>CM054116.1:88352460-91211697 GCA_028673005.1 Tanypteryx hageni | reverse complement strand
ATGACAGGTGCCGGTGGTGTAGTGGTTAGGACGCTGGCTGCTACTCGCTTGCTGCTCGAAAGTGCAGCGGGCACGAATCCTGCGCAAGTAGCCTTTTTTTATGCGGTTTGAGGAGACTGCGCAGTCAGCGTTACGTCCTTCGGAAGGGACATTAAGCCGTTGGCTCCCTTGGTGCTCCTCATTAAGAGAGACTAATGCCGGCACCGGGTTTTTCCTCCTCCCTTGTGAGTGTGCTCGGTGTGGAAGGAGCTATGGCTATAATAATCCAAGAGATTGATTAGCCAAAAATATACACACACATTTCTTATGATTAAAAGAAAGAAACGTTCCATTCTCTGCTCCTTGTTCACCATAGTATTAAATATTTGGATCAAATTATCGTCCCATATTTTATAGTTCCATCTTCAATACCCTTGATCCAGGAACTTGTACATTTCGGGCCCTCTTTAATGCCTGCTTTATTTCTTCTAGGCTTACCTCTTGGACTATTTCATTAACATCAACTTCCTCTTCTCTACTTCGAAACATCTATTTTCTCTTCAAATTAATCTTTGAAGTAGACCATCCATACGCTAGCTCTTATCGAATTAATTCTTGATCCTCCAATTGGTGCTCTAATACTATTAAGAAAGCTTCTACTTTTTTATGTGGTCTAATAAGCAATCTACTTGGTGCATTTCTTCTACTAGCCATCATTTTTTGCTTTGTTCTAACTTTTACCTTTCGTTTCAGTGACTTATATGCTTCTTCTTCTTGAGTACTTTTACTGAGCCATTTATAATAGAATCTGCTATATTTTACTCTTTAAAAAATTAATCTTAATTTATAGATCATCAACATCAAATCCTCACCTCGCCTCGAAATTAACGTCATGTAGACATTTATTCATTTTCACGCATAATTCCTCTATCTCCTATTTAACCATAGCTTTCTATTTTTTCTGGACACATAAGGTTCCTGGTTAAATATTTTTACAATAAGTTCACCTTATATTTTATCACGTCTAAAGTTACTGTAATTTCCTCCTCCTGTTTCTGAATGTTCTTTGCTTTAATGAGAAAGACGATCTTCGATGGTACGGCATAGTATTCCGACTTCTACTCTAACATCCTAATGAGGATTTCTCGCTCTGTTTTGCAATAGACAATTATATAATTGATGTTTATCTTCTGGTGGTCTTTACGGATTTACATGTATTGGTAAAAAGTATTCATTACAGCACAGACATCCATTTCAAAGTTCACAGTTGAACTAATCTACTTCCATTATCATTCTTTACATCCTCACCATATCTGCTGATTGCTCGAGTGCAGATTTCCTTACCTACTCGACTATTAAAATCTCCTATAACGAAAATTTCCTGAATCTATTTCACTTGTTCTATCATATTATTCAACTGTTCAAAATGTTCTTAATTTTCCATGGAAACTATGTTTTCATTCAGCGTACATGTTTCTATAATCGCCAATTCAGTTGCAGGCAAATCAAATATTGCTTTAAGTTTTCTTTCATTTACTTCCAATCCTTCAATTTTTTGTTTAATTCCTTGCTGATTTCCAAAGATAATCTTGCTGTTGTACTTTTTTAGCATTTGTTTAAAATCCGCTTTTGTGTTCGATTTTTCATGCGCCAACTTTTAAACGAAAGCAGCTAGAGAATTCGATTTTTATAATATTATTTCCGAGTAATCATACTAGAATACAAAATTTTTAACATTTTGTATTAACAATTTTTCATTAAAAACGCCATTCATTCTCTGCTTCAAGATCTCTTTCCTTACTTATTTATTTACCCCGCACCATATATGTACATATACATTCTTATCCTCTATCCGTTTCCCTTTTTGGTTTCTGACAGCATACCCTTAGTTTCTTCTTTTTTATATCCCGAAATACTTCTCTATTTTTCGTTGGAATGTCTTCAAAATTTTGTGCAAATGAGTAACGTCCTTTTCCGTAACCATTGTCGTGTCAAAAAAAGCCATCCATTTTCCAAGGCTTTGTATTGAAAAACGTAGCAGTATTCATTTTATACGAATAGGGCACCAGCCCTATTGTACAACCCCCGAACTGGAAGATCAGAGCTTAATTCAAATTGAACCATATTTTAAATTATCCAGGTTGGGGTTGTGCAATACTGAAAGTAGAAGTTTAAATATTAAAAAAAAAACATGAATCTTGGAATTATGTACATAAGTACATAAGTGGCTCCGATCCGTACTATAAGTTGTAGGTGCTCAGCAGGAAATCGCTTTCATTTTGTTCTTTTTTAGATAGTTTTGTATTCTCCCTCATATATAGTCGGGAAGAAAGTATTACTATATACATCTATTTGATGTAACGAGTGAATTATGAAAGAAAATGTTAGCAAACATACTTACAACGAATTTCTTCTTGCCTCCTGGAAAAAACATTGAGTGCTATTCGTGCAACAATGAGGAACCACTAAATGATTTTACACTTATAAAACGTAGATAACACGTAGATTTATGCGTGAAACATGGAAAACCACGTATACGAGCATTCCCTAATGGCGCATTCGGATATTTCCGAGGAACGAAGAGATTCAAGAAACATGTTTATATGCGGAGGATTATAAAACACAGCGAACATAACATCATATCATTTAAAGATGCAATGTCACACAGTAATACCTTTTACGATCTTATTTAAGCCGCAAAAATATCATCATCATTGCTCTGGACATCGCCCGCTTGTATGCCGGGCTATTTAACACCGCATTTCGTGCTTTTTATCGTTCCGAACCAAGGCGAGGCAATGAAAATAAAACCTCTCTCGTGACTCAACGCATCGCCTACCCTTCGGCAATCGCTTTTCAAGTCCCTTTGCACCCATCAATCCTCCGAACGCGACATACCCCTCCCACGGCAATAAATCCTAACGAGAGCTTAACGAGGGAACGTGACAAATGCGAAATGCACGTAAACACACCCACATGCACGAAATTTTTACGAATGCACGCAGCACCTCTCTTCAACCGAATCGAATGGCTTTACTTATTTTCATCTCCCTTTTTTGAATGCGGGCGACTATCAATCTTAAACCGCGAGTATCATGCATACGTATATATCAGTGGTTCTTAACCTTTTTCGTCTCGCGCTCCCTTTTCTGATCTTCTAAGATCCTCACGCCCTCCTTTTGAACTTCTTAAACCTCCACATCCCCCTCCTTTCCCCGGATTTTTTTTCTTTTATGTTTTTAAGCGTATTTAATCATAAAATTATTAGTAATGGTAACCAATTATTTATGCCATAGGTTTCTAAGTGTTTCTAAATGAGCTGATTTATACTGTGTGAGTTTATATAGTGAATTCAAACCTTTTTAATTTTTTTTCCAACGCACATTTCACAGCTGACAAACTAGCGTCATTTTTTGGGCAGTCGGTAATTAGCTGTCATTGCCTAAAAAGTCCGTTTAGTTCTACGTATAATAAATCCATTCGTCTGCACTACATCTGTTATGGAGGTGATAAGTTGACAATACTTATATAATCTAAACAGTTGTAAAATAAATGAAAACATGTTAAAGCAGGTAAATTGAACAGCATTAGAGAAATATGAGAGATGGAAATGTGAGGCAACACTGATTTTGGTCCAAAATGCTTCGTCCCTCCTCTCTCCCACCTAGAATACTCACACTCCCCCCTTAAGGTGGCGCGCCCCACAAGTTTCTGTTTCTGTGCCCAGCTGATTCGCCTCTCTTACGCACAAATGGGTATCTCACAGGTAGTGCAATGAATAACCGGGGAGGAAGGAGGGAAACCCGGTGCCGGCATTTGCCTGCTCTTACGAATAACACCAGGGGGGCCAACAGCTTAACGTCCCTTCCGAAGGACGGAACAGCTGAATTTGCGCGGTCTCCTCAAACCACACAAACAGGGGGCCGGGCGACCTTGGAAAAATCCTACTTGCGCAGGATTCGTGCCCGCTGCCTTTTCAAGCAGCAGGCAAGTAGCAGCCAGAGTCCTAACCACTACACCACCGGCACCTCCTCCCCCCACAAGTAAAGAACCATCGATATACACATATATCTAAAAGAGAGAGAGAAAGAAAGAAAGACAACGACCTGAAGGACGTCCTTTTTTCCTGGAAGAAAAAATAATGTAATAAAATCTGTTAGAAAACGGAGAAAATAAGTCTTAAAAGAAAAATTGGAAAGGGTGGAAGAAGACGTCCCAAAAAAAATGTACGCACAAAATAAACAAGGGAGAAGTTATCGGAGCGGCGGACGACCAATTCCGTCTCACCTCCAATGTTTGGTAGATAAGATTGAGAGAGTGCGCAAGGAGTATGAGGAAGGAGAGATGGGAGAGTGCTGCGTGCGGGAGGGGGAAATGGGAGTAAAGATAGGTGATCGGGGAAAGGGGGGAAAAGGAGAAGGGAGAAGTGGCGTGATCCTATCGGACATCATCGAGAGAGTGAGAAAGAGTGGGAGGGAAGGGGTGATTAAAGAGTTTAGCGTGTAAGAGAGAGCCGAAGTATCTCTCTCGTCTGTATGTTGTCGTCCAAGAGAGAGTATCCACGGCGGGCGAGAAGCGCAACGTGACATAATAGGAGAGAAGGAGAGGTTTGATTAGGGAAGAGTTGGGAGGAGTGGGGGGCGTCCGGGAGATTCTCGAGAGACACGTCACCAGGCGCGCGCGCGGAGGCGTCATTCCTGTCGAACGCTGAAGGATAGGGAGAGAGAGAGTGGAAGGCCGATCGACGCCCACCGCATGGATCCTTCGATGTCAAGGTAGGGCAATGGCTAGAATCTTGAGGGCGGAGAGACTCGAGCCCCGATGTTAACTTTAATTCGCGTAACGGGTTTAATTTGTATGGCAACCTATCATCACCCTGTGTGATTGGTTTACTTTTTTATTGCCCGCTCTTTTTCCGAACTCATTTTTTAAATTTAGAATTGCAAACATTATTAGTGTAGCGATATTAAGGTTATGTGGGTATAATAATGGATACTTGGGTTCAAGGACGTACTCAGGGGGAGGGGGGGTCCGGTGGGTCCGGACCCACCCATCCTGGTGTACAGACATTTGTGGAATTTGCGATAACCACGCTACAAACTTTCTACGTTGCCTCTTCCTAGGCTGCCATTTGCTGCGTTGAGTTATGAGAACTAAAAACGCTGTAAAATTTTATATTATTTGAATAGGACTTTTATTTAATCAATTGCTAGAAATTAGTTTTCGCCCCCCTCCCCCCCCCCCCCCCCCCCCCCCCCCCCGAAATAAATTTCTAGGTACGTGCATGCTTGGGTTATTTTCCAAAATTTTAAAAATGTGCCTAGACGAGATTTGTGCAATTGTATTAATAAATTGACTTATCGCTTGTTAATATACATGTCATCCCTTTCCTAGAAAAATAGCATAATTCTACCTTTACATGAATTCGTTAAATACAGAAATGAATCTTCGATGTGAGGACTGGTTGGTTCTGTTCGAGATAAAGCCATTTTATTTCTGGCAAATAAAATATTATAAATATTTACTAGTAATGATTGTTCGGTATCGATCGAGTAGGATGTTGCAGGAGTGAGGATGCTAGGAAAGATGCGAAGAGGAAGGTAGAGGGTGTCTAAAAAGAATAGGATGGGCAGGAGAAGATGAAGAGAAAGGATTTGGATGGAGTAGCCTAGGAGTTATCGAAAAATAGATATATGATGACGATGGCCGAATAGGAAAGTTAAGACATGGAGAAAAAACATTGAAACTGTCAAAGTAGAGCAGTAGTTTCCAAAGGTTTTGTTGATGCCACACCCTTTCAAAGGTAAGCAGGGTTTTGCGGGAAATTTTTTCTTCTAGAATCGGGACACTTATATTTTGATGAAATAAAGTTGTGAAAACCCATTTTCAACTAAATTTAGAATGTATAAGTTGACAGTCCCTGCATAAAATTTATTTATTTAATGCAGCCGCGAGGCAGCTTTCGACTTATTATGCTGTCTTCTCCAGCAGTATTTCGACAAAAAATATTTGCGAAAATCCGGGTAGGCTGTCTTAACCGATTGCAAAACGAAACTTTTCAACTTCAAATAAGTAAAGAGGCAACGTCACTTTTTTTGCTCTATAATTGTCAGCTAGTTGGCGGTAAATATCCTAAAATTATTTTTGTATTGACTCATTATTTTTCCTTTTCATATTGTTTTTTTAGATGCGCACATTTGATAAAAAGGCAGTGTGTAAAAATATCTCAGTTCTTACCAGTTGAGGGGCTATGAGTTTTTTAATTCAGCCCTCGTTTAAACATATTATCTATGGTATGATCGGCAAAACGCAAAGTTATAATTCACCGAATTGCCATTTAATCGGATGAGGGTAGCAATTATTTTAACGAACAATTTCCAACTGAGCGCCTGGCTAATTGACAATGCATTAACTCGTGTTGTAGCCGCTGCATTTTTAAATGCTATCGAAAAGCTATTAAACTTTTTTCACAAGTATTATAAGAGATTTGTGAAAAATGCACATTTTCTCATCGACTTGCAACCATGCCTCCATGTCCTGGGATGAATGAATGAATATTTGTTTTTATTTTTAAAGCCCGTTTTCCAAATCTTCTGATGAGCGATATCAGATGAGAAGAAAAAACCATACAAAGTTTATATAACAACCTACGGCAACAGCTAGTGACTTCCTTATCATTCGAAGCTTTATATACCGTAACAAAAGTATTGCATCCTAGTAAAAACAAAAACATGTCGTAACCTGAAAGAAAAATATCATGAAAGCGTTTGTCCTTTGCGCGTTCTCGGGCTTATCTCGGCGTAATCCTCGCCTAGATTTTTTTACTTTCGATATCTCCCCGGCGAGAAATAAATATAATCCGCGCTTCGAAACGAAGTCCAATCAAAACAAACGTTTAAAAAAATCTCGCCTCTCTACTCGGACTGCTGCTTCGGGCGACGAATGTTTACGCAGACGGAGGAAACACCAATACGTTCGGAGTCATTTCCGTGGTCCCTGCATCCGGTGAGTGCCCCGACGCACGCACGCCCCTCGGTAACCCTGACATTCACCCTCCACACCCTTTCGTCCCAGTCCGACTTCTCCTTTTCTCTCGCGCGCACTTCTTCAGCTGCTACAGAAGAGTCGACCCGCTCGCGAGGGAGGTTGGAGGGGGAGAGAAGGCGTGGAAGGAACTACGGGAAGGAGGAAGAGGAACGGGGTGTTTTCTCAGGTGGCGGTGCGTGAGGAGGAAGGGGGCGGGTTTAGGTGTGGATGGTCGGGCGAGGGGGTGGCGGTGGATGGGGCGGGAGAAGGAAGGGGAGAGTGGGCGGGTGCGGAAGAGGGAGCGATTGGACCCGGGTTTATTTTGCCAGGTTGCCTCGGTGGATCCCCTTTAAGGGTAAAGAGGGAGGTCGGAAAGGCGGCGGGATCGCACCCCACAAGTGCTATCCCCTTCGGGGAGACGTATTGAAGGAAAGAGACGTGTCATGCGATAGGGGTTGGGGTTTAGGGAGGAAAGGAGAGAACGAGGGGGGTGAGGGCGGAAAAAATCTTGCGGGGGCGCAGGATGAGTGGAGTCGAGCGGAGAGCAAACTATAGGAAAGGGAAAAGAGACATCTATATATAGAGGAAGGGAGAGAAGGCGGTTCCTCTCTGCAATACTTGACGTGTAATCTCGAGAGGAAAGGTAGGGGTGGGGGAAGGAAGAGGTAACGCAATTAGAAATGGAGAGGGTTTAGGGGCGGGGATCGGAATAGATGAGGCCGTTACGTAACTCACTGCCATTTCAGACGTTTACGAGTAATCCGCGGGTTTTATTTATCGGCTGCGTAAAATCGCTGGCGGGATGAAATTTCTCTCCTTTTTATGTGTTCGTCGTTCGTAAAAATCGAGCCAGGGTACTTTCGATGGACGCGTGAAGCCGTTTCGTTTTCTGCCGACCGTTTCAGGATGACGCTCAAGGACGAAAGCGTAAAGTGAAATTGTGACGGTGCGGAGAAGTAAAGGAGGAATAAAAAAAACGGAGGGAAGGAGTAGAGATAACGAAGTAAATGAGAAAAGTTATTTCCAATCAAAGGATGGAAGGTCATGAGGTTAGGTTGATCTGCCACCATAGGCCGCAATGCAGTTTCAGAGAAACGTGAGGATTGTAAAGGCAGTGTTCCAAAAAATTAGTCGGGAAAAACGATAATAAGAGCGATAAAATGGAGATAATTATGCGAATAAAACTTCAAGGGAGTAGTTTAACAAAATGGCAATCTTAATCCACCCTATTCGGTAATAACGTAAAAACATAATTTTTGGAGGAATTCGGAGGAATTGTCCTTGGGACGTTTTCCTTTAAACTCTCTCTAAAATTAAATAGTATTTGTTTTTTTATCACTATGCAAAAGAACGTTGACGGGGAAAATGCAGCTCAATTTACCTCTCGTTCTTTAGTCGTTACCCATGTTTCTCGAATGGGAAAAGTGGCACAAATCACCGAAGAATAATCCACTCGGGAAGAAACTTAAAGCGACAGGTCATGCGGAAAGAATACATTTGGACTTGGTGTGCGTACGGGTGTGTGCCAAAACCGGGGTTGGGTGCGGGAGGGGGACTGAGGCGGTGATGACGGGTGGGTGCCGAGGAGAAGGGGTATGCGGCGTGGGTAAAGAGACTGAGTGAGAGGGAGGAAAGTGCGAGCTAGGGTGGGAAGGGGGTGGAGGGAAAAGGGGGAAGAGCGAGAAATTCGATACAGATCGGGATCTGCTCCTTAAGACTTGTGGTTTCAGGCGGCGAAGGGAGGAAGTCTATAAAAGAGAGGAACAAATGGTTCCCTGTGCAAGAGTCGTGTGGTTCGCTCCGACTATTTTGCTGCGATGCATCGACTTCCTTCCTGATGCACTCTTGCGCCAGGACGTATTTCAGACGCCGAGACGACTAAATCTTTGAACGTTTCAGGGTATCGATCTTGTTGCTTCAGGCACCTCGAGAGACTTTTATGGACGGTAAATACTTGGCATTTTCAAAGGCGTGGAGGAATCCAGTTCAAATCGTATTTATACATCGGATCTAACTTTTGGTCGACCCACGGAAGGCCCGCTTTACAACAGCAATTGATTAGGATTATATTCAGCAGAAATGGAAAATTAAAATTTGCAGATTTTTTCCATAAGGGCCGATATTTCCGTTTTATTAAATGAATCTGTTCGAATAACTACGGCAGACAGAGAGTCGAATAAGACACGCTCCCCAATGTTTTTGAGAAAGGGAAATCGTCAATATTTTATTAAATGTTCCATTAGGTAGGATCAATTATAATAGGTTTCATCCGCAAAATTATCGTTCTTCATTAGGTAATCAATTTTATGTTATTCGTTCTGTAGCTGCTGGGTGTGCAACGCAATGAACACTTTTTTCATGAAATAAAAACTAATGTCGGTTTGAAATGCATGACGCAATATTTAAAGAAAACTTCGTAAAAAAGCAATTTGCGGTATTCGAGTAAATATGGTATACGATAAATGAGCAAGATGATTCAAACGAAACTTATGATGCCTACTTTCCATGTAATCATTTGTTTAATTGACTTTAATAGCTTTAAAACCACCGCGGATGAGTTGTTCTTGTTCCCAATTTCATAAATTTAGCTTTATAAAATATTACAAATACTTTCGAACGGAAAACTAAATTGATCACGTGCATTTGGGTGGCAAAATTAACGCGTGTATGTACTATAGCGAATCCGATTCCATCAATAGTTGTTGCTATGGCAACACTCTCGTAATGAGTGATAAAAACTGAAAAAACGCGAAATTCTAAGAAATACGGTCGATAAGCAAAATTCTACGGTGTGAATTAGAATCTCTATTACTTTCCTCAGAGAACGGTTCAAATACCGCTCCGATGTTACAATTCTGAGATCTTTTAATGTCAAGAGAAAATTACCCTACACGATGGATTTCAGATATCCCATGTAAATCAAATGGGAAGGATAGTTCCTGGGGACGGGACTTCAATCTTCGCAACAAAAACTATCCTCGGGAACTCGGCCCATATAGCAAGAGATTTCCACCAAGTTTCATGAAAGTCGGCCTATTGGTTCAAAAGTTAATAGAGGGGACGGACAGACAGACACAACGACGGAACTATAGGTCTATTTCCATTCTGGAAAGTAGGCTAAAAATGATATAAAATAATAAGGTCGAGTTATAATAGATGAGAATTACGCTATTACATTTGTTGGTAAGATGTGGAGAAAATGCCCTTGAGAAACATTTTTAAGATGCACACGAGTGATTGATTAGACGGTGAAAATGCCCTAGACATATTTTTAAGATGTGGGTACAAGAAATATCAGTTACTCCTCGTATACCGCGACACAGAAGCCTGGAGAATCACAACAAAGAGCCATTTCATCTCGTTTTCGAACCGTCATTGTGTTTCCGACATACCTTCCGATTCGACGGAGCCATACCTGCTCTTTCGGTCGGACAATCGCGACGCGTTATCGCACGATTCGATCGATTTAGTTTCCTCTTCAAGAGCGCGGCGAGAGGCCGAATCCTCGCAGCGAAATACCCCCACGTCCACCCAAAACAAGAAACCCCAGACTACACGGACGCGAAAATAAAAGGAACGGATGATAAACACGAGGTCTTTTCACAGTCTTTGGCAAGCCATCCGGCTATATTTTTCTCCACGCCGTCAGAGCGCTCAACTGTTGTGTATTTAGGTCGGAGTGAGGCTTGTACAGCATCCAACTTCTCCTAGGGCGGGATAAGCGCTCCCATGGACCCCTTGTTCCCGGTGACAGCGCCCGGTCCGGACCGCTCCATTGTTTCTTTGCGATGCTATAGAGAGTGGGAGGGTGAGGAGGGCAGCCCCCACTTCTGCTCTCCCCCTCTCAGGCGAGGAGAATGGGGAAGGGGAGGAGAGTGGGCAGCGCCGGTCTCCGGGAAAGGGATGCCACTCCTCCTCTCCCTCCTTCCTCTCTCTCTCGAGAGAGAGAGAGAAACTTTGAAGGGAGCTAAAGCCGACAGATTCCCTTTCACTCGAGCGCTTCATGTAGCCTGCTCTCTTGTCAATCAGCCTATCTCCGCGGTAACGAGCGGTAATCACATTCGATGTTTTACGGGACGGGAAGGAACCATTTGTCATAAGTGGGGTCTCGTTTTCTGAGCCAGAGAGATGAAATAAGAGAGAGGGAATGAGACGAACTCCGCTAAATGACGCGACACCTTCCAGACGCCGCTTACGGGCATCCCGATTAATTATTTATGTTTTACAAAGTGATACATTTCTTTCTCCTGTCTTTATATTAACCGGCTCCTTTTAATGAATGTAGATGAAAATAATTCTTTTAATTAACGCCGTTTTCAGCTTCATTTAAGGCGCAGCATTCGTTTTTCAATCGTTTTCTATGTTGCTTAGTTTCAGAAATGGCCTAGTAAATTGGATTCACTTAAGGCCTTGCCAACGAATATAAACTGGTCATTTTGATTATTTATATTATGCATGTTTGCTTGTATAATAGAATTAAAACTTATTATGTAATTAGTGGTCGTCTTTTATAAATATCCCATGGACACAAGACATTTTTATATCAAAAGGATTCTTAGTCTCTCTAAAACCGTCTTCTATATGGACCAAAATTTGTTATCAATATTGCAAAATGGCAACAAGAGCTTCCGGGTGCACTGATTTCAAACTCCAAGGAAAAACGCTAGAGAGCGCCTACGTCCCGCTAGACAAAATAGCCCGACACTTCCTTACGCAGCAACCGCGATGTGCTGCCGTCATAGGATACCAGCGTATATCACGCCATTTTCCGAGCTACTTCGTCGAGGCATAAATTTCCTCTGATATGCGGCGCCGGAGCGGCAATCGCGGCGTCGTGCCCTCTCGCCACCTTTCTACTCCGAAAATAATCGCCTTAAAACCTTGCAAAACTTCTCATCTTAGCATCCATCTTCGCTCGTAGCAAAGGGGATGAGATTCGAGGGGGAGTAAGGAAGAGAAAGACGGAGGAGGAGTTTTGGACGTTTTCTTGAAAGACAGCGACGCTGTTTACAATCGCTGGACGAATCCTGGCGGCGTCGCGTTCCTCTCTTTCCTTTCTCTCTCTCTCCCTTTCGAAAAGTAAGGCGAAGGCAATAAAAGTCACAAGGAAAGGGTCCGCGAAAGACGGTCGCTCGAGAGAACCGAGCTTCACCTCCCCGCTGATAAGAATAACGAGTAAACTCGTCCAAAGCGCCGACGAAACGCTCATTGTCTCACCCATTTCTCTCTTTCTCTCCCCGGATACGTTTCCGAGAGATGCATAAATTCGTTTAAAAAGGCAGTTTTTTTTGCGTGCGTAGACTCCCGAAAATAGAGCCCCTTCCAGATCTTTCCTCCTACCTCACCCCCCCCCCCCTTTTCTCTCCCCCCCTCCCCTCCTCTTCGATGTTTTGTGTTTTCTTCCGCTTAGGTTCCCAATTAATGTCACATCTATCTCCGTGCGAGGGCGGAGAGCGATCCCTTTTTTTTATAAGAGAATTTCGACCGATGGGGATGGAAGGAAGGGTGGCGTGAAAAAAAAACGGGATTTTTCGGAGGGAGATTTCTCGGCGGGAATTCTTTCGTGGAATAAGACAGAGAAAGAGATATAGAAAGATGCCGAGAGAAAAGGCAACGGAATCGCCCTTGTGAGAGAGAGGAAAGGGTGGCGGTCTTCGAGAGGATTCGAGGAAGAGGTGATCAGGGAGGGTAGGATGGGGAAAACTAATTATGCGTTGGTTCCCTTTTATCGGTACACATTGTCCATTGTCTCTCGACGGCTATAAGTCTCATCCCGAAAACTGTCGCCGACGCCCACCCCTTCCCTCTCTCTCTCTGTCTCTCCGTATATTTATTTATATACACCTCTTCCCGACGCGCACAGGGTCTCGATCGATACCCGAACAAAAAAAAACACCGCCCTATTCCTCCGACTCCGCTCCAGCCTCGACCAGAAACCGCGATGCTTTGCCTCTTCTTCTTATTCCATCTTCTCTGCCTTCACTTATCGCGCTTCCCCCTTCCCCTCCGTTTCGTCCATCCCGACTCCTCCCTTTTAAGCGCCGCCGCATCACTCGAGGAGGAATACCGGACGCCCTCTTGCGGGCGAAAAGAAGGCTTGCGACCGATCCGATGGTAATACTTGCATATCTCGGGAAGGAACAAGTTTTGCCGATGCGTGCTGACGCCCGAGCGTTCGTAAATAAGGCGCGCGAACCGCGATACCGGACGAATATGCAGGTGATTTAGTGTGCGCTTTTCGCTCTCGAAAGATAAAACCCACGGCGCTGGCTTTGGTATATGTTTTCCTTCCGTAATCTGTGAAGCGATTTCCAAGACCGCCTCGGCTCTAAATGGAAATAATGGAATAAAATGTGTAACGTTAAATTTGTTCTCTTATTTGCCACTATTTCGAAGATAAAGAGTTAAAATCCCTTCACGTTAAATGCTTTAGCTTTTGCGAAGCCGGTTGAATACGAGCACGCGATCTCAGCATTAGGAGATGTATACGCGCTACTCTCTCATCTACAGTTGGAAGCGATTCATGATTGCGTCCGAGCTCTGGATTTGAGCGTTGTATACCTCCAAAATGGGTATATAATACTCCAAAAAAAATCTCGCAGTTTCGCTTTCAAAACTGAGATTGCCCGAGCAAAAAAGTTCCTAAAAACATTCTTCGTAAATTATCGGTCCGACTGAGTAATACTTTTCTTTTCATTGTATGCACATTCGAGCTTTTATCTCCGCAGCTGGTTAGCAATGCACGTTTCGTTCGATGTTTTATTTAAAAATTCGTTTGTTCATTACTTCGTCGTGGACGGAAGAATGCTCGGACGCAAAAAAATAACGCGCACGAATACCGTCGTCTCGAAGAGAATTAAGTTGTTGAGAGCGCGTGCCCGACGAAAATGATTGAGTGGACGGCGGTGGGCGGATTGTTGTGGGATGGGAAAGATACGAAGAGAAGGGAGAATAGGAGCCGGTCATAAAAGAAACTGTTTTGCAGAGAAATATGGAGAATTCGGAGGAGGGGGAGGAGGAAGGGGTAACGGCGATGTGGACAATGAAACCGGAATACCACCACGATAGGAAACTTATGGAAAATATACCAGCAAGTCGTTCGCGAAATACAATGGGTGCGTCGATTTTCATTAAAAATAACAGCTCCATAATGCTCTTTTTCCCTGGATGGAAATTGCGATTGTACCCTTGACTATTGTGTTGGATCCCGAAAAGGAATGTGTTGCGTGATATACGTTGGCCGGGCAACGTATATGTTGTTTTCTCAGTTAAGTAAAAAAACGAATCGCCTCCAAAAATAACGGAAGAATTTGGCAAACAAAACTTTTTTTTCAAGATGCGGAGACGGAATCGGGATTTTCTGGAAAAATAAGCCAATAACCAAACCCGGCTAATGTCATCATCGTCTTCATTTAACGTTCTTTCGCTGAAATTCATTATCCGTAAAACAAACAATTAAGGAAATCTTTGGGGAAAACATTAACGAGTCCCATAAGGCGCAAAAATTCGCAATACATCCATAATTTTCGACGAGGATTTATTTACGTATCTCAGACGAAAGAGAGGAAACGAAAAAACATTCGAAAGTCGTAGGTTCTGGAAAGGATCTAGTAGGAAAATGAATGTTTGCCAAGAGAAGGCTTTGGATCGAAGGAGAGAGAGAGAGAATAGTGTGAGGGCGTTAAAGGCTTTAAGAGACGGAGGAAAAATTATAAAAGATAGGAAAATAAAAGGAAAGTTGAATAGATAAAGAAAGGGAAGGAGATTTTTTAAAAAGCCTGAGAATTTGAACGCTCCGAGCTATGGGGGTGCGGAGGAAAACGCGTGAACACCACACTCGCAAAAGAGGTTTGGACTTCTCTATCGTTTGCTCTGCAATGTCTTTTTGGAAGAGTATTCGTGGAACATATCGGGAGGCAAAGGGTGTGGAGATTATTTTTTGGTGTAGTGATAGGAGCGTAATGCAGCTGGAGAAAAATGCTTTAGAACGGTGTTTGAGATGAGAGAGAGCATCAAATCGAATGCAGAGCGCATCCCTTGCGCGCGGTATTGGGCTTGCAACGTGCGTCCTTCTTCACGGCTACGAGTAAAGGAAACTAACATTTTCAGGAAACGAAATAAGAATCTCTCGGAATGCGCAAAAATGTTAAATACTGATCTAGTTTTCATTTAATATACTTTTAATTCGTTATATATAATTAGAGGAAAGTTGTGAAAAATAATTTTACCTGACGATTCGCTTAAAAACTGTATTTTTTTAAGAGTTAAGCTTTGCGTCCTCTACTTAAACGACAAGAAAATATAAGCAGTAAAACTGAAAGAGCGTATTCGGATAGAGCTACGATGAATGCTGAGATTAAACCTAGCTTTATTCTTTCCATTTTATTTTGAATCGTTTCCAAAAAGTTACGCCTAAATCAATCAATTCTATGAGTGGTCAACTTTTCCAGCCTTAGCCAGATTTCAATAGGATCTGCTTTCCAAGGTATTGCGGTCACGGCTTCAATTACGAACGTGAGAAGATGCCATTCATCATTTGCAAGTACATATTTCCAAGAACAAAGGCATGGACTGCGGTCATGCCGGGATGACGTATTCCCGTTTGCTTCTTTAACGTTGCATTCGATCGGAGGCTGTCATATTTGGTGTAATTGAACCCGAAGATGAATTGTCTGTCGGTCACAAGTAATGTTTCCTCCGCCTACACAAAGTCCAGATTCTCGCGAGGTACTCAACCTTTATAGATTTTGCCGCCCAAGGAAATAAACTGCATTGGTTCGAAACTTTATGCTTTAAGCGTCACGAACGTGGAACGGTTTTAAATTGCGAATCAAATCACGTTCGCGCAAAGGAACGTTTATGAAAGAACATTTTATTGTGGCAAACATCATTTTAAAGTTGGATGCGGTTACAAAGTAGGAAAAAAAATTCTAGCGGTAAGCCATGTACATATAAGTACACAAATACATCCCTAAATATAGATACACCAAACAATTCCATTTCCTTTACTTATTTTTACGAATGGTTAACCAAATACATGCAAGGCATGAACATGAATTCCTGCGTACGTATACACAAACGCAAGTAGGGATTCGAAAAATATTAAATACATAAACACAGAGGGCTCTAAATGAGATTATAGCTTTAAAATATATTTTTACCCATAGGAAACTAAAAAATTACAATAAAACATGAAAATGTAATTATAAGATCACGCTGCAGAACGGTTCGTAAACATAAGAGTACTAAGATCACGCTAAAAAATCAACAACGTAGATTATGCATATTCGAATTCTATGCGCGGAAATAATTATGACGATAGATGCATTTTTATAAACGGATTTTTAAAATAACATCAACCCCCTTGTCCAGTCAAGCGTTGAGATGCGTTATAGGATTGCAAGAATTCTCAAGCACGGAGTTGAGGGAGGCACGCTTTGTACGGCAGTTACAGAGCACGAGTTAAGAGTTCGGGGCGTTTTATTTTCGGGAGCGGTGTTTGGCCTATCATTTGGGAGGGCGGTTACCAGCGCCCTCACTTCAAGAGGAATGATTACAGTGGTGTCACGACAGAGATAGGGAATTAAAAATGGGAAGGGCCGCGAAGTGCTCTCAGTCCAAAGATAAAGAGACGCCAGTCCACCCACGCCCCCTTCTTTAAAAAAATACCATGGAAAAATCGTTATCGCGAACCCCATCGATCGATCTATTCTAGCTTCCATGGAAAATAAATTTGGAACTGAAATGGGGATATAATGAAAGAGAGAAGTAATTCTCGTGCCAAATAAGGGGGTAAACGTATACAACGTAAGTTCTTTCGTGTCGGTGAACGAAAAGCGAGCTTGTTTTAACAAAAGTCTCCCATTGTTAAATTATATCGATGAATGGGAAAGGTTGTTTGTTTATTTCGCTCCGCTTTCCTCGCTCTGTTAGAGAGCTATTGGCATTTATAGAGCAGGAAAGAAAATCTTACCACGAGTTCCGCAGAAACTGTCAATAAAACTAATAAACTGCGACATGTTGCGACTTAACAGGAAGAAAGAATGCATCATAAGGTGTATATATATATATATATATATATATATATATATATATATATATATATATATATATATATATATATATATATATATATATATCAATTTGGATGTCTGCAATTATTTTTAAAAATAGAATCGAAAGAGCGCGTATGTGGGTTGATTCTGTAAGCGTGTTTTCCAAGGAGAATTTCTTTCACCCAACGAAAAAAAATACTTCGAATTTTTTTCTATCCATAAAACATATTTTAACGGAGAGGAATAACAAATTTTTCGACGTCTGCGGGCTTTAATTTCTCGAAAATTATACTTTCAAATTAGCAGCAATTAAATGAATACTTTTAATGAATAAGGCAACATTTGCTTTCAGATTAGCACACAAGGAAATAAATCTTTATGTATAAAAAATACGAGCGAAGCAGCGCCTTTTAACTACTAATAATATTACCGTTTCATTGCTCGTTGTTTTAGAAAGCGTTACTGTAGCAGCCAAACGGAAACAGAATTTAAAAAAATGGAATAAAACTTTAGCAGAAAGCATTTGCAAACTCGTATCATCCTGCATCAAAACTTAAGCATAACTATTTCGGCCAGAGTTTTCAAGTTTCAAGATAGTCATGCCATTTCACGGGGCACCCGTGCGTAACCCGACCAAAACAATCATCTACTTCCGCCAACTCTTATCATTCTTTTTATTACTATTCACGCGGTGACGAAAGATTACGACGAATATTCAAGTACGAAGTTTGATTTTACGAATGCTTTCAGGTTTTTTTTAACGCGACGCCTAAAGACAAATGATCAACGATTTCATGGTCGCAAGAGCCAAAGCGCTCGCAAGTCCCACATTTGCGATATTCATCGCCGATTTATTCCTCTCCCCACTTTCGAATTCTTTCTCTCTTCTTTTCACATGGCATAGGACGTTGCTTCATGTCCCTCCGATGAGAACGAGGAGGAAAGATTGCGATTTCAGGCACTCCCTACTTCTTTCGATATTTCTCCCATCTCCCTTCTCTCCCTCTTTCCCAACTTTCTCGAAAGCATTGTCTTAAGGAGATTTCGAGATCCGATTCAAACGAAAACCGATTGAGGATTAGTTTTGAGAGGGAAGGGGGGAGGCGCACATTTCGCGGAGTAACTCACGATCCCCCCTCCCCCCTCCAATCGTGCCCCCCGCCTCCCCGGCATATTTATGGAAGACTCGTTTTGCACGAGCGGTCTCAGAATCTAGATGGAATGGCGACGCCCGATCAATTTTTACGATTCTTTTTCTCCCTCTGTCCGGAGATGTATTCTGTAAAGCTCTCTTCTTTCCCTCTATCCCCACATCTCCCGGCTAGGTTTTGCTCACGGTAATAATTCAAAGGATTGCGGGCAGAAGAAGGTTGGAACGTTTTGATGGTATCCACATTGTCCGGGTGGTTTTCGAACACGTTGTTGCCTAAATGCAAAGTCGTGAAGCATCCGAGTACCGCTCTTTTTCTATGGATGGGGGAGAGTGAAAAGAACGTAGAAGAAGAGGAGGCTGTATAAAATAATAAGACGGGCGTTTTCCGTATTGATCTAATTGCGTGAAAATGTCGTATGCTCTAGTCATAAGATTTTTTGTATATGTCGCTGCACACTCCTGACAAATATACTAATGTTTATGATTAAATAAGGCATTTGTTCCAGGTATATTATTTTAGGCCGGTGGATGTATTTATATCCGCAAAATTATTTTACATCACTTTAGTTTTATCAAACAACCATTAGGGAAATTTCTTTAAACTAAATGTTAAAAGGAAGAAACGCAGTGTAAACCTACGTGTAATTTCAAAAAATCGGTTAATAACTTGCTTCATCCCGTGATGTTGCTCGAGATATACATTCATATACCAGATATTTCGGTAAAATTGAAAATTTCTCGAAATATATGGCAAATCACTCGCCAACATCCGTACGAGTTTAACATTTTAGTGATTTTTAAGAGGATGAATCTTCTAAATGAGATGTCGAGCTCAACTTATGGCTGGCATACACTTTATGATTCAGGCAACCAGAGCCGGGACAAGAGCGACTAGGGCGCGGCATACTTAAGGGGCGCGGCAAATGACAAATTGAACTTTCAAATGTAAAGTTTTATATATTTTCTTTCGCCTATACATTTTAAATAAACTACTCTTTTGAGAGGTACAATTGTGTACCGTATACCTTCGTTATCAGGAGGTGTAATTTTCAAAGCTTGCCTAGGGCGCAAAAATGTCTTGTCCCAGCTCTGCTAGAAATTGATGGAATAAAGCGATCTAAAGATCCTATGCAGACAGGCATAAGCTGTAATGTTGGGAATAATTTTGAAACGAGAAAAAAGTCTGCTATGACCGGGAATCGAACCCGGGTCTTCCACCTACCGGGCGGATATTCGGTTCGGTAGAATATGCGCCCGGCAAGTGGAAGACCCGGGTTCGATTCCCGGTCATAGCAGACTTTTTTCTTTTTTTTTTCTCGTTTCAAAATTATTCCCAGCTCTGCTGGCAACTCCGTTAGTCACGACTAGTTTAGAAAAACTACATTTGCATTTCGCTAACAAAGCGATCGTCGGTATTGCCGTAGTCGGTGCTCTACCGTGAGGCAGTGCTCTGCCCCAACGCAACTGAATCGTTGGAAAATTGAGAGGGATAAGCGAGGAGCATATAACAAATTATTTGGAAGAAGCATGGCGGCTGTTTCTTCAGGCAGGATCAGCAGCCTTTGAAAACTTCCTCAGAGATATTAGACGTTTATGCGTAAGTGTTGATTAATTTTGATCGATGGAAGGAGGGAAAACAAACGGAGTAAAGTCGTTGGAGCACCAGCTGCGACAGTACCGCCTTCCTCGGTGGCGAGTGAACGAGCTGTCTAACGCCATCGGGGACGCATCCGGTTTTTCCAGCCGTTGTGCGACTATCGCTTTTACCCGAGTCACCAATTGGACGAGTCTCGTAAAATACGCAAAACGGATATTCGTGAAAGTAAATTATATATTATAAATTATAATCAGTATTGATTGAAAAGCAAAACAGCATATCGTGGGAGAAAAGAGTAGAAAACATTTCGATCCATTAATATGTCCGACACGTTAATTCCATTAAAACGCGAATCTGTCAAATTTGACGTTCACGTCGTGCTGACACAAATGATGATGATCGAAACGATAATCGACGTTCGCGACTCCTGCTGGAAGGGGGAGGGGAAGAAAACGACCAGACACGGCCGTGAAAAAATCTTGAAATTCCATTTTAAAAAACCATCGCGCCGAAAACGGCACGGTGGGTTTGGGTCGCTTCTAAAAACCGCGCTTCCTTAATAATTGCACGTGGGCGTCGTATCGAAATGTTTCATAACGACCGTTTGATCACGATCGACCAAAATCGCGTTAAGAGATACACATCCAAATCTCTTCGTCGAGTCGTTGCGCAAGTTTTCGAGGAAACGGGTCGTCTATCCATCACGCAGCGGCGGTACTAAACGCATAGCAGATTGCCATTCGTCCCAAATTCCCCTTCACGACCGTCACTCGAGGAAGATTTAACGTTCAGCTTTTTTTCGGATAAAAAGAATTCGGCCGTCCCGCGGCGCATGGTATTGTCTGTCCAAAAGCATTTCGCCCGCCTTTCCGGGAACCAATCTTCTCCACCGGTTCTCGTTCTTTTTGTATTTTTTCGACCGAGCGGAAAACCTTGAATTTCCATACTTTCGGAAGTCGAAATTATTTTTTTTGCTAAGGGTCGGGGTATAGAAGCTCAAGAGTGAGCTAGTTCGGCGGAACGTATCCTTCCGCAAGAGCCTCCTCGCCCCTCCACTGTTTCTCTCTATCCTTACCCGCCCACCTGAATTATAAAGGCCCTCTCTTTCTCTCCCTCTTAACCTATCCTTCCATCCTCTCTCTTTTCTTATCTCGGTCTCATCTCCAACCACGCAAAGGCGCTTTCCGTGACCCCGCCCACCCACGCCAGACTACAGAAATCCTCGACTCTCTTGACTCTCTCGCTACCCTCTCCTTGGAAACGGTCGCGCAGCGGTTCGGGATGAAAATCGAGGCCGGAGGGATGTAACTTCCGTTGCCATCTTTGGGAAGAATTTTAATTTTCAAAACTTCTAAATCGATGGCCGACTTAGTATGAACCGCTGGTATTTTCCCTCGAGGAATAGGCGTATTTTATAGGCCGATTATCTTCAGGTAAGATTACTTTGGTCTTTAAAATATTTTAATCTTCATGAACACATTGAAAAGCCATGTTTCTGTATTAGCCTTAAAAATATTGGGATAAAATCCTGTTTTCTGTTATTATAATATATTTGAGAAGCAGTTTTTCAATTAGATTTTAGCCATAACGTGAGCTCGATATTTATTTCTTGAATTTAACAATCTTACGCACATCGTATGCACGCATGTACATTCGTACACACGCATGTACATTCGTACACATTTGAGACGATTTAAGCTTAACGAAAGCGAAGAATGGTTTTGAAAACGAATTACTGAAGATTAAAATACCGAAAAATCCATTTTTTTTTACGTTCATGATCCTTAAAGTAGGTCTTCGTAAAATGTACCGCGGTCTTTTTTGTCGGCTCATCATCGTAGTAATATTTTCAAGAGTTATCTGTTTTCTATCCCTAATTTCAGCTCTAAAATGACAGCAATCGCCCAATTGTTGGCACGTTTTTGTGACTGCAATGTTCCACTCGTCGAATAAGCTAAATAATTACTTGGCTTTTTTTCTTTTCCAGCTAGAATATATTTCCCCCATACTCTCTCTCGAGGCAATGAATTCCATCTTTAGATATCGAGTCTAGATTCACTCATCCGTTAAAAAAAAAACATCTTGCGAACAAATGTAGTTTAGCCGCACACAGAAGCATACCCAAAATATCTTCCAGCGATAAAAAAATTCTCCATATAAAGCCTATCTCTTGAGACGGAGAATCTTTTTAGTTGGCCAGGCGGTGAAATAAAAGGTCTTTGCCTATAAGAAAGCGAGAGAGAGAGACGCAGAGAGATATTCTTACGATGTGGAGGGACGTGTAGGGAGTGGAGGAAATGGATGAAGGACTCTTTCTCCGGGTGGAGGTAGGGACGGAAGGAGATAGTGGAGAGGAGATAAGATAGGTAGGAGAGGAAAAGGGAGAGGAGCCCTCCATCATATGGGAGTTGAGAGAAGAGGGGTCTCTCCCAGTCTTAAAGCATGGAAATATTCAGGAGTCATGCCCTCTTTATCTCTTTTCTCTCTCTCCCTCTCTCGGCCAGATTTCTGTATTTTGAGGAAAAGAGCCGCAAGAAGGAGTCATGTGTGCCGGGGATCCCATTGTAATTTTACATATGTCGAAAGCAGAAGCAGCAGCTGCATGTGACTCACTCGTATCTCCCGAAGATTGAACTTAAGGTGGATCTTTTTTTCTTTTTCTTTCCCCATTCACGTAGCCACGTGTTCGCCTTGTTCGAGAATAACGCCATTAAGGACGCGAGATCTAACACTGATTTGTGCACCGGTTCCGATAATGACTGATTTCAGAACGCCGCCGGTATTTTTAATTGGGTTGTCGCTGGTCAAGTTTCACTTCGTGGTAAATCACTATATATAATTATGATTTATTAATGGTGTTACTATCACTGCAAAACTATGTTCACGCTTTTCATCAAAGCAGAGGAAATGTTTAAAATAAATTATCGAATTTTAGTTCACGCTCTAGCGAAGACGTACGTGGAGGGAGGAAGTCGTAAATTCCTTCAAAGAACCCAATAAATCACATGAGATACTACTTAAGAAGTCCTGTGACATTATAAAAGCAATAATAAAGTTATAGCAATTTTTAAAACACCGTTTCAATTGAAATAGACAAAATTAACGTTGTTAAATTGCAAGCATCGCTTTCATCATTGCGGACGGTATAGATTACTTACGGGAGCCGTTGATTGCTCGTCCCGGGATTGGAGTAAATTTTAATCGGCTTTACAGCTGTATGGAATGAAAAGGTCGATCGATCTCCTATGATTGAATTTATTATGCGATTAATAAATTCTATACATTTGTAGGTAATAGATGAAAAATATATATATAAAAGTTTAATTATTCATGTATTCAATTTAAGTAATTTTTAGTTTAGACCTTAAAAACGAGGAATAAAAAAATGATCCGACATAAAATATTCTCTCATGGCAGAAACAATTTTTATAGCTCCGTGAGTTTCGTTTCTTACCTTTATGGCCCTAATTAATATCTCACTTCATTTAGACCGATTGTTCTAAAAAAAAAACAACCTTGGACAACTCGTGTTATATCGCTACTTTACACGAGGCGCATAAAATCACGAACGGCGTAGAGCGGTAAACTCCTTCAGCGCCACGCGACAAATTGCTCTCTTAGACTCTTTCGCCTCGCAAACAGTTTGTTTTAAAAGCTCTCTTCCGTTTTTCTTCGTTCCGCAGATCCGTCGAACGACTCTCGGATGACATTAATCATTCCAGCCTGAGTGTGTGTGAGAGAGAGCGAGAGAGATAGGCGAAAACGGAGGAATAATAGGTCTTTGTCTAGTGACGCGTTGGATAGAGAGTGAAATTAATGGTGGGCCCTTTTCCAGAAAAACCTCGAAAGGTCGAGAGAGAGAGGAAGACAGACTTAAAGAGGAAGGGGAAAGAAGCGAAAGGGTTGAGGCGTCGAGAAATCGGGATGGCGAGCAGCGTGGAGAGACAGATTCATGAGGGTCCATGTTAGTACGAATTACCGTTCTTGAGATTAGTCAGAGATTCCTTTAGAACATCCCGAGTATGCCTCCCCTCCCACTCCCATTTTCTGGTCATCCTCACTCTATAAATCCTCTCCCTTCCCGCGAAATAGATACTGGCCGGCCGTCTTTAAGAGAACATACCTTCGAAAATATATCTCCTCGTTTAAAATGCACCACATAAATATGAATTTGTTGCTACGATTATAGCTCAAGGGTGGGAAAACCACGACCCGCGGGCCGCATCGGGAACGTTTTATGCGGCCTGTGAAGCCGTTACGAAAGCGAACGGTGAAACTTAATGCGGATAATTTCATATTTGTTAGTTAAAACTATGACCTGAAAGCCTCGTCCGATGAAGTTGTGGTTCTAAAAAAAGTATTTATTATCGATTTTTACTAACAGGATCCCAATCGAGTGACTTCCAATGTGAACTTTAATGGTAAAAATTTTGCCCACTCCTTTCCCAATCTCATCGCATCGAAAATATTTTTCTTGATGTATTTCTTTCTTATGTGATCGAAACTTCATAAAAACGTATGATTCACTGATTAAATCAAGTAATCTTAATTTAATATTTAATTCATGGGATAAATATGCAAGCGAATGTCAATATAAGAGAGAGACTTCTTGGTATAATTTTCAAAATATAAGAGTTATTATTTCAACTTTAGATCATCGTGTGCTCGGTTTGATTTACTTTTTAGCTGACGAGATTTATTTCATTGCAAAATATGATTCATGCCGCAAGTTTTACTCAGTTACATTTGAAGTTGAACATTATTGATTTATTCGAAAAATTGACACAATATATTTACTCATCAAAACACATGCTTCAACTCGAACAACTTCACAGTTTATCAGTAGCATAAGATTTTGATTAATGACTTGGGGAAAATGAGGTTAAATGTCACTCGCAAGCAGATCTAAATCGTGTACCAAAGCACGCAGCAACTTCTTGCCGCACTTTAGACAATCTGTTCAGTACAAGGACATGGTGATTCCTTTATCAATGTGCATCTGGTGTAAACTCGTCTCATATCACATGTACTGTTTTTTCAAGCATGTCTACAGCGAAACGAAACTTAGACTCACTGCTTTAATATTGTAACACAGTTTTTCTGAGAAACTTAAGAGCATTCACAACGTTTAAAAGGGTCCCGGACAAAGAGCTAATTGAGAAATTATTTGGTAAAGAAGATTTACTCAATAGGGTAAATACACTATATTTCTGTAAAATATTTAACAAGTAAGACGTGGGAGCACGTTTTCCTTAAAATTTTCCGGCTTCTAGTTTGCGGCCCCATTAGGGAAGGGGACAACCCGCATCGTTGGAATCTAAGTACTCACTAGACCATCCCATCCGTAAAAACTTCACTCCTCTTCCTTCAGTAGTTTGGCTACTATATCATTTCAAAGTTGGGAATTTTCCGACTTCGAAGCCACCTATCAGAAATCTACGAACTACGTACTTGGAAAATAAAATCGGTGGAAAATTCATATGCTGATAAAATGTACCGAATTAAAAAAAAAGAATTTTCCAAATTTCCCTTGTAGTTTGTCTACAATAGCACTTCAAAGCTATGAATTTTCCTAACTCGAAGATTGTGTTTATATTGTACAGATGTTCATTATGTTCATGCATGATATAGCTCTCAAACTGAGCTTGCTTTTAAACTCTCTCTCTCATAATTCACAAATTTGTCTTTCCAATGAGTCCTTAGCATATGATCATCGCATGAACTCTTTGGCGTATATGAAACCTGTGAAAAGTTTCACTCGATTGAGTTAAATAGGAGTATTAAGCGTAGGCATAGGTTTTCGCGGTCATCATTCCGTATCGAGGTTTTAAAAAGCACCCGCATGTGGCGCGCACCTGGGCCAGTGCAGCAAAAGCCCTCTTCTTCTCCTCCTCGAGACGGAGAGCGAAATCCGCACCCTCCCATTTCTCTATCTCACGCACAAGGAGTCTCTCGTCCGCATGCCATCGCGATTTGATCCCGGCTCGCCTTGGTGGAAATCCAGTCATTCCGAAGGAGTGGGGACGGAGGAGCGTGCGAGAGGGAAGAGGATATGGGAGGGAGGAGGACGGGAGCGGAATACGTGGAGAAAAGTGGGGAAAGGAGGGTGAAAAAGGAGTGGAGGAATAGGAGGGAAGAGAGAGAAGGGTGGAAGGTGAGTGGAGACATAGGGGAAGAGAGGGAGGGAAGAAAAGAGAAGAAGGGAGAGAGAACAGGAGTGGAGGAATAGGGTAAAAGAGGGAGGGAGGGAAGGAGAGGAAGGGGGAGAGAACAGGAGTGGAGGAATAGGGGAAGAGAGGGAGGGAGAGAGAAATTGAGTGGATGAATAGAGGAAGAGAGGGAGGGAGAAAAAGAGATGGAGGGAAAGAGAACAGGAATGGAGGAATGGTGGAAGATAGGGAGGGAGGGAAAGAGTGGGAGAGAGAACAGGAGTGGAGAAATAGGGGAAGAGAGGGAGGAAGGAAAAGAGAGAGAACAGGAGTGGAGGAATAGGGGAATGGAGGGAGGGAGGGAGAGGTAGGGAGAGAGAATAGAGCGGAGGAATAGGGAGGGAGAGAGAACAGAGTGTAGGAATAGTGGGGGAAATGGTGAGGGAGGGAGAGATGGGAGTTAAGGTAGAAATGATTATAAAAGGAGGGAGGAGAAGGAAGATTGGAAAGAGGATAAAAAAAGAACGTCAAGGAGAGAAAAAAGGTGGGAGAGACTTGAAACGATGTGGTAGACAAAGCACATGAGAGGATGTTGAGAGAACCCATGGCTGAAATTGGATGTTAGAATTGGATTTGTATCCTTCGATAAGACGAGGCGCAGGCATGGAGATGGATACGGCCATGGTTCCTGACCCCTTGGGGCGATTTCGGCTAGGCGGAACGAATGGCGGGTTCGTGGGTGTGTGTGGGCGTGGCGGGAACGGGGAAAGGGGGAAGAGAACTATTCGGAAGAGGAGCACGAGAAAGAATGAGAGAGATCGGAGATAGGTGAGCTTTCGTAAAGGAGAGCAGGCTATCCGCCTGGGAGATCGCATTCTGGAAGTGTACAAAGGACCGCGTTCTGAATTTAATTTGGAGATCACGCGGAGAAGGGATTACGGATGCCGGGATTTCTTTCCGTACAACTTCGGACGACCTCTTTCTCTCCCTCCCTCCCTCCCTCTCTCTCTCTCTCTCTTTCGTTCGTTGAAAATCAATCTAATAGGGTTGCTTCATAACGATCACAATTTCGCAATTTATTGCTCAAAATCGTGTCGTGGATTTATCTCGTTGAAAATACTGTTTAACTCTCGGCATATCGTAATGAAGCCAAAATTTTTTACAAGTAGTATATTTATATACCGCAGGGAAAGGTCCCGTTTGTATTATTTGATGTGCATAAAGGTGGCCTTTTCATTTATAAATAACGAATCCTAATATTTTCGCACACGATTTTTTAAGACTGTATTTATTATATACTTACTTTAGTATTGAGAGTTATAAAACCATTTAGAGCTACATTCCTATCATAATTCATGTGATAATTTATTATATCGCAGTTTTCAATCATGGCAGCCGAATCATATTAAATGATACACTCGTCTTTTTCACCTCCTCTGCTAAGGAAGTTGTTGAATTAATTGCCCACCGATATTATTGATGCGGGATCGCTGGCGTGGACGTTCGCTCATGTTCATAAGTAAATAAATTAATATATTTATGAATCGATAAATAAATAAAAGTAGAATATCTCCAGAGGCATGCGGCATTATGAAAGAAAAGCGCGCCCGCACGTCATACGTCATCATCCGTTAACAGTCCCATAAAACTGGTCTCTTTGAAGTTACAATTTATATCTATATACGACCTTGACGGTAAATAATTCGTCGCGAATGGCGTAAAATTATCCCATTAGTTACCATAGAAAAAAAACATAAACGCAGATCCAGCGCCACGCATTTCTTCTATCAACGCGAAACAGAGTTAGTGATATACTGTCTTCCATTATTGCCTAAAAATAAACCGGAGTCTCGGAATCCGCGTATCCTTCAGAGGATCGGGGGAAAAAAATAATCGCCTTCAGAGGTCGGACCCTTCTTCTTACCGGTCGCAGACGGAAAATCTTTAATGAAAACCATTACGCGGGGGACGACGGGGAACGTACTCCTCCTCTCACGCCGCGGCATGAAATTTAAGAAGGGACGAGAGAGAAAGAGCTGCGGAGGACGGACGTCAAGGGAACAGGAGGAAGAATATGAGGCGGAGGACCGAAGCAGATCGTAATAGCATAAACAATTGCACGTACTGGGATAGCTCGAGCCCTTCTTAACAACGAAGCGTAATTCGATACTCCAGAGCACGTCCACTCGCCGTAACTCTCGCGATCTCTACCTCCCTCCCTCTCACTCCCTCTCTCTCATTCTCCTTCACTATCTCCCTCATTTCTCTCTCTCTCTAAAGTGGAAGAGAGGAGAGTGCGCGACGCATCCTAAAAGGGTCTTCCCTCTCTTCTTCCACTTCCCTCCGTGTCGTCGCTCCCTCATAAGGACACCGTGGCAACCGGTTATGCGGCAGAGGGCGATGTATCCCACTGTCTGGACAAGGGCGAATCTCCCCACCCCTTTTGATCTCTCCTCCGTCCCACCCATTCCCGTAACAAATGTCGCGATCCAAAATCTCTCTCCGATCCCAAAAAAACGTGATTCTTTTGTTTTTTCCTAGCGTTAAACTCTCAAGTGGGTGACTTGTTTTTTCTTCCATATAATAGAGAGAGAGATAGAGTACAACCGTTTCGATTCCGTGGTGCTATATGATTGATCTGCCCGGTCGTTTGGTTGTTGGACTGTGACGGCGAGGCCCCTCGGGGTTTTGCCCGCCGCGGTGGGTTGTTCTCCTCGATCTCGAAGTGTTTTCGATCGCTCGTTAACATCGATCCATCGTGATGCAGACGGTCCTAATTGCCGTCAATGGACTCCGGCGCCATTAATCATCGCGATGATTCCCAAGTCCCTTGCTCGCTCGAAATCGTCTTTTTTTCTGTTGTTTTTTCCTTGCACCC
The DNA here is from genome assembly GCA_028673005.1 of Tanypteryx hageni. Classification (NCBI taxonomy): domain Eukaryota; kingdom Metazoa; phylum Arthropoda; class Insecta; order Odonata; family Petaluridae; genus Tanypteryx; species Tanypteryx hageni. The sequence continues at coordinate 91,182,860 of CM054116.1, read as the reverse complement.
AGTAATTACGCGCGTTGATTTTTTTTCTGACTGGCCGTCATAACGACCCTCTTAATAAAATGTGGAGCACGAATTGCGTAAAATGTTGGGGTTTGGTAAATTATAATGTGAGTCGAATATCTTCATCCGAATTCGTGCGAAGCATTTTGAATACAAATTAACGAGGTCGTCAGGTGTTTTTTTCTCTAGAATTTGATAGCAAATAAACCTATTCCTTCGTATATATTTTCCATGAGCGTGGGTAATAATGGGTTGTAGAGTAAGTTAAATGGTTCTAAGAACCAAAAAACAGAAGTCATAATAGCGGAAAAATGTATCAATTATGAGAAATTAATTTAACTTAGAATCATTATTTGTAAATAAAAGCTGTATGAAGTGTTACATTTGGTAAATAAATTATATATATATATATATATATATATATATATATATATATATATATATCAGGTGTATATATATATATATACACCTGCTATAAAACTGAAACGTAACGTTTCGGTTACATATTACCCGTTGTAAGTGGTGATCGATGAATAGGTGATTGGTTTTTTACTCTTAATCAGTTAAATGCGTCTTTTGTTTATTCATATATGTTATGGCTATTTGAATAACCTTAACCATTTATGTGAGCAAAATCCACACCCTTAAGTTTCAACTCCGGAGCATGAGAGTTGGTTTCGTTGTGTAAAGCACCAAAAAATACAAAAATATATTCTCTTTCCCTAAATGATTTTTCTTTCATTGGTTAAAAATAGACCTCCTGTATATATGTATGTATATATGTTTTTCCAAGTCATGCCCTTCAGAATCCAAGTGATCGACATGATTAAGGGCATCTGTTAGGAACGAATTCTATCTGCCAATAACAGCTGAAGGCTTGAAAACGCTTGTTTTTCTTTGCCAGACTGCCGGGTTTATATATATAAAACCGGCAGTCTGGCAAAGAAAATCAAGCGTTATTATTGCACCGTCCCATTCTAGAGTGCGCCAGTTCGATTCTCGGAGTGGTCATAAAATAGCTCCTTAATGCTTAATTCATCCCCCATCTCCACCGCGCCATAAATCGATTTTAATAGCGTTGGACGTTGAAGAAGGGCGTCGATTCAAAACAATCAACGGATACCTCCCAAAAACAACAAAAACGTGCCTTGCCACGAGACAGAACCGGAAGCGGCGGGCAGTTTTTCGCGCAGTCCTCGCTTCCGACGATTAATAATGCCGAGATCCTTAAATTGCTTAATTGAACGCCGATTAGTGAGAGCCGAGAGACATTAATACGGAGGTCGGCAAAAAAAGATGCCATTTCCTCCGTCGTCCTGACAACACGAGAAGACATTTTCCACCTCCCCGGGGATAGGGAGGGAGGTGGAGAGAGAGAGGAGTGGGGGAAAAGATAGGAGGGAATAGATGGTTAAAAGAGGGAGGGAGAATGGCAAACCCGCCTTCCGCCGGGGAAGAAAATTCATTGGTTAGACGTACCCTTTAATCCACTTATTACGTCGCATTAGACGAGGCAGCGACCCATGGGAAAATTCTCCATAGCGCGGAAGAAGCGAGCGAAGAGAGGAAGGGTGGAGGGATGTTCTTAAAAAGGCTTTAAGATTCCCTGAGGACGATGTCTTCTCTCTTCTTCCACTCGGACAAGAGAGGAGAAAAGAGAGAGAGGAGAAAACTCGCGTCGAAACGAGGTGTAGAGGAATGAAGAGAAAGGATATAAGGTATGGGGGAAGTTTGTTAAAGGAGGAGGAGATGGGAGAGGAGGGAGTTACTCGTAGGAAGGAGAGAGAGGGAAGCGGTTGAAGGAAAGAATCCTCGTTTGAGACATGATCGCTTTAAAATTCCGGTCGTACTCGCGAGAGGGCGGAATCGTCGCTTGCGGGAGGGGGGAAGGAGGAAGGTAGGGAGAAAGAGACAAGAGTATATAAAACCGGAAACAAGGAGGAACGCGAAGGGTTTAAAAAGGAGAGGGTGAGTGAGTGGTAAGGAGAGTGAAAGCGGGGGAAAACAGAGTGAGAGGGAAAGAAACACAGGTGAAGGGAAAGGTGGTTCTAGAAGAAGAGAGGGGATGAAGGGGAGAGAAGGAGGAAGAAAGGCGGGGAGAGATAAGAGCGGTGGAGTGGGAGAAAGGAAAGGGTATATAGAAGGAGACGCATACTCTATAAGGCCCTCTTCAATGCATCCGGCTCAGGTTTTACGGCGTCGCGAGTCCTATCTCTCTCTTCTCCTCCTTTCTCTCTCGGCTTTTCCATTATTTTTCATAAGCTCGAAAGAATTCCGTATTCGGAGACTGGAAGAGTATTCCGCGCTTTCCGCGAAAAGGTCGGAAGGGAACTCTTCAAAGGATGAACAAGGTACTCCACGAGCGCGAAAAATTATAAATGCTGATCTCGGCCAGGCGCTAGGTAGTTGAAGTTTTGCCGCGAGCGGCGGCTTAGTTCAAGTTTGTCTTCCTCCAGTAAAAAAGTAACATGCATATGGAAACTCTTAACGATGCAATCTTTCAAATTATCTGGTGTGATGTTTGTATACGGTTCTTACGTAGCGTAATATAAAGCGAATCTTATTCACAATGGCGAATCGCCGCATGATCGTTTTAACGATGGACTTTATCAAAATAATGGGTTGTTGAGAGATAAATTCCATGAATTAGAAAATGTATGTGTTAACAAAATTTCCGATGCTAAAATTAACATTTTGCGTTCCAGGAAATGGCAGCATTCAGTTAAAGTGAAGAAAAGCGAATATTTTGAAAACGTTTATACAAAATAATTTATTGCATAGAAGGATGTCATCGCTTGATAAATGCCTTAGTACCGCACCAAGAAATAAATGATAGTAAAGATTGCTGTTTATACCATACTACCTTTCTGTTCATTTTGGTTTCAACATACTTTCGGGAAAAAATCGATTCACATCATTCGAGTTCCAACATCACTAAAGTTGTTTCCGAATTAGTGAAAAATTAGTTATTTTAACGGTCCGATCAAATCGTATCGAAAATTATTTACTCCAGAAACTCATTAAGATCGGTACATTCGGAGTGGGAAAAAACGTCGTCCAATAAAATTCCAAGTGACATATACAAAATTGAGGGCTTAATGTATTTTTACTTCCATTTTCAGCTATATGTTGCGATTAATATGAATTTTCCCCCATCTCGATGAGGTACGATTTTTATATCGGTGCAAAATGTGTGGTTTACTTTGTTTACGGCGTTTTTGTTTTCCCGCCTCTGCGCCTGAAAGAGATTTCACACGCGGCGTAAGATCACAAGGGGATGAGAATTTAGGCACGCGTGACGCGCGAGATTTGACACTGCGCTGCGAAGGAAGCGAGGAGCCGAGACTGAGATGTTCGACGAGCGAGAAATTACAATAAAAGTGGCGAGGAGGGAGAGAGAGGAGAAAGAGGTGTCATGTGTCACGAGGAAAAAAACGCGACGAAAACGTGGCAATGAATAATGCATGCAAGCCGTTACGATGCGTCACAAAGTAAGACAAAGGACGAAAAAATAAACGTTTTTCTAATTTGTTTTTCCATCAATAACCGTCTGACGACGTAAACATCAACAAAAGAGGTTATCATAGAGGTTCTGGTAGGGGAATTACGTAATTATTTAACTATGCCCATGGAAGCTCGGGAATTTTCACGAAAAACTAAAACTGCTTATGGTTTTTGGTAATGAGATTAAATGGGATCCAAAATTTACTTTCTTGCCTCATTGTTTGTGCCTGAAAAACTGTATAGTCATTAGTAATCACCGATAATTATTAAACATGTCAACTTAACTTTGATTTAAACAACTTATAAAAGTCGTAAAAATGATGTTTCAAGTTATTCTTCCCCTGCATATTGCGTGTCTTACTTGTCCGATGCATACATTTTCTTATTTAAGCAAATTAAATCGTCACTGTTGCATAACAGTACGTCCTATCGGAAAAAATGTTTGTTAGTCTTTCATGATCCTCATCAGCGTGACAACTCCTTCAGCCATAGAAATTTACTAAAATCCCGATGCATTTCACCCACTAAGTGGGCATCTTCAGTGTCGAACTAGTAACGACAGTGACTGAAAGTCAACTGTCTTTCATGACGAAGAAATTCTTTCGGAAGATGTACTCAACAGATTATAGGGAATATTTGTATTTCTAAAACACCACAAATATAAACAAGGGATATTATATTGTTAACAATATCAGCAATTTTCAAGTTTATAATCCTGTTTGCATCTCATAAATGTTGGAAGTATAAGAAAATATTTAAAATATGATTATCAAGCAATTTTTTGTTTAACCTCAATGACAAATGTTAGTGAGAGAGGATTTTTGATCGATTCTCTATTGGTACAAAAAACAGCGGGGTCTCTAATTATCCCACTCGGGCGTTTTCGTGACTTCCACAGTCAGGAGGTAGAGAAAAAATTCTTTCTCGCGTTTAATCTTCGTTTAGCCAGTATATCTCTGGAGGAGAGGCCATAAAGGCAGTTGGTCTGTGGCTTTCCGGGGAGCCAAACTCTCGGGGACGCTCTGACGGCATTCTATCCATAGATTATTCGCACGCATATGAATTCTGAATGGCTATTGCGGAGTGGCTGAGCATGTAGATGGCATTTCTTAGTTAATTGTTTCAATAAATAAAATAAGACATTAGTTTTGAAAAATTCTCAAGTAAACGAGGCGATTGAGCGAATACTTGCCCGGGGCGCCAAATTACTTTGGGCCATTCTTGCGTACAGGTAGACGGAAGAAAAAGAATATATAACAGGGCAGAGAGGAATGGTCGTGGCAAATAAAGAAGCAGGTTGAGTCGGATTGCCGAAGGGCCATTAAACCGAGGAAACCGATCTCGAAACGTCTATCCATATCTAGAGAAACCCTTTTGTTAAGAGAGATACTTCGCCTCGGCCATACCCACTGAAGAAGTCCTCTTTTACTGCTTTTTTTTCTCGTCGGTGGACGCGTGGCAAAAGCTGCCGCACTCATCATTATCGCATTAGAAGCGGCCCATCCGGAAAAGGAGGGAAAAAAACTCGGGCTATTTGTTTCCCCAAAAACCTCTCTATTAATTCTCCCATTTAATTGGACGTTTGGTGAATTTTCCCTTTCTTCCAACAGTGCGTGATAGGGATTTTCTGTAGAGACGAAACGACCGGAAACAATTCGTATATTTTGGAGCGAGGCAATTACGCGATTTAAAAGTCTTCTTACAGGTGGAAGGATATCTCCTTCGTTGCCAATTTGTCGTTTTCTTTAACAATCATAGTTACGATGTCATGGTCAGTAATGATCACTGGTTTAAATTAATCGCGATTCTGTTAGATAGATAAATTTTCCCTGCAAAAAAAACAAAACATTGTGCATGCCAACGGTTTTTAGCCTTTTATCATCGACGTACCTCTTGGAGCATTTTTTTTAGACATCGCGTACCTCTTTGGGCAGGTTTTTTAAGCATTCGCGTGCCTCCAATATATTTTTGAGTAATAATGAAATGAAAAATAGTTGCAAAAAGTATATAATACCTGTTTATAAATTTAAACTATGGGAAAATGTGACAACTCACTCCTTAGTACATTTATCAACTCGGCCATAACGATAGTGCAAGACATTCTGCGTTTTAAAGACCGCCGACTTTGTTTGGTTAAATTAACTTAATGCTGCAGTCTGAAGAATTGCGAAAATTATTTTTAAGTAATTTCAATTTCAACATCACTTCCTCGGCCAAAGTATACCTTCAGCGTTTTATGACGTTATTCAGGGTTGGAAATCGGTACATTGAATCCGAAATTATGCGTGACGGCTGAATTGAGAATGAAAATTAATATTCTAAATATTTCCGGGTGCCTCTTAATGCTAAAGTAATCTCAGGGGCACGCTAGAAAATTCGTTCGATTAAAAGGAAAACATAAAACAGTTGAAACAAATACCTTATTTTTGGCTCGCAAGTCCATTCCAAAATTTTATGAGCTTAATTTTTTTCAATATTATTGGTCATATTAGCCACTTTTGTCATACAATCGATAAAAACTTGTTTTTTTTACGAGCTTACATGCGACAGCGTGTTGCGCGACGGCGTGTTACGCGACGGCGTGTTACGCGACGGCGTGTTGCGCGACGGCATGTTGCGCGACGGTGTGTTACGCGACAGCGTGTTACCCATCGTCACGACCAACGCGCAGAAACAAGTCGGTTTGCGCGATAACTCTCAACTCCGTTGTCTTAACAGCGCTTCGTCGCCATATGAGAGTGCGGCAAGAAACCTATAGTCATATAGCGGATAAGACAAATCATTCCTTCCATCTGTTGCAAACGCGCTCCTTCGGGAGCCTCCTAACAGCGAGGTGGTCGTTCACCCACTTAACTCTTGAGCTCAAGGGACACGCCGAAGAACACATACGAGCTAGCACGCACTCGCCCTGTGTGGGACGAGTAGTAATGCCTATGGATGAGTAGTCGTGGAGTAGGGAGGATAGAGAAAGGAGGAAGAGAATGCAATTCCAGAAGGGGGCAGGTAAGGAGGGAGGGAGGAGGCAAGACAATGCGGTCTTCTGAGATGGAAGCGCCTCTCGGAAGGATATCTCGAGACGGGGTCGGTGAGAGAGAGAGGAGAGGGAAAGAGGGTTTTTAAAGTGGGTGGGGCGCGTTGAATACGTAAAAGGAAATACGAAAGAGAAGGAGAGAGAGATCGGGGGCTAAGATGGCGGGAGAGGTAAAAAAAGCGATTAGAATAAGCGCACGGGAGGGAGAGAGGTGTAAGAAGATAAGGGCGGGAATAGGAGATAAAAATATTGTAATAAGTGGAGAGAATGGAAAGAAATAAATCGAGAGAGAGGGAAGGGAAGGGGTGAGAGGAAGATAAGTACGAGTCGAACGGGGTATAAAGGGAATGGAAGGGAGAAAGGTTGAAAAACATAGAAGGTGGGTGAGTCGGGAGGAAGAGGGCGCATCCAACAACGCCCTCGCCCTCTCCCCCTCCCTCGCCCTCTTTCCCCTCCTCCCCCGTTTAGCGACAAGGCTCCAGACGCCCAGTCGGTCGCGTGGCTCCTGTGCAGGGCCGAAGTGACACAAGGGGGCGACTGACCGAAAGGGAGAAGGAAAAGGAAAGTGAGAGAGAAAGTACTTTTCGGGTGGGAGGGAAAAGGAGAGCGGGTTAGAAGTGAGGGAAATAGAAAGAGAATATTAGAAAGACAGGAACTTAAAAGAGAAATCTGAATGCTCTAATGAAGGGGTCGCCAACCTTATTTACATGTCGGGCCGCATTCGTAGTTGCAAATGCTTATGGTTGCAGGATAAGTGTTCGCACCGCAAGTTAAAAGAAGATTCTTTGATGTTATATGGATGAATATCAAGTATAAAACTTTTATTGACGTGAAAAATTCATCATAAAGTTTACACGAACACAATTTCAATTGACTAACATGAGGTTGCCTATGTTCAATTTAAGATATCGCAAACGCTCTCTTGGGCCACATGCCAATTGCGGGTCACAGGTTGCCATCCTTGCTCGAAGAAGATAATCAAGGAAAATTCATTCTTGCTGCGTTTCGTGGTCCATAGTCTTCTCCTAACCATTGATGTTCAGAATAACTTCTGTAGCCATAAAAAGGTGTAAAAAAATCATATTCATTTCAACGAAAAAGCCTTGCCTTGTCAAGATTCACCGTTCGTTTTCCTTTTTTAAACTCAGCACATTGAGCTTGATAATTCAGTTTTGAAATGAATGTTGTCTGAAGCAATGCGAAGAAGTTTCCCTTTAGTGATGGTTTTACGAGCAGCTTTTTCATTTTTAGCAAAATGTATTAGATGTTCGGACTTTTTTTGGACTCGGAATTTTTTAGAATATCCCATGAAAATATTTATCAAAATCTGCTGAGCAATTCCAAAACTTTGAATACACGCACATTGGAAGTTCAAGCGATTGGATATCAATAAACAGAATATTTCGGTGAATTTAATTGAATGGCCTCAAAAACAGTCCGTGTCGCTTGAGCAAACGGGGAGACAGGAACAGGGACATGACGAAGGTAGTGGGGGGCTGACCAATGTCTGCGAAGCGCGCCTAGTAAAAATAGTATCACACACACACACTTGTTCACGCGTGCACGATGCAGCTGCCGCATAATATTTTTATTCGTCTACTCCCTTCTATTCACCTTCTCTCGTTTGGACCCTGAACCCTTTTCAAAACTCTCCTTTTTCGGTTTCCTGGGATTCTAACCCTCTAATAAGGGATGATACTGATCGTTATAACCCACCCTTTTAATTTTTTTTACGTTCATCTTTGATAAATATGCGAAGACTACCTAGTGATTATCTGTCTTGCTCAGAACGCGGAAATCGTACAAAAGGAATGTTTATGTCATTAACTAAAATTCAAGGATAAGCGCTTATTTAAAAATTAATCTCAAATAGCCATTACAAGGTTATGAAAAACCAGATGTGCCTTTCGGCTACGATGCACCCGTCTAACTTTGTAATGGCAATTAAGTTCTTATTTTTTTCAATATTGGTACCGAGGTGCTTATTCTCGAATTTGTTTTCGTCCATAAGACGTGCTCGATAATTCTCTAGTGAATTAATCAGAATGCTTTGTGAAGTACTGAAAGTAATTGATGGCAAGGGAGATTGAAACCCACAATACATTTAGTTCATAGAAAATAATTTTAAGCACCTCAGTTGCGATTAAATAGTTACAACGCCCGATATGTATTATAGAAAACTACAATTACCATGCTTTTAATGCCATAACGAGCTTATAAATCGAATGAGTAATCAACAATTATACCTTCCCCTTAATTCGAGGACAAAAACTTCCTGGTAGATGTATACTTAAATGGTGTGTATCGGTTGTGATAGTTGTAGATTCCGCATCCAATGTTAGGGTTGAAGGTTCAAATCCCACCCCGTGCGCACGCCCTTTATTGAAGTAATTAATGTGCTTGTTGTTAAAGGCGGCAAAGTTTTTTTTATGAAATAATTATGGGTAAATAGATATAATAATACCCTCAACGGTCAATAAACCGATAGATCTCTCGCTAATATTTTATTGCATCGCACCTAACCATTAATAAATACTATCACTCTCATTCAAAAATCGAAGGATATGACGTATGCAATTGAAACAACCCCTTCTTTTCTAATGACTACGCTAGTATGAAGGAAATAATCCGGAGAAAATGCCAGTTGGACGTATTTTCATTAATTGGAAAGACGTTTCATTCTTGTTACGAGGGTAGATCATTATCATTTGATGCATCAAATTAGTTCAGAATGTGTGCAGCTTAGAGGAGAAAATAACGTCTCTCTTTCTCGGTCACGAAGATCTAGTACCGCATTTTAAAATGGCAGTGATAAGTTTCCGGAGTTTATTCGGTCAAGTCGCCGGAGTTTGAGGTCTCTCTCTCTTTCTTTGGAAAAAAAAGATTTATCGCTTCTAAAAAAACACGATTTTCCTTTTTTGGGACGTTGTTTTGATGAATATGCGCAGATTTTCTCCGGCCGCAAAACGAGAAACCCTGCATCCGTTTTAGTTACTCGTGTCTCATTTCCTTTAATGTTTATTCATGAGGTTTCCTTGGAAGTTTCTATTCCCGATGTACAAAGAGCGTCAACTTGTTATTCTTGTGAACCGCTAGGACGTTTAAATTTAGAAATTCGATGAAAAAATATCTTCGAGTAAAAAAAATGCAGCAAAAAATTTCGGATAAAACCGTCGTGATAATAAAATTAGCATCCTTCGTGTACAAAACGGACGAGTAATCCAGATGAATTAACGCTTGAGGACGCCGACTGCGTAACTGCGTAATCAAATCTTGACTTTTTCATCTTTATACGGCTGCAGGAATTGGCTAGATATTCCATGGTATTCGATCCGTAAGATAACCGCGTCCGTTAATTTTTTTGCGCCGTTTTATTTATCTAAAGAATAAATTTTGTGTTCCGCGTTAAGCTAAGGAAAAAATAATTAGCGAAATTCTATTCCGAATGTAATAAATTACAGACCTTTCCCTTCATTACGCTGTATGGTTCAGAAAAATAATATTCAGATATTTCCGCCACCCTTGGTTACGAACCCAAACACAATCAAAAAGATAAATCACCACTGCTTCAGCTTCATCTTAACCTCCGCTATCTGCGCGTCTTCCCTTTTTTAACTTCTCTCTCTCTTTCTCCTTCTCTCTCTTTATTTAAATCCTCGCTCCCTCTCTATCTCTTTATCTCTCCCCCACTCTCTCTCTTTCTCGCCTCTTTTGAGATTTCAAACGTTTCATTTCTGTTAAGGGCGTCGGTAGAAGTCAGTCGTAGCGTGCAGGTGCACGCGAAGAAGTCGACACGTGCTACTGCACTCGCTTTCCCTCCCTATCTCCCTCCATCCACCCCACTCTCCGGAGGCGGTGAGAGATGAAAAGACAAGCGCTTTTCATCCATCTCCCGCCTCCATTTCCGTCCCACAATCTCTCTCTCTCTCCCTCTCTTCCTCCTTTCCTCCGCCTCCACCCTCCCCCTTTTTTCCTCCACCTACTCCCTCCCCCCCACACACCTTCCCGCCTCTGCCACCGGCGCACACTGTTTGGATCCCACCCTAATGACGGAGTCCCACAACTGCTACCACTCGAAATGGCGATGTTGCGAGGCAGCGAGGAGGGAGATGGAGAATGAGGCTTCTCTGATTTCCCCCGGTTTAAAGTCGCCGATGTTTTGTCGCGATAGCTAACCGGCGTTTTGTTTGATTCCAGGAGAAAGAATTTATTCTAAATTTTTGCAGAGATTATTCATTTTCCTCGCCGGAGAAAAGCTCGATTTTGTTGTTTAGCGGTAGTTTGACAAGTGTGCCGAAACTGGGTGTAGGGAATATCTCCTGTCGCGGTTTTAGGAAATTCATTAACTGGATTAAAAACTATAAATCTCAACCTTTCGTCCGTAAAAAGTGACAGATGTCTTTAGTTTAATTATTTACGTTTAACAGAATGCGAATGAAAAGTTGAAGATACCACAAAATACTAATGTATATGGAAATAATATAAATGTTTTTAAAAATAAATGAGAGCGCACATTTTGTTTGGTGATTCGGAAAAAATACGTATAGTCCGAGAATCTAATTTCCACCGGAATAGATGACATATTTATATTTTATCCTTATTTCATTATTTAATGAAGTTCAAATCAAGTTTTTGAAATTGTCTTTGGAATGGAAAACTTCAGGTCTCTGTGCTATATATTTAGATTCTTCAGTTATAGTATCGCGAGTTAATTAGAAAACTTCGAAGCGCAATATTTTTATCCGTTAAGGAACTGTTCAAATGGGATAATATTAATACCCTACAAGCTCGCCTGTGTGCTTTGCTTGGTGACTGCTGCGATGAAATAACTTGCATATTTTTGAGTTATGAGAACACATTTTTCTCTCGATTAGCTTTTTAAAATGTTTCCAAGTCGCGGACGATATACACCCATTTTCGCAATTCCTTCATCATTAATCAAAAAGTGCCTATCTCGCAACACGTGACATTTTTCAACATACTAAGCGGTTTTCGAAATCGCCCGGCACTCGTTACTTCGCAAACTCGACAAGGCGTCGTCGTTAGAAAAATCATTGAATAAATCCGTTTCCCTTATATGTTTCCGAATCCCAAACTCGCATAATTTGCCGTTTTCGGCTTTTGCGTCGTCGATTAAAAAAATATCTCGAGTATATGGACGTTACATCGTGTCAAGCCGGATATAATTCGATGCACATGTCTTCGCGGCCATAACAAAACAAGGTTTCCGTTTTTGAATTCTTTTTCGGGAACAGCAACAGCTATAGGAAACGTCGAAAAGGCCGCATTCCTCGAGGAAATAAACCTTCTCCCCCCCCCCTCCACCTTCCCCCACCCTCCGTATCGGGACGCATCCACGCCATCGCGGCGATAACAAAGGAGTCGAGAAGGAGAGCGAATGGCGAAACGTTGGAAAGACAAGAACTCACTCCCATCCCCATAACCCTTACCCAATTGGGCGCTTCGAGTCGGGAATCCACGACTTTTATGCCTCCTTAAGGCTTTTTTTCTCCCCATTCGCGCACGGAATCCCTAAAAAGGGGAACCGAACTCCTTCTGCCATCGAGAGAGAAAGAAAAAAAAGAAGAGGGGAAGAGCGCAAGGACGACCGCTCGCGAACCGCGAGACCGGTCGCGTCGCCGTTGGTCTCCGCGGCGCCCCACCCTCCTTCCTCCCCGCGCCACCATTCTCCTCCTCCCCGCACCAACCTCCTCCTCCCCGCACCAACACCCTCCTCCCCTCACCAACACCCTCCTCCCCTCACCAACCTCCTCCTCCCCGCGCCATCCTCCCATTTCTCCCATTACAGGTTAAAGACGGCTTCTCCAGCTTCCTTCTTCGGTTTCGGATCTGCCACTGGCGGTCGCCATAGCTTGGCCCCAACGCTCCCCTCGCAGACCATACCGGTCGCTAAGGAGACGGCAAAAGTGCGCGATCAAGGGAAAGAGAGGGTTAGAAGGAAGGCGGAGGAGAGAAAGCGATCCCCTTTCGGTCCAAATAGTCGGGGATTCTCATAAACGGCGTCTTTTTGGCAGCAGTTCCTCCTTCCTACTTTAAAAAAACCCTCGCGGGTGACACACGTGCAGTGAAAGATTTGTTCACGGTGGGAGGTATACTTAATGAGCGTCGCGGATTTGGAGTCGCCTTGGTTCCTCTTCAGTCGAAAGAGAGAGGGTTCCGTCTGTCGCTGGAACGGGCGGCGAGGAGTGGAGAGGAAATTTCCGGGAACGAGAGAGAAAAATGTCGATTGTCGCTTACTTTACAAAGGACTCGAAATTGCTCTTTTTTAAATAGGGATAGAATAGGGAGGGAGTGAATAGGGAGGGAGTGAATAGGGAGGGAGGGAATAGGGAGGGAGGGAATAGGGAGGGAGGGAATAGGGAGGGAGGGAGTAGGGAGGGAGGGAATAGGGAGAGAATTATTGTTTTTTCCACGGAACTTTATAAGGCGCTGCCCTGCTGTCTCGAATTGAAATCGTGGCCTTATCCGAAAGATCGTAACAATCTTTCGTTTTCTTTATTTGCGGAAAAGTTGAACCTATATGGCAGTATCTGAGCAGATTTTATGCACGGCATTCGCCATTTAATTTGACTTCAACTCAAAATTTCTGAATTAATATCATGGTATAAAATCTTCTATAAAAGGAGTTTTACGTCTAAAATGGAATAGGCCGCCAAAAATGAAAGTTCGTTCCTAAAGCTTTTTTTAAATTTAACTCGTGCCTTAATGGATTCCTACGCAATTATGCTTTTTCTTTTGACGTAATTCATATTTCAAATAATTTTTGTTATTTCCTTAATTTTTACGATAAACGAACCATTAATAACTTTCGTCATTTTTCTGCGATTATACACCAACAACAAGCTTCATAGCTCGCAATTAGCAAACGTCAAAGCCTGCGAGAGGCCTTCAGATAACAGCAGATGGCCTGTGTCATATCATGTTAGGAATTACACATCAGAGAGAAAAACAAGTCGCAATACAATGTTGAAGAGTTTGCGTTAAGATCGAGTGTGAGAATTCTCCTATCAAATGACAGACGTTTAATAATAAAATGACCTAGTGTTTGAGGGAACCGCCTATATGTTTCATAATTTTCAATATTTTCGTTCTAAAAATATACGGTTCTGCATAACACTTATCACAAAACTCCATACGACTTGGAATTAAAATTTAAAACTCCTTAACCGTAAATTTACCCAGAGGGCACTCACACGTCAATAAGAAATAAGGAAAATTAAAATTATACTTACAAGTTTGCAGGACGATGATGGCCTACAGGGACCTGTTGTCAAAAACTAGCCTAAAAAAAGAAAAAGAAAACACACACGCACAAGCACTCTGGAAATCTCTAGATACGTATTTCGGGAGCTATGCTCCCATCTTCAGTAGCTGAAGTCCTGCAAACTTGTAAGTATAATTTTAATTTTCCTTATTTCTTATTGACGTGTGAGTGCCCTCTGGGTAAATTTACGGTTAAGGAGTTTTAAATTTTAATTCCAATCTGTACACCGTAGTCTCCATTTCCCTTTTTTAACATCCATACGACTTGATCTCCAACTTTCTCTTTAATTGAAAATACAAATCATTATGTTATTGAGGTCGAATCTATATCATTTGAATCAAAATTCTTTTTGTTTGTTTGTTGAGGTGCCCTCGATAATGGTTTAGGTTTTTACATAAATTGAAACACGCTTGATTTTTATTTTGTACGCTGCTTACTATGCGTTTCAGATTAATCATCAACATCATATGTCTTATTGTTTTCGGTAGGTTTTTGGCTGACCCAACCAAATCTGTCCCATCTAAAGCCTTTCTCTTCAACTTCTCACACCCAATTCCTTTTAAGACAGGGAGCTCCAAGCTACAGTCGCGCAGTGATTTTATCCGGTCCGCATTATCTCATCAATTTCCTTAAGGCATGGATATTCGTATATTTGTGAGCAGGTGTCATTAGAAATAATTTATGAAACCTAAACGACATATTTCGGGTACGTGAGTGTAATATACTTTTCATGTAGGCGTGTGACACATTACACAATAAAAAAATCTCAAAACTATCCCTGTGAAATATACACACACGACCCGATCAGTCATATGAAAGGTCTTATGTGGCCCTAGCAAAGCGAATATATAACCTCACGTGATCCTTTTAGTAAAAGGTTTCGTGACCCCTGCTATAAGGCATCTAATTTCTTTTTCTACCTCTTGGCCTCTTTCCTAGCATCCTTCCTTCTATGACTTATTTTAGTGGGTCCTACAAAATTTGACCCACCCATTTCTTCTTCCATTCCTTTATTACTTTAATACTACTGAGTTTAAAACTCCCTCATTTACTTTTCTCTCAGTCAAACCAACTTTCTTCAATATACACAGTACCATAATGTATGAATTTTCTTTTCTCATAGTCCATGCCTTACATCCATATAATGCTACAGTTTTCACTAACCTCTTTTACATGTCTTTATTCAGACTTCCTGTCAGAAACTTTCGACGTGTCACAAAAGCTCCATTGCTGTTCTATTCTTGAACTCTTCTGTACTTCTTCCATCTTGAGTCAATACTATCTAAACTGTTTTATTCTTCTTCAAAGGAATAAAAATTGATCTAGTGAAGTCCTATGGCCACTTTCCTCTTCATATATTTTACGACACAATTTATAAACATTTTCCCCCTTTCCTTAATTCCTATGACTTTAGTATTAATCGACTAATTAAAATGACACTATTGACCCTGTAGATTCAACACAATTCTTTATGTAACAGGACTGAACAATAAATAATTTTAATATTTGAATAAATCGGTATAAATTTCAATAATTTTTCGGTACCGCACCATATCGACTTATCGATATTGGTCCACGTTCAACTGTTTTCACATTTCCTTCCTCCAGAAACGTACCCTTTAATCCCTTATCCAACAACGGACAAGGAGGCTCACACACAGCGAAACTCAACCACGTCAGTCTTTCATGTCTATCCGACGTCCTGTCTGTCGGCTGTTTGCCCCCCTTGATCCTCTTCCTCGCCGCTCCAGTCAGTCTCCGCTCCTTCCTGTTTGCTCTGCTCCCAATCCCCACACCTCACACCCTCCCTCGTTCCTTCCTCCATCATCTTCCTCACCTCGCTCCCTTCTACCTCTCCTCTTCCTCTCCTTTTCACGACTCATCCTCTTCCTCCCACCCGCCATAATTCCTCCTTTTCCCACCTACGTACGTGGGACTCCATTAGTACACTGACCCAAAACCGCCTTTCTCTAGGGACTTTAAGCAGTTGGTCCCCTTGGTGCTCTTCGTAAAGAGTAGGCTAATGCCGGCACCGGGTTTCCCTCCTCCTTTGTGTGTGTTTGTTTTTGAAGGAGTTATGGCTATAATAATCCAAGAGGTTGATTAGCCAGATATACAAACCAACAACAACAACAACCACCTTCCTCTTTCCGTACATTTTAAGTATTTATCTTTCATGATCCTCTCAATCTATAAATATTGCTATCAATAGGTTTCGCAGGTTTTTCACACCCCCCTTCTTCTGTGGATGATTTCCAGCAGTGTGGATTTTTCCTAGGGAATACTACATATTCTAATTATCCCTAGTTTTTTCCCACAAACAAATCTCCATCTCTTTTCATTTCCTAAAATGCTACTTGTCATTGTATTTATGAAGTACTTTATTATATGTAACCTTTTATTTTGTTTGTATTCTTTGTTGCTTTCTGTCTGTAACTGATAATGGGTTAGATGGAAGATGAGATTGTTTAGTCTCAATCTCGCCCAATATTTATCTACCTCCCTCTATGGCTCCCCAACCTCTAGCCGTGCCTATGTCTATCTTCCCTAACTTTATCCTCCAGCTTTTTATCTACAATTTTCCTATCTCCTCCGTCCTCTTCCGCTCATTTTGCTCCATTTCGTCGTCCTCCTCTCTTCCTCCTTACTCTATACTTCCTCTCTCCACACCTCCGCCTTCCCTTTTCATCTCCATCCCTGCCACCACGCCCTGTCTCAAATCCGACTTCCTCATTTAGATCCATCAGCAGGAGGTTGAAGGGGAGCTACAGCAGTTGTCCTTTTTAATTAAAATGGAGCTTCGTATTTTTTGCGGGATGGGGAGCCGGGAGGATGATGTAGGTATAACCAAGACACATCGCGACCTTTATTTCTTTATTGAATGCTTCGAAATTCGATTGAGAAGTATAGGCGCGCGTTACACATTTTATGGAGGACTTTTGACCTGTTAGTTATCCATATGTGTAATTTAATTAACTTCCGACTGAAAAATTTTCTTTACGAAAATTCTTCTTTATTTTTTATCCGCTTTTACGTAACTGTTTTATAAGTTGAAATGTAATATATTGGAATTATGTCCTTTAACGAACTCGATTTCCAGATAAAAAATTATATAACCAGGAATGATAACTAACTAAAGCATATTAATTATTTTACAATAAGGGATATATATAATTTCAAAAGTATTATTTATTAATTTAAGAAAAGTATAGATTTTTTATAGTATCTACTTTGTCATTATTTCGCTGATAACAAAAATGAATGCAACGGAGTTTATTTTAAGGAAATCATCATTAAGCTATATTATTAGCGCAGTTTATAGAAGGAATTTTAGTTAACGATATTCAGATGACAAAAAATCAATCATCTAACCAAGCATTTTATTATATATTTTTTATTGTACGTATTAGATAGGATCAATTCGTTAATTATCTTTGGAGTTCTTAGCGCTTTTTTCTAAAGAAGTCACTTATGCATTCGTATCCGTCAGTCTGTTCGTGTACAAAATAACTGAAAAATGATGTAAGTTACAAAGACCAATATTTCAAGACAGATAGTTCTTCATTAGGGCTACATATGGTGTACATTTGGTGGATCTGTGATAAGCTGCTGGGAAGTTATCGGAAAAAATGCTTAAATGTACACACTGCTACAAACGCAGGCAACCAACAATATATGCGATTTTTTACTCCGATAAATAGCGGAATGGGGCGATTCAGCGCTGCCGTTTCATCGCCGCCAGTTCATCGCCGGCGTTTCATCGCAGGGACGATTCAGCGTCGGCCGTTTCAGCGCATAAGTAGATAAATTATTATTCTATTTCTTTATAGATACAGTTACATTTATACGTGCTATCTTAAATTAGAAATAAATACTTTTATTGCTGCTCGGGCTACAACATACTCCAACTCGCCGCCCCACCCCCCTCCTCCCGGGTCTGCGTAAGTTAGTTAAAGTGTTTTGGTTTCTTCCCACGTTCACTGTCCCGCTCCCCTGTAAAAATAAATCATTGTAATCATCCCATTTTTACAAAAGTAATATAAAATAAACAATTAATATGAGTATATTTCACTTATTTACAGTAATCGCAAAAATACATGACATTTAACTATGCTATTTTATTGGAAATATATCACAATATTTCCCCGTTAAGTATTTTCCGAGTTAAGTTAATTTTTTAACTGTAAAATTGGGAAAATATAGATTAACACATTATTTAAATAATTGCACATAAAACAATTAATGAGTATTTATTTTTAATTGAAGCTAGCACGGTACGCTACGTATAAATTCAAAAGTATATATGAAGAAATATACTAATAATTTATCTACTGACAATGAAACGGCCGACGCTGAATCGTCCCTGCGATGCATTGGCCCGGCGATGAAACGTATCAGGCCCTAGACCAGGGGTCGGCTACATACGGCCCGCGGGCCGGATGCGGCCCCCGAGGGCGCTTTATGCGGCCCGCGAAGCCATAATGAAAAGGTGATCGGTAAAATTTCGTATATTTTCAGTAAAATTATGGTCTCGAAACCTTTTCTGATGAACATTTATCGCTGGTAAATTATTTATATATGATTTTTGCTAATGTGAGACCACAGAATCTCTTGATAACTTCGGAAGTAAGTACTCAACCGGCCCGCTGAAGCTCTCGTGACTTTCAATGCGGCCCTCCGAAGCATTAATATTATGAATGCGGCCCGTCATGCAGAAAAGGTTGCCGACCCCTGCCCTAGACGGTGCAAATAAGCGCCTTACATAGTTTTCTCTGTAATTCTTCCCTCACTTGATTAAATTTCTGAGCGTACATGTGTGACCAGGGGCGTCCCAAGGAATTTTGGCGCCCCGGACAAGATAGCAGTTCCCCCTCCATCAATGTTTGTTGCGATATTTACAATGTACATGTTAATTTGTTCATCGCAATGTAAAAATTGTTGATAATGAATATTTAAAAGGATTACCATTAAGATTATGTCCTTTTCCTCGATATAAATTGCTATCCAATATTTATTAACTTGCATGTAATGCATAGATAAATGATCGGGATAGTGCTCCTAAAACTTTGGCGCCCCGGGCAGCCGTCCGGTTCGCACGTAACTCGGGCCGGCCCTGCCCTTGAACAAACCACAACTAATATGTAGGAATTCTTAGATCAAACTTTGACCCGGTTGTGCACCCGAGAAGAATTCCTACAATCAATCCACCGGGAAAGCACCAGATCCTACCACAACTAATATGCGCAGAAATGTGTCCCTGTGTGCCCATCGGAGGTTGAAAATTTATCCGCAATCCACATCCCTTTTTGAAACAAAAAACACGTAAACACGAAATAAAAGGCTTTAATTTTGACATTATAGAAGGAGAAAAGTTCTGTACTTGACCGAGAATCGAAGCTGGGTCTCACACTTAGCCGGATAGGCGCTTTAACCAACAAAGCTATCGAGCCAGCCTGATTCTTTTTTTTTTAGAATTTTTCACATATTTGTAGGATTTTTTCTGCCGAAAAATCGTTGTTCCTTTTTTAAGCGTCTGAGTATGTTTATCTACCTACTTAGTTCGCTCATTAACGTTTTCGTAGAAAAACGCTTCCTATTATCTTCCATTGGCAACGTTTAGCACGCTCACATCGGAAACTACACCTTCGCGCCGCGGCACCCGTTTTTGCACCCACGCTCTCGCTAAATCCCGTGTTTGTCGTCCTCCTCTCCTTCCCCTTCCCCATCCGATCTTCCTTCCTTCCTAAACCACTTTCCCCTTCTTTTTCCTTTCCTCGCTTAACCCATATGCGTTCTCTCTCGCCTCTTTTCTTCCAAATCTATTCATTATTCAATGTTTCGGATGGCGGAAGTCTATCTCCTCGCATTCCTCATTTTCCCAAACTTCATCCCTATCTATTATTTAATCTTCGGCGCGGATTCGCCTCATCTCCTGCAATTTCTTTTCACACCCTTTCCTTTTTCTTCCCGAATTTCCTCCATCTCATTCATTTTTCAATTTCTCCCTTCCAAACAATGGATCGAATTGTTTTTCGCACGCTATTTTCTGTAGGATACTTCTTTATGCCTTTCTCTTTCTCTATTCCATCCTCGTGTCAAAAAAGGTCGTGTGTTTATCGCCTACCATTTTCGTTCAAATATGTTTCTTTCTTCTATATTTACCTGAGAAATTCCTTTTTATGACGAAATGATCATGGGAAAGTCATCAGTTTTCGAGTGTTGTACTTTCCGAGTGGTTCTTTTGTTCATGGAATGTGATAAGTTTGAAACATCTAAATGTTTAAGAATAATATTTGATGGAGTAGTGATGACTTTCCAATTTTCAAGAATGCGGTATCATAGAAGACCTTCGGATGGCTTACTTACTTCCTACGGCCTCATTAAAGAAAGGAAAAAGTCATGGCATTTCCTAACCAATCCTATTAATAGGTTAAATTAACTCAATTTATAAAAATGTCTACTCCACATCAGCGTATGGGAACAATAATCGGAAGAAATATTTTTAAGAAAAATTCGAATTCAAGGGCTATTTAGAATCTGTTCTCAGTTAATCATCACTTAACCACGGCTGATTTGTGGCTGTAATGCGCATTTGGCATTCCCAGCCCATTTTAAAGGATGTTGAAGGAACATATTTCAATTGTTATTTTAGCCATAAGGCGAGCTCGGTGATTCTTCCTCGAGTTTCATTTGTTTATCGATAATTTTTTCCTCGTTGGCGTCTCGCTTCTCCACTTCCTTTCATGTCACTTCGTCGCGTCTTCCCCTCCTCATTCCTTGCTCTCCCTTCTCGGCTTCATCTCGTCATTATCACTCCCTCTCACTTCTCTCCCTCCTCTTCACGTCAAGCACCATCTTTCCGACGTTTTCGACTCCCATTTTTCTTTCTCTCTCTCCCGCCTCTTGTTCTACCCCTTCGTTTTTACCTCGCACCCGCCCTAGTGTGCCGACATTAAGCGCGAAGAAGTTAAGGCCCCTTTCCTCTGGCGAATGGCACTTCTATCGCGACTTCCTCCTCTTCTGTGCAACATTTGACATCTGCTTCTGCTTGCGCAGGCGTCACGTTTCTTTTCCGAGGGTGCGTGCGTGTCCCCTCCGCTTAGTTTTCATCCCCGTCGTTAAGGCTTTTACCGATATGGAGCGAGTTGCCTGAAAATGCTGGGATTACCTATACGGTGAGTCGATTCCTTCCAAGAAAGTGATCTAATGATTTTTTTCGAGCGAAAAATTTTCCGCTAACGACTTCAGACAAAACGAGCGATCGAAGTCATCCTAATATGGTCGCGCAGGGAGGGCGAGACGAAGCGCTTGGTGATTTATTAGGAAGATTATTTATGGCCGCACCCAGGCACAAAATGTAACAAATTACGTTAAAGGCAATAAAAGCATGATCTGATTTGATCTACTTAATCTCCAAGTTCTCATAGTTCAGTAAAAAGGGGGGAAAATTCTTTATTTAAGCATCGACATATTATTTCCCTGTTTGTTTAACATACGCTGATTTTTTTATTTGCACTTCGCCTAAGATGTTGTCTTCGCCTTGTCTTGAGTCGTATTAAAAAAAAACATTTAAAATAATTTTTATATGCTTTTCCATTTGTTTACTTATTAATACAAATCCGTCCAACTTTAAAGGTGGTTTGGGGTATTTAACAGCCGCCGTTCACCAGATGCCCGCCAAACAAAACACGTTTTCTCGCCTCATTAAGCTTAGCTGCTAGCGTTAATAACGCGTATTCATTTTATTTCGAACCCTTCAGTCATATCTTGCGACTCAAACGGCCTGAAAAACTCCCACCCTTTCCTAACGAGTCAGTCTTGCAATCATTCGGCGCAGCGTTCCAAGAATCTTAAATTACGTCGCAGCACTCTTAAATCAAAACCCTTTACGAGCCCACCCATTGTCTTCCTCGCTCCCACTTTGTTTCCTCTCACTCTCTCCCTTTCTTTCTCGCTACATCTGTCTCCTCTTATCTCCCTCTCTTTCTCTTTCCATGTCATTATTCTCCTATGTCTTTGTTCCATTATTTTTCCTCTCCCTTTTTCTCGTTTAGTCTCTGCCTCCCTCTTCCTCTCTCTCTCATTCTCTCTCCCTGTTCCTCTTCCTCCACTCATCCCCTTTCTCCTTCCCCCATCTCGCTATCATCTACTCCCTCTCCTCCCTAATTCCTCTCTCTCTCTCCATCCCTCTTCCTCCTCTCTCTCTCCATCCCTCTTCTTCCTCTCTATCTCCCCCTTCTTCTTCCTCCTCTCTCCCCCCTCCATCTTCCTCCCCTATCTCTCTCTCCCCCCTCCCTCTTCCTCCCTCTTCCTCCCCTCTCTCCACCTCTCTCCCCCTCTCTCTTCCTCCCCTCTCATCCCCTCCCTATTCCTCCTCTCTCTCCCTCCCTCTTCATCTCTCTCCCTCCCTCTTCCTCCTCTCTCACCCTCCTCTCTCACCCTCCTCTCTCACCCTCCTCTCTCACCCTCCTCTCTCACCCTCCTCTCTCACCCTCCCTCTCCTTACTCTGTCTTTACTTTGTGTTCCCAGAACAAAAGTCATTCTTCCTCAATTTCTCCCTACTCCTTTTACAAGGAAACAGTGACGGAAAGATTCTTAACGTCATTCTTATAATGTGCTCGCATTTAGTCTCGCTAAGCGATATAGACTCATTATGGAAGTGAGATACTTATGAAAGGAAAAAAAGCTGTTTGTTTTCCTAAAGCTCGGTTCTTGCTCGAAAGCAAGCATCACAATGGAAATATTACTGAGTGTATATTTTTTTATAACGCGTGTCCTTTCGTAGCCGCCACGCTACGGCGCTTCGCAAACCGTGTAATCAAAACTAATGGCCGTGTAGTCTTACACAAACGGAGTCGTTACTCATTATGAATGAATAATGCGAAGCGTGAAACAATTTGTATTCTCAGCAAAAAATTAGTTTTGGTAATCGTTCTTGAAGATTGTGGTGGAAAAGAATAAAGCGTACGCGGTCGTACGCGTGAACGGAATAAACACAGTTAATTAGAAGTTTTCGGACGCCATAGCTTAAGTTCAGTTGGACGTTTTCTGAGATTACTAACTTTATAACATCATAGAGTATTTTAGAACATATGTAAAAAAGTAAAAATTGTTTTATGGTATTTATCTGAATTTAAATTAATGAAGCACCAACTTTAAATCATCGAGGAATTGTGAAATTCGACTTCCCTGTTAAAGTATGAAAATATGAAATTTGATAGCTTAAAAATATCGATTGCACCGTTCCTTCATTTGCAATTACGATTCTCATTGAAACATGTGTGAAGTAATTTTATTCAAGTGGAATGGAAATCATATATGAACTTACGAAATAGGAAAACCCACAATAAAGTGGATCTACACATTGCATTTTTGGTATTAGAATTGTATGCGCCACCATCTTATCTATTTAAAATCAACAGCCAAGAAAGGTTAAAATTAAATCTGTCCAAGATATAATTTCACAGGATTAATTTACTTGAAGCGAGTATTTTATTTTTCACCTAAAATGTGAGAAAACTTGCAGCGTCTTCGTTTTGTTAAATAACAAAGTTTCATCTTGTCCGAGGATCGAAAATAATTCAAATTTCTATTGCTCATATATTTTTGCTTTATCAACTTTCAAAATCCTTACATAAATATTACCTCAACTGCATTTGGCGGCATTAAATATCGCGACTTTGTTATGTTTATCTTTTACTTGCGCTTTCTGCCACTTAATCGGCCTCCTTTTCCAAAACCTTCAGAGAGTTTTATGATACAAAACGACCTTTAACGTTCGTTAGTGAAATGGCTCTTACAAATTCACAGTTGTAGGACGAGAGGAATCTTAGGAAAGCGGAAACAGAACGTGTCGTGGAAGAGTAGAGAAGTCTCGAGAGTCGCGTGTGGCCTCTTCGGATCTCAAGGGTGAGGATCTGAGCAAAAAGAGAGAAAGGAGAAAGAGAGATGGCTGAATTTCAGCAGCGCTGCATTCCACATTATCCTCTCTCTATCCCACTCACACTTACACTCCCTCCCTTTCTCCATCCCTTCTTTCCCCAATGTACCTTTCTCTCCCTTCCTCCTCGGGATTTTCCTCCCAGTCCCTTCCCTTATACATTTCTCGTTCCCATATTACCTTCTCCACTTTGTCTTCCGCCGAGCAGTACTCGACCTTTACCTTACCCAATCCCCGTTGCAAGGAGTCGCAAGTTTTTCTTCCGCGTAGCATATGGAAAAGGACGGAAAGAGGGAGGAGGAGATATGGGGAAGAGCGCGAACGCGTCGAGTCGGAGCGATAAATCCTCCTCTTTGTGATCCTCCGTTTTCGGGATGGGGTGGGAGAAGACGCGGGGAATAAAGGAGCAAAGGAAGAGGAGGTGAAAGGAACAAAAGAATCTAAAGGAGAGGGAGAAATTTACTGCCGCCTCTCTAAATAACTCGGTTTGGTGTCGTTCTAAAATAGAACGGCATGCAGATAGGAAGGACGCGAGGGAAAGATACCTGTAGTGAGCCTCCTCCGTGTATTAGGGAGAGGTAGATATAGGGAAGGGGCGGAGGGGGAGACGCAGAGGGAGCAGGAGGGATGGGAAGAAAGTGCTGGCGGCTGCGGCGACAGACGCAAAGGCTCCCATTGCGTAAAAAAAAATAAATAAAATTCGCGCCGTAAGAAAGTCCCATTTCCAAAATGCATCACAATGGAAGGGACGAATGGATCGTGAAAGACATCCCGATATGTGGGTCAAAATTTTTTCTCTTCCCTCCATTAAAAAAATTGTAGTCGTATTTTTTTCCAGATTCCTAGCTGACAGATGTATGTCACTCTGAGAAAAAAATTCATAAGTAAATCTATATGGCTATGCTTAAAGTGGCCGAATCTACTGATTTATTCGATGCTGTACTCATTTTGATGATACTGTGCTGATTGGCGAATAATTCATTATCTCATTATTTGCCTTTATGCGGCTACTTGGTTTACTTTACGGTACTTTCACGCCTAGATTTCTGTCCTCCTGATTTAAACTTTGTTTTCTTACCATTTAAAGCAGTTTTAAATGTTTATTATTTCTATGAAATTTTAATCAGAGGATACTCGCACTAATTTAAGGTGACTAACTTTTCAGGAAACCAAGGAGGGGCATTTTAAAAATTTGCCAACTATAAGGAGGGACAGATTACAGTGGCTTGTTTGACGTGCATTTATTGATGAGTCAGCGATGCAATAGATAGGTATCAGATGGCTTGGTGTGGCCAGTGAGGGCGCTTCGGACGATTAAAATGACAATTTGGGATATTAATCAAGATTTTTCAAAAAGCGGGACACAAGTTGTGACATTTAATGGGGCGGAACGAGTGAGGAAAAGAGGGACTATCCTTAAAAAATTGGGACGGTTTGTCACCCTACACTAATTGTTACAATTAAAACTCGTTAAGTTGACACGCTGAATTTTAGCAAAAGTTTATACTGATTTTTTTCATACTTTACCAGAATTTGTTGCTTTTCATGAGCAAAAAATGCCAATTGCACTGATTAGAGCCTAAACATTTTTCACATTATTTATAGTTATACTGTTGAAGTGTGACTTTTTTACGACCTGCTGATTCCCTCTTGCCTACGCGCAATGGGTATATAAGAGGTACTGCTATGAGAATAATAGCTGGTCAGTTTCAAAAAGTTTGGGTACTTTACAATCCGTCGAGTGTGACTTGATGGTCGAAGTTGGTATTTTTAAGTATGATTGACAATGAGTCGTAGTATCTGCAGATTATCTGAACCATACTTTAAGTATTTTTTTGTTTATTCACTGACTCTCGGTAATTTTCAATATAATCTTAACCCTCAAACAGTGACGTCGGTCCCTCAGGCTGATACGCCCTATATAACGTTAGGTTCAGCCCCCTCCCCTAATTCCTATGGCCTTCAACTCCTCAGTACCTTCCTAGTTCTCGTAGGAATAAGTTCTGTCGAAGTGAGTACGTTTTCCATGCAGAAAAAGAATTTTTTTTGTATTAGTTCTCGTCATAGCGGTTTGAGAGACCGACGTCACTGCTTAGAATGTGGCAAAAAAGGTTTGTATTCAGTGTTTGAAGAATGTGGAAAACAATTAGCTATAATGTTTCATTCAATAATAGGAACAATATAATGATTATTAATTATGGAAACAAAATGTAACTCATTATTAATGTGCTTTCGTTTTTTCTTTTTTTTTCAATAGAAATAATTTTGTTTTAATAATTTGTAATTTCATATTACACCTGGTAATTGTATATTATAATTAACGACTTAGCATAAGAAAACAAATTGGAAACTGGAACAGAGAACATTTTTTAACGATAGCGGTCTGTGAGGCTGACGTCACCTATCGCGTAACTTTTTTCACGTCACGGTATGAGGGAAAAGTTCATTTAAACCCCGTATCGTGATTTCTTGCATTCCACACTCCTTTCTTTCAAGTAGGCATCGCCAGTTATTTGGCATTCATGTAAAAGATAATAAATTTTGAGAAAGCGCCAGCATGCGTGATAAAAATAAACAGCCTTAACTAAAGAATATGCCTCCACGAAATGTTGACTTAGCGATCAATGTTTGCGAGAAGAAAACGCCCGTCCGAGTTCAAGTTTCCCGATATTTGTCTCTCATCTCCCTCCTCCATCCTCTCAATATTTCGCTGGTAGAAGTCGCAGTCATCTGATCGCTCAGTATCTCGACCTCCCCCCCTCCCCCTCCTCCTCCCCCCCTCCTCCCCTCACCAATAAGTATTTAAAGGAGAACATCTTCCAATGAAATACGAGGGAAGTCAGCTTAGCATTTAAATTAAGGAAAAAACTTAAAGAAAAAACTATCAGAACCGCTCAAACACTCCGAGAGTTCTTTTTGTTTAACGAACAAACTTTTTTCGGCGATTTTTTTCTTTGAAGAGTTCCGACTACTTCATCAGTCTCGATGGTATTTTTTGCTCTTTTCCTCTCCTCTTTATCTATCACACTTCCCTCTCACATCCCGCCTCTCTAGTTCTCGTCCTCTCTCCCTCTTCTCTCCCGCATCCTCCTTCTCCTTTCTCCTTCTTCCTCTCTCTACCCCTCCCATTCTCTTTCTTTGAGAAGATTATCGCTGACTCAAGAGGGACACTTGTGGCACTCGAGAAATAATGACTATAAGAGTTGTCTTCGAAGGAAAAATGGAAGGGAGCGAGAGGGCGCCAATGGAAGAATGGTCACGTGTTTGAGGGAACGACAGAGAGAGAGAGATAATCAGTTCTGTGATTTGAAGAGGACTTTAAGCAGAGTATAATTAATCGTTCTCGAAATCGCTCGTGTTTTTCGTGTTTACTCCTATCAAGAAAAATATCTGATATGGAACTAACGCTATTTTAAATTGCTTGTGTTCGTTTGATTTTAATATTAGCACCTACAGGGAGAGTTTCTGACACTCATTTTCTACGGGCACGCTTTTAAAGCAGGGAGGTCAAACTGCACGAGGGCCAAATGGGTGCTTTCGAAAGGTGTGGCTGAATTTTAAAGCATCCGGCTCAAAATTGTATATACGTATTTTTTTAAAGAAATTATCATACTATTCCAATTTATCAAACAATGATACATACATTGTTTCGTGTCCCTTTGCTACACCATTATTTTCCGGCCTACGTTATTTCACCCACCTTCTTATAGTAGAATCGAGGTAATGGGATGGCCGAGCTATTTGAGCTGAAGGGCCGCATGCGACCAGCGAACCACCTATTTGAGAACCCTGCTTTAGAACTCCTGCCTGTTCCAAAAAAATTCCTCCATCCAAGATGAAAACTTAATTCTCACGTTCGACTATGTGATGAGACGAAACTTTACCGACGACTAAGGGAAGAAAGCCGGAAGAGTGAGAGCAAATGGATTGAAAATAAAGGAAGAAGAGGAGAAGAGCAAAGGAGGTGGAGAGGTGGTGGGAGTCTTAGGGGAGCAGAACTCGAAAGGGGTGCGGGAGGGACGCAGAAGCGAGGGGATGTCCCATTGCGTGGGTGACGGGCGTGTCGCCAGAACAGAGACTCGTATCCCAGCAACTCCCTTCCATCCTCTGACCCCGCAGAAACTGCTGTGAAGAGCAACAGTCTCGTCGAGTTCCTCCCCTTCCCCATGATAATCCCTCCCTCTCTCACTCATTCTTCCTCTCCTCCCTCCTAGTAACGCATCTCTTTCCTTCTCCGTCTCTCCTTCCTGTTTCCCAGCAGACCGGGCTCTTCTTTTTTTCCTGCTCCAATGACCGATCGGATGAATGGAAATGGAACCAGATAACCCGATTTTTTTGGTTTACGCAAACGCCGATTTGAGAAACGTGGTAAAAATATATATCCAGAGCCGTCTTCTTTTTTCTCTCTCACTCTATATTAGTGCCACGACGGCATTTATAATAAATGGACGTGTGGTGTCGCTCTCCGTTGGTAATTAGCGTTGAATGATGACTTTATTTTCCACGGGCCTTCGTGGATGGTGGCAAGGAGAATTGACTTTCCTGTCGCTCCACGGAGAAGAGAAGGCAATTAGTCAGTGTCACACCCCCGTTAGGCCTAAAGGGTCAACAGTCCGAGTTTCTCTCGCTGCGCGAGGATATTTTTGGGGTTGAAAAAATCTTTCTTAAAAAAATATTACTGTCACGTCCTTTAGCTTCGTAAAGTCTCGCTCGAATCGGCAATTTTTTGCTTGTACAGAAATTTTACAATCTGGCGCAAAAAACAATAAGATACGTTTTCAGGTGATCCATTAATACATTCAACCATCGGTTGATTGTGAATCGAGCAAAAAACAAAGAACAAGATGGAAAGTTGAGGAAATGATATCTTATGGATGTGTGCATAAAGCTTAAATTGAAATCTGACATTTGAGAAGGAGAAAAAAATCCTTTACTTGACCGGGAATCGAAACCGGCAAGTGGGAGACCCGGGTTCGATTCTCGGTCAAGTACAGGATTTTTTCCTCCTTCTCAAATGTCAGATTTCAAACAACAAAGATCTTTACCTATGAAGGGATTTTATAATGTGGAATTTTAAGCTGAATTCTATACAAAGAGTAAATGTATCTTCTTGCTATCAAAGTATAAGACCTGCCAAATACAATATTGAACATTAATGAAGAAAAGAGATAATAAGCTAAAACAATTCTTATCAGGGCCTTCAGTGGAACACGTGTCATTCAACATGGTCAAAGTACAATCACGATTGACTGTAAGAAGCGATAATCAAGATTAATATTGCAGCATTCATAAGCATTTCGGTCTAACGATCACGTGAGCTCACATTGCAACAATTGAAAACCGTTGGTATTTATTGGTGCACTTACAATCTTGTAACTTTTTATTATGGCGCTGCTCCCCCTGCATTATCTGTTCCAAACATCTTGCGAAACAAGAAAAGTATCATCGACGATCATTTCCACTCGTCCGCTTCGTCGAATTCCATCGTTTCTCGTCCACCTAATCGAATGAAGCCGTAATATGCGGAGGAATATAAAAAAATCGCCCTCACCGCGGAACGGGGTCGAGAGGACCAATTGACCTGCCCCTTTGGAGGTCTCCCAAGAGGCCACAGCGGTATAATTGGAAGCGAGCGAAACGAAGGAACGGAAAGACAGAAAAATCGCAAAAAAAACGAAAAAACAGTTTAAAAACTTGCGCTTTCTTGGGACTCAAAATCACTCCGTGACAACTACGTACATTTTTACCTCATTCTTTTTTTTAACTAAAGAGCATTTGTTTTTTTTTTCGCTCCGATGAATAAAAAAGGGGGAAGGGGAAAAAGCGAAGGACGCGTATGAGTTGCATGATGGGAAGTTTCTCTCTCTCTTTCTCTCTCTATCTCTCTCTGTATATGGAAAAAAACACACCCGCTCTTTTTTTGCCTTTTTATTGCATCTGTTGACGAGCGTGGGTCATCTACTACAGCCAGAAGGGCTATCTCCGATAGCGTTATATGGCTCGCCACTTCCGTTCAACTAAACGGCTCCATCCGGACCGTAAATGGATGATCGTCGCCGACGGCGATCCCAAACCCGCAACTCGCTTGGGACCGCCCCAGATATGGCGCGGCAATATCTATACTACCTGTGTCTCTCGCCCCCTGTTAAAGACGATTTAATTAAATAAAACCATTTATTGCTCAAATGGAGCGGACAAACAGACAGAAAAATTAATGGTTATCACAGTTTTAGCAGGAAAGATTTTAAAATCGTTATTAAAATATGGTAGTTCTGCACATAGTGAAAATTTTTAATATTATGATTTAATGATGAAGAAAGTAATGAATAAATGAAAACGAGGAAATATGGCTGTTGTGGGTTAACATACATATATACAAACTTAGATTCCTTTTCCACTAAAAGCAAATATTCCTTGCATCATAAAGCTACAAAACTTCTAAATTCCTTTCACATGCATATATACACGCAAATCATGAAAATTAACACATTTTAATAGCTTTTTTAGAAAAAAAAGTGGTACCCGCAAAAACTTTTCCGAATTCAGTCAGAAATATGCATCTTTAAAAGTAAGTAATAATAGCCAATTTCTCCTTATAAAATTGGACAACTGATATTTTGAATGTCATGTTTGTTTTTATGATTTATATGTGCAATTTTAATTGTCTTTCCCATACGAAAAATGTCACAATCCAGTATTGAAATAAAGACAGATTTTTTTCTTTTGCTCAGTCGTTAAAAATACCCACAGTCCACACGCACTTTACTGAATAATAATAATCTATAATTATTAAGGTTGCAATCTATTAAGTTTGACATCACTACAACTATAATTTCGATTCTTCATAAACAGCGCGAAGCGAATAACGATATTCTTCCGTCTATTTGAAGACTTAATATACCTGAATGAATCGAAGGCAACAATGCGGGTCGCCTTGGCAACACCCGGATAGAGAACGAAAAACTATACAATTTCGAAAAGAAATTCATGTTTCTGAGAAATTATTCCGTGTAACATCAAAACATTGCAAGAATAAGATATTTTATTGTTTTAGCCGTTGAATAAAGCAAAAACGGAGAAATTCGATCCATATTTATGCATTTTAATGAATAAAAGAAATAAACCTTGTACCTTGAAAAATAGAAACTCCTGTGTAAACATATGGAAAAATATAATCGTCTCCCGGAGTCGAATCCGGGACACTTCCGTAAAAGAAAATAGTTTTCCCGAGGTCTCCTAGATGGCAGAAACAAAATGGCGTTTACAGCATTTCTCTATGACAAACTGTTCAAGAGATAAGAAGGAGGGACAGACGGACGGACAGACAGACGGTCGGACGGACAGACAGACAGACAGACATTGATTAATTATATGTAAAGATAATTTCCAAATATCCATTGTTGAGCTTACAATATGTCCAATGATAGAGACGGGATTAATTTTCTCTAATGAATTTTATCCTAATTGTCATTGCATTTCCCGTTCATTCATTTGCACAACTCTTTGACTGTGCGAATTAATTCAACAGTTTTGTAGCATGTTGATCTGGTTGAAAACCTAATTGGAGAAGAAATTTTGAATTAATTATGAGATTATTTTGTCCTGTGGTCTGGTTCAGTTCAAAAAGTAAATTCTTACTTTCAGAATAAGAGTGGCTTTAGTAGTAGGGGAGACCGGTGCTGGTTGGGTACAGGGGCAGGTTCGTACAAGTGTCATAACTCTCGAGGTTTCTGGTAGATAGTGCTACAATACATGTGGGAGTTGCAGCTGTGGATGACTAGGGTGCTATGTGATTGCAAGTATCTGACGCTCTCTTGTTGAAGAGATATTGTGCTTTTTTAAATATTAACGTGGTAAGTAATTTTTAAAAACTTCATTAGATCATTAATACAGCTATGTAAATGATAAATCTTATAAATCTAATATATTATAACCGCTGTGTCTCTGCGTCTCTTCGTACGTCCCTGCCTGCCTGCGTCTGAAGCCTTCCAGCATGAACTCAAATAAACCGGGAAGGTCGGCTCGATTTCGGCAAATCTTTCGCCTTAATACTCGGCCCGAACTTCTACAGGTTTTAAGTGGGTAGTCGTTCCCCGGAAAGGTATTGATAGTTTTCGTTTTTACATATGATTAAGACGTAATCGGCTAGAATACGATGTGTAGACCTTCAGTCTTTAACATTTTAAAATATCTTACGATCGAGACTCTGACTCGAGATTTATACCATTTCACGCAGAAAGAAATGAATATTCTTATTTTTAACGGCGATTATGTTGTTTAATTCGTGTTTGCTCATATTTTAAGTTTATATTCGATTTTCTCCGGTTTTTCGACATTTCAAAAAGGAGGTTGCTAGGGTAGCATTCATCTCGGATTTTTGCATTGTTAGACTCGGGCTTCAAGTGCATTTGCACTAAGCTTGCAATAAAACGCGTGAAGGACAGAAACAGATTTAAGCATCGAGTGACATCACCTCCCAGTATAAACGCAAATAAATCAAGAACGGTCGGCTCGATTTCGACAAATCTTTCGCCTGAATACTCGGCCCGAACTCTTGCAGTTTTTAAGCGAGAAGTCATCTCTCGAAAAGGCATGAGTATGATATCAGGAAAGTATTCGTTTTTGCACTTGATTATCACATAATCGGTGGAATACGATGCGTAGACATTCAGTCTTGTACATTTTAAAATATCTTATGATCGAGTGACTCGAAATTTACACTATTTCACGTAAAAAGAAATGAAGATTCTTATTCTTACTTTCTATTCTGTTGTTTAATTCGTGTTTGCTCATATTTTAAGTTTATATTCGATTTGCTCCGATTTTTCAACATTTCAATTGTTGACCTCGGATTTTTGTATTGTTAGACTAGAGTTTGTAAGTGCATATGCACGAAGCCTACAATGAAACAAACGCATCAAAGACACTGATTGAAAATTTATGTGAAAATTTTCGTGTAAATATAAAACAAATGAAACACGTTGCGAAGAAAAGAAACGATTTCAATGCATTGTAATAATGGACAACTTAACATTTCAAATAGAAAGATATTTCACGCATGCATTGAAAATATCATTTCGTTTGCAAGTTTTATTGTGCATTTTAAGCAAATTACTTTAGTGATAATGTTTTTCATTAATTTCTTTCGACATTGACGCGTGGCCGGTGCATTGATTACTTAATATTAAACAAACTACAGAACATACACTATGCTGTACCATCAGAAATATCGAACAAAACAAAAAATATTGTGTACCGGTAGTATAAATCGGTATATACCGGCATGTGCTTTTGGTTATGAAAATGGCGTGAGCTATATAATTATTTTAAGAGGGGCAATAAAAGTGGTTCAACTAATAACACTCTGTAAAAATTTTTCGTCATAAGAACTATCGCATTGGGTTACTTCACGCAAGGGTCTCTAGATGTTTGCAGGAAGTACTGCAACGGGTTTTCATTATTATTCCAAAAAGTATAAGCCTATAGATACAAGATTCAAGTGTGAATGTGTTTCTAAATGCACACGTGCCATCATGACCTCACGTCAAAAATGCAATATGGCGTTGGAGTTGGTTGGTACACCTAAAACGGGACAGGGTAGTGCAGTGTACCAAATTTCCCCTTCACTTTAAATACATAACAACATACTTTTCTGTCATTCTTTTTGTATTGCCTATTTTTGTTGAAAGGTTTTTTTTTAATTACTGCCAAACGAGATCATGATATTAACCGCCTGCTATAATCTAGAACAATATTTTTAAACTGTTTAGCAGGCGATTAATGTGAAATTATAAAAGGAAATCGGAACTGGGGAAAAAGGCTCCTGATGAGGGCAGTAAGGGCGATCAAAGTTGGTGGGCTCTCTATCAGAAAATAGGTGCAACAGTTTGATATACCACTGAATACCTTGGCAAGGTATTGCAAAATAACCCCTCCTGTAGAAATCCGAGGGGAAAGCTTGTCAACTGCTGCGAATATTGGATACACAAATAACATACAGATGAATGCCAGGTTAATCTATTTAATATATGATTGATTGATATTCATGTTTTAATGTTCGTTAAGCAATCAACTAGCTATTTCACGAAACTCGAAGCGACAGTATCCCAATTAAATGAAGTGGAACAATCCAACTTTCTTGGCTCTACAATGCGTTTAAGAAGTAGCAGGTTGGTTTATCCTTACTATTATTCCTTTTTGTGTGTGTTTTTCATTGTACCAACCAACCCCAGGATATGTACCAACCGACGGGGTTGGTTGGGACACGTATAGCGGCTAGAAAAAAGTTTTATAGCTACTTCCCATGTATTTTAAATAATTCTATAAAGGCGTAATTTTTTAGAAAAATAATTGTACTTTGTGCATGACTTGAAAGATTTTCAAAATATGTCATTCCTAAAAATAGAAAATTAAAAAAGTAAAAATTGTCCCAACCAGCCGTCTCCCCTACCTATTAAAAGCGAAACTATTCCGTTTTAGAAATGGCTACATTTTTGTACAAGTATTTTGTGATTTTTAAAAAGTTCTGCCACTCGGTATGGTTAGTGATAACAAAAATAGTTTGAAAATGATACAGAATATTAGTTGGAAAATACATGATCGAATGATAGTTTCAGAAGAGATCCAATCGTTTTAGAACAAGACGATTGTCTTTAAACGGTAAATTTCTATCGTTGGTGGCTGATTTCAACGCACATGCTTCGTCATTAATGTATGACCGGCGAAGGAACAAATTACGTTCAATTAGAATCCAACGGCGGCTGAGAAGGAAAACAAGTTAATTCGCCGCGTAATGTTTCCCTTTCTCTTTGCCGCCACAATTGACATTTCATGCAACCGAGTGCTGCGTGGCAACTTCCCTCGATACCCGCCGATTCATTTTCCGTGAGGATGGCGATGTTATTGATTGCAAGGTGAATTCCACGTTCTAGCTGCTTTGGGGATGCCAAACGCTATCTGTAGGAAAGCGGGAACAAAAAAACTTCAATTGCCGCCGTCGTTCTCCCGTCAAAAGAGTTCCTCATGGTCTCATACCCGGACCGGTTTGATTGATCACTCCCTTAGGTCGTTAAGGCAGATGCTTATATTCCTCACAGTGAGAATAAACTAAAAGGGGATTCGATTTGCATGTAGTTAGTGCCATTCTATTTCGATTCGTTTAGATTTTATTGGAAACGGCGTGATGCAGTCCAACTTAAGATATATATAGTTAAGGATGGCGTACGGAAACAGTAAGCATGTTTATACGTTTTACCACATCGTATCCTTCTCTTCCACCTCCCTCAGCTCTTTTACCGCCCCCCTCCCTCCCTCCCTACCCTCTTTCACTCTCCCCTCTTACCCTCTTCCCCATAAACTTCCCTTCCGATGTCGCAGTAAATTAATGTACTCACTTGGTTAGAAGATAAGCGAAAATCAAAACTGGTTTATGGGATAATAATCTCTTGAGCATTACGCGCCACCAGAGCGTAAAAATTCTTTTAGTAACGACGCCATCGCAATAGGGTCGCAAAAAATCAAGGATTTTATAAATACATCTCCGTCTCATTTCATGTTGATTAGAAGGATTTTTTCTGCAAAGTTGTTTGTCAAAACACGGGATGTAATTTCTGCGATAGGTTTTATTGAGCCAAGTCCCTGATCCTTGGATTATATACGTCATCGAGACGATTGTCAAAATACATCGTTAAAAAGTAATTCATGACCCGATTTCGAAATCGCTGTAAGAACAGGGCGTGTATATATTTAGGTTTTGGGATGATTGAAGGCGAGTGCTGGCATTTTTATCAAGTCATTTGGCCCGCGTATTTTTGACGCAGGTCGAGCAATTTCTGGATGTCTAGTTTTTTTTACAATCTGTCATTCAGTGTTAAAGGAAAAGACTTCAATAAATTGTACTCATGTATAGGAAATTCCTTAAAAAGTGGTAGCACATTATGTATCATAAGTTGCAGATCCAATGAACGCTAGTTTTTAACCAATCTCATTTGTTAATGAGTATTTCGCATCGATGAATATAGCACCCATTGGTGTTTTTGTTGTTAAGTCTGCTTTGAAGTCACGCAAAAGACGTGGTAATAAAGAGCTTTATTACTGACGAATGAAAAGAGGTTATTTATTTAGAATTAACTTTAACAGCGAAAACAACACATTTTGAAGTCAGACGCATCTGAATCCTTCACTAAACGAGTATGACTGCACAAAATAAGAAAATTGATAAAATATAACTAATGATGCAGCGATTCTGATTTCGCGACGAAATCGTTATGGCTACACAACATTTCACAGGAGGGCCTTCAGATTAGATATTCAGTTTTTTAAATTCAAAAAACTCTTCTTTATTTATGAAATCGAGCCTTCTTATGAGCGATAAATATGCAGAAGTGCTTCCAGTTATATCAAAAAAAATCGATGCGCTAACCCCACAAGTCTACAAGCACAGACAACCTCACCCTTTAGACCACCTGGTCCCTACGTATATTTTCTCTGACGCGGAACTAATCCAAACAGTAAATTTCAGTTTCCCACGCTTCGATATAAATTTTGAAAATAATCTAAAAAACGAAAAGGCGAAAAGATAAGGGTCTCCTTATTGGACCATAGGGCCATATTTACATCATTCATGCTCCCAGAGGATTAAGCTGCTATATGCAATGTGAAAATTTACGACTTGAACAGAGAGATAGGGAAAGAGGGAGAACGGGGCTCAGGAAGTAAGGGATTTAGAATATCAGGGTCCGGAGTGGGGAGAGGAGTGACAATGGGCGTCTCACTTCGGTTGCCACGGCCACCCACGGTATCCATCCCGAAATCTTGCGCCCCTTCCGATGGCTTCATATCTCCACGACTTTACCTAACTGCCACCCACTGTATGTTCGTTAACTCTTCTGTGCTTCGAGTCACTGCACGCTGGCGTATAAAACGGCATTGTATTGCGATTGCACAATTTACAACAAACAAATTTTCCATTTCCAACGAAAACG
The DNA here is from genome assembly GCA_028673005.1 of Tanypteryx hageni. Taxonomy (NCBI): domain Eukaryota; kingdom Metazoa; phylum Arthropoda; class Insecta; order Odonata; family Petaluridae; genus Tanypteryx; species Tanypteryx hageni. The sequence continues at coordinate 91,146,116 of CM054116.1, read as the reverse complement.
TCTATCTCCTGTTTTTATCTCAGTCCTTATTTGCGAATCCCATAGATATCTTCTAAGTTCAATGAGAGATTTAAAATAAATTATTTTCACATGCTCTTCAGCAGCACTTCCATGGTCTTTTAAAAAGAGCTTTTAAGCAAAGACAGTCGCAGTCATCCATACCAATTTACGTATTTTCTCAGGCTTTTGCCCAATCCTCAAGATTCAACCAACGAATCTGGACAAAGGCTCACTGAAAATGAAAATTTATCAAAGCAATTATCCGGTATTCATAACTATTATTTAAACGTCTCAAGTCCTTGCCACAACAAGTTATATTTTTAAAATTCTTTATACTATCTATCCGATTCTTTCCCACAATGTACAAGGTGATAAAAAAGCTATCGCGTCTTCATGAAAGCAATGTATTTATTGAAAAGATAAGAAATGCAAAAAGAAAGGATTCTTTTTAATAGCGTATATCTTTATTGCCCCGCGATGCATGTTTGAACAGCGATAAAAACAAATGGAATTCGAAGACGATGAAAAGCCGAGAGAGATATCTTTAACGATGGATTTCCTTCATTTCCTCGGCCGATTGGAGAACGCCAAGTGAGCAACATTTGCGCTGGAGGAAGAGGAAAAGCACTTAGTCGAAGGAGACTAAAAAAAAGCGATTCGACGCAAAAATTGCGCGGAATATAGGGACGTCCGCAAAATGCCGACACCTCGAAAGAATTGGGTCGTAAACGGCCATTTCTTAGGTGTTTGCCCACATGAGAAATTGAGGATATCGCGAACGACATCGGTAATTGCGTCGCATTTTTCACGTCCCCACGGCCCAATCCTCACTTCCTCCCATCAACCCTCCCCACACACAATCCCCGAACAACCGTCAGGAAGGGCTTAAAGGGGCTCGCGATAAGATAGTGTGAGAGAGAGGAAGCGGGGATGTGTGTGAGAAGAGGAAAGCGCAGCTGGCCGGAAGATCTCACCAAGTCTCCTCTCCTGAGAATTACAGATTCGCCGGGAGACTGGTAAATGGCGCGAGTCCTGCGTCCCTCCATATACCCCATTCCCCCTCCCCCTTCCTCTCTCGCGCTTTCCTCCCACCCTCCTCCCTCCCTCTCTTTCACTCAAGAGAGAGGGAGGAGAGGTTGGGTCATCTGGTGTCAGGCGCATCACAACATCCCATAAAGTGCATCGCTATTAGCGGCGGCCATTCGCGATTGCTTATCTTGTTCCCTCTTCTACTCCTCCTCCTCCTCCCTCCTTCCTCTCTCTGATTGATGGGCCCGCGCTCGACCCGCTGTGCTCTAAACTATCCTCCTCCCTTTCTACTCTTTTCCCCTTCCTTCCCTCTCCTCCTCCATCCCTTATTGTCCACCTCCCTCTACCTCATCTCATTCCTAACTCAATACCTCCGTCTTAACTCCGAAGGATGAATGTCCGATTCCATTGGGCCCCAATATCTCCGGTTCCATTGGGCCCCAATATCTCCGGTTCGTATTGTAAATCCTTTCGGGGGATGGGGAGTGAGAGAGATGTGCCGCGTAATTCTTTTTAACGTCGTATTATTCTTGTTTCTTTTACATTAGAGACGAGTCTGTCGAATCAGATGTTGTAACACGCCAGAACGCCGATATCGAAGCGAATACACACGAGATCGTTTTTTTCGCGATTGCGTTTTGTTTTTGTTTTAAAGCGGTTCAACATTTTTTTATTTAGTTTTTCTTTAGATTTTTTCTTTTTCCCTTCTCAAGAAACATAAGCGCTCTCTGAATCAGGGTCGTGGGCGGAATAGGATCTTATCTTTTTTAGACCTGGGATTTTCGCTCGGTTCGACCGATGTTTTAAGGTCATCCGACGAATTGTCCGTCGCTGAGGCTCGATCTCGAAAGTCGTAATGCGTTCGAGGGGGAGAGCGGGGGCGGTTGGCAATGAACTTCAATTGCTTGTCTGCCAACGTCCAACCGCTGCAACGATCAAAGGATGACAGATGGCTGGCGACAGATATAAGCGAGATACGGGGACAAATTCCTGTAGAAAACTGCTCTGAACTTAATACTCTGCGATCGAGGAGCAGTATAAATTCTTCGCGAGTTCTCTTGTGCTTTAGATGCATCGATAAAGGAAGATCGATTTGATACTGTTTTAGATATGTAAATGAACACTGTTGCTAACCGTGCAGCAGCATTTTGTAACGAATTAGAGACCACAGTTACACTTGTACAGTTTCATCCAGATTCGGTGTTTATGAAATTGAAAAATTTTCCCCATGAAGGTATCCTTAAACAAGGAAACGCAATGACCTCCTCGGAAAAAGCGACTTCCTCATTGGTCGAGCTATATTTGACACAGCTTGTCCACTTTTGCGAAATGAGATATATGGTGGTCTTTTAAGTATAATGAAATATGTAATTGGAAGCAACAAATTTCGCATTTCTTTATAGTTGGTCGAAACAAAAGAATAAATTAACGCAATCCCAATTTTCACTACCTATCGCACATTTAAGCATGCCGAAGCGTTGAAATGGTGTAAACTTAAAGAATTAATAAAAGTGAATGTGAATCGCTGACGGGTCGCTTTTTCTTCGAAAATCGCTCTAAAAAGAGGACATATACAATTAGTATTATCGCTACCAACTTGGAAAGGTGACGCGTGCAGTACGTAACGAATGGAAAAAAACCCTTAATCTTTTTCCCTCTGGCGACTCTTGACTACTGTATTGCGAAACGATGCCAAAACCCTGCTACGTCTTCCTCCGAACGCGGAATGGAGAAATCGCGATCGAAATCAGACCTCTCTCTCACGATCTTGAGAGGGAAAGAGGGAGAGAGGAAAAACGGATTCCTCGAATGAGATAGAGGGATAGATAAAAAGAGAGAGAGAAAGAGACGTTCCAAGACTCAACTCTCACCTCGGACGAGCACGCAACCTTGCAATCCCTCCGACTTGAAAAAGATCCCGAAGGCTTCTTTCGGAAAAAAAAGCGTCCGCCTGTATGTAAACCGCTCTTTTCGCTCCCGGAAGAATGAAAAAAATCTCGCCTTCGATCGAAAAATGCATCGCGATGCAGGGAAAGGAACGCTACAGGAAGAAAGTTTCCGATCGCTGGGTCGATCCCACGAAACGCGCATGCGCGATGGGGAAGGGATCGACGAAGTCGTCCTCGAGCAGAGCGCGCTCGAAAAAAAAAGACGACTCCGACCGGCTTATGGTGTCGTCTCGGTGGTGATGTACGGGAGCGGGTTGAAAAGGTGCTAACACGTGTTTGGAAGGTGCGGCTTCGCTCCCCGGGGCTATGCACCTGGCGCGTTCGTTCCATCGGATGTCATGGAAGGATTGAAAGAGGTATGGGGAAGGGGGAGTGAGGGGGAGGCTGGAGGGGAAATCGATTGGTTCGCGGTCGTAGTAAGTAAAAGGGGAGAATGGAGGGGTGTGAGGGAGGGAGAGAAAGGGAAGAGGAGAATGCAGCGCACGAGTTGGGGAAAGGGTTAGGTTTTTTCAAAATATTTTCTACGCGGTCCGATTAAATGTTTTGTTGCTACAGTAACGTGTTGTATTTAAGGTTGAGTTTTTTATAACAAATTTTAACTAATTTAAAATGTACAGTTGTTGATGTATTTCATGCAGACTGAGTTTTAATAATTAAAAAAAGACTACGCTACAATTTTCCGTTTCATGTTACATATCACAACGTTGTCTCTTTGTGATCGGTATGGAGAAATTCCACAAATCTTCGCCTGGCGATATTCCTTCTATTTATTGTTTTAATAGCCAAATGACCTAATATCGGTCTTTCATCAAGGCCCATATTGCACGTTCCGCGACCCTCCGATGGTCCACGGCCAGCGCTTTGTAAATCCTTGACATAATGGGAGGCAAGATTAGCAAGTGGGTGGTGGCTTTGTGCAGTAAGAAGAAGCAAAGGAATCTAGAGAGACACGCATAAAAGGCCTTACTATGCCATCGGAGACACACACACGCGCACAATTATAATGCTAGATTCCCGAAGGCTCTTCTCAAGAGAAAGGCTCTTCCGATTGAAAGATGCGATAACGTCGCCGACTTTACCTCTATCCACGGAGGTTTATATCCGCGCGGATGTTCTCGGAGGAATGTCGGAGAAGGGAATCCACGACTCAGATTTATATCTGGAGATCGGTGATTGGAAATGTTCGACTCTTGCCTACTGCCAGGCTATACCTGCGGAGAGACTATTCTAACCTCACCTGAGGCGTTGAAACTGTTTTCGAGGCTGCGCGAAACGGTCCCAATGGAAGTTCTTAGCAACGTCCCTGGTTCGAGCTGCTTGTTTCCTCCCCGCGATTCGAAAAGATTCGAAAGGGAGTCTTGTAGTAGTTTCAGAGCAGTTCGATGGACGGTTTATTCGCTGTTAAAGGAAGACTTGGACCGGGATAATTTCCCTCGTTTTAACATGGATTTTTATGCCTGAGGCTAAAGGAAAGCAAAACTCCGGTTTTGTAATTATTTGACTTTATTTGTTTAGCTGAGTTTATGAAGGCCATATAGTATTTATATCAAAGTTGTTATAATTAGAAGTATTTATGACAGGCCTAACGATACGTACATGACATCTAATTAACTGTATCCATCATAGTTACGGCTGCGTCGTCCCCCGTGCGAGAATTAACCACAGATATCTCTCTTGAACGATAAAATATAAAATGTATAATAATCACATGTAAAGTACTTTAAATAGTAATTATTTTAATAACGACAGCAAATATAAAATATTATTTAATATGTCATGGACGGAAATGAAGATTGAGTTTTGATGATTTTTAGGCCGACACCCTGCAGGTTGGCCCCTACGCAGCACGTAATAAAATATAATTGGATTAATGGAAGCCTAATTTCAGCATTCAAATTTAGTCAAGTAAATTTAAAAATTTATAAAGAAAAAATTCCCTATAATCGATGTGAGTAAACAGAATCCAAAATTTCGTCTTTTGGTAGCTATGCGGGTATTGCTCCGATCAGAAAATATGCACAAATAAACGTTGAAAAAGTGTTTAGAACCGTTTTCTCTTTAGCTTGTTACTCATATCAAGTAATTTCGAAGCACTTTCTTTTCACTCAAAATATGTTTACGCGATCCGATTAAAAAAAACAGCAAGTTAATATTTCCTCTCCGCCCGTTTTACGCGTTCGCCAAAGTCGTCGCGTTAATGTCCCCCGCCCCGTTCCAATTAAGCTAAAGAGAGGGAAATACTTGCTCAAATGGACTTGCATTTTTACGCCCCTCCCGCTCTCTGGGGACAGAAAGGGCGTTACCGTTTTCAGAGGGTTACCGAAATTGAAATTGCCCGGAATAATTGACTCGCTAATAGGACGGCTCATATAGACATGGGAGAGAGAGGGTGAGATGAAGAGAGAGAGAGAGATAATTGCACCCCTCGATCCGCCCGCCCTTGACAAAGAATATTATTGGTCCAAAAAGGAGAGAGAGAGAGATAATTTGCGCGGGGCGATAAATGCATTCGCACTAATGAGTTCACCCTCTCTCATCTGTCTCCCCACTCTCTCTTATTTTGAATTAAGATAAGTATACTATTTCGAACTCGAAGAGGATTAGATTCCGATGGCGGAATATATAGGGGAATAGATAAAGAGCAGCTCACACGCACTCGCATACAGAGAGAGAGGAGAGATGAGGACTTGAAGGATCAAGAGAGAGAGAGAGGGGGGTCAAGGGCAAGTGTTGAGGAATTCGAGAGGGTGTTGGGAGGGCGCCTCGGATGAGAGCGTCGCCTTCGCGGCGGCGTTGCCAGATGGCGGTATCGAAACAATTGCACAACTAAATCGAAGCGACTTGAACATTCCGCAGAATCCTCGAGCTCGAAAATGTTTCCGAATTAAAAAATATAATTGGCTTTTATAAAGACGTTGTCGCAATCCCTAGCCAACCGACAGGTAGATGATTACTTTAGTTCGTTTAATTTTTACAACGCATTTAAAATTTTTGGAATTCTTTACGTTTTACTAACTAAGAATAAAGTCTGTTTTCACTGTGTCCCGAGCATATTCCTCAAAGTAATTACTCCCGAGTATTGATAATTACTCCTCGTTCCAACTCGAGTCTCCAAATCCGTCGGAGAACATCAGCTGACGTTAGCGGAGGCCTTCTCTGTACGGAGCGGTTATTTTATTCCGTTTGAAGAAAGTGGAATATCTGCGATTACAAAAAAAATGAATGTTCGAGATCGAGAAGCATTTTCAGGACGATTAGTAACCCGGCCTTAAACAAAACAAAAAAGTCATCCTCCTCTTTGCAACCCGACCCGACCCGCAAAACGACACTCGCGATTTCTCCCTCCCAGCACGAGCGATCAATCAGAGCCATCTGTATCGACGGGATGGGGCGTTCGTGACACGCGGCAGAAACACGCACGCTCGCTTTTTCTCCCGCTCCGTGCCGCTCGCGCATTCGGCAACGCTGTTCCGTCGGCTCCGTAGCGTATGGAGATGAGAGTAGTAGGAGGAGGAGAGGAGAGGGCGTGTGGGATGCCTTAGCAGGGAGTGAGGAAGAGATTGAGAGAGGATAGAGGAGAGAATGGGAGGAAGGGGAGGAGGAGGTGGTGTTGGGGGTGTATAAGGCTTTAGCGGGACGGAAGGATAAGATGGAATGAGGAAGGGATATGCATTGGGGGGAGGAGTGAGGGGGAAGAAGGAGGAGACGATGGGGAGGGATTAGAGATTGGCGGTTGAGTAAATTGGGTGGGGTATACACGCGTGTCGCCCGTCTGACTCGAGGATTTGAAAAAGAATGAGAGAGATGGAAAATGGGAGGGAAGGGTGAGAGGAGGGAGGAGGAGAGGAGAAAAGGATGAATCGAAGAGAGAGAGAGAGAGGTGAGGAAGAAGAAAAGGGTTGAGAATAGAGAAGGCTTATGTTGGAAGTAGGTTAAAAAAAATTCGCATGTCACGATATGAGATCGCTGAAGCAGTGCCTATGATTGGGGAATGGGTAGAGGGGTTTGGTGGAATATTTATCGGAGAAAAGGTATAACTTATATTAGCAACTGATGAAAGGTGTCTAGTTGGAAAAGGAAAAAAGAAAGCGATTAGAGCAGCAGGCATTGGAGTACTTAAAATAGAAGAGAGGGAAGGAGAGGGAGTTAGCGAACAGAGACTGAGAAGGCGCCATGGTTTGCGGAAGTGAGTCGTGAACGGGAATGGCATAACCACAGAGCTGGGGAGAGAGAAAGAGATAAATTCTTACTGCGTGGGCGAGCTCTCCGAGATACTGGAATGAGGATGTGCGGCTGAAAGATACACAGAGAAAGAGAGATTAAGAAAAAGGATTTGCGAATAAAAGTGGAATAAAACTGCGCGGTTCGAGAGGTTGTGGACGACTCTGCCCGCTATCGTGGCTTCTCGCGAAGAACTCTCAGATGCCCTCCCTCTCCCCCTCCACATCCTATGAAGCCGCATTTCAAAAAGAGCATTTCCAAAACGTTTACGCCTATCGTCGCCACCGAAGAACCCACCCTCTTTTGTTTATGTATCAACTTTTTAGTTCTCTCTCTCTCTCTCTCTCTCTTTCTCTCTCCCCCTATTCTGATGGCGCGTGCACACGCCTCTCCCCCTACTCCTCCACCCACCTTCATCTGCTGATTATCCTCCTTCTCTTTACCATCTCTTCCTTCTTTCTATTCCTCCATTTTCATTTTAACACATTGCTATCCTCACCTTTCCATTCTATCCCATTTATCCCCACCCTCTTCTCCCTCTCCCCGTCTTTTCTTTTTTTCTTCCTAACTCTTCTTTCACTCCGTCACCTCTCTTTTATCTTCCTCCATATTCTTCCATTTCTCATCCGAACCCCTCTCCAACTTGACCGACTCTCCATCCTCCTATTTTCTTCAATTTATTTATATTTCTCTCCATTCTTTCTCCTCTCTCACTATTTTCCTTCCTCTCCCTTCTCTTCGATCTTTCTTTCTCCTCCCTCCATCACCCTCTGTTCACTTTCCCTTCTTTACACTCATATTCTTTTCTTGCTCCTCCCTTTAATTCTCCTTATATGGCATCTACCTCCTACTCTTTCTCTCTTGTCCTATTCTCCACCTTCGCTCTCCTTCCCTCTCTCTCTCTTCCTCTCCTAACCGGAGTTGCCGAACGCGGGTCAAGGATGGCGCCTCTCAGGATTAATGCAAGTAATTTGGGCCGACGCCTCTCTCTCTCTGTCTTCTCCCTCTCCTGTGCGTGTGTAAGTACGGCGAGGGCTCGCGTAGGGAATGAGGGAGGGATGGAGGTGGGAGGAGGAAGAGGGGAGGGGGGCGGTGATGTTCCTTCGCAAGTGGCGGCGTGTCGCACGTGGAATAAAAGTATTTATGCGTGCGACGGGGCATTGTTGTTGTTTCGCATTCGTTTAGCATTGCTTATGCATGCCGGCTAGGCGTTTGCCAACTTTAGGTACGACGATAATGAAGTAGGGGACGGAAAGAGAGAGAGTGAGCGAGAGAGGTAGAGAGAGAGAGAGAAAAGGACATTTTGAAAAATAAAGATGAAATCTCTCGCGTCCCGTGGAAGTCTTCCACGAGAGGAGAAGTCAGAGGGGGAGAAATATGGGAAGGGTGTCGTTCTCAAACCGCGATTTGTTCTGTATTGTTCGTTTACAACCTATCACACGACTTACTTGAACCTCTTTCTTCAGCGCATACTATTTAGATGTAAGTATGGACTCGATGGCCAAAATTCCGCCTCTAAATAAAGTCGGATTATTACTGTTACTAGCGTATCTGCCGTCGAGTATGCGTGAATTAAGTATTACGCTAGAATAAAATTAAATTAAAAATGAATTAAAGCAACTTTTGAATGGATCAAAAAGTAAACAATAAATATAAAATTCTCATAATTGAATATTCTAGAAAGTTAAAATTGTTCTGGACAATAAAAGGTGTGACAAAGAAATATTAATGATATATTTGTTACACATTACGCTAAACAACTTTTATATGCCAAAAACTTTCTGTTTTCTGGAATATTCAATTATGTGAATTTTACATTTATTTTTAATTTTTAGTACATGCGAAACGTGATTTCATTCAAATAAATGTATATATATTTTATTCTTCTTTTTAGCCAAAGGTTAAAAACTTAATCAGCTTTTACAGAAAATGTCGTCAAAGACCCTCAAAATTCATCAATTTTAATCTCTATATCTGACATCGTTAACACAATATTAATGAATAATTTGATTTTTTTTATATATTAGTCACCGTCGTATTATTTATCGTAACCAAGATATTGTTTTAACTTCAAAACACCGTCGAAATTTCTTGAATATGTGGAGAGACGCGACGCGAATTTATAATCCCAGTCAATCATAGGCAGTGTCATGAAACTGGTAGCAATGCAAATCACCTTGACAACAAAAGATTTTCACATGAAAATATGTCAAATTTTCGCGGAAAAACTAATTTGTGGACCGACTCGGCGTTCATTCAAAAATCGACGGGAGGAAATTGAAATATCGCTCCTTCAGGGATGCTTTGTTTCAAGCCGCGAATTCTTACAAAGATTCTATGTAATTTTAATATACAAATTACTAATATGGTGCACACACCCACGACAATAGAATAGGAAAAAATAAACGCCCCAGGAGTCGAACTCGAGGTTTTATGATGTACTATGGGTTTTCTAAAAGGCGCAGAGGTGAATACCAGTTTATTGCGGAAAGATCCCCGAAATCGTGCATACCGTTCTCGAGTTATTCCCCTAAAGGTCCCGTCGAATCCTTCTCAGCCGAAAGCGTTCCAGATAAACACACAAACAAACAGATTTGCACTATTATTGTGATAGATTATCGCAAATAACGACTCGTTAACCAACCCTATTTGATTCTCGACAGAGGTGAGTTTTCCTTCGTCTCTTTCTAGTTACAAAATCCGCGAGCTGGGAGTGAGATTCAACATTTCAACATTTTTACGAACTGGGATGGTTTTATTTATGACACTTCTTACTCTTAAAATAGGCATCGAGTGCTCTCCTGATACAAGTGCGCCGCTTATGCCGTGCGATGCATCGCGAATCTTACTTACTCTCCCCAAATTTCATATAGAACTTGTAAATATTCCACTGTATTTACTATAGATTTATCTCGGTATTTATTGTAGTGTGTGGCTGTTTGCGGCGTCTTAATAGATAAAATTCTAAAAAAAAAGTAAAATTGATATGCGTAAATAATGTAATGGGTCAAATGGACCGGTTATATCGCGGGAAATCTTATTACGCGGGTCGCCGCGGTACAACCGAAGAGAGAAGGCTACTCAATATATTTAAAAATAAAATGCAGGAACAAGTTTTTCATCGACGAAACAGAAATGACCACCATAAAAGGTAGCTCCAGAATGTAGCGTAATTTATCCTTATCGTAATGAATTTCCTTAGCAACACACGCAGGGAATGAGAGAGAAAGAGCGCAGGAGTGTGCGAGTGAGCCAAGACGAAAGAGAGAGAATGGGAGTCGAACACTGTTTTGAGCCAATTTTATCTGATCGACGAGACGGAAAAGAAAAAAATATATTTTATTATCGAAAAAAAAAATAATAAAAAGGTACCCTCGGGAGAACGGCTTTTTTCTTACCACCCACGCTCCAGTTTCTCCAAAAAGAAACGACGAGCGTTATTTTTTTTAAGGATGACGTAAAAGGGCAACCGATTGGCAGTAAGATGGCCATCAAAATAGGGGCGAAATCAATAAATCGCGCCGCGTTTCGAACAGTTGTCCGGAGGCTCGGAAAACTAGCAAACGCGAAGGAGGGTGGGGGGGGAGGCATCCCGCCCACAACGCGTCCGTCTAACCTTCTCTCCCCATTCCCTTCCCTCCCTCCCCCCTATCAACCCACTCTCGCCTCCTTTCAGCCATTCCATCTCCCACTTTTTCCACTTTTCCGTGACCTCACGCCCCTTTTCCACTCATTCCCTCCACCTCTCACTCTCTCTCGCTGAATCCCACCCCATCCTCAATCCTACACCGTCAGTATGTTCAGTTTACGGCGAATAAATAACATTCCCCGGCGCATCGTGGACGTTTCGCGAGCGTAAACAAGCTCGTTGGCTCGCTAATTACGCAATTAAAACCCTCGGAAAATATTTCGTCCCGAATCGAACCTCTCGATTAATGATGCAGCGGGGATAGACTGATTTTTTTTATCTGCCGATTTCACCGCGGTCTCGTCACGTCCGCCCGCGTCGGGTAACACGGAAAGATTTTTCGGTCAGATTGAGTCGCGAACGGATAACGAGCGTGTAAGTACCCGCTCGTTTGGACAACGAAACTCGCGGGGGTTTTTGCAAGCGCGAGCGACGCGCAGCGTGTGGGCGGTATCCCCATGACTATGGGGAAAGAGATTTATGCGCGTGCCCTCCGTGTAGCGCTTTCATAATGCGTGTTTGGTAAAGAAAGAAGAAAAGCACAACAAATCGCGTATGCCGAACGATTTCTCCCCCGTATCCCTCCCCTCCGCTCGTTCCTCCCCCCACCTCTCCTTCCCAACTCCCCCGCCTCCTCTCTCGAAGATTCCCTGCTCTCTCTCTCTCTAATTCTATCTCTGTATTGTCTTCTTTTTGATCTAGCTCCTTTTATTCTTTCTGCTTTTTTTCTCGCTTTCTATATCTACGTCCCTCACTTTTTCCTTTTATAACTCTCCCCCTTTTCCCCTATCCTCTCGTTATCTCCCTCTCCATCTTCCTCTCTCCATCTTCCTCTCTCCATCTTCCTCTCTCAATATTCCTATCTCCATCTTCCTCTCTCCATCTTCCTCTCTCCATCTTCCACTATCCATCTTCATCTCTCCATCTTCCTCTTTCAATCTTCCTCTCCCAATCTTCCTCTCTTCATCTCTCTCCCGCTCTCTCAATTTCCCTCTCTCAATCTTCCTCTCTCCATCTTCCTCTTTCAATCTTCCTCTCTCCATCTTCCTCTCTCCATCTTCCTCTCAATCTTCCTCTCTCAATCTTCCTCTCTGTCTTCCTCTCTCCATCTTCCTCTTTCTATCTTCCTCTCTCCATCTTCCTCTCTCCATCTCTCCCGATCTCTCTATTTCGCTCTCTCCATCTTCCTCTCTTCAGCCTCCACATTCTCCTCTCCATCTCCCTATCTCTCTCACACTCAATCCCCCCTCTCTCCATCTCCCCCTTTCTCTCCATCTCCCTCTCTTCCTCTTTCTTCTTCTATCTCTCCCTCTTTCTTCCTCTCTTCTTCCCTCTCCCTTCTCCCTCTCCACATATTTCCATCCCTTTCTTTTAAATTTCTCCTTCTCCTTACTCACCTCCTGTCCTTTTCTCACCGAGTGTTTGTGTGTGTAAGACGGGTGTTCTCCGGACGCGACCTCTCGCAATAAAGACGTTCTCTATTGTTTCCTCTCGGCTCGCACCCTCCTTACTCCTTTCGACTCGCTTTCATTCTCTTATGCGAAACTGCCTTCCGACGTCCACAACTCTCTCTCTCTCTCTCTTTCTCCGCCTCTATTCCCACTCCCCGCCATAATACACGCCCTTCCATCACCTCCCTCATATGGTTACAATTCTGTTTTCTTCCTTCTCCTCCGCATAGCCGAGTCCTCACCCGCTATCACTACACGACGCCGACTCTGGCGTAACATGTGGAACGAAACGAGTGTATTTAAGTCCGAAACTCGTTTCCAAATATAATTAGTGGTTTGCTGTTGATGGTTTTAGGCACACGGGAGTGAGAAAATGCGTTTTACAAGTTTTTGTCACGTTGGATTCTTTCGTAGCATGTGCGCTTCGTTCTCGAGTATCAACCTTGAGGAATGGTAAAATGTAATTAAATGTGTGATTTGGAAAAAATCGTTAAAAATTTTAATGAAAACGCAATTCGACGACAAGGACACGGAACCTTTAATTTTAGTTCTTCTACTTGGATATGTTTTTAGAAACGCACATGAACGAACATTAAAATAGCTGAAAATCCACTTCATTTTGTATATGTACTTGAAATGTAATGTCCTCAACAATCCTTCTAGTTAATTTCATCTCGAGTGTACGCTTAAATTGTTTCGCAAATTACATTCTAAAGAAACGAGAAAAAATTTGCTTTTCGATCTCCATCTCTCTTGCTTGCCCCTTCATTAACGCATTCCGTGCAAAATTTGTGAAAACGTTTAGTGAAATAATGGTACTAAATTTCATTAAAAAATCCATTAGGAAAATTTCTCGGGCTGGTATCAATTTTCTTTCACGCTTCGTACTTTCACACTTGACACGCCCAGTCCTTTTTAACCACCAAGCTCATTTAAGCACCGGAATTCCATCGCAAATGGATTCAAGTTTTAAATAATACATCCCGCCGTGAAAAGACAACAGGCGTTTTTTATAACGTTATGATCTATAAGAATATAAAGAAGCACGAGATTCCTCTATCTCGTTCGCCATTTCTTATCATTCTCTCCAATATTTCACACCCATACGAGAGCAATACCTCACCTCCCATCCTCCCACCTTTTCTCATCCTCCCCCTTCCCTGTCTCCCCCTCTCCCTCCACCCTCCCTCCACTATCTCACCATCCCTTCCTCTTTCTTTCACCCTCTAAAATTCGAGGTGTATCCTTCGGCGTTCCGCGGCCGTTGTCTGGCTCTCGAGAGATTTACGGCCCACGCCCTAGACTCCGCGGTTTTATGGCCCCGCGAAGGAAAAGGGGCTGCGGCCAGGAACGCCCTTTTAGTATTTGCGTTATCGAATCCGCCCCGAGGGGGTGTTTGAGAGGCACCCACGCCCACAGCAAACACCTGGCGTCCCCTCCGCCTCCCTCTCCGCCGTTCACGTCTATCTCCGAAGGCCTTTTCCAACTTCGCGAGGGTTTCGATAACGTAATAAGGTCGTTTTTACGCCGACCGTTTTTTTTTTTCCCGCCAATGTTTTCCGTCGAAAGAAATAAGCGCGCGCCCATGCGTCGCGCGATTGTGTCTTGCGTTTTACAACGTTAAAGGGGTCTATCTCGGCGACCGGTTTTTCGAAATCGTGACTTCTTATTCGCGAGGGCCGATTTCTTTTTAAGGTCAGCTTTGTAGTATTATTTTTCGCGGGTCGTTGGGGAGAGAGAAAGATTTCCGTTACTCGATATTCTCGAGCGATTGCGCAACTTTTTTTGTGAGCTTTCTTCCCGATGTTCGCTTTTTCTCCCTGCCCCTCGGGCTCAACCGAATTCCCCCGAAGAATCCGCGCTTTTATCCTGGGACACCCGTGATGGAGTCATCCATGATGATTTTTATTGTGCCGCACTTTGAGCCGATCGTCGGAATTGTATACATTCTTTCGACGTTTCTTTTCTGTTCAAATCTTCGGCTGAAAATTTAGCGCGCGGTCCTTTTTACGTCACGGCGTGCATTTTCGTCGTATTTGTTTTTCGGAGAGGCGATCGAGAGAAACATTTCGGCGCATATCCCGGTCGATTTTCGACGCAGTGTTTACATGCGCGCTGGTATCGCTCGAGGGCAGATAATTTTTTTCTGTCGAGAATATTTTTTTTATTATTTTCCTCTCAGGCCGTTCAACTGGCTCCTCCTCCTCCTCTTCCCAGCCAGTCGTTCGCCATATATGCCCGCCACTTACACGCTCGCGGAATTGGTTTCTTGCGGCTCTCTCCCTGTGTTCGCAATTTCCCTTTCCTCCGTCCGTATTATATGCGTGTTTGGCGTGTATGTGCGTACGCGAACGAGAGAGGGGTGGTGGGGGGAAGGAGAAGGGAAATATTTTCGTACCACTGCGTATAAGTGCACTCACACACACCAATATTTCATTTCTTTCGTGACAGAGGTTTTCGACGCCCATAGAGAGAGAAATAAAAATAAACGGCGCAATATACATTGCACAAACTTTTCCATATACGTTTGTATATACGTTTGGTCGACTGTTTACGTCTATAAAAGAAAAACGCTTATAAATCAAAGTTAACCGTAGTTTAGTGTATATTTTAATGCCACGGGTCGATATTTAGTAATTTTTTGGGACATATGGCTTAGTAAGTATTATTTGTGACATCAGGCTGTACGATTGGATGGATTTTAATCAAAATCCGTATAGCTATTTCTGAGTAAATTGAATTTTGTTTAAAAATATCTAAGAATAAAGTACTTTTAATTGTTGCGCAATATCGTTCGTCTCTTTAGAGTGTCTATTATGAATGATATTATCCAAAAATATGAGATATCATTCGATTCAGTTTGACCCTTTAGGCTGTAATAAGATTTGTAGTGGATCGCGGCGGAGGCGTGACGTCATAGGACTTGGGTAAGGTAGCTTAGCGTATATTTTAATGCCACTGGACACCATAGTGTGATTTAAAGAGATATATGGCTTACGTAGTATAACTTTTGACATCAGGCTCTACAATTGGATTGATTTTAATCAAATTCTCTGGAGCCATTTTTGAGTAAATAAAACTTTTCTAAAAATCGCCAAGAATAAACTATCCTTAGTTTTAGAACAATATCATTTTTATGAAAAAAGGATCCGCAAAAAATAATATATTGCGCGAATACGAAATATCATTTGATTTTATATACGCATTTGGGCCCTAGAACAGCGGACAGACCGACAGACAGACGGCATGGCGAAACCCACTTTTTTGGACTCAGTGACACCTAAAACGTGTATTTCCATCAAAATCCCAAAGTCGAATTTTATCACGATAACAATACTTTCTCAATATGTATACTACGTATATGAGAAAGTAAAAGAACACGAGGCGGTGAAGCAGAGAAAGAGGAGGTAGAGCGAACGAGAGACAGGATATAGCGATTTTTTAAAGTTCATCCCATATTGTAGAAGTAAGGGAGGAGGAAGAACAGGAAGAAGGGCAGAGAGAGTTGAAAGGGATAAATGGAAGAGATGGAGAGAGGGAGAAAGAAAGAGGGTGAGACGGAGAAAGAAAGAAGAGAAACAGGATGGGAGAGAGATAGATGGAGAAAGAGGGAGGAATAGAACTATATACGAGCGACTGATTATGGCAATGTTTTAATGTTTATCCCATGTTGTAAAATTAAGAGGGGGAGGATAAAAGGGTAGAGAGAGAAGAATTGAAAGAGAGGAAAGGGAGAGAGAGATGTATAGATAGAGTTGGGAGAGAAAAGGACGAGAGGAGAGACAGATAAAGGAGGGAGAAAGAGAAGAGGTAGAAAGACGAAGAGACGTAGGAGAGAGACAGAGGAAAGATTGACGGAGTGAGAGGGCGACTGGATATGGAGATGTTTTATTGTTCGTCGTTCGCTGTTGAAGGGAGAGCGGAGGAGGAAGCGAGAGGGAGATGGTTTTCTTTTTACCCTTCCACGGCGTGCATTTCATGAAATTATTGCCACCCTCTCCTCTTATCTCACCCTCTCCTCTTCTATCTCCCTCTCCTCATCTATCACCCTCTCCTCTTCTATCTCCCTCTCCTCTTCTATCGCCCTCTCCTCTTCTATCTCCCTCTCCTCTTCTATCGCCCTCTCCTCTTCTATCTCCCTCTCCTCTTCTATCTCCCTCTCCCCTTCTCTCTCTCCCTCTCCCCTTCTCTCTCTCCCTCTTCGCTCTCTCCCTCTTCTCTCTCTCTCTCCCTCTTCTCTCTCTCTCTCCCTCTTCACTCTCTCCCTCTTCGCTCTCTCCCTCTTCTCTCTCTCTCCCTCTTCTCTCTCTCTCCCTCTTCTCTCTCTCCCTCTTCTCTCTCTCCCTCTCCTCCTCTTCTCTCCCTCCCTCTCCTCCTCTTCTCTCCCTCCCTCTCCTCCTCTTCTCTCCCTCCCTCTCCTCCTCTTCACTCCCTCCCTCCCCTCTTCTCTCCCTCCCTCCCCTCTTCTCTCCCTCCCTCTCCTCTTCTCTCCCTCCCTCTCCTCTTCTCTCCCTCCCTCTCCTCTTCTCTCCCTCCCTCTCCTCTTCTCTCCCTCTCCTCCTCTTCTCTCCCTCCCTCTCCTCCTCTTCTCTCCCTCCCTATCCTCTTCTCTCCCTCCCTCTCCTCTTCTCTCTCCCTCTCCTCTCTCTCCCTCTCCTCTCTCTCCCTCTCCTCTTCTCTCCCTCCCTCTCCTCCTCTTCACTCCCTCCCTCCCCTCTTCTCTCCCTCCATCTCCTCCTCTTCTCTCCCTCCCTCTCCTCCTATTTTCTCCCTCCCTCTCCTCCCCCTCCCTCCCTCTCCTCCTCTTCTCTCCCTCCCTCTTCTCTCTCTCTCCCTCTACTCTTCTCTCTCTCCCCCTCTCCTCTTCTCTCTCTTCCTCTCCTCTTCTTCCTCTCGCCCTCTCCTCTCTCTCCCTCTCCTCTCCTCTCTCCCCCTCTCCTCTCTCTCCCTCTCCTCTCCTCTCTCTCCCTCTCCACCTCTTCTTCTCCTCTCTCTCCTCTCTCTCATCCTTCTTTCTCTCCTCTTCGCTCTCTTCATCTCCTATTTTCTCTTTCTCTCTCACTCTCTATTTTCAACTCTAACGGAATGATTCACGGCCTCTTTCCTTCGCGTCCACATAGAAGCAAACGAAAAAAAGCTAGCGGATGGTTTGTGTCCGAAATAAAAGGTCCAAAAGAGAGGAAGTTATGAGAGAGTAGCAGAGGAATCGAGATGAAAAGGATGGAGGAGAGAAGAAGAGCGAGGTAGGATATGGTGGAGTTGAGAAGACAAAGAAAAAGGAAAGTTGGAGATGGGTGAAGCGTGAGGAAGACAAGAATTATGAGAGAAAAAGAGAGGAATAGACATAAGACTTCTTAGTGATAAAATGAGACTATAAAGTTCCTACCTAAATTTTATCCGTTATTTTATAAAAGACGCTATATGTATTTGAAATTTTAATTCATAACTCATCATGAGTAAATAAATAAAACATTATTAAACGCTCGATATTTTAAAACGTGTATATTACTTGCAAAGTGAGATGCAAAAGCTACCGCCATGAGTCTGAAGTTCGTTGGGAAAAAAAGGTTTTGGTTATAACGAAAAAATCTCACTGCGAGAAAAAAATTAAGAGGAGAAGTGCCGTTAAAAAAGCCTGCAAAAAATCCCTGTATACGTTAAGGAAATGTGAATTTGTTTGCATATTTTGCCACATTACTCCAGATTAAAATTAATCTACAATTAAAGTATATCATCATACTAGTGAAATTTCAGTTACAAGTCTGTATTAAATAGGTTATATTCATTTGACTCCTCGTCACATTAGAAAACCATCCTCGGATTATTTATGTGCATCGGAAGTCACTTAGAAGAAGAAGTAATAGGTACTGAAATGGAAGGTAAAGGGAAAAATAGAAGTAAATAGAGTGAGAAAGGAAGAAGAGGATAGATAAATAGGGTAGGAGAGCGAAATAAGCCTCGAGAGAGAAAATTAGAAGATATTATGCGCAAAAGAGCGCATAAAATGACACAGAGAAACAGATTACAGGAAGGAAAAGGATAGGTTAGAGTAAAGGGTAACCAAGAGGGAATTATAATAAACATCGACAATATCGATCTTTTCGAGAGAGCAACTAGAGGAGCGTTTCCATTCCGACTTCGAGAGCTCGTGAGTCGGATCTGTATAGACGGGAGAGAGAGAGAGAGAGATGGAGCGTGAGAGGGGGATGGGAGTATGTATGGGCATTGGTCTGACCGTTTGGAAGAGGTCTAACAGCAATTTGTAGTGACTAAATATATGCATACAACAAGAGCGCGTTCGGCCATAACTGTTTGTTCCCTAACCTCAACATCCATCCCTCCCTATTTGTAATCACGGATGCTCTCCCGTCCGCTTCCTCTAAACTAGCCCCTCCTCCCTCGCCTTCCTCCGCCCCCACCGAGTCACGTAATCCTTGCCCTCTTTGTTTCTCTCTTTCTGTCCGTAAGGAAAAGTAAGAGAGAGAGAGAGATGGAGAAAAAGGTTTATGCCTCGAGCGAAAAGGATGAAAAACTTTTCCCCCCAATATTCCGGTAAAGGCCTACGCGAAGTAACGAGGCACTTTTTCTCCCCTCTCATCTCTCTCTCTCCGTCTCTTCCTCTTTTGTTTACCGCAATGCCACTTAAAGGTGCCACAGTCACAAAAAATACAAAGTTGAGGGTTTGGGAGATGGTTTCAGAGAAGGATGGAGCGGAGGAGAATGGAGTAGGCAAGGAAAGGAAGGAAGAGACTGGATAAAACGGGGGGAGAGGATAAAAGAAGAACAAGATGCAAAGATTAAGGGAAAAGGGAGAGATTGTATGAGAACAATAAGTAAAAAAAAATCTGATGTGGCCACCACATGACTTTCTCCATATCTGTAATATTTCTAAAAATACCAAATAGGTTACATAATAATAAATATTTTAAGAAACAGAAAATTTTAGATTTTACAAAGAACAGAAATAAACTCAAACCATAACCATCTGATATTGGATATAGCCGCAATGCTCCAACAATTAAGAAAATAAAAAGGATCGTTACTAAGATGTAACTAAGCGTCAATTGTTAACAATAATCGTCGGTAGGAGGCATGGTGGTGGAAGCTAAAAATATAAGATATCTCTTAAACAATGCATTATGTGGGGAAATGTTTCAAACAAAGGTTATAGAAACTTAAATTTTCTACAACTTTTTTTCAATAAACTTTTACATTTATTAAATATTAAAGCAAATATTTTTAAATGACGGATGAGTGACAAGAGTAAACACTCACTTCCGTTTGACCGATTTTTATCAAAAACTAATCAGTTCTTGTGACTTTCAAAAAAATGTTAAATATAAAATTTCGCATTGACCTGATTAATAGTTTTTGTGTTAGAGCGCCCACAAAAAGCTATCACATACACACACACACACACACACACACACACAAACATCATCGATAAAATGGTCAAAACGTGTTCAGGGGACCTCAAAACGTATATTTCCGTTGAAATCTCGAAGTCGATTTTTTCATGAAAACAATACTTTCCCTTAGACTACTTATGTATAAAGTAAAAATCTGTAGGGTTGAAGATAAACGGGAGGGTGAGTTAGAGGAGATAGAATAGGGGAGTTGAGAAGATGAGGCGAAAGAAATGGACGGGGAGGAGGGAGCGTATAATGAGATAGAAGAGGGAGGATAAGAGAAAGAGAGGAGCTAGGAGTTAAGAAAGTGGCAGATGGGGAGAAATTGTTCAAAGAGAAGGAAAGAGAAAGTGGTTAGTAGGAAAGGGAAAGACGGAAACTGAGCGTAAAGAGGAGATGGGGAAGGAAGAGAGACGACGAGGGAAAGGCAAGGAAGGCGGTTAGGAAGGGAGGGAAAGAGAGAAAAAAGAGAGAGGTGGAGGAAAGCGGACGAGTCGGCCTTCCAGAGATTCGCATGTCGGATAAAGAAGCACAAACGCTTCCCTTTTTTATCCCTCCTCCTCCTGTCGAGGCGGTCTCCGCGGCTCGAATAAAAAAAACGCAGCCAAAGAACTTCAGGAATTCGAAGCTCTTTCTAATTCCAGACTCCCGAAACCTCCCTGGCTGGCGACGTTTTTGGTGAAAATCCCTCGAGGATTTCTCTCCTCGAAAGTTCTCATCCCTTGCGATCCTTGGAATGGGGGAGCGGATTCTTTTTTTTCCTTTTTTTTTGCAAAGAAGGGAAAGACTGCGAGTTCGCAGATTTTGGTAATTAACCAAGATTTTTCCGCCGAGGAAACTCGCCGCTACTCGGACCGATAGTATGAGAGAGACACTTATCAACCGTCTTACGAATTTTGTTTAATCGCTCTCTTTGTAATTCATCCGTCGTTTGTTCTTTTTTTAGTTCGCTCCGGGTAATTAAAATATGCGGACGGCGAGAAACGGTCGCGTGGAGAGACGGAAAGTGTGAAATTCGTTCGGAAATTCGTCCGAAATGGCGGTCCGAGGAATTTTCAGGTGTCCTCGTGTCGATCGTAAACAACGCCCGGATTGAACTTTAATATTCGTCTCGTAGTCTTTCCAGCGAAAGATCTTATTTGGTTGCGAAAGTGTTTTTGCAACCGCGGTATTTTTTTTCAATTTTCGTTTTTGAAAGAATTGTCCTTATATAACATTTTATCCGTCGTGATGTGAACACTTTGCTCACAATATCGAAACAGATTTTAGACACATATATGATGTAACATGCGTAATTTTTCTTTTTACTTTCTCCATACGTAGTATAGGGGAAAGTATTGTTTTCATGGAAAACATCGATTTCGAGATTTCAACGGAATTACACGTTTTGAGGTCCCTTGAACACGTTTTGACCATTTTCTCGATGATGTCTGTGTGTGTGTGTGATAGAGGGGGAGGGAGAGAGAGGAAGAGAGAGGGTGAGAGAGGGAGAGCGGGGGGAGAGAGACAGAGAGAGAGGGTGAGGGAGAGAAAGAGAGAGAGGGAGAGAGACAAAGAGAGAGAGAGAGGGGGGGGAAGAGAAAAAGAGAGAGGTTTTTTGTGGGTGCTCTAACTCAAAAACTATTAATCAGGTGAACGCAAAAATTTAAATTTAACAGTTTTATCACAGTCGCAAGAACTAATTAATTTTCGGTAAAATTGGTCGACCGGAAGTGGGTGTTTACTTTTGTCACATATCCGTTATTTTGAAATATTTTCTTTAATATTTGATAAATGTAAAAATGTATCAGAATAATAGTTATAGGAAATGTAACTTTTCTACAATCTTTGTTTGAAACATTTTCCCATATAATGCATTGTTTAAGAGATATCTTATATTTTTAGCTTCCACCACCACGCCACCTACCTACTACTATTGTTAACAAATGACGCTTAGTAGGTGGTAAGCTCATGAACACTTTGGTTCCAAGTTGAACAGTGGTAGAAAACTCCTTCAGCCAAAAATTATAGGATAAGCCCTATGCATTTCGCCCCACTAAGTGGGCATCTTCGGGGGAGACCTGCCTTGCAGTGAACAGAGTTCAACTGCGACGAAATTAAAAGGAAAGATTATAACGAAGACCGAAAAAACATTTGAGGATCGAAAAGAAATTTGTGCGTCAGTATTGTTAAGTTCGGTCAATTTATATAAAGTTTTGTTAAATTCAGTATCTGTGTTCATGAGATTGTTTCTGTTTTTATAGATATGCAGATTTTCTAAAGAGTTAAGTGAATGGTTGGCTGAAGTTAACAAGGTTAAATCCTCTAGGTATATACTGTGTCCAGTTTCGAGGATATGAGTGGCTACGCTTGATTTCTCAAAACGATTGAGTTTGTAATGGGCTAAGTGTTCTTTGAATCGTGTTATTAGTTTTCGTCTGTTTGTCCTATGTAAATTAAATTGCAATGTGAACATTGTATTTTATAAATTCCGGATTTGTTCAGGTTCTCCGTTCTGTCTTTGGTGCTATCCAGTAAGTTTTTCAAACTATGTGGGTTCGTGTATATTATTGTGCAGTTCTTATGTTTGAAAATTTTATTCAAGCCCCTGTTTAATATGGGACAATAGGGTAGTTTTATATATTTGTTGGCCTTATTGTTGTCAAGTTTGAAAGTGGTGGAGTTGGACAACGTTTTTTTAAGATTGTGTTTTCTTATTAATTTATTGATTAAATGGGGATCGAAACCAAGTTTCTTTGCAGTTTGTTTTATATGTTTGAGTTCTTTAAAATATCTATCTTTGTTAAGGGGGATGTTGCACAATCGGTGTTTTCCAATTCTTAATGCTTGTCTTGTCTTGTGCTTCACTTTAAACCTATCTAACACGAATTATGTTCGAGGACAAACATTTAAGAGATACTTGTCTCAGGTTTCTCCAACACCCAGTTCTCCTTTTATGATCTATTTTCGATGGATTACCACTGAAGGCGGCTGCTTTGTAACCGAAATGCACATCTGGCTTTGTACAACCTTGGTGTGGCTATTGGAGATACCTGAGACATACATTAGACTAGCTCGATAGTTCCCTGTTGAACGAATTATGATGCTTTCCTATCTGTGCCAAAGTATTACGAAGACCACGAATCTGTAATAATTTTGAATACATATAATTTTTCCAAATCTAGTGTTTTTTTGCTTTTTATGTATATTCTACTGGCAAATTTTATGGTTATGGCGTTGCGATAACCTCATTAACCTCATTTTGTGTCTGATCATCTTCTAAAAATATCACTCGGAATTCTTATATTCAATCCAATCGGTTTGTATAGTTAAAAAATGCCTCGTCAGTAATAAATGAAAAGTGTTGAACTTTATGAAGTGCTTGAAAAAATTGTATGAAACCCATTATAAACTGTCGCCATTATACATTTATATGCCACTGTGATTTATTTTCGTCGGAATGAGAAATAAACGATGAATTTTAATGGTAGAGCGAGAGAGAGAGAGAGAGGCATTCGGAACAGAAAAAAGATAATAATGATGCGCGCAAGCTTGGTCGTTACAATCGCGAGGTCAATCCTTTTCTTTTCTTCTTCATTTCGACGAACTTAGACCTGGATCAACACCTGGTGAAAAGAAGGAATACAAAATTCCAAGTGACATTCTTCCGTCTGAAAGTTTTTGCTCTCACGTCTACTTACTCACTGCCATACAAAAAAGCCACAGAAAATGCAACATTTCTGAATATTTTTTTGCTCATTAAACTCTCGCTTTCACATAGTATCATCAGGTATGACAATATATTTTTGCGACGAGGAATCTGAGAAAAACTCCCGGATACATACACGCTTAAGTGCACCCGAGTTATTATGTATTATGCCATGAATAAATTCGTTTTGTCATAGCCAAATACAATTGGTATGACGCACGTTTTGCATAACTTAACGAATGATCGTGTCGACAAATGACGGCACATTTGTCATCTCTCGAGCCATTGTGCAAAGTCTCGGTGAACGTTTGAAGCGCATTTTCAGATCCGTTCGTGAGGTTAGCGCGTGACCAATTAAATTTCTATGCTCTTTTACCGCTATAGTGGATTCGTCACGCGCATTAAGTAATTAGGATTAACTTATTTGCCGCGGCTAACCGGTCCGGGGCACGATCGTGGCCTTTTCGCACACATTTCATTAATATGTAAACACTTGGCGCGCGTTTGCCAACCTCGATTTCCAAAGCAAACCTCGCGCGTTTTGAAATCACTTTCGACCTGGCGATGGGTTCGCATCGAAAGCATTTTCGCGTAATAGCGATTTCATCGGGAATCGGTTTTTCTCGCAGAGTCCAAAAATAGACACGTGACTCGGCCTCTCGGCAAGACGGGTTATTAAAATGAGCGCAAACCAATCTCATTTTGGAACGTATTATATACTCTCCCCTCCCCTTAACGTTACCTCTCAGAACGTTTTTTTCCGCTTCGATTTATCGCAACGCTTTTCATCATCCCGCCACGGTAGCCATCTCGATTCGATCCCTCCCTTAACGACACGCAGCATTCCCTTTTCTTTTTGGTGCAAAGCTCTCGCTCAAAACTATTTCCACCTTATCGCTTTCCCTCATTCTTCGCTAACAAGATGTTGTTATAAAGGACACCTTTTTCCCTCCTCACTCCACTCCTCGATCCTTAAACCGCCTTTCCGACACTCCTTCCCGAAAAAACCTTCGCCTTTTACACAACGAGTTTACGCCGACCGTTTTATTTCTTCAGTGATTCTAATACCTCAATTTTTATTCCGTCCTCGGCCGGTTCCATTCCTCTCTCCTCTACTCGCTCTCCTCCGAAACCTTCCATCCAGTTTTATTTTTTTACCTATTTTCTTTACTCTTTTTTTATTATTCTTGGCCTCTTCCTCCCCCTTGCGCCCGCCGACACGAGGTTGGTTTGGCCGCACCCTTATAATGCCGCGACTGGTGCCTCCGAGTCGGGTTGAAGAATACTGGCGGTCACGTGACTCGGGATCCAGCAGGTTTACGATAAGAGCACAATAGTTCGGACACACTGAATGGCTGTCTTCTTCCTTTCTTTCGTTTTTATTCCCGTGTTTCCCAAATCTTAATTTTTATGTCCTCAAGGCCCGAAACGTTTCTCCCTCTCCCTGTTTCCTTAATCCTTCCTCTTTCACTCTTTCCTTCCTTTCCTCACATTCTCCTTACTTCCATCCCTCCGTACTTCACTTCCATCCCTCTGTAAACATCAAAAAGCCAAGATAAGTTCAAAGAAAAGGCTAACTTTATCGTATAAAATAAATTTACGGGTAAGATAATTACACAACGCGTAGGAACTCCTTTATTAGAAGTAAGTACCAAACATACATACATACATGCTTAATGCAGCATAAGATAATTTTTAAGCTATAAGTCTTTAAAATCCTGGTTAGTCGAAGTCCCGGTTATCTCATGTCCGGTTAATCGGGAGTTTATTATACTGGCTTGGATTCCCATGGAAGACCTTTGTTGTTCTCTTTTCGCTTTTTCGTCTTTCACTCCCATTGGTTTTTCCTTCCATTTCTCCTCTCACCTTTTCAATCTCTTTTATATCTCTCTAACATTTCCGTATCTCTTCTTAATGGTTGAGTGGGTGAATCAGGTTCCATCTACGTAAAATTCGGATAAAAACAATGCCCTCGATAAAGATGCTGTTATCATCACCCAGTCCCTGTTTAAGCATTTATATACCGTCACTTTAATCAAATGTAGGCGGAGATAATGTTTCTCCTTTCAACACGCTATTCTCTTCCATTGGCTCCGCCAATTCCTGCACCACCTCCATTCTCTACCCACTTAGTTGTCTTCGTTAACTGTTAAATAGCTCTCCTTTCCCCGCTACCCGCCGTAAGTTTGTCTAATGGGAAGAGCAATATCATTTGTATGTTACGCTGCATAAATATCAAATTTTCGACAGCAAAAATAAGGCATTGAAAATGGTAATTAAATGAACTGCGTGACAAAGGATTGACTGAATCTAGTTAGCGTTATGGCTTAAATCAAATTGATAATTTAGATTGTTTCGGTAACCATAAAAGGCTGGAAAAAGCAAACACGAACCTTGATTACATAGCATCCTCCCTCCTGGGTGATTCACCGATTGTAGATTTCAAAGGTTATTATAGTTATCTGAATTATTGATTGAAATCGTTTCATGCTAAAGAAATTGCCAGAGTCATTTACTCAGAACAAATTACCTATAGCTCACTAATTAATTTTGGAAATGACAGAATTTTTTATCAAGAATCTAACCACCTATTAATGCAATTGAAAAATTGTGCAGAGCACTACGGTAAGAATATTAAGCGGTAGACCACTAATTATTTTGGAAGAATTATTTGATAAATGCAGCAAAAAATCAAATCGAACTTTAAACTTTGAATCTTTTAAATGTTAAATATTTCCGTGTGGCATGTTCAAGATAAGATTTCATTTTTACGACTTTCTTTACAGTTGTTTTTTCTCACGTCTTTCTATTTTCTTCCCCTTTCTCCCCATCCTTTTGCTTTCGTTTTTCTCATTTTCTCTTTCTTCCCTTCCGATTCTATAATTTTTGATGGATTCTCTCAAGTCCCTCTCTCTCTCTCCGCCTATTCTCTCCAACTCCGTCATAATATGTCTCTTCTGTCTTCAGCAATCTCGCAAGTCTATTACTATCCCGCAAACTGTGAAATAGCGTGAACAAAAGTCATGCCATGTCATGTTTCTTTGATTTTTTATTTTCCAACCATCTTAACAAACCAATACTGTACGGCTCCAGATGCTTGTGTATAATCAAACTATCGATCAAGCTCTTTCTCTCTCACACTATTTAACGCACGTCATTCTCGATATTCACTTCGGAAGCGTTTATTTCCTCCTATTCCCTTTCTCTCTATAATAACGCCCAATTTATGCTATGAGTGTTATCTAATCATCATCATAGGTAGTCTGTCCGTAGACAGGTCCGTGATTATTCATGGTTAAACCTGGTTCTCCATATACTCCTATTTTCCGCTGTCCTCTTTATATCTTGATAACTCTCTTTCCCTTTCAGATCGTCTATCAGCTGAAACCTTTTCCTACCTCTTTCCCTTTTCCCATCTAGTTTTCCTTCTAACACGTCTTTAATCATACTCTCTCTCCTCAGGTAATGTCCAACCCAGTTAGCCTTCCTCTTTCTGATAGTCTGTATAATCATTCGCTTCTCTCCTATTCTTCGTAGCACTTCATCGTTTTTCATCCTATCTGTCCATTTTATCTTCAGCATTCTCCTCCAAGTCCACATTTCAAAGCTTTCCAAGTATTTTATGTCATTTTTCCTTAGCGTCCATGTTTCTGCCCCATACAATGCTATACTCCATACGTAGCATTTTATCAACTTCTTGCGGATATCTTCCCTTATATTCCCTGTAAGTAGTTGTTTCTTTCTCCTGAAAGCCGCTTTTGCTTTTCCTATTCTAGTTTTGATCTCATCCGTACATTTTGCCTCTCGTGTTATGATACTTCCAAGGTATTTATATTCTGAAACTTGTTCTAATGGCTTTCCCCCAATAGTTATGTTCAGATTCTCTTCTTTACCCGATATTCGAATGACCTTGGATTTTTCTGTATTTATTTCCATACCATATTTTCTACCTGTTATCACTAGTCTATTTATCATTTTTTGTAGTTCCTCTTCCTTTCTTGCTAGAAGTACTTGATCATCTGCGTATTTTACTGTTCTTATAATCCTTCCTCCAATTTTGAAATCCCCTGTGCCTTCTAAAGCTTCTTGCATTAGACTTTCTCCATATATATTGAATAGGGTTGGCGATAGGCAGCATCCTTGTCTTACTCCTCTACCGATATTTATTCCGCAAGTGTCCACATTCTCAAACCTGACCTTTACAACTTGATTCTCATATAGATTCCTAATCAGTCTCCTGTCTTTCCAGTCTACACCTATATCCTTTAATATCTTCATCAACTTTACCCAATTTACTCTATCAAAGGCCTTCTGCCAGTCTACGAAACATGCGCAGATATCTTGACTGTATTCTATTGCCCTTTCTGATATGATTCTAACTACTCCTATAGCATCTCTAGTTCCTCGTCCTTTTCTGAAACCGAATTGATCTTCCCCTATTATTTCTTCTGCCTTTTTCTCCAGCCTTTTATTAAGAATCCTCGTGATGATCTTCGATGTGTGTGACAGAAGGCTTATAGTTCTGTAATCTTTACACTGCATTGCCTTTGGCTTCTTCTTTAGAGGGATCATTGTTACTTCTAGGAAATCCTGAGGCCACTCTCCCGTGTCGTAAATCTTATTAATTAATTTCGTGATCGCTTTTAGTCCTTCTGATCCTATGACTTTAAGTATCTCAGCCGGTATTCCATCGCTGCCCGTGGCTTTCCCCTTCTTAAGTTCCACTATCGCTTTTTCTACTTCGCTCTCCATAATACTTGGTCCTAAGTTATCTTCTTCAATGTTTTCCTCATTTTCCAGTTCTATTTTTGCCGCTCCTGTCTGTTTGCTGTATAATTCCTTAATGTATTCTTCCCATACCTGTGCTACATCCTTTGTTTCTGAGACTATCTTCCCATCCGTATTCATAATTCCTTTACCACAAATTCCATTAGACTTCTTATCTTCTAATTCCAGTGCCCTAGCGTACATCATATCGTACCGTCCTAATTTCTCCATTTGTTCTATTTCATCACATTTTCCTTTTAGCCAATTTTCTCTAGCTTTATCTGTTACCCTTCTCAACTCATTGTTTATACGCCTATAGTTGGCTCTACCTTCTTCACTGTTAACGTTTTTCCATTTTCGTCTCTCATCCATTTTCTCCAGCATTTCCTTCGTGATCCATGGTTTTCTGATTTTCTTCTCTTGTTTTCCAATCTCTTTATCCAAGGTATCCTTGATACTGGTTTTAATTTCATCCCATTCTATATCGACGGTCTTCGGTTTGTTTTCCAACTTTCTTAGGTTATCTTCCAACTTCATGCTGACTACATCCTGCCTTTCTTTCAGTTTTTGTAGGTCCCAGGTCTGTCTTTCTCTTCTCGTTTTTCTTATTTGTTTGAGCTTTGTACTCACGTCAAGTATTAGAAGGCTGTGATCTGAATCAATGTCTGCTCCTTGCAATGCCTTGGCGTTCTTTATGCTGTTCCTGAATCTTTGTTTTACAAGGATGTAATCTATTTGGCATCTCATTCTATCTCCTGGGCTTTTCCATGTGTATAACCTTCGTTTATGGTTTTTGAACCATGTATTAGTCACTACAAGGTCATTATTGATGCAGAATTCTACGAGTTTCTCCCCTCCTCGATTTCTCTTCCCAAGTCCGTATTGCCCGACAACATTTTCTTCCTGTCCTTCTCCGACTATGCTGTTCCAATCTCCCATTATTATGCAGTTTACCTTTCCTCTTCCGTCTTCTTCGTAAATTTCATTAATTTGCTCATAGATCTCATCTATTTCTTCTTCGTCATGAGCTGACGTTGGCATATATACCTGGATTATCAGCGTGTCCACTGGGACTGCTTTTAGCTTTATTGCCATCAGTCTATCGTTCGTTGCTATTATCTTTGTCACGCTTTTCATCATATCTTTCCTAAGTACCAGAGCTACTCCCCTTTCCCCACTATTTCCTCCAGAATAAACTACCGTGAATTCTTCCGAGTCGAACTGTCCTTCTCCCTCCCATCTAGTTTCGCTTACCCCTATAATGTCAACTCTATTTCTTCTCATTTCTTCTTTCAAGTTCTCTAACTTTCCTGCCTTTCTCATAGTTCTTACGTTCCAAGTCCCTATTCGTAATTTACTTTCGACAAATGTTTTCCTCAAGGCAGTCCCCGCCCGGAGATCCGATTGGGGGACTATTTTACCTCCGGATTGTTTTACCTCGAGAGAACTCATATTGTCCAACCATATAATCTTTACTAGGGATTGTAATGTGGTAGTTTCCCTCTTGCTTTCCACATCGCAGTACTGTAGCCGTTCAAATCGTCCTGATCACGCCTACAGCTGTATTGGATATAGACCCAACCAACATCATTTGTTTTCGGCTCTATACCATACTGACAGTACTGCTGCCTACTGCCAGGCACTGATGATAGTTTTTTTTTTTTTTATAAATAAAACCTCCATTCGAGGGGTTTGAACCCCCGAACTTTGCAATAGAAAGCCGACACGCTAACCACTACACCACCAGTGCATATTGTTATCTAATATGGATATCTAATTGGATTTCAATGTACACAATACATTTAATCTTTGCAGCGATCACCGCGACATATTAATTTCCAAGCGGACTAAACTTCCGCTATGTTTGTTTTGTTCGTTGACCATCAGTTATTTAGCGAAATGTTGTAGCAATATCACGGTAACGCTTACCTACAAGTTTTAAATATCAAAATTTTATTTTAGCAGATTTATTTTTCTCTAATTTGAAAGAAATGTTATAAAATGTATCGGTAACATCAGGCAATCAAAGATATTATGATTTTTGTTAGATACAGTTGCCTGTTAAACAATTTCGAGAATTCATTATTCATCATTTTTAAGACTATAGGATTAGTAGAAAATTATAATATAATAAGGTTAAAATCATGCCATTAGATAGAATAATTTTGACTTTAACGAAGAAAATATATTCTTGCCTCATTTCCAAAAGATTTAGTAAGTTGCAAACGCGTAATTGGACGTATATCTAAATTGTTTCTAGTGGAGCAAAGTTTGCAACGCTTTTAATATGCCATAATAAAAAATGCATTGAAAAAAATGAAGGTGACCCCTAATTAAGAGGGAAATGAATAATAGTCTTAAAATGGATTTTATCCGTCTTGAAAACAAAGTGGTAAAAAAGATAAAACAAAAGATTTTTCCTGTTTGAAATTGTGAAATTCTCGCGAGAGAGAAAAAAATTCTCATCCACCACATTTATCTCGAAGATTCCGAATAAAAACGACCCAAACTTTGCTCTCTCCTACCGCCGATTTTGTTCATAAAGCCTTTCGGTTCTCTTTCTTCATTTGTTTTACACGATTCCGTATACCATCTACCTGTCTGTCTATTTCATTACTTATCTCGCTAGCTCAACCCCGAGCCTTTTTTTATTGCATTGCGCTCTACCTTTTTTATTACCTTCTTTGAGGATCGTTACCCGCATTCCACTTCCAACTCTTCTTTTCGAATATCTCAGTGTTCATAAAACGCATTCTTTTACACTATTCTTCGTTATGTGAAAGCATTTCCTCCGTTTCTTTTGTATGTTGCTCTGGATGTTAGATGGGTAATTTTTCTCCAACCCACGCACTATGATGCATTATTAATTATATGTTGTCAAGGAATGTTTTAAAAAAATACGAAAATTCTCCTTCCAACTCTGCGAAATTAAAAATATTTTCTTTAATGCTAGTATTGGAATGCTTATAACTTTTAACTTTAGCGAATTCCCAACAGATTTATTCGATTAAATAATATATCCGAAAGGAAATATACCTATTCACGTAATGCTAATAAGCAAAATTTCTTTTTTATTTCAGGTGAGTACTCATCCACATCAAAGTTCAAGACAATCTGTAAGTAATCAAATCATCGAACTTGTGAATGAAGCTGATTTATATAATAGTTATGGCTAAAGCAATCAAAAATAAAAAATTAGTGCAATAAAGAATTAGACTTACAGAGAAAATTTCTCACCGAACGATTTATATTTTTTAAATTACTTAAGTTACCATATAATTATTTATTACGCTCAATTTAAATGAACCGCAGATATGATTCTCAGATTTCTTTTGCGACCAACTTTTTCAGTGACATATTCGACGACAGGTACTAAAATTAATGCTAGTTTAAGTTGTACCGGCGACTCCAAACCCTCGAATGCAGTATTGTGAGTTAGAAACTGATAGTGGTGAGGTAATTGAAATTGAAATTCCTCTTCTTCCAGCTTTTCGAAAAATTAAAAAATCTACACGCGGATTTAACCTCGAATCTTTGCAAAGGCCATCACAAAAATTCTATAAGAATGAATTAAATGACGATTAAAATAAGTTTTATTTCGTGTCAGTATTTAGAGAGCAAAGGCGATCGATCGTTTAGTAAAAGTTGAAAGAGAAAGAGTTTCGAAACTGTTTAAGAATGAAAGCTTTGTAGGATACCTAGATCTTGCGAAGAGAGAGTCTCGCCCCGGCCTCGCAGGACTCAGTTAATCTAACACCAGACGTCATTTTTGTAAGAAATTTATGATCGAATGGACGTGATCAACATGTTTGCTTAACCTTGCCGCCATGTGGTCTGTTTTCTAAACCGTAACTCACATTTTACAAAAGTAAATAAATAATGTTTCAACCAGAACAGCAAACATTAAATCTTTTAAGAACAAAACAACTCTGTCCCATATCCCACATGCCGGGTTAAAAAAGAAATCATTTATAGAAAGCTCTTCCGTTTCATAACATATTGTTCGTGTTTCATTTGATTACTTTTCCTGTTTATTAAACGATTCCGATACATGTATCATATCAGGACCGGTTCGAGGCACGGGCGAACCGGGTGGATGTCCGGAGCACCATATTCTAGGAGGCGCTTTGCCGACAAACTATCTATTCGCTGTTTGCAAGTAGATTGATGTTAACTAGCAACATTTAAAAAATGCTGAAATGGCAGAAACTAGAAGGCATTCCATCAATTTTTTCGTAGTCAGTGTTTTCATTTTTAAGTGGCAATAATTAAATGAACATGTACGTTTAAATGTCTTCTTAAAATTATGTGAAAAGGCCGCCGAATTTCGTTCTCGCCCGGGGCGCCAAAATGTCTCGGACCGATCCTGCGTCATATTCACAACAATGGGGAGTCGACTTCAAATCTAAATCGCGCAAATACTTTAAATCCGCAAATAAACAAGACCTAAGCAAAGCTGATCTATTAACGTGGATATTCCCTCGGTCATGCCTCAAAAGTGAACAAATTTCTTTAAATCCTTAGGCTTCTACTCCATAGAATAAAGTCACTGCTTAAGTTATTGTAATGACAGCTTGGAGGCAGGTGGGCGAAAAAATCGATCTACTGGTGGCCATATACTACCTTTTTTATACGTATAGCTTATGTAGTCTTATTTGTGACACTAATTTCTATAACTATGAATTTCGATAAAAAAACCAAGCGGCCATTTTTAGCAAATCGACATGTTGCAGGAAACGGCAATAATGAAATAACTATCACTCTTGTTGGATATGGTTCATTTCAGCAACGCTTCTTTTCCGGCAGATACCATATAATAATACGAGATTTCGTAAGATTCTGTTAAATTATTTAGTCCCAAGAGCTGAGCCTAAACAGACAGATGTGCAAACACCACTGGAATTGGGGGCATCAAAAAACGAGCGTATTCAACCAAATCTCGAAGTCAAATTTTTTTTAGTTTATAGAAATTTGTCCCTATATTTCGTTTATAAGAAGGTACCAGCGTTGACTGTTACGATCACCGAGACTTTGAAATTGCCTGAAAAATGTCATCGTTCATCACGTGTACATGTCATGGCTCATTTAAAGCTTCCTAACTCTAACACTTGCAGGCTAAAGTATCATCACAAAGATTCAGACATATCAAGGACGCAAATTAAAAGATAAAAAAAACGATCGTAAATCAGTTTTGTAAAAGACACTGCGGTGCGATTCCATCAGACGCCTTAGCTAAGCTCAACTATCTCTCCTAGAGCGGCGACCACCCCCGTCTTTCGGTGCCGAAATCCTCTCATGTCTGTCTTTTAACGATCGCTAATGTTCATCGGCGTTGTAAAAAGAATCCTGCTTCGCCGTTGTAAGGGCCGCGGTGTGTTTTTTAATGACTTTCTTTCTCACCACCGCCAGCCTCTCTCTCCTTCTCTTTATGTCGGGGCGAGCGTTGGAGAAACCCGAACGCAAGGGTTGTGAATCCCAGGTGATTCTAAATTCGCGTTCGCACGATTTTTATCGGTTTATGTCTCTCGTAAGAGGCAACCTGGGCGGCTTTGGTTTTCTTCCTTTATTTTTATATTTTTTCTTTACTCCTCTTCTTTCGTCCTTTCGTCCCTTCCTCGTTAGACCTTCATCTTCCTTCTCTCCAGAGGCGGATATAGGGACATGCGACCTCAAGGGGCCTCGCGCACCTAGAGGCGCAAGAGAGTATCTCATTAAAAGTAGACTTCAAAAGTCCACTCACTATATTTTTATTATATATGTAAATAAACTATTAAGAATTTGTTAGCCTGTTTTCCTCTGTAAACTTTAACCACGTGTTTTCAGAAATCGCTAGTTGTGGGTCTCTCATACTACTATCGCTTAGGGGCCTCGCGCCCCCTAAATCCGCGCCTGTTTTCCCTTCTGTATTTTTATAAGTGTAATTAATCGACAGTGCATATTTTATCGATATTTATCGTATCTCTTCGAAATAGGAATGTACTATGCAAGCAGGCGAAACTATAGAAACTATTACATAATTATATTTATCCGCATGTACAGCACACGCATGCATGCTTACCCATTCAGTTATCGTGCGTGGCCATCATGGCTACGGTGTACACCTTCATATTGCATTAAATTCTATATCATAGCGGATAAATCCGCTTATCGAATCGGTAAGAAAGAAAGACGCACGTGTCAGGTTGAAATGAAAAGTTTGAAGAAGTTTTGTAATCATTATTGACAGTCTGTATCTGTTATCAATTTCAAATTTTCATTCGACATTATCTCCGACGGTCGATAAGAGAATTACGATTTCTCCATCTCCCGTAAAAGTAAACGCCTTTCTTGCTACATAGTTTATTTATTTTTAAATAAATAGAGTGGACGCTATCTCGTTAATCGTGGCGTCGAGCCTTCTCCCTTCTTGTGAATATCTGTTATGAAACAAACTAACAAATAAACAACTCTTGGTTAGCCTCGAAGAAAGCGCGTAGCTCTTTAGCCCAAAATGTACGTCTCCATATCTTTCGTAAAAATGAAACCATGAGAGAGAGAGAGAGAGGAAGGAAGATTTCTCTCCGCCATGTTTAGCCGTAAAGGCGCATGCTCGGCCGTGGAACATCGAGGGAAGAATATAACCTAGGACACAGGAAGACGATAAACAATTTTAGGCGGGTATCCGTGAATAATTACCAACAAGGATTTTAGAATAAAAGTTCATTTATCCAGAAGATTCATGTAGAGCTTAAGTTTGATCTTGAGATACTCCTTGCAGATATAAACGAGTATTATATTTTTTGCGTGATTAAAAGTTCTCAACCGCTGAGAAATTTTATTTTCTGCATTTAGATAAGCGATTTGGTCTTTTGGAGAATTTACTATCGTGACGCAGAAGGTACGGCCATAAAAAGACGGGGAGGCCACGGGCAGGTATGGAGCCGGACGCATGTAGAACTAGACGAGATCGATGAGATCTAAAATTAAAGGGGGATCTTATTTTTTTTAAAAGACCAAACTTCTTTAAGTAGCATCATTATATCCGAACACAAACTATAATTTCGCCCCCGAGGGTGACGGCGATTTCAACGCGCGCAACTTTTTCCTTCCCCTCAAACATTTCCTCCTCGCTTTATTTTTTTATATCGAACAACTTTGGGGAGTAGCTTGTGGCGTCTCAACGGCAGGAAGGAGGAGGCTTAGGGAGAGAGAGAGAGATGGGTGGGGTGAGCAACAAGACGATGCCTCCGCCGCGACCGCCTCCTCCCTTGAATAAAATTCCAATTCGGGAGTTGACTGATGAATGTGTTCTTTCGCGTCGTCTCGGAGGCTGAAAAACCGGTCCGATGAAACTCGCCCCAGCATTTTCCATAAGCTACGCGACGGCGCGTATCTCAAAACCAATTGGTGGCCCCTTCGGTTGTTGTTGCTACATCTTCACACCTATACCCGCGACCGGATTCGGATGAGTTCCAGCGCGAGGACTTGTCCTTGACAGTGTGGTTTTTTTCCCGGGTTCGAGCAATATCGGCGAGGAATGCTGTTATTTTTTTGTGTAGGTGAATGTATCCATTCCGATCCGAAGTGAACTTATCTCGGCATGCTTAGAACTCGATCGTTGGTAGTTAATGGTCATGATTTTAATTGACTTCGAAGGATAAGATCATAGTTGTGAGGGTCCTTCTCTACCGACATGAGTAGAGCATCTTGCACGTAAATGTTATTTATGTTACCTTTTTCGATCTATTCCGTTTTCAACTAACTGTTTTATCGAGTAAAGTACTTTAAATTCGCAATAAACTTAATTTTCTCGCCTTAAACTCAATTTAATCAATCTGTAAGAATTTTGGATGCTTCTTGAAATTTTAAATTTATTGATATTCAAAGGTTAATTTTGTTGCATATAATGCAATCGTTAGCTTGTACACAAATGTACAAGGTGTGAGGTGAACATATCCTCGAAGAGCCATTATCTGCTGTATGAGGCGCGAAGTTTGTTAAAGATACCTCATAGTTTTCAGCTATTATTTTAATTATTACTATATCTTCCCTACCCGGGACTATCACAATTTCTTTCACTCTCTGGTTATTTAGATTTTCGATTCTTAAGGCGTTGGAAACTGTGTTCCGCTTGAGTATATGAAAATAAAAAATTAAGTTTGAGTAAAACTTCCGGTAATTGATTGGAAGTCATTCTGATACGGAGTAAAGAATTCACTTACATATATTAGCGTACAGAAATCGCTCATTCAGCTTTGTAGCGAGCTTCACAAAGAAACTTTTATGGCTTACTCGTGTACTCCAGCCGTTCAAGAAGCTAGATGTGTTGAAAAAAATTCAGCTGAATCATACCTTATGTAGTGCTTTAAAAGGTTTTTGGTATTATTTTTTATTTATTCTTCCGCCATTGTCCATTAGAGTATCTCCATTCATAAAATAAATTAAAGCTCGGAAATGGATAGATTGCCTCCTACCCGATCGATGTATCTACGTCGCGACGATGACCGTTAAAAAATGTACCATATTCTCTTTTATGACACTGCAATAACTTAAGTCGCCAATATAAAGGTCAATAGGTCACACCTAGCGCGTCACCGAAACCTATGAAAACGGGAAATACGATTACGCAACCTTATGGAAATATCATGCGCTATTCAGACGCTAATTCATATGGCTGATATTTTTTCCGGGCAATAAAGTTGTTCTTGACGAGAAAGTCCGCGAAGTCCTTTCTTCTAGCCGGTTACCGTTGTTTTCGTGATATAGACGCGAGATTTTTTTAATGGAACTTTGTGGGAGGAACACCCACAGTCCTTCGGTGTGTGTGTCCGACAGCCTCCACCCGATTGCCAAATGGAATTTTCTCTGACTCCTATTCTTCCGGGTACGTCGTCTGAAGAAAGTGGGGCGCTAGACTTTTTGGCGGCGGTTAGTTATCTATGGATGGCCCAAAACCTTTCTCAAAAATAAATTCGGAAGTTTCAGTTCCGCGAATAAATCACATCCGTCTTTAAATCAGTACACATGCGATTCCTTCCCTTAAAATTTAAGGCTTAAATAATGGTCCCCGTAGGAGTAAACCTGGACATTTGAATTTATCAAAGCTCTTCAAATCACGTAATAAATACCTAAAAGGATAATTTATTTTTCTTCTCATAAGCGATGCACAAATTATTCCAGTATGACCTCTCCCTCAATAACTTTTATTTGCGATGTTCAATCCCTACCCTACTTAGGCCTATAGGAAGACAGTTCAAAGATTCTTAGGGCCACGTTAATCTTATTCGGATGTGTGCATATGGGGGAGAAAGAGATGAAAAGTTTATGATTTATCACGCGCTGGTAAAGGTGTTTTGTAGGCAACGTTCTCATGACAGAAAACCCATAAAACAGGTATAAAAGATGAAACTTCCATGTTATCACCATTCCACCCGAAACTTCATTATTTAAGGTCCTTGTCTTAATCTTTGGTGACGGGAATTTTACGAGGATATTGCCCTGAAATTCAATGAGCGTGTACGTACGAAAATAAACCATGATTACCGAGAGTCTATTTTATTTCTTCCTAATCAAAGCAGCAGCTAGTCTGAGAGAGAGTGCGTTTATCAATTGTAAGTAATAATGGCTGCTCCTACACGCTAGACTGGTAGACTACCTGGATAAGCCTCCGAGCTCGATTTATACTAGTTTGGCGTCTATATACATTGTAAAATGCCGTAGGTTTTGAGTTTGCGGTCTCGTTGTAAATATAAAAAAGAATGAATAACTGAAATAGAATTATACGGAAGGTCCGCGTGTTTATGTCGCCTTCATTCATTCGAAATTTAATAACATAAAAAGGATCCCTTTGGTTCCCACTTTCACTTCTCTCCGGACGGTTTTACGTTTCCGTAGGAAGACGAGTTTTACAATCCACCCATAAAATGATTTTAGTCGTGGCGGGAGAGGAAACTCGGTTAGCCCGCGAGATTACTCGTTGTAATTCATTTTGGGCGGTAACCCCGTAATAAATCTTCCCATCTATATCACTACCAAAGGAGTCCTCCTCCCTTTCCCCCAGTAACGGAGTAACTGCTCGTTGGGAGGGGGAGGCTCACGAAGGGAGAAGGCGAACGAAAGTTCTTTGGGGGAAGAGGGGAGAAATCGGATGATGCACACAAAGAGGGTAGGAGAGGGTGGTTATATAGGGAGGGAAGCGAGGAATAGAGGGAGGAAGAAGCATTCATTCCTACCCGAATGAAGGATGGAAATGAGGGAGGATTACACTTTATTGAGTTTTATGGCCCAACCTCCCCAAGGGAACAGTTTTAACGCGGAAGGGGATCGCGGAGGGGAAGAAAGGGAGAGGAGGAGGGGAAACCCGAGGAAGGCAGAGGACGAAACGAAGGGCGCGTGAGAGAGTACCGAGGGGATGGGGCAACGCAAGAGAGAAAGAGGACTCGAGATACATCAGCGGTGGATTTACGGGAAAGGAATACTTCGCGAGCATTTGCATATGCACCTGTAAACGGTACCATAATTTTTCCGAACGACTCGCGGAGAAAGATTCATTCGTCCTCCCGAATAGTGTTTAAATCAGATGATGACGAAATTCTATTTGAATCACTCTTCGAACACTTCTTTTGTGAGGAAACGTCCGCATTTCTCTCTGTTTAACATTTCTCTTGCGTTTTTAGTACTCTTAAATATACATTATCTGCCGCTTAATGTGATCACTTTGGATTCAACTAGCAATATAAAGTGGATGATAGTAACAAACGGTAACCTTCCTTAGAAATATTGTTTTTGGAAATTTATTACAATAATAAAAACGACTATTGATAAAAAGCTCCATCTGTTGTATAAATAAATGCATTTCAAGATAAAATTCTGTTTATAATTTATCGTTGCATCAGAGTATATGACATGGTATCGGTCAAAAAAATTTAACATGAGTCCTATTTTATGCTTTCAAATTCATTTGCAAACAATATTATTTCATCGATAAATACGTTTAAAATTGCTCACATACCTACGTTTAAAATTGCTTACTTGAAGTTTCGTTGACGTTTTTCAGGCCTAAATGACACGGTATCCCACATCCAACGCTGTTTCTGGTAAGTTGATTGCAAGAATGTGGACGAATAATCCACTTAAACATTTTTTCCTGCGCGGTCGGCTCGCTTCCTCATCCCTCTCATCGTTGGACAGCGCGTTTTCCCATGCGAGCGGACACCCCGCAAGATCTCGTAGTAAGACAAGAGAGCGTCATCTACATTTGTGTTATTCTGAAGACGTGACTAGGAGGGCGCCACTCGAAATTAGCGAGGATTGACTTAACGCCATGTTTAGCGCGCGAGCGCTGGCCTACTAAGATGGCGTCGAGAGAGCGTGCCTTATTTTAGCGAGGATTAACGTCATCACCTGACACTTTCGGTATAATTGAAACGTTGAATATACTCTAATGGAGGTCATAGCAATGGGGCACCTTCCGGTCCTGGAATACAAGAAGGGAGGGCCTTCCTTCCACCAATATTCATTCATTAAAGGTAAGATGTGTAAGCTCAAACGAAGTCGGAGCTCAAATTTAGATTATTAGCAAGATTACACCATAAAAAACATGCTTGTTCTCCGGCAAATACATTTTCATTAGAAAACATATCGGTATTATCTGACACGGAAACCTTCGCCGTATCAATGAGTGATTGCCGGACAATGGCTACGAAATTACGTACTGACTTAACATACTGCATACAGCTGCACTGTTTACGTTTGGGAAAATAGATTTTTCTTTGATTCAGCAGTTTCTCGAGCGATGTAATTGTGAGGGTAAACATATATTTCCATATTTTAAATATATATAATAAATCGTCGTCATTTTTGTACGGTAATCGGCAGCTGAAACATCGAAGAAGTAAAATGTCAGGCCGTCTCCATCGCATGCACTACACTTCGGGAGTACATAAACTTTCATGCAGCTCAGCGTTTATTATGAATCATGTACCAAATTGAACCTTCGACTTTCTGATCACGTCCCCACTCAGAAGCCTTACTTCTAGCTTAAGATTATTTTTCAGGACGGATAGTAACTAACTTTTACTCGTTAATCGCCGCACCTACCGTACCAGACTTCAGGGCGAGAGTGTCTGTGCTTCGTTTCCGTTGCGGTCGGAATTCTTCCCCTTGGTCCCCTCCCCCCAAAAAAACCTCCTCTCCCGACCAATCGCATCTCATTGGCCGAGGGCGTAAATCATTTCACTCGCCCCTTAAAAACCTCCCTCCCTTCCCCTCCCCCCTCCTTACCCTGTCACACCCAACTCGCCCTTCCATCCCTATTCACCACAACGAGGTTCTCTCTCACTTCCCAACTGTCCTTATGCTCCCCTTTTCTCCTCCCGCCCCTCCCCTTCCCCACCTCTCCCATCCTCTCGCTTACGATTCTCATTTCGTCTCCCCATCCCACTTTCTTTCGAAGCATTTCCTTCCGCTCTAGCCTCCAACCCCATTCGCCGCCCCCTCGTCCGAAAAGAGCGTTTTCCGCTAGACCTACACCCTCCCTTATGTCCTTCGTTCTATGTCCAAAATGCGACCATTAAGGGAATGTTTCCGCGCAGCATCCATCGCGAACAATCCGTCCCTAATGTAACCTTCCCATTCCCCCGAAACTCTCTCTTTCACCCTCCCAGATATTTGTGCATTACTCACCACCCCAATAGATCCCCAAAAATTGCCTTTACAGCCCCTATTTCCTCCCTTCCGTTCGCTTGCCGCTGAGTCACACCGTCAAAGTTGGAGCAAAGTTGATCATTAAACGCAGTGGCGACTACTTTACCCAAGGGACTTCCTGGAAAAGTAATATATATGCATATTGAGTTGAGCCAAATTCCTTAGAACACAGTGATGAAATTTATGTATTGAATGCCCCTTTTAAAAAATAAACATGTAAATGGATTATAGATGCGCGCCCGACGTTTATTCTATTAAAACTGACTGGAATGAGTCATTCGGGGGCAAAAGGCAGGCAAAACATTAATATTTAACCGCGCGTTGCAAGTTTATTTTTAATTTCGTCATATCAACTTTACGTTAATAATAGCATTTATACTCTCAGTATGATCAAAGTTAGTGGACTCGTCTCATTCCCTCAATCATCAAGAAATTGAAAATAAGGACTCATTATTGCACTATCTTTATACATTTTAAAGCAATTAAAGGTTGGAAATTATTCGCGTAATGTTTTTACGACTCCATAACCAAGACTAACCGAGTCCAACCCATATTGCTTGGTATTTTTTATAGCAAGATCGTCTTACGTTCACTTTCTAAGTGGATCGTTCTTCGTCGAGTGTTCCGCACGCATCAGTGAGTGTCGTGACATCGAGTCCTCGACACGGAAAATCCCCCTCGCCCCTCCTCCCTAATTCCCACACCCACTTACTTCCGAGCCAACTATTTTCCCAAGCACTTAAGCTCTTAGCCAACGATCGCAAGTGTAACAATATTTGTCGTCATGAGTGAAACTGAATATCATTTAACAGGGGAGCGCATATATACACAAACCGAAACAGTCCAGCATCCCTCTCTTCCACGTAGCGATCCTCTCACTCAATCCATACCTCTCCGTCTCCGAGGGGTCCTCCCGTTGCAGCCATAACCGAGAAATTTCCTAGAGAGAGTAGAGGGAGGGGAGGAGGGAATGAGAGGTGGAGGTTTTGTTGCAGGGGCGAGAAGAAGAAACGGGTAAGGAGATGATGGGAAGGGTGCACGGTGGGGGAGAAGGGGGATGAAGGAGGGAGTGGGAAGTCCTAACCAGAATTGATGGCCTGCGAGGACTGAAGGGAAGTCTTCGTTGGGGGTGGGTAGGTGGAGGAAAAAGGATGGGGAGGAAAGGAGTGAGAATGGGAGAGGAAGAGAGAGATGTAGGTGGCGGTGGTTGAAACTTCTTCGGGGAAAGAGAGAGGAGGAAGAGGGTGTTTTTGGGCGACAAATGCGTGCGGGGAGGGTGGAGAGGGAGTGGAGCAAAGAGGAAGGGGCAGAGAGAGAGAGCAGAAAGGGAGGATTTCGAGGAGAAAGGGATGAATGTCGGAATGCTTTATGCTTTACAACCCCCTCACATCCACCTCCTCCCACACCTCGCCACCCAACCACCTATGCACCCTACTGGTTTCTTCTTCTCCCAACGCCCTCTCCGCCCCCCGCTTCCACCCGTCCCATCTCCTCATATTTAATGGCCACAACGGCGACGGAATCGCATAACTTTTTACACAATGGCTTCCTTCAAAAAAGGTTGTAGAGAAAAATGTGAAGCGCTTTCGAATGCCTCGGGATAAATGTGGTGGAGATGAAAATTCGAGTTTCGTTTTATTTTTCTTTTTAAAGGACGATCACGTACATATACTCGTTCTTTTTTATTTGTTCGCCTCTTTAGAGCTACAACTACAAATATTTAGTAAGAAGTCTTTTCAATCAGTTTTACCATTTGTCACAAGGATGGAACATCTTATAGAGCCTTGGAAAACCTAAGATGTGATAAAAGTGAAGCCAAATTATAAGAGTTGAGGGTAGTATAGTAAAATGTTTTCTAATGCGAATGAGGACCTTACTTTCGAAAGCAATTTTGGACAACATATATAAATCAAAGTTAATAACTATACTACTGATTGGTCTACACTAGAAATTTTAGTCTAATTTTTGCTGGCATTCATCTACTCTGTCGCTAATAAAAGTTTAGCTACCCCATTGACTCACACTTTGTCATTAATTTTTTCTCAACTGGAAATCTGGTTTTACGAAATCACAGGTGCCTCTTTTCAATGCATTTGCGACATGAAAATATCTTTGAAGAGAAAAACAGCGTTTATAAGCGTTGGCGAATAAACCTTACTACTCCTTTCCGTAAATCGTAATCTGGCGATTTTGAAATCGAGCCGCTGAATAAGGATCGGCAAGCTTCAACGGTATCTCGAGTTCACTTGCACTCGAGGAATACCGGCAGTAACGACCGAAACACGTCAATAAATGTTTACGAGTGCAGGATAAACAGGAAGCGATTGCTGTTTTTTTATTTGTACGATCGCCTGGAATGGCGCATGATCTGTGATTGGTCGATTCGATGCAACACAAGGTATGCTTCGAGGAAGTAAGGACTTGAGAGTGAAAAATTTTATGA
Source organism: Tanypteryx hageni (assembly GCA_028673005.1). Classification (NCBI taxonomy): domain Eukaryota; kingdom Metazoa; phylum Arthropoda; class Insecta; order Odonata; family Petaluridae; genus Tanypteryx; species Tanypteryx hageni. Next base: position 91,102,787 of record CM054116.1, on the reverse strand, counting down.
TACAATCGCAGAATCCTTATCGCCTTGCTGCTCGTATCTTTCCTCTTTGAGTTTCCTATGTCTTCGACAATCGACCTCAATTCATCATCTCATTCCAGTCCATCAAATTTATCTTTTTCCTTATCATCCCTCTGCTTTTTCACTCTCTTGACTCATCTTCACAAAAGCTGCGGGATTTGAGATTTGATAACGTCTTAGAAACGTTCAAGTTGTTTAGCCGGGTACGGCAAACTCACGATTAATTATATATCGAATAACTGTATTTTCGATTAACCGGAATTTTAAAAACTTGTAATCTATACAGCATTTCGCGTGTCCATATATACGGTAATAACTTGTCCGATCTCTAAAAATGACAGCACAGTATTAATGAGTTGAACGTTAACCTAATTTTTTTGTTTTCCTTGCTAACGTGATATTTACTTATTTTTCATTTAAATTCGGGTTTTTATTCTGACCACAAAACAATGCCTTTTGACTCCTGCAAAAATAAAAAAGATTAGTAAATAGTATACGTACAGGACGTAAAGTTGTAACAGGAAGATAATTATTTCATGTGAAAGTTGTTCTTGGCGTTTTAGTGGTTGCATTAATTGTCTATAGGTAAGATATTTAATTAAAAACTGAAGTAATAGAAAGAACTGTGCGTTTTATTCATCAGATCTGCCCACCAATATTTGTTAATAGATCGATTTTATTATATTCTTTCTTATTCTTCTTCTTATTCTTACATAAATCTGGTCAAATTCTTGTACTTAACTTCCTCTTTAATCTCAGATCATTATACCTTCGAGCCCATATTGGCAGCAAAAATTTTCGAATCCAAACGAGTTCACGATTTTTCACGACGTTATCTGGACGACGTGACAACATAAATAGACCTTCCACTTTATATTTTTTTAAATTTCGATTACGTGCACGACGTTTGCTTCGTTATCAGTCGACATGACAGATTCTCCCCACCCACCTACGTCTAAATCCATCCATTTCACAATCTTCCTCAACCCCAAGCCACTCGACCCATTTCTATCTCCTCCTCGAACTCGCCTCTCCTACACCGTCTCTCATACAGCTCCTTCCAACCTCCGGGAGGCAATTCCTTCTCCTCCCATCCTCCTGCCTCTCTCATTCTCCTGCATATCACCCCCCCCTCCCCATCTCTCCCACCTCACTACTTACAGCCACCAACATCACTGCCACCTCCGTGCATCGCTCTCTTATTTTCGTCGATTCCCATAAAATACCCCGGAGGAAGGACGCCCAACGCCCACACGCGCCCTTCCTCTCCCATCCCCCTTCCCTTCACTCCAAGAGCCGGAATCCGGAATTCTCCCCTCTCTCCATCTTCGCCTCCTCCACACGCCTACGTATCTCTGCCACCTCTCCTAGTCAACTCTTCCTCCCTCCGAATCTTCACGCTCGCCTCTTCCTCTCTCCCTTTCCCTCTCTCCTTCCATATCACTCCCTCTTTCTCCTTCCCCTCCTCGCCTCTTAACCCTCACCTCCCCCTTATCGCATCCCAACCTTATCTGACACACCTTATAAGTGTGTAGCCTCGCTGTACGACCCTCATCAAATCAAACACCTTGTAATACGCCACTCTCAAAATGGATGGCTGCTAGAGCGTGGCCGAATCAGTTAAGGCGACGATCCTTCTTTCTCACAAAGAGCGGCGGAAAACAGAATGAGGAACAAATGGACGGATGGAGGGCTCGAGAGGGAGTCGTTTTCAATAACATCTAGGCACTCTACATGCGTCAGGATGCGAGAGTTTCTCCTCTCCCCGTTTATTGCGGCTTTCAGGTAATTTATCGATCTTTATCTAAGTTCGAAACGCCATCACGTCCTTCGCAATTCAGAGAGCGCTAGCTTTTTTTGCATAATGCGGCTCTCTTCCCTCTTGGCTTGGTTTAATATATAAATGAAAGGTTGGGATAAAGCCGATCAAAGAGACGACAGGAATGGTGCTGCGCTGGTTTCGAGATTATGCATCCGCTTGATTCGCGTTATTTTTTGATTAAACGATGGGCGAATTGGTACTGAGGACGGCTTTTTGTGGTTTAAATGCACATCTGGTTTGCTCAAAAGTTGTATGGCTACGATATAGTTATCTTGATCATCTTTGTCAGAGCAAACCAAATGGATGATTGCCTTCTTCGGGCGAGGAAGAGACTTAAAACCCTCTCTTAGGCTTAAACCCATTCTTCTCATGGTTATCGTAAGCAATACAGTTTCTGTACGATAAAATTTTGCTAAGAATAGATTAAAATAATATAATATACTGACTATTCGGTCGAATTAGTTTTCGAATATGGCAAAACAATAACACAAGATTCCCTATGAGAAACGTGAAATACTGTGAGCCTTAAATTCGATTTATAAATGTCTCGTATATGTTGCCAATAAAATCAGCCGTAGCAAATAGTGAAATTATAGTATATCACAATTTTACGGCCATAGGTACAGATATCTATTGTCTACCAAGCTGCCCAATAATTTAATGAAAAATACGTCTCAGGAATTAAACGTCGGGAAACGTTAAGAATTCGGCGGAAATCAAAATCTGGAGCTTCTGTTATAGAGACTAATGGAAATCAAAATATTTCTGCGAGACAATTAGACGTGAAGTTTTATTACAAATGCAAAGGTTGGAAGCTTAGAGAGAAGCATGACAAAGAAAAGTTTGAGCTAAGGCATATTCCAGCTAAACTTTTCGTTAAATTTATACATTAGACAAGCTATGCTGCCAAATGGATTGATATAATAGATCCAAAGATTCTTCGTAGATGCATCAAGAAGTGGATAAAAAGAGAGGAGGGGTGGCAAAACAGCTGGGTTATAGCACGGAAAATTATGAAAGAGCATAAGATGGAAGACTCGGGTTCCATCCCCGATAAGGATCAGAACGTTTTCCCTAGAGATAATTTTCAGACGCATAATTTGTCTTTCTACTAATGCCAATAATCCCATCTTCCATGTCTTACAGCAGTGTTTCTGAAACAAGGGGCCGCGGACCCCTAGAGGGCCGCAAAATTATTTTGTAAGTCGAAATGCCAAAATATAAGATATCACGAATAATAAATTTCTATAAGGGAATTTTGGAAAATAGGATGCTATCAAAATCATCAATAGAAATATAAAAAGAAAAAAAATTGCATTAAAGTTTCTTATTTTTAGTATTTTAATTTCAAGTGGGTCGCATAATATTCAAGGAGGCCGCGACAATTGGAAGTTTAAGAATCACTGTCTTAGCGATCACTTAAATTTCGCATGGAGTATTTAAATGATATTTAATCTCAACGTTTCGCGTGAGGAAATATGAACACCGCCTCGCGATGCAGCTGACTTAGCGATTCCTCCACCAACTTTTTCTCTAAAGTAGCTTCGATCCAAATACACGCTTTTTGCTGGCATTCACCTTCCGCATGCCGGGAATACCATCGATCCCGCTCGCGGAAGATTCTCTCCCCCTACGCTCTGATCGGACAATGGAATGTCGCGTGCGCTTCTTCTATATTCCTCTGCCCGCCTTGGCGGTTTGAGAAATGATACTCGAACATCTCGGTCGCAGCGTAGCGGAAAGGTATTATTCCCTTAGGACATTAGCAAATGCGCCACAGAATAAGGAGGCCTCCCGTCACGCAGGGTGAGCAGCAGCGAAGGCGTAGAATCTTCTACGAACCGATGCAAACAACCGTCGACACCTTTTAATCACGCTGATTCGATTCCTCAATCACGCGATTCGTCGGATGTTGCGATAAACATATGCCAGAGCAAAACAATGGGACTTGCATCGCATAAAAACATCTCGGATTAATGGGAGCATTTTTTAAGGAAAGGCTTGATAATATTGTTTACTCGTCCATTATTTACATATTCCTTGAGTTATAATTTGTTTGCTTATTTAGTTTATATTCTTTTAATTATTATGGATTTTCTATTTATTAAAACTGCGATTCTTAAAAATTATCATAATTAAGTTTCAAATTCCAAAACGGTTCAAAATTCTTTGCATTGGAATATTACGATACATAATTATAGCGATGTGTATTATTACGAATAAATGAACGCCCATAGTGAACAGGATAATGGGAATATGAGATGCGTGAGAGGAAAAGAAGAATGGAGAGATTAATATTTCAGTCGGGAAGAGGTTAATGAAGTGCAGGAATGTTCATAAATAACGCCCTCGTGATAAAGATGTTCCTAAAAAGACATTCTCCGCTCGTCTGAAAAAAGATATAACCAAAGGACGTCAAATGCTACAGGTAAAGTGTTGACTTTTCCTTCTCTCTCACCCATGTTTAGAAGTGATGAATTTCCTTTCAGAACAGTATGTGTTTCTAGAAAAAGCTATCATATCAACGATGATCTTTCTTTCTTCGCGCATATTAATTATATTTCTACGGCAGCAAACCCATAAATATCATTCCAACTGAAGCCTTGGAAGACTTGCGGTTTTTAAACGGAAAATTTATTACGCTATATTACGCATCAATAGAAACTAAAAAAAACAAACATTTTACAAATTATTTTTCGTGGTATTAATTTTCAGATACCATTTCTAAAACTTGGAACCGATTCGATTCAAAATTTCTTCGTTTGCTCTTTGCCGTGGCGAAAAAAAAACTTTCGCCGGTTTTCGAGAATGAATCGGAGGGAAACGAAAAAAGAAAACGGCTGGCTGGTTTTCGATTTCTTCCGCCTCGCATCTCATGAATGTAGAGATCGACCTTCAAAAGCGCCCCTAAAAATTTCGCGTCCTCAGGGCCAAATCATTTACTCGAAGCGATCTCCCTCCGTTCTTCCCATCTCCGTTGCCTCCTCCGTAGTTTCTCCTTCATGTAAATTTCGGCCAATATCTCCCATCAAAGCGTACCCTCCGAATGCCTCAAAAAGTTTCATCCGTCCTTTATTATTCATCCCGTTTCTTCTTTTTTCTCCCTCCCTCGAGAAACCACCTCGGGGTGAATTCCCGAAATTTTCCGGAGATTCTCTTTCACTTTGGTAGGAGGGTGAACGGTTGGGGAATAGAAAAACATTGGAAAACGATGTGATTAGCCGATTCGGGCGAGTGGAATGATCCGAATAAATTTAAGGGGAAAGCTGGGAGGAAAAAGGGGTGGAAGATTAGGGGGAGAATCGCTCGGGAAAGGTGCGGGGGAGGAAAGGGAGAGGGGGATGAAAGTGGGAGGGAGAAAACAGAGGAGGGAAGCAACCACTCGTCATGTATTCGTTCGGCTGGGATCGCCCGGAGGGAGAAACACGATTTACGCTCCAACACGGATGTCGAACCCGCAAGCGGAGGCCGAGGGAGTCTTTTTGACTTTTTTTTTACCGTGGCTGTAGATCGATAAGTCTCGGAGCGGACGTAAACGCCTTTGAATCACTCGAGAGGACTTGCTGTAGATTTTGTTTTCGCTTCCAATGGGAACATGGAAAAAAAAAACGATCGGATGTAATGTTTCCGAATCGCGAAGGTTATCGTTTCTTCTTTTACGTTTTATCTGGATTACTCGAGTAACTGAACGAGGCTGACGTAAGCCGGTGAAATTTGCCCTTGACGCAATTCCCATCAACCGAATTCACGGACGACGACGTATGAATATCTCGTTCCCATAAATTAACGTTTGTTCTCGCTTGTACCTTTGGAATTTAAATTTAAATAAGAGAATGAGGTTACCAATTACTGAAAAACTTAAATTTCCTTTCCGCATACTCCTGCTTTCTGCAACCACTTCTTGAAAGCTCTCTTTACTCTTCATATCATCTAGCATCTAATTTTTCACTTCCTCTTTCTCTTGTTCCTTCTAACACGCCTTTAATCATGCTCTCTCTCCTCACTCAGATAATATCCGATCCAGTTCGCCTTCCTCTTATAGCCTGTGCATTCAGTCACTCTTCTCCTATTTTTCTTAGAATTTCCTATTTTTCATTCTGTCCATTTTATCTTCAGCATTCTTCTCCATTTTTAACTTTTCCAAATAATTTTTAGATTTTCCCGTGTGTCCATGTTTCTGCTCCTTATACTCCACACAGAATTTTATCAATTTCTTCCGTAAACCTTCGTTCATATTGCTCGTTAGTGTAAGTATTTTGCTTCTGAAGGTGACTTTTGCTTTCGCTATTCTATCCCTTATTTCATTAGTGCATTTTTCGTCTCTTGTTATGGCCTTCCATAATATTTACAGTCTGAAATTTGTTTCAGTGGCTTTCCACCAATACTTATTTTCATGTCTCCTTTTCCCTATATTCTCATAAACCGTGAATTTATCTTTATTTCCATTCCTTATTTTATGCCTGTTATTACCAATCTTTATAAATTCCTGGAGTTCCTTTTCCTTTCTTGCTAGAAGTACTTGACCATCAGCATATATTAATGTTCTTACAACCCGTTCTCCAGTCTTCAAGTTTCAAGATACAGCTAACTATATAATTATATAATCAATGCGTTATTTTCTTGCCAGGAATAGTCATAGAAAAGAACAACGTTTAGAAAAATGTTCTTTATTGTTTGAATAGCGTCTCCGCCAGCCATCCAGAAACAGCAGTTGCGTTTATTCATTTTGAAGTATTTCAATTAATATTGCCTCCCTCACTACTCCGTCCAGTCAGAAAGAACAATTCATATTCATTGAAATGAATATTTTATCTCCTCTCGTATTACTCAGCGTCATTTAATCTGAATATAATGCACCGTTTATGCAGTCACATATTTATATATTTCATTTAAATTAGTATATATATTTATCTGTCTCTGGCTCCTTCTCAACCGCCGTCACATGCATATTTATCTGTCCCCGACCTTTTAGGCACCCCATGACCAGTTATGATTGCATTTGTCCGCGATAGGATTCGAATCCAACGCCCGACTCCAGTTCTAAATAAGAAGAAAAAACTCCTAAGCGAACACTCTCTCTCTTTCTCTCGTGCGGAGGGCGCGTTTCATAATGCACGTCGCGAGCCAAGACACGTCCCATCCCACATCCGAGATGCAAGTGAAACTCATGTAATCAAGAAGTGCACCGGCAACAATCACGCTCGGACAATCCAAGGCCTTCACACTCGCGCACTCAGGGTGATGTAGGGGGGTGGAGAGGGAGGGAGAGGGACAGACATCTGCCGTCCGACGCATTCTACGCTCCCACTCACACTCCAATCACGCCCCTCTTCTTTTTCCTTTCTTACCCTTACTTTTTTCTTCTCTTCCTCTCTTTTCTCCTGCCTCTTCCTCTCTTTCTCCCTTCTCTCTCCCTCTTTATTTACCTATCCTCTTCCTTTCTCTCTCCACCACTCTCTCCTTTTCTATCTCCCTTTCTCTCTCTCTCCCTTTTTCTCTCCCCCTTTCTCTCTCCCCCTTTCTCTCTCCCCCTTTCTCTCTCTCCATTTCTCCCTCTCCCTTTCTCCTTCTCCTCTACCTCACTTTCTCTCCCCCCTTTATCTCTCTCCATTTCTCTCTCTCCCTTTCTCTCTCTCCCTTTCTCTCTCTCTCCTTTCCCTTTCTCTCTTCCTTTCTCCCTTTCTCTCGTCCTTTCTCTCTCCCTTTCTCTCTCCCTTTCTCTCTCCCTTTCTCTCTCCCTCTCTCTCTCCCTCTCCCTTTCCCTCTCCCTTTCCCTCTCCCTTTCCCTCTCCCTTTCCCTCTCCCTTTCTCTCCCTCTCTTTCTCTATAGATTAGATGAAATAAGAAACTATCTAGTCTCAATCTGGCCCTAATAAAGACGCATTTCTATCTCTCCCTTCCTCTCATCCCCTCTATTTATCCTTTTCTCTCTCGCTCCCTCTCTCCATCCCTCTCTATTCTCATCATCTCCCTCCCTTCCCTCTCTCTTGGCGCAACTTTTATCTCTCCATTCTCATCTACCATCTTACCATCCACATTCTCCCACCTCCCTCCCCCCCCCCTACTCCCAAACCAGCATCAAACTCTCCTCACGACCTTTTTTTATAATCCCCTAACCTTGCCTTCCTCACACCCCCTTTCGCACCTCTCTTTCCCCCTCCTCCTCACCACCTTCTACGGAAAGAGAGACTTCCAAATCATAAGCGGCGGCCTCTCGACTCTTTATAAGCCGCCCGGCGGCTTCGCACCATCCTGTCCGGACACAACACACACACACACCTCACCATCCGTCGACAAAAGAGCGTCGGTCGAGTGCGTCCGTACGAAAGGGATAGAGCGGCGATGGAGAATGATGTCGGACGAAAGAAGGCAAGGAGTAGAAAAAGGAGAAAGGAGGAGTAGGAAGAGGAGAGGAGATATCCGAGATGCCGGGGCAAAGATGCGGGTTGCTAGGAGAGAGAGGAGATGTGAGAAGGGTAAGATGGAGCGAGAGGGAGAAGAGAGGGAGGCGGAGGAAGAGCAGGCAGGTAGGATTGGGTGGGTGATATAGAGTCCGGCTGACGGGATAGGAGAGGGTGAAGATGAAGAGGAGGGAGAGACTACTGCTTTGTGTGGGACTCGGACCAAAGGTGGCGTCCCGGAAAGTCTAAAATGGTGGAAAGGGTGAGATGGAGGGAGAAAGACGGGGGAATAAAGGAATGGGTCGTGGAATATTTAAAGAGGGAGGCGTATTTTTCGGGGGATCGGAGGGCACGGGAGGCAGCGAGAGGATGGAAAAATATCCACCTATATATGTATATCGTCTTGGAAGGCGTGGGTCTCCCCATCCATCCATCCCCCTCTTTCTCTCGCTTCTTTTCTTCTCGTCTCGAAAGCGAAATGAATAAAGTGGCGTGAAGGACGGGCGCTCGGGGATGTCATCCGTTGTGAGATTGGTATGAGGTGTCGGGAGGGAGGACAGAGGGAGGAGGAGAGGGAGATCGGACGTTGGATCTTAAGGGTCCAAGGTGAGGGAGGTTAGGGTGAAGGGCGTATTATTGTCCGTCTTTTTACGTTTTTTCTGCGTTTTTTAACCTAATCATGTGATCATTGTGTTTCTGTGTGTCCCTGCGTTCTCTTGGTACAGGTGTCCATGACGAGGGGGAAGGGGAACAGAAGAGGAGGGATTGGGGAGGATTTGGAGGGTCTTTCTCATAATAGGGAGACGCTGGATTAAGGTATTGTACTTTGATTGCGGCGTTTTCCCGGCTCGGTCGTAGGTTGTGCGCGCCTTGACTGCGGAGCCCAACAGGTGTCCGAAATGAAACGTATTGAGGAGAGATAGATGGTGGGTGATGGGGGAGGTAGGCGGGGGATGCAGCGAAGGACGTGGGAATGGGAAGGAGACGACGTATCGTGCGGCGTATCCGTTTCACCTAAAGCCGTGTCCTCAAGAGATGTGTAAAGACGGCTGCGGTAAGGCCAAAATCCATCTTCGGTCAATATTCAAAATGATTCAAGTAAGAGCATTAACACAACTAGGTATTATAAAATATTTTGTCATCGTAAAAATTTCTCGAATTTCGCCTTCATTTAGGCCGTGAAACAATTTGTGCCTAAGATACATTTAAGATGAGAATATAACTAAAGTAGTTAATGGTTTCGATAATATTGATCGCCTGCACAAGTAACATCAGCATCAAATTATTGTAAAACTCACGGAATAACATCCAAAACTCCCGCGTAAAACGAAAAATTAGACGCAAAGTGATGGCCTGTACATTTTAGGAATCATGAACGGAGGTATGATCTGACATTCGGTTTCCATTCCATATTTTTCCTCGTTTCTCCAGTAAAAAAAACAGCGTAGAAGAAACGTCAATTATTATCCCACAATAAACCTCCAAGCTAAAAGTAGTTTCGTTTTCGTTTTCAAAGAAACTTCTACACTTTTCATGCGCGTCCAAAGGACTTCCATTCTCCTTTCCTAAAATACGACGTTTCATGGCCCTGGGAGTTCTGTATGTCATTTATCAGATACCACATATTTTAATTCCTTATTTCAGCTTTAAACTGCACGGTCTTTGACTCTTAAAGCGACAGGAAAAATAGTTATATAAACTAATAGTTATTTATTCTATTTAGCTACCTCGGAAGATAGTAATAATAAAGTGCCAGTTACACGCTGGCACCACAATCGTCGCGGATAAAACAAAATAAACGTTCTCCAAACGAGGGTATTTGGCCAGGACCGGGAAGAATTCCTCGCACCGGCGCGGCGTCGCGGGACGTTACCACCTGCGACTAATCCGATTCGAGGACGATCATCCGCGCGACAAATTGGCAAAGGTCCGAAGCGACAAAAGACTATGAGCGCGCGGATGAAGAAGATGGAGGAGGCGTCCGAGAATAAGAAACGAGTCGTCGTAGAAATTTTGAGTGTGATTTTTTTTCAAATATATAAGGAATTTTGGCGCCCCTGGAGAGATAGCGTTCCAGCGCCCCCCTTCTGAGCGTACATGTGTGACCAGGGGCGTCCCAAGGAATTTTGGCGCCCCGGACAAGATAGCAGTGCCCCCTCCTTTAATGTTTGTTGAGATATTCACGAAGTGCATGTTAATTTATTCACCGCTCTGTATAAATTATTAATAATGAAAAATTAAAAGGAATTCCATCAAGATTCTAGCCTGTTCCTCGATATAAATCGATATCCAATATTTATTCACTTTCAAGTGATGCATAGATTAATGATCGGGATAGCGCCCCCAAAACTTTGGCGCCCCGGGCAGCCGCCCGGGTCGCCCGTGGCTCGGTCCGGCCCTGTATATAAGGCTGCGGAGAGAAAGGAGGAGAAACGAGAGGTGACAAAGAGAGGAGAGCCATGAGTGAGACAGGTAACCGGCGAAGAACGGGGAGGGAGGGGGAGAAGGCAGTCCGCGGGCAGCGAGAAAGAGAGAGATAGGGTGGGAAATATAAGGTGCTTTGGGAGAAGCGAAATTGGACGGGACGGGAATTGGCCGTTGGAATTCGAATGCGGGCGGCTTTGTCGCCGGAGAGCCCCTCAAGCTGTTTATCACTCTGTTAATCCTCCTCCTCGTCTTCACGGCCACTCCCTTAACCCTTTTTTCTCTCTACTACTCATCTCCCTCACTTCTATTTCCCTCTCTCTTTCTCGCGCTCTCTATTTCCCTCTCTTTCTCGCGCTATTTTCCTCTTTCTCTCTTTATTTCCTTCTTTCTCTCTTTATTTCCCTTTATTTCTCTCTATTTCCCTCTCTCTCTCTCTCTCTATTCCCTCTTTCTCTCTTTATATCCCTCTCTTTCACTCTTCATTTCCCTCTCTCTTTCCCTTTCTCTACTTGCCTCTCTCTTTCTCTCTTTATTTCCCTCTCTCTCTCTCTATTTCCTTTTCTCTCTATTTCCCCCTTTCTCTCTTTACATCCCTCTCTTTCTCTCTCTATTTCCCTCTCTTTCTCAGTTTATTTCCCTCTCTCTCTCTCTCTTTCCCTTTCTATATTTCCCTCTCTCTTTCTCTCTTTATTCCCTCTCTTTCTCTCTTTATTTCCCTCTCTCTCTCTATTTCCCTTTCTCTCTATTTCCCTCTTTCTCTCTTTACATCCCTCTCTTTCTCTATTTCCCTCTCTTTCTCAGTTTATTTCCCCCTCTCTCTTTCCCTTTCTATATTTCCCTCTCTCTTTCTCTCTTTATTTCTCTCTCTTTCTCTTTATTTCCCTCTCTCTCTCTATTTCCCTTTCTCTCTATTTCCCTTTCTCTTTCTCTATTTCCCTCTCTTTCTCTCTCTCTCTATTTCCCTCTCTCTTTCTCGTTCTCTCGCGACTTTCGTTCCAGTATTAAATTGGCTCGAGTCCAAACGACAACAACGGGAGTGAAAATAAAAAAAAACTATTTATGGGTGAGCGGATGACGCAAGAATATCCTGATTAAAGCAAGAAGATGGGAATCTTTCTCTCTCTCTCTTCCCTTCTCTTATAATGATTGGACGAGAGAAAGAAAAAGTGGCCGCAAAAGCCGCGTGTATATATTCCGTTTCGTTTCCTCTAGGTCCACACCCAAAGGTAAGGGAAGGGCCGGCGCTAATTAATTGGAGGAGAGTCACCGGTTGGTTGGTTGGTAGGCGAGAGGATGGAGCGGTTTCTACGCGCCGTATTCTTCTAAAAACGAGATGTTTCTTTCATTTACGTTCGTTTGAACGGTGGTAGGTATACTAGTAAAGCGAGAAGCGTTTTCAAAATGGGAGAAAATGTATTTCAAGTACAGTTCCCGTTACACATTTTTACCAATCGGCGATATAATATTAATAGATTAGACCTGTTTGTTCTACTTGTGATAGGACTAATTTCAAAGGATAATGATTAAATACATTACTATAACGATGAGCAAATTTCATCTCTTCCCAATAGAGAAAGTACACTTGAACTCATGATAGTGTGTCATCCACCCATTTGTTCTTATGTTTTTAGTCAAAGACTGCTGAATGGGCTTAACGTTGGCAATTTTACTATCTTTGAAGAGTAACGCCAATGGCGCTTGAAGAAAATTATGTCCCGATCTCTTCACCATGTTCATTTCAAAGTGCACTTTCTAAAAAAGGTTGCATATGCGATATTATTTGATAAGAAGAAAAATAAAACGTAAATTTCCAAGCGTTATTATGGGAGAAAACTATAACGACTCTCTTTTGAATAAAACCTTAAAAGAAAGAAGCCGTTGAAATGAATACTCTCGTACTACATCGGTCGTAAGCAATCAAAAGGAATAGAAGAATTTCAGAATCTCGTCCTATCGCGAAACAATCTACCATTTATGCTAAACAATATGGATGCTTCTTCCGTATATTACGCCAATATGCTAACGAGATCCAAACGAAGAATAAAAAAGAATTGGACATATCAAGGACGTACATATACATAAGAATAGTGGGAGGGGCGATCGGCAACTTAAACACAAGATTCCTTTTAAATTTTTTAACGTGAAAAACAAATCAAATTTCAAGGACAAAAGTAACATGGAAATTCCTTACTTAGTTACTTTCCAGTCTACGTAATTGCTTCGGATAACGACTCTACTTCGAGCAAGACTCGCGAGCTTCTTACTTAGCATGTCACAGAGAATTTTATTGCTACGATTTTATCCACTACACATGTCACCAATATAATGAGCTAGTTTAATGGTCAAACAAATCGACCCTCTTCTAAGAAGCCATTTGTCGTTGTATCATCGATATTCTTTGAAGATCCATCTGATGATGCAAGTCATATACGACACATTAGCATACAAACACGCTGATTAAAACTTTCAGCCTATAAAACGTCTCTCACACCGGACTGTATACGCATTAGTGCAACACTCATCCTGGATTTTCCATTATATACTATGATTACATATTTCATCTCCTATGTGATTCTTATACGCCATTTTTCCGATTATAGCAAATATAACTCACAATCAGTTTGCCCTTTTTAGCTAGCCATTATCATATTATCTAAAGTTATGTCAGAATTTTTTTCTCTCTTTATCCGATCCTGCTAGCTATATTCTTGCCATATGGTCAGATTAAAGAGTTCCTATTTAGTTTTATTTCCAACTGTTTCAAAATGTTATGGAGATATAATTTATCGTCGTAACTTGACAAATCGCTTAATTTCCACTTACTATTTTTGTGTTTTTCTAAAGGAATACATCATTTAATTTTGTATTTTAGACGCCGACCTTTTGTAAAAAAATTATTCTCATGACAAAATTTATCAATAAATACACACGATAGTATCTTTTATTTTTAAATCTTAAATTTTATTAACTGGAGATAATCTTTTTATCTTCCCCGTGCGTGGGTTGGATAAAAGGGGCGATCAAAATGTAATAAAGCGCTAAAGTAATAAAATTATAGTGGCTTGGGGGATAACCCATAGATGGAGAAGAGGAAGGACAGGAGGTGGCCTCAGTGTTCTTGAAGGCCTCGGAGGCAAACGATTGGGCGTGATAGGTTTCGGTGGCGGCGGCGGAGGCGATGTTTCGGATGCGCTTCCGGGAATAGGACTTGAGTGGTGGTCCCGTGTTGTACCGCTCCCACGGTATTCATAATCGCCGGGATCATTATCATTACCATATAAGAACGGGGGAGAAAGAATGAAAGGGCCCTTAAGGGACAAGTGCAACGAGTTCCAGAGAGGGTGCGCTCGATGTCGGAGACTTCGTTTAATTTTTTCGAGACGAGGATTACAGTTTCATCGGCCCTTAAAAGGGTTAGCGAGAGAGAGAGACCACAGCGGGGGAAAAAGACTCGATTCCTCTTATCGACATCAATCTACGACCAAATCGATTCCCTAGTAAGAAAATTTAAAAAATATATACGATAATATTCTTACTAAGACTAACATTTCCCCCCCCCCCCCCCCAACGACTATCAAGCGTCGCGCGATGGGTATTCTTATTCTTCCAGTTCCAAAACGATCGTGTTTTATCGGCGGGAAGTTTTTTTTCCCCCGGGGGCTGATTTTTTTATGGCTAGGAAAGACCGGAATTTCAGAAAAACGTATTTTATTCGAAACCTAAGTTTAAGATGGGCCTATAAAAAGCGGATTATTTCGACTTTTAGGAGGGAAGAGTCGGATGAATTTATTTTTTTAGTGACTCTGATTTCGTATACGACTCCCGTGAATGCGACCGATGGTAATGAATTTCCAATAAAACGCAAAAATTTCGATTGATTTCAGAATAGTTCCTTTTGCTTTTCACACAATAGAAGATGACCGAGAGCTTATTTGATATTTATTCTCTTTCTCTCTCTTGTCTTCCTCCTTCTCTCTCTCTCTCTCTCCCTCTCTCTCTGAATTCCGTGAGATCCACCCACGGAATTAACAAAAATTTGTCCTTTACAACTAGCCCAGTCATCGCGGATATGACGTAATCTGTTTGTTGCATCGTCATTACTCAAGATTGAAGGAAATATTATAGTGTTTTCATGGACTGCGGAGGTAGTGGTTTCCACCTAGCCCATCATTCGACCGTTACGGTAAAAATCGGCGGTTTTTTGTCATTTGAAAGTTGTACGCAACACGTATTATCCGCACATTTGTTTAAATGATAGTATATGTGTTCCTCGCTTTTTGCACGATGATGTGACATTTTCGATGGGTTCCAGGTCAGGTGAGAAACGTAACTCGACTCCGATCTTCATTCGCTCGATGTTACGGAACAGCCGAGAGTCAGCGCCATTGCATCATTTACTTATTGCGAGGGATCGAATAACTTGCACGTGAGGTGCGAACAAAAAAGTTGATGAGGGAGAGAAATCGTTACGGTCATTAAAGATTTTCTATGCGTCAGAAATCACGCGCGTCTTCGCTGCTATGTAGGAAGCCCTCGATCCAATCATTGCCATCCACTTGCAATGTCATGTGACAGATGGAAACCTAAGGAAATTTATTTGGGGAAGTACTGTGGAAAGTTCCCGTTGAAAATTCTGCGCTCAACTAAGCTTCTGCACTCGGAAAACTGTAAACTAGTAAGGAAAGAGCTGCTGAATCATACAGTAAATGGCGGTTTTCTAAAAAAAACGCAGACGGCCAAACCTAGAAAACGTGCACGAGACAGATTACTGAATCGATTTCTCGAAAAAAACGGAGTCTGTCTTTGTTTTCATTTAGGAGATAGGCTGGCAAATCGAACGCATAAGCGGATTTCTTTAAAAACCGCTCAAGGATCATTTGCATGGACGCGCAATGTTATGTGCATGTGCGTGGATTCTGATTGCACGGAATGAACGAATTAGCTTTTAATTTTATGAAACAACGGTTCTTCAGTATTGAATCTGTGGTAATCGGCGTGTTTATACGTCCCAATTCTAGGGTAGCGCGTTCGAAAACTGCCGAGGAATTGGTTGAGTGCCGTATTTTTACTTTCTCCATATACGAAGTATAGAGAAAGTATTGTTTTCATGAAAAAAATCGAACTCGAGATTTCAACGGAAATACATGTTTTAAGGTTCCCTGAACACGTTATGACTAGTTTCGCGATGATGTCTGTGTGTCTGTCTGTCAGTCTGTCTGTATGTGATAGATTTTTGTGGGCGCTCTAACTCAAAAACTATTAAACAGATCAACGCAAAATTTTATAAATGTATTGGGATAAAAGTTTTATTTTCTACAACCTTTGTTTGATACATTTTTCCATATAATGCATTGTTTAAGAGATATATTATTTTTTAGCTGCCACCACCACGCCACCTACCGACGACTATTGTTAACAATTGACGCTTAGTTACGTCTTAGTAACGTTCCTTTTTCTTTTCTTAATTGTCAAAAGGAAGTAAATCTTGACAACGATCCCCGAGCTAACAACATGTAATTTGCCATATAAATATGGAGAAAGTCATGTGTTGCCCACATCAATTTATTTTATTCTTGTTGCGCCAAATGTTAAAGGTCCTAAAATGCTGTGTGTGAGTTAGTTAAAAATAAATAAATAAATTGATATTCGAGTTACATCGTCTGGAAAAATTACTCGGCAGGCGGTTGACATTTTAGTGATATTCGCAATTTTCTCAGTGTTTATTTCGGAAAGGAAAACTCCTACATTCCCCTACTGCGCTGGCACTGCTTCAAATTCACAATGCCCTAAAATCGGAGGCCATCTTACTCTAACGCCTGCAAAAAAAATTCTTTCGGACTGCTACGATCATTTCGTCCCATAGCTCACCATAAAAAATTTTTACAGTAAGAAAGTAAAAAGATAGATACGTACATGGGAACAAAATAAATTGGATTTAAAAAGATGTCGCACGTTTTTGTACTATCGACCTCGATAGCTGTCGTGTACGAACACAGCGAATTACGACGGTAATCGAGTTCTCTTTGTAAACGAATGTTCTCTTTCTCTCTCTCTCTCCATCCTCCTTTCTTACCCTTTCTTCCTCTCTCCCCATTCTCCTTTCTTACCCTTTCTTCCTCTCTCCCCATCTCCCTCTCTTTTCTGGTCCCGCTCGGCGTCTTCTTATCTCTTCTCGAGCGTGTCATTGAAGCCAAAGGTGTGCGAAATTGTCTCTCGCCCGAGTATCCAAGGGCACCCCAAGGTCGACAACATTTTCGACCTTTCTTTTGGCGTCATCCCAGTTCCGAATTAAAAGTTGTCATTCGACACAAAAACCAAGATATCTATAGCCTTCCATTCATGTCCTTTCGAGATGATTTAATTTGAGAGCGAAAAATACTACGTCGCACACGTAAAATTTCTATATTATCCTGCCCGGCGGACTCGGTTCGTGAATGACGTAAGCTCCAATTCTGAAGCAGATGTCTCGAAGATGAACCTAAATATCCATGGGTAAGATCGTGGGTGATATACGTTCAAGCCTCATTTAGGCTTGACTTGGAAGACAGGCGTAACAATTGAAGATGTGATGAATTCGCGAAATTGTATGACAATAAAGGTATAAAACGGGCGATGGAAATGGTACTTTATATGTTAGAGAGACCTAGTAAGTATTATTAATTATAAATTTGCGTGGATTTTCTTTATTGTATTTTTTATTTACCTTGAGCATTCAGGCTGGTTTCTCATGGATGGTGTTGATTCTAATGAACTTATTTATATATCTGATTAATGCAATTAAATTAAAAATAGATCACGATTTAAAGAAAGGGCAAGCAAACATTACTGCATCGCGGGCCGCATTGGAAGTTGCGAAAGCTTCAGCGGGCCGCTCGGAAGATACCTATAGTGTAAACATTTATAGCGTTAGCGTTCCAACGTTCAAGGTATTTTTTTTACCATAGTTTCAATTAACGAATATGAAATAGACTTTTATGATTTACTTACTCATAGCTTCGCGGGCCGCATAAAATGTTCTCGAGGACCGCATACGGCCCGTGGGCCGTTGTCTGACGACTTCCGATGTGAATGCCACTCGTGGTTGTTTCGGAATGATAATGATAGTCATGTAGGGGTTCTAGTTTCAACAAAATAATCATTGAGAAAATTCCACAAAGAGGTATGTGCTGAACATATTCCTTGTTGAGCATTTAAAGATTGGATATTTGTATTATAACCCCATATTTTAATATGGCTTCGAACTTTTTCGTGTGAATTGTTCACAAATGGAACTCTCTCGGTAATTCTGAAACGATCGACTGAATAACACGCGCTTAAAATTGATGCAAATTCGCTCATGGTAAGCCAAACGTACTCGTTAGTAGCAATTTTTTTTCGCGGTTTGACATTGAAATACATTCAAGGCGATTGCCAAGCCTTTCTTTTAGAAAGGGTACCGCTGATCGAGTATTGTCTTTTATGTTACCGGCGACGTTTCCCCTCTCCATGCCCCCCCCCCCCCCCATGGGGTCGGTCGTTAGGCTGGTCGCTTGGCAACCGACGAAAGCAACTCGCAAACAAAGACTGCGGTCTGGTATAATTTGAAAATCGATAGATTTGCGAGTCTATAAAGCCTTCACAGTGTTAGCACGCCCGTGCGCGCATACTTGCACCGGCGTCAGCTTCGACCGAAAGAGGAGGGGATTATAGTGGCGTGATATATTTCTGCGGGAGCGTTCGGACGGTTGACGACCTCCCACGCACGCACCAAGCGGACCCTTTTCCTTGAAGTCACGCGAGTCGCGTGGTTTCGTGAGACGGAGATCGATTCTTGAGTGCTCTTAAAAGCGGCTTGGGCTGAAGCGAGAGATCCCGAATCGATCAAATTTTGGTGGAAGTTATGACTGGTCGATAACGTATGGGGTTTTCGCCCTAAAAGATTTGGTGGGAAGATATCCTCGCCGTCGAGAACTACTAAAAAAGGCATAAAGGACTCCATTTCTGGTTGCCTAACAGTTATTTTGTCTACATGGTGAGAGGTTATTTCTACCTAAAATTTCAGGCACCCGAACAGCGATACTCAAATAATGCCACCATAGAGTTTAAATTTCGTAGACTGGTAATTTATTTATTTAATAAATTTCAAAAACGGCCAATGGTTATGACTATTACATAGGAATAAATAACAAGAGGTAAAATTAGATATAATTTATGAATACTACGGAAAATGTATCATTGCGAAGCGAATTTTTGAATTATTGAACTAATTCGAGAAAGAATTATCGAGTTCATTTTGTCCCAGACCACGATCTGAAAAGTTCTGTCTCACGATCAATAGCCATAAAATCTGCAATCGGTAAATTACCACCGATGTCGGCTGCTTTGTAGACGAAATGCCTGTCTGGTTTTACCAACGTTTTCGAGGCGGTTGGATAAAGGACATATCTCGATGCCACTAAACTATGCCGTCTTTACAATATGCCTTGGTTACAATGCGAGTATCGAGTCAATTTGGTTTGTCAAATGATTTTTTACGCTACTTCCCGCTTCTTTCCTCCGAGTAGTTTAAGAATATCATACAACCCCACCGATCCGCTACGGCGTCGCAATATCCTTGATAAAGGAACAGCGTGGAGGACCAAACAGACGCACAATACGTTCGAGATTAAGATTTCGTACGGCCTCGAAATAAAATTATAACCCCTCCGCCCACATTCGCATATCTCTCCTTTGGTGCCCAGTTGGGCATGCATAATGCATAGATCTCACAGAGAGAAAGTTATTACGCGAGCATAACACCCTGTTACATTTAATTTGCTATCTTGACTTTCCCGAAAGGAAGCGTAACAAAAAAATCACCATTTGCCACCTCGATTTCGCCCGATCAAAGCATGTGCGAAACCGAATCGTTTGTGAGTAATGGATTCACAACCATGTTTAGAAGAGGAAAATGATAAAATAAAACCTGTTGCCCACGCAACTGTTATATATCTTGTTCGGTGAAGGGTCGTATACGACTGAAAAATTAAATGGTACCACATAAAAGCTTAATCGGTGTATGAAAAAATAGATTTAAATGTATAATAAATGGTGGAAATTAGCCGTTTCATACAAAAAGTCTTTAAAAACTTTCATGAATTTTTTTTCATTGACTGATGCCTCGTAGACTAGGTGTCGAAGCCTTTCATTATTTACAAAAAACAGCTCAAACAGCATCAAATTTGAATCGGTCGGTTCTATTCACATCCTGTAGAGCAGTGGTTCTCAAACTGTGTGCCGCAGTAGATATTTAGGGTACCGCGAAAAACTTTGTTTTGTAAATATATCAACGATTTGTATGTTTGTGCGTAATTAGAGCAATAATTTTTCTTCTAATAAATTGATTATGCAGTAGTATCAACAAATGGATGTGTCCAAAGGTTACAATATCGGTATCTAAAAATGTATAAAGTTTGTCACAAGACTGGGGGTACCGCGAAACCCTCTTTATCTTTGAAAGTGTGCCGCGGCTCAAAAAAGTTTGAGAACCACTGCTGTAGAGTTTATCCTCAAATAAAACGACGACCAGCATCTTCCAATCTATGCCAGTAATTGGTAAAGCATGATTGCAATTTTCCATTCAGTTCTAATAAAAATAAATATTTGTTCAATTTTGCCTGAACTACCATTGTTTCAGTTTCATTGCTTATCAATTAAAATTGATCCATAAAATTTTCTGGTCAATCCAAATACATCCACGTGCAGTAGAAGAATTTTTTGATGCCCAGCCATTTCCCAAGGATTTGAGTCGCAGAATTTCGCGCAGAAAAACGCAGGTAAAAAAAATCATGACCCAATCCCGTAATCGTGGGAAATTCTCGCGTCCTCGGAAACCGTAATTCGCGTGGGCGTCCGCGGCCGAAGTCGATTCATTCTCATCTGCAAGGGGAGGGGGGGAATGCCAGGGACATGACTTCGGAATCGCCGTCCATTCATTTACCCTCCCGTGACCATAAGTCACGACAAGACGGAAATTCGTCACGTGACATGCAGACGGGCGTGCATAATGGGTTGGTATTTCACGGCGAAAGGATTCCTACATTAACGGCGCCGGGACATATTCGCTCGATCAGAGGGAAAAGAATGCGAAACGGAACTATTATGGACGAATTTTCTATTCCATATTTCATCCGCACGCGTCTGTGTGCTGTGTGTACTTGCACGCGTGCGCATTTGTGTATGAATATACTATACGTAAATAAATAATGTATGTGCACACACAAACACATCCTTTAATTATTTATATAATATTCACACTTCTAGAACTCGCGCGATGGATAATTTCGTTTTAAGTGGTCTGATTGTACATCCATAGGTACACACACACACACTCACGCACTCACACACACACACACACACACACACACACACACATATATATATATATATATATATATATATAATATATATATATATATATATATATATATAATATAAATATATATATAACAGCTTACGGAAAAGGAAAGGTAAAATGGATATATGGATGTCAACAAGGTGTTGGGATGAGGAAACCCAGTGAACACTCACCAATCAGACGACTTCAGGTTGGCGAGGCCCCGGGGATGTCGAAGCGACACACGTAAAAGATCACTAAAACACAGAAACATCACAAACGTAGAAGCTTTCGGAATTATATATATATATATATATATATATACAGTTACACATATTTATACGAAAAATATATAAATGCGAATGTCTCCAATGTAACTGTATTTTGAGAACGTAGGACAAATCTCTTCGTAGGGAGTCTACTCCAAGATGGACTGCGGGCATGTTGAAAAAGAAATAACCTGTCTTTTTTTAATCTCCGCAAACGCAATCTTTTTCATTTATCTTGACAGTGGGGTAAATGTTTCCCACCTCAATGATTGACCGGTTAGCGAGCTGATCCATCAAAAGAGGGAGGATAAGAGAGATAGAGAGAGGAGAGACGGCTTTCACTCCCCTCCCTCCATCGGGGTCACGTGCTGGACGAAAAAGTCCCGTGCGTCCGCATTACCGGCCGGGACATTGATTGAAGACTGACAATTGACTGAGACGGCGCGCCATAGTTTACCAAAGGCATAAAGTTCGAGTTTATCTTGAAGCGGGGAAGAGCGAGGATTCCCGCGCCGCGTTGATTGGCCGGCGAATATGCTGATGCTGGCGCGGGGCCAACCGAAATTTTTGAGGATGTTTGTTTGCGGCCGCTTGAGACGAATGGGAGATTCCTGGGGGGAGAAGAAGAATGGTCGATCTCTTTTTAATGCTCGAGATAAAACCGAGGCTCGGTGTTGGTAAAACAATGCGAACGAGGGAATGACGGGGTGACGCGTCTAATTGGTCGGTTTTTTTCTCCTCTTCGCCGGGAAAGTATATATCTCGCGAAAACAGTATGCAATACCGTGTGTCCTGCTTATGTCATCACGCCCAAAAAAATTTTATCCAATTTTGAAGTTTATCAAATTTATTGATGACAATATATTCACAAGTTATTAGACAAAGGTGACCGCGTAATTAATGTCAAAATACTATTCGCGATTGCATCTTTAAATTGTATTTAAACATCAATACGTTGAACAGTTATTCAACGAGT
This sequence comes from Tanypteryx hageni, assembly GCA_028673005.1. Classification (NCBI taxonomy): domain Eukaryota; kingdom Metazoa; phylum Arthropoda; class Insecta; order Odonata; family Petaluridae; genus Tanypteryx; species Tanypteryx hageni. Next base: position 91,080,520 of record CM054116.1, on the reverse strand, counting down.
CGATATTATACAACCGACTATCTTAATTTTATTTTGAATTAGCTGTTAAAATATATAAAGAGAAATCTCGTCGTATTGATTTATTTTTTATCATTCAAATCATCAATAAAAATAAAAGCGCATGAAAGCTCCAATCGTTCCTTTGAAAAAATCATTTTTTTCTTTCCAAATTCATGTAAAAATATCTATTAGTAAAAAGGATATATAAGCATGAGTAACGTCTATAAAAATAATCCCCAGAAAACTCCTCTCAAAATGATCGCGGTACCTAGTGAATTCCATTTTCAGACTCTGTCGCAATCGCATGTGGAAGGCACGCTAATACCGCAGTCACAGACAAATCGAAAAAGCTTATTCGATCGATCAACTCCACTCGCGAACTAAAGGGAAGGAATTCCCAAACAAAAGAACGTTACCATACATTGAGAGAGAGAGAGAGAGAGAAACGCCTTGACATTCTGAACTACTATCTATTTATCTATTCTCTCTCTCTCTCCATTCCATTCTCAACATCTCTCCCTCTCTCTCTCTCTCCGCTGATCCTTTTCAGATCTACAACACGTCCTTATTGAAAGAGAGGGAGGAGCGGAGAGAAAGGGTGGGACCTCGAGGCGGTTGAGGGGAGAGAGAAAGTCTCCAGGATCCGACGCCTCCGATTCGAGTGCACTCGAAAAGCCACCTCGAAAGGGTGCGCCACCACTCCACCTCCCCCTCCCACCTCACTTCTCACGACACCTCATCCTGCACCTCACTCCCCCACCCCTCCACCCCCTTCTCTCCTTCGAAAGCGCGCGATCCCCACCTCCTTTCTATCTCTCTCTCTCTCTCTCTCTCTCTCTCTCTCTCTCTCTCTCTCTCTCTCTCTCTCTCTCTCTCTCTCTCTCTCTCTCTCTCTCTATCGCTCTCTCTCTCTCGTTCTCTCTCTCTCTCGTTCTCTCTCTCTCTCTCGTTCTCTCTCTCTCTCGTTCTCTCTCTCTCGTTCTCTCTCTCTCGTTCTCTCTCTCTCGTTCTCTCTCTCTCTCGTTCTCTCTCGTTCTCTCTCTCTCTCTCGCTCTCTCGCTCTCTCTCGCTCTCTCTCTCTCTCTCTCTCTTTTCGAAGGTGTTGATTCTGCGGAGTGGCCGTGGGGATTTCCGAGAAGGAGGAGGACCTTTAAGACTGTAAACTCCATTCTTCTCTTCCTTCGCTGCGAGGACCCTCCCTCCGGGCGACGTGCGTGTCCGTGCCCTTCGGCCGCCCCCCTTTGCCCCGTCCCCCTCTACATTTATGCACACATCCTCACGGCGACATTGGCCGGGGTTCGACCTGTCGTGTAGTGAATGCAGTACACTCGCGGAGCAAGGGATAGGAAGAGTGGGATCCCCTTCACTTTGGAGTATTTAATCGAGAACATTAAAGAACCGAAGGACTTTTTTCTTCTAATCGCACACTTTCCCTCTCTTGCCTTCTCTCTCCCTCCCTCTCTCTCCCTCTCTCTCTCCCTCTCTCTCTCCTTCCCTCCCTCTCTCTCTCCTTCCCCCTTTCTCTCCCTACCTATCTCTCCTTCCCTCCCTCTCTCCTTCCCTCTCTCTCTCCTTCCCTCTCTCTCTCTCCTTCCCTCTCTCTCTCTCCTTCCCTCTCTCTCTCCTTCCCTCTCTCTCCCCCCTCTCTCTCACCCTCTCTCCCTCCCCCTCTCTCCCTCCCGATATCTCCCTCTCTCTTCTCCCTCTCCCTTCTCTCTCTTTCTCCCTTATTTCTCTCTCTCACTTCTCATTCGTTCTCCCTCTCAAGGGTTAAATGTAAGAATGGACCTTATGGTCTAAATTTCGCCCGAATCTATCTATCTCTCTCTCAATTCTCCCTCGCCCTCTCCCTTTTCCCATCTCTCTCTCCCCCTCCCCCTTCTCTCTCCCCCTCTCTCTTCCTTCTCTCTCTCTTCTACCTCTTTCTTTTACCTCTCTCTCCCTTCTCCCTCCCTCTCTCTCCCTTCTCCCTCTCTCCCTTCTCCCTCTTTCCCTTCTCCCTCTCTCCCTTCTCCCTCTCTCACTTCTCCCTCGCTCTCTCTCCCCCCTCTTTCTCCCTTATTTCTCTCACTCTCTCCCCCTCCCACTCTCTCCCACTTTTCTGCTCCCTCCCACTTTTCTGCTCCCTCCCACTCCTTTCTTTTCACCTATATCTCTCCTGGTGCTTTACGAGGTGGAACGTGGAGTCTTTGTCTAGATTATATATAAAAATATACCCATGTGAATATATTTATACATCGCTACCGCTACGCAGCCCCTTCATTAATATCAACACGTGCTTTCTTTTGAAAAATCGCGATGCCGCATAAACGTGCTATCCCATTTTTTGAGCTACCAATTGCGCTCCCACAGTCTCATTCGAAGCCAAGGAACGACCCCGATTGGAGGGGAATTATTGTTTTTCATTCGTATAACAAAGCGGGACCGGTTTGGCCGTGTTAGAAACGGCGTCGAGAGGTTGTAAAAGGAGCGAGATATCGTGGATTCGCACTGTTCCTCCGTTCGGTGATTGGACGGAACGGCGTCGAGTGGTTTTGATGAGGCAGTAAATGCGGTGTTTTTTCACTGAAGGATAAAATCAGAGCTGCGTCGTTCGACTTAGGAGCGCAAGTTATTCGCGGAGGCCTGCGGTGGGTTAGAACGAGATCACCAGTTACAAAGCGCTCAAGATGCTGCCCGCGGAAGAACTCTTTCGATGCAAGCTGCCTGCTTTTTCTATCGCAATAATGACGAAGTTCGCGCGCGAACGGGAGGTGAAATATCGAAATTCTTTGCGGCTTTTAGAAACACCTCCATGTTCCAAGCGATTTTAAATTAGCTTTAAATACAATTCGTATGAAAATACGTTCGCAACCCTTGATGGAACTAGTTGGCAACATTCCGTGCATAGCTAAGATTTTAAACTACATTTTCTGTAGCAATTGTAAAGTTTTCTCCATTCAAAATACGGTTTTCTTATTTAAATTCGGTCAAATAAAATTTATGTAATACTAGAGTAGGCATTATCTAATTCGAGGTCTGACAACAAAGAACTGTCGAATAGCTCCAACCAATTGCTGAAATGTAATTTTGCCACACTGTGCACAGCCGCCCTTTCTGTCTTTCCTTAGGGTTCCTTTTTGCGTGAGATTTGGTCATGCCCTCTTCCTCCCCTGCTTTATATCAGAGCTCAAGTTAGACTAGAACTATTATTGATGCTTAGCTATGCCGGCCCTACCACATAGACAAGCTAGGCGATTGCTTTGGCGCCACATGGTTGGTAGCGCCTCTTCACTTTGTCATAATATATATATATATATATATATATATATATATATATATATATATATATATATATATATATATATATATATATATATATATATAATTTCATTTTCTTTATAATTTGATAACTCACAAAATTTTAAATTATATTTTTTTGGTACAATCACAATCTAAATATAATACTTTCTTTGAATTTTACAATTAGCAATTAGGAAACTATTTGGAACTCCTTACTTATAGCGCCAAGATAGTTTGAGCTGACTCTGATGCTTAGGCTTTTCGTGAATACACAAGTAATTCCTGTGAGCTTAAATTTGTATTTCTCCTTGGGAAGGAAATAATTCTGTTACCTATAATGAGTCCTTATATGTATGTATTCTTAGCGCTTGAAACGTTGATTACGATCCTAGCGTCGAGTATGAAGTCAACAAGACTTTTAACTACGAAGAGAGCCAGAGGCAGAAGCGCAGTGAATAACAGAGAGACTGTTTACGGTCTTAAAAGGAGAGAATATGAAAGACCCATCGGTTCCAAGCGCACGCAGGCAACTTCCAACAACAAATGTATTCTCGCCTCACCTACTGTGTCAATAACTTAGCTGTTTAAGCTCCTGAAAACCGGATATTGGAATTTAATGACGCTGAAACGGGAATCGCACCGGCCACCTGTTGGAAGTGCTAATTAAAATGGAGACTTTTTAAATAAGTCGAATAAGCAACGAGTAAGTTTTTCGACCAAAGAGAGAATTCTTCTATTTGTAAAAAAAATTCCGCGCGTTTATCGAGTTAGAATTCAACGGTTAAAAACTACGCCATCTGTCGCAGCAAAAGTTACGCGTACATTTTATTTCGTTCGCGAAAACCTCCTTTCAAAAAAAAATTACGCACTGCCGTACAAAAATACTGTTACGCACTGCGCGTGCGGACCTATCATTAACCTCGAGGTTATTCGCGATTAAGATTCAGCGGAGAAATTACGTATCTTTACGTGACTCGAAAAAGATTACGCGGTCGGCCGCAAAGAAGGTGAAAATTTGAGCAATAGCAGAGAGAGAGAGAGATAGCGAGAGCGCGTGGAATGCATTCGCGGAATTCGCATTCCCCATCTCCCACGTAAAAGTGACAGAAGTGCGCGGCGTGATATCCGCGATTAAAAGGACGAGCACTTTGAGCCCCGTGCAACGCGGCGCGGCAAGAGAAGGAAATATTTAAGGAAAGAGGGGGATGAAGAAGTTATGTAAGAGCAAAGCGCATGTGCAAAAGAGATCCTCGCAAGTAACGAGTGACACTCGCCGTCCGAAGGTTCTCTTATTCGCCTCTCTTGCTACATAACAGTTGCGCTGTTTCTTCTCCGTCGAAATGAAGACCTCATAGAGTGAGAAAGAGAAGATTATCTCCCGATGGAATTTTATCGGATGATGCCCGTCGATTTGAAGCCGATGTCGGAGCGCTTTCAGGTTTCACGTTGCGACTGGACGAAGGATAAATAATTGCGTAGTTCCGCGAAAGGTTTCGTAATGGCAGGGCCGGGTTTCGTTAAGCCACACCTACATTAGGACGCTGGAGTAATGTATTATTTTATTTTCTGATGTACATTTTAGCTGCAAATCGTTCCAGAGCTCGGTTTCAATTCCCTCCTGGCGAATAAAACGTCGTCGATCTCGACACTCAGGATTATGTACACGCACGTGTTATATTTAGATGAAAAGTTAACGCGACTTGGTAAAAATTAAGGGCTGGATAAGTATACACGGGCATAAAAGGTAACTATGCAAATTACACGATATAATTCAACTCGAAAATATATGGACGGAAAACCTGATAACAATTACGCGACTCTTGCGCGCAGCTTAGTCCGGAACAAGATGCCGACGCCAATCGACACCTTCTCCGGCGTAATAAATGGTAAAAGCGCTCCGAAGGAGAAATGAATCAATTTTCGATCTACTCGGGGTTATTATCGGCAGGCAGTTCGCAATTGAAATCGATTTCTTCTATTCCCCCCCTACAATCTATCCCTCTCTTTTATCGACGCTTTATATCGGATTCTTCGTCATTCCTTCCCTCATTCGCTCCGCCCCGCTCCAACGACGAGTGCAATCACTCAACGTTCGATCACGATCTTTTCTTTTTCGTGCGACCTTGCACAATTTCTTCCGTGCGCAACTCCGTTTACGCACACGTCTGCGGAAACACGATTGCCAACTCTTCCGTGCACGGAAGATGCATACATTTCCATGAAAACGCAACCGCGCCAGCGAATTATTTAGCCAATCGTCGACGCAGAAGGGGAATTAATTGCGCAGAGTTTTCGCGAGACCTGGGTCGCGAAGGGAAATTGCGATTCCCTTTTCCTTGCTCATCCCAAGAGCGGCATCTGACGCATCTTTTAATTCATAACCCGGAGTATGATGACTCCAAGGACGACAATGACCATGCGAATAACTGATTGCCGAGTAACAGGACAAGCATAACACTCCATCCATTCTTTTCTTTGCACGAAATATATTCCTTGAGCGTCTTCACAAACAAGAAAAAAAGCTTTCAGCGGGTGAATATCTTTTTGCATACAAATTTTTACCGCGCTCGCAGGCAGTGAATTTTCCATCCGACTTCTGAATAAAACTTGTGTTATTTTCAAAACATCGATGGGTATTACGTTTCCGTTATCAGTAATATCAAAAGAGTCTGAACCCACCGTGGTGAAACTTTTTGATCTCGTCACTTGGTGTGAGAAAACACGTTATATGTAAAAACATCTATATGGAGGATAATGTTACTAATTAACTTTTTCAGAACAAAATCAATACTGAAAAATTGTTAAAGGCGTTATAATTAATCATATGACTGATTTTGAACAGTATATCAACATCTGAGAGGTAATAAATAATACTTATTCTGGTGCCTGGGTACATTTTGTTCTACCTTGCGTTTGGGGGCATTTTGTCCGGGGATATCATGTCCGAAGACATTTTGTCCGGTTCCCGTGAGAAACTGTAGTCAATTGGCTGCTGCTCTGTGTCCCAACTTTGAATAAAATCAAGATGACATTTACACTGCAACTAAAACTAAGATTGTTTAAGAATAAACTCGTAGCTAAAAGCAGCTCTATTCAATTTGAAATTTCTTCTTTGATCGTTCAAATATATTTTAACGGGGATCTGAATTTAACGAACTCCACCACTGAGCTGACCATTTTATGTCAATGACCAAATGATAAATTCTCGATCGGTAAAATGTTTTAGTCGAGGAGGGAACACTTATTACCTTGTCCTAACGAACCTTTACACCACCATAAAAGACCTTTGAAACTATTCTTTTCCTCTTCACCTTCTTTACTCCCTGTTGCTCGGCAGACTTGGGAAACGAGGGGAAAAAAGCTAGCCTTCGACAGACACCCATCCTTACACCCACACCTCCGGTTGACCTGACATGTCCTCCAACACACACATGCACCTCCCCCCCTTATCCCCGCTCTCCATCCACCTCTCTCTCTCTCCTTGCGTCTACCATTTGACCCCTCCTCATATCTTCCTTCTGCCGTCTCATCCCCCTCCCTCCCCTTTTTCCAACCACCCTGTCCCCCAGCGTCACCCTTGGTAACCAAACACCGGCTCGCCTCGACACCCACGCAGCCGAAGCACGCATGCGAGCTCACGCAATCTTCCTCTCTCCCTTGCCTCTTTCCTTCCCTGTCTCCTCTTTCTCTCCGCCATGCACGCAAAGGCGTCTCCTCGTGTAAACACGGGCGTGCTTTCACATGCCTTTTGAGTATAAAGAGAAGGTACCCAAGTCTTGACTATCCTTCTTTCTCCTTTTCTTTCTCTCTCTCTTATATTCACGTCCCTCTCCTCGCTCTCTCTCTCTCTTTTTACTTTTCCCTTTTATGACTGCCTCCATCCCTCCCCGAAGCGAGTTTAAAAAAAATACGAAGAAGGACGAGGGAGTAGAATACCAAAAACGGAAGGCGAAGTGCTGGAAGTGGATGGAGGCGTATAGTATATGCGTTTGTGTTTGAATGCATAAATTAGCCGCGAGATGGCGAGCGGGAGAAGATGTGGCCCCGCGGAGGTTGGCTGCGAAGAGGAGGGTGGAAAAAAAGGACGGGGAGAGGAAGAGCGGAGGTGGTGAAGAAAGACGAATGTTAGGATGAGGTTAATGAGTGTTGCGGACGAAGCATCCTGACGACGTCGCTGGTTACTCAAGAAGAAAAGGGCAATAGCGTCGTAGAGGATAGGATGTAGCGAAACGATTTAATAAAAAGGAGAGTCGAGTGGAAAGGAAGCTAGAGAAATTCGAGAAAGGAAGTGAGGGCTAGGAGGTAAGGGAAAGGAATGGAATAAGAATGTCAAAGAAGGCTTCTGAGAACAAAGGCGCACATGGCATGGCAATCAAGAGGTGCAGTTAGGACTCAGAAAGAGCAAAGGAGGGAGATGCGTCGGCGGAAAATGTCGGATTGCGGAAAGAGGAGAAATTGCCAAAGAGTGAGATGCGATGGGAAAGGTCCGAATGGAGATGTTCGTGTGACGCGAGAACACGTGGGGCTTCTAGGCCAGGCAATCTAACTTACGGCCATTTCTGTGACTTACTGCGGCCCGATAGCTAATTTTTGTCTCAAGTGAATCGTGTGGGGTTTCATATAAATCAGCGTTACCCAATTTTTTTCGGCCCAACGCCCCCCTACGAAATCTTTTTCGGCCAAACGCCCCCCTCAGACCAAGTACACGCCAATGCTAGAGTTACGCAAGGCACATGGTTTTTAGAGAATTGAGATTGATAATTATTTAAGTGAGTTTATCTTTAGAAAACAAATACTTAAAAATTATAGCCCACACAAAGTTAGTAAAGCATTTGTTGGAGTTTTAAAATATTTTTCAATTAAAATATTAATCATTTTATAAATTTATTTTTTAATTTTAATTTCCAAGTTACCTTGCGTTTGTACCGTTAAGTAAAGAAGACCCGAATTTCCAATGGTTATTACTGATTATTATTAGCAAACCGTTCTGTTGCACTTAGATTGCATCTAAGTGCAACAGAACTGTTTGGGAACTGCATGATAATGTTGATTTTGATTTGATAATGATTTTGTTGCATTCTCCCATCCCAACCCTCCCCCATCCTTGGTGCCAAATGTCCTTAGCAGTCGGTGCACCTTAATCTCAAATACTACTACTACTATATTACACATTGAATTATTAATATGCTTTATTAACATACAATACATACATAGTTATAGCAAAGTAAATAAAATGAGATTTATTATAAAATGCTTGTGTGATCCTTGAGCTTGATGGTTTTTAGCTAACTTCACAACATCTGGAGTCAACTTGAATAGTAACAGTCTCAAGTCACCACGATTAACAATATCCAAACGGTTTCGGTTCTTCACTAGTATGCGGTTCACTGCACTAAATCCTCGTTCAACAAGACAAGAAGATGGAAAAGCAATATAAAGCAGTTTTGATTTTCTCCATAGAGCGGGAAATTTCACACGTTGTTGCAGCCACATGACTTGATGTCCTCTGCTGTTGAAGATTTGCTTCGATTCTTCATCATTCTGAAGCTCAATGATTCCTTCTTGAAGATTAAGTTCTTGTTCTTCCGCTTTGCAAATGAATGGATTCGTTGCCCAGACAGGTATTTCCAAATCAATCAAATCTTTAAAGCGAATCTCAAAGTCACTTTCCAGAGACTGCAGATGTAAGCAATATTCTTCAAAGTCACGGTCTGAATAGGAAGTTTCTATGCTGCTCATGCTGGGAAACTGCAATAAAACTCTCCTGCCAATGTTCTGTTTAAACAACTCCACCTTTCCGATGAAAGTGGATACCGCAGTTTTTGCCTTGATTAAATTGAAATTTTCACCTTGAAGCTGCATATTTAGCGTATTCATTTTATCATAAATGTCGGCCAAATATGCCACATCTCCATGTAAAAGTTGAATTTTCTCGCATAATTCATGGTCAACAGACTGCAGAAATTCTATAACGGTGTCAAATAAATTACAGTAACGTTGCAAGCATGGGCCTTTGGAGATCCAGTGTGAAGAATAAGGCGTTAAAACTCCTCATCGTTGTATTCACACAGCTGGTGGAATTATCTGCTATTTAATGAATGTGCTTTAATCTTGTTTACCGCAGATATTATGATGGCCATAGTTTAAGAAAACCGTTGACTAAGCTTTTTGGCGGCAAGATGTTAACGATGAATGACACAGTGGATTGAAAAGAGATTTGGAATTTCTTTTTTTTAATGCGATTAAACCAGTGTAGCGACCTATCATTGATGGCGCTCCATCTGTTGCACATGAGATCATATTCTTCATTGGAATATCTTTGCTCTTAAGATACCGTTGGAGCTCTTCATAGATTGATTTTCCCTTTGTATTGGTCTTCATTGATTTGCAGAACAGCATTTTTTCATGTGCTTCCTCCTCTTTGACAAATCGTACGTAAGCCATTAGCAGTGCCTCATTGTCTCGCACCGTCGTTTCATCCAATTGTATCCCAAATTCAGAGTTGCACAGATCTGCACACAGTTGACTTTATATGTCTTCGCTCATTTCGTCAATACGGCGCGATATGGTGTTGTTACTGAGAGGGATGGATTTCAAAATATTCGTCGCATTTATCTTGAAAACAGTAGTTAGAACTTCAGATACACTTGGCAGAACTAATGTTTCACCTACTGTGTGAGATACCCCACATTTTGCTATTATTTTGGAAATATTTTAAGAAGCAACGAGTCCATAATCGACATCGGTATTAGTTTTTCTTTTGAAGGATGAAAGAGTACAAGTACGACGCTTTTCGAATGTTTTTTTCAGCTTACAAAAGAAAACAATGCCACAGCCGGCCTTATCAGGATGTCTCTTATGAAGATGACCTTGCAGTCTTGAAGATTTCATGGCCTCATTAGATAGTACTGATTCACAAATTACACACAACGGACGACGCTGATCTGTTGGTAGCGGAATGAAACCGTACTGCAGGTAACTTATATTGTCGCACTTTCCCTTGTCTTGTCTTGGTTTAGGAGAAGCGAAAGTTGAGGGTTCACTGCCATCAGGCACTTCAGTATTACGCTTTAAGTATTTATCCATAGCTAAAATTAAGAATATATCAATTTAATTTTTTGTTAGAAAACAAGTTGAATAAAGGAAACGTCAAAATATACAGTTATCATCCTAGCAGGGCCGTTACAAGACATTTTGTCGCCGGAGGCGAGATAACATATGGCGCATGTCACAAGCACGAGAGAACTGAGGAAACAGTAGGAATGCCCTGTTTACATTACCATCATTTTACGATGGTTAAAATGGCAGGTTACCATACCTGCGTACACATAGATTTCCACTAACCAGCGTTATTTCCATGGATTCTGCATAACGCGTCCATGGTAATTTCTTTGGCGGCGCTAGTGACCTCTGCTGCCGTTGAATTTAAGCTCTAATGGCAAATGAACAACCAGAATGCGGGCATATTATTTTCATTGTCTTTGCTTTTAATTTAAAGCTGCTAAACCGTTATTTCTGAGTATATTAGCAAGTATATTATTTTTATTCGGTAGTATATCGTACTTTGGTCTTTTTTGCATTGCAAAACAAGACAATTACAGTTATTTAAATATTTATGGAGTATGTATGGACATGGTCGACCGTGTACTTCATTCAGAGTGGGGTGATGACAAAGTATATATTATATATATTAAAGTATGTATGTTTCTGACAAACTGTCACATGTAAAATAAAATCTAGAAAGTAACCTATTGGGTCACATAAACATTTATACGAAACAAGACCAATAAAGAACATCGATTTACCGACTCATACACTGTCCAAATCCGAAAGTACTTTCATTTTAAAATCGATAAAGCTATTTAATGCACAGCCATGTGAACCATAAATAACACCTCTGTCAACATTTAAAAGGATAAATTCAACCGTTGAAGGCGTGATGTGGTGGAAAAATTCCATATTGATTAATAAAAGGATAGTTGATACCTGGTTAAAAGAGCACGGTTTGTATTTATTTGAGGAATATTTTCAAAGAAATGGGAGATAGATTAATAAATGCTTAATTTCTGATGTTCTATTGTTATTTATTGGACCAATACTGGAATGTATGTTAGTGTTCATTCACGATTTATATTCCTCTGACGTGAGTTGGTTCATGAAATAAATTATATTAGGTATTGTATTTATTCAGAGTTGGCTTAGATTGTTTTAGGAATATGTTGGTCTAGTGCCTAACCAGGTTAAGATGGTGATAGCGTGAACGGGGTATAAGAGACATCAAAATGTAAGCGTCAACGTCAAAATTAACTTAAATGTTTCGGTGATTCAGCGATCGAATCTAACCACCAATGTCAAAGCCCCCCTAAAGTTAGTAGTCACCTCAACGCCCCCCGGAATGGCTGTAGCGCCACCCTGGGGGGCGCTACCGCCCACGTTGGGAAACGCTGAAATAAACGCTTTATTTTAGCAAAAAGAAGACTATATATTTTCATAATTACTGAATTGCGCACCCATTGCTGCAATGAGGCCCTTTTATAGCATCCATCACTTTAATGCGGCCCGGACACCTCTTCGAGTTTGACATGCCTGTTCTAGACCCTTTCAGAAACGGACCAAAATATGCATCCTTTACAGTTATGGTATTGCCAATTTTTATTTATTTTATTAAATGGGATTTCGGTGAAATTTTGTCGTCTTAAAAATGGGCAATCTGCTCGAGAATAAATATATCGCCTGAATACATTAGTGCTTTGTAATGAAGTCCTTACAGGATTTGGGATTTATAGTCGCAATGACTTTTTAAGTAAGATATGAGCATTGAAGTCACATTTATTTATAAAATAAAAAATATTTTGCAAAGCACAATCTTTATAATATATATACTGCTGCCATGGTTTTGAAACCAAACGCTTTCATTTCGGCTACACAGCACACAACTGCAGCACTGAAGCAGCATATGGGTATAGCGAGTGAGAAATAATTTTGCCTAACCCCTTTGCACGTACGTAGCTGCAGGCAACTTGTGCCGCACACGAAGAGAGTAGAAGATGAGGAAGTATGCTCGTTGGATGGAAGATGACATACAGGGGAAGGGAGTCGATGAACGGCATGTAATGGATCAAACAATCAGCGGAAGCGACTTAAATGAGAGAGGTAGTGGAGAGATAGGAAAAACATCACTAGAGCCCATCTACGGGGAGGGACAACGGATGCGGAGAGAAGCGGAGGACGTGGGAGAAATTTTGTTCATATGGATACGTATGCAGCGAAGGGAGAGAGATAGGAAGGAAAAGGATATATACATATTACTAGGTAGCTTAGACATATTAAACTGGCGGTACGCGAGCCGTATGCGGCACTGTCGATACCTGTGAGTCCATCATGTTATACATACATGTCAAACTGGCGGGCCACATGCGGCCCTTTCTGTGCATTATTGCGGCCCGATAATTCATTTTTGTCACAAATGAATCTTGTGGGATTTCGTATGAATAATTTATTTTAGCGAAAAGGAGACGATATTTTTTTCATAGTTAGGTATCGAATTACAATAGAGTGCATTTTCTAAATTATTGTTTAATTTCTAAACAGGCGTCCAATCTTCTAGCTAGAGTCTATCGTTCCAGCTCTGGCGCTCATTGAACAACTGCGGCCCTTATCTAACATCTATTGCTTTCTATAACATCAATCGCTTTAATGCGGCCCGAGCGCCAATTTGAGTTGGACAAGCCTGTTTTATATACAACATTATGTAGGTTTCATGTATACCTTATTTACCTTCGAACAACACGACTCATTTTCACCATTAGTTTATTCATAACATATTGTTTTCTTAATTGTTGCACTTAAATGGTATAAAATTGTTTACTTGTGAAAATTGAATCTTTTTCTTCACTGCGGCCCTCCTCAAGCTCGTACAGTGCTAACGTAGCCCACCATTAACGAATTTTTCACCAATTCGTCCCTGATGTCCAAGAGTTTAACATGCTTTAAGTACATATGTGAGAATCGACAGAAAGGGTGTGGGGAAGAGAATGAGAAACTGATTTTCACATACATGCGTGTATGTGTGCGCCTGCTTACGCATGGTGAATGTTCACGAACAGAAACAAAATGAATAGAGACAGCAAGAGATTAGGAAGGATGAAACGAGTAAGCGATAATTGCTAAGGAAGAGGAGGATGACTTTTGTGAAAAAGAGAGAGGGAGAGAGAAAAAAATCGAATTTATGGGGGACGAGAAACAGACGACGGCGATTGGATGCCGCGAGAAAGGGGTCGGAGGGGGAAACAATTAGAGAGATAGAGAGGGGAGGCCTTTAATAAAGGGAATTGATTGAATTTCCTAATGCAGTCGAGAGGTTTTGGGCGAGCGTGGGATGCTCATTCGAGGCTTCTCTTCCCTCTCTCCCCCTCCCCTCCCCCCCGCTTCGCATATGGGTTCGTCCCTTCGTGTTCCGTGTCCAACCGGAAAAAAGGAACCCCGAATATTTTAATGCGCACTGTGACAGGAGGGAAATTACTTTTCGTTTCCTTCTCGAAATTTCACGTGTCCAAGCTGGATTATTTGAATATATATATATATATATATATATATATATATATATATATATATATATATATATATATATATATATTCAAATAATATATATATATATATATATATATATACACACGCTGTGGAAGATGCATGATTTTTTAAAAGGTCATTTCCAATTAGCATAGCCGCGACGAATATTTTTAATTAGTGTTAACGCTTGTTTTTCGATACTCAAAACTCATGAATATTAAATTCGTTTTCGAATTTACCTCCAGGAAACTGCCGTAGTAATATTCCCGGAAGAATCTGCATTTTCCTGCACGATCAGTAATCACATTACGGTGAGTAATATCGAAGTTTGTTCAAGAAAACTGCCTCCTGGCTGGCTGGCTCGATTTGCTTTTGCGTTTAAATGTTTGACTTGAACAACGAGGAAATTTTGAATAAATTTTAAGCGCACTCTCGCGATGACTAACGTGCACGGAAAACCACGCTTGCGCCTCGGTACTCTAAATATGGGCGCATTTCAACGCACCCTATTGACCTTTTCCTCGTATCTATGGAAATTTCACCCGGACCACCCTCCGTCTCCCACATGGGAAAGGAATCAAGTTCAGCTGCTGCTCCACCTCCTTCTCTTTCTCCCTCCATTTAAATGGCGGCAAACCCTCTCTTCCCCACTTTCCCTCCTGCGTTTTTCGTCGAGAATATCCTTCCTCCGCTTGCATTTTAAGATTCCTCGAGATTGCCGCTTTCTGGGAGGGCTCAAATGGGTTTAGCAGAGCCATAAAGGAAAATAAGGAAAGAATGTACGAGTTGGCGAACTGCGTTGGAGAGAGAGAGAGAGAGGCACCCGGAGAGTAAAGGGCTTAAAGTGGAGAGAGAAAAAGGAAAAGCGAGTCTGCTTGTCGGCTGCTCGATGCGAGAGAGAAGCACCCGTGACTTCTGTAGCATCCTCAGACCAACAGAAAAGGGAAGCCCTTTAGCGGTGTCGACTCAATTATCTACAATACAATACAATAATCTACAGGAACTCTCGTTAATTGAGTTCTTAATCAGACTCGGATAATCTCGTCTCCTTTAAAATAGGTGGAAGAAGAATATGCCCTTGCTGATAGTTTTTTATCCGATCTGACACCCATTTTCCTTTTTTTTCCTCTCGATGACGCTTTCGTCGAAGAATTTAATTCAACGAGAGGAATAATTTCGACCGATTTTTACGCTTGGGAAAAAAAGGTAGTCGTCCTGCTTAGAAAACTGTTACGCGTATACGCAAAGATGGAAAGGTTTCTCCAATTCTATTTCCATTTAAACTAAAAAACTCCGTCCTCTTTTCCGAGAAACAGGGTATATAATTTAATCATGTATTCCAGCCAGTTTCATTTCAATCGATTTGGCGAAAATACACTATTCAAAAAAGTCATTCGGTTGCATATCGAATTCAGAAATTGATGAGGTATTTTTTCGCTGCTTGATTTATAATTTAATTTTATGTTCGATAGAAGATACACTTTTGTATAAATAAGACAGTAATAAAACAGTAGAGACTCAAGCTGATATTAATTTTCGGACGTCTTTCAGTCAAATATAATCCAGGCTGTGTTTTTCAATTTTTACTTTTATTCAATCAGCAAGAAAAGAGGACTTATAAAAATAGATGCCAAAGCACGGATAGAAGATGGACGTGAATACAGAGAAGCGTGGGAGACAATGGCAGACCAGTGACAGGAGAGAGGAGAGGATATGGTCGGATGGTTCGATGAAGGAAATAAATGTGCCGATCGAGTCAGAATCGAAAGGCTCCCATTCTGACGATTTCGTAGTTAATTTTCAAAACTATAGACGAAATACTGGCCTCGTCATTTTTAGAAGCAGCACCGGGCATGGAGTTCGAACCAGCCTATCTCTACTGACTGCGTGACAGGCACAGGAAGCGAAAGTAATTGATCCCGTATGATGATGTATTCAGACATTGTACCGGTTTACTTGTCGCCATTCCCCCGACAAAAAGCATTAAGGGCCGTTCTGTCGGCGGTTTGTCTTTATACTCTCGGGTGGTTCATCGGGAAACAGCCTCCCAAAAGTTTCCCCATCCTTATACTGCCATTCTCTCCTTCCCATGTCTCTTACTCTCCCTTTAACGGTCGCCCAATAAGCACCAACGATAAAATTTTATTCCGAATCAACTTAGCGATCCTATCTGCTCTAACGTGCCTTATCGTGGTTTACTCCCTCCGACACCGTCCCATCTTTTTATAGTGAAACTTTAATTCGATTTTGTTTTGCTTTTTGTTTTAATCTTCCCACCGTCCTCTCCTGAACTCGTCTTGGGATACCTTCGCCAAAAATTTTGCCGCTTACCTCGGCCTACGAAATTAATGCCGTCTTCACCTCAAATATCGTGTTTCGGTGTCTGAACGAACGATCGGTTTTCCTTTAACAAGACAGCACCGAAGGTGCAATAAAAACGTTGATATAAAGGGTGGTCGGCCGTGTTTTATTTTCCTATTTCTCTTCGAAAGCAATTCGATTCCGTATCGCTTAGACATTGGAATTTCGGATTTCAATTACGGAGGCGCTAAAGGCGATATTATAGTCGATTGTAAGTGAAGGGTAAAACACGTCATTCGATTCTTTTTTAGTTTGTGTCGTTTCTCATCGTGAGAGGGAGGCGGGTCCTCTAGGACCTCCAGAGAGGTAATGTGTTTGCCGCTCCCTGTGTTTGGTTGGTTCTAACAATTAGTCACCGCTAACTGTTAGCGGTAACTAAGGATTGAAAATTAACGTAAAAGCTTAACACTTTGAGATTGAGCTTACTTAGGCTTTGAGACTTGATGTGATATAAGGAACCGTTAAATTTTTGTCGTATAAGTTGGACGTTTCATATCGAAAAATTTTAGTATTATAATTTTCTTGCAAATAAACTTATTAACTATATAGAAGTGGTGATAAAAAAATATTTTATATAATAGCTAGTTCATAAATTTATCGAAAAAAACTGCGTGGAATAATTGCGCGGGTCTCAGCTAGTTTGGAGGTCCTGATAACGAATATTACACTCCCAATTGTCAAAAATTTATATTTACAGATATATTGCACATTAAACCAACCATTTAATTTAAATGTACTCACTGTCCAGTCATAATTTGGGTCGTTAACAGTGAAAACAACCATACAACAAACAAGACTGATTTTCAAGTACAAACGACACTGTGTAGTATGTTTACTAGATTAAAGAAATATTTCAATGGCAAAGATTATTTTACCAAGAAGAATTCTATTTTTTATGTTTTGCATCTATCTTTATAATATTAAAAATAAATGTGTTATACAAAGTCGTTTTAGCATTACATAAACAAGAAAGTAGGTACCTAATTAACCCCCACGTCATACCACATTTTTCGGTTCATTGGGGTCCTGCACTGTATCCTGTCCTAACACCCTGCGAACTCTTAATCTGGCTCTAAATATGGACTACGAAAAAAACCATTCCAAAAGTAAGGACTTGATTGAGTAGCAATCATGTGGATATTTGCTTTTACTAGGCAAAAACATTTCATTGAATTGTATCCGCATTTAATTCATCGTAGTTGATGAGAGCCGCCAAATTAAATGTTTGTCACTTGCTAGTCTTTCCATCAGTCGAGGAATTAATATATTCCCGATTATCGCTATGTATGTACCAAGAAAATCAAAACTCATTATTGAAACATGATTTGATTTCGCGACGCCATATATATATATATATAAAATAAACTCCAAAAGCATTTTTAACCAAAACGGTTCGACGGTGGGCGGCTACTACGCTTTTGCTATGTATGATGTGCCAGGAAAATCACAACTCACAATTGATTCATGATTTTGTTTCGCAACGCAATATCCATAAAAAAATAAACTCCAAAAACAATTTCAACCAAAACGGTGGGTGGCTACTACGCTTTCGCAAACCCATAAAACGGTCCTGTAAAAATTTCAGAAACCCTTCGGAGTAGTTTCTTAGTTTTCCAAAAATTTTAAAGCAGCTCTTAGCGACGCATAATTGGATACGAATCGCTAACGAAACCCGTAAACGTCCGTGGCCCTTAAACACTAAACCTTCGAACTCGGCGTTAAGGCTGAATCGTAAAAAAAATACTCCTCGGATGTTATTTCTCGGACGATCGCGCCGCCGCAAAGCGCGCAGTCCAAATTATTCGATCCGAGAGAAAGAAGGAAAAATAGATTTATTTCGCCGGTGTCTTTATCAGCGCTCGAAATCGCTTTGTCATCACCAAATCGTCTTCACCTCCAAAACCTCCTTTATTCCTCACTCTTTCCAAGTGTCACATTCTCTCTTTCTGCTCGATTCATAATGAGTAGCGTCAAACTTCCTTTCTCTCTCTCCTCTCACTCCAACCCTCCCTCTCGCACACACGCATACGCATCAACTCCGTGCGCCCACACGCACGGGGGCTTGTTTCCTCACTCGCTTTCCCTCGCCCCCTTACACTTCCCTCACATCCTCCCTTGCCACCACGCTTGTTTTTCGCCACCTATGTCCCTCCCACTCTTTCCTACTCCTCGCCCATTCTCTCTCTCTTCCTCTCTCCCCCAAAACCCCTGCTGCTTTACAACAAATCCCGCCCTCTTCCTCCCCCCACCTCACTCCTCTCTCGTTGCACAGAAAGTTCACTCACTCCAGCTCGGGGTCGCAATTAAGAATCCTCCTCCCTTGAACCAGTGCTTAAAGACCTTCGCTCACAAAACGCCCACTACCTTTCTCCCTCCCTCTCTCTTTCCGTTTCCCTGTTCTCTTTTCCCCTTCCTCCGTTTTCATTCTCTCTCCGATTCCCTCCCCTCTTTCTGCCGCCTCCGCCACCGTCCAAAGCATCGTTTCCTTTCCCTCAAAGATGTCCAATCCCTCCAAAACTCTAAACGCCACGCGTAGTCAGGTGTTGGACCCTGTCCGCATTCGCCAAGTGCTTTCGATCAGTTATCCCTCCATCAAATCCCCTCCAACCCTTTCTCCCACCATCCTTTTCCTCCCTCTCTCTCCCTTTTTCTTTCCCTCTTTCTTTCCCTCTTTCCCTCTCTCTTTCCCTCTCTCTTTCCCTATCTCTTCCCCTCCTTCTCTTCCTTCCCTCTCTTTATCTCTTTCCCTCACACCATCTCTCTCCCTATCGTAATTCTCCATTCCTCCAACTCCCTCTTTCCACGCTCCCCCTCCATTCCTCCACCTCCATCGCCCTCCTTCCACTCTCTTTCCTCTCTCTGTCGTCTATTCTGTATCTATCTCCACCACCTCCCGCATCCTCTCTTTCTGCTCACCCCTTAGCTATTAAAGCCCAACCCTCTTCGCCCACTCTCTTTGCCTCTCCGGAGAGATATTTTACTCCTTTCTTCTCTCCCATTCCTTCCCCTACCTCTCCTCCTCTTCCTTCTCCTCCCCTTCCTTCTCCTCCCCTTCCTTCTCCTCCCCTTCCTTCTCCTCCCCTTCTTTCTCCTCCCCTTCTTTCTCCTCCCCTTCCTTCTCCTCCCCTTCCTTCTCCTCCCCTTCCTTCTCTTCCCCTTCCTTCTCCTCCCCTTCCTTCTCCTCCCCTTCCTTCTCCTCCCCTTCCTTCTCTTCCCCTTCCTTCTCTTCCCCTTCCTCGTCCCTTTCCTCGCTTGTCGCACAGGTGGCGAGCGATCGTGCCAAACTGTGGATCCGCGGAGGAGTGCGAAGGATTTCGTCTACCTCGTGCCCTTCCCCGCGCTCCATCCCGTCGCGAGATTTTATATAGCACGCACTCCATTTATTTTTATGTTCAACATTTATTATTTGATTATATTCATTCTCGTATAATGAATCGCAACTCTCGCTAGTTTTCATTCTACTTCGTGTGACGACTATCGATAACAATTGCACATCAAACGTTGATATATCAACTATTGTATGCACTTAAAATCTAAATCAGTGATCCTTATCAAAGGCGTGGCACACTGAGAAGGGAAAATTTGTAGGCGTGCCACCGGGATATTTTGCTATTATTGAAATTATTTTTATTGCTTAAACTTATCCAAACGAAAAAGTTTCAACTATTATGGAGCAGTATAAGTCCTTATAAACCTCTTAATTTGGGAAGGTATTGTTTAAATCTGGATTTAGCGGCAAAGATTCTGTGACCGTCGGGATGACGGCCTTTCATTGCGAAACGGAAGTTAATTTTGATCAAATTCAATACTAAGAATTGGCCTTTCATAGTTGCCCGTTGAAGCATATTTACCTAAGGCAAAAAAGTCGTAAATTAGGTATATTCAGTCAGGAATGTTTTTATTCATTTTAAAAATTTCCACCGACAGACTAGAAGAATAAATAATACCAACACACCACTAACTTTTTCTTGAGAGTATGGCGTACCACTCTCGGAGGCAGCGTGTGGCACTTTTTGGACGCTTGCCACGCATTAACACGATAAGCATCATGTTGCTGAGCGTACTATCCACCAAAGTATCCGTGACAATCCGCACTTGGTTCTTTTATCGTGGCCACAAATAGCTTTCAAGAAAACGAGTGTTTCAAATGTTTTTGTTCAGTAAAAGCAAAACGTTCGCATACCCGACCAACAGACGTCATCGAGATGGGAATTTATATCATACAGTCGTCCATTTCTTGCTGAAGTGCAATTTCGCGTGAAATCGGTAGGAGAAAATCAAGAGTAAATGGTTCGGTCTTCAAGGATACATTGCTTTCATTTTATGAATTTATTTTCTTACTGTTTACGACGAAAACACTGCAACTTTATGTTTGACGCAACGCGAAAGTTAAAAAAAATCAAGGATTTGAGAGCATGGCGGAAAGCGATGAATGACAAATTGTTTTAAATTCTCCTTTCCTCTTCAGAGAAATAGGTCGAGTGTGTGGGGATGGGAGGTATTCGGGTCGTGAGACGTCAAATAGTCGTGTTAGAGTGTTAGCTTTTAATGATAGGTTGCTGCCGTAAAAATGCTTCTCTTGGGCGTGGGTGTGTTACGCCATCAGAAGGTAAGCGAGAAGTATAACATTTTCCTTAACACACGGCTACGATTCAAATTTTTTAAAAAATACCAAGGTCTTCAGGGGAAATTTACATATTAGCGAATTCGTTACGCAATGACTAGGGCTTTTTACCCTAAATAATGCATCGCTCCAATTAAGATTAGATTATATGGGCTATATACTAATGGACTAAATTATTATCAGTCGCGGGTAAACGGAAATTAACATGTATTGAAATAAAATGATTGACATTGAAACGAAAATTTATTATTCATGCAAGACTGATACATGTAATCAATGGCCATAAAAATCGGAACAGTCGTTCCCAAGAAAACTCGGGACGCGTGTTCTCAGAAAGGAAGTAATATACCAACCAACCAGCGTTTCCAGGAAGACCCGAGGGGCAAGTTCTTAGAGAGGCAGTAAAGTCAAAGAAGTTATTTTATTTTTCAGAAAATACTATAGAGTTAGAATAATTGGCCATTAATATATATTGATGATAATAATTTTGCTGTATTTCAAAAAAAGTAAATGTTCTTTAAGATATTGCAAAATCCTTTAAAAATCTGTTCTTCTTTGCAGGACCATCTGTTCATGATGCTGTAGAACAGTAAAACTTGTTACAGTTGTGTCAATTGTTTGAAGTTAAACCCTTAACATTTATGTTTACTTTAAACTCCTTACGCAGAGATAAAATTTGTTAGTTTAATTTTAGTTGTTTTCGTCATTACCCCATAGCTTGCTACTTTAAACTTTCATAATTCATTGATATAGATAAAAGCGTTTACATCGTGACTTATTCACATTCCACCATCTACTAAAATGAACGCGAAGATTGCCATCGAAGTTTTTTTCGTATTTTTTCTGCGTGAAATTTTCAAAAATGGATTAGTTATGTTTTAACACCATAAACCATAGCATAATTTGATCTGTCTTGAAGTTGGGTTGAATAAGAATGTAGTTCCGCAAATTAAACTATGTTAGAAGATGAATTAAGTAATTCCTGTCGCCATAAACCTATCGAATAAACCGGTGAGCATTTCAGATATCAAATAGCCATCCTCGCCGGATATTCACAGCCTGCAGATTCTGTAAAGTTTTTATTGAAATTACCACTGAGGACGGCTACTTAGTACCTCCTTCTTTAATCAAACGTTGCATCGATTTGGAAGTCATATTATTGGTTTCATGGTCGCAAGGAGAGCTTTATAATTCGTTAAAAAAATTTCATTAGCATATTTATATACCTACTAGTGGCTTGTTGCAGCTAATGCTGCAAGAAACTGAGGGTGACAAATTAATAAATTATAATATTTTAAATAATCATAATTTCATTTATAAATGTTATATATTTATAATAAACACACAATACATACATATAAAATAAAAAACGAACATAAAGAAAATATACAATAACTATAAAATAATAAATAAATAAAATAACAGCTTAATTCGATGTTTCAACACATTATAATTGAATATTATCCATTATTTAATTCTTCTTCTTCCATTTATTTTTCTCTTGTTTCTTTACTCCCAATAATTATCCCGGCCCCACACGGCGGTAAGCTTTCGAATGAACCCTTGTACGCGTCTCTAAGTACTACCGTTCTCTCACAATTTCAATTACAACTTATATTATGGGTAACACCGATATTTAGATGAAACTTCAGTCTAAATTTTAGCATTAATATCAACTTATTAGTTTATCGATATTATTCTCTTCTCTTTTATACAAAACTTTCTACCTTAGCAGAAAATGCTCTTTAAGTCGTATGGCAATTTAAATCACAGAATTTAAATTATAAACACTCATCAACACAGTATCAATGAACATATTTATTTAAGTTACCGCCTTATCGTTACAAAGGCATTGTTTAAAATTCGAATTTTTACGTTAAAAATTATAATAGGCATCGATTCAAAGCATATACGAAAATCGACGACAAGAAAATGAATTTTCATTCTTTTATGCGGCTTTTGGTTCAACTCCCAAATTCATACGATGATCGAAAGTAATTTTAAAATGCTGAAGAGTAAAGACTTGCATTCCAAGAAAATCGATATTTACGTGTTATCTTATGGGAAACTTACCGATATTTAGATGAAACCTCAGTCAAAATTTTAACACGGCTTAGGATCACTCCCTCCATCTCCTCTCTCACTCCCTCTCTCTCCCCCTGTCTCTTTCCTTCTTTCTTCCTCTCTTTCTCTCTCACATATTATAACATTCAAAGCACGCTTTCCTTATGCATATAGTATAAGTGTTGAGACGACAATACCATCTCGAGGTTTAAATGACGCAGTCGGCAAGGTAACATATCGTCAAAAAGCTTAAAATTTTTCCAATAAATTTGATTTAAACGTATAACTTGAGCGATTTCGAGTCGTAAGTGAAATGTGGTGATAAGAATAAGAAACTTTATTTATTTTACTTTAAAATGGCCTAGGTCCGAAGATCGTAAGTCAATTCTTTCTAATTTTAATTTGCAAAAGAGCCTCCAAGTCGAAAAATCGACTTTTACATATTATCTTATGGGAAATTGAAATCACCCTCTGAAGTCGAACCCGGGACCTTTTTATATAGATTTATTTACTCTCAATAATTTTTCCCGCCCCATACAGCTGTAAGCTTTCGAATGAGCCCTTGTACGCGTCTCTAAGTTATACCGTTCTCTCACAATTTCAATTACAAAAATACGGTTTACAGAATTATATATTAAGATAAACGCTATTGTCTGATTCCTTTTTCCGGTGTATATTTGAACAAATGGCACCGATAGGAGGAAAACTACAGCAACCAGTGGTGTCACGGGAATTCATTTACAAACCAATGATCTAATTCGTAAAAATAGACACATTAGTCACAACTCTTCTCTCTCTCTCTCTCTCTACCGAAGTGACCTACTCGGTAACCACGTCTTTCATCGACCACATTTGCTCCACCCCCAGCGCTGCTGTAGAGACGTTAATAGAAACTAGGAGAAAAGGAAAAAACAGTGATAGGAACGTCGAATGTTATTCGGTCCCCATAATGAGACTATGAATAGACAAGAAAATTTTCAGCGCGATGATTAGCGAGTGGATTTTAAACAAATAGGAATCCTCTTTGGCTCTATCTCAAGGATAGCACTGGACATGCGATGTACATTTGAAGAGAGAGAGAGAATGGGAGGTGTGGGGATGATGGCGTAATCCAGTGACCAGACACTGCGACGCTGCCAGTAGTCGGACTTGCTCATCTCTATAGAAAGAGAGAAAGAGATAGGTAGAGAAGAGGGGATGGAGAGAAGATATAAACGTTTCCGAGGTTACTTTCCAACAGGACAAAGCCTCGTCACCGGGGTCCAGAGCTCGGCGATACAATTGGCAAATTTTCGAGTAGGCTTACTTACCCGCGGATAGTTTGACCGCTTGTTTCCGCGAGGACAAAAGGAGAGGTGCGCGGTGGGGAGGGAGAAAGTGGAGGGGGCGTTGGGGGGGGGGGGAGGGGGGTATAGGGGAATGGGCAAGTGGGTGGGAAAGGAACGTGAGCGAGAGACCGGGAAAAACACACAGGTGGACACCTGGGCTGTTAGTGAACTGGGAGCGATTCCATTTCTGGACTCTAGCATAGTCAGGTGTCGAAACAACGGGCGGTGTCCTAGAGGGGGTGTGAGAGAAAGAGAGAGAGGCCCATGCATAACACACCCGCTTTCTGTCTCCGAAGGGGATGACCCGTAGGGTCGGGCACACCTTCAAGTTTTAAACCGTCGGCTCGGAATAACCCAGGACTTTTCCTATAGCTGCCAATACAATAGGTTGACCTAGGTCCGGGGAAACCCAAGTGCCCTCCCCTCCCTTAAGGGTTCTATAAATTCTGCTGTAAAATCCCGATGTTTTCGAGGAGACTTCCGGTGAAAGAGCGGTTGCGTTCATTCATGGGTCGCTCTTTCGGGCAGGGCGAGGATTTTGTCAGGAAACCGTATTTGTAACGCGTTCAAAGAAGTATTGTAACCGTTTTAAGGTCTTTTCTACTGAACTGGAAAATATTGTCGAGGCACGAATGAGTAGTCTTGAAACCCTATAACTGGAATCTCAAATGGAGGTGCAACTTTTCAAGCTGTCGAATCTTAGAATTATCGAATCTCATTTGAATCTTTATAGATGCGAAAGGGAAATAATAACTTGTAGGGGTTGTCGACATCAGTTATAAACGATCAAAAAGTATTAAGTCTGAAATATCAGTTCGATTGTATATCTATTTGCTTTTTCAAAAAAGTTACTCTGATTTTTATCATGCATACAGACGCAGACAATCGCATACTTGTGCGTCTATGAAACGTACTTTCAATCGTTCAAAGAAGACGTTTCCACCAGTTAATTATCGGTTACTTTCTGTGAAGTTTTATGAATCGAACTTCCTTTAACCCCAACTTTTCCTTCTTCTCGAAAAGGTCAGAGATATAGGAATTTCGGAGTACATATTCCAATTTGTGAATCTAATATGCTCCTTTTCGTGCAAAATTTCAAGAATAAAATTTAACGAGTCAAAGCCTAACACTCTTGAGTCACAATTTCTGTCCTTTTTTTCGCAAATCTATAACCAAAATAAAAATATCTCGCCGATCAGTGCTTTCTCTAGGTCTCCTTCGCTCGTCTTTTTTCCGTTTGTGTTCCATACCCAACCCTAATCCTTCAGAATCTTTTTATCTACCAAGGATATCTTATCTCTCTTTTCCTACCGTCGATCTCGTTTCTGTTCCCTTCCAGTCGCATGCACATTCTTCCCCTGCCAAACACCAGTGACGGTTTGCATGAAGAATTTAATAATATAAATGTGAATAGAACCGTCGCCGTCATCTCTATCTTTCGGTAACAGCCTTCAGTCGACCAGATGCTGGGCATCCAAATATTAAGATTTGTTCCGAACACTTCTTATTCCCCAATTGTTACTAAATTCATCAATTGTTTTTGTAAAGATGTGCGTGTTGATGTTCTATGTTTCGTCTTGATTTGGTTAGTTCATGGAACTAATTTTTAGATAGATAAATAAATCCATCGAATGAAAAAACGGCGTTAGACCGTGCATCGTTATCTTGCCAAGTAGGCCGTCTAGCCAGCAGAGAGCATTACCACCCTCGTGCCCGAAACAGAGAAAGAGAGAGAGAGGCTATCTTCCCGATTGGCAACCGAATCAACAAAACAACAATAAAATGAGCACATGACGCCTCCCCTCCGAAATCTGCAGCGCATTTCACTTTGGGACATCGCCATAAGGATTCGTCCGATAAACCACCGGCCGAGGCATCTACGGTCAGCACACACACGCATTCGAAGTTTCCTCTCGCCACCTTCTCTACTACCTCTCCCACCATATTCCTCCCCACCTCCTCCTCTCACCCCAAAAACCATCCTCCTCCCCTCTAACCCTACATACACACGTGCAGCTGTGAGATGTATAGAGAGGGGGTTCTCAACCCTCTCCTTTCACCTCTCTCCTCCACCTCCTCAAACCACCATTCTGCCGTTCCCACCCACAAGCACTCCCGCATAAACCTAACCACCGCTCTTCGGCACATCTGCGCCCGCCCACGCCTGCACGCGCAGAAAAGGTCCAACTGACCGAGGGACAGAGAGTGAGAGGGAACGGGACGAAAAGGAAAGAGGAATGAAAGGAGGATATACGGACTCGTGTGCTAGAAAGAGATGAGGAAGGCAGGAGGTAGGGAGGTGGGAGGAAAGAGGGATGGTCGGAGAGAGGGAGCGTGGGAGGTTGAGAAAAGAGAGGGAATGCGTGTTCTCCACGGAGAGGAGAATCTCCTCCTTGAACACACAGCGCGCCAAACGGAGATAAAAATTGGAAATACAAACACGGAAAGGAAAGAGGGTGGGAGAAAGATGGTGCGCGAGCAGCAACAGAGCGCCCCGTAGGATGCGGAGATGACAGAGCGGGTGGAGGAAGATGCCCTCCTCCCGAAGAATATTCGATTCTTACGCGTAAATAAAAGAAGGTCGAGGTGAGGACTAATAAAGTGACACCCACTCGATGCCGCGGTTTTTTGTGGCCGTGCTTGGTGAATACTCTTCCCCTCTCTCTCTGGCTCCGCGCTTATTTGCCGAGGGAAGGATTTCAACCGGAGGATTCTTTTTATTTCGGGAGTAAAGAGATCCTTGGGCCAACGGAAAAAGTTTTTCGAGGTCGGGAAGGGTCAGCGTTGGTGGTCCGCCGGGAGATGGAGGATGGAGAAGGTCGCGTCCACGTGAACGGACGGAGTCGTGTGTGTGCGATCAAAGAGTGGGCGTAAAGGTTTTATTTTCCCTCGTCCTCCCCGAAGAGAAAAAGTGTTTGATATTAGCTATGAATACCCCACCCAAAGGGGCTGTTCCGAGAGGCATTCGAGGGAGTAAGGAATGTGAATACAAAGGTGTGATACGTCGCGAAGAGTAAATATTGAGGAGGCGGCGGAGGGAAAAATGACGGTGAGGTATTGCCGGGCAAGAGGGAGAGGAGTATACTATTCGGGAGAGGTGTGAGGAAATCTTTTCGATGGTTTCTAAACGAAGGGTGAATTCTCTTTTTTATGTTCACATACTCGGGAGAGGTTGTGAGTGCTTGAAGAAAAGTATGCTCTACCAATAATATAGCCCATAAATATTTTTTTCAAGCGGAGGTGTATCTTTCCGACATGTTTTCCCAGAGAGTTCGTGTTAAACATTCGGTTTATGGTTTCCGCCGAGACACTCGTAATATTGATATTATGACTCAATGTTATTCCTTCTGGATATGAGTGGATAAAAAATATTCAAATTATAGTTTTAAAACAACTAAATCATATTTTTTTATATTTGTTATACTTTTTCAAATATTTTTATTACATTTAAAAATATTATATTCGAAACATTTTAGATTTTATTTCTATAAACTGTTGTGTTGTTGATATAAGATTTGACCGATTTTTTATTCAAATTATCTTTGCTTGTAAATTGATATATGATTAATTGCACGTGATACTCGATAATCAGCAAGTGTTATAATTTATTTAACTAGTACATAATAAACTCCATCGATTTTTTTATATATTCGTTAAATAAAATAACTGAAACCTATAAAATATTTATTGAACGCAAAGGAGGACAAATTTGTTGCGACTGTGACTAAACATAAAAAATATATATAAATGTGCACTTTAAAAAATACAAGAACGCCAAGAATACCGCGATAAAGAGAAGCACATGCACAACCAATGCCAACCAACATTTTGCCATTAAATGGATTTTTTATTCGCCATTCGCAGATCACGTTTCCGCGACTATTATTTTTCCACTATATTAGCGAGGTAGGAAAATACCTCTCTCGCTCGGGAAATTTTCTTCCGAGCTCATTTTCTCCACGGGAATAATTCACAGGCGATTTTTAAGATAACGTTTTCTACGCGAGGCGATAAGCAGTCATTAGAGAGACTTTCCTGAGCCATTAAAGAGCCATCTGCACCAGAGATGTGGACGAGAATTTCTTCTCTCTCTCTCTCTCTCTCTCTGTCTCGAGTTAAGATTATCGGAGCTACATTCGAAAAAATAAAGTGGGGAATTTAAAACCTTTTTGCGCAATCTATCTCTCTCTCTCTCTCTACCCTATCTGTGGGAACTCGCATGCAAATTGGTGCCTTTCTTCCGCACTCATGTTGTAGAAAAAGGTGATGGAAGGTTACAGAAAGGGAAGGGAGACGAGACTTGGAGCGACTCCAGTTAACTTGTTCGGTATTTTAAAATTACGCAAAAAACGGAGTGAGAGATTGAGAGACGGGGGGGGGGAGTGGGGGGGCTTCGAAAGAGCTCCACTATGTATGCCCACGTGAAGCGTTTTTCCTCTTCCGATTGTATCTTTTTACTTCGATTTCAAAAGACTTCCGGGAAACCACTTCGACGTGGTTCGATTGACGCATCCAACGATCTTTAGATAACGCAACGACATAGGTTGTATTATTTTAAGTTTGGCCGCGCGGAAAAAGAGAGAGAAAGGAGAGGCAAATATGTCAAAGGTTTGCAGCGCATTCGCGTCAATATTGTTAAACAATGGAAAAGGTTTGGAAAGATCTGTTTCGGACAAAACTAACACACTTTTCAAACCCGTAGCGCAGATAAAAATGACAGCATCTGCCATACTGGGAGTTTTCGATATTTTTTATTATGATAAGCCTGTGGGTTCGTGGGAAACGGACTATCAAATAGCCACGGTATTGGGGATCGAACTCATCCACGATTATTTTCGCCTGTATGGGCAAAGGTTCTCGTTTACCATGGTGAGAAAGTCTGTTTTAACGTTTGCGATGCAAATCGCGTATTTAGAAATTTAAGCGTGTTTAGAAATCGACTTCAGGAAAAATTAATCGATAAACAAGAAATATTGAAGATGTATTTTTGCTATGGGTACTTGAGAGTTAAGCGAATGGAGATACGTCATATTACATTGCGCGTGAAACAACAATAAAATTGTACTTAATGTAAAAAAAACATTTTGATTTTACTGTTATATCGACATTCATTTAACTTATGAGGCATCCATAAATTACGTCACGCTCTAAGAGGGGAAAGGGGGTTGATAATTTTGTGTCGGATCGTGTCGAGGGGGGCTTATTATAACGTGACGCCTTTAGTTTGATGATAAAATATTAAAAACGTAACTGTTACTGAAATTTAATTTAGGAGTATTGTTAGCCTACTTTCCTGTGGAAAGATAGGTTTATGCGATCTTCGTTCCGTCCTATGGCTAGGGCTGCCACTGCTTCGAGTTTAGCGCTAAAAACACTAAATCCTGCAATTCATAATATGGAAGGGGGGATTAAAAACATTGTGACAATTTAATGGGGGATTCAAATTTTTGTGACGATATGTGACGAGGGGAGATGGGGACTAAAGAATTCAATATTTTACGTGGCGTAATTTATGGATGCTCCCTTAGAATATAATCCCAAAAACATTCAAATGCTGTGAATCAATTGCAAAGCCAAACTAAGTAATTAAGTATCATTAATGAGGTCAGGCTCAACTCGGCGGAATTTACTCATATTGAAAAAAGACGAACTTTGTATTTCTACAAAAATTTTTAATTTAAACACGACCGGTTTCATTACGATCCTAGCATCATCAGGCACGACGCTGCGTATGATGCTACGATCGTAGTGAAACCGGTCGTGTTTAAATTTTAAAAAATTGTGGAAATACAAAGTTCGTCTTTTTTCAATATAAGTGATTAAGCTTTAATATAAGGATGAATATCGATCATCAAATAAGAA
This sequence comes from Tanypteryx hageni, assembly GCA_028673005.1. Classification (NCBI taxonomy): domain Eukaryota; kingdom Metazoa; phylum Arthropoda; class Insecta; order Odonata; family Petaluridae; genus Tanypteryx; species Tanypteryx hageni. The sequence goes on along the minus strand of CM054116.1, from coordinate 91,050,430 downwards.
TAAGTTCACATGCTACAATCGCATTAATCCGCCCAAATCCCCCATTTGGAAGATAAAAGTTGGATGAGTCGCATACAATGATAATCGCAAGAGTCATACAAATTTCGGATGAGGTTAAAAAAATCAAAAACTGGAGTAAGCCCGTCGATGTCAGCGAAATGAAAAAGAGGCAGAGGAATGATGAGAGACGTCGAAAATTCCATTCCATATCCATAGGCCACGATAAAGGGCTCGGCGATGGATGTGCAAGAAAAGTCGGAATAGAATGGGAAAGGGGAGAGTGAGAGGAGGTGGGGAATAGAGGAATGATATGATGGGAAGGATAGAGAGAGAGAGGTAAGAGTAAACCCCGCTGCAATCCGCACCTGCAGGAACTGTCAACCGAAAAGAGCACGCTGGCCAAAAAGGAGTCGAGTCCCACTCCGCAAAAGAAATTGTCCATCAATCACTCCGAAACGCCCACTCCCAACCCCCACGGCCGTAAACCTCCCGTAATTCCTCCCTCTCTCTATCTTCTTATGCTCCCCCTTCTCTACCCCGCGCCTCCCGCCCTTCATGACACCCCGTTCGATCATCCGAAACCGCACTCAACGACCTCCAAGCTACTTCTACGACCGCTATATATGCCTCTCTCTCTCTCTTCCCTTTTACTCCCACCCCATTTAATCTCTTCTCCTCCACCCCCGCACGCCACCTGCGTCTTATATACCCGACCTTCCCTTCTTATCCCTTCGGCTTACCTCCCCTTATACTCCTTATAAAGCACGCCGATCCCTTTCGCCAACTTCTCCTCGCCATCCACCCACTCACCTCTCTCTCTCTCTCTCTCCCTCTATCTCAGCCGCTCGCTCACCTCTCAAACGAGGAGCACCAGGTGTGGAATCCCACCTGAGTTATAAAGAGGGAGGGAGAAGAGGAGGTAAGCCAGATATATACATCGCTCGTTTGTTTTGCTCTCAATGATTGAGGATCACGATTCTTGATATTTCTTTTCCATTATGCACGGAATGCTTTAGTGGGCGTTTGTGTGTGTGTGCGTGTGTGTGTGTGTATGAACGCGGTTACAGGTGGGAGGGTGCGGTGGTAGATTCTCTCTCTCTTTCTCCTCTGGAATGCGACGTTTTTGAAATGTCTGTGGCGGTCGCTGGGAGGTAAACATATCTCCCTCGGTCTCTGCTGCACCCATAACTCATTTCTCCGCCTATTTGCCATTTGGTGTAATTGTTAGGAGTGGAGTGAGTGCATTGCATCGCGTTTGCTTTGCGAACGAATAGCATTGCGGGTTGATGGAATCCAAGGAGTGACAGTGAAATATTCTCGAGGAACGGTCATTTGCCTTTAAATGAGTACAGAAAAAAAAGCTTCGTTCTGCATAGCATTATTCTTTCATATTTTATTCACCAGAAAACAGCCACTATGTGCATTAAATTCATTATTAACGTGATGATACGAGGTTTTGTTTAACGACAAGAGTGGTAACCGTTCAGTAAATAAAAAAATAATACGCGATACTTTCATGTGGCTTTACTGAAGATGTATATTTTGAGTTATTTCCTTTCCTTTTCTTATAAAACGCTCGGAAAAAGTACTATAAAACGCTATCGATTTTAGAATACATATTAGAACAATCGAGGCCTGCCCGAGCTACGGGCGAGCCGGGCGGGCCCGGGGCGCCAAAGTTTTGGGGGCGCTAACCCGATCAGCTATCTATACATAACTTGTAAGTGAAAAAATATTTTATATTAATTTATAACGCAGAACAAGCTGGAATACTGATGTCAAATATTTTTTCATTATCATTAATTTTTGCAGAGCGATGAATAAATTAACATGTACTTTGTAAATATCTTAACAAACATTTACGGAGGGGAGTGCTGGAGTGCTATCACGTCCGCGGCGCCAAAATTTCTCGGGCAGCCCCTGAGAACAATGCATGTCTAGTTGAATACCATACTAAGTTTGTATCTTTCATTCGATAACATCGGATGTTTCTAGTGATAGAAAAATAAAAACTCATGAGAAGCAAAATATTTGCTCGATTATACCTAATACGATTACAGAAAGAGTCGTAGTATATCTAAGTTACAAAGATATTTTCCAAATTCAATTACAGGAACTATTGAAGCGTAGCCAAGGTGCAAAGATACTCGCCGGCTTCGTAAGTTTTGAGTTTGGCAACTCTTCTCCATGCTCCGAAGATGCATCATCGATTAAAATGCGCTTCGTGCATGAGATTAATAAGCTCTTGCGATGGTAACCGGAAACCTTGTCCGACGAGTTTCCAATCGCGTCGTCATTATTCGATTTTCCAAACGAGATTCACTTTTACCCTTTCCGTATTCCTCGGAATTAATTCGATATTCATTTATCTTTTACGCGACACGTTGATTGCAGGGCCGATTAGGGACTCTGCGGCACGAGGTATATGAAGTTGGATTCCCTCGAAATCTCAGTTTCATAAATGTTGTCGCTCCCGCGACCGCCTTGGAAATAAATAACGATTAGGCTTATGAAAGGAAATCGGTAGAGGGTAAATAGACAAAAAAAATTGCTGCACATAAGAGATTCAAGTCCTATCGGCTTTTGCGCGGTCGTGATTTATATCTTTGAACCCGCACAACGGCGGTCCGATTAAATTGCAAGTTTTTTATGCGATTAATCGGAAAATCGTCTCCAATTATCATCAGCTAATTGCTAGTAGCATATAAAATTCGGCAAAAACTTCTCTCTCGGATAAATCGCATTAAATCAATCGCTCCGGTCGGCCGAAACAAATTACACCTATCAAGTACGCCATAGAACATGCGGCTTATCGGAAATTATTATCTTCGGAGGATGATCTTGATGGATAACTCTTGCGCGACTTTTAATGTTCTGGAGAATACATCGAGAAAAATTTTTTTTCTTCATAAATTCGTTTATTTGCAAGAAAAAATCGTATGTACGTTGACGGGAATGTATCTATAAAATACTAACAAACACGCAATAATTTATATACACAAAAATTACATTATTATTCATCATCAAGCTTGTTTTATTAACAGCTCAACTAATGTCACCCTTAAAATTACATAATGCCAGGAAGTATTCCCTCATGTTGACCGTGGAATCTAAAATTGTAATAATCAACAACTCAATAACTTGGTTAATCCTTACAGTTGAATTTTGACATATTTTTAAACGTATAACCCTTAAATGAAGGATTATTATAGAACTGGGATTCCTTATTTTGAGATTATTTATATGAAAATCTAAAATAACATTTCATATCTCTTACATATTGAAGAACTGCTTAAGCATATGCTTATATGCTTTAGGACATATTTTAGTTAGTAAAAATCCCAAAGGGAAAATTTGTTTGACTTTCTATACAATGCTGCAGATATGCAAAACCATTCAACTAAGGGATAACTTAGAGCGAACAAGACTTCTACATCATTTAAAATGAAAAGCTCCGCTAAATGTGTTTGAATACCGCTGACGCAAGATTTATATAAGAGTGGGTTTGCGGCTTCAAACAAACAGAACTGCCGCTCACGCCAAAGAAGGCAAACCTTGTCGTTGACACGGACGCAAGATTAGCGATGCATCCAGGATCATCCTACCGCGGGTTCGATCCCCCTTTCTCCCTCCCTCGATCCCCTCCATTCCCTCCCTCGTTCCCCTCCTCTCCCTTCCTCGTTCCCCTCCTCTCCTTCCCTCATTCCCCGCCTCTCCCTCCCTCTTCCCCCACCTCTCCCTCACTCTTCCCATACCTCTTCCTCTCTCTATCCGGCGAGGGTTCATACCGAAATGGACATCAACGCGGGCAGCACACCTGCACTTCTCCTCCTCCGCTCGCGAACCATTCCTTTAAACCATTGCGCAATAGATTGCTTTCGGATGCGTACGTCTCTCGCCGTATCGGGTGCCTACGCCAAAAAATAAGGGAAGCAAACCAAAAAAGGAACGTGGGAGTAGGAGGAGAATACCGACTCAAATATGCACGAAGAAAACTTCTCTCACTTCTCCTTCGTCTTGTCACTATTTTTCTTTCTTATTCTCATTCACCCTCCCTCTGTCTCTTTAATCTTTTCCTCCCGCCATCCCTCTTCCGTCCATCCCTCTTCCTCCATCCCTCCTTCCTCTTATCACTTACAATTTAAATCTTAAACTCTATCACTCGAAATTTATATTTTCCCATTTTTACTTCCCTTCCGCCCTCTCCCCCTCTCACTTCATTTCTCTCTCATTGCCTCTGCCATATTTCTCGCTCCCTCTCTACCACCCATTCTATCTCTCACCCCCCCTCTCTCACTCACCCCCCTCTCTCTCACTCACCCCCCTCTCTCTCACTCACCCCCCCTCTCTCTCTCACTCACCCCCCTCTCTCTCTCTCATTCACCCCCCTCTCTCTCTCTCACTCACCCCCTCTCTCTCTCACTCACCCCCTCTCTCTCACTCACTCCCCCTCTCTCTCTCATTCACTCCCCCTCTCTCTCTCTCACTCACCCCCCTCTCTCTCTCTCTCACTCACCCCCTCTCTCTCTCACTCACCCCCTCTCTCTCTCACTCACCCTCTCTCTCTCCCCTTCTCTCACTCATCTCCTCTTTTTCACTCACCCCCCCTTTCTCACTCACCCCCTCTCTCTCACCCTCTCTCTCACTCACCTCCTCTCTCTCTCACCCCCCTTTTTCTTTCACTTGCCCCCTCTCTATCGCTCCCTCTCTCTCACCCTTCTCTCTCTCATCCCTCTCTTTATCACCTGATTAAATCCCTCTTTTTCTTCTCCCCTATTGCTCGGGTCTTTCTTCCTCTCTCTTCAAACTTTCTCTTCGTTTTTCCTTATCTCGCTGTATCTATCATTCGCCTATCTTCTCTTCCGCCTGTCCCCCTCTCTCCATTCCTTCCACCCTTTCAACCCCTTACTCTCTCTTTCTCTCTCCTTCCATCCCCCTCTCCTTTGTGGCTCGCTCTTTCATCCCTGCATTCTCTCGATCCTCTCCATCCCTCTCGCTTCCCTTCCTCCCTGTCCTGCGTCGCGGTCATCCCTTAACATCCCGACTTCCCACTAGACCCGCCGTAGACCATTCCACGCGCACTCCTTCTCGATCCCCTCCCCTCGAGCTTTCAAGATTGTGTGCTATTCTCGATATTGACCTGTCTAATAGTTGCACGGAGCAGCTGCTGAAGAGTCTAAGAGGGAGAGAGAGATAAATAGGGAGCGTTGGATCGAAGGGGAAGGAGGAAGGCGCTATGCGTCTGAAATATTGAGGGAACGAGTGTCGTTGAGCGGTAGTAGGATGGTGGGGGGAGGTGTTGGCTGCGAGCCCTAGAGTCTCCCTTCTAATCCCCCACCCCCACTTTCTCTCTCCTCTGTCGTTCTATCCCTTATCTATTTTCTCTCTTCGTTAGTCTGTTTCTTTTCTACCTTTACTCTCTTTGTTCCTACTCTTGTCTCCATCTTTTTATCTTTTCCCATTTCGTTCTTCAGTGCCTTTTTCCTATTCTTCTCTATATTTATCTCATCAAATTGTATCCCTTCCTCTTATCTCTTTGTGTATCAATCTGCTCTTTCGATCTAGCCAATTATCTTGTAATTGTCATTAATGTTTTTACCTTTTTCTCTTATCCTCTTGCATCACTTTTTCTTTCGTCTCTTTCTCTCTCGTGCATTTTTCTCGTATTTTCCGTCTCTTTATTCCACTATCTTATATCAGTCACCATTCCTCATTCTTTCTCTGCTTATCTATCCATCTCTTGTTACTATCACTTCCTTTGTTTTTTCGTATTTCTTATTTGTCTTCTTTCCAACATCTTCTCCTTTTCCTATTCTGTTTTATTCATTCGCGTATTTAACAATTATAGTATTCCTCTTTTCCCAGTCCTTTTTCTTTCCACCAATTCCATTCTCGCTAACCCTTCTTACACAGCCATTTCTCCCCTCCCCATCCCCTATCACTCTCTCTCTCTCTCTCCATTTCGAAATAACACACAGTTCCGAGACGTTTTCCCTAAGAGGTTTCCTTCGACGCCCACCGCAACTTTGCAAATTAACTTTTCGCGTTCGACTCCTTCGGCAAACCGTCGTTTGCGTCCTCGATAAACTTCCTGTCGCCTTCGCTCGAGGCTCCGTCTCCCAATAAGAGTGTTTAGCGCGTATGCGTTTGTTCGACGTGTCCGGCAAATATGGATAAGGTAAGTTCAAGGCTTCTCGCGCAAAGAGCGTAATAAATGCTCGAAAGACTGTTCTCGGGCGCGGATCTGCATTGGGATATTTTCGTAGGATAACTGGTATATATTAAACATTTCCTTTGCTCATTGTCTTAGTCTTTGGTTCTCTATTTAATTTCTATTGCATTTCCATACTTAATGGCAAATCAATGCTTCCGCTGTTTTTATAATTTTTCTTTTTGGATCTCATTACACCTGGGGCAGCCGAAAATAAACGATTCTGGTATCAGCAATTACAGTTATGATATTACCGTTGAAAAGTGTAAATTTTAAAGGTAATTTTCCGTTTTAAAATAAGTCGCGGCAATGTATGCAAATTATTTCCGAAGTTTTTCCATATTACAGTTGTATCTCGCCACACTGTGCCTTAAACCTATTTCCCGTTGGATATTTTTTAACGTCTCTCAGAATAAGGCGGTTCAATCGGTTACTTTTGATCTGCTACAAGGAATGCGTCCTTTCCGGCATCCCAAGTTCTCCATTCCTCCCCGTATTCGGCTTTCTACATCTCCCTTCCACCCACCCCATCTGCCTGTCTCTCTATCTCATTCAAACGCTTTCCCATCCTCACACACACATTCCCTACCTTACCCAACTCCCAATTCCTAACGTGGTCATCACGGCTGCCAGATTAATTGTTACATCCTCCCAAGTTGTCGCTGCCCATGTGTACCAGCACGGTTTTCCTCGCGCCACCCACCCGGATCGCTCCTTCCCCTCGCCACCGATACCCAATTTACCCCACTTCCTCACACCCCCGGATCCCGCCCTCTCGTCCGCCAAACCTCCTCCTTCGTTACGCGACGGGGGGTGAAAAATTTCGCTTCGAACTCGGGAACCGGTTATATTTCCATCCGGCGCCGCTAATTCTTTGAGAGGGATGGAGAAAGAAAGAAAGAGGTGTAGTTCAGGGTGTAGTCTATATACTCGTGACAGGGCATAATACTGTTTCGCCTCGAACCGATGGACTCCTGGAAGGAAAGTGATTCCCCTAAGGTCTCGTACAGCTTGTAGGGATAAGGTTGGTCAACAGGTCGGCTAATTGGAACGCATACCAGCTCCCTGTATTGCCCCCGTGCCGCTGTTCTTCGCGGATTTTCTCTCTGCCCCGTTTCTCTTGATCCTCTTTACGTCGTTCTCTCTTTCTCGCCTCCCTACATATTCCTCTACCTCTTCCTATCATCTGTTTTTTTGTTTTTCGTTACTATTTTCATATACTACTCCCTCTCTCTCTCTCTCTCTCGCTCTCTTTCGCCCGAATAAAGACGATTGTCTAGCTATCTGCCTCTCTTGCATTTTCTCCTTAGCTCATTTCTAGTTCTTACTAGCTTCATCTTTCTCTTCCTCTCCCTACTTTATCTCCTTTTCATCCTTCACTTCTCCTCTTTTTTCTTTCCCTCACTCTCCCATTCGTCATTCTCTTTGCTGCTTTTGTCTTTCTCGATTATCCGTCTTTGGAGCTTTTAAAATATCTCGGTTTCTCTCCGACATACGCTCACCTGCGTTCCTCTTTAAATAAATATATATATATCCCCTTCCCTCTCCGCCATCTCCGTATCTTTCCATTCATCCATTGCCCGGCAACCGTCCCTCAGCTTCCAATTGTTTATCTCATCCTTCGTCGCTCCCTTTTCATCTTTTCCCGCCAACGCGCTGCATTCCTATCAACTTTCTGACCATTCCTTACAATCTCCCGCTATATATCTTTCTACCTCCTCTCTTTCCCACGTTTGTGTGTTCTCCTCCCTCCTCCGACCTTCCTGTCTACCATCTCTCTATCCTTCTCTTTCTCCTTTTTTCTCGTTAGCGTTACGTAGGGAAATTCGATAATCCATTTTCTCTTAGAAAATTCGGTGGTTATCATCCATTAACTCTGCATGAATGTTTTGTAATTTAAATTTAACTTGTCAGTTGAGAATGGCCTCTCCCAAAGAAACGTAAAATATGCTGGTTTTTGTTGAATATAGAACGATCGCCGTATATGAAAGCGCACAGATAATTTACGGATGTGTAAAATTTATTGATGAGGGCTGTTTGTAGTAATCCATTGAACCATTACCGCATGCTTTAAAATGTTGAATTAAAATGCAGCTTCTTAATTGAACCTTGACCACAATTAACACTTTTGTATTCATAAGCGTTTCCCAATTATTGAAATCAGTGGCAAAGCTCGAAGAAAAACATGCCATATCCATGCGTATATTTTAAATTGAGGGGAGGCATCTTTACTGTAGGGAACTCAAAATCTAAAAATTCAATAAATATAAACACGCAATGTTTAAAATTATTAAAAATTCTACGTAAAATATTCAGTCATAATGTCATCGGACGCTTTTATTATCGTACTATATATTTTAATATAGTTAGTAAATTTTTAGTGCCTCGTTGAATTTTATTTACATATTAAACTATTAATCTAATAATGTGTTCATTTCGCTCGGCGATTAAATTATGTTTCACGCTTTAAGAGAGAAGTGACACTGGCATGTCGTGTTTTGAAAACATACCCGCGGCACAATCCTGAGACAAAAGAACGGAAAAGAAAAATCATTTTTCGTCCCCCCTCTCCAGTCTCCCCCCTTTTCCTCACTCCTCCTTTCCTTCTCTCTTTCGCATTTTTGCCACTCCTCGATTTATCCGCATCTACGAGAACAGTGACGCGTCCGTGACGCTGGCGAGGGGGCGCACCCCCGTATGGCCTCCCCCATCCTCCTCCTCCTCCTGGTTGCCTAACACTAAAGTTCGGAGGTAATTAAATGACAGGATTTATGAAGGTCTCCCACCAGACAGACCGTATCGTAAAACTCGGAGTGAAAAACGCGGAGGGAGAGGAGTGGGGAATGAAGAAAAGGAGGAGTGGGAGTCAGCGAGATCAGTCGAAGAGGGAGAAATAAGGGGGAAACAAAAGAGCGACGACATTTGTTTTGCGGCGGGAAAACGCGCGGGAAGTGGAAATCTTTAATTCCTATGTATGCCTTTTCATTTTTTTTCGTGCCCAATGCGACAGTATCGATTAAAAGAGAATTGTAAAGACGCGGTCGATTAATTTTTACGCAACGTTTCCGATCTATCGATAGGTCGTTCGGCCTTAGTTTTTTTTCAACCGAAACCCCTGTATATATTATCGTCAGTTGCAACGTTTATGAATTGGCTGCACTCGCCCAGGTAATTGTTATTTTTCATTTATTCTGTCTTTAAATCTTCTGCCGAGATGTTTTAATTGTACTTCTTCATAAATTATCGTTCATACAGGAAAATTACCGCCTTCGTTTTTTTGTTAACAAGCTAGAGAAATATTTAGTTTTTCATTCAACTTGCTGCAGTCCCCTATAATTACACATGTGCGTACATGAGCAAACAAACACGCCCAAACCGTAACCGATCATTTGCATTTCTTTACTTACGGACGATTTTTAATTTATTTTCAATATACTCATCAAGTAAACCTTCCAATATAATTTCGCGACGAAGACAAACAAGTCACCTATGGGGACGCGATTAATTTGTTCCCTACAGTTTAATCCAAGAATTTCGTTTTTTCCTTATTAAGGTCCGTATAAAAAAACCGACCTGGCATAAATCGTAGGCGTCGTATATCACTCTGTACTTATTGTCGCGAGATCCGACATTTCATTTCCGCGCGAAATGCATCGCTTCGGATAACGGATCGACCGCCGTGCCGATTTATCCGTACGATCTCGAACGATATTTTTTTTCGCCCGTTTTCAGTCCGCGGAATATGCATAAAAAAGCCTCTAAGCCTCGTATCTCTTCCCGGGGATCTTTTCCAATTAATTGAGGCACTGCTGCACACTGCGCGCAATGAGACCGAACAGAAGCGGAATCGTTCCACCTCCGTTCCTTCAGCCCCCCTCCCCTCTCCTCCTCCCACGCCATATCTCCTCCTCCGATCAACTGAAATTTCACGCTCTGGCATATACGAACGTTAGATCGTTCGATAAAGGGCGGGCACCTCGTTAGTTTCCATCGAGAAAATAATTAAACAGAAATACCTCACTAAGAGAAGAAAAAATAAATAAATATGGTCCTCGATTTTTCGCCGGGGAGCCGATGGCAAGAAAACTGTTTCCGTTCCTGGAGACTGAACTAGGTATTGAGCGAGCTGAGTTTTTAAAAATCGTATTTCACTCTTTTTTTGGTTGATCCTTGGATTTTATGGTGATTAAACTAAGTCTTAAGAAATAGTTTGTGGAGGCATTTTACTGAAAATCTGCCGACTTGCGGTGTAACGATAGATTTTAGTCAGCCGTAAAATCGGATGTACGGAAGTACCGTTTCATAATCCATCGACAATTCCGACCGCACTTTATTGGCAATATATAATAAGAGGATTCAATTTTAAAGGGAAAACTTGGATGGTGATTAATTTTGAGATTAGTATAGTTTTTAAAAGTAAAGTTGTTTTTCTTTATTTGAAACAGCGAATTTTATTGTCTTTTGTGTCGTTTCTTTTGAGATCTGGGTTAACCTATTGCATGTAATGATCCTTAGCGTTGGTTGAAATTTTTTATCTAATCTTTCAGTCTATGGTCCAAACCATAAGTTAACATTGAGAAGGCAGAAATGTTCTTATGAGTTCATTTTGAGGAAAACCTGGGGGTCTGATCTGACGATGGTTGCATTTAATACGATTTTTCTCCGTCCTACGATTGATTTCTCCAAAATGCAATCCATCCATAGCGAGGGAGTTACCCAAATAAATACAACTTTTAACTTCCTCTCGTTCTTCTCCCTTGACTGCTATCTTCAGCGGTGCCGGATTTACGCATAGGCAACTGCCTAGGGCGCACCCAACACTAAGTGCGAAAGCACCAAATTATGAGATATATCAAATTATGAAATGCGTCTGATCATAAAAGGCGCAAAATATCTAAGGAACACCAGGATTTGACTACAGTGGAAAAGTTTTTCACAACTGTTTTCAGTATCGCGTATTATTTTTATATTATTACTATATATTTAAAGAGAAAAGGGCGCACCGGAAAACAGTGCCTATGGGCGCCAACAACTTAAATCTGACCCTGATCTTCAGATATTGTGCGAAGGAGTTACACCTGACGTCGGTTTTATTAGTGTTAATTTTTAGTCAACCGTTTTCTACGTCCTCCTACGACCAACGGATGTACCTAATTCCTGTTTCTAATTGAGAAAAACAGCAAATCCGTTAATTTTTCCTTGGGTTTAATAATATCATAATCCCTTTTCCCTCATTGCTTTGAATTCCCTTTCGCCTCTCGTTTGTCCTCGTTTACGATCATTGGGCTCCGCCTCCTATTTCGTGCGGGCGTGGCTAATTAAGGAGACAGCATCCTTCTAGACGTCTCTTGTGGAGCAAAACAGTTCTGAGGGTCAGCATAAAGTTATTTGGAAACACGGGATCGGGGCGTGTTTTCGTTTCCAAAATAACGAATAATTTTATGCCTACTTGGTTCCCCATTCGGACATTAACGACTTAATTTTATTCACGGCACACATTTGATTCCAATAAATCAGCCAACTCATTTTCAATTACAAATAGGGCTCGTAAAAAATACGAATCTTATTAGCGACTTTCCCAATTATACCCCTCATTATACTTTGCAACAAAATAGCTTTGATAAGCGTATATATTACCCGAGGAGAGGTATAAATAAACCGCGGCGTAAAAATTTCCTGTTGCCTCAGATAAATTTAATAAAACTCTGCTGTTTTATTGAGTTAAGAAGGATTTATTTAGAGTTGGTGGTTGTTTAGAAACAACTTTTTATTAAAAATGTTCGGGATTCAAATTGTTTTAGCTGACATGATCTCTAAACTTGAAGTATAATTGAAAGGTATCATTTTAAGTCACTGCGTAACAAGACAAATGCGCAAGGAGAGGTTACGTTGGTTGGCGTTTCTATGCCTCAACAAAATCAGATCGAAACTTTACAAGCGGCGAGAACAATGCCTTTGAAGCAATACGTGCCATTCTGTGTATGTACGAATATCTCCGGAGTCACGCCCATTCTATTATTTATGCTCCGATAACGATTTCAAACGATACTCTTTGGACGGGGTTTTATCTCGGAGATGGAAAAGAACGCGTGCTTTTTGAAGCCATTTAATTTCTCTCTCCGCCTTTCTCGACACTTTTTCTCTCCCTTTCCCACCGTCACCCAAGCCGCGGCGCCGTGTCTCTCAATTTGGATTCGCCTTACTCTCCCCATTCCCCCGCCACTCCTTCCCCTCCACGTCCCTCTCCCCCCCTCCGCGCCCCCCTCTCCTTCCCCCTCCCCAACCCCCGGTCCAAACGACGCGCACGTACTTGGCACCCGATCCCATTCCTGCGTTATTTTGATTTTATTTCACGCCATTCCGCGCGTGCTACACAATTCTCTCACCTCTTTCCTTTCTAGTTATATGTAAACACAGGCCACTATTCCCATTTGCCCCTCGCTAAACAAAGGTTTCTAAGGTCGTCCTCCAAGGAGAATTAATTATTCCGGAGAAAAGACCGAGGAGCTTCATGAAGTTTTTTGCCTCTGAAACTCTGGACCGTAGGAAGCATCGGACCTAATTGCTATCGGCATTACCTCCGTGGCATGCGGAACTTGTTAGCGGAGCAGGCTGTGTTGAGGCTACGGGTACAATTCCTACGAGGGACAAGGACGTTTGTCTTCTTCTTTTGCTGTTTCACCGCGATTATCGGCCTCAAATTAGAACTACAAATACTATACATGGAGACTGTACTTGAAAATCAAGTAACATTTCCGCGTCTGCAGTAATAAGACAATTTTTTCTGAAATTTAAGAATGACTCGTTTTCAAAATTTATACATCCTATATCGGCTATAAACCGAAGCCAAATTAATATGCGGCGATATTTATTCATCCTTTCAAAAAAGAATTACAGATCTCAAAAGGCAAAAATCAAATTGAAAAAATATGTTTCTCCAATAACTACAAAAACCGGATGCACGTTCGGATCGAGGAGGATGATTTTTAATAATCTTCTCGGTCAATCGCCACTGATGGCGGCCGCTTTACTGCCGAAACCCGCATCTGGTTTCCCCAGCCTTTTCTTTTCTTTCGGGGTAAACGGAGTGGAACTATATATCTAGCGCAACCAGAACGATACAAGCAGAACCGTTGAGATCCCAGCTAGGCGATACGCCTGCCAAAGGACGAGCATACTTAGCGAGCTTTTGTATTCATTCCGCCTTTCCCTGCCAGACTTGACGTCAATCCAGACCCATCCTCGCCATGTTTCTTCCCTTGTCACCACCACCCTCACGTCGCCTAATTTCGCGAATAGTCTTCCTCTCTCTCTCACTCTCCAACTCTCCGCTCGTCAGAAAATGAAATCACCAGTGCATTGTTCGACCTCTCATAAAAGCCATTTCTCGATCCCACGCGAGCACGAAGGATGCATCCGCCCCTTCTTCCCCTGTCTCTCTAAAAAAAATTTCTTTCCAGCTTCACCTGTCATAGTCGTATCTTTTTCTTTCTCCTTCCCTCGCCCACTCCGTCTCCATAGCATCGGGCCAAACTCTCTGCTCTAATTTTTGGCCGCTTTCGAGTTTTCTTTGAAAACTTCACCGAGTGGTCCGTAAATAACCCACTTTTATTCTTGACGGAAATATTAGGTGACGTGCAGCCGCCAAGGTGCGTCTCCGAAATTTTTACGAGTAACCGAGCGGAGTTGAGCTTAGGGAGGGAAGGGGGGGGAAGGGATGGGAGGGGGGAGGGGTGGGAGGGGAAGGGAAGGGGTGGGAGGGGAAGGGGTGGGAGGGGAGGGGAAGAGGGGGCGCGAACGAGGACGAGAGGTGGCGTGAAAGAGTGGGATGAATCTCTCCATCTCCTCTCGCATCTCTTTTTTTTACGTATTTCTCTCCTTTTCGGACTAGAGAAATAAATTCTTTTCGCGAATAACCCCAAATCCTAATTTAATACGTTTCGCACTTGTTCGTGACGCATTTCTCGGAAAAGATTTTCTCGTGATCGACGGTCGTAGTAATTTTTTCTTGGTTTACATTTAACCCAATCGGAAAAAGGAACTGTGGGGAAAGGAGCATCTATGTCGTTAGATACAGAATGTGCTCTAATAGGTATTTTAAGATCAGAGCGCCCAAGTTGAAATAAAAAAAAAGTAATTCGCTAGAAAATTATGGAGCTCGTCTGATAACTGAAAACAAATTCAAGAATAAGCAATAAATATCGGAAATTTTTATAACCAACTTTCGGCGAATCGCCACTGAAAATTGCTTCATTATAGCCGAAATGCGCATCAGATTTTTGTCAACTTGCCATGCTTTTTGGAGATACCTAAGATAAGTACTTAATTTTTCAATTTTTTATACTTCAGTGCTTATTCTTGAATTTAAAAAAATAACTTATTCATCGAAGAAGCCGATATGCGATATGGAAGCAAGCAATGAAATAATATGCGTCGAGTTTTCACCTATTATTTCCAAAAAATATATTTTTATTAATTCCTGTATTGGCGGTTAATCGTCGAAATCGGGTGAATTGATAAGTGCGAACACTCTACATTTATAAACGCACACATAACCTATATAGGGATTTTTTTTTAAATCTCAAATCCAAAGCGTTTCATAGCCCACTGAGGGAAGAAATCATTCCATCGAATTCTTTTTCCTAGCTCAAGAATTTTCACTGAAGCAGTCGGCGCAGATAGAATTACAAGCTGAAAGATAAGGAGAATCGTAAATATTTGAAAATTTGCAAATTTATAAAATCGGTCGAAGAAATAAATCTCCGGTGTTTTTAACGCGCCCGACGAAAACAGCAACAATAAAAAGAAACAACAACAAAGAAATAATGAAGAGAGATCCGTTTTTTTTACGCCTCGAGGCCTTTTCGCAAAATTATCCTCCGCAGATACAAGGCGGAGATAATCGGATTTTTAAAACCCGGTCCCCCTAAGTTGGAATCCCATTAATCCTCCGGAGAGATTCTTCGCGACCTATTTTGAAAATCGGATTAATTGACCTCTTAATCAAATTTATGTCCCGTCTGCCCCACAAACGCCCCGATCCGCACGTAAAGCGAAGGCGGTCAGATCGGCCTCCCTTTGAAGAGCCCGGCGATGCGTCTCTCGGCGGGAGTTATTTCCGTTTACGTGGAAACGGGGAAGCGCGGAGAGCAGCCAAAGCGACGCAGAATGAAAGTGAAAAAAAGGACGCTCTTATTAACGAGTGCGTAGAAACCGAAACCGGAGTCGTTTCTCCGGACTATAATGAAGGGGATGAGAGAAGATCCGAGAGAGACAAGAAAAAAGGCAAAAGGGCGAAAGTTCTTGCGTGTAAAGAAAATGGAGGCTGTAATGACTAAAAAATCATGTTTAAAAAATTAAATAGTGTACGCAAGAGTTGACGAGAAATTAGTGGGCCGATTAATGGAGAAGTGTTATAGCGAAAATGTAACATGAATTAAAATGTCAAGAACAAAGGCGTTGTCCGTAGATGAACAATTATTTGGAAGGATAATCAGTAGATAAAATTTGATTCAAAGGAGTTCAATACTTCTGATGGTGAAAGATGTAGGTATTCAATAATTAGCACATGAATTTACGAGTTTGAAGAGTAGATTAGATTTTAGATATTTTGAGCTAATTTTTACTTCCTCGTATGCGCAGTGTATAAAGTAGGTATTATAAACGCGAAAAAAATCGACTTCGAGATTTTGACAAAAATGCACCTTTTAGAAGTCTTTGAGTGGTTTTCGCCGTATGTCCGTCTATGCGCGTCTCTAGAGCCTAAACGGTTAAACTAAATCAAATTACAATTCGTATTTACGCCTACTATTATCCAGAATAGAAACTATGAAGAGATTAACGCTATCACAAAACAATGGAGGGTAGTTTACTCTTGTTGATTTATACAAAGTGTCGATTTATTAAAAGATGGCTCTAACGATTTTGATTAAAATTCATTCAGTTATAGAACTTGGAGTCGTAAGTAATACTGCATGGCTCAAAACAACTATATAGCGCTCATATCGTTTTTTACGCCCAGCTTTTCCCAGTTTCTCAACAATCTTTGTCCAGCAATAATGCTTCAGTGTCTGTGTGGAATCTACATAATACTTGATATTTATGTATGGCATTACAGTTTCCCCGGTTTTGTTGTTTTTGTTTCCGTAAGAGTCTTTCCAATCAGAAAAGAGTGTACTGAGACCAGACGCATGCGTATATGAAATTTTTTCCTTTTTGTTTTTGTGGTCCTGTCCTATCTGTTCTAACTGCCAGCTGTTTTCAGCTTACTTAAAAAAGAAAATTATTAAAAATGAAACATTTCAATCTATACCTTATAAATGCATTCACATTAATCGTTCCCGCATTATGAAACTTTTGTATCTAGTATTCGTGATACGAGTGATACCTATCGAATCGGCTTTGAACGGAAGACAATCAAATGGCGTAGTTCTGAAAAAACTGATGACAGCTCAAGGATTATTAGTTTATTGTCTAAACCTGGCTTAGAATAATGAAGAATGGGAAACTTGGAGAGTGAGACAAAACGAGAGGAAGGAAAAGTACAAGCACGGAGAAAAGGGAGAGAGGTTTTAGAATGCATACACAAGAGGAACGGGGAAATTAAGAAAAGGCTCGTAAGGTAGAAAAAGTAAACAGCAAAAGAAGAAAAATAGAATGAATATAGAACGAAGAGTAAGAACGGGAAACAGACGGGCGTTTTTTTCACGACCGCGATAGTTGAAAAGAGGATGAATACGAATAAAGATAGAAGTGGTGAGAATGGAAGGGGGCGTTTGTCTTCATCTAAAAGAGATTGCGTCGAATAAGCCTCGCGTGCACATACGTCGGAATCTGATCATAGTGCGAAAAAATTAGAGCTAACTTCACGTTGCATAATAAAGAGTGGAATGCGACAAACAACACGAATGCCCCTTTTCGGTCATTAACTTAAAATACCTATGCTGATATTACAGCAATATCCTGCCTTGATAGATAAAGTGAGGGAGAGAACGTGTGCAAGGGAAAGAGAGATGGAGTGAGAGAGAGAGATAGGGAGAGAAAAAGATAAAGGGAGCAAAAGAAGAGCGAATGGAGTGATAGGGAAAGAGGAGCAGCCAGGGAAGGAAGCGGAGATGGTCTGAAGAAGTGTGGCGATTAGAACTCTACGTTTGTGAAGACGAGAGAAAGAGAGAGAGAGAATGCGAGAAAGAGGAAAGGTTTTAAGTGAGACGAGGGGGAGGGGAGGGAGGCGCGAGAAGGGAATAGTTGTTGGCGGTGGGGGTAAAATAGAGGGGTAAAAGAAGGCGGGGGGGGGCGTCTACGGGGTTTTTGGAACGCGGTCTCAGCGTCGCCGCAAGAGAGAGAAAGAGAGAGATACATAGAGAGAGATATAGAGAGAGAGAAAGAGAGAGAGAAAGAGTCGTGTGCCAAAAGCAGATCACACGCTGCCACCTAAAACCGCTCCACCTTTCTCCCCCACACACCTCCTCCCCTCTCTCACTCGCAGACTCCGCTTTTCGCGCCAGCCCTGCGACCCCATCAAGACGATCCTCTCTCTCTCTCTCTCTCTCCCAGACAGTCTCCACCCTTTTCGCGACTCACGCCCTCTCCCCACCTCATCCCCCTCCTCCTCCGCTTCTTCCTCCTTCCCCCTCCCCATTCCCTCCTCTCTCTCGTTTTTATATTCATACCTCCCAAACCCGACGCGATCCCGCCATAACCTCGCCCTCCTCTAAAACCGAATTCCGTTACCTTTCTCCCCTCCCCCTCTCCACTCCACTCCCTTCCTACCTCCACCACTCCATTCCCTCCTCCCCTCCGCCACTCCATTCCCTCCTCTCCTCCGCCACTCCATTCCCTCCTCCCTCCGCCACTCCATTCCCTCCATCCCTCCGCCACTCCATTCCCTCCTCCCCTCCATTCCCTCCTCCCCTCCATTCCCTCCTCCCCTCCACTTCCTCCTCCCCTCCACTTCCTCCTCCCCTCCGCCACTCCATTCCCTCCTCCCCTCCGCCACTCCATTCCCTCCTCCCCTCCACCACTCCATTCCCTCCTCTCCTCCACCACTCCATTCCCTCTTTCCCTCCGCCACTCCATTTTCTCCTCTCCAGCCTTCTTCCTTCAAAAATCTCATGCGTCCCGCCAACTCCCTTATTTTTTTCGCATGTTAAGATTCTCTTCGCCCCGCTCACTTTTACGTACCTCCTTTCCCTCTCCTTCGACTCCTCTGTGGCCTCGCTTCGCTCCCTTTCGCGTTTAGGGTTTGATTCTCTAACGCTTTCGCTATTATCGCATTGCTTCCTTCCTCCGAAATAAAGCAGGTTTTACGCCGACGGCGACGATCGCTTCCAAGAACGCTCCGCGACCTCGTTACGCCGTGCGTAAAAAGGGAGGAAATTAACGCCGATCCTTAATTTGTTTACTTCTACCACCTGGATATTAACCAGCTTTTAATAAAACGGGCACATTAGCTTTTCACTCTACTCTAAAATTCGTGGGGTAATTAAAAAAAATATTAATGCCCTCAATTTCATTTCGACTAGCGGTTATAGTTCTCGATGTCGTAAAAGTGAACTTCCACAGAGGAACGTACATGGCGCTGTAAATTACGCCTAAATTACATTTAAGCTCATAGGCCCACACTGTTCACGTCTAATCTACTACGTCCGTCGGCTATTTGTCTCATAGCGTGATTTCGCTGTAAATCATTGTGATTCATTGGAGAATTATCGAGCTCGTGTTAAGGCTGAAAACAAATTCAAGAATAAGCACTTGCTGAAGACGTTTGCCTCGTGGCCGAAATGCGCATCTGGTTTTTCATAAGCTCCTTATACCTAAAGACATAAATTTGAGTTTGTAATAAGTTTCTCCTCGTCCTAATCTAAAAACTAGGTGAAAATTTTAAGATAAAATGAATTAAGAACGGAATTTTTCGATCTTTAAAAAAAGTATTACCGGCATTATTCGAATCGCCCCGTCAACTTTTCCGTGGATCGAATTTGTCTTCGTCCCCAATGAAACGAACCGTCCTCTCATTTCATCTTTCCCTCTCCTTCGCGGCGAATATTAGTCATAATTCCACGCTATAATATTCATAATCCCTTTCTTTCATCCCGCTCGACTCCTTATGATGCTCCCTATTAATCCCTCCGTATCCTTTAAGCCCTTCGTCCCTTGTAAAACTCATATTCTGGACACGTAACGCCGAGTTAAGCACCCAATGCAAATCCTATTCGCGTGGACGACACCGCGATTCCTCGCACCCCATTCTCTTGCTAGTATAAACGCTTGTATTGCCCAACCTCGAGTACAACACTCCTCGCCCTCTTCTGTTATTTCATTTCCGTGTTGCGCATTTTAGAATGTTATCCAAATACGCCTCCGCTCAAAACTTTTACCTTTAAATTGTCCAATTATAATTTAATCCGGCATCCATTTATATAGAAACGGTAGCTTTATAAAACGTATAATATAGTTTTTTACAGATGGCATCAGAAATAAATTGTTTTTTATTCGTTTCAAGCAAAGTTTTTACAATCCTGCAAATAATGGAATTCAGATATGTGAACCATTCTGTTTTTTCGAGACCTTTCACATTTTCTTCGCATTCAGATGCAAGGCATTTAAACCTAACCTTCTCAAAGTATCTACGCCTGATTAATGCAGCGCACGTGGTCAAAGGTTAAAGGAAAAGGAAAATAAACCGGCCTCTCATCCCATGTTGTTTCTGTCATTTTATGCACCAATCGTTTACGTAATTCCCAAACATTACCTTTTTTACTCACTTGAACTTTTCTTCCTTCGTTAACCTCTTCATTAGTTTCGCGACTAGATTAGAATCCTTTAGTCAAAGCCGGTTTGTTGTTCACGTTTTATATCCTTTGAGTAATGCTCAAGTATTTTTATTCGATCGAATAGAAAAGTTCTTTCAAGTTTCGACGACTCGAATAGTGCGTTTTTCCTCCTTTTGCCTCTCATTCGTTAAATATTTTTAGCTCGAGTATATTTCGCCCTTCCTTGATGTATCGTACCGGAGGCATAGGAGCTCCATGTTTTTTAAATTTAAAAACTTCGGAGAGTATTCCTTGCGCGCATCTCACGAGGGTTCATGTCATTTCCCTCCTTTTTTCCCGCCTCTCCCATTCACCTTTATATCTTCATGAGCTCCTCCTCCTCCTCTCATATTTCTCCATTCCTCGTGTGTCCGACCCTTTCACTCGCTCTCCTCCCCTCGTGCTCTCCTTCCCATCACGCATCTCCGTCTCCTCTCCGATCCTCAGCCCCCTCATCTCCACTCCGACGCGTATTCGCCCCTTTCCACTTTTCTCCGTCAACCCCCTTTCCGCCCCACGTTTCAATCCGCACCCTCTCACCATCGCCCGGCTACAACGTGAGGAGTTGGGATGAGTGAAATATCCCACCCACCCACACACACACACACACACACACCTTTGATACGCTTCCTCCACCCCATCGTCTTTTTGATATTCCATACCAAACCCTTACCCCATCCTCTCCAGACATTCTCTTTCCATCCTTCCTCTCCTTTCCTTCTCCCTCCTCCTCTGAAAGCGGTTCATTCACTCCGGTTTCTCCCATTCCCTCGATCCCCATCTATCTCTATCTCCTCCCACTTCCTTTCGCAGTCTCTACCAACCTCTCCCTCCTATTCCAAACCCTGCAATCCGTATTTAAAAATTCCCCTTCTCTTTTTCGCCTGGTCTGCTCATCCTTCCCACCTCTCCTCTCACTGCCTCCCTCTCCTCCCATCTGGATATCCACTGCCACCTCCTGCTTTTCCCATCTTCCTCCATCCTTCACCCCGAGACATGTTAGAGCTTCGCTCCTGGCGCCATCACCCAATACCTTCTTTCCTGTACGGATACTATGATGCGCTCCCCCCCCCCTCTCTCCCTCGCACCTTGACGACCCAGACTCGCCAATTCCCCCATTCTCGCTCCTTTCTCTGTCTCCGCTCTCTCCTATCCCGCTCGAATTCGCTCTTTTTTTCCTATTTATATATACGTCAAGTTTCCCTTACCGTCGCTAGCTCTTTTCTTTTTAATCTTTCATTCGAGGAAAAGTCGACTTTACGGAATCAAATATAGCGAGCGGAAGTTCATGTCTTTGAAGGAGACCTCCGGTCGGATTTTTTCCCGCCAGGGTTTCTTTTTCGGCTTTGGGATTCTGGAAAGGATGAGGTGAAAACTGCGAACAGAATCGACCTTCTTCCTTTCGGGTTGTGATGTTTTTGGCAGAGGTACAGAGGAATGACAGCGTATCAATACAAACAGATGTTCACATACACAAATAAATAATATTTTATAAAAATATATACCTAAGTGATATACATGTCAAGTCGAGAAGCGGGTCAGAATGATGGAAATAGATAGTAATCGGATGTTTAGCCATTCAGCGATACTAAATTAGAAACATAATTTTTTATGCCTTTGGATAAAGCAATGAGCTATGGATGTGCTATGATTTATGCGGCGGAGGTAAAATATTTTACCAGTTTTAAATTCCTGTATTAAGACATCTCAAAGAAGTGGCGTACGGAAACGTTCTGCCCTTCCCTCACGCAGGAGTGAGGGGTGTGCAGCACCCCACTTTCTCTAAGATATATTATGACTTCTTTAGAAAATAATTTTAATAAAACAGCGCCATTTTTCATAGAAAAAATATTTATTTTTTATTTTTCTCATTTAACAAATTATTACCATAAACATGTTCGAAAATTGACTTATTTATCATATCTTTTGGCTGGGAAACGTTGCTAATCACAAACCTCTTTACGTCCACAGAAACTATCTTGAACGCCAATCGAGGTAACTACTTTAACTATAGAACGATCAAGTAAACCATATGTAATTCTAATTGTAATTAGAATCATCATTTCATTAAGAATTTCAACCGTTTTATGGCTTCAAGAGATGGCTTGATCTCCAAACTTCAAACAAATTTAAAATAAGACTGTGCTCTTGCGTGCTCATCTAAATCCTTAAAAACACGACTGAACCTCGTATATTGGAGAACGCAAAACAAGGAGTTCAAGGAGTGAAAATTAGTCCTAGATTGGAACAAAACTCAATGCACCGTATTCTTATGTACTTCCACTCAACACCTGCTCTAGTCCCACCGTTAACTCTACATTTTCCCCTTTCCCATTCGGTATTCTAGCGAATCTAGTACGTTTCTTCTTATTTCTCTTTACTAACTACCCTCCTTATAATCCGACACCAAAGCCTACCTCTCCCTCTCCACATATAACTAACTCTTCAGTCTGCCTTTGCTCCCTCTTCTCCTCTCTCAATATCCACTCCATGTGGTGCTCCGCCCTTTTTCTTCCCCGCCCTTCGAAGAAAATAAAAAAGTACCTCCGCAGGAGTCGTTATTTCTCCTTTTCCCCTCTGTACTCAGCACTCCCTCGTAAAAATCCGCGAAATTTTCTATTCAACGAAGCGAAAAGTCAACTCATTTGCGTCGTAGGTTTAAGCGTGTCTTTAATTTCAGGTTGCATAAACTCGGAGAGGTTTTGATGAGTTTTGGCGTACGTTTGAATCCATGATTAAACACTTCGCTCATAAATAGAGCAAGTTCCGATAGGTGCCCGTTTAAATAACCAGGCCTTCTACACGCGCGTCTAAAAATCCGTCTTTTAAATCGACTAAAAGGTCGTGTCGTATTTTCTTTTCAAGCATCTTTATTATATTATTATGCTGCAACTTTTGCAGTGGAATCTTCTCTATCGGATAGTGCAAGAACAAACTGCAACATGATTAAGGTGAATAAATAAATTATTCGTGTTGATCGATCGCGAATGCGTAAAGAACTTTTTCAAACTACGTCCATCTCCAATTCGTATATTTTTAACTGTAATATGGTTTCTACCTTTATTCAGGTAATTATTTATATCCATTTAGTGATATAATAAGTAACAATTACGTTATATCAGTAAGTAACAGTAAATAATAGAGAGAATTTATATCCTCTTTCATATGGAATAGTCACGATTCGATCAACTCTCCATTTTTCGTCATTATTATTACGTTCTTTTCACGAAACGAAATATCTTAATTTCTTATACACCTGCAATGAATGCGGGCATGTCTGTCGCACGTATCATACTCCAACCCTTTGACGAAATTCCAGGAAATTTTTCGCTTATAACCCTCATCAAACTTCAACGAGAAAATGGCGCATTTGAACCGTATCGCTGGATCGGTAAGGTCATATTCCTGGAAACAACGGGGAAGAGCAAACCCTTTTAACGTTTCTCCGTACTTCCGGGAGTACACATATTCATCCATGTTTGTCGTCGGTTCTGTCATCTTTACCTTCCTCGCACTCTTTCAATTTCGTTCTCTTCACTCGGAGCGTACGTTCGCAATCTCTCTCGATCCCCCTTCTTTCATCTCCCGCTCTCTTTCTCTCTCTCGCGCTCGTCGCCATCACTTCCCTTTCAGACGAATCGCGTACTCTTTAAAACCATCTCTTCCGCTTTCCGCACCACTCCGCTGCTAAGCGTGCCAACTGCAATTCCCATCTCCGCCTCCTCGTCTATTCTTCCGTTTCTCTCTTCTCCTGTTTCTCCACTACCTTAACTTCCGCACGCAATTTTCGCTCCATTTCAAGAATATCAAACTCTTCTCGCACGGATGCTAAAAATATTTGGTGGGCCGCGTGCCATTTTTGTCAAGTAAGAGCTTATTAATTAATTATATTAAACTCAAACAGGCATTCATCCACTAGGAATGCAGCTTAGTTTAAAATTATTGTTAAAGCCATTTTAAAGTTTTAAACTTCTTTACAAGGTTAAGCATGTATGTCAACATAAAAGCTTTGCGCTTCAGTGTGCCGGTAGCGTTCAAACATATTTGTTGACCAAAGTGGCCGACCGCGACCTCTTTGCACTAATAAAGACCTCGCAGTCTTTCCAGGGTTACATTTTGTAACGTTGAAACACTTTTTTGAGGGGTTTCGCCTAAAAAAATTAAAATGTTTTTAAATTCAACTCATCACTATCAGTAAAAAACGTATTTTAACGCCATTCGTAGTTTTATCTTCACAAGCTATGATTTCAAAATCATGCAGAGGTGGGAAGAAAAATTATTTCTTTATAATATTTTTGCGTGTCCCTTAAAGTGCACCCACGCTTGAGTGCCACTGCTCTATTCCATCTACTACCCAACTGTGGTGCCAAAAATATTTGGAGGGGCAAACCAAAATTTTAAAAACAAATTCGATAATAATAACAGTACTAAAACTATGTTTTAACTAATTTTTATTGCACTAGTCATACAAATGAAAGGTAATTTTATATAAAGGACAAAAACGTGCAATATTTTATAGTTCTATTTTGTGATAATTTTTGGGTGAGTATAGTATTCAGCAGAGGTACCAAGAGGGGCGGACTAGTTAAAGAGAAGAAACGGAGCAAGAAGACCTCTTGTTTTGAGACCTCTCTCCATTTTCTTTCCACGCTCACTCGTGCGTTCCTCTCCACTCCTCTCTCATCACGTAGTCCCTCCTATCTTTCCATCTGTCCCAACTCCCATCATCTCTTCGGTTACTGTCCCTTACTCTCCCCTCCCCCTCTTCCTCCGCCTCCCCATTTCTATCGAGGCCACCGTCTCTCCCTCGCCCTATCTTCATCCGCCCTTAAGCTCGTGCGGCTCATGCCAACAAGGGTATGAGGAGGAGCAACCCCTGACCCCAACAAAGCGCTCATTTCTTGCCCCTCCCTATCTCTGCACCCTCGTCCCTGCCGCAAGGGACACGCGCCCCCGAGTATCTCGCATTGGGTAGGTCGGATGAGGAGAGAGAGAGAGACAAAGAGCAAGGATATCGTTTCTCGATCCCCTTGCTCTTTCAGGATAGAGTTAATCGAATCGAAAGAGGGGGAGATGCGGGGAAAAAAGTTAAAAAAAAAGAGAACGTGGGGATAAATAACAAAGGGTTCACTCACGTTCCGTGCACTTCCTCTTTTATTTACTTTCCCTTTCATTTTTCTCTCGCCTCCCACCGATCTAATCGGACCGCCGTCGCTTTCGCACTCGCCCTCTAATTGCTTCCTCCTCCTCCACGTCTCCGTCTCATTTTAGATATCCTCAGTGTAGTCTCGTGGAATTTGCAAGAGAGTGAGAAAGAGTTTAAAGGGATGCGTATTCATGCCACGTATCGTTTCCCTCGCCCTTTTCTCTAACCTCGACCCTCTTTCACTCTTGCCTTTCCATTTCTCTTGCCCTTTATCCTTTCTGTAATCTCGGACCTCTTTTCTATCCCGTTCTTTAATCCCTATTCGCCATTCCTTGTGCCCGAAAGTTCCAATTTCCTTCTCCCTATCCTTTCACATTATTTTTACACATCTTCCAAAATCCTCTTTGGGCAATCCCTTTTGCCTATCCCATTAAATTTGTTCCCTATCCCTTACTCGAGATGCCCTATCTTCCATTCTCTACACCAGGGATCTGCAATCTAGGATTCGCGAGTCGCATGAGTTCTCCAAGGGCGAAGCTGTGATGAAGAAAACAACGAAAACGGCCATAAAACATCTCATGTTAAAGATTTAACGCTGAAAAATCTTTAAACTTGGTTTTTCTCTCATATGATATCACATAATTTTTCGTGGAATTAAAAATTAAAACTCCTGCACCGTAAAATGATCCAGATGACCAATCAAACGTCAATGAATAAAAGAAAAAAACAAAGATTTTCAAACTAATACTTACAAGTTTGCTGGACAGGGGTGGCCCGCAGAGACTTGTTTGTCGAAAGGTTTAAAAAGATGAAAAAGGGGGGGTTACACGCACGCACACACACATCCACACACAATCATTCGGGGACTCTGGAGATTTAACTATATACGTATTTCGGGGGCTATGCTCCCATCTTCAGTAGTATGAGTTGTTTTAGTTTCTATTTTTTAACAATTTTTCAGCAACTTCTCTCATAAACTCATATCCGGTCAGCTGAAACATTCGCAACCATGAATTCGTCCTGCCTTGTAGAAAAGGATCCCGACGCCTTTTCTATGCCAGAGCACTGTATTACTCATTCCCATCTCCATTTGACGATTATAATATCCTTATTACTTATCCCAATATCCACTCTTTTATCCTTTTCCCTATCCATTTCTCTTTGCCTACAACTCATCCTGTCTCCAAATCGATTACAGTAGCCTCTTGCTTAACGCGGAGATTACGTTCTTGGAAGATACCTCGCAAAGTTAATACCTTAGAGAAAAAATCACGTTTTAGTGTAGGTTCCGAGCAGTGATCGCCAATTTCATACATTCAGGTTAAATAAGTGTAACTTTGAAACCGTCTCCGAGTATTGAAATATCATAAAAAATTTCAGTTCGAAACAAGAGGTTATGAAACACAACTAAGGGTGCAATGCTTTTTAATCTTTTTCTGCCGCAAAACCCTTTTGCAAATAAATTTTCCGCGGAATTCTTTTTCCAAACACATTTTCGCGGAATTCCTTTTGCAAATACGTTTTCCGCGAAATTCCCATATCTTATATATATATATATATATATATATATATATATATATATATATATATATATATATACTATAACAAATTAAATAAAAACAATGATAAAAATTATAATACCTGAATGGATGTTACTCGATATGCGCAGACTTATTTTATTTGTATTTAGCTATTATTTGTAATTATTATTATTAGCAATTTTTAAAATAGTTACAAGATCATACAAATATAGAAATTTTCGTCAAATATTTACGGATACCCAAGGTACCGCAGGGCCCAGGTTGAAAACCACTGAATGCAAACAAATTGTCGCATGTTGAGCTCAATCCAGCCATCAAATGTATCTTCGTATGCTCCAATGCTAAAACCTACCCAACTTTGCACGGTTTCGCTTTACACGGTTTTTTCCAGGAATGCATGTATCTACTGTGCAAAGCGAGGGATGGATTGTATGATCAAATCCGCGTTCGGGAAATACCCCGCTGGACGTTTCACCAGCTCGATTTCTCTGTTCCCTTTACCTTTTCCCCTCTTTCTCTGTCGAGAACCAATGCAGGGTTGTAACGTTGAAGCTGCTTGCGAGCGCCTCGTCTCGTCTCTCATTTAATCCCAACGTAATTATAATTTCGAAAGAAAAAACTCTTTCACCTCAATCACATAGGGACTGCCCCATTCGCATCCGCAGTCCCTACTAATGCCTCCAGACGTTTCGTTTTTTTTCGAATCCTTCCCCCCCCCCCTCTCTCTCTCTCTCGCACACTCTAATTGCCCCTCAATTTTCCAAGAAGTGACCGCCGCGATAAAGGTAAACACTTTCTCGTCAATGTCGGTCCTCGTTAATGGTTTAATAAACTTCCAAATAGCCAATAAAAGCCACGGGTAAATCTTTTCCTGGGTTCGACGGAGGTTTACACTTTGAAAAAAATCAGTCCCGTCTCTTCATTTGTGTATCTTACACATTCTCTGCGATGTGGTGATGGCTGATTTGATAAAAGCCTTCGCCTGTAAATTGCGACTCCTGAGGTGAAAACTCGCATACGCGTTCATCGTAAATTCTAATCAGCGCCATCCATATCATCCTACAGTAATAAAACGGCAAATTGCAGCGTTTACGATTATGCGCGATAAAGAAGTGACTTGGAGTAAAATTATGGGAAAAAAACTGTAGTGTTTGATTGAGGAAACAAGGTGTAAAGAATTCGGAAAACATATTGGCAGCACCTGCGTCTAAGTAGCGAATGCGTACAGCATCCATTCCGATTTAAAAGCACAGTTTTATAAAATGTTACACTAATCGCTATTGTTTGAATGCGCCGTTTCGTTTCTTAGCTTAGTTTCGTTTCTCAGTGCCTAAGAACTAACGAATCTCTTTCGGATGTTTCCTCAATTCTCGTTTAAAAGAACGCGCGTTTTTAGTATTATCTACGTAAAGATAAAAATTATCTATTACAATGACGTCATCCTTCCGGAAGAAATGACGATAATCTGCCGAAAATAGACCAAATAATGACCTCATCGAAAATTATCGCCCACAAATAAAAAGATCACGTCCTTTTAGAAGGGGAGCGTGAAAATAATAGCAATCCTGTCGTCAAACCAAGTACGACCGTTTTTTTTAACGATTTGGTTAATGCCACCCTATAAGCTCGCTCGTGTCCTTTTCCTCTCTTCCAGGTCATTTTAGTCCGCACGTTCACCTCATCGTCATTATTCCATCTCCTTCGCTCCCTCCCAGCCCCCTCCCGTCCCCTTCCCACCCGCCCCCCTCCCATTCTCTCACTCTTCTTCCGGTTCCCTTATCAGGCGAGGCCTTAGAACTTTTCACTCACTCCCTCCCGTATTCTCCCCTTCCTCTCTCTCTCTCTCCTTCCACCTCTATGGTGGCACGGGGTGGCACTTAGGGATGATAACCTATAATAACAGTCTTCCATCTCGAAAATTGCGGCATCTCTCTCTCTCTCTCCTTCCTCCACCCTCTCCACTCTCCTTTCTTTGCCCTCTTTCTCCTCTCTCTCACTCTGCCTTTCCTCATCCCCTCCTTTACGCGTTCCACCGGGGGCCAAAAGAGACGCATTTACTGCCCAACACAAAATTATCGTGAAAGGTTCTCTTTTTCTCTCTCTCTCTCTCTCCTGTTCTCTTCTCTCCTCCCTCCCTCTTTAACTCCCAATATATTTAACAGGGTAGGATACGGGAGGGAAGAAGAGATGGCATTTCATTCGCACTCTTTTTTTTAACGCTTCGTTTTAGTAGGACCGGGTTCGCAAAAATAGAGGAATCGGGAAGATTGGTTGGAGTGAGAGAAACAGGACGCCAAACAAAAGAAGGAAAGGAAAAGAATAAGATTCTGCCTCGAACGGGAACCTTCCGAAAAACCTTATCAATGGGATGGTTTTTTAACATTCACTTAAAACTTTTTTATGGCCTTTCCGTTTTCTTTTTGGGAGAAAAAAGGTGTTGCGAGATGGGATGATTTCCGCCATTTAGATCCTCCGAATATTTGCTTCCGAAACATTCGTCTATAAAAGGCTCGCGTGAAAGTTGTCTGGGAGGTTTGTTCGGTTTGTTTTTCATCCCTCGATTCCCAGCGGCCATGTTTGCTAGGGGACATTTCACTGCGCGTGCGCGAAATTGAAAGGTATCCCGTTACGCTTGAGCCCTCGATGTGAGCGTTGCCAATAAAGGGAATTGTTAATGTTCCGATGAGTCATCCGTCGCCATTACAATAATGGCGGATAATTAGGGACCGTTATTCTTTCCGAGCGCATTCAATATTCCAAATGACTTCCAGTAGTCGAGGAGAATAAATGTCTTCCTTGAAATTTGAGTTCGTACGTTTTTAAAATGGAGCCATAAAAATATTTCTTTAGCAAAAATTCAATTGCCGAATGAGCAAACCTGAATGCCCCATTTAAGTAAACCCTTAATGAGTATGATTATTATACTGTTCAATTATCTGGACAATAAAAAATTTAACTTCTTCAAAACCAAAAGTGGGAAGTTTTAATCGGAAAAATGTGCTATTGATACTTACTTTTTGCATCCAAATAAATCAGAGTGACGCCGGTAAAAGTAATTATCGATATATTCTTCTGAAATAGATTGCTTTAGAATAATTGAGCTAATTAATCCCTGCCCAAACCGTTTAATAACGAAAATACCCGCCTACAGTAATAATCAACCAAAACAGATGGCGTATTAATTTTTTTTCCACAACCACCGCCTTTAGCATCCTTTTAAACCCTATTTTTAAAGCAACTTCCTGAAATTTATGGGAGTATTTCTCGGAAATATCATTTCCCGCCGTTCCTTAAAGTGGAATGATCCAATTAGGCACAACAGTCAATTAAAAGCAACCCAGGATATTTATTGTGAAAATTGCTATAATTTTCAACGACTAATAGTAATGGCGAAACCTTTAATCTAAAGATTCCGGGAAAAATCCTTACGTGCTGCCTTTTCTCAGACCGAGGCCCGTCTAACACACTTCCTATTCGTCCAATCCCACGCGCACAGATCACACTCCAGATTCACTCGATCCAAAATTCCTGGACCGAGGTCCCAAAAAGAGCCCCAGCCATCCAGGCGGCCGTCTGGTTTTAATTATCCCCGACTAGTGGCAAAGGAACAGGGGGCGGATGAAATAGATTCCAGGGGAGATTTCTTTTATTTCCCCGGAAAAAGAGAGCGAGGGAGCCTGGAAGATCGTTTTCGCACGACTTATTTTATCGACGCGCCATTTAAATATGAAAATAATATCAAAAAGGTTCTGATCTTTTGAAATTCTCGTTAGGCGACGTAAAAAATAAAGGAGGTCGTCAATCTCGAGACTTTTGTTCTCCAATCACCGATAATTTTTTTCTTTTTTTTTACCTTCTCCGCGACCCAATCCAGACGTCTTTCGGATAAAAAGTAAACGTCTAAATGCGTCCGCGCCTATAAATTAAAATTTTATGGTCACCTGTACGTGTTACTGACTCCTTCGCCGGAATCTGGCGATAAAAGTAATTTTAGGCACTGTTATCTCTTAAGTCACGAGTCGTAATAATTGTAAAAGTCTCATAATTACTGATCTTGCGTAACAGGATTGAAAGCCTCTAAAACAATAACATTTCCAAGTTAAATTTTATCTCTATATGCTAATTTACAAGCAAGAGCTAGAACTACACCAGATAACTCTGCAGGTTATTCATTCGTGTAGTTTTCGATCCTGCTGTTTGATGGGAGGAGCGACTAAAACCCTAAAAAATAAACAAAAAGAGTCATCGAGCTTATTTTATGTTTCGAGTGCCATAAATAATCTAAGTAACTACCGTAGTCATAAAACGCTTGAGTGAACCAGATTAGCATATAACCTACAAACTAGCCACCTTTGGGAGTAATTCGAATAGCTTTAATTCTAGTAGCAAATCTGTTTTACTGGCTCTTTTCGTAGCTACTGAGGTTAACTAGATCAGGATAACAACAAAACTTTAAATGAAAGTTTAGTTGAACAGCAAAACGCGCAATAATGAAATTTTACTTTTTCTAGGCTGAATATCTCCGGGGAGGTAATACCGATTTGAGGACACACATTTATAGGCAATTGGAAGTCATTCGATAAAGAAGGGTAAATAAACAGAGGAAGAAAAGGGTACTCTGTCATTTAAATTTCAAAATATGATATAACGGTAGTTTATTGTTAAATAATATAAATGGCAGCTATTTAAAATAGCTTATCGGTAAAGATGCAGAAGAAAGTCGGATTCTGCTCTTGGGGCATTAATTTCATGCAACCTAAATAATGAATATATCCATTTGCGACATTCGTTGAATTTTCATACGCCTTCAAATCGAGATCAAAGGATAAATATTGTAAACAAATTGACCGTCAACAAAAAACAACTATTGCCAAGGTTATTTAAAAAACACTCATTTTTATCTTACAAAACTTCATTATTTTTTGTTCGCGAAAATAAAAATAATCGTCTTACACCAAGTACAAATCGAATGCTATATTTATCGAGCCACGATTCAGAAGCTCATTGCCGCAGCCGATATCCCTGGTGTAACGAACTAGTTACAATCTGATCGATATAATTTTTTCTTTCACGATAAGCACGTAGTGTCGGCAGCAACTTCAGCTCGACGAGTTTATTTTAAAAAAAACAATCGCCTTTAGCGCGTATGCGGAAAGCCGTGGACATTTTAACGTTCGCGGATGCGCCTCGCACAAATTGAGCCGTTGAGAACATTGCCGATGAGAATAATGGGAGCGAGGCTCCCTTTAAATCCAACCGACCATTTTCTTACGACTTGGGATTTTCCTCCAAGCGACGATCATCTCTCTCGCGATATAAATTGCGACGCGAGGATAAAAAAAAATAACGCCCTCCATTCCACGGGACTTGCAAAAATCTCTCGTTTTTCGAATGATGAAAATTACGGGCGTCCTTGTGCATGTAAAACGACGCCGTTTCGCAGCCACCTGTCTCATTCCGCGGTCTTTTTTATGGTGCCGTTCCTCGGAGGTGGCGGATAAAAGGGGTGGTCTAAATAAAAAAAAAGACGAAAGCGAGGCGGATGGCGGTGGCAAAACACTTTCGACAGTTATGATTGATAACTATCGCGAAGGATTCGAGGAAGAGGGAGCGTTTTTTCTTTTAAAAAAACGACGGATAGCGCCGATCCCCATTATTAAATAAGGAGGCTGTCTCGTTTAATGAGCCGGAACCGCTTGGAAATGCGAAAGAGACTCGTCGTTTGGGTCATACGATCTTCGGATGATGAAATAAATAAAAGAGTGGAGATTCCCGTCGTCCTTCGGGATTATTTTTTTTTGCGCGACGCGGATTTCCCGAGTCGTTTTTTTTTCTGTTTAATCTCGCGCTAAATTCGCGCTTAACTTGGAATTTCTTACGACGTCGGACAGGAGAAAAAGATTGCGGAAAAGATTCTGACGAGTCTCTCACATATTCTCTTGTGTTCGTCACGATGCCTTATTTAATGTTTTTTCGTCAAATATCGCATTTGTTTTTCGTCTTAGTAAGGGATTATTTATGTTACTATAAAATTCATAGAAGGAAGAATGCTAGGAAAGAGACAAAGAGGTAGGAAGAGGAAAGTTATAGGCATTAAATGCGTTGAAAGAAGGAATTGGGTATGAGAATATGAAGAGAAAGGCATTGTATAGCACAGGTTGCGTTGGTTAGGGCTTAAAACCTACAGAATTACGGAGATAGATCTACCACCACTTTTTCCCTGCCTTCTCTTTGCCATCATAATTTCCATTGCGATATTTCTGCCTAATTTCTGCTTTGTTTAAAAGAAGAAGTCCAAACCAGGACTAATGCAGGCTGGTATCCCAAAGTTAACGTCCAGAATTGATTACATATATTGGCAGGAAATGTTTCAGTATGTGTTAGTCATTCCAAGGAATTCTCATACCATAAATATCATTTGTAATTCATAGTTTATCAATGATAAAAAATTGGAAAACAAATTAATAGAGTATTACCAGGTTTAAAATGCTAAAAGCAATGTCAAAATCTCTTTCTGACATTATATTTTGCATGTATTTTTTTAATTAAACGAATTTATTAAATGTTACTGTTCATACGCTAATATGTATGGATCAACTGCCCATTGCTGAAGGGTAGTCGAGCGGAGAAGAAAATAACCCATTTGTTCACTCGTCTGTGCTCAACCCGAGCTCGGTAATAATCGTCTCCATGGCAACAATCCGATAAAATGCGATTTAAAACGCAAAACCGCTATGTTTTAGTGAAAATCCAAACAAATACGATAAATTATCAAACTTCTGCGATAAGAATTAGAATTTAAGTTCTTTTCCCCTTATAACAGTACAAACTTTGCTTCGGTATCACAATTTTAAGATATTTTAAAGTATTAATGAAAACATCTCTGCACGATGGATTTGAGGTTTCCTATGTAAAACAAATAGGAAAAACGCTCCTGGAATCGAACCCGGGACTTAAAACTTCGCCAAATAAAATATAACCCGGAGGTGGACCCTGGCAGCACGAGCCTCATACCAAGTTTCATGGAAATCGGTTCATTGATGCAAAAGTTGTTAGTGGGGGACATACACGCAGACACGACCATTTCATAAGGCTATGTTTCCTTTGGAAACGAGCCCAAAAAAATATAAATCGTTTGATATTTTTAAAATCTTGAGTATTCCAGCATCATAAAATAAAATGACTCATCGGAGATTATTAACATAATACCAATACATTGATCTAATTCCATCTGTTCGCAGTTTAGGTTTAATCTCGCGTTTTTACGAGCTTGAAACCTTCCTGTCTCCTCCTTCAAGGAGCTTCATATTTAAAGCCTCATCGCGACACTAAAAATCAAGTATGCTTTTTCTGTCTCTTCTGTTGTTCACCATAGCTAGCCGCCTTTTTCTCTGCACATTAGCATATTCGACAGGTGTTCGTTTCATTTTCTCTCTCTCTCGTCCAATTCACTTCTTCCGTTTTTCTCGGAAAGTCCCCTCCCCCTATCTCCGAAATGCCTTTTTTCTTTTAAAGTTCATAAAAGAGGAGTTATAATATATTAATGTATTCATATTTCTCCACAGTTCTCCACCCTCTCTCTCTCTTTTCAAGGACCCAACTCTCCAATTGTTACCGGATTCAATGCTCCTAAATCTGTTTCAACCACCTTTTCCATGTTTCTCGTTTTCCGTCCCGATTTTATTTCCGACCCTGTCGGAGGTGTGCCCAGTTCTCTTCGGGTTACACAGCTTTGTTTAATGCTTCCTGAACTTTTCAACCATTTTATCTCCACTTCCTTAAACCAATCTTAACCTTCGCAATTATTATTGAGCTAACCCGACAAGTTCAGCGGCGTAGCTCACATTCTACGCGCTCTTCCGTTTTCCCCGATCAAGTTTTATTTTCTCTTTAAAGAATAAAAAAAAGGTTCGTTTTATAACTGTATATATTTTGGAAATTCAAATTTTTAATGCAAGGGAGTGAAAAACCCTGTTTCTTAAATATATGAAACTTCTTTGTGTTTAATTCGATATTACCTCTGCAATAGTTCAGTTTAGTTTACTATGCATCGAGAGTAAAATTACGCCCTCTACAGTGAAGAGGTTAAGAAAGGCAATTGTCAGATAAGAAACTTACTACCTCGATTGCTTAAACAGTTTGAGTTTTGGAAAGGAAAATGAAAATTCATTTTTTTATTCTTCAAGTAGTTTACTCTTCACAAAGTTTTAAAAAAATCACCGTTTGCAATTTCTAAATTAATTGCTATTGATGGGGTATCTAATCTAAAACAAAAACACTCAAACAATATCGGCAATTGTTAGAAGAAAATAATCATGAGTAATAAATCTACAATGTTAACATAAGGTTGGAGGGAAAAAAGGATAAGTTTCATCGTATTTTTACATCCACTTCAAAGGATTATCAAATGACCGCGGTATTTAGATAAAATTTAAATTTCTCCACAAATTGTGATGCAAATTCACTTGAAATCAGTAATTCTGAAAGAGCGAAAGAATTATGTCATTTCAAGCTAAATCGTTGAATCATGTAGTGATTAATGACTTCGGTGGAATTTACCGCGATTTTCCTCTCATGTTCCTGCAATTCTGTTAATTCATTTTTAATAGCAATACCGATTTGTACCAGATTATTTATTCCTTGAAATATTTTTTCCTTAAGTTGGTCATTTTTTAAGAAAAGCGTTATTCTCACTTTGCTGTTCCCAAGTATCATACCCTTAATTCAGTTTTGATCGGTATTTGCTTATGCATTTATCCTGATGATGTTCTACCCATATTTCATAGTATCTTTGTACACATCATTTCAAAATTAAATTACGCAATTCAAAAGTTGCATTAGTTTTTCAGCAGAATGCATCACATCATAATGATATTCAATTCATGCATTAAAGCGTAGGGGAAAAGATGTCGAATTGAATTCTCTGGATGTTTTTCTCCCTGGACGATAAAATAAAAATTTATTTTGACAATTACCTCATTAAACATATGAGACTGACTCTCTGTGTAATAAAAATAAACCATAAAATCCTCTTAAAATCATTTCGAATGGCATCATTTCCATTGCATTTAATCTTTCTTTTGGATATGTAAATAAATTTAAAAGCGATTTTGCCGGGGATTCTCCAATCTCAAAACAGCGCCCAAGGATCTGCTGCTGCAGCTATCCTAATAATCGTATACATAAACGTCCATCGAAGGAGTTTATAAAGATGTATTTGTTAAAATATTTGTTATGGGTAAAAAATAAATTTGATATTATTAGTTGTTAAGAGATCTTATTAAAAATAAGTTAATGTCCAAAACTCCTAAAGCCATAACAATGTTGACATGTTATCGTTTAAGGAGTTTTAGACATTAACTTATTTGGAATGAGCCATAAGTGAATTAAGCTTTACCAACTTCACAAGTGATCTTATTGTCAAGATGAAGTGTTATTTCTTGAATTCCCGCTGGTTCGTGCTAATGTATTCAAGTCGAATCTCAACGTCCTTTTACGAGACAAGACTTCGGATCGATTTAAGTCGCAGGACGAAAATTAAAAACGAGACACCACTACAGCGATTTCCTCCACAGCAAATCCGAGGTCACGAGTTTGGCGATAAATATTCTTTATTTGTCGAGCCACATCCCAATAGTTTTGAGAAAGGGAGAAAACATTTTCATTCCTTTTTTTCCTCGTGAAGTGGCATTAGTCTTCAACCGTGAAATATGAGCGAAGCGGCCATCAATTTCTTCCCCTCCTCGAAATTTTTATTATTCCTTCCCTTAGCACTTTTACGAGTCAACCCGTGACCCCTGTCTCAACTCTCTACCCTCGTCCCCACCATCTTTCATATCTGCAAGAGCTACGTTTTCCTCGAGGCACAGTCTACACCGCAGTCCATCCTGTGTCCTCTCTCTCTCGCTAACACAATCCTTGCTTCTCCTCACCTCCCTCAAATGCTATTTGTCTGCACCTCCTTACTACAAATCTCCAGAATCCGTGCGTTATAGCATTCTAAATCAAACCGGAGCAGCGCTGTTTAGGAATGCTTCGGTTGGCACATGGAGGCGAGATGGAAAATCACACCCCTCTTCCACGAGCAAATTTTTCAATTGGAATAGAGTTCGTGTAATTTAATGAAAAAACTATCTGGGAACATATGAGATAAACCTAGATAAGCTTAGTAATTGAAATTCACAAATGGTCTCCTAATATTCAATTATCATAACAATATCAATTATTATTTTGCAGACATTGGTAAATACGGGAACGCACTACAGTAAAAATTCCAAAAACCGGCAACCTTGGGAATGAGAGATATCCGGTTTTTGGAGTCAATGTTTCTTTCTTATACTCCTTGAGGTCATAATCGTTTTTGCCGCCAATACCATACTCTTCGAACAATTTCCGAACGGAAGTAAGTACCTTTTTTGCAGCACTCCGCATAATTCAACCTTCTTTTTAATCGAAATGGAAGTATTCTTTACGAAATTATTCATGGAGCTGTCTGCTGGCCTTTCCGATTTATATTTTAAATGTCCTTACGGAGACGAAATTACAAAACATTTCACAATTCACGGTATAACGCTATGCAAGCCTAAACGTCGCCGAATAAAAAAAAAGAAAATCGGGCAGCGTGGCTCGGAAGCAGACAGGTTTATCACAGAAATAGATCGGTTAGCGCCGAATTAAAGTGAACTTGTTTGCCGCGCACGGAATTTTCTAATGGAATGTTTTTCTTAATGTCTGGTTTTCGGACTTTTTAATGTATCTCCAATTGTTATCAGAGGCGAATCCATACTCTTCATCCTCGGAGGGGGAGAAGGTATAAAGGATAGAAAAATAAACTTTGAAATATCTTCAAAAGCTTAGATAATTTAGTACGTGAAACGGAAACTGATAACATTTTGTATAACAAAATAAATACAGTAAAAATTATAATTTCGTCCTTATATTATTTTTTATCATTTTGTTATTTTTTCGGTGTTCTGAAGTCTTGATGGGAGAAAAATTATCCCCTTTATCCCTCCTGGATCCGCCCTCGATTGTTACTTCTATCACACTTTTACTTGGCATTCCCTTGCGTGGCAGTTTACCCGAAATCGTCTTCATTATTCTACGACCCGAATGTCGAGATATATTTTTTTAAAACCGCCGACCACATCCGCCTCGACGTCTCTTCGAATTACCTGGTTTTACACCTTCGAACCAGTGAGAATGCTCTCCGAGGAGACACTTCTCGGCATTCTTCTCTCGTTTCGACAAGAGGAGTAAAGAAGAAATGGATAGGAGAGAAAAGGATAAGACGAGTAATTAATGCCCCACATACAATTACCGCTCAAAAGACGTTCGGGAGAAGAGCCCGTGGGATTCGCCTTTTTCAGTCGCCATTTTGACAGGGGTGTGGAGAAAGCGTATTTCATTTCACGCGGGGGATCAGCCCTCCGCCCAAAAGGGGATCTCTTTTATTTGTGGCGCCCAGGAGATAACGGATCGTCCTTTCCAGCCTTTTATTGCGTTAGAGATCTCTTATGGTCTCCCATTCTTCAGCACGAAGGCTCCTCTCCATCCCAACCTCTCCCCCATTGACTCCTTTCCGGTTATGACCCGGTCCTTCCATTCGGAATTGGATTTAGGCCTAGTTGGATGATTTGCCGAGAAGCCAATAAATCATATGATTATACTTTTTGGTCGTGTACTTAATTTTGAAAAATTTTGGGACCGCGCGTCGAGTCCTAACAAATCTCGAAGCACTAATGCCTTTTAATGCTTTCGAGTGAAGACGCACAATAAAGTTTTTTTTCGTCCCGAAAACAGTTTACGTCCGGAAACGAGGCGTGGAACGGCTGTTTATGGATGGAATTCCAGTAAGGATGACCATAAAAAGATATCTTTAACGCCCTCGGTCAGTTTAAAATGTGGTGGAATATTTGAAGTATTTTGTTTTTTAATTATTTATTATCCTTTCTAAGATTACGAGAACTATTCCATCTGAAGAGACTTATATAATTCCTTGTATTATTAAGTTGAATTTATACTTTGCTTTAGTTCGTTTGGAAATATTGTACGAAAGCATTGAATATCTCAACTATTATGGCAATAACATTCTCGAGTATAAATTAAAAGAATTCACATTTGTTGAGCATGGTCGGAACAATAAAATTCTTTTAGAATTGACGAAAAGCATTCCTCAGGGAGCATAAAAGAAACAGTTTCAACATGGATTTCACCGCGATAAACATCAAATAATTGGTTGTACTTCCCAATTTTAGTAAATTCTTTACCGATACTATAGACCTAATATGACGTCAACATTTTCTTATTAAAGTAAAAAACGGTTTCTTTAAACCAGATGTGGCTAGGGATCTTTTTAGGCAATAATTCGAAAATATTATGTCTTCTGTATTATTCCATTTCTCTTTGTGGTTACTCGATTAATGTTTTTCGGTAATACTCGATTCAGATAAATGTGTCCCATGAGTGCTTTTTTTATCTATGCGGATTTTAGGACCTTTAGGATATTTCGAACAATTACGCTGTTTACAGTAAACCTTTCTTTAAGACCTGCTAGAAATTTCCCGATGTTGATTTTTGTAATATAACCTTGGTTTGGCAAAATTTTACCTATTGAAATAGATCTCCGAATCTCCTCTCTTTGCTCCCCTTCCTTTCTCCGTCCACTTTTTCCCGAGTGCCCACCAAACTCTCCCCCACCCCTCTTACACTGGTCCATCCCAGACGATCGCCAACGTTTATACTGACCGAATATACATACTAAAATATCCGCGCCTTATCTCTATCAAATCTTCGTTTCCCTCTTTTTTCCTACTCCATGCCACCACTTTTTCCTCTCTTCGTCCAATTATACCTCTTGCTCGTAAAATTATCGTGTCCCTCAACCCCTTTGCGCCAGACGCCAATGATTGCTTTCGTAGCACGAATGCAAATGTGATTTTTTAGCCGTTTTCCCCAACCTCCTCTATCCGTTCTTTTTCCAGAGACTAAAGCATTCGCTCATTCGTTTCACAGTGCTCATACAAATCTTCCACCTTTTTCTGTGGCTTTCCCTTGGATTTTCCTTTTCATTTTATCCTTTATCCAACAATTCTCTCTGTGCAGCCTTTCTTATTATTGGTGCGAGAGTAACGTTTTATTTCTGTTATATTTTTAAACTCTTACTCTTTTACTTATCTTTTATGGTTCTCCGCCTCCCTCGCCTCTCCCTTTCCCTCTTTTCTATCTTCTATACCTCTTACTCTTTCGTTCTCTTTCACTCTCTCTTTCCTCTCTTGTTATCTCCCTCTCTCCACCTCTCTATCTCCACCTCTCTATCTCCACCTCTCTATCTCCACCTCTCTATCTCCACCTCTCTATCTCCTTCCCTCTATTCCCTCCCTCTCTCCCTCCCTCTCTCCCTCCCTCTCTCCTCCACTCTCCTCCCTCTCTCCCTCCCTCTCTCCCTCCCTCTCTCCCTCCCTCTCTCCCTTTCTCTCTCCCTCCCTCTCTCCCTTTCTCTCTCCCTCCCTCTCTCGCTCTTCTCTCTTTACCTTTCTCTTATCTATCTCCATCTCTCTCTGCCTCTATCCTTACCCCTCTCTCGAACTCTTTCAACCTTTCTCTATCTCTCTGTACCTCTCTCTACCTCTTTGTTCCTCTCTCTATCTCTTTGTACCTCTCTATCTCTTTGTACCTCTCTGTCTCTTTGTACCTCTCTATCTCTTCCTCTTTCCCTCTCACCTTCGCCTCACTCTTCTCTCTCTCACCTTACCCACTCCCGCTCTCCTTCAAAACTTTTTATTTTCCTTCTCCTTTAAGGACCTTGGCCTCCTGGCTGGGGAATACATTATTCACCACATCAGGCCCGGCGGGGGAATTTAGGGGAGGAGTGTGGGTGACCCGCGCTGGAAGATGGCGGCCGTGGGATGGGGGAGTGAGAATGTAGTAGGAGGTTTAAGCGGTCGTGGTGTGGGAAAGGAAACAGAAGAGCAGCGATAAGGCGCCATCCAGCATACCCCGACACTTGCTCCGTCCTACCTGGAGAGATTTCTTTCTCTCTCTCTCTTCTCCTCTGACTTTTTTCTTTTTAACCCGACCAAATTTACATTCAAGCCCATTTCTACCCTTGATGCCGGACGAGATGCGAGTCGTTTTTACGTACGGAAATCTCTCGTGGTGCTGTTTCTGTTGCCCACCTCTCTTTCTCCCTCTCTCTATCTCCTTCCTCCACCTGTTTCTCTCCTCTTAGAACAGGGAATGAAACAATGGTATAGAAAGGGTGACGGAGTATTCGCGAGTGAAAAGAAAGTTACTGAGGAGAAATAGCAATATGTACCATGTGCGGATGCCAAAATTCCGCTGGCGTTAAAAATTATGCATGAAAGTTTAGGGTTCGATTTCCGGTCAAGTACAGAATTTTTCTCTTTCTAAAATGTTAAAACTTAGTTTCAGCTTGTGAACATTCACAAGATGTAATTTCAACACCTTTGTAACTTGTTAGGGAATAAATTAATATAACTTAACTATGCTTGAATGTCAAGGCATTTTCTTAAATGTGTGAACATGCCTTCATAGGTGTGCTAAATGTTAAGTTAAATATTTCATAAACGTTAAATTAAATTATACGCTCAAATTTATGGTATACAGAAACACTAACAAAAAATTCTGGGCAAATGTACGAGAGAAAACTAGCAGAAATTGCGTTTACTCAATTCATCGACATAATCTGTAAATAGTGTAAATAGGTGGAAGATGGGACTTCCTAGTCTCAATCTCGCCCCAAATAAAGACCAAATCAATCAATCACCCAAAACCGAAGTTAAACAGCCAGCTAAGTAGAGCAGCATTATTATTTTTACTAACAGTTTTGGAATTATCATCAGTACAGACGCATAAAAAAATACGATGTACGTAATATATGTGGATGTGCCTGTGTAATGCTAAGACGTAACATATCAGCCCTTTCCCGACTTTGATTGATGAAAAAAATGTCAGATTTGAACGGCTTAAAAAATTATTCACCGCATTCCTTCAGATTTAATGTTTCCCCTTACATTCACCTGTTATAAAAGGGGAAATTTCCTTAATCCGGACGCAATAGCCGTCCGTCTCTGTAGGCTGAAATATTTCGTGATTCCGGAATGGTTAAGGTGACCGAAAGAGAGAAAGCAAGAGTGTGAGGGATGCTTCGAGAGTTGCGAGTCGAAGAGAGAGAGAAAGAGATAAATTGCCGCCGCGGTGGGCGAGAGAGCGACTCGAAACTAATTTCGATTTAGTCTGGAGATTGGTCGAGTCCAAAAAGGAGGGTGGTTATGGTTGGAGGAGAAGAGAGAGGAAGAGAGAGAGAGAGAGAGGTTTGGCCCGGAGGGAGAGAGAGCGAAGAGAGTTCGAGAGTGAGTGATACAGCAGCGAGAGAGAGGACGAGGAGATCTGAGTTGACGAAAGAGAGGAGAGTAAGAGGGAGGAGAGAGGAGGGAAGAGGAGGAAGGAGGAGAGACTCCGAGTGATGGAGACAGAGATTGATAGAGACGGAATCGCGCTAATGAAAAGGTCGCAAGGTTGGTTAGAGGGCGCGCGGACGCTAATTTTTTCTCTCTCTTCATTCGGATGGGAGAATATAGTATGTACGGATTTGGGTGAGGCCGAAGACGCCCTCCTCCCGAAGTCGACAATCTGGGTCTGAGTCAGTCGGGAGATAACGTCGATATAAAACCCTAACTTATTATTTTTTGCGAGGCTAAGTTTGCATGCACGCCTCGGACGACGGCGTTGCCATCTCATTCCAAAGCGTGTGGAACGGATAGCGCGAGTCGGTTGAGAAAAAAAATTTAAAATCCCCCAAGAATTGCGCAACTAGTACTTAGGGGGAAAAATCTCGAGAGGGTAACTATGGGTTTCTGAACGTCGAGAAGAAAGGAGTATGGAATTTCTGCGGGTATCCGTGGTGTTATTTGATAATGAATCGCCATGTGAATGTTTTTGAATGGGAGGGATTAAAGTGTCCTCTATAAGGTGTGTTGAGCCCAAGGAAAAAAGCCTAATCTCTTTTTGTAGAGTTGGATTCTCTACGGGGTGATGTAATGCTTCTCCGAAGTACCTGGATATTTTTTCCTGCTCAATAATGTCCGTGTCCCTGAAGTATGCGTGAGAAATTGAAGGACAATATGAATACATAAAAGCCATAAGGAAACCTCATAATCGCTAAGATAATCGCTTATTTGTCTGTTGAATATTATCCAACTATTTATGTTCTT
This sequence comes from Tanypteryx hageni, assembly GCA_028673005.1. Classification (NCBI taxonomy): domain Eukaryota; kingdom Metazoa; phylum Arthropoda; class Insecta; order Odonata; family Petaluridae; genus Tanypteryx; species Tanypteryx hageni. The sequence goes on along the minus strand of CM054116.1, from coordinate 91,007,483 downwards.
AGATAGAAGTTGTTTGATAATACAAGATGTTAAAAAATTATCTGTGCACTTGACGCTTAAAATACACGTGTAATAATAGTATTGCGCACAGTGACTTTTTGAACACCTTGTATACCTAACTACAACAGCCATAAAATTTTAGTCATATTAATTGTTAATTGGATCTCAACCATAAAGTGAGGTAGATAATTCATTCGTGGAATTGTGCAAAGCAATTGGAGCAACCGTGGTTATGTTAGTTCTTGACAGATAAAAGGTTATTTCATTCTTGATTCCCTTGTATAGTCTGTTGTTTCCGTAACACGTGGGAGAACGCAAGGATGACCTTTATCGACCGTTTCTTAGTTAAGTAGTTAGGGTTTCCGTGTTTCTCTTGTTATTATATTGTTTATTTTTGTGTTTTTATTGCGTGAATGCACCTTATTATAAATCAAGTTTAGTTACCTATCACGTCGACAGCAGAAATAATTAGTTAAATGCTGTAGGAATAAGGACTCTCCTGTAGGTCCTGGTTATCTTGAATACGACAAAGAAAATAACAAATACTTTTCTCGTCGAATGCCCACTTCTCCTTCTATCAGTTTCTTCATGAAAAGATCGCACGTAATGTTCAGTCCCTCTTGTTTTTCGTTTCACCTCCGTTTAATTTTTTCGCCCAATTTTTAAAGTTAGATTCTCGCGCACTCCAAAAAAGTCCCCGAGGAAATGAAAATAGCCTTCTCGACAGTTTTCCAAAAGTTTTTCCCTCCGAGTCGAAAGGGAGAGAGAGACCCAAGGCTATGCGAGACGAAGAATGAGTGGAGTGAGAGAGAAAGAGGAAGAGCAGAAAGAAAGAGAAGATCTTGTGTGCGAGGCGTTAAAACTTTTTTGGGGGTGAAATAAAGAATTCCTTATTCCCTAGCGCAGCGGGGATACGTTTGTGAGGGAGGGCGATGGACTTGGGCTTGAGAGGCGGAGGAATGAGGGAGAAGAGGGGGAGGGAAAGGTTGAGGGTTTAGGAGGAGGGGTTTTAGGAGGGAGAGGGAGGAAATGGATTGAAGGAAGGAAGGGAGGGAGAGAGTGGCGTGAAGGATTGCAAGCAGGACGCTTGGATTAGGTCGAGGAGGGAAGGGAGGAGACGGGCGGAGAAGCATGGAGAATGAGGAAGAAAAATGGAAGAGGATGAGATGAATGAGAGGGAGAGAGATAGAGAAGGTGGCGGGATCGGAGCGGTTCACGGGGAGAGGAGGTGGGAGATTAAGGGCAAGGCGAAGATAGAGGAAGGAAATAGACTATGGAAACAGATGTCTTAGGGTCGGAAGGATAGAATGCGTGTGTGCGCGCGTGAAGTAATGAGAATTCACGTAGGAGGATTTTTTCACGCAGGGATGTATAGGAATGGAAGCGTACCCGGCTGCGGCTCAAGATGGTGGTGGATAGGGTAGTTGATTCTAAAGAAAAGTTAACCAGACGGCTACCTATTTTAAATGTATCTACATGCTTGGGTCACCACGGTTTTCGTGTATAATATTGTTTTTCGATAAAAATAAAGAAACCGGCAATGTAAACATATACCTAACTTGGGTTTGTTCCCACACAATGCACTTTTGTTTCACCATGACGGGCTTCTGAATATTATTTAATAATTGCCAAATGGGAATAAAATTAATTAAAATAGCAGTATATTCATAGAAAATTTTTAAGCAGCACAGCAAAGGACAAATTCTGAGTAAATGGACCAAATCGATTGGTGAATTTGAGTAGTAGTTCGTAGAATCTTTATGCGCGCGTGCATATGATATATATATTCAGTAAGTACCAAGGTAATTCGGTAATTTTTAGTTCGCTGAAGCCACTTAAGTTGTTCAGCCTCAACCCATTCAACTCGTATATATCTCGGTACTTTTTCACTCCGTTCTATTAGATTCGCAAATGAAGCTCATTAATGCCTGAAACTCAATCGATGATAAAGGCGACGATTGGTACATTAGAGAATTATCAAGCTTGTCCTATGGCTAACATCAGCTTGACCCAATATACATCTCCAGTAGTCGTTTAAAAGGTTTAAAACACCAGAATGCGCATTTCGGCTACAAATCAGCCGTCATCAGTGGTGATACCAGATTGCAGATTCTAATTATCAGCTGGAATGCGTCTCTGGTTTTCATGACTCTTTAATGCCTATTGTAAATTATATATTTTGACAAAAAAACTGTTAGAAAAACCAGATAAGCATTTCTGTTGCATAGTTGACATCCTCATTGGTGGACCATCGCCCACCGAGAAATTTGTTCATACAAATGCCATAGGGTGACGGGAGTTGCCCTGCGTAAGATTTATCGATCAGCTAATATTGTTTACAAAAGAAAGGTTGCTAAATATAAAAAAACATTGTTACATGCCTAACGTATGCTATGTAAGTCATATGAATTTTCCCGATCTGTCCAAAACGGTCGAGGCAATATGGTCAAAGCACAGAAAACTTTTTGAATCGGAAGGATTCCAACGACAGAGCGGCAACAAAGAGGGAGCGACATAGGTGCGGATAAGAACGCTTAATTTATGAATCGTCCGCTAAGGGGGCACCCTTTTGTCCGACCGAAGGCGGCAATAAGGTCATGGCCGCACCTTGCTCCGAAAAGAAACCTCGTGACAGATCACGCGTAAAACGAGCGGTCGACTCGGCAATGGGAGGCGGCATTCATTATTCCCACCAGCCTTCAAAGAGAGACCCGAACCGGATTATTCCCACCCCGACCGAGTTTCACTATTGAATGCGTATTTTTCGAGCGAGGGCTCATGCAGAGGCACGTTTTTATTGACGCTGCCTCCGTGTGGCGACGATGATCGATGTATCGTTTCACTCCCCGCTTTTGCGAACGGTGACGATGGCTGACTAATGGTTTTCGTAAAAGAAGGGACACGCGCGTCAGGGTTTAAAAGGGAGAAGGAAGAATTTCATTTAATAATGTCCGTAACGAAGTAGAGAAGTTTTTGGATGTATGTACACGCGCACACACAAGATATTCGCCAACTTCAAATATGCCATCAACTCATCATCGAGAGAAAAAAATCCGGCAGTTATTCGAGGCGATCCGAACAACGATCCTCGAATAATAGAGAAATAAATTAGTCCGGTGCAATGAATCAATTTATTCTTTCGCGTCACGTCAGACACAAACCTTCTTAAAAGGTATAATGGTGACTGGCATACACGGGAATTGAATCTCGTTGTCCGCTCTCGGGCCTCGCCGAAATCCATTCAAAACGGCGAACGGAGGCGAAAAATACTTACGGTAAACTATATATAGAGAGCCACCTGGCGGGAGCTAAACCGTAACACAAAGATGTGTGCACCCCATAAGGGAGAGAGGACGGGGGGGAGAGGAAGAATCTGTTACGTCATCCTCCCTCCGCCTCTAATTCTCGACCGGGAGGCAAAACGAATGAATATCGGATCTTTTTCGAAGAACCTATCACGCGTTTTCGTTTTTCTCCCATTGAAGGTTCGGGAATCTTCGTACTCGGGTCCGCTCGCGACAAAAGAAAGCACTGATCGGAAAAATATGCCGAAACGTCTTTTCCTCCGCGTATTTACCGAGGAGATACCGCGAGTCGGGAAGAGGAAAGAATTTTCTCGTGCAAAGAGTCCTTTTTGTCGTGAGAATAAGGGAGTCCTCGCAGAAAAGAAGAGAAGAGCCTTTGAATTCGGAAGAGGAGAAGGAATTGTGAAAAGAAAAGGAATGGTTTTTGAGGAAGGTCATACCGCGAGTAGAGGAGAGGAGTGAGAGGGAGGGAATGAAGGGAGACTCGAAAGTTGGGAGATTTTTTGGACCTAACACCTAACAAGAGACTCCCCGCAGGTCCGGTCCAAACCTTCCTCGCCTCCTGGGTCCCTCGTTCCTCCCTCCGTACAAGACCCTTTACCGCCTCAATCCCTTCTCTCCCTTCCTTAAGCTTCTTCCCTGCCTTCCTCCCACTCCTCCCGCACTCACCCTCTGGGGCTCGCCTCCCACACACCCTACCTCTTCTTCTTTTAAAGCCCTCCCATCTTTCACCCTCTCCCCCTGCTATTCCTCTCCCCCACTCTTTCTCTCAATCTCTCCTCCCTATCCCATCCTTTTCCTTTCAGAAATGTAATTTGTAAGGAAAACCGTCGGTGTGAGGAGGTGTCGGAGGTGGAGGGCGGCCTCTTGTCTCGGCGGAGAGGGAGGGAAGAGGGTATACGCACGGTATAAGACCTGTAGTCTCGCCATGGGGAGGAAGGAAGGGCATGAAGGAACAACACAATGGAGTAGAGAGAGAGGGGGGGAGGAAAAAATAAGAAGATCCTGATGCGGTCGGAGTTTTGAGGGTTTCGGGGGAAGAAAAAGATTAAATGAGAGGCGGGGAGGGAGAGAGAAATCGGAATGTTGTGTCGTGGAAGGTCAGTGTTACCTGGGAGTAACAAAATTGCCTGTGATGGTACTTTTTATATGATACGTTCTCAGATAACGCGATGCGTCAGTACACGCGTAATTTAGTATAACTGGTGACACTTTTTCAGCTGCTACATGGATTTTATTTGCAGAATATACGGCAAAAAATCTACATGCACAGCGTTGAACGGGGTGAGATTATCCTAACTCTATGCATAAATAGTGGGTAGTAGGTAGACTATCTATCCAGCTACTCAGCCAATAAGTGTGGGTAAATGCAGTTAGAAGTTAGCGGTGTGAAGAGATAGGGAAAATCAATTAATTATTACTATGCTACATGCATAGTTTAGCAGAAAATTAATGGGAGGAGATTTTGATGCAATTCAATTTCCTTGCGGTCAAAATTTTCTTTTTCGGCTGTGATTAGCAATCCGTCAACTATTTCACGAACCAGTTTGTTTTCCACAGATAAATTTAATAAAAAATATTTTAACAATTGAAGGTTTTATAACTTGTAATTAAGCCACTGCAGCTCAAATATTGTTGGAATGAAGAGTATATCTAGTATACAATGAAAATATTTTTTTGTTTCTGACCGTATGTAATTAACATGTGATGAAGGAAAATATGCCTAATTTGCGCTAATTCAAGATACCAGGATTATTCAAATTATATTTTGTGATAAAATTAATGCTTATACGTGTAATGTATGCAGCTATTTTAGTACTATCATAGACGAAGTTTTGCAGGGTTAAAGATTCAGTAAATGGTCTTGGTAACACATTTAGCCATAAAACGAATGAAATAACATTTCAACCACAAAGTAATTGCCCTCGGTGGAAATTAAAGATTACAAGTTGTATTAGAATCAACAACTGTTGATTGTAATACTAAGAATTTTAGAGAGTAACTGAGAAATATTTTTTCAATGCTTACGATCTCAAAAATTGCATGACTTCCGTGTCATTTTTAGTGCATATTTTACATCACCTTTTCTATCGATGAAAAGTACTCTCAGAAAATTATAACACATCCCGGGCAAGTAAAATCCTCATGCATTCCGCACAAATGAATGCCATACACACATACATATATGACAGATGGGTGTATTTATTGGAATTCGAATACATGACTTGTTAGATTATGAGCGTCTTAGATATATTTATCCAGCTTGATAAACATATCAAGTCGATTAGCCCTCCCGGACTGACTCTTGACTAAAATACACTGCTAAACGGATCTCTCTTTGCAGGACGAGTGCGCGCGCTTCGAGATAAGCGACGAAAGGAAAAATCGTAGGGCGCTAAAGATAACGCCCCGAAAAAAAACGATGCGAGAAAAAGATGGTAGGAGGGCTGCCAGGTGTCATAGAGAGCGAGGAAGGGAGTTAGATTAGAGTAAACCCAACGACCCCGTAATTGGATCGAGAATTCGAAAACTTTTAACCCGAAATTGCCCCTCGCTATTCATTAGCGCGCGCAGTAATTTTCGCACCCTCCATTTTGGTTGACTTTCGCACGCACACTTGCGCGCGGTCACACACACGCTCACACCCTCCCTCTCGGTATCTCTCTCTCTCTTTTCCTCACTCCTTCCCCGTAAAATTCCCCTCCCTCCTCTTTTCACACCACCTTCCCTCGCTCACGCCGTCCTCTACCATCGGAGATCCCCGGAAACCCGGTCCCCGGAGTCTCGGAAAAAACCCGTTCTCCGGGATCTGCTACCCACGCACGAATCCCCTCCGCGCCACAAGGAACGCTGCCGGAGGAGTCTTCGGGAAAGTGGGAGAGGGGAGGGGAAGAGACGAGGTTTGGCGGTTGGTAATGGTTACGGGAGAAAGGAGTGGAGGAGGGAGGGTACGAGGTGGAGAGGAGGAGGAGGGGGAGAAGAAGTTTGAGCGGGCAAGATGGAGGGAAGGGAGGAGGGGAAAGATGGATAAGGAGTGGCGGCATTTCGCACCCGATTCAAGCTCGGCGCCGGTGAGTCCGCGAAGAGGTCCAGCGGAGATGTTTTCTGCGATGCTGTGAGGAGGGCAGCATAGCGTAAAAGCCTCCACACTCCTGACCTTGTGCCGCTGGGCTACCCGTCCACGAATTTCCTCCCCTCTTCTCTTTCTCTCTCTCTCTCTTTCTCCATCCCGACTCCATCTCCCTCTCGGCCTAATCCCCTACCACCATCTCTCCTTCCTCCCACAAACCGCCGCCACCTCCTGAAAAACCGACCGCATCTATCCACCGAGGACCAGAAAGCTGACCGTTGGCCAAACCCACCCTCCTCGAAAAGCTTCCTTCTCTCTCCTTCCTTAAAAACCCAAGCCACAACTCACAGAGCCTTCCCTCCCTCCCCCTCCCACGAAATCCCTCTCCTCCCAACTCTTGTCAAGTATCTCGGCCTCACCGGACCTTTCTTCTTCTTCTTCCTCAGCCTCCTCCTCTAACCATTCCATTCCTCCTTCTTCCCTTGTCTCCGTGTCCAATCTAGAAAAGACACGTGGTGGGATAGCTTAGTGGGCGTAAGCATACGTGAGCGCGGGGCTCCGTATAATCCCTTAACTACGGTTTCTACCTCCGTCTCTCTCTCTCTCTCCTTGTTGGTTTCCTTTTCTCCGCCCCTCTCTCTATCGTGCAGTTGGATACTTTTTTTAGGCTAGAAAGGTTCGCTTTCACCCTTAAATATCGCGATTTACTATCCGGGAGAGAGAGAGAGAGAGATGGAAGGGAGAGAGAGGATGAGAGAAGGGAAAGTTTTAAAAAAACTTGAATTCATTCACGGCAGTATGTTACGCCGACAATTTTTATCTCTCCCTTCCTCTAAGAGATTAGGCCGGAGGTCTTCTTGTCCCTTGGTTGGTTCCTTTGTCGCGCAACAATACAGAAAATTTTTTAAACGGAAAAAAATGCTCGCGTCTCGGCGAGGGAAGGTTTAATATTTATTCGTTTGGGTGTCCAGAAAGCTTAAGGGAAGCTCCGGAGTTCGGATGGAATGGCATTCGAGAGACCCGAAAAAATACGTTTAACTACTTTCGATGATTAATGTAAAAGTTACGACCTTGGCGTTTTTTTATTTTGAGTGGCTTATTTTAGGCAATGAGTTTTCGAGAGCTCGAATCCTCGGCTTAAGATGGTGTAATGAATGCACGAGCATTCGTCATAGGTGCCAGAAAATGCGACGGACACAGGTTTGTCGCAACGGACGGACACTCGAAGCGTTTTTAACAGGGAAAATACGTCGTTCCCAGGGCGTCAATTGGAACGACAAACGCAGCCGAGGGTGAGTTGTTATTTTTGTCGAATTTTTGGAATAGTCTCGTTCCTTCGGTAGAATTCGCAGAAAGCAAAACGTTAACGGCAAAATATATGTTAATAATATTTGCAGCTGCCAAACTTGTTAACAAAGTCGTTTCAACTGAATGTACTTATAACTTTCCGATATTATTTTTCTTTAGAGTACTTGAATTGTTTATTTTCTGGGATAAAGAATGGAAAACTTAAGGGGAAAAATATTCGAGTTATAGAAAATTCGACTTATCGAAGTACATTTTTCTCGTTTCTATTTTTCCCGGTAAAAGATAATTCATTTCAAGTTATAGACGCTCGACTGTGTGTGTATATATATATATATATATATATATATATATATATATATATATATATATATATATATATAGGTACGATATGATGTACGCTAGGGCACTGGAATTAGAAGATAAGAAGTCTAATGGAATTTGTGGTAAAGGAATTATGAATACGGATGGGAAGATAGTCTCAGAAACAAAGGATGTAGCACAGGTATGGGAAGAATACATTAAGGAATTATACAGCAAACAGACAGGAGCGGCAAAAATAGAACTGGAAAATGAGGAAAACATTGAAGAAGACAACTTAGGACCAAGTATTATGGAGAGCGAAGTAGAAAAGGCGATAGTGGAACTAAAGAAGGGGAAAGCCACGGGCAGCGATGGAATACCGGCTGAGATACTTAAAGTCATAGGATCAGAAGGACTAAAAGCGATCACGAAATTAATTAATAAGATTTACGACACGGGAGAGTGGCCTCAGGATTTCCTAGAAGTAACAATGATCCCTCTAAAGAAGAAGCCAAAGGCAATGCAGTGTAAAGATTACAGAACTATAAGCCTTCTGTCACACACATCGAAGATCATCACGAGGATTCTTAATAAAAGGCTGGAGAAAAAGGCAGAAGAAATAATAGGGGAAGATCAATTCGGTTTCAGAAAAGGACGAGGAACTAGAGATGCTATAGGAGTAGTTAGAATCATATCAGAAAGGGCAATAGAATACAGTCAAGATATCTGCGCATGTTTCGTAGACTGGCAGAAGGCCTTTGATAGAGTAAATTGGGTAAAGTTGATGAAGATATTAAAGGATATAGGTGTAGACTGGAAAGACAGGAGACTGATTAGGAATCTATATGAGAATCAAGTTGTAAAGGTATGGTTTGAGAATGTGGACACCTGCGGAATAAATATCGGTAGAGGAGTAAGACAAGGATGCTGCCTATCGCCAACCCTATTCAATATATATGGAGAAAGTCTAATGCAAGAAGCTTTAGAAGGCACAGGGGATTTCAAAATTGGAGGAAGGATTATAAGAACAGTAAAATACGCAGATGATCAAGTACTTCTAGCAAGAAAGGAAGAGGAGCTACAAAAAATGATAAATAGACTAGTGATAACAGGTAGAAAATATGGTATGGAAATAAATACAGAAAAATCCAAGGTCATTCGAATATCGGGTAAAGAAGAGAATCTGAACATAACTATTGGGGGAAAGCCATTAGAACAAGTTTCAGAATATAAATACCTTGGAAGTATCATAACACGAGAGGCAAAATGTACGGATGAGATCAAAACTAGAATAGGAAAAGCAAAAGCGGCTTTCAGGAGAAAGAAACAACTACTTACAGGGAATATAAGGGAAGATATCCGCAAGAAGTTGATAAAATGCTACGTATGGAGTATAGCATTGTATGGGGCAGAAACATGGACGCTAAGGAAAAATGACATCAAATACCTGGAAAGCTTTGAAATGTGGACTTGGAGGAGAATGCTGAAGATAAAATGGACAGATAGGATGAAAAACGATGAAGTGCTACGAAGAATAGGAGAGAAGCGAATGATTATACAGACTATCAGAAAGAGGAAGGCTAACTGGGTTGGACATTACCTGAGGAGAGAGAGTATGATTAAAGACGTGTTAGAAGGAAAACTAGATGGGAAAAGGGAAAGAGGTAGGAAAAGGTTTCAGCTGATAGACGATCTGAAAGGGAAAGAGAGTTATCAAGATATAAAGAGGACAGCGGAAAATAGGAGTATATGGAGAACCAGGTTTAACCATGAATAATCACGGACCTGTCTACGGACAGACTACCTATGATGATGATGATATATATATATATATATATATATATATATATATATATATATAACAACTTACGGAAAAGGAAAGGTAAAATAGATATATGGATGTCAACAAGGTGTTGGGATGAGGAAACCCAGTGAGCACTCACCAATCAGACGACTTCAGGTTGGCGAGGCCCCGGGGATGTCGAAGCGACACACGTAAAATAACACAAAAACACAGAAACATCACAAACGTAAAGCTTTCGGAACTACTCCTTCTTCAGCTACAGAGAGAGAACTCATCCCTCATTCCTCATCCCAACACCTTGTTGACATCCATATATATATATATATACGCACTGGTGGTGTAGTGGTTAGCGTGTCGGCTTTCTATTGCAAAGTTCGGGGGTTCAAACCCCTCGAATGGAGGTTTTATAAAAAAAAAAAACTATCATCAGTGCCTGGCAGTAGGCAGCAGTACTGTCAGTATGGTATAGAGCCGAAAACAAATGATGTTGGTTGGGTCTATATCCAATACAGCTGTAGGCGTGATCAGGACGATTTGAACGGCTACAGTACTGCGATGTGGAAAGCAAGAGGGAAACTACCACATTACAATCCCTAGTAAAGATTATATGGTTGGACAATATGAGTTCTCTCGAGGTAAAACAATCCGGAGGTAAAATAGTCCCCCAATCGGATCTCCGGGCGGGGACTGCCTTGAGGAAAACATTTGTCGAAAGTAAATTACGAATAGGGACTTGGAACGTAAGAACTATGAGAAAGGCAGGAAAGCTAGAGAACTTGAAAGAAGAAATGAGAAGAAATAGAGTTGACATTATAGGGCTAAGCGAAACTAGATGGGAGGGAGAAGGACAGTTCGACTCGGAAGAATTCACGGTAGTTTATTCTGGAGGAAATAGTGGGGAAAGGGGAGTAGCTCTGGTACTTAGGAATGATATGATGAAAAGCGTGACAAAGATAATAGCAACGAACGATAGACTGATGGCAATAAAGCTAAAAGCAGTCCCAGTGGACATGCTGATAATCCAGGTATATATGCCAACGTCAGCTCATGACGATGAAGAAATAGATGAGATCTATGAGCAAATTAATGAAATTTACGAAGAAGACGGAAGAGGAAAGGTAAACTGCATAATAATGGGAGATTGGAACAGCATAGTCGGAGAAGGACAGGAAGAAAATGTTGTCGGGCAATACGGACTTGGAAAGAGAAATCGAGGAGGGGAAAAACTCGTAGAATTCTGCATCAATAATGACCTTGTAGTGACTAATACATGGTTCAAAAACCATAAACGAAGGTTATACACATGGAAAAGCCCAGGAGATAGAATGAGATGCCAAATAGATTACATCCTTGTAAAACAAAGATTCAGGAACAGCATAAAGAATGCCAAGGCATTGCAAGGAGCGGACATTGATTCAGATCACAGCCTTCTAATAGTTGACGTGAGTACAAAGCTCAAACAAATAAGAAAAACGAGAAGAGAAAGACAGACCTGGGACCTAGAAAAACTGAAAGAAAGGCAGGATGTAGTCAGCATGAAGTTGGAAGATAACCTAAGGAAGTTGGAAAACAAACCGAAGACCGTTGATATAGAATGGGATGAAATTAAAACCAGTATCAAGGATACCTTGGATAAAGAGATTGGAAAACAAGAGAAGAAAATCAGAAAACCATGGATCACGAAGGAAATGCTGGAGAAAATGGATGAGAGACGAAAATGGAAAAACGTTAACAGTGAAGAAGGTAGAGCCAACTATAGGCGTATAAACAATGAGTTGAGAAGGGTAACAGATAAAGCTAGAGAAAACTGGATAAAAGGAAAATGTGATGAAATAGAACAAATGGAGAAGTTAGGACGGTACGATATGATGTACGCTAGGGCACTGGAATTAGAAGATAAGAAGTCTAATGGAATTTGTGGTAAAGGAATTATGAATACGGATGGGAAGATAGTCTCAGAAACAAAGGATGTAGCACAGGTATGGGAAGAATACATTAAGGAATTATACGGCAAACAGGCAGGAGAGGGGAAAATAGAACTGGAAAATGAGAAAAACATTGAAGAAGACAACTTAGGACCAAGTATTATGGAGAGCGAAGTAGAAAAGGCGATAGTGGAACTAAAGAAGGGGAAAGCCACGGGCAGCGATGGAATACCGGCTGAGATACTTAAAGTCATAGGATCAGAAGGACTAAAAGCGATCACGAAATTAATTAATAAGATTTACGACACGGTAGAATGGCCTCAGGATTTCCTAGAAGTAACAATGATCCCTCTAAAGAAGAAGCCAAAGGCAATGCAGTGTAAAGATTACAGAACTATAAGCCTTCTGTCACACACATCGAAGATCATCACGAGGATTCTTAATAAAAGGCTGGAGAAAAAGGCAGAAGAAATAATAGGGGAAGATCAATTCGGTTTCAGAAAAGAACGAGGAACTAGAAATGCTATAGGAATAGTTAGAATCATATCAGAAAGGGCAATAGAATACAGTCAAGATATCTGCGCATGTTTCGTAGACTGGCAGAAGGCCTTTGATAGAGTAAATTGGGTAAAGTTGATGAAGATATTAAAGGATATAGGTGTAGACTGGAAAGACAGGAGATTGATTAGGAATCTATATGAGAATCAAGTTGTAAAGGTTAGGTTTGAGAATGTGGACACCTGCGGAATAAATATCGGTAGAGGAGTAAGACAAGGCTGCTGCCTATCGCCAACCCTATTCAATATATATGGAGAAAGTCTAATGCAAGAAGCTTTAGAAGGCACAGGGGATTTCAAAATTGGAGGAAGGATTATAAGAACAGTAAAATACGCAGATGATCAAGTACTTCTAGCAAGAAAGGAAGAGGAGCTACAAAAAATGATAAATAGACTAGTGATAACAGGTAGAAAATACGGTATGGTAATAAATACAGAAAAATCCAAGGTCATTCGAATATCGGGTAAAGAAGAGAACCTGAACATAACTATTGAGGGAAAGCCATTAGAACAAGTTTCAGAATATAAATACCTTGGAAGTATCATAACACGAGAGGCAAAATGTACGGATGAGATCAAAACTAGAATAGGAAAAGCAAAAGCGGCTTTCAGGAGAAAGAAACAACTACTTACAGGGAATATTAGGGAAGATATCCGCAAGAAGTTGATAAAATGCTACGTATGGAGTATAGCATTGTATGGGGCAGAAACATGGACGCTAAGGAAAAATGACATCAAATACTTGGAAAGCTTTGAAATGTGGACTTGGAGGAGAATGCTGAAGATAAAATGGACAGATAGGATGAAAAACGATGAAGTGCTACGAAGAATAGGAGAGAAGCGAATGATTATACAGACTATCAGAAAGAGGAAGGCTAACTGGGTTGGACATTACATGAGGAGAGAGAGTATGATTAAAGATGTGTTAGAAGGAAAACTAGATGGGAAAAGGGAAAGAGGTAGGAAAAGGTATCAGCTGATAGACGATTTGAAAGGGAAAGAGAGTTATCAAGATATGAAGAGGACAGCGGAAAATAGGAGTATATGGAGAACCAGGTTTAACCATGAATAATCACGGACCTGTCTACGGACAGACTACCTATGATGATGATGATATATATATATATATATATATATATATACATACAGGGTGTTTCAAAATTATGTATACACAATATAAAAATTTATATTTCGTGAACCAAATATACAATTTGCACAATTTTTCTTTTATTTAAAAGCAAAATAAATTAATTATTTTAACAAGGTTTGATTATTTACAAATATCCATGGAAACAATGGAGAACATGCAGATGAGTTTCAATGAGAGAAAGTTAATTCTAAAATGGTATTGGAAATTTGAAAATGTCAGACGTTCAGCGCGCATGGGAAAGAAAATATGGAACAAAAGCACCAACTCATCTAACGATTACCCATCTGCGTGATACATTTGAGGAACATGGAACTGTGAACAATATCAACAAGACATGCTGCTGTGGGCGAAAAAGAACGTCAAGAAGTATCGAAAATGTTGAAACTGTCAGAGATGCAATTACCCGCTCCCCAAGGAAGTCTACAAGACAGTGTTCACGTGAGCTACAATTGAGCCATACAAGTGTTTTTAGAATCCTAAAGGACATCAAATTGAAGGCATTTATACCTCGTTTACTGCATTCAATCCAAGAAGATGATCCAGATTGACGAACACAATGGTGGAATCGATGCTTTTAAAGATTCAATTGTATGGTCAGACGAAGCCACGTTCAAGCTGAATGGCCATGTGAATAGTCATAACTGTGTTTACTGGGCAGGTAAAAATCCACACTTCACATTGGAGAAAGATGTCAATCTACCAAGTTTTACTGTCTGGATGGGACTCTCCTCTCGTGGAATAATCGGGCCTTACAGATTCAATGGCACTGTTAATGGAGAAAGTTACCTTGATATGTTAAAAAATTATGCAGTACCTAATATCAGAAACATGTTTCCGGATACATTGGTGTATTTTCAACAGGATGGTGCACCCCCACATTTTCATACAACTGTGCGGGAGTACCTGAACAATGAATTTCCTGAGCAATGGATAGGTCGCAGGGGGAGTGCTTTTGAATACCCTCCAAGGTCTCCAAACCTCACTCCTTCAGATGTTTTTGCATGGAGATACTTGAAAGATAAAGTTTACCATCAGAAACCGCAAACATTGGAGGATCTGTGGATGGCAATACGGCAAGAAGCACACAGAATTTCTACTGACTTGTGCACTGTAGCATGTAATTTTGTTAAAGAGAGATGTTGCTTATGTATCAGTGCTGGTGGTAGACATTTCGAACATCTTACTTGAGTTTTGTTTATTGCAAACGTTATTATGCATTTAACCTTTAAAATAAAAGAAAAATTGTGCAAATTGTACATTTGGTTCACGAAATATAAATTTTTAAATTGTGTATACATAATTTTGAAACACAAGGTGTTGAAGGATGCCCAGTGGGCACTTACCAAGTTGGGGACCAAGTTGGTAAGCTGCTGGGAGCACTACTGCCCGTAGACCCGGGCAAGCGGGGTCCATGCCCCGGGCCCCGCGCCTCAGAGGGCCCCGCGCTTTGGAGGACCCCCCTCATCATAGGCACAAAAAATTATTAAGATAATATGCAGAATAAAACCAAATAATTATGAATGACCTGAACAACCAAGCGAATGTTACCCTATTTGTATGGGATATATTGTATAGGATATGGGAACGTCTGAATGCATCTAAATTAAGCCAGCCAATTGTCCTGGATTAGACGGGATAGGATTCCGATAGCCCCGGATCCCAGTATGGCGAAGAGTCCCGGAAAATGTTTCGCATTCGCCCAACGTGTTCTGCTTGCCCCGCATTTTCATCACCTACCCTCATCTTCTTTCTCCAGTCCCTCCACCAACATTACCTCTAGAAGCAACTGCACCACCCGTAACGTCATTTACCTCCTCACCTGCACCCTATGCCCCGTGTTTTACGTAGGCCTCACCAGCAACCCGTTAAACATCAGTATGAACGGTCACTGGAATAGCGTTAATCTCAGACGCCCCCATCCTGTTGCATTACGCGCCAATGCCCACGATGTCTCCTTCAATAGATGCTTTAATGTAAGGGCTATTCGCGCCTTACCCAATGACACTCCTGCCCCCTTCTCCGACAATGGGAATTAACCCATATACATCTTCTTGACTCTTTCTCTCTCCTGGCCTTAACCTCCGCTTACCCTATTAGCCATTCTACAATGCCCACAATGTCTCCTGTAGTTACAATGCAGTTATTCCCGCCTTACCATACAACACTCGCTCCCTATTGGCCGTCCATCCTTCCCATTCCCCGTCTCCTCCAATCATCAAACCTTTTCACATCATCTTGTCATTCCCCGCCCAGTGTGTCACCTTTAGTTACACTCTCTCCATCGCTGAAGAAGGGTATACTTGTGCCCGACAAGCTTACGTTTTTGTGTGTGTACATATATATATATATATATATATATATATATATATATATATATATATATATATAGATGTCAACAAGGTGTTGGGATGAGGAAACCCAGTGAGCACTCACCAATCAGACGACTTCAGGTTGGCGAGGCCCCGGGGATGTCGAAGCGACACACGTAAAATAACACAAAAACACAGAAACATCACAAACGTAAAGCTTTCGGAACTACTCCTTCTTCAGCTACAGAGAGAGAACTCATCCCAACACCTTGTTGACATCCATATATATATATATATATATATATATATATATATATATATATATATATATATATATATATATATATATATATTATATACATACGTTACAAACGCACGCACATAGCTTCGTATATAATAAGTATATGCCCCGCTCCTAAGGAGAGAAGGCTCTATCAATACGTCTATCTCACCCATAGGCCAAAGGTCCCGAATTCTCTCTCACCTTCCATTTCCGCCACTCCGTCCACATTCTTCCCTCCGTCGTCTCCTCTCCCGGCTCGCCACTCCTCCGTCCACACTCGCCTCTTTCTCTCCCCTTCCCTCTCTTGTCCTCTCTCTCTCATTCCCTCTCGCTTCGCACCTTCGGCCACTCCATCTCCACCTCTAACAACAACAACAACGAGACGTTTTCTCCCTCACTCCAATCTCCCAAAAGGACATTCTCTCTTTCCTTTCCTCTTCCTCTCACACGCGCTAACTCTTATCGCCGTTTTAAAAACTTCCTTCATTCGATTCGCCCCCGGTCTTGGTTTTGCTTTTTCCCAGCCGACCACTTTAACGTGTATTTCGTTAAAAGAATCGATCGACAATCCTATTTATATCGAATCCGCGACGAAAAAGAAAAAACGCGTGGGCTTGATGTGCATCACGGTTTTTTTTAATTCCCTAAGGCTCTTTTAACTCTGGGCGAGATGATTTGAATGTAATATACCATTTTTTCCGTTGACTGAGAATCATCTTAGCATTCTGATTTAATCATGTCCTCCGATGGAAGTACGGGTGACCCTAAAGTCACTGAACGATTTTTTTAATTATAACTTTTTTATTTTTAAGTTTTTTATTTTTTCAGATATAAATAAAGGAGTCTCGGGAAACCCATAATGAATAATTACACCAATCAATGAATAAAACTAATATTTGCAGTTTCTGCGTTAATTTTTCTTTAATAGTTAAAAAACTATAATAAAAACAAATCTTCAGTGACTTTTGGGCCACCCACAATCACAATCACACAATCACTGGTGTTATAAAAGTTAGCCAAAGTGAAAACGGAAAGAATATTTTATTAAAGGTAGAAACGGTATTGATAATTATATTACCTAATAACTTATTTAACAGAGAAAAATATTTTCCAAAATACAAGTATATACTGTAGATTTTTTTTACCATACTTCCATTCCACTGAACTAGCACCGCACGCGACATTTGTTGATAGAAAGACATTCTTAGCCACCTCGCCATTAATGCTGGATTGAGTTTTATTCTCAATGCGAAGCACTACGAACCTTTTTAGCCAATTAAATCGAATTTAATCCAATCCAACTGCCGCTGAAGCTCCACAAAAGAAGAATTGACAAGGGACAAGGACTATCTCGAGGATAAATCTGGGCTATCGGGTTAATGGTAATAGAGTCCTGGAAAGGCCGATTTGCCCCGGGTCAGCACCTCTACAGGACGTCCCTTGACGGGAGCGATGCACCACGCATGATAGAGTTAGGCTGAAAGTAAGCAAGCTAACTATACATATTATTGATACGCGTTACATCCTAGTCGAAACATCAATGTGTTCAATACTATACTCAATGCGTCATAGGTGTTATCGATTCTTGACGGCGAACTTTTTGAGGCGTTTCCTTCGTCTTCTTTATAAAAGAAACGTTCTCGCAATCTCGTTTCCAGGAAAGAGAACCCTCTATTGATAAGGAATTTGTAAATAAAATGATTGTAAGGCTTATTAAATTTTTATTCGAAAAGATAGGTATAATAAACAGGCTATGTCAATATCTGGAATACCTTATGTTTGCCTATGGTTTACTTCTCCAAGGTCAACCCGAGCAACTCAGCAACGCTCCAGAGAAGAGTTACAACCTTTTTTTATTGGAACCTTGTTACGGATACGATGCCATGCGGTTCGGAACGTGAAAAGATCGCATTTTTTTCATTTCTCTTGGGAAAAATTAAGCTCTTTATTATTGCTGCTCTGAACATTTTATGGCCTTTTCCTATTTTATAGCGCCTGCCTACTTCGAAGTGGTAGGTCACACGTTCTATTCTTCAGAAAAACGCACTTTTTCAACGATTAATAGATTGAAAATGTGAATAGAATTCTCAACAAATTAATTAGACGACAAATCTCACTGCAAAACTGTCGAGAGACAGGTGCACATTTTAACTACAAATAAGTCGTCTTAGAAATAGAACCACCAATGAGAACGTCAATTTCGTAGTTGGATCACTCAAATATTTTATAGTTATAGGAGCTGACAGTAGTATCATTTATTCGATGCTGTACATAATCTGAGCTCGATAATCCAAGTTTAAAAATTTCTGGCAGAAAGAAAAATCTTTATAGCAGCGATATAAAAACTTTTCACTAATAAGGGTAAACGTAAGGTTTGTATCAATTGGGAGAGCTACATGGTAATTGCTTCTAAAGTACCGACAATTATTTATCAATGAATTTAAATAATTTTTACGTAATCCTCCACTAGGGGCAACATGTTCTCCGAGTCCTTATTGTTAACTGGAGAGCATTCGGAAAGCGCAGTGGTGAGAACCAGTCATTTAAATGATTATTATGATTTTTAAAAACCTCGCGAGGACTGCATGTTTGAAATTATCACGCAGTCGGTGATACTCAGCGGTAACCTCATTATCTTTAATCGCGAAAAGGTTCGTAAGAGTTAATTCATTACAACCGAAAAATTTTCCGCCAAACTTTGATTACACATCCTTTAAAAAGCTCCACTTTATCGTCATCAACCCAATAACGTATTTAAGTGGGGTCGCACTTGGCACTCACCAGGGGCCTCGAAAAAATGTTTTATATATAATCTCCTAAATATTGAATGTTTTAAAAATCACGAAGAAACTTTGATTTCTTTCGCGCTGCGATGCTTTATTTATTAAAACGATCGTCAATAGGGGTCAAATAAAGGAACAGCCGTTAGGTGAGGTTTCAGTATACAATTAGATTGCATGGCCTCCAATTGCTTAGCGCCAGGGGCCCCAATAGTTTAGCGCCAGAATGCCTAAATCCGCCATTGCATCAACCCGCGCAATGCTACATGTGGCGCTTCACCAAACGCCAAACATGTGCAGTCAAGCCCGGATTTAGCGCCACGGTTTGTGACTGACATTGGCGTTAAAGCGGGGATGGAGATAAATCGAAGTATACGCTTGTTCTATGTAATCATAAGGTGGATGTTCTGTTCGCAGCGGTTCATGGGCGGTATGCGGGGATGGCACCATATAGGGGGGCGCTAAATCGGGATCTGACTGTATGTTATAACATGGACGAACTCGCTTATTCGTTCACAAGTTTTTTAACCGCCAAAAAAACAGCACTTCGCAATCGCCCCTTTCCGACCAGGTGACGTAACACAAGGAGTGCTATTTACGTTAATACCCTTTCGGAACGCTCTCTTCGGGACACCGTATTTAGGTTAAACTTCCGTCAATCTTTTCCTTCCGAACCCTGCCAATGACGAAAATTATCGTGTATTATTTTAACTCGAGCGACACGCTCGTATTTCAGTTGAGGAAGGAAGGCTTTAAAGAAAACGATGCGGGTTTTTTCGAAGAGGAGGGAGATGGGAGAATGGAGAACGGAGGGAGAATGGAGAACGAAAGGAGAATGGAGAACGGAGGTAGATGGGAGAAAGGACGAATATGGGAGAAAGGAAGGGGATGGGAGAAAGGAGGGGGATGGGAGAAATGGAGAACGGAGGGATAATGGAGAACGGAGGGAGAATGGAGAAAGGAGGGAGAGTGGAGGAGGGAAATGGGAGAAAGGAGGGATATGGGAGAAACGAGGGAGATGGGAGAAACGATGGAGAAAGGGGAACGGAGGGAGATGGGAGAAAGGAGGGAGATGGGAGAAAGGGAGAATGGAGAGAGGAGGAAGATGGGAGAACGGAGGGAGAATGGGGAACGGAGGGAGATGGGAGAAATGAGGGAGATGGGAGAAAGGACGGAGATGGGAGAAAGGATGGAGATGGGATAATGGTGGAGATGGGAGAAAGGAGGAAAATGGGAGAATGGAGAAGGAGATGGGAGAAAGGAGGAAAATGGGATAATGGTGGATATGGGAGAAAGGAGGAAAATGGGAGAATGGAGAAGGAGATGGGAGAAAGGAGGAAAATGGGATAAAGGAAGGAGCGAGGGAATAGGGTAAAAGAGGGTGAGTGAAGGGGGAAGAGTCCTTGAGGATCATCCTATCGTTGTCCCACTCCGCCTCTTTAACACTCCCACAAATTGGAAACCCCTACCCAAGGAAGTGGAGGAAAGAGGAAGAGAGGGAGTGAAGAGAGGAATGGATAAGGAAGGCGAGAGGGAATAGGGAACGAGGGAAAATAAAGAGGAAAGGAGATTAGGAGAAGGGGAGGAAGAACGAGGGAGGGATATGGAGAGAAGAAAGCTGTCTAGGTTGAAATGGGAGACTTGAAGAGTGAGAAGGAGGCGGAGGGAGAGAGCAGTAAAAACTCGGAGGGAGGAGGAGGCGTGTCGTGGGGCCGAAATTGGAAGATGGGAACGGAATGGGAGGGAATTGGGGAGTGGCAGACCTCTCTCCCTCCCCCTCGAGTAATGATGGACAAAAAAATTCGAGAGACCATAGCGGGACAAAAAGTATAACATAGAATGGGAAGAAAACGGGATCGCTGGCTCGCCGAGTGAGATATGAAAATTCCTCGGAAATTAAAAAAAAACGACAAAAGTCCGTTTTAAAAGGTTTACGAGGGTTTTCCGCGACGAGAACCGCACGAGACTTTTGTATTATTTTCATACCCTTTAATGAGGTGTAACAGGGCTTGATGCCGCGTGACGATCGTTACGCGAGCCTCTTGATAATAAAAATAAATAAAAGCGAAGAACCCCTTTGATCGCCCACCTCCCCTCCGGATTAACCGACGCCAACGAGGGAACTTCACAGGGCAGAGTTGTAAAGGGAACGAAAGAAGAGTAAGTAAATAGGTCGCCAGGAGTTGGCAATTTCCTCGGCGGCCCATACTTCATTAAAAACGTTCGCGAGCCTTATTTTGAGGAAATGTTGCGTGCGAAAAGCTCTCCTCTTGGTATGTTCCGAAGGAGGGAAATGAGTGAGAGAGGTACTTTGTTTCTGGAAAAAGATGGAGAGAATTGCAAAAAAAGGTTTGCGCTGGTTATTTTATTTTATTATTTTTTTTTGCCAGCTGTAATCGGTCGCCCGGTTGCGCTGATATGCCGCAGATGTCTGGATTTTTATGTGCGAACTTTTTAGAGATATCGTTAAGGCCGAGGATGTTTTGGTCTTGCGGATGCTTTAGGATTTTACGACAAATGTTTAGGCGTCGCGATTCTTGGCGGTGGCGCTGTTAACTTACGTAATTCGGCGAAAGCACGCGGAGTCAGTAATTGGATAGTATTTAGGCCGATTTTCTGTTTTCAAACAAAACTATGACTGTTTTGTCGCCGATGTGCGCGCGTTTCATGAATATAGTAACTGCTTCTATATCTTTTTTTGCAAGCTTTAAACTCGGAGAGCACATTTTTAGAGATAAATAGATCGCTTAGGTTATCGCTTCGCATTTAAACCTTTTTAAAGGATAATTCTATTCAGGAACAGTTCTTATCAAGCGAGAAATATAGGCTTAAAGCTTATAAAACATCTAAATTCCTTACTTTTGCTTTTTACACTATATATAGAGCTATGCCTAACCCGGTTGATTGGATCGGATTACGTCGATGTTTTTCTTTTTGATTTCAAGCGACACTTTCAGGGAACCACACGCGTCTTCTGCCCTCCTCCGTGAATGGTGCTCCATGCATCGAACCGGAAGTCCTCCCGAGTACTTATCAGCGGCCATTCATTTCACAATCTCCGACAGATGGCGCTGTCGAACACTCTTTAATGTTCGGACAAAACCCTGGAAAAGGGGACTGCAACGAATCTCTTCTCAGGACTTTCTGTCACGTTTCCTCAATAGATCCAACCTTTTTCCCCACAATGCACGGCGCGAGAAATATGAATATCCACGAAACGTGAAAGACCGCGCGCCTCTTCCATTATCCCGCGTGGTTACCGGATGAAAAATAAAGAGGTGGACGAGGTCTTTTTCTCAGAAAACTTCTCTTTTAATCTTTTCCAGAGTCCCGAGTTCCCTGAGCCGCAATAGATTTAGGGATATTCTAAACCCTGAGCCACGGAATAGAGCGGGAGACGGGGTTTTTTAAAAAGGAATAACCAAAAAGGAACTGGTTTGTTCGGATCATCTCTCGTCTTCTCCCTCCCTCTCGACCGGACCTCCTCAGTCTCCCACTTGACATCTCTTCCCCGCCTTACTTCACACCCTTTTTTTCCCCTTCGGGTTCCCTCCCACCTTTTCTTCTTCTCACGAGACTTCTCCCCCTCTAAAAACCCACCGAATGGCTTTCTCGGCCCCCTCTATCTCCTTCCCTCTCTCGCTTACACCTCTCTCTCTTTCTTCTCTTCCACGACCAGCCTTGTCTGCTTCTTCTATTGGAACCCAGCCGGAGGAAGGGCGAGGAGGAGGGGGAGAGAGAGGAGGTGGGGCGCAAAGCGGGCTGGGAAGAGAAATGGCCCGTGGAGGGGGCGGAGTTGGTTGGGTAGGAGGAAGGGTAGACGAAGGTTCGGGTAGCCCGGCAAGGGTGAGGTCGCTATTGAGGAATGAGGAGGTGGAAGGGGCGTCGGAGGTGGAGTGGGAGGGGGATGGCATGGAGAGCGAGGGGGAGTCGGGAGAGCGAGGGAGAGGTCGGAGAATCCGGAGGCTGAAGGGCGGAAAAGGAGGGAGAGTGCGTTAGACTCGCATTCGGCTCCGCACTCGCTCTCCGGCGGTCTATTCATACGGATCTCTCCGGCTGGCTGGCGGACCCGAATTTCCCATCGCCGAAAGTCTTCTCCCCGCCTCCCCTCGCGGAGATCAGTCAGAGTGTGTTTACGCTCGAAGTGTGTTGTGTGATCATCTTTAGCGGTGTCGCGTCCGACGATAGTTCCCGTGTTGGTGTGAAGGGGCGGTGGTGGTGTGCGGGAAGGATCTTTTCGTATGTTGTTGTTGTGTGGACCCCTCCGCGGACCATGTCGTCGAGGGAGAACTACGCTAATGCGTGAGGCCTTTCCACGTCCTTCGTGAGTTTATTCCTCCCCCGAAGGACGACCCGAGTTGGCGAACGCGGCGATTATTGAGTGATAAGGAGAAGAGGAGGAGGATAACGACGACAACATCGGGATCACTTCTGCTTCCCCGGCGGAAAAAATATATTTCAGTAAAGGAATAAGCGCGAAGTCTTTTAAAACATAAAGTGACGGTGGGGCCCGATGAAAAAATAACCTCGAGAGGACGAAAAGACAGAGTGAAGGATTTTTTCCGTGCGATAATTCCTGTATCTCCGGAAAAACTCCCGCGTTCGACGTGGAGCGCGTTCGAGGCCTCGGACCTGTTCATTCCTTTTTTTCGCCGTCCGAAAACATCCTCCGCTCGCCCATGTTGGATCCCATCGCGTCTTTCGTCCGTGCTGGAGGTTGAGAGAGGAAGAGGACCGGATCGGGAGAAGGAAGGGAGGCCATTCCACGTACGTATCGGACCTCCGAAAGGGGAAACCTTTTAAGTTTTTTATTTTAATCGCGGAGAATAATCTCTCCGTTTGTGCGAGACGGTTGTTTGTATCGTCCGGGAGACGCACGGGGAGTCTCGATCTACGAGGATCACGCGAAGTCGAGCCGCCTGCGTCTCTCTCTCTCTCTCTCTCTCTCTCTCATTCCGGAGGCCGGGGAAAAATTCTTTCGTGGAAGAGAGGCTGCGACCGCAAGTCTCTCTCGATTCCTCTCTTGTGTGTGTGTCTCTCTCTCTCGAGAACGCATCCACGCCGCTGGCTGTGTCTGTGTGAGTGTATAACCTCTCTCTCCGAGTCCGACAGCGCGCGCGCTAGCCGACCGTGGTGAACTCGACGGCGGCCTTAAAAAAAACACCTGGACCGTGCGACGCGATTTATTCCGCACCCGGTCGCTGTACAGCGTCTAGGGAACGCCTGGGAACCTTTTAAGGTGCGGAGGTGTCGGTTAGGGAGGAGAGACAGAAAGTTAGGGATACTTGGGAAAAAAAAGAAACTCGGGGTCGAAAAAGTTGCGAATTGGCAGTCGTCGGACCTTGTTCTCTCCGAGTATAGCGCTCGTGAAGCGTTCCGAGCGTGTTGTTTCGTTCACCGATCGAGAAAAGCCGCGACAATCCTCGGTTTTCCTAAGAATTTTCTTGGTCTGTTCCACACCCAAATATCTCTTAAGAGCGTTAAACAACGTGAACCGTTTCGCGCGGACGTGTAGTTTGTCGAGTTTTGTGCTCCTGAGAGGATTGCGGAAGAAGTTATATTTTTCTCTTAGATCGTTCCTCATCTTATCCCTGCTACTGCCGATCTTTTCCTTTCCCTCTCTCATTCTAGCTCTTCCTGTTCCTTTTTTTTGCCGAAAAGGACCGCTCCGAAGGAAGCGCCGTGGAAGAGGGGGAGGAGAAATATCCCTCTCATTTACTCCGTCCTGTTTTTTTTATACACACACAAACACGCCCCTACGAGCGTGCGTGTTTCACCCAGGGGTGGGGTTTTGATCGCACAGTACTTGCCCCGCGGCGAGATCAATACTCACTCACTCTCCCGTCGACCCCCAAAGCTTCTTCTCCCTCCTCCTCTCTCCCTCCTTTTCGTACCTCCCGTCCTCCCCCCTCCGCTCCTCCGTCTCCGCTCGCTCCAGGAAGGAAAAAATAAAAAGAGTCGCTTAGCACGCGTGCGCCGGGGATCGACCCCCAGCGAAAGATTTCGCGAGGAAAATTTTACTCAAACGGCTGGCGACCTGCGGTGGGGTCAGTCGATCGACGTCTAATGCCGTCGTAGTGAACGCGGAGGATCGCTTGACGGTTCTCGCGAGCGAGAGTTCGCGGCGGAGTGCGGCTGCGACACCTGCTGGGAAGTCACCCCGCACCCGGGGAGAAGCACCGGCCGACACGCCCTTCTACTGCTTAGTTACACCACACGCGAGGCGGGCATACCAGTGAGTAGAGCTATAGTTACACTCGATCCGGAGATATCTTGCTGGTCAAACCAGCGCGTTACATCTTTACCGTGTTGCTATAGCCGTCTACGCGGGGGTCGAGGGCGACCCAACCTTTTTACTCCTTTTTATCTCGAAATCGGATTTGTTTCTTCTACCTGTCTTACTTATGATCGGATGGGTGTTTATCGGTTGTATTGAATCACTGCTCGAGCGATCGATGGTGGTATTTTTAGTTTTTTAATGCTCTGTTAGGCGGTAGCAGTCACTTGCGTTAGGGCAGAAGACATTATAAATTCGAAGTCCGTGCGAGATTTTTTTCCTGTCGGATTTTTTGCGGGGTAAATGAAGTTTAAACTCCAATGCATTTATCAATCGATGGGTTTGATCGATCAAATGTTTTCGATTATCGGTTTACTGAAGGTCGCGGGGAACGTATTAAACAAGCAGTCCCTTAAATACATGCCTCCTCGGGTTTAGTTTGAGATGTTTCATGGTTATGCTCGATCAAGTGTCCAGATTAGCGCGGGAAACATCTTGCGGAAATGGGTATTTTATCGACAATGTATCTGCATTTTTGCATTTGTTCTTCACGTCCGTCACATTAGACGGCATAAACTTTCTTGTCCGGCTTCCGTGTCGGAATGACAAAGGAATCGTGCCAATCTTCCGTCATTTTTTTTTTAATTTTAATGCCATTGGAAAGTCTTTGCAACATTCTTGCATTCTCCTGCAGCCTCGTAACATTCTTGTATTCTCCTGCAGCCTCGTCTAAGAACATTCGAGTGTAATGGAATGGATGAGGTAATCGCGCAACAATGAGGAGCTAGCGCGTGTTACTTGCAACTTTGCTCGGACTCTCTCGATCTTTATTCATTTGTTCTCCCCGTCTGAAGGTTATTTAGCCAACGATTGAACAGTAACGATCGCAGAATATATTTTTTTGTTGCAACCATGCTTAAACTCGTAGCCGTGAGCAATTCTCGCGTGTCCCAGGTGAATTGACGTGTTGCTAGGAGATATGATTTAACGGGCGTTTATGCGCCGATGCTTGTGATGCCTAAGGTTTTAGCCGCTGAATTTGTTATGGGTTTCAAAAAACACATACTCGGCTCACTGCGTCTATTTTATATTACACTAAATATCATTGGCGAAGTGATTTACCCCAAAGATCTCTCTGCATCCCGTAGGTAGTGGCTTTGCGATGGCTTTCTCTGACGAAATACCACCTCAACGTGAATTTTCGTGAGCCCTCCGCACATGGACGGCTAATTGCGCGTAAATATTCCGATAGGCGCGCCCTTTAACCCCCCGAATAATTTCATATGCATCGCTTTATTAATCAAACGAAGCGCCGACTTGGCAACGCTGGTAGCGTACCGAACCGCCCACGGCTACCCAGGTGCGCTCTTATTACACGTGCTGCGTCTCCGTTGTAATGGCTAACATTCGATCGTTTGTTACCCATAATTTATTGCTTGCGCATGCCGTATCGCTGTCCTTGGAAGACGACAATCATAGCTTTATATTCTCTCATTCCATTCATGGGAACTTAGGCGTATCTATCTCTCTTTTTCGCCCCATCCCTCCCTACTCACACCGCTTTTCCGTGTGTTCTCGGCAGTGTGATAAAACGTGTCGTTCCGTGTTATTTTTTTTAATAATCCGTTATTGTCATTACCAGTTCCCTTTTGTTGCGTGGTCGCTTAACACGTATAAGCATCGCGACGGGCACTTCGTGACCGCGATGTTGTCGGACTTTTCGGTAGGTGGGTAATTTTTCCGTCTCCATCTTATAAGCCGGTAAGCATTGTGTGCGAGTGTCTATAAAGCGTTCAACGTTTCTAAGAACTAGCTATCAGAGCGACAAGTGAAGGTAAATTATCTCGTTTTTTCGTCGTGGAAAGCCTTTAGCGAGAAGTTAAACACCGGGAAATGGCTGACAAATCGAGAATTCTGGTTGAGTTCGCGCGGGATTCTAAATGTTTTTTTTATCTCCGTCCTCCGTGACTCAAGATGCATGCCCGGAATGCCATTTTTCGCTTCCAGATCGCTTATGGCACTGAGAGATAATATTGTGTGAGTTCTGTTTTTTTATATATAATATACGTACGTCTGGGCAAAGAGATTAGAAAAGGCGAGGTTGTTGGTTTCCTGGTAACGTTTAAGAGATGACGGTGGTGCTCGACTTGTTTTGCAGAATGAATTCCTCTTGATCGAGCCCCATATCTATGTCGAAATCATCCTATTTCGAAGAATTACACCCTCTGCCATACACCGCGTTGTTGAATCGGCGACAGAGCGCAGATATTTCATCTCATTTCAGTCTGTCGACAAGTATCTGATTGTGAGAATCATTTGACGACAGGAAACGCTATTTTATCGAGCGAAACTAATACGTGATGTAAACCCCTCCCTCTCTTCGCACGGCACATGAGGAAAATAAATACCGCGCAAAGCGAATCCGTGCAAATCGGGATTGGTTTTCCAATAGGAATATATGACATAACGTTTGAGCGCCGCCTTGAGTTCGAACGTGCAACTGTATTCGGAATTGCCTCCTTAATTCTTTATTATAACCACCAAGTCAAACTGATACATTTAATGATTTTTTTTAGTGTTTGGAGACCCGTTCCGAAGCTGTTGGATGTCTTTGTTGGCCTTGCAAAGCGAGGTAGTTCTCTAAAGCGAAAACAGTGCTAAACCGAAAACCGTGCTAAACCGAAAACCGTGCTAAAACGAAAACGTGTAAGGCGAAACCGTGAAAACCGAGGGATGGGTGTAAAGCAAGCGCGTGACATATTGGCATGTCAAAGTCGGTAAATGCCGAAGCGTATACGGTCGACATCTCTTGTGCAGCACGCGGAAACGATAGGTCGCGGCATCGATCGAACCAAGCATCCGTTGATGTTTTTCCCTACGTAGCAGTTAAAACATATCCTCCGTCCGAAGTTCTTTCGTAAAACTCTTCGATTGCGACGTTCGCGCGTGACGTAGACGATAGAGTTAATAGGAAATCCGCTTCCCGTGCGGTGACGCAAACGTAGCGATGCTTCCATCCCGTCCTTGCGGGGTGTCGGTGAGGGAGGGGGGAAGATTTCGCGCATCCATCCTTGTTTTTTTCGCGCGCATAAATTCTGTCCCGGTCACGTGCGAGGAAGGAAATGGAAAACCGCGCCAAATTTTCGCACGACACGTGAGAGAGGTGGTTGTCGAGAAGTAGGGCGCAGTATTTCTGCCCACTATAGGTCGAATTTGTGCGTGCGTGCAATCAGGCCCTCCGAGAGACTCAGAGAGAGACCCGGGCCACTTCCAGATTTTGAGGCCCCCCTCACCGTAATAAAAATTTTAAAAATTCTCCCAAGGAAAAGTTTAAGCATTACGTAACCCAATTTGGTGGTCGAGGTTCGCTGATTGGTTACAGCGGGTTACATTGGGAGAAGGGAGTTCAAGCTTGCACTATGTAGCACTCTTTCATTAAATCTTCTGACCCCTTGAAGAAAAGATACAATCTGAAAAAAATGTTTTCCTTACAGTGCTATCTACCCTGCCAATAATGCAGACCACGTTGAAATGGCCCTTAGAGAAAATTTTTTAAAAAGTGAGTGCATTATTAAAAATTCTGTGTTACATAAGAGCATAGAGGGGTGTAATTGAGGGTTACACAGGATTAGATCGATTATCAAAAACTGGGGAAGTTGGGTTACGTAATATATACTTGAACATCCTTTCAAGAGCAAAGTAAGAAAATCTTATTTTACATTTCTTTTTGGCATGTCCTATTTTACATTCATTGCTGATATTTAGATGGATAAAAGGATAAATAAATGCATATATAAGACACTAAATTATTTGAATAATTTTTTATTTAAGAAATGCTTTTATAGCTTTTGTTTCTGCAAATTTATTAATTATTGATGAGAAATCTAAGTTACGTGCACTGCCACTTCAGCTTTTCAAAAAAGAAGAGGTACAAGGTTTTAGGCTAAAATCAAATTTGGCGAGGCCCTCTTTTCGACGGGGCTCCCAGTTTGCACCTCATGCACCTGTGCATAAATCCGTTTCTGAACAAGTACCAAGATTTGAGGTCCCCTCGAGCTCGAGGCCCAGGTCAAATGGCCCTCCTGGCCTCCCTCTGATAGGACCTGCGTGCAATATAACTCTTTACCTTTTACTCTGACAAAGTCTCTCTCTGCCTCGACCTTTTCCTTGTTTTTCCATTTCATCGACCCCTCATTTCCACCCTCACCTCTTCCCCTCCTCCTCTCTCTCCCGCTCCTTCCCTCTTCCCTGAACTATCCTCAGCGCCGCTTCTAACCTCTAATCCTCTTCCTATCTCTCTTTCTCTGGCCGACCTGAATGATTTTTTAAAAACTCTTCCGTCGAGATTATGGAGTCTTTTTCGTTTTTGAAGTTTTTTTTACTTTTGCTCCATCGAGTTTGAGAGAGCTGCAGAACTTTGTCAATCTTTTCTTTCTTGTTTTAAAAGGATACGTTTCGAGGAGTTCCTGTTCGTCTGAAAAGTTTTCCGAGCCTTATTCACGGTGCTTGCGGGGCATTGTTGAATAAAGGGCGTAGGAAATTCCTATGGTCATAAAAGGGAAGAGTTGGTTATTATGACCGTTTTATAGTCATATGAGATGGCAATATTGCCGATCTGATACGAGGGTTAAGCAGGGCTAAGCAGTTCAACTTCAAAAGGAAGGTCGATCCGTCGGTCTTGCTAAATCTTTTCGCAAGAGACCGTTCTTGTTCGAAACGCTGCTGCAAAACTGAAGTTTTGAAGAGTTTCTTTGATCGATTATTGAATCATATGCGAGATGATTGTTCATTTCTTTTCTGTTAATGTATTTCGCTCTGAAACTTTGGACTAATCGTAATTAATGTGACGGAATATTACATAGCGGCTGAACAGGAGAATAAATCATCCTATAGATCAGTAGTAGAAAGCCCGCCAGGCAGATGAAAGAACTCGATTCGACTCCAGGTTTTCTTTATCTTGCTTGCGGTTAAGGACAAATTTAAATAACGTCCACACTCTCCAATGGATTTGTTGTCTTCATCATCATCATAGGTAGTCTGTCCGTAGACAGGTCCGTGATTATTCATGGTTAAACCTGGTTCTCCATATACTCCTATTTTCCGCTGTCCTCTTTATATCTTGATAACTCTCTTTCCCTTTCAAATCGTCTATCAGCTGAAACCTTTTCCTACCTCTTTCCCTTTTCCCATCTAGTTTTCCTTCTAACACGTCTTTAATCATACTCTCTCTCCTCAGGTAATGTCCAACCCAGTTAGCCTTCCTCTTTCTGATAGTCTGTATAATCATTCGCTTCTCTCCTATTCTTCGTAGCACTTCATCGTTTTTCATCCTATCTGTCCATTTTATCTTCAGCATTCTCCTCCAAGTCCACATTTCAAAGCTTTCCAAGTATTTTATGTCATTTTTCCTTAGCGTCCATGTTTCTGCTCCATACAATGCTATACTCCATACGTAGCATTTTATCAACTTCTTGCGGATATCTTCCCTTATATTCCCTGTAAGTAGTAGTTGTTTCTTTCTCCTGAAAGCCGCTTTTGCTTTTCCTATTCTAGTTTTGATCTCATTCGTACATTTTGCCTCTCGTGTTATGATACTTCCAAGGTATTTATATTCTGAAACTTGTTCTAATGGCTTTCCCCCAATAGTTATGTTAAGATTCTCTTCTTTACCCGATATTCGAATGACCTTGGATTTTTCTGTATTTATTTCCATACCGTATTTTCTACCTGTTATCACTAGTCTATTTATCATTTTTTGTAGCTCCTCTTCCTTTCTTGCTAGAAGTACTTGATCATCTGCGTATTTTACTGTTCTTATAATCCTTCCTCCAATTTTGAAATCCCCTGTGCCTTCTAAAGCTTCTTGCATTAGACTTTCTCCATATATATTGAATAGGGTTGGCGATAGGCAGCAGCCTTGTCTTACTCCTCTACCGATATTTATTCCGCAGGTGTCCACATTCTCAAACCTGACCTTTACAACTTGATTCTCATATAGATTCCTAATCAGTCTCCTGTCTTTCCAGTCTACACCTATATCCTTTAATATCTTCATCAACTTTACCCAATTTACTCTATCAAAGGCCTTCTGCCAGTCTACGAAACATGCGCAGATATCTTGACTGTATTCTATTGCCCTTTCTGATATGATTCTATGATATTATAAAGAGGTGACCGACGAAAACGTTGATACTTCTTCGGAGGCCTTAAGGGTTCCGGCCTCGCGCTAAGCGAGAACTTAAGTAAGTCGCCACGCAGCGTGTCGCGATTCGAAAGTGGGTTTTCGTACGAGATTTTGGCATAAGGAATTCAATCGAACGCCCTTGCGCCATGCCTATCCCTAAAAAAATCATAATAAATAAATTCTTCGACTCAACGTGTATCAAGTTTCGTCCCGTCTCCGCGATATCTTCGACGGAACAAGTAGGTGCGGCTCAATTTCGCTCGTGTCGCGGCGATAAGTAAGTAATTTCGCATCTAGTAAAGACGCATTTTTGGATCAGAGACCCTTTGTCCCTCGTCGTTTCCATATTTAATCATGTTAATGTCTTTATATGCGTATGGTTTCACGACCGAAAGATCCTGCGATTACGTGTGCATTACGTCGATGGTTTTCGTATTTGAATGGGAGCGGCGAGATTATCTGCGTGACATTTGCCTTCCTGTCGATTTGTATGATTGCCACTCGTAAAAGGGGCACCGAAGGTCTGTCTGTAGTTCAATGGACGATCTAGGTAACTCGTGTAGCCAGTCGAGGAAAGCAGATACGCAGCTTCGTATGTAGCCCACATCAGTTTTTTTTTACAGAATCTAGTTATAACCGATGGGACCGGCAATGTTGTAGCGGAGACGCCCATCTGGATTTCTTCTCTAATATTATATGTTTACAAGAATTGCCTTGTTTTTCTATTGGGTTCGAACTATAAAGTTGACTCGATAATTAGTTCTAGAGCAGTTACTTTTTGGCGTTTTACGTTTGCAACGAGGAGACGAGCAATAATTTTCCCTCATCTAGCCAACGATAAGCTCCACAGTGAAAATCGAAGCGCCTCTAAGCGTTCATCGTGCGAAAAATGATCGATGAGAACCGATGTTTGACGTAATCTGATCTGTTAACATTTCACTCGAGCCCTTTTATTTGCAAATCGTAGAGTTCCTCTCGATCTTCTACCAAATCTTTCTTTTGTTTTTCCCAAAAAAAAAAGAGAAGATAAGAGGACGCGGATAATTAAGCACGATACGCACGGCCGTGGCACCACGCGTTCGTGTGTGTGTGTGTGTGTTCCTGAACTAGGATAGAGAGAAAGGGAGAGAGAGGTAATGGGAGGATGCGATGGGAAGGAGGATGGGGAGGAGGAAGGTCGCGTGACCGCCGCTAGATCAGGGAGGGATAACGGGGAACGATTTCGTTTTGTGTTCCGAGTCCAGTTTTATTCTGCCTTCGGTTATAACACACGAGGAAAAAAGTAAGGCAGCGTCGTAGTGGCGGTTTATTTATTATGGCGTTTTTTATTGTTGTCTTTTTTTAATACCATTTCGCCGAAGCGGGTTATGGACTCGTCGTCAGCGCCTCGGAGTCTTCCAGATCGATCCCACGGCCTCTTTTCGGAAGGAGGAGATTAAATTTTCTCCTCGCGGTCTGCTCGATCTGTTAAAAGAGGGTTTTTGTTGTTAAGCTCCCCGAGGCGTTTCGCCCTCGCCGCTCGAGCACTTTCGCATTATTTATGCAATCTAAAAATAATTAAAATCTTTTAAGCTTGATTTTTTGGAGCCCACCCCATGGTTTGAATCCGAAATAATAACTCTGTTTTCCAACACTTTCGCATACGCCTAATCTATGTGCCGTGCTGTTGAAATGATTGCTTCCAGTTTATCGAAGTTGTATTTTTTTGCTTCGTGTATTTTAGGCTTCGTGTGTCTTTTGTATTTAATAATGCAGAGACTAATGTCAAACATGGATTGTGTGTGTTCCGAATTGCAGGGGTATGAAGAAATGTGTTTTGTGTCATGTGGCGAACGACGCCTTCCTTAACGACTCGCCTTCGTTAAGTGAATTGTATCTATAGGACGGAGCGTTATAGAGGATGATTCTTTCCGAGAACACTACGAGACCATAACAGGAAAGTCTAATCTGCAAGCAATAATTAAGGCCTCGGTGCCTTGCACCCCCTGCCACGCAACAGATTGGTGAATTGCAGGATAACATGTAGATGTATACATAACACATGCAATGTGTGGCGAAAATGGTTATCTGATCGCCGCAAGTGTGTCAGTCCTAGAAATCTAATTTGAAATCGTATTCCCACATAAGAATTGAAGAATCGGCCAGATGCGCATTACAGCTGCAACGTCACCATACGCAGTGGTATCACGTTGAGGAAATTCTCATGGAATTTCGTAGATGGTTAACCGCTGCGAAAGATGGGAGAGAAACAATAGACGATCGGAAAAAACCATTTCTGCGCTCGTTTTTCGGCGTATTTCGTCTTTTTTCCTTCTCTTCGTTTCTGGCGAAATTTTCTTTAATTTCACTCTCCGGTTAGGATGATGCGGTTTGGACCGTCTCCTCATCAGTTTCCTTCATTTCCGTTCTATTCTCACGAATATTCGCGGTCCACGGTGTTTAAGGGTCCGGAAGGCGGTAACGCCCTTCGAAAAGCGTGCACTCGAAGGCGTGTCGCAGCTCCAGATGTTTCGTTGACTTCTCCCTCCTCTTTCCCTTCCTTCCTCTCCGCTCCACACTCTCCCTTTACGCCTCCACCTCTCCATCCATCAGCCAAGCCGCAAGGGATCGCGTTCTGCTCGTTCGTTCACCGGAGAAAGCAACGGATGGACCTCCCTCCCCTCTCTCCCATTTCCCTCCTCTCACCCTCCCCTCTCTCCCATTCCCTTCTTTCCTCCCCTCTCTCCCATTCCCTTCTTTCCTCCCCTCTCTCCCATTCCCTTCTTTCCTCCCCTCTCTCCCATTCCCTTCTTTCCTCCCCTCTCTCCCATTCCCTTCTTTCCTCCCCTCTCTCCCATTCCCTTCTTTCCTCCCCTCCCTCCCTCCCTCCCTCCCATTTCCCTCCTCCCTCCCTCCCTCCCATTTCCCTCCTCCCTCCCTCCCATTTCCCTCCTCCCTCCCATTTCCCTCCTCCCTCCCTCCCATTTCCCTCCTCCCTCCCTCCCATTCCCCTCCTCCCTCCCTCCCATTTCCCTCCTCCCTCCCTCCCATTCCCCTCCTCCCTCCCTCCCTACCATTCCCCTCCTCCCTCCCTCCCTCCCATTCCCCTCCTCCCTCCCTCCCTCCCATTCCCCTCCTCCCTCCCTCCCATTCCCCTCCTCCCTCCCATTCCCCTCCTCCCTCCCTCCCATTCCCCTCCTCCCTCCCTCCCATTCCCCTCCTCCCTCCCTCCCATTCCCCTCCTCCGTCCCTCCCATTCCCCTCCTCCCCTCCCATTCCCCTCCTCCCTCCCTCCCATTCCCCTCCTCCCTCCCTCCCATTCCCCTCCTCCCTCCCTCCCATTCCCCTCCTCCCTCCCTCCCATTCCCCTCCTCCCTCCCTCCCTCCCATTCCCCTCCTCCCTCCCTCCCTCCCATTCCCCTCCTCCCTCCCATTCCCCTCCTCCCTCCCTCCCTCCCATTCCCCTCCTCCCTCCCTCCCATTCCCCTCCTCCCTCCCTCCCATTCCCCTCCTCCCTCCCTCCCATTCCCCTCCTCCCTCCCTCCCTCCCTCCCTCCCATTCCCTCCCTCCCTCCCATTCCCCCCCCCTCCCTCCCTCCCATTCCCCCCCCCTCCCTCCCTCCCTCCCATCCCCCCCTCCCTCCCTCCCATCCCCCCCTCCCTCCCTCCCATCCCCCTCCTCCCTCCCTCCCATTCCCCCCCCTCCCATCCCCCCCCTCCCTCCCTCCCATCCCCCTCCTCCCTCCCTCCCATCCCCCTCCTCCCTCCCTCCCATCCCCCTCCTCCCTCCCTCCCATTCCCCCCCCCTCCCTCCCTCCCATCCCCCCCCCCCCTCCCTCCCTCCCATTCCCCCCCCTCCCTCCCATTCCCCTCTCCTTCGCCTTCCTCACGACTGCCCTCCTGCCTCGCCTCGAGAATTCGGCGGTTGATTGTGCGGTGGGCTAGGTCGATTATATCGGCCAACTTAAGGGTTTTTTTTACATAAGGCGAGGGTCCAGATACGTGCACATGCGTGGAAAGGGGAGAAGTTAGGCTAGCGGGCGAAAGAGGGACGATGCGTGATAATTCGCTACGCCTCCGGATGGGGGTAATAAACGTGTCTCTCCACCTACGGTGACGGTCGCCGTTCAACGTTCGGGTGATTGGGGTTAGTTTCTTCCGATACCGGTGCAACAAGTAGGTTGTGTGAGTGACGCTGGCGAAAATTAAATCGTCGAGTAAACCGTGTGCGGGTTTTATTATATAGGGAGAATGAAATTGCGCGATGAACTAATGTTGCCGCTGACACAGCAGATTTCGCCGTTACGACTGCGTCTTTAAGGCATTTTGCCAGTTTGAGGGTTGAATTAGTTTGTCGTAATTGGTTTTCAAAGGTACACCACCATCAACTGCTTCAATTTCTTTTAATCGTTTTTTATAGAGCGCCGAGTGCCTTTTATACAGTAACATAGACAAGCACCTTAATTCTAGACTAGCGTTTTACACTACCCAGTAACTATTGCTACGAATAATCACCCGAAATGTTCTATATAGTCAGCACTGAAATCAACGACTGGTGAATCCGTGGAAAACTTTAAGACGGAATGCAAAAATGGTGTACTCGAACGTTGATGTGGTTACGCTGTAATTCATCGGATAAATAAGATATAGCATTTTTCTTTGGAGGAGTCGAATTGTTCTTTGTAAGGAGAGAATGTTATGTATCGTAAGGGCATACGCCGAGGGAGAGAGAGAGGATGAAAAACGTGCTTTCGTGGCATAATTTTTCCGGTGGATTTTTCTCGGAATTTTTATTAGGCTTCGGCCGAGCGTCGATCGCGATAACGGGAAGTTAGTGGTTGCATAGAACCGATTCTGTCGCGTGTTTCTTTTAATCATCGGAAAAAATGCCACGTCGATAAGATTCGAGCTCAATTGTCGCGTCGACATCAAAACGTAAAGTTTTTATCTTCGTCCCCTCCGCGTTCGAAATTTCGTCCCGGCTAAAATCTATCGCTGTTCGTATAAATCGATCTTCGGTTATTTTATCGCTTTCTATCTCCCGTCGATCGACTGACGGGTGTTTTGAAGGGTGTTCGTGGGTGTAGTACGCGCGAGCAACGAGGAGTCCGATTCACGGAAACATTCTATATTTAGGGAAACGTTACGAAACTTCGCTCGAGTGATTCACTTAAAGCTGCGAGTCCCAGGCGATGGCGATTAAGCTCGCCGAGAGAAAAAGGTCACGGACGCCACGAGCCAATTCGGTTTTGCCGTGCGTGGGACGGGTTTGACGTCACCGTTCATTGATTGATTGGCGTAGAGCGCGCAGGACTCTTTGAGATATCCGAGCCGAAGTTTTTCGGTTTGCCTTCGGTGCATCTCGCTGGAGAGAACCGTGGCGCTCGTTGTTAAGCTCCTCAAGGCTCGAGTAAGACGTCTTTAGTTTGTTTATTAATTTGTTTAAATGCGATCCAAAAAATACATCATTAGAGCTCATGATCGTGATTACCTGTCCACTGAAGGAATTACCTCAATTGAGATGACGGGTAAAACATATTAGGTGTTCCCAAAAGGTTTTCGTTCTTTTTTCGACTTGAATATAATGCCTCCAGTCTCTCCACTTTGGAAGTGCATCAATTAAGTCTGCAGAAAAAAATCTTATAATTGTCGCGGCCTATCCGCAACTTGTAATTAAGGAATCTTTCCAGTGTTTGGATGACTGTAGGCAAGATTTGTAACCTCGGACCGAAGCGGATGGCAAAATAAAAACTCGAATAATATCGCGTCAACTATTGCCGATTGAAAAAGTGCGAGCAGGTATGGACGTTTCGTGCTTGTCATTTTTACTTCTAATATACTCGGCACACTTAGAGGTGGTTGTTTTTCTAGGGCTAATGCTAAATAAGCGAGACTCGAACGGCGTTTACATATTTTTCGTCTCGAATCTGTCTACCATGGCAATGAGGCAACTGTGAGAATCCCTTCCTAAAATAAGACAAATTTCTCCCATTGGTCTAAATCTAATTTGAGTAAACATTCAATACCGCCGTATAATTTCACCCTTTCCCGTCTTTAGCCTTCCGTTTTTATATCCCCACTACGCGGAGCGAGCCTTCCCTTTATCCCACCCCTCATTAAAACGATCCAACCCATTGAAGAACTTCCATAATCATAGACCCAATCCCCTTTTAAGCCCCTTCTCCCTCCCGCGCTATCTAACGTATAATGCGTCGCTTTATTTACGCTCCCGTCTTCGAGCCCGGGGCCCTTAAAGGAAAGGGACCGAAAGGGGCCAAGTACAAAAAAAAATAATTCCGAACCGGCCGCCTCCACAGCCAACTTTACCTTTTATCTCCCTTTAACGGAGGAGCATCTTTTCGAACCTCTTCTCTCCCTAAATTTTTCTCACCCTCCTAAGCCTCGCTCTTCCACCTCACAATCCCACACACCCACCCAACCCCCCTACGTCTACGTCCTTTCCTATTTGTGGGCAGGTGAGTAACGTGGCAACAGAGCATCATCAGTCACAGGTCGGGAGAGTGTCCCTCCCCCTCAACCCTCCTCGAGGGCCGGAGGACGGGAAGGGAGAAAATGGGGCCCTTCCTTCTCTAACCGTAGAAGAGGAGGAGGGTGTGGCGACCGG
This sequence comes from Tanypteryx hageni, assembly GCA_028673005.1. NCBI lineage: Eukaryota > Metazoa > Arthropoda > Insecta > Odonata > Petaluridae > Tanypteryx > Tanypteryx hageni. The sequence goes on along the minus strand of CM054116.1, from coordinate 90,969,627 downwards.
CCCCGAGGGATGTGGAGGGGAAGAAGGGATGTTGGAGGAGAGAGGAGCCACGATGGTGGGGAATCTTCTCTCTCTCTCTTTCTTGCTCCGTTGCCGCCTCTCTCAATCTCGAGGCTGGGGAACTGGTTTACCCATTCTTCCCAGCTCGGCAGCAACAAGAAGACGAAGAAACGCAGGAGAGAAAAAGGGGGTCTTGCGATGGGACTCGGGGGAGGAGTGGTAGGGAAGAAGCATTCGAACAATCCTCTTCCCCATCTTCCTCCCTCTCCCCCGCAGCTTTCCTCGGGAAAGAAAAGCGTCGGATTGGGAGGGTGGAGAATGATGTTTTTGGTGGAAGAGAGAGGATGAAAAAAGCGGGTTGACCCGCCCGAATCAGAAGTTGGTCGGAGGGATAAATAACTTCGGGTGGCTTTTGTTGCCGAGAGTAGTATAAGAGTTTGTGGGGTGGTTGGGAGGTGGTGGGAGAGATGGAGGAGAGAGAATTACAATCTCCCCTTTTTTGGGAAAGTCTGCTCACACACACACTCACATACACACACACATTGGGATAAGGGAAGCTAGTCTTCTCCGTTAGAAGGAATGGAGAAAATAATCCCTGGACAACCTCAGCACCGAGCATATTTGGGCTTAGAAATTATCGGCGGTTTTGGGTTTCGGACGTGCGGACCGGAGAACATCGGGTATCGGAATTCCCCGTTGACCGAAAGGGTTTTCTTTTTATGCAGCGAAAGCGGTCGGGAAGGATTCTAATTTTTTGTTGGATTATTGATTTTTTTTTCATTTAACCAATGGATTCGCCCTTTATCTCTCTTCTGCGTAATTCTGATCACAGTTTCTATGTAAAAATAGATACGTATGACTATATTCGGCACATGTACCGCATTATCCCCTTTTCCTGCCATTATCTCCTTACTCCGGGCGCTTCCCTTCCTTTTTCCTTCCTTTGCCCCGTCGCTCGCATTGGACACGCCGCACCTGTGCCCTTTAGGGTACACCTTCTCCCCCCTCACCCCTTTCCCCCTCTATCCTCGAGTTCCATCGCCACCTGTCCAGTGATTCCCCTTCCGATTTGGTCAGATTGTCGGATCATCGCCCTCGGAGCAGTTGCAAAGGGAGAGAGAAGGGGGAAAAGGTTTAGGGACGAGGTTCACTATGGTCACTGCTGTAGGGGGTGTGAGGAGTTGGTCGGAGGGGGGCGTGTATGAGGGAGAAGAGGAGAAGGAATGTTTTGGCTTCTTTCAGAGGACGGGGTTACCTCAAAGCACGTAGGGTTATACATGCCATCTAGTCCCCTCCCCTCTCAGGTGGTTTGGTATTTGGTAGGATGGCGGTTTAGATACGCTGGAGGGGAATGATGAAGAATGGAAAAGGCGTTTTTCATGAGTTGAGGTCTTGCGGGGGTGGATTCTTGCAGAAGAGTAATAATAATCCGTCTTGACTCAGGAGCGCGATTTAGAGTGTCGAATCCATTCTTATATTTGACCAGAGGCGGGCCGAGGAATTTTGGCGCCCCGGGCGGTATAGCATTCCAGCGCCCCCCTCCGTTAATGTTTTGTGATATTTAAAAAGTACACGTTAATTTATTAATAGCCCGGTAAAAATTATTGATAATGAAAAATTAAAAGGAATGCCACCTAGTTTCTAGCCTGTTCCTCGACATAAATTGGTATCCAATATGTATTCATTTGCAAGTAACGCAAAGATATATGATTGGGATAGCGCCCCCAAAACCATGGCGCCCGGCTCGCCCGTAACTCGGGCCGGCCTTGCATCTGACCCTGAATGGCAAATGCACACATCCATGCCCTCGAGGGAATTCGAACCCGCGACCTTGGTATCAGACGGCAGATACTCTAACGACCCATAGCCGAGAAAGGAGGGGGTATAGTGAGAGTCATGGAGTGTAAGGGGGCGTGGATGAGTCGAGAGCCTTTATATGGCGTCTGGGTGAAAATGTAACGCGCGATATTGAAGGAAAGGTGTAGGTTATGGCCGAAAAATATCCCCATCATACTCTCCTGGTTCTGCGAGCTATAAAAAAACGCGTTTGGCCCCGAGGTGTTCTGGTTTGATGGGGCGTGAGGAGTTTTGATGGACGCCCTCGTCGGGAGATATGGGACGAGAAAAAAAAGGGCACTGTTTTTTGTATTATCATTCTATTTCGCCGTTTCACTCTCCTGTTGCGCTCCTCTTATCCTACGAGGACGATTGCGAGGTGGGAACTGCCGTAGTAGCGCGATTTAAAGGAGACCTCTTCCGCAGAGAGAGAGCGATCCTTTCCCATGTCTAGGAGAAGGAACCGTCATAAACTCATCATCGGACGAAGAGGACGACCTGCGGTGGGAAAGGTTCAAACCACCCCCAACGGAATGGTTTTATTGCCATCTAACCCTTCCACGAAATCGGCGTAGTGTAAAAGACGCAGTTTATCCCGATAAACATCGCAGGTGTTCCCTTTTATAAAAGTGCTTCAAAAGCAGGTATCGAGGTCGGCTTCGGGACGCGACGCTTTCTGGCGGCGATTTAAACACATTCCGTTTCCTCTGTCGCGCTACACCGCCTCGAGAGCCAAGAGAATGAGTCGAGAGAGTTTGACGGCGGCGTGGGAGGTGTAGGGGGGGAGGGAAATAAGGAGACCTTTCTCCATCCTCCCCCTTATTGGCCACCAGGCGTCCGTGACCAAGGCGGTATCCGAAAACCTTTGACCTTATAGAAGACGACAGGTCGGCGGTCGCAGCCGCGCGCTCTCTCTGCCATCCGAAGTCGGCAGAGGTAAAAGGGTTGAGCGAGGGAGGAAGAGGGTGAGGAGGAGGGTGGAGGGAGAGAGTGAGGTGGAGGAGGAAGGTGGAGGGAGAGAGTGTGATGAAACGGAGGTTTGGAGGGAGAGGAAAGGAGAGGAGGGGTGAGAAGGAAAGAAGGGCGGCCATTTATGGAAGGTGGCGTATGAGATATTGGCCTAGAGTTGCTTAACGTCTTTCTCGTTCGAGAAAGAGTGATCGGTTTTGTGTATCTTGCGTGATATCAGGTACGCGACTGATTTACGGGCGTGCTTTGCGCGTGTCGTGGAATGAGTGTGTGGGGAAAAGAGACGAGCGAGATAGAGTGTGTGGTGCCTCTCTCTCTTGTTTTGGTTCTCGACCGTTTTGCGCGTTCGATTCCATTCAAGGAAAGTGAAATTTTCAGTGTTTATTTTTCGAAAGGCTCAGGCAAATCGCACGCCTAATATGGCGACTGTTTCTCTTCCTTGGGCGGAGGTTAGTTTTAAGCGTTTCCCTGGCGGATGATTCTGCCGTTGGCGAAATTGAGCGTAAATCTCGCCTGAAGAGTGAGGTAGAGATATAACCTTTCTCTCCAATTTTCTCTCTCTGACGTGTTGTTAATTTTATCTCAAGTAAACAGCATGTGTTTTTTCTTATGAAGGACGCAATGATTAAAAAGTGTGCTTAATGGACGTTTTTTTGGACTAGAGGAAAGTGAGTAAAAACAGACTGCTAAAGTACGTAATATTGTTTTGGAAATTAATGCAACATATCTAACCAAATCATGGAGGCGTTTCTTTGGGTTGATCTTTGTGTAATTTTATTCATAATTTATATCAGTAATAATCAGTGAAATATATTTCCAAATCTCTTAATTTCACTTTTTTGCTCGTAGTGATTTGAAAACGATTGCATCATTTACTTACTGACAGATAATAATTGAAGAAAAATTGAACCAATTTTTACATGTTCTGTTGTATTCACAATACTCCCGAAGAAAGTATGGCCGAATGTATAGGTGTGTGAATGTTAAATCTAATTGAAAAAAATTTAGATATTTATTGAACAGTTCGAGAGTATTGATATCAATTAAAAAGATATGCAGTGTTCTTAACTAACTGTGACGAATTGTGTACCAGGATTCCAATTTTCTTCTCCTCCCTTCATTATTGCGTCCTTCAGAAAAGCATCAAAACGGATACGACTGCTCTTCGAATGTTGCATTCTTCTACATGTTTTGCCAAAGCACCAGGCATCGCATTATTCTCACTCGAATAAAGCAGGAGAATCGTCTTCATTGGATGGGGACCGTAACGACGAGTTCCTCGCCGCGCATAACCACCGGGAGAGTGGATTAGAGGAAATGAACGAAATAGCGCGCGAAAAGAGAGAGAGATGGAGTGAGAGCGGAATTTCCCGAAGCCGAGTTTATTTACTCCAACCCGGATGACGGAAGCGGTGCAATTTTTGCCCGCACGTCATACCCTACCACGCGCAACCAACCTTCGGTTACGGGCGTGCGTCGGGTTGTTACTGCGAATTCATGAAAGGGAAGGAGGAAGAGTAAGGAGCACAGAGCCAGCTGTTTCACTCCGCCGTTCCCCTCCTATTCCCCTTCCTTCCCCCCTATACTTACCGATGGTCCCCCCCTCCCCCAAGTCGCTTTGCCTCCTACTTCCTTTCCCCTCATCCCCTTCCCTTTTCCTCCTTCCCTTTCTCTCTCTCTCTCTATTAATGCCGCCTCTGGCATTGGTGACACGCTGTCTCAAAGCTTCTGTCCTCTCTCTCTCTCCCACGGCTCCTACGCCACTGCCGCCTCCGCCCTATTCCTCTCCCCTTCCCTCTCTTCTCCCCTCTATTCCCCCCCCCCTCTCTCTCTCTCTCCATTGCATTCCAGTCTCTTCCACCCCTTCCTCCATTGCCATCTCCTCCCTTTCCTCCTCCCCCGCATATTCCGTCCTGTCCGCCTCTCTATCTCCCTCTCCACCCCTCCATCCACTTCCCGTTCCAAAGCACTCTCTGGCACATTACGTTACTCTCTCAACACCGCGATATTTTCTTCCCACTCTTTGTCTCTCTCGTTATTTCCACGGAGAGCGTCGGTTCTCGCGAGTTTTTTCGCCTATTTTGAAAGTATTCTGTGGATTCCGTTTTCTTAATGAGGAATGTTTGTATTTTAAAATAATCGTGTATGGTTTACTGTTCAAGTTCGTTCATATCGTCACCTCTCTCCCTCCCCGATGACTTAACATTTAACATTCCCCATTTGCTCGCTTTGGGGCCTCAACCCGTGATATACGCCACCGCGCCCATCACCTCCTCTCATCCCTTATTCGCCAGAGATCTTCCCACGTCACTTCCCCTCCTTTCCCTTTTTAATTCCCCACCCCTCTCTCACTTTCCTCACCAATCTCTCCCGGATAAAGGCATCTCCGCACACCCGAAGTGATGAGAAATTGTGTTGTATGTTTGCGTCTATGTGTGTGTGTATGTTAACGTTTGTGTGTGTTTGCAAGTGTGTGTGAGAATGTCGTGGGTAAGTGGGAAGTAGATGAGTCGGAATGGTAAGAGAGAGAGAGAAAGGAGTGGGAGGTGGGATAGCTGCCCTGCGAAGCATTTGCATGCGAACCAGTGCTACATAGAGGAAACAAAAAGGATAGTCGTGTGGCATTTCCCTTTTCCCCTTCCCTCCCCACCTTTCTCTCTCTCTCTCTCCCCCCTCTCCCTCTCTCCATCTTTCTCCCCTCCTGTCTTAAACTCCCTCTCAGTTGACGAGGCGGAATTTATCAACGCCCTATGGATGTTGGGAATGACGCATCCGCCATTTTGCAACCATTGGTGTTACGTTCCGCTTCCTGTCCCCTAACCCTCCCCCACCCCCTTCCCGAAGGGATCTAGCAGAAGGGGGGAGGGGAAAAAAGATGGTCGGTGGGAAAAAATGGAGGGTGAATTGTGGGGCACTTTATTTCATTGCCTCAATTGCTAGCGGCGAAAGAGAGGTAATTTCTTTTTTTTCATGCGGTAACGTCGTGTCGCGGACGTGGGGGTACTTGATCAACGCTTTCAATGCGCCGGCCTGCGCTGCTGAGCACGAATATCGCCAACTCCCCGTTGAAGATGGGAGTCGGCGAACTTCTTCCGTTACCTATTGGAAACTAATTCACGTGGAGCTGTACGAAATGCAATAATTTCCAGAAGTGCGTGTCTAATTATGAATTAAATAAGCGCGTTTAACGTAAGTAAAGTGTAAAAAGAGGCTATTCTGCAATAACCTAATCGACCTTGGTCGTTGTAAAGTTTGCCATCAGTATGAACGATTTTTTTATTTACCTGCAGTCTTCGTGTGTGTATGTTTTCTGCGGATGAAAGCTCGATTACTGAGAGCAATCTGTCTTCGAACATGAAGTTGATGAATTCCAGAATAAGCACTTTAGTATCAAAAATTGAAAAATTTATTTGTCTAAGATACTCATAATAGCCATTACGAGATTATAAAAAAAAACAGTTATGGCTATTGGAGATACCCGAGTCGCGTCGATTTTTTATACTTGAGTGCTAATTCTGAAATTTATTTTAAGCCGTTCCCTAAGTTCGATGATCCTCTAGTGAACAAACGAAGTTGGTGTACCGAGAGACTTCGGAGTGCCACTTTTTGTTCGAGTCGATACTATGCCGGCCTTGAAATGACTGCCGCCACTCGCCAAGACGAAATACCGCTTGGGGAAGTTGTGCTCGTTATGTAACTGATAAATTCGGCTCGATGTCGCGGGGATAACGCGCGTAATCATTTTTCCGTCGTCCAATGGACTGGTGACACGCAATCTCGATCGGCGTTGAGTAATAGGAATTGCCTCTGAACGTGCTGGAGCGAAAGAATTTCGTTGGACTTCGAAATGAATCATCTCGTGAATCACGTGGTGCTGTCATCGCAGTAATAGCATTCGGCACTCGAAGATGATGTAAATTCGATCGCTGTTGAGTTTAAACCATTAAAGCGTAAAGCGAGTCGGACGTATTAATCGGGAAATCCCATTAATACATCAGTTCGTCAATTCGATGCAGGAGCTTCGTTATAATAGGTCCCACGTCTCATGCATTTATATAGTTTTCATTTCGGCGAAGATATGTGAATTTAGCAGTTGGAATTATTTTATTTTCCTTCTCAACAGGTAGTCATCTCTCACCTTTCGATTGCGACACTTTTTTTGTCATCCCGTGCGGGCGAGCGAGGTAATCCTTATCCTGGGGCGACTATTTTCATCGCTATCCGCGTTTTCTCGGTACGCGTTTACAGCGATCCGAAAGCGGTGACAGCTTTCTTCCTGGAAACGTACGTTTGGGCGAAGTGCTTTCGGAGACATTCGTGGCGGTGATTCAATTACTTTTAAAGCTTTTTGGGCGTTTCCATATATAAGTATCTTCACCTCGCGTTATCGTCGCGCCCAACACCCTTTCGCTCTCTCTCTCTTTCCTGGGAAACTTGTCTGCCGTATTTATTTTCCTCGTTTTTTTGAATTTGCGTGATTGAGAGGGTGCGCGGTGGTCACGGTCCTCACTCCCTCTCCGCCAACTTTGGTCGCCGGAGTCTGGCTTCTACCGTTTGTGTGTGCGTGCGTGCTTGTGTGTGTGTGTATTCCCATCGCGGCGGATATCCGAAGGATAATTATAGACTTCCCCACTCTCCCATTTTCTCCTCCTTCCTCCCACTCCCTCTCTCTCTCCAACGCCGGATCTTTTAAAACTGGGGTCTGGGCCAAATCTAGCATGGGTGAGATTAAGAGACGGAGGAAGCACGAGTGTACACACGCTCGCACACGCGTGCCCGCGCATCAAGAGTAAATCCCTTTTAAGAGTTCAAGTCGAGGAGGAGGCCGACGAATAAAAAATATCACGCCGGTCTACACTTTTTTTGGTTTGTTTCTTTTTATTTTACTTGTGTTGTTTATGGGGAGGTTTTCGTCAAGCGATGGGTGTGTTTGCGCGCGTCTGTATGGCACGCATGTGTGTATGTACGTCGGTTTGCGCGCGCGCCCGAAGGCCTTCCCTCCCTCGTCTCGATTGGCGTGAAAACATTTCGCTGGCGATTATCCGTCTAGACTCTAGACGCTGCTTTGATGGATTTTGAGGGGGTAGGGAGGGATTTTAATCCGAAACGTATCTTTTCTTAGCGTGATGGCTGCGTTGCCGATCTATAAACTTTCTTTTTTTTTAAAGCTTTCGAGTCTAAAACGGAAGATTATGGCGATTTTAAACCTTGGAAATCTCGTTCTCTCAATCAAGTCATTAATCAACAATCTTTGCTATGGAAAATGAGGTAAAAAAGCATATTTGAACGTATATTTCTACGATATCCGCTTCGTCTAGGCTCCCCCTGGCGTTTTCCGCGGCCGTTCGGGTGCGGATCGTAAGAAACCGTTCCTTTCCCGATCGTTCTCTCGTCGTTTTTAACATTCTTCTCTTTCGCAACACTTGAGAGTGCCCGCGGACGCAGTTTATATAGCTCGGTCCGACGAGGGAGCTTTATTCGCCCGCGCGAGTAACCCTTTAGGCTCCTTAAGCTTTATCTTTTAACGATTGAAGAGGAAAGCTACGCCCCTCGGCAAAGTGCGCTCGAGAAGGACGTCTCTTTTTGAAGAGAAAATAAACCGCCGAACGCTTTTTCAAAAAATGTTCGTAATTACTCGGTCGCGTCGTTTGTATTTCTTTTTTTTCCTCCCCGCTCTGCTAAGATTCTTTTTTTATTACCCTTCTTTTTTTCTCCCTCTTATTTTTCCTCTTTTTTATTTTTTTCTCCCTCTGCGCCTGCTCCTCTTCTTTATTTTTTTCGAATAAAAACGACTCCGATCCTCTTTAAACTCGAGAGATTGCTCTTGCGTGCGCTCTCGTTGTTCTCTTCCGCGTTTTTTTTTCATTGTCCCGTTTCTCTTCTCGTATTTCTTCTCTTTGTGTTCCTTTGCGCTGTAGCGTTCTCCTACTCCCTCCCTTTTCCTTTTCTCACTCCCTGTCTCTCTCTCTCTCTCTCCCTCCTTTCCCCCTCTCCTGCGTTTCTTCCTCCGCACTGTAGCCGAAAAACCACCCACCCACGCCTCAACCCCGGAGTATTTCGGACTGTTTCCCCAGGTGCGCTTATTACGAGGTCCCGACGGTTACCCGTGCCAACTGCGGCCGTTTCCAGAGGGAGAGGAGGTGGGGGAGAGGCGGAGGAGGGGGAGAAAGGAGGGTGGGAAGCGGAAAAGCCATCTCGACGGCATCGAACGGCGGCAGCGGCAGACATCGTTTGGGTGCGGGGTTTTTACGCCTGCCCCCGTTTTCCCCTTCTCCCTTTTTCTCTCTCCATTCTCTCTCTCCTTTTTCTCGCTCCTTACCCATCGAGACTACGTCTCCATCCTCCCTATAACCCGTCTCTCTCTCTCTCTCTTTCTCGCCGCCATATCCTCTCTCTCACTACCCCTTCCCCCTTCGCGCCATCGTCTTGATGGTAGCTCGTGATGATGATAGCTCTTTCGCCGCGCACTACGCTATCCTTCGGTTTTGGAAACACCATTTCTTCACTCTTCCTCTCTCTCCCTCCCGTTTCTCCTCCCTCTCGTGCGGTCCACATGGAAGCATGCGAGTGCGCTTTCCGTGAGTGTTCAAATGTCTAGCTCCGTGCCGGGGAATGGCTTAAATGGCGAGGGTTAAAGGTGGTCGGAGGTGGTTGCGCGATGGGTAGCTGCGGCGACGGATTTTTGTTTGTTTTTGGAGGCGGTTTGTTTTGCTCAAAAATTGAGGTTATGGGGTCAATTTATAAAAAACGCGCGCTCTTGCATTTTATTGGCGAATATAGCTACCTCCTGCAGCCGTAAAAACGGTGGAGTAAACCACATGTGTTCGTCGGCAATTAAAAGAATCCGTCTTATGTGGTAAGTCTCCGATCGTCGATTTTAAATTACGAACCATGAAGTTAGCTCCTTTGCAGCCGAAACGAATATTTTGTTTAGTCTACGATCTTGTGGCTAACGGAGTAAGATTTATTTGAATAGGCGATCAGCCACGCACGATCGTGATTAAAAAAATATATATTTTGAGAATTTTATTAACCTCGATCAACTCGTGGGAAAATTTTTTACGGCAGTATGAGATGAATATTCAAGATTTAAATGCCAAATTTGAGCCAGAAGGAAAAGTATATCGAGACGGCGAATACAAAATTCGAGAGCGAGAACGGTCAGTATATAAACAAACTTGGATTACATGGATACACGTGAATCCCCGGGACATCCCGGCAGTGTAATCGACTTCGCCAGACCTCTTTCTCTCGATTTATCCGTATTTAACTCGCGCGGTTCCGAGTCCGCATAAAAATTGATTATTTTTCCCGGACGGACGTAAATATTTTCATAATTTCTTTTTTTTTCTCGGTCGCGGTGTTTTTTAAAGAAAAATATCGGAGCCCATTTGATCTATTTGATACTGCTCAGCGCCTGAAGACTGCTGCCTGTCGCCATCCTCCCATATGGCTTCGACCATTTCATTCTCCTCCTCCACTCTAAACCCCTCCCTCAATACAGATATATTCAAGGGGGAAACAGCGCCGGTTTTTGACGTTTGGTTTCCAAAGACTTCCTTCCATCGGTTCCTCAAAAAAGATCGAAGCAGCCTTTGATCATCTGAACTCGAACTTCACAACCGCCCCCCTTCCTCCCTCCGAATCCTCTCTCCCTCTTCTCTCTCCGCTCCCTATCTCTAGCCCGATTTGTTCCTCCCCGCCATATTTAAAATTCATTTTCCTCAGTCCCTCTGCGATACCGATGGGAATGTTTCGTTTCCCTGTGGGTTCACTTTGAATTTTGTTTTTAGGTTTTTTAAATATCGTAGGACAGTGTTTCTCAACCGGGAGCCCCCGGACCACAAGGGGTCCGCGCGTTATTTCTCGGGGGTCCGCGAGTTGAGTGGGACATGATGATTATTTTTATCTATAACTTGTTTTATCCAGCACAGAGCTCTCATTAATATTTCAAAGTGAAAATGAACGAAAAATGCATGAATTTTTCAGAGAGAGAGAGAGGGTCCGCAGAAACTGTGGGACTTCGTAGGGTGTCCGCGGCTCCAAAAAGGTTGAGAAACACTTTCGGAGGATATGCATCAATAGTGGCATGGCCGGCCCGAGTTACGGGCGAACCGGGCGGCTGCTCGAGGCGCCAAAGTTTTGGGGGCGCTATCCCGATCATTTATCTATGGATTACTTGCAAGTGACTAAATATTGGATACCAATTTATATCAACGAACAGGCTAGAATCTTGATGGCATTCCTTTTCATTTTTCATTATCAATAAGTTTTACAGAGCGATGAATAAATTAACACGTACTTTGTAAATATCTCAACAAACATTAACGTAGGGGGGCGCTGGAGTGCTATCTCGCCCGGGGCGCCAAAATTCCTCGCCGCCCCTGAATAGTGGTATCGGTATATATCGTATTTACTCGCCTATTTGCCTCAATCGCGTAATTGCCCCACCTTAATTATAAGGAGAGAAGAAAATATTATTTTTTAAAGTATTACTTTCGTATGATAGGATAAACCGCATATTTGCCCCACCCTTGTTTTAGTGTAAAAAAAATGTGCGGAAAAGTGGAGCAATTACGCGAGTAAATAAGGTAAGTCGTGAAGCGTTTTGGTTAACTCGGTAAGAATTTTCAATCTCAGCTATTCATCCATAGAAACTTAGCGATTATTGTTTCTACTAGCAGCTTAGGGCAAGTTTTATAAGAACTGAAATTTACACATGCTTTGCTCCACCGTTTCATGTCTATAGGAAGTACCTACATCGACTGATGAAAGCAACAAAGCGAATTAGCTTAATAAAATTTGAAATTGTTTATCTTTTCCATAATAAGGACGGTCATCATTGGTATTTTCTCTTTTTAATCCACAACCTCGGCTACTGTTATGTAGAATCACGCGGAGCTTCAAAAGTACTATCGAAAATCGAATCGACTTGCAACCTCCGCGCACCATCGCGCGGGTGCACGCCATCCCCTATCATAACGGCCACTCACTCCCTCCTCCACCCCTTCTCCTCCCCCTCCTCCACCCCTTCTCCGCCCCCTCCTCCACCCCTTCTCCTCCCCCTCCTCCACCCCTTCTCCTCCCCCTCCTCCACCCCTTCTCCTCCCCCTCCTCCACCCCTTCTCCTCCCCCCTTCTCCTCCCCCTTCTCCTCCCCCTTCTCCTCCCCCTCCTCCTCCCCCTCCTCCACCCCTTCTCTCTTCTCCACCCCTCCCCCCCCCTTCTCCCCTCCCTTCTCCCCCCTCCCTCCTCCTCTGCCTCCTCCTCCTCTCCTCCTCCTCTCCTCCTCCTCTCCTCCTCCTCTCCTCCTCCAACCCTCCTCCACCAACCCTCCTCCACCAACCCTCCTCCACCAACCCTCCTCCATCCTCCACCCACCCCCCTCCATCCTCCACCCACCCTCCTCCATCCTCCACCCACCCTCCTCCATCCTCCACCCCTCCTCCTCCATCCTCCACCCACCCTCCCTCCCTCATCCGCCCCTCCCTCCCTCCCTCCTCCGCCCCTCCCTCCCTCCCTCCTCCGCCCCTCCCTCCTCCGCTCCTCCCCCTTCACCCTTCTCCACCACCCCTTCTCCTCCGCCCTCCTCCACCTCTCCGCCCTCCTCCGCCTCTCCCTCCCTCCTCCGCCTCTCCCTCCCTCCTCCGCCCCTCCCTCCCTCCTCCGCCCCTCCCTCCCTCCTCCGCCCCTCCCTCCCTCCTCCGCCCCTCCCTCCCTCCTCCGCCCCTCCCTCCCTCCTCCGCCCCTCCCTCCCTCCTCCGCCCCTCCCTCCCTCCTCCGCCCCTCCCTCCCTCCTCCGCCCCTCCCTCCCTCCTCCGCCTCTCCCTCCCTCCCCCTCGCTCTCGGGTGACTCACCTCGGACTCCGCTTCTCTCAGCTCTAAACGTTCCTCGCAGTATACTCATGCCCGCATTTCTCGAGCTCTCCCCTCTTCCGCTCTCCTCTAACCTCCACCTTCCCCCGAGCGGACAGCTGAGCATCGCTTCGGTCCAGGAGATGAGAGTGAGAGAGTAAAAAAAGGGGGGAGCTTAAATAAAAGAAAGAGGGAGGAGGTTGACATGAATACAGAAATAACCTTGAAGTTGTCGTCGGCGTCCCAAGTTTTTGATCGCCAAACCCCTCCCTCGGTGTTCGGGAGTGCCTGGCTCTCTTCCTCTCTTTTTCTCTCGCTCACACGCTCTCTCTCTCTTTCTCTCACTCCCCCCTAAACCTCGTCTATTTTTTGCCTCTTTCCCACCTCCAAACTCTTCCTTTCCCCTTCTTCCCATTACCCTCTCCAAAGCTTCAACCTGGAGAGCGAGAGACCATCCCTCGCGCAGGCCTCCGCTCTAAGGGAGAAAGGGGGAGGTCACGTGGGTGTCTTCCGGGGTGGGTTTGGAGAAATGACTCCCTTTTCACCCTCTCTCTCTCTCTCCCCCTCCTTCCCCTAACTCCTCCTTCACCTCCTACCTCCGTTTCTAATGAGGATTTTCTTAGTCCTATTCCTTCTGAGGGAGGGAAGGCGGCTGTGAGAGTCCTGTGATTTATTTCGCTCCACCACACGCTCCTGTGGTCTGGGAGACGGTCCAAGGTATGCGTGAGAGAGAGGCACGCACGCATACGCGCGCACGCAGGGAGACGTCCGCATCACGTCGCGGAACTCGCGTAGATTACCGATGCGACGCGCGGAAATGATCATGCAGTTTTTATTTTACTTTTTTTATGAGAACTTCCTTCGTTTTGAACTCACTTACGCGTTCTCGGGTATCGCCAAGCGATTTCGCAGGATGACTTGCGAATGATTTCTTCCGCGTGTCACGAATCTGTTATCGTTTGTCGAAGTCCCAGTTTGTTTGTGCGATTGCCTTATCTCTGGGGTAGTGAGCTGGTTCGTTCATGTTTTGGTGAAGGTAAACACAACACAGGATGTGTACGGTTAGTTCAGAGCTTGAGATTAGAAAATTACTTCACCCCTTAAAAAGTCGGACAATAACGTTTGGTTCCGGGAAGGTACGAGACAGAAAAACATAAAATCCGAGTTGTTATGAAACGATAAAAAAATACGTCTTGCATCCACAAGGAATATGTTCCTGTAGAGAATTTCGAACGGTTTGAAGACTATCCAAGGAATACGTCTATCAAAACCTTTCCGGGGTTCAAACCATTCACGTTGTCGAACCAGGAACATGTTGGTTATTGCCGCTCTTAAGCAATTACTGACTCACTTGAACTCCGTTTTCCAGGAATAGTTCATCACTGATCTTGTCCAAACCGTCGAATTAGACGTTTCTTAAATTGTACTGTTTGTCGTTTTTTCGAAATTTTTATTCATCGAAGCTGCTTTAAAGTATGAATGCTGTCGGGGATTTTGCTGCCCCGAAACATTTTCAGCGTTTATCGTGTGCTGAAAGAGGTCTCTTTTCCCGATTCCAAATTATTTCGCTCAAAACTCTTAAGCAAATGGTCATATAAAGCAAAGGAAAGACACTTTCAGTAATCTAAGTCAAGCGTGAAATCGAGATTAAGCGATTTTTCCAATTTCATTCATTTGGTTCCAACATCCATTCCGTCCTCTCATAATTCTGCAAACATTCTCTATTCCGCCCGACGTGCTTCTTCGTCCTCATTATCTTCGTTTCCGCGCCGCCACGTCTAAATAACCCGCCGTTCATTTACTGCCGTCGGTACTTCCCTGCCCCCTCCCCCCCCCCCTCCCCCCGAGAACCCTTTCTTGACACAGTGGGTTTCCTCATCTTTCCCTCAAAAAAGACCTTTCCCTTTTCAACCCCATCCACTTGCTTTTCAAACTTGCTCAAAGAACCAGCCTTATCCTCCCCTCTCTCTTTCTTCCTCTTCGACCATTTCTCTTGCCTCCTCCAAAACACACACCCAACCCCTTCATTCTCCCTCTCACCTTTAAAATCCTTTTCCCAACAGAAAGTATTGCTCTAACCTGGTCTTCTTCGCGTGTTTGCCTTTTTCGTCTTCCCAAAACGCCTTTTTTTATTTCCTATTGGAGACAGCTTCAACTTCGGTGTTTGTTCTTCGCGTTGTTTTATCCTCTTTTGTTTTTTGGCGCGTCTTATTTATTCAAGCTTATGATTTGTTTGCACTTTCGCAGTGTTGGAGTGGCCGAAAGACAGCCATTTTGGGGGAGCGTTTTTACGTCTCGTGAGGTAGATTCGTTAGCGTATACAGAAGAGCTGTTGGCTTTCTTTGGGCGATTGATTATTCTTTCAATGCCATTCTCTTTTGTACTATGAAAAATTCCGTCTTTTTAATTTTCAACTAGGTTTTGAATAATTCTGGTGCCAAATACATATGCTTCTCTGTCCCTCCTAAACGCTTTTAAAGGCACGGTTCTTAATTTCATCCTCTTCGTCTTTCTTTTTAAGCGCGTTTTTTCACGCGGAGTGGAATGCGCGAGGGATGATTATGCGATATGCTAACGAAAGCCGGCTTACGTCATTCTGGCGAACCGATACGAGTTTTTTTTACTGCCTTTTGCCTCTGCGGTCTTTATTCGGTCGCGATGGATACCGCCTCTCTCTCTCTCTCTCTCTCTCTCTTAACACTTTCGAAACAATGTGCTTCCACGACATCCGTCACTTTGAGCGTTATTTTTCTTTTGCTTATGACAGAATCGAGATAGAGTACTCTATAAGCGTCAATATACGTTCGATTTTCCTTACCTCTCAATAACCTATCGCCAGCGACCTACTTATCATCGGGATGTCTTTATATTTCGCATAAAAGTAGCGTTCAAGGATTTCCCTGTCTTCTGAGACGGATCTTTTAGCTCAATTCGAAACATTTTGCTGATGTTGGTGCGAGGCAAGTGTTTGAGTCGACTGCTTTAGTAACGCTTCTTTGGCTTATCTGTTGGATTTCGATGTGCCTCCACGAAGTATTAATTCCCCCGTCTGATTTTATTGCGAAAATTGAACGTGTCACCGGAAATTTATACATTTAAGTTTCATTGCGAGCATTGCTTTAACGACAGCATGTTAGAACTAACAATAAGCTTCGGTGATATACCACTGATGACGTTTCATAGTTGCTGAAATCGGCAAATAGTTTACTTAGCCGCTTAATGGTTGTATGTTGTACATGTTGCATGTTAAATGGTGAAGCTGAACCTGATAACTCACTATTTGAATTACGTGAACATCCTGGTAATGTGCAGACTTTCATGTACTCAGGACGTATATTTAGAATCCTAGATTAACGAAAGTCTAACTCCAAGGTTATTATCAAATATCAGGCTATTGCTATGCATACATTCCTCCTCGGAGGCATCTCTGCCGCGAATTTGAGAGCCTGGATTTCCGTTAGCCTCTTAAAATCCAATTTTATCATCATGAACGATAAAGGCTTAAATGACAGGTGTCTGTATTCATTCTTCAAATTTATTCCTCGACACCACCACCTCTTGATATGCTACCGAGCAACGTTTTCCTTCTATTCCCACGCCCGTCTCACCTCCTCGGGCTCCCACTCTTCATCTCACGCGCCGCCTAGCTTGTTGATGCGTGCCCATGGGAGGGATCGGCTAGCACGGATACGTTGCGTGAAGATTCCCCAGGCGAATTAACGTGTCTCACGCCGTATCCAAATACTTTTTCGTATTCCTGCCCACTCCTTTTTTAGGCCCACACACAAACACACCTTAATTCCCAGATCAACGGTAGGTAGCATTAATTCTTCATTCTCTAAACCCGTCGATTGGTGGTATGCGTGTGTGTGCGAGCTTGCGTTTGTGTGCGCGAGCTTGCGTTTGTGTGTGTGAGACGGTTCGTTCGGGTATCTTGAGAGTGGAATCGGGTAGCCGTTGCTGCTCCGCCGCCCACTGTTGGAGATGTGGCGAGGGAGGGAGTTGATGGTGGAGCGAGGGGGAGAGAGAAGGGTTGATGTTCTCATGGTGCCCGCCGTCGCGAAGGACGACTGGGAGAGAGAAAGGCCGACGGGAGGATAGAAAGAGAGAGAGGTTAAGGAGGGAGAGAGAGAGGCGGAGGAAAAAAAGAAGCTGGCGTTCGAGAGATTAATGAGTTTACGTTTTCGATCGCCGCGATTTCGATCGTGTTCTTTGTATTGTAATTTTATGACGCTTCCTCTTTTCGGTGGCGAACCTACTGGGAGGTGGAACGCCTGAATGGAATCTAGAGGGAGAGGGAGGAGGGAGGGAGGGAGGGATCGGTTTGCGCGGAGTTTTTCACCCTCTCATTTTATCTCATTTACCTTAATATGGTCACGCTGGAAGCCGCAATCGGCGTTTGGCAGATGTCTTTGAACCTTATCTTGACAAAGGGAAAACTCCATTAGCTCTCGTCTTATCGCATTCGAGAAAGAAGTCGCTTTGTTGTTGATATTATTATTAACTGGCCAGTTAAAGAGGAAGTGATAATGTTACACAAACATAAAGATTATAACTAAGCTAAGTGGAGTCGTGTTTTAGGACTATCAGTGTTCGTGATAGACCTTCACCGCTACCGAAGCTGTTTACGGTGGTTCGCGAGGTCCTTCCGTACATCCTCTCCATCTAGCATTCCCCTGCTTCTTCCACGCGTATTCCTAGTACGTGCATTTATTGCAAAGCTACAACTACACATATGTATATTTCTAAGTTTTATAATAACGATTTTCTGTTTCTCGGAGCTTTTTCGACCATTGGGGAGTATGGAATCCTCTTCTTCTGTGGATCTATTGACTTTTCTTTATAATTTGACTGAATTAATACGGGTGGTGGTTTTCCTTAATAAAGCCTGTCAGTTTCAGCGGTCATTTCTGCGCATTTACTTTTACAATTCGACGACGTCTACGATTAACATTCACATTTGAGACAGGTGTGCTCTGCACAACTTCCATGGATTATTATATAACTGCTGAATTTTTGCAACATAAGCCTTATCAGAAGGCACGAAGAGTCGATCGATTCGAAATTTCGCATCTTCTTATTTTTTGCCAACAGCACCATCTTGTTGGAAGAGCTACGAAAGGGTTTCCGCAACGTAACGCGCCCTCTTCGCAACTGAAACCTTTTCTCCGCCCCCGGTCATTTTTTTGCGTCCGAAGGTGGGCGTTCGGAATTGCTTCGGCACAGAAGCATGTCTGATTTTTTTTCGGTGCATAACTAGCGTTTTTTCTCTCTCTCTCTCGGGCTACCAGCCAAATTTTCGACTGAACCGCACGGCGCGGAACGGGAGTTAATTAAAAGGAACCGCACCCACGCGCGACAGTCATATAAGGCGCGGTCGTATGAACCTCACTTGTCGTCGGAAGACCAGTCCATCCGGATGTTAACGCCCCGTCAGTTTTTAAACCGCTCATTTATCCGCGGCATCGAGTTTTTTTTTAAGCGTAGGATTAGTAAAAGTCCCCGAATAACTTTCAAGATCGACTCTTGGACGTCAGAGGGATGAATGTCAACCAATTCCGAGTGTTATCAACTCGTGGAAGGCGCCGTATACAGGGAGAAGTATAAATGGCGTATGATATAATCGGATGAGCTTCGGCGCAGTAACGGGCGCCCAAAAAATTATGTCGTAAAAAAACTCGAAGCTTGAATGCGCCATTCTGGAGCGAACGGGGTCCCTCTCTCTTAATTTGCTCGGGAAAAGTGCGAAGGCGGAGGATAGCAGACGGACGTGAAATAGTTTTACCCAAGGAAGGCGGTCGGGAGGCAAGAGGGTTCGAGTGAGGGGACGGACGGATGGGGGCGGTCATTGTTCGAGAAATAATCCTCCGCCCCTCATCGGGTATAACGGACTCGGATACACGATAAGCCAATTAGGTCGATCAATTGTCTCGTTGCCGACGCCCGTTTCCGCCGCGGCATCGGCGTATTTGGCGTAATTAATGCGACGCGAGGTATCGTTTGTTTTCTGGCCCGCGTGTGCTTGCGCGCCCCCTCGCGGTCTTTCCTTTTGATCCCCTCCCAGTCGCCACTCCCTTCTCTCTATCTCCCTCTCTCTCCGCATCGCTGCTCTCCTAAGTAACCTCTCTCCTTATTTCCTTACTTGCCTTTCGAATTGGTATTAAAGAGCAGGCCCGACGAGAAGGAAGGGGACAGTGGGGGTCGCTGCCCCGGGGCCCGAGGACTCTCATGGGGCCCGGACCCGAGGTTTGGATACTACTATCCTAAAGTCGCTTTATTAGAAAGTTCACCATCTATAAATAATTATGAATTTTAACAAAAAGGTTTATCACCTAAGAATTTTAAATAAAATACGTATAGTGATGAATGCATTTACATTTCTGCTCAATGTCGGAACGGCAGTTGCCAAGACCTATAGAGAGTAATAAGTTCGTACAGTGGGGTCCGGCAAGTTTTGTCCAGAGGCCCTTATTGGCTCTCGGCGCCTCTGTTAAAGAGCATTGGATTGTGTTTGCGCAAGAGTGCGATCAAACCTCAATAACAGGGACGTGCATAACTTGAATTTTCGAAAAACATCGAAGAATGCGTTTCTTCCGGCAACTAACTCCATTCATGGCATTGAGTATTTGTAAATTTGTTCTTACATAACTAGACTGTCTCGATTTTTTCTCCGAGGTTCGAGTTAATATATGTTATATCGTGTTGGTTGTTTGATTACTCATCGCTTCAACTGTTGAAAATAATGCATTAATTTCTCACCCGTTCGCTCGGCTTCACTTGCAAATTTATTCGGCGCATTTCTGTACATTTATAAATTCATGCCTTGTTGTCGGAATCCTCCTCCAGAATTTTTATCTACACATCTAAAAAAAACAATTGCGCCTCCAGGCAGACAGACAAAGGCCGAAAACATTAGCACGATTTTTTACAGCTCTATAAAAAGTGCTAAAAGCAAGTCTTTTGTATGGGCGCGCAAACACGCACGCGTGTTCGAACAAAATCCGAACGCAGGAAGGTGAGGAAGAGGAGCAGTTCGGAGAATATCATATCTGGCGTAGTTAAGTCAAAAATGTTCGGCGTGCCGCTGGATGCGGCGCATATATGATATGATTTCCTTCCGTAATTAGAGGAAAAGGTATTTGATTTTCTATGCGCCTGGCGAATCTGCTGATGGGATCAGAAAGTTACATTTCACGTGCTTGTTAGCGTTATTAATCAAAGGAAGCAATTAAATTTCTACGTTATGCGAATTTCAGTGAGGGAGGGAGAGAGATGGGTAATGCCGAAATATTTGTCGGACCGCATGTGACAATAATGTGAATAAATACTAGGTTGAATATTTAAATAAAAGGCCTCATACTATCGCACAAGTCTTTAGCATTTAGGGCAATTTAATTTAATTTTCATATCACTATATCACATGATAAAAGTCTCGTCCAAGTTATCTCTTCTACATTCTTTCGGAAGATTCTATGTAGAGAAAAGGAAGGTGGTTTCGAACTGACGAAATGCGCATTTGAGACGGCTGAATTAGAGGTAATGGGAATTTGTAAATCCAGGAATGAGTAATTCATTCCATCGTCTTTAGAACGATTTTATAAGAGGTGACGACTTAACTTTTCCTCGTATCAGTCATGAGATTACTGTAATTAAAATTTTGGGCGGACTAAAATATATTGAAGATAGGACTACGTCAGTGTCATTAGTCGTCGAGCTTCGCATTCGATATTATTCATTAATAGTCAAAGCTCTTCAAATCCATCCATTTATGCGAAATCCTACGTATTATTTGTTTCCATTTGGTTTTTTTTTCGCCTACCGTTTCTACCCGCGCAAGAATCTCGGAATCGAATTCGTTCTTGACGGATGGAAGAAAGACTCCGGAGTAAGGAGGAGGAAAAAGAGGGCGTAGTTTATTCCTGAGCAAACCATTTCGCTTTTCCCCTGCCCCACCCCATCCTTTCCCATTTCCCCATCTCTACCATTTCCCCTTCTCTACCATTTCACCCCTTCTCTACCATTTCTCCCCTTCTCTACCATTTCACCCCTTCTCTACCATTTCACCCCTTCTCTACCATTTCACCCCTTCTCTACCATTTCACCCCTTCTCTACCATTTCACCCCTTCTCTACCATTTCTCCCCTTCTCTACCATTTCTCCCCTTCTCTACCATTTCTCCCCTTCTCTACCATTCCACCCCTTCTCTACCATTTCTCCCCTTCTCTACCATTTCTCCCCTTCTCTACCATTTCTCCCCTTCTCTACCATTTCTCCCCTTCTCTACCATTTCACCCCTTCTCTACCATTTCACCCCTTCTCTACCATTTCACCCCTTCTCTACCATTTCACCCCTTCTCTACCATTTCACCCCTTCTCTACCATTTCTCCCCTTCTCTACCATTTCTCCCCTTCTCTACAATTTCTCCCCTTCTCTACCATTTCTCCCCTTCTCTACCATTTCCCCTTCTCTCCAATTTCCCCTTCTCTACCATCCCCCACTTCCGCCCCTTTTCTCCTTATCGCTCCGAATTCCCAGAGTTTGATTGATGGAAGATGCGCTGGGAATCGGGTTGGGTATAAAGAACAGAAAAGGGGAGAGGGACTTTATTGGTGTTGAGCCAAAAAAAACCGCGTCCGAGTGTGTGCGTGCGTTTTCTGCTTCGTACGCAATACAGCGCGCTGATCGTTCAGTAAAAAAATATTTCGCATATCCCTCGGTTTCTTTTTTGATCGTAAACTCGCTACCTACTGGCGTTCGTTACTTGTTTGGTTTTTACGTTTTCCAGTTCGCGACCGGGGGGTCTCTACTTGTAGCTGGGTTTCTTGAGACGGCTTAAATTTTGTTCGTGCTGTTAAAGCGCGTAGGAAAGGAACGAATGGCCTGCCCAAGCTGAAAAATAATAACCTATTTTTAAGATTATAAATTCAAGCAGTTTGGTCACTTATTTCTGCGGCGGAAAAACATCAAAAATCCAGACGAAAGAGAAAGAAACCGATTCCCGAGACGACTTCATTTTTCGTCCAGCTCCTCGAATCGTTCCGGTTCCGTTTCGTTTTTGGTAGCATCCGCCCGGTCGTCAAACAAACAAAACACTCGCGATTGCGGGAACGTCGAATACATTCATTATCCTCTGGACCCAGGAACAGGCGGCGCCTAGGGGACGGAAAAAATCACCCCCCGCACCGTGCAATCTGCTTGATGGACGCGTTTATGCAGGTCACAATTAAAGAAAAAGGAATATAATTGAGGGTCCTGTCCATGAAGGAGAAATAAAGTTAGGTTTGAGGGGGAGGAGTGCCCCGGGGACAGGTTTCGTTTAAGGGGGCGGTGTGGGAAGATTTTCGACGGAATACAATTCCGGGGGCGAGTTAAAGGTTATGAGGAAGGAGTGAGAAATGGTCGGGATTCTCGGGTAAGCGACTATTAATACATTTAAATGAACGATCGCCTCCGAAATGCATACAAAGGAATTTCCATGGATCGTGATGGTAACAACGAGAAAAAAGAAAGGCCTACCTTAATGTTTCCGCGGCTCATAAGCGTCAAATAATATTGGGAGTCACGCATAGGAATGGATTAATTTCCATTTATATTTTTAAAAGCGGATGGGGCGAGATTTACTGGCTCTCGTTGCGTTTCCAAACTTTTTTGAGGAGTCATTCATTATCCGAGTTTTTTTATTTTTCGCGCATGGTATTTTTTTAAACATGGGTAATCGAATATTTCCTCCTAAAGAACGTTAAACTGAGGTTTTGCCTCAAATTATTGGACGATTAGGCCCCTAAAATTGAGGAGTTGTTTCAGGTGTTTCCCTTCTGACACAAAACAGTTCGTCGGTATGGGAAAAAGTTAATTTTATCCCAGACCAAGCGGGAGTTTCGGATTTATCTATGGTTTTCCGAAAGATTTCCATAGAAACACGAAAACCTTTCCCTCGGACAAAATAAAACTCGTGGATCATATGGCTTTAGAAGGAGGAAATGTTAATCTCAATGGGAAAGAATTGTTTGTTTGCTCGAAGGAAACCTTTTTATATAAGAAACATCCCGGATGTTTGCGAAGCTCCCCTCCCCAAAGATATCTCCAGGACCGGTGTACTCATCATCTAAAGGAATAGTTTATGAATCGGGTCGGAAGTGTATCTGGTTCGGCGAAAGCTTTTTGACGGACGCTTTAAAGATTTGCGTATCTTATAAACCGGCAAGCGCACACGCACACATGCGCATACACACAGACACACAACCCTTCATCTCACGGAGAATCAATCGTTTGCTCTTTCTCGCTCACGCCGCCGCGGGCTCTACGCCTCCCTCTACCCCACCCCTCTACTCCCAACCCCCCTGCCCCCACCCCTCTGCCCCATCACCATCTCTTCCTCCTCTTTCTCCTCCTGGGAGAGGGAAAAAGTGAGAGAGAGAGAGACGTGGGATCCGCCGCGTTGCCTCCTCCTTTGCGGCCGGCGGTAGGCATTTGTTTAATGGCCACCCCGCCGCGAGGATTCGCATGCTCTTCTTCGTCTTCCTTTTCCCGCCCTTTCGCCGAGCGGCTTGGTCTCATCGTCTCATAGCAGATATCTCGCCCATCTCCCTCCCCCCCCCCTCTTTCCGCTCCACCCTTCCTTCCCTCTCCCTCACGCACTCCAACCCTCCCGTGGCCTAAATACACGAGACAGGGGAATCACTTTTGAAAGATGTTGGCAAAACGCGTTCAGTGTTCGAGGAGTCCGTTAAGGAAGAACCGCTATCGGATGTAGTTTCTGGGAGGTGGAAGAAAGACTGATGACCGTATGGAGAGTTTTGGATGCGATAAAACATAAACGTTACTCGCCTTTCTCTGTATAAAATCGCAAATGAACATTTTGCAGTGAAATGAATCGTACAGTATGTAACCAAGTAGGCGTTTTAGGTTAGTTGCGAAACATTCTGAATGAACTTACAGATGGGTGATTCGTTCGCCGTGCTATTTTAGTTGCTTTTTTTCAAAAAGGTCGCAATAATTTCGGATCAAATATTGCTTGAGTAAAATGTAGTAAGCGGTGTACGAAGTATAAGTGTGATGGAATCAAAATGATTGAAGGAGATCATTTATCCATCCAATCAATTCAATTCAAACTTCGCTAACAAAATATTAACATTTTTCTCGCCAGTCAATTTCTCATTATTTCCCCTCTACGTCACTTCCCTGCCGAGATCCCTTCGCTGTACTAATCTCCTCCATAGTACTCTCTCCCCAATCCCAGCCATTTTCGGCACCTTCCCCTCTCCAGTCTTCTCCATGAAATTATCCACTATCGCCAAAGGGCTAAAACCCCCTTCCTCCTCCACCACTCGACTTCCCATCTTTCGATTTGTGATTTTCGCCCTCCACCCCTCTCACCCTCCTTCCAGACTCTCCGTCTATCTCTCCCCACACGCACGCACACGCTCTCCCTTTATCCTCTCCCCACCCCTTCACCCTCTGGCGGATGTTTAGAAGATTGCCCCTTAATTGGAATAATCGGTCCCGTTAAAACGTCTGAGACTTGGCGATCCCTTCTCTTCTCTCCCTCTCTCCTCTTCTCTCCCTCTCTTCTCTTCTCTCCCTCTCTCCTCTTCTCTCCCTCTCTCCTCTTCTCTCTCCTCTTCTCTCCCTCTCTCCTCTTCTCTCCCTCTCTCCTCTCCCCTCTTCTCTCCCTCTCTCCTCTTCTCTCCCTCTCTCCTCTTCTCTCCCTCTCTCCTCTTCTCTCCCTCTCTCCTCTCCCCTCTTCTCTCCCTCTCTCCTCTTCTCTCCCTCTCTCCTCTTCTCTCCCTCTCTCCTCTTCTCTCCCTCTCCTCTTCTCTCCCTCTCTCCTCTTCTCTCCCTCTCTCCTCTTCTCTCCCTCTCTCCTCTTCTCTCTCCTCTTCTCTCCCTCTCTCCTCTTCTCTCCCTCTCTCCTCTCCCCTCTTCTCTCCCTCTCTCCTCTTCTCTCCCTCTCTCCTCTTCTCTCCCTCTCTCCTCTTCTCTCCCTCTCTCCTCTCCCCTCTTCTCTCCCTCTCTCCTCTTCTCTCCCTCTCTCCTCTTCTCTCCCTCTCTCCTCTTCTCTCCCTCTCTCCTCTTCTCTCCCTCTCTCCTCTTCTCTCCCTCTCTTCTCTCCCTCTCCCCTCCCTCTCCCCTCTTCTCTCCCTCTCCCCTCTTCTCTCCCTCTCCCCTCTTCTCTCCCTCTCCCCTCTTCTCTCCCTCTCCCCTCTTCTCTCCCTCTCCTCTGTCCCTCCTGCAATTTTTCTTCCTTCCCACTTCTTGCGACCTCTTTCCCTGTCTCTTTATCTAGCATGCACGCGCATCTTAGCGAAGCGAGATATATCATAGATACGCCTCGTTCCCGATGGTTTTTTTTTACTCGGTCTTTTGCGGAGTTTTTTCTTCCCCTCAAGGAGATGTTATCGCGGTAAAACTCTTCCTGGGGTGTTTTAAGACGGCTCGTCTCAAATAAGAAAAAATGAGACGGTATTGGCGAGATGTTTATGGAAGAAAATAACAATCCGGAAGGAATTCCCATGAATATTTTCGTGGGAGGAGGGAACGCTATATCGGGCTGTGGACCTTGGCTCATTCCGCGTGCGCTGTTTTAAAGCGTTCGGAATTTCAAATTGGCGGTTGCGAGGCTTTGTTTTTTTGAGTATACCGCGAGCCAGGCGAAAATTTCGGGCCTTGAAACAAAAAAATTGCTGCGAAAGCCGTTGTGCGTGCCGCGTCGGAGGTTTTGCTAAATGGAGGGGTTAAGGATGGACGTTGGTGGATCCAGGCGTATTTGAAATTTTTGAAAAATGTTCGACTCGTGTGCCTTTTCTAAACTTTTTTAGAAGCCCGTAGAATTAAAATGCAATTGTACAATTTGTGCATCGAGTGTTAATTGCTGATGCGTCGCTCATATATCGACCAAAGAGCCGGGACAAGGGTTAGGTGAATTAGGCAACCGCCTAGGGTGTAGCACGCTTAGGGGCGCAACAAATTACAATTTGAACTTTTAAGTTTGTTTTATATTATAAGATATGTTTAATGTATTTTATTTTTCTAAAATTGTAAATAAATTATTGTTTTGAGGGATAAATTGTGTATTGTATTATTTCATTAGGAGGGGACGTGATTTTTAAGCCTTGCCTAGGGCCCAAAAATACCTTGTCCCGGTTCTGATCGACCAGTTAATTGCAACATGACGCGTCTGTATACAAAGGGTTAAACGTCATTATATTTAAGTGAATAAATGTGCAGAATGATTTTAGTTGAACTTAAATTTATGCTAAGAATTAATTTGCGTATATTTCAAGTTAAAGATTAGTTTAATCATATCATAAAGCTGGTTTTAGGATGAAAATGTGTTTGCGAGTCCCAATGACCCACGATATATATCCTCGACAATTAAGTTGGAACAATTCGTTTTTAAATCTGGAACTCGTTATTTCTGAAACATCTAATACCGTGCTCGATTTCTACGAGTTTTAAAGAAAACAGCAATAATATAACGAGGTATAGTATATATTAGACGGGAAATGAGGGTGGCAATTTCGCGTTATCGTAAATTTTGCACCGTCGAAGCTCGAATGCAGTTCCATTCATGAGTTTGAGTCAGCCACTTTCACACCCGGCGTCGAGACTAAACCCAGCTGCAGTCGTCAAGCAGTCTGGTCCCTCGACGTGAGCGATGCGGTTTTTTTTCATTATCGTGAAAGTTTCCCGACTTTTTCTTCCTCGAGCGACGTCTCTCTTTCGCCCGCGAAGCATTTCCTGCTTTATTCCATCCTTCTCCCGCACCCCATCCTCCATAACCGCTTTCAAATCTCCTCCCCCGACCTCTTCCGCGTGAATTTCTGTTAAAACAGTCGCAGTCATTAGTCCGAGTGCGCGCTAATGGAAGCTCGGTCGACCCCGGATCGATTACTCTGGATTATCCGGTCGGCCGGTGACCCAATTACATTGACCTCTTATAACTAGCCAACTTCCAACCATATGGTCAGAGCGCGAAGTTATTTCGCCACCATCGACGAGATGAAAGCTCGATAGTAAATATGTCCGTTTACCCTCGAGGAACGAGTTCGAAAGAAGTAAATCATCGAGTTCTCGGGGGAAATAGAAAGTAAAGGAGTCGGATAAGTCACG
Organism: Tanypteryx hageni; assembly: GCA_028673005.1. Lineage (NCBI taxonomy): Eukaryota > Metazoa > Arthropoda > Insecta > Odonata > Petaluridae > Tanypteryx > Tanypteryx hageni. The sequence continues at coordinate 90,942,855 of CM054116.1, read as the reverse complement.
CGCAACGACACAGCAAAGGGGGGAATATTGTTGCAGCTCGTGTCTTTCTCTCTCTTTCTCCTCGTGGATGTCGAAACGTAATGACACGTAAATCAGCCAACTCAGCCGTTTCGAAAAGTTTTTGCGAGAAGAGATCTCGCGTTTGAACTTCGACTTTGGTGAAAGGATAAGCTGGATAGAGAGAAAAAAGAAATGGCTTATTGCGATGTGACCTTATATGCCGAAGACTTTGAATGTTCTGTTTTACAAGCAACCGTTGTAACGACAACAGAGAAAAACAAACTCAAGCGAGTCAAATCACGGTCTCTGAATCGACGTAGCAAGCACGTGAAAATTTAGAGAAAATTACAAAAATATCTGCGGGTGTGGCGTACCCTTTAAAAAGGAGGAAAGTGAAAAATGTCTATTTATTTCTTTGCCCTCCGTTGAAAACCAGTGTAACGTAGAAATAAAATTTTCGTCTTAATAAGATTTCGATATTCTATTTCCACAATCAGCTCCTCTCAGCGGGAAAAAATGTCCCTAAAATTCCGGCAAGTTGAAAATAATGCCACCGCCATCTGTAATTAAGTCATAATGATCCCACAAGTATTTATTTAAAATAGAAATAGAAAATAGAACAATATATGGGAGCTTTTTTTTGGTGGCTAATGTTATAATTGATCTTTCGAGCGATCTTTTATCATGCCTATGTTTGTGTGTTTATTTTGATGGGTTTTACATGCCCGGAAGTGTTTTGGTTTATTATCAACTCCGAGAACGTGTTTACTTGCTCGTTTCTAATGCACAAATAAGATTCCGTCGTTTCTAGCGTGGCCTCGGTTTGCCGCATTTTGAATACTGCGTCGATTTTTCTGGTCGATAAAAATTATATCGAGCCGCAATAAAGATAAATATGTCGGGCCGTAAATAATGCGATGACGTGGCCTTTTTCTCATCTGCCTTGATTATTTTTACTTTTTCTTCTAAAGAGAAGTGTGGTAGATTTCTTTCCAACTTAATGCTTTCGGAGTAAAAATACTTTTCCCAGTCGTCGTTAATCATTTAGACGCAGCCATAGTCGCGGTCGGCCTGAAGCTAGACCAACGCTTATACAAGGATCTCTCATTCCTTTAACATTTGAATCGAACGAAGCAGCGACGTCTACAAATCTCTTTTTCGAAGTGTCTTTCGTCCCGAGTTTCTTACGCAAACGCATTATCATGTTATAAACCTCCCTTCACCGCCCTTTCTCTTTACCTCCTTCCCTCCCTCTCTCTCTCTCTCTCTGCGCTCCCTCTCTCTCTCTCTGCGCTCCCTCCTCCCGTCGCCTCTTCCTCTCTTTTCTCCTCTCTTTTCTCCTCCTCTCTTCGCCTTTCCCACCGCCGCTGACCTTGCTGGAGGCAGCAGCTGAGGAGGAGAAGGCTAGTGACTCGCAAGAGGCTGGATCTACCGGAAGTAGTGGCGAAGGGAGTCACGTGACTTGGGATGAGATGGAACGAGAAAAAGGGGGAAGCTGCGTCTATAAAGGGGGTGGGCTACGGAGGGGGGGAGGGAATGTGTGTTTGGGAGTTGGGGGAGGAATCTGTGGTGCTATAGTAGGGTGTTTCCAACTGGTTGTGAGAGGGGAGGTGGGATGGTGGTGTCTCGATGTTGCTTCGCGAGGTTATTTTTTTATCCCATCATTATTTTTCGCCGTTTGTTCTTGTCTCGACCGAAACTTTTTTATTACCTCTCTCGACTCACCCGACATCTATCGTCGCTCGCACTCACTAGCTCGCGGAACGAGCCGACCGCTGCGCCGTGTGTCTTTCATTACGCTTTGGCGATTGCGGCGTTGATATTCGAAGCGGATTAACTCGTAGTATTTCGCCGAGGTAGTTTCGTCATTCATTTTCCTCGTTCCGCGTGAGGGACGTGAGATAATCTGCTTCCAAAGGATTTTTAACGCTTCTCAAGCTGAGATTTTTTTCTGTCGACTAAGCGAAATATCATTTTATCTTCCGTGTAATGTAAATTCCTCCGACCTGTTTTAGCTATGTTTATAGTTCGCAGAAAGCTGCGCTCCTCTTATATGCAGAAAAAATACATTTTCCTTTTCTAAATGAAGGGGTGTGGCTCGAAGGAATATTTAGATAAACCTTAGTCAAGCGAAATTAACACACATGGTACATATTTAGTTATATCGCTCACGTAGAGATATGCTAAACATTTCAGTTCAAACAAATTTGCCTTATTTTATAAAATTGCAAAACCCTTTGTTTTTCACATCAATTCCCGTTTGTCGATGATTGACCGACATAAAATTACCGCGCGTTTTTTGTTAATAATATAAGACGCCGTGTTTTTTCGAATGTCAGGAAAAAATTATTAAATCTCTCGATCGCTCCGATCGACCTGGTTTGACCGACCTCAGACCTCGCACAACTCCGCCACATTCTCGGAATCGATGAAAGAAATCTTCAATATCTGCCGTGGAATGCTCCAGTTTTCCTCCTCCGCAGCTGCTTTCTCCGACCGGCCCCGGAGAGGAGACGAAAGACTCGAGCGGACTGTTTAAAGGTGCGCGCAAAATGGAACAAAATGCATCATCCAGAGAGAGAGGCTTGCCGCCGATATCGCGGCCTCTGGTACCGTAACAGAGGGTTTTCTTCTCGGAACTATTGAGGGAAAACGCAGTTTGCCGGAAAAGCTCTGCCGGTCGCTTCCGTGACTCAAACTAGGAGAACGGGTTTATTTCATCATGGCATAACCCGCATCCGTCTCCAGTCGAAGAGTAGGATGGAAGAGGGAGGAAGAGAAATGGCTCTTTCCCTTTGAGGGTGTGGTTTTATTTTTTGATGGAACGAGGAAAGGGCGTAAATATGTATAAGGATAGATTTTTCGGACGCGTCAACTATGTAGATAGGAAATGGAAGTCTTGTTGCCACCTCAGTTTTAGCCATCCTGTCATTGGTTTAATTTATTTGCTCGCTCGATTACGTCAGTGTATTGCGTCGTGCGCAGTAACGATGTTTACGAAGAACGCTGCGTCTTTGCCCATCCCAAGAATCTAATTATACTTCTTTTCAGCTAAAATACGATTCTGGGTATCCAGTTCATTTATTATATTTGAAAAGTAATGGATTTTTTTTAATTTTGCGCCATTCTCTGTTCCGACAGTGCGGTAAATTTACTTTTTCTCTCTGTTCGCAGGACCGGCTTCAGTGTCCGATGTAGCCCTCGCGGCATCTTGGTCGACCACGGAGAGGCGAATGCAGGGCGAGGTGCCGTGGAGTGTGTAATGGATTGGGGACCGGACCCCGGTACCCCCGAACAGGACGCCGAAGAGTCTCCGAAGTACCGACAGGTCGCTAAACTGCGACCACTGCACTCCCCCGTTCCTCTTCTGCTCCTGTTCATCTTCATGGGCATCCAAGGTGAGTCCGCTGATGGGGTCGCTGCTTCCTCGAGGAATAAATAATTTCCGAGGGCACGCTCTAAAATGAGTGTGCGATGGTTTAAGTTGGGATTTTAACTACTTTTCTTTAGCTCTATATTTCGCGGCTTTTAATTTAAGTGCATTGAAATGGGTTATGAGGCCACTATTCCCCGAAGAGACATACAACGTCATTGGGAAGTTCGCTGGGCTCCTGAAGTAAACAAACGAAATCTCCCTCTCGTGCGTGCGTGTTTAAAGGCAAAAAAGTTATTTTTATTAGAAAGAAATTAATTCGGTATAAAAGTTTGTTAAATTTATATGTAGTGTTGCTTTATCAAATGCTTATTTTTTCATATTTCGAGGTACTTTGCAAACATTTAAAGTTAAGCCTTGAGTGTTGACTCATCCATTTGTATAAAGTTTTTAATCACTGTGTCTCTTAAAGCGGTAAACAATGTAAATTTTATTATAGAGTAAAATAATCCAACAAATTCAAGAAAGATTTTCCACGGTTTTTGTTCTAATAAATTATGGAGCGCAACTGGGTAGTAATTATTTCTAGAGCTGTCCGTTACAAAATCCCTTTGGTGCCAACCAGATGTGCGATTACAAAACAAGTTTTTGTGCCAAGTGTTGCTATTGCACCTGCTTGGAGCTGGGACAATTTCCAGGAACTTGATTTTTATTGCAATATACGCGTGCAAATCAAATAAAAATTGTTTTTTATTACATTACCTTTTTAACTGCATTCCTGCGCCTTTGCGTGTTACTTTGGATAAAAATAAAGCGGAATTACCCGGAAAAGGTATATGGTATTCGTCGAAAACGTCGCGCTAACTCTTTTCTAGGTTAATCCTTAAGGGAATGGCAGAGACAAGCTGGACCCATTCTCAGGCAAATAATGCTTAAATTTTTATTCGATTCGCACAAAAAATAGTTTTCAAAAGCATTCTACAGTAGACTACGATAAAGTTTTAAGATTTTGCTGAGCGTTTTTTTCGCATAATTAAAGGAATTGATTAGAGAATACGTGACAACCCTGAAGAGATCAAAGGAGTTATTTTTTTGTCTCGTCTTTTCTGTAATTGGCATTCTTTGAGAAAAAACATCTTCAAATAATTAGTGAGTTTTAAATTAGCTAGCACGAACGTCTTTGCCGTCCAGTCAAATGCGTGAGGGAGAGAAGATTTTTAAGGGCATGACAGAATTTCCCCACGTACTCTCCTCGAGGATCCGAGCGTCGGCTTTGCTTTATTATACGGATCTATAGAGATATGAACCCAGCACGATTGTTTACGGTTTAGAGCAATGCTCGGAAGCATGGGGGGTTTAAGGAGGGTTGCCAGAGAGCTCGAGGGTGGTCAGTAAAGAGACGTGTGCGTTAGAGAGAGAGAGAGCTGTAATCATGACCATTGTCGGTGGAGGGCCTCTCCCTTTCTGCCCTCCACGTTTAATAAGGGTCCTTAACGACCGGATTGGCCATAACTCGGAAGGGGGAAACGTTGGAAATATTATTACCTCCAGCTTCCGTATTCAGGACCGTTTGCACTCTCTGCGATTTTCGTGTCTCCCTCTTAGGACGGAAGCATTCGAAAGGGTCATTACGAGCTGGACCTCCGTCCTTTAACGGCCTCTTCCTTTGATCAACCTTCCCTTCTCTCTCCCCCCCTCTCTCTCTCCCCCACTCTCTCTCTCTCCCCCCCTCTCTCTCTCTCCCCCCCCTCTCTCTCTCCCCCCCTCTCTCTCTCCCCCCCTCTCTCTCTCCCCCCTCTCTCTCTCCCCCCCTCTCTCTCTCCCCCCCTCTCTCTCTCCCCCCCTCTCTCTCTCCCCCCCTCTCTCTCTCCCCCCCTCTCTCTCTCCCCCCCTCTCTCTCCCCCCCTCTCTCTCCCCCCCCTCTCTCTCCCCCCCTCTCTCTCCCCCCTCTCTCTCCCCCCCCTCTCTCTCCCCCCCCCTCTCTCTCCCCCCCCTCTCTCTCCCCCCCCCCTCTCTCTCCCCCCTCTCTCTCTCCCCCTCTCTCTCTCCCCATCTCTTTGTGTCTTCGTTTTCTTTGTTTGTTATCTGAAAAGAATTCCCTTTGAGTGCTTCGTGGTGTATGAGATTGGGTTCGAGACTACTTCCGAATTTGTTCTTTAGAGGTTTACTGGTAAGCATTCGAGAACCAAACGGAAGGTTTTAAATAAAAAAGTTTTATTTTTCTTCTCGAAATTGACTTATGAGGTGAACTAGTTAACCTCTTCCTGCTGGTCATTTATTCCATCGGCGGTCAAAGGAAACGATGCGAAGTGGGTGCATTTTTCTTCAGTTATTTTCATTTGGGTATTTTTAGTTACTCATTAGCGCATTCCGTTTAATACTAATGTTGACATATCATTTCGCTATCAAGCGCGTTAAATGGTTTGAATAATAAACATTGCAGCGTAAAGTTACCACATAGAGAGTAATTAAAAATGCTCAAGTCGCGTAATAGGTAGCCGAAAGTAGTATTTGACGAATTTTAAATATTTAAGTTACGACCATTCTTGGCAAAAATATACTTTTATTTTTGTTGAAATTTGTGCTTTCAATAAAGAGGATATTTTGACAGATTAAAATTTTGGTTCATTAAATACCTCAGCAAGAGTATTTGTCGCTCATTCACGTTGCTATTCGTGGAGTGTTAACATTTTGTATTTAATCTAGGAGATGAAGTCAGTAGATCGCTAAGTGTTATTGAACTCCTGGCCTAATATAAATAATTTAACTCCCGTAGGATACGGCATTCGTACACACAACCATTAACGTTATTAAGGTCGAGTTTATATCGCCCTCAGTGTCGTTTTGTGATTTATTTCCAAAACACCGTCTGAATGTTTACATATTATGCGCGAGTGGAGTGGAAAAAGGGGAACATAAAAATGGAACGAAATAGCCGGAGTCGAGAGATCGAAGGGAAGCTAGGACGGAGAGGGAGAGAGGACTTTGCCCTTACGTCACCATGGTGACGGGTAACACTCTTGTAGTAATGCCGGAAAATTCCCGGCGCATCCGGCCTGCCAGCGTCGTCCTTTTCACGCCGATCCCTTTCACATTTCGTCTCGACTAAAAATATACATTTCTCCTTCCTTCCAGCGACCGCGTGCCTGGGCTGCAAGGTGGACCACTGCACCAGGGAGTACCAGATGGCGCTGAGCGAGCGGCAGATCGTGGACCCGGGCCCCAGCGCCGCCTTCTGCCACGTCCTCCGACAATACAGCGATTGCATAAGGGCGACGGCGAGGACTTGTCGCGGAAACCTCAAGTACCACTCCACCTACAGTCTGGTGGGAACGTGGATCTCGGAGTACAACTGCTCCTCGCACGCGGCGGCCGCGATGAGGCCGTCCTACTCGGCCACCGCCGCCTCCCCAGCCCCCGACCTCCCCTGCACCTTCCGGGGACGGAGACGCATCCGATACTGCAGTCTCTCCGGAGACCCGCACCTCAAGACCTTCAACAGCGAGTTCATGACGTGTAAGATAAAGGGGGCGTGGCCGCTCATAGACAACCCCTACCTCGCGGTCCAGGTGACCAACGAACCGGTCGCCGAAGGGTCTCCGGCCACCGCCACCACCAAGGTGAGCACCCAAGTTTACAGCTGCAGGCGTTATTTTGTGGAATCTCTCCATATTCTAAAATGAGAACGTGGATATATAGTTCAAATTTTCTCATTTTAGAATATGTAAGCACCGCCTTTGTTTTACCTCTTTTTCAATACCATGAGGTTGCGAAAAAATTAATTTAAAACTTAAGATAAAAATGGACTAGAAAGGTTTTCATGTATCCATTAGGCTAGTGTTTTTCAAAGTGCGGATCGCGACCCACCCCTGGGTCACAAAGCTTAAAAGGAAAATGTGAGCTCCCGATGCTTAACCAGCTTAAATGTATTGAAAAAAAATCCTACATGAGATAAATGGCGATATTTTATCATATATTACTTTTTATTTTTTATGTCGCCTTCCCTTCCACTAAGTAGCGAGACAAATTGTTTGAAAACACGAAAAATGAATTCTAGATAAAATTCTCTTCAGTAGAGTTAATCTCCTGTAACTGCATATTAGTGTAGCTAGTTCGCGCAGGTATATTTATCCACAGAAAAACCTTCCACATCAATTAACATTTGATTCTGGCACCCACGCATTTAACTAAAACTCCTTGGCTACGATTGCTCGGTTTGTTACCGGGAAGTTTAGGAGATTTTAGTGCAAACAGATATGTATCTGCAAGTACATCATTTTGTGGGAAAATTCTTTCCTTGATAAACATAGTTCGGTTCGTTGTCGCCTGTGTTTCGTTGACGGTAAAAATGCAATAATTGTCGAAATAAATATTCCGATTGTTTTTATCTCATTACGTTCCATTTTTGCATAATTCTGGTATTTTTCGTGCAGACTTGACAGATTACCGACTCGAGCGGAAAGTTTTCTCATAACTGCCTTCTCTCGAGAAAAAAGATCATTACGGCAACTTTCAATTTCCTTCAATAGCGATTCTAAATAAAGTGCCAAAAATAACGCGTACAAAGATTGACGCCGAATATAACTTGAAATGGCGACAAATTAATCTTTATCGAGGAATTGGACAGGAGTTACAGGCGCAAATACTCCCACTACAGTGCATCGGAAACTTCACCTTTACGAGCTATGTCGAGTAGGATATAAAGATTCTCCGGCCAAGGTGTCGTTCCCCCTTTTTAGTCTCTTGAAGCTGCGTCTGCTGGGTTCGGATTGCGGGTAGAGAGAAGCGAGAGGATGAGAGGAAGATGCGTGGGAGGCGATAGGGGAGGAAGCAGCGAAGGGGGAGGGAGGGACGGAAGAGAGGGAGGCCCTTCAGATGGGGAAAGCATAGAGGGTGTGGGTACTTCAGAAGAGGAGACGAGGAGGTGCCTACATGAAGATGGCCGAGGTGGAGGGAGAGATGCATGCGCGGCAAGGGGGAGAGGGCGGGTAGCGTCCACCTCCTTTCTCCCACCCCGACCTCTCCCCCCCCTTCCCCGCGAGGGCCGTATTAGGAGACCCAGGACGTGGGACTCATGCGAAATGACGTGACGTCTGCTCGTCTGCACAGGTGTTTCTCTCTCTCTCCATCTTCCCCAACCTCTCTCTCTCCTCCTCCTAACCTGCGGAGAAGAAGCATGCAAGGAGTGTGGGCGGAGGGTGGAGAAGTTAAGGGGTGTGGGTCGATGGACGTCATGAATTTGAATTTCATTAAGGTCTCGCCGCGTGATATAATGAAGACGGGGACGGAATCGTCCAAAAGCAGCGGTAGGACGAAAAAGCTCGTTTTAAAGAGAGTTATGCGACGAGTGATACAGGCGTAATATTATGAACCCTCTCTCCGCCTTGACTCTTCTCATTTTGTGGTACGTGACCGGTATCACAAACAAACAAAATCATCCTCGAAGAAGAATGGAAGTTATAGAATTGTACGTTATTCCATTCGAATATGTACGCAAAAAAACTGCGAAGCTGTCTTTATGCCAGTGAATAGGGTTAATAGGTAGCCCATTTAGATGTAAAACGGTTGAGTAATCCATGTCCTAGTGTCAGCTGTATTAGAATGAACGATCGGTGAATTACTACTGAACTAAGTATTTTGTAGCTAGGAAGCGCATGTGGTTTACCTTGACTTATTATCGTCTATTGGAGTTGCCCTTAGATGGCGGTGAAGGTGAGATAATTCAAGTTTATAGCTCGAATCATTTATTTTAATCAAACTAATTTATGTATGTAACACCAAATAAAGCAGATTTACGAATTTAGTCGGTGCACAGGTTCCCTTATAATAGTTTCCAAAAATCGGTAGCATTTCCCGGAACATATAGTAAACGTTCTTTCGTAGAAAGATATTTCAGCTGTTTAACTGTAAAAAAGACGTGCTGTGAGAATTGGCTCCAGAAATTCTGCTTGCGTCCAGCACGGTGACCTGCGCAGTGTGTTGTTGATGATCAAATTCTCTAAAAGTGCCGCGTTTCTGTTTCTGAGAACCAGTCCGAAAAAATCCATAAATTGACTCAACCCGCGCTGGATTAATTCCGGAGGCTTATTTTCTATATGGAGTGGTTGGATTTTTGGGAGTGAATAACCTCAGGAACACTCAAAATTGTACCGTATTTTGCCACAAAAATTTTATGAAAAATAGATTTTAATAAATTGGGTTCGTGAAAAATTATTACAAATAATAAATAAATTACATACGCATTAATCGTGTTATTTTTGCGTGAAGCGAAAGAAACATTCAAACATTAATTTTATGACCATTTGTTGTGTTGTCTTACGAACTAACAGCAGTAGATTGAGGAAGCGATGACGCCATTAAAACCACCAAATTGTAGCATGGTTTGCATTCACCAATAACGTGACCGCAGAGAGGTTCCAAAAAATAAATGCCCAATGGTGGTGGGCCTTTCCGAGGCTGTAAAATATCTCAGCTTATTGCCGAATTCCCTCCTTTTTAAACCGTTAACTATGAGGGTGGAAACGAGCCCTTATCTTCCATTTGATTCGAAGTCCACATGTGCGTGTGTTCCCTTCGTTCGCTGCGTTCTTGTATGGGTGAGGTGGAAGGGAAGGAAAGCGGAGAAGTAGGCGTTAGGTCTGGGAAAGGAGAGATGGGGAAGGAAGGGCATAACTCAAGCTGTCCGAGAGAGGGTTGCCTCGTCTTCTGAGGAGGGTCGTGAGGGATTTAGGAAGGGAAGGAGGGCAAGGAGGTTTGTTGCTGGGAGGGACCCGTCTCCCAGGCAACCCACGGGAAGGAGAGGATCCCTGCCGAGGGGTCTTTTCTGTCCCTTTGCTATGCTCATTATTTCCGGGACGTGGAAAGTACTATTCCCCTTTGCGTTGGATTAAATAGAGAAAAAGGTGTTGGCGAAAGCGGAGAGGATTATGGGGCTGTATTTGCGAGGGTTTTTCCCGTAGCCCAAGCAGCGTCATTATACGGATTTCTTATACGCTGATGGGCATATTTTTAAGTCCTCTTGAATTGCCCGTTGTAAATTTACTTGTTTTGTTTTCCGGTTCAAAGGGGAGAATGACCAAAATTTCACATCCCTTAAATTTGACCATATATACCAGTGCGGTATCGGAAAATGCGCACCAAAACAAATTTTGAAATCCCGGAAAAACTCCCTAAACAAATTGTGCTTCCTTTGGCCATGGGTCCCCCCGCCGCGTGAGGCTTGCGGGGGCGTCTGGTACGCCACCGATATACATATACGTATTCGACGGAGTTTCTCAGCAGCTCACGAAAACGCAGCGAATCGCCTTCACAACTTCAAAGAGTTCCAATGATGCGGGATCAACAAAAAAATTTTGAGAAGACTTCGTACTACGATGTGTCCGAACAGTTGTACCAAGGCGCTTTATTTATCTCTGCCGACTCTCGAAAAAAAAAATATCCAGGTAATTGGCGTAATTAAATTAAATCATCTCGCGTTCCAGAGGTTACCGACTCCTTATTTGTGGAGCTCGGTTACTGATCATTGGATTACGCCAAAACTAAATATATAATCATATTTGCGTGCATAGGCACACTCAATATGAATCGGGAAGATTCCGTCTTAAGATGCGGATGGATGAATGTTTAAAGACAACGAAAATTATTTACCATATATTTTAATATTCGTCACTGAACATAGCCTGAGTCACACGAAAGGAACATGAGCTGTTTGCGTTGCAGTGGAAAAAAATTGTTAAGAGTCAATGGCTTCTATTCAGTCAATCAGTCATCATTGCTGGTCCGTAAAGCTCCATGGTGCGTGGCGGAAAATTAAGCTTTGCAAAGCAAAACGAGACTCTTTTGATGTCGCGGTCGAGGCATAAATCAACTCTCGGAGAGGAAAAATCGTCCGCTGATGAGAATTCACCCTCACGCCCGCTGTCCATTCCCCAACATCTCTCTACTTCTCAGCACACAACCTCCCCTCTTTCCACCTCTCCCCAGCCCCTCATCCCTTCGCCTCCCCCAATCCGTCTTCCGCCTATGACGTATATGAATGCATCGCGTCACGCAATCGTCGAGCGGCTCCGTGCATGCGATCCATCGATCGAGATGGATCGATGCCGTGTGACGTGCTTCTCTCCCCCTTTTCCCAACCCCGCTAATATCGACCGTGCCGACAGACGTGAACGAAAGTTTAATTGCGTCCATCTACCGGCTCGTTCGGCTAACACCCGGAGTTACAAGCCACAGGGATCTCTTAAAACATTATTATTAAAGCAACATTGAAAAAATCCTTAACTACGCACGTATGGTCTGAGAGACCAAACCGAAACCATTTTGGGCGGAGTTTTTTGAGCAGGAATACATGGTACGATGTTGTCTAAAAGGTACTACATGGTTGAAGTCTATTTGTGAGCTTTTGTTCGGCTATTTTGAACTTTTTCATGGTGTGGGTACAGATACCTTACCTGTGTATGAATGTTACAAAAACTTGTGTGTAGTTAAGGGTTAACTACCGAGGTTTTGTCTACACGGCACCAATTAAGTCATAGTATTAGATAACCCCGTAACTTATCGCTAGTTTACACTTTACAAATAAATGAAGTGGGTATAGTTTTTTATTACCTCTTAACCCGCGTGTCATAATTAAACACGAAAAATCCAATTTTAGCTAGTGACTAGTAAATAATAATGATAACAAATAGCATCATTTAAAACCGCGCCTTGGTTACATGTTCATTATTTCTCCTCGGTAGTTAAAGGTACAATAATTCCGTTATACCCATCAGCGATTAAATAGGTGGATCGTTTTACCCGGAAATTCATTGTTCGTTGTGCTATATGCCACTGACACTCTTTTTAGTGTCGAAATTAATAATATAATTGTGAAATAGATCAATTGCGAAACAGGAAAAGTTACTATTTTATTATCGTTTCAAAGTTTGTTTTTCTTTCCGTTTCAGATTTTTTTAGTCGTTAGAATTTGAATGTTATGCGTTTCGAATTCGGCGCGTGGAAAATGACGGAATTCGAAGTATTCCACGAATGTCAACAAAGACATCCCCACCGGTTTCCATCATCTTTGACTCTTTTCATCAAAATAATAAACGCGTGCGTGATTTGGATTCTGTGATTTGCAAAACGGACGCGTGTGACAATAAAACGCGGGTAGCGAGGAAGGCGTGAGAATCGAGAAAGCGCCAATTACTCCCCCTATTTCCCCGCTTGAATTTGCGCCAGTACTTTGTTTTTTTTCCCTTCCATTCAATCTCTTCCTCCTCCTACCCTTCGGTCTGCCTCCTCTTCCTCCTCCCCTTCGGTCTGCCTCCTCTTCCGTCCCTCTCCCTCCGTAGGACCCGCGTCTCCTTGGGGCATGGGCCTAAGAACCCGCTTGTAGCCTATGCCGCATCGCATCGTAATGAAGTGGCGCTGTTAAAAATCGTGATGGCCGACGTTGCCAAATCTCAGCTGCCTTCTCCCTCGAGAGTGACCAGGTAAACGATTAAAGCGACCCTTTTTTTCTTCTCCCTATTCGGAGTTGCCCGCCCAGCTGAAAACGCTTTCTATTTTCGATCTTCATCCGCAAGTCATTATTTTGGATGTTATTAAGTGGAATTTTCGCTCGTTGACCGCCGCCTTTCTTCCCCCATCCCCAACTCGCCACTGGAAATGATTTGCGAGGGAAAACTAGAGTCGTAAAATGTTATTCTGCTACGCCGCCAACCTGTTGATGAGCCTCGGAGAAAGATTTCCGCATTCTTACGTAACGGTTTAATTAATTATTCCTAAGTGTAAATATATCAAACGGCAAAACATTCATTTGCTGTCAAGACGTAAGTGTAATCAAGCGATTGGAGAGTGAAGAGTTTTTGTATTTGAATCATAATCCAACGCAGTCCTTTTTTTTGGGAGGGTCTCCGACGCATGGGTCGAGGTTATGAGAGATAATATTCCCAATTCGAATATTTTTAAATGACTCATTTCCGAAGAAATTATAAGGAACGAAAAAAACGTCATCCGAACGACGTCAAATTTCAGAAAAGGGTGCATATCCCTCGGGCGAAATTGCGGCAGGTGCCCTGAATTTACTTCTGTTTTACCCTTCCAATTCGTGGCCGTAATTCCTAGTCAGCGTAATAAGTGGCATTTGCTTCTGAATATTGATGGCACACGTAGGAAATACAGGCCGTGATGTAACTAGAATTTCAGAATCACTTAACTTAGTTATGCGGGTGGAGATTTAAGTATTTCCGTTTGTTGTCGAAGGTGGTCTCATGCGGAGACTGAAGATGAGCTGACATCTATCTTGTACTTCTCTTTGTTCTTAGAATCAAGTGAAGGATTCGATTCTATTAAATATACATAGATTTAGTTCTCCTCAGTTGTACTTCATTTATAGAAAACCTGTCGATTGGCATTGCATTGTTATGAGGCGGATCATTTGTGTTTTCGAAGTTAAAGAGTAATTGTCACAAGAAATATAAACAAATTCTGGAATTTTGATGAGTTTTCCTACAATCGCTGACTCACGCATAAATTTAATCCTTAAGCCTTTAATCCAAAAATATAAAAAAAGCGATTCATCCTTCTTACGACGGTGAAGTATCCAAATCATAGTTAAGTAAACAGTGTCGCATGCCTAACCTGCATGCTATGTTTAAGTAGGTATGCTTAAAATGCAAAATAATCAAATCACAAAAATAGCGCTAATCCTGGAATTCTTTCTTCTTGCAGGTGACCGTGATCATCAAGAGCAGAGGCAACGGCTGCACCTCGGAGAAGACCTACGAGGCGACCGGAGACTCCCCATTACCCACAGCCTTCATCGACGGATCCAGGCGCTCAGGACCTCAAGATGTCGTTTCCATCTCCATCGCGGACGGAGGCTCCAGGGTGGAGATCAATCTCAGGCACATAGACGCCACCCTGGTGGTGCGGAGGTTGGGAAAATACCTCGCCTTCTCGGCACGGATGCCCGAGGAGATAGCGATCGTTTCGCGGCAGGAGCTGGAGGCCGTCATCCCTGAAGGCAACGGGGCCGACTTGGGAGGGTGGGGAGAGAGCCTCCAGCTGTGCGTGGGAGGATGTCCCGCCTCCGAGAGGCTGGGGGCCATCCCCGGGACGGCCAACCCTCTCCTCCCGTGGGAGGCGGCGGAAGAGAGGTGCAGGAGGTGGAACCTCACCGACCACTACCTCGACTGGTGCGTCTTCGATTCCCTGACGGCGCCGAACCTCCACGACATCGACCTCGCGGCTGCCGCGGCGTACGCGGCCCAGGCGGACGTGAACAGGTTGGACCCCGCCGGAGCCGCGGCCGCCCTGAAGAACAGGACGGCGGCCAGGAGGACGACCGCGCCCCCGCATTTGGAGCATTCGTCCGCGGAGTCGTCTTCGTCGTCGGCCGGGACGCCATCCGCGTCTCTGGCCCTCTTGTTGCTCTTGGCGTGCCTCGTGAGGCAAGCCGCCTTCTTCGGCCGCGTGAGCACGTCGTCGGCGCGGTGCGAGAGGAGGGGTCGGGACGCGAGGACGCTGAGGGGTTGTCCGGCGCACGCGTGATAGGTGCCCGTCCGGAGAAGCGCTTGACTTTTTTTTTATTTTCGTGATATGTCTTGTGAAGGCATGCATAGTGATCGTTTTATTTTCTGCGTGAGTGCTGTGTGTGTGTGAATGTCCGGTAAATGGATTGGCGGCGATTTTCTCTGCACCATATCGTCGGAGAGCGGTTGGTAAAACGTGTCCAAGAAGAGGCTGGTTAACCTTAAAAAAAGGGATTCTCTTGTTACCAGTAAATGGGAAATGCTTTGATTGTTTTTGTCCTTATATGGCCTATATCAAGTTTGTTTATTTCGATGGTGTCGAAATTTTATTTGCCTTCTGGATAGAAGTCATAATTACTCAAAAAAAAACTTTCTTTGGACTAATCATTGCAAAAATAACAGATTTATGCCAATGGAGCCGATGTGGATACGAGCAAACGAAAACGGCTGCCAATAATTTTGGACAAGATTGCGGGAATATTCCAGTGAACCAACCGTTCCCAAGTCTAAGCGAGCCTTTCGGACCTTCGTAAAGATTCGAAACTCTCTAATTAGATTGGGAAGAAAAAAAATTATTTGTACATATGTGTAAATATTTTCGCGGAAGATTATTTTCTGTATATAGTTTTCATTTTTGTACACCTCAGTGAAAAGAGTGGGGTAAAACAGTGGCGCGAAAGGTTATTGTGTTCATCTGACGTCTTGTTAGACTGGTGTTTTGAGATGGATTCGGTAAAAAGGAGTTTCACCTATTTTGCTTCGTTTTTTGCGGGTGCCACACCGCCAAAAAAAAGTTCGTCAGTTATTTTATTTTCCACGTGACTAGCTTGAGGTCACGTCATAGGAACTAATCGTTTTCATGAAACAGTTTACGTTGTCACCACTTTTCCATAAACCATAGTCCACGTTTTATCATGTACCTGATATAAAGTAGAATGCTCGTGCTAGTTCTGTAGCTGTCTATTTTGTTACTTCAGTGAATTCACAGTATTCCAATACGTGAGGTCTCCAAATTGAGTCGACTTGATTGATTTGCCTCGCTGAAATTTCATTTAACAATTTATAGAATGTGCTGTTCTTGTCGGTTAATTTTGAACAAAGATACGTTAAGATTCAACGATCTTTATAAACAGTTCGCTACTCGTTTTTCTGTCACTGATTACTATGACATCCATGTATGGATATATATTTATATTATAATAATACGTAGACCACGGTAATACGGCCAAATTAAATTCGTTCATAGAGATCTAGAATACAACTGTGCTTTGGATAAAACTGAATTTTCTCGTAGAAGACTTGTAATCAGAAATTACAAATATAAAAGTTGTACCTTTTTCTTCACCTTTGAAGTCTGTTTAACTAATAGATGTGATTACTGATATGAGAGAGAGGCAAAATAAACGACTAGGTCGAAACCTTTGCGGTGTCATGAGTCTTTTGTTCCCTAGCCGGCAAACTAATGGGAAAATGTCTTTGTCCTCATGGACCCATTGGAAAAGACGTTGCGAGAGGGGGCAGAACCTCGGCCTCAGCCGGCCAAAATGAGAATGGGCATGGCGGGGTAATTTGCGTTTGTGCGGGTAAAATTACGTCCTAGACCTCGGGAGTCAGCTGGAGGCGGCGGTGCTGCTACCGTGTGGCGGGAGTTGGAACTGTCAGATCTTTGCTGGTCCGATGGTATAGGAAGATGGCGGTGCGGGAGTTTTGAATAGAACAAATAGTAGATCCTTCCGATTATGTGCTTGCTGTTTGAGTATCAAATTTAGATAGCAAATACACGGTCGAAACATTCCCTAAAGTAATGGATCTCCTTTAGAGAAGAGATTTTTGTCTAATGTCGCCTTAATTCGAAAACTGCATGCGATAGCTCTGCTCTAAATCTTTTTCCATGTAAATGCATAGCTTCTGGGAAGAATAATTTTTTCATCCAAAAAATATTCGCGGTATCATCAGGTGGATTACTTCGATCAAAATTTGATGAAACAGGAAGAAGATTCGTTTACTTTTAATTTAGGCACTCAAAATTCTTTAATTTTGTTACCTTGAAGCTTGTTTTTCATGGTAAATGATTTATAACGACGTTAAATGCAAAAATAGTGATGAGATTACATGAAGTAGAATGAAATGGGAATTTTGAATCTGTGTATTTAGTGCTTCACTCATTTAGTATGTGAGATTTCACTGCCGATTTTCTGGTAGAAAAGTGTAATTGCGCAATATTTTCATTCATACCTGAACTGAGCGCCGAATACAAATTGTGAGATTTTGTAATTAGTTGTACATTATAAATTATTAAGGAGTCATGTTATATAAAATTTATGCAGCTAATGATAAATAAAAATATTAATAATTTATGAATGTATTTTATTTCGTTTAATGTGTAAGAGATTTGATACTTTGATTCGCAATGTAAACAAGATTTATCCATGAAACTACAGAGTCAATGAGTATTGTATGAAATAAATGTTTATCTAATTTTATTTTTCAAGGTCTGTGTTATTATAAGACAGAATTTCTTCGTCAAAGAATAAATTGAGTGATCAACTTAAGCCTTCAAAATAAGACAAAAAGCAACTGAGAAACACTCTTTAGGAGGACATCGAAGATTCTGTGCCGCATCTTTATATCAATTAATTATAAAATTAAAGTTGGTTTGAAAATAATATTACTGAAATTTTTACGACCATTTCTACATAATCAATTTTCTGGCACAGTTTTGCTATGACTTCTGAAATTTTTTGTATATATGTACTTCTGGCTAATCAACCTTTTGGTTTATAATAGCCATAACTTCTTACACACTAGACACAGAAGGGGTGAGGGAAATCACGTACCGGCATTTGCCTACTCCTCAAAGCACAGAAGTAGGAGACGATCGCAGGTTGAAAAATCCGACCTCCGCCGGATTCGAACCTGGGATCACTGCGTGGAAGGCCAACGCTCAAACAACTCCGTCGCCCCCTTTCTGAGAGTATTATGTCCCAAAATTACATCTAAGATCCAACAGTAAAAACAAAGATTAATACAGTTGTTCATTTCCACTTTATTCACAACTGTAGTTCTCTGGCATTTCTATGAAAATATTCCACAGATTATCGCCTGAAAATATTTTAAGATCCAGTACCAAAATGCTTAAACAGATCGCTTCTTCGATTATTAATGACCCATGTAATGTAAACAAGATTGGAAAGGCGTACTCCATGTCGGAGTACACACAGCTAATGCGTTCTTTGGGATTTCACAATGTCAATATTCTTCGCTCAGCCTGTGACAAGTGTTACTATGCTGCTGCTCGGGGTTATTGCTATTTATTTTATCGTTTTTTTTTACTCTATCTCAGTAGTCTTAACGAATTACTTTCAACTTTACAATCAGTTGTCTGCCTAGAAAATTTCAGCTGGTATTTACGAAAGGTAAATCATGTGCAGCCTGCTTATTAATAACTTATGGAATTACAGAGACGAAAGTACGCATTTGGACGCCATTTTTAAGCATTTGTCGAAGACGTTTTTACAAAGTACCAAGGTTATATCAATTGTAAAACTAAAGGCATCGGAATTGTTGTTGAAAATACTTCCTCTTGCAAAAAAGGAATATAAGTTATCTACGGAAAGCACCATCACTCTATGAAAGTCGCATCACGTGATTCGTAGGATATTTTCCCCGTCTATATTTACGTAATGTAATTGATTTATATAATTCTCAATCTCTCAATTTTTAACTAGCCTATGATAAAAAGTTTTGTTATTTCTCCGGGGCGTTATTTCATATTTTATTATTCTCTATTCTCCATTTCATTCTCGAATACTGCCAGTTCGATGAGTTGGACGCTTAACAAATTTTATCTTGGATTCAGAAAAGTTAAAACATGTAAAATATAGCTCATCAATTTTAAGGCTAATGCTCAGGAGGGAAGATTACGCTCAGTCGGCTATCGTTTTCGTGGATCTCACGAAGACATCGGCAGACTGTCCAAATGTTATATTAATCGTACAACTAGTTAACAATGGCATTCACACGAGAAGTTTGAGTTGGTTTAGGATTATTTCTACAACAGAGAACAGATTGTAGTTATGAACGGGAATAGCTATAACTCCTTGAATGTCGTATCACGTATTGCGCAGGGCATCATCTTAATTTATATTTACAATCTTATCCCGCAAGACTTTTGATTACATGCCGCAAAGTGTGCCTCAACTCCATACCTATACTATCCAAATGTTGTTCTATCTCATAGGTTCGCTACTATTAGTTACATATGTAAAACATATCTGCTCTATATTTCGTAGCAAATTATTTCCTTTCGCGGACGATATACTATAGGATAAGTACTCAACACGAATAGAAACCACTGCAGTGCGATCGTAAAGTAATTTCCGCTTGGTGCGAAGAATTTCAAAATTAATCAAGATGAGCGGAAGTTAAAAATTCATGGAAATGAGAATTATGAATATCTAAAACAAATCAATGGAATTTATGCAACATCAGTCGATTTTAAAAATTTAGCAGTCACCATATGTCACGGATTCATCATCATCATAGGTAGTCTGTCCGTAGACAGGTCCGTGATTATTCTTGGTTAAACCTGGATCTCCATATATTCCTATTTTCCGCTATCCTCTTCATATCTTGATAACTCTCTTTCCCTTTCAAATCGTCTATCAGCTGAAACCTTTTCCTACCTCTTTCCCTTTTTCCATCTAGTTTTCCTTCTAACACGTCTTTAATCATACTCTCTCTCCTCAGGTAATGTCCAACCCAGTTAGCCTTCCTCTTTCTGATAGTCTGTATAATCATCGCTTCTCTCCTATTCTTCGTAGCACTTCATCGTTTTTCATCCTATCTGTCCATTTTATCTTCAACATTCTCCTCCAAGTCCACATTTCAAAGCTTTCCAAGTATTTGATGTCATTTTTCCTTAGCGTCCATGTTTCTGCCCCATACAATGCTATACTCCATACATAGCATTTTATCAACTTCTTGCGGATTCATATGGTACATTAAATTTGGTCGCTGGATCGGTGCAGCAAATCAGAAATTAAAAAAATAGCATAATGGGCAGAGCCTTTCCAGAATGGGCGAGAAAGTGCTAAATATTTACAAAATACCGCAATTTAAATGCGTGCCAATTAAAGGGGGTTTACAAGAGAAAGTAGATGAATGGGTGAAACAAAGGCCGATGTTAGTTTTTGACGTCTGTTTAACCTTACAGCCTTACCTATCCTCTTCCCCTCATTTTTCCACTGCACATTAAGTGAGCGTGGTAGGTTCCCCTACACTTGTCCTTGCTCATGACACCTTTTCACTTTCCGTTCGTCAGCTAGAGCGTTGTGGTGGCTTAGCAAATTGCATGCATTAGATATTATATAAATAATACAAACGAATCGCCTAACAACAAATCCATCGAAATAGACCTGAGAAGTGTAAACATGCTTGCGTATCTAATGGCGAATTTTGGCATTCTGGGGCCCCTGGCGCTAAACAGTTGGGGGCCCTGCAATCTAAATATATAATGAAACCTCATCTAACGGCTATCCCTTTATTTGACCCCTATTGACGATCGTTTTAATAAGTAAAACATCGCCGTGTAAAAATATGAAATTTTCTTCGTGATTTTTAAAATGCGAGACAGTAGACCCTCACGTAACGCGATAGTTACGTTCCTGAAGCGGCGGAGTTAGGAGAAAACGCGCTGCGTGAATTTAATGACTTATGGAAAAAATAGGGTTAAGTTCCAAGAGTTTATTTTATTTCAATTATATTTTAGTGATATATATATATCAATTACAAAATAGTAAGTACAGTATTTTTTCAATCTAATCGTAACAAAAGTGGGGCCACGAAAAAATGACTAATTAGCCGTTTTTTTTCAATCAACCTGTATAATTTCTCATAAGGGTATACACTATTCATTCGAAAAAAGCAGAGGGTATACGGCGTATACCACCGTATACGCTCGATGAATAATAGGTTGTTTAAAATCTTCCGTATTTCTAGCAAAAATCGAGAGTTCAATTGCAATTCGCTCACTTTTCCTTTGCATCATATCTTTTTCAAGGACTTCAAACGACGCTATGGAAAAGGTTTGCATTCCATGCATTCCCTAAGCAAGACCTAGGCTTTGCACACTCCTTCCTTTTTCCTTCCACTCTTCACCTCTCATACGCCCTCTTCCGGACGAAAAGTGTACCAACTTAGAACGAACCTGAAATTCACCGGAGCAACATCGTTTGGCGCATCTTGAGGAAAGAACATGACATACTTAAGACCTGGTTGAGTGCGTCGCACCCATATTGGTGGTCAAACGAAGTATTTTATCTTACATAATATATTCTTGTTGTTTATAATAAGTAGTGTTGATATTCGATATTTCTTATCGTCCCAGATGATTATTCCACACGCATAATTGGACGACTAAGGATTCGTTGGAGACAATCTCTGTTATCGTAAAAGCAGTATTCTTCGGGAACTGGTGGAGAGCAATGGAATCGTCGTTAGTTTGCTGGAAGAAGAGCGATGCATGCGGTACACGAAAAGGATTCCTAGCTGATATTTTACATGGGATATATGTACTAGGTATGTATACGTATTTCATTGTGGATAGATTTATGTATAAGTGTTTGGATGCTGATAGCATATCTACCAATTCAGGGAGCGAGAGCGTTAATATTCCGCGTCACTCCGCGAATGCAGACAGAAGAGATTCTTACAAGGGAGACTAAAGCTAGCCTCAACAGGTTTATTACTTCACCATGATCTCTGCCTGGGGTGCCCGTTTTTGATGCAGAGTGAGAATGCGCAATCGCCGCTTACATCAGTAAATAAATCGAAGGGTGAGTTAGAGAAGATCGTGTAATGTTGAAATCCTATTTCCTGCAATCCCCATTATCATCACTTTACTTTATTATCACCTCAGTGAACTTGAGTGCGACCTCCCAATAGATTTTCGATTTTTACTTTTGCAAACTACTCCTACGCGATGTGATATTCACTATATCAGGCATCGGAGAGAAATAAAGTTAAGTCGTTTGTAATAAATTAAACCATTCAGACAAAACTCGATCTATTTGCCTAAATTAGGAAAAGTTCTAATGCAAATGTGAATTCGTTTCTTTCAAGTTCACTACTTGCGGTTATACTAATATTTTCATTGTTGTTCTTTAAGAGTTTCTATTTTATCAGCGAATCGATAGTAACGGAACCTCGCGTCTGTCGCGTTTTTCATCCCTTGGATCGTTTTGATTTAATTTAGCATGGAAGGTCGTCATTAAAATTCATCACATGCGTGTATGATTTTGGACGTATCAAAGTGAAGCAAGCTTTTCAAATCTCCGTCTATTCCATTTACGGAGCACGCTTTTAATTTTAACCCAATTCAGTGAGTCTAAAGGGAAGTTAGGAAAAGAACGGGAGAAGGGGAAAGAGGGAGGGAAGTTGGAGAGGGGAGGCAGGAAGAGGGCGAGAGGGGAAGATAGGTGAAAAGGGAGGAAAGGGGTGTGGCGAGTAGAGGGTGGGGAGGCAGGATAGGGGAAGGAGGGTGGAAGAAGGCGGGGTTGCAAACCGGTGAACGCTTTGAGAAGTGGCGAGCAACCCACGGGAGCGTTTTATGCGACCCGCGAAGCTATGATTAAAAAGCAATCCGTGAAATTTAACACAAATTCATATAATATACATTCATATTAAGAAAATAAAACACTTGAGATTGAAATGTTAACCTTAAAACTTAATTTAGATTTTATTTTCACTGATGATACCTCAAAATACCTAGTTAACGTCTGATTCAAAATTTAACCCGGCCCGCCGAAGCATTGACAACTTGCAATGCGGCCCGTCAAGGAATTTGCAACCACCAACGTGGTTGCTCACCTTTTCATATATATATATATATACTAGTAGAAGGTACTTGCATACTGCAAGCATTTCATCTCACCTTGAAAAAAACATTAATTTTTCAGAGATATATTTCATCATGAGAAATTTCTTTAATTCTAAAGATTTCTCCTCTGGACGGGTATTCGTTTTTTCATTATGGAAAAATAATGGAGTAAAATAATCATCGCAATTTTAAGAATTTTATACTTTATCTAATATGGGGTACTAATGCTACACATTTATGCCAAACTTTAAAGTTGTAGCAATTCTAGAAGTGAAATAATATTTTTCTAATTGTTAAATTTTAAACATTTTAACGGCTGCCGCAATACCATTATGGAGAGACTCAAATGTTTATTTGTGAAAATGCACTACTCTGTAAATAAATTGAAAATTTCAATTTTTGCGGCCGCATTGTTGCACTTTTTCAAGATTTTCGTATTTTATAGTAGGTTTTGCATAAAATCCTACCTAAGAAAAAAATGTTCGAATCTCCAGCCCATCTGGAAGTGGCATATCATCTCACCTAGAAAAAACATCCATTATTAAGACAGACATTTCATCATTACATATATATTTTTAATTCTAAAGATTTTCCCTCCGCAGCGATTTGCGTTTTTTATTTATGTAAAAATAATATATTAAAACAATCCTGCACAAAATCCTACCTAGGAAAAAAATTTCGAATCTCCAGCTCATCTAGAAGTGCATAAACATTAGTATCCTCCTATATCCTCCTCCTGTGTAAAAAACGTCTATTTATAATGACTAGTAGTAGGTGCTTGCATACTGAAAGCATTTCGTCTCACCTTGAAAAAACATTCATTTTTCAGACAGATATCATGAGAAATATTCTCCTCTGGGCAGGTTTTCGTTTTTTCACTATGGAACAATAATGCAGTAAAATAATCATTAATTTATGCAATTTTCGGAATATTATACTTTTCCCACATTGGGTTAATAATGCTACACATTTCTGCCAAATTTTAAATTTATAGCTCAATTAGAAGTGAAAGAACATTTATCTAATTTTTTAAATTTAAATAATTTTTACCGGCCAAAATAACAATTATATGGAGAAATTGAAATGTTTATTCGTTTACATAGACTAACCTCTAAATAATTTAAAAATTTCAGCCTCCTAACTTGCGGCGTAGTGTCTAAGCATCTACCAATTTGTTTAAATTTTAAGAATTTTTAACTGCCAAACAAATAAAAAAATCAAAATTTCAATAATTCCTATTTCGTTTTTTTACAAATGCCTACCTCTAAAAAAATTTCAACTCCGTAGCACATTTGGAAATACATAAACCTTGAAAATTTGTTTAAACAAATGCGAATTTTTAACGGCCGCATTGTTGCACTTTTTAAAGATTTATATGTATGTTATATCCTCCTCCTGTAATCTAAACGCGCCAAAATAATATGTCACAGGAGGTAATAAATACAATTTCAAACAAGTACAGAAATTGTCGAACTTGGACTAAAAAGATTATGCGCAAGGCTTTAAGAACTTTAAGAAAAAGATTCTCTGTGAACATCTAAACGAAAATCCCAAAATCTTTTGGTCTTATGTTAGAGAAGTTCAAGATCGACGCCCAACCGTAGCACCATTAAGAAACGACAAAGGAGAGGTAGTTTACGATAGCATTGATAAAGGAAACTTGTTAAACTCATTTTTTCAAAGCGTATTTACGACCGAAGTGGAGAAAAGGAAGGTCGATCCACCCGAACCAAGCGAAGAGAAGATGAACGATATACTTATATCATCGAAAGGTATAGCAGAACAGCTCAAAATCATCAATGCAAATAAATCCCCGGGACCGAAAGAGATACCAGCTAGAGTATTAAAGGAATTAGCGTTAGAAATAGCACCTTATCTCGAAACAGTTTTCAGTAAGTCACTTAGTCATGGCGTTATACCTAAGGAATGGAAATTAGCGTTTACAACTCCGCTACATAAAGGCGAGAAAAAAGACGACCGAAAAAACTATAGGCCGATTTCGCTAGTGGATCAGGGACTTTCTCAATGATCGGGAACAAATGGTAGTCATAGATGGATTTAAATCAGATTCGGTCAGCGTGTCCTCCGGCGTTCCACAGGGAAGTGTCATCGGTCCCCTATTATTCCTTATATACATAAATGACTTAGATAATGCTATTACAAGTGAAATCAAGTTATTCGCGGATGATACGGTAGTTTACAGAGAGATTAACAGTCCTGCTGATCAAGCATTACTTTCTAACGACCTACACGCAATTCTCGAGTGGTGTAAAGAGTGGCAATTAGAGCTGAACTTAAGTAAGTGTTCCGTCATGAGATTCTGGAGAAACAGAAATTGAGGCGGTGAATTACAGTATAGAAGGAGTACATCTGAAATTAGCCGAATCCGTCAAATACTTAGGTGTCATTTTAACAAGTAACCTCTCGTGGGACACACACACATACGAAATATATCCGGGAAAGCTAAGCAGAAACTAGGATTCATCAAACGGATAGTAGGTAAAAGCGAAGAAAAAGTCAGAGACATGTTACTTTTCTTTAGTTAGACCGCTGCTAGAGTATGTGTCGAGCATATGGGATCCGTACGAGAAAGGATTAATCGCCGAGTTAGAGAAAGTGCAGCGAAAAGCTGCTAGATTCGTCAAAAATTGTTACAGGCTTGATACAGGACTTAGGATGGGAATCACTAGCTGAGCGCCGATTACGTGCTAGGTTAAAACTTCTTGAAAGATTTAGAACGAGTACTTTCTCCAGCGACGTCGAAGAAATAATAAGAACTCCCACCTATATCGGTAGAATGGACCATCCTCGTAAAATAAGAGAGGTAGCCTGTAGGACAGAGAGATACAAAGGCTCATTTTTCCCTAGAACGATAGCTGAGCAGAATAAAACTTGCGATCAAAAGTAACCTCGCGTAGGGGCGTAAACCAAGGCCTAATTTTGGAGTTTTCCCTTTGGTGTTAATACACCCCTTGCCACACACCCTTGCGGTGGCTTGCAGGGTAAACTGTAGATGTAGATGAAAAAAAACCTGTTTGAAACTGGAATTCTTTTATCGTTACCACAATGAGACCCGTCATTTTTTAGTCGGGAAAATATCGCATAAAATTTTTTTGTTTGAAAAAATCTCGAATTAGTAGTGTATTCATCGAGATGAATTACTACGACAATTTTGTCATGCCTAATCATCATTACTTTTTCTTTCCATTGGCTCAATGTACTGTTGTTCTTGTCGTGAAGTCATTGTTACTGCTATCCTATTTGCCTCTG
This sequence comes from Tanypteryx hageni, assembly GCA_028673005.1. Classification (NCBI taxonomy): domain Eukaryota; kingdom Metazoa; phylum Arthropoda; class Insecta; order Odonata; family Petaluridae; genus Tanypteryx; species Tanypteryx hageni. Next base: position 90,916,814 of record CM054116.1, on the reverse strand, counting down.
AATCTTACAGATTTTTTAAGCTTTTATTAACCAGTTCAGCAAAGATCTCACTCAATTCCATTCGATTAACTTGGAAGAGAAATATCCGTTGAGTTAGGAAAGTTTGTTCTTGTTAGATTCAGGAGAGATATAGAATACATCAATTGCGTTTTAAATATTTTGAACGTGAATTTTTGCAAAGCTACGGATAATCTTTAATAATTAACTTTTTAAGCAAGTTCTAATAAGAGCTTATAATCATCATAGGTAGTCTGTCCGTAGACAGGTCTGTGATTATTCTTGGTTAAACCTGGTTCTCCATTTACTCCTATTTTCCGCTGTCCTCTTCATATCTTGATAACTCTCTTTCCCTTTCAAATCGTCTATGAGCTGAAACCTTTTCCTACCTCTTTCCTTTTCTAGTTTTCCTTCTAACACATCTTTAATCATACTCTCTCTCCTCAGGTAATGTCCAACCCAGTTTGCCTTCCTCTTTCTGATAGTCCGTATAATCATTCGCTTCTCTCCTATTCTTCGTAGCACTTCATCGTTTTTCATCCTATCTGTCCATTTTATCTTCAGCATTCTCCTCCAAGTCCACATTTCAAAGCTTTCCAAGTATTTGATGTCATTTTTACTTAGCGTCCATGTTTCTGCCCCATACAATGCTATAATCCATACGTAGCATTTTATCAACTTCTTGCGGATACCTTCCCTTATATTCCCTGTAAGTAGTTGTTTCTTTCTTCTTAAAGCCGCTTTTGCTTTTCCTATTCTAGTTCTGATCTCATCCGTACATTTTGCTTCTCGTGTTATGATGCTTCCAAGGTATTTATATTCTTAAACTTGTTCTAAAGGCTTTCCCCAATACTTATGTTCAGATTCTCTTCTTTACCCGATATTCGAATGACCTTGGATTTTTCTGTATTTATTTCCATACCGTATTTTCTACCTGTTATCACTAGTCTATTTATCATTTTTTGTAGCTCTTCTTCTTTTCTTGCTAGAAGTACTTGATCATCTGCGTATTTTACTGTTCTTGTAATCCTTCCTCCAATTTTGAAATCTCCTGTGCCTTCTAAAGCTTCTTGCATTAGACTTTCTCCATATACATTGAATAGGGTTGGCGGCAGCAGCAGGTGTCCACATTCTCCAACATGACCTTTACAACTTGATTCACATATAGATTCCTAATCAGTCTCCTGTCTTTCCAGTCTACACCTATATCCTTTAATATCTTCATCAACTTTACCCAATTTACTCTATCAAAGGCCTTCTGCCAGTCTACGAAACATGCGCAGATATCTTGACTGTACTCTATTGCCCTTTCTGATATGATTCTAACTACTCCTATAGCATCTCTAGTTCCTCGTCCTTTTCTGAAACCGAATTGATCTTCCCCTATTATTTCTTCTGCCTTTTTCTCCAGCCTTTTATTAAGAATCCTCGTGATGATCTTCGATGTGTGTGACAGAAGGCTTTGCCTTTGGCTTCTTCTTTAGAGGGATCATTATTACTTCTAGGAAATCCCGAGGCCACTCTCCCGTGTCGTAAATCTTATTAATTAATTTTGTGATCGCTTTTAGTCCTTCTGATCCTATGACTTTAAGTATCTCAGCCGGTATTCCATCGCTGCCCTTGGCTTTCCCCTTCTTTAGTTCCTCTATCGCTTTTTCTACTTCGCTCTCCATAATACTTGGTCCTAAATTGTCTTCTTCAATGTTTTCCTCATCTTCCAGTTCTATTTTTGCCGCTCCTGCCTGTTTGCTGTATAATTTCTTGACGTATTCTACCCATACCTGTGCTACATTCTTCCGTCCTTCTCCCTACCATCTAGTTTCGCTTAGTCCTATAATGTCAACTCAATTTCTTCTTTCAAGTTCTCTAGCTTTCCTGCTTTTCTCATAGTTCTTACATTCCAAGTCCCTATTCGTAAATTACTTTCGACAAATGTTTTCAAGACAGTCCCCGCCCGGAGATCCGATTGGGAGACTATTTTACCTCCGGATTGTTTTACCTCGAGAGATATTATCCAACCATATAATCATTACTAGGGATTGTAATGTGGTAGTTTCCCTCTTGCTTTCCACATCGCAGTACTGTAGCCGTTCAAATCGTCCTGATCACGCCTACAGCTGCATTGGATATAGACCCAACCAACATCATTAGTTTTCGGCTCTATACCATACTGACAGTACTGCTGCCTACTGCCAGGCACTGATGATAGTTTTTTTTAATAAAATCTCCATTCGAGGGGTTTGAACCCCCGAACTTTGCAATAGAAAGCCGACACGTTAACCACTACACCATCAGTGCATAAATAATATGATGAAATATCTATCTGAGATGATATGCTTGCAGAATGCAAGCACCTTCTACTAGCACTAGTATAATGATATCCTCCTCTGTAAGAAACTTCTATATATAATGATAGGAGGATACTAATGTTGAGGCACTTCCTTATGAGCTGGAGATTCGAAATTTTTTTCTTAGGTAGAATTTTGTGCAAATCCGACTAGAAAATACGAAAATCTTGAAAAAGTACAACAATGCGGCAGCTAAAAATTCGCAATTGTTTAAACAATTCTTCAAAGTTTATGTATTAGCCAATGGGCAGGTAGGTAGGATTTGTAAAATAATGAAATAGGGATTATACAAATTTTGATACTTTAATTTGTTTGGCAGTTAAAAATTCTAAAATTTTAAACAAATAGGTAATTGTTTAGACACTACGCGGCGAGTTAGGGAGCTGAAATTCTCAAGTTATTTACATTTGAATCTTTCCATAAAATGTTTAAATTTTAAACAATTAGAAAAATATTATTTCACTTCTAGAAGTGCTACAACTTTAAAATTTGGCAGAAACGTGTAGCATTATTACCCCATAATGGAGAAAGTATAAAATTCTTAAAATTTCAAAGTTTGGTGATTGTTTTAATCTATTATTTTTACATAAGGGAAAAACTAAATTCGCTGCGGAGGTGAAATTTCTAGAATTAAAAAAATTTGTAATAATGAAATATCTATCTGAAAAATTCGCAATTGTTTAAACAAAATTTCAAGGTTTATGTATTTCCACATGTGCTACGGAGCTGAAATTCGTTGTAGAGGTAGGATTTGTAAAATGACGAAGTAGGGATTATAGAAAATTTGATATTTTACTTTGTTTGACAAATACTAGTAGTAGTAAATATCTTTAATTCAAAAGATTTCTCCTCGGGACCGATTTTCGTAATTATTTGCTTTATAAACCCATAGCCCAACGATTTCCGTAAGTTTGGTCTTACATATTTAGAATAGGTATATTACATTATGGAGGTTTTGTTGAAATATATATGCTAATCTTTGAAACAAAAATATAATTTACTCTTTCAATGTTCTCCAGAAATATATGCATGTCAATGTAGGTCATAAACTAAAATACGAAGCAGTAAAATTACGTACATGCATATAACTAATACTTATATTAGATTAAAATGATCGTCGCAGACAAATGCAGTTGTACGTTCCGATATATCAGATGCGTATCTCCTCATGGCTTTCAACCACAATATTCTCCGCTTCTTATTTCTTCCCAAGGAGATCGGTAGCGTGAAGACCAAATATCTCGTTGTATTTAAGCACTGAGGACCAGATAATACTTATAACCCCTCTTATGTTCCATATTCTCCATTTTAGCTACGATATCAGGAAGTAGCAAAACCGCGTGCTTTCAGTACGGTCGTACGTTTAAACGAGTGGCATGCGATGACATCACGTACCCCTTACTACTCTCTTCGCGGGATATTTAAAAGTGTTATTTAAATATCTTTTTTGCATAATGAAGAGGATTTAACAAAAACACCTTCATAGGGAGTAATTAAGTCAATTACAAAGAATTAAATATTTTGACAGTCCCCCATTGGATATCTTCTTATTTAAACCCCTTAACTGGGGTTTTTGTTAACTTTCAGCTGGTGGGGAACCAATCCATTTTTAACAGAATTTAAAAAGTTGATTTTATTAATACAATATTTATGCCCAACGGAAAAGTTTTTTAAAATCAGAAATTAGATCTTATTATAAAGAATTTAAATTTTTATAAAAATTTACGTGCACATAGATAAGTAATGATTATAAAAACACGCATTTTGCGCATTTTATTTCCAATCTTAGTTTCTCCAGGTCTTCTCAGTGATTCGTTGTTTTTGTCCATACCTAACGTTTAGCCAAATCATTTACTATTTTTTAGTTTAGTGATGCCGCACAAAGGGGAGCATCTCACTCTTTACAGAAGTATATCGTTTCCTTCCGCAGCTAGGGGGCCGCGCAGACAACACATCTTCTGACGGCGTTTTATTTTCTGAAGGTAGATTCATTTCAGGAAAATGCCTGCCACTTATTCTACCTGGTGTATATTCGATCTCTTGTCTCTTTTGATGACCCATTGGAGAATTTAGGTTGCATGTTTATGAAAAAATTTCTGAATTAGATCTAGCCTAAACTATAAAGCTAAACTATAGCACCTCCTTGTTTTCAATACACAGACATCTCTCGAGATACTCGCATTCATAGATACGCTTTTTCGCTAATACTCCAAAATTATGGACACGAAATTTGAGATAAGCACTGATGCTACAATCTAAATATATCATTGTCGTGACATGCTGTTTTTCTCGATGATATGACTCACATTAATCCTCTCAGCAACAAAGGTTTGTCCCTAAAGCATGACTTTTTCCGGGCATTTAAACCCCTAAACGTATTTTTTCGGCCCACCCCGACCGTTTTTCCGTCACTGACATTGGCGCTAAACCGGGGTGGCGGTAAATCGAAAATAATTCATATGCGGTATGCGTGAGTGGGGACTATAGGTATAGAGGGTTCGACTTAAGTATACAATTTCTAAGACAACAAGTAAAAATCGATTTTGTTTTGCAAATTAAATACGATTTTCGGATCTAGACCGTTCCAAAGAAAAATAAACCAAGTATCTTATTCTTATCGTCGCATTTTGCCTACGAAACAAAATCGTTCAAGTTCTACGTTTAAATCCTATTTATTTGAAAATTCTAGGTTTTTAACGAAATGTTGCCTTGCCGACCGTGTCATTGTTAAACCTCGAGATTGTATTGTCGCCTTAATCCTAAAGCAGTCCTTACACGGTCAGTAATACTGACAATATTTTGACTCTCTCCATACTTAGTATGAAAAAAATCGATTTCGAGATTGCAACGGAAATAAATAAAATACACGTTTTGACCATTTTCTCGATGATGTCTGTGTGACAGCTTTTTTGTGAGTGCTATAACTAAAAAACTATCAATCAGGTCAACGCAAAATTTAACATTTTTATGAAAGTCAGAAGAATTGTGAATACTCGAATAAAAGTTGTAGGAAATTTTCTACAATCTTTATTTGAAACAATTTCCTATATAATGCATTGTTTAAGAGATATTTTAAAACTAAATATTTTAGCTGCCACCTACCGATGACTGTCAACAATTGACGTTTAGTTACGTCCTTTATAGTTTCTTAATTGTTGGAGCTTCGTGGCTATATCCAATATCAGGAGGCTGAGTTTATTTCTGTTCTTTTGTAACATCTTTAAATTTTCTCTCAGTTCCTTAAAATATTTGCCGTTTATGTTTTCTTATAATTTTCATTCTTCGGTTACTTTATTAACGGATGCAAAATCCCGCCACAGAGGCCAACTCAGCCAGCGAGGTGGGCAAGTCCCGCCCAACCAATGCAGAAGCGGGCCGATCACAACGGTGGAACCGATAGGATGAAAAAAGACCGCCGTCCTCTGGGCGGGCGTAAGCTACTGTTCTCGACGGGGCTTTTTTCAGCCTAGCTCCACTTGAGCGCACGATTCCATCGTTGGGATCGAACCCGCTTCCTCGGCACTGGGGGGCAGGTACCTTACCCACTCCGCCAACCGAGTTGACGTAGGGAACTAGGAAATAAGTAGTAATAAGAGTAACTTTCCCTCCAGTAGGTAGGCGACCTTCAGACTGCAGGGGAAATGGTTGGAGGGGAAGGAGGCGCAAGGTAGTTGCTAGGTAAAGGGGAAGTAACATGCGTCGTAATATAGAAGCAACATATACTTCAAAAATATAGGCAATTACCCGGCGTTGCTCAGGTTTTTAAGGCAAGACAAAAAAAAATAATAATTTTTATTGTAATGCTTGATGGCATTCAGTGTTTCTTGTCTTCCCATCATACTATGATTATATATGAACTTTAAAAGTCATTAAAACCTTGGGCAGGAATTGCAATTTGTCACGTGCATATTTTAAAGTCAAACATACGAAACAAAATGTGTTCCCAGATATTGAAATCGATTTGGGCTGTGTTGTTATAATCTTATAAGTATAATTGGCTTAATTGATGCAAACAAATGTTCAGTTGAAATGTACAATAGATATGTACATATAGATATTTAAGGTAACGATTATATTTTGGTCGAAATTAAAGAATTTTTATCGTAGTTTTCGTTTTGTATGTACCTTCTGTGATATCTTTCACTTTATTAATTTTCAATTTTATTTCACTTCCCAAGTATTTTCAGCAGCTGATTTACTCTAATCACTTGTAAAACATTCAGAACTGCAGAATATTTCACGATAAAATCACAAAATGCGAAGCTATCGAAAGCAGTCCGAACGGAGAAGTAAGAGGTTTTCCCCGTCGCAACACTAGCAAGCGTTGACTCTCTACTTTTTTGATTCGAAGTTCAGTTTAAACTATTATTATATCATATTTATAAATTATAATGCTCATTATTAGCAGTATTCAAATAAAACAAACGTGATAACTCTAATCTTAATTATTTTGTAATTGTAACGCCGCTATTTTCGATGATGAAAATTTAAAGAAACGCCATAATTTGGAATGTAAGGTTTTGAACGTAATTTACTTTGTTTTGTTAGTGTCTCATTTTTTATTGCGAATTTTTAATGAAAACCTAATAATTGCTATTATCTTGTAAACGTAAGATTTTCTGCCGCGTAAGAAATGTTACCACTTTAATGCTTGTTTTTTGGACGTATTTTGAACGAAAGAAATGTTATCACTTTCTTACGCTAGGTTTTGATTTTCTGGTGCATTTCTAACGTAATTAATGAAATAAATGTAACCACTTTATAATGCTAGTGTTTGTTTCAGAACCTAAGAAAACATCCGTGCATCACGTACACAATTGTTATCGCTTTCTAATGCTGGGTTTCCATTTGCTATTACGCATCAAGTTTTTTCACTGTATTCATTTGCTGTATATTTTTCTGTTAAACTGCATTATTTATGATAAAAAGTGAATTCTTTTGTTTGTCTCGGAACCATACTCCTATTTTTACATTGCGTCTTATGGGAAAGACTTGCACTTAGCGAAGTTCAAAAAGGTGGTCTAGAATGAAAACATCATCATGCACCTTCTAACGTTTTTCCTGTCTCCAAGAAAAATGCGAGAAACAATAATGTTATTAAAATTGTTCAAGGCCTTTGATATATTTATCATTCATGTAATCGTTATTCGCAATCTTGCAAGAAAATATGTCACTATTGGGTCAGTAGAAACCAAAATATGACGTTGTATTCTTAGAAAGAAAAAAATTTTAGTTTCTCTGGAAAATTGTAATATGCATAATTAGATTCAGCGCGAAATTTACTACGATTGAGCGACATAATTTCATTTAAATGTGAAATACATCATAATCATGACAAAATCCAGAAGCGGAAAGCACTACAGTTAGTTGTAGGACCTTATAATGACGTAAATTCGATGCAAAATAATGTAAATCGATACACAGATATTAAATTATCGGCGACCTAACTTCTAATGAACGTAAATTGGATTATATCTGAACATTCGTTTTACTACCATTCTCGAATATTACCGGCTTAGGTTAAAATAATTAATTGGCTAATTATAGCTTTTCTTGTGAGCCACTTACCGCTTCTCGAGCTCGAATAGTAATGTTGAAAACACAAAACTTCCATAATTCAGTTTCACCTAGAAATAACTTGGTGGGCACCACACTGAGAACCTCGGCTTTAGAGAAATTTACATTATCCATTAGCTTTACTATAACAAGGAAATTATAATTGTAAAGGGTCTATCCCCTATGTCTAATTATTTATTTTCATAAGCATGGAGAACGCACATATCTAAATAGAGACACATGAAAGACTACCCACTCAAACAATGATACCAATATGTACTTTGTATCTTTAAGTAGTAGTTCCAAGCATTCACCTAATGCATTTGTGTGAGCGTCATTTGAGGAAGACTAATTTTGAATTGCACCTTAAAATTTTGTAATCCAATAAATTTTGCATATCTAAAAATCTTCAAAATGAGCTTATAGCATTGGTGGCATACTGAAAACTGGTATTAATAGCATCATGTAAAATTAAAGGATTGCTTTGTTTCAGAGGCCCAGTGAAAGGTTGTGGAAATCATAAGAAACAGTCATCTCTGGTATTCATTCCGACTCCACATGATTGGCATTGCTGCTCTGAGACCGACCAGGATCGCTGCTAATATTACTCCTATTTTCAGTTTCAAAATTAGGTTTTTTCTGTTGTAAATCTGTCAAATAAATGTATAAAATGTTTTAGGATGAAACACCTCATTGAAAATAAATTGTAATTCTTTGAAAGTAACTCTGGCCAGTCATGTATTAAGTTCTCCCCTATGAATACATTCTGCAGGGAATAGCTTTATCCCCTGTAACAGGAAGTTACCTTCCCAAGATTTTCAGTGGGTGACTCACTTTCTGTTCTCTCAGATAAGACTGCTGTTATAATATCAGGTAGCTCAACTCTCTTCAAGAGTGGCCTTATAGCAAGAAGCTTATAGTATGAAGCTTGACTGCTCCCTTAAAGAGTGCTATCTTACAGTATGGAAGCTTAGTGTGTGCTGTCTTACAGTATGGAAGCTTAGTGTGTGCTGTCTTACAGTATGGAAGCTTAGTGTGTGCTGTCTTACAGTATGGAAGCTTAGTGTGTGCTGTCTTACAGTATGGAAGCTTAGTGTGTGCTGTCTTACAGTATGGAAGCTTAGTGTGTGCTGTCTTACAGTATGGAAGCTTAGTGTGTGCTGTCTTACAGTATGGAAGCTTAGTGTGTGCTGTCTTACAGTATGGAAGCTTAGTGTGTGCTGTCTTACAGTATGGAAGCTTAGTGTGTGCTGTCTTACAGTATGGAAGCTTAGTGTGTGCTGTCTTACAGTATGGAAGCTTAGTGTGTGCTGTCTTACAGTATGGAAGCTTAGTGTGTGCTGTCTTACAGTATGGAAGCTTAGTGTGTGCTGTCTTACAGTATGGAAGCTTAGTGTGTGCTGTCTTACAGTATGGAAGCTTAGTGTGTGCTGTCTTACAGTATGGAAGCTTAGTGTGTGCTGTCTTACAGTATGGAAGCTTAGTGTGTGCTGTCTTACAGTATGGAAGCTTAGTGTGTGCTGTCTTACAGTATGGAAGCTTAGTGTGTGCTGTCTTACAGTATGGAAGCTTAGTGTGTGCTGTCTTATAGTATGGCAGCTTGACTGCTCTCTTAAGAGTGGTCTTATAGTATTAGCTTGACTCGCTTAAATATGAAGCTCACTTCTCAGTAGCCCTATCCGAGAGAACAGGAAGTGAATCACCTGAAGGTAACTTCCTGTTTTCCCCAATAAGGCTATTCCCTGCAGGACTTATATTCTACTGAGAGAATATACCTGAACAAGATTAGGTTGGGCAGAATTCTTCCTCTAGCTTCAAATAAGACCTTCTAATAAGGAAGTTAGTAGACAAACAAACATAGATAACCATTCATTTATTGTTCTTAAACAGTACACAGCAGAATAGCAGTATCATTCATTATGCATAATAAAGTATCATTCTTAATGAATATATGCAGCTACTTCATTACATGTTCAATGCCCCTTTTAGAGTAAAGCAAGAAACTTAGCATAGGACATTCTCTCACAGAGGACTGTATTGCTTGCAAAAATAAAAACTTTGAGTTTGTTTTTGAAATCACTATAGGGACACCTAGCAATGGGTAATGAATTATCAGTTTGCAAATACCTTTCTTTTCACATCTTGGAGGATGACAGCATATCTAGTCTTACAGAAGATACAATAGATGTCCCCCGACTTCAGTTAATGACGTACAGCAGTAGATCATGTCATGAAAACTACTCAATGTCAAAGCCATAACAACAGCGATGTGAGTGAGGCACTTGCCTTGGGCGCAGAAAAAATATATAAAAAATTATTATACATCTATTTTCCCTATAACACCATTAAGGGTGCAATTTTTTATAAAACCAAATTGAGCCAAGCGCTGCAATTTCAAACTTCGCGTGATATTGTGTAAGTTCGTCGCAATCATCACGAGGTGCATTATATGTTCACCCGAGTATCATAAATGACAAAAAGACACCACAGTAGAAAATTAAAAGATGTCGAAGGAAATGGGGAAATGGCTACAATAGTCGACCATTCCGACATCATAAGCTTGGACCAGTGTCTAATAGGTAGAATGACAATTATCATACAACTTCAGCATTTATTGTTACTATCGACCAACAATTGGATCTTGACATTACAACTTCAGTATGGATTACTGACAATGATCTAAAACTCAACACATTCGATATCATGACTAAAGCACCCATTGTTAGTACCGTTACAGAGATTGGCCAGCACACTGATCTCGAGGTCTCAACTTCATCACCAATTATGATTCTTGACATTAAGAATTGCAACAACCAGCAAGTAAATTCAACTGCAGTGCAAATAAATTTTAACAATCCACCATCTGTCCTGTGTCAACGTCAAAATTAGATGCCACCTTATTGAACATGAACCTGACCAGGGAAAAAAATTTTCAGGGGACTGGTTTTATAAAACTCTGAAACTAGTAATAATTCCATTTTTTGTTTTCCATGTATATTATTCGATCAGTGTTTCCAAACCAAATATTGCAAATCATAAAATAGGATTTAATGACTGGAAAATTTTAAATCATGTTGTAGAACAAGAAAATTCAATCAATGATCGTGAAAATTTCTGTAAATGGAAATCCCTACAAAAAAGACAATTAAGCGGAGAATGTATCGATGATGCACTACAAAAAGCTATTGAAACAGATAAACAAAAATGGAGACATTCTGAAAATAATTCTTGATGCTGTTATGTTTTTTGCCAAAACAATTTACCACTCAGAGGATCATGTAGCGTTTTAGAAAACTCTAATTTGGGAATACAGCGCAACCTCTATAATCCAAACTAATTAATGCAAGGGCATGTTCCAATTATGGAGGTGTTTGGATTACTGGATTCATTTAAAATAACGAGGAAAAATTTGTATTAAATTTTTGTGAATAAAACATCAATTAATGTACTTACAGTTCACTAAAATGACTGAGAGATATGCATTGATGGACGAAAAAATTGTACTCCACACTGGGCCGTAGCAGTAGGAATGAGCAATAAGTTGTGGAGAGCCACAAGATGTTTTACAGATGGATGTTACTTGAGGAGTACATGTAAGATTGGTCAATTAAAACACCTAACGTTTTCACGCAGTTAGTATACTGGATTTGACTCTTAGATCTGATCAATTTTCTTGAGCATTTTTGGATATTCAATTATTATGCTCTGGAATTTGGATGGGTCGAGGTACAGTGCCATGAAATTAAGCCAGGAGTTGAGGGTATCAAGGTTGATCTGGTTCACTGCGGAGGAGATACTGTTTGGCTTGAAGGAGAGGTAGATTTGTAAGTCGTCTGCAAATAGGTGGTATGAAGTATAGGAGAAGTTAGAAGAGATGTTTTGGAGGTAAAGAGAAAAGCAAGGGGTCTAAGACAGATCCTTGAGGAACTCCATGATCTATAGCCATCCATTTGGAGTACACATAATTGTTGTAACAAGCCTGTTTATGACCTCAGAGGTAGGAGGAGAACCAAGAGAGCGATGAGTTAGAAAAGTTGGAACTTTTTAGTTTGGCAAGGAGTATGTCCGAGTTAACTGAATCAAATGCCTTAGTTAGGCCAATGAGTGTGAGAATAGTGACTTCTTTGTTGTCCATTACAAGTTTGATATCATCAGTCACTTTTAACAATGCAGTGACTGTGCTATGGTTGTAACTGAAGCTGGATTGCAGTGAATTAAAGAGATTGCTGGAATTGAGGTATTTAACTAGCTGTTGATGGGCAAGTCGTTCAAGGGCTTTGGAGAAGGAAGAATGCTGATGAGGCAAAAATCATTAAGGTTGGAAGGGTTTTGCATTTTAGGGATGGGGTGTGTTATGGAACATTTCCATTGTATAGGGAAGGTACCTTTTAGTAGTGAGTAGTTGAAAATATGAGTAACCAAGGGTAAGATTATGGGGATGATTTTATGGATGAAGATAATGGGAATGTTGTCTGCACCAAGAGTTGATGGTTTAACTTTCTTTACTTCTGCATGCCTGACAGTAATGCAGTTAAAAGGAATCTGTTAAAATATTTTAGTTCAATATTTCACTTACAGAGAAGTCTTTGACCTGTGAATTAATAGGAATAAAACTGTTCACAAAGTGATTATTGAGTTCATCTGGGTGGAAGGTATGTGAGGAATTATGCTTTTTAGGGTGATAAATTCCAAGTTTAGAGAGTCCGGATCACAAGGATTTTGGTGAGGAATTTGACAAGCAGATCCTGAGAAAAAGGCAGCAGTGTGTGGAGCATCAAGACTGATGTTACTGGGATTGCGATAAGATATTCTTTGATTATCTTTTCGGAGTGCGCATGGCGTAAATGATATCGTGATGAGAGATTCTGGGTGCTGGCATTTGTTCATGGTTATTAACTTTTTGTGTTAGTGATGATTAGATCAAGGAGCATGGCTGAATGAGATGTTACAAAAGTACAGTAATAATCTTAAGATAGAGAGAACTAAAGCTATTTGTTAGTTGCTTGGTATCAGAGTTATTTGCAGGTAGATTAGTGTTAAAATCTCCCATGATAATGACATTATCATATGTGGGGATAAGGTTTGTAAGGACATCTTCAAGGTTGGCAAGATATCATATTTTTGGAGAATGGAAGACCACACAGTAAAGTAGCTTCTGTGTTTTCGAGTTGACTTCTAGCATCAATTATTGATGATGTGAGCAGTAATTTGAAGGAGAATAGCAGATTACATGACATTGCGCATGTAAATGCAGACACCTCTACCTTGTTTACCTATGCGATCATTTCGGAAAAGATTGAAATTAGAAAGTGCAGCAGATGATGAAGGAATTGTGGGTTTAAGTCAAGATTCACTTACGCCAATGATGTCAATTTTACTTTGGGAGGCTTAGGAGTGGATTTCATCTATGTGAGCTAAAATATGGATGACCATGGTGGACCCAGGATGGAGTGAGGGAATTTTTGAGAGCCAGTCTTTCAGATGTGACACAGAGGGAATTGCTGGCCCCAAAGGAGTTAAGGTGGCCTGCGAAGGCATGAAGCGGGAGGTGGAAACATGGGTAGTAGGAGGAATAGGAACAAAGGCACTTGCTCTTGGGTTGAATGTATAACCATTACGAAGGAGGTTAGAGTATGAACGTGGAAAGAAGGGCTTTGCTTTAGGGTTAAGCGGGGTGTAGAAGGGATGGTGATGCAAGGTATAATTCAGAAGCCTACTTTCAAATTATATTCCACATCAAAAAGAATTCTCTCTACGCCAGGCTTTGGTGATATCATAGTTTGGGATAGATTCGCTCTAATTTGCAAATTTCTCCATTTTAGCAATAATGAAAAAAAAGATTCGTATCAAGGACCAGCAAAGCTAGAGAAAATACTTCTTATTAGCTCTTATCTAAATAAAAAATTTCAGACTATTTCCCTGACAGGAATATCTCCATTGATGAATCCCTTACTTTATGGAAAGGTCATCTCTCATTCAGACAATACATCCCTCTAAAGGCATCTCAGTTCGGTATCAAAACATTTGAGCTTTGTGAAGCATCTACTGGTTATTTGTGGTCATTCCTTGTTTGCACGGGAAAAGATACTGTAATAAATTCTTCACTAATTTATGCAGATATGAACAAAACAACAGCTATAGTGTTAAAAATTGATAGAGCCACTTCTAAATGAGGGATGAATAACTTTTACAACTAACCAGGATAAGCAAGATCCTTGAAAATTAAATACCATACAGACTGTGTGGGAACATTAAAATTGAACCGAAAGAACGTCCCCAAGTATGTAAGAGAAAATAAACGGGAAAGGAGAGATAGTCGAGCAACATTCAGGTGGTGTCCGAAATCAAGTGGTGTGACAAAAAAATGTTAGCATGATTTCTACATTTCATAGTGATGACACCAGAATAGTACAAAAAAAGGGAAAAGAAAAAGTTGTACCAGTTTGTTATAAATTATAAGCAAAATATGGGGGGAGTAGATTTGAAGGATCAGCTGCTACAGGGCTATCTCCTCGAACGAAAAAGACAATAAGTGGTATATGAAACTATTTCATAGGCTTTTGAATATTGGTCCTAAATTCAATGATAATTTATAGAGAAAATACGGCTATTAAAATTGATCATTTGGCATTTAGAGTTCAACTGGTCAAGGAATTGTATTTAAAATATGGCAGGAGCATTGAACAAGCAGTTCCCGGCAGACATTCGGCCGATAACACTAACACGGCTAACAGAAAGGCATTTCATCAAAAGCTCCGACCTACAGAGAAAAAATCTCATCCACAAAGACGACGTGCAGTATGTCTGAAGCATGATAAAAGAAAGGATACTGTATATTGGTGTGAAAATTGTAATATAGGGTTGTTTTGACAAAAATTAAATTATTAGGTTTATTGATAATTATCATTTATAAGATAAAATAAAGGAGTGAAATATCAATAAAATCATATATAAATTTGAATGAAATAAGTGACATAGTAATGATTTTACATTGTTTTGGGTAAAAACATGCGATGTACTGCAATTTAAAGCCAATTCTCCTTCATCCTTGGGTTAATTAAATGAATTTAAATGTCCCATGCCTGAAGGGTTAAAAGAAAAAGATATATTCTAGTCGCACACCATTAATAAAGGCACAGCAGCACAGATGAAAACTACTATGAAGATAGCATTACTAAAAACACAAGATTTATATGAATAAATGAATAAAAATATAAAAAAACACGTTAAAAGGTACACTAATAAGCAAAAAGCACAGCAGCACTAATCAAAAAGTACTATAAGAAGAGCAGCACCAAATTCGCAATACACATGAAACAGAGAGGTGAACCACATCGCCTTATGGGTGGGAAAATAGAAGGACAGGAGGTGGTGGGAATTGTAGCATCTGGGTGAGGGTTGAGAGACTTTTGGAGGGGCTGGCTTCCACTTGTTGGGAAGAGATCTTCGAAGTCTTTCGAGGTCCTTTGTGGAGAAGATATTCCCACCATTTTCATGAAGAAGCACCATCTTACCATCGAAAGCCCAGATGATCTCTCTGCCCAAACACTTTCAAAGGTGACAGGCTGAAACTTTTACCTCACGGCACTGGAATTCAAGATAACAAGAGTTAAAGCATATAAAATTGAAAAAGAAAATTTTCCAACATTTTTCTTTTGCCTCATAGAAAATTCGTTTCATTGACCATCAAATAATGTAGGTAAGTTTTATTAAAATCATTGGTAATAGAATCATCATTTTTGCAATGCCTTAAAAAGCAAAAATGTTTCATTCAAACAGCATAATAATTGGTATTATACTTACATTATATTTTATCCCTCTTAAGTAGCTCAGGATGCACTTTCCAAGGTGACAGGCTGAAACTTTTACCTCATGGCACTGGAATTCAAGATAACAAGAGTTAAAGGATATAAAATTAAAAAAGAAAACTTTCCAGTATATTTCTTTTGCCTCATAGAAAATTTGTTTCATTGACCATCAAATAATGTAGGTAAGTTATATTAAAATCATTGGTAATAGAATCTTCATTTTCGCAATGCCTTAACCACTCATCTGGGTATGCCGTACATATACGGCACAGCGATTTTTAGCCTATTTGCTATGGGTATGCCGTTATATTCCGTCATGCAGCTTTTCTCACTCATAGGGGCATCCTTTTAGTTTACCGTCTTGCCAGTAGATGGACGTTCCTTCCCTATTTTAGGAAGTTATACGTCTCGTATCCAAAGCCTGCATTTGCCATGAGGGTTGCATATCCCATGCCCCTATTTTTTTGAAGGTCAGGGTTTGACATCTTGGATTATTTCACACCCTCATGCAAAAAATTTTGTTTGTCGCCACTTGCATCTTACTTTCCTTAAACAGCATGCTACTTGTAAATCCTTTTCTTTCATATTTAGTCTTTTCCACTGTTATGTGGTCGCTTTGCGCTCCCAGGAAGGCTGAGTAGCAAGAAGGGTCGTTTTATGGCACCCTACTTTATATCCCCCACATTGATGGTTTTGCTCAAAAGAACAATTGTTTTTCTGCCTTTCCTTGAGGTACCCTTGTAATCCCCCAGAGTGGGGGGTTTGCACAGATGTGTACATAGGAGAGTGGGTAAGTAATTGAAAAAGTTCAGTTGGCCTTTGAGCATCAGAGTAGACGGTTTGTGGTATTATTTGGAGCTTTTATTCGTGAAAATTTTGCTGTTCTTTTTGCAATAACTTTTAAATTATTTTGTTTGAAATAATTTTTATTTCACCGTTGTGAAATGCCTTCGCCCAGTAAAAGGAAACATACTGAAACCACAGAAGACGAAGCACTTCATGTATTGGAAGAGAATGATGACGAAAGTCTTTCTAGCGAGTTTTTGGAGGATGTTTACATCAACACTGATGTAAGTGATAGTGAAACACGAAGAAATGGATCCGTTCCGGGAAGAGGAGGAAGAGTTAACGAAACTTCCTGGACACCCTTACGTTTGGAATACACGAGGAAGTGCGAAACAAGTTTACATTTACAGGTAATCCCGGTTTAAATGTACAGGTTGAGGATGGAGATGATATACTTGAATCCTTTGAGCTATTTGTTGATGACGAACTATGTACGATGATAATGGAGCAAACTAATACTTATGCCAAAAAATTTCTTGAAGCAAAATCTAGCCTAAAACCATGATCTAGAGCACGTAGTTGGGGGAGACAACTGCAAATGAAATAAAAACTCTTCTTGGTATCTTCATACTCCAGGGAATTGTACTAAAACCAGATTATGCTATGTATTTTAGTAAATGAGAGAGCATTGCAACTCCTTTTTTCTCGAAAGTTTTCAGTGAAAAGAGCGTTGCAGTTGGCTTCCTCAGGTCAGCTGACCTGAGGAAGCAGACTGCAACGCCGGCGAAACGTCGTCTAGTGAAACAGCCGATCAACGCGGTGATCTACCGAAAAATGTGCAGCCTACAGCCGAACGCCGCGAAAACCTTCGCACCATATATATATTTATTTTGTTTCTTTACATAATAAATGTCATATTTTCTATTGTGTTTTTTAAATATACACAAGGTTTACGTCTTAACTTTTATTAGTGATAAAATGATTTTCATGAATATTTTGAGTAATTATGTAATTTTAACGTAAGTTTATTAATTTAAAATTTCCATTAAAAATTAATAGTTATACATAAATGTTCATTCTTGCGTGTTAAAAAGGGTCTAATGTTTAAAATAAAAAAATATCCAATCATATACTGAACATTTACTACATTTTATAAATATAATTCAAAAGGTAAAAATTCGCCAAATTTTCAATTTAAATGCCCAACGCTGGTGCGGCTTCGAAAAATTAAATACCCAGATGAGTGGTTAAAAAGCAAAAATGTTTCATTCGAACAGCAAAAAAAATTATGGTACTTTACTTACATTATATTTTATCCCTCTTAAGTAGCTCAAGATGCACATTCCAAGGTGACAGGCTGAAACTTTTACCTCACGGCACTGGAATTCAAGATAACAAGAGTTAAAGCATATAAAATTGAAAAAGAAAATTTTCCAACATTTTTCTTTTGCCTCATAGAAAATTCGTTTCATTGACCATCAAATAATGTAGGTAAGTAATATTAAAATCATTGGTAATAGAAACTTAATTTTTGCAATGCCTTAAAAAGCAAAAATGTTTCATTCAAACAGCATAAAAATTGGTATTATACTTACATTATATTTTATCCTTCATAAGTAGCTCAGGATGCACTTTCCAAGGTGACAGGCTGAAACTTAACTCATGGCACTGGAATTCAAGATAACAAGAGTTAAAGCATATAAAATGGAAAAAGAAAATTTTCCAATATTTTTCTTATGCCTCATAGAAAATTCGTTTCATTGACCATCAAATAATGTAGGTAAGTAATATTAAAATCATTGGTAATAGAAACTTAATTTTTGCAATGCCTTAAAAAGCAAAAATGTTTCATTCAAACAGCATAAAAATTGGTATTATACTTACATTATATTTTATCCTTCTTAAGTAGCTCAGGAAGCACTTTCCAAGGTGACAGGCTGAAACTTTTAACTCACGGCACTGGAATTCAAGATAACAAGAGTTAAAGCATATAAAATGGAAAAAGAATATTTTCCAATATTTTTCTTATGCCTCATAGAAAATTCGTTTCATTGACCATCAAATAATGTAGGTAAGTAATATTAAAATCATTGGTAATAGAAACTTAATTTTTGCAATGTCTTAAAAAGCAAAAATGTTTCATTCAAACAGCATAAAATTTGGTACTTTACTTACATTATATTTTATCCCTCTTAAGTATCTCAGGATGCACTTTCAAATATGACAGGCTGAAACTTTTACATCACTGCACTGGAATTCAAGATAACAAGAGTTAAAATATATAAATTTGAAAAAGAAAATTTTGCAATATTCTTCTTTTGCCTCATAGAAAATTCGTTTGTCTATCAAATAATGTAGGTAAGTAATAAAAAAATCATTGGCAAACAATTTCAAACCTTCGATGGCCAACTCCAAGGCTATAATTCAAAGCAATCTATTTTATTAGGCAATTATCCTCAAAAAAGTTCAACTTAATAATAGAGAAAATTCTAACAGACAATAAAATAGAATGTAGTGGTATAAATATCAATCACAAACTAAAGGAGAATACGAAATGATAAACATTCTATAAAGCACACAAACACTATTACTAAAAAATAGAAAAACACAAACCTTCACCAATTAAAAAAGTATATAAATGAAAAGTAATTTTCTACAACATATTGTTATAAAAAGATTAATTTTAAATGTTTAAGACAATGCATTGGATGTTAGCAGCAGTAGAATGATCCTAAAACTATGCTCTACCTCCATTGTGGCTCTTAACTACATTCTCAACTAGATTCTCTATACACTGAAATGGCATATTATTCTGAATCTAAGACGACCGACCCCCCGTCAAAATAGAAAAAAGATTTTGACCTAATTTCTCACCAACTGTATTTGGTGTTTAATCCACACACATGTATTCAGTATATGTATACTAGAACATTCATTAATTGTAAGGGTTTGTTACAAATTTTCGCCCGAAAAAAAATTTAAAAATTAAGACAATTGATATCTGGATCACAAGTTTGCAATGAAAAATGTCAGTAAGTATAACTATTTCAACTTAAGTTTCATTTGTTTAAAAAAACATTGATTAAAAGTATAATCATACTTTCTACGCTTCTATGACAACTCATCGCGTCAACTCGTCACATGAATTATTCATTGAGCATCAATACTTGGTACGACAAACTCATTGCCACATCAATTCATCTTTCTGTAAATTGGAAACCGAGACAGCATAACTGGTGGACAGCAGGGGGAGATGCCTTTCCACAGAAACATTTTTCTTTATATTTTGATACTACCAGAATGAATTGCAGTTTCCTTTGTAAAATTACATGAGACACATTGGATGGCAGAGTGACACCAAACAAGTGTTTCTCCCTGCCATACACGTCATGGTGTCTCACCTTCCAATTTGTCTTGCGACTAATATGCCTTGCAACAAATTTGTCAAGCGATAAATTGATGCCCAAAGAGTTTGTTGTGCGATTTATTGACGCGACGAGTTTGTCATATGATGAATTGATATGCCACGAATTGACCACAATGCATTGATGGTATACGACTTCGTACTCGAATTTAAGACGATCCCCGATTTTCACAAGCTGACATTTTGGAAAAAAAAACCTTGTCCTGGATTCGATTAAATACAGTACCTGCCCTTTCATTAATCTTCATTGCCCACCAATCAGTGCTGAAAATCAAAGAAAACAAACTAGACCTTTTCATAATTAAATCACCTATAAAGGATTGATATGGTCTTATATGAAAATTTTTCTCATATCTACTCAGAAAAACTTGACAAAAACATTGGCCTACTGATTGGTAGAGCAACAGAAATGCAGATAAGGATATTCGAGAAAATGCTGGAACGAATTTTCACATTAAGCTTTAGATGCACTCCTGTAATTGCCGTATTTCCTCGATTCTAAACCATCGATTGTAAGATGCATACTTGATTTAGTAATAACTTCTCGAAAAAAATACTACAGACGCCGTTGAATGTAAGACGCACCCTGATTTCAGAGACATTAAAAAGAGGAAAAAAAGTTCATCTTAGAATTGAGGAAATATGATATTAATTACTTATCAAAATAATAATGACAAACATTTGAAGTTCCGAATAAAACTTTCAATAAAAACTTTCATGGTCACTCAAATGTTGTATTATAGATATCTAATCAAAATAATCAATAGGTCAAATCAATATGGAAAACTAACCTAAAATAATTCAGAAGCAGAAATTTTACATAACCAAATGGCATTTAGCTAAATTCTGAAGGTTCATAATTGCAACTCGATAAATATTTAAAAAATTCAATAATTACGAAATCATCCAAGAAATTCTATAACAGCATTAAAATTAGTTTATCTTCAAAAATATAACTAACAGCTCACCTTTACCACTTACCATGAAAAATTGCCCGGCATTATTAACTCCATCAGTCCCAAAATTTGAAATTTCTGCTCTTCTTCCAACCAGTTGTCACTATTCCACTCTCAAAATCCTGCTCTACTTCTCTTGGCAGTCAACTTTTTTAATTTGAAGAAATCTAGTGGGTTATATCTCAAAAACTGTATTTAAGGTGTTTGCATAATTTGCTTGGATGAATCCAAAAAATTATAAAGCGTTCTGATACTTGGGAAAAAGTGAAAATTCCCCCCTTACAATAAAATTCTTATTTCTATCGGGAAACTGAACTAACATACCCACAAATATCTGTCACATATTCACCTGCAATTTTTATTAAATAATCTACTATTATAAACAAGCAATACCAAATCTTGGGCCTGCAACCACAAACCTCGTTCGGAAACTGATGTTATAAATATTCTTTTTCAAAGGTGAACTTTTCAACACAAACCAATTTAACTCATCACTCTATGAGAATGCATTTTGACAACCAAAATATAACTACTGAAACTGAGTACATTAATCAAGTCAGGCTCAACCTTGTGGAATTTTCAAATTATGAGATGTAATGAAAAAGTTTGTCACTTCCACACAATTTAATAAAAACGGCCGGTTTCGCTATGACCATAGCATCATCAACGAGCAAAACTGGTCGTTTTTATTGTGTGGAAGTGACAAACGTTTTCATTACATCTCATGAGCACATCTTTACCCTTTCAAAAACTGCCTCAGAATAACACCAACCTTCAGTCCAGCTTTTCATGTTTCGATAATGCGAATCAGTTCAAATTTTACCCCCAGATTAAACGCATTTGAATGCAATAGTTTGGCAAAAAGCATTTTCTAACCTAAAACCAAACTTGTGAAATATATCTCTAATAAACATATTAACAGAAATATTAAATAACAAAGATTGAATTGTACAAATGATATCTCAGTCATCAAAATTGTCTAAATAGGCAAATATAATGGAGTAAATTGCCAAGTCCATTCTGCATATTTGAGAAAGTTAGTGATTTCTGAAATTTTTGTACCAGAGGTTAAGTGGCAATTAGAAGGAAAAAATACCAATGTGAAACGATGTTTATTATTCACTCCAATTACAATCCCAAAATTTAATTGTAACCATATGAACGGATAACATTAGTGTATGGTTGAACTCTTGGCGCCACCTTCTCAGAAGCCAATTTGGTGATTTTCTGAAAATGAAGAAGATTTGATAGAAAATAAAAAAAATTTCTCAATGCATCGACGTTAAAACAAGATTAATATTGCATAATATTTTACATAGAAATAAATATATAGATGCTGAAGACAAACAATTTTTGACAACCATTAAAAATGATTTAGTAGCCTGCTTCTTAACATAGACATACTTTCCTCTATCTAAAAGTTAAATCTAACCGAAAAATACAGTTTTTTCAAAAGTAAAACTTAAAAGAAAAAGTTTTTTTTTTCATAGTTCCACACTACTTCAATTGTATATATCACAGTAACTAAAACCTTAAAAAGTTGTGGTATCTAGTTAGTCACTTTGACTTGTAAAAATATACAACAAAATCTCACATTGAGTGATTTGATAAGATTCAAGACAAAACATACATCCCAAAAAACCTCAGATGCAGTGGTCCACCTCACTAAGTCAAGTTTAGACAAGGCAAAGTTGACATTTAAATTTATTGCAAACTATAAACAAACAAGATGATTCAAATGGAACTTGCGATCCCTGCTTTCTATGAAATCATTTATTTAGCTTTAATAGCGTTAAAATCACCACAGATGTTGCTCTTTATGTTCTCAAATTTCATCATTTAGCATTATAAAATATTATTAATACAATTGAACGTAAAATTAAATTCATCACGTGTATTTGTATGGCAAAAATAATTTGCGTTAGCACATTACTCTAATTTCCAAATCTCAACCAATCGAAACAAAATTTGGTATACATATGGAAAACATCAAATGATGAAGAAAACGTCAAATAAACATTTCTCCGAAATGTATAGGGAGCTATGCTACTCCCTACCAGATCTGAGTGGGCTGAGCGGGGCCAAAGATCCTGCGGATCCCCTAGCAATAAAATCTTTTGCAAGTATTTGTGTTGAACTTTTTGCATCAATGTTGACCATATTTAACATTAATTATGTACACATATATACAAACCATAATAGAATATTTGGATCAGATCAATGAAACAGAGATACCATAATTACAAATTAAGCAGTAATTATGGATTTGGAAGGAATTGGTGAAATGGATTTCAGCTAAATTTTCTATATAAGATTTGTATAACATACCATAATGAAATCAAGACGTTTCAAGTGGAACTAAAGAGCTAGGCTACCACAGTAAAAAATAAAATAATATTTTTACATGTATTTATAGAGAACTGACCTCATGGATTTTAACCCAATATGGCATATATAATCTTCATATAAATAAATAACCAAAATACCATATTTAAACTGGGTCAATTATACAGGGCTATCACAATATCAAGGTTCGAATTTTTCTGTAACTACGAATTTCAAAGTAATTGCCTGGACCGATTTCTAAAAGAAATTTCATTTATAGAGCGAGAATAGAATGACAAAATGAAATGAACACATTTAGTGCGGACCTAAAAAGCGGGTCTACCACCATATATGGAAAAATAATTTTCTGATTTCAAAGCAAATACATTAGTAGATGATTATACTATGGCGTTGCACAACTACAAGATAAGAAGTTTGCCCTGCAAATCGATGAATCCACTTTAATGGGTAATGAAGCCCTTCTAATGACATATGTTAGGTTTTTGAATGATGATCAGCTCAGTGAGGAAATACTTTGCCCAAAAGCTTAAGACAGACACCAAAGGTGAGACAATATTTGAAGAAGTTAAGAGTTATTTCAAGAAAAACAACATTCCGCTAGAAAATATAATAGCTTGTGCAACTGATGGTGCTGCTTCGATGGTAGGTAGATACAGAGGATTCATTGCTCATTTAAAAAATGCTGTGCGAAGTTTTTTGCATACACTGTCAACATTTGGTTGGAAAAAACTTGGGAGGATGTTTGGATGATGCCCTTGCTATTGTAATAAAGGCTGTCAACTTGATCTAAACAAGTGCACTTCAAGATAGTCTTTTTTGACAACTTTGTGAGGAAAACGAAGAAGATTTTGAACGCCTACTAATGCATACAGAGGTCTGATGGTTAACAAAAGGTCTTTGGCATTTTGCTCAACTTTGTGACAGTGTTGTACCATTTCTAAGTGATAAGCAGCTTGGAGAACAGATCGTTGCTGCTAAATGTGACATATTTTATCTATCTGATATATTTGAAAAGCTGAATTTGCTGGACAAACAGTTACAAGGAAAGAACTGTAATCTTGTATCTTGCAAAGAGGCCATTACTGCTTTCCTTGGAAAACTCAAGTTATTTTGGAGTAATATTGGACATCGTGAGTTCATACAATTTCCATCACTGGCCACATAGAAATTCAAGATTATGATATTGCTATATATGTTGAGCATTTGAAGAATTTGTACAGTGACATGCAATGTCGGTTCAGCGACCTGCTAGAGATGAATATTCCAGATTGGGTGGTGAATCCGTTTGGTGTAAATGCGGTTGATGTTGACATCACATTACAAGAATGTCTGGTTGAGTTGCAGAGTGATATAACAGCTCAAGCTAGATTCAAAAACAGCAAACAGAATTTCTGGATAAGTAGTGAAATTAAATGTTTCCACAACTCTGGGAGAAGGCAAAGTTGTTTTTATCGGATTTCCCACTTCTTATTTGGTTGAATCTGCGTTTAGTCGAGTTCTTCACCTTCAATCCAAAACTCGTAACAGTCTTGATATTGTAAAGAGGTGATCTTCGATTATCTCTAACATCGCTGCAACCAGAAATTCAAAAGCTTGCTAGTTTTCATCAGCCGCAAGGATCTCACAAAATAAAGTGACAATAATATTATGGAAATATTTTTTGTTAGGAGCATATTTCATATGTATATTATAAATAAACAATATGTATATTATAAACAGTGATTATTTTTTATAAATAAACAGTGCTGTTGATAAAGTATCTTTTTTACCAACTAACGGCGACTATGAGGGGTGGGGGCCACAGAGGTAAATGAAAATCTGAAGTGGGCCACAAGCAAAAAAAGGTTGAGAAACACTGGTCTATAGCACAGCATAGGTACCTACGGAATTCTTTCTACGGACCAACGATTAAGTACATCACCTTTTTGAACTTGGCAAATAATTTGTTCTGGAAAAATGACGCAAAATGCAAATACCCAAAGTGCAAGTCCTATTTTACATAAGACGCAATGTAATAATGGAAGTACGGTTCCTGTCAACTTAAAAATGTCACTTTTTATCATAAATAATGAAATTTAGCAGAAAACAAAAAAAAATGTAACAGAAAATGAATACCTAACATTCTTTTAATTACTTTCAAAATGCATAATAGCTAATGAAAACCCATCATTACACTTCTTTTGGCAATTGTGCAACTAACCTCCAGCACATTTAGGCATGCGATTTTCGATCTTCTTTTGTGCATTCCAAGGAAATGCTTTTATTTATATGGATTAACTACTGAAATGTAATGTTGAGTACTAGCATTATAAAGTGGTAACATTTTATTAATTGCGTTTGAAATGCGTAACAGAAAATCAAAATCTAGCGTAAGAAAGTGATAACATTTCTTTTAGTAATCACGTTCAAAATACACGGCAGAAAACCTTAGGGTCACAAAATGATAGCAATTCTTTGATTTACAATAAAAATTCTTAATATAAAATTAAACCAAAACAAGATAACATTTCCTTAAATTAGGTTCAAAATATGCACAAAGACAATAACAAATGAAAACCTTACATTCCAAAATGATGGCATTTCTTTTAATTTTAAACTAAGTTTCATCATCAAAAATAGTGGAGTTGGCAGTGAAGTTCAAACTGAGCTACAAAATAATTAAGTTGAGAGTTATCATGTTTGTTTACTTCTTTAACTGCTAAGTTTAAACTGAACTTCGAAACAAAAAAGTAAAGGGAGTTCATGCTTGTTGTCATCGCAAATGCATGACACGAAATGCAAATAGTCTGCACAAAACAGAAGTAATAGTCATAAAAGGTTTTGTCGTGAAGTGCAAATTCACGAACCGCAAGCATGCGAAGTTCAAAAAGATGGTGTAGTCTATGTGAACGTATGCAACTTGCTTAGCACATTTTCCTTGTTAATATGTTCATTTGTCCTGTCCCCTGCAAAAACGTACTAACCAGGTTTTAAGGTAATAAGCTATGTTCATCCCTAACGCTATTCTAATTGGCTGCCAATCAGATTTCATCTTATACTAAAAGTCCCAAATATGTGCCCTCTTGGACTTTACAATAGCAAATGTTGTCCTCAATCTGATCAAATTTTAGTCAAACCGTACAGATCACAGGAAAAGCAAAATACGTTTTCTAAATTGTTATATATAGTAATAGCCTACATGTTTTTTAATCTACTTTGTTGTGGTTACTAACAAAATAAACGGCACAATATACATTACACAAACTTTCTCATATACGTATATACGTTTGATTTCACTACACTTTTTGCCCCAAAATTAACTCTTCCCTCCGACGCATGTACTTAGCGTCTTGTACAGAAATAATGCCACTGGAGGATATATAATAATTTTTTTGGGACATATTGCTTAGTATTATTTGTGACAACACTGTATGTTTGGATGCATTTTAAACGAAATCCTTAGTGCTGTTTTTGAGTAAATGGAATTGTTTCAAAATATCCAAGAATAAAGTACCCATAATTGTTGTGCAATATCATTTAGCTCATCAGAATGTATTTTATGAATGATACCTATTATCCATAAATATGAGATATCAATCAATTTAGCTTGGTATGAGTTTGAATGGATCGCAGCGGAGGCGTGACGTCATAAGGCTTAGGTAAGGTAGCTTAGCATATAGTGTGTTCAAGAGATATATGGCTTACATAGTATTATTTGTGACACCAGGCTCTACAATCGGTATGATTTTAATCAAATTCTCTGGAGCCATCTTTGAGTAAATAAAATTTTTCAAAAAATCGCCAAGAATAAACCGCCCTTAATTTGTGCGCAATATCATTTTTATGAAAAAGGGGTCTGCAATAGATGGTATATTTCACAAATACGAAATATCATTCGATTTCATAAATGCATTTGGGCCCTAGATCAGCGAACAGACAGACGGCATGGCGAAAACAACTTTCATAGACTCAGGGACACCTAAAACGTGCATTTCCATCAAAATCTGTCGAATTTTTTCACAATAACAATACTCTCTCAATATACTACATATATGAGAAAGCAAAAAAGTTGGTTGTTAATAAATAAACTTTAATACTCGCTTCGTTTAAGTTTACAATGAAAGCTCAACTTAAGTATTGGAAAGAATGTAAAACCACAATCCTTGAGTAAATCGTTTTAAACCTTCAATTAAATATAAAACAAAATTTGTACATTGTAGTTAGTAGAGTTAAACTAGGAACACTTAAGGATTTAAAACTATATGGAAGTATTTAATTTAATTTATTATCAATTTTAAATTTGGTAAAATATTTGACACTACATTCCTATAATTAGATGAGCTATGGAATGTGTTAATTTAATGTGTTTTCAAATAAATCCATTTGGAATTTATTTCTTCCTATGAACAGTAAATTTCATCAATTCAACAACGGATAATCATAAATTGTTTTTCAGAAAAAATAATCTTATAGCAACCAGGATCTAAATTGCAGATTTTTGGAACTATAGTGCTTTTCAGATGAGATGGAGAGTGAGGGGCAGGTAAAAGAGAAAGTAGACTGGAGTGAGACACTGAACGAACCAATGGGAAAGAAGGGAGAACCTAAGCATTAGAAAGCTCATTCTCCATCGAGTATCCCTAGTGGTAACATCATGTCCTAGTGTGCTGTGTTGCCACATTCGCGAATTCCCTTTAAATGCCCACCAAATATTACGTGTGCCGGTGTAGAGTTGGCAATGTCTAGCATGAGCTTTCTGCTAGGAGGCACTACCCCACCTCTTAGCAGCAGAGACATACGAGCAGTCGCGAGTACGGCCGAATTGATTTATTCTTCAATTTATATAATCAAGTTTTGGCTTTTTTATTAGGAGAATGCATTAAGTATTTATGATTATCTATCTAAATATATACTGTTTTTCCATCACACTCCAAAGTTTAGACAGTTGGTGCAAGCCTTTACAAAATAAAATTTTTAAATAAAATTAAGATGCAGGCTTGGCACTTGCATGATCGTATAGATAAAAGATTGAAGCTTATTATTTTTGAAGACAGAATTCAATTCCTTGCAGTTTAAGCATAAATATTAGTAATTGATAGTAGCTCAATAACTTTGGCCAAAACTAACAAAAGTAGAATACTCCTTTAGCCAAAACAACTAGAGGGCTGCAAACCCTCGAGTTGTTTTGGCTAAAGGAGTATTCTACTTTTGTTCATAAATATTAGTCTTTAACCGGAAAAAACTGCAGACAAAAAAGTTCCAGGTTGTTTTTATTTAGTCTGTTTCCACTGGAAGTGGACAGCATGCATATGTTTTTAAGCCCAATTAAGTTAGCATTAAATGTTTTAATTTTTAGCCTAAGAAACGAATATTAAATTTGAAGAAACTCCTCAAGAAAGGAAAAGACGCTTGGCTAGAGAACGACAGCGGAGATATATTGCTGCAATGAACCAAGAGCAATTGGATCAAATAAGAAATATAAATGGACATGTCCTATAATAAATAATCCCATCATATTTGACAGGCAATTCTACTAATGTATATATAATTCACTTGGTCAGAGTAAGGGAAGGCCCAAGGTATTTTGGCGTCGTGAGCAAGAAACCGTTCCAGCCTCCCCATTCATAAATTTTTTTAAAGATATATTTAAATGAACTCGTTGATTTATCCATAGCTCCGCAAAATAATTCATAAAGAAATTAAAAGGAATTTCATCAAGATTCCTGCAAGCTGCGCAATATAAGTTGGTATCCAACATTTATTCATGCGCACGTATAGATAGATGATCGGGTTAGCAATACTTAGGCACTCCGGACAGCTAAAGAATAAGAGAGAAAGGTCGTTCGCTTCTGCATCTAGTTTCAGATTCATATAACCATTACTTTTTGTTTACTGACGGCATTCACGGGTGTGAGAGGAAGCCATTTAGACATTGTATTGGCATTCCATCAAAATTGAATTAATAGCAAGAACCTGATCCTTAATCTCAAACTCCTAATAACTCAGTTACTAAATAGTATTCACTGAAACAATATTTAGTATTCATCAGAAATTCTATTGATACAACATGTATAAAATCAATAAACAGTGACCAACTTTCTCAGATAAGTGTCTCACTACATTCTTTGCCCAGAAATTCACTGTGCGCCTGGCAATTCACTGCCAATGATGTTAATAAAGCGTAGCAAAAGAACCAAAGTGAATGACACCATCAACCTCTCACATCTATCACCTATCACTAATAAGCATGTGGCATTAAAAGAAAAGTACCAAATTTTAGACTATGAAATCCCTGAATTATCTTACCAGTTTTTCTCACCAATACACTTACTTCAGGGTTTTAATAACTTTTAATGAGTTATGGGCTCTGAAGTAAAATGTGCAGTGTGAGAAGAGGGTTATATTCGACAAGGAAGTTTATTATCATCATGAAGAAGCATGTTACAGGTACTCCCTTTGGATTTTGCGGCACTTAATTATTGAGGTATTTTATATTGCCTATTATACTGATTTTATAGGTTGCAATTTATAAATTTTGTTTGCTTATGGCATACATTCACATGTGAAATAGTTGAAGCAAAGAGAAAAAGGAAGAATATTCAACTTGCAGTAACATTATATTTAAGAGAATAGGTTTGAGTTTTTGCCTTCCACTTGTGAAATGTAGTTTCCTTGTTATATGTGTATGAAAGAATTTTGTGAGTTCTTAATTGAAATGCACCAATGTCAAGAGTGGTGGTACCAGAAAAAATTCATGATTTGTTTAGAACCACAGGAGTTCCCAACATGGATTAAAGAGATTGTGCTTAGAAACAATTCTCATTTCAGTCATGGATAGCACAATTTAAAAAATTGTCCAAAAAGGCTCATCAACCAAATTTAAAGAGAGCTACCATAAGGCCCATTTTAATCAGACAAGTCTCCAAACTTAAATTAACTCTTACATTGAGGATTCTCCTTCTGCGGAGGTTAAGAAGGGTCTTCAATTTCCTCTTTCCTTCTAGAGTTCGCACCACATGTTGGTACTTCCATCCAACTTCATGAGACAGCCTACCCAAATGACAGTACTGTAACAAAACAAAACCTTATAAAACATTCGCATAAAAAATACCTCACATTAACAATACTTACTCATGCACCTCATACAAAATTTGTTTCATGGCTCATCAAATAATGTAGGTAAGTAGTATTAAAATCATTGGTCGACCAAAGTAGGTCTTTTATTGAGGCACACTAACCTTCCTACCAGGCTTGAGGCACAAAACTCTCATAGCTCCAGGAACCACAACCTTCTTCCTACGATCGTATGGAGGTGGGCAGCCATCATATGCTTTCAGTCGCCTAAGTGCATCTTTGCCACGCTGAGTTTTATGAGGAAGCATACCTGCAAATCAAAGTACCATGGAATAAATGAGAAAAAAAGTCAAAAAGAAGTAATGCATGAAACTATCAACTGAAATGATTAACTTAAACAAAGCTAGACATAGATGGAAACACAATTTTTGAAAATACAAATATTCCTAGTTGGAAAATTCATAGTGATTAAAACAAAATTTTCTATGGTAATAGTTCAACAGAAGACAAGTGTCTCATTATGAATTAAAATGAATCAAAATTAAGAATTACAATAAACTGAGAAACAAATTAGTCTGCGATGGTTTCAAAAATCCTAGTTCACAATTAATTCTGCACAATTTTGGGCCCTATTCTTTTTCTGGCTTTCATAAATGACTTGCCAACAAAACTTCCATTATCTGAACCAGTTATTTTTGCAGATGACACAAATCTAATTTTTAAGAGCAAAAGTTTTAACTTCCTTCAATATAAAGTGAATAAAACAAAGAATGACCTACTAACTTGGTTACAAACATAAATTATTATTGAATACTAATAAAACTATCTCTATTAATTTTAATACTAATATGAATCAAACAGAACCCTTAAATGTAGAATTTGATGGCATGAAAATTAAGGAAAAAATCAAACAAAATTTCTGGGTCTGTGGATTGATTCTGACTTGTCATGGGAACAACATATTACACAACTAAATGGATAACTAAATCGCGTATGTTATGCTATACGTGTCTTGAGCAAAATTACAACACTCAATGTCCTAAAGAGTGTGTACTATGGCTATGTACAATCCATAATATCATATGGTATCCCTTTGTGGGGGTCTTCCCCTAAAATATTTCAAGTTTTTAAAATGCAAGAAAGGATGTTAAAAATTATGAAACAGGTTCCAATAAGGACTCCAAGCAAACAACTCTTTAAAGAACTAAAATTTCTACCTGTGCCCTGCATATACATAATGGAAAGTTTGTTTCATTCACAGCAACGAAAGTATGTTTAAAAAATTCTGATTTTCATAACTACAATACAAGATCACTTAACTCCATACACCTAAACAGCCATAGAACCACAAAAAGCCTTAATAGTATTACTCACCGAGGATTTCTCCTATATAATAAACTACCCCATACAGTATAATGTCTAGAAAATAAAAAATTTAAATTAAAGATTAAGGAGCTCCTTAATGAAAAATTATTCTACAGTGTTACCTAGTTTATAAACGACTCTCATATATAATCCTTTTGTAATGTTTGTTGTAACCAAAGATTGTATTGTATCTATTTTTCTTGATGTATTTTATACTGTTAATTTGTTGGACTTTTTTGACGAAACCATGCAATGTATTGCCTACGGCGAATAAAACCACTACAACTACACAAGGATTTTAAAGTGCACTATTCATAACTTCTGCAAAAATCAGTCCGTTAATCTCCATATAGTTTCATTAACAAATAAGTATTAACGAGAACTTTAAATATAATTTAGAATTTTTTTCTTGAATACAATTGCAAATAACTTTTGAATAAAAATTAAATTCACAACATTAAATTTGCCAGCGAAAATTCACTTATTTTGAAAGTAATTTCTAAATTTGAAATCATACCTAGAGCGTAGGGTTATGAAGGCGACTCTAAAACAGAAGATGTGGAAGGTGAATTAGGAACGTTCATATTGTGGTCGAAGTAATCTCTACTCAAGATTAAAACCTCCTACTACTGAAGAATTTTCGCAACGCTGACTCATAGAAAAATATTCCAAATAACGCCCATGCATACAAAATATCAATACAGTAATACAATCACAGTAGCAACTGCTATGAATTCCACACAAAACTTGGGTATTTCAGACAACCAAAATTATCTTAATTGCACTGAAGTCTTCAAGTCGTTATGAAATTACTATAAAAACAACCAGTAGTTACATATTTATTACGTAACGTTAAATATATAAAACCTAGGCTTCTATTACATATTAAAATATCGAACGCAGACCATGAGCAACTGCCTCATATTATATATCCATCGTATATTCAGGTCTCAAAATTCAGCTGGATGATATTACTGAGAACGACAAAGCAAACCTATTAACCGCACATTTTGTCTTACCTCTTACAGTTCTCCAGAATATTTTCGCCGGTGCTCTAAAGTGAAATGGTCCCCGTGCTGGATTAACATTACATCTTTTCCGCAAGAAGGCCAAATACTTCAATTTCGTCCTATAAAAGTACAATTGGTGTGAAAAAATGCACTTATTCTACAAATGAGTAAAAAATAATTTCTCCGAAGGTAACACTATGCAAATACGAGTTTTGTTTCGGACACCAATCGAGTGCCAGCCGAAGAATATTAAATTCCTAAACCTATTTTTAAATTTCAATTAATTACCTGAAAAAATTTCCCGATATATTTATCTGTTCACATCTTAGAATTACCACCGAGTTGCCTTGAAGAACTGTCTTGGCCACAATAGCCGCCAAACGTCCCAGAAGGTGGCCTTTCCCATCGATGACGATGGGCTGTAAAAGTAAACATAAACCACCAATGAATAAAATAAAATCAGAAATAACTACCAGTTAACTTAAATACAACGTGCCGAAAAACACTTCCCAACGTGACTGGGCCAAGCTCCACGTGTGCAGAATCGCCCAGATTTCTTATAGGACTATTGTTAAATTTATTGAAATCCAAATTAAGCCTACTGCATTTAAGCTCATAATAGTTTAATAAACTAAAAAAATAATGCAGAGCTACATATTGCTATGAATTTTTCTATATTTTTGTGCTTACCTTGTCGCTTATGCCCACCATTGCTGAAAAGAGGGCTTACACAAGAGCTTCCAGGGGTTACGAGAAAACCAACTGACTGTGGTATTCTATGAACAAAAGCCTTGAGAAATACGAAAGAGCGTCTTTTCATCAAATTCCCGGTAGATGGTTAAGAAAATGTCACCTTACGGTTCATATGCCGGCTAAGTTGCTCAATTTACAATAGCTAATGTATTTTGGATAGTTCTAATTAATGATAAATTATCATAGAAAGTATGGATTACGAATTTAAAGTCAAAACTTCTAACGAGAGAGCTAAAGTAGAAGATCTTTTTGATTATGAAGGATGCAAAGTGGGAAGGGGAACTTACGGTCATGTTTACAAAGCTCGTCGTAAAGACGGGTAAACATTAAAAAAATGGGATTTATCGGAAATAATTTAATTATAAATTTATTTAATTTTATGCTCGTGATCTTATTTTCAGATCTGACACAAGAGATTATGCCTTAAAACAAATCGAAGGAACGGGTTTATCCATGTCAGCTTGTCGAGAAATAGCTGTAGGTCCTGTAGAACGTAATTATAGTCACTTAACTCACTAATTATTTTCTTGATTAACAATAATACGTGACAATTCGTTTTCAGCTTCTTCGTGAGTTGAAACATCCAAATGTAATAAATCTTATTAGAGTTTTTCTTTCACACAACGACCGTAAAGTATGGCTTCTTTTCGATTACGCGGAACATGACCTTTGGGTAAGAATAAATTTTCAGCATCTACTACATTTATTACCATTAACCGCTTATTTTCTCAACCTTTGATTTTACAGCATATCATAAAATTTCACAGAGCTGCAAAAGCAAACAAAAAACCAGTAATGGTTCCTAAAGGGATGGTTAAGTCACTTCTTTATCAAATTTTAGATGGAATTCATTATTTACATTCTAATTGGGTCCTACATCGAGATCTAGTGAGTAAATTACGTTACTTTTCGTAAAAGATGTAATGCATCTTTATTATTTAATGAAAACATGCTAGTAAATTTTTTAAATATTTATGGCAACAAGTTTCGTGTCAATATTTTACAGAAACCGGCGAATATTTTGGTAATGGGAGAAGGCCCAGAAAGAGGAAGAGTGAAGATAGCTGATATGGGTTTTGCTAGACTTTTTAATGCTCCATTAAAACCTCTTGCAGATCTCGATCCAGTTGTGGTTACATTTTGGTACAGGGCGCCTGAATTACTCCTTGGTGCTAGACATTATACCAAAGCAATAGGTATGAAATTTGGTTTAATGGATGTAATTGCCTTTGCTAAAGTACGGTAAATTGATTGGATTTTGTAATCTTTGGGTATATTTCCATTTATAATTTCATCGGCATATCTAGTTTGATGCATATATTTTTAATTTATCGCTATTATGAACTTTAAAATTGTGTAATAATGGAAGGCATTCAATACAAACCTGCAATCTTTCTGGTTTCATACAATGCCATTGAGTTATATTAGACTATATTATCATATATTCATCATTGAGTAATATGTGCAATCAAAAACCTTAAATTTATTACTCTGATATTATGTAAATTTCATGTTAACATTATCACCCTTATATTGTTTAACAATGTATGCCATAATTTTTAAAAAGTGTTTAAGCTATTTTTTGCTGCTTGCAAATGTCTTGGAGCATAGTGAATCACTATCAAATATAAGTTATATAAATGCTTGTACCTAGGTAAGTTCTGCTAACCTAATATTTTTATTCCATAGACATTTGGGCGATTGGTTGTATATTTGCAGAACTTCTTACATCTGAGCCAATATTTCACTGTAGACAAGAAGATATTAAAACTAGTAATCCATACCACCATGACCAGCTGGATAGGTAAAATAACTTAAGTTATTCAAACTGCAGCGTTTGAATGTTTCCATGCAGTAATTATATTGTTTTTTTACAGGATATTTAATGTAATGGGATTTCCTTTAGAAAAAGATTGGGAAGATATTAGAAAAATGCCTGAGCACCCTACTTTATCAAAAGACTTCAAGCGGTCTAAGTAAGAAAATTTATAATCCGATCTCATATTTAGTTTGCTGTTGTATTAATATTGATAAGTTTTGTCTGCCTTTTGAAA
The DNA here is from genome assembly GCA_028673005.1 of Tanypteryx hageni. NCBI lineage: Eukaryota > Metazoa > Arthropoda > Insecta > Odonata > Petaluridae > Tanypteryx > Tanypteryx hageni. Next base: position 90,881,358 of record CM054116.1, on the reverse strand, counting down.
TTTTAGTTGTTTTAGATTTATCTTTTTTCTCTATTAACGTGAAAGAATCTTGTTTATATAAATGATGAAAATTTTCTTGCAGCTACGCAAATTGTTCCTTAGTGAAATATATGGACCGTCATAAGATTAAACCTGACAGCAAAGCTTTTCATTTGGTATGTATGTGCAAGGCATTTTAAGATATATCTAGTTACTGAAATACTTCTACTCTGCTCCCTGGTTATAACACGGGTTATGTGAGAGGAGCTGCAGACTGTAATATAACCGAGGACACAATCGTATTTATGAACGGGCTTATCTAAGAAATGTGGAGAAGGGAAGACCTGCAGTATATCTGAATCCAAGATATAACCGACAGTGTTATATCCGGGATGAGGTGTAGTTAATAGATCGTTACAAGTATTCCTTTAAGGATATGTATGGTAGTGTAGAAATAAAGAGACAATTTTTTATTTTTGCAATATGAAGAAATTCCACAAAGTGATGCCTGAAACCATTAACTGTGTGGTAGTGGTTAAAAGTAGTTTATTTTTCAAGGCATCATTTTGCAGTAAGATGCATGTGGTGTTATTTCTTCTTTTCTTGAGATTGTTCTGAGGATTGATTTCATGTAACTAAATATAATGGTAATGTTGTGTCTTAATTTTTACTATTGATCTAATTTTGTCAGTGATGTCCAAGGTATACTTGACTATGCCATTTTTTGAAACAGAACTAGCTAAAATTTATTTCAGAAAAAGTTTTAATAAAGGATTTGTTTTTAACATGGCTATAAATGTACAAGTATTAGTAGCAGAAGTTGAGGTAAACCATATCCAACACAAAGTACCATATGATAGCTCTTAATTTTCAAGACATTTATGAAACTCCTATTTATAATAACAATGGACTTATGCCTTGAACAAATTTCTCACATTCATCTAAAATGTATTTTGGATGCTTATCAGCGTATTATGTTTTTGAGCACTATCAACATTTAGTAAAATTTGAATGAAGTATGATTATTTGGTTTAAGCAAAGTTTGCCTGGACTAAAGATGTACACCAATGTATTTAAAATTATTTGGTAATTGTAACCAATAGATAACTTGCATTTTGTTTTGTATAAACCCTTAAAGATAGAGTAATGAACTCCTTTTTGTCTCTTTAGTTACAGAAACTTTTACTAATGGACCCAACTAGAAGAATAACCTCAGAACTGGCAATGCAGGATGCATATTTTCAAGAAGATCCTCTTCCTACCCAAGAGTAAGTTGGTATCTCAAGCCACTGACTAAGCCATTTTCCATAAATTAAGGTTTTCATTAAGCATACATGGCTTAGCTAGGAATAATATTTAATAGTCAAGTACTCAATTTCATTTTGGCACAAGAATTTGTTTTAACATCATTGTTGCTACTATGCATTAGACCCAAGTTTACATTGTGTGCTAGATAATATATACAGATGCGCTAGGAAAATTGTTCCTCACCAGGAATTTAGTGTATTAAGCCGTATTCAGTAGCTCATAATCCAAGATATATTTTCAGAACATAATCGATAGAATAAACGTGGCAGGATATGGTTTTACCATGAAAATTATTAGTTGATGTTTCTCATTCCTTGGTTAAAATTCTTTTAGAATTAAAAAATGGAATATTATTTACATGCTAATTATTTTTTAATAATTATTCATTTTATGGGTAACACAAATATTCCTCTTTTTCCCACCCCTAGAAATTGATTTCAATTTTTTTCGAGATAATGTAATTTCTTTCCCTCCAGAATGTAGTTTTTGTGGCTTCCCTAATATATTAGTTACCTCATTTTATTAAATCAGAGACTAGCGCTTAGTTATTAGATAATTTAAGGGTTCATTTTAATGTTTTTTTTACATATTTTTCATCTTGTAAAATAATTTTTATTAGGTACTTAAAATCTATATTTTTTATCAACATGTTCTTTCTTACTATTTGATCAAGTGTATTTGCTGGCTGTGCCATACCTTATCCAAAGAGGGAGTTCCTCACAGATGACGACCAGGAGGACAAGTCGGAGTCAGCTGCCAAAGCAAGACAGCAACAGCAAGTAGCAGCTGCTGCTGCTGCAGCAGCTGCAGCGGCAAATGTAAGCCATGGCCCCCCTGGGACAGGAGGCCATCATTGGTGGCATGGCCTGTCAATGCCTAATCAAGCACGATAGTCTTGATGTTAGTTTATGTGTTTTGATGGATTCAAAATTCCCTCCAATTTTTTCATTGCTTCTCTACTCAATTTCTGTGGCATTCTTCCAGACTGTCCTGTTGTACAAAATTCAGATATTTCTCTTAAGAAAATTTGAATTTTTCAAAACCATTGTTCTGTCACACCTCAATGATAGTTTAAGATAATAGCATTTTTACACGTACTGTAGAATTCAAGATATTTGATGCACAGTATTAGCTCCAAACAAATACAACCAAGTTTTTCTAGAAGAGAACCATGCATTTCGTCAACGAAAGGAGCATTTCTCTCCCACGTTTTGGTGAACTGTACCTTCATGCAGTGTCGTGCATGCCTTTACTCTGTGAGCTGCTCATTTCAGGTGACTGATTTTCGACTTGTCAAAGCATTAATGGGAACCTGAGGCCTTGGCTGTGATGTAATTACTATGTTGAGATCAATTTTCATGCGTGAAATTGTGTTCAAGTGTGCGCTTGCAAGAAGTATGTTATATTTTAGTATGCAATAAATGAAATTAATCTCAAAATTGGTTTCAAATTATTACTTAAGGACAAAAGTTGTGGTGTAACTGTTGTAGAAGTAGTTGATACATTTAAGAAAATAAGTCTCCAGATGAAAAGTAATTAGCTGTCGCATGAAAAGGTATGAAGACTTACATGCACATACTTTTCCTTTTAAACTTAAGAGTATGTCTTAAAAACGTTTCTTGTAAGGAAGAGAAGCCAAAAGACAACTCAAAATTTAAGTAGAATGGCGAAGAGGTTTATAGCAATATGAAATATCAGTCAAGTAGTAAAACAACTTCTTTTTTCACCTAACAAAATTGTTAAGCTTTGAAATTTTCCCAGTTTGAATTGATCCATAAAACATTAACTCAATGGAAGTCGGAGGTTTTCAAATATTGTGCCAAAATTTAAAATATGTAGTAAAACTTCCAATATATGAAACTTCCAGCAGTGAGGCTGGGGAAATGCTCCCTCTGATAGCCTGGTCAAATCCCTATACATGTATTTAAAATTTGAATAGCTGAAATAAGAAGAATGTGAACTTATTCTCAATTTATACCATCATGTACACTTGATTCAAAATTTTTGTTCAAAACTTTTCCTTAACTTTCAGGAAGAATTGTTACTTGAAGGGTTATTAATAACCAAACAAGTTATTCACAAAAAAAGCTATTTTTCTGGAATACATTTTACTGTAGGTGCCTTTAATTAGCTGTAGGCAAGTTCATTTTTCACTATTCATGAATCAAATTTGCATGTGAAAATTTCAATTATTTTCCAATATGTTCATAATTTTAACTATATAGCTTTAAGCTTGTGTTATGCCTTGCAATAATTGGCTGAAAGTAAATATTTATTATTAGCTAGGTTGTTTAAAAATTAAACCTTCCCCTAATTGAAATATATATACTATATTTTATTTTCTCTCTACTCCCCATTGTCAACCCAGTATTTTATGCAGCGTAATTACTCCGATGTTCAAATGTATATAATATATATGATTTATTTTAAAACCTCATTTAGTATGATTTATGATCCTTTTCAAAACCCTGTGATAATACATTTCAGAAATTGCCTTATTTAAATTTTTCCAAAAATAAAATGGTACCAAAAGGTTAAATACCTAAGACCACATATTTTTTAAAATTCCAACACCTATCCTGTGACATATTTATATTTCACTCATATGTACCTCCTTAGTTTCTAAATACACTATAAAAAATATGTTTTTGAAGTTATTCCTCATTATTCCAGTAAGAAAAATGTTCACTGAAACTATCAAGTCAATTGAACAAGAAGTTTGACCTTGTTAATCTTTTAGTTTCTATAGTTAATAAACAGAGACATCAGTACTTTTAATTAAAGTCATAACAACTACACTAAGATACTTGTCACTATTTATAACATACCCTTAAAAAATTTCCAAATAACTATCTTGATGACACATTAAGAGTTTTAATAATTGATATTTGTCTTAAATTGTCAAAAGAAGTAACCATATTTACAAGTGCAATTAAGTGGTTTCATCCTGAAAATCTAAAATTTACATGAGAGCTTTTATATTATGAGAAAATGGACAGAAAACCAGAGTAAAATAACAAAACTTAAGGATTAACAACATGGAACATTCTTAAAATTTTATAAAATATGCCAATTCTCTTGATCCAGAGGTGATCATACAACATTTTCAATCAGAATCGCCAAATTTTAGTGACAACTTTATATTAAATTTACATGAATATATTATTTGAACAGATTGTTTTAACCATTTTCATTAATAGAACAGAATTGTAGGCTACACAATTATTTGACAAAGCCAATTTGAAAATGTCTTGACTGAAGTTATGCACAGCTAATGCTTCAAAAGCTCTTAATTATTGACCGAATTTGATAGATTATTATAGTGAGAATCCATAATCTTTATAATTGCAATAGCAAAAAGTGATGGTACTTGAGGTTACCAATTTCCCACCTAAATCTGTCGTAAAACTATAATGCTCACGAAGATATTAACCCTCAGCTTGCTTAAGGGATAGTCATTAGGAAGGCTATTGGAGAACCATAAATGATTTAATGCAGCTCATCTCTTACAATGTGTCTTACGGTACCCCAGATAAAGGATTTCAACATGGTTGGAACAGAGCTTTGTTTTAGAATGAAAACAAGTTTTACAAGTGCTTAAATTAAAATACGAAACTAAAGATTGTATTTTGATTCATTAAATGGTTCCCACTTTGAGACAGCACTGAAGAATAAAACTGGTAAATGGAATGTTGAAAAAATGAATTACCAATCATGGCAAACAAACTAAATGGTTTCCCTTGTAAAATTCCAACATTTTCTCCAAATATCCTTATATTGGCATTTCAGGGTGGTGCCAACCAAGGCAGCAGCGATCAAGGAAACCAAGCAAAAAGGGTACGACTGGGTCCCCCTCCACCCCCTCACACTGGAGGCCAACAGCAAGGTGGTGGTAACAATGGTGGCAATGGTGCCAGTGGAGGGGGACAGAGCAGTAGTAGTGGACAACAGCAGCAGGACTTCCATCATGTGCAATCGCAACAGCAGGGACCACAGGGAATGATGTTTGGATCTGCTCCTACAGGCGGGGGTCCACAGCAAGGAGGCGGGTCTTATGGGCAAAGATTTTAATTCAAACACTTTTCAAGTTGTTACATATGTGGAAAAGATTTAAAAGTGATCAACATTACTCAGACATTTTCTTCGAGTTGTGCTTGTTTTGTATTTTAAAGTGTATGGAGAAAAGGGAAAAATCAAAGATTTTAATGTTTGGATTTGTGGTGAACCAAGTGAAACATATACTTCATGCATTTATCTTATATACAGTATGTGTTGTGAAAAAGTTTTTAAATACCTATTTTATGAGGTAATTGGAATTATATACTGTTGGAAAACAGATGTACACCTCATTGTGAGGTGATAGGCAATTCTTTAACTTATGTATTAAAAATAAAAGATTTTACATTTTTAATAAAATTGTCTTCTGGATCTCTCAGATTGAAAGTCAATTAACTTGAAATTAAATTAAATTTTTTTATAACAAGCAAATAAATAGCCAAAAATGTTTGCATACTAAATGTAGAAGCTATTCCTATTGCAACTCTGGGTAAACTAAAAAAGTAACTTTTCACTTGAAACAAAGAAAATATAGAATTGGAATATACAAAAGCACACCTAGAGATACTTTACCATGCCATCACTGTAAACCATAACATATTTTGGTCTCCATTTATTCTTCCAAATTTCTTGGATCAATCTCACCTAAGAGACTAAAAATATCTATAAACATTATGTGCACTGACTTCTTTCATAGCTTCCCTATCCTTAACATGATTCACTTTTTGCTGCATTTATAGAAAGCTGCAAAATACTTTAAATTCAAGCTAAGCATAATATTACTTCATCCTCGTACCAAATGCATACAAATATAAAGAAATTTTACTCTAAGCTTGTCTTGGCTGAAAATCACCTTTTAGATTAACAATATAATTAGAAACAGTTATCTAAAAAACATACTTTTAATCAATCCATTTTATTATTTACAACTACAACTTAAGCTTGGCCACAAGATAAATTTCACAAGTAAGATGACTGATCAAATATTAGAAATGATAAATTAAATGAACTTAAATTTTCTATCTCTGTAAGCAACTTCACCAGCTCTCAGCTTCTTTTCTACAGAATCCTGAAAATGAAACGAAGGTTATACACTACTAAATGTGGAAACAAATTTGATGGAAAACAAGATAATACCTTTCAAGTAATATACATAAACTGCATTTGGAAAATTACATACCCTATGTAACTTAAGCAGCCAGGTATAAAGTGCAATTGGACCAATTACTAGACCAAAAGCATATGCTCCAGACTTAGGAGTTGGTCGAAAATAATCATAACCAGTTGCTCTCAGAGACATAAAGCGTTGTAAACCCGAATCAAACTGAAAGATGAAATGAATTGTTTACATCAAACACGTCCAGAAAGGCTACAAAACAATTTTTCCAAAGAACAATATTTAACCCATCACAGAGCACAGTCAGCTTTCCATGGCTTTGTTTGAGATTACCATGGACCTATCCCAATTATCACCACAACATAACAAACAATACTTGTACAGGTTGCTCTTTAACTTGAAAAAAATAAAAAATTATTCGAATAATAAATTTTAGAATAAATAAATGAAATCTCCACATCAACTGTAGTATATAGTTAAAATTAGATGCAGCATTTCTGAACCTTCCAGACACAAGTTAGGAAAAATTGCAATAGTTTTTAAGGGTTGAATTACTGAGAGCACCATGTTTATACATGAGTTTGGATAGGTTTAAATTCACATAAAGGATGTTAATTTATCAATTAACCCATTTGATAGCAATGAAATGAGAACAATAAACAATGTTGAAACTGCCAGGAAAAGATTGTAAGGCTTGCAGCCAATGGTGCTTAGGAGGGTTTACCACCTGATGTCCTATAATAGATGACGAAAGATAGTGATATAATGCTATTTGTTTACATTAAATTAATCAAAAATTATATGCAAAGTACCATACCTTGTAATATTAAAAAATACAAATTATAATATGTAGGACTTGATGATTATAAAAATCATTAATAAGGAAATGAAAGAATGTTTTAAAAAGGGCATTCAACAACCTCTTGAACGGATTCCACTAATAAAAACAATCAAATTGCTTGCAGTTGGGCCCAACATTTACAACCTATTAGTTCAAGAACAAGCATTTTAAAAATACTTGTTTCAGGTATCTCCAATAACCACAAAAGGTTTTTGTGGCTACCTGAGGTAAGTATTTTTTAAATGCTTGTTCTTGAATTTTATCAGTCATAAGCCGAGCTTGACAGTTCCCTGTTGAACCTATTAGTTACCAAGATTGGGATCATCCTCCAGTAATTTTAAATGCCATATATTGGGTCGAGTGAATAAAAATTAAGAAAATGCTTAAAGCAAACAGTAAAAGCATAAGCAAATGCTTCTAGCATTTGCTTCATTTTGAGTGAATAAAAGTTTGCTTTTGCTTATAAGCATTTGCTACTCAGTTTTAAGCAAATGCTTAAATTTTACGGAAAAAAGCACTTTGCAATTCCTCCCTTACTTGATTTTGTTTACATTTAAAGTATTAGTTGAATTTCAAACTAAAAACAAATATATTGGGTAATATTTTAAAAAATGTTTATTGATAAATTTTTCTTTAAGTATTTCTTTTATAACTGAATTCGATAGTGTCACAAATCATGGGTACATTTTTATTCAATTATTTATAGTAATTATATCCAGTCATTTGCCTTTATAGTGATTTTGGACGCCACAAATTCCACTGCCTTACATACTGTTGTGCATTGTACGTGGTGATCTTCTCAGACTCCTATTTTAAATCCGGGATCAGCTTAAAAATGTTTCTATCTTCTGTTTGAAAGACAGTGCTCCGTCACACCTCTCTTAATATTCTCCGAGAAACAAATTTGAAATATACTTCAATTTTTTTCACAGAAACGATATAAATTTTTGTAACCGTTGGTTGTTGGAACTCGTCTTTTATAAGGTTTCGTGTCACCATAAACTGCCATAACAATTTATATTTAGGGTCAGTTATCATGAAAATAGAGTACTTCAAAATATCTTAGCAGGCCCTTTACCTCACTTAAAAAAGTATAAGCATATGCTTCAAGCATTAAGCAAAAGCTCGATTTTATTCACACAATTTTAAGCAAATGCTTACAAAAATCCTAAAAATAAGCAAATGCTTATTATTTATAGCAAAAGCAAATTATATTTTTTTATTCACCCCAAATCAAGCATTTGCTTAAAAAATTATATAAATAATAAGGATTTGCTTATTTTTCATTCACTCGCCCCCTTGTTTTAAAAATGTTAAAAATCATGGTTATACACGACGACAGAAATTTTCCATCGTATATTCGAATGAGAAAGTTCTGTATTTAATCAAGCCTTCAACCTTGTTCCCATCCAAATGAATGTTTGGAAAATTATTTGCATTGTAAATTTTATTTTACACACACATTACTCCACGGAGGTTCAAAATTTTAACTGAAATTTAAATCACATATTTTATTCGCAGCAGGTCATTTTTCACAACAGCACTATTACGTAAAAATTTCTTTTCCTTTCCCCTAAAATCCCCCAATGAAACAAATATCACTTTTATTATAACAAATACTACGCTCAATTAATTACATTGAAATTAATTAATTTCTGTAATCTTTATATTTTATGTTAAATTTACCGCATCGAATATGGTTCTTAGATGGAGTAAAATGAACTTGAGTAAATTATCTTCCGGATTTTAAAATATTTTAGGTGTTAAATATCATCCGCGTGTTTGGCAATATACGAACAAGTTTCCTGGGAAATTGTATTACCTTTTGAAAACTGGAGGAAAATAGAAATGGTATTGCTAACATTAGCTAACTAATCAAAGGAAAAACTACTCACAACAAAACCCCCTTCTCCCTTAGCATGCTTGAATGGATCAGTTGCTAGTTTAAAATATTCGCGTTTTAAAGCAGCTCGCCTTTTGGCTTTTTCCTCTATATCTTTTAATACTTGTGGATCGACATCATATTGCTTGCCAGCCATGTTTCAAAAGTCTTCATACGCCACTACAGGAAATATATGGAACTACCATTGCGATTGGTCGAAATGTCTGCAGTCGAAAAGTACTTAGCAAATCAGGGTTTTAAAAATCAATATAGCACTACAGAAAACTATGATATAAATTAAATGATAATTTTCCATTTTAATTAATAACTATAGACAAAAAGTTTGCTCCTTTTTCATTTCGTCACGTGGCCTCATACAATTCGATGTTACCATGTTACTGTTGAATCATTGACTGTCACGCTGTTTTGCGTAAGTCGACAATCTCAAGTGAATCCTTGCGATTTGCAGTCAGTTGGACAGCGTTGTTCGTGGGAGAAGGTCATTCTGTAATCGGAATATTATCGTGGTTCTGCGAATTGGTAAGTTTCTGAAAGTCGAGTAGTTAGTTGTATTTTTAATTTTCTGCATTACTGAATGTGATTCTTTTTACCTCACAGGTGCTACCATGAAGTACCTGATAATATTTGCCATCATCTTGGCAGGATGCCAAGCAGTGTCATTTTTTAACCTTGTTATGGATGAATGGGATGCTTACAAGGTTGTATATTTATTCGTGATTACAAACTTGCATCATATTTTAAAACAGGTGAATAAAACTAATCTAATATGCTTATTTCAGCTTCAGCACAAGAAAAATTACGATACCGAAATCGAAGAAAACTTTCGCATGAAGATCTTTATGGAGAACAAAAGAAAAATTGCTAAACACAATGCTAAATATGAGAAAGGACTGGTGACGTATAAACTTCGGTTGAACCAATTTGGGGATCTGGTAATTTTTACGAGTACTATTCATGAACTTTAACGAATTGACGTTTATAATGTTAACCAAAATAATATTCGTTTTCATTTCAGCTATCTCACGAATTTAGGGGTTTGGTCAATGGTTTTAACAAAACCAAGTCGGGTAATTCCCTAAGAGCCTCAAAGTTGAAAGGGGCGACTTTCATCCGGCCTGCAAATGTTGAATACCCAAAAAAAGTAGATTGGAGGGAAATGGGAGCTGTTACTCCAGTCAAGGATCAGGGCCATTGTGGGTCATGCTGGTCTTTTAGTGCTGTAAGTTTGTGTCGTTTTATTGACCGTTATTTTGTTTCATCCCTTATTTATGTTAGGCTTTAGTAAATCCCTCATTTTTGTCACTGAATTCGTTTCATGTCTTGTAGTGTGGTATAAATTGGAATCTTGCGAGCAGTGGCGTAGCCAGAAATTTGGTTTGAGAGGTGCACCATTCACCGCGTTGATGAACGCATTGAAACTTTCATATTATCTGGAGCAGTTTGGGGGATGCACATTATCCCCCCTTCCCCTGGCTATGCCACTACTGGCGACAATTGAAACAAATTGAATGTACTTATATTGCTTAATTTAAATTTATTGATGTATTACTTGACTTCACAGACTGGCGCCCTTGAGGGGCAACATTTTCGGAAAACTGGAAAGCTAGTTTCTCTTAGTGAGCAGAATCTCATTGATTGCTCTTCAAAATACGGAAATGAAGGTTGTAACGGAGGAATGATGGATCAAGCATTTCAATACGTGAGAGATAATAAAGGAATTGATACTGAAAAATCCTACCCTTATGAAGCTGAGGTGGGTGCATTTTTGTAAAATTAACCAAAAACCTATTCAGATTTTCAAAAATTTCAGGTTTATTGCATTGTTTATGGGATGCAAATTTGAGTGAGGATGCTAAGAATATTGGATCTTATATTACTTTCATTTGCAGAATGATAAATGTCGTTACCTCCCAGAAGATTCGGGAGCAGATGATGTTGGGTTTTCTGATGTCCCAGAAGGTAGTGAAGATGAACTCAAAGCTGCTGTAGCCACTGTTGGTCCTATCTCTGTGGCCATTGATGCTAGTCATGAGTCTTTCCAGTTCTACTCTGAGGGTAAGTTCACTCAACTACATTATAATTGAGATTGAAGCAACATAATAATACCTAATCTACTGCAGAGTGCCTTAATTCATTTGGTTTTTCATTGACAGAATTTTATATAACAGTATAGTATATTTTTATCTGAAATGTTAATATTAGATGTCCTGGCAAAGGATGGGTATTTGGTCATCTGCGATTTTCTGCAAACTCTTGTCTATCTTTTTAAATAATGAATTGTTTCAGGTGTATATTATGACCATGAATGCAGCTCAACTGAGTTAGACCATGGTGTCCTAGTTGTTGGTTATGGAACAGAAGAAAACCCTGAGGGCGATAATCAAGATTACTGGTTAATAAAAAATTCATGGGGTGATCAATGGGGACTTAAGGGCTACGTGAAGATTGCTAGGAATAGGAATAATCATTGTGGTGTGGCAACTCAAGCAAGCTATCCTCTTGTGTGATAGTATGTAATTAAGACTTGTCAAAGTTGGATATATGTGATACAAGAATGGATTTGCATTCCCTGTTTGTGACTTAATTTTCACTACTGAGTGAGATATGGAAGGTAATTCAAGAAAGTAGTATCTAGAAGTGAAATTTTTGACATCTTTACAGTGCCTAACATAAGTTTTGTTGATTTAAGTTGGACGTCACATTTATTTTGATAATTCATTCAAAATATACATAAATTTTCACAATACAATTATATAAGTTAAGATCAATTTCATTGGCCATGTCAAATTTTTATACATATCCTAAATTTAAAATTTTCTAAAAGGTGAGCATTTCTATAATACTCTTATATATAGCTTTAATTTATTAAACAGGCAAACATCAATATGGATGTACAAAATGTTTAAAAACTTGTTAGAAAAATTGCTCTGCAGCTCTCTATCTCTTAGGAGTTTCTCTTCTGATATGGCCCTTCCTTCAACAGATCTGTAAGAAATTTGGAAACATTTAGTGTTATTGGAACATAAATGGAGAATGTTGGTATATTTTTAACTGTTACATCATAGTCTCAGGTTGATAAAGCAAATGATTAAAGAATGATTTTAAAGAAAACCTTGAATTTTGCTTTACAGTTCTAGATATTAGAGGGCGTGTGTGCACTGAATGCAATAATTTGGATGCCATTTCTGCAATTTGGTCACTACGACTAATTTTCTTACTTTATTTTTTTAATGCGTTTGTGTAAACACCAACTGTATTTATCACTAATAAAGATATTTCTGTTGTAATGTTCTTGTGAATATGCTTTTTGTGAAAGAAAAACTACCTATGGTAGACATTGAGAAAAATGTATTGCCATAAAAAGGTTGAATTGCATTCCTATGCTCAAGCAAAAATATCTTTGCTTTTACGCTTAACTGCCGTATTTATTCTGTTAAAGATAATTTCCATCTATTTAATGAAAATTCCGTGGTGTAGTTTAGCGAAATGGAACTTACTACATAAACTTGCTAGACAATCCTTGCAAATATAAAAAAATACCGTAATGACGAAGACTTGGGTTTTACAAACGAAGTGTTTCCCTCAATCTGCAGCTGGAACAAACAACCGAGTAGCCGAGCTTCCGTAAACAAGATAAAGGTTATCTCTGAACCATGACCTTCCTCTTTTCATTGTGTCACAATTCGGCGCAGTTTATTTCGATTTGCAAACATTTTTCCTAAAACGAATGTCCTTCGCTCCGTCGTCGAGCAATAGTCGACACGCAAATGCGGTAGTATTGCAGTTGACCTTCGAGAAGTATCCGATCTACGCAGCTTGAAGTTTTCCCGATGGCGCTACTTATACTCTGATTTATCCGTCACAAATGCCCCAATTTCGAACATTCCGCGATATAAATTTCAGCAGCGCAGTTCATTCGGACAAGTAACGGTGTGCGCTTCAGCAAGCATGTGCAAGTCTTAAGTTTTACACAATGGATATGTTGGAATGCCCACAAAAGTTTTAACACGATACTATTGTTTACAGTGGCATAGCGAGGGGGGCAGTCGCCCTCGGGCGCAGGGCTGAAGGGGCGCAAACTCATGGACCGAAAATTAACGTTTCTGTTTATAAGCAATAATAATATAATACATGCCGAATTAAAATGCTAGTATAGTATGCTTGGGTTTCCATCACATTCTCCACATTACATTTGTCTGGAAAACTGTACAGGAAGCAAAGGGAGGGGGGGGGGTGTACATCTCTGTGACTTGTCCCCGGGCGAAGGAAAACCTAGCTACGCCACTGATTGTTTAGACTGAAGCTTTAAGCTGATTATTGCAAGATCAAAATGAACCGATCAACAAGATCATCGCGTGAGGTGAGTCACAAGAGGCGACCGCCTCAAGCGTGGTTATTAGACGTCCTCTTTTAATTAACCGGATTAAGTTCTCTGTTTAGGATGTGTCCGGGTCCGGTATTTTTTCCGTTTTTGGGTAAAATGTCCTTTTTAATTTATATGGTAAATAAAAAATATTTAATCAATAACAAATAGAATTAGCGGTCCGAAAGATTAATGAATCTATGACATTGTGATATTAGCGACACTGAATTATACGATGGTTAATGTAAATCTAAATGACAACGGCGAAGAGTTGGTTGCTTTCGTATAGTGGTATAGTTGCAAACGGCCGTCTTTGGAGGAAGCTGGGTGGAGCCATCGACCACCTAGAGCAGAGGTCGGCGACCGCGGGCGCCATGGCGCCCGCAAGACATTTGTGTGTCACCCGCCAGCCAAAAAGAGAACTCAAGTTAAAAAATTACGGAAAACTCTCCGAAGACCAATAAGTTGCGGAACAAGATGAAGAATAAAACTTTGTAACCAACATCTTAATCTTACATCACACCGAGCCGAATTGTATGTCTGTTAAAAAATAACATTGTCAAGGTGAGGACTTATAAGCGAACAGAATGGGGACATACATTGTTGGATAAAGACATTGTTGTCATTAACAGAGTTCTTTTCATGACTCCTCCGTTACCCCTCTCTTGAGAAGCCGCTATTGTGTTTGTGCGATTGCCGTGCCTGTGCTGACAATTCATACAAACGTTCTCGTACGAACTGTACGAAAAGATAGGGAATTCTCCGCCCCAAGTTTATGCTAGGTGAAGGTGTCCTGTCGCCTTCAATCGCTACTACGGGTGCAAGGCTAACTGAGATCCTTGTTCTCAACCCGTCGTGTACTATAGCTCCGTTAGCCGGTTCAGGCTATTTGGAGGTAGGCGCTCGATACGGGAAGCCTATTTCCCTATGTCGCGTGAAACTCCCAAGTTCCTGTCAAAAGTCGTTGGTTTCGGAGTTCTGTCCTCCGTCTTGTAGCATAACTTGGCTCGAGTTATTGTTGTGAGTCGTTGGTTTCGGAGTTCCGTTCTTCGCTTAGTATACAAAGTACAGGGTTTGGGAGATTTTTCTTTGTCTCTTACAATATCAGCCAGTGATAGCTCATTTCCTTCTTCGTTGGTTAAACATAAATCAATTTAAATTGACCAGCAGTTCACAATATTTCTGATATTTTCCCGATATTCAGTGTTTATTAATTCATTTGTAGAAAATTTCATCCCCATTATGAGTAATAAGAAGCACATATTATTTCAATGTTGATTGGGAAGAACAATTCTGTTTTATTGATTTGAAAGGAAAGCGTTTGTTTATTGTGCAATGCTTGTGTCGCACTTTCAAAGAAAAGTAATGTTGAAAGACATTTTAATACGGTTCACGGAAATTTTAATGCTAGTTATCCGTTAAACTCGGAGATCAGGAAAAAGAAAATTTCTGATATGAAATCTCTTTTAACTAAACAGCCGAGCATTTTTACCAGACCAGTGCAGCAGTCAAAAAGAGCAACGATTGCATCACTTAAAATTTCGCATTTGTTGGCCAAGAGAAAAAAGCATTTTGAAGATGGCGAGATTGTAAAAGAAGCCATGCTAGTAATTGCCGACTCACTTTTCGAAGATTTTAAAAATAAAAATGAAATTACCTCAGCAATCAACACGATTCAGTTATCAGCGAGAAGAAGAATTGAAGTTATTGCAACCAATATGGAGAAAGTTGGCAAATGATTTACAAAAATGTATTTTCTTCTCGTTGCAACTGGATAAGTCAACAGACATATCAGACACTTCTCAATTGGTTATGGTTGTGAAGATGGTGTTTAATGATTTTTTCAGGAAATGAAGAATTTCTTAAAATTCTTCCATTAAAGGGACGAACAAGAGGTGAAGGCATTTTTTCAGCTTTTAAAAAATGTCCAAAAAAGTAATATACCATTAATGAAGTTTACCGCAATTACTACGGATGGTGCACCTTCGATGGCAGGTTGTAAAAATGGATTTATTGCGCTATGTAAAGAAGACTCTCTCTTTCCAAAAATTTATTTCATATCACTGCATTATACACCAAGAAATGTTATGCGCAAAAGTTCTTCATTTTCAACATGGCATGAAAACAGTAACAAAAATAATAAATTCCATAAGAGCCGTACCAATGCAACACCGATTGTTTAAACTGCATTTACAAGGTGAAGATGCCGAATTCGATGATCTCCTTTTACATACCGAAGTTAGATGGCTCAGCAGAGGCAAAATACTTGTGAGGTTTATAAATCTCATAAAGGAGGTAAAGGAATTAATCACAGTTGGATGACAAAGCTTGGTTGGATTTCGGATTTCTTGTTGATATAACTATAAAATTGAACGAACTAGTTGACGAAAATCGCTATCCATTATTAAGAAAATGTGCCCTAAAAATATATTCTTACTGAGCTTCAACATACAATTTCGAGTCCATTTTTTCAAGCATGAAACACTTGAAATCCAAGTACCTATCGAGACTCACCGATTACAATTTAGACGACTGCCTAAGATCAGGTATCTCGAGTTATGTGCCAAATTATAGCAAGTTGGCTGAAGATATGCAGTCCCAAGTTTTATTTTTCATGTTTTATAATAAATTCTTTAATAGTTTTTATCTTATATATACAAAAATATCATTTTAATAAATATTGGTACACATCTACTATTGTTACTTCACTTCACGCCCCCAATAATTAAACTTGCGCCCGCATAGATAAAGAGGTTGCCGACCACTGATACAGAGAGATATCAACTGATCTTGCTTATGCGCCTTTCACGTCCTCGGTAATATAAATTGCGCCGTCGTAGGTGAAAAGGTTGCCTACCGAGCAACTCACAGTAAAAGTGACGTGCGTAGAACGTGAAAAGGTCGCTAAAGATGCGTTATAAGCTTATAAACAAGATTAACCCGCAACGTCGACCGTCGTAGTGGCAACGTCGGACGAATTCTTCATGTCGCCGACCGACGCAGTCACTACGTCACGGAGATTGGTAACTTGTTTTAATTTTTTAGCTGAATACATTTTTTTCAAAAAAGAAAACGCCTTTCTAGTAAAACTTCATTCTGCAATTTTATTGAATTTTCGTGTAGGTACCGGAAGAATGGAATTGTAACCTCGAAAATACTCGCTTATAACGTTGAGGGAGCATTTCTCGGCACGAAGGCCACTGCGAGATAGATAGCCTATGTTCATATCCCTACAGACGGCTCTCGCTCTTGTACCAGTTTTCTCATGTGTCAACAGTTCTTGAGAGATAATCGGCTAGGGAGTCAAGGATCTTCGCTTCTCTGGCCAGGCTTTTCATTTCGTTGACGTTATCACTTCTTGAAAACAATATAGTGAGAGAAGAAAAGGATTCAGTCTCCAGTTCATTTTAAACAAACCTCTCAAAGATATTTACGATTCTGCCTCTTTATGAAGAGTGCGATCGGATTTCATAGGAAATATTCTCGGCTCGCTTCGCGTCGCTGTGCGGAGGCGAATTTTGTTCGCTTTTTTTAGTAATTACGTTTCCGTGAACAAATCAAAATTTTCTACAATATTGTAATAATTATGGCCTCAACAAATAGGAAAATGCAAACAATACCGGATGGTGAAATTGTGAAGGAAATCATTGTAGAAAGTGATTCGGAAGAAAGGGAGTTAATAAAGTGAGTAGAAAAATTATATTGAAGTTCATTCCGAACTTGATACACATTGCCAGTGAGCAACTACCACACCAAGCAGAAGTATTTAGGTAAGATCTTATTTTTTTGTCTCTTCTTCCCGTCGCCGATGTGCGGTTCTAGTACCGAAGTTTATTTTTGGAGACTTTATTTAAAATTTGTTTCTCAAAAAACTTACAAGATTTCTAAGATAAAACAGGGTAAGTGCAATATTAGGCAAAGAGACGCAGTAATGTGAATCCGGGGATGCATGTAAGAATTCATCGAGGCGTTTCACACAAGCAAAATTAAGTAATGTGGTGTAAAAGCACCAAAAATATCCCTAGTTTTACGTAAAGCCCCAAAAACATTCATGTAAATCCAATAAATAAATAAAAGTTATGATTTTTTATAATTTTGCTCCAGAATAGCCAATTCACCTCATTTTAAGTCCCCTCCGGCCTCCTGGATGGGTTTGATTTGAATACCGCCGCGCTTGAGGGGTTAAAATCGGAGAAGCTTATGAGTTCAAGCGGAGAACAAACAGAACCTCTTTATATAAGAACGCTTATCGTTCTCAGCTCAGTCTCAATGCTCTCACTTATAACACAAACATACGCACATGCCTTTCATTAATTTTCTAGCGTTTGGGCATCTGCGTTTAGGACTCGCTTTGGTTGATCATATGCCATCATTGGCGAACTATTGAGATGCGCCGCAGCAGGTGATAGCGAATTCTTGTTCTATGGTGAAATCACTTTTATTGTTAAATGGTTTTTATTGGGAATTTTTCTAGCAAATAAGACCACCAGTTCTGAAAATTTATTTTAATATATGATTTTTTTTACATTTGGATAATTAAATAACAATTTGCGATGAAAATTTGAATGTGTATAGCAGTTTACCAGTTTTGTATAGAAACTTTTTAAAGTAATTTGTATTCCTTTTCGACGACACAAATTAATGCAATACGCTACAGTGTAATAGAAAGTATTTCGTAGCCACCACTCTATTAGAATGGTACAGTGAACTCTCGTTTGTCCGGCACTTTATCTAGCGGCACTCTTGCGCTAACGGCATATTTCTATTCAGCTCATTATAATCCACCACCTTATCTAGCGGCTTATTTTCGCCCGTTATTCGGCATCGAGCGGCAGTGTTGTGTAAATATGTGCCATAATTACGGTAGTATAAGTTTAAAATAATAAAAGAGTAAGTTGTGCCCGAGTTATCATAAATACATTGGACTGTACAATTATACAAAGTTAAGTTCGCAAATTAGCCAAAGTATTACTGCTCGTGTTCCCTGCATCCTGTATTGGTCTTCAGATAACTAATTTGGCGAGCTATAAGTATTTACCCTTATTCTATCCATGTATGTTTATTTTATTTTTCTATGATAGCGCACATTAAAATTGCTTGTTCTAAGTTACCTCTATAACAGCATATTTGATCTAACGGCACACCCCAATCCTCATGCGTGCCGGATAAACGAGAGTTTACTGTTTAAAGCAGAGCCGGGCAATCATAAACAATTGAAGAGCCACTTGAAAAAATTATTTTTTTAAGGAGCAACAGACAAAAATTATTTAAAAAATAAATATATAGATTTTCTAATGAGTAATTTGGTTTCCATACTTCTGCTGAGATAGTACAGGCTGGCATTAACTTTGGATGTCGCGATTCTTAATTGATTTTCCAAATTTGTATCGGTTATCAAAGCTCTATTTTTATTTTTCGCAAATTATAATATTGAAAAAAGCTTCACATCGATACGTTCTTCTGAAAAGACCAACAATTTTAAAAGCACATTTTCTTCAAGTTGGGCATCTTTCTGCCGCCATGGATTTGTTATAAAATTCAATTTTACCTCTCATTATTGCATCGCAAATCTATTAATTCTAATTGATATTCTTCAAAAACAGAAATCGCATCAATGTAAAATGGGCTTGTAAACATTTTGACAAGTTTATCATATAATCTCAAAGCGGTTACACGAAGTAGATGAGACTATGCACGTTTAAGTGATTGGAAGTGGAAGCATTTTAAGGTGTTTTTAATTATTGCAATACAATGTATTTAATCGTTCTGCTGTTCTTCCATCGTTAGGCTCTTCTTTTTGTTTCTTCTTTGTCATCGCTAGTACATATTGTTGTTTGCTCTCCATTTTGGCTGCTTTTTAGTGCTTTTCGTCTTCGTGGTGTCCGTCCGTACGCATATATCAGGGAAGAATTGGCTAAACCGATTTTAGCGCTATAGGATATTTCTATTATGCTTACTTTGTAATGTTTAGCACCTGTCACAGGCCCGACAAGAAGGGAGTAAGGGGTCCCGCGGTCACTACTTGAGATCTTTTTTATCTCATTGTATTATCGTGAGGGCTTACGCAGGGAATAAAAGAAGATAGTGTATCATACATTCTCCAGAAGGAATTTAGAGCAAAGAAATAAGAGAAGCTTGCCGGTGTGATTTTTGCAGCGAAGTGTGAAGCTGAGAGTTCCTGGCATGTGCTTCGGAAACTGTTTATTTATATAACTGGATTGTATCGGATTTTATTATGATCATTTTGATACAGGTAATGTTTGAAGCCAATTATTGTTGTACTAATTTTATTAATACTATTTTTCCGGTTATTTATTAATACAATAAATTCTATAAATATTACATTAACCCTTGTTTTCACAGAATGTCCTCTTCATTGTCATCAGATACCGAAGATGAAAAAATACAGAAGTTAAATCAAGAGAAGAAAAAGAAGAGGAAACATCGGAATTATTTCAACGAGGAGTGGCAGGGAACTTACGCCTGGGTGATTCAAGGAAGAACTGCTGGTAAAGCGAAATGTGTATGGTGCATTTGTGAATTTTCCATAGTAAATGGAGGTGTTTATGATCTTAAAAAGCATATGCTAAGTAATAAGCATAAAAAAGGGAAAGCATTAGCTAGTAATAATCAAACTTTAAATTTATTTTTCATTTCCTCGACGACGTCATTAGTTTCGACTGAAGAACAAAAGATTGATGCCGCAGAAGCTACGTTTGAAACATGCGCGTAGCTATCGATCATCGGATTGCATGAGTTTATTATTCAAAACATTATTTAGTGATTGAAAAATCGCTTCTCAATCGACATGCGCGCGAACAAAAATATCTAAAATAATAACAAATGTTTTAGCAAAAGACTGCGTATCTAAAGTTGTCGAGAATTTAAAAGAAAATCATCCATTTTCAATTGCAACAGATTCGTCAAATAAAGGGAACATTAAAATGTTTCCCTTAATGTGTAGATATTTTTCTAAATCTAGTGGAGGAGTTCAAACAAAACTTTTGCGTTTCTTTAACAGCCAGTCAGAAACTTCAAAGGATATTTCACTTTGCTTACTTCAAAAGTTGAAGGGGCTGAATTTAAATCCCGAGAACATTGTTAGTTTTTGCGGTGATAATGCTAATGTAAATTTTGGTATTAACCAGAGTGTATTTACAGAATTTAATAAGGATTTAATAGATATGGGGTGTCTTTGCCATGTCTTACACAATGCAACAAGAAAAGCTACAAGCTGTTTAGAAGTTGATATAGAATGTATAATTTTAAAATCATATAATGAATTTAGTTCACATAGTAAAAGGTTAGAAAATTCAAAAGAACATTTCGAATTTTGCGATCTAGAATATTCAGATCTAATGCGTCACGTTCCTACAAGATGGTTGTCGCTCCTTCCAGCAGTAGATAGGCTAAACAAGAATTTCGAGCCAGCGAAAAACTATTCTCTATCTTTGGAAAGATGTCCACCTATTTTGCGAGATTTTTTTCGAACGAATTAGCTGAAGGTTACCTTTCTTTCTTTTCAAATGCAGCAACCTGTGTCCAAAACGTAATTTGTACTCTAGAGCAGGATGGTCCAATTATAACAGAACAATTTAACTTAATGTTCAATCTAAGAAACTCTCTACTTTCTAAATTAAATGATCATTTTTATGGATTCGTTGCTATACAAAAATTGAAATCTTGTCGCAACCCAGTCAAGATAAATTTGTTTAAGAAAAGAGCATATTATTTTCTGAAAACTTTAATTCAGTACATTGAAAAAAAATTTAGTTTTGAAAATAATAAGTATGAGTATCTTAATATATTCAAACTACATGAAGTGGCACATTTTGATCTTTTCTTAAAAGTTATAGATTTATTTAAAATTTCCAATATTAATATTGATTTGCTATATGAAGAGTACGTCCTGTTAAAATCGTTCCATAAAAATACTAACACAAAAGAACTAAAAAATATCACAGATATTTGGATAAAATTTTTAAATGCATACGATGTACCTAATATAGAAAAAAATATTAATTTTGTTTTTGCTTTGCCTCACACAAATGCAATGAGTGAGCGAGTATTTAGCTTAATGTTCAACTCTTGGAAAAAGAATAGGAACAGATTAGACCTAAAAACTGTTGAGGGAGAATTACTGGTGAAAACCAATTACAATATGTCATGCAAAGAATTTTATGCAGTTGTATTAAAAAATGAAAAATTGCTAAAAGAAATTCGCTCGAATGAAAAATATTGTTAGATAAATACTTCTATTTTGATAAAATAAATCAGGTTTACTGAATTTATATTGTAAATAATTATGCAAAGCATATCATGATAATATTTGTAAAAGTTTACGTTAGTGTTCATAACTGTCATAAAATAAAATATTTAAATTTTGTTTAAAGATTTGCTATAAATTTGACTAATTGTGCCAAAATTTGACTAAATCTGTGTTCCATGCACTTGTATATTGTGAAAATCTACAAATATAAAAAATAAAATATTCTTATTATAATTGTTCGCTCTTTATATTTGATAGTGCGATTGTCCCAAAGCCCAATAATGAATACCCCAAAACCTAACCATGAATACCCAAAACCTAACCACGAATACCCCAAAATCTACCTATGATACCCCAAAATCTACCTATAATACCCAAAAACCAAATTTTTAATCTGGTCACCCTAGTTTGGAGGGAATTGGCTGGACGGATTTCAACTAAATTTCGCAAATAAGATTTGTAAACATACCATTATGAAATCAAGATGTTTAAAGCGGGCTAAGGAGCAGGGCTACCAAAATAAAAAGTTAAATAATATTTCTTTTGAGCTGGCCGCAAGGATTTTAACGAAATATGGTATATATAATCTTCACATAAATAACCAAAATAGTATATTTAAACCGGGTGGGCTAAACAGGGCTCCCACAATATCAAGGTTAAATTTTTTTGTAACTATGAATTTGGAAGGTATTGGCTGAACGGATTTTTAAGAAATTTCGTTCGTAGGGCAAGTATAGAATTTGAAAACGAAATGAACATGTTTAGATCGGATCTAAAAAGCAGGACTACCACAATATAAGGAAAAATTATTTTCTTATTTCAAAGCAAATACATTAGCATCGATTATACTACGGCGAAGTTGACGAAAAGCACTTCTGTACCACGGGAAACCCGTGTACACCCATACTTGTTAAATGTATGATTTTGGATTGTTTTTTTAAATTTAAATCAAAGAGCCACATTATATGGCCAAATAGAAAATAACACGAGAGCCACAAAGAATTATGCAAAGAACTACATGTGGCTCGCCAGCCACGGATTGCCCAGGTCTGCCGTTACGTAATTTATTTCCCGGTGTTGGTCGTCTTCTCTCCATCTCTAGAAACTCTCTAATTGTAAGAGGTTTATATCCTCCGAATATATTTTCCGCCCTGTTTCCTGCAGTTCCAAGATTAAATCTTTTATCTCATCACTTGCCAGCGTTAGTTCTTCCTGTTTCCTTCGTCGCAATAAACGGCGTAGCTTACGAGTCTTCCTGAAAATTTCTGACCACATGTATTAAAATTGCTGTATCTTCTGCAATTATTGGGTTTAAAAGATAAAGAATATTGATACGTAAAGGTGTCCAATTATTCCAATGACTGACTGACAATTACTCCACGAATTTTACGAGTCATACGTCCCCTTTTAACAAATAACATATGCTGACTCCTCCATGACCGTTGCGCTAACTGCCCTGGAGCGGTGTCTCAACCAGCAGTCCGCAAAAAAACTGATTTTGTTCGCCGATTCGTGAAAATAAAAAACTACCACCATAGGCCTACTTAACCATTAATTATTAAATTCCGATTAAATTTTTAAAGAAGGGTAAATGTTATCTTACTGGACTATACACGAATGCGTGGTTTCCGGTTATCTTCTTTCCTTTTCCTAACTCTTTGCCGCTTTCCTAAAATTCACCCTTCAATGACTTCTTTCAATAGATCGTTTCCTTTCACAGTTTGATGCTGCATTCAAAACTTTCTCATTCATTTTTCTCTCTGTTCAACTGATTTATCTCTTACGTCCTTATGATAACGAAAAAATCTAACTCCATTACTTACAGGTTGGTCCATAAATCCCAATTGGATATACATATGAAGCAAAAATGAAAAAATCGGTACAACATACATAACACAAATTTTCTCAAATATGTATGCGTCTGCTCTCACTACACTCTTTCCTGACTGGTAGGAACTCCTACTTATAAATAAAATTACAAAACCGCGGAAAATATTTTCTATAGGTAAATAGTATTGATACATCAACAAACATCATACATACGAAAATCAAACTTGATAAATAGTTATACCATACATAAATACCCAGTATTCTGTGGATTGGCGAAGCCACACAGGCAGTGAAGTATTATTCTTAGACGAAGACTGCCGAGAGAGGTAGGCGTAGAAATCGATATACTGACAGTGACCACAATTTAGCGCCACCGAATGTCCGTCACTGACATTGTTGCTAAAGCGGGAGTGGAGGTAAACCGAGGTATATGTTAGATCTATGTATTCATAAGATGGAAGTTATTTCCCTATTCAAGCGAGGTTGGCAATATACACATACATAATTGGACTCAAAGGACACCTAAAACGCGTTTCCATAAAAATATCGAAGTTGATTTTCTTCGCGATTACAATACTTTCTCTATATACTACGTATATAAGGAAGTAAAAAATCAAAGTACTCTTGTTAAATAAGTTTAAAAATATTTACGGATTATTAAAAGTACAGAATTAAACAACCTCAATAAATATTTACAAATATATATTTAAAATTTGACTCAATTTTTTCCATTCTTCCATCATCATAACCAATTGGGACTAATGGGCTACCCTGTACATTTACTCATTTGCTATCCGATTTCAGCAACATTCTCACAGAATAATGGGTTTGAGAAAATTTTTACAAGTAATATCATTTTAACAATATTAGCTTTTTTAAACGATATTTCTAACATGTTATATGTTCACATTTATGTATTTAACGTTGTCATTTCATGTTCGAACACATCGAAAAATTCCCGATTTTGCAAGATTTATTTAGCGAAAAAATTATGATGCCATCTTAGCTGCAAAGGTGAAAGTGATAGTTTATATAAAACAATAGCACGTTTTCGCACTTTCGGCCTCAGGAAGAAATTCTACTAGACGAACCATAGTTATCCTCCGTAATATATTTTTTCGACTGCGAGATTATGGGTAGAGGACGAAACTCAAATTGTCGATCTTTCTCGTCGGAGCGAAGTTTGTTTTCTCTGGATAATCAGCCTCTTGGACTATCATCGCCATACCTCCTACACCGAACACACATAGAAAGCAGAAGGGAAACCCAGTGCCGGCATTAGCCTACTCTTTACGAAGAGCACCAACGGGACCCACTGCTTAAAGTCCGTTCCGAAGGACGGAGCGCTGACAATCGCGGTCTCCTCAAACCACACAAGGTCGAAAAATCTGACCCCCGACGGATTTGAACCTGGGACTGCTGCTTGGGAGGCCAATCGGCGGAGCGAAGTTCAAATAAAAAAACAAATTTCATATAAAGATACTGGATCGTCAACTTGCAACGAAATTATTAACCTTTTCTTTCTCAATTCCCTGCTTAGCTGCAAAATTCCACGCGGTCGATCTTCCAACTACCAAACCATGCTTCATACCCTTAAAAACTCACCGAGTGAAATTCGGCACACCCTACTAAGACAAAAAATATCTCATTTCGGATTTGGAGTCAGTTCTTAAAGAAATGATCGATTGAAGAAACATTTTAAACAACTCAGTCCTGATGAAATTCCTTCTAATGATGAGTACAACTATTTTTTACAATACATAGTCTTTTTTAGGCCTTGATACGCAGGACCGTCGCTAGGCAGCAGGCAAGGAACGTCTCAGTTACGGAGCGTGTTGTCATAAACAATATTACATAAGCCATATTTCTCAAAAATAACAATATAGCGTCCACCGACATAATACGATATATGTATCGAGTTTTACACAGAGCTAGCACTCAGCTCGCTCCAATTCTCTGACATCACTAACAACCTTCGTCCAGCAATAACGGTTCAGCGCCTATGTGGCTTCGCCAATCCACAGAATTGTTTATATTTATGTATGGGACAACTAAGTTTGGTTTGCAATGTATTTTATCAAATAAATGATGCCGAAAAATTCTATCTTAAAAAAATATCGAGTTAACAGCGTTCGCATTACAGACCAAGTACGCGTCCTCTACGCTCATTCACCAATCTTAGATTATAATAAGGACGCACACTTTCTCCACACGTAGTATAGGGGAAAGCCTTGTTTTCATGAAAAAATCGAATTCGAGATTTCGACGAAAATACATGTTTTGAGGTCCTCTGAACACGTTTTGACAATTTTCTCGATGATGTTCGTGTGTGTGTGAGAGAGAGTATGTGATAGGAATTTCGTGGGCGCTCTAACTCTAAAAATATTTATCAGATCACCTCGAAAATTTATATTTGTCATTTTTATTAAAAGGATTAGTTTTTGGTTAAAATCGGCAGACCGAAAGTGACACTTTACTCTTGGTCTATTTTTCATTTTTACCAGTTTTTTCCATTAAAACCTCATAATTTATAATAACATTAAATTTATAAATTGTAGAAAATGTTATTTTCTACAACGTTTGTTTGAAATTTCCTTAAAATATTAATTATCATTTAACCTATATGGAGTTTTTAGAAATATTACAGGTGGAGAAAGTTATGAGGTGGCCACATCAGATTCTATGGCTATAGAAATTAGATCTATCATTTGCCCGACCGTCGAAATAATTCTCTTGGACATTGTTTCTTCAGCTTAAAAATTACAGGTTATCTTATCATAGCCCCACAGTTGGCTACTCAAGCTAAGTACACACTGCAACTGCTTCTCCTGTCAACAAAATATTTGAGTTTGAAGTAAACAGTTTTTTATCTTAGGCAAACCTGTTTGAGCTCACAATATAAAACCCATAAAATTCTGCCTCGTTAAAATCCGACATTTTTGGCTGCTTCTATGGTAATAAATTTAACTGTACTTTTTTCATTCGCGAAAAATTGCAGCTGAGCAGTTAAGACGACTTATCTCCCGATGACGAAGATCACTGGCCGAAAGCGGTCGACCGCATTTTCCTTTATGTCGGAAAATGTACCGAGTTAAGAAAATGTGCTATATTTTATAAAATAACGGTATTCCTTGCCCGAGGACGGGTAGTCACTTATTCGACAAACTAAATGTAACTAAATATATTGATACGTAATTCACAAGCCGGATTCGGAGATGTTAAGGAACATATTCACTTCCGCAAAGCAAATCTCGGAAGTATTTCTCATTTCCATCTGAGGATGTGTCTTTCCGATAAGGATGGCGTAAACACGAGGTGACTAATTCATTTAATTTGACGCATTGAGCATGTGGTTTACGTAAGAAGAACTGATCCTTCCTAGAAATGCCTTTGAACCATACATCAAACTGCTGGGCACAATAAAGAGAATTCTACAAATGAAATTTTCGGATTATCCTCGTCTTCGAGCAACGTCAAATCCGCGACTCCGTCAATACTTTGAATGAATTATTTTTAAATATCACAATCATTTTACACAGGTATCGTATTTACACGAGTAGCGCGCGTACTTATTTTAAGAATATTTCATTCCAGACTCACTAGATATGATTCATCAAGAATTTCAAAAGTAAAGAGGAAACTACTGATACATAAAATGTACGAACAGAATGAGGTGCATTTTATAAATAGATAATAGATTACGACGGATAAGTGGAATATAATGAAAACGCCGTAATGAAATTAAATACTTTCATACTTTGACATCACAAACAAGAAGTGTTTAATTTCGGAGACTATTAACTGTAAAAAAAATTAATTAAGACGATTTTAACAGATTTACAAAATAGTGAATTGTAAACCATATAAAAGCGTGGCAAATCCAACGCATGAATTACGCTGAAAATGTATGCTATATCCTTTTATCGTACTTACATGACTATAAGACGACCCCTCCCCCCTTTCACAGAAGCTAATATTGAGGAAAAACATTTTATAAGACATTCTGAAGCAAATGAATTATACGAGATTGTTGGAGTCATTTTTATTTAAATCTCTAAAATTTGTTAACAATGTGCAGTGCAAATATACCACGCTAGACTAGTCATAATCACTGTCACTGTTTATTTATACATTCATTTAGTAGGTCACACAGTGGTCGAATCGCTGGATTTTGAGGGAATTCATTCATAGACTCCTTACAAATGTGTCAGAGCTGTTCCAAAAAGGCCTATTAAACTTGTGATGGCTTAAGGATACAATTTGCTGCATACTATCTAAAATGCAGTACTATCTAAAATGTTGTCACAAAAATGTTTTTGATTTCCCCCCCATTTTGTGACATTAGCCTCGAAGTTCATCAGTTGCGCTAATTTTGAAAGGTATTTCATAAACATCTGATACAGTTGAAGCAGCAACAAAAAGTTTCATATTTGCTCACTAATACTTTAATGAAACTGAAGGCATTTCAAAATTCAAATGTTTTTTTGGGAGTGATTGAGCATTGGGTTTCTGAAAAAGTCCGATATTTTTTACGTTTGTGGGTAGATGTCGATAAATCAATACAAATTCCATCGCTAAACAGTTGTAGAAATAATCAAATAAATAAAACAGTGAAATCTCGTAAAATAAAAAAACTTGTGCTGCGTTTGATATTTAGTAAATTTAAAAAAATAATCAATCAATCAATTTGTCCACCTTGGTAGACGGGTGGTTCGAGTATCTTCCAACGGGTACTAAGGTTGCGGGTTCGAATCCCGCTTAGGATATGGGTGTTTGTGTTTGTTGCTGTATGTGAAATGTTAACGAATAAATAAATAAATAATTACAATAATAAATAACTTAAAAGTACATCCATAAAAATACATATTAGCGATGCACTCAGGGGCGGCCCGAGGAATTTGGCGTCCCGGGCGAGATAGCACTCCAGCGCCCTCTCCCCTCCCACGTTAATGTTTATTGGGATATTTACAAAGTACATGTTAATTTATTCATCGCTCTGTGAAAAATATTGATAATGAAGAATTAAAAGGATTGCCATTAAGATTCTATCCTTTTCCTCGATATCAATTGGTATCCAATATTTATTCACTTGCAAGTAATGCATAGATAAGTGATCGGGATAGCGCCCTCAAAATTTGGCGCCCCGGGCAGCCGCCCGGCTCGCCCGTAGCTCGGGCCGGCCCTGGATTCACCAATACAAGACCACACAATGAGGTTCCTCAAAGGAGACTAAATGACACCTTTTAATCTGGGAGCAGGCACAAGGGATGACTCACAATCAGTCACCCCAGCCATGGTTACGCTTTGTGTTTACTTTGTGCTTCATGCGGACGTCAGTACCTTTCAACCGATATCTACGCCACAATGTAGCATGGTTTTGCCGAATCACCTGTTATCTGCCCAGGGATCAACATCGAAATCTCTTGGGGTTAATGATACTCCCAATGCTCCCTTTTCTGTTTCAATTTCGATCAACACACCGCAAAGTGTAGAAATAGCCTATTTTTTTTAACTAGATTTCCACTGTTTCATCAACAAATATTATAATAATAATGCCAAATCTTACATTAATATTTGTAGAAAGTTAAAATTTTTTAATACGTTATAACAAGCATTTTGTATCCTCCATTTCTGAATTGCTAACGTGACGTCACAGTATGCTCCCTGCTCCATTTTAAATTGAATTTTTTCGTCTCTTATTAGAAATTATTATCCTTTGAGGTAGCAAGTTTTAAAATAATAACGCATCAATACAACTACCTCAATTTTATTCGCATAGGTACGCCAAGTAACTATTAACACAAGGATAATAAATGTGAACAAGGCCTTCTGGTTATCCCGGTACCTCCTGGCTATCCCGGACCCCTTTAAAAATGTCAATTCTTTAAAAAAATTTCTCAGCGTGAAACATTACAATGAAAGGAAACCAATGAATTTAGAATTCCGTAGGCCGATATTCTTACATTGATACCGAACAATCATTACAACTCCTCGTAAGTACTCAAAAGACTCCCTGCGGGTGATGGCGGGTCGCGCTTCTGAGAAATCCCGATAATTTTTACGCTTGTGGGTTGATGGCTATAAATCAATTCGTACCTAAACAGTTGTAGAAATAATCAAATTAAGAATTACGGTGAAACTTCGCAAAACATTTTTTTAAACTCTAGCTAACTTTGATATATATTGCAAAAAATAGTTATTTTTTAAAACAATCAATCGTACAAATAACATCACATAAGAGTAATGCCATAAAAACACGTGTGATTTTCAAGTCGATACCTCAATTAATATTCTACATATGGAAAACTTGAGATTATTTAGCAGCGATGCACCAAAACAAGACCACAAAATGCGCTGTGTCTAACGAGACTGACACTAAACGTCGAACGCATGAATTGTGTTAACTATTCTCGGCCCTCCTGCGTGTGACCCATGCCGCTTCTGAGAGTACTAATTACGGTTCATGGTGCGTTGGTTCATTACATTTTTACCTGTGTGGTTTCCACTCGGTTTTATTTAAACACCTTCGAAAATCTATCTTTTACCTCTGAATCCAGCGATTCGACCACTGTGCATCGTCACCATCCAACACACGAGAGCTACAAGCCATTTTAAACTGATTGAGGACTGTACTAATTAATTATGGATGAAAATCAAGTTTTAAACGTGTTGACCCTATTAATTACGAAATTACACTTTCCTTATTTACGATTACAGTGAAGAATACGAGGAAGATTTTGGAGATGAAACAGATACGGCTAGAGATCACGTTGGAGAGCGTTATGACAAGGTGGGAAGGTACATACTAGCGAAGACGAAGAATAAGTTAGTGATAATAAAGAGAAAAGTATAAACTTTTTTATAGGTAATATGTACAAACTATATTCCAAAATTAAAAAATACGCATCTTATTCTGTCATCTTATGTATGCCGGTGTAAAACCCGCGAATAGCCAAATTTATATACAGCGAACGTTAAGTAAGTTTAAACAAAACTCCCGCTAATAAAGCGCGGATGTGGAGGAATTTCTATATGTATAAATTAAAAAACAAACCTTATGGTTTTCAGCATAAAAATGCGTACTCTGACAAATTTGGGCGGATTTTAAGCATGAGTGAACATACGAGTTTTAATGAGAACAATGAGCAGCCTTGTCTGTAGATATTAACCACCAAAACTGCATTACCGCCAAAACTAGAAATAATTGAAATTTACCTCTCAGCATGAGTCAAAATACTGCGTCGAATAGTAAAATAAAAAACATGACGACTCGGTCTGTTTTGACCTTTTCCCCCTTTGCAACGAGCGACTAGTTAGCACTTAAATGCTAAAAAACAACGATATACTCTCAAGATTGGTAACGGCGCTCTAAGCCGAGCGAATTTCATTTCCGAGGTCATGGAGGAATTTGAATCAGGAATTGCCAGATAAAAATAACGGCCAACTTACCCGAATCTTTACAATGACTTCTTAGTTTGGAAAATGCTTAGATATTGGACTGTGACGCGGAAATGCGAAAGGTTTTGATCATTATCGTAAAATTACTAGTCTGGAGTTGAAAATAATGTCGAAAGGGACCAAATCGCGAGGGCAATGAACTTTTGAACCCGTAAATATCTGCTCACTGCGGTATGAGCCGGTGATTGTGCATCTGGCAAAGATGTTTGTCATTAAACGACGTAGTTTATAAGACTAGTATGCGAGGTGATCAATCCGCTTGATAAACATTAAACAAAAAAGACAGAAAGTAAGAATTGAGTAAAAAAAACTTTTGCGAAGGAAGAAAGAGAACATAAGAAAGAATTTCAATGTGTCGATCGCTAAAAAACTCGTTTCACGCATAGCGATTGTGTTCTTTAGTTAAAACAACATACTTTTCTAAACCGTCTGACGAAAGCGAATGGTTACATTCTCAAAAACGTTACGAAATGAAATGGAACGAGTACTGATGTTTTCTTCAGCAGTGCCCTTCGACATGGGATGTATGACGTCAACGATAAGACGCACAGGAAACGATACTGGCGATGACTAAACGCGGCATGATGTCTCTCATTTCATATAAACTTACTGCTACCATACATTTCGAATTCACTGTTGCGCTCCAAGGCCATCGATGAGCGGAATGGCAGAAGAGACAATCCTACCTCGTCATGTCTTATCGGAGTTAGTCGGCGGTACAAATTTCGTAGCGAAAAAAAGTGTGCGAAAGTCATTTCACACTTAGTATGTATAGTATAGTATATAGTAGTAAAAAATTTGCCACGGCATATACTGGCCGCTGGATTCACAGTAAATGGCTAAGAAAGGTTAGCCAACGACTCAAATATTTTATTTCGTTACCTATTCACTCAACTTACTTTCGCCAGTTCGGCGACTTCCCTGAGATGTGCATGTGGTTTACCATTTAATTGCTATAGATCTTACTAGCGATTCATTCCGGACTTATTGTGAGAATACGGCTATACGGTGTATCCGAATTCCGAGCATAATGTAATCGAGCACCATTTTTCACTACCTCTACCGACGCACCGAACTTATGAATTTTGAGAATGTGCGAGTTAATCCCGAAACTTATTAAATGTTCCTTTGATTAAAACGTTTATTTATAGATAATTGACAAGTTTGAATAATTAGAACTGCTAAACTACGACAAATTTTAATATCTCCAGACCTTCGCGAGCGAATGCCTTCGTACATTGGCTCACGCTATCGCAACTTTTAAGGACGCACATTACGAAGAGAAAGTCGACAAATATTTTTCATGGACGGGTCGGGTATTCTCTTCTTCCAGTACCCAAAAAATCAGGGATAAATTTGATCTACTATGATCAAAGGCCCCGCTAAAATGTGTCAAACCCCTTTCGCTGGTGAAGCTTTCGTTTGTAGATAAGAAGTGATTTTTCTTTTTCGAGGCTTGAGATAGGAAGGACATAACGTAAACATCTTCGGCACGTGCGACTCGAGTGCTTTCACAAACAGAGAATTGCATCACTTTCAAAGCAACTGAAACCTTACATTTAATCTAGCGATTATCGTATTAATATAAAATATCGCTGTCGACCACGTGACAGAATGGATAAGTATCCCGTCACGGTTGCCAGGAGCAGGAAATGTGAGAGAGAATTTGGTCGTTTCATCCGTTGCGAAACTATCTTAATATGATAGATAAAACTATTGATTCGCATAGGTTCAACCGCAAAATTCTCAATAATACGAATAACGGCGACGTTACCGCCGTTATATTTGCATTTGTTACATGGTATGTGAGGGAACGTTGCCGCCTACAAGACGTCTTGAAATATTTTTTATAATAAACAAGCGTATACGTGTAAGACTAGATATACGTAAATAAACGATTTCATAATCTGTTCAGCGAACGAATGCAATGATTTTAAAAGAACTGTCTGTGGGTATGATGTATGACGCTAAAGCAGTTCCATAGGCGGCCAAAAAAAACTTTCCAACGGTTAGAACCGGGGCCGGCCCGAGCTACGGGCGGCTGCCCGGGGCGCTATCCCGATCATTTATCTATGCATTTCTTGCATGTGAATAAATATTGGATACCTATTTATATCAACGAACAGGCTAGAATCTTGATGAAATTCCTTTTAATTTTTAATCATCAATAACTTTTACAGAGCGATGAATAAATTAATATGAACCTTGTAAATATCTCAACAAACATTAACGGAGGGGAGGGGGGGGGGGGGCTGGATTGTTATCTCGCCCGGGGCGCCAAAATTCCTCGGGCCGGCCCTGGTTAGAACATTATACTTTGGATCGATTCCGAGACGATGATAAAAGAAGAGGTCATCGCGATGAGTCAAACATTAAATATCCAATGGAAACATGTGACAAAGGGGATCCAGAGGAGTGAGATGTACTCGCATTGTTCCATATTACTAATCATTTTATGAAAGGCCACGTAAGTATATAATGCTTGAAAATTTTATTGAATATCTTAACAACAAACATTGCAAAAGAATATATCTCTTTTGGCAAAAAATAAATATAACATGTCGAAGTGCTGATTTTTTTATTAGTTTGGACCTCAAGATAAAAAAATGTTACCGCATTCTAAAGAATAACACTGTTCAAAAAAATAATAATAAATTGAAATTTTTAATTTTCTCCAAGAGAGAACTAATACAAACGTTTTGAAACAAATAACGAACTTACATAGATGGAATTTTCGCTTCAAAGATAATGAATTTTGAATAAAAGTATAACAAATTATCAATTGTGCCTTATTAAGATTTCTCGGGTTTCCAGCTAGGTGGTGATTTGGTTTCCCAAAACCCGAGAAAACTTCATTGCAGCCATTTGCCGGGAAAACCTCAAATCTTTCTGTGCCTTATTATTTTATACCACTATGCCAAAAATGAATGTGCCATGTTGCTGTATTATTTGTTAAAATGTTTTTGAATTTTCAGTGATCTAATAAGTGAGAGGAACTCCTTAAGCCAAAACAAGGGTATGGATGCCCAATGCATTTCGCCCACGATGTGGGCATCCTCAGGGACGATCTGACAGCAACAGTGACAAAAAGTCGACTGCATTGGGCTCATCCATACCCTTGTTTTGGCTTAAGGAGTTCCTCTCACTTATTAATCACCAGCCAAAAGTGTTTGAGCTATCTCTGTTTTCAGTGATCTAGTAAAATTCTGATAATCTATGTTAACTGGGAATGGATCGGCAAAGATAAGTCAAAAATACCTATAACACGAAGGATGAAATATAAGGGAAAATTTTGTCCAAGTATCAGTAAAATATTGTACGATTTATCTGCATTAAAACATGCCATAATCACCTGAATGAAGACGATGTATAAGTAGTCAAAGATATTTTTCTATTATGGTTTTTGTAAACATATGAAAAACTAGTAAACAAAATAATAGACTACATTTGAAAGCTTTTTATGAGCTAATGATAAATTTACTGTTAATTCATACCAGGGTAAGTATTATTAATTAATAAATGAAGACTAAAAACAGTGCATTATTCAGCTCCTTTTCATAAAATTAATGTCTGAGGTGTAACTAGGGTATGGCGAAGATGGTAGTTGCCATAGGCATTGCCAGCAAAAGGCTTCACACATTCTCTCCTAACATGCCAAAAATTTATTTTTTGATAAATAAGTATTAATTTACTACTCAAATGTTTGACATATTTAATAAAATACTAAAATAATCTATAAAATGGGAAAAATAATGTTTTACACAACTAAGGAGTTCCCTAAAATTTTGCCATAGGCACCTTATCTCCTAGATACGTTCCTGCTGTGTTAAACTTCATCACTTGTATCAATTATTTTCCCCATACAATGCATTATAGCAGGATTTTCAAAGATTACCACATAATATTTTCAAGTGTGTCACTTAGCTGCTGTGTTGCAAGTATAAAAATGGATTATATTTAAAAAAAACTGGTATAGCAATTAGAAGTTTATAGCAAACTGCATCAGATCTTAAAATCTTCAGAAAATCATTACATCCTTATTTTATGGTCGAAAGAATATTACATGAAATGCCAGTGGTGCAGCCAGAAATTTAGTTTGGAGGGGAGTGAGGGCAAATACTTCAACACATTACTATCTGAGGCCTTGTTTATTGATTTATCTTCAAGAAACTTCATGTAATGATAGAAGCTACTGAATCAAGATACTGATTCTAATTTGGAAACCTTCAATCCAACTTATTTCCATCCGATGCTTACCTACTCTATGCTTTTGTTATGACTATCTCCGATCTCAGGAGGGGGAAATGTCCTGTTGCCACTCCTGTGACTGCACCACTGTGAAGTGCAGTCATTATTCCCACTAACTTCTTGTGTCAGTGCAGAAGTTGATAAGCTACAATAAGAGACTGAAAGGCTATTGGTGGTAAATGATACAGGCTTTGGTCAACAATTAGTGCATGTTCTGTTATACACCCGGTGTTCTTTATGTCACCTTACACCTGCTCTGTAACAGGCTTCTACTATGAGAAAATAGCATTACAAAGCAAGCATTATTCATTTTCTATGGCTTCTACTGCACAATTCG
Organism: Tanypteryx hageni; assembly: GCA_028673005.1. Classification (NCBI taxonomy): domain Eukaryota; kingdom Metazoa; phylum Arthropoda; class Insecta; order Odonata; family Petaluridae; genus Tanypteryx; species Tanypteryx hageni. Next base: position 90,845,649 of record CM054116.1, on the reverse strand, counting down.
AAGAATTATCAACATCGTCTTAGAACATGGTTTTATAGCTTTGGGAGAATTTTGATTCATCAGTTTTTTCTACTACACAAGACAAAGACTGGATGCATAAGTTGATAAAAGAAGTACATGTTATTCTAACAAGTTCTTCCATCCATTAGCATGGTATTTTAGAGACAGAATTTCAGCTTACATCAAATAAATTTGTTCATCATGGATTTATAAAAACATAGTTAATACCATAAACAAATTGTAAATTAGTTCAATGCAATAAATATACATGTAATGATGTATTTAAAATGCTAAAAATTATATTATACCTATTAAACCAAAATAAGAATAGGATTTATACATGTACAGGTATAATCTTAATGTACATACAGTTAATGTACATCCACCAATGTGTATCTTGTGCAATGATACTGTATGTCTGTAAATACATATATACCATTTGCTGATTTATACAGTGAAAGCTTTATAAAGCAAGAATTTACAAAAATACTCATGCTAACAAGTACTCGTAATATAAAAAAATTGAATTCCATATATGTAACGTTACGAAATTGATTGTTTTTGCTTGCTATAATGAAGTTCTTGTTACATGCCGTAATCATTCTATCGAGATTACACTACATCATACTTAGCCAGACTATATTGTCTGGCATGGCACCACATGTATGCTGTTGCTGTGCAATGTACTGTCAATCATCTTGACTTCTTGGATTTTACTTACGAAATGTTTAATCATAATGGGTGATAAAATATCCAAAAACAGCAACTCCTCCAACAACTTCCAAATCACCACCAAAATCAACTCGTCTCCTGAAACCCCAGTTAATACCTTTCAAAACCTTCTGATAACAGCCTCCATTTCCTACTGTCAATAATTTTTCCTCTCTCCAATAACAATTCATCAACTATAGCAAGCAAATGGAAAATATGATTTCATATAAGAAATTATTATTTTAATGAGTATTTATTTATATTTGTGATGTTTTTAAGCTTTACTTTATTTTTAAATGCTTCAATTTAATGTTTGCTACATTATAAATTCAGCGGTATAATATTACAACTAAATTTTGAATGAAAAAATTCATTGATTTATTCAGGAATGCATCTCCATTTCTGGCATGTGTTTATATGGTTTATCGCTGTCTACTTAACATATGTGTTTCAAAAATGTAACCTGTACATTAAGCGGATGCTGCCTAAGCTAAGCTAGCATCATCAGGATAGAAACATTCCATTCTATGGGCCAAACAATCTCAATCAAGAGCATAAAAATATTTTGTATGTTTGGACAATAAATAGATTTCCATGATGACATAACCCCAGGCAAAAATGCTGAGAGTGAAATTTAAAATAATTAAGCAAAGAAGATGAAGTGAACAGCTTGATTTCAAAACATTTGTTTAGGTTTAGTATTCACTGTAGAAGTAGGGTTTATCTAAAACAATTTCATCATAATCTTTCCATCTCATAAAAGTTGTCACAATATGCCTAAGGAGGTATGACTTCGCTTGATGATCACATCAAATAAATATAATTTTAAAAATTATACATTTACGATGATAGTGTCAATGCCACAGATTTCAGTCTAACAATTTTGAATTGTAAAAAAATATTAGTAAATAAAGATGTACTTAAAGGCATTCAAAGCACAATCTATCTTTTTTGTAAGAAAATTATCATCAATTAGAAAGCACAACGGAAATCTCTAATCCAATTTAACACTGGTTATTTACTGTTTGCTGGCTGATAAGATGGACCTTTTAACCCCTTAAGCATGTCTGATGGCATATGCCATCCTGTGCAGCATGAACATTTACAATAAATTTATCCTTTATGCATTGAGTTTCTTCCATGAATAACAGATGTCTCTAAGATCCTTGGATCAGGGAACCTACCTATACAAATATTTCCATTCAGTCAATAAGGAAGAGGCTTGATGATTTAGAAGGGCTAAATATTACTTAAAATGAAGGTAGTGACGATGAAAGCATTCCTTCTCTCATGAGTAATATTTCTGAAGGATATTTATTATCTTCTGAAACTGAATTAGAAGATGAGAAAGATATTATTGAGAGATTAGGAGATCAAGAGCAACAGTGCACCCATATTTTTGATGGAACAGTGGACAGTACAAACATTTAATATTAGGAAAAAGTCAATAAAAAGAATCAATTATTATTCTGAATAAGACTAATAGTTGAAATATTCTCAAAATATTTGGAGTGTGGAGTTAAAAAAGAAATAGGGCAAGCCAATACACATTGACTCCAATGCAACGAGGATAACAGGATGTCACTTTTTAAAAGAAAATCCTCCTTCAGGAAAGAGAAGAGAAGGATTAAGGAAGTGTGTTGTTTGCTCAATAAGGGAAGAGATTAAATTACCTCTGTAGGGACTTCCTGGGGAATCCTGCCCTAAGTGTAGTACCATGTAATGAAAGGCATCATATATTAACAACTTCAAAGAATAAAATTGTAGGTACAAAATCTATGCAAAATTAAACATTGCCAGCCTACAAAAATAATATCTAGTGAACCAAGTGTTAAATATTGCTTAATTGTTTTTTTTATATTTTGTACATTTTCCAAGAAATAAATTAAAATAACAAAAGTTACATTTTGTGGTATTTAAATCAGGGAGATGGCAATTTTTAAAATCATACTTGAAGGGTTAAAAAAAGGTCAAAAACTGACCTTGTCTTAATAGTCAAAAGTAATTAAATAACCAAGTTATCAAGTCCACATAGGAATGTGTTAGGTCTAACAAGTCACTCTACCAATAGGAAAAACTTTTGATCTTAGTAAGCCGCACAACATAAAATCACTTTTCCAAAGCAAATGTTTAAACTTGATTTTGTGAACATCATATACAAATAATACAATATGCACAAGAATTCTATACTTTTTAGAATTTCGTAAATAGGAGGAAATCAAAAAAAGATCTTTGAGCCAATACCAAAGTTGTTTCACAAAACTAGTATGTACTTCAGTTGTGGTCTTTTTTAACTGAGATACATATCAGTAGTTATCATGGGTAGATCCAGAATTTTCCTAAAGGAGGGACAATCATCCCAATCACCCCTTCTCCCTCTTGAATTCGCCACTGCCGACAACCCTCTATTCTGTCACAATCTTTCTTTTCAATGCTCTATATTGACTTATTTTGTAGTGCAAAATCAAGGAATTGTGCACAGAACGTTTTGTAAGAATGCATTGAATGGAGGACATTCAAGGGGTGGAGATTGCCCCATCCCCTCTCCCTGGGTCTGCCACTGGTAGTTATCTAAGATGGCTATTGAATTGGCTTAGAAATTAAAACCATAATATAAACATTTTCACACGAACCTAAAACATGACCCTCACCTGTAGTCTACCCTGTGATAATCCAATCTGGTACTATAATATCATATTATTATGACTCTTTGGTGCATGTCTCATAGTTAATGGGGAAATTTATTAATAAACATGATAGCCTTTACCTTAACTTTGTGTTATTCCATGATAAAATAAAACAAAAAGGAAGTGATTGAATTTTTGTACCCTAGTTAAGCAACAGATGCACTGCTTAGGTTTTGATTCTTAGTTCTATCACTTGATGATGACGCTAAGCAGAGTCGTCTCTAAGACCCGCAGGGCCCCGGGCGAGAGGGTTACCGCAGGGCCCCCTATTTATACAAATCAATTTTCTCATTTAATTACAATTTTATTATTGTTTTCAAGTTTATGTTAGTTTTTCTCCTAAAATACAGTAGGTGAAATATATTTTTAAAACCATTATATATTACACATTTATTTTTCTATATTTAGTAATTGGAAATTAATGAGAAAAGTATACGAGTATATATAAACAGATTACGAGTAAACGAGCACCTATCTCCTCTTCTCGAGACAATTTATCTAATACAATTTCTACTATAGCTCCTCATAGGCGTGGGGTCCTGGGCGACTGCCCACCCAGCCCCCCCCCCTTTCAGATGGCTCTGATGCTAAGCATCAAAACATAAATAGTGTAACAGAGTAATTTGTTATATGAAGTGCATTTAACAGCCACATGGAGTTCTATGATGAATAACAGCACTTTTACTTAGCTATTTTAGCATAATGAATCGACATTTTTGTGCCCTGAAGTACTGTAAGTGTAAATACAAGCCTTGAAATTGTTTTGAGAAAATTTTGTTTTAAAATTAGGGGCATCTTATCATATGGTTTTATCACTGGGCAGCAAATACTGTAACTATTCATGCAGAATATCATATTAATATAACTAGAATTCAAATATAGCAATAACATAAGTATTTCAGATTAATGCAAAAATTACCTATTGTTATTTCGAAACAAGGTGCACTTATGCAATAGTACTTGAAATAAAAATACAAAGTATAACTGATGGAATCAATTTCAATTTCAGCAGAGTTATAAGCAAATGAACACAGACCAGCTTAGAGTTCAACAAACAACAAAATTTTAAATCAACATTTATTGTGATTAATATTAAAATAAACTAGTAATGGAACATTCAAATTGTATCTTGTATTCATTTCCCAATACATTTTAATTCCAATTTATAAAATTTATAAATATCTAAGCTGATTTAAAAAATTAAAAATACATTATTTAATAAATTTAAAGCAGAAAATGAGAATTTTAGAGCTTACACCAACTTTTTATCAATCAATTTGAAAGGAAATAAATATGTTCAGAGTCATAGTGAAGACAGGGCAAACAGGGCATTTGTCCCAGGCACAACTGTCATTGGGACACCAAAATGATTGTTTCGAGAAATGGAAAAATATTAATTTAAAAATAGAAATAGTATTTTGTTTCCACTTATCTTTATCATCTATAAAGATGATTTTTGGAAGTAATGATGACCAATTTTTATATTAATGTTTATTTATTTACCGTATTTTTGGTGTATAAGATGCACTTTTTGGTCATGAAAATAGACTTCCAAATCGTTCTGCGTCCTATACAGCAAAGGTCCAAATGCTGGAGAAGTATTTTCCTTAAATTTGTATTTCTAGAATTCTTGTAGCCTTCCTTTTGCACACAAAAAGTTTTTATATTCGGTGGTATTTCTATATCAATTTAAACATATTCTTTCGATATTATTGTTATTTCCTTCCCCTATTACATGAATATATACCTTAAGAAATCAAATTTACACAAACAAGGAAAAAATTCTAGAACATTAATTTGTGATTATATCAAATATATCTGAAAAGGATTGAGAAGTATTTTTTTTTAATATAGAAAAATATGACAATATAAAATTACTATAACATCAGATAATAATGATTTATAAAGTCAGCACAAGACTACACAAGCAATGCATTCTGTCATAAGATGTGATGATTACGACACCTTCCGAATGACTCAAGAACAATTTCAACCTAGGATACAAATAATATTCTGTAATCAATACATCATCAACAAAAAGATGCCACGAAGTAACTCTTTTATAACATATGGGATAAGCAGCACAAAAATAAACCTGCAAAATTACTTGAATCAATCTCAGCTGAACAACCACGGGGGTGAAAGTACTAAATAACGCTTGTGAGGGAATCATTCATTCTCTATTGAGACCATTGCCACATGCCTTTGCTGCAAACCTTCCTGCTTTGCTCTACTCCACTTAAAATTGTTTCGATACTGCCTATTCATTATTTCCTTATCAGTCAATTCCATTGTATTGTATTGTATTGCATGCTTTCAATGCTGAATTGCATGTTGTGTAAATAAATATTGACGGAAATCCAATAGAATTTTCATTTTCATCTTTCAAAATTTATGTATTCCCCAATTTGTAATACTTTTCAATCACGTGTCTTACGAGTAGTGATTCTGGTTCGAGAATTCTCGACAAAAATTTCCATGGAAATGAGCGATTGAGGGTATTCGTTGGTCTTTCCCTGCTGCAGAGAATATTTTTTTCGATGCCTCCCGTCCAGAGTCAACATTTTTTATGATCGACTACCTTCTTGAAAGATCAAGTGACTGGTTTTTCTGAGTCAATATTGCTGACTTGCTTCCCTTCGGCCAAGTGTGAGTCCTCATTGCTGCCAAGCCTCGCCTCCCTACCTTTTGGTTCGGCTCACTTGAGAATTTTGTTTCCGCCCGCAGAGTTGAGGATACTCTTAAGTTCTGTAAACATATTCAACAAACAAACAACTGACGTCAATTCCTAGTCGAGAATGAGGAACATGTGGAATACTTAAAGCAGGGGAAACACTTACATGACAGAGGTAATCAACCTTTCCGTATTAGGCTCCAAATCATCTGTAATATTACTCTACAAAAGCCGCTTGTCGACCCTCCTTACGATTTGGGATGTAAGAGAAATTTTAATAAATGGAACTCTTAAAATATATATCCTGTTTGATTTAATTTGAAAACTCACTAAATTTCTTGAGTCCCGGGAATTTTCAGAAAGTGTGTGTTGGCAATCCTACAGAGCTGCACCAGTTTCATTTCCCTCTCCATAACTGCCTTCCCCTAATATGACTATAATTCCCCTAGTATATCTCGATCTCTGTGTTTTACGGGAGCGTTCGTTTGTGTGGTGTTATGTTTTAACTTAATTTGGCTTACTGCAAAACCCCTAATTTTTAAAAATATGGATCAAAGAAAACGAATTTCGTACTCTGTCATATAAACTAAATGTTATAGCTTATGCGGAACAATATGTAAATAGGGCAGCAGAGAGACATTTTGGTCATCCTCCGACAGAGAAGATGATACGAGCATGGCGAAAGCAGAAAGACGTTCTCAAATCCTTACCTAAAGAAAAATGATCAAGGCACGAAAAGGCTGCCTTTTGGTCTGATCTAGAGACTGATGTATTAAATTGGGTTATGAAACATAGGAAAAATGGTGCTGCAGTATCAACAAAAATGATTCGAATGTATGCCATAGATCTATCTCGTGAGAAGAAAATAAGACAATTTAAAGATGGAGCAACAAGATGTTAGAGATTCATGAAGCATAATGGACTTTCTGGATGCTCTAGAACTAAACTTGCTCAGAAGATGTCCCAAGAATATGAAGAAAAAATTTTGGCCTTCCATTGGTTCATCATTAATTGCCAAAAAAAGAATACTATAGAATTAGGTCAAATTGGAAATATGGACGAGACTCCGCTCATATTTGATACCCCCTCAAACAGGACAGTAAATTTAAAAGGTGAAAAAAGTATTTTAGTGAAGACAAGTGGTAATGAGAAAGCTCACTACACAGTAGTTCTTGCATGTTGTGCTGATGGGACTAAGCTACCCCCGATCGTAATTTTCAAGCGAAAAAGACTGCCTAAAGAGAAGATCCCGATGGGCATTATTGTTCATGTTTATGAAAAAGGTTGGATGGACAATGACGGAATGAAAATGTGGATTGAAAAGGTATGGGGAAAAAGAAAAGGAGCTCTGCTAAGGAAGAAAGCTCTTTTGGTTTGTGATCAGTTCCGCTCTCATCTTATGGAACCCATTAAGAAGTTATTTCTTGATTTAAACACTGAATTGGCTGTTATACCAGGAGGACTCACTTCCCAGCTCCAGCCATTAGATCTGTCATTAAATAAGCCATTCAAGGGAAATATGAGAGAAGAATGGAACAAATGGATCACGGATGAAAGCATACATCAGCTGGCTGACACCGGCAGAATTAAGCGGCCTACGATCCAGCAAGTTTGCGAGTGGATAAAGGCGTCGTGGGCTAGAATCAGTCCAGAGATTATTGTCAAGTCTTTTAAAAAATGCGGAATAAGCAACGTCTTGGATGGAACGGAAGATCATTTGTTGTTCAAAAACAACACTAGATCAAAGGAAGAATTTCTCGGGTTTAGCGAGGAGGAACTTGCAGATGATGGCAATTTATACGGTAAGTATATTTTTTGTTTTCATCAAAATAGGGTTTTAGATATTGTAATAGATAATTTAAAGGTGTAATTGGGTAAACCTGTAATGTTTTAAGTCTTTTATGCAATATTTTTTAATGAACGTCTGTTTTATGAAAACATGTTTTTTTACCTTGAAAATTGACCCCAAATTATGGGTGCGTCCTATACAAAGGAGCATCTTATACACCAAAAAATACGGTAATAAGAAATTCTTTGAAACTTATCATAGTGACACTTCATATTGATACCCAAATTTTATTTATATTTAAACCATCAAATTCTTAGTTGGCATCACTTGATTAAGATAGTTTGCAAATGATCTGTGCCATATTTATAACAGTAAAGCTCCTCAAGAGAGAACCCCATTTAAGGGAAGAAATGTATATATGCTGTGAAAAAAATGTCTCTGAACCAACTTTTTGTGTATGTTGAACTCATTAAGGCAGAAGGTTGTGAGACGTGGATGGAAAATCAATATTATCAATAATTTGGGTATTTCAGTATATTTTAAACTTGAAAAGGCAGAAATACTGTCCTGTCTCATCTGCAATGTAAATGTCATGGAGCACATAACCGTTTTATCTCTTCCAATAAAAGGCTTGTTTTCCATTTTTAGGCATTATTTACCAGTGAAGTGGTAGTAGCGGAATGCATTATGGCAGGACTCGACAAATCCCGGGCGCCAGGTTGCCATGGCACCAAAGATTTTCATGCTGGTGCCTAGATATTGTATGTGTGCTGTAGTTGGGTTTTGGTTATACTCTAGTCACCTGCTGTAGTCATATTGTATTGTTGGGCTCAGCAGTAGCAGTAAAATATAAAAGCAGTTGGAAGCATTCAAGTTCCTGAATAAAAGTGCAAATTTTTATTCTTGTTCGTAAAACTACATATTTTCAGAATATCATTAGACTTTTTCAGATGCATAAGGCTCATTTTATTATGTTTTGCTACATAATGTGACAGGAATGAATTTGTGTGACTTAATTATTGTAGCAGATTTGTGTCTAAATTATTAAACACGAGCAGAAGTACCCGGCCTTGCTCGGGGTTTTAAGTCAAGACAAAAGATATTGAGTAAACATTCAAAGCACGCATTCCTTACGCATATAGTATAAGGATTAAGGTGACAAGTCAATCTCAAGGTTTAACAATGACATGGTCAGCAAGGTAACATATCGTTAAAAAGCTTAAAATTTTCAAATAAAAATGAATTAAACGTAGAACTTGAGTAATTTTGTATCGTAGGCAAAATTTGACAATAAGAATTACAAACGTTATACATTTTTCTTTAAAACGTTCCAGGTCCAAAGATCGCAGGTCAATTATTTCTAATTTTAATTTGCAAAAGAGTAAAAGCCTGTAAGTTGAAAAACCGATTTTTACGTGTTATCTGATGGGAAATGGCACCTCCCTCCACTTCCCCCCTCCCAGCAAAAATAGCAAGATGATCCAAACAGAGCTTATGATGCCTACTTTCCATTTAATCATTTATTTAATACTTATATGGACTTCGATAGCTTTAAAGTCATCACGAATATGTAGCTCTTTGTGTTCCCAAATTTCATAATTTAGCATTCTAAAATATTACAAATACATTCGAATGGAATATTAAATTGATTACCGAATCTGAATCTAATAATAGTTGTTGCTATGGCAACACTCTCATAATGAGTGATAAAAACTGCAAAATCCCCAGTATTAACGCGAAATTCTAAGGAATACAATCGATAAGCAAAATTCAATGATGAAAATTAAAATCTTCATTCCTTTCCTCAGAGAATAGTACAAAACTCGCTCCGATATTACAATTCTAAGATATTTTAATGTGCAAGAGAAAATTACCCTGCACAATGGATTTCAGATTTCCCATGTAAATCAAATGGGAAGGATAGTTCCTGGATCGAACCCAGGACTTCAATCTTCACAACAAAAACTATCCTCGGGAGCTCAGCCCATGTAGTAAGAGATTTCCACCAAGTTTCATAAAAATCGGTATAATGGTTCAAAAGTTAATAGGGGGGACGGACAGACAGAATGACAAAACTATAAGCCTATTTTCATTCTGGAAAGTAGGCTAAAAATTCTGGCTACTGGATACTAATGGTCTCATTAGTAGGTGTACAATGTTTAAAGCCTCGAAGTTTCTTGGTTTTGGAGGTACAGCATTAGCACACAAACACACATTTTCTTTTATTCATATGATTTATTTTTCTGATGATGATAAAAAATATTCACCAAAATTATGTAGCGTCTGTACTGGCTCCTAGGTTTCAGAGCTGGCACCAAGATTTTTAGAAAATTTGTCGAGCCCTGCCTTATGGGCATGTCTCCTCTGTCCGTCCACATGTTTAATCTCCAAAACTATTGGGCAAATTTTAATTAAATTAAGTATTAGTGATCCTTATTAAAATATATCAACAAAATCTGATTTTCAACTGCATTCGTCAATTAGAACTTCCACTTTATACAGGGTGTACCAGAAGTCTGGCCACATAGGACAACTTTGTTATTTTGCAGAATATCTAAAAATAATAAGAGATCAAAGTTGTTTGCAATAGGCTATTTTCCGGGAGAAATGTTGATTATTTTGTCTAGGGCCTTCCGTTCGACCACTACTCTCTTGGCTCATCAATGGTTAAGTGACTGCGGAAATTCCTGTCCACATAAAGGAGCTATGTGAGGAGGCAAGAAGTGTGAATTATGCAAGAGAGTGTGGCATTTGACAAATTGATATCAATTGCTAGCATTAAAATGGATTAGTGTGGCCGCTAATGCCTAACAATGAATTAATTAATTTACTGGTGATTTCGGTGGAAACTGTGATCGTTGATGTTGCCGCCTCATTCTAACGTTCATTTTTCATTGTTGGTGTTTGGAGACCTGATAGTCACACTGGAAATTTCAGTTTTCAAGTGGCAGTTCTGGAGTGCAGGCGGAGAAATGTACCCAGCGCGTGATAAGGCGGAAATGGTGATTCTTTACTTGTCCGGCTTGAGCCTTTGTAGAGCAGCAAGGGAGTATCACCGTCGTCATCCGGAGCAACCGGAACCATCAGAGAAAATGATACGCAATGCTTTCAATCGCTTCAACGAAACTGGAAGCGTGAATGACAGGCCTCGTGCAGGATGGCTGCGAAGTTCTACTGGGGCTAAAGACACTGGCTGTCCTCGCTAAAGTTGCCGCGTCCTCGACGATCCACCCATAAAATTTTCCAAGAAATTGGGATTAGCAAAAGTTCTGTCCAGCAGATTCTTGCCAAGGACAGATTCCACCCGTACAAAACAACTTTCGTTCAACATCTGCATGGAGACGACGCAGACAGACGGTTGGAATTTTGTGAGTAGTTTCAGGGAACCCGACAAATTCTGAGAAACATGGAGGGGCATATTCTGTTCAGCGATGAAGCGTGCTTCCATCTTAATGGTTCTGTAAATAGGCACAACTTTGTGTATTGGTCCGAGACGAATCCCCATGCAGTTCAAGAAGGGCACTATCAAATTGATCTGCGGATCAACATGTGGTGACAAATTTTGGGACCTGTCTTCTTAGATGGACGTCTGACAGGTGAGCTTTACCTTCGTCTCTTAGAAACCAATTTGCTGCCTTTCTTGGACGAAATGCCCCTAGATGAGTATCTGAAGTTTTACTTCCAACAAGGTGGAGCGCCTCCTCATGCCAGCATGCCACACTGCCAACTAGGGGCACCAAAAACTGGCAAGTACCTTTCCAGGCAATATTATATCAGCAATGATAAAATTATGATGTTACAGAATATGAATATTTTTCAATACTTGATTCTGAAGATACTGAAAAATGTAATAGCAGGTTCCAGTAGAAAAGCTGCTGATTTCTATCAAAAACAGTTTTCAATGAGGTGTCAAAATATTAAGTCATCAAGATCTTTGGAACATTTTTATTTTGATTATTTTTGTATTCTACTCTCTTGGTTGCAAAAACTGAAAAATCATTCGGTAAATTAAGAAATTTCAAAGAATTTTATGATTTAGTATGCCACAAGACCCAATTCATTTGCAATTCTTTCGATAGAACATGGTGTTATGAAGGAGTTTGACCACAGCAAAATAATATAACCATTTGCTTCAGTTAAAGTAAGGAAGAACTTTAATTGCTAAATAAAAAATGCATTATTCAATTTTATCATTTTGTATTGCAGGATTATTTTAAGTTACCGTATTTATCCGAACTCAAGACGAGGTTTCCCCCCCCCCAAATTTCAGCTTGCAAAAATTGAGGGTCATCTTAAATTCAAGTACAAAACTGTATACTGTCAATAAATCATGGTCAATACAGTATTAATTTTAAGAAATACATTTTAATAATTTTTTTTTCTCAAACAAAAATTGGTAACACCATTTCATTAATGAATGAATTAGTATACCTATACTAAATACATGTGCTCAAAATATACACCGAATACATTCAGTGAGAGATTAGGTTATAAAATCTTTTTTCTGTTTTGAAAGTTTGTAATGATGTTAAGGGTGCTGAAATGGAAATTTGCCCTGTGTGCCTATTTGCCTCATAATGCCTCTGAATATGTTCACTTACAATTAGTCTAATAGCTATCTCTACTTTATTACTTTATTTTTATCTCAGACATATTTGATGGTTTTCCAATTTAAATTACAAGAATGTTTCTATGCAAAATGATTTAACAGATGCTAGACATTATATTCTGCATCTCTTAAATTTTGCAAAACAAAAAATTAATCCATAACTAGAACATCTTATGATAAAAATATAATATAAATCAGTTACAATTATTTCTCTGGCTTAATAACTTATACTTTTATTTTAATTTATCAAATTAGGTTAAATATGTTGCCACTCTATTTTGGATTAATAATACACTTTTGAGATATCTTTACCTTTAAATTTGCAGAGTTTCAGTCTTTCTTTTTAGGTTTTTTGGGGTTTCGGCTTCGGGACTTAGCTTTGCACAGAGGACAGATAGGAGCATTCCGATGGATTTGCTGATGACATGAAAGACAAGACTTCATTGGTGGTGGTTGTTGCCTAAAAAAGAAACAAGATGACTGAATATTTTATTTTGCTTACAAAAGAGCTTTAAAGGCAAAGAAAATATTTTAAGCATCAACAAAAATGAATCGAGCTTTCAAAATTTATAATCACACACAACAGAAACTGCAGGAATAGACCACTAAGTAATAAGCCAATTTAAGAAAAATATAAATAGGTGTTTATAAAAATAATTTCATTATTTGCCTATAAAAGCAAATCAGCATGCCAAATGGCATGCAACAGTATACATTGTTCACATGAATGACAAATCTATCAACAAATCTCAATGACACAAAAAATAGAATACATAATATAATTTTTAGGCACATTTGTTTCCAATAGAAGTGCTTATTAGCTTTGTTCTGTCCATCCATACATCTGTACGCATATTCGTTCTTGGTTTCTACCAAAAGGATTTTCATGAAATTTGGTAATTACGATTTATGGCCAAAGACAATAAGAAAATGGCATAAATGGTTTGCATAATCCAATCAGGGATACCACTTTACTGGAAACAAAAAACGAATTTTCCTCATATTTCAGAAAATATTAACCATACCAAAAAAGCTTTCAAACAAAATTTGTCAAAATAATATTTTTTCAATACATTTTTGTTATATATTATCAAGAAAATCAAACAAGAAAGTCATAATTCAGTTTGAACTTAGAAAAATGCATGCATAGTTATTTAATTGGTGTCAACAAAAACAACAAAAGTGAAGTAAATAAGATCTGCAATCATTAAGAAAAAAATACATAAGTGTGGGGCCATTTATCCGGCTACCCAGTATCCGGAAGTTCCGAAAACCGGAAACCAATAAAGTAAAATATTTAAAAAGCTTATATTCTCGGTATTTTTGCTCACAATCTTAGTGTTTTTAATAACTTTTATATTAACTTAGTCATGTATACATATATATATACAGAGCCGTAGTGAGGGCAAGGCAACCGGGGCATGTGCCCAGGGCCAACTTTGTAAGGGGTGCCAAATGGAAATTTTATTAAACACTATTATAGATAACAGAAAGAAAATTTGTTGTCTGTGAAGTTGCGAGTCTGAGAATTTGCAATCGCTTCCCATTTAATACGAACTGTCTCTCTCCCTTTCTCATACACACAAACACTTAAGGAGGTTCTAGGTTCCCCTGGAGGTGAGGATATACTTGTGTTTGAATAAACATATTTTTTATTAGGGATTAATATACCATAAGTGGACGCAACGTATTCTGGAAGCAAGGATTATCCCTTTGTGACAGATTTGGCCAACCTTTACGCCTCCATGTCTTATGGACCTAAAATCCGAAACAGCAGGTTGGCTATCCCCGCTTTGGGATAGTGAGGAAACCCCCTTGACTGCAGAGCTAATCAGCGAATCGTTAGTGAAGTATTCAGTCACTACGTTTACCAAGTGGTCTCAGATTGGCCCAGGCTCAGCTGTTGGATTATGATGCAGTGGAAGAGAGCCTCCATATTGATGATGATGCTCCAGTTACCCTCAGACTAACAGACAGTGCAATCTGTGACATGGTAATGAATGAAAATGAAGATAACGAGAGTGATGACGAGGATGATGATACTGCTGAAGAAAAAATCAGTATTGAAAGAATGATAAGCCTTACGGAAGAACTGATTCGTGGAATGGAACGGAGGAGTTTTGCTTCAGAGCATCACATAATGTCTCTTTATAAAATTCAAGAATTGCTTATAAAAGAAAGACCAAAATATCTAAAACAACTTAGTTTAAAGGATATATTTCAGAAACTGGCTTCCAAGGTAAACTCTACAGGCACATGTACAGCATCTACGCCTGAATCCCAGCCTTCAACTTCTGGTGTGTCTATCCCATCAACTAAATCTTCCCAAAACTGTTAAGATATTTCTTCTGATGATGCCATATAATTGATATGAATCAACTCAGCTCAATAAATATTCATATTTAATTTTCTTGCATTTCTTCTTGTTTTTTGTGCATCTTAGGCCTGGCTACCCGAATTCCGGAAAAACCCCATATCTGGCAACCCTCAGGTTACTGGGTAGCCAGATAAATGGTCCCACCCTGTACAATCATTGTGTGCAGCAGAAATTTGTATGAGGAAAGAAATGAATTATCTATGATTAAGAAAAGAATGTAAATGTAAATATTACGACTACTTAACTCAAGTGAGGTACATTTTCAATAATTTTCGATTATTTGATTAATTGAAACAGAAATATCTGTAAAAAATTTAATATTTCCCTGGTATGATTTCTGATATATCATTTTGCAGTATTTATTCACTAAAATTACATAAAGACATTTATTATAGTCGAGCCGGCCAGAGTTGGCACCTGAAGAGCTGGTTGCCTACCCACCAATGGGAAGGCGATGTTACCAAATCCTGTTACAACCATCGGTTTACCCCAACCTGCTGAGTCACCGTTCTTTACATGTGTGGGACTAGAAAAACAGGAGGGGTAAGAGAAAATGACAACACACACTGTTGCCATGCTCACTCTTTACACTGACTCATTGGCTCAAGCTCTCTCTCCCTAGAGATGGCACTTGACTGCTTCTGAGCAGTAAAGTGCCAACTCTGGCCAGCTCAACTATAATGCACCAACTTAGAGGGAGAAGAAATTTTTTGTAGACAGAAAGACAATCAGGCAGTGGTGTTTGGCTGTTTTATAGTGTGCGTTCATTCAAATTGTATCGTTTAGTTTCATATACTCCATTGCACGAAATGCCTATTTGTGATACACTGTACACTTTCCTAACATGTTTCCTATATTGTTATGTTATCTGTTTTAATCTTTATCAGCCATGTGGAACATATATGTTCCGTCAAATGTACTCACTTGTAGCTGCTGGCAAGCTTAGTTCTGAGACCACTTACAGAGGCTTGGGAAGAGAACACCCCAGAAGCATGAAGTTGCAGCAGGTCAAGGCAAAAATACCAAAGGTGAAAGGCTCAGAGAGAGGAGACCTCAGAACTAAAGTCATTTGAGAAAGCTTATCACTCAAGTCTTCGAGATCCACCCAGCAGTGAGACCCTGCATGTGGACATTAAAAACTGGCCAATAAATTTTAAATTGTTCAAAAGCATTTCATTTGTTGTTACCTGCTTTATTTTACTTCATGTGACAAGCATTTAATAATTATTAATAACTCATAGGCTACTGTATTTACTCAAATAATAGTAATCACGCAGAATAAGAAGTCCCTGGCATGGAGTAATTTCCCCTAAACCGGTGCATATTTGTGTACTTCATTTTAAATTTTTATGGTTATAAGGAGGTTTCTCCTTTTTCATTTTTTATAATACGTATCCTTTTCTGCAATAAAATGTGCACAAAATATACAATTCCATCACATTTGTACACCATATACAATTCCAAAATTCTACAAACTTGATAAAAAATATGAAAATGTGAAGCAATAACTGAACCACTAAAGATGTAACACTTCAAATGAATGCTTTCAATCTAGCTAAACTAATTTACAATGTTCATGTTTCCAGCTTTTTCTGGCATTTCCATATGAAATTTAGAGATTAAATTCTGCACACCTATAGATTAGGTTAAGTTATGATCAGTGCTTAAATTGGGTGGGATAAGCCTTTCCACTTGATGCAAAATAAAGCCCATAGTATTCCCAATTGTTAAAATGTTACAATTCGAGTAAATGTTATGATCCATAAAAATTGAAAATTCTAGAATAGTGGCCAAGGTTTCTGGAGTATTACCTTTTACCTATTTATTAACATGGGAACAAGAGTATAGTATTAACATTTTAAATAAACTTAGAATCAAGATGTCGACCAGTGACATTCAATCTATTTTTGTCAGTGTGCCCCTAAAAAGATTTATGAAGAAATTTGTACCCCATGGTTAGGGTGTCCCTTAAATTTTAAAACTGAGAAAAGTAACTTGCTCAACGTATTAAAATATGCTTTGTGGTTAGAAAACGCTTCTGTTTGAAGCATTTTAAAGAAGGAAATTTTTTAGAGGTCTCTCATTGGGCCTAAATGCAGTAAGATTGAACACTTCACTTTTTGGGTTAGAAATACCTGTGTCATGGTAAATCCGTCAAGTTACGGTCCATTTGGGTGAAAATTTCAACCGTTTTGACGTATCTCTAACAGTTTCAGCAGAAATATCCATTAAAAGCGCGCGTCCGAGCACCGTGGCCGGGCGGCACTGGCGCGAGCAGCGGCTGCTGAGGTGTGGGAGGGGAGGGGCGTGCAGGCTGCATGCCGCGGGAGGGGGGGAGACACGAAACAGTATTGGATAATTTCAGTGAGGCAATTGAAGCAGATGACATGATTAAAAAAATAACGAATAAAGCTAGAGGAAACAAAACTTTATTGTTATATTTAGAAGATTTTAAACACAGCTTTAAATACTAGCTTATTCTGCCATATCATTAATTGTTATTAGTAAATTTATCCAACTCCTCGGAAGTTTGTTTTTTCAAGGCCTTCATGGTGGAGTGGTACTGGGAAGACACCTGCAGCTGATCTTGAAAGCCTTCCTCCTTGTTTGTGACTTTCCGGTTGTGCGTCTGCATTAGCTTTACAGCATGCTCGGCATGGTTGTTCACCACGCGCATATTTTGCACCACTTCCCGCGCTTCTTGGTACTCTGTGTTGTCAAACCAAGTGGACGTGTCAAGATCCAAGAAACCTTGAGGGATTTCAAGGATTTCAAAGAAGTCCATGCTATGGTGAAGAGAACTTCCATGCCATCAAGCTCTTCTGCCAACATCGGGAGACGTTTGGGAGGATCTGGGAGGCCCTGACTATTCTTTAGGTTTTTGATGAAAGCTTTTTTCTGCTCCACAGAGATTCTTCCGTCAAACAAAGAAATGGGCACCAAAGTCTCACTCAGATAACACAAATGTCCCGATAGTTTTCGCAGAGCAACAGTGGTGCCTGGAGGATCAACGGCTTTCCATTTGGACAAATCACCGATTAGTTCCATGTAATTCTTTGGAGCACCGATTGCAACAGGGGCACGGTACCAACACTTCAAATACACATATACAAGAAAAATATTCACGTGGAGGAGTCCCTTTTCTTCCCTCTTGGTTAGACGGAATCGGTCCTTAAACATCCACAGTTTTAGGGAGTAGATTGCTTTACTCATCCACCTTGCCTTGTGGAAAGCCCCTGGGGCCATGAATTTGATCCCCTTTGGTGGGACACTGCCAGCAAATATTACCGAGAGACTCAAAAGTTCGAGATAATCATCCCTGGGTTGGTTTACCTGGAAGGGGGGGGAGCAATAGTAAATAATAATGGTAAGCTAAAGGATAAGTTTTTGAATTTAAATGTGTGAGGCCGTCCAGAAATGGTGCGCCGCACGTAAGTGGTAAGGGGGAGTGGCCGAGGGGGATAAAATCGTCTCAATCGAGGTGCCTCGCGGGGGAAGTGGAGGGGGGGCAGGGAGCGGCCGTGGGAGGGTCGGCACGGCTCTAGTGTCACGCAACGGGGAACAGTGTCGTGCGATTTCTGTACGGCCCCTAAACCTGTAAATGCTGTAAAACAATAAAGTTTTGTTTCCTCTAGCTTTATTCGTTATTTTTTTAAACAGGTCGTCTGCTTCAATTGCCTAGCTGAAATTATCCAATACTGTTTCATGTCTCCCCCCCCTTTCCCATCGCCTCCCGCAGCACGCAGTCCACACGCCCCTCCCCTCCCTCACCTCAGCAGCCGCTGCTCGCGCCGGCGCCGCCCGGCCACGGCACTCAGACGCGCGCTTTTAATGGATATTTCCGCCGAAACTGTTAGAGATACGTCAAAACTGTTGAAATTTTTGCCCAATTGGGCCGTAACTCAACCGATTTACCATGACTCAGGTATTTCTAACCCAAAAAGTGAAGTGTTCAATCTTACTGCATTTAGGCCCCATGAGAGACCTCTAAAAAATTTCCTACTTCAAAACGCTTCAAACAGAAGCGTTTTCTAACCACAAAGCATATTTTAATATGTTGAGCAAGTTACTTTTCTCAGTTTTAAAATTTAAGGGACACCCTACCCATGGTATATAATAAGTTACTCTTTTCCAGTAATTTATTCAAACTTTGTGACCAATCCATCATAATTGCATTAATTACTGCTGAATTTCCATCTTCACTTTCTCCCCTCCTCCCACATTGTCTTTTCCTAACCGTGTTCATCCTTCGATTGTCTGTTTTTCAACCTCTCCTCCACCGTTTCTGTGCTATTGAAATATCTCACGCTGACTCTATAATGAATGAAGTGGAGTTTGTACTAAAATTTCTTCGTGTTGGTTTACTTGACCAAAAGAAACAAATGAAAAGGAAGATGACTTCAAGGTAGATGAGGAGTAGGTGGGAGATGGTGATGCCGGTTGTCGAGTGGGAAAGTACTGTGGAAAACGTTAACCTTCTGCTTTAATATATTTGCATAACCCTTGGAAAGAACTCGCATACTTCAACATCTGTATGAGAAAAAAAGCAAAATTTACTTTTCTAGCTAATAGGATTTAAATTCTATCTGAATCAGCCTAAAGTTTAGTTCACAATCCCAACAAATGCCTATTTCTCAAGACTTCAACAATTATAGAAATTTAAAGACCATGAAACTTTATGCATTGTCATCCAAAGATTTAAATTTTATTTTTTTATAAATATACTATTCATTTAAATTTGGTTCAATAATTCAACTTCATTCAGGGGAAATCATGTGGAATAAACTGAGGTCCCATTTTAAAACTAATAAGTATGTACTGGTATCCCTTGCTTAACCTTTTTAACGCCGGATTTCTTTTGGGATATTTTTGTTAATTTTATGGAAAAATCATGTATCTCATGAATTACTGGTACTAAAATGTTCAAATAAAAGCATTTTATTATAAAAATAATGAAGAATTGCATAGTTCTGTTTTGTAGGGGAAAGAAACGTCAAAAAATTTTATGAAAAGTATACATCCATGAGCTATTGCATTTTGTGTGCCCATATGGGCAAATTTGGCATTTAAAGGTTAATGTTGTAGATGCATTCCTGAAAAACATGACTTGATGCAAAAATATGTTAAACAAGAGAATTTTCCCCATAAAAATAACTAAAATTGGAGGTTACGTTCTTCAATTCTGAAGCTATGGAACAAATAAGAATAAATTGGAAACACTACATAGTAAGGTCCTATATGTGCTGCTTTGTTGGTTAGGGTTACCAGGCCTCCAGCAAAAGCTGGACATGGGCAGCTTTTTCCTCTATCAGTTTCCATCTGGTCAGCAATTTAAAATACAGTGATTTTATCTGACTTTTAACTTAGGAATGTTCGTTAATGACTCCATTTTTCCACTTCTTTTGTTAATAGTCAACTCACTAATTTTCAAATACAAAATAATAACACCAATAATTTCTTTGCTTGCATGCACCTCAACAATTGCAACAAAGTAACGAATTAAAAACTCACAAGTTAGCAATGTTTGTAGAAAACTGAATTTTTTTGGAAACCTCCAAATAGTGACAATGGCAATAAAAATATTTGTATTAAACAGAGGACTGCTCATTTTGGCAATGATTATTAGTGTGAAAAAGTGAAGCTTGAGGAACAAACTGAGGTTTATGGTATGTCCAATATATTTTACCACTGTACTGATAATAGACAATATATTTAAAAATACCTATTAAATATTAAAGAAATTACAATGAATTAAGTAAAACCATAATTTTACATTTCCATTTAGAAGGAAAAAATGGATGTGAGGGTTACTCCAGGATGAAAATTTTATAATTTTCACATCAGGGTATAAGAATTGTCCAGGAGAGGATTATGCCAATAAATAAATCTAAACTCACATATATGAATGTTCTGTAAGGTAAAAATAGTTTTGGGCATATATAAGTTGTGTAGCTTAATGTTTTACAAGTACATCTTCATTAATATTTATTTTCCACACAAAATTTATTTGCCAAATCTATTTTTACTTTCTGCAATATTCAATTATTTGAATTTTATAATTATTGTTTACTTTTTAGTGCACATAAAAGTTGGTTTCATTAATTTTTCATTTAATTTTTTAACGTAGTACTTCATTCACGCATACCCATCATATTTGATGGGTAATTGTGACAAACACAATCTAAGAAAGCATGTATATTGGGGGCGAACACTGTCATGTAACCACAATTATTCACAAATAATCGATCAATCGAAACATAATTATTTACTTTTATCTCAAATACATATAAAAATTGGTTTCCTTGGGAATAATTATTTAGGATAAACATTGGAAAAATTGAAATCTTCCTGCAATATAGCATGTTTAGTCACGGCCAATATTATGTGGGAAACTCTCACACTGGATCCAGGCAAAGATGGAAAATACAAGGATGTGATCTATGAAGAAATATGGTAAGATTAGCGCGTCATTTTTGCAATCCTTTCACTACTGCATAAAGATTAGAATTGCAGCTTTATGCAACAGAAAGGTTCCTGAAAATTTTTCGTTAAATGAAACTTGCACAAAACGGGGTCTTTATGTAAAAGAGGATATGTTCAATGGACGGGAAAACTAAAGTGTAACATTAATAAAAATAAAAAGTAGAATTAAAGCCTAAAACCATACGTAACCTGCCCCACCAACCCAACTTGAAGGGTGTTAAAACAAGAGGTAAAAGTTGATTTAAAGCTTAAAACCATACCTAACCTACCCTACCAACCCAACATGAAGGGTGTTAAAACAAGAGGTAAAAGTTGTATGAAAGTCCAAAACCATACCTAACCTATAGAAAGTATCTGGTGGCACATTAAAGCAACCCTACCAGAATACAATCAAGTCAAATTTCAAAAATGACCTGGCAGAATATACCTTCAAAAAAGTGGTTGAAGCAAGGAATGAGGATGTGGTGAATGTGTTTTTTGAGATTGTACATGAATGGAATAATGAAATGAAATAGATAATATATTATGAAAGTGTAAATATACATTTTATTACCCAAACCTCCGCTTTCCTATATTTTGTTATAATGGAGGCTCTGCCGCCAAAACCCCGCTTATTCTAGCTTATGTATTTTTGTTTATGATAGTAAAATTGTAATTCATCTCCAAGCCACATAACGGTGCTAGTATGACGTTGACTTATATCAAATCTAAATCAATAAAAATATGCCGTTAATCTGAAAAAGCAGCTTCTTCTCAGCTTCCAACCAACAATGCCAGAGGTAAATCTTTAAATTTTTCAGTAACTTATCTTCGTCAATAATTTTAAAAGGGTACAAAAAACTAAAAACTTCCTTATATTCTGGCAAAAATATAATTATTTCCTGTAAGAATAAAATCTCAAATAAATCAGCAAGGAGGTTTTATTCAGAAAGTCCCCTTTCCTGAAAAATAATAATATCAAAACAGCCACCAATCGAGAGACAAAAACAGCGTTCCATTCTCAGTATTTCTTTTATAGTATCACATACTAACCCTACGTGGAGATCCACAGACGATCTTACTAACATCCACAATCCTGTAAAAAAATGGAATTTCTAATACTGTAAAGACCCGTGTATAGGACACAGGTAGCTTTTCACCTGAAATTCTTAGAATTTTCTATGTTCCCATGTATAGGACGCAAGAGGGTTTTCTTTTAAAATTCTAAAAATAAACAATAAGTCGCAATAAAAGATTCATATCCATTCTATTAGATGATTTCTGTCGAATATACTTCCTGTTAAGTACGATCTGAAAAGTGAATTTACTTAAGTATTTGTATTACAAGATTTACCTATGTCAAAACTACTTATTACAGGATATAGTAAAACACTTTGTAAAGCAATGTAGAAGATAAAATGTAGCAGATTTTCGTGACTCCTACCCAATTGAAATAAAAAATCCGGTAAACATTTCTGCAATTGTCTGTGAAACTTGCAGCAAAAATAAAATATCTTGAATTTAAAAAGGTGGGCTCATTCGTAAAGTAGATATAAAAACAATCTGTCGGTGGATCGTGGAAGCATGGAATGACCTCCCCTCAGAAACGATAATTAAGGGATTCAAAAAATGTTGCGTAAGTAATGCTTTAGATGGAAGTGAAGATGACATATTATGGGAAGATGATGACAACAATGGCACAATGACCGCAAAATTAGAATCAGACGAATCTGAAGCTTCAGAAACAAATGAAGTTCACGATGAGTTCCACATTACCAATGACGACTCTGATGATAACGAATTTCTAGGATTTTGGGGAAATTGTTTGAAAAGTTTGATTTGTTTTCTTGATTGAAGATTTTTTTCAATGAGCAGACGCTTGATTTTTAAATTTTAGTTATCATGTTTTTAATTTTAACTGAAGACTCTGTACAGAAAGAACGAAAAATATTTAGTATCCATGTATGAGTATGAGTGGCTAATGAAGCCTAAATATCTTGTATTTACAATTATTGTTTGTAAAAGTGCAATCTTTTTTCATATTAAAAAGTTTTATTTTAATTACAACACTTTGATGGTTAATAAATGTTAGTTTACAGCTGTTTATTTTTCATCGAACATTACATAGAAAGAAAAACATGAAATATTATGTACCTACCGATGTATAAAACATTTTAGCTTCGAAAATTTGGAAAAAAAGTGCATCCTGTACGTGGGTCTTTAGGGTACATTTATGTTTAGGCCACCTCAATTGTCAGCTGCCTTTGTTTTTTTGAACAACTGGTAGGCGCAGGCACGCCTCGTGCTATAAGGAATCCGCTTAAAACCGCGCAAAGCAAGGTATGCCTGTATAAGCTAAAAGCTCTCCAAAGGAGCTAGGAGTTGATGGGCCATAGGGGCGGAAATCTATTAGTAGATTTAATGCTTCTTAAAGGGAATTAATAGACAACATAATAAGCCTGTTGATTTCAAACAATGATGTAAACATATGAAGGCATCATAATTCTAAAACATATCACACAACACATAACTTCTTTTAAATATTTGAATAAAACAAACACATCAGGCCCTGTGTTTTGAAAAAGTGCTCGGTAATGTGAATCCATGTCATGTGAACCTAGCTTCACATAGAGAAAGGAAGGTTCAGTTACCCTCCTCCAGATCCAAAATTCCCAAACCTCTTGTCTGATGCAGATATAGCTACAAATCGAGTATTGATGTTGTTTATCTAAACAAATAAACAATGCACTTGGTGCATCCAAAATTTCTATTTCTCACTCAGAAATCTGGAATCTCAGGTCCGACCAAACTTCATTAATGCGAACCATAATCCACCTTATCTGAATTTTCCAGGACACTTTGCCATGTTGGACAGAAAGTTGAAATCCAGGACTGTCCCGCACAATGCGGGACATCTGGTCACTTTAGTCATATCATATAGTATACTGTTAGAAAGTTTGAATAATCGAGACAATTATCATCAGTATATCCAAAAGCGAGACAATTTTGCATCCATTAAGGTTTTTGGGAGGCAGCGGGACATGCTGCTCATAACCAAGACTGTTCTACCGAAATCAGGATGTCTGATCACTCTATCTTAGGGGTACCAATCCACCCCTATGAAAAAGGAAAGATTTTGGGCTCTTTCTAATAAGTGAAAAAAGCAAAACAAAGCACATTCTCAGTAGATTTCAGAAACAGCCTTCATAAAATGTTTCCAAAATTTTACAGAGCATTGTGGTGAGCATCAAAATTGGGAGTACATCAGTGAGAGGAGTCTAAGGATGCTGTAGTACATGAACATACCTAAAGCAGAAAGTAATTGCTAATTAAATTGTCTTGGGATCAGTTAATTGTTACCTAAAAGGTCGCCATGAAATCTTTCATATAAGTAGTCAAATATTAAACTAACAAATAGGGGTAACTTGAGGGGGCCTATGGGAGGCTCCTGCCCCCTAATTTTGCCTGTGCCTCCTTGATTACAGTTGTTGCTGATTTTTACAACGCATGTGTGTCAAGCAAGCGTTGTCAGCATTGCCTTTATCAGACATCACTGTACTCAGTTACTGCATAGTTACATTTTTTAGATTTAAAGGGAAACTAAAATAAAAATTATCACATTCCTTTTGTACACAAGCTTGCAATTAAATATTCTAATAATATTTTTATTGGTGTTAAGCCGTACTTAAAATTTCAACTTTTGAGTAGCTGAATACAAAAGAGTTATACCTGAATGTTGGAGCAGGCCCGGGGGCAGGAGGTAGGGGTCTCTGGTCTGCTTTGGAACCACCAGGAGGTCCCAATTGAAGAGGAGGTGGTTGAGGTGGTGCCAAGAACGCAGAGGCTGGAGGATGATGCGGATGAGGATGATGATGTGAATGGTGTGGGTGAGGATGAGCTAATCCAAGTCCAGGCAGAGCACCAACTTGATCCTCACCTCTATCAATACCCCACTCGGGTTTTGAGTGCCGGTCGAAATAACTACATAAAAATACACTCACTCGTTAAAGCTAATTAAAATGTAGCAATACGACATAATTTACCAACATTATAATAGTACATAAACGATTATCAGATTATTTACTCAGGTGTTATCAAATCTGCCTCTTCTTCGTGTAGTTCAGGAAGTCTTTCGAGTCCTAGATATTCTCTTCTCATACGATCTATGTCATGTTTTAGGGGACGATATTCATCATGTAAACGTTTAGCAGTTTCTAATGCTCGATTCCGTGACTCTTCGGCTTGTTTTATAACATTTTCCATCTGCCAGTAAATAACCATAAATGAGTTCTTTCAAAATGCTAGCATCAATGAACATATAAAATTTAGTTAAACAACTAACAGCATTAATATCCGCGTGAATTTGCCTTAATTCTTCAACATGAGCCATTTTCTCCTGCATTAGCAGATCCATTTCTTGTTTATATTCTGACAGACATTTTTCTTCTTGTTCCTTAGCTTCCACTTCATGCATTATGTTCGTTTTCATTTTCTCCAACTGAAGGGTTTTCATTCTACAAAAAGTTTCACATTTCAAAACACCATAATAGACGGTAATTCATGAAGATCGATAAATATTATAGGAACATTAGCGAAACCTTAGAGAAATAAATATTCACAAACCTTATGTCTTTAATTGCTTCTAGCTTTGCATATATAGTCCTCTCGTCTAAATTCATGCCTGCAAGGTTTATAAAAATCCTCCTTTGTATATATATATACACCTGTCAACTACAAACGCCTGAAAGTCCTACTAAAAGCTTTACTACACCGCTGGGGCGTTGCATCAAATTCACTTGATATGAACACCAACATAAGTGCGGCGAATTTAAATAGGACGGATTATCTTATGATCGAATACAATACAATTCGGAAAATAGATCAATGGAAATATTTTTACATTAATCAATACAGCATCGCTATTACACAAACATATATTGCGACGGATGTTCTACCGCTCTATCCATTAACAAACATTTTTTGTTTGCTAATGTGATCGGCATCGTTATAAAAACATGAAATTTCAATTCCAGTTTATTTGTAGCTCTATTAAAATAAATACGCGAATTACATTATTACCGCAAAATAAAAATTAATAAGTAAAAGCGGTCAGTCCATGTGAAATGCATAAAAACATTTTTAGAAATTCTGTTAAAACAGTGAAAAAGAAATACAGATTAAATAACGAAGTAATATGCAATCTAAAAGTTGTTTATACTATAATAAATACAACATTTTTAAATGGTGTTCATTTCCAGTGAAATTAATATTAACATTCGTTTGTTTCGATACTATTAGATATATCGAGCCTCAACCAGCGCCGTCTCGCTGGCGCAAACGGAAACGAATATTTGTCCAAAACAATTTGGAAGTTATCAGTGGCCGCAGTCGGTCACGGAAAGTCAAAGAGTAAGGAGCTACGTGAAATTCTCTACGGGCTCTAAATATGTTTGAATACTGCCGGCGATATATGCATTATCTGGGCATGTGAAGGATATTTTCGAGGTAAACCGACCGAATATTGAACGGCTGTTTACTCGTGCGGCGTATCTGCAACGTAAGAATGCTGGCAAGCTACCATTTTGGCTTGATTTCCCCACAATGATTTACCATTAGAAGAGGCGAATGCCAAAATTTTCTTAAAACATGACTGAATGGTATCTAATAAACTTAAAAAAGTCAATAAATTATACAAATTTCGTCGAATTATTAAGTTTTCATATTCTTAAGTTATATCATTTGGTAAAAAAACCATATAAAGCTTGATGCTACTCTATCATCGTTTTCTTCATGAGAAACATTAAAATTGTTACCGTATGTAACATTATTGCTTTTAATCATAGTGGTGAAGGGGTTTTCTTTAACAGCTGTCATCTTAATGTATTTTGGGAATCGTTGCTAGACAATGAAGTATGTGTTACTGGCTGTTGTGTTGTTCTAGAGATTAGTTGCTTTTCCTGTTAAATCGATCACAGTATGGTTTTTCAAAATTAATATTGAATAATAAATTTAAAAAATACTTTCATTCATTTTCCAGATCAAGATGACTTCTAATTTAACAGGAAATCTCGGACAAACACACAATGTATCTTCACTAGTCGGTGGAGGAAATCAATCAACTCCTCTTCATTTACATCATCCTATTAATGTAGGGCCTCCAAGTGGAGGCCAGGTTCCTCATGTGAAGTTACCACAAGCCTCCCCTGCAACTTCCACGTCAATGTCTTCCACTTCCAACGCAGGGAATGAAACACAGGTTTATATGTTAATATTTAAATTTATTAACATGTTGCTAATGTTTCACCCACTTTCGGTTTCATTTTGTTTATATGGAAATTTGACAAAGCTCTACTAAATATTGCTTGCACATACATTTAAAGTCTTCTGTCACCAACCTATAAAAAATTGAAGAAACTTGGGTGTCTGTTAATTAAATCAGTACCTACCCTGCTCATTGAGCGAACCCTGGTGAGGGTAATGTTGCTTTCAATGGCATTTGCGATTGAAGTTTCAGTTGTGGTATGGATGAAGAGGAAATTTCTGTCAATTTAATGAATGCATCAGATTGCTTTGCCCCACTTGCTGCCTTGAATAGCCTATAACTGATTCTTACATGTTCCAATAGATGCTTACCAGAGCCCGACTGCAGGACTTAGTTCGTGAAGTTGATCCTGCTGAACAGCTTGATGAGGAGGTTGAAGAGGTTTTGCTTCAGTTAGCGGATGACTTTGTTGAATCAGCTGTGGGTGCAGCCTGTTTGCTTGCCAAGCATCGACGTGCACCAACTGTTGATGTTCGTGACGTGCAACTTCATCTTGGTAAGTTTTCAAGAATTTTATTTTTAACAGCCGTGTCCCTGTTTTTTCTTTTAAAAATGCTCAATTTTAATGCTATAAATAAATCCTTTGCAACAATTCATAAAATTACTTTTAAATGAATCAAAACATTAGGTTTCCAAATTTTTCATTTCTACTGTTACTGAATAATTTTTACATAGGATGGAATTTTTTATATACACTTCTTACATTGAAATTTAGTAGATGAAAGCACGAAATCTAAGATTGCAAATTACTTTTGGCTTATATTTTAATTTTCTGATATGGACTTACACTTTAGTTTCCTAATTTAATTATTATCTAAATAGTAATTAGCTTTCTCATATCTAGCCATCCTAAAAAAGTTAAAATATTCTATTCCTCAATTCTTTTTAACAGAGCGAAATTGGAATATGTGGATCCCTGGTTTTGGAACAGATGAACTTCGCCCTTACAAACGTGCAGTTGTGACTGAAGCTCATAAACAAAGGCTTGCTCTCATTCGCAAAGCTCTTAAAAAGTACTGAATTTGTTCTATACCATTAAGAGAGACATTTATCACACCTACCTCCAGCATTCTCTGCTTTGCATGCAACTCCGTGGATGCAAAAGTTATTGCTACCTCATCTCTGATGAAAGCAATGAAAGGAATTAATTGTTGTCTGTGAGGAATTGGGTGACAAGTGAAGTTGTAAATGAATTAATATTCATTCCCCTTCACTCAATCATGATGTGAAATTTAATTCTTGGCCAATATCATACAAACTATTTTATTACCCATATGCCTAAATGCTGTGGTTGTTGTAAGTTTGATTCTCTCGTCAATACAGTTATTTTACATTGTTAATATTGATCGTTTAGATTGATTTCAGGAATGAATTAATTTTTATAGCTTTATGTCGTGTATATTTATAGAAAGTTATGCTAACATTAGCATGCAGATTTTTGAAACACTAAAAATGGCATGTTGGTTCGTAAATATATTACCTAATAAAATTCATTTAAACTATTTATAATTTGATTTGTTCTCAAAGGAAAAAAGAAAATGTCATTTATTGGCCTTAGTCATTTTACCATTTCTTTTGATTAGGATAAAAATTAAGGTTAAGTTTCCACTTAGAGGTCTCTGATGGCAGGGTGGTTGTCTTAATTAGAGAAAAATTCTCTTTGGATAAACTCTTTCTGGGAAAGACTGTCAAGTAAAAAAGCTTTTCAAGCTTTCTGTAACACTGGTTATGCTAGTATGTTAGAGGCGATGTTAACATGTATCTTTCTAATTTTGAAAGGTGATATCTTTTGTATTTTATTTGATTAAATCATATCAGTCTCAAAGAAATGGCATGTTTTATTTCAATTTTATCAAAATTTTGAATTTTGCTTGTGAGAAAATATCCATTTTTAGAGGACATTTAACAATTTGCTATATTAACAAAAATTAGTCTCCTGATTAAAATATTTGTTTACAATGCAGTGAATAATGGCTATTTCTTGGATCATGACATATTCTAAAGTTTTTTGTACAAATCGACAAGAAAATGATTTCTCCTGCTCTTTCATAACTTTGAGATGACTGTATTGCAATGATATCAATCTAAACAGTTCCAAAAATGTAAAAGAATTCTATTGGAGGAAAATTGGCAATTAAACATGTTTTAGAGTGATTGCTAGCTTTCTTTCTTTAAATGTTCTTATTTTTATAAGTTATTGAAAATGTCTTGACTTAAATTGTAAATAAAGAAAATTTAAGTGACTGTTATGATGTTTTTGAGAACTTTTTTATTGGTTTACCTTATTTTACAAAGTCATATTACATTGCTAATCCACCATGAAATTTTGCATAATACAAGGTTATAACATAGCAGACCTTACAATCAAATGTAAGTAACACAAAAGTACAAAAAGAAAAAACTCTCAAGCAAAAAAAAATCATACTTCAATTATCAGTCAACATTTCCTCAAAACCAGTGTCCTTGCCACCGGCAAATTGTGCACCAACTGCACTAGATAACAGAGCACTCACACTGCGCTCTTCACCAGAACCAAAAATATAACCATTCGCTGTGTCAACTGCAGCTCTTACTCTACTAATCAATTCTTTGTTATTAATACTTAGGGGGAGAAATGAGACCAAGCTATAACCATCGATTAAATCTACCAGAGCTTTATTCAATTTCAGCCCTCTTTTGTGAGCAAAAGGATCATCATTCAGTGCATCTAGAAGGTATTCAAGATCTAGAACTTCTGTGTAGAAAGAAGGATGGAACAAGAGTTTTTCATATCGTTCAGTTAAATCTGTTTTTGAAAGAACATTCACATGAGGTAGGCCTATGTTCAACATAGTGGTCAAAGACATTAGCAAAGTTGAGATGAATTTTCCTGCATGAGAAAATGTTCATTAGAAATGGTTACCAAAAACAGGTGACTATTTTGCATTTCTGATAGGGTAAGACTTACCAGGGTCACTGCAATAATGGGAATCAACCAAGTTTATGGCACACAAATGTACACCAAAATTAACCAATTTCTCAGTGATATTCTTCACAGAGCTGTGGTGCGTATACAGCTCCACCTAGAAAGAAAATAAAAGGATCAATTAAAAACTTTTTTAAGGAGTCCGAGGAAGTAGGTATTAATTAAAAGCTACCATGTTATAAAATTTGGTACTTTTCTGTTTGACATCCCACTCAAGTTTTTCTACTATTTCATTTCGCTGCACGATGTTTCTTTTTTCACTTGGGTTGTTAACGCGACTGGTATATATTAAGATGAACACTTCCCAACCCGAGGGGAGAACACAGTGACTGTGGAGAGGAACCAATAACCCTTCAACCAACTTACCCAACCTGTTTGGGCCGAGTAAAATGTTCCTTCATGTTCTAATTTCCCTTCCCTGGCCCAGCCAAGTTCCAATGGAGTACTGCTCCACGTAATTCCTTCATGTTCAAATTTAGTTTAGTTAGTGTTACCAACCCAAGCGAAAAAAAGGAACAACTCGCAGCAAAATGAAAAAGTAGAAAAACTTGAGTGTGGGGTCAAACAGAAAAGTACCTAAAATTTTCATTACAATTTGAAAAAATAAACTTACTTTGGCGAATATAATTTTGTTGAGATAAAAAATATCAAATTTGACAGTTTTTCACCAATTCTTTATTTCATGCACTGTCAACAAACCAATTATAAAATAATTTATAAATGCTTTTTACAGACGCCTTTTTTCCAGATTTTTTTATAGTTTGACTTTTTACAAAATGAACCAGGTTATATGCTTTCAATTGCATGGTGCACCTCTTCCATTAGTTGTTATTTCTTTTAAAAGCCATCATTACGAACAAATACTGTGTTGCAAATACAAATGACGAAAATAAGCATAGTGTACCAGCATTCATTCAACAAAAATCCAATAGCTTTGTTAACTACAGCACCAAATAACAAAGCAACTACAGGACCAAATTGATTTAGAATTTTGAAAAAGAAAAGTTGAATTTAAATTACAGTAAAACTCTGTTACTTCAATCCTGGATAATTCAAAGTAATTCTAAGCTAAGCTCAGTTTCTGACCAACACCATATGATTTTGCATACTTTTTAGTATGGATTATTCAAAATACGTCTACAATGAAATTCAAAACCATGATCTGACCCGGTGACTCGTAAACATTTCGTTTAATTCGAAACCTATACCCCTATTGGGTGTGTAAGTGGAAGATTTACGCATGCACCATAACATCACGTTTTTGTTCTCCATTTCTTGCACACAAAATACATATAGCATTCCAAACAGATGATTCCTTTTTACTTATTTAATAATCAATGTGAAATGAAAGTCGTAGATGATACAAATAAATGAATTATCTTATCCTTGCTTCACTAGACCACTTGCGAAGTTTTGTTTATGCTCTCGGCATGTCACTCAAAGCAAATGGTTTCGTGTGAATGCTCACATTCTCAAGTGGATAGCAAAATTCGAAAACCAAGCTGAAATGAACAGAAGTTGCAAGAACTCCTATTATCTCAATCCTCATGATCTCCCAAACTTTTCTGTAAAGAAGTGATGACTTGCTATGATGACCTTTGGATTCTTTGCACTGTTACTCGACCTTAGAGACCTCTAATTTTTCTCATGAGAAAGTGATGCTCTAGAAAAGACCATGGAATATTGATTTCTGTTAAATAACATTGTACGAAGTTATCAAATGTCATCTCGAAGCAGACTATGCCTTTGTTTTTCCCAATAAAAGTGATGAGCCAAAAATAAAAACTTAGTGGTTTTTCCACAATGTCATAAAAAAAGAGCACAATGTAATATTCCTACTGCTGGTTGTCACATGACTTTAACACTCTCGAAATGTTTGTTACCACCTTGAAATCACCAGTCTGCCTCACAGCATATTGTCATCGTGATCAATTTGTGTGAGACTTGGATACAACAGATCAAAAGGAAGCTAAGTGAAGCTTAAAGATCAGCCTTTTGAGAGCCTATGAATTACAAAGGTATTTAAATTTCATTTATGTATGTTATTAATTGATAGTAGCTCAATAACTTTGGCTAAGATTAATTGTTTGGCTAAAGGAGTATTTCACCTTTATTATGTATGTTATTTGCAACTTTTTATTAGTTAATGCATATTGAGTGTTGTTATTGCATTTCAAATTACACATACTCAGACTATCAGCTTACTTAAGCATTGAATAAACAGGCTGTTACAGTATTCTATTTTACAGACAAGTAATTCCACTCTACTCCTGGTAATTAGAGTGCATCATAATGTAGCTGTAATTTTTCGTTTAAGTTTTCATGATGTGGCCCTACAATAAATAACTTATGAATTTCATCTTTCGGAGAAAGTTAGTTTGCAGTTGACAATGGATGTGTGATTAAATGTGACAAGTGTAATTACAATCTGATACAAGGTAATGGAGTGTAAGTATAGCATTTGATTTTTCCTAAGACATTTTTTCACATGATTATATGCCAAATTAAAGTTGCTTGTTAGAAGATAGGGGTAGACATGTCTACAAAGAGGAAATACAAGGAGCACAGTAAACTCTCGATAATCCGGCACCCCTCGGGACTGGAGTAGTACCAGAATAATGAGATTGCCGGATCAGCAAGAGGCAAAATTTATAGTATATGTTTAAGGAGATAACACACGTGTATTAACCAAAACGGTCGGGCTTGAGGAATACATTTCATTTGCCACCATCAAATTCTACGTAAATTATTTATAAATAATAAAAAATTACCATGAACATTTAAATCCAGTGCATGTGTTAAATGTGCGAGGAAATTACACGATCAATGTGCAGTGCACAACTATGGGGGACTCAATTTGAAAAATAAACGAGTTATTCATCTAACTGCCAAAACAACCAGCTATATGCAGCCCTTAGACCAGGGAATAATTTATTGCCTGAAGGCTTTATACCGGAAGAAACTGGTGCATTATATTATTAGGGAAACTTCAAGAAACATTCCTGTAACCCAAATTAGGAAGCGGAATTTGCTGCATTCAATGATGAACATAGCAGTTTCCTGGGAGGAAACTTCTTCCTCAGTGATTGCAAACTGTTTCTGAAAAGCTGGTTTTGGAACATCAAATTCACCTGCAAGAAGACTTCGCTTGGCCTGAGATGCAAGGTGAAATAAAGTGTCCAACCACTTTTGCAGAATGCATACAATTTGATGAAAATGTGATCACTACTGCAGGATAATGTACTGCTGGAACAAGCATGGACATCCATAGTGAGGATGGATGAATCAGAAGTGGAAGAAGAAGTAGAGAAGTCATCTGAACAACCACATGTTGCCTGTAAGGAGGCATTTGCAGCGATTTCCACCATGGAAATGATGTTATATAAAAGCCTTTGTGTCGACAACAGTCTGGCAAAGGCAATGGGTATAATATCCAAACATGTTCATGAACTGTAAAAACTTTGGATTCAGTTTTTAATAAGAAATAAGTACATGGGTATTATTTTTCAATCTTTGTGCATTTTTCATGCAGTTCTACAATAAGTAAAAGGTTTGTTTTACGCCTCTTATTTAAAGAGTACATATGGCAGAAGAAAATTCACAAGTAATTGCAAAATCATAAGCTGTCATAAAAAATATGATCAAGTTATTTTGAGAGAACTTATTACACCAAAATTCCATTTTTATGTAGTACAGTTTTACCGAAAATGCTGGTTTTATGGAATGAAAAAATAGGTGGTAAAATTTGAATATGGCTCCCTATAGTTTCAAAATTAACCCCTATGCAGTGCTGGCACTTTAATATAAAATATTTATAGACTAATGTTGCATTGTTATATGTACTGTAGTTTTTTTAAATCTATCAACATAATTAAACAATTGTCACTTTCCAAGGTTATTCATATGTGTATTTCGCTATAATTCTATGGTTATATTACCCAATACTGGTTTTAAAGAAAATTCTTTTATACAGAATCCACTTGGTCCCAAACCACTCCGTAAAAACAGGATATTGGTGTATTACAGTCATCTAACAATGGTAGAAACCCTGTAACTTAGATGCAAAGAGCTCAATAGCAACATAAAATTACATAAAAGATCATTTTGAAAGTTTGGAAGAAATTAGAGAGAGTTATATCGTGAAGGTTCCTATCTGTTATCTACATAACAATTCACCCATGCATTTTCCAGGTCTTTTTAGCACACATTTTCAAAATCTTTCGGCTGAGCACACACGGTTGAGTATGTGTCACTGAATGCAAAGGACCTTAACCGTGTCCCTGAGTATACTCAGGCTGCTGTATTTTTCTTCCATTGTGAAATTCTACCGAGTTTTTTCATTCCTTTCTAGAAGTTTATGTGCTGACCATCAGGGGTCAGAAGTAGGCACAATTTTGATTTCTGAGAGGGACTTTTTCGAAATCCTTGGGTAGTGAACTAATGTAATTTACACCGCACTAGCTGAATCTTTCTCTTTACAACCCAAATGCTTCGATTTCAACTTCAGGTATCCTTTACCCTACCAATGAATCCGTTAACCGCTAGGTTATTCACCCTCAATGGGTTTTCCAGATGTCTTTCCTTACCTCAATTCTTGAAAGACCTTTCCCTTCACCTCCGAAGGACGCACACTTTTGGGATCGGTTTTTCAAAGAACTTTTCACAGCAATTATTTGTTGAGCTTTCAAATAAATACACTTAGCATTTTTCCTTCCATTTGCACTCCATAACAGTTTGTTTGTCTTTGTTATTATATATCGTTTCTGTTGATTTTATATAATTTTTGGTATTTTTTATTTTATACCATTTCTGTTTTCGTGATTTCATTTTGATTTTCGTACCCCAAATAGATCGTGAAGGACAATCCAATAGTTTTATAATGTGTTTTTACATATAAATTAGATGAAATTTTATTGCTTTCTTATATACTCATCACTAAAGTTATATTAGTTTTGAAATAGAAATTGTCAAATCCTTGATTTTTACTTTCTCCATACGTAGTATTGGGAAACACTATTGTTTTCATGAAAAAATTGACTTCGAGATTTCAATGGAAATACACGTTTTGAGGTCCCCTGAACACGTTTTGACCATTTTCTCGATGATGTCTGTGTGTGTGAGTGTATGTGATAGCTTTTTTGTGGGTGCTCTAACTCAAAAACTATTAATCTGATCAACATGAAATTTTATATTTAACATTTTTATGACAGTCACAAGAACTGATTAGTTTTTGTTAAAAATCGGACAACTCTTGTCACTTATCCGTTATTTTGAAATATTTTCTTTAATATTAGATAAATGTACTGGAATAAAAGTTGTAGGAAATTTAATTTTCTACATCCTTTGTTTGAAACATTTTCCCATATAATTCAATGTTTAAGAGACATCTTACTTTTTAGCTGCCACCACCACGCCACATACCGACGCCTATAGTTAACAATTGACTCTTAGTTACGTCTTAGTAATGCTCCTTTTTCTTTTCTTAATTGTTGGAGCTTTGTGGCTATTTTCAATATCAGAAGGCTATGGTTTGAGTTTATTTATGTTCTTTGTCAAGTCGAAAAATTTCTCGCAGTTTCTTAAAATATTTATTATTATGTAATCTATTTTGAATTTTTAGAAATATTACAGATATGGAGACAGTCATGTGGTGGCCACATAAGATTTTTTCAATAATATCACATATTTTGAAGTTAAAAAATAAAATTAGTAATAAAACTTTTAAAAAATAAATAAAAGCATTTCCTGAATTGTCTTCCTATGATTTTTCTGAAGCTAAAATAAAAAAACGAATATTTTGGTCTTATATTTAAAAAAACTCGACAGGGAAGCGGTTAACAATCACATTACTGTATTTGAATGAATATAGCTTTTTACTGAATTTTACCATATATATCTCAATTAAAATTCTTTCTATAATAATACTGCTTACCTTTTATTTAAAAGACTAGTATAAAAGTCCATCAATATGATGGTTATGCTAGGATTAAGTTTTAAATTTAAGGCACCATTCTTCCTCCTTTTTCTCTTCCTCCCTCCCATTCTCCCTCTCTCTCTCCTTCTCTGGAAAAATAGACTTCATAGTCTCAATCTCACCTGAATAAAGACATTATCTATCTATCTCTCCCTCTTTCTGTCTCCTTCCCTTTCTCTCCATTTATCTCTCTCATCCTCACTATCCCTTCCTCTCTCTCCTTCTCTGGAAAAATAGACCCGGTCTCAATCTCACCCTAATAAGGAACATTATCTATATATCTCTCCCTCTCTCTCCTGTCTTTCTCCTTTTTCTTCCTCTCTCCCCTCCTATTAAAAGATTCAAAGCATACTTTCCTTATGTATATAGTATAAAGATTAAGACGATAATAGAATCTTGAGGTTTAACAATGGCATGATCGGCAAGGCAACAAATCGTTAAAAAGCTAAAAAATTTCCAATAAATATGATTTAAACATAACTTGAGCGATTTCAAACCATATGCAAAATGTTAGGATAAGAATAAGAAACATTATTTATTTTTCTTTAAAAAGATTTAGGTCCAAAGATCCTAGATCAATTCTTTCTAATTTTAATTTGCAAAAGAGTAAAAGTCTGTAATTCGAAAAATCGATTTTTACATGTTATCTTATGGGAAACAGAAATTACATACTGGAGATGAACCCAGATCTTTTTTGGGATTTTTTTTCGTAAATGACTTTTACTATAAGAATCAAACATTCCTACCAAATTTCAATCTTTTACCTACTCGAAAAGTTTGTTAAAAATAGTATTACAGTTAGTCATAAATACCTAGTTAATATTAGTCGAGCATGACCGGATTTCTTGGCTCATTATTTAAAGAGATTACTAAACAACTGATTGATCATTATGGAACTGAAAATAACTCTTTATAAATGTTACTCAACTTAGGCAAGAAAATATGGTAATTTTTTTTAAACCACAGAGACATTAATTTGAACAAAATACTTTAAAATTATATAAGAGAAAAGTATTTACCTGTCCTGGGCAGTCAAAAATAAAGTAATGTCCTTTAAAGTGGTTAATTTGCTCAAAAAGCCAGTCTACATTCTTCTCCAAGAATTCCATGCAATACACTAGTCCTCCATTTGGTCCAAGATGATAAGTATCCATTACATCTTCAAGAGTTATAAGATTTGCTATGTCAATCGCAGGCGTGTAAGACATTCCATCATTTGCAGGATCTATAGTAAATAAAAATGGCATCATGTACATTTGAATACCAGCTACAAAACTTTTAAGGATTATAGCCCTGGAATTTTAATTTTTTTAATATTAAGTATAAACTATCAAATCTGTTATATTTGGGAGTAGTAATCTGCCACTTTTTGGGAATTCCTAAGAAATTCAGAATGGCAGGCTTTATGGAGCTGCCGTTTCCGCCCGCACTGTATATATGGGAATGTACCTTTAGCCTGATCATAAAACAGTAAGTCACACATGATTCAAGAAATAAACGTGTACTTGCATAACTAATTCTCAATTGGTGTTTTAAATAATTGAATAAATCTAATCGTGGAATGAAAACTTAACCAGAGTAAAAAAATTTAGCTCATGGGGAGTTTTAACCCCCAAATTCTCCCCCCCCCCCATAAATACGCCACTGTCATTACAGCCACTAAGCAAAACATGGTGGGAGAGTAGAATAAAAGTAACCAAAACCTTGACAGTTTCTGCTAGAGAAATTTTTTATGCCGTTAGAAATTACATCTGATGAAACTAAATATTGATACTAGGCATCAAGCCCAATCTCTGGCTTGAAACTGAAAGGATTTCATTTTATTTTTATTAAGATGATATTATGTCGAAAATAAACTTAGTTGATAAAATTTTGCAATCCTAATGTACACATTAAAACAAATGTTTTAACCCCCAAATTCTTTAGAAAATTTGACAAATTTTTGACTGAATATTGAAATGATGAAAGTTTAAATAAATTTCTTGCAACTGCAAGAGATTTAGTAAATGAAGTTGATGCCACTGTCCAATTTACAAGCATAAATACACTTCCCCAAAGAACATTTAAAAAGAGTACGATTATAAGCATCCAGATAGACAATTACAGGATCCAAAAGAAAATTTTATAATTAATTTTTATGCAATAATATGCATTAATTTTATCCATAAAGGAAAGATTTACATATTTATTAAACCATAACAAAGTTATTAGTTTTCTGTAACATTTGAAAAATATTGATGAAGAAAAATTGTAAAGATGAAGATCTAGCATTGATGGATGAAAGTTGACAGGAAACATTGAAAGAGTGAAAATATTTGAAAAAATAAAATCCCAATTGAAATAAAGTAAACCCCTGATTACCTGTGATCATTTCTCATATATCTGATTAGCCGTGTTAATTGGGACTTGGGTAGGTAGGCATGGATAATGGAATAACATGAATAAACTGCATTTTTGAGCAAAAGTTTGTGTAATGACTGTTAATTACTGTAAAAATTTATTTATGTAAAAAAGCCACAGCCCATAAATAAAAATCTATCAATTAAACCAGAAACTGTGACTAGGGTGGAATAAATTAACATTTTTTTGGCAGTGACTACTTTTTCAGACCAGCAGATAGCCGCTAAGTTTGCACAAAAAAGTGGGGACAGTAAAATAATTGTTACTAAAGCATTCACTCATGTTTAATAAATCAGTGAAGTCCATGCCTTTATCATTTTTCATATAAACTGGGAAATTCAAACTAGATTCAGAAAGCAAGGTCACCCGGTTAATTTGATACACAGTTAATCCACACACACATGATCTGGGTTCTACAGTAATTCAATATATTTATGAAAATAATTTAATATAGATTTTCCAAGCTTATCTATAAGGTTGAGAATTTTATTTACTTTTCCCAAAATAGTAGTGGCAATAAAAGAATCTTTTTCAAAGTAAAAAATGAACAATAATTATTTAAGACCCTCTTTGTTACATGATTGAAATTCAACTGCAATATCAAAAGTAAATGAAATTAATGAATCGCTTAATTTTCAAGATGTTATAAAAACTTTTGCAGCAAATAAAGCAGGACAAGAAGAATTTTAAGTTGTTTTTGTAAGATAAATTGATTGATTGTTTTATTATGTAATATGTTATAAAAAAACGTGAATCAGTTTCTTGTTAAAATTTTATTATCATTTCTCCAAGTGCCCAAAATTTTGTCTCAACCTAATAATCCTGATGTTATTCCATAATCAAGGTCATTTAAGTGCTGTACTGCAACCTGGTTGTGAAGATTTAAAAACCAGTAGGCTGCATCATAAGAAGAGTCACTTCTACATTTGAAACATATTTTCTTCATCCATAATAATCCTTATTCTCCCATATTTAAATTTATACAGCCTTGTTAGATACTGGTCAAAATAAATAAGAAAGAATATTGCTTGATTTTTGCAATAAGATAAAAAATTTCTGCAATGATTTTAATGTACTGATCTTTCATCACAGAGAAAATTTGACAAAAGTTTAAACCATCCACATAGAGCAATTACTGGTAATTTTCAGCTAAAATAAATTTTCTAATTTGTAAAATGATATACAATCACAAATATTTTTCATTAGAAATCATTAATAGAAAAACTGGTTTAAAAAAAGGCAATAATTATAGGTCTGCCGCGATCAAATGAACATTTTGGGTGTACTGTGGGTGTGGCCTAATCCCTCACTCCACTTGGCACCCTCCCCTCTCGCCCTTCCTTACCACATGGGCTATCTCTGTCTCAGTCCTTTTCTAACTACACTGTTGCCAAATATTCACAAAACTTCGTCTAGGCAGTCAACTGTAAGCACAGTGAGACTGACAACCTAAAGAGGAGAAGGATAGGCTAGTGGTGGGGTGGGGATAGTCAAGATGACTGAGGGAACTTCCCCTCCATGCGCGGCCAAAGTCTGCACATGTTCTTATGAATGCGACAGACCTATAATGAGATAAATTTCTTTAAAAGTTAATAAGACCAAGTTTTCATGCCACTAATTAAATGTTATCATGTAAAATATTTGTTTCTGTATGCTCAGTTTTTCTTAATACAATCAAAAGTAGTTGATAAACAAAAATAGGGAATATAATTGACGACCATAAAATTATTTAAAATTAATTTTACAAACCAATATTTACTACTGCCACTTTCCTTCCAATTTGTTGAAGAAATTGGCTCATTTCATTGCAGTAAGTAGTTTTCCCACTACCTGGTGGGCCAATAACCACTTGTCCAAAAATACTAGTCATCTCTGGATTTCCTATGAAAGTAAATACACAAATGAGTCATGGAAGCAAGTCATGTGTATTTTTATTACCATTACTATGAACTATTATTATCATTCAGAATATCACTCACCACAACTGGTTTTGCAAAAGAACTTCCTTCAATAATGTAAGAGTTTTCACACTATAATCCTTTAAAGAGATTCCAAAAAGTGCGGGTTTATTGATTTTTAGTTGCTCAAATAAATGACGGGCATAAACATGGCTTTCATCAGTATCACTTCCTAAAAGAGACCTGAAAAATCCATAAATAACTATGAACTATGTTAATTACAAACATTAGGTAGTAGTTCAATGAACAAATCAAATATGCAAATATTTTCTGAATAAAAGAAAAATAAATCCGATTGGTAACCAAATTGTAATTTTTTCCATTAAATGTATTTTTATAGTGACTGGCGCAATAGAAAAATTTTCCTGATATAAATATTCTTCAAGCCCAAATGAAAAACATTTACCATTTAAACATTATGCTTAGCTTCCTACAATACTGATGTCCCCCTTGAAACCTCACATTAGTTTTACCAAAGGAAGCATTTTCAAAAGAGCAAATAATGGCACAAGACAAAGTACTTCATTACCTAGTGTGAAAGACTGAACCTGTGCTGTTACTCTGGACTTCATCTTTATTCACGAGCACCAATGCTCCTACTTTTTTGAACTGTGTTATTACAATTAGCACCTTATCCCTGAAAAAATAAAATTTAATGTCAAATATAAACCTGAAATAAATTACTGTTATGTACAGTGTAGTGCACATGTGATACATAACGAAAAGTCTTATCAAGCTTTCAAAAGCTGAAGAGATGACAATGTCCACATCTGCCAATAAGTATTAATCATGATTTCTCATGCATTTTACAATACTGTTTAACCTTAGCTTAACAATTTATCTAAGTTCTTGAATGTGTACTTAGTTTGTTTTCTTGGGGTAGTTAAAGATAAGAAAGTAGGGCAAAGAGTAAATTACATACAGCAGGTAAAGGACCATTTACTGGGGATGAATGTAGACTTTTATTTCAATTTGATGGTCCTAAGGAATTGTCTGCAATTTTAAAAATTGTAAAAGGTGATCAAATGCTTACATCGGATTTTGAAGTGCTTAGGGAAGGAAAGAGAAAAGTTTATCAGGAGACAGGTAAATCTTAGAAGAAACTAGTACACAAACAACTGTTGGGGAAAACTGGAAGTTTATGAAGGCATGTGCCAGAGAAACCATGCTTCACAGAGATGATTAAAAAGATTGAGGAGAGAAGGTGGTAGAAAAAGGTCAAAATAAAATATGGAATATGTATCAGGAATTCAACTGAAAAACTTAAGAGGGAAACCACAAAAGCGATAGAGAAATGATGGATAGGACAATGGGAAGAAATGTAGGAACTGCAGAAACAAGGCAGAAAAGACTTATTCCATGGAAGAGTAATAGTGACTACCTTAATCCATATAGATTCCACTACAAGATATAAGCCATATGACTTTTAGAAGATGACTTGTAGAATTTTAGAAGACTATTTATGACGAATTTAGAATTTCTGAATGATTCGAGTGGTTATTTAATTCCTGCTTTTAATTTTTGCATTCTGAAGGTTAATTTTAAAAAGATATTCTTATTGTTTTTTTTTAGTTTTCTTGTTTTGTAATACAAAAATCTTTTTCTCCAGTGAATATTTAATAAAACCATTTCATATAATTCATTTTTATTTAAGAATTATATTAAATTTTATTTTTAACATTAAATTCAAACTCAAGGAGTTTATGCAAATAGAAATCTCTTAGCCAGAACCACATAGAGGAGGTGCTATGATCAAATGTTTAATAGAATGATTTTTTTGGCAAAAATAGCTTTGCTAAAGAGAAATACTGGCCTCAAAGTGTCTCTGCTTAGTACATATACATTGGAGGATAAATGTATGTAAACCTTTTTATAAGAACCAAAGTAAAGTTAAACTAAAAGCTGATAAAAAGAAGTGAAATATATGGGCCACAATTGAAGCAAAAATAATGTCTTAACTGAACCAGAAGATGCGAGAAAAAGATGGAAAGAGTATATTTATGAATTACATGACAAAAATCTGCAGACAATAAAATGAGATAGAAAAGGAGGAAGACATGCAATATGGCACCATTGGCCCAGGAATATTGGTTGGAGAGACTGAAAAATTCCAGAGCATACAAAGTCTAAAAAAGCTGTAGAGGTAGATAGCAGTCAAGTATAATTGCTTAAGGATAAAGAAAAGAAGAAGAGTTTTCATGAATTTTCATATAATTTATTAAGGAGAGTGACCACAAAAAATCACATGGCCATTTTTGATTACTTTGAAAGAAAATAATAAAACAACCAAATTCCAAGATTACAGAACAACAAGTTCAATTTTACATGCAGCTCTCAAAGTTTTGGACAGAAAGCTCGAGTATAAATCAAATAATATATGGGTGAACATTCGGAAAGGATGACTTTAAAGGAAAGAAAATTTGAAT
This sequence comes from Tanypteryx hageni, assembly GCA_028673005.1. Lineage (NCBI taxonomy): Eukaryota > Metazoa > Arthropoda > Insecta > Odonata > Petaluridae > Tanypteryx > Tanypteryx hageni. Next base: position 90,802,295 of record CM054116.1, on the reverse strand, counting down.
ACAGTCAGGATTGTTAATTTTGAAAAGACCTTTGATAACATTTTATGGCCTAGGCCAGGGGTCGGATACCAGCAGCTCCTGAACCACATGCTTACCTGTAGCTCCCAAAAGCAACTTTCCTTATTAGAGCAACTAAAATCTCCCCAAACAAAATTGACTACATAAATTATTTTAATAGAAGTTGCAGAAAAATAAAAATTATGGAAATATTATTAGAAGAAACATTGGTTTCACAGAGATAACCGCAACAGGTAAAACAATGACAAGGTTAAGGGGAGGGGTGGATGATTGCCCCATCACCCTGTGGAGCCGCCAATGCTAAGTGTAGCAGAGAGAGAATCAGATTGGCTAACAACATGAAGAAGTGTGAGACAGAGTTGCTCACTCTCTCCAGCAACATTTGTTATAGGAATATTTTATATAGGAATAATAAGAGGCAGAGGAAGACGTGGATAGAGTGAAAAGTTGGTAGTAGCTTAATGAAATCAGATTTACAGGCAACAAAACTTTAAAAAAGTAAAGACATGAGATTTATCATGAGTGAAGAAACACAGGTAAATGGATGAAGAAAAGCAAAATGTGAAAAATTTCACATATTAGGTAATATACTGACTCAAAGTGGCAAAAGTACCATAGAGATCAGGACCAGGTTATGAAACAATAAGAGTTGATGAAGGAAGTTTGAATAAAGATATTTTTAAAAATTAGTGAAAACTTGGAAGTGTGGCAATAGCTATGATGAAAGTAACTTTAAAATCCTCCGAGTCCATACTTTTGTTTTACATAAACCATGGTTGTTTTTTTTTAAAACATACACTGACACAAATCTATGTAACAGTTTTAAAGTATGCTCATGTAAATCTCAATTTTTTAGGAAATATTGAAAATTCTATATTGAGTTTTCTAAATCTTGTGAAAAATGAAAACAATTTTGCAATGCAAGAATTTCTAACTGTGAATTTAGTATAAAGGTGCTCAGCTCACTTTCAAACAAGCAAAATGAGTTTGTAAAACAACTTATTTAGATGATTCCTTTCCATTATTCATATGTATACAATAAGACTGATCATAAAACTACTACCTTTCAAGCATATTCCTATAATAATAAAAGCTAATCTCATTCTGTCAAGCTGTGTGAAACATTATGAATTAATGCGAAAACTTGAGAATGGTTTGTTCGATTTCTATGAATATTTTGCTCGATTACCTTGCAGGTTTAAAACAGGTTATGATAAAGGCATGGGTTTATTCCAGAGGTTTATTTTCTGTATATGATTAACATATGAATGGGTGTAGGATATTTTTTGTTTATACTTTAAAAATAGCTAAAATAAAGATTCGAGCTCAGAACTTGAATGTGTTAATGCTAAAATAAAATTTATTTATTTTTCGGTGAAGAAACCTTGAATAAGTTCCAAATTAACTTATAAATTGATTTCAAATCTGAAAAAAACAAGGAATTTTAAACAATTTGAAAAATTATTGTTGCCATGACCACTTAATGCATAATTGACGCATTTGAGCTCACCAAATAATTGCTCTTTCATGTCATATATGGGCTAATTAACAAAATATAATTGTTAATAGACAACAAATTTATATATGTGCAACAAAAATTCAATTTGTAAAGAAAGGAGTTAACCTATAGTAATGGAAATACGTCAGTGGTCAGTCTGATCTCATCAGTTTTAGCAGAATGGATTTTATGGCAGTAGTGCCTTTCCTCCCTTTGATGTTAATGAAATGAATATGAAATATTTTTATCTGCATTTTAAAAAGTCAGGCATAGAGTGACAGAGAATTAGATATTACTTTTTATTTGTCTTCAACTCATTTATTCACTTCTTTTGTCTGGAAATTGTTTTATGACATTATTATATTAATATGAAATTAGGGGGATGCCCATTGAAATTCAATGGTAAAGTTTTTCATGAAATAAAAAATGAACAAAAATATACCTTGACTTTCTTTGGATGGCAGGAAAACAAACTTTCGTTCTTTTAGGTGTTAGTTGCTTCAAGTCTCAAACTCCTACGATGATTCTAAGTAATTTTAATATGCGAATGATTAATGTTCTACATTCAAATGTATTCCTTCTCATAAATAACACAACGAATGTTGTTTACATTGGTTGCTATGAAAATCATTTCCCTCTCCTTCCTTCTCTCTCTCTCGTATTAAAAGCATTCCAAGCACGCTTTAACCCTTAAGGATTGAAATAACAATAGGATTTAAAGGTTTAACAATGTAATTGGTTGGCAAGGCAACTTCCCATTAAAATGGCAAGATTTCCCTAAAATATATGAATTAAACATTTAACATGAGGGATTTTGAATTGCAGGTGGAAAAAGATGAAGAGAATAAGAAACTTTCTAATTTCTTCTTTAAAATGATTTAGATCCAAAGATCATACGTTAATTCTTTCTAATTTAGATCTCAAAAATAATAAAAGCCTGTACATAAAAAAGTCAATTTTTACGTGTTATTTTATGGGAAATGAAAATGTCTTCCTTGGAGTCGAACCCAGGATTTTTTCATCATCGCCTTAAAATATGTAAATCAGCATTCCTGCAAAATTTCAAAAATATATCTTGATCTTTTATGGAGTTATTTGCATGCACAAGACTGCTTCAGGCATGTACACACATATGATAGAGAATTAATATTATAGATACATTCAAATTAATAAAATTTTGTAGATAAGAAAATCATAGTAACTGTAATAAGGAGAAAAAAACCCAGGACCCAGAAGAGGAGATTAAATATTAAAATATTAATAAATTAATTGACCAAGCAGCAGAAATATAAGTGATAAACGAATTTTATAGATTATTATTTGTACACGCCTTGACAACACAACAGAGCTTAGCACTAATGCAAAAATGCAGTATATAGGTAATTAGTATATAGAAATACTAATTATTAGTGACATAACATTTGAATTTCAAATAATCTATAAGTACTTCCATCTCTTTTATATTTTGATATGTAATTTGTATAAAATTCTTATTCACTAGCTTATGTTTTATCCTGTCACATGACCCCACAACCCACTTATCCCTGAAAGGGGAATGGGGAGGCCATATGCCAACCCTTTTCCCATGGGCCATGTAAGCTCTTAGCAGCCCTGAATACAAGTTCATAATATACAGGGTGATTCAAAAGGTAAAGCCAACCAGCAAGGAGGATGTTAGAGGAGATGTTTAGAGTAGAAAATGTAAATAAAATTTCCTCAATTCGCTACCGTTTTCGAGTTACAGCTTTTCATTACAAACTTTTAACGTACAACAAATTGATCATTCACATGTAATAAGACAGATTGTTGCTTTTTTATGAAACATGTTTTAGTATATAATTTCAGAAAATCACAGAAACGAGCTTGTCCATTCAAAGTTTGTCATCAGAGCAAATACTCGAAGTGGCCTCTTCCTGCTCCACAACGGTGTCGAATGGAGCTTTTCATATCAGTCAACATCCTGGGCTGGCCTCTAATATCTTCCGCAGCTATAAGAATTCGACGAAGATTTTCCCTGTCCTGAACTACAGTGACATAAACATTTCTTTCATCCAGCCCCACAAAAAGAAATCCATTGGTGTTAAATCTGGAGAGCATGGAGGCCATGACACTGGACACTGTGAATATTCATTACACCAACTCTTGTAAATCCTGACTCATCGGTCCACAATACCTGGTTCAGGAAGTCTGATTCATCTACAATCTTGTGTAGAAGCCATCGACAATACTTGAGACGACACTCATGGTCCCTTGGAGTTAGCTCTCACAAAGGTTGTAGATGAAAAGGATGCAAACCTTGTTCATGTAACACACGCCACACTATACTTTGAGGGAGGCCTGTTTGATACGCAACACATCGAGTGTTAGTTGATGGATTATCGTTTACAATATCCAGCACTACTTCATCATTTCGTACATTGCATCTAGGGCAACCAACATGATGCCTTGGTTGTATTACACCTGTCTCCCAGCCTTCGGTGTACGGCTTCAAACACAAACCTTTTAGGATGCCTCCATTGTGGAAATCGCAACTGATATTCCCTCGCAGCAGCTGCAGCATTACCATCACCGAAACCATAATCATAATGCATGTCGCGATATTTGGCATTGCTGAACATTTCCAGGTCCGTTCCTTATGATCACCTCTTTTAAACTGAACTAGTAAGTGCAGGCAGTCGGTATGCACACAAGTACGAGTTGAGGTAACCTCCAATGACTGCCTAACCAGTCAAATTGGTCTAGTAAAGATTATTTCCAGATGGCTGTCTTAAAAGTTTTATTCTGTTGTACAAAAACGGTATCGAATTGAGGAAAATTTTATATACATTTTCTACTCCAAACATCGCCCCCAACAACCTCCTCGCCGGTTGACTCTACCTTTTGAATCACCCTCTATAAGCAATCATTACTGGAAATATAATATTTGTTATTCCAATGATTAAGCATCTTTCAATTACTAATTCTAATTAATAGATAGATGAAAACATTTTACTGGTGCTAACATACATTTGCACATTTTGCAATTTGAAAATTCTTACCTATAGTTACTAATAAAAATGTCACAATGTTCTCCTTCAATTAGGATACCCAATGCTTTGTAAGTTATAGGAGATGTTACATTAGAGGTCAAATCAGGTTGATAAGATTTTTCAAGAAGTGCTGATTCCATAGCGCTACATCCCAGTCCTGTAAGAAAGAGGAGTTGATTTTTAATTAAAAAAGCTGTCATATACATGTACTATAGGGTGATCAACCATACCAAATTTGGAGGGACAGTCCCTCTTTTTCCTCACTCGTCCCTCCTTGCTAAATGTCACTATTTGTCCCGCTTTTGAAAAATATTGATTAATATCCCAAATTGTCATTTAAATCATCTGGTCACACCAAGCTATCTGATATCTATTGCATCTATCTATCTAAGGCTCACTCATCAATAAATGCACCACAAACAAGCCACTGTAATCTGTCCCTCCATATAGTCGGCAAATATTTGAAAATGTCTCTCTTTGACTTCCAGAAAAGTTGGTCACCTTAAATTGTACAAAAATATGATAAAAATAAGGTTAAATATAGAGTAAAATCCCATTATCCTGTTAATTGGGACCTGGGTAGGTACGGATAATCGGAGAACATATATAATCTGCATTTTAAAGGCAAAATTCAGTTAAATCATGTACAAATTTATTTATGCAAAAACAGGTCACATGCCTTAAATAAAAAGTGGAACCAGAAACTGCAATTTGGATGGAATAAATCAATAAATCATTTTTCTGTTATTCTTAACTTTCCAGAATCCATCATTTTCCAGCAATTTATATGCCTTTTGTTTTTATCACACTTTAATGCAGCTGCCTTTTAAGCAAGTGAGGTAAATTCTTGTATGAAAAATCAAAATGATTTTTTTAATAAATTCTATCATTGTAAAAATAAGTAAAAGTATTATCGATTGAGTTCCAAAAGTGACACTGATATGAATATTTACTACTCTCAGCATCACCCAAGAAATGTAAATTGAAAATAAAAATAGAATATTTAAGAGTGATATATAAAACTGTATAAGATACTACTTTGGCATAAAATTTTGTCACTTGAAGATTTAAGTCTATATATAATAGACCAGTGATTCTCAAGTGGAGTCACCAGAAAATTATAAAGCAGCCACCAGCAAAGTTATATTTTAAACATAGTCAGATTTTTCACAAATACAGTGTCATTTACTATATCAGTGGTGCCAACGCTTCTCAAATGTGGTGAACAGTGCTTAAAACAAGTTATATGATCATTTCATTTTTCCAAAGTTGAAATATCTATGATTTAAAAGAATTATCTCAAAATTTTATTGTATTTATGTCGATATATCTGTTTATTTTGTGAATTCTGAATAAATGAATGGGTTTGAACGTGAAGAATTTAGTGAACGAGTGATGGTAAGGAAACCTTGTCATGTCTAATGGCTAGGGAGCCCAAGAATTCCACCTGACACTTACAGAATACTGCCATCCGTATTCTCTGCCCCCCATCGTTTACTCATCATGGATTGATTTCTCAAAATTAGTCATTTTGTTGCCTCGTCAGCAATTTCCACACCTTAGAAAATTTGCTAAGTGTTACATCTGTCGATTTGCAAGCACATATGGGTGTGAGCAAATTTTCTCATCCATGAAACTTATAAAAAATAAACAACACTCATGACTCATTGACTCGAATTTGGAAAACTTGCTGCCACTTGCAACAAAAAATCTACAACCCAATATAGAAAAGTTGGCAGAATGGAAATTACACCAGATATCGCAAGATAAGATTTATTTTTATCATACTCTTATACTCACTTAATGCATGCTTAGAACTAAGTGGTGCGTCAACACTTAGGCACTGGAAAAATGGTGCACAATAGGTAAAAAAAAGGTTGGGCACCGCTAATTTATATCTTCACCATTTCATGAAATCAACCCAGAAAATCTTACGGCAATGCAAAAAAGGCTTTCATTGTTTTCAGGCATAGCAAATAATTGGAGATACATACAGTATGCATTAATGCAACTTTGTAGAGATGAACAAATGAAAATTCTATTTAGTTGAACAAATGAAAATTCTATTTAGTGATACACAGAGGCATAACAATAGGGTGGCATGAGTGGCCAAAAGCCATGGGCCTTGGAGACCAGGAGACCCTCGAATTTTTCCAAATATAGAGAAAATAACGATGCTTATGATTTTTTCATCTTAATTTCTAAATGACTTTCCAGTTTATCATTATTTATGGATAGTATATTGTGGCATATAAGTCGAGGTCAGTTTTTAGCCCAAAAGTGCATGATTAGGCATATACTTGCCATATAGGTCGAACCTCTACTTTCGGATACTAAAAAATACCAATTATGAAAATTATCAAAACCAGCCATGTTCTTATGACAAAATATTAATTTATTAAATTCTTATGATCAATTTTATGATCAATTTTCTATCAGTATCAAAGAAGAAAGAAAGAAGAACTGTAGGTAATTTTCCTTTTAACAAGTTGCTATAATTTATAAATTTGTTTTTTATATATTGTCCCATATATGTCTAGTTTAGTTAAAGTATCCCGATTTCGGTGGAAGTCTCACTTTTGAGCTGCATGTCCCACTGCCCCCAAAAACTTTAGGAGATGCACAATTGTCCTGCTTTTGGATATACTACTGATAAATGTCCCATTTATCCAAACTTTCTACCAGTAAACTATATGATATGACCAAAGTGACCAGACGCCCTGGATTTGTATTTTCTGTCAAGCATAGTCAAGTGTACCGGAAAATGCCCCGCATTGTACATACATTAGATTCTCAATCCTATTGGAATTTTCATTTCAGGACTTTCTATATGACCAATGATAAGCACATCTATTAATGAAGCTAACATACACTGTAGATTGGTTACTTTGCTCGATAAATGCTTAAACCATGGAATATACATTTTTGGTTACATTGCCAGGAAATAGCCAAAAGTCGAGCGGCATGTCAAATGCTAGTCGAGTGCATGCATCTGAATGTGAAGTTTGGTGCTCGATTTCCCGAAATAATTCATGCATTTTGATTTGTTTCATTCTTTGTTTCTTTCTCTTGTGGTGCGGTAGTGTGTGAGAAATGGAATAAAGCATACATTTATAATTATTTCCTAAAAAATTATACTTTTATACTCTTTGTAAATGGACTAGTAAATTTTCCTTTGCAAAGTTTTTTTTTAAATCCAGCAATAACTATTCTAAAACCTGGTCACTTTAGTTATAGTGATTTTTATATATTTTTGCCATTATGTTTTCAAATGCAATGTAAAAATATCAATACAAAAATTCATAAAAATTTCAATGCATTGTTGTTTTTCCTCGTTAAACCTCTTCGGTGCCTTACAAAGAATACCAAATACCACTTAGATCCAATATTTAACAATGCAGCCACCACAACATGGCTGGTGGGCACAGAGCCACAGACGTGACCATGATGAGTTTTTCTCCGAGAACCACGGTTAATAGAACATAAATAAAAATATTTCAAACTTATCATCAAGGATGACCTTGGTAATAAAACAAGCTTAGTTCAAGTTTTAAAAAAATCATTTAACAGTTCTTCTGTGATTTTTCTCGCAGGGAAATTAATCTATAAAATCATTAAAATTATAAAAACAAAAGAAAAAACAAAGTTACTGCCATTATTTGAGAGAGAAACTGCAAATGGTACAAATCATCTTCCTGTATTAGACAATGACAGATAAATTATCAATAGCTGTTAACATCAAAATTCGACATAACAAAATGATATTATGCCGGTCAAATGTGAGTTGCATGAAACAATTTAAGGGGGACATTATGCTCATTCACTAAATTTTGAAGTGGAGGATTAATCATAAAAACTTAATGAAAAAATTGTTGTGGATTCCAAATATAATGTGAGCTCAATAACTTATTTTGGCTTTTATCTTTTCTTAATACTGGAAAACCATATGTAACAAAAAATTCTGAATTCCAATTGTTACTCGTAAAATATCCTTTTCAATTACTATTACCTCATTAAAACCTACTTTGTGGTAATAGTAATTAAGATTTTTAACATAGAAAACTTTTTTATAGATACAAAAAATGACAACTATGGAAACTGTCTAAAATGGTAACATTTTTTTTAATTTTCACAATTCTAAATTATTTATTTATTATAAGGACAACTAATATTGAGGCAAATTGTCTTGACTTGCTGAATTTACTAAGGTTTTAATTATGTATCCTAAAAGATTAAGAACCAAGCATTATCTTAAATCAATTTTTAATTGCTAGAATTCATAGTGTGTCAACAATTATATGTTTTAGACAAACAATGTATCAAGAGCATCCTTGAGAGAGATCATAAGCAATAAAAGTTGACCTTCACAAAAAGACAAAATGTAAAATATATATTTCAATAAAAAGTTAACATTGGGTTTTCTCTTGCTCATTGCTTTCAAGCTTCTGAGATATTTCAGTTATCATTCTTCTATAATAGAAATCTCTATATTCTTCTGGAAGCGATTCCAATAGCTTTGTAGCATTGTGAAGCATTTGAAGAGCCTAAAATGGAATTAAAAAATCAATTACTGATTCAAATAACTAAATTGCTTCTTGAGGAATTTTAATAGGAAAAATATCAACGATGTCCCTCCGTCAAATGTTTACAGAGTATGAATTGTGAATACAAACGATGGTATAATGAATAGAGTGATTGACTGGCTATCATTTTGCTCACCCTTGCGGCAGGTACAGGGTCTTTGTTGCCATATGTATCCTTTTTGTCATATAAATTCTCCTCCAAGTTCTTCCAAAATACATTAACTGCTACACTAAAATCTAATGGCTCGACATTGTGAAGCCAAAGAGCTGGGATGAAGAGAATATCCCCAGGAATAAGAACGCATTGGTATTTTCTAGCCAGTTTAAACCTAGGAAATTCTGGATTATCAATGTCATTTGGGTCCAAGATTCGTGATTTATCACCAATTAAATACAAGTTGAGCGCATCATTGGGATCAAACAAGATAACCTTCTTCTTTCCATGTACCTGTACAAGAACATTATCCATGACATCGTAGTGCGTCCACAGGCATAAACCAGAAGAGCTTACACGGAGTACACTGGAGAAAAACTTTTGCTCTTCAAAAAGTTTAGGAAGCTTTAAGTCCTTCGATAGACTTGGATAATGCTCTGAAAAAATAGCGACATCTGTGCCTCGCGGTTCTATTCCAAGAGACCTAAGGTAATAAAGTTCTTGAGGATGAATGAAATAATCGTCCTGAATACTTTTTGAAGCCCTTCTAACTAGTTCATCAAATGGAAGTGTCTTGTAAGCAAAATTCCTCTTAATAAAATCCATCCGAGGATTAGGACTGACATGAATTTTCACTGGCGCACTTCCAACTTTCTCACACAGATATTCTGGGGACCAGTTTTTGACACAATCGCCAATATCTGTTCCTCGTAAAATTGCCGGTTTCCTCAGACAATTTATATGTTCTATAAAAGCTTCAAGCTCATTTTTTTCATATAATATAATTTCTATTTCCTCCATATTCATCCAGAAAATTGGCAGCTTAAATCAGTAAACAAAGATAAAAAATGTACAAGTAAAATTCGATAAAATCAAGATCTCACGTTTAACTAAATATTACAATCAAGAGAGTAAAACTCACTTCATAAACTGCCACGGGAGCAATATCTTGGCTATATAAAGTCAGCAGGCTGTAAATAACACCCAATTATTTACCGTTTCATAAAAATACTAAATCACTATGCGGTTACAGCTGCGCAACTTGTACAGTTTTGTTTCAGTAAATATCGTTGCGCTTATTGTAAATTATTGGAGCGCATTATAAAATGTATTCATAAATGCATAAAATTGCTTTGTGATTTGAAAAATGGAATAATAGCTTTTAGCTTGCATTGTTAATGCAGGTGTTAATCATTTATGTAGTATATAAGATAGAAATCTTTTGTTTGATATCGAAGTAAGAAGGAACAAATAATACGATCCATTTCCCGCTTAATAAAATGGTAGTTCGTCCTTCGTCTTGCTTTGCAAAAAGATTAAATTAGCATAAGATACATCTCTCTTGATGATTTTATAATTTTCTAACAACATTCAGTAACTTTGATGTCTGTGTACAATCGCCAGATTTCAGTTTTGGAATTGCGGAACAACGCCTTTTTACGCCCGGCATAACCAGTCTTTCTGGAAATATCATTTCCCCAAGAACTGAAAAAATTGCTCAGTCAAGCACAGGTCTCTAAGTGAAGGCTTTTGGAAAAGGTGAGTACAGTTTTCATCAAAATATGGTTATGATTTCCTCCCTGTCTGCACTTGAATTGAGTAAAAATGCTAGAAAAATAATAATAATAAAATTTATGTATAATGTGTACTCATTGTCAGCTGTAGTGATGTTACTGATAGATTGCAGGTATGTTGTAAGACATACCTATTCCGGTGGTATTTCACGGGAAACAGGTTGAAAAGCTAATGAGATTGCAAGAGAATACATTGTTATTTTATCCTCATACCTACTTTAAAACTATGACGATGAATAATGGCAAACCCTTTTTGTCTGGTGTGCCAAAAAATAGGCACAAATTTTTCGGCTGGCCAATACTACTGCACTATCTATATCCATCTGCTGCTATGGTGGGTTGCAGCCTGCAGTGCACCCAGTGCTGAGCTAGTGGCTCCAGCTCCCACTTTCTCACACTCAGCATAATCTTACATACTATTGCCTGTATTAACTTTGCTCTCTTTATGTACAAATATCTGTTTTCAATTTACTTTCACATTTAAGAAAATTTGTTCTTAGTTTACATTTATTTGTTGTTTTTGTTAAGGATGTTTTACACTTTATAAACAAATCAACCACTATCATCATCATCATAGGTAGTCTGTCCGTAGACAGGTCCGTGATTATTCATGGTTAAACCTGGTTCTCCATATACTCCTATTTTCCGCTGTCCTCTTTATATCTTGATAACTCTCTTTCCCTTTCAAATCGTCTATCAGCTGAAACCTTTTCCTACCTCTTTCCCTTTTCCCATCTAGTTTTCCTTCTAACACGTCTTTAATCATACTCTCTCTCCTCAGGTAATGTCCAACCCAGTTAGCCTTCCTCTTTCTGATAGTCTGTATAATCATTCGCTTCTCTCCTATTCTTCGTAGCACTTCATCGTTTTTCATCCTATCTGTCCATTATATCTTCAACATTTTCCTCCAAGTCCACATTTCAAAGCTTTCCAAGTATTTGATGTCATTTTTCCTTAGCGTCCATGTTTCTGCCCCATACAATGCTATACTCCATGCGTAGCATTTTATCAACTTCTTGCGGATATCTTCCCTTATATTCCCTGTAAGTAGTTGTTTCTTTCTCCTGAAAGCCGCTTTTGCTTTTCCTATTCTAGTTTTGATCTCATCCGTACATTTTGCCTCTCGTGTTATGATACTTCCAAGGTATTTATATTCTGAAACTTGTTCTAATGGCTTTCCCCCAATAGTTATGTTCAGATTCTCTTCTTTAACCGATATTCGAATGTCCTTGGATTTTTCTGTTTTTATTTCCATACCGTATTTTCTACCTGTTATCGCTAGTCTATTTATCATTTTTTGTAGCTCCTCTTCCTTTCTTGCTAGAAGTACTTGATCATCTGCGTATTTTACTGTTCTTATAATCCTTCCTCCAATTTTGAAATCCCCTGTGCCTTCTAAAGCTTCTTGCATTAGACTTTCTCCATATATATTGAATAGGGTTGGCGATAGGCAGCAGCCTTGTCTTACTCCTCTACTGATATTTATTCCGCAGGTGTCCACATTCTCAAACCTGACCTTTACAACTTGATTCTCATATAGATTCCTAATCAGTCTCCTGTCTTTCCAGTCTACACCTATATCCTTTAATATCTTCATCAACTTGACCCAATTTACTCTATCAAAGGCCTTCTGCCAGTCTATGAAACATGCGCAGATATCTTGACTGTATTCTATTGCCCTTTCTGATATGATTCTAACTACTCCTATAGCATCTCTAGTTCCTCGTCCTTTTCTGAAATCGAATTGATCTTCCCCTATTATTTCTTCTGCATTTTTCTCCAGCCTTTTATTAAGAATCCTCGTGATGATCTTCGATGTGTGTGACAGAAGGCTTATAGTTCTGTAATCTTTACACTGCATTGCCTTTGGCTTCTTCTTTAGAGGGATCATTTTTACTTCTAGGAAATCCTGAGGCCACTCTCCCGTGTCGTAAATCTTATTAATTAATTTCATGATCGCTTTTAGTCCTTCTGATCCTATGACTTTAAGTATCTCAGCCGGTATTCCATCGCTGCCCGTGGCTTTCCCCTTCTTTAGTTCCACTATCGCTTTTTCTACTTTGCTCTCCATAATACTTGGTCCTAAGTTGTCTTCTTCATTGTTTTCCTCATTTTCCAGTTCTATTTTTGCCGCTCCTGCCTGTTTGCTGTATAATTCCTTAATGTATTCTTCCCATTCCTGTGCTACATCCTTTGTTTCTGAGACTATCTTCCCATCCGTATTCATAATTCCTTTACCACAAATTCCATTAGACTTCTTATCTTCTAATTCCAGTGCTCTAGTATACATCATATTGTACCGTCCTAACTTCTCCATTTGTTCTATTTCATCACATTTTCCTATTATCCAATTTTCTCTAGCTTTATCTGTTACCCTTCTCAACTCATTGTTTATACGCCTATAGTTGGCTCTACCTTCTTCACTGTTAACGTTTTTCCATTTTCGTCTCTCATCCATTTTCTCCAGCATTTCCTTCGTGATCCATGGTTTTCTGATTTTCTTCTCTTGTTTTCCAATCTCTTTATCCAAGGTATCCTTGATACTGGTTTTAATTTCATCCCATTCTATATCAACGGTCTTCGGTTTGTTTTCCAACTTTCTTAGGTTATCTTCCAACTTCATGCTGACTACATCCTGCCTTTCTTTCAGTTTTTCTAGTATCCAGGTCTGTCTTTCTCTTCTCGTTTTTCTTATTTGTTTGAGCTTTGTACTCACGTCAAGTATTAGAAGGCTGTGATCTGAATCAATGTCTGCTCCTTGCAATGCCTTGGCGTTCTTTATGCTGTTCCTGAATCTTTGTTTTACAAGGATGTAATCTATTTGGCATCTCATTCTATCTCCTGGGCTTTTCCATCTGTATAACCTTCGTTTATGGTTTTTGAACCATGTATTAGTCACTACAAGGTCATTATTGATGCAGAATTCTACGAGTTTCTCCCCTCCTCGATTTCTCTTCCCAAGTCCGTATTGCCCGACAACATTTTCTTCCTGTCCTTCTCCGACCATGCTGTTCCAATCTTCCATTATTATGTAGTTTACCTTTCCTCTTCCGTCTTCTTCGTAAATTTCATTAATTTGCTCATAAATCTCATTGATTTCTTCATCTTCATGAGCTGACGTTGACATATATACCTGGATTATCAGCATATCCACTGGGACTGCTTTTAGCTTTATTGCCATCAGTCTATCGTTTGTTGCTATTATCTTTGTCACGCTTTTCATCATATCTTTCCTAAGTACCAGAGCTTTCCTTTCCTTTCCCCCCTATTTCCTCCAGAATAAACTACCGTGAATTCTTCCGAGTCGAACTGTCCTTCTCCCTCCCATCTAGTTTCGCTTAGCCCTATAATGTCAACTCTATTTCTTCTCATTTCTTCTTTCAAGTTCTATAGCTTTCCTGCCTTTCTCATAGTTCTTACGTTCCAAGTCCCTATTCGTAATTTACTTTCGACAAATGTTTTCCTCAAGGCAGTCCCCGCCCGGAGATCCGATTGGGGGACTATTTTACCTCCGGATTGTTTTACCTCGAGAGAACTCATATTGTCCAACCATATAATCTTTACTAGGGATTGTAATGTGGTAGTTTCCCTTTTGCTTTCCACATCGCAGTACTGTAGCCGTTCAAATCGTCCTGATCACGCCTACAGCTGTATTGGATATAGACCCATCCAACATCATTTGTTTTCGGCTCTATACCATACTGACAGTACTGCTGCCTACTGCCAGGCACTAGTGATAGTTTTTTTTTATAAATAAAACCTCCATTCGAGGGGTTTGAACCCCCGAACTTTGCAATAGAAAGCCGACACGCTAACCACTACACCACCAATTCCAACCACTATATTCACATAATAATAATTTTATTTATTAATTATCAGGAATAATGTTTTTTGTATTTAATTCTAACTTCTTTTTTTGGCTTATCTCACTCTTTAATTGAAGGATGAGATACCTGTTTTTCATGTTAATCGCTATAACCTCATCTCCTCCTTTTTTCGTCAACTACATAAATGTGGTTGTGTTGCTATTTGCTGTAGACCTAGCATGTACATGAAATGCCTCAACTTCAATGATAGTATTGAACGAGTATTTGAATGCTCAATGACATTATTAAAGGTAGAAATTGATGGAATAATATGAAACTATGCAGAATGGCATAAACTGTAATTTGGGAATAACTTAGAAACAGAAAAAAATACTGCTATGACCAGGAATCGAACCAAGGTCTTCCACTTGCTATTCTATATTCTACCACTGAACTACCGTAGCAGATAATCTTTCCTGTTTCTGAATGCTGGTGTTTTTCTTAGTTAGGTCCGGGCTAGCCAAGCTAGTATCAACCAGCTTGGCTAGGGGTTTTCTTTGACGTTCTCATGGAGGTCGTCCGTTGGGGTTGGTTGATACTAGCTTGGCTAGCCCAGACCCAACTAAGAAAAACACCCGTGTTCAGAAACAGGAAAGATTATCTGCTACGGTAGTTCAGTGGTAGAATATCCACCCGGCAAGTGGAAGACCCGGGTTCAATTCCTGGTCATAGCAGAATTTTTTCTGTTACAAAGTTATTCCCAAATTACAGCTTATGCCATTCTGCATAGTTTCATATTATTCCATCAATTTCTGGCTTTGGCAACATTATGCTATCTGGAAAAACTTTCTCATTACAAAGACAGGCCATAAAACCAATATTTAGAGTATCTTTTCACACACCTGGTAAACCCCTTTTCTCATCTCTTAACATATTAACTCTACCTTTATTATATATCCTCAGTTGTGCCTCTTTTGTTAAAAATTACCATAGTAAATTCCTCACCAATTCTGATTACCACAACTACCAAACCCGTGTTAAAAATGACATCTATTGTAATAAATATTCATACACTCTTTGCCTAAAGGGCCCCCATCATTCTGCACCAGTTATTTTCAATAAATTTCCGAAGGCTATAAAATCACTTTCTTATCCCCGGTTATTTAAGAATAAAGTGAAAAAATTACTGCTAAGTAAATGCTACTATAGTGTAAATGAATTTCTCACAGACAAATTGTAATGTAATATATTGTTTAAGTATTGATATGTTCATTTGCTATATTTATAAATTATCATAGTTCTCACGGACAAACTGTCAATTTGAAATGTTAATGGTGATAATGTTGGTGATAATTATGTTGATATTGGTGTATTTTATATGTATTTAGTGTTTTTGCCCATTTTTCTTTCTTTTTGTTTTATGTACCTTGACATATTCCATGTCCAACACTGTTGACCGATTGGAATAAATAAATATTATTATTATTTAATTCACATAAGTACAGTACAATAATTTTAACTTTCTTCCTTTTCGGTTGGTTTTCTTTTCACTTTCTGATATTTCCATTGCACACTTCTTCATTAGAACTAAAACTAAATTCTGTATCGGAATCAATGTATCCATAAACTTAAGAATGTCTTCGTCAAGCACATTTTCATAGCTAACATTGGTCATTATGTAGAAGCGTATCAAAAAAATGACATACAAAAAACTAGAGGTGGGACGAATCCAAAATTTTCTCGAATCCGAATCCTAAAAGGTTCTTGAATCCCTCAAATCTCACGAATCTGAAATCTCTCAAATCCTTCACATAAGAATAATAGAAAAAAGAAAAAACTTAAAATTAGCAGTTTTTAATTAAAGCAAAATTTGAAATCTGCGTTTAATGAAAAATAAATTTAAGAATACAGTTTTTAAAAATACACCTATATTTATTAAGAAAATACAAATGAAATTTTGTTAATGAAGTACATAATTAAAATTCTTGAATCTTGAAGTTCATTTTCTCAACATAATTTGACAAAAATATTTGAATATCAGTTCAAATTTTTTACATTTTTCCAAAACCTTTTTAAATCAAAGCAAGTGTAGAGGGGGGAGGATTATTTCAAGAGTTAACATGGATAAACACTAAACATGGAACACTAAATTCTCTCCAGAAAATTAAGAAAAATCAAAAACTTGTTTATTTTAAGAGTTCATAAAAGTACTGAACACTTTTAGGACAATCTAAAAGAGCAGAAATCTTCAATGGAGATTTTTATTTAAGAAAACTAGCATTCGAACTCGCTCTGGGTCGCCACGAGGTGATATTGATGATCTGGTACCACTGAAATTGCAACAATCGCGTTCTTTTTTAATGAACGCTTCTTTTGGACATCAATAAAACTAATCTTTCCAAAGTTTTGAGTTAAAATGTTTAACAGTTTTTTAGGTTAGGATTTGAATGACGAAAAAAGCACGAAGATTCAAGTTTTCGAATCTCGAATCTTTTTCAAGATTCGCAGGATTCGAGGAATCGAATGTCCCATCCCTACAAAAAACAGTACATTCTAGTCAAAATAACTACATAAAATTTATATCAGGAAAAGAAAAAAACATTAAATATGAAAGAATAAACAGAAAATACTTTTGGGAATTTTAAGGAAGGATTGTGGAAGAAATAACAACGCAAACTCGAGCTCGAGTATACTCAATCGCAGCACTGAGGGACCAATTTCCCCTGCTCAAGTATACTCGAGCGCAGCAGTGAAAGGGTTAATTTAATAATAATCATTTATTTTTGTCCACTGACAACATTACAGTTGTATAGGATAAGTCAAATTACAAAAGACACAGAAAATATTAAATGAGAGAAAGAGAAGTTAATGGTGCAAAGTAATTTAAAATTGCAAAATTAAGTGATAAATTAAATAATACAAATTACAGATAACTCAAGTACACATAATATTTAAATAATACAAAGAAAAGATAATTATACAAAAGAATAAAAATATTAGGTTCTTAGCAGAACCCCCCGCCATGGAAAAATGATTTTCCAAGGATGTGTTTAGAGTTGAGGTGGGGTGGGGTTGGGTTGGGTTGGCCTGCAAATGGCAAATAACTTTTCTATTGAAATTGAAATTATTGTAATTTGATGACTTCTGTTGAACTGTGAGTGTTTTATATTTGTTTTCTGTTGATTTATTATGTTATGCATTGATTCAATGCCATTGAATAAGGGTATTTTTCCATGGTGGGGAGATTCTGCATAAGAACCAAATATTATATTTAATAGGAAGCTAAACTAAATAACACCAAAAGTAAACAAGGACAATAAATCATTAATATAATTTTGTTGAAAAGAGAAAAACTAATTATAAATAAAGTTATTATTGTAATGAATGAAAGAAGAATCTCATTTTAAAATATATTGATGCAATTGCTGAACTTGCCTTTCTGCTGGAATGTAACTATCCTCCCAACTGTGGGAGGAGCAGCATGAACTGTTGAGTTGCAGAATGATTGTCAAAATATTTGGAGGTGTACACCAAAATTAAAAAAAAATATGAAAACAAATGTTTTGAATAATTTTTACACATTTGTCACAAATGAAATATAATTTTTTATTTAAAATAAAAACATAAAATACTTTAATTATTCATTTTTAGTGCTTTTCGCCAATGCTGAAAAGCACTATTATCTTCGTGATGTCCATCCGTCCGTCCGTGCGCATATATCAGGGAAGAATTGGCTTAACCAATTTCAACCAAATTTGGTACATACAATACTCACATAAATTAATGACCCAAATGGCATATTTGGACCGGATCGACTCATCAGGGGGTGCCACAATTTCAAAGTTTAACTTTTTGGTAATTATGAATTTGGAAGGAATTGGCTGAACCAATTTCAACAAAATTTTGTATGTAAGAGATGTGCAACATAGAAAAACAAAATCAATATGTTTTGTGTATATATGAAAATCAGGGCTGCCACAATAAAAGTAATAAAAAAGTTCTTACACATGTCTGTGTTGAATTTTCCACATCAATTTTAACCAAATTTAATACTAATAATATACACATATACACTAAATAGTTCCCCTATCGGATCTCCGGGCAGGGACTGCCTTGAGGAAAACATTTGTCGAAAGTAATTTACGAATAGGGACTTGGAACGTAAGAACTATGAGAAAGGCAGGAAAGCTAGAGAACTTGAAAGAAGAAATGAGAAGAAATAGAGTTGACATTATAGGGCTAAGCGAAACTAGATGGGAGGGAGAAGGACAGTTCGACTCGGAAGAATTCACGGTAGTTTATTCTGGAGGAAATAGGGGGGAAAGGAAAGGAAAGCTCTGGTACTTAGGAAAGATATGATGAAAAGCGTGACAAAGATAATAGCAACGAACGATAGACTGATGGCAATAAAGCTAAAAGCAGTCCCAGTGGACATGCTGATAATCCAGGTATATATGCCAACGTCAGCTCATGAAGATGAAGAAATCAATGAGATTTATGAGCAAATTAATGAAATTTACGAAGAAGACGGAAGAGGAAAGGTAAACTACATAATAATGGAAGATTGGAACAGCATGGTCGGAGAAGGACAGGAAGAAAATGTTGTCGGGCAATACGGACTTGGGAAGAGAAATCGAGGAGGGGAGAAACTCGTAGAATTCTGCATCAATAATGACCTTGTAGTGACTAATACATGGTTCAAAAACCATAAACGAAGGTTATACAGATGGAAAAGCCCAGGAGATAGAATGAGATGCCAAATAGATTACATCCTTGTAAAACAAAGATTCAGGAACAGCATAAAGAACGCCAAGGCATTGCAAGGAGCAGACATTGATTCAGATCACAGCCTTCTAATACTTGACGTGAGTACAAAGCTCAAACAAATAAGAAAAACGAGAAGAGAAAGACAGACCTGGATACTAGAAAAACTGAAAGAAAGGCAGGATGTAGTCAGCATGAAGTTGGAAGATAACCTAAGAAAGTTGGAAAACAAACCGAAGACCGTTGATATAGAATGGGATGAAATTAAAACCAGTATCAAGGATACCTTGGATAAAGAGATTGGAAAACAAGAGAAGAAAATCAGAAAACCATGGATCACGAAGGAAATGCTGGAGAAAATGGATGAGAGACGAAAATGGAAAAACGTTAACAGTGAAGAAGGTAGAGCCAACTATAGGCATATAAACAATGAGTTGAGAAGGGTAACAGATAAAGCTAGAGAAAATTGGATAATAGGAAAATGTGATGAAATAGAACAAATGGAGAAGTTAGGACGGTACAATATGATGTATACTAGAGCACTGGAATTAGAAGATAAGAAGTCTAATGGAATTTGTGGTAAAGGAATTATGAATACGGATGGGAAGATAGTCTCAGAAACAAAGGATGTAGCACAGGAATGGGAAGAATACATTAAGGAATTATACAGCAAACAGGCAGGAGCGGCAAAAATAGAACTGGAAAATGAGGAAAACAATGAAGAAGACAAATTAGGACCAAGTATTATGGAGAGCAAAGTAGAAAAAGCGATAGTGGAACTAAAGAAGGGGAAAGCCACGGGCAGCGATGGAATACCAGCTGAGATACTTAAAGTCATAGGATCAGAAGGACTAAAAGCAATCACGACATTAAATAATAAGATTTACGACACGGGAGAGTGGCCTCAGGATTTCCTAGAAGTAACAATGATCCCTCTAAAGAAGAAGCCAAAGGCAATGCAGTGTAAAGATTACAGAACGATAAGCCTTCTGTCACACACATCGAAGATCATCACGAGGATTCTTAATAAAATGCTGGAGAAAAAGGCAGAAGAAATACTAGGGGAAGATCAATTCAGTTTCAGAAAAGGACGAGGAACTAGAGATGCTATAGGGGCAGTTAGAATCATATCAGAAAGGGCGATAGAGTACAGTCAAGATATCTGCGTATGTTTCGTAGACTAGCAGAAGGCCTTTGATAGAGTCAATTGGGTAATGTTGATAAAGATATTGAAGAATATAGGTGTAGACTGGAAAGACAGGAGACTGATTAGGAATCTATATGAGAATCAAGTTGTAAAGGCCAGGTTTGAGAATGTGGACACCTGCGGAATAAATATCGGTAGAGGAGTAAGACAAGGCTGCTGCCTATCGCCAACCCTATTCAATATATATGGAGAAAGTCTAATGCAAGAAGCTTTAGAAGGCACAGGGGATTTCAAAATTGGAGGAAGGATTATAAGAACAGTAAAATACGCAGATGATCAAGTACTTCTAGCAAGAAAGGAAGAGGAGCTACAAAAAATGATAAATAGACTAGTGATAACAGGTAGAAAATACGGTATGGAAATAAATACAGAAAAATCCAAGGACATTCGAATATCGGTTAAAGAAGAGAATCTGAACATAAATATTGGGGGAAAGCCATTAGAACAAGTTTCAGAATATAAATACCTTGGAAGTATCATAACACGAGAGGCAAAATGTACGGATGAGATCAAAACTAGAATAGGAAATGCAAAAGCGGCTTTCAGGAGAAAGAAACAACTACTTACAGGGAATATAAGGGAAGGTATCCGCAAGAAGTTGATAATATGCTACGCATGGAGTATAGCATTGTATGGGGCAGAAACATGGACGCTAAGGAAAAATGACATCAAATACTTGGAAAGCTTTGAAATGTGGACTTGGAGGAAAATGTTGAAGATATAATGGACAGATAGGATGAAAAATGATGAAGTGCTACGAAGAATAGGAGAGAAGCGAATGATTATGCAGACTATCGGAAAGAGGAAGGCTAACTGGGTTGGACATTACCTGAGGAGAGAGAATATGATTAAAGATGTGTTAGAAGGAAAACTAGATGAGAAAAGGGAAAGAGGTAGGAAAAGGTTTCAGCTGATAGACGATTTGAAAGGGAAAGAGAGTTATCAAGATATGAAGAGAACAGCGGAATATAGGAGTATATGGAGAACCAGGTTTAACCTAGAATAATCATGGACCTGTCTATGGACAGACTACCTATGGTGGTGATATACTAAACCATAATAGCATATTTAGACTGCATCAGCCAAACAGTGGTGCTACAATTACAAATTTAACTCTTTCAGTAACAATGGGTTTGGAGAGAATTGGCTCTACAGATTTCAACTAAGTTTCGCATATAAGGTTAGTACACCATATTATTATAAAATCAAGATGTTTGAAGCGGAGCTAATGAGCAGGGCTACGGCACTAAAATGTGAAATGGTATATTTTAATCGTATTTCTAGAGATCTGACCTCTTGTACTTTAACCAAATGTAATATATTTAATCTTCATATAAATAGATAACCAAAATAGCATATTTCAACCAGGTTGACTAAACAGGATTACCACAATATCAAGGTTAGAATTTTCCTGTAACTATGAATTTGAAAGGTATAGGCTAAACCGATTTCAAAAAGAAATTTTGCTTGTAGGACGAGTATAGATTGGGAAAACAAAATGAACATGTGTATAACAGATCTAAAAAGTAGGGCTACTAATATATAAGGAAAAATAATTTTCTGATCTCAAAGCAAATACATTATTATACGATCGTACTACAGTGAATTTGACGAAAAGCACTTCAGTACCACGGGAGACCCGTGTACATCCCTACATGTTAAAATAAAGAGTTCATCATGGGACCAAGGGGGAACAAGGACTTATAAAGAGGGTCCAAGGTCCCTAGTCCCTAGTTATGTCCAGGAGCGGATTGAGAGGTATCAAACAGCCCGGTAATTTGTGAGGAGAACTGGCCCAAACCTCCTCCCAACATACTATTATCAGAGAGTGGAGCAAATCTTATTGAAAATCAAGTAATATAATGGAGAGAAAATTTTTTCATGGAAAAGAATGACTCAATGAAAAATAAAATATTATACAAGTTTCAGCAGACTGACCCTTGGACTTACTGACTCTGTGATCACACCGGAAGGTTATATGGCCAGCCCCTGGTTATGTCCCTACCTTTCTGAAGATAGTTTTTCAGTAATTAAGACATTTTCAAGTTGAGTGACAAGCAAATTTCTGCCATGAGCTCCTTCAGTACATACTTTTAATGAAGTTCATTGCTGAAAATGTCAATTCAAAAATGTATGGATAAATCTGAATTTGCAAAAATGCATTGCAAGCTGATGATTTTATGAGTAATCACTTATAAGAACAAATTTTCAGAAAGCTACAAGTCAAGATGGTGACTTAAATTTTGCTAAGGCTCTGAGGAATTTTTCATTTCTGCAATTTTCAATTGTATTTTTGGGAATAATTTTGAAATGAAAAAAAAAGTCTGCTATGACCGGGAATCCCCCAACTAGCTTGGCTAGTTCCGTCCCAACCAAGAAAACATCCGCATTCAGATACGAGAAAAATGATCTGCTATGATACTTTAATGGTAGAATATCCGCCCAGCAAGTGGAAGACCCGGGTTTGATTCCCGGTCATAGCAGATTTTTTTCTCGTTTCAAAATTATTCCCAACTTTACAGCTTATGCCTGTCTGCATAGGATCTTCGGATCACTTTATTCCACCAATTGTATTTTTGATAGATATTTTCATAATTCATTGTCCAAAATGGGGAATCTGTTGATAAATAGAATGAGGCTATTCTTTCAGTTTCAAATTCTTTGAAATGAAAAATAGATGACTCAGTTAATTAAAAAAATCCCTTTACTTTTTGACTTACCCTCATAATATAGATTATTAGAGAAGATTTTCTTATGATAAAGGTTTGTTTTTAGGTATGTATTATAATCTTCATGTGGATCTAGGTTTGCACAGCTCTGCTGTAAAACACTCACTTTTAAAAGCTAACATGCTTAGTGAATAAAATCAGATTTTTTGTAGGAAAAGCAATAACACTATTTTAGGCACATTTTGATTATGAACTTATTTGAAATCTAATCTATTGATTGAAAATATCTAGCAATTTGATATTTTGACTTATTGTCTATTGGAGAATTTTTGTTTCATCATTATCCTGACACATGAAATTGTTGGTGATGTTCAAATTTGGAATGCTATCATATTGCTTATTAAATTTCATATCATGCGAACTTTCTATTTATTTTATAAAGAATAATTAATTTAAGAAGTATTTATAGCAAGTATTGCACCTGAGAAGTGTTGATTGAATAGTAATTACAAGAATTTAATAGGTAAATTCTAATACGACTACCATTGCCCCTCACATCTTTAAGCTGGTTTTTTAATGCATATGTCCATTGTATAAAAATTTATAGTTTTGTTGGCTACAAAAATATTATTTGGCTTAAATATGATTGCATCAAATCAAGTAGTTGAATCTTTGTAAATATTCTTAAAGAAAGTATATTGCTTAATAGTTGGTCCTCTGTTCAACTACTGAATGTTATTGCTCTTGGTCTTTTATCATTAGTTTATTTGCTTTTTGCACCAAAATTCTTAATAAATATAATTTTCTATGTAAATTAGCTATTGTAGTTTGGAAGTAGGATTGAAAAATTTAATACAGATAAATTTTATAGAGTAGGCATTTTATTTGATATCAAGATAGCTGTGAAAGCTGAGATACATGGTGGATAATGTAAACAGCCAGATAATCAATCATTTCAGTGATGATGTTCAACACATTCCACGTGCTTGGCCATATCTTCAGTGACCTCTGGGCAGCTCTCATCTCTGTAAGTGTACCTATAATGTAAAGATTTCACATCAAAAAAGGTTCCACAAAGCACATTTAAGTATGATTACTAGCAAATGATATAACAGTACTCATTTTATTATAAGGTTATAATGATGGGTCAGTTTAAATAGTATTAATAATTTTTCTAAGTTTGATCATCTTCATTATTTTTCCAACTTGCCTGTATCCCAAGTAATCACCATCTACGGCATCATAGTGAGTCTTATGGCAGCCGTGTGAAATCTCTCCCATGCGCTCATAGTAGACTTCATCACCGTTGAAGTCACCACAGAGACCGCACGCAATACCACGGTAAAAACCAGGAATGGAAGTAACCACAGAATGTCCAGTGTATTCAATATCTACATGGGAAATGCTTGAGTCCACATTGATGAAGCCGTCCTTGTTAACAACCCTGTGAGATTAAATCAAATTAATTACTTGACCTATAACGTTGTCACAGAGATGCCATGCACTTAAAATAATCACACCCTTCAAGACTACTAAAATAAGGTAAGAGTTCATCTATCATGAACTTGTTATCAATCGTGGATTAAGAGTGTGAAAAAATTAACATTCAAAGCATCATCTTTGCAGAAGCGTACTCCTTGCCTCAGTAATGGCATATAAATAGGTATTCTGGGCTGTACTCAAATCAGAGATCAAGGAGTTAATACATTTACTAGAACAAAACCATTAGGTTCATAATTTTTGGGAATTAATGAGGTAGAATACTGCCATTTCTAAATTTTATTTTTAGTACTTTTTTTAGATATTTAGGAGGACAAACTAATTTGTTATCTAGGTAAAGAGTGCTAATTAAAATTTCTTGAAAATGAATGCTCAAAACTCACTTGAAATAATAGTCGTCTTTCTCTTCCTCTGGATACTTGTATCCGCTCTTTAGACCTCCTTCAACTTGGTGACCATCGACAAACACAGCAAAGTGGCCAGAAGCATCAGGAATGATCTCCAGGTAATGTCCTCCAGTGTAGAATTTCACTGCCTAAATAATGAAATAAAATTTTTAACTCAGTCATTATTAATGTAAAGCACATTCCACCTGAACAATGATATTACAACAGTATTCAAAAAGACCCAGAATGAGTAGCTATTTTAGATTGCAGGAATGTTGCTCACCAGGTCATAAGGCCCTTCCACTTTTTTGGTGAATACAGCATAACTTGGATGATCACTGCAGTCAGCGCTGACAAGGGTGTAGCAATGAGAGGAGTGGTAGTGGTAGGTGTCATTGTCATGAGTCAAGACTGATGAAGGTGTAACCACACAAGACTCTGTAAATAGATTAAATTGTGAAATACTTGTTTCAAGATTTAAAACAAAGCTTTTAATGGTGACAATTGCCTCAAATTAAAATGAACTTACTCCAGAATCCACTTTCATAGGCAAGACGCTTCAGGAGGAAGAATCGAGAGCTTGTGAAGAAGGGCTCGAATCCAAAGCTGTCGTATTTCAGATTGTAATGTTGTTCATGTTCATATCCATCCCAGGACATGTGGAAATCAACATATGGGCTACAAGAAAGATTATTTGCATGAGCTGGTATGCCATTTGAATGCTAAGAACCAAAACTTAACAAAATATATTGAAGTCTTTTTTAATGGTAGCTCATCAAAGCAATTCATACCTCTCTTTCTCAAATTCTACGACGTATTTCATCTCTCCATGTTTGCCTTTCACGTGGTGTGGTTCAACAAATTTGGGTTTGTTGACATCAGCTGTCTTCTCTTCCTCTTTGTAGGAGATCAGGTGGAATTCTCCAGCAGTTTGAATGAAGTTCACAAATTTGGTACCATAGGAGACATATTTGTCAGGAATCTACAATAGATAATTTGTTTTTAATTTTGTTACACAAAATTTTTAGTCATCAGATATTTGCATGGGCAAAAATTTTACTGTAGCAATTTATTTTAATTGTTTAGCTGACTCACATTGAAATATTTGACATATCCTGCAAACTTGCGCAAGGTGGTGGAATCCATAGCAGCATTGACACAGGCCTCAGTAATAGGTGTGTAGGATTTTCCCTTCCACTCTGGTTCCTCAGTATCATGATGGCAGACATTGTATGGATACACTAATTCATGCTCGGCTTCTTCAAAATGTGGTACACTGGCTGTCATTGTGACCTGAAATTGTTTTATATTTCATAGTTAATATGCTATTGATGTATCAAGAGCCAAGGTATATGAAAAAATGTCTGGAGCAATGAACAGTCATCAAATCATAGCCAGATTAGATAAGATAGTTATGAGGGTTACCAAAAATCAAAATTAAAATAACCTACCTTGAAACCACTTCCATCAGTGGGGCACTTTCCATCAACAGAATCTCCCCACATCATAGTGAGTTTTCCGGTGACATCCTCCTCAGATTCCTTCCTCACAACAAACATATCAGCTGGAATTTCGGGGTACTTGGACTCGACATCCATGCAGAACTGTATAAGAAGAAAACTAGTTCAAATCTGATTCTAAAATAAATAGTACGAGTATTCTTTGGGAATTATACCAATTTTTCTTAGCTACCTTGAATTCTTTCTCCTGTGGGGCAGTGTGAGTCACTTTCACACTCAAATGGTTGTTGACACTGTCAGCAGTCTGTTCCAGAATGGCATTTAGGTCGAAGGTATGGTACACATGTTCTGCATCATCTCCCTTAAGAGTGACAGATCCACGAAGGGTGTATTTTCCTTCTGGCATGAAGATACTCACGTCCTTCTCCTTCACATCTTCAACGATCATGTGCATGACACCTTCCAACTATTTTAGGGAGACAGACAAAAATTAGTATTGGTATGATTTCTAATTTCAATAAATTTTAATGATTGAGTGACTTATATCAAATTTACCTGAGTGTATGGGTATTTCTCACTTGGTGTGGCTTTGAACATTACTCCACAGCTGCCAACAGTTGGCTGGAATCCAAAGTAGGTGTGTAGTTTTCTGAACCCGAAGAGGAAACGACCAAAGGGGTTGTGGCTGTGGTATTGAAATATAAAAAAATTGATATTAAAAAATTTTGATCAATGCATGGTAGCAGGATTCTGACTTTATAAAAAGCTGCATCTAACATAGAAAGAGAATTCGACTTAGAATTAGAAGAAGTATGAGTTATCAAATCATTGAAGGTTGTAGTTTTGCTCTAACAAAATATTAATAATACCCGTACTGAAGCTATTACTGTAACAATGTTATGATAGCATTTTCTTACCCATAGTTCAATTCATGAGAATCGAAAGCATCATAGAAAATGGTTGCCAAATCGTATGGAGTATGAGGCTGGTCACAATCAAAGATATCCAATTTGTATTCCAAGCCGGTCTCAGAGCTGTCATAGTCGAAGACATTGTACTGAAAAATTTAATTATTGTTAGATCCACCACTCAAAATAAGTTTATGAATAAATGAAATACATTTAATGAGAAAAACCAACCTCGCGTGAGACTTTTCCTGGAGCATGAACAGTCACGTATTGGGTGCAAGTTGGACAGGATTTTTGCAAGGCATGGCTGTTAGCATAATCAGTAGCATAAACCTGAGACCTGACATGATAGGCAACTCCAAAGTTGAAATCTTCCTTAGCTGCTTGGAATTAATCACAAAATAGGGAAGTTAGTTATGAGAAGGAAGGTTTTTGTATGTGCAAGTGCAACGAATGTAAAGAACTGATTTGTTCTGAATAAAAATTACTTACGATCTCTAGTGATGGCAAACTTCACGTGTTTCTGTGCAGCATCTATGCTCAAGTGGTTATAGATCGGAAGAGTGTACATGTGAGAGTGCATACGATATGCTCCTTGCCACATTCCTCCAAATGGATTGTAGAAGCTCAGAGAGTGACCACCATAGCGTCCATACCTAGAAAGAGATTATTGTTGGAGAAGGTTAACATTAAAATTTTGTGGATCATGGTGAAATCCTAATTTAAGGTTCCTGCATATAAGGTTTTTCCATATTAGGTTTAGTGGTCCCAGACAAAGCTCCAGGTAATACAAAATCAACATTTAGTGTTTTTCTTAATTTAACATGCAAAAATCAAATCCTGTGGTTAAATTCTAAACTGTGTTTAATTTGTCAAAGTGAGAAAATTTATTTGTGAGCTTCTCATAAACTTTAAGGGAGAATCCTCTTATTCATAGAGACTAAAAGTAGGAATTTTAAATATGGTTAATTTGATAAAAAACCAACCTGATTTCTACTGCATTTTTGCGGGTGATGCGAGGGCCAGTGAGGTCATGCGTGAAGTTTGCAACAAGAGAGTAAGAGTAAGGGATAGCCAATTTCCAGACAGCTGGAAAACCAATATCAGTGGGTTGAATGTATTCGTGGACTCCAGCGAAGATGAAGTTATGCTGACGGATCTTGTAGTCACCTTGGATATTTTTGCCAATTCCCCTGATATCTACAATATAAGCAAAAAAGTGAAATTTCTGAATTTCTCTACTTTTCTTGTGATTGATTTTATATGTAACAGCATAACAATCTGCCCAAATATTCTCTGTAATTAACTTCTAATGAACCAATATTAAGTTTACCTTCCATAAGTTTGTCGATGTCCTTTTGGCCATAGTAGCGGGTCTCAACCACACGTTCGCTAGTGTAGAAGATAACTTCTATTTGGAAATCTGCGAGGTCGGCAGGCTTAATGTGGAGATGTGACAGAACCTTCTGCAAATCGGCTACCTTGAACTTTTCCAAATCTAAATCGACCAACTGTTTCTTAATGGATTCAGCTATACCACTCATCTTCATAACAACCTTTATATCATGTGTGGATGAGAAAAAATTTTAAAACTTATTAAGACAAGAATAAATTATGAAATATTTACTAACAACATCAAACAATGCTGAAAATTTATACTTGACTCAAAGCTAGAAGCTTACTTTGACATTTGTGAAATCTGTTTATTTACCCAAATTAAGTCGAATGGAAATTAATTCATTTTTGTTTTAGGTGGTTACAGATCAGTCACTCACCCCAAAGTAGTCATGGTTGTAGCCACCATAGTATCCACCTTGACTATAGTATATGGTTTCAGGAGCGCCGGTGTAAGAATCTCCAATGAGTGAAAGGATTGAGTTTCCACCCAGGGAGTGCTTGGGATCCATGTAGTCCATGTAGTAATCTCCAGTGAAAAGGTAGGTGGTGACTGGCTTCTTGGCATAACGGAAGAGCCTCTCTGCATGATGTCCCCTGAAATTGCATCCAGTTCTAAAATTAGCATCAATTTTAGTCTCTCAGGCAAACTTACCATTTGAGAGCAATATAAAAATCTTCTTTCAAAGAAGAAATAAAAAAAAATCTTTCATGGAAATTTAAGTGACTGTTTTACCTCAAATGGGGTCAGAAGATGATAGACTTACATTGTCTTGAAGCATGGATGGTCAGTATGGCTAAGGCTTTCAAGTGCTGTGTAGAAGAAGTAATACAATTGGCTGTTGGTCTCAGCTTGCATGTACCAGTGTATGCTGAGGAAACGATCAAAGGTAGGTTCGGTTACCAATATGAGCTTCATTGCAGCAACGCGCATGTCAACCTTTTCATCTTGGTTAGAGAAGATTGGCCAGTACAGCTTGTACCCCTGTGAAAAAAATACGAGTTTTGAAAATTTTAGTAAGAATAATCTATCCTGAAATTATTCTCTAGTGCTGCATTTAACTTGCATCGATATAATAACTAAAATGACAAGACATTCACCTTGATGTGGTCCTTCATTGCTCCAGTCTTGGTTCCCCAGAGAGCGAAGTATCTAAGGTTGTGGGGATAAGTTTCGTCCTTCACAATCTCCACCAGGTAATCAAAGACTTTGCCTTCCTCCAAGTTGGTCAGAGCGGACAAGTAGTTCAGCTTCACACCATAATCGGTAGCACCTAAATATCAAACAAATTTTGTTTCTTCAAATTAACAGAAACCTATTAAAACATTTAAAAGAAGGCAAACTAGATGCCATTTGAGCAATTGAGAGATACTTTATAAGCACAAATGGAGTCTAATCTGAACATTTTTCAGAATTAATAATTTACATGCATTTCAGTCAAAGCTTTTTGCCATTGCTGTTTTGAGTAAAAGCTGCCTTAAATTTCTTTATTTTCATTTAATCAAATATTGTAACTCACCCACGAATTCTTTGTAGTATTTATCAGCATAATAGTTGATGACCTCAATGTCATGAACCTTCTTGTAAGTCAAGAACACCATGTTGGAAATTGTGAGAATTGCAGACTTCTTTACTTGTTTGCTCACATCAGCAGTCAGAATAGCCTATAAATATAAAAATACAAAAATTATCAAGATAATGCTCATCATTATAATCTGATACTTTAAAAAATATTGTTACCATCACTGTTACTAATTACTTTTTGCCAAAGTAATACATACCTCAAATTCCTTAAGGAGAGCCATATCTGGTTCACGAATATAAAATGGCACCAAGCGCAAGATTTCAATTGCCAAAGCCTCAGGAACTTTGTGGTGAACAATGACATCTTTGACAAAAAGAACGCTGGCCTTAGAACCAACTTGAGCAACTAGTTCAAGGAATGCACCCCTATGAGGATATAGGTTGAACATTAGTTGTACAGAAATACATAACTACAAAATACTTAGAAGTATCTATTTAAAATGATAGTTTTGAATCTGCTTTTAAGGAAATAATTATCAAGTTTTGAAAGATACTAAGATGTAAAAAGGATTAAAAGCATTTGATCTGATTACTTTCATGTCCTGTTGTAGCACTCATAAATTATGGCAAAGCTTAAAAATTAATTTAATTTAAAAAATAGAATTTATTGCTGAATTTTTGGAAAATAGTCTCAAATTTAAAATATTATTAATAAAAATGAAGCAATAAATAGTAGAAATACCTCAGATTTTCCTCCCTGTAGGTTGTTGGTTTCTCGTATTTCTCAAAGCAATGAGTTAGACATTCTTGATCAAGCTGACCAAGGTAGAAAACAAGGCGCTGGGACAGTTGGTTGTTCAGCTTTTCTGGTTCCTTGGAAACCTCGACTACCTCCATGAAGTCCACAAGGTCTTCCAAAGTTTTGTGTGCCTATTCCAAAAGAGTTATTGATTGTGATTTAATCATGAATTTTTGGGTATTCTCATGATAAATAGGAAAGTAATACTATAAGGCTCTTTCTAGTAAATTATTTTCTTGCTCAATTCTTCCATAAATAAATAAACAATTCAATCTAGTTTGTTTTAGCTCAAACAATTTGCAAGAGACTAAATTTTAATAACTTACCATTTTCATTGTCTCATCCTTGTTCTTGATGTAATGCCCACCGGTCAAGTCAGCGAATGTGCCTACTTCGTTGTAGTAGTGTGGGACCACGTACTTGACATCATTCTCATGCTTAGGGGTGAAATGGAGAACCTCCTTGATTGGTTCAAGGGATAGAAGAGTGAAGTTTTGCCTGGAGAACAAAGATACATCAGTTTTATCCAAATTTAAACTTATGTAATGGATAAAGGAGAATAAATTTTCTTTTAAAAATTGTATGTCACATGATGGCATAATATCAAGGTGGTAAAATTAACCTACCTGACAAGAATGGTTTGGTCATCAGATTTTCCATGGAAAGGCACAGCTGCAGTGACTGATTGAGAGAAGATCTCTTTCACTTCAACCCTACCCCTGCCAGTCAAAAGTTTGTAATACCTAGTGCTGCCAAGAAGAAGGCTGTCGTCCTACAAATGACATAAATTTTGTTCAAATTTTGTTTTAGGACATTTTAAATTATACATTAGATTAAAAAAACATTAAGTTACCTTGAAGTCAAATGGGCAAGTTTCATAAACTCCATTGGTGAAGTAACGGTAAGGCATGTTCTTGCACTTGCTGTATTCCTGGGTTTTGAGGACGTCCACATAACCACCACCTCTGGGCTGAATAGTGTAACCAACAGTACAGTCTCCATAAAGGGTAGGCTGTGAAAGGAAAAGTATTGTTTAATTTGTGGTCCACACCTGTAAACCATGAGTTACATGTGATTTTGATGTTTTAATCATTCTTATACAAACCTCTTCAGTGACAAAAGCGTAGGGCTTGGTGAAACGAAGATTTTGGATATCTAGCTGAAAGATTGTTGCCACAGCTTTCTTAATATTCACAGACCACTCTGGCTCATCCACTGTCAGCACAGATTTGACCTGTAATTGAAATGTAGTACCATTGTTCAAGTAAATAGGCAGGTAATTGTTCTACACAAGACTATTTGCTCTAAATATTTTTTTTATTTTTAATGATTGAAAGTTAAGTAGAAGTGTTAGGGAAACTCTGCCCCAACTTTACTATTTATCTGAACACTTAAATATTTATAAAAATGGCACCAAAATTGTTACAACTTTGATTTGAACCATTGCAAGGCAGTTTACCTAGTGAATTTAGTTACATTATGATTCTCCACAGCAAGTACTTAATTTGATTTCCTTTAAAATTTATCTGAACACTTAAATATTTATAAAAATGGCACCAAAATTGTAATAACTTTGATTTGAACCAGTCTGTTAGCATTTATAAGACAGTTTACCTAGTGAATTTAGTTACATTATGATTTCTTTTAAAATTTTCATTCAGTTACGAAATGGGTGCATTGAACTTAAAAAAATTTTCAATTATTACAGAATTTTAAGTATTTGTTGATTAAATGAAATTCTGTGACAGCGATTTGATTAAAATTTTTTAGAGATGGATAACTTACGGTGTGAGAAAATGTACGAAAATTCGATATTATTTCCTTCCAATTGTGAACTTAATCAGTGACGAAACCATGCAAATGTATTTGCCAACGGTGAAATAAATTATATTATTATTATCAAGCAGCTGTTTGTCTTACCTTTCCATCGACATAATTGACTTGGAATGGCTCGACCAAAGATGCACTCTCGGGAGGTGCTGGGATGTACTTGGCATTGGAGTCTTCCTGATTAGTCAGTGGGCCAGTTGATACCTGGTACCTGACATCATCGAACTGTATGATGGTAAAGATAGAAAAAGAATAGGTTACTTTAGTGTAATAAGCAATTGGCGTAACTAAAATCTTAGATTTAGATTAATTTTAGTTTTATTCTGATGGCAGTAGCTGAAAACCTTAAGAGGCACCGAGCGGAGTTTGAGCGCCAAGACCACTCTATTGTCAATCAAATTTAGAGCAGAGGTGGCGGCAGCGGCGATGCCATCGGTTCGAATACACCGGGCCCCGCGTTCTCTAAAAATATTTGTTGTGTTTATAAAGTAGATTCATTTTTTTAATCGAAAAAATATCGAACACTGTGATAGCGAGAGAGGTTGCTTTATATATTAAAATTTATTATTAAAAATTCTTTTGAGGCGTAAGAGGCCCCTCGCGCTCACTTTGCACCGGGCTCCTCTATTTTCCTAGCTGGCTCTTGGTGGAGGAACCGTGGTTCCAGTTGCATTCACGGTTCCGCGAAAAAAATTAACCGTGCGTTAATGAGAATTTCGGATAAGAATCGCGAAAAATATTCTGTTACTGGAATCTATTTACGCCGCCCGTTCATTACTTTGGCGGACTTTGCAGGCAAAGATTTTTACTTCTCTGCTCGCGATTTAGAGAATTGTATTTTTTAATATAAAGGCAACTTATGCATTCTAAGGTTTTCCAGGTTTAGGAGAGAAATACAACCATCAATTAAGGTACGCCGTAGCGTTTCAGATAATACGCGATCTCGAACCAGATTATCATTTTTTGTGTATTAATTTAGTATTATTTTAACGAAGAGGAAGCAACTTATTGTAACGCAAGTGATTAATGTATTGCCGTACGAAATTTGGCATGAGAGAAAAAGGGATTATATTTGAAAAAAAAACACCATAAGAGCTGTTTGAAAATAAGCTCGGGAGGCAATTCCTTGCTCCAATAAAAAATCTACCTTACTTTGGTTTTAAAAAAATCAAAAAGCACTTTTTAAAATCAATCAAAAAGGTTTCCCTCAATGGGCTCCATCCAATGAGGCAAAATCCCGAAAGAACGCTTCCGTGAAAATTTTCAATTCTAACAAATCATCGTGATTTCGTGTTTAAAACACAAAACGATTTAATTAAAGCTTTTGTAAGAATTGGAGATTTTAAATAACTACATCGGGCCCGCGTGCTGCAGCTTTCCCGCTCCTGAACCTTATTTAGAGGTACCTTGGTCGAATTCTGATTAATCACTTAACAGGTAAAAACGCTGAGAAAGTCTTTGAGTGCATCGACCAGCTTTTCAAAATTAGATGCATTTAAATGGTTTATGATCCGATCCGCACCTGAGTTTCTATATTCGAAGTCATTAAAAAGTAAAAAAAAATCATTTCGTTTCGCATTTAGCGCTAATAAGTTGGTTAAGTTGAAAATTTTCACGGAAGCGATCTTTCGGAACTTTTTAAGCACCTTCTTTTGCGACATGCTGAAACACCTGAAATTCCTGATGCATTTAAAAAATTGCCTGTTATCTGCGGCCAGACGGAATACGTGGATAATTTAGATTCACAGGTAATATATTTCGATTGCTCCCCAAACATTTGTCTCTCCGAATTGACCATTATTCATACCTTTTTGATTGATTTTGAAACTTGTGTTTTAATTCCTGGTATGTTTGAAAAAATCCGTGCCTTATTGCAATTGTTAGCTAGCGAGCATTGCCGCAAATAATAATTCTTTAGAAAAAATCTTAAGGTGACTTTTTTTTACGATCTGCTGATTCCCTCTTGACTACGCGCAATGGGTATATAAGAGGTAGTGCAATGAATAGCTGGTCAGTTTTAAAAATTTAGGAAGAAAGGTGACTTCCTAATAATATTTAAGTGTCAACCAAATGGTCAACTTTCGATTAAGGTGATTTAAACATCGAAGCATCGCAAATTTACGTGTGAAATTACGATACCGTTTGTGAAAAGACGTTTTTAAAAGCTTTAAAATAAGTCCCATCGATCTCCGAATAAGGGCACCGTGTCGAGAGTGGATTACACAAGGTGTTAGAATAGCGCAAAGTGAATTTCTCTGGCTAGGATAATTTATTTTAAACGGTATAGGGAATCCATAAACTCCCGCACTATTGGGAAGGTGTAATAAAATAGCCGCGTAGTTTTTGGCAGGGCGATTGGATCGAATTTTTCGAAAGCTAGAATAAGAGTGCCAATCGAATTTCTTATGAACTGTATTATCACTTTAGGATGGAAATTTTAGCCGCAAAAATAACGGAATTTGCCGGTTTTCGCGCATGGAAATTTCGTAACATCCGTTAGAAAGGCATAGATTTATTACAATTTGTCGATATAGGTAATTGCACCTAGCTCCCAATTTTCGCAGTCGGAAATTTTTACCAAATAATGAACATTGATGCGGCACAAAATTTTCGAGTTTCGGTAAAAGATCGTTTTTTGAAAAGCTTATTGCAAACAAAACGGGATTTAATTAAAATTTTAAACGATCAACAAAAATATGAATGCGGTTATGGGAAAGACGATGCAAAATTTTCAATTTTAGGTAAAAGATCGTTTATTAAAGTTTATTGTAAATAAAACTGGATCGAACTAAAAAGTTAAACGATTAATAAAACCATGAACACGGTTATGGGAGACGCGACGTAAATTTTCCTAGTTTAGGTAAGGTATCTTTTTCAAAAGTTTATTGTTAATAAAACGATTGAACTAAAAAGTTAAACAATTAACAAAACCATGAAGACGGTTATGAGAAATACAACACAAATGTGCCGAGTTTAGGTAAATTATCGTTTTAATAGCAAATTTTATTGTAAAAAACCTGGATCGAACTAAAAATATAAACAATCCAAAGCATTTATTGCGCTCAATTCCGTCGTCTTTTGCTGCTCCGAGAAACATGGCATTCTTGAAAACGTACGAAAAGTATTCGCGAGAATTCGCTGTCCAAATAAAATTCACTTTTAACTCGCAGATTCGGGGAATATTTCAGGAGAAATTAGAATATTATCAATTCTCGAATTTCAGCTCGAAAATCTCGAGATCTCCGAGGAAGTGAGTGGCCGCGGAGCAGAGCGAGAGTTAGAAACGCCCGGGACGTTCCTTTCTCTATTTTTTTTAATTTACTCTTACGCGTTTCAAAACGCGGGCGAACCACCAAATCGGAGCCCCAAACGTAACATTGTACCAAGTTCCGAGTTAATACGAGAAAATAAAAATGGCGGACACTCACCTTATAGATAGCCTTGTTACTATCTATGTACTGAATCCTAAGTTTCGCTTTGATCCCAAACTGGGAAGCGAACTCGGCAGGAAAGTTGCTTTCAGCTCTCACATCTCCAAAGTAGTCGTAGACTGTCTCGTAGCCGGAACCCAGGTAGGCTAAACGAAAAAAAAGTGCGTCATTAGCGTCGCATTTCAAAGAATGGGATCACGCAAGCGTGCGATAATTTTATTTGAAATTAAGTAATTCATCTAGTTTAAATTTTATAAGTGTTGAAATATTTACTTACTTTCGGCGTTGATACAGCTGAGAAGAGCTAAAAGTCCTGTAAAAGAAGAAAAATCCAATATTAAGCCGTTCTCGTCGGGTAAAATAAGCCAGCGAATGTTTAAAATAATTAAAATCTTTTATCGGTATCATATTTTGCAACGAAAGGCTGGAGATTCTAACGATAGACCATTCCTCTATTAAGAGGATTCAATATGGAATTATTCTATTTTTTAAATTGAGTCTTTAAAATTTAGGAGATTTGCTGGATTTTTAATCAAGAAAAATCAACTTGTAATTGAAATTATTGTTACGAAAATTGTTGATATCGCATTAAAGAGATCGAAAGAGTGACTTACCAATTGCTAAGTGGTGGTACTCCATGGCTGACACTGAGACTAAGCAATGAGGCATCGGTCCCAGCTCCTTTTAAGCAAAATTCTGGCCGGTTATCTCACTACCCCCACCACCGAACTACCCCACATCGCTACCCCCATCCTACCACGCCACCCCCTTAGCCTACCCCTCTGTACCACCCCACTGTCATATCCAACTATCCTTGAACTTCACACAATGCCTCTGGCAAAAGAAAAAAATTGAAGGGTGGTCAGAGTGTGGGCATTGACAAAAAATGTGAAAAAATTGAGAGGTCAAAGGATTAAGAGATACAGGCCGCGCGGACAATTAAAAGAAAAAAACTAAGAGCCGATTAAAAAAGATTAGAATGTTTAACCGTTTGAAATTTTCATTTGTGTTATCCGTTAAAACAATATGCTAGATGAGGAATTAGAACGTATTTTCGTGTTTGTATCAGAATGAAGCATCTCTAAAATTTCGTAAAAGTTATTAAAAAATACTTTGATGGCATTTCGCCTATTAAATATAAATAAATTTAACGACAGTTGTGAATAAATAATTAGTTATAGTTTTAATCTTGTCCAAAAGTCATTTCTCCATGTCACGCCTCGTATCGTTTAAGCAACATTCATTTGCTTACAGTGAAGAAAATAAACGGAGTTTGTTCATGCAAACATTAGGTAGAATGAAAATATACAACATAGAAAAAAATTCGAATACATTTGCATCTCACGACTTAAAATTCTATTTGATGCGAAAGTAATAGAAGCAAATTGAAATTTAAATAACAGTTCACGTCAGAAATATTGTTATAGCATGTGGTTAGTGAATTTAATGAAACAAATTCTTCAATAAAGATCCATAAATGAACAAATGGCATGTATTCAATGGAAGATTTAGGTAACTCCTGTAGCCGCACAACGGTCGTTGGCAGGGCCACCGAGAGAGGGAGGATACCGGGGCAAAATCTCTGGGGCCCGGAGTTACATAGATCATCAACACAGTTTAAAAAATTTTGTAAGTTTGTATTATTTGTGATATTATACGTTCATTGAGCGAAACGTTTTTACATTTTATTCAATTTTATAGGTCTTTTATCTTTTACTATGTCACATTACAGCTTGTATCTCTACATGTTGTTCATTTATCATGTTTTAAGTATCCAGCTAATTTTCTTTTAATTCGATCGTCATTGTCTTCGAAAGGAGTTTCTTCGCTAAGGAAGCATTTACCTTTTAATTCTACATTTTATACCGTGCCTCTTAACAGATATTTTTTTATTTAAGCATCCACTTTCCGCGAGAATTATCCATATTTTATTTCTCTATTTTTTGTCTCTAACAATTATTTCCATGCAAAATATTAATTTAGTTTACTTCTATGTGGAAGGAATGACGGTACTTCGACGATATTCGGCGGTATTTCAAATAATAAAATACTATACATCTATGATACTCTCACGCGTATCTATTTTTGACGGCACAGAGTTACAATCCTATAATAATCCAAGAGGTTGAGTTGCCAAAAATACACACACGCAGAGTTACTACATTAGAAAAATGAATAATTACTCTAACGGTCTCCGTCAGGAGCGTTCATCTACTCCTCCCTGTAAGATCACACAACTGCCGGTGTATTTCGTGCCCCGATATAAGCTGGGCAGGGAAAATAACAACAATTACAAGAATACTATAGAAGCGACGTATTTATCGAGCCAAGGCCTGGTATAGACGGGCAAAATACAACCAGAGGTTAGGTGTTTTATTTGGACCGTGAGTTACAATGAGGAAGCGACGTATGGAATTTTATAATTATAATTTTTAATGTGATCGTGATTTATTTCTGTTCAAATTATCACTCTCAAATGTGCTTGACGTAGTAGGTTTTAGATCAATATGAAATTACATGTTTTTAATGGGTAATGTAAAATCTAGAATATTAACCAAAACACCGGATCAATCGCAAAACCTACCGTTTGCGGTAAAAGTGCAATTATTGAAAAATTAATAATACCGATGAGGCATATCCCAAAAAAGGTCGAGTAAATCATTTGAGCATTTTGACCACAAGTTAGACTTCCTTAGAGGAACAATACAAGCGAGTTAACATAGCATTGGCCTCTTCTCCTCAAAGATCGTGTTGCCAAGCGGAACTTGTTTTATCATCATTGCTGGATAATCTTTCAACGAATTATTTCTTCCGAGCGTTCCGAGCAATGAATTTTTCTATAACTGTAGCATGTAGCCAGTTCTTTTAGTTGAAACAAACGGATGTCACAGCATAGATGAATAATATCATATTACGCGAAAAGTTTGTTGCGCATCCATTAAAAATGAAAGATTTTTCCTTTTTCACAAATCAACTTGGGTATCGAAAACCACCAATTAAACATTTTCATTTACATCTCTGTTTTTGAGAGACCTTATTACCGCTTATTTCTTATTCTACATTCTTTAAAAGGTTGACCGATTATTTCCATATTTTTCTAGCTTTAGAACTTGACCCCTGAAGAATATATCATCTTTCCGAGACGTAATCTTTCTTTCTCTTAGACCGCACGTTGGCATGGGCGCCATAAATATTGAAAATCGCCATTTAAGAACCGAAAAGAGACAATTTTCTTGTAAGAACGCGTTTTCGATTTTCATTTGATTTTACAAGGTTGCTTTTATTCATTTGATTTTACAAGGTTGCTTTACTCTGAAGAATACAGGATCGTGAAATACTATTTCTCGAGACGGCGGGACTTCGATGCTGGTCACTGGACTCTACCGAAAGATTCTGGTTACGAAGTAACCTTAAAGTCCTAGACAGAAGTTTTCGCATCTTCCATTTTCCTTGTGTAATGTAACTTCACCATTTATAGGATGTTCGGATATTCCCTCATTCATTGCTATCGAACGCTTTAAACCAGGGATGGCAAATACGAGTCAAACGTGCGATTTTACTTGGCACGCGTAAGCTTGTATTTTCTGTATAAAATATGAAGTTTCTTAGAGAAGGAGTAAACTTAAGGCACGCGAAAAAAATTCTGATGATTCACATTACTTTCTTGGCACAAGACACAAAAATCATTGACCATCCCTATTCTAAACAGTGTTTCCCAAGCGGTGGTTTGCAAAATGGTCCGAGTGGTTTACCAAAAATGCGCGTTTTCATTTGCTGTTCTATTTTAAAAGATAGATAATAGGCAAAAGAGATACTCTCCTGCCTATTCGGCTGACTAATAATAACAAATCAATGCATTGCGCAAATTTTTATAGCTATTTTGCTATTATAAAATCAACAAGCGTCTTATTCACTCAAAATATTCTTTAATCGCTTGTTTTTTAGACTGGCTTCCAAAGGAAACATAGCCTTATGAAATGGTTATGACTGTATGTTTGTCTCCCACTTTTGCACTTTTTCATGAAACTTAGTATGAGGCTCGGGCTGCCAGGGCCCACTTCCGGGCTACATTTTATTTGGCGAAGATTGAAGTCCCGGGTTCGATTCCAGGAACGGTTTTTCCCTATTTGTTTTACATAGAAAGTCTCAAAACCATCGTGCAGAGATGTTTTCTTTAATACTTTAAATTGTATCTTAAAATCGTGATATTGGAGCGAGGTTTGTAATGTTCTAAGGGGAAAACAATGTAGATTGAATTTCTACTAAAACCGCGTTTTTGCGTTTTAAATCGCATTTTATCGGATTTTTGCCATGGAGACGATTATTATCGAACTCGGCTTGAGTATAGACGAGTGAACAAATGGGTCATTTTCTTTTCCACTCGACTACCTTTCAGCAATGGACAGTTGATCCATACATATAAACAGCAAAATTTATTAAATTCGTTTATTTAAAAAAATAAATGCAAATTATAATGCTAGAAAGAGATTTTGACATTGCTTTTAGTATTTTAAACCTGATAATGCTCTATTAATTTGTTTTCCAATTTTCCTCTATCTTTGATAAACTATGAATTGCAAACTGTATTTATGGTATGAGAATTCCTTGGTATGACTAAACATTTCCTGTCAATATAAGTAGTCAATTCGGGACGTCAACTTTGGGAAACCAGCCTGCATTAGTCCTGGTTTGGACTTCTTGTTAAAAAGTTTAGAATGCGGGGAAGAATTCTGCCTGCCCGCGTTCGCAGTTGTGCTGATATCGTTTTATATTTTGTGGTCTCTTCATATCCGTATTAGAAACGAAATCGGCAGTGGTACTTGAAAAATAATTTATTCCTATAGACATCCAACAAATTTAAAATAGGAAATAAAAGTGCTTTACATACGATTTAAATAGGCTTTAGAGATTGACTATTTAATAGTGCGCATGGTGGCTTGACCCGTTTCAAGGAAATGCTTTAATTTAAGTGTGCGGAGTAGTAGGAATGGTTAATTTGTCCGCAATTATTAAGTTAGCCAATAGTAAGTAATATTTAGTAGATGTCAATAATGAATAATACATCAAATCAAACGTTGAGAAAAATTTTTAGAAGGATTCGCGACAAAAAAATATTAAGCGTTGCGTGATGTTGGGAACCTCTGCTTTAAATCAAAGAAAACGCTTTAGTAAATGTGGTACATTTTTATTAATTTTGGCCAACCATGCAAACAACTCACATTTCGGGGTTCCTTTTTATTTTACTATGAGCTTAATGACCTCGTTATATTACTGTTTAATATCATCGTCATTGTCTATCTCTCACAATCCCACGCTGGGTGAGGATACATACTTCAGATTTGTCCATTTTTACAACACTATGATTATCTTGAAAGAAGCTCGACTTAATTAAGAATAAATAAATGAGCTTTCTGCGATCCTGCGTAGTGTAGGCTTAAAGCATAACTCATGCAATTTAAAAAAACATCTCAACGCATCTTATATTTATTACGCAATTACTTATGGAATTAGTGGAGAATTTCCTTTTTAAAATCGGAATATTATAGTTAAAGATATCATTCACGTTTAAAAGCTGTTTTTTCATAATAATTATTCTTGGTCCGGGCTCTGTATTTCATACAACTTTAAACTTACAACGTAAATATGATATTATTGATTGCCAGGAGCCTCTAACTTCATGTAAATAATCGACTGCATTTTTACGTATATTTCCAAAGACGAAAACATGCTAACGATGATGTACAGCAAGTACGCCATAATTAGCTCGAGTAAATAAATCTTTCATTAGGAGAGGTTAGTAGAATGAGTTTCTTTTCGGGTTCCTATTCGGATTAAGCTTTATTCTAAAAAGAATGTAATGCAAACAAATGAGCCTTATTCCTTTTTTCCGATCGGAACTTCTAAGCATAAAAGTTTTATCCTACTGCTATTATTTTCGAATGTGTAACTTTATCTAACGATTTATTATGGAAAAGTCTTTAAAAATTCGGGATCGTTAAAACGGCCACTTTTTGTTATTTTCGGTTTTTTCCGATTTGAAATTCCGTTCCTAATCCGTCGTCATTAACACGGATACACGGACGCTTACAAACCATGTGTGTGGGTTTATTTAAACGTGATTCCCGCAACAAAATTTGAAGTGGTTTCTTGCCTTATAAAAACAAGATAGCAGAAAAACTCGGCCTAATACCTACTAAGGCAAGAAGCAAGTGACAGTTTTCAAGGATCAAACGGATGGACTAGATATCCCAGTAGCTGGTTCTTCTTAATGTCTACGAGACAATATTTGTCGCGATTCCTCGTAGGAAAAGAATATCCGTCGGGTTGTCGGCGCATCCAACAAGAAATTAGCCTTCATAGGCGGAATAGTGCCGAAGAAATGTTATTTATCATTCTTTAGACGTCAGGTTTTCAAGTATATAGGATTCCAGGAAAGACCACATAGGTTAGTAAAGCACACTCATTACCTAATTATTAAAGAAATTGAATTGGTTATCGCTAAAAGATCGCAGACTTGGCGATAGGTTGAGGAGTATAGGCCGTAAGGTTTAGCTGAGGAGGGTGTAGGAATATTTGAAACTCCCGTGTGCATTGGGAGATGCTATCACGAGGGTAAAATACTAAGTTTGATCGTAGTACAGTAGCTATATCCGAGACTCGTTTTTTCCTAGGACAATCAGACTAGAGAATCAAACCTGCTAAAGAAAATTGATAAGGACATTTTGGTGCATTGCACCCCCTGTCATCTTCCACTTTGTGAATTGTAGGTGCAGATGTAAAGTGGTGAAACCTTTGAAATGTCTGAATCGAGATTGGAGAAAAATGTTAGGATGAATAAGGCTCGTTCCAATAACATCTGCTGTTAAATTTTAACTGGAATAGTTGATCTATTTGCATATTTCAATATTTAACCTCTTTTTTTACGCAGAATATAGATTTATTTCTATTCGCAGCTTCTTGAATGTATAACGTTCCGTGCGAAAGAGGTCTGGCAATAAGGTTTTTGAAGCTGGAGGAAAAATATTTCGTCAACGACTGTATATTTTCCATAACGTAATATCAAAATGTAAATTTTTCTATTTATCTATTTTTATTTAGAATCAAACAAAGGCGGTTACTGTTTCAGACAAATAACTGTATATCCATAATATGAATAATTTGGTGCTTTTATATTTGCCGCCTGGGACTAATAGTCCGCTTGCGTCGGCCATGAATGCTGTTTTCATCTTTGCTCGTGTATTTTCTCACTATAATATTATTTTGCGAATTAAAGTTTCTTTGCCATAAT
Organism: Tanypteryx hageni; assembly: GCA_028673005.1. NCBI lineage: Eukaryota > Metazoa > Arthropoda > Insecta > Odonata > Petaluridae > Tanypteryx > Tanypteryx hageni. The sequence goes on along the minus strand of CM054116.1, from coordinate 90,758,471 downwards.
TTTTCTCAAAAATGAGTTTGAGTCAGCTGTATAAAATTTAGTTCAATTTCATAACCAGCAATTAGGAACTGATTTAAATAATACACATCGAGATTTTTTTCTGGAATGACATATCCCGCTAAAATATAATTCCATAAATCCGGGATTGCGAGCCTGTTGTACGCGTATTCAAAAGCGTACTCGCGATAAAGGTTCGGAAAAATCCACTTAACTGACTATTAGTTATGTTCATATAAGTTATGTTGACTTTAACCTGAAATTGATAAAGTGCCTTCTATGACTCTGATCTGTACGGAGTCCTACGCGAAAAACACGAACTGATAACGTGAAGGCTACTTAAATAATCACAAGTTGAAAACGCGCCGATGACTCTACAACAGCAGGTGTCCGTAAGAAACAGATTTGAGTTAGTAAATAAAAATTCTGCTGTTGAGTTCCGACTATCCGAAACAATCGAGACCAAGTGTGTTTCGGATAATCGAAAATCTTGATAATTGGATGTTAAAAAAGTCTATTGGTGCAATGCAGTAAAGCATGTACTGTTTATTTTGAAAATATACTTTAAAAGATTACTAATATATAAGTTAAAGAATGCAGTTTTATAAAATACTAAGTAAAGACAATGAACAAATTTTTAAGGCAATTCGTTATACAAGGAAAAGGCCTGCGACACGTGAAGATACCACATAAGCTGACATCAATAGGCTACGAAAGTCTTACGCATTTCTTATACATTTTCAGAAGAATTTTTCGTCTGAAGTCTATCTAATATATCCTACTGATTTAATATCCCGGGAAATTAATATTTTTTAAATTTTATCCGCTTAATTGGGCATCCACTCCACTGTAGTTATAAGTAAGATGTACGATAATTATTTTAAATCTTAATTTTAATAATTATAATTAATAAAAAATATGTTATGAATCAAATTCCTGATCGATTCAGGTAATTCTTATAGCATGGAAAAGGGATAAATGAATTTAAGCGAAAATTAAATTATCGCGTAGATGTTTTTGAGTTCTACAATTACGTTGTTCCTGACACACACACACGCATATCTATCTCAAGTATAAGACATGAAACCGATGGATTCTTTTGTTTCACTTTTTCATTTTTAATTACTTTGAAACTCATTTTTTAATTATATGGTAGAATATATATAAACATCATTACATTTCTTCATCAATTCCTACGTTGCGCACCAAAAATAAAAATGAACGAAGACATTTGTAAAGTTGGCTCGTTGAACCAAATGCACTGTAATTTTCTATTTCGAATTGACATATTTTATTGTACAATTGTCGTTTTCTAGCCTTGTTACGCTCTGCTCTGGCTTCTTAAGACGATCCAGGTTTTTGAGTGAATAACAATGAAATATTATTATACAGTCAGATCCCGATTTAAACATTGGCGTTAAAGCAGAGGTGGCGGTAAATCGAGGTGTATGCTTGCTCTATGTAATCAAAAGATGACAATTCTGTTCACAACGATTTATGGGGGGTATGCGGGGGTGGCACTATAGAGGCCGCGCTAAATCGGGGTTTGACTGTACTTAGATTAACTTATAGAGAGTTTTCTCAAAATGCTCTGTACCTTGTAAAATTGATAGCATAGTGGCCATATAGATGTAAAAATATATTAATTAAAAAGGGTTAAGTCGATTTTAAGATAAAAAAATCTTTTAATGAAACAAACGTTACGTAAGTAATTATATAAATATTACATAATTTCATTTTTCCCGTTGCTTGCTTTTAGTTCTCTCTCCTTTATTGTTTAGGTAGATTCAATAATGATATTGCGATAGTAAATATCACCGTATAAGATAATCATTTATTATTTTTGCGTTTATTACTATGAAAATTGCTGAGTAATGTTTTTCATTCGACAAAATCAAATGTCTCGCAACGACGACTCATACTGAACTGTTTAAAATTATCTTCAGCGTTTGCAGATCTCGAGAGAAAGAGGATACGTCCATCTATTAACCAGAGATTAAAATTAGTCATATATTAACCAAAGATTAGGAATGAAATGTGGCCCGACGGCCAGAATTTACCGCATATACAAGGGTGCGTGATTTCCGCAGCGGAATGTTAAATTTTGACATAGCTTAAGAAAGTCACAGTTGTTACTTCGAGTCAGTCGCTCGAGTTAAAAAGAAAAATGTACTTCGACGCTCCACGGTTGCGCAACGATACAAAGCTCAAGTTTTTTATTAGCCGTCGATGCGAGCAGGCCATTGTATAACTCCACCGTCCAGCTAAAAGGTTACCGGCCTCACGGCTCGAACCAGGATCCTCCACGGTGGGTTCTATGCAGAAAATATTCCGCGAGGCAACAACCCCTTCCTTCCGTTGCATAACTGTACCCGGTTCCCTCCCACCATTTCAGCCTTTATCACCTCGCATGTCCTTTAGTGTCCTCATGATCTCATTCTCCTCCGAAGCCCGCGCTTGTCCCTCCTCCCCCACACGCGCAACCCTTATCAAACCCATTCTCTCCCGCTTTCGCTCTCTCTCTCTCTTCCCCCTACTACGCCATTTATTTTTTCTCTTTTCGTACATCCTCGTGGTCCTTTTGTCGTCTGGTTTTTCAACTTATCGTCCCCCATGCTATCCTCATAGCACCGGCTTTTTTATTGTTCGTCCTAACTGCCCGTTCACTCCTACGCTTTTATTACCTATTATATTCCTAAATGGGAACGTTTATTAAAAAATACTTAAAAATTAACAAAACTTGAAGGCTGAGCCGGGCGTTGGCGAGGATAATGTAGAAATTGTTTTCTCCCCAACGACTCCGGCTCCATCATCTGCTGCTGATGAGTCGCGGGATGATGGATCCGTCCGTTGGATACGGCGTTATACAACGTGACCTCTTGCTCCATATCGTATTAGAATAGGCTTTCGAAGGCACCGGGCTCTTCTCTCTTTCCAGCAAGAGTTGGGGAGGATCCAGAAACTTCCCAATCATCCTTCCCCATCTTGAATTCGCCAGTGCCGATGATCCTTTATTCTGGAAATTTAATATGTGTCGCATATTCAAGGAACTTTGCTTAGAAAAGCTTTAAGTATGCATCAAGTGGAGGGTAATGTGGGCATCCAAGGGGGAGATGGTGAGGGGAGGGGGGGAGGGGCAATCGCCTTTGGATCCTCCAGTGAGCAGAGTGACTGTTTATTTCTCATAGCTTACCGGACTACGTAAATGTAAATATCCTAACATGGCGTTTGAGGGAACGACAGCTAACATTGCAATCTATTAAGGTTGAATTTGCTGCAACTATAATTTCGATGCTTCATAAAAAGATCGAAGCGAATAACGCAATTCTTTCGTCTATTTGAAGGCTTAATAGGCGCTAATTTAATCGGAGGCAACAATGCGGATCGCCTTGGCAACACCCGGAAAGAGTACGTAAAAGCCATAAAATTTCAAAAAGCAATGCGTATTTCTGCCAAATAATTCCGTTTAACATCTAAACATTGCGAGAATAAGATATTCTATAGTTTTAGCCGTCGAATAAAGCAAATACGGAGAAATTCGGTCCATATTTACGTATTTTAATGAATGATAGAAAAAAACCTTGCACATTGAAAAAGCGAAACTCCTGTGTGATATGGGAAAATATTATCATCTCCTTGAGTCGAACCTGGGACACTTATGTAAACGAAAATAGTTTTATCGAGGTCTCCTAGTTCGCAGAAACAAAATGGCGTTTACAGAATTTGTCTATGACAAACTGTTCAAGAGATAAAAGGGGAGACGGACAGACATTTAGTGATTATATACATATAAAGGTCGAAATGATCCTGCGATAATTTACTTATAACTTCTGGTAAATTCCTGCAAGGCATTTTTCTGTTACAATAAATGATGGTAATTGATACACATAAGCGGTGATGGTGCTATATAAACAAATAGCAAAGCTATAATGGATTAAATACAGTAGCAAGCATTACTATTTGCCATATTTACGTCATGTTCAGCACGGAATCTGTAACATGCGCCAACAGTTAAATCTCGATTATCCGTGTCGTTATTAAAAACTCGCAATTAAAAAAAACGCGCTTGTCCAAGGACGTAGCTAGCTTCCCAACTATGGGCAGCATGATTGTCAAAAATATTTAGAGGGGCACACCAAGATTTTAAAAATACAATAAAAATAATAATATGAAAACAATGTTTTAACTAGTCTTTCTTGCACTACTCATACAAGTGAAAGGTATTTTTTATTAATAACAGAAATATACAATATTTTATTAATTCAGTTTTTAAATATACTATTCTGCAGGGGAGGCTAGGGTGGGCAACGACTTACAAAAGGAAAGCCAGAGCCCCCCCCCCCCCAGGGCCTCGCCTGTGTTACGTCCCTGCACCTGCGCACCCTTAAGAATTTGTATTTTCAATCAGCCAGATTCGAAAAGGCATGCAATCAGATACTTAATTATGATAGAAACTGTTTCGTAGTCTGTCACTACCCACGAGTGCCTGAAATCCGCAGAGCTATCGCTGAAGTGACACTGAAATAAACTGCTGCGTGGTCATTCCTTATCAAGAATTTGGATTTTTTTGTGAGAAGTCGATGAGTGGACGTTCTGAGAATTCGTAACGTATTTCTAAGTATGAAAATTCCCCACGAGCACACTAGCAACAAAGTACAAGAATGCCGTTGTTGCCACAATAAACTATATGAGATTGATTATAATCATAATTAACCTTATTTATCTTGGTTCATCTTGGCTCTCAAACAAAAGAGACACCTAATTTTTTGTATTAAATGAATAAGAATTACGTCGATGGTTAATTTTATTCTGTAACTAACAATTATTTAGTTTATTTTTATATAAATTAACAAAATATACGTAATAGCAAATAAAATAAGTAACTGACTTAGAGTTTGATTCACATAGTTTCAAAAATATATTTTGTTTCCATAATATGAATAACGATAAATCTTTTTTCTATCAAACGTTTTTCTTTTTCAAATCTTCAGTTTCTAATTTTGTTGTAAATAACTCAAAACAAGCTCTTTTTGCGATAATGGTGTATTTTAGGCGCCATTCATTCCCAATTGTATATTTTCCCGCCCGAAATGTTAGTTTTGTATTAAATAAACCATAACGTCGCTTTATAGTTTAATTTTGTTATGTTAACTCCCGCAGCTGACAATGCTTAAAAAATTCGAAGTACCAACTTACCTCGCTCAAAGTAGAAATTGATGGAATAATGTGATCTAAAGATCCTATGCAGATAGGCATAAGCTGTAGTTTTTGGGAATAATTTTGAAACGAAAAAATTCTGCCATAGGAACTTTTTTCATATTATTCCATCAACTTTTAGCTTTGGTAATCTCATCATTTGAGAGGGAGGGGTTTTCTTCGTCGTATCTCATGGAAGACGTCCGTTGGGGCTGGTTAATACTAGCTTGGTTACCCCGGACCCAGCTAAGAAAAACAACCGCTTTCAGAAACGGGAAAAATTATCCTCTACGGTAGTTCAGTGATAGAACATTCGCCCGGCATGTGGAAGACCCAGGTTCGATTCCCGGTCATAGCAGTTTTTTTTTTTCAAAATTATTCTCGCCCAAAGTGGTAATTGTGTTCCTAAAACACAATTCGAAGCAAAATAATGCTGAAAGAATAGATTGTTAAACAAAATTAGTGCGTTATCGCAGGATTCCTGCCAAACGTAAGGTATTTTATCCCAAAAGTTAATACCTCCATGAAAAATAATATAAAAATCAAATTTACGTTTTAATTAAAATATAAATACTTTTACACGCCACATTAGGTCCATATGTCCTCTAAATTTAGGTTTCGTAATTCCCAAGGACGTTATAGTTGGTCAGCACAACATGTTAAATTGAAATAGTGCAGAATTATTTAAATACGTAATAACAAATCTAATTTCGATTACATCCGCAATTACGCTTACCGGTCTCTTGAGGAGTAGATAAAGTTAAATATAAAGCGGCTTTTATCTCGCTATTTTCAATCCCTTGGATTTATTTAGGACTAAATTATTAATCAGATGCCGTTTTCGTTTCTAATTTGAATATGAAGGGGCCACAAAATAAATTACGATATCGGCACAGCTGCTATTGCGGACAAAGCGAACCACAGTCCTTCTCTTCACGAGAGCAGAACTTTTCTAGATTTTTAAATCTTTGAAAAACAAAAGACATTTTAAAATTGTTTTTAATAAAAAAGATGCGGCGTTAATTTTATAATTGCAAAATAGAAACATTTGCACAGTGCATTGTTTTGGTATTATTGGTCAGTCGAAGAGGCAAGCGAGTGTCGCTTTTGCCTATTATCTATCGAATGATATTTATGCGTAACATATTCCAGCATTTGGCGGCTGCTTATTGGTCTGCACTTTCCATTACTTTCATGCCCCTTAAAAGCAGAACAAGATGAACAAAAATCCTTTATTGTGTATATTTTTGACGAACACCTCGAAACTTCGTGATCTCCTTGGGAAACACGGCCATAAGGTAATTTGAAAAGACGTTTATCGAGGTTTTATATTTTTCGAATGCGTATTTTATTTCAAACCGTACGAGCCGTGCATATAAATCAAAACTTGTCGCTATGACCATGTTTACCGTTTTATGAAACAAATCGTAAAACATAAAAAGGTAGAAACAGAATCCATCATCCTCTCTCATATACTTGGTATTGATGCAAAGGTAAACTTCTTTGAGACATACAAGGATCTGACCACGGAAAGAATGCGCTCTTTTAAGTTTTAATATATTTACGAATTTCGAAAACTGCAGTAAAATAACCAGCCGTGCGCAGTTGTCACCTCGGATTCGATTTTGATTTGGAGGGATTTAGAATCAGCGACTCAGAATTGGCTTGTAATTGAAATAGTGAAGATACGATCTAATCTAAGCGCTACAACCAGTATTTTGCTACGTGAACACATATTTCGTCGTATGTAATAATGCTTTGTTAATGACTGAACGTTTTTGTGGCAGTCGAAAGCAATAAAGTAAATTCTATATAAATGCTGATGACACGTTTCACATAAAAACCAAGTTACCGTTAACTTAATTTTAAAATTCCCTCGACAACTGCATTAGGCGAATCAACCGTGATAAACTGTGCGAATGTTTGGTAGTACTTTGCTGTTACGTCGTAATATGGCCTTTATAACCTTCACTGACGTTACGGATGCAGAAAAAAGAAATTATTTTCTGGATTTCAGGTTTTCCATTAGAATCGCTAGGACTAGTTTTGTGGGTGCTTGAACTCTCATTAATCGCAATTATATATTTATTTTGTCGATGTCGTTGGTTTTTCATTTTTGTCTATTCCGTCGTTTTTTAGGTTTGATTGCGCAAAAAAATATTTGCCTTATGTTCGTCACGAATTGTTGGTACGAGCAATAGAGAATAGTGAAAAATAAGTCCTTCCTAGACATGTGGTTCTTTTCTTACTAATTTTATACAGTTTGGTACTGATGAAATATAGTTGTCTTGAATTAAGGATCTGCTGGAAAAAATTGTCAGTCGAAGATTATTTGAAGAAAGCAACAGCAGCACAACACGCTTGAGAAGGCGACAGCGTGATAAGGACGACTTACAAAAAGATGATTGAAAAAATCCCAATTTAGTTTCGGCCGGATCGGCGAAAAGAAATTGAAAAGTTGAATTTTATCACTCTGGAGTAATGAAAAGAATTTTTGTTGGATTTTCAGTAGCAGAGTTGGTCATTGCTCTCAAATTAATAAATCGTCATATTCTTAAGGTGACCATATTCCAGCAAAAACGGAACACTTTCCATTAAATAAGAAAAAATTGGAGACACGGCAATCGCGCAAATGTATCCATGGTTAGTTATTTGTAAAGTCAACATTTTCACTCGTTTTAATGCATTGTTTGAAGTGTTACGAAACATAAATTTATTTTATCTCTCCGGATTGAATCGTAACTTGAAAACAAAAGAGATACGCTACTAAAAAGAAAGAAAATTCTTCTGGGCAATGGATCCTCGCTATAATTTTCATTTCAATCGATATTCCGAACAAAGTTGAAGCATGATTTCTCCACGTATCTGTCAAAAAACGGCGCCACATACGCAATTCAATAAAATTAAACCTAATTTAAAATACAATTTTTCCAGAAAAAAGTTGTCTTGTTTCCTATTCTCCACTTCACAAAAACAGAGAAATAGTCAAAATATAGAAGAAGCCTTAGAACCTTAAAAAATAGAACGTAGAAGCGACATACCAAAGTTCAAAACAACGCAACAGTAAGAATGGTCTATAGTCTCTATACCACCGCCAAAACTGACGAAGAGAAAGAAATACGAGAGAATAATTTTTTTTAGAGATGCACCAAGCATGGCAAAGTGTGTAAGTCCACGCAAGGAAAATTCCGCTGTTCGGAAATGATGCGTCGGCCGACGACCTATTACGCACTGCGCCTAACCGGGTTCAAAGTCGAACTACAAAAAGTAATAATCAGTGATGAAAATCACATGCCGTTTGTACGCATACCGTAAAAACTTGTACTATTAACGTTGTCCATATTTAAGCTAACATGTAACCAAACTATAAGATAAATGTCACTATTTATAACTTGTATAAATAACATTTCAAAGCAATTTATTTAAAAAGAAAAGTTGAAAATACGGGACAGTCGACCGTCCGAACAAACGTTTTTGGGACGTCGGGTCAATCTGAAGGAAAATGGGACATGTCCCGTAAAAATGGAACCTCCGGTCGCCCTGCCCTCATTATTACAACCAATCAATTAATCGCCTCCCATTGGCGAGACGAATTTTATGCGCGTATGGAAATTTTATTCGACAATTGCGTGGCAACGCATTAGGGTTTTATTTTTTACGATATGGTAAAATGTGTTCGTTAAAAGTTGCAAAACTTTTCCTTCTATCTTTTTCCGATGTCAAATATACTTTAATGGCTCTGTTCCAAAAACAATTGTTTTATCCATTTACTAACTGAAGCACCCGACGTTGCCCAGGTAAATCCAATATAGTATTTCATGTATGAAAAACTCATATGATCTGTGAAACACCGATTAGAAAATGTATTCAGAGGTATGAGAATGGGAGATAAGGCGGAAGGCAGAGTAGGGAGTGGTGCCATATCTACATACTCTTGATAAATCAAGAGAGGAGAAGAGATAGGAGAGAAGTCCCAATACTCATGGTGAACTAAAGGCAAGAATCAGAGATGTTATTGAGAATGTCTCTCAGAAACTACTGCAGTTTATCCAAAAGCATGGTGCAGAGAGCATGTTTATGTATACAGCTTGGTGATGGTCACTTTCAGCATTTTATTTGAGTTTTTTTAAATAAACATTTTTGTGTATCATCAAACTTTAATAGAGAAAATTTTCACATTTCTCTCATATTTATATCTTGAGATACAGAGATTTTTTTGTTTCTTGAAATAAAAAATCATCCTGTATAAGACCACTAAAGTATTAAAGCAAGAGGTCATACACTTTTTTGTAACTTAGCTGGTCATGCAGAGTACAAATTATTTATCGTTGTAAACCTCCATTTGTATTTTTCAATTAAAATTGATCGCATTACTGTTTTCCTTAACTAATTGAAGTAATGCCATATTACTTTGTGATTTCAACACAACTTTTGTAACTTCTGTCCATGATTTCCAATTATCTCATTACCAATCTTATGTTCTACCTTGCTGGCATTATTGTTATCCACAACTAATTGAATTAATGCCTTATTACTTTGTAACTCCAACGTAATTCTTCACCTTCAACATAATTCTTCAATTACAACATAGCAATTCTAATGGGGATATATGATTGCTAAATGCTGAAATTCGCAAGGTACTGAGAACATACTGTGCTTCGGCACCGATTACCATACCTGTGAGAACATGGCTGTGCAGGGACAGAAGTATTTTTCTCTTTCTCCAAGAAGTGGAACTCAAACATTCTGGTGGGCTCTTCAGAGTCATCAAACAAAATATATATTTTATATTTCACCTTTGTCCCGTCAAAAAAGATTGCAGGTCAGGCAATTCCAACATTATCCTCTGTTTCTTGCCACAAAAAAACTTCATATTTAGCAGGACAACTATGGCTTGACTAATACAACTGCTTTCAGATTGTGAAAAAGGGAAATGTCTGCATCTCACCATCTTCCCCTATTAGAGAATAGTTTTGTGCAAACATTCAACCATATAAATTGATAGCACAAGCTGCAAAAGAAAACCAACTTCAATTATGCTGGCAACAAAAATGGAAATATTGGAGGAATTGGAATGGAGTATTTTTTAAAAACTAGAATTACAGGAAAATATAAAATTCTGACATCGACAATGTCCACAATTGTGAAAAATGAAGAGACGATTAACCTAACTATCTGCGGCATCGACAACGAAAAGCAAAATCCTACATGATTTAGATTTAGTAAAAGTTAGTTAATAAATACACATTTACATAATTTAATTTCAATGTGAACATTTTAAACTTGCACATAATTGAGATCTATCATTCACATCAGATTTGATGTTACGTTAATTTGAATATTTGTCCAAATCGTTCATTTGTGGTGTTATTATTAATAATGTATTTATCAGAAAAAGGTTATATGTATCTACATATATTTAAGCAGAAATTTATAATATTTTTTACAGTTTTTCATATATAATTCGGTTATCACAAACTCGGTTAACACAAACACATGATTTGATTCACCCTTGGAGTTTGTGTTAATGAGGGTTTTATTTATTTATTTATTGAAACATACGGGTTAAAAAAACCAAATATCCAATATAAACCATCACAGCAATAGTATGGTTCTTAAGATATAAATATATACATATAGGTTATAAAAAATGTAAACTAGATATAAATTCCTCTAAGTGATACACATATTAGACAGGAACAACAATTATAAAGAAAAATTTGCAATACTAATGTTAAAATAATAATACTAATAGTCCAAATAATAATACTAATGTTAAAATGACAATAGAAAAATATATCAATAAAGAAAAAACTTACAAATATAGTGTTACTAACCATTGATTAGAATAATACATTAATCTAGACTAGATAGAACTTTATATAAATTACTCTTGAAATGTCTCAAGGGGAAAGAAAAATCAAGAACAGGACTCAACAAATTTGCAGTTCCTTGCATTTTCTTGATGGGTGAATTTATGGAGTAGTTGGTTCTACAGAAATCCAATTGAAACAAGTTTGGGTTTCTGGTATTGTGAGGGATATGAAAGTTGATAGGAGAAAGAAGATAGGAACAGTCAATTTGTGAGTAAATAATTTTATATAGAAAAATTATATCCATTATGGATCTTCTAAGATGAAGAGGATGGAGAGTAAGTATAAGAAGAATGTTGACATAGTTAAGTTCAGATTGAGGAATCATTCGTTTGCAATTAATAAATTTAAGAAATTTATGTTGGACACGCTTGATCCGATTTAGATCAATTTCATAGTATGGAGAACATATAATTGATGAATAGTCAAGTTTACAACGAACTAGGGTTATATAAATATTCCATAAAATTGCAATGCTGTTAAAAAGTCTACAGTTCCTCAGGACAAAACCTAACATTTTAGAGCATCCTTTGTAGTTATGTCAATGTGGGTTATAAAATTGAGTTGGGAATCAAACCAAATACCGAAATCTTTTACAACAGGCAGTCTATTTAGCGATACTGAGTTTAACTTGTAATAAAATAATGTCATAGAATGGGAATGAGCAGTGGCGGCTCGTAGCTAAAATTAGTGGGGGTGCTGCTCCAGAAAATTTTTAGCCTTTGTTTTAAAATTGTGTAAAAGGAAAAAAATGTATAAAAAGAAAATTTATTCAGGAACTTGATAAAATCTTAACAAAAAAAAACAAACATTTTTTACTTACTTTAACTTAAATTGTTACAGTTCAAGCTTGATCTATTCATTTAAAAATGAAATCCATTCTTCTTGTTTTTAATTTGCGCAAAAAGTTCAATAATTTTCTCCTTGATCTCTGGATGACAATTGAGGAAATTTTTCTCCATTGAAAGTACTGCAAGCGCATTTAGTCTTTCCGAATTCATAGTGCTTCTTAAAAAAGTTTTTATTCTTTTCAATGTTGAAAAGCAGCACTCTGCCTCTGATGTAGTCATGGGAATTGTCAAGAGGATTTTTATCAGTTTCGTAATTTCACTAAAAACATCATCTAGATTATTTTCCAAGATAAATTTCAGCAGCTCAATTAATTTGCAATATTCATAAATAGAATACTTTTAGTTCAGTTTCAAGCTTTTCTTTGTCAATCATGGGATAAGCTTCAGTGGTCAGTACTATCTCTTTTGTGGGATGTTCATTCTTAAATCTAGTGAAGCATTTCTTGTTGAACAATTTAGCAGCTACTAAGTGTTTAGTGGAAGAATATCTGTCCATTATATCAACACATATATAGTCACACACTTCCTTAGCTTCTGCCATGAGTGTCTTTGAAGGATTCTCACAGTACTTTGAGTTTCTCAATTCTAAAATAGCAGTTTTGAAATTTGTTATATATTCATTAACTTTAAACACACTAATTTCTCGAGATTGCATTTGGTTGTAAATTATTTCAACATGAGGCATAATCTGATGAAAAAGCTCTAACCAAAACTTGAAATTATCATCATTCAGGTATTTTAAAATTCCTGTTGCTTCTGCAATGGTTTGATCTGCATTTGATGTTGACTGAATTTCAGTAAGGCAGTTTTTTAAAGATTGCAAATTTTCATGAACTCTGTTTATGGTCCGTATGTTGAAATTTCACCTTGTAGAGGATGGACATGGAATGCTGACGTCCATATGTTTCTTGAGAATGGACACACGTTGTGGTGATCTTGAGAAGAATGTTGGAATAGCCAGAATGTTAGAGAAAAATATTCTTGCGTTTCGTGTAATACTTGCTGCATTTCTCATTATTAAATTAAGTTGATGTGCATAACAGTGAATGAAATGTGCATTACTATAAACTGCTTTTATTTTTGCTTGAACTCCTGCTTTTTTGCCTTTCATGACATTTGCACCATCAAATGTCTGAGCTATCAGTTTTTGTCCATTTCCTTGAAGGATTATGTCCAATTGTTCTAAAATACATTTTGATATGCCATCTGCAGTTTGATTTTCTGGAATAAAGAATCCCCAAAAACGCTCAAATATTTCTTCATTCAATACGTACCGTAGAACAAAGACCATTTGAGTGTGTTCCGAAACATCTGTTGTGTCATCAGCCATGACAGCTACAAAGGAAGCTTTTCTAATTTCCATCCTTATCTCCTCATGGTATATTTGTAGCAGGCAGTCAAGTATCTCCTTCTGAATGGTCTTAGAAACACCTTTGAAGACTGCACTGGTTTCTAAGTGATTCTTCAAATCTGAATCTAATTTAGATGCAAAATTTACTAATCCTCTAAATACCCCTGGATTTACTGAATCATCTTTTTCATCATGTCCACGTAAGGGAGTTTCAAAGTTTCCACAAAAGTAAATGCAGTCTATTATTTTGGACAAAATTTCATGGTTCTTTTTAACTTTTATATTATGCTCATTGATTGAAAGTCTGTATGCCTCACTAAGTTTCTCCTTAATACTTACAGTTCCTAAAAGTGACAGTGAAACAACATTATCAACGTGCTTCTTTGACTTCATGCTTTTCAGTTTTTTCTTTCATTTTGTTTATATTTCTAAAACCATCTTTTGTCCACGGTACATCACCTCCAAACAGCAAACACGGGAAGCAAAACAGTGCATTTTTTACTTCACAGCCGCAAAGCCAACTTTTCCGTCGGTACCATTCAGAATTAAAGCTACGAATATATTTCTTGTTGTTGCTTTTGCCTGGCTGAGATATTAGAATATCAGGTGTTGAACGACCTCTTTTCTTAACTGTAACTTTCTCATGGAGAGATAGCTGTGAAAACTTAAGCTGTTGAAGTTCACTTACAGTCACAGAACTTATTTCTTGGGGATGCAAGGCCATGGTTAAAGTTTTCTGTTAAATAAAAGAACCGAAAAAAAATTAATCAAATAGAATAGCTGGAAGCAGAATAATAATCTAATTCTACATTCTTCTACACTTTATCACATTCAAGAATATGGTACTTGGTTTTTAAGCACAACACACGCTGAGTAAAAAAAAACTTCCTTCCACCATCACGCCAGAGAGCAACAGTGCTCTCTCTACCTGGCAGTTCCGCCTTCCTCCCCACCCCTCCTCCTATGTGCGCATGCGCACAACAGTCAAACACCACGTCGCTGGCACTGTGAAGCGCACAGTTCCATACAAAGATTTTTGTATCTTTTTCATAAACTGGGGGATGGCTACTGAAGTACTGACATTAAGCTTAAAGAATATATATTGTACTACAAAAATAAAGAAAGAATTAAAGAAAAAAGGACTCATTATATTAAATGTTATCGATAATATCAAGTGGAAATAGGGGGTGCTGCAGTTCCGCAGTGCCTATACACGAGCCGCCACTGGGAATGAGAGAAACTGAGAGCTACACATTTAAAGGGTTTAAGGCTAAACCATTGATTGATACCCATTCAGCCAAACAATCCAAATTCAGCTGAAGAATCATTGCATCATGAATTGAATTCACTCATTTAAAGATTTTCAAGTCATCTGCATATAAAAAGAAGTCAACATCAACAAAAATGTCATGAATATCATTAAGAAAAAGAGTGAAAAGCAAGGAACCAAAGTGAGAACTCTGGGGGACACCAGATATACTCTGAAATGCATTGGAAAAAGAGGAATTAACTTTGAGAATTTGAGACCTATTATTAAGGTAGCTATTAATCCAAGAAAGCAATTTTCCGTGAACACCTAATGCATATAATTTTGAAATCAGGAGAGAATGGTCAAAATTATAAAAAGTTTTTGTAAAATCAGTGTAAATAGAATCAACTTGGGATTTGGACTCAAAGGATTTCATAATGAAACCTTGATATATCATAAGATTAATGGTAGTTGAATGTCATGTCATAAATCCAAGTTGTTGAGGAATAATGATTTTCTTAAAAGAGGAGGATAAACATGGAACAATTAGTTTTTCAAACAGTTTAGGTATAGAAGAAATTGAGAAAATTGGCTGGTAATTGCTTATATCAGTTTTCCCTTAGTTTTATGGATGTGAGTCACATAGCTTACTTTCCAGTATGTAGGGAAAATGGCTGTGCTTAATGAAAGGTTAAATAAAAGGGTAAGTAGGTCTGAAAGGGTAGAGGAGCACTCTTTTAAAAAGAGAGAGGATATCCCATCAGGGCCAGGAGATTTATTGGTGTCTAAATTTTGAAGAGCTTTTAAGACATTGGATTGTGAGATGTTAGAGGAATGTAAATTGATAGACTTGGAGTACAGAGGTATTAGTTGTTGGGTTGTACATTTGCACAAAATAATTTGCAAATAGATTGGTAATGGATTTACTATCAGCACAATACAAATCACCAAGGTGCATTGAATTAGGTATTGCAGTATTATTGGGCAAGAATTAACATAGTTTCAGAAATTCTTAATATTAGAAGGAATTGTTTTCAATGGCATAGATATGGGAAAAGTAGCAATTTTTAGATAAACGTTTACATTCAGAGCGTAGTGCAGAATAGTTAATACTAGTAGTTGGTGCTTGCGTACTGCAAGCATTTCGTCTCCCCTTGAAAAAACATTAATTTTTCAGACAATATTCTATTAATTCTAATGATTTCACATCCACAGCGATTTTCGTTTTTCCCACATGTAAAAATAATAGTTTATAACAATCCCCAAATGTTGCAATTTTAAACATTTTACACTTTCTCCATTATGGGGTACTAATGCTACACATTTCAGCCAAATTTTAAAGTTGTAGCACTTCTAGAAGTAAAATAATATTTTTGTAATTGTTTAAAATTTAAATATTTTTAACGGGGTCCGCAATATATATATGGAGAGATTGAAATGTTTATTTGTACAAATGCACTGTTCTGTAAATAATTTGAAAATTGCAGCTTCCTAGCTCATCCCGTAGTACCTAAATAATTATTAAACTTTAATGTTTAAATGGGGTTAAAACAACCCCTAAAATTTACAATTTTAAAATTTTCGATTTTTATAGTTGGTTATGAGAAAATTTCTATAATCTTGCAAAATTTCAGCTTCCTAAACTTATTAGATTGGTCTACACACTGGATTGCGTTTTCCCATGCTAACTTATGGGAGATATTCCGGGGTCTCTGGAGTCGAACCCAAGACACTGCAAGCAAAAGTGACAATAATTCCAAATAGATATTGCGGCCATCTAGCAACACTGAAAATTTCATCTTTCTAGCTTACCGGCAAGTGCCCATAATTAATTTACAAAAATGGCGCAATGCTTTTCTTATGGGAAAAAACGCAACTTTCGGAATTTCTGGAGTCGAACTCATGTCACTTAGGTAAAAAGTCTCATTTTATCTGAAGGTTTCTCCATCATATCTACAAAATCTAAAACTTTCAGCTCTATAGCTCTGGTAGTTTGGGCTGGACATTAGTATCCTCCTATATGTTATATATATATGAATAATATATATATCCTCCTCTGTACGAGTCGTCGATATATAATGATAATCAGAAGATGATCCACTTAATTTATACTTCTTGTGCATTAATTTCTTCTTAATAGTTAATCAGAAGATGATCCACTTAATTTATACTTCTTGCGCATTAATTTCTTCTTAATAGTAAGATCCCTGAGTTGACCATTAAACCATATAGGGAATTGATCAAAGTTAGACGAATGGTTATAAATAAGAACAAACTTGTCTATTGCACAGTTTATAAGGGAATAAAATTCTATCATAGCTTCGTCAAAAGGTAACATCTGTAAAAAGCTCCAGTCAATGGAACTAAAACATTCATTTATAGCGAAATAGTTGGCTTTTTTAAATTACACAATTTATTACAATTTCTATTTGCAACTGTTATTTCACTATGTTTGAAGAAGCACTGCAAGGGGGGGATGATTTTGATCTATGTTTCTTCTTCTTCATCTAAAGGCTAAGCCTTGTCGCTGCAACCATGAACTCCTGTCCTCTGCCATCTCGTATTTCTGATCTATGTTTATCAATGCAATAGCAGATTTGGCTGATCCATCGGGCAAGTTTGAAAAACGTAAGTGAAGAATCCTATTATTTATATTACAAATACAATTGAGTTGATTCAATCCAAGAAAACTGAGAGTACCAGTAAAAATATTAAAGTCAGCTGATCTAGGAGAATCGGTAAGCTTGCAGTCCTTGGAAGTCACAATATTGTCACTAAGGTTGTAGTCACCGAACAAAATAATGTTAGCATCTGGTCAAATATGTAGTAAGATTTCAATTTCATCAGAATGGTCAGAGTACAGCATGGGTGGTGATGCAGGTGGAAGATACAACCAAGTATTAGCTTCTTCAGCACCAATGGGACCATAACATATGTGTTCCACATTATCATGTTCATTATGAAGGAGATATGCAAGGAGAGTAGTTTTAACTCCTATTAATGAACCACCCCCACATGATTTGGCACTAGTACTCAATGAGCAGTCTTTCTTAAAAACATTATAATTATATAAACCCAGTTTGGCATCTGAAATATCAGGCGAGAGCCAAGTTTCACTAATAAATACAAAGTTACAGTCAAGTTTGGAGACACTGATACAGAAACTGTATAGTTTTGTTCAAAGTCCTCAGACATTTTGGTAAATGGCTGAGTATGTCTTAGAGGAGCGAGAATTAATCAGTTTTTTGATTGGCGCACCTTGATGATTTTAGGACATCCACAGATGAACTTAATGGTAATGTCCGTTTCACTTTACTGTATATCCAAACTAGCTGGAGTACCTGGCATTGCCCGGGACCATTTTAAGCCACCGCCAAGTATATAAAATACTGGGAATATACTTCAATCATTGCTCAAGTTTTATCTATCAGGATTGCTTCAATGTTTTGCAATTGAAGGTGTTGCAAAGTGTGTTCGGACCCCTTCCCCAGAACTTTTTTCTAAAATGTAATTTATCAAATACACTTTAAAAAACAATATTCTAATAAATGAAGTTTCTAAACATATGAGATTATTGACATAAATAACAGTTTTATCAACAATGGATGAAAAACAGAATTTATTCAATTAAGCACCCTCCCAAATTTTTTATTGCCATATATCTTATGTTACTCACAGAGTAAAATTATATATCTATGCAAAGTTTTGTGACGTATCTTCAAAGGTGTGAATTTGTATAGCGGACAAACAAACAAACAGAATTTCAGATTTATAAATATAGATAACAGTATTTATTATCATCTGAGCCACACTTGATCCCAATTAGTGTAGAAAATCAGAGTCTTGCTGTAATTTAAGGCTGAAAATCAGAGCACACAGTTTTATTTTTTGGATGACTTCCTTAGTGTACAGTTGAAAGTCTTTAATCCAGATATCTCAGAACGAGTCATTCCAGATTATAGAATTTTCCAAAACATGGATGGTTAGTATGTAATGACAATACTGTCATTGTACACATTAACTAAGTTATAATTGTATGTCTTTGACACAGAGTGTGACTAAATAAAGCATGGGAGGAGAAAATAATAAAAAATTGATGTCTGTATGTGAGGTTTCGCAGACAGTTTCGTTAATGCATTTGGATCATAAATAAAACAGGCAGTTTTTGTTTTACAGACACTTTTAACATTTTAAAATTTCTTTCTTAAGCCATGGGAACACAATGAACAGGAAAATTGAAATGCCATCCATGCCAGGTTGTTTTTGTAAATTACCTACTCAAAATTCCAGAACCATTCTGAACCAAGGATGCTTCCAGACCACAGAATTCCAGATTAGAGAGGGTCAGCTGTATAATAAAATGTTGTTTCTTACCAATATTACATCTTATTTAGTCTTTTAATATTTAGGGTGACCAAACATCCTGTTTTTCATCATACTGTCTTGGTGTCCTGAAAATATTGGTCAGGATGGTACATCATATCCATGAAGCCCATAATAATTTTCATTTCAATTAATATTCAACAAAGTTGAGTGTAAATTCTCAAACCATCTATACTCAAACCATTGAAACTTTCACTGATGTAAAATGGAAAACAAACAAGAAATAACTCTAACTACAAGTTTATTTTTAGTGGAATCTCTGTTTTTTCTAAGTTACATTTAAAAAAGAAATGATACTTTCAAATCACTTCAAGCGATCCATTAAAATGGTTCAAAAATTATCATCTCTTGAAAAACTTACTACACTAAATTTTTGAGGCTTTGTCTTGTTCTTTGTCTTCTAGTTCAGTGGTCTCCAAACTTTTTGGAAGTGCAGCACTCTTTCTCAGGGGCAGGTCGAGGAAGAATATCGGCTTCTGTGTTTTTATCTGAACCGCCCATTATAGTTATATGATATTTTTATTTAAATATATTTATATAATTCAAAACATCATTCACATAGGAATTAAATTATTTTATTGTTTTTCCATGTCGTGGCATAAATATTTCAACAACAACACATAAATGTCTCGGTTTTTGGAATTGTAAGCATAATGAATTACACAGCAGTTTTTTCATCTCCATTTGTATGAAGTCATTTTGAAGGTCAAGCTCTGTCTACCTAATACGAATCCATCCAATGAACTCACATTTCATGTGTTGGAAAAACCGCTCATGCACAGAAGTTTGCCAAATGCTGATTCTAAGAAAATAAGAATGAATGTTGAGCATTTTTCCCCCTCCCCTTTCTGCTACTGTTGTTTTCTATAAGCAGCATTAATGGAGCAAATTATGAGGGCACCTACTCCGACATCCTGCAAAGCACCCTCCTATGGGTAAAAAGGCAGAATCCCAACAACTGGAAATATTTGAAGAATTTTACTTGAACCCCGGTAACATGGTCGTTTTACGACCACCAAGACAGAGGCCGCAATCAGTGGACCCATAGCAATCTCCTTTGATATAGCACAAAGATGCAATACTCATTAAGAACCCGGTAGAAGTAGTCTAAAATAGGTTTGAAAAAAACCTTGGCTCCTGATATATTTTGTAATATTGCAAAATTATTCATTGAATGTGTACAATTGTTATTGCAATAAACAAATTGTACTTGGTCTTTTCTAAATATTATTTTAAATTTAAGAGCATATAATTTAAAATATTGTAAAATTCCCATTGTCCTGGATTTTCTTCTTCAAAACTCATTTTTCCCCAGTTTTGACCACCAGAATCTGGTCATCCTACCCTTCAGGCACCCTCCTCCAGACCCAAAATTTCCACACTTCTCTTTGATGCACATATACGTACAAATAGTGTGCTGCTGGTTATCTAAGCTTATAAACAAAGCACTTTGGCCTTCCAATACATCTTCCTCGCTCTGCAAAATAGAATCACACACCTCAGTTCTGGCCTAACTGCATTAATGTGAACCATAATCCACATTCTATGAATTTTTTTATATTAAAAAGCAAACCATTCTGTATCAAGCACGTATAGAGACCCACATTAAAAGAGAACCAGGTGTAAAAACTGGTTTTACTTTAAGTTAGAAAAAAATTTGCATTTCCTTTAAATTCTATTAAGTCTGGATTACCAAGTGTTTTTCTGTCAGACGATGGTTATGTGGAACATTTTCCCCCTCCATTTTTCAGCTCAGTGCCTTCAGTTAATCTTAAACTGATGTGGCATGATTGCTTATAACTGTGATAGTTTATGTTTGGAGTTGTAGAGCTGCCATTGTCGGAGGGTCGAATGCTTTCGTAGTTTCACATTGTAACTCTTAAGTTTCCATTTTTATTTATGCTTCCTAGGGTTGCCAGGTGTCCGGTTTTGAACCGGACTGTTCCGTATTTGGGAAGTCGATCTGGGTAAAATTAGAGGTAATACCGAAAATATATGTACGTATATTTTATCGAGCGATTCACACCTTCGACGACTGTGTCCGGTATTTTTGGAGAAGCCATCTGGCAACCCTAATGCTTACGATATTTCGTTCGGGTAAGTATTACTGAACTCACTCAATTTCTTTTAATAAATTATTTTGGTAGTTTTCTCAAATTTTTTCTATTAACACCGACTCGTGTACTAAGTGAAGGTATTAATGTAGATTATGCAATTAGAAATAACAAAAATAAGGTCAAAATCAGCCATGATCAAATCAATAAGGTTCGTTACTTTAATTACAACTCCGCTACTACTGCAAGTAACGATATTTTAATTTAATTCACATTTCAAAATGAAATCTTTCTATAGAGAACGCAAAGATATTAAAAACGTATAAGTACTGATAACTATTCTTCGAGTTGCGTGGAGTTGCGCATCCAAAAGATTCAATGTCGGCATTAAACAGCAATCAAATATTATCACAATATATAACAGATTTTTCTTTAATTGTGGCATTACAAAATAATCGTTTTTATTTCCAACTACACATTGGACTAATTAGTTTTGACTTCAAAATGAATAAAATAACTTTAAAATCAAGTGACTATCGATAATGCACGATAGAACAAAAAACTGACGATATAAGTAACGGTTGAATTTTGAAAATCTGCGTCCCACATTTACAAACAGATTGAGTTGTTATTAGTGCTGCAAATCAATATCTTCCTTGAGGTGAAGGTGTATATAATTTTGTGATATGTACGAGGAATATGTAGCATTATAATATCTTCAAACACTTCGGGTCCATTTCAGGTAAATTTAGTATTATTATTGTTACAGTGGATTCGTGTACATATTAGAACCACTTCTGGTAATGGTGATTGAATTCAATTAACAAGATGATTTTTCTACACAAAACCTTTTTGTATAACATGTACGTTTTGAATGTGTATATTTACAACACGTTGAGCGAGTATAGGAAAGTGCCTATTTAGTTAAGGCAAGGTTAACCTGTAACCACAGGCAAGCGTTTTCACAGACCGCGCTGACTTTGTCAACACTCGTTATTTTCTGATGAATCATCCTTCACTCCTAAGAATTCTATTACTTTCGCAGCAGATGTTTACCACTCAGTATATCGTCTTAGATTTAGTTTGGTGGTGACTGTTGAGCGAGGAAGTTCCTTTATAGATTCGTGGGGTACTGACAGACTACATGTCTGTGTTATTGGAGGTTTTTATAAATAAATATTTTCGTTTCGTACCACTACGTTTTTGCGAATGGGTGACAAAAACAAACCTGGACCATCGAGGATTACTTCCGTACAATTAGACAACCGTCTATCTTTGCAGCAGCCCAATATGTTTAGATTGCTCAAAAGTGTCCCGGAACGAATGACCAACTTCAAAGCATGAATTTTCCTTGAGTTTTTTTTAACAAATCGACATTTTTGCTTTTAAGTATTTTTAAGAACCTTCCTCAAGTGCACAAAAAAGTTATTTTTTAATTAATTGTGTTACACATGATAGACAATTTACAAATATGAAACCTGTGTGCATTCAAAATTTGTACTCGCAAGCATTTCCAAAAATACAGAATTATTCATCATTCATCATCATGCTGCTGTCCGAAGACAGGTTTTTGCTGAATCGATGCCTCCATCTCTTTCTCTCTCTAGAGACCTCTTTTATACTTCTATAAGTAATATATAACAGATAAAGCTAGAGAAAATTGGATAAAAGGAAAATGTGATGAAATAGAACAAATGGAGAAATTGGGATGGTACGATATGATGTACACTAGAGCACTCGAGTTAGAAGATGAGAAATCTAATGATATAATATTAAACCATTTTTAATAACTTTATATTAACTTCACTCATATATATATTGGAACCTCTAAAAACTGAAAGAAAGGCAGGATGTAGTCAGCATGAAGTTGGAAGATCGCCTAGGAAATTTGGAAAACAAACCAAAGACAGTGGGTGTAGAATGGGAAGAAATTAAAACCAGTATCAAGGATACCTTGGATAAAGACATTGGAAAACAAGAGAAAAAATCAGAAAACCATAGATCACTAAGGAATTGCTGGAGAAAATGGATGAGAGACGAAAATAGAAAAATGTTAACGGTGAAGAACTTCAGAAGTCAACTAGAGACGTATAAACAATGAGTTGAGAAGCTAAAGAAAAATGTGATGAAATACAACAAATGGAGAAGTTAGGATGGTACGACATGATGTACGCTAGGGCACTGGAATTGGAAGATAACACGTCTAATGGAATTCGTGGTAAAGGAATTATGAATATGGATGGGAAGATAGTCTCAGAAACAAAGGATGTAGCACAGGTATGGGAAGAATACATTAAGGAACTATACAGCAAGTAGGCAGGATCAGCAAAAATAGAACAGGAAGATGAGGAAAACATTGAAGAAGATAACTTAGGACCTAGTATTATGAAGAAGTAGAAAAAGCGATAGTGGAACTAAAGAAAGGGAAAGCCACTGGCAGCGATGGAATACCGGCTGAGGTACTTAAAGTCATGGAATCAGAAGGACTAAAAGCGATCATGAAATTAATTAATAAGATTTACGACATGGGAGAGTAGTCTAGGGATTTCCTAGAATTAACAATGATCCCTCTAAAGAAGAAGCCAAAGGCAATGCAGTATAAAGATTACAGAACGATAAGCCTTCTGTCACACATATCAAAGATCATCACAAAGATTCTTAATAAAATGCTGGAGAAAAAGGCAGAAGAAATAAGAGGGGAAGATCAATTCGGTTTCAGAAAAGGACGAGGAACTAGAGATGCTATAGGAATAGTTAGAATCATATCAGAAAGGGCAATAGAGTACAGTCAAGATATCTGCGCATGTAACGTAGAGTAAATTGGGTCAAGTTGATGAAGATATTAAAGGATATAGGTGTAGACTGGAAAGACAGGAGACTGATTAGGAATCAATATGTGAATCAAGTTGTAAAGGTCAGGTTTGAGAATGTGGACACCTGCGGAATAAATATCGGTAGAGGAGTAAGACAAGGCTGCTGCCTATCGCCAACCTTATTCAATATTTATGGAGAAAGTCTAATGCAAGAAGCTTTAGAAGGCACAGGAGATTTCAAAATTGGAGGAAGGACTATAAGAACAGTAAAATACGCAGATGATCAAGTACTTCTAGCAAGAAAGGAAGAGAAGCTACAAAAATGATAAATAGACTAGTGATAACAGGTAGAAAATACGGTATGGAAATAAATACAGAAAAATCCAAGGTCATTCGAATATCGGGCAAAGAAGATAATCTGAACATAAGTTTTGGGGGAAAGCCATTAGAACAAGTTTCAGAATATAAATACCTTGGAAGCATCATAACACGAGAAGCAAAATGTACGGATGAGATCAGAACTAGAATAGGAAAAGCAAAAGCGGCTTTCAGGAGAAAGAATCAACTACTTACAAGGAATATAAGGGAAGGTATCCGCAAGAAGTTGATAAAATGCTACGTATGGAGTATAGCATTGTATGGGGCAGAAACATGGACGCTAAGTAAAAATGACATCAAATACTTGGAAAGCTTTGAAATGTGGACATGGAGGAGAATGTTGAAGATAAAATGGACTGATAGGATAAAAAACGATGAAGTGCTACGAAGAATAGGAGAGAAGCGAATGATTATACAGACTATCAGAAAGAGGAAGGCTAACTGGGTTGGACATTACCTGAGGAGAGAGAATATGATTAAAGATGTGTTAGAAGGAAAACTAGATGAGAAAAGGGAAAGAGGTAGGAAAATGTTTCAGCTGATAGACGATTTGAAAGGGAAAGAGAGTTATCAAGATATGAAGAGAACAGCAGAAAATAGGAGTATATGGAGAACCAGGTTTAACCAAGAATAATCACGGACCTGTCTACGGACAGACTACCTATGATGATGATGAACTACTATATTCCTGCTTTATATTCTCTAATATTCTTTTTCTCCCTCTTCCTCTTCTTCCACTAATTTTGCCTTCTAAGATCGTCCTTTGTAAACACTGTCTTCTCAATATGTGCCCTATCCAATTTGCTTTTCTTTTCCTTATTGTTTTTATTAGCATCCTTTCTTCTCCCACCATCTAATACTTCTTCGTTTCTCTACCTCTCTGTCCATTTCACTTTCCTCACCCTCCTCCATACCCACATCTCAAAGCTTTCTAAATATTTTTCCTCCTTTCTTCTTACCATCCACGTCTCTGCACCATATGTAGCATTTCGCTAATTTCTTCCTTGTTTTTAAATTTATTTTCTTGCTTGTGAGAAGCTCCTTCTCATTAAATGCTGCTTTTTCCACTGCAATCCTACTTCTGATGTCCTGTGTACTACTTCCATCCTGCGCTAAAATACTTCCCAGATATTTGAAACTACTTACTTGTTCCAATTTTTGGCCATTTACCATTATATTTAATTCTTTATGTTCCTTTGAAACCATCATGACTTTTTTTTCGGCATTGATCTTCATTCCATATTGATGGACAACCTCCACTAGTCTGTCTGTTCTTTCTCGTCTTCTGCTATTAATGCCTGATCATCTGCATATTTAATGGTGGTAATACTTTAACCTCCTATCTTAAATCCTTTTTTTTCCATCAACGCTTCTTCTGTTATTGTTTCTGCATAAATATTAAATATCGCTGGTGAAATAGGACATCCCTGCCTCACTCCCCTCCTTATTGAAGTACTTTCTGTTTCTTCTCCTTCGACCCTGGACTCTAATCTTTTGATCTAATTAAAGGTTTTTAAGCAATCTTTTATCTTTCCAATCTATTCCTATTTTATTTAAAATACCCAACATTTTATCCCATTTCACTCGGTCAAAAGCTTTCTCCCAATCTACAAAACAAAAGTACATATTTGTATTGACTTCTAGCGCTCTTTCTATCATCCTCATACATCCTATAGCATTTCTTGTCACTCTTCCTCTTCAGAAACCAAACTGATTATCTTGCAGTTCCTTTTCTATTTTACCTTCAACTCTTTTGGTTATTATTCTGGTTAGAACTTTAGCTGTATGAGAAAACAAACTAATAGTTCTGTAATCCTTACAGCATTATTCTTTTTCTCCAGTGGTACCATAACAACATCTAAAAGATCTTCAGGCCATATGCCAGTATCATATACTTGGTAAAGAATTTTGTGAGTTGCTTAACTGCTTTCGACCCCAAAACCTTAAGAAAATCCACTGGTATATCATCACTCCCAACAGCCTTCCTTCTTTTCATGTCGTCAATTGCTCTTTTAACTTCAGACTCGAGAATACATGGTCCTAGCTGGTCTTTTTCCACATCCTCTTTTTCATCTAATTCAATATTTCTTGGCTTTCCTTCTTTGTCATACAGCACCTCAATATATTCTTCCCAGACATTCTTTACATTGTCTAGCTCTGAGACAATTTTACCACTTTTGTTCATGATTCCTTTACGTCCTATCTTTTTGGCTTTTTTCTTGAATAGTTTCCTTGCTTTGCTATACATGAGGTCTGTTCTACACATTCTTTCACACTCAACAATTTCCTCACATTTCTCATTTATCCACTCTTCTCTGGCTTTATCTGTTTCCCTTCTTAAAGCATTATTTAGCTCCTTGTACTTTCTTTGGCCTTCTTCAGTGTTTATGTTCTTCCACTTTCTCTTCTCTTCCATTTTTTGCAGCATGGCTGCTGTGACCCAGGGTTTTTTGTTTCTTTTACCTGTTATCTTTCCTACCTTCTTTTCCATTACATCCTTAATGTTGCTATGGATGTATCTCCACTCCTCATCTACATTGTTCCTATTTTCTTCAGCTCTCTCCCCCCAAGCTTCCCTCTAGCTCAGTCGTGATAGCCTCCTTGTTCTTAAGGAGTTCCTCTAAGTTCCATTTCTTGTTAACACTTATGTTTCTCTTAACGCTCTTCAGTCTACATTGTGTATTTGCCACCAAAAGGTTGTGGTCGGAATCGATATCTGCCCTTGGTAGTGTTTTCACATTTTTAATGCTATTTCTAAATCTTTCATTGACTAATATGTAATCTGTCTGGTAACACCTCTTGTCTCCTGGGCTTCTCCATGTGTAAAGTCTCCGGGGATGGGGATGCTTAAACCATGTATTAGTTACAATCAATCTATTTCTATGGCAGAATTCCACAAGTTTCTCCCCTCTTTCATTTCTCTTCCCTAGTCCATATTTTGCCATTATGTTATCTTCCTGTTCCTCACCGACTACACTGTTTCAGTCTCCCATTACAATGGTAATGATCCCTCCTCCTCCAATATCTCCGTAATCTGTTTATACATTTCATCTACTTCGTCATCACCAGCGTTAGTTGTTGGCATATACAATTGAATTATAAGCATTTCCACTGGCTCCATCTGAAGTTTTACAGCTATTAATCTATCATTAACTGTCACTACCTTGCTAATTCTTCCAGCTATCTCTTTTCTCATCATAATCCCCACTCCCCTTTCCTTTTTCTCTCCTCCTGAGTAAATAATCTTAAATTCATCTGAATTTATCTCGCCTTCTCCTTCCCACCGAACTTCACTAAGACCTACTGTACCTACATTATTCCTTCTCATTTCCCTTTTTAAGTTCTCTAGTTTACACCCTGAATTCATAGTCCTAACATTTAATGTGCCTATTCTTAATTTCTCACTACTTGCTTTCTTCTTATTAATGTTACATTTCCTCTATATCTCCTAGGGTAGTCCCCACCCGGAGATTCGATTGGGGGACTATTTTACCTCCGGAATATTTTATCCCAGAGAGATTCATAGAGGTATTTGCAGCTTTTCAGCCTATCATGGGAAATATAATGAGGTAGTTTCCCCTTGCTTTCCTCATCGCAGTTTCACAAGAGTGATTACCCATCTGTAGCTGTTTAGATCCACATGATCTCCACCTACAGAGGTACTGTGCAAGCTGCTTCCCTTGCACAGGAGGACGTAAAATCCCCAAGACTGCTTCTTAGTCTGACTCTTCCCCTCGGACCTTTCCGGCTTAGATGGTCCTACCAGGAGAATTATCTCCTGCCAGCTGAGCTCTTTGGTTAATAAGAGTACACAAACCATCACACCTCTGTAAGGTTATGCAGTCCTTAGGGAGGGACAGAATTATTACTGAATTATTATTGGTTTGATGATTTTTAAATGGACCTGAGATCCTATTCTAAAGTCATTATAAGATTAAGAAGAAAAAAAGCATACCGAATCAATACATAAATATTTTATGCCAGGGGTCTGTGAGACCGCATGCCTGTGGTAGAGGCGAAAACGATACCTGTGGTCAGGCTCTCTGAGAGACTCAGAGAGGCCCCGGGCCACTCCAGATTTTGAGGCCCCTCACTGTAATAAAAATAAAATAAACCGCAATATAAATTGCACAAACTTTCTCATATATGTATATACATCTGGTCTCACTACACTCTTTGCCCCTAAATTAACTCTGTGTGCTTGGCAATTCACTACTAATTATGGTAATAATGCATTGCAACAGAATCAAAGCGAGTGATACAATCAACCTCTCAGATCTATCACCTCTCACTAATAAGCGTGTGGCATTAACAGAGAAGTATGGAATTTTAGACTAGGGAATCCCTGGGTTCCCTCTCCCCTCTGATGTGTGCATTGAGCGTCTTGTACAGAAATAATGCCACTGGATGATATATAGTAATATTTTGGGACATAAGGCTTAGTATTATTCATGACATCAGGATGTACAAATGGATGGATTTTAATCAAAATCCTTATAGCCATTTTTGAGTAAATCGAATTTTGTTTCAAAATATCCAAGAATAAAGTACCCTTAATTGTTATGCAATATCGTTCATCTCTTCAGAATGCCTTTTATGAATGATATTATCCACAAATATGAGATATCATTCGATTTAGTTTAACCATATAGGCTGTAATAAGATTTGGAGTGGATCGCAGCAGAGGCGTGACATCATAGGGCTTAGGTAAGGTAGCTTAGCGTACATTGTAATGTCACTGGATGCCATGTAGTGATTTCTAGAGACATATGGCTTACACAGTATTTTTTGTGACATCAAGCTCTACAATTGGATTGATTTTAATCATATTCTCTGGAGCCATTTTGAATAAATCAAATTTTTCTAAAAATTGCCAAGAATAAACTACCCTTTGTTTTTGTGCAATATCATTTTTATGAAAAAGGTCTGCAAAAGATTTGTTGCATAAATATGAGATATAATTCAATTTTATGTACTCGTTTGGGACCTAGAACTGCGGACAGACAGATGGCATGGCAAAAACCACTTTTATGGACTCTGGGACACCTAAAACATCTATTTCCATCAAAATCTTGTAGTCGAATTTTTTCACGATAACAACAATACTTTCTCAATATACTACGTATGTGAGAAAGTAAAAATTTCCATAAGGAAGCATTTAAGCATTACATAACCCAATTTGGTGGTCGGGGTTTGCTGAATGGTTATTGCTGGTTACATTGGTTTTAGGAGGTTCAAGCTTGCACTACATATATAGCACTCTTTCATTAAATCTTCTGACCCCATAAAGAAAAGATATAATCTTAAAAAATGTTTTGCTACAGGGCTTTTTACCCAGCCAATAATGCATTGAAATGGCCCTCTTGAGAAAAGTTTTAAAAAAGTGAGTTCATAATGAAAAATTCTGTGCATTACATAAGAGAGAGAGGGGGGGGTCTAATTGAGGGTTATGCAAGTTTATATCGATTATAAAAAACTGGGGAAGTTGGGTTATGTAATACTTGAACGTCCTGCAGGAACAAAGTACAAAAATCGTATTTTATATTTCTTTTTGGCATGTCCTATTCAACATTCATTGTTGGTATATCGATGGATAAAAAAATAAATAAATATATAAGATAATAAATTATTTGAATAATTTTTTACTTAAGAAATGCTTTTCTAGCTTTTGTTTCTGCAAATTCATTAATTATTGATGAGAAATCTTAAGTTACGTGCAATGTCACTTCAGCTTTTCAGAAAAGAGGACGAACATGAGGTTTTAGGCTAAAATCGACATTTGGCAATTTCCCCAGCTTGCGCCTCATGCACCTGTGCATAAATCCATCTTTGAACAAGTGCCAAAATTTGAGGCCCTCCTGGCCCCCCTCTCATAGGGGGTTATGTTATGGGTTGATACAAATAGAGAAACAAGTTAGCGAATAGCATTTATATACGTACAATCATCAATAAAAATAAAAGCAATAATAGATTAATCTTTCTTGAAAAATGAGCCCAATGTTAATTGAATCCAGTTTTCTTCATGATAAGATATGATATAATTTGTAGTTTTTAAGTATTGGTCTCCTAGAGGTTTTTGCAAATTCCCCTGCATCACCATCATTCAATTCCATTTTTTTCAAGTCACTTTTCAAGATAAACTTGGCTTACCCTGCCGCACACAATAAAAATTCACAAATTTAAGAAAACATGCATGCAAATTCTCATTTTATTTATTTTTATAAGGCAATATATGACAATGTGAATTTATCAAATATTCATCTTGCTCCTAATAACTTTCGCGTCACCTCAGTTGAGAACCACTGGTCTAGACTGAGAAAACGGAGTTATTCTACCACATCACAATTATTGGCATGCCATTACCATTTCTGATTTTAGTTTCGATTCCCAGCTTCAGAATTATGTAGAGTTGTTTCGTGTTTTACTCTAGCTTGCAAGAGTGTACACAATTTTGTCCGCAACTTGATATTGGATGGCTGACAGTAGACTGTCTTTTTGAAAAATTCATGCATTTCTGCCTAATTGAAACCCCTTGCATTGTGGCATTTCTGTAAAACAAGGCTAAAAAACACAACTATTAATGAGAATGAATATTCTTGGTTAAAACAAATATTAGTTGAGTTGCTGACTTCAAGAAGACTAATTAGGTTTCGTAATCCTTGACATTTATATAGAATTCTGCTGACAAGCAACTTATGGGCAATTAAATAGGAAGGAGGGTGAGTGGTTAGTTCAGAGATGGTGAACCTATGACACGTGTGCCAAGGGTGGCACGTGGAACGACTTTGGTTGGCACACCACAAAATGAAATAAGAAATAAAATGTGCCACTCACTAATACAGCGACATGACAAAAATGACCCCAGAAATCTAATAAATGTCGGTATTGAAAGGATGCGAAAGAGAGGCTCCCTTTACCAGAGGTACATACTATCGGTTATATTATGTTTACAAGCCGGCATCCCAATATGCCTCTGGGATCAGCAAAAAATTTAGTATTTGACATTTTTACTGAATCGTTAATATCTGATAAGTTTTTAACCGGAATTTGTCAAATGGAAGTTGAGACCTTGGATCATGTCATACATTACTTAACATACATTACTTCATTTACATCATTTATTAAATCGTTTTTACATATAATTATTTTTCATGATAACTATTTTTTTCTTCTAAATAGAGAGTGCCACCTCCACCAAAGATAACATTATGCATCAGTGCAACTTATTTTTTGTTAGCGGTTAATATTATTTGTAAAATCTTGAAGAATTCGATAAATAATGAAAAAACTATTTCTTAATTTGTTTTCAATATATCATTTGAATCATTTAGTATATATTTCTTCATGTGTGGGAAAAGACATCATACTATATGTCATTTTACGAATAGACACAAGATTTTTTATGATATTGGCACGCGAAGAGGCAAATTTTCTCTTATTAAGGTAATTTTGGCATGCGAGCTAGAAAAGGTTTGCCATCACTGGGTTAGTTTATTGGAACAAAAAACTCTGGCTAGGAGAGATGCGCCATTAACCCTTGCTCTACCAATGTATTTTACAACACTCCTCCCAAGTAGGGTAACTCAATAACCCCACAATTTGTTTGTCAAAAATAGGTGTTTATTGGAAGAAATATGTTAATATTAGGATATCTATATAAAATAAATAATATAGAATAGATATTTGTAAAGAAAATAATGAATATTTTATAATTACTTCACAATTGTAATAAAAGTTTTGCTAGCTTGAATGTTGAGCACAACCAGAGGAGAACATTAAGCTGGCTTGTATTTACAACAGTCTTTCACTGTAACATACAGTCACATAAGATCATTCTTTCATAGTTCAAAACGCCTGCCCATCACCAAAATGCTTTGAAAAACTGCCTATTTCAAACATGAAGTGTATTAGGTGATATAAATGCGTAATATGAAAATAAATATTTGTAAAAATAATAAATATTTTATAATTACATCGCAATTGCAATAAAAAGTTCTTATTTACATTGAACGTTGAACACAACCAGATGAAAATGCGATACAGACTTGAATTTACAACAGCCTTTCAATGTAACACACTAGCACATGAGAATTTTTTGTAGTTCAGCATGTGGCTGCTCATCACCAAAATGTATTATTTCGCATTGTACACTGATAGACCGAATAAATTACAGATATATGTGGCCACATGTATAGCAGAACTGCATTCAAAGTAAAATGAAACAATGACAAACTCGACCAACAGGGGTAACTTAGTTACCATGACAGTTTTTTTATTTAAAAATGGCTCCAAAAAAGGTGTAAATCTACACAAAAACCAACAGCAATGTTCTTAGATGGTAAAAATGAATACATGAGGGGATATGAATGCAATCCCAAAAATAACCATTTAAAAAAAATAGAAAAATGTCGTTGGGGTAACTGAGTTGGTAAAGGAAGGGTTAAGGCAGATGGGTGGTCAGAGGAGAGAGATTAATCCCTCTTATTTTCAGATTTTCCTCACTCCTCTACCTCAACTTCCCTCCTAAATGGTGCCAATATAATTGTGTGGAAATAGTACCAAGTTTTTAAAACCATGCACAGTTTGTTTGATTTCAAATTATTCCCATTTCCCTAAAAACCGCTAAATCATAAAATTTTGATTCCAAAAACCAAAAATTATCATTCCAGTATCAGCGTTTTTTGCATGTAATAACAATAAGGTTTTGGCTTTTCCCTATTGATTCAAATAAACAGGTCATTCTATTAACCAGAGATTCCATAAAGTGGAATCTAGTGTAGATTTAAGTAAAATTAGTGATGATTCTTAAAACTGAATTTATATTTTTGTAGTATCAGACATGTCAAGACAACATGGAGACTACAAAAATGCCTTTGAACATCAGAGAATACCAAAGAGGAGGAGGCTGCTGCTTGATAACACTGTAGCTGATGACAGCTTGCTGCAGTATGAGAAGTCTCACAATTGGTGGACGGCACTGAATGAAGACAGCGATTATACTGTATCAAATTTTTTGCACCATGAAGAGGGTAATTTTTCATCAAGAAGATCCGAATCAATTAATTCCATTCGTAGAAGCATTGCCGGAAATGAGGGTAGTGATTCACTGACAAGCCGGGTAACCTCTGGAAGTGGTTTTTCTTGTAATTTTTCTGATAATACAGAATATCCTTCAGGTTCAGTTAGGATACAGCGTAGGCATCGAAGACAGCCTAGGTTATCACCAAGTGAATTTAAAATAGCATTTTCCAGAGACACTACAATTGCACAAGATCCATCTTACAGATACAGTGATGACAAGAGTTCTTTTGTTGCTGATTTATCTGTAAATACTGACTTGGACAGTGAGAGTGAGAAGGTTGGAGACATTTCACGAAATATTAAGTGTTTTAAATATGCACGACTAAAGCGTGACCGAATGGTGACAAAGCATAATGAGAGAAATGAATTTGAGACTGTATTAAATGATATAACAATTAATGATTCAGAAAATAGAGTCCAGCATTGCCTTTCTGAAGGCCACGTTGATGCAGAAGATGCAGGGGTGGATGAAGTTTCCCATTTAATATCCAATGAAAAAAGCTCTGGAGATCCATCTGCATTGACTTACTGCAGACAGATCGTTACACATGGGGGAAAAGTGGAAGGCACCACTTACATTACTATTTCTGAAATCAAGGACAAAATCATATATCAAGGACAAAAAAGTGGTCCAAGAGGAAAGAGGAGAGTCATACCTGATGGTGCATTTAATGAAGCAATGTCTGAATTTAGTTATGAAAATAATATTGATGTTGGATATGGAAATTCACAAACCCATCCTGAAGGGAGGAAGGCAAAAACATTTGATGAGAATGATGGTGAGTTGAATGATATTCAGATGTGCAGTCAGTTGCAAAGTAATTTTAATTCAGAAAAATTATCACATGATGAAGATGTGACTGAAGTTCTTAATCGTTCAGGACCCAGACTTAGTGAAAGCAATACAGCTGATGAAATAGATGTTCCTCATTTGAGAAGTCACAGAAAAAAGAGGAGAAGAGAAAGAAGGGCTATTTCTGAAAATCTGTATGCTAAAATTTTGGAAGATGGCTCAACAGATATTAGCAAAAATGTATTGGGAACTGAAATGAATGTGTCTCAAGACAGAGATGCATCTATTTCTCATGACAAATCTCATAAAATTCATAAGACCAAGAATTATGACTGCATGAAGAAAGTCAACATGGAAGAGATTGCTCATAACAGCTATCTCATAAGACCAGAGGAAGTTAGGGTTGAAGGTGCTGTGTCAATGGAAATTGAAAGTCGAGAACCTTCTAAATGTAGATCAAGAATGAGTAGACGTTTTTCTAATAAGACTCTTGAAAATGATGGTAAAAGTCGTTTTATTTCTGTGGCAAACATCTCGGATGAAATAGATTCATTCAATACAGGAGCAAGGAGAAAGAGAAATCAAATTAAAGCTATTTCAAAGAATGCATTTGATGCAGTTTTGGGAGACGAATCTTTATCCGAGAGTTCCTCAGCAGTGGATGATTTTAATGGCTCAAAGGAGAAACCAGTCCCATCAGTTTTGGACCAGGCAATACCAGAAACAGTTAAGAAAACTAAAAGTAACATACTTAAGAATGTCATGGAAGGGAGTGCTCATGGCAGTTCTCCCATCAAGTCAAAAGAATTAAGTTATGAAAATCTTGTGGGAAGTGAAATAGAAAATCATGAATCCCATAAAGGTAGCTTAAGGTTGAATAAACGTTTGTCTAATAAAAGCTTTAATGATAAAAATAGCAAAAGTCATTTCATATCTGCATCAGATATCACTGATGAAGTAGATACAAATAATGTGAGAATGAAGAGAAAGAGAAGTCAGATTAAAGCTATTTCAAAGAATGTATTTGATGCAGTTTTGATAGATGAATCTTCATCTGAGAGTTTGTCATCATTGGAAGATTTTAATGACTCAAAAGAGAAACTGGTCACATCAATTTCGGAGCAGGCATTGTCTAATGAAAACATTAATGATAATAACAGCAAAAGTCATTTCATATCTGTATCAGATATCACTGATGGAGTAGATACAAATAATGTGGGAGTGAGGAGAAAGGGAGATCAAATTAAAGCTATTTCAAAGAATGTATTTGATGGCGTTTTGGGGGCCGAATCTGTACCCGACAGTTGTGGTCCCTCTGCAGCGGATCTTTCCACTGGTTCAAAGGAGAAATCAGTCAATTCAATTTTGGATAATACACTTCTAGAAGATATTAAGAAAAACAGTTGTAATGTCATTGAAAATGGCTTGGAAGGGGATGTTCATGAGAGCTGTGTCATAAGATCAAAGGAAGTTAGGCCAGAAAATACTGGGTCCAGTGAAATTGAAAATGGAGAACCTTCTAAAAGTAGTTCAAGAATGAGTAGACGTTTTTCTAATAAGACTCTTGAAAATGATAGCAAAAGTCGTTTTATTTCTGTGGCAAACATCTCGGATGAAATAGATTCGTTCAATGCAGGAGCAAGGAGAAAGAGAAATCAAATTAAAGCTATTTCAAAGGATGCATTTGATGCAGTTTTGGGAGATGAATCTTTATCCGAGAGTTCCTCAGCAGTGGATGATTTTAATGGCTCAAAGGAGAAACCAGTTCCATCAGTTTTGGACCAGGCAATACCAGAAACAGTTAAGAAAAATAACAGTAACATCATTAAGAATGACATGGAAGGGTGTGTTTGTGAGAGTTCTCCTATTAGGCCAGAAAATACTGGGTCTAGTGAAATTGAAAATGGAGAACCTTCTAAAAGTAGTTCAAGAATGAGTAGACGTTTTTCTAATAAGACTCTTGAAAATGATAGCAAAAGTCATTTTATTTCTGTGGCAAACATCTCGGATGAAATAGATTCGTTCATTGCAGGAGCAAGGAGAAAGAGAAATCAAATTAAAGCTATTTCAAAGAATGCATTTGATGCAGTTTTGGGAGATGAATCTTTATCGGAGAGTTCCTCTGCAGTGGATGATTTTAATGGCTCAAAGGAGAAACCAGTTCCATCAGTTTTGGACCAGGCAATACCAGAAACAGTTAAGAAAAATAACAGTAACATCATTAAGAATGACATGGAAGGGTGTGTTTGTGAGAGTTCTCCTATTAGGCCAGAAAATACTGGGTCTAGTGAAATTGAAAATGGAGAACCTTCTAAAAGTAGTTCAAGAATGAGTAGACGTTTTTCTAATAAGACTCTTGAAAATGATAGCAAAAGTCATTTTATTTCTGTGGCAAACATCTCGGATGAAATAGATTCGTACAATGCAGGAGCAAGGAGAAAGAGAAATCAAATTAAAGCTATTTCAAAGAATGCATTTGATGCAGTTTTGGGAGATGAATCTTTATCGGAGAGTTCCTCAGCAGTGGATGATTTTAATGGCTCAAAGGAGAAACCAGTTCCATCAGTTTTGGACCAGGCAATACCAGAAACAGTTACGAAAAATAACAGTAACATCATTAAGAATGACATGGAAGGGTGTGTTTGTGAGAGATCTCCTATTAGGCCAGAAAATACTGGGTCTAGTGAAATTGAAAATGGAGAACCTTCTAAAAGTAGTTCAAGAATGAGTAGACGTTTTTCTAATAAGACTCTTGAAAATGATAGCAAAAGTCGTTTTATTTCTGTGGCAAACATCTCGGATGAAATAGATTCGTTCAATGCAGGAGCAAGGAGAAAGAGAAATCAAGTTAAAGCTATTTCAAAGAATGCATTTGATGCAGTTTTGGGAGATGAATCTTTATCGGAGAGTTCCTCAGCAGTGGATGATTTTAATGGCTCAAAGGAGAAACCAGTTCCATCAGTTTTGGACCAGGCAATACCGGAAACAGTTAAGAAAAATAACAGTAACATCATAAAGAATGACATGGAAGGGTGTGTTTGTGAGAGTTCTCCTATTAGGCCAGAAAATACTGGGTCTAGTGAAATTGAAAATGGAGAACCTTCTAAAAGTAGTTCAAGAATGAGTAGACGTTTTTCTAATAAGACTCTTGAAAATGATAGCAAAAGTCGTTTTATTTCTGTGGCAAACATCTCGGATGAAATAGATTCGTTCAATGCAGGAGCAAGGAGAAAGAGAAATCAAGTTAAAGCTATTTCAAAGAATGCATTTGATGCAGTTTTGGGAGATGAATCTTTATCGGAGAGTTCCTCAGCAGTGGATGATTTTAATGGCTCAAAGGAGAAACCAGTCCCATCAGTTTTGGACCAGGCAATACCGGAAACAGTTAAGAAAAATAACAGTAACATCATAAAGAATGACATGGAAGGGTGTGTTTGTGAGAGATCTCCTATTAGGCCAAAAGAATTAAAAATTGAAAATGTTGTGAGAAGTGAAGCAGAAAATCAAGAACCATCTAAAATTAGTTTGATTCAAGGTTTGTCTAATGAGAACCTTGATGATGATAGCAAAAGTCATTTTATTTCTGCAGCAAATATCACTGATGAAATGGAGTCCTTCTCTGTGGATACAAGGAGAAGGAGAAATCAAATTAAAACTATTGTGAAAAATGCATTTGATGCAATTTTTGACAATGAATCTGTATCTGAGAGTCATGGTTCATCTGCAGTGGAAGCTTTTCATAGTTTGAAGGAGAAAAAATTGGCTTCAGTTTCTGCTCATAAATTCCAAGAAAATGATAATAATAATGACAGTCATGTTAATAAGGAAATTATGGGCAAAGAAATCAGTACAGCACAAGCACCAAATGACAATAGCAGGATCAAAAAATTAAATGTTCAAAATCGAGAATTTGACGTCAGTAGCTTGATTTCAGTACCAAGTAGGGACAGCTTATCCGAAGTAGTTGATAATCAAGGATGTCTTTCCAAACGAAGAAGCAAACTAAAAGAAGTATTATCCAAACATCAAGGTGCATTTACTGCAGCATTACATGGAGCTTCTCTGTCTGGTAGTGATTCATCTTGTAAAAAATGCATTGGTGATGCAAGACCAGGTGAAAATTCTCAATCTAATCCAATAATGTCTGAAAGAATTGAAAAAGACTGTGTTTCTGTTATTGATGATAACAAGGGCATGAATGTTCACCCATCAAGAGCTGAAACTTCGATAAAAGATGATACAAATTTTAAGAAAAGTGAGGGTAATGTCTTAGGGCTTAACAAACAGCAAAATTTGGAAGTACTTTTGCAGGGTGAGGATATGCTTCCTGCTAATGAATCCAAGGCACAAAATTTAGAGGGAGATTCACTTGCCATTTATAGAACTCCTATCCTAGCAAGAAATGGTATTGGAGAAAGCACTCGAGGTTTTATTGCCATAAGAGACAAATCACCATATTCATTATTTTTGAAACATTTTGAGGATGTGAGTAGTATAATGAGTGATTCTGTTGGAGGGAGTGACTCAAAAGACAGTCAAAGAAATAATACTTTAACTGATTCTAAATCAAAAATATTGCTTGAGGTGCCAAACAGCAAAACAGCTGTTCAAGAATTGGATAATGAAATTGAAGACTTACGTTTAAAGTCATCTTTTGCAACAGGTGGTGACTCCATTGCCCAGGAGTTGTCCCAATCATTCATTGTAAAAGGACCTGTAACAGAATCACACTCCATGAAAAAGTTAGCTAATTCTGATGTAAAATCACTTATAAGTGAAATGAAGCCATTTGAAACAAAGATAGCATCACCAAAAGAACTTTTGAGGAGTGAAGGTGGCTTGGTCCCGGTTTCAGCTCTCATAATTGGAACAGAAATTACTGAATCAGATCTTTCAGTGAAGGATGTAGTTGAAATAATGGCTCCTAATACTGAACAGGTGTTACAGTTTAAGCCTTTGGTAGCTCCAGCTTCTGCATTTCATTCTGAAAATTTGGGGCACAATATAGATTCCTTTAATAAGATTGATGGCGATAGAGCTAAGACAGATGAACAAGATGTTTCCGAGTTCAGAGTTTCTAGCCTTTCAGATGATGACACTGTTACTGATAACCTTATAAAATTGAGTGATGGTACAGATAAAGCAGGGCCAAATGTTGACAAAAATGAGAGTCTGAAACCACCTTGTGAAGGAGTCTCTGTATCTAATTCAAAGGCAGTTGTTCAGTCAACAGCTACTGAGATGGCAATCATCCCAATGGAGTTTAATGGTGGTTCCCATAAAGTCAATCCAAATTTTGATAAAAACCCAAGTTTTAAATCATCTGTTGAAGGAACAGCAAGCTATGACTCTAATTCGAAGACAGTTGTTGAGTCAAAAGCTGATGGTATGACAGTCAAGCCATTGGCATTAAATGATGCTTCTGATAGAGTCAATCCAAATATAGATATAAAGAAAAATTTTAAATCTTCTTGTGAAGGAGCAAAAGTCTCTGTATTGAATTTGCAGGCAGTTATTGAATCAGCTGCTAAGATGGCAATCAACCCGATAGAATTAAATAATGGTACTGATGGAAGTTCTGATAAAAATGGCAGTTTTAAATCATCTGGTGAAGGAGCATCAGTCTCTGCATCAAGTTTGCGAGCAGTTATTGAATCAAGAGCTGCTGAGATGGAAATCAACCTAGTAAAATTAAATGATGATACTGATGGACATGTTGATAAAAACAACAGTTTTAAATCACCTTGTGAAGGAGCAGCAGTCTCTGCATCTAATTTGAAAGCAGTTATTGAATCAAGAGCTGCTGAGATGGAAATCAACCCAGTAAAATTAAATGATGATACTGATGGACATGTTGATAAAAACAACAGTTTTAAATCACCTTGTGAAGGAGCAGCAGTCTCTGCATCTAATTTGCAAGCAGTTATTGAATCAAGAGCTGCTGAGATGGAAATCAACCCAGTAAAATTAAATGATGGTACTGTTGGACATGTTGATAAAAACAACAGTTTTAAATCACCTGGTGAAGGAGTAGCAATCTCTGTGACTAATTTGCAGGCAATAGCTGAGTCAGCAGTTACTGAGGTGGAGATCAACCAAATAGAATTTAATAATGGTCATGGCAAAGCCACTCCAAATATTGCTAAAAGCACAAGTTTTTATAAAAAACCTTGTGAAGGAGCAGCAGTCTTGGCATCTAATTTGCTGACAGTTATTGAGCCAACAATAACTGAAGTGGGAATCAATGATTTAACTTTTGTAAAATCAAATGCTCCTGGCATGACAAGCACTCCACAACCATTTTCTGTACCATCGGTTGGTGATAAGATATATACAGAAGCTGTGAGTATTATATCTTCAATAAATGAATTGTCATATGTAAAATCAACTGCTCATGATTTTCCTGCCAATCCTTTAACATTTCCTGTGCCAGAAGTTGATGATATGGCACATGTAAAACGCCCAAGTACATCATCTATCAATGAAGTAACATTCATAAAATCAAATGTTTGTGATTTGTCCACCATCCCAGAGCAGGTTTCCAAGATATCAATTGATTCTAAGCTGCCAAGTGTTGCATCATCATCCAAAGGAATAACATTTGTTGCATTAAATGCTGCTGCTCTACCTACTGATCCACAACGAGTTTCTCAGTCATCTTCTGGTGACAAGACCAATGTTGTGTCTCCAAATGCTTTGGGAATTAGTGACTCATTGTGCATTAAACTTCCATCTCCTGTAATTTCTGTCACTCAACAGTTAAGTGACAAAGCTATTGATAAGGAATGCACACAGCATCTGAGAGTTTCTTCTATCAACGAATTAACATTCATAAAATCAAATGTTTTTGATTTGCCCACCATACCTGAACAGATTTCCAAGTTATCAGTAAATTCTGATCTACCAAGGGTTGCATCTCCATCCAAAGAAATGACATTTGTGGCATTAAATGC
Organism: Tanypteryx hageni; assembly: GCA_028673005.1. NCBI lineage: Eukaryota > Metazoa > Arthropoda > Insecta > Odonata > Petaluridae > Tanypteryx > Tanypteryx hageni. Next base: position 90,717,499 of record CM054116.1, on the reverse strand, counting down.
TCCTGCTCTGTCCGCTGATCTGAAAGTAGTTTCTGAATCATTCTCAGGTAACAAGACCAATACCAAGTCGCCAAATGCTTTGGAAATTAGTGACTCATTGAGCATCAAACCTGCTCTGGCATATTCTGCTACTTCAGAACCTGCTGCTGCACAGTCAGATGATTCTGAATTATTAAGTAATTTGCAAATGGTTAAAGAGCTTACTTTTACAATAACAACTGCTCCTTGTATGCCTTCTCCTCAATTAATTTCAAAGCATTCCATTGGTGAAAACAGAAATGCTTCCCTATTGAGTGGTTCCAAAGCAATACATGAATTAACATTTGTTAAATCAATTGTTGAAAAATTGCCTACAAATCCAAACAGGGATTCTGAGCCACTGCATGTTGATTTGGAAGCTGTTGATCCAGTTGTTAATTCACCAGCTTTTAATGAATTGAACTTGAATGATCCATCTCCTCCAAAATCCCAAAAGTCTTCAGTTTCAAAGCTTGATATTTCAAATCTGGGGTCAATTTTGAGTGATCAAATTTCAGAATCTAAAATGCCAATGCTGCCTACATCTCTGGAAGAAAAAACCATGGGAAGTGATAACTCTGATAAACATTCTGCTCCTCAACAAATACTTGAACATTCTGCAGATGGAACATTTATTATGTCCAAGTCTGTCACCCCAAAATTTTCAAATTCTACCTTTACTAAACCAGCAGCCAATTTGAAACATTTTCAAAACACCTTAGATTCAGAACTATTGCAGCTTAGTCCTTTGAATATAGATCTTTTGAACATATCATTTCGTACGTCCAGTACTAATTCAGAAGCACCAAATACTAATTTGCCATCAACCAAAGAATCGACAGTTTCTGAAGTTCATAATGAAGAGGCTAATTTCAATAGGTCTCACTGCCCAAGAAAATCAGGACCAATTAGTCCTGCAAGAGGTTCAAGTATTGGTTCTTTGAGGTCATCCATTGCAACAGAGTCAGATACTAGTTCCATGAGGTCAAGCAAAGTTATCGAGTCTGACATTAGTTCCATGAGGCCAAGAGATTCATGTATCAGCTCTGTGACGTATTCTAGTGCAAAAGAATCAGATGGTGCTTCTTTAAGACCTTCCAGTGTCAGACTGTCTGATTTTAGCTCTGTGGCATCTTCCTCTGCAACAGTGACAGAGGAATCCCTTTCAACGCCAATGAAGAAAAGCTACAAATATTTCAGCACTTCCTCAGAAGAAGAAAGAAAGGCTTACGATGAATACCTTGCTAAAATAGATGATATGGTTGCTCAGCGCAAGCAACAGGATATGGTGGTTCTTCAGAAAATTTTCCCAAAGGTATGTCCTTCACAGTTTTTTATAATTTTTTCCAGTTATTCAGAATGATTGATTTAATATAACCAACTTTATTATTTTAGATATTCCACCATTTCTCAGTGTGATTTGTTGTCATGAATATCTTTCACTAACTAATAGTTTTTAAAGTGTGTATTAATTACAGGTGTTTGATTAAAAGACTAGTTAAGACAGTTTGAGATTGCTGGATAATTTACTGTAATTATTTGTGTACCGCGCACACCTTTTTTCTCAAAATGTAGGTAAGAAAAGTGACTGCGCATCTTACATGAGGATTTCTGAACAGGTTATATAAATTGCAAGTGTCAATAGTAAATTCACTGCAACACGCTTACGTCTATGTTTATACTCGCAGAAAATGAGGATTTGCATGGACCTTGTTTCAGTGAAGGGGAATTTTTTTTTTAATCTCGGATGTCAATTTATTCTAGCACGAATTTATTTTTTTCCTTCTTAACTGGCCCAAAAATAGGGGTGTGCATGGTACATGAGTTAATATGGTACATCATTATCGGCAAATTTTATATAGTTATTTCTTACCATTATATCTTTCAGGATTTAAGCATGGTTTCATATTTGCATAGGTTTTTAGCATTTGCGGGCTTATATAAGCTAACACTTGAGCAGAAATGAAATAACTTTTCAATGTGGATTCACAAGAATTCCCCTTCTCTTTTACTTTCCACCCACTCTCCTCCTTTCCCTTAAATGTAAGAATGGACCTTATGGTCTAAATTTCGCCCAAATAAAGACGATTATCTATCTACTCCGCACAATGATAGAATAGGTGAAGGGGGATGGATAAGAGTTTGTTTTTGGAAATATTGTTTGAGCTCCCAAGTATTACATGGATCCAATGAGATATTAAATATAATGAATTCAAATCTATAACTAGAAAAAATTGTACTTTCTTGATAGTTGAATGTTTGGAGTATAAAATCCTGTGAAATATTAATATTTGATAAATCCTACCTTTCTCAAAAAATAAAGTCATGACAATGTTGCTGACCATTCCACCCACATCATTTCATGAACTTCTATATTTTTCAGTTTGTTTTGTATGTAAGCGTTTATTTTTCTGAAGATCATGTTTGCTATTCTTCCCATTGTTCTATTTTGGATCTCTTTTTGTAATACTGATTCACACAAGTAATAAAGTGCAGTAAGCTATTTTTCAAGTTTGGATATCATTCTTCATATTTGGCGATTTTTAACATAAACCGACCCAACCAATACAAACATTAATATTCATGCTAGTCAAGTGTATTTCCATACCTGGAGCCTACTACCACTTTTAGTGGCACCTTCTTAATTCTTTTTTTACTCCCCATAGAAATTGATTTTCTTAATTTTTATGCTCGTTGAAAGTTTCTTCCAGGATGTATTTTTGTGCAGTGCTCCTAAAGTTAATAATTACTGATATTTAGAAGGTTTCTCTTGTTCTATAGCAGGGGTCGGCAACCTATGGCACATGTGCCAAAAAGTGACACACGAAGAGATCTTACATGGCACAATATTTCAGAGAATTACAAAAAACCTTTTTAAATTTATTACAAATATAAATTTTTGAAAGAATTTTACTTTCATTTCAATTGTATTTCATATTGTAATAATACTGCATTATATTTGGGATGTCTTATAATATAGGAATCCCTTTTTGTAAGCATAATGGACAAAATGAAAGGATGGTACATGTGGAGGGTCTTTTGCTAAAGAATCACACCCAACATTAACATTGCCGACCCCTGCTCTAGAGGTTTGTCATCAATCATTATATTCAAGTCTGTTTTTTTCTTAATATTCTCATAGCTTTAGATTTATCTGTATTTATCTCCATTCTGTAATTGTTAGCAATTATCAGCATTTTCCCGATTTCATTTTATTCCAGGATTATTTGGTCATCTGCATATTTTACTGACCTTACAAGGTAACCTCAATTCTTGAAATCTTCTGTCTCTCCTAATGCTTATTGTAATAGGGATGGCAACTATATTGTGTAATTAATGCTAAATTGTTTCTTTTTATTGATACCTTTGTAGAAGTGAATTATTAATGGTAAATAAGTGAAATTGTTAAATTAATGTCATAGAAAGGAAAAACGGAGAATATTTTCTCCCAATCTTGGCAACTGAAACTTCATTCAGGATTAAAAATTTTTTTTTAATATAGCTTTTATCTTTACAGGATATCTTGAAGGAACAAAATCAGAGACTACAAAATCATCGCAAGCCTCAGCCTAAAAAGAAGAAAGAAGATGGACATTTTGAGGAGAAATGTGTGGTGAAGAGAAAGAAACTTCCTGTATGGGTGGCCAAAGATCTACGTGCATTGGTGGAAGAAGCGATGGAGGGAAGAGGAAAGTGCTTTACAGATGCAGAAGAATTCTTGTTTGAACTTGTTGACACAGTGAAAAAAGTGGTGAAGAGCAGAAAAGGTTCGGAAGTGAAGCAAGGAATTCAAAAGATCCAAGAACAGCTTCTTGAACTGAACTTAATCAGGACTCTCTCCGACTTCTATGAATTTGTTCGAAGCTACATGCCACTTGAATTTCGCCATCGCAGTATTCCCTGCACGGGAAAAAATAAGGAAATTCATCCCCAGTGGGATGATGAAACACAACTTGATAAAACGCTACTATGTCTAAATGAGTAGTTTTATCTTGTATTTGAATCATTAATGTAAAGTTTGTTCTACCCTTCTTAATTATATTTTTATTTTTGTATCTTTCTTTGCTGTTTATGTTGTATTCATGTTATCTAACTTGAACTGTGTTTGAATTGTAACTAAATTTAATCTTGTAATCTTGCTGTAAATATGGATGTTTTATGTATAATTATTGAATAATATTTTTTGCATTTATAATTATAATGATCTCGGTGCCTGTTCTTACTGTACATTGAACATATGTAGGTATTTTGCTATTCTATTTCTAAGATTTATTTTTTCATTCCTCATCTTATTAATGAGTTTTCAGGAAAGAGACAATTTTTATTGAAATGTAAACTAAAAAAAACAGGATATTTGCACAAAATGTCTGAATTTGAAAACTGTGGAGTTGTGATAGATCTTTGTATTAGATACCAGACCATAAAATATAATTGTGAAAAAGATAGAAATGATGCACGATTTATTATAAACAAATTGAATTTAAATTAAATAGCAAAAATAAAGCATTTTTTATATCTATGGCTTATCTTGTCATCATAATTATTTATAATAATCAAGAACATGACTATGGGGGTCCCAAAAGTCTTCTTACCTTGGGGCATATAAGTTGCAATTGCAATTTGGTCTTTTTTTAAATCTCGCTTTTTTCAGGGTATGTGACCTGAGTTCATTTTAAATGGATGAGTGCATTTTATTTATGCTTCTCTATCTTAGCAACTAAGGATAAAGGGACTTATAGAACATCCTTTAAATATCTAATATTGGTTAGTATTTGGTCATACTTGTATCAGTGGAGGATGTGCATCTGATCTACGGTTATGTTTAGCCTTATGAAAATACCATTTCAATGCGCTGGCTGGTTCATCAAGGTGTTTTAAAGCTAGAGTTGCTATTCCCGTGAAAAATCAAGATGTTATTTTGGTAATCATAACTGACCTTTTTCTGCCTTGCTGTCTTTTAGAGCAGGGGTCCCCGAACCATGGGCCATGTCCAGCCTGCACAGTGATTTCATCTGGCCTGCCTCCACTGCTAATACATGCATACAGGTATCCCTCGTATTATGCGATTAATTGGTTTCGAGAAATGGCCGTGTAAAGTGAATTGATAATTATAATTGGTAAAATAGGGATGTGTTCCCCACAATCGATCGCCTTATACAATGTACGCATATAAAATTACTTAACTAATTGCTCCAATTCCACCGGTCATGCAATTACGTTGTATGCAGTTTTTATTTTTGAAATCGCCTTATGGTGAAAACGCGTAAAGTGAGATCGCATATAACAAGGGATACCTGTATTCCAATACAGGTAGTTCCCGCTTAAAACAAGTTCACTTAACACATTTTATTTGGTTTCTTATGGGATTTATGTATTCGGTTAGCACGAATTCGCTTAACACTTTTTAGGAATGTATCTCTTGTGTTAAGTGGGAACTACCTGTATTTGCCAGCAAAAGATGTCGTTAGTAAGCTTGCCAGATTTTCAAAATCTCTAAACGACTTCTTTAAAAAAAAAGAGAAAAAACTTCTATTGCAAAATTTCTTTATTTATTTATATTTATTGCTACAGAGAACTTTTTTTATCAAATCAATATTTGTTTATATTGACTTATAAAAATCAAAGTATTTTCATCTAAATTTACTGCACAGGCTGTTCAGTATTTCAAAGATATTTCAGTATTTTCACTGGTCTGGTCTAAATATCATTGATGATTGAAAAAACTTGACAAAGCTGCATTTGTTCCTGGTAGAGCAAAACAAAATTCGATCATAAACAACAGAATTGGATATGGTATGAACTCCAAATCAAAATCAGCCAAGCCTTCCATCTAGCATATATCTGCACAAATATTATTGTTGTTCCACTCATTCAATTTTTCCACCATAAAGTATAAATTTAAGATTCATTTCATCAAATAACTCGGTCATTTATGCCAAAATTTTTGAATTATGAATTCTTATGTTCTGATAACATCCTGCCATTTGACTTTTTTATATTTTCCATACAAAATATTTAAAGTCCCCCTTAGATGCTGTGCATTCTTCCAAGTACAGCTTCAGTCATATTCCAACCAGACTGATGGTAGTATGTTTTTGTTTTATTTGTTGAATACTTCAAATACTAAATGTCAGAATTAAAAAAATGCATGGAAAGAGGACAAAATATTCTAAAAGAGATCATCTGGTCACATTAGTCATAAGATATAATTTATAAAAATCGAAATGGTATTTTCAAGTATGTGGATGCCAATTTAAAATAATAAACTCCTAAACGGTACAACTAAAAAAAATTTTTTAGAGAGTAAAAAATATCAAGTTTGTGAAAAATTAATTCTCACCAGGGACTTGGTATGTCAAACAAATGTCTTATGGTTTATATGCGTCTCCCAACAGGGACCAAACACATGCACTCAATCACACATCTTGAAAAAAATTTTAATAAATAAATGAGCTTGGCTCTAGAAATGCATATTTTTTAAACTTTTTTTAGAGATCATTGAGAATGAGTGTTTGTTTGGTTCCTGTCATTGGAAGATGCATTAACCATCAAACATTTGTTTGAGATATGAAGTCCCTGGCAAGAATTAAATTTCTGCAAACTTGATATTTTTGACTGTCTAAAAACTTTCTTTTAGTTGTACAGTTTAGGAATGGATATTAATTTTTTTTAAATTTCAATTTCACTGTCTCCTTTCTCTCATATATGGATGTAACAATATGTACAGGCATACCTACCCCAATTTACGTTGAGAATGCATTCCTGAAAAGTGGGACATCAACCGAAGCAGTTTTTCCATAAGAATCAATGGTGTGAGGGAGGGATGTGTGCAAGAGTTTAGGACCAGTTCAGCACAAAATTTCATTTTCTACAACCTTTGTTTGATACATTTTTCCATATAATGCAGATATCTTATATTTTTAGCTGACACCACCTACCGACGACTAATGTTAACAATTGACGCTTAGTTAAGTCTTAGTAATGCTCCTTTTTCTTTAATTAATTAATTAATCTTAATTTCCCACCCATTCCTGCTCTTAGGGCACTTGTAATTGTCCTATGTCCTTTCTCAAAACTGACCTACTGCAGCACCCTCACGTAACAAGGGAGCACCATCTGCTCCTTCACTGATTATTTTCTTGGAAAATGCAAAGCGTATTTTCCGAAGTTTTATTCTCGAAATTCTTATATCTGAGGATAAATTGCCTCGAAGGTTAATTTCCAGAAACTAATCTTTAGTTCAAAGAAAAAAGTGATATCACAGCACTTCGGTTAATTACGACTAATGCAAAATGGAGAAACCTAATAATTATAAAAAGGAAATACACATGCCGGGTTAGGGGAAACTACTACACGCCAGGGACTTTTTTCACATGGTTATTAGGTTTCTCCATTTTTCATTAGTACCAATCTTTAGTGCTTTTCTTTTATCCCCACCTCCTGCATTGCCTTTCATATTACGATTGTAAGACGAAAGTGTTAAAATAACATTGTTTTGGGAGATCGTCAAACTAACACCACAGTCTGCTTCCTATTGTGAAAAGAGGACGGAAAGTGAGTCGGTACAATTTTTCCTTTGTTGACAATAGCGGAGAATGTCAACTGCGCGCATACACAGCATCTGAAATCCGAATAGTAATTCTTTATATTCTACTATATTTGCCAGGTAATTTTCGCCATTGTGTAATTTCCAACCCTACTTTGCGATAAGATCAAATTTTTATTTTCATTGCCTAATTTATAACTCATTTTTCGAATAGCATTGTATAGATATTGTTTTGATTAATAATTGTTAAATAAATATTCAGAATCATAAGGGCTAATTATTATTCAGAGTAGTGCTAGATTATTTCAATCTTCCTAGTAATATCAAGGCATTCAGGAAAATTTCTCATATTTTTTCGCCTCAGTTTTAAAGATAATTTCTTGACGTAAATAGTGCGGTAATAAGGCAGCAAAAACTATTTTTTATTAATATCTAATGAGTTCCAAATAAACTCAGTGCCAATTCTCATTGGAAAAGGAATTAATTATCTCATTTTTCTGGTATTAAATTGGCTGCGCTTCTTGGTTGATTCCATTTTCCGATTGTATTCAATGACATGCAGATTTATTTTTACTTTCTCCATATACCTACTATAGGGGAAAGTATTGTATTCATGAAAAAAATCGACTTCGAGATTTCAACGAAAATACACTTTTTGAGGTCCCCTAACATGTTTTGACCATTTTATCGATGATGCCTGTGTATGTGATAGCTTTTTTGTGGGTGCTCGAACTCAAAAACTATTAATCAGGCCAACGCGAAATTTTATACTTAACATTTTTATAAAAGTCAGAAGAACTGATTAGTTTTTAGTAAAAATCAGTCTACCAAAAGTGGGTGTTTACTCTTGTCACTTATCTGTTAATTTGAAATATTTGCTTTAATATTAGATAAATGTAAAAATGTACTAGAATAAAAGTTGTAGGAAATTTTATTTTCTACAACCTTTGTTTGAAACATTTTTCCATATAATGCATTGTTTAAGAGATATCTTGTACTTTTAGCTGACACCACCTACCGACGACTATTGTTAACAATTGACGCATAGTTAGGTCCTTTTTCTTTTCTTAATTGTCGGAACTTTGTGGCTATATCCAATGTCAAAAAGCTATGGCTTGAGTTATTTCTGTTCTTTGTAAAGTCTAAAATTTTCTCGCAGTTTCTTAAAATATTTATTATTATGTAACCTATTTAGAATTTTTAGAAATCTTATAGATATGGAGAAAGTCATGTGGTGGCCTCATCAGATTTTTAAGAGGTAATTTCAGTACGTAATATTTAATTAATTTACTCTCTTTCGTGTCGCAGATTAACTAATGATTAATTTATATGAAAAAATCTTTTGTGGGCCGCAACGTATATTTTCTCATTTTACTGGGCCGCAGAAAAAAAGTTGGAAAACCCCTGACCTAGAGAGTATTGGCCTGAGTTTGGAGTGACGCAATATATTTAAGATCGTTGTTTATTTAGATGTTATTTTACAGAAAGTAGATGTTTATGTCACAGTATGCGATTATTATTTAGTATTTTAATCAGATAATAGCGTCAGGAAGGTGGTAACGAAAATTTTAATTAGACCTCTAGCGGCGTAACCCCTAGTCAAAACGACGTAAATCGATACACAGGTAGTTTTATTGATCGGCGACATAATTTCGAATCGACGTCAATCGGGACGACGGAAATCGGTGTCTGTATACGAATGACAAATTACACAATCAAATACATTCTCAAAACTAGCTTTTAGAAATTTAGACACAGCCAAATCAGTCGTTTGAAATATCGTATGTGACCTGCACAGTGATATATGAAGCCTCATGTCTCTCTTTCACCAAAATGTTCGGTGACACGATGTCGAGGATAATTTTGGACTATTTTCTCAAAGGACACATATTCTTCATAATCATTGGTTCTGAACTCTTTTGGAAGATGAAGAAATATAGAAAAACTTAGCACTAGGTAGATTATTGCAATACTTTCATGTACCTAGTCAGCAATTTTGCATGTATATTTTCCTAACATCCTGAACATAGAATGTAGCAGACAGGGCCAACAAAACAGTTTGCAACTGACACAATATTCTTATTTGCCATAAGTCACACAACACTACTTTTAAATAACTATTGATACTGGCTTTAATTTTATAAGTGCATTCTCCTTCTTTACCATGTTTTATTGATTGCAAACTTCTTCCAAGCCCAATTAAGTTGAAAGTAGATTTCAATGCCTTCCATTTCAATCAAGACAAAAATGAGTTAACTACTGGATGTTCTTTAGTGCATGGTCGTAAATTTTGTGAGCTTCTTAGAATCAGAGTCATATAAGCACCAATGAAGCATTCTGTACATTGTAATTTTGGCATCCTTTTCAAAACTCAATTTTTTCAACTTATTTCTCTTGTTTAAGTGAGAATTATAATTTCATTCCTCTAGGTCAGTGATGGCGAACCTTTTCTAGCTCGCATGCCAAAATTATCTTAATAAGAGAAAATTTGCCTCTTCGCGTGCCAGTACCATAAAAAATCTTATCTGTATATTCGTAGAATATAGCATGAATGTTTACACAATTATATAGCAGGTCTGGAGACCCATCTGTAGAATGAGAAAAGAGACGGTACGGCTATTTTATGATTTTGAGGGAGGCTTTTTAATCCTTAAAATGAACAAAAGGATGTTAGATAACCTACAATAATGAAATTGAAAGAATCCGAAATTTGACATAATTTTGGTGTAAAAAACATCGGAACATTATGCATAGTTTATGCAGTAAAAAAATTCAGATTTATATTTTTTTAATTAAAACAATTCCCCTCCCCCCAAAATCATAATATAACCGATAATAAACAAAGCCACTCCTTCGCATCGTTTCAATATCTGCATTTATTAGATTTCTGGAGTCATTTTTGCCATGCCGCCGTATGAGTGGCATCTTTTTTTTCTTATTCCATTTTGTGGCGTGCCAACCAAAATCGTTCCGCGTGCCACCCCTGGCACGCGTGCCATCACTGCTCTAGGTTACACAACTCGTTCATAATTCTTTAGCTAAATTAGTAGTCTATATATAAAAACTTGTATTTACCTGAATATAAGATGGCCCCTTTCTTTTGTGAACTCTCCATTTACAGAAATATATTTATGATGGCACTAGAGACAAAAATTATATTCATGCATAACTAGGGTGACCAGATTTAAAAGAGTGTTTTAAAAAAAGGGGGGAAAAGTGGGCCGCAGGGTTAGTCTTTTTCAGCTTTTTAAAAATTATAACATCATTATACTCATATCAAAGCCCTTAATATTCTGGTTGTCTTAACCTTATCAAGACACTTTGTATGGGTGAAATAAATAAGAGATGAGATTGATGTAAAAAAGATTATGTATATTCTATCAACATTGAAATTAGGATATTTTAAAATTTATTTCTGAAATTTAACAAACAAAATAAAATAACAAGTGTTCAGTCAATACAAAAAATAAGTTCAATAAACTCAAGAACAAAATAAAATGAAAGATATTAAAACAAATTTAAAATTTAATTTCTTAATAATAGTTTAGTTAGATCATATTAAATATGCATTAATAGAGTAAATAACGCAATTAATTAATCTAAGGTGACCAGATGTTCTCCTTTTGTAAGGACAGTCCTTTTTCAAACATTATCTTCCCTAAACTTTTTACCCATGTCCTCCTTTTGAAAGTTTTGTTTTCGTCCTTCCTTTTACCTATATTAATCAATGTCATGTAATTTTAGAAGGTTATTTGTCTCTACTCATACTAGTTATACTGTACTACTTGCTGCAGCATAGGCTGGGGAGTTTTGTCTGTGAATTGACATATTTCATTCTAGGCACAGTTCTCAGTACAATAAACTTTCCAGCACGTTGCTTGTTAAAAGACTTTTTCAGTTCTCTGATTTGTTTTTATAAATGATAAAGAACACTTTTGGCCCAAAAAAATAATTTCACGCAATTTAAAGTTTTATTAAGAATAAGCTATATTTCAGCCGACCGTGGTAGGACAAATCCCACAGAGGGCAATGCTGTTTATGTTTGTCATACTGGCTTCTGAGTAAGAATGGTCTCAATAGTCTAAATATTGCCCTTAAAATAATAAGTTGAATTATTATTACAAAAATATGTCCTAAATCTTGCAAAACATTGAGAATATGTTTTTGTCAACCTTAAATACTTTTTTACTTGGTATTAATTTGTCAATGTTGGGATTGAATTTAACATCAAATGTCTAGAACACTCGCAGTTCTTGAATGGTAATGTTGAAAGTATAATTCACTTTTTAACTGCAGTAATTGAAATTTATGATATCATAATTTAAATCTGAATAAATGTCTTGTGTTACTGTGAAAAATTGTTTCTAAAATTATATAGAGGCATTAGTTTTTTTTTGCAAGTATAGTGTTTTTTAAATGCCATAAACCTGATTGTAGTGCATGGACTCATTAAAACTATTATTTTATCAAAATAAATATGAAATGTCATTCATGTAAGTAGGTTTTTTTTCATTATCATATTTGCCCTTTCTTTTTGTTAACAATAACTGCATTTATCCTCCCTTTTGGTAAAAAAAATCTGGTCACCACGAAAGGTGAAAATTTCATACTATCAGGCAAAATTAATAATATGAAATTATCTTCACCTTTTCATTGCTAGTATATTTCACTATCACTAATTGCACCTTTGTCACCAACTGTGGTGTTGGTGGGCATATCAAAGAATACAGGTTTTTCATCTGTATTCACAATTTGGCCTATCAGGTAACTATGTTTACACAGTACAATCATATGATGCTGATATTCCATTGGTTTTCAATGTAATCTGCAGGGAGTTTTTGTGCCGAAGTTATTCTCAATCAAAGATCTTAGCCATTCCTTTTTGTGTTCCACCTTGCACTTGCCTTGAAATTCTTTCATGGTATATTTCCATAGCCTTCACTATGGTTACCTGGGAAACCACTCGCTCCTCTATGAAGCACACTTATTTTGGCTCATGTAGCACTTTCCATGCAGAATTTGTGTATTTCAGCTTTGTGTAATGGCGGACTTCCATTCTAATAGGCAGTTTTCTTTCTTCTGCATAAATTACAACCAATAAAGTTCATGTAATTACAGCTCATTGATTTTGTTATTTGCAATGCATAACCTCTTAATACAATCACATAAATCTTACTGTAAAAATTAAAAATTTTGAATGAAATGTTGTGACATATACATAATATTTATATTGGCCTCCGAGAGATAATGGCATAATGCCATCCCAACCTAAGTAAAATCCTAGACCTCCAAGGAGTCTGGATTACATCAGGAATACTTGTTGGCCAATCAGGATTAGTAAATTTTGCCATGGTGGAATATGAGGGGAGGGGAAATGGGGTAAGTAAATGGAAATGCCTGACTTGGCCTTTCCGTGAAACTCATGATGCGCAAGCTTTGCCAACTTCCACCCTAAACTTCAAGCTTTAGATATGTGGGCATGAAAAACTTTATTTTAGACAGGTATAATTACCGTCTTTTCCAATATATGATGCATTTTTTTGTTGCAAAAAAGTGTCCTAAGATCATGCTGTATCTTATACAACCAAGGTTTAAATGCTGATAAGATATTTCACTTAAAATTTAGATATACAAACTTTTCAAATTCTAGCGACACTGTTTTTGATATAGATGGGGGTTTTATATGCAGTACATACAACTTCAAACACCTGTGTTCATTCTGTAGATTTCTTATTGTTATTTATGATAATAAAGTGTTTCAGTGAATTATTTGAAACCAATCAGCAATATATTCATTTTGCATGATACAAAAAACAATATTACCAAAAACTTCAGAATTCGCAGCTTTTTACTCAAACATGTTGAACGTGTAAAGTAATGAAAAACACGACTTTCCAACCAAAGAAAACACTACTGAAATATTTCTCACGATAGAATTATTAGAATATGAGATTAAACTGTGAAGATGCCTTGATATCTGCCAGACTACGGCATTTTTCTCACAGGTCCTATAGCGATCACCTGCAAACTTGGATGTTTGTTACTCGGTCATCATCAATAATAATAATACAGATAAACCTCGATTTAATGGACTAATTGGGGGGAAGGAGTGTCCATTAATGCTGATGATCCATTAAATCTGAAAGACTACTGTCACCTAAGTATGTAGCAAAGGTGTTACATACTGTGGCTGGCTGATGACATGATTAGGGATTTCAGTTTCTCGACATTTTTTCATTTCACAAGAATTCCCATCTTTCATATTATTTTATTTCTCAAGACTCTGGAAATATATATTACCATTCTTGAGTGAGGACAAGCAACTTTAGAAAAACCTAGGGATTCATGATGTCCGTTGCTTCTGAAGTCTGTTAAATTGAGGTTTTACTTTTTCTTTCCCTTTTTTATTTGTTGCAGTGATTGTGATTTTTTTACATGTTGAATCCTGTGCATTGAATCACCCAATCATTCAGCGAATTCCTTGTGAATTTTAATGGTTATCTCACATTTTTGGATTTTTACGATTTTTCCCTTGCATACAAGTAGTGTTTCCAAATTCCCTACATTTTTGAACCTTCAGGAATCGGGAAGGGGAAATCGCATTTCCTGGGAATTCTCGGGAAATCCCGAAATCATCTTTTTTATTTAATTTTAGTAGACCACCAGTAATAATGAGTATAATAGTAACTGTTAATAAACAGAGCATCATTTTGGATAGATTTCTGCTATATTTGAGGTTTTCTCAAAATATAAACAATGTAATGAATACAGACTTTATTATATCATACCTTATGGTATACAATACATTTTTACATATATCACAATGTATTAACGTTCTCAATCTCATTTAAATATTTTAGTCATGAAATTAAACATTAACACAAAAACAAATATTATTCGTTTGAAAATTGAAATAATACTTCAAATAATTTTTATTTATCATTTTTATAATGAAACTTTAAGAGGCATAGAGCATTAATTGCCCTATCAGACAATCGTGATCTTTGCTTTGTAACAAATATACCAGATGTGGAAAATTTTGTCATTTTCTGTTGACGTTGGCCGAATTGTTATGAGTGCGTCTAAAAGCATCTTCAAGTTGGGGGTGAGAGAATGCATTGCTTCATATAAGCTCATTTCCTTCCTTAGAGAAGTAAATATTTTGTCTGCTTGCATAGAACTAGGTTTTGATATCGAAATTGATATTGCTTTTAGCTAATTCACACTTCAAATCAGATTCTGATTTAATGTCAGAACCCTATGTAAGGACATCCATTTTTTCTTCTTTTTGTACTTCTTCTGTTGTAAATGTTCCTTTAAAAAGTCTTTCCATTAATGACTTTGCCAATTGTGCAATTTCATTCTTGCTTGACAAGGCAAAAAATTCATCCTCTTCCATCTCACATAGGCAACTAACATTGCTCAAGTACTTTGTGAGAGACACAAGATCTTTATTTCTACGTTTAACCAATTCAAATTTTATTTCCTTTAAAAGCATTTTGCTCATTGGAGAGTTATGTTTTTCTACATAACTGAATAGGAACTTAAAAATTCCTTCACTTGTAAAAATATTAGCTTCTCAATTGCTTAAAGCCTCAACTGCTAATCGCACAGGTTGTAAGCAATTCAACATACCTCTCACAATTTCATAATATTCTTCTTTCCACAAGTGATCGAGTTTCAGCTCTCGGATTTAGAATCTTTAAAAATCTTTCTATCATTCTCTCCAGTGTGTTCCAGCGTGTTTTACAGTCCAAAATGACTTCTAGTTACCCTTTTTCACTCTTGATTATTTCTTGGTGCAAAAGAGAATTTCTTACTGGAGAATATTAAACAGTTTAACAATTCTTTGTACACTGCTAATTGCCAAAGATACATCATCTTGCAAATCATACTGATCAGCTCGGGCCACATCATCTGATTCAGAATCCTTCTCGTATTCAGAATCTGTATTGAATTCACTATCGCTGCTACATGTTCCTGTTGCTTCACCTTTCAACTTTTTAACATAAAATACTTTTGTTACAGCTAGATGTAGTGCATGATTGTAGCAGAACTGTTGAATAGTCGGAGTTAATTTTCCGAATTTTTCCATAACAGCTGCACCATCACTAGTTGTTGCAACCACATCTGTTTCAAGTTTTAACTGAAAGTTTTCTAATCTTTCCTGGAGTAAGGATAGCACTTTTTTTGCAGGACACTTCCCATGTATTCTTATTAAACCAAGGTTCAGTAAAGTCTCATTGCAGTATACATGAACATTTATGTATCTGCAATTCTTACAACTGGTCCACTCGTCTATTGAAATGTTCAGTTTTTACTATCACATTTGAATACACCAAATCTCTGGATGTACAGTTGTTCCACTTTACTGTAATAATTATGTATTAGTGTCATAACTGAAGATGGACTTCTTGGCTGGTAACAGCTGAGAGAGCCATGAACACACTTCTATATAAAAATCATCAGCTGATCAACTGATCGGTTAAGCGACTGCTTCGCTTTCTGGCAGGTCTGTAATCTGCAGCGAATATTTAAATACTGAAAAGTGCCATCCAACATTATGGTGTAATATTGGAATAATATAATAGCAATGTAAATTGTATTTAAAAATAGACTGACTTACCGATAGCAGCTGAGAGAGCCAAGAACACTCACATACATCACAATCATCAGCTGCAAACAAACTGATAGAATATATTTGACTTGGCCGAGCTAAAATTAGCTGGCCATGTGATAGCTAATTCTGGTGTCGTGCGCGCATGTCTGGCGGCGTTCTTCTAAACTTTCCCTGGGATTTTTTCCAGCAATGTAACTGTAGGATCACGATAATTAGGAAAAATTTCTAAGAGATACATTGCGAGTAGTGGCATTAATTTCCCATTATGGGTACTCTCGGGCTCAAAGAGCAATTTTTCCCATTTTCCTGACCAATTTTTCTCGGGATTTGAGAACCGGGAAACCATAAAAAATTCCCAAGAATGGGCGGGAAGGAATTCCCGCCCGGAAACACTACATACAAGCCACATCCTCTTTCTGGAGTTGTAAAATTTGGAAAAAAAATCTGCTTAAATGTGAGTAAATATGCTGTATTTTCAAAGTTATTGAACTAATAGATGCTTTTCAACCAATAATTAACTTACTTAATGTTGTTTTCTAACCACTGATGAATCTTATGTCCTTATTCAAACAAATGTTTTTATGAAGGGAAAATTTTTTAAACTGGAAAATGGCCTTATTTTTATAGGTGCATCTTATGCAGCAGAAATACAGTATATATGATCATATTACATGTATTTTATACAATACTCTAAAATAAGATGAACTTGATTTTTTCAAAGGCAAAAATAGAAAAAAACATTGTCTTGTCTTAAGTTAATTGATAGTAGCTCAATAACTTTGGCTAAGATTAATAAAGGTGAAATACTCCTTTAGCCAAACAATTAGAGGGTTTTGTAACCCTCTAATTGTTTGGCTAAAGGAGTATTTCACCTTTATTGTATTAAGTTGAATATGGTATCTTTCTCTAATAGCCATAAAAAGTTTATTTTTATAGAATCAGCATTGGTGATGGCTACTTTGTGGCTGAAATGCAAATCTGGGTTTCCCAACCTTTTCATGGCTACTGGGGGAATATGGATTTTCAATTTGATTTCAGGCATTAGGTAAGCTTGATAATTCTTGAATCTAGAGATAAAAATGAAAAATATACAAATTTAACAGTAAATAGGTTGATTTAATCAGGGGAAAATCAAATACACAAAATATCCAATCATAAGTGCAATTTCAGTTTTAATTTTAGACAACATACTTAAAATATATAGCATTTGGACTTGCAGTTTTTCAAATGTTACAATAATTTTCATGGATAGCTGGTTGCATTCAAACGGCATGCTAAGAGCCAATTTTGATGAATTTTAAGAGAAGTGGCACACTTTTAATACATAACCACTCCAAAGATAACCTATTAAATCAAATTTGACAAAAATAATTATTTTAGTTATGTGTTATCATAACACAAGTTTTATTTACATCCTTCCATTAGAACAGTTTACTACGTTATGGAAGAAAATATTTTAATGCACAACTTACCCATATAAAAATTTAAATTGAGTGATAAAATGAGAATTCAGTCACATAAATTAAGCAAAACAACCAGATGGTAGACATTCAAGTTGTTTACGAGTATGAAAGTTTACGAAGTTCACATAAAAATGTGTTAACTTGCACAACAGATGAAACCAGTGAACCTGAAAGAAATGATCAAACATGGAATTTCACTGTTTATATAACATCTACCGCCATCCAAGCAAAAAAGGCTCCACGTAAAATTGGTATTTCATTTTCAGTTGGTTCAACAGAAGATTTAACTTTTTTTAAAGGCTTTTCCCTAATCCCAACCTTATTTGACAGTACCTTCATTTTTTTTACAAGGAAATGCTCACCAAAAACTTGCTCAGCAATATTTAGTGGCAAGGAAGCTCAAATAGTTTGTAAAGCTTTCTCTTATATCTTTACAAGTAGTTCACTGGCATGTTTATCAGCCAAACAAGAGCTTTTATTTGAAATAAATTTTTAAGAATATAAAAAAAAGGAATGACCGTATTCCTCTCACACCCCTGGCAATAACTTTTGGTGACGAATTCAATTAGTATGGTGTATCAACAAATTGCATCTAATCACCACATTCCAAAGCAGAAAATGGTGGAGCCCTTGTGCCCAACACTCTTTCGTCTTTCACTTAGAGAGGAGGCTAACTCATCTTCGCACTCACTGACAAATTCAGTCTCAATGTTTCCACTGACCCACAGCATTTCCTAGATCACTCCATCACAGTTTTCACATTGCAACAAATAATAGGCCTATCTAGAGGCTTGACGATTCTTCCCAATATCTGGAACTAAAGAGTAATCATGCCAAGTAACTGTAAGTGTCCTTTTGCCCTTCAGTCCTCTCCAGGTACTCTTTCTCAATTAGGATATCAATGCATTTCTGGAAATTAAAAAGGAGCATTTGTTAAAGCCACAGAATAAAGGAAACAACTTTTGAAATTTTATGTACTACTAAAAGTTAAAAAATCAGTAAATTTCCTATACCTTAATGACATGTACACGTGGCTTGAAGCGTGAAGATAGCTGATTTAGCACCTCGGCAACAAGCTGCTGGTGCTTAAGAACTTTTCTCATTTTCATGATTCGGACAATAGCTGCTTGGATAAGCAGTTTCCGATCTTCCTCTATATGTTTATGTGTTGTTTCTTGCTCAACTTTTAGTTCAGTCCTCATGGGAATATTTATGTTAACACGAAGCTTTTTACTGTTTAGAATACAAAAAATAAACATTAGTGCAAAGGTACAAAATTCCAGTAGTAATCATAACTAATAATTTACTGCATTTAAAAAATAAGTAGCAAAAACATCTCTTCACAAATAGTTAAAATCAATACCTGCCTCTGTTTAGACTTACCAAGATAGCTTATTTATCTCACCAATTATTTTCAATAATTGGCAGCAAGATCCCTTAAGAGCAATTTTAGCATAGACTAATGCTCAACAAATTAACATATTGACTTGCATATAGATAGCATGCAATTATGAGCTGGGCCATGTAATTTTCAAGACATGATAAAAAATAAATAGTACATGAATAAAAGCAGCACATAAGCGTTCTTAATGGGAGAAAATTAAAAGCCATGTTTTTAAGCTCATAACACCTCTCTGATTTAGGCATTAACCACTATCCCTACAATACCTCTAATATCCAAACAAACCTACCATAAATGCCTGAGTTATTGGTGAGTGTTGAAACCATTATTATTTATTATTAAAAATTGTTGGACTTACAGATAATTAAACACTACTTTCATACTTCAAATTGTTAGAAATTAAAGTTGTCCCCAGTTGTTTTCCTCAGATAGTTACAAAACCATCCGAGTTCTGACACTGGAAAGCAAATTTATTTCCTCCATTTACTGACCAATGGCTCTGTATAAGAGACAATGGTGGAGAATGGAGTTTGCTAGCAACAACAAATATTATTTATTATGAAAAATTTAGGCAAATAAAATTTCATCTCTGATAGCATAAGTTTCATGGCTTTTACTATGTGCAATTGCCTAAATCACTTTTACAGGCATATATTTATGTAACACACTGTATTTGCTCATGTATTATCAGGATGTGGGTGTTATTTGCACCCTTTACATTAAAATAAATACCTAGGAAAAATTAAAATCAGTACAATATAAACACCATCTTTTGAAAGTGAATATTGGGAAGACAAATCTGCATAATGATCAAGCAGGTGCAGAGATTGATGAAAAATTGTTATTTTCCTAAATTCATTTCAAGAAAGGTGAAAACTGAGAGTACTGGTTGGATGGCTTAGATATGTCTTGTATTTTAATAAAAGCCTCACATATAAACCAGTAAAATGGTTGAATACAGTAAAAGCTCATTTTAATGGCACCCGTTCTACCGGCAAACTCGCTCTAAAGGCATCTTCGGTGAAATTTCATTTTCCAATTGTCTAATGGATGTTGCCACGGGCATGACTGATCTTCTGTAAGCTTAAACACATATTGCAAGTACGTAGTTACTTTTCTATTTAAAGGTGTCAACAGCCGTGACATACTGCATAAAATTTTGTTATTAAAGTTATTTTAGAAACATTTTAAAATACGCTAAAGAACATGAGTAGTAGCAGCAGTAGTAGACAATAAGGTAAGTTAATGGTGTTGACTTTATAACTGAAAGTTGACATTTGCCAATGGGGTAAACAGACGTGTATTAATGAATGAGTACAATATAAGCTCATATACGATATGACATTAAAGCAAAAAAACAGCAACTTCTAAAATTTTTTGCTGACTCGGAGAAAAAATATCCAAAAATATAAAAATTTAAGGAAGCCAAAACTAGAAGTTGGATGCAGTTAGGGCTTCCAATTAACTGGCATTTTCACTAACCGGGGTTACGGTTCAAGTTCCATCAGCTAACCAGTTAACCGATAATTAACCTGTAAAAAAATAAACTATGTATATGGTAATATATGGCCGGCCCTATATAGTACTGTCGATTGCAAATCTCGGTTGTGAATTGACGACGATTCCATTACTTTCTGCATATGTAAAAATTAAGAAAAAGCGACAATGTAGCTTACATTATTCCACGAGGTTCTTTCCAAATACTGTGATTTTAGAATTGCAACATTTGTTGTGTTGATAGTGCAAGCCATGAAGGGCTAAAGATTAGGAAGGGTGAGAGTGGAGGGTACCTAACTGCCTAGACATCATGGCGAGTAGAATGCCTCTCCAGCAGTGTTGCCAGACATAACGTATATGGTATTCATAACATATTTTTCCCCTTATGTACTATGTACCGTATTGACTTTGAAGTGGTACTAAAAAATTCAAATATTTCGGAACTAGACTCCATGGTACTAGTTCTGTCCAATTGAAAAAAAAAATATTTTAAGAGAATAGCTCCATAAACTTGTCGGCTGTAATTTCCAGCTAATTAGATCTCACTTCCTTGGTTCCTTTTGTTTTCCATTCCCTCTTCTACCTCCCCCAACCACAACCACCACCAATGGAGATGTGAACAATTTCACTGTACCCTGCACTAGTTAACCAAATTGATTTTTATATTTAGTCATTTTAAACAATTTGTTTACCTTTAATTTTTCATAGCGATTTTGGGAAGAATTTTTCTCGTATCCAGAAGATCAGACGAAATTACCTGGTTAATAAATAGTGAGAACAGTCAATGATTAACCGGTTAACCGGGTACAGTAATAACCGGTCTGGAAGCCCTAGATGCAGTATTATATGAGTGGTTTAAAGTGAAGCTTTCTGACAGTTTCCCAATCGCAGATCCAGTGTTCATTGAAAAGGCAAAATACTTTTATCAACAAATGCAATTGAGTGAACAATGTATTTTTTCTGATGGGTGGCTGTCTTGTTTTAAATATCGTCATGGGATATGAAAACTTTAATCAGCTAATAGTGAGGCTGCACATGAATATAGTCAGTCTTTTGCGTCTCTCATCGATGAGCATGGTTTAATTTATAACATTGACGAGAACACATTTTTTGGTGTTGTTTACATTCTTCCACTTAGTAGACTCGGATGAAACTAGTGCCTCCGGGTTAAAAAAAAATACAGACCCACTGTTCTTACTTGTGCAAATGCTGCAGGAACACACTAGTTAAAATTACTTGCTATTGGTAAATATAACCACCAAAATCTATTACTGTTCAGATAACCTATCTAGAGATTTCAATTGGAAAACAAATTAATTCAGAAATTCATGAATTTACAAACTGTTGATATTTACTTTCAATGAAAAAACCAAAATAAACTGATGTGGGCAACACATGACTTTCTCCATATTTATACGTCAAATTACATGTTGTTAGCTCTGGGGTCGTTGCCAATATTTACTTCCAGTTAACAATTAAGAAAAGAAAAAGGAGCATTACTAAGATGTAACTAAGTGTCAATTGTTAACAATAGTCTTCAGTAGGTGGCGTGGTGGTGGCAGCTAAAAATATAAGATATCTCTTAAACAATGCATTATATGGAAAAAACGTATCAAACAAAGGTTGTAGAAAATGGAATTTCCTACAACTTTTATTCCAATACATTTTTACATTTATCAAATATTAAAGCAAATATTTCAAAATAACGGATAAGTGACAAGAGTAAACACCCACTTCCGGTTGACCGATTTTTACCAAAAACTTATCAGATCATCCAACTTTTATAAAAATGTTAAATATAAAATTTTACATTGACCTGATTAATAGTTTTTGAGTTAGAGCGCCCACAAAAATCTATCACATACAGACAGACATCATCGAGAAAATAGTCAAAACGTGTTCAGGGGACCTTAAAACATGTATTTCCGTTGAAATCTTGAATTGGATTTTTTTCATGAAAACAATACTTTCTCGATACTTCGTACATGGAGAAAGTAATAATCTGGTAATTGTGAATAATAAACGATGGTTGAAGTGGTGATGTTTTTCTCGATGGACCCTTAAATGGTTCCCAGAATGAGCCTTACAAAAATTAATGAAATTATAAGTTACACTGTGATAATTCCAACAAAAAATAATGAATTAGATAACAAAGAACAATACATATATACAATATCTTCTAAGGAAGAAGATCCTTGAATGATAGCAAATATGTTCTCAATGTAATTGGAATGAGATTTTGTGGCACCATTCGTTATATTGGCATATTCACTTTAGCTGCACGACTTTGGTCCCATGGGTGCCGTTAGAATTGGCTTTTACTGTATATATCATACACAACAAGGAGATAAATCAAGCAATTTATGGTGTGCACAAATCAACAAAATATTAAGATATTTGCCCAGACACTAAACAAGGTAATGTGTGGGGTATAGATGAATACGGAAGTATTATATTTAGTATGATAAAAATATTGATTAGAAAATTGTCAATAACCATTTCCCACAAAACAGAGCATCCAACCACATGAAATAGATATTTCTATTTATCTCACTAACTTACTAAACATAGTATTCCCAAATAATAAATTTGTTTCTTGTTTCCAATAAAGAAACGGCCATGATTAAATTATTTGACCTGAATTACAGTATCTGCCCAAATATAAGCCGACCCCCCAAAAATTTCTACCATTTTTTGACAAAAAAGTAAATTTGTAGATTTTATGCTGAAGTGTGCCAGGCATGCATGCAAGACCTAGAATACATTATTGGAGATCAAAGAATTGAGTGGGAAATGGTTTAGTTGTTGACATTTGAAATATTACTACAATTAATAATTTCGCATTGTTGAATAATGTTCCAAATTCAGTTACGATAACTTCATTCATCTTCATTTTCACACAAGGTCAAATAAAGCAATAGCGACCTCGCAAAGATAATTTTTAATCCAAGTCTGTTTCCAATGAAATTAGCATTTACATTGCCTTAAGAAATTGCATTTTATAATTATACATGTTCATACTGTATATGGTATATCATATATAACTTCATACACAAGTTTTACCATAATTCAAACAGTTGAGCATCAAAATCTGTCATCGCATTTTGCGTAATCATCTGCATAATCAATTTACTTAATTTTAATAAATTCCATGAATGAGGTTTTAACATACTTATAAACATTACATTGGCTATAACAATAACTATAATAGCCAAGTAAAACTAATAGGATCTTCTTTTAATGGATAATGAAAAATAATACAAATTGCTAGCTATTCTTAATGATACATATGCATAGCCCTGAGAAACGAAAGAAAATATCCAATAGCATTTAAAAATGAAAGACCTGGTAATGACAGCAACAAAACACCAGTGTTGCTAAATTCAATATTCTAGCTTTATTATTTATTCATTAACACATTCAGTGCGGGTGACTTCATATGAAGTCATGTGTACCCTCCGCCACTGGAGGATGACTTCATATGAAGTCATTGGTCTAGGGATGCTATTTACCTTTAGTTTGGGTGCTAGCATGCTCGGGGTGACCTTTTTTCACTGCACTTTTTTCCCTAACCATCACAGAGGAAGCAGCCGTTTCATTGCCAGCCGATTTTTTGGATATCATATATAACTATGATAATTATAGCCCCTTAATGTCTATACTAGCAAAATTAGAAAAAAATACCCCGTCACTGGGAATGGCAAACAAATTTGGGCCCACACGGAATGTGTTAATATTCATCCTAGGTCAAATATTAACTTTACAAAAAATATAGTAATATCATTTGAACGCGACGGCAATGAGACATGCTGTAATCTATGAGACATAACCCTAACCCCAATTTTTTTCTCTAACACACATTTAAGCTGAGGGATGATTTTTTCATGATATATTTTGACAAAAAACATCATCTTATATTCAAGCAGATACGGTAGTAATTTTTGTCCCCTACTTCAGCAAAAATTAAATACCAAATATAATAAAACCTATTCCACTGTAAAGCTAAATTATGTTATGAGCTAAGTAAAAACTTAAGGAAAATGAAAAGAAATAACAATTCTTCAAATAATCATAGATGAATATCATAGTAAATTTTCACCAGGAATCTGAGAATTTACCGATTAAAAAATATCCTTACTTTTTGTATCCAGTATACAAGCAGACAAGGGTGTTTGGATTGAGCATACTTTCATCACCATCTTCTTCATCATCCTCTGGGCCAATTCCAGTGGGACCTGCATGGGTGGATGTTGTGAGGGCAGGGGATGATGATGGTGAAGAAGGGGAAGAAGCAACTGTTGCTTGTAAAAGCTTAGCTTTGAGAAGTATCAGCAACACTTGCACAAGGATTTCCATCTTTATTTGAGTTGATTCATGGAGTTGTTGAAGAGTCCAACTTTCGCTGGTGTTATACTGTAAAAGCACAGCCATCTGAAGAGTCGATGCTTGCAATGTGTACCTGAAAAATATAGCAAACATAAATGCTACCTTTTCATCTTAAAATGCAGGCCTTCAAATTTCCTTGATTATATTTATCAAAGCATGCTTTGCAATAGACCTTTCACATAGAATGTACCACTACCTAAACATAATTTAGCAGTTTAAGTAAATATGATAAATAAAAATACAAGCATCAAAATTAAATAAACATACCTGCAAATCAACCATAATACAACAACCACAAACTCAATTCTTGCCATTAATTGTCTGATCAAAGTATTATCTTATTATGCCATCAGGACAAGCAACCAATGTTTAACATTAGAGCTTTGAAACATATTGCCAGTAAAAATAATGTTGATACAAGTGGTGAAAATTTATTTACCCTATTCTCATTAAATACACTTACTTAAAATACAAACTTAAAAGGTTGTGGTTTAATGCTCAGTATGCAACATGCTAAAAGACATTCTAGCATAGTGATAAAATATAACCACAAGTGTTCACATTAAAATTATAATCACTGCCCAAGACAAATAATGACATGATAAAAAACTTACGAGTTATTTAGTGTACTAAATCAAAATCCAGCAAATCGAATAGCTGCCCATACCTGTTTTTGAAGCAGTTGGTCACCAGTTCTCCTTTTGACATGTTGTAAAGCCAATTCAATTTTCTTCCACTATGTTGACCACTGTAGAATGTTGTAAATCTATGAACACTCCTTTCAAGCTGAAAATAGTATTAAATATTGAAAATGAAAAAAAAAATTGTTGAATTAACAAGTATTTCTCAAATGAA
Organism: Tanypteryx hageni; assembly: GCA_028673005.1. Lineage (NCBI taxonomy): Eukaryota > Metazoa > Arthropoda > Insecta > Odonata > Petaluridae > Tanypteryx > Tanypteryx hageni. The sequence goes on along the minus strand of CM054116.1, from coordinate 90,691,712 downwards.
TAATAACATTTATAAAAATCTAGCAACAAATATCACCTTCACGATATAGTATTGCAGTCTTGAAGCTACGTTCACAAAAAGGACTTCCATAAAAGTTTATATAACAGTGTAAAAGTTACCTGCATAATTTCATCAGACATAGGACTGCTACTTTTTTTACAAACACATCAACTAGCAGGTGTTCAACAAGGTAATGTATATACTAATCTTTAATACCATATTTACCCAAATCCAAGATGAGGTTTTTTCCAAATTTAAGCCTGTGAAAATTGAGGGTCGTCTTAAATTTGAATACAAAGTCGAGTTCAAAATACACACTGAATATGTACAAATGATGCATTCTTTAATGAACCAGAGTACTGAATTTTATTTTTGAATGATGATGCTCAAAAAATTAGTTCACCAATGATTCCCAAAAGTGAACTAAACTTCCCTTCTTTATTGGCTTTCATCCAACAGTTTTAAGCCATATATTCTCTAATTATGATTTTGTCTTATATTCCTTTTAAATATGTCAAGCTCAACTTTAAAATGGCTGATCATATAGAGATAAGAGGGAAAGATATCAAAAGGCAGGGCTGGCTTGATGGAAGTGCCAACAGTGTGACTGCACCAGGCCCCACACTCTTGAAAAAATATTTGCTGTGCTTGTGAAGTACATATATTTAAAAAATCAGAAAAAATATTGAACACTGTCATAGTGAGAGAAACCACTTAATTTATTTGAATTTATTATTAAAAATTTTTGATGTGCACACTTTGAACCGGGTTCCATGATTTTCCTAGCTCTTTCAAAAGGAAATAGGCAAAGTTATGATATCAGTTTTAAACTGATAGTGATAAAGTATGCTGATAAAAATTAACTGTTAAGTCCGTAGAAAATTCAATGTCACTGAAGCAAATGTTCGCAGATGAAAACTCTTAAAAGGAATTTGAAAGTGCTAAATTAGTTGGGAAGCATTCAGTAGTCCAAAATGTGGCCACTTTCATAATGTAAAAAAACAAGTTGTTGAGTTTGTGCGTATTCAGAGACAGTATGGGATGCCAGTTTTGCATGAAACGATTAAACTCAATGCGCAAGAAATAAAATGTGGACTAAAAATCCCACAACAGAAATTCAAGGCCAATAATGGATGGTGCATAAAAATGATGTTACGAAATGGTTTTTCCTTATTCAGAAGAACTTCACAGTGCCAAAAATTTCCTGCAGACTTCAGTGAGAAATGTCTTGGCCATCAAAAACATGTAATTGGACTTAGAAAAACCAACAATTACCTTTTGAGTCAAATAGGCAATGCTGATGAAACTCCAGTATTCTTTGACATGCCATCTAATTACATTGTCCATGAAAAAGGTGCAAGATCTGTGATTATAATGACAGGTAGTGAAATAATGTGAGTTACAGTAACGTTTGCCATTTTAGCAGAGTGAACAAAATTATCACTATGTTATCCTAAAACAAAAAAAATGCCCAAGGAACAAATGCCTATTGGAATAATAGTTAGATGTCATGAAAATGGATGGGTCTCAAAAGGACTTATGAGAGATTGGTTACATGTTGTCTGGAATAGAAGACCAGGAGCACTATTTACATAAAGAGGGATGCTTGTACTAGATGCATTCAAAGGACACACAACTCCTGAAGTTCAAGATTCGTTAACCTTGGAGAAATGACATCACAGCTTCATGTTCTCGATGATGCTGTCCAAAAGCTTTTTAAAGATAATTTAAAGAGTTTATATTTAAAACGAAAAAGAAACCTAAATAAACCTACTGTTGCAATGCTGTCAATGGATCAAGGCATCTTAGCAACAGATAAATTCAGAAGTAATAGTGAATGGATTTTAGAAGTGCTACTTATGCAATGCCATGGATGGAATTGAAGATGATGTTTTGTGGAAGTTTATGTTAGGAGTGATAAAGATAGGAAGAATGAGGTAAGTGGTGAAGAGAGTATAGCGATGATGACTGATATAATAAAAAGACCTATGATATTCAAGAAAATTATGGGACCCAACAAAAATTTCAGCTAGTTTTGTAACTTTTTAAATTTTTGCAGGAATCATATACCGCATTTTCTCGTGTACCCCGCACACCCCTATTTTTGGTCTGGTCTGGAGGGAATAAAATTTATTTAAGCGGGAACAAGTTTTTAAAAAAATATCGGACTCTTCAATGGTTCCCACTCCCTGAAACAAGTTTCGCTCAAATTAAGTATCTTGACTTAAAATTCAATTCAAAAAGAAAATTCACCCATCTGTGATAGATTCTGAGTTATCTCCCTCTCCCCCCTACTAGGTGACGTAATTTATCGATTTATTGGGTGATCTCTTTATGCCAATACTAGCAGAAATCTCCTCATCTTTGATAGTCTTCTTTCCTGTTAACCTCTTAATAGTTTTTAATGTAATATTACTTAACTTCATCCACAATTTACCCTGTTTTGAGGTAATATAAAATATAACTTTGGCATATTACGCACTTTATCTTTAGTAAATTATGCACTGATATGGACCTTCATGTATTGCTTATTTTTGATGTAATATGGCACTCAGCATCGATAGCCTGTACAGTAAGGTCCTCTCTCATACTGGTGATGGACCGCAGGCCGGCAACGAACTGCAGACCGGCAGCGTACCAGCTGCGGCGGTTGAGAAACACTGACCTAAATGTTTGTTGGTCGCATAGATACGTATACTTCATAGAATTCAACGTCTTCTGTGTATATAGATGTAGATGCAATCATATTGCAGAAAATTTACTAATGATAAAATTTATATTACTTGGTCAGAAAATCCCATGTAAGATGCGCACCCCCTTTTTTTCACCAGCGTTCCGGGTAAAAAGGTGCGCAGGGTATATGAGTAAATACGTTAAATAAATCATACAATCTTTTTTCTGTTTTGACAGTATACTAAAAGGGGAGGGTCTTCTTAGATTCAGGGTCGTCTTGGATTTGGGTAAATATGGTATATAAAAGCAAATTAGTATCACAAATAAAATTGAAATTGAATTTTGTAAATAATGCTAAATACTGAAATTTAAAAAACAAAGGTTAATAAACTAACGTAGCACAAATAAGAAATACACTGCATTCAAATTAGGTAAGGTATACAAAATCTGATGGGTAGAAATGCTCAAAACAGCACACTTGTAATTTTTACAATTATTCTATTGAGAGTTGAAATAATTTCCATGGAAATTTATTGATGCAGATTAGAATTTTGGTGGTTTGCTTGCGGTCAACATTCAGAAAGGTCACTCATTTTGCCCTCACTTTTGATTCAGTTGAGTTATTAAAATAAAGATTCTTACCTCAGCAGGAAGAGGAAAAGTAAAGGACTGCTGAAAAGGCCATGAACCAGATGAAAGAACTTGAATGCTGAAATCTATATCCAACTGCTCTCCAGAATTCACCAGATGTTTCCTAAACTGTTCATTCAAATCTTTGGATACACCAATATCCTATCAAAATTAGAAAACAACTTTGAAGTAAATCACGTATATTTTTATTCCATGAGACAGCAAATATTTTAGTTTTGACTAATTAAATGAATACTTATGTTTGAGCTATACTTGTTCATAACCTACAGTTTTAAGAATTGAGTTGTTTAATCAATCGTCTCTTAAAAATACCTTGGATAGCCTACTTCATTTGCGATTTCAAATACAACCTAGGTAGATTCATCATTTGAGTAAGTAGCTGTACTGGGATAACAGAGTGATAAAAATGATTTGTAAATTCTGAAAATCTGATTACCTTCACTTTAAAATACACAAGTATAAAATTACAGCTAAATTAACAAAGAGAAGCCATTCAAAAAATTACCGCATAACATTTAAGAATTATGAAATCATAATACATATATACATCTTAAAATGAAATCATACACCACTTTTAAATATTTAAGAATCTATATTTTGACTATCTTTTAATTAAATTCATAATTCATTACTGATGTGTTATTCAATATTTATAATTTTCATTAAACAACATTTAGCTCTAATTTAAACTAATTCTAAGAAGCAGTCATAATAACCTGGAACATTCGTTGAAGTTTAGAGGTGTACTCAAATCCACAAGCCTGCTTAAGTTTTGAGATCATTGATGCCTCAGCATCATCACTGGCAGACATATGCTGAACAAGTCGCTTTGCGAGCATTTTACTATAAAATTTTTGAAAGACATCTTTATCCTCAATATATTTAAATACAACCATCTGAAAGAATAAGACAAATGGTTAGGTCAATTTGAACAAAATATAAACTACAATTCACTAAGGAACTTGTATAAATGCAACAATATAAACAAAAATAAAATATGAAAAAATCTGAGAGATGATAAGAATACAACTTTTTAAAATTGCCATTCTTTTCCATGTAAAGATGTCAAATGATATGTATGGCAAGAATACCCAAGAATACGATGGAACATTTATAGCTTACCACTTGATTGAGGGTATCTTCCAACTCTGCTTCCTCTGGGTTTTTACTGCTTTTCTTAAGGAGTAAATCACAGTACTTGGCAAGAAGCTCAGGTGATTTAGATGAAGAATTAGCAACCCTAGTAACAGCATTGCTGTTGATAAACCTACCACATGCCTTGTCTAAAGCTGCCACAAAACCAGAATCATTACTAAAGGCAGTGAGTACTAGAGCATTGTACTTTCGGTGCACTTCTAATATGGTGTTAACATAAACCTTAGGATCCTGACAAAAGAAAAAATAACAAGGAATGTAATACACCATATATAACATTCTGCACAGCAAGAAAATGTTTAATTTAGATTGCTTCAATATCTATCTCAATTAATTAGTGACAATTTACTGGTTTATTCAAGTCTTTCTCTGACTTCAAAAATACAAGAGGCATTATAAGATTATTGAAAACAACTGGTATATTTGTTTACTCCTGTTAGACTGTATTGCAACAAAACACCTGAAAAATATTCCTAAGCCTTTTGAAAAGGTCAATTAATATTTAATTGGCAACAAATTATTTTGTAAACCAGGCAACTTATATAACATCTTAACTTGGGAGAAAAAACCAGATACTCTACAGCAGCGCTTCTCAAACTGTGTCGCGAGTAGTTGCTAGGTGTGTCACGAGAAATTTTACTATCTTTAACTAACCATAATGCGATTCACTAGCTAAATCACTAAAATTATCATGGCAATATTGAATACTGAACGGCATAACCTCATACTCATAAACTTCTAAGATCTAATATATTGAAAACAAAGGAGTCACTAATAATAATCTTTTAATTTTAACAAAAGGCAGAAACATGCGAAACCGCTCGGCCACACACCTTGGCTCATCTATAACCCAACAAGAACAATGTCTGCTACAGAGGAATAGCTTCTCAATCTCTTTCATGGCAATATTGTAGTTTAGTGGGGGAATCGCTCTCAGCCTAGTCCACGGTTACAGGGAAGCTATGCTCTGGTTGGTTATTTTCAGGGTTTCGGCCGATGACACAATGCAGAGTCTTACACATTCAGTTCAGTTGTGGTTCTGTCACTCACAGGATGCAGATAGACCACTAGTTATGAATTATTGTAATGCTTGTGACATTTAATTACATAGTTACTTCAGTTTTCTTTTTAATTTTACCCATGTATAAATTTTTAATAAAGAAGGAAAAGAAAGATGAAGAAAGTGCGAGCTGATATTTTCAATAAGCTTAATTCTTTGAACTGTAAAAGAAACTTTAATATCAGCGAATGATAAAATGAATAGTTTTTCGAAAAAAATTTTGTTGTGGATATTTGCTATAGAGATTGATAACTTATCAGTTTTTCCATCTGTAATTAATTTCTCAACTAAGTTGGAAATAAAACATAAAATGAAATTAATGAAAAATATACTCTAACACTTACTGAGCCTTCAAGGGGGTTTGACAAAATACTTTCCTTCTATTTCAACAAATGGAATCAAATGGGTTATTTTGGAGCTTCTGGTGAACATAATTTAAACATCGCATTAGACCACTTGCAGAAAAAGAAGAATTAATCAAAGTTTCTTCAGATACAACTCTTAAATCACAATTTCAAGATGTCCGTTGATTCCTTTTGGATTTCTCTTAAAAATGAGTATCCCGAAATCATAAATAAGGCTTTGGATATTTTACTTCCCTTCTCCACTTCATACCTGTGTGAGACAGCATTTTCAACATTGAAAACAATCAAGTCAAAGAATTGGTCGACACTTTGTGACGTTGATAGTGAGATGCGCGTGAGTCTGTCTACCATTCGCCCTCGCATTGAAGAACTATGTGAATTACATCAGTCCCATATCTCCCATTTTTGAAATTTGCTCAAAATATGTTTACTCATATTAATCATAATTCATCTGTAAACCTTATGTATGGCAATTTTTAATAATAAAATATTTTATTTTTGCTTATTTATTTTTATTTCATTAAAATTTTGTTATTCTATGAAAGTGTGTAGCGTATGTGGGCATCATCCTTCAAGTGTGTTGCGGCAGAAAAAAGATTGAGAAGCGCTACTCTACAAGATGGATTACCAGATATTGAGGTATAAACTTCTTTCCAGAAATGTTGTTTGCTATTGTAAAAAAAACATTTTAAAACACTTCAAGTGAAGTTCTTTAAATTGAATGAAATGTGTGAGTTCCAATCATCTTTGCATACCTGATATTGGGAAAAATTTTTAGCTCATGTTTACTGCATGTATCTATAGAAAGAATAAAAAAATATTTTAACCTGAATAATGACCTTCAGATCATCAATCAGTAATTCCTTTTTATGCATAAATTTATAACAGATGGATAAAAAGATATTTGAATTGTAATAACTTCTATTTCATTAGATGAACAGATTCAATAAAACACCAAAAATTCTCAAAATGATACTCAATGAATTCTAATTAATTTTTACTTCTCAAGTTTATTTTTCAATGAATTTCAAAACTAAAGTCATTTTCAATAATAAAATATAGGATAGCAATCTATGCTCGACCTTACCTGTCAGAATAAATACAGTAGAATAGAGACAAAATTTCAAGCTTAACTCATGCTAGCATAATATTAGACATTCAAGTTTGATTAGACAAAACCATGAATATTTCTAGATCTGATAGAGTAAAATAATTGAATGTAGTAACTAAAAATTAATCAAGCCAACTATGGTGTACAAGTAAATGTTAAGATATACTTTAAATGACACTAAGAATGGGAAAGAGGCAGGAAGAATATGACCAAACACTCAATGCATTAGCACATCCACATTTGAGTTATTATGCCACTTCGTGGATCATTTCACATATAGAGGTCTGGCAGAAATTACTCCACTGGCACGTAGTGAAACAATTAACCAAAAACCAATGCATACATGCATATGAGTTGATAATAAGGTGATTTTTTAAATGCCTCATTTCCTCCCTTGTTATGTTGGAAAGACAGACAATTAAATTAAGCTCTATATTTAGCGCAACTTGATATTTGAAGAATTAAGTATAGCTGAATGATATTAATGAACAAATACAGATTGATAAAATAAGAAAGTAAATGCCTAAGCCACTTGATTTTCTATAAAAATACATTTTCTAATTTTGTTTATGCATTAATGACAGAACAGTTTGAGGGCTTGTTTGAATAGCTACTAAATGAATTTGATTATCTAACAAAAAGCTACATTTACTCACATTAACAGCAGACTCTCCACACTTTTCTACAGCAGCGAGGCCTTGACCACAAATGTGAGACTCAAGAAGGTTTCTCAATTCCCCAAGGCCATCTGGAATACGTGCAGCTAACTGATACATCCTACCAAGATCTTCATCTTTATCATCATCCAATAATGACTGGAACTCAGACTGAAAGATTTCAAGGTGCTTTTCAATGAGCACTCTTTCACATGTCTTGGCCAGTCGCTCTAGTGTTGTTTCATGCAAGTAAACTTGAACCCTCCTCTGTTCTTCCAATAACCTTTGCTCTCCCTGTAAAATACCAGTTATCAACTTTCAAACAAATTTTATCTTCTCCACAACCAAATTACAAAAACAGAGAACATGAGCCAAACTTTACATCAACACAAATGCAAAATCTAATGCCAGTGAACAATACAAGAAATATAGTTTGCCTTTGCTTACACTCCTTATAATAAAATAGTTCATTAAATTCTTCGGCTGAAAATAGAAAAAGCCACCAAAAGGGATAATTAAAATACCTTCTTCATGTACTCTGTGACAGGATTCTGCTGCAAAAACTCAGTACTCTCCCTTGTGTAGAATCTTTCTGTGTCTTCCAGAAAAACATTTTCAAAGGAATCTTTATAAACAGACAAATTTTGACCTTTGGCCCCAGGATCCTCTTCATTTAACCCTAAAAGAAATTATAAAGTTTATTATGTAAAATATCAATTATGATAAATGGTACAACAAAGTACTATGAGTCTTCCAAAATAGCATTAAAATGATCCAAGGGAGCATAAGTATTCATAGCAGAATAAACTAACAGCTATACTAACAACATCAGGTTTGGCAGAGTGGATGAGCAATTTTATTTTCATTAGAGGATCCGAAAAGTATACTATGCCTAGATTCAACATGCAATTCATGCAACTTTTTATTCCAAGACTTACTGTTACAGTTAATTAATTCTGGTTTCAATGTATATTTATACCATATCTGCCCAGATAGAAGCCAACCCCGAATTTAAGTGGAACCCCCAAAAATTTTCACCATTTTTGACAAAAAAGTAAATTTTGTAGATTTTACACTGAAGTGTGCCGACACAGCCTAGAATACATTATTTGAGATTGAAGAAAAGAGTGGGAAATGGTTTAGTTGTTGACATTTTGAAATATTACTCCAATTAATAAATTTGCGTTGTTGAATAATTAATGTTCCACATTCAGTGACAATGATTTCATTCATCTTCATTTTCACAAGGTCAAATAAAGCAATAGCCACCTCACCAAGATAATTTTTAATCCAAGTCTATTTTCAATGAAATTAGCATTTACATTGCCTTAAGAAATTGCATTTTTATAATTATACACTTTCCATGTAAAGTTTTACCGAAATTCAAACAGTTGAGCATCAAAATCTGTCATTGCGTTTTGCATAATCGTATGCATAGTCAATGTACGTAATTTTAATAGATTCCATGAATGAGGTTTTAACATGCATACAAACATTACAATGGCTATAGCAATAACTACAATAGCCAAGTAAAACTAATAGGAACTTCTTTTAATGGATAACGAAAAATAATACAAATTGCTAACTATTCTTAATGATACATATGCATAGTCCTGAGAAACAAAAGAAAATATCCAATAGCATTTAGAAATGAAAGAACAATGGCAACAAAACATGGGTGCTGCTAAATTTAATATTCTAGCTTTATTATTTATTCACTAATATTCATCGTTGGTCAAATATTTACTTTATGAAAAATATAGTACTATCATTTGAACACGATGGCAATGAGAGATGTGCTGCCATCTATGGGTGACTACGAGACAATCATAACCCCAAGTTTTTTCTCAGACTCGCATTTAAGATGAGGGGTGATTTTTTCATGATAGATTTTGACAAAAAACATTGGCTTATATTTGGGCAGAAAGGGTAATTTTATAACATTAAATCAATTTTAATTTTCCAGATATAGTTTGTCAATACATTTTAACATTATTTTTAATTATTACCATTTCATTATCACTAAGTTTTGTTACAATTTTAATAGGGATTAATTAAGCATGACTGAATAGAATGCAACATTCATAATATCAGATTACTGTTTATAACGTGAGTACAATAGGAAGTTAAGACAATTATTTGTACTTTTGCACATTCACACAATTAAAAATGGCACAAAATAAAAACTCACCCAGTTCCACATAGCAGTTGATCACTCCACTGACCAGTCTTGTATTAATAGTCTCACCATTTCGCTCTCTTTCAATCAAATTTAACACAGCATTTGTTACCTGCTTATTGAGATGTTTAAATAGATGATCTCTCCATGTGACAAGAGCCAATTGATATATCTCGTATATCCCTTTCCGTCCTTCCTCACATTCTCTTCGAACCCAATGCCTTTATGAATAGAAAAAAAAGAACAAAAAATTCCCTAATATACTTATCGCCATAATTTAGAAATATGCTCACCTTAAAACTAGCCATTGCTCAAACAATAAGAAATAAACACACAAATAAACAAGAAATCTTATCTCCCCAGGTGTAACGAATGACATCACATCTTATCTATTTAGAAATACTATTAAAATGTCAACCTATACCAGGGTTCCCAATCTTTATGTTGGCAAGGGTGCCTTCGACTTAAAAAGTGAAAGCGGGAGGCGCCGCCAATATTTTACCCCTCCCCCCATTCAACAATTACAGCTCAGCTCGTAGCTATATGTTTATTTACAATTAGGTTTGGTAGGATTTGATTTAAATCGATAAATGTCGATAAAAATCGAATTCGTAAAAATTTCAAAATCGACGAAAATGAATTGTCATAGATTTTTCACTACTAAATTTTCTATGAAATTATCAAGATTATTAAATTTGCTTTGTCAAACTTAAATTTGATATATTTAAATGCCTAAAACAAAAGAGAAAATCAACATTTTTCATACAAAACAGCCACACATCATTCGGCATTCCAAACCCTTTCTAAGATCCCTTACGTCTTAAGGATCCATACTGAGCTGACACAGGTACAGGACAAAACAATATGATCGATTTATTGCACTCTGTCTTTAATCTCGACTACACCTGATAATCCCTACGCCTCTAAGTCATGAAGTCTTTTTAGATTAGTACTTGCTAGATTCTGTGGATGCTCATCACTATACGTCAAAAGAGCTAAATTTTTTAGTGAGGATACCTGAGCAAACCTCGGCAGGCGCCATGGCGAAAGCGGGCACCGCATTGGGAACCCCTGACCTATACCATACTTGACCAATTAAAATAGGCCACAAAACATGGCAAACTTTTTATATATATTTAAAATGCAAGCAATGTAATTGCTTCACAGCATTCACTGAATTGATTTACAGTTAGTTTATTTATACTGACAAACATTTAAATTTACCTGTTCAAATAGGCACAGACTCCATTCAAGACCTTTGAACTGAATTGGTACTCTTCCCATTCCCGAGTATAAAATTTTAATACTTCTTCATCCATTCGATCTTTCCCATCCTATTAGAAAATAAAAGTAAATAATCAACAATACATCCTTTATATCCTCAATAATGTTAGTTATCCCGAAGCATGTTCCATTATCATGTTTACAGGTCAAGGACTTCTCTTTCAAAACTAATTCATTTAAAATGCATGTGTCTGTATAATATACATATATACAGTAATCTCTCGCCAACTGCAGTATACCTGCACTTTCAGACACATGCACATTATTTTTTGGTGTAATGATTTTTCTTAAATCTGAGAAACCTTGGTGTATTTTAACACAAGAAAATCTACACTTACTATTAATGTTTAATTCAGGAATTTTATTTTCATATTCATAACATATATATTGTGTTATTTTTTTTGTGATGAATTTTGTATGAAGTTGCAACGAATGATGCAATGGTGAGCTTATAAAAACCAATGCTGAGACTAACAAACTTTATTTCAGCACAAACAAACAGAAGAGAATGAAAGGCACATGAACTTTATGAAATCATTCCTGTTTAGGCAATGACTCAACAAAAGGGATCCCTGGCCATGCATGTATCTCATTTGGGACATGTGATTTTCTCCTTTGTCAGCACTGCTTGAGAGTACTATACTGTGAGAGGTCGGGTCTTTGAGACTGGTATGTAGTTACACAGTGATCTAATCCTCAATCTTTTGATCATTTACACAGGACACATTTTGCCTCTTCTCCATCGCCAGGCTCCATGCACTTTTAGCATTAATGCCATTTGTTACACCTTATTTGAAGTTGTTTTTGAGATACTTAATGGGGAAGCAGGTAAAATATAAGACCACAAAGGAGATGTGCAGCATGAAGATATGCAATATACTCTAAGCATGTCAAACTCGAAGAGATATCAGGGCCGCATTAAAGCAATGGATGGTATAGAACAGGGATGGCCAAACCGTGGCTCTTTTAACTTAATGTGCGGCTCTTTTACATTTCCATTCAAGGGCATGTCAGCACTTATCACTATTGAACACGATAAAGGTAGGATCCCACTGGTGCACGCTGCGGTGGGGTAGAAAATATTCTTTCCATGTTATTAAATGAAACCGCTCCACAAAAGCCGGAGTGTGGCAAGGCTCTGGAACTTTTCTGCAGCAGTATGTGCGGAAAAAATATTCTCTGCTACTGTGCAAGGGCATGCTTCGGTGTGCCTCAACGTGAGTGGGTTTTGCACGTGTGCCCATGATTGTCGAAGAGTTTCGTTAACATTCAGCAGGAGTCAGATTCTAGTCAGTTCTTTGTGCTTGTCGCCTCTATATGAAGAGAAACTCATTTCCCTTGTAATTACAGAGCTCTTTATGATAAAGCCGATAACTTTTATGATGACAGTTGTAGCCATCTTCCTCGTACAACAGGGAAACAATTATTATTTCTTCATTAAGCATTGTCATAAACAAGTGTCTGTCCTTCACAATGTCACTGCCTAGACCAGTGCTTCCCAACCTTTTTGTAGATGTGGCACCCTTTCAAAGATAAACAGAATTTCCCAGTACCCCAGCCTTCAAGCAATGATTTTTATAGTTTCACAAACGAGTATTAAAACCTTGGACATATCCAATTGTTGGTATCACATCATAATCAATTTATTAGAGGTAAAATTAATGCCCTAGTTACCTGTAAACATTTTAAAATCATTGATTTATTTACAAAACTAGTTTTATCAGCTGCAGCGCCCCAGTGTTTCAGTATCCAGGTTGGGAACCACTGGCCTAGACAGTGGTGCCAACCCTCTTGTAGCAGAAAATGTGCCACTGCATGCATGACTGTTAATGGGTCAAAAAACTGTGCAGAGGCATGCAGCGCCATGCACCAGTGGGAGCCTACCTTAACGCAGTGTGAATCGAGATGTTTGGGGATGCTTAAGGGAAACTCATTCTATCTGTACTGCTTCATGTACAGGATATGTTTAGTGTCCAATAATTTATGTGCACAGAATTTATGATTTGCAGCTCTTGAACTTCTGAAGATTATCACATGCTGCTCTGGGAGCAAGTAGGTTTGGCCATTTATTTTATAGAAGGGCTGCATAAGGATTACAGAGTTGAAAAAATAGACCTATAGATGATAGGACATGTCTTGCAAAAAAGACAATAATTTAGAAACTGTGTTCCATTGTACGTCAATAACTGAGGAAAAATATTGTCTCCTTTTCACACAAAGTATTTATAAAAATCTTGAACGATTTAATTAAAACATTCACATTCAGGCTGCACTGAGGCAAAGAAAGGGCCACCAGTTTGACCTGCCTGCTCTCAGCGGTCACAGCATGCCATAGCCTCTCACTCATATCATCCAAACTCTCGCTGCATCACACTCAGACTCTTGCAAAATTTGTAACTTTTGCAATTCCTTGCCCTTATGGCTTCTAAGTATAGATTTTGTGATGCTGATGATTTAATATTCACACCAGGCAAAAAGTGTCATCTTTAGACCAGATAGTGAAGCTGCTTAATCGCCTTGCATATGATATGGGCAAAGTGCTGCTTCAGTCACAAGGCATAATAGTTTGTTTGTATTTCTGGCTAATCAACATCTTGGATTATTATAGCCATAACTCCTTACAGACCAGACACACACAGAAAGTGAGGAGGGAAAACTGGTGCTGGCAATAGACTACTCTTAATGAAGAGCACCAAGAGGACCAACTGCTAAACATCCCTTCTGAAGGTCAGAGCACTGACTTGCACAGTCTCTCCAAACTACTCAAGTAGGGAACGGGATGATCCCAGGTTGAAAAATCCAACCTTTGCCAGATTTTAACTGTTGCATGGAAGGCCAATGCTCTATCCACTCTGCCACCACGACCCCCAAAGGCATAATGGTATTAATGAGAGGACCAAAAAGAATGAGACAATAATTAGGACTAGTGTGGTGGGAAGTGCTCCTAAAAGTGCAAAAGTAATCTTCATCCATTTTGATTCCAACTTAGAAAAAATGGAAAATGCTCTAGTGTTGTGGATAGAGGACTAAACAGAAAAAAGTGCTGTAGAGAAAACCAAATTATCCTTGAGAAGGCCAAGAATATCTATGGCTATCTCATGGAGAAGTCGGCAGCAGCTCAAATCTTACAATTTTGCAAGCCAGCAAGGGCTGGTTTGATTATTTCAAGAAAAGATAAAGTCTGCACAACACATCAGCTGATCACGTTGCTGCGGCCAGCTACCTGCCTGAGCTGCAGAACCTGATAGAGGAGAAGAGTTATCGCCCAGAGGTCTTCAACACAGAGGAAGAGGATGTCATTAAGAAATTCCTTTCAAAGCAAGAGAGAGCTGCACAAGAATTTAAGGGAATGAAGAACAGGTTAACCTTTCTACTCTGTAGCAATGCTTCGGGTGACTTCATGGTGAAGCCAATGTTTCTCTATAGAGAAGAAAAATGAAGCAGCCTACAATCCTAGGTTTTATGATGAAACCCTCCCCTGCCACCATCTCTACTCCAAGTTCTACTATGCCCTCACCCTCAGGCACCACCATTACACGAGGAGAGGTATCCCATATCCTGCTAACCCCTCTTCAACATCATCATCACTATGAAAGAATAGTGAAACTGCATGTTTATTTTTTTACATATTGAGCCAATAAAATGTTAAGCCCATATTTAACATGTTAATTGAGAAACAGCATCTTTATTTTTGATCATCAAGAACATTCTCCTCCTTCCCTTTTTTCTCCTTAGGATATTGATAGTGGGACTATGCGGGTTAGGTTAGGAAGAGTGTGGGCCAAGGCAGGAAGTGGTGTTATGAATTTATTTGTATTTAGTTTATAAGGTGTTCTTTACTTTAGTTTTATTAATAAACATTTATGGGAAGTACAGATGTTCATTTTTAATATTTGGCACTTTCTAGACCTTCCCCTATAGACCACCATTTTGAACTTTGCATGCTTGTGGTTCGCAAATTTGCACTTAGCGACAAAATTTTTTATGACCATTACTTGTTTTGTGCCGATTATTTGCATTTCGCATCATGCGTTTGAGATGCCAACAAGCGGAACTACCTCTACTTTTTTTGTTTCTAAGTTTGGTTTAAACTTTGGCACTCTAGAAAAGCACTTATTATTATTATACTATATTTATAATGCTCCTTATTAGCAGTTTTCAAAGCAAAAAAAATGTGATCTCTCGACTTAATTATTTTGTAGTTCAGCTTGAACTTCACTGCCAACGCCGCTATTTTCAACATGAAACTTTAGTTTAAAATTTAAAGAAATGCCATCATTTTGGAAGGCAAGGTTTTCATTTACTATTACCTTTGTATTTTGAACATAATTTAGAGAAATGTTATTTTGTTTTGTTAGGTTTCCATTTTTTATTACAAATTTTTAATGGAAATATAAGAATTTCTATCATCTTGTAATGCAATATTTTCTGCCTCGAATACTGAACGCGATTATTAAAAAAGATGTTACCACATTCTCATGCTAAGTTTTGATTTTCTGTTACGCATTTCGAACACAATTAATAAAAGAAATGTTACCACTTTATAATGCTAGTGTTTTTTTGTGGCTTGGAAAGGTTTCTTGCAGTACCCAAGAATATGTCTGTGCATCACGTACTCAATGTTCCATTTCAGTAGTTCATCAATTTAAATTTAAGAATTTCCTTGGAATGTTGTTTTCTTTTATTTTCTGTTAAACTGCATTATTTATGATAAAAAAGTGATATTATAGGTGGACTGGGAAACACAGTCCCAAAATAACATTTATGGGAAAAGAGGACTTGCACTTCATGAATTTGCATTTCGCGTCAGTTTTCCAGAACCAATTATTTGCCAAGTTCAAAAAGGTGGTGTACTACCCTTGGAAATGGTTCCCCTACCCCCTATTTCCCATAAGGCCAGAGTTTTGCCAACCATGGTGTTCTCCAGGAACGTAACCCCTGTGGTTGGCGAGAGACTACTGTGCATATATAAAAGGGCTAAAAAAGTGACCAAATTTTCTAAATAATTCTAAAAATAGCAAGTCATATTTGCACTATTATCAAGGTCAAAAAAATATTTGAAGTTATAATCATTCTAGGTGATTGCTGTCTTTATTGCATCTACAATAACAAGTGAGAGTAAAGCAAGCAATATATGTTTCATAAATTTGGCAAAGGTTCAAGAAAAAGGCAATACGCAGCATGAAGAGACCAAGCAAGCAAGAACCTTGAAGCATGTCTTTTATCCATTTTTTTAATTAGTGGTCAATTTTACTGAAAGAAATTTTGATAAATGCAAAAAAAAATGTTTTATGGTGAAAATAACATCGAAATAATAGATTTCTTTATGGCCAGAAAATTATGGCATTATTGCTTGACCTTACTGTTGTTTCACTCTCATGACAATATGCCATCTGCGTGTGCAGCTAACAATAACCTCCTACTCATCCTTCTTGCTAGGAGTAAAGAACACAATCTGCAACAATCAGGTTGCTTTGGCGACAAAAATTTTTGCTTCAACAATCTTGTAATTTTGTTGGTAAAAGCACAATTTTGGACAGATTTGGCCCGTTTTAAAATTGGTAGTATGAAAATAAAACTTCATTCTTTTATTTGACCCTTGGTTCAAGTCCCAACTCCATGTCTTGCTTTTAAGTGATTTTAAAGCGGAAATAAAAAATATACAACACCCGTGCCAATGTTATTCAAACGGAGGAAATTAAATAAGAGAAAATAATTTTTCATTTATTTTATTGGGGAGCCTGGAATTAATGACCTGCATAAAATGCATTGCAGGCCATCTCAAATAAACAGTGAAAGTTTGGTTGAAATCGAATAATTAGTTCCGTAGAAATTCACCAATTACCTTTGCTGGTCAAACACCTTGATAGAAACTCAATTTTTTAAAAGTAGGATACTTTATGAATTATCTAGAGTATTTTAATTGTAAATAATAATATTTTATTAACATGTTTATCGGCTATCACAATTCTGTTGCAACAAATGTATCTAATTATTCTTTTGATGATATGTTTAGTCTTGTGAGACAGGAGCCTAATTGAGTGATATGACTCAGATATGCCATTTTTGTCTTGTGATTCAATAAAAGACTCAAACAAACAATGTCAACATAGATGCATCTGTAAGATACAAACACATTTAAAAAATTTTTATCATAATTTTCTCAAAAATTAAACATGCTATAAAAATGAGCATGAAAAATTGCTAATTTTGTTTATCTCTACCATTATAAAGAAGAAATCATTTTATTAGATGAATATTTAACAATTCCAACAAAAAAAATTGTGCACAGTAAAGTGGCAGCCATGATTGAGTGATTTAAAGGCCTTCACCTTGGACCACTTATACTGATTGATACAAGCATTGTGACCTATATTTATTGAATTAATGTTCACATTGGAGATGACACTTGTTTTAAATACCAAACAAGTCCCAGAAACCTTACAATTTCACAAAACTTGCAGTAATTATCCTTCAAACATGAAACACATTTTTAAAATGGCATTTCCACCTTTAGTTCACTCCATGAGACTTTATGTAGGGTAATTAGCTAGATTTGTCCAATGGCTCTGAGGAAATACAATGGGTAAATAAGGGTATAACAAATTTCAGTTTGCAATAAACCAATATATTGAAAAATTGACAAGGCATTACTAGAACAAATACCAATTTTCTGAAATATCCTGTAGAAACAGGATCGACCTGAAGTATTTTGGCATCCCGGGCAAGAAACCACTCAAGCGCCCCCTTCCATAAATTTTGTTAAGACATTTGAAAAGTACATGTTAATTTATTCAATGCTCCACAAGTATTAGTCATAATTAAAAAATAAAAGGAATGCCATTTAAGATACCAGCCTGTTCCACGATATAAATGGTATCCAAAATTTGTTCACTTACAAGTAATGTATCGATAGTTGGTTGGGATAGCGCCCTCGAGACTTTGGCGCCCCGGGCAGCTGCCCGGCTCGCCCGTACCTCGGGCCGGCCCTGTGTAGAACAGTCTTACTAGTTTCAAAAATTGAATTATTATACTAAAGAAAGAGGGTATCACAATAGTAATTGTGGGTCCTTGATGTCTTCTAGATCACTTAGCTCACTATCTAATTCAAGAATAGCTCCTTTTATTTCATCAAAGTCTGGGTTTTTAGGGAAAAAAGCATGGTTGATTTGATGACTCAGTAAAATAAAAAACACTTTGAGAGGACATACACATATATGTACGTGACATTAACACAGACCCCTGGTGCAAAACAATTATACTTTCATGAACTACAGAGAAGTGAGATTAATGTTTACGCTGCACATGTCCTTAAGACCTAGTGAAAAGAAGCTCTTGAGAGGATGACATATTAGAATACGTTATTGTCTAAAGTCTGAACATGTCGTGGGGCAGATTTTACCCCATGTCACCCATAAAGGGTTAATAAAAATGTTAGCCATAGAGTCTTACTGTATCACCCTAACTGTATATGAATAAATATTTGGACCAACTAGTCAAATTCATTGTCATTGGCAAAGAACAAGAGGTGTTACCAGTATCAAATACTGAATTTCCTGTCCTCTTTCTCACATTCAATTAAGTAGTGGATTGCATACCTCACCTGGGCTTAGCTCTGCTGTTACTTAGAGCAGTGGTTCCTAAACTGTGTGCCGCAGCACACTGGTGTAATAGTCAATTTTTAGGGGTGCCGCGAATAACTCTGTTTAATAAATAAATCAACGATTTGGATGTGTTGGTGGGTAATTAGAGCAATAACTTTTCTTCTAATAAAGTGAATATGTAGAAGAATCAACAGATGGAAGTGTGTCAAGGTTGTAATACCCACATCTAAAAAAAAATATAAAACTTGCTGCAAGGCTGGGGTGCCATAAAATTCTCTTTATCTTTGAAAGTATGCCGCGGCTCAAAAAAGTTTGGGAACCACTGATTAAGAGTATCATCATAACCTCCTCTTTGTTCTATAGTTACTTCTATGAAATAGATGACAACTGCCTAATTTGTCATATATATGCAGAGATGGCTCATATGACTCTACACTTGAACTATTTTCCATACTGACTGTCTGATGTCTGAAAATTTTGACAAGTTGCATCATTCAACAGGGAACTATCAAGCTTGCTCTATGGCTGAAAGATGCATTATCACTTACAGTTTTGAATTCTTTACTTTTTTAAACCTTCTCATGCTGTGTACATTTCTTTCCCATCACAAATGAGTCCTTTGAATGTCCAAATGTTACATGATGTGCTTTTTATTCATTACATCGACAAAATTTCAAGCATTAAAGGAGCCAATCACATCTCAGATATGTGACTCATACTATTCATTCAAATCCACACTGGTTGATAAACTACAGCAAAAAAATGTAAACATAGTCTAATCCATACTGTAACTACTCTGCTTATAATTATTCTGCCAATACACAAGTACATAAAATGCTTTCCATGAAATGATAAATAATACAATTTAGTCCTTTACCATGCATGGTTAGTTATGAGCCAGTATATATCGTAGTTGTGCTTAACAAATACTAAGTATTAGATGATATAAATGAAAGCTAAAAACTAACTTATGATGCACGGCACCAAAGTACAAAATCTTAAAATAATGCAGAAAAAGTTAATATAATAATTCTACAGAATTAAAGTTTAAAGTTAAAAAGAGAACAGATTAATGTGAATTAAAAGAAAAATTTCAACTGAATCGAAGTATATCGGTACTTTGGATTCATGAGGCACTAAGCTAATGGTTTCCATTCTCAGGTATTTTATTGACGAGTTGTTAATGTTAGAAAGCCTCAATTTATCTTGTTTTAAAAATAACTTAATATACTATTTAACACTGGCCAATTAGACACTAACCTCCAGTTAAATATATTTCTGCCTAGAAAACAATTTTTACATAAAAATATGCTTTATCAAATTTTTTCAGTATTATTTGTAATTGTTACATCTAATTTTAACAGAAAACATAAACTTTATGATTTACCGTGTTATGATGGGGCAAAAGGTACAACTCTTTCAGGAGATTAAATCTTTCTTTCTCAACTTCATCACCAGAACTTATTTTTTAGATACTTATTGTACTCAAGAAATAAAAATTATCAATAAAATGTTGGAAGATACCATTTAAAAATTGTACTAGCTTTCATAATTTCTTTGATTTCTACAAATGCTCCAATTTACCATTTTATATGATAAGAAATAAAAGTTGAATGGGCAATTTCATTAGTCAAAGAATTGTAAGCAAGAATCTGCTTTAACAATAAAGCTATTAAAATTTCTTTCAAGACTTAATAAATCATGTTACAGATATAATCATAGATGCAAACATTTTGCAGAAACTTCAAACATTTTCAATACAGCAATTAATTTTTTTAACAATAGTTTACCAAAACTAAAGCTAGCATCACAGGAATCAGTGCAGTAGTTGACAGGCATTGATGGGGAAGGATCAATAGGGTATTATCAACAAAAAATATTACAACTGAATATGAAGAGGAATAATTTCAAATTGTCCCCCAATCACTTCTTAAAGGATTAACAAGCATTGTGATGTCAGAAATGCTATAAAAAGTAGGGCAGAAATTAAGTCTAACATGGTACAATATAATGATTAAGTAATCAAATTATAATGAACTTTAAAGAATTTAATATGATATATATGTATATATTTGAAATAGTGACTGTATTTTTCTACTGCCATCTATAAAACTCCTGAATAGGATTAAAAGATGGAATTCATACAAATATTCTTTGTTAAACTGACAATTTAGAAAAAAATTAACAAGGGCTCAGGAAAGTTTTAAAGAATAGATTTTTTAAAACTTTTTCATTGTGGAACTGATGCTGGCAGTAATTTCTGCACTAAATCTAAATTTATGTCATATATTACAGTTCAATACAGATATAAAAATTCTACAAAACTTAATAATTAACTACAATATCATCTATAAAATATTTTTAAATACCAAATAAATGCAGCAGCAAAGATAGAAGGAAATCACTAAGAATGACAAAAAATTAACTAATATAGAATCCTTGCAGTAACCTAATTTTAAGTGCCAAATTATTTTTAAATCATAAAAATGAGATTAATTAGCTTATCTAAAATTACCTAACAAAGCACTTAGAATCCTCCTACAAGAAAAATTCACAGTACTATATGAAATATAGAAATTTATAAGAATAAAGTTTTTACCCAAAACATTAACATACAGAATTTTTAATATTATTCTATCCTGTCTTCTGTTAGTAAATGTTTCTGTTAGGACTACTATTTAAAAAAAATTAACTTAGAGGAATATTACCGAAAGAAGACCAATGAGGTATGTTCGAAGGAAGTCTCTCAGCCTTTTGTAAAGCTCAAGGCCCACAAGTTGAGCACCTCCTGTTGATGGTCCCTTCTTTGTCTTAGAAGATGGGTTACGTGATACGTGATGAACACTTGTACAGTAATTGTAAACATGTCTATAAAAATGTCAAGGCTTAAAACTACTCAAAAGAAAGCTAATGATAAGATTCACCATTAACTTTCTATGCTACTACTGCAATTTTAATAACAGAACACATTACCTTGAGATTGAATACTAAGACAATTAGAGACAAGGAAATTTCACAAAATGAGCTATAATAAAATTACCAGTTAGATCAACGTTGGAGCTGTTAATAACGTTTTCCTTGATAATGCTTCAATGTAAGAAAAATGTTTTAAATGGCGATAATTATAATACTTAAACAACCATTTTAAAACGACTTGTAGAATTTTTGTCAATAATACTCGAACGCTTGGCTAAAAGAATTCTATTCTAAAATAATTTCCGAGTATTATTGTAAAAAAAGTTAGGATTAAAAGTACAAATCGAGTCTCAAAATAACTATCTGACAATTAGCAAGAGTTTTCATTTCGATATAAAACTCGTCAATTTCAGCTTTCACTTAGATATTCACCTAAAAGGCAAAATGTTTTCGTGCGCAATAGATTTTATTAAAAGGATACGTATAAAGTTCCATATAACGAGGCTTTAGCATGAATTGTCGATTGTAAACTCTCTCGATGCCTTCTTTTAAATCTCCCCATATTTGATCCAAATCTATTTGCTTTAGACCCGGAGGATTTGCGTTTTTCTGTCCAGACATTTCAAGAAACCCTTCCAGACACCTGAAACAAAACGTAAGTACGTTTTAAAGCAGCAAATATAGAATTACATTTCGAGACTATTCCATAGTGAGATGATACAAAAATGTCCAAGGCTGGCTTAAG
The DNA here is from genome assembly GCA_028673005.1 of Tanypteryx hageni. NCBI lineage: Eukaryota > Metazoa > Arthropoda > Insecta > Odonata > Petaluridae > Tanypteryx > Tanypteryx hageni. The sequence goes on along the minus strand of CM054116.1, from coordinate 90,669,313 downwards.
TCAATTAGATAAGTAGTATTGAAAATTTCAAAGTTGACTGTAAATAAATAAAACGAAAGTGATACAATAATCCATAAGATAATTGGTACTCTACTGGCTTTCCTTCGTTAAAAAATACCTCAAACGGTAGAAATTGACTGAGATTAGAAAGTTGTCCTTGTACGATTAACGGAGAAATACTATTTTTTCACTATTTACAAAATTTTGGCAACGAGGTTAATAGAAAAGCAATACCGTTCTAAAAATGACCTTTATTTTATCTGTCAAGGAAACCTTCAATGTAGTTAAAATTTATAAATATTTTAGAATAAGAAACAAATGAATCGACTTACGTCTCACCCCAGCAAGTCCCGTTTTCCTACGAGATTTTTTCAAGGATGATCTTGAACACTGTGCATACCAGCTTATTTCAACCGCGAGATATTACACAAAAATCATATTAATTAAAATTTAACATGAAAATAACTTGGTACGGCACTAGAGGTCTTGAAGACGAAAATTCCAAGACGATTGGTTCAGTTTCTTCACTGACATTCACGTTCTCGTTCTGTCTCGTACGTTGCGAGACCACTAAGAGGTTTCCGGTTTAGGAAGGACGAGTGTTGTCGAGCAGCCATTTGGAGGACCTGTGATTTCATACTTCACAAAATCATTTGATCGCTGTTCGATTCGTATTTCTTTGTAATGTCTGACAAAAAAGGTACGGTATAATGATTTAAGTGGACTAATGTATAAATGTTTTGTTTTATTTCGCGTTAAAGACAATTTCGCTTACGGTGGAAATAATTATAGTCCAAGTACTCCTCTGTGATTTTCATAATTCGTCTATTAATAGAGTCACTCGAAAAATGTATTCAAGATTGACTTTTAATGTAGGCAAATGCAATGCATACGATTATTTTTATTACAATTTGGTTGGAAGTGTGACATTTCGTGGCGCAAATGGTTAGGTGTATATATTGAGTTTTCGGAGGCTAAGGTTATGGCCGCCATGATTTTATCTTTGGAAAACTGAATTAGCAGTTTGGTTAAAGTTCAATATACATTATATTTACTGCCGGTGATATTTGTAGACGATCATATGGTGAATTTTTTTCAGTTAAAGGAATTCATATTGAATTTTTGCCTACCAAAGATGTCACTGGGAAATTAATTTATCTAAGATTAGCTAAAGCAAATCTCAACAACTTTCAGTGCTGCTGTTGTTTTTTATTTCAGAGGACAACTCTCAAGTGCATCATAGTAGGCAAACACCACGTCAAATAAGGCTTATTGACCGCTGGCTCGACTTGAGAGAAATTATGCGTTAAATATCTATGTCCAGGGTAAACATGATAATTATTCCTTTCAGCTTTCCTGTTGTGGATCTTTCTTGGAAGGATATCGTTGGCTGTTCTAGAAAGTGACATCATATTAAACGTATTCTTCTTCTACGTGTACCGGCTGCCTGCCTAATCTCCTTCACTAGACATAGTGTAGTAATTTGAGTGCAATATATGTTATTTTCTTGTTACATAATGTCATAATACTGCATGGATGGAACGAAGGAATTAAAATACGTTCACAGAGTCAATTTAAATATTTATCTACACTAACAATTTAAGCCTTAATAAGGTGATAGGCTAGCGTATAATAAAACATCAGGCAAAGGACTTCTGACCTCGAAGTTTCCAGTACCGTCAATCACCTCTGTGAAAGTGGATTGATTCCTACTTTCCGTATTTAAAATGCTGTAGTTTTTGATGGGTTTTTTTGAAGTGTCACCAGTGTTAATTGGCACTAATACTGACTTTGGCAGAAAAATCAGAATTTTTGTGTGGTTAGAATTATCCATATATTTTCAGGAGATAGGGATAATTTGTATTCTTTAAGCGATTCAGCGCTGTTTTTTCATTCAGTTATTATTTTTGAAATGCATGCATTCATAATTTATGTTGGTCCACTCATTAAGTAATTGCAAGTACAGTTTTTGTAATTGTGCCTTAGAAATATGCACAACATTAGTTTTGTAGACTGTATGAAAAGGATGAACAATTGCAAAAGCTATTCTGGTTCTTCTGCCTGAAAAAAGCAATTTTGTATGTGTTGATGGCCATTTCTTTCTTTAAAGCTAACAATAATGTTTTTCATATGATTTACTGGGCCTGTATAATTCAATTGAAGCTAGCATTACTGCATGTGATCTTGTAAATTACTTTTATTCATGTTCTGTATTTAAAGATATTAAATTCATCTTGTACTTTACATTCAGTGATGGCAATTCATTGCCACTAAGTCAAAGTTGCTTGTAGTTTTAGTGCATGCAGTAATTTTTGCACTTAATATAGTTTCATTTCACTAGTACTTTTGTTTTATCTAGAGAGCAGAAAAATCGCATCTAAATTAATTGATTTCAAACAACTTTTTTCTTGCAGTTTCTCTTACATAACATTTCTCTTCTGGTTTCAGAAATATGAAATTTGTGATTTTTCTGTAGTAGGGAAATTGTGTAATGTATTGCTTCTACTGCATTCTTTCATTTTTGTTGTTTTTGCTATGTGGCTGTCATTAGTAACTGTATTGTCGCTCATTTAATGCATTAAGCATTTTATTTGACATTTTTACTGCCCTAACTATTTGGGTGCACATTGCTTTTGCAAGGCCTCAATTCGCTTTATTTTGTTTTTATATACTTTAGAAAGAATGGAAAGGTGATATGGTTGAGATTATTTTGTGAGATATCATTGGAAGGAAACGGAGAGATTTATTTCATTTAGTTTCAAGTACGGTTCATAAGTGTCATCCTGATGATTGGCCTAACAAACAGGTTGCCATGTTTAGAAAATTTTCTCAAGAGAAGCTTTGAAAACATTTATTAGACACCATTTGGTTTTTAAAAATTTTTGATGACTTAAACGAAATTACAGAAATATCATGTATAGGCCTTTAGAATTCCATTCAATGTTAGTTAAACTTGGTCTGAACAGACCTGCTTTGGACTATTTCCTTTCATGTGAACGGGCATGTGCTTGCCTTTTATTGAGTTTTTGTTTGCATTCAATATGCCTAGAATCAGTTGCCCTCACTCCACCTTACTGTTTGCCACTCTATTTAACGTAAAAACCCTTATCCATTCATATTTCCTTCCTCGATATTTCCTATTTAACCTTCCCAAAAGTCAGATCTCGTACTGGAGTTCGTCTTTTGGACAGTTAGGTTTGGCTTGCTTGAGAGGAAAGTTGACTCTTCTTCACCAGTCCTAACTTTGCTCTCTTTTTTTGAGGAATTTCTCCTTTCCCGAATCCTGTCATGTCCTACCTTTCAAAACCTATTCACTTCCTTTCCACCTTTTAGAAGTGATTAGTTATGCCCAACATGTCAATGGCAGATTTCTTTATTCCAGCTTACCCAGGACAGGCTCAGGCTGGATTTGTACCCACCGCTCCTCCATCAGGATATGGTGGTAAGTTATTGATTTTTGGCATGTTAAATGTAGTGGTGTTGTTTTTAAATATCGCTAAATATACTTGGTTCTGAAATTGCCCACTTCCGAGATTGTTTAACGTGTAAATATCGTTGTGTTGTGAAAATTTTAAACTTGATTTTTCATACATAGTCGCAACATTGTATGTTGCAAACATTACCTAGTTTTAATTTAATCTAAATTAGCGGATTTGAAGTTTGGTTTTTTGGTCTTGGAGTTAGGCCATCTTGAGTAGCATTGCGTCAGGTAGCCGCCTTAGGGTTTCAATGCGTCTTTGGGAGCACCTACATTATTCCCTCGCCTTAAGAGATTGAAGTGCTAAAAAATGTTAATTCCTTTTATTTAAACGGCAAATTTATATTTTTAATTAGGAATCTTTTCTCATCACTCGCTTGCATTTTTTACGAAGTAGTTTACGATTTTAGGTATTACATTCTTTTCTGCTGTATGTAACAGATTTCATATAATTATGTTATTACGTTGCTCCTGATTGCCCTGCAATACCATGGCTGCCTCCAAATACTACTGTAACAAAGATGGCCGCCGAGGAAATTCATATGCGTTGGAAAATCGATACAGATGTAGCTAATATTTGTTATTTGAAGATTCAATAAGGTCACAGTAGTTAATATAAATTAACTCATTCTATATTGGGTTTTAGTGCCGACTAAGTGAAACAAGGTGAAAAACTCGATTTCGCCATAAATAGAAAACGCCTTATAGCATTAAAATATTTCTTATGAAGTGAAAGTACTGCTCTATCTCGGTTATCTATCATCAGGGAGCTACGTTGGAGAACTATAAACTCGCGTTATAAATTTCGACGTCGATATAGGTCAAGGTCAAATACGTTGTATTGAGACGGCGTTTCCGCAGATTTCGCGATCGTAATTTGTCTCAGCTTTATTGATCGCATTTGGCCTCAATTTTTGTTAATTCTAGAACTGCTAATATCGACGATAAATTTGCATTCAGTAATTTGGTTTCACATTTAAGTTGAGGTGCTTTGAGGACCATCTGGGATACCATTGAATTAACAGTTCTTATTTATGATTTTTATTTACATTAATTGATAATTGGAGGTGAGGCTTTTGACAAAATTATAGTTGATCATATATGGTTTTTGAGACATAATTCAAATTAGTAATCATTCAGTTAATAGAACACAATTGAAATTCTAACAATCTCAAGCTGGCAAACCTTTTGTAGAACAAGCTAGTAGTTTCTGAAATGTTTGTAGTAATAGTCATAGTACCAGAGGATGTTTGAAAGTGTGATGTAGTTGGTCCTAATGGTGAAATTTTTTAATTTTTGCAGCCATGTTGGTTTAGTTGGATATTTGTATTGCTTTATAGGTGCTGATGACACTTACGTTAACTCGCCAATAACTATATTGCTATGCCTCTCTGGGTGTTTTCACTTTCTGCATAGCTTTTATCAAATATTAGCTTTTATACTTAGGTTCACTGGCCATCATTTGGTGAAATGAAGAGTAATATCTCGTCTAAATATTTAATTCGTAGTTTTAACTATATACTTAGCTTTTGGAATTTAAGATTAGTGAAATTTACATCTCCTTTTGTAGGGGTATACATAATTTCTTGAAATCATGTTTACCTGGCTAAAAATTGTAGAATATGTTCTATATAAAGATTTCGTCTGTTTGTTTTTGTGATAGAAGTTTTCTGTGGTGTCTTTGTGCCTTGACATATTTTATTGACCGCCATAAAGGAATTTGATTGACCATTATGCTTCAAGGAGCTGGTATATTGGCTCAGTCTGTCTAGAAATCTTAGGCTGCCTATTTATTTGCTCCAAATTAAACATTAATAACTTGTGAAATGTAATCCTTTGAGCCAATCAGCCAGTAGATTGAGAACAGATATTTCATTTCATTGGGTTGAATCTACAGCGATCATTTTTCCTTCTATAAAAAATCACAGACCGTCCAACTTTAATCAGTAATATGATCTCTTTCGTTTTTGAATGCTGTGTCCCATCTTATAGAAACTCCTAGTCTTAGGTTGGAATTGATCTTGTTAAATCATTTCATTGTTTATCATATAGGTATAGAAGCAAATACTGAAACAGGTGATAGTTCAACAGATAAATATATAGTGTCATTTGTTGAGGATGGAGGCAGTCTTACATAGGCGAAAATGTATGGGCCCAGAAGGTTACCGTTGTCTAGTGATTCAAGGGTAAAGGAAGGCTTGTTTTATTGGGAAAGGGAAAGTGATAGGCCTGCCACCCCCAGCCAGTGGTTGTAGCAAGGAGGCTTGTTTGAATGAAGTCGATTGTGGTGATAATTTCTTTTCTCATTTGTGGAATGTCTCCTTCAAAGTTTTCCAGAAAGTCTCTATTATTAGAATGTGCAACGATAATTCAATGAATTCGTCTATGAGAGTTCATGCTGGATTCATAATTTCAACAAGTGTAGGGCGAAATTTGCTGAATTCAACACATTGCATAAAGAGATTCGCAAGTTCAACAAGTTTTTTTCAGTAGCTATGAATGTAAAAAGAGACATTTGATCTACTGCTGGAGAAACTTGAAGAGAGAATTGAAAAGCTGGAGATGTTCATGACACAAATTTTAAGTAAATAATATAATAGCTTATATTTTTTTGGCTTAGCTTAAATATAATTACCTTGTTTTTACTTATTTCAGTTTGCATTATACTCTTACACCAGTTGAAAATTACGAGTATGTATACACGAATCAAGCATTACAATTAAGAAATCCCACTTTCCTATCCTCCCTCTCTTTCTCCCTTCAGAAATGTAGCTAAATCTCCCTGCATGATATATAAAAATCTTATTTACATTACACAAAATCAGCAACAATGCAAATCACCTGTACGATGACAGATTTTAGCGTAAAATCACGTGAAATGGCACAAAAATAATAAAATGACATCTATTTGAAAATCAAAGGCAGTGAAATTACATTTCCTTCTTTTAGGCGATTGTTGATTTGAGTTTCAAAATCTTACGGTGATTCTTAATAATTTTAAAATGCCATTGATTAATATGCTACAGGTCAGACAGTTGATTTTTACATGTCATCTCATGGGAAATAGAAATTATCTCTTGGAGTTGAACCAGGGGCTTATTTCAGTATTTTTCACTGTTGCCTTTTAATATTTGAATCAAGCATTCCTGCCAAATTCGAATCTTTTTCCTAGTTTGAAAGTTTGTTGAGACACATCAAAAAGTTGTGTTGCTAATAAGTTAGGAACGTGTACAGTTTTGTAAATGCGCCTACAACTAGGTGCATTTTGTGTGATGGAGTATTTGAAAATAAATATATACTTTGAATGAACGCACGCCATAAAACAGCTTTACACCACAACCCAATTTTGTCTTACTGTCTACTAAAAACTTCTTCATCCTCTGAGTTGGTGCCTTAATAAATATATTTCTGTACGTTTAGGATAATGACTAAAAATTGCAAAATGGTATATCAGAAATGATGCCAGGGAAATATTAAATTTTTCTTTAATGATTTATTTTCTTTTCAGTTTTAATTAATCAAACAATCGAAACTTATATAAAACTTGAGTTAAGTAGTTGTATTATTTGTTTTTTACGATCTTTCTTTCATTGTAGATAATCCTTTCCTTCAGCTTACAAAATTCTGCTTGCACAATTAAACATTTTCTAAATTATAGCAGATCTTATTTGCTTCAGTTACAACTTAGGTTGTTTTCGTTGGTAACAATTAGGTATCCATGCATGAATTTCTCGAAGTTCAACTCGAATTAAGACTTTCTTGATTAATTTTCTTGATAAGGGCTACTCCCACAGTAAAAATGTATAGGAAAAGAAATACTCTACTAGTTACACAAGTTTTATTTGTAAACTATTTTGATATGACCAATACTTAACAGGATATGATGGAAAGTTCCTTTTTTTGTCACCAGTAGAGAGGTACCCTTGATTGGCTTATGTGATTTTCTTATTGCCTTTGACTGTAAGTCCTTAATATCAAATTTAATGAAAATCCGTTTGGTAGAAGCCGAGAACAAACATGCAGATGGACGGACAGACTGAAGCTAATAGGTGCTCATGCTGGAAGCGAAACATGCCTAAAATGCTTATTCTATTATAAGATTATCCAAACTGCCTGCCTGGAATAAAATGTAGGTAACTTTCGCATGATATAAAAAACTTAACGTTTTTCCCAGTATTCGAATTCAGTGCGTTAACATAAACAGGATCACACAGCAGTTTATATTTATTGCTAAGAAAACAAACCAACCTCCAATCAAATCGAACGATTAATTTCATCCTTAACACCTGATTATTCTATCTCTATTTATACGATGAATTAATTTCATTGTAAATTAATGTGTGAGGGATTCATCTGAACTATGCAGTAGGAAAATTCCTTAGTTTTTTTCCCATGATAAGCTTTCATTTATGGCAGTCATCAACCATTCACTTGAGTGTTTGTGAACATAAAAATAGATAATGATGAGAAATAATGAATCAATTTATAATTGTATTTTTTAGATTTATTTCAAGTATACACAAGTATGATGAACTGACCTTGTTGATTTTTTGAAAGTTTTCTGCAATAATTCGGTGACTATTCTTCACATAAAATCAACAAGTATTTACTTTTAGGAATTGTCTATTTTAAATATTTATTTAGGTTAAAAATAGGGTTCAATAAAAATGCTGGAAATTCAGCAATCAGATGAATCTGTTCCTGATTAATATTTCTTTTTTGTTTTTGCATTGTTTCATAATTAGTGACGTAATTAAAACAATATCCATCATTAGCAACATTTTTTATGTAAAGTAACAAAAGTTTTGTAAATTGGGCACCCTTTCGCAACTGCCTGGTCTGCTGGTTCTTCGAGCCGACCCTGCTCTGAACCTTGTGTCCCATCTGGGACTGGGGGAGATGTGAAATTTCACACGGTCGGTTTTCGCTAGCTAGAGAGCAATTTTTTTAACCAACATGCTGAGTCGCTGAAAAAGATGCCTTTGGAGAAGAGCAACAAACAGTGTAGTGTAAACATCTTCATAAAATAGGTGTGTCTGGTGTGAACTTACCCTAAGTGATAGTGGTAGGTTTATGAATTGATAAGGAGGAAAGAATTTGGCATGTCAGACACTTCTACAAGAACTTATTGTGCAATTATTATATTAATTTGAAAATGGCAAATTTTGTCTTGTTTGCTGAGGAAATTTGAAGGAGTCATCCAAAAAAGACATTAATTACTTGTAAAGCAGCATCTTGGACTTGTTTATTTTTGTTTTGGGCATTGAGCATCCAATAGGCAACGGTATATCTTGTAATTTAAAACTAAACTCGTGGTTAATTCACTACTCCATTATTCAGAAACGACATCACTAAGGTGTCATTGGGCGACATCAATAATAATACACTCGATGCTACATAAATGAGCCTTAATGCTAATAATGATTTTTGTCATAACCTTTTTCAGCTAGCTTTTAAAAAGACTTGATTCAACCCAATACCTCGCAATATTTTGTTGCAAAAGGAAAATTCATTACTCATTTTTTTTGTAAAAGTTTTTAAGTTACTATAATCAGCATACATGCTTTTTCATGTACTTTCTACTGGATTGTTAAAATATATTTAACCAAATAGTTTCAAACCAAAGCGATTCTACATAGTTAAAGAGAATAGAATTTCCAAGTAACTCCATTTATGGATAGTTCAAGTCGAGTATTTGTGACACTTGAGAAACTTGCAATAGGATGCCACCGATACTTGGACGTAATCTACAAATTGTCTACAAATATTAATAATTATCACACTTTATGATCATGCACAATTTTTCTATCCCTAGAAGTAAATATGTCCTATATTTTATGCTTACATGTTTGTGTTTGCGACTAACTTTCATGTTTAGAAATTTCCTTTAGGGAATTGGTTGTAAAATATTTAACTGAAATGATACCTGATTAAAATCCATGTAGGAAAACTTCACTTGGTGGATAGAGTTCATAATAGTAATGAAAGAATTATTGTAATTTCCACAGAAAATGATACATCGACCAGTTTCGCCTGATGCTGCAGTAAAAGGTGAAACCGGATGATTGAAGTATCTTTTTTTGTGAAAATTGCCATAATATTTTATTACCATTATGATACCTAATTAGTTATGAAGCAGAACAAGTGAAAATGTAGTAAGAAGCGCAAATTCATTTGGTCATCCTATGCAAGTGGCTGTTGTTATGTGGTACGAGTTCACAAAATTTGTCAAAATCATAATTCTTGTTATAATTCAAATATTTTTTGTAATGCTGAATGGGTCATTCCTGATTATGCTTTTTCATTTGAAATGCCATTTAAAGGACACACTTCACACAAAAACCTTTTAATATGCCTTATCCAGTATGCCAATTTAAATATTTGCTAATATTTATCAAGCTTTTCAGTTGCCACTTTAATAAACAAGTGATGATTTGTAACATAAACAGAAGTGGCTAGATGATTCAGTGCATTAAAAAATATTCCAGGTATCAGAAAAATCAAATTTGCTTTTTTTGACTCAGTTGCACAAATTTTCTACATGCTGTAAATGATCAATTTTGCAGTTTTATCGTATCTCTTCAACATTTTTTTAATTTTAGCATTTAAAGCTAAAGCTAATTTTGTGTGTAGGTAATGATACAGTTTTTGAGTGAATGCCAATTGATAGTGCTGATTGACTGTGACACCTTACAAAATTCTATTTGAGTTATTTTCTTACTGGCCATGTTCATGTCAGGATCATATAAGATTACACTTTCCAAATGTAAACCTCTGCATCAACATTTCTTAAGTCTGATGCTGCTGTTTAGGATATGCAAACTTGATGTCTCTATGTGAATTGTTAATTTAACTATAGTTATATTCAATACATGCATGTCTTGGCATTCAGTTTCTTTATACTGATATTATTTAATTTATTGAAAATAAACTGCTCAAAACTGAAGTGGTGCTCCATTACAGTTCCAGGAGGGAACCCTTATGGAGTTTTTCCTGCTCAGGCACAGCTCTATGCAGCTGCAGCCGCTCAGGGACCACCACCAACTTATGACCAGTCACTGACACACCAGGTAGTGGGACAACAGGTGGGGTGGGAAGTCACAGCAATCTACTGTATTCAATATTGCTGTGCCTTAAACATATATTAATTTAAGGGTAAATGCTGCGGGCTTGCCATTTGTATTTGATTACTGCTTTTCATTTTGATAATATAATAATTTAAATACTCAAAATATTATTTACATTATTATGAATAAGACCCTCCTTAGCTTCTAGATAAAACAAGGTTGAATTCTTGTTTATTAAAGGTGTTATTCATTGCAGTAACAATGTAAATATCTATATCTTGATTTTTCACAATTCCTAATGTATGATTCATCTGATGATTTGATCTGTTGACATGTCTGATTTAATGAGCACAATTTTTAAATCAACTTGCTTATTAGTTTTAAATATATGAAAAAGCTTTCTCCTGTATCCTTCTCTGTTGTTTATTTTTGTAAAACATTTCCCTAGACCTTTTAACCTAGTAGTCAATATGTGTAAGCTTTGCTGTACACTTTTTGAAATAATTAATTGGTTTAATGCTTTGCTGATGCTGTATTTTTTTACATTTTTAATGTAAATTATTTCAGGGAAACTACTTTAAAAGATCAAGTGTTGAATTTATCCTCAAAGTAAGTGCATGTGTTGCATGACAGGTTTAACATGGATGTAAACTTTTTTAAAAATTTTAAATTAACATGCATTACTGCATCATGACCCTGACGTTAAAATGTTAACTGTTCAATTTTAGTTAAGTTAAATTATTGACCTGTGAAATAGTGCATGAAGTGTTTGCTTAAATGTATTGTTTGGAAAAGCTGCTGAATGTTTTTATTAATAAAACTATTATGGGAAGAGTGCATTAATGTGTAGTTTATGTGGACTTGCATTAAAAAGTTCTTCTTTCAGGAGCAGATTTTAAGGGAGAGATTTCATGCTGATGGGATGTTCTCAATCTTATATGTAATTTTTAAGGGTGTAATGCAACACCTGGCACATTTATAGTAGAAGTAAATATTTTTGTTGCCAACTTGCTGCAGGTGTACCCACCAACTTCTGGTGCATCTGTTTATGCAGCCCAAAACTACCAAGCGGCTGCAGCTGCTGCTGCTGCTGCTGCAGCACAAGGGTACCCCCTTGGTTACCCAGTTTACTCACCTATGCAGGCATATTATCCATCGCTCACATACTCGTATCCTGGCATGCAGCCTGCTCCCCTGCGCTCTACTGTTATGATCCCGGTATGAACTTGCTGCTATTGTTGTTGAGAAATCCTGTCCATTGTTGGAAATCCCCATAAGCAATATTGTTTTGTCTCACTTTCAGATGTAGAGTTTCAATATTTTCATTTTTGAGGGTGATTTGAATTTAAGTAAAAACTAATACCTTGAAAAGATATATTAGCTATTTTGAAATTTCTGAAATTTGTATCAATAAAGTGTTTGTGGTAATTATTGTTACAATTTCATGGTGGAAGACTTCTCTGTTAGGAGATTAATTGAAAAAAAACAGCTGTTACCACGAAAATACTGTGATAATAGCTATTTTCATTTAATTCTTATGTGCTTGGTGATGTTTTTTCCTCCCAGTGTTCTCTGTTTTATAGTTAAAGAATGAGAGGCTGATCTTTTTTGAATACAAATGCTGAAGGTAATTTAATAATATTGAATGGTAGGCACTGAGGTTTACCTGTTGCATGCTGTAATTTTGTGCTTTTTTAACCTTTGGCTGTTGCCTTTTTTTTGAATTTGGTGCATGATTCACTTTTAAGATTTTCTTCAATTTCTTTATCAATATAAATGATTTTCTGCCAATTTTAATGTTTCACTTTAACAATGGGTGTTCATTTTTTCGGAAGTCAAAGCCTATTTTCTGCTTTTTGATTAGACTCTAGGCCTGATCATTTTCGTTGTACATTAAAAGCTATCCAAGAACACTGCTAACTTTTTATTGATGCTGCTGTAATTCGTAATTATTTTAAATTTATTATATTTTAGTGCTTTGCTCTTCAACAGTTACCACTTGCAATTATTAATGTTGTGGTTTTTATATCTTTTTTGTTACTTTTTGGAAGCACTTTAAACAGTTGTATGTTGCTTATGTTTAGAATATAAATACATTTCATTTTGTTATCGCTTGACATCATTTGGCAGTAAAATTTGCTGTACTTTTATGCTGTTAACAATGTTTTTGCATTACTTGTTAAATTTATAGGATACTATTATAATAAATAATCGATCTTAAGTCTACATTGCACTTAAATACAATAGATTTATAGTTTGTCAGTTTTTGGTTTAAGCTGTTCTTGTAGCATTACGACCAATATCTATGTTTTCAGAGAGAAGGTACTATCACCTCTTACCCATTATACCCTCAGTGATTGTGATATTATGTCTAGCTTCCAGTGACCAATAATTGTTCAGTCAGATTACTATCTAGCCTTGTTATTAGATAGATCATTCATCTTTTGGTGGCAATGCAGTAATCCATTTCTTTTAAATTTACTGTATTATTATGCATTGTGGAATTTAAACATGCTGTGATGCTAGAAATGTTATAACTTGCATTAATTTTTATTTTCATCAACACAAGAGGGTGAGATTGTTACTGTTATCCTTGTTTCCACAGTTAAAGATAACATTATTTTTGAACTATATAAAATTTATGATGTTTTCAGGAAGCGTGAAAGTATATTCTAAAATCATAATTGGATTGAGGTAAATCAGCAGCATTTATTTTCCTCATTTTTTATATAGTTTTGGAAGTTTGATTATTAGTTAAGTGAAAAACCAAGAGATGCATTATTAAATGAAACATGTGAAGTAGAGTAGTAATTGTTCTTGCAATTTTCTATTTTCAGTGAAATCGGTAGGTTTAGGTATATATTTATAAACGTTTCAAGTTGTAAGTAATAATATATATATTTTTGGCATCATTTACCTTTGCCTTAGAGTTAATTTTGTTTAATTCGAAAGTTATGAACGCTTCCTTATTTATAATGTCTTATATATATTTTGTCAAATATTTCTGGAAATACTGAAATGGAATTTTTTATTTATGTGACATGGCAAATTGACTGTAAATTAGCATCTATTTAGATTTATTTGATTCTGGATCTTTTCATTCTGTATTTTAGTTGTAAATGCGTAAAAAGTTAGGCAAAGTTGAAACCCCCTCTATCTGACTTTTATCCAGAAAATTAATTATCTAACACATGGGGTCATTCTAGTTTTGATTGTAATTCATTGTTTTTATAATGCAGGGTAATTTGTCAATTATAAATATTTTAAAGTCATCTTTGCAAAAATTGCTATTGAGATCAGCAAGAACATAAGTGGAAAGAAGCAATGGTTTAACTTTGATGAAAAATTTGCATATGTCAATGTCTGTTTACATTTATAACAAGAGAATTTGATACTTAAAAGAATTCCTGAAAAAGTTTTTCATCTGTGAACTGCACAATGCTGATCCTAAGATTAATAAGTGGACTTTATAGTACCATATTTTCTGGATATAACACAACATGCGTTATCTATACAAAAAGTGTAAAAATTTGGGAAAAACATTGTGTGCGTTATACAAAGGAAAATAAAATTTTATTGAAATTAATGCCTATAACTTTTACAGTTCATTCGAAACCGTAAAAATCACCACCTGAGTTAATGTAAAATGATTCAATAGCACTCATAATTTGGTCAGGCACATTTGAAACTTCATTTTCACAAGTATCGCCATCATCTTCAAATTATTCCGTGTCTGTCATAAGTGTATCACTAAGAGCCTTCAAAAATTTTTACACAACTAGCCATCACAGATCCTCAACTCTCAACAATCTGATTTACACATTTCTGCATAGGATGGTCTTTTCACTTTCTCGGAGTTAGTATATTGATGCACACCCGCTAACAGCCAATCCTCCCACTTTGCTCGCAATTTTGATTTGAATGACTTGTTTGCGGACAGATCTAGTGGTTGAAGTTTTTTGGTTAAACCACCGGGAATGATAGCTAGCTTGGAATATTTACCGACCACTTTTTTAATTTCAGGCATCACATGGCAGCGACATGAATCCATGACTCACAGTGACTTCAGATTAAAAAAAGACAGATTTTTGCTTTCTCCACACTGTCCAACCAAACCCTCATCATTTCTTGGTTCATCCAACCTTTGTCATTCACAGTTACTACAATGTCCATAGAATTCTTTCGGCAGTCTTTCGTTTAAAAATCACCATGGGAGGAAGCTTAGAAACATCAGACATTGCACACAAAACAACTGTAAAATTCGACTTCTCATGCCCAGTAGTTGCTACGGAAACATCTTTCACCCCTTTAAGGTTCACAGTTCTAGCACAAGGAAGATCAAAACTCACTGGAACCTTGTCCATATTGCCAACATGCATTCCATCAACTCCAGATATGTTTTTATTCATATATTGTCTAAACTTAATCATTTTCGTCTCCCAGTCCATCGGTAATTTTTGGCCGATGCATGTCGATGTACGAACACAAATTGTTCCTCCTCATGAAACGGAAACCCCAGGAAGGATACGCTTTGAAGCCCACGATGTTCATCTCTTGAGCAATGCATTTTGCTTGCAATAAGACCCTCGTTGTTGAAATCCTAATGCCTTTTGCCCTTTCTTGTATCACCCACTCGTACAGTTCTTCCTCAAGTTCTGGCCAAAAGCATTTTCTAAAACTCATTGCTTGTTTTTTTCGTTGCAACTTTTTCAGCACCAATTTGCCTTTATGCCAGTTCCGTACACTTGATTCCCCTGCGTTAAACTTTCTTCCAGCCTCACGATTTCCTTTTTCTATAGCGAATTTTACGACTTCTAATTTAAACTGTGAAGTGTATGATTTTCGCTTTTGCATATTTTCGTTTTCCATGGTAAATTAAAGAACTTTTTTATTACCGACGCCAAACTAATTCAAGACTCAATAAGACCATGTGATGTACAGCGAAAACAACTGAATAACGGAAAGCCACAGCAAATTTTAATTGATTGATTTTTTTCAGGGAGCGCTTGTTTCAAATAGATTTTTTTTGACCGCGTTATCTATACATTTGTACCAGGTTTGAAGAAAATCACTTGTGCGTTGTCTATAAGGTGTGCGTTCATCATCTTCATGCTGCTGTCCGAAGACAGGTTTTAGCTGAATCGCTGCCTCCATCTCTCTCTCTCTCCCTAGAATCCTTTTTTATACCTCGATAAGTACTATATTCCTGCTTTATATTCTCTAATACTCCTCTTCTTTTTCTCCCTCTTCCTCCTCTGCTAGTTTTGCCTTCTAAGATCGTCCTTTGTAAACACTGTCTTCTCAATACGTGCCCTAAGGTGCGCGTTTTAGACCAGAAAATATGGTAATTATGTGTTCTGCTTCCAGTATTAGGGGTGTTTTTAATAGGTTGTTGGATGTTACTTATTTCTCACTTAATTTTACTGAGGTGACAAATTTAACATTGAAGTGAGTGATGAAAAAGGTATTATGGATAATAATTCTATGCTTATGTTTTAAGTTCTAAGGTTTATAATAAAAATTTTCAAGAACCTTTTTCCTGTTTTAGCAATTAAGTTTTCTCCAGCATTGCTATAGCTATTGCCTTAACCAACAATGTCTATTTGCATACAAGCACCACGTTGGTTGGACAAATGTGATTATGTATGGTAGAGATGTTCTCATCAACTTAATCCAATGTTAGTCCACCATTAATAACATGCTTTATCACTTCAAAGGAAAACCCATGATTATACTTGAACCACTTTACATTAAAACAAACACTTTCAAATTATAAATTTAGTTGCAGGGATTTTGGTCATCTGATTTTCCACATTACAGCGATTTGATGAATTCCTCATCAAATTACTATTCAAGTAGTAGTGGAATAATTTTATCAAGTTCTTCAATTTTTGCTTACTGCTTGTATTCATTATTATTAGAAGCAATGAGTCAGGTCTTCCTCAGGTTCTTGTGAAAGTAAATGTCATTAACAGTTGACTTGTTTATATTCCGAAGTAGGTTTTAAGCAATTAGATACTGTGAGTGTGCAGTGAATGAGTTGTTGGTCTTCAAATAAATTCTTTCCTCCACAAAATGTCATTTATAACGGATTGTTAATTGAATTTTTTCTTGGATATTGCCAGAATGTTTTCGTCTAACAAATTTTCTTATCTTCACTTGGGTATTATTCCTAAGCTTTCCATAAATGCTACTTTATTGCAATTTTACCTGTATGAAGGAATTTTAAGCTGAAATGCTTATGGACATCCTTTGCAACAAAGACTAGTTCTACTATGTCTATTAATTATAGACATTTTATTTAATATTTGGTAAAGCTTCCTTGTTGGTGCTACTGTGTGGGTGTCAATGTCATCCCTTGCAAAATTCTATTATGCTTTACTAGTTTTAATCTTACTCTTTGAAATCATGATCTTGAAGTTCATTTTCAGCACTTGGGTACTTAGTTGAGATTGTGAAAAATATTTGAAAGTTGTTTAGCTTTGAAAATTAGGATTTCCAACTTTGTTTGAGTTTTGGGTCACTGTGTTTTTAATAAACACTTCCAATATTTGTGTTAGAATTTTTGTTTTCCAAATATTTTATATATAAATATTTTCTATGGTGAAGACAAAAACATAAACGTAAATATTACAACTACTGAACTCAAGTGAGGTATGTTTTAAGTCATTTTCGATTGTTCGGTTCATTAAAACATTAGAAAATAAATCACTAAATATAAATTGAATATTTCCCTGGAATCATTTCTGATGTATAGTTTTGCAGTATTTAGTCACTAAAATTGTGTAATGTTTATTGATGCACCAACTAAGGGGGGAGAAGAGATTTTTAATAGACAAAGATACAATCGGGCCGTTGTGTTGCTGTTTTATGGTGTTGCTGTTTTATGGTGTGTTCGGTCAAATTATATCGTATAGTTTCAAATACTCCATCACACGAAATGCGTCTATTTGTGTTACACTGTACACTTTCCTAACTTGTTATTTAACATAGGGAGATGATAATTTTTATAGTTAAATCAATTTATCGATTGGTATGCCATAAAAATACTCTTAATAAAAGTCTATGGGCATTCATATTTACATAACGGTATCTTTTCACAAAGTTGATCTTTCTCAAGTGGAATTTGTCATATTTACATTGTCATTTTTTGTTGTTCACGCATGATTTCATCATTCTCAAAATATCTGTTGTGTGATCTAAAATTAATACCCTGACTATAGGAGCAGAAGAGTGATATATATGACATCTTCAAAGGAAAAATTGAGAATGCTTTGTAAAACATGTGGTGCAGCTTATATTTGGGTAAATTTTTCCAAGTCATGATCTTGAGAAAGAAGGGTATGGCTTATATGCAGGGGCGACTTCTATGCGAGTAAATATGGTATGTTGATTCATTTTATTTTTTGCCATGATTGTTAGCATTGTCATTGAAATCCAATTTATCTACCAAGCCTTCACTTGTAGCTTTATTACTACCTCTATTTGCTACAAGCTCTGAAGGTGTTGCTATTCCATTCTTCCTTTGCAATTTTTAAAAAATACTGCAATTTTTCTGTTGCATATTTAATGTGGTGGTTATGATAAAGGAAGGAGCCTAAATTATAAAATATTTGTCCTCGGCAGTGAAGGAAATTGCACTTAAATCTGAAAAATCATTTTTAGATGAAGTAAATGTAATTCCTTAGCCTTATAATAGTGGTTAATTTTTCTAAAAATGTCTCATTCCAAAATAATTAATGCCATAATATAAATTTTTTATGAATAATTGATTGTTCATATTAATGGTTGTGGGTCACGGAAACCCCTCGATAAATAGTTATGGCAATAGGCAGTTCCCATAAGTACGAAAATGGTGAGCAATTCATTGCTTACCATTTACCAAGTATAAAGCTTGCTGTGTTTATAAGCCATTTTTAAATTGCATGACTTGGGACATAATGCAGTTGTATTTTTATTAGGTTTATGCCTCTCATTTTTAAGGTATTCAGAAACTGGGAGGAATCAAAATCGGCAAATTATTAAACTATAAAATTTCTTAATATGTATCTTTCAAGAATGTGAAAGAAAGAGGACAAATTTTTGCAAATATTTTGTCCAGTCTAGGTAATCTATTTGATTTAAAAATGTCAACTTATTGTTTAGGCATTAATTATGTTTCCTCTTATTTTGTACAGAATGGATTTGATGCTGGTGCTCGATTTGATGGAATTGCACAACCAGTAATGCCACCTCCACCTCCAGGCGTAGCAGCAAATGCAGCACAGCTAGCAGCCATGGCAGGTCACAATGTGGCCCTCTCTCAGAAGAAGGGTTCATTTCTTACAGGCGGATCAGATGGTGGATACACTTTCTGGTAGACAACAATCCTGTTGGTGAGAATGGAGTTGGCAAAAGGTTGCGGGGGAAGGATTGGTATCGAGCAAAGTATGGGAGGGGTTAAAAATTGCAATTGGTCAACGAGAGAGAAGGCATATGTTTGATCGGTTTTGTCTTTTGGTGGGAGTAGCATGCTGAAGGTTGTGGTACATATGGTGATGGGGTTGTTGCTGAGTGTAACCCAATTTGTTTTTGCTTTGAAGAATGCTTGAGTGTATGAATGTTACAATTTTCTGTGAATACTTGTGTTGAATGATCCAAATGGTTTTGATGGAATAAAAGAGGATGTTTGTAATGAAAATCTCTTCGTTTAAAGAGATTTGTTGATGAATGATTGTGAAGTTGAAAGGCAAGTAGGGAGAATAACTATCTTCTTCAAGGGTTTTAAATTCCTTGGGTGTTGTTATCCTCCTCTGGTAAAGGCTGGAACATGTAAGCACAAGTTTGTTGAATGATTCCTGGAATTCCTTAAGAATTGTAATTTTTCAGTATTAATTTAATTTTCAAAAGAATGAATACCACATTGCTTTCTTGGTGGCATTTACAACTTAAAAAATATATTTGCTGTTATTTCAAATCATCTTACTTGATTAAAATCGATGAGATGTAGTTTATTTGGAATAATATATGAAACTAAATCATCGCATGATATTGTTGGTATTTGTGGGAATGAAAAGGAAAAGTTGTGCAAGAATAACCCCTGTGCGGAACGATACAGTAACGGGTCTATGAGCAAGAAAATATAATTATATTAAAATACCTAACCTTAAAGTGGTCCATCTTCTTCTGTCATTTCAGCAAAGAATCTTTAAACATTTTAATTTTCAACTCATCTTTGATTTCTCCTTAGGGTGTTTGCACAACACAAATTGAGACATCTTTGACGTGTGATGCCTTGTTTGTTTTGTGCGAGGTATCCATTCATAGTCTTCTTTCACTGAAGTAGGTCAGCTGGCCTTTGTCACTACTCTAGCAATGTGCATTATTTCTGCTGATGCAATTTTGAGGCGGACATTACATTTAAGCATCAAATAATGTGGCGGATACATTGTCTTTGGCTGCGAGTAAATTTAATGAAAATTTTTGTGCTGAGCAATGAGGACTCGCCTGAGAACCGTGTTAAATGATGTATATTTTCCTTGATTTATACAATGCTGAAGACAATGAGTGCTAAGTAAGGCAATTTTGATCAGAAATGAGAAAATTGATCTTTTTAATGCCGTAGTTACCAATCTGGAGTTAAGCGCATTATTGGTAGAAGTGACATCCATAACTGAAGATATGAAAGGAGAACCTAGCTGAAATGCTTTTTAGCTCATGTTCAAAACTTTTCTAAAAATTAGAGTTAATTTATTTTTTTTTCAGTTCTGTTACCAGAACGTAAGCATGTGTATATGTAAATAATAAAGTAAAAAGAAATGATATACATGGTCAAATTTGTTAGTTGTCACGGTCAGTAAGCATGTAAATGCATTTTAAAATGCACGAATAAAAAAATTCAAAATTTCCTTGTTTTGAATTCTTTGAAGCTTATATTTAAAAAAAGGTTTAGTCCCCTCTGAAAAATATTCTGTGCTCATTGATGTGAATCTCGTGATTCTGATTGCCTCCTCCATTCTGAAGAAACTGTCTACTCCTACTGATATGGTAATAATATTAGGAAGAAATTCAATTATTATATGTTATAGGTTTATAATGTGATGAAAAAATGAAAATGACGAACAATTATAATTGGAATTGTCTTGTACGTTGTTTTAGGAGAAATTTTTGGAACATGATATTGTTTCAGCCTAGTAACTGCATACTCATACACTTGTGTTGAACTCGTTAATTGATGATGATATCTCTTCTGTTTTGTCTAAATGTCAAAAGTTGCTATGCACAATGTATCCCTATTTGGGGTTGGAAGAGTTAACTTCTATTCAATGGAGACTATAAAGCCAGATAACAAGATGAAATCAATGTAGCTTGTACACTTCAGTGACATCTTCAAGATATTAAGTGCTAGTATTTTTGTGTAAAACAACTTTGGTTTCACTAACTTGTGGACCATTGCCATGTATGTATTTTTGGTTAATTGGATTTTCGATTCTGTTAACATGACAGTGAACCATGTCAGTTAAGTATTGTCAGCTATATTTGACTGTGATCATATTTTTGTGAGCCTGAGTCCTCCAATAGGACATGATTAGTATTTAAATAAAGAACTTGTCAAAGGTTGAAAAATCGATCAAGCAATTTAGACAGACATCACAATGTTCTGCAGCTACTGTTAATTATTGTAAATTGATCTAATTTTTCTGTTGTATTTTGTGTTGCTGTGCAACTTCATCTGTAATGCTTTATTTTGAAAATAAGATCTATATTAAGTATTAAAATGCATCTAATTTGGAGTATAAACAAGTGTTTTAAAGCCATGTTGGTGTTAACTTTTAGATTGTGATGTCTAAATACATTTTTTGTTCCTGTTAGGATGCATTGTAATATTTGTAATTGTTTTTTGGTTTATGTTATGAACTTCAAAATTAACGTCACTATATTCAGAATTGTCTTAGTAACTAAATTAAAGTGAGACGGTACAGTTGTACACAAGAATTGACATCTTTGAAATAAAATTGTTTTTCAAATATGTTGTGTCACTGTAAAAGGTCCACATCATTAAAGTCAATAAATTACAATGAACTTTTATTTAAAAATAGGTGTTCATTTGTTAAAATTCCTACTTACCAACATTATTTTGTTTAGACAGTTCTGCTTGGCTGTCAGATAGTGTGACATTGAGGACTGAACTAGAGTTAGCATCATTAACATAATGTAGTTGATCTTGTAGTTGTTAAGGTAAAAATCAATGCAGCATTTCTTAAACTTTCCCATCCATAGACCTCGAGTCCATGAATTGTCACTTTATTGAAACCATTAAAAATTTTATTAATAGCTAAGTTTTTTAATCTTCAACATTTTCCTGATAACTGTCTTATGACTTCCCTATATGACCATTATACTCTAATTAAAGTATAGACAAATTATCAGTTTTTGTATCCCTAATGAGTATGAAATATCTGTTGCTTGCAGCAGTTCTCACTGTAAAACTGTCAAGATACAGTTTGTAGGATCCATATTGCATAGTACCAGCTCTAGAAATAAACTAATATCAAATGCTTCTTTGTGCAAGTTTAAGACATTTAGAGAATTGGAAGATTCTTTTCAATCTCTTGTATTATTTTTTTCTTCAATAAATAAAAACTCGCTGCTGTCAACTTTACTGGCAATGTCAATCCATAACTTGGGATTTGTTTCTTGAAAAATTTGGATTTCTTTAACCTCTCCACTTCCCATATTAATTTGAATTAAAGACGACCACAATAAAAAGCAAGGTCTATTCAGAAAAAAAACTTGGTAATACCAATTTTTAAAATAACATGGTGGTAACTTTGTGCCATCTGCTAATACTGCCAGCAGTAATTGCATTTTTTCATTCCACCAAGTTGTTAATATGATGTTTTTGTCTGGGCAATTGGAAATAGGTAAACATTGGCTGAGGAATTTTTCGTCGCAGGCAAAAACCACTACAATGCATCATCCATATGCACCAACCATTACTAGCCTTGAATTCTTGCCGTGGTGTTTAGTGATCATGTTAATTCATGAGCTTTCAGTTTAATGATTACCTACGACACCGATTTTCTGTCCATTTGTTGAGTATGCACAAATTTTAGTTCAATGGTGGTTGCTGGAGTGAAACCGGAACGAAAACCAGAGTGAAAAAAATTTCGGTTCAATGCCCTGTTGCTTACACATCGCCATTAACGCCTTTCTTTCCTAATTTGCTTTTAGGGGCCAGGCACGAGGCCCCAGGCAGTCGACTAGACCTGTATCCACCCCTGCATTTGTCCCTATGGATATAGAAACAGAAGTAGCATCGTTATCAATGCAAGAAAGCCATTTTTAAGAAAAAATATTTAAAAATTATTGTATTTAATTGCTTTTATTGAAAGGGAATGTATGCCTTGCATTTGTGCTGATACCATGCACTATGCATTAAAATCCAGCTTCATATGATGTTAATAGTAAAATTAGAAGTTTCCTTGCATTTAATATAGAATTTTACATCATGGTAATGCACATATATGTATTTCAGCCCTAAACCTTTGCTGTTGGTATTGTATATACATATAGGGTGTGAATATTTCCGGTTTAAAACGCTCATTCAAAGAAAACTTACGAAAAAAATTATAACCCGTTCTAAAACGACTAAAATTGATTTTTGCGTCGGTGTTAAAAATAAAATTTTCTTAGGTTTTCGGGTAGAACCCAAATTTGAAAAAAATCATTCCGAGGGTAAAAATTGGGTGTAACCCGAAAATTCATACCCTATGTTTATGTTGCGCTTCATAGTTTTGGTGGTTAATATTACACGCTCTCCAGATTTCTCCAGCCAATTACTTTTCGTCTACCCTTGGTCACGTGACTCTATAGACCTATCCCGTAGCAGTTAAAACTTATTGGATGGGAATGTTTAATATTAACCGGCATTCGCTCGTGTTTTTTGTTTTGTAGGTATATTCTGTTTATTATAATTTGTTATTGGATCCATGCGTAAGAAAACTTGGTTTCATGAGACAGCGTTTTCCAAGAAAGCAAATACTGGATTCAATGAGGTTTTACTGAACTTTATTTCCATTTTGCAAGTCTTATGGTAACCTCAGTTCACTATGAATCAACGAAATCTTGATTCGTTACTTCAAGGATTCAAGTAAGTATAAATGTTTAGTGTTTATTGAAAAATTTGTAATATTCCTTATAATTAATAGTGGAAAATGCAAAGATTGAGAGTATAAGAATTTAATTATTAGGGTAACTGGTTTGCAAGAAGAAAAATTAACGGTAATTTGAATTTTTAAGTTTTTATAACTGGGTTTGACTAGTGACAATTACACTTCGTCACACTGAGTAAAAGCTATGGCGCTTGCTTGCAATGGAGAAATATAAGGTTTTATTGATTTTCGAAGAATTATCTTAGGAATTGAAATTCTAATTAATATGAACCCATAATGCAACGGAACGTTCGACTGTTTTCTTCACTTCAAACGCTATGATTGAAATAATTACCAAGATGGTGATGTGACATTCTACATTAATATACCCCGAGAAAGTCGGCTTTTACAAATAAAAGTCAATGAGTAAAAAAAGCGGCTTGGGTCGTTTTTTTTTGTAATTTTCCTATAGTTTGTATGAAAATCAAATTTCACTCGATTGGTTAAATTGAAATAACAGATACTTAAATAGCTCTTTGATTTCTTATCATCTTACTATTTAGAATATCAAATCCCATCCTGTGTAACAATAAAATTGTATTAGGTATTAAAATAACCAGTAAGTCTTACAATTTATTTTATGAATATGGTATTTTTTATCTTGTATCATTTTGCTATGCTAGTCCCCCGTATTTCCATAACTTACAATTAGATAAACTCCGCCTTGTGTAGTTCAACTGCTTTAGGAATGATTCCTATTGCGATATTTGTACGTCTAATGGTGCTCGCGAGTAAACTTTCGCGCCTTTTATATATAACAAATTAAGGGGAAACAATCTGCAGTGTGTGCATTATTTCTCAATTTTTTAATAAGCTTGTGAAGTAGGTAATGCATCTCTGTTGTAGATTGTTTTCTGAGGTAAAGGCCTATGGTGAGTTGAATTTCCCTCCGAAGAAACAAGAATATCGGGTGAATTTTGTTATGGGAATGACTAGTAGAATCCGTGTGCCGGCATACAAATATTAAATGAAGCAGGATATATGTAGTAAGAAGAATTGATTGAATAATTTGAGCTAGGAAAACATTGACAAATCGAATAATTCCAGTATCTTATTCGGTGAAGAATCACGGTTGTCTACGAAACGCTCGAAATCAGCTAAAATGCCTGAGGAGCAGAAAGCACGTGTTGAAGAAGGGCTTAAAAAAATGGTTAATGATATCGATAGATCAGTTTTAAGAAAAATGGAGGTACTTGATATGATTTCCCATTTAGATATATAGTTAATATAGTAGTTGCGACCCTTGTGCTTTCTTACGTAACGTTTCCAATTTTGGGAATGTAGTTAACATTTCTGGGTATGTATTTAGGCTCAGATGCATTATTGTTCAGCAAAATGCTGTGAAAATAATGAATTGTCTGTAGACAGCGTACATCAATGCATAGAGAAATGCTCCATTCCTTTGGTTAATGCACAGAATCATGTGAGAAGTGAATTGGAGTACTTTCAGGTGAGCTAATGTTTTGGAAATACATTTCTTTTAAATTAGCCTATAGTGCTGATGAAACGGTGTTATATTTTCTAGAATCGATTGCAGCGCTGTGTTGTTCAGTGTCACGATGAGGTGCGCGATAAAATGCCAGCTAATCCTAGTGACGACGAGGTAGTATGTATTTGATGTTTGGATGTGATGTTGATTTATTGCTTTCCTTTGATTACCCATTAACTGCATATACTCTTTTAGGTCAAGAGGTCAACAAGTGCTTTTGAATCTTGTGCTTCTGATTGCTGTGACAAACACCTGAAGCTACTACAACCGATGGCAGATAAAATAATTAAGACTATTAAATCAACTAAATAATGTGTGAATTATCTTACAGAGAATTAACAATTGAAATGTACAAAATGTAAGTAAGATGAACTTGTGTTCTCTAAGGGCAATTAAATACTTGTGTTGTCTAAGCACAACAAAATATTGTTACTCATCTTAAATGCATAAAAAAATATTGTAGTCAAGTTTTAGCGTCCGGTTGTGAGTGATATCCATATTGTCATATTTTTCAATTTTTTTACCGACGTTAGTTGGATAGATGTATGCATAGTAAAAAGAACAAACAAAAAGTAAGTTTTTGTTTGAAATGAAAATGTAATGGCATATAATTTTAAAAATATCAAGTGAAGTTTTAAATATTTGTTTAAATTTTTGTTTAGGTTAAGCATTTTATGTATTGCAACTAGGGTTGCCACCTCTTCAGTTTTAACCCAAACTGTTCAGTAATCAGACAAACTGTTCAGTAATCAGATAAACTGTTCGGTGGTCGGTACCGATGCTTTACCGAACACCGAACAGTTAGATAATTTGGAAATTATTTAGGTGTTCAGTATCCATTGTACGTACTGCACCCATAGTTTGCTTGTGTGGAAGGAGGATAAATGAATTCATTAGTGAAAAGAATTGAGAAAAATCATCTCCACTGCCATTAAGGAAATGCTACAGCATCCGGTAAATATGATACAATGAATGTTTTTGAAGGGACTAACTGAAATCTACATAAATCGGAGAAAATATACAAGTAACAATCTTTACATGGTAAACATTTTCACTGAGGCTAAAAGAAGACAAAATTAATGAAAAAGTAAATTCTACAATTGTAATATGGAAGAGTCACTGTATTCTGACACAGTCATAAGTAAATTATATAAAGTTAATGTGCAATTTCTAAAATAAAACTTTCAGAATGTAAAGAAAAGCGAATATTGTAAATTTTCACTAGACATTTATTCGACCAGTTTTGTCTGATGATGCTGTAACAGGCAAAACTGGCCAAATAAATTTGTGTCTAGTGGAAAATACACAATATTCGTTTCTATTTACATTATGGTATCTTTCCACAAAGTCGAGCCTTCTTGAGTGGAATTTGTTAAAACTTGCAGATTTTGTATATTATTTATCATGCAAAATATTTTTAATTTAATAATTCCCATACCTGTACCCTTATTTTTAGATGTCTGATTTTGCGATGTCTGATTTTGCGATGTCTGATTTTGCGAAATGCGCCCTCATTGTTTGAACACTTTCACAATAAAGTGTGATGGGCTAAAAGCAGTCAAGAACCATGCTGCTTCTGCAGTATATAAGACAGAAGAAGGCATAGTACTAAGGAACATTTCTTTTATTGCTCCATAATCATCAAGCAAAAGTGATCTTACATCAGCAGAAATAATGCATGTTTTTATTGTATCCAACACCACCATTCCTATTTATCATTGTGGACTGAAGGTTGTGGGAAAAATGTATTCCGATTCGGAAATCATAAAAAATGTGGCATGTGGTTGAACCAAAACTGTTTCAATTTGTGAAAATGTACTAGCTCCTTTTTCCATAGACATTTTCCTGGAAGAACTGGGGTCGGCTTACTTTTCAATTGCAAGTAATGCTTACAAAAAATATTATCTGCTCTGTGTTCAGTACTTCAATCCAAATTTAGGAATGCAAGATAGAGATTTAGATTTTTATGATGATCCAAATGGAATTTCACTTGCCATTCATGAAAAAATACTATTTTTTGGAAAATTTCAATTTAAAATTATCAAATGTATCATCATTTTCTTTTGATGCCCTTGTGAATTACAGTAAACATATATTAGCCCAAATATAATGCAATGTTTTTATCCTGGAAGTTTTAGATAGTGAGTGATAGATGGTGAGATACTAGTATTTTGAAACTGTTTACATTGCCGCAATATAGTGCAAGTTTCTGATTTGTGTGAGTTGACAGTTTTTCATTGAAAATCCTTCCAAAATCTTGCGGTTGCGTTGTGTTTGAGATCATCTTATAGTCGGGCTAATATGATAATTCTGCCCTTTAGAAAAAAGATATTCAAGCGATCATTGCTGCAAACTGTAACTTTCATGTAATTTACAATGCTTCTAAATATGCTTCAAAGATTTTAAATTGGGATGTTGAAAGTTTAACAATAAAAATTTAGAATGAATTTTCTTCATCTGCAAAAAAGGTGGAATCACTGAAAAGTTTCTTCGAATTTGTTGGATTAAAATGGATGGGAATTCTTTGTAATATACCTACAAGATAGCTGTCACTTTATCCTGGTGTCTTTAAGCTTGTAGAAAAATGCCTGGCATAAAATTGTTTTTCCTAAGGTAAGGTAAAACGAATTGTGATAAACTGATATGAGCATTTGTTGCACGCAATAGAGAAGCAGAACATGCCGGTGATGAAGTATCTGTGGCAGAAATATATTTACATTTTGCTCACCTTGTAGCTGGAATCTTTCATGAGAAAGTTTTGATGTTGGAAGACGAGTTGTCCTATGTTGTATCGTATCATTACAGGATTAAATGATCAACACAAACAGAGAAATAGGGACAAATTTTATGTTTTTAAGGCTAATACTTCTTTGAAACTTCTATATGAATCACAGGTAATAAAAGTAAAACAGGAACTCAATGAATTCTATGAGAGAGCAATAGAATACATTGAGAACTATTTCGATATGGACAAATCTACTTTAAAAAATGTAAGTATTTTTGAAGAAGTTCTGAAGTTTAAAGTGTTATAAAAAGTAATAACTTAAGAATGTTTTGAATGGTCATCATTGGAGCAATGGATATAACATCTTAAATTAACATATTATTAATATTGAGGAATTAAATTCATAATACTTGTTAAAACCAATATTGCGAGAAATTGTTAAAATGGAGTTATCTGGAATTGATAAGTGGAAAACTCTTTAGTAGATCTGGAATTGGTTTTTTCCACCAAATTTACTTCAAATAACTCAGTTTGTATATTTCGTACCAGTATGCTCCAGTTACACCGAAAGAGTTTCCCATTATGATGAATATTTGGACAGGTGAAAGAAATCCATTGGAATTAGATGTAGTTAAGGCTGAATTGCAAACAAAGTTAAATTTTAAAATGGCTTGTTCAGAATTTTATAATTTTGCTAAGGATAAGAAACCCATGTTAGAAGTAGCTAAAAGCAAAAAAATACAAATGGAAATTTATTCAAGAACTTGGATATCTTTCAATTTAATTTTTTAATTAATATGGTTGTTAACTTCATAATTATGTTAGTCATTGTGTTTTTATTATTACCTACGTAGAACTCATGTTTTGTAAGTTTCCTCGTACAAATATTGTTATAATAGATATTTACGTCCATGATGAGATATCAATGTGTAACCCACAAAGATGAAATCTAAATCAATTTTTATTCTGTTTTCTCCACCATAGCTCTCTTGGAGCATATGGTCAAAAATTTGAATTCAATAACAGCTTTTGTTTCAGTGTCTAACATTTTCAAAGTCGAAAATTCTATAATAAAACCTCTGCCAATTATATTAAATAACTGACTAAGAAATTGCAAATATAGAGGTGAGTCGACCTCCATAGGCAACTATCCATAGGGGCATCAAAATTTGATTCCAATGAAAACCTATTTCGATATATCCATTTCTAAAGAATGGTAAAAAGATCTATCTTTTGAATGTTTATATTGGGCATTGGACTGTGTATTAGCATATTTGTAAAGAAATTCTACAGCTTACTCAGGAAGAGCAGTTTTTTGCCAAAAAATTAAAGGTGTATTTTATTTACATCAGGTAAAAGATTGTCCTGACTTCAAAAGTGTTTTTTTTGTCTCCTTTTAAAATTATTACAATTTCAATAATTTTATTGAATAGTCACAGAAAAATGTGTGTAGACACTTATGAGTACTGTAATTAATCCAGTTAGGAAATTTAATTTACTTCGCTTATGTTCAGTTATGTTCATAATTTTTTTAGAAATTTCATTAGAATGTTCTGGAATTGGGTCAAAAAAGGTGGCAGCCCTAATTGGAACTTCGGTGAAATTTTGCATTTCCCCTAGAATATTTGTGTTTGTCATTGACTAATTTATGACCATACAAGTTTGTTCTTTACTTATTTAATCACTATTTTTTAAAATTTGTCTTAATGTATCCCTCATATCACACTTGACATATTCACATATAGCTCAATATATTTTTATCATTATTTTATGAAATATTAGTTATTAGTTTAATCTGAAATGGTTGGATTTAACTAAGAATTATCTTTCTATCCCCTTCTTCAACATGTGCATTCAGGCAAATAGTTTGTGCTATGGTTGCCAGGTGTCCTGCATTTATGAGATTTTACATTATTATATGGCCTTGACCTGTTTTACTAGCACTAGTATATTTTTTCATATATTCAAAGTTAATTGTGTTTACTTATAATTTCTTTATACAGGTCATAAAATGAGCAATCCATGCTCTAAAACAGGGGTTCCCTACCATTGTGCTCTTTGACAGCTTGATTGTGCTCTTCAGCAGCCTCTGTGCACTTCTGCGATGCTTAAATTGCATTTCCTAATGTCATTAATTTAATATGATCAGTTGCTTTCTTTCTAAACATATATAAAAACATTATCAATAACATAGACATGATGATCTGTTCTTCTAGATGCCAAATTAAGAAATAGATGTCCCCTCTAAGGTATGTGCTTACTTCTTGGTATAATATCATTTAAAGCAGGGGTGTCAAACATACGATCCATGAGGTCCCATCTGGCCTGTGAGTTTCATCCGGCCCGTGTTAAATTCCTAAAAATTGCCTATACACATGGCCCGAAATGGAATGTGTCCTGAAGGCCACTGACCAAATAAGAAGGGCAGGGAAGCAATATAGTATACATATGGTACTTCTTTCAAAAATAATTTCTCACTATCAATTGCACTAGAAAGATATCGAGAGAGCATCGAAAGATACCGAAAGCTAGGTACGGTTCAGGTCATTTTGTTCTTAGATGCATTTTAGTTACGCTGGCCTTGATTCATTGCCTAGGGCCCCAAAATATCATAAGGTACACCTGACCATCAGCAAGATTTTCTCCAATTATTAAATTAAATCAAGCTATAAATTGCATTTTAATTTTTTTATTTCATTCTCTGGTAGATTTAACTCAGATCCAGTCGAGGAAGCACCTTTTCCCTTAACCATTCCGCATATTCTTTTACGACAACATTCCTATCCTGCCTGATCTCACGTTATGGCAAAAACACTATATCTTGGCAGTGCGCTGTAGGCACCTTTACTGTAGGATGAGTCCATCCTGGAGGTGGGACCGATTTTAGGGGAGGTGATGTTTAGGTGTGAGCATTGACTGCACAAACTTAAAATCTATAGGCGAAGAAGTAAAGGGAGGGAGATACACTAAGGCTGATGGACATGTCTGAACCAAAATTCGTCTACTGCGCAGGTGCTCTGACGTCAGCTCCCCCTTAAAGCTTCTCCTTCCCATTCATTCCATTCCCCACTCATGCGTGTCCACCTGTCACCTTATAGCACATGAGCTATACACGTCATAGTTTTGTCGTTAATGAAGTCGTGCAGCTAATCTGCTGCAACTAGTGACATTTTGTGTAAAACAAAAGGACTATTTGCTTTTTGCCCATGTCATTCAAATGAAAGGGAGACGTTGAATGTCGTGCATCTCAGTGAAAACTTTATGGAATCAAAAGGAAAACCATTGTACCTAATTTGTTGATAAACAGTTGCTGTTAAAAAAATACAACATTAAAAGACATTGTGATACATATCATGCTGCTAACTATGCAGAATATACAGGCAAAATTCGTGAAGACCAATTTAGGGAACTAGAGAAATCCTTAGAAGGAAAACAGGTACTATTTAGTAATTTGAGGAGTACTAGTGATGCAGCAGTGAAAGATAGTTTTATAATTTCTCAAGAAATAGTGTCTTTTCAAAACTATTTTTGGAGGTGTATTTATAAAAAATTGCATGAAGAATGCTGCAAATATTGTGTCCTGAAAAACTACTGTTTTGGAAATATTAGTCTGTCACATAATGCAGGTGCCAAACGAATTTCAGATTTATCGAGTAATTTGAAGCTTCAACTATGAGAAAGAGTGAAGACATTGACTTCTTTCTTGATAGTGGTTGATGAAAGCTCAGATGTGTATGATATTGCACTATTAGCAGTGTATATTTGGGGCGTCGACGAAGAATTTAATGTTACAGAGGAGTTTGTGGAGTTAATGCCCATGAATGATAGATCTACAAGGGAAGACATTTACAAAAACATCATGACAGCTATGGACAATTTACAGATGGAGCACGATCAATGGTAGGTCAAAGAGCAGGTGCAGTTTCTAAATTAAAAAAAAATTACAGTATTAGTCCAAATCGAGAGTTTATTGCGTTTTACATTAAGAGGCTCTTTGTACGAAAATCCTAGCTATGGAACATGTAGTGGACATGGTTGTTAAAACTCACTTTTATGAGAAACATCTCTAAATCATTATCAGTATAAGCAGCTAATTCAAGATTGTGAACATCTGAAAGATTTATCCTACTGTGTTGAGTTGTGGAACTGTATTAAAGCATTTTTTGGATATGAGAAAAGAGATCGAAGTACAGGTATCCCTCGTTATACGCAATCTCACTTTACACATTTTTGCCATAATGCAATTTCAAAAAAATCAAAATAAATAACTGCATACAATGTAATTGCACGACCGGTGGAATTGGAGCAATTAGTAAAGTAATTTTATATGCGTACATTGTATAAGGTGGTCGATTGTGGGGAACGCATCCCTATTTTACCAATTATAATTATCAATTCACTTTATGTGATTTCACTTTATGAGGCGATTTCTCGGAACCAATTAATCGCATAATACGAGGGATACCTGTATTTATGGAAAGTAAAAATAAACCAATTATTGATTGAAAAAGTGAAGAATGGGTATGAGATCTTGGTTTTTTGTTTATATTGTGGGCATGCATGTCCCCAGAAATTACTTCAGGAGGGGGGGTCTCTGAGACCAAAAACCAATTTCCAGCAATTGATTAAATAAAAGTCCTATTCAAATAATATAAACTTTTATAACATTTTTAGTTCTCATAACTCAACACAGCAAGTGGTAGTGTAGCAAGAGGCAACATAGCAAGTTTGTAGCGTGGTTATTGCAGATTCCACAAATATCTGTACACCAGAGGGAGGGGGGTCCGGACCCCCTGGGTTCTTCCCCTAGGTACGTCCTTGATTGTGGAGCATATGAATGATTTAAATACAAAGCTGCGAGGATGCAATCATATAGTAACCCAGTTCTATGATAACCTTCGTGATTTTGAAACAAAGTTGAATCTTTGGTAATGACAAGTCTCACTTGGAATATTAGACACTCTCCCACATTAAATTCAACAATGAAAACTTCTGATGTCTCTGCGAAATATATGGATAAATATGTAAAACAAATGTCAGCATTAAAAGAAGAATGTAAAGAAAGATATTCAAATTTTGGAAACTGTGAGTAGAAATTTAAAGTATTCAGCAGTCCATTATCTTTTGATTTTGAAAATGCTCCTGTCAAACTATAAATGGAACTTATTGACATACAGTGCAACTCATAATTAAAAGAAAAGTTTATCAGTTTCAATTCAAGAATTTTATAAATATTTAGTGGAAGATAATAAAAATTAAAAAAAATTTGCAGCAGATATTGTCTGTTTGATACTACATACATACATGTGTAAACAACTTTTCTATAATGAATATCAATCAATCAAAATTACCAACAAAATTAACAACCAATCATTTAAATTCAATTTTAAAGGTAGCTACTATTCAGACATTGCAACCAGACATTGATATATTGGTACCAGAAAAGCATACACAAGTATCTGGAGTAGTATTTAATAATTAATTTACTTTATCTTTTTGAAAAAATTGTATTTTAAAATTGATATTTGAAAAGTTTGTTAATTTTTTATTTTCAAATTAAAATTTAGTAATTTTTTAAATAAATATATATTTTTTCGTGGTAAATTTGATCAAAATAACCCATAATAGGTTTTGGCCTGCAGGCATTTTTGAATTTTAAATCTGGCTAGCGAATGGATTTTGTTTTGACTCCCCTGGCTTAAAGCATTGAGTCATTTTAGTAAGGTTAAAATTACAGTGGATTTGGTAAATTGAAGTCAATTTGGGTGTGAATGCATCAAATAATAACCACAATTTAATTCCTGTTAATTAATTAATAGGATTCAGATTATGAAAGTAATGATACATTTACTGCTGATTCCAACAATCCTAACTACAGGCTGGCATTTGGAAATGTAAACTTGAAAGGGTCTTAAGAGGATAAAAGCCCATATGACAGGTCCCACTAATGATGATTTGATTTTATAGATGCCAAATTAAGAAGTAGATATCTCCTTTGTTGAGGTATGTGCTTATTTCCTGACTTATTACCACACAAAGTGCTTATTTGATTTGTGTCAACCTTGTCAAAACCATAGCAAATTCAGAAAATTGACATAAATCAAATTTGGCTTGGTGCACATAATATATCTTTCTTTGACAATAGTAAAGACATGTTAGTAGTTTTTTTTGGATAGTGAAGCTGGAATGATTATCTTATTTTTTACTTATTGATGTAGGTTAGGTTGTTAAGAGTGTTAATGGTCTCTAATAAGTTACATTTGAATTATGTGGGTTGTACACAGTGGCGGCTTAAGGTATCTGAAGGTCACAGGTGCAAAAGGTTTGGGAGGCCCCCCCAACTGTCAGTGAGGGTGGGTACTCAATCTACAAAAAATTTTACACCTTACGAATGGAAGAAATGTATGCAGCAGGTTAAATAAATTGAATTAAAACATGCATAAATAGAAAATTTAATATAATATTTATCATATAAACTTGCATATATTGAAAAATAAAAAAATGAATTATAAACAAAAATAAATGTTCTTCATACTGTATTTAACAAAAACCACATAATTGGTGTTAACTATTAATAAACAATAGGAACAATACTTAGTATTAACTATCAGTAAGTATACCTAATAGGAACAATATTAAATTAAAGATTGATCTACCTTTCTTGCTTTTAATTTGGCAAAGTTATCTATAATAGTTTCATAATCAAATGACTACATCATTTTCAATAAACAAAATTGACAAATCATTCAAATGTGTTTGA
Source organism: Tanypteryx hageni (assembly GCA_028673005.1). Taxonomy (NCBI): domain Eukaryota; kingdom Metazoa; phylum Arthropoda; class Insecta; order Odonata; family Petaluridae; genus Tanypteryx; species Tanypteryx hageni. Next base: position 90,634,601 of record CM054116.1, on the reverse strand, counting down.
GTTAAACTATTACGATGATAATTCTTTACTCATTTAAGCACCGAAAACGAGCGTTTTCCACTTGCAAATGGGCATACAAACCTCGGTAAAAACATGAGATGTGTATGTAAGTAGTAGATTATACTGATTGTGAAATATTTTACTATTTAATATTGAAAAAATCGAGTTTTGGCTGTTTTGAGGACCCCATGAGTGTTGAGGCACCAGACGAGCGCCTCATGCACCTGTGCGGTAATCCGCCACTGGTTGCACAGTGCTATGTGAAAGTATGCTCATGTTTTATTTGGGGTGTGTCTTTTCAAATGATATTTCTTCTTGTTGATCAATACTTTCCAGCTATAAATATATTAATAGCAGTGTTTCATTAGATTTCTCTCACAGGTGCAGGGATCCCCCTTGCTCAATATTTACACAAATAGACATGTTTATGCCAGAGTGACCCACCGGAATAACAGCAGCAATTTACTTGGGGTTTGCCGGGTTTCCTTTCTTCACAGTAGGGCGACCTACTAAAGAAAATGCAAATTTAATGGAGTGAAAATTTCATTATGAATATTTTTATTTTCTTGTCACATTATAGTAACTAGTTAAATAAGCAAAGAACTTTCAATCAACAAGGGGAGGATCTATTTGCTCCTTAGGTGCTTCATTTTTTTATTTGTTCCAACAATGTTGTGAAACTAATGTGATAATTCAGAACATTAATACAATAATTTTGTTATTCACATATTTACTGTATTAACCTGAAAGGAAGATGAGATTTTTTTCCAAATAATTCTGCCAAAAAATTAGGGATTGTAGTAAAATTGAGTACAAAGTTTTAAACGCCATATGGAACACCCTGATGCCAATCCTATACCCAAGAAAATGCATTTATTTATACATACACAATACATTACATTAAATTTATTAATGCAATGCATTTATTTGTATTCTTGAAGTTCACAATGTGCAAATGAGTGAATTTCCACCTCATAGGTACTGGTGGAAGGGGAGTGTTAACAAACCTACATCAGAACTTGTATTTGGCTGGGTAGGAAATTTGATACGTACAGCATAGAAAATGGTTACACTAAGATTGCCCGAGTTTTACACCTGTCTTGTTACAAAACATATTTGTTACATTTCGATTGGTGCACCAGCAGCAGATGACTAGTACACCTAAAGTTTGAGGATAATTACCTCTATGAGAGCATGCAATTGGTACAAACTTCTCTAAGTTTTAATGTGAAGTGAGGACTAGTTATTATTTTTAGCAGTTTTAAATAAGTTACCCAAAATCATAGGACTGAAACGACATCGTGCAGAGAAAAAAGGTATATCTGTAAAAGGGAAATTATTTTAAGGCAGTGGCTCCCAACTGTAGGCATGGCACCCTTTCAAAGATAAACAGAATTTTGCAGCACCCCAGCCTACAAGCAATGTTTTTATATTTTCACATACAAGTATTAAAACCTTGAGACATCCATTTGTGTGTATCACACCATAATCAATTTATTAAAGATAAAATTAATGCCCTAGTTACCTGTAAACACATCAAAATCGTTGATTTAATTACAAAACTAGTTTTATAGCGGCATTAAATATCAGCTGTGGTGTCCCAGTGTGCCATGGCACCCAAGTTGGGTTCCACTGTCCTAAGGTATAAGACAAAGTTTTGATAGAAATTTTAAGCTAATGGTGATGCATTATGCTGAAGAAACTAACAATTGTGCGGCCGGGAAGAAATATATAATGTGATGGAGACAAATTTGCGAAGGTGGAAGCAAGCAAAACAGAAAATTGAGGGTATTAACTCAATATGGAAATAATTTAGTGAACCCAGACGAGGTCGATTTCATGAATTAGAAGAAGAAACTAAAATTTATTTGTACTCAACAAATGGACAAATGGTTTTTGCCTGCAACGAAAAACTCCTCTTTGCCAATGTTTACCTTCTGACTACATGGAAAATCTAATTGCTTTTCAGAAGCATGTAATTGCATTGGAGAAAATTCATGATTACCTTTTGAGCCAAATGGGTAATGTAGATGAGACACCTATTTATTTCGGCATGACATCCAATTGCACAGTTAAGGTTAAAGAAACAAAATACATCATTATATAAACTTTGTGGAATGAAAAAATGCACAGTAATGCATTATTAGTGGATGGTACAAACTTACCACTGTAAAAATTGGTATTACAAAGTTTTTCCTAAATAGACATTGTTTTTACTTTCTCCATATGTAGTATAGGGGACAGTATTGTTTTCATGAAAAAAATTGATTTCAAGATTTCAATGGAAATACACGTTTTGAGGTCCCCTGAATACGATTTGACCATTTTCTCGATGTGTGTGTGTGTGTTTTTTGTGGGTGCTCTAACTCAAAAACTTTTAATCAGGTCAACATTTTATGACAGTCATAATAACTGATTAGTTTTCGGTAAAAATCTGTCAACTGGTAGTGGGTGTTTACTCTTGTCACATCCGTTATTTTGAAATATTTGCTTTAGTATTTGATATATGTAAAAACGTACTGGAATAAAAGTACAAAATTTAATTTTCTACAATCTTTGTTTGAAACATTTTCCCATATAATGAATGCATTGTTTAAGAAATATCTTAAAAACTAAATATTTTAGCTACCACCACCATGCCACATACCAACGACTGTTGTTAACAATTGACGCTTAGTTATGTCTTATCGTTAGTAACACTCTATAGTTTCTTCATTGTTGGAGCTTCGTGGCTATATCCAATATCAGAAGGCTATGGTTTGAGTTTATTTCTATTCTTTTTAAAGTCATTAAATTTTTCTCTCAGTTCCTTAAAATATTTATTATCATGTAACCTTTTTGGAAATTTTAGAAATAATACAGATATGGAGAAAGTCATGTGGTGGCCACATCAGATTATTTATTGTGGTCATCTTAAATTCAAGTCGTTTTCCCTTTGGGTTATTATATGTAGTAGTTCTGAAACCATCCATCATCATCTTCATATAATTGTAACATTTTACGTATGTATATGAGATCTTACAATATTTATTCTATGTGGAACTTCCAAAGGTTTAGTAACAGCAGATCTTGACTGAGGTACAAATGATTATTTTTGTGCCATGGGTAATGGCTGATGCATCTGCGTGTGGATGTTAAAGGAGGAATTGTGGATTATAGAAAGTTGTTTTGAACTGTGCTCTTATTGGCGAGGAATAAGAGTTCTTGGTCTTCTGAAATGCACTGAAGGCTTACCAAATAAACATCTTAATGCCATTTGTTTTATATAATATATTATTTCGATAGCAGACTCTTCACAGAATTCCTTCATTGTCTCACTATGCATCTCCTCAGCCTGATGTAATAGTTAAACTGCTAGAATATTGGCATTGTAAATCTCAAATATTATTTTTATGTCAAAACTTTTATTTTAACTACAAGGAACTTATTTTTATTAACTGTTTTGGGGCCATAGAATATTATCATAATTTTATTAACTCATTTTTGTGATTTAGAGTCCAAAGAAGAGATGCATTTTATGTTTAGTTTTAGTTACTTGAGAATATTTTACGAAGCAACAATGATATGAATTGTGATGAAATGAGCTGTTCAAAGACTGTGGGCCAATTTAAGCACATAATTGTATCCTCTTTTCTTGTATCTCATCTTTTGTAAACTCATATGCAGTATATAGTCTGCATCATGGTTCAGCCAGTTTCAAGATCCTTGATTTGCCTTCATTATCTTTTAAAACTGAGTTGAAATACATGACATCTAAAATAATGGCACATAATAAGCAATACAGTCATGGGCATCAGCTGGAACTTTTCCAGGTAGGCAAAGGGAAAGGCAAGCTCCCAACGTTGCTTGGGTTTGGCATGCTTAATATTTTAGTGGTTTGTTTCTATAATATTGCAGAGGGTCCTTACCTGCTTGCCTGATCTCAGAAAAATGATTGTGTTAATCCCCTGACCTAACCAGACATCACTGGTTGCTTTACCTTGACACAGGCCTGATCCAGAGGGGGCGCATGAATATAGCTTTTTTTCAAATTACAGTATCTGTCTCCATGAAACTAGGTGTTGGAAAATTAGGTCTTACTATATAGTATATTGCTCAAATATAAAATTACATGCCACAAGTAAAGAAAATGGAATGTTTTCGCGAAAATAAAGGTGCTTCGGAATTAAAAATGTCTCATGCCATTTTGCAATAGTCTTGAATGATAAAAATCGAGAAATGCCAATGTCATGATTGGTTGTCCTACTAAACCGATGGAAAACTTGCGGAGTAGTAGCATTAGCTTAGAGTTTTTACCTGAACAGAACATGCGGTCTTTTTGCTGAATGCCTTGGATTCTTGCGGAATTCCTTGGTAGGTGATGAGTTACGAAGTTGGAAACTTGCCAAATCAGTGAAACTTCAAATTTAATCAAATCAATGCTAATAACGCATACTAATAACAATATTAATAACGCGTACTATTCATTGTATTCTGATTCAAATGTGCATGTTTAGACTGACATAACAACTAGAATTGAAATGCCATGAAAATGGATGAATGTATTACAATATACATAAATACTTTCTTATCTTCATTATAGTTAGGAAATAACTACATTGTTCTTCAACTGTTAGCCCACAATTGCGTGAATGAGAAAACTCTCCCCTACCTCTTCCTTTCGTCCCCTCCACGCCGTAGCTACAAAATGTTATTCTTACACTTTCATTCAGCGGATTTCACCTGAATACGGCAGCTATTAATTTGAAATACGGTTTCCTAATATAAGACAGAACACGCCCATCAACGTTGTAAACAGGGAGAGTGAATGCCAAAAAATTGAAGAAACAGAAAGTGGAATGCACTTGATATATTTATATATAAACTATATATCAGTCATTAACTGCTGATACATTCCGATAACCAGCAATTTTATTTTTGTCAAAATTAATGGGGCTTTGCTGAAAACAAAAACATCAGTTCTGAAAATTCAGCATAGCAAACCAAAGCAATTGTTTGCATAAAACGAAGACATCTGCTCGTGAAGCCATTCTCAGAAAATTTAGGCATTTAATTAAAACAAATTTAAACCGTCGAACATTGATTGTTAGTGGAATACTGTAATCAGACGACGCCATACTGGAATTTATGTATTTGGTGAGTAGCTGTTTTGGCTGCTAATCTTGCCGATATTATTTCTTCTGTTACTCCAAACTCTTTACTGTTATGATGCCGTGGCCATTTATTTCCCGGTTCCATCTACTTAAATTCTATTTATAAGACTATAGTAATAAATTCGTATTGTTGTTAAATATTTCTTCATTTTGATTTCTTTTAATTTTTTAATATCAGATTACTCAGGGCTAACATAGCGAAGAAAAATGCATGCAATATTCCATTGAGTACCTTTCCAATGAATTCATTCCATCACCACAGGACAGAACAATGCCACTGTGTCTAATATGCATGACTACACTTTCAAATGAAAGCATGCGGCCATGCAAGCTACAGAAGCACTTGGAGACAATGCACTAGGACAAAACAGACAAATCACCAGATTATTTAAGAAAAACTGCGTGATAATTTCAGAACAAGGGAAACATTAAAACAAATATTTAGTGAAAGAGCAGCTAAAGTAGACTAAGGTTTACTTGCATCCTATGAGATTTCCAAGTTAATTGCAAAATCTGGCAAGCCACATAATATTGGCGAGTCATTGATTTTGCCTGCAGTATCTGTTGTGATTTCAATTGTTATGAATCAGAGCGCACATGAAATTATTCAGGCCATCCCTTTGAGCAACTCATCAGTATCGAGACGTATTGATGAAATGGCAGATGATGCGGAAAAACAACTAGTACACAACTACAAGTTAAGAAGTTTTCCCTGCAAATCAATGAATCCACTTTAATTGGTAATGAAGCCCTTCTAATGACATATGTTAGGTTTATGAATGATTATCAGCTCAGTGAGGAAATGCTTTTTGCCCGAAAGCCTAAGACAAACACCAAAGGTGAGACAATTTTTGAAGAAGTTAAGAGTTATTTCAAGGAAAACAACATTCCGCTAGAAAATATAATAGCTTGTGCAACTGATGGTGCTGCTTCGATGGTAGGTAGATACAGAGGATTCATTGCTCATTTAAAAAATGCTGTGTCTGAAGTTTTTTTGCAGACAATGCGTGGATCACCGTCAACATTTGGTTGGAAAAAACTTGGGAGGATGTTTGCATGATGCCCTTGCTATTGTAATAAAGGCTGTCAACTTTATCAAAACAAGTGCACATCAAGATAGTCTTTTTGTCAACTTTGTGAGGAAAATGATGAAGATTTTGAACGCCTACTAATGCATATAGAGGTCCGATGGTTATCAAAAGGAAATTGTCTTCGGCGTTTTGCTGAACTTTGGGACAGTGTTGTACCATTTCTAAGTGATAAGCAGCTTGGAGAACAGATCGTTGCTGCTAAATGTGACATATTTTATCTATCTGATATATTTGAAAAGCTGAAGTTGTTGGGCAAACAGTTACAAGGAAACAACTGTAATCTTGTCTTGCAAAGAGGCCATTGCTGCTTTCCTTGGAAAACTCAAGTTATTTTGGAGTAATATTGGACGTCGTGAGTTCATACAATTTCCATCACTAGCACTCTTGACATAGAAATTCAAGATTATGATATTGCTGTATATGTTGAGCATTTGAAGAATTTGTACAGTGATATGCAATGTCGGTTCAGCGACCTGCTAGAGATGAATATTCCAGATTGGGTGGTGAATCCGTTTGGTGTAAATGCGGTTGATGTTGACATCACATTACAAGAATGTCTGGTTGAGTTGCAGGGTGATATAACAGCTCAAGCTAGATTCAAAAGCGGCAAACAGAATTTCTGGATAAGTAGTGAAATTGCAAATAGGTTTCCACAACTCTGGGAGAAGGCAAAGTTGTTTTTTATCGGATTTCCCACTTCTTATTTGGTTTAATCTGCATTTAATCAAGTTCTTCACCTGCAATCCAAAACTCGTAACCGTCTTGATATTGTAAAGAGAGGTGATCTTCGATTTTCTCTAACAGCAACCAGAAATTCAAAAGCTTGCTAGTTTTCATCAGCCGCAAGGATCTCACTAAATAAAATGACAACAATATTATGGAAATATTTTTTGTTAGGATCATATTTCATATGTATATTATAAATAAACAATATGTATATTATAAACAGGGATTATTTTTTATAAATACACAGTGCGGTTCATAAAGTATCTTTTTTACCAACTAACGGCGACTATGAGGGGTGGGGGCCACAGATGTAAATGAAAATCTGAAGTGGGCCACAAGCAAAAAAAGGTTGAGAAACACTGCGCTAAACTATGTACGGAAAAAGTAAAAAAAAACGTGAAAATTTCGTTAAAAACGACTTTGTGGACAGATTCGACGCGCATTGGAAAGTTGACGGTAGGAAAACAAATTATTTTCATTCTTTTAGGTGTTCTTTGACTCAAGTCCCGGGTTTGTATGATGATTTTAAATATTTTTAAAATGGTCAATTAAAAAGGCACGCCACCTTTCAGCTCTTTCTATGTTATTCATAAGGAGAGAATAAACGCTCCTGGATTCAAACTCGGGCCCACCGCTGTTTAGCCTATTTTTTTAAAATTACGCAACGACAAATAGCTGGATTTGTTTACTTTTGATTGATATCAATTTCTACCAAACATTCTATATAGTACATAATTTTGTGTGAGATTTTTTCTACACTGCACAATCACTGTTACTCATAAGAAATGCATTGAAGGGATTTCTCTGGGCATTATCAAATATTTATCTCGGAAACTATAAGTCGTAGATACGTGCTGTCGCAAATTTCCTCTACCCGAATACATTTTTAATCAACACCTTACAGATCATATAAGGGCTTGGGGAAGCGGTTTTATATCGTTGATTTCCGAGTCAATTTGTGATAATGGCCGACGTCATTTTCGGAGCAATATATTTAAACATTTTTGCTATAAACAAAATACGAATTATAAGATAGTTTGATTACTAAAGGACAATTATCATATACACTTGTATTTGATTTGTGGAATTATATATCAGTTTCATTACATTGTGTTTATCTTGATTTCACCATATACTTTTCTGATAACCAATTATGCAACAGTTATTACAATTTTAGTACAAGAGGTCATTGGAAGAACTAACACTAAGGAATGTATAGTATGTTCGTTTAGTTTGTTTGAGTGTCCAGCCAATTCGCCTCTCTTAGAGCACAAATGGGTATTTCAGAGGGGAAGGGAGGAGGGAAACCCGGTGCCGGCATTTGCCTGCTCTTACGAAGAACACCAGGGGTGTTCGGAACGGAACAGCTGAATTTGCGCGGTCTCCTCAAACCACACAAACCGGGCGACCTTGGAAAAATCCTACTTGCGCAGGATTCGTACCCGTTGCCTTTTCAAGCAGCAGGCGAGTAGCAGCCAGCGTCCTAACCCCTAACCACTACACCACCGGCATCCCCATAATTGATACTTCCAAAAAGGAATTTAAGTTTAGGACAATCGATGTGGAAAAGTACACTCATTGTTTTAGCTTTCTAATTTTTAAACGTTCGGAGATATAAGTAAAACAATCGAAAATTATTTAAAACCTACATCACTTGAGTAATTGTAAAGTAATCTTTACGTTTAAGTTAATTTCTTCGTCGTTAATTACCCATTCTTTTTCACTTACACTTATAATATACGTACCTTATAATGTTATGAATGTAATAACCGGGTTTGTATTTCCAAAGTAGTGGTAACTATGTAAGAAGAGATTATTTAGCTTAGAGCATAACGGCAACAATGCATATCACCTTGATATTCAAGAAATTCGACGCTCTTTTGGAGTTTACATAATTACTTCAGTACAATAAATAATACGACGGTAACGAAAACAAGCAAATGTTCAATTATTCATTGATACTGTGTTAATGAAGTCGAATATATTAATTAAAATTGATGAATTATTTTAAGGCCTTCGAGGACATTTTCTACGAATGCTATGTAGGTTTTTATCTTTAACTCAAATAGAAAAGTAAACTTTATATAAATTTATTTTAACCCCTCAACGCCGTCAGGCGTACTATTAAGTCATGCAAAAACTGTCTAATCGGCCGTCAGGCGTACTATTACGTCATGCGGCAGCCCTAATTTATTTTATCTTTTGACGCTAGAGACTTCTTTAAATCTAATTAACCTATATATATTTTGAAAGAGGAAGCTTTGTACTTCCTATCTATGTTTGTCTTGTATTTTTTTCTCAATTATAAAATATATAATCAACGTTGAATTTTGCGATAGAATTTTCAATTTTGCTATGATATGATGGTGTTTCTCCGTATAAAAGTCGCTTTTAAATGCAGCAAGGAGCCTTTCCTTGGTGTTTGAAATGCAATGTAGGAACTGTGTCAACGTCAAAACAGCTGATTTCAAAATCCAAGGCCGACATTCTTCCGATAATTTAGTGCCACCCCTCAAAGAGAGGCATTTTGTGAGAAGGATTATATCTGTCATAATTTTAAAGACCTTTAGAATTTTATTTTAATCTCGACGAAAATTGCGGGGAATTGAGTATATTTATCTATTTGTAAGTATTTGTTTACATATAATATACGTTTAGTTTTGTGATAGAATTTTAGTTTTTACCACGGATCTACGGATTTTCGGTTTCTAAAGTTGACCCATAAATACTTGAGGAAAGGGAACCCACCAAATTGGGTTCCTTTTCTTTGACATTTGAAAGAAGACGAGGTCTGTTTCCCTCTTCAGATAAGTGCTTCGCTGTTGTGCTAGCAAGGCCAAGGCAGCGATGAAGCGAGTAGGCAAGAAGAGGACACGCCAGCAAAAATCACGAAAAGCTCTTCCATATATTTACACAATAGATTACTAGAAGTGTTTACTAAGCTATAAGGCATTTCTTGCTGAATCCAATTACGCACGTGTAAATTTTCTGAAAATATTTGGGAAGGACCTATAAGCTAAAGTTTTCCGTGTTTTATACAACGTCATATCTCCCTTTCCAATGAACGAAATGCAACCATTTCTTCTATGTGACTTCTGTAATGACTAAGAATTATGACTGTATAACTAAAACGTTTATATTAGAAATAAATCATCTTTTAATAAATCCATAATACTACATTTACTTAAAAATTTCTAGTCAAGACATGAAAAAGTTGAGATTCGTGAATTTTTTTACCTAATTGGTTTAGATAGGTAGACATGCAGAATGAAATAGTTACTAATTTAAGCTATTTTTTATTAAGATTGCACATCAATATCTTCTATAGATTTTCCGGTGCTGAATGTTATATATAAAGCGCGAATGCACGCCGGAAAATTAGCGATTGGTGTACCTTCTCTTCTACTCCAACAATCTTTGTAAATAAAATATTATACGCAAAATAGATATTTACAAATTTCATGTTTTTCTTAAATCCACAAAAAAAATTCAGAAAAATCAAGAGAAAACTTCTCAAGTTATGATTATTTTAATATTTTCGAACGTTTTTGCAACGCAATCCTGAAAATTTAAAAACCTCATCCGGCCGTACGGGTGGGATTTAATAAATCTCCTCCGGGGTTGAGGGGTTAATTAAATCAGGTTTTTTATGCACTAAAAGTTATTAATAAATCTAAAATTAACAAAATTTAATGTCCCACAAAGAAAAATAATTTGGGGCATATAAACGTTGTGTAGTGTAATGTTTAACGAATAAATCTTCATTGATATCTTTCTTTGCCAAATCTTTTATTTGCCCAAAGCAAATTTTTTCTCAGACTTAGTAAACGATAGATTGGTTGGATAAAATTGAATTTATCCTCTAAAAAGACTCATTGTCCGAGATTATAATATATGGTCGAACGACAATTATGGAGCAACAAACATCTCGTTCTCAGACAATAAGTGACAATTAGTCAACTATTTTATCGATGTAATTGAAATCTCGATAGAGATGTTCTTTTATATTGTGCCAGAAATGGAAAAATATTAAGGAGTCAATAAAAATATTATTCTGTTGCGTGCTAACCAAAACTATCTTGACATAGGTTTTCCATCACTGCTCTAGCTTATTGACTAAATAGAATCGAATTCATTGTGAACAGTTATTATTATTATATCAGTTTTATTATTTATACAAAGTCAATGTTTGCCCAAAAACGTCTTAAGTCCCGTACCAATTACAAATATACTGCAAGTAATTATTAAGTTAATGACGGAACATATTTTTGTTTACTTATTCTTATCGATCGAAGAAGAAAACTGACTTTTGTAGACAAAAATTTAGTCTGCGTCAGCTCAGATAATATATGAAGACTTGGTGATGGTGTTTGGCGAGTAAAGTTAGCTGAGAAATAGGGATCCCAATCGATCCACGGCAATAAGGTAAATGTTGTTGTAGAGGATGTTCTCAGGCGAGAAGTTTTAACAAAATTTCCAGGCTGAATTTTTCTCTCCGAAACTATAAGTCGTATTTATGGGGTCCCGCGGACTTTTTTTGAGGTAAATGTTGTCCTCTATCCGGTTAAATTGTTAAATGGATACCTCATATAAGAGCATGGGAGGGAAAAATATGGATTTTTAATTGGTATTTGGTGATCGAACCGTCTTAGCGATCGATGTACACAAAATATGTGATGTTATGCTTGGGATTTTCTCAAATTTTTATCTCCGAAACTATAAGTCGTAATTATGCGGTTTAGCGGACTTTATTCTGGTAAATGTTTTCCTTTATCCGAATAAATGTTTTTATCTATACCTTACAGAACATAAGAACATTGGATAGAAAAATATGGCATTTTATTGCTGCTTGACGGATGCCATTTAACGAGATACGACTATAAATGTATTTAATTGCTTATATAAAGTGGAAGTTCTAATTGATAGATGCAATTCAAAATCACAATTGGGAATACATTTTAATAAGGATCACTCGCACTTAATTTCATTAAAATCCGTTCAGCGGTTAAGGAGATGAAAGTTACGACAGACAGACGGACAGAGGCGACGTGCACATAAGGTGTTCCGCTACTACCGCTTCTCTGATAAAGAACGCATAAAAAGTAGATTTTAAAAAATGAAAAATTTCAGCTCCCATGCTTTTAAATAGAAGTCGGTAATCTGTATTGCAATAGCATCGATTTAATTCTTTTTATTAGAAATCGATTTCAACCAACTACATATACATTTGATGACGTCATAACTAAAACTCGATATATCGCATAAAAAATACATTACTCCTTTCAGTTATGAGGATTAATTAATATATTGTAATAGCCTTGATTTAGTACTTTTAAGGAGAATCAGTGGATTATATTATAATGTCATTGATTTTAAACTTCGATGTAAACTTATGATCACGCCATTATACTAACACGCAATTTAGCAAAACGTAAAAAATGTGGTGTTTCGTAGTTTTTCGAGAAATTTTTTACTCTTTTTTAGTATTAAATATCATGACGTCATAACTATCTCGGGATTTTTTAATCCAAATAAGTGCTAAAGGCATGAATGGTGACGCCAAATTCCTAACACAAAAAATATTCTAATTTTTCCATAAATTTTAGTGCAACATAGGCTATTGTCTTAGTGATGGCTATTCTCATTGCTATTGCAAGACGATCTGAGCCACGGAAGTTGAAATACTAAAAGTTGGACGCAAGCCGATTGCCAGAACATTCCGAGTGTCCCACGGATGTGTAAAAGTTTTGTCAAATTTACTCATCAAGAGATGATCTTAGGTCAATGAAACTTGGCACACCCCTTGCTCTGGGTTCTAGGATTTGGGCAAGGGGATGCCAAGTTAGTGTGTTGCTGATATTACTCCATTTCGGCAGTGAAATCAATTTTTGTCACGGAGGCCCATGCTAATTTTGGAAAAAAAGATTTTTTTAAAAATTCGCGAGAGAAAAGTTGAGTTCGGGAGTTTTCGACCCCGCTAATTTAAAAAATGAAATCAATTGTAACCCCCGCCCCACCCCTATGAGAATTTCTTTTACAATATTCATAAAAAAAACCCTGCCTTAGGGGTCGAAAATCTTTTATGAACATCGCTTTATTTTTTCTCTTAGGGGTAATTAAAATTGATTTCATTTTTTAAATTAGCAGGGCAAAATCAGCAACACACCATCTTGGCCTTACCCTGGTTTATTTACGAGTTTAAATCTTGGTATATGGAGATTTTTTTGACGCTCTCGCATTATGCAAGCACCAACAACTTGTATATTGTAATAACTGATGTACCCGGCGTTGCAATTTAATCGGTTTTGTTTCTGTTCTGAATTTTCTGCTGCCCCATATGTTGCCATTATTTTAGAGTTTGACTTCTTTTGATCTAAACGTGGTCTTCTTATTCGAGACATTATGAATGTTGATTTTTTGGTTTATAGGATGTTAATAACTTTTGAGTACTTCACGAATTCAGTCTTCCGATTTTAGCTAATTAAAATCAAACTTGGGCCCTTGGGTTGAGATGAAAATTTGCGTATTTCTCTTCCTTTTAATATAAAAGAGCATCATATCAAGTTTGGTCGTTGTAGCCCGTTCTGTTTTCGAGTTTTTAGATTAAGAGACAGATAAACAAACTTTAGAAAACATGAGATAAACTTAAAACAATCATTTTTACTTTCTCCATATACGAAGTATAGACATTTGGACTATTTTCTCTATGCTATCTCTGGGTGTGTGTCTGTAACCGGTGCTCTAACTCAAAAACTATTAATCAGGTCAGCGAGATATTTTATATTTAACATTTTCGTTAAAGGAAGAAGTGCTGATTAGTTTTTATCGGTCAACCGGAAGTGGGTGTTTACTTTTGTCACATTTTTTGATAAATATTTGGTAAATGTAAAAAGTATAGGAATAAAGGTTGTAGGAAATTTAATTTTCTACAACGTTTGTTCGAAACATTTTCCCATATAATGCCCTGTTGAAGAGATATTTTAAAAACGAAATTTTTTAGCTGCCACAACCTCACCACCTACCGCTGACTATTGTAAACACTTGACGCTCCTTTTTATTCTCTTATTTGTTGGAGCTTCGGGGTTATATTCAATATCATAAGGTTACGGTTTGAGTTTATTTCAGTTCTTTGCAGTCTTTAAATTTTTCTCGCAGTTCCTTGAAATATTTATTATCATTAACTTATTTGGAATTATTAGAAATATTACTGGTATGTGGTGACATCAGATTTTTTATTGGAGAATTAGTTAAAATGAAGAATAATCAAATATTGATACATATTTTTATTTATTCTGAAAGATTTAGGTGATCGACCTTGACTTCTTATAAATTTTATAAAATCCACAAAATTCGTATTAATTGGGTCTTTTGTTGTACGTAAATCTCCAGTTTTAAAATTATCTGTTATGCGTATGTGGATAAATAGCTTTAGGTTTTGTTTATTCTATTTAATGTTTCTTATCAAGTTAAATTTCAACTTGTATCTCTTACAATGCAGACTGAGGCAAATAACTTTCATATCAACTTCGTTTCAAAATTCATATTTTCTCTTTCCACAGATCAGGAATATCATATTTTGGAAAGTCCTTGTTTAAAAAAAAACAACATGAATGTAGATTAAATTCCATTTTACCTAGTTTTTTTCAGCCGTTTTTACTCAGAAAAGTTGGTTTGGTTTTCTCGTACGTAGGCCATTTGCACGTAAAACCTGTAATACCGCTGTACCAGTTTGGATGCAATTCGGGTTTTTAGATTTATATCAAAGCAGAAGACGAGAATGACATACTTAGTTGAAATCATCCATTCATGGCTGGATCTTTACTGGAATCAAATATTTCAAATTTTAATTCCTAAATCTCTTGAGAGAAACTTGCCAATTATATGACACGCCTCTTGTGTGCATTACTCTTACTTGTTAATCTAGGTATTAGGTTAGTTTCTAGAATTTTTCCTGGTTGTGTTTTCAGGGAATGGTCATTCCCAAGACTTGCTTGCCTATACGTAATGACTTACCTTAGAAGGTCCTCCTATTTCAGTTTCCCATTATAGAAATTTAGCTGAGAAGAGATGTAGAAGAAGGTAGTAGCTTAGTCTCGCATAAATAACGATCATCATCTTTCTATCCGCGTTTCTTGATTGTTGGGTATTGTCATTATTTTTCCTCCCAAATTCTATTATTTTTTTGGGCGAGCAGCGAAACCGGATGAGAGTGAAGTCACGACGATGAGCAATCGGTGGCTTAGATAAGCCCTCAGTGATTCGGTTCTAGCTCGTGAGTCATTGTTTTGCTGTTTTCAATATTAAGATTTTTGCTGCTTTTTTATCCTCGAGGAAGCTTTGCGTCACGTTCACGCTGCTTTGTCCGAAACGTCATCTTTTTATGGATGCTTTTGGAGCTGAAAATTGACGCTTTTGTAGCTTATTTTAATTAATCTAATCGTAAGTCGATGAAGAGGTATTTTTATTAGACCTACCGTTTTATTTCGTGATAGTCTTGAGTACAGTAAGCCTTGCGTAATTGCAATGTTCGGTATGAGGTCATTTTTACGCAGACATTTTTTTGTTTAAATTGCAGCTAAATGCTGTCTTTAGAGAATTTTTGTTGAATTTTGAACAGCAATTTTATTTATAATACCTACAATTTTTATTATTTCCAAGGGTGATAAAGTTGTTTCAAATTGAAAAATTTTGGTCTTCGTGGTCAGTGCTTGATTTAGTATGCCACTCGTTACATTATACCTCCTCATAATGGGCCTATTGTTTGTTTTCGAATAAACATTGGGATGGTTTACATTCTTTCATTAAAAAACATCAACATTTTTATATTGGTAGTGTTAATATTATCAGCGAGAAATATAGGCTCCTAATCTGCGCAGTTAAGTACAGGTTTCCCTCTCTTTATGCGGGGGTTGCATTCCAGGAAAGTGACGCATAAAGCGAATTCGCATAAATAGAACCCATATTTACATAAATAACACCATATTTACATGTTAAAAATAGGGTTGCGTTTCACAAGCAATCCTAACTCCCCTCCAAGACAGAGCTCTTTCTCTCCATAACGACTTCTTATGCGCTAAATACAAAATTAAAACAATTAACGCTGTAAATTATACTCGCCAATAAAAGGAAGCAGACGAATACAAGTGGTGGTTGTTGTGGGTGACATAATAGTGTAGGTTTAAAGTGCTGGAGGGTTGTCTCGGTCCAACCCAAGTTCCGCGGGCAAAGAGACAATACTTCTCAAGTATGATCAAACAGAATCACAAGACGTCTCCGTCTCTTCTTCACTCTACAATATCCTCTCCACTCTCATCTCTTTTACTCTAGTACTAATACGCACAGCATTAGAGGCAAAGAGAGACTGAGTGATCGCCTTGTGGTGTAGTGAACTTTCATTCATTTGTATTGCACTGGCCGCGTAACCGCATAAGAGCGAATCAGAGACGTATAAAAAGAAATTCCGGTAACAATAAGTTTGTCGCATAAAGCGAACCCGCATAAAGAGAGGGAAACCTGCACGCATCCTACTTGCGTCACGTACATACGTAGTATAAATAAAATAGGTATATTTTAAGGCACCTGGAACTTAGTACATAGCACTCCTACTTTCCCCTATGCCAAGAGTAGACAAACTACGGCACACTTTTCTTCGCTGGAGCATTTTAACGGTCTTGTTGCCGGAAATAGGAACGGCGAGGGGTTCATGACTTTGATCAGTAACTCAATCAAGTTTATGGTATGATGTGGTAAAGGGCAAATGTTTGAAATTGAACCGTCAAGCTATTTGTTTTCTTGCGACAGTCGCTGACAGGACGAATAACTGACCAACTACATTTCTGGATTTGGAGTAGCGAAAAACAAGAAAGTATTTCTCTTCCTTATTATCCATATTACTGCTGTGTATACCCTACAGCATCACATTTCCGATAAACCTGAAGGAAATCTTCGTCAATGTTCGTGGTCTTTTCTCCGATTTAGATTAAATTCTGTTATTATATGCAGATCTAATCGGGCACTTAATGATAGCTTATTGCCTTATGACATGAACTCGTCGTTATGGATGTTGAAATCATCTTTAAGTGCAGGCCATCCTATCCTAAAACCGTGCACTAATAGCCAACTTAACTTTGTTATTACAACCTGTTTTACGTTGGATAGTAAGGAAATATACGCCATAAATTGCCAGTCGATCGTGATCTTAGCTTCGTTTGTTGCAAACCTGTGTAATCGCGAGCAGTGACGATTTTATAACTATGAAAGAACATTTTTATTTTTCTGAGGAATAAATCGGAGCGAAAATAAGAACAAGGGATCGGTATATTCCGGATAATTGTCGATGCAAGGAAGAGTATCAATATCCAGGAGGATAAACGAAGTAAAAAAAGGAGTCTCGAATCGCGTCATTTCCCTTTACGTTCCTTGATGGATGTCGGGCATCATCCGGGTGCAATCGCGCGAAAAATCAGCCATTTTTTTTCGCGGAATACCAACATCTTCAAACATCAGAATGTATGGCCACTATGTCACCATTCTTTCCTTTTTCACGAGACATCGAGTTCTGACGCTTGAAAAACAATCCGTCCTCCCCCTCCATCTCTATCCCGCCTCTTCCCTCTACCTCCCTTCCCCTTTCCATTTTTCCCCTCATACTCCACCCCTCCCCATCCTCACTTTCTGCTCTTCGGGCTGCACTATTCCATTCGAAAAATGCGCGAATCGTGCTTCGCCTCCTCACCCCTTCCATCTCCATATAATATATGTAACGCATAGAAAATAAACGGCGCAATATACATCGCACAAACTTTCTCATATACGTACAACATATATACGTTTTGTCGACTGTGTACGCGTATAAAAGAAAAGCGCTTATAAATCAAAGTCAATATTTTAATGTAATTAAGTAATGTAATTAAGTAATTTTTTGGGACATATGGCTTAGTTAGTGACATCAGGCTCTACGATTGGATGGATTTTAATCAAAAACCTTATATCCACGTCATAGGGCTTAGGGTAAGGTAGCTTAGCGTACATTGTAATGCCACTGTACGCCATATAGCGATTTTAAGAGATATATGGCTCACGTAGTATTATTTGCGACATCTGGCTCTACAATTGGATTGATTTTAATCAAATTCTCTCAAGCCATTTTTGAGTAAATAAATATTTCAAAAAAATCGCCAAGAATAAACTACCCTTTATTTTTGTGCAATATAATTTTTATAAAAAAGGTAAAAAGGGTCTGCAAAAGATGATATATTGCACAAAAAGGAGATATCATTCGATTTTATGTACAGCGAACGGGCCGACAGACAGACGGACGGCATGGCGAAAACCACTTTTATGGACTCGGGAACACCTAAAACGTGTACCTCCATCAAAATCTCGAAGTCAAATTTGTTCACGATTAAAATACTTTCTCAATATACTACGTATATGAGAAAGTAAAAGACGAGCGTAGTAGAGCGAAAAATCACTCGAAATTCAGGGGGGAAAAAGACGAAGGTAGACACGTCACTACGTTTCGCGAATTTGGCTTTAGCGACGCTCCGTGGAAACATTCCGTGGATCCTCCCTAAGTTTAACGTTGCCCTCCATCTCTTGCACCCCAGTCTCCATTTTCCACCTATTTTCCGATCTCACCAGTTTTTTTATTTCGCAGCTCCGTTATCTTTATGTATGAGAAAGAAGCCGCTGGTTAGAGGGATGGATAGAAAGGGAAGATGCGATGGGATGGGGCCGAGTGAAGGAGGGTGGGAAAGGATGGAGTATCTCTAGGAGAGAGGGAACATCCCTCAGCCAGCGGGAGCGAATCTGAAGGTTTTTGAATGAGGGTGTGGGGAGTGTAGACGGTTTATGGGGAGTAGAGAATGGGAAGAAGTGGCTGGTATGGGAAGCTCTAGGAGTGGAAAGAAAGGACATCATTAATCTTTGTCTCTTTGCCCATCAGAGTGAGCGGGTAGAGAGGGGGTTTGAGGGTAGGCGTGTTCTTTAACTTTCGACGGAGAGGGAATTGGGCCTTCTTCAAGAAGTCGTTTCTCCCGAAGGCTGTTTGCGTGCTTTCGGAATGTTTTATCATTTTTTAAAATCAAGGGGTATCGATTCATGACGGATTGCCCGGCGTATGCTTCTTTTGGCTCTTAATGTTTCATTAAAAAAACCGATCGATAAAAATATTTTTGCCCGTTTCTTATGGAATGGTATCGCTCTTTATAAAATGGTTTTAGCGATCTTTATTCGATTCCGCGTGTTTTTATGTTTTGCGAGAAAAGATGCCAGTTGCATTCCAACACGTCTTTCCGTCGTATTCCTTTGCCTTACTATTGATCATATGTCAATCAAGGTATACTTTTATTGAATTATTGATGTATCAAAATTGGATTTGACTGTTTTCCTTTATTATTCGTAATTACACGTATAATAACCGTAATATTCCCTCCCCTATATATAATTTCCCAAGTGTTCGTCCCTATGTATCCCAGGAACTGTTTGTCGTAGAGAAGTGCAGTAAACGACATTTTGTTTCTACCAAATAGGAGTCCCCACGAAAACTGTTTTCTTGATGCAAAATGGTAACCGTTTAAAATGTTGAAAAAATTGTATTTCGGAAACAGTACATTAGAGAAAAAACTTGGAACAAAAAATTTGCATCTTGATAAGAGGAATTTCGAAAAATTATTTACAGCATATCGAGGCGCACAGCGCCGAGGTCCCTGGAGTGAGCGGAGGGCGGGGTTGACGAGCGTAGCGCTTAGGGGCAGTGGGCCTAGTAAATAATAATTTTTTCACAATATAATCGTGTTACTTATGAAAAAATTTTTATTCTCAAAACATGAACTTAATATTTTCACAAAGAGTTCTGTTTCATGAGTTAGAGACCAAATTCTCATGCTCAGAATGCTACAAAGTTGCTCGCCAAGCTGTTAAAAAATTCCATTCTTATAAAATGGAGTATATTCATCGAGTTTCATACATCTGACAGCTATCAGGAATAATGTTGCAGGAAAACTCAGGTGAATTATGGCAGCCAATGAACTAGAAACTACAAGATCGGTACGCAGTAGAGAAATTACATTTGCTGTTACCTCGTGTAGTTGCCTAACATTGCAACTTCGAGTAGATGATGAAATATGGCGTCGTTCGACAACTTGCTGAGGTAATTGGATTCAAAAACTTACCATTCTTTGGTGAGAAATGGGAGGGATTTATATTCCCTTCCAACCAATTTTTTTACATTTATCCAATCCTCTTAACTGCCATTTTCAGGAGGGAGTCATCAATTCATCCACTCATAAACTCTGAGGCGAAGAAGTTAAAGCTCATAGAAATGGTTTTGAAATGCTCCCCTAGTTTACTTACGTTCTCAGGACGTCTGAAAAATTTATTCGCCGACGTCGAACTGGCAATGTGCCAGGCAAGTTCAATACTTAAACATGTAGTAGTAGTAGTACATACTCGCCATCACTTCTCGTATCAAACCCTTGTCCGAACCGCAATCTTACTACGAGCTCCTTCTCTATTCTTCAAGAAACTTTGACAACATAAGTCCTATGCGCACAATACCCGATAAAGTCGAATAACATCTCTAGAAATAAACATTTGATTTAAGCAAAACTTAGATTGAATAAAGAAATAAAACGGCAAATATTTCCGAGATTAAAAGTTTTCTCTTGTATTTCTTATGTCGTGCGCGCTTAACGTATGTATCCTTAAACTTGTTCAGTACTATTGAAGCTAGATTTAGATTAACTATTAAGTTTCCTATATAATTGCCTTAGATTATATTATTCGAATCGGAAGCTATTTCAAAATTGGGCGACGTTTCTCACAAAAGGTAGTTTTGAATTAAGTGCCAAGATTGTATTGAAAACAAGATTGCGTTATCCTTTCTATACCATATATGCAGCCTCCGAAATTTTTCGTGTGTAATTTTAAATCACTCTGCCTTGGTTTAAAATGTATGCCGTTAATCTTTAAGAGTAAATATTGTGATACTATCAAACAAAACTAATTAGTTTCTATACCAATAACAAATCTAAGCTCGAAATAGTCCTATTTACTCATTTGTTTTTTCCATTCAGCAGTATTTATGGTGTTCCATATGGTGTCACTCAAAATGTCTGTATTGATGATTGAAATAATTAATGTTGCCTTACTGCTTTTATATTAAATTCGTTTAAAACAGAGAAATGTGATCTTTTTAAATTGCTTGCGTCTTAAAAATATTTTAACGTTTTGATTGCCGAATTGATGGGGTCATTTTCTCTTATGGTAGCGATTCGATTTCGGTTCAGCTTTTCTCGTTATCTTAAATCATTGCATGCATAAGAAGTTTCTTGAGTGTAAGACGTTAAGTAATTTTATTAAGGATTATAATGTTACCTTAAAAGATTAAACGCAAAGTAAGTGTATTTCATTCAATATTTGGGACGGATATTGTGTGAGAGTAGTAGATTGCGAATGTAATGCATTGTTTAAGTAATATAATTAGTTAATACGAGAATGCTAAGGAAAGCACTCTGACACCAAATAACTGACGGTATATCCTCGTAATCAAGGAAGAATTTTTTTCAAACTAATGATTTTTTTGCCTTAAAGTTCTGAGTCGAATGCAACAATTTTTTTTTGTCTTCGCGTAAGAGTAGACTACATGAATTTATAACAAATTCCTTCGATGCGCATCTCTTTTATATTTTTCACAGGATTTTTTAAAATTTCCTCCTTGGACCAACGTTTTTGTTACGTCTGGTTAAGGAGCCGAGGAATACACATTTTCATTCCTCCAATCCTTCCTCGACCTTTTAACAGCGGCCCCTACCTTCCGGCCGGGCCTCCCAGAGGTCCCCGATGACGAGATGCCCTCTCTTATTATTGGTCGGCAGGGACCCAAAGAGGGAACTCGTGTTAAGGAGCACGAAGGAATGGAGGTTCGGCAGGGGAAAAAGGCGGAAAGTAGGGTAAGGTTGGGAAGCGAGGGAAAAGGGTTTTCGGAGTTTCGGGTGTAAGACCTCGGGCCGCTCGTTCCCAGACGTCTTCATTATCTCCGCCTAATGCTCATTTGCTGTTTATCGCCACCTTTCACGAGGCAGAGAGTGAGAGAGAGGAAGAGAAAGAAAAAAAGATGGTTATGAGAGGAAGTGCACGTTACCCTATGCTGCACAGCCACGGCCTCGGCGAGTCCAAAACCTACGCCGAGTTCGATCTTAAGTCTGCTAGTAAGGATAGGAGGGAATGGAGTGAATGAGAGGCGGAGGTGGTTTTAGAGAGGGAGGGAGGAAGGGAGAGAAAACTCTCGAGAAGAGTCTTGTCATTCCCTCGCGTCTTCTCACTTCCACGCTCTCCCCTCCACCTCCCGTTCCTTTTGTCTCCTCTCTCCTCTCCTCCCCTTACGTACCGAAATCCCTCCCTCCAGTTCGCCTTCTCCTCCGGTTCGCCGTTCCTCTCCACTAATATGTCACGCCGGGTGATTAATGTTGAATTTATGAACTGACACGGGAGTTTCTTGGCGAGGTTCGAGAAACCTTTCCTCCACCCTCCCCCACCGCAGGAGTCTTATTCACCCCGCGGGTCTCTTTTCCACCCCTTTCTTCTCCTACTCTCGCGCCCGTATTCTCTTTCACTTCTAACCCCTGTCCACCCCCAAAACCTCCTCCTTGGCTCCATCGCCACCCCCGAACCATTTCTATAAAGGAGCGAGAGATAAAGAGAATGAAAAGAAGTAAAGTGATGGTGAAGTAAAGAAGAGAGAGAGGGGAGGAGATGAAGAGTGAGAAAGACTGAAACAGAAAATGGAGAGGAGTAAAGAGACAGTGGGAGAGAGTAGAAGAGGTGGGGAGTGGAAGAAACTGGGAGTATGGGAGAAAGAGTGAGGTTGTAAGGAATAGTGAAAGAGAGATTGAGGATTAGAACATGGTAGGTTTTAAAAATAGTGCAGTAAAAGATCCATACCTCTGCCCTTTGACGTCGCTCTTCCACTTCCCAATCTACCGCCTTACCCTTATCACCTTTTCGCTCCCTCCCTCGATTCCTGCGGCGTCGAGATATGGAGCCCTTTGGGAAAGGGTTGAAGCTGGCAGGGCAGTTCTCCGTGCTGAAGCGAGATAGATATTTTTTCCGGCGGGCTCGTTTTGTTGAGGCCCACCACCTTATTTTCGGCGAATCGGTGTGATTCATACTCCTCCGAGAGGGGAGAGAGAGGTTTCCAAAAGATTTTGATGCGGTGCTCGGTCCTTTGGTTGTTTTATCCGGTCTGAAAATGCGCCACCGCACAATTTTTATTACGGTTGCGGAAGGACGTTTGGGAATCGACGCGGAGGTTATTTTCGGAAGGTATTTTAATGGTTTTAGATTATTTTTGAAGATGGATTAATCGTTGGTTAGTGAACGCATACGTTTCTTGGGAAAGAGTTCGCTTGAATTGTGACTTTGGTCGATGTCGTCTTATTTTTTGTTTAAAGTTAAAATGTCGTAATGTGGTTTCTTTCTGGAGTTATTTTCAGATTTTTTGTAACTTGAGACTCTGGTTGGTGCATAATTAATTCGACGAGGGATTGATAAAGCAGTTAGTCTGTTTAAAGCCGACATCGGTGATAAATTACAGATAAATTTTATTTCATGGAATATCAAGTTTTGTGCAGCAAAAAGAAGTTGCGCTTCTTTGTTTTCTGTTGTTACAGACAAAATCTGTACCTATTTGATGTTGAAGTATGTATTTATAAAAATTGAGTTGCGAAGCATAAAATAAGAAAATGGCTACATTTGTAGGAGTTACATGGTGTATTAGAACATTTGAATATATGTTAATGTGAAATACTTAAGTAAATAGGAATTTGAATACAAAATATTCAATAGATAATGAAGGTGCATGTAAAAAATGAATTCGTTCAAACTGGCATAAAATGAAGGATTTTCAAACTATAATTAATTAAATCCATTTAATTACCCCATTAAGTTAAATGATCGCATTGATTGACGACTTTAAATGAACGATATATCAAACTTAATTTTTCAGTCTGCAAGCCATCTTATTCTCCAAACGGGAATAAAATACATTTGACCTAAATAAAAATTAAAATCGAAGAATGTTTTGAAGCTTCTTTTAAAATGTAGGTACATGCGCCGTAAATTTGCCGAGGAGGACAACAGGCACTCGCAAGAAGAGTTTGGACAATATATCATCGCTAGGAAGACGAGAGATGGACTCGAAAGAGATGAAAAATGGAATATCAGCTGAAGTGGACGTACTTGCCACTGACTCGATAAAAGCTGCAAGAACACAATGGCCGTAAAAGGCTCGGAAGAGTTTTTTTGAGTATGGAGGCGGAAGGAAGGAAGAAGATGGGGAGAGGATGAGGGGGAGTAAGGATAGAAAAGATGGTACGAGAAAAAGTGTGTTAAGGCGCCAGGTGCCAAATTAAAAAAAAGAACAGTGATGGATATGTCAGGGCATAACTCCCAGTCTTACATTCATCGTGCTTGCATATAAAATTTTAGTTTTCCTTTTTTATTCGCTCACTTATCGAAAATTGCGGAACAATGCAGTGCTTGATGATAAGGAAATGCGAAACCGAGTGAACTATTATATATGATTGCGATTTTTAGCATGCAAACGGGAGGTAATGGACAAAGAATGGTTTACTTTAGAATATTTAAGATATACGATGCTTCAGGATGTACTCTCTTTAACGTCAAACCGCGCGGAAATGGTTGTTGAGAGTTTGTACTTTGTTTCTCCTTCAAGAATATTTGGTTGATCGACACGCCATCCACTCACTTTAAAGGCGTTGGATTAGCAGCGAGTGGCGAAATAATAGCGTTCACAAAACAGGCCGAATCAAATCAGCGGCCATAATGTGCTTGATTATGCTAAGCGAGCGTAACAATTTTTATATTTTGGTTCGCCTGTGGTCAAGCCAAATGCCTAGAAAGGGATAGGTTGAGGCATGAAAATCGATAAGGAAATCTAGTTTTTTTTTCTTCCACTGCCCACAAGCACGCAACTAACTGGTTAATATGAACCAATGCGGAGTCGTTGTCCACTACACCACGCCCAATTGAATAAATAATACATAAACCTGGTCGTTTGTTGCATTTTATTTTATATAGGGATTTAAAAATTGTGACGAAAATCACAGGGGTGATAAAATAAAACCATTTTAGAGATTACTTGTAAGTTTAACGTTCGATAAGGAAGGGCATTAGAATAAATTATCTGATTGGAAAATAATTGCTCGTGTCTGGTGAACTGTTGTCATCGCACGATTTTTCATTAATTCATATATATATATACAATACTATATATATATAATTTGATTATATCGGTAAATTATTTAACGGAATTTTTGGGTCCCGCGGGCTCCTAGATGTGGGTGGAAATACCGCTGTCCAATTTCTGCATTCACTTTGCGTACGGAAACCCGACGTCTCCGACCGAATAAATTCGAAATTTTCTAATTAACCAAGCAAAAACAACAGTTCGCTGAACCATCTCGGTTCATAGATGTTATACGCTAAGCTTTAACCACGTCTACAAACAAACAATGGAGCGAGTTTAACCGGAGTCCTAAATCGGTAAAACTGCTTCATTGTACCACGTTACGATAATTTCATTTCTCCTATTATCCTAAAAAACGAATTTTCCACATTGCTGGGTATCGTTATTGAATCCTGATTACAAAAGCAAGGAAGGAAATATTTGGTCAACATTTGATGCGCCTTTGCAAGATTAGCGAAAAAATTATGCGTCGCAAAATGGAGGCAACGGGTTTCGGTTTACGGCATGCAAATGGCGACCGCCGCTTTTAAAGATCACGATATAAAACTACCGCAGTTCTAGCATAAGCTCATTATATACCATTACCCCCAGAGTAGGAATAAAATAAAATTCGCCGTTTTTATTAACGAAGGCGGAAGTTTTTGTTTTGCAACGGATACGTCTTTGGATATCTTGTTTCATCCCACTTCCATTATGCCGCAAAGCGTCCTCTGCTTTCGCGAATTTTTAGCATTCCCAGTCTTTGCTCCGTCTCATATTTCATACCCTCTCATTAATTGTCTTTTGTGTATTCGTGCATCTGCTATCTTGGACGCTCCTCCTCCTCCTTTCTTTCTCTTTTATTTTTTTCCTCTCTCTCTCTCAGTAATTTTACTTCGGATAATTTCACTCATTTGTTTCTGAGTGGGAGATCATCTCTTCCCTTCTCCTTCCCCTAGTGCTGTTGGCGGTTGTTGATGAGGGATGTACGAATTCCTCTCCTTTCTTCCCATCATTCAGAACGGGCCCGCTATGGCCTGTTGCCCGTCTGAGAAAAACCTCGCGGGGACCCCCAAACCCTTTTTTCCCCTCCCTTTCTCTCCTCCCATCCTTTCTCCCACCGAAAAAAGAGAAGAATATATTTACTTTCATAAGAATGGCTAAGTGCCAGATTGTAGAGGTCATTACAAGGTTTCATGCGAGTTCACAATCTTGAATAAATGAGATAATCCCATGTTTCCCTCGATCTATTTCATTTCTCTCTCTATCTCTCCTGTTCACCCTCGAATTTTAGTCCCCCTTCCTCAGACCTCTCTCCGAATTATCTTCTTTTCCTGATAGAACTTTTCGTTTGATTTAAAATGTGGATTCCGTAATAATCACGCCTGTTTGGTTTTCATGCCGATTAGTTTTTTGAACCTTATTAGCGCGCGTAGCTGTTTGCAAGGGTCAAAGATTAGCAGTAATCATTGAGCCAATTACAATACTAATCGATAGAGGTGTTGTACCAAATTATTTTTTCAACAGAGGAAATTTTTTACACTGCATCAATAAAATGGTCGCGTTGAATAATCTGGGTAGAATTGATGCAAAAGATGTGATTTGTCGTTTCAGACTATTTTTACTTTCTCCATATACGAAGTATAAAGTAGGTATTGTTTTCACGAAAAAATCGAATTTGAGATTTCAACGGAAATACATGTTTTAAAGTTCCCTGAACACGTTTTAACTATTTTCTCGATGATGTCTGGGTCTGTGACCGGAATATTGTGGGTGCTCTAACTCAAAAACTATTAATCAGATTAACACGAAATTTTATAATTGACATTTCTATTAATGGCACAAGAAATGATTAGTTTTTGACAAAAATCGGTCAACTGGAAGTAGGTGTTTACTCTTGTCACATCCACTTTTTATATATTTGCTTTAATATTTGATAAATGTAAAAAAGTATAGGAATAAATGTTGTAGGAAATTTAATTTTCTACAACCTTTGTTTGAAACGTTTTCCCATATAATGCATTGTTGAAGAGATATTTTAAAAACTAAATGTTTTAGCTGCCACAACCACATTACCTGCCGCCGACTATTGTAAACACTTGACGCTCCTTTTTATTTTCTTAATTGTTGGAGCTTCGGTGCTATATCCAATATCATAAGGCTACGGTTTGAGTTTATTTCAGTTCTTTGTAAAGTCTTTAAATTTTTCTCGCAATTCCTTAAAATGTTTATTATCATTTAACCTATTTAGAATTTTTAGAAATATTACAGGTATGGAGAAAGTCACGTGGTGGCCACATCAAATTGTTTTCTTCGTAGATTGGTGATATTTTATTGTAACCTTTATCACCATATCAGTTGGAAGATTTTGTGAATTTTTAGAGGTTTATAAAGATTACTCATTATATTCGATACACTCACCATTCAAACAACATAATATCTTTGCGCAGTTTTAGCAGAATATTCTTTCGCAGCGGTGCATAGATATACCTAGTTAAAATGTATTATTAGCAAATATCAACAGTTAAAACAAAATCCGAAACATTTTTGCACATTTTGCCTATGAATATACCTAGTTTCAGAATTATAGAAATGAATAGGTGTTCTGATGACCTTCAGCTAAAACCTCTCGAATACTCCCAAAATTTCTCCCTGAATCAATCTTTTAGCTTAAAAATACATGTTTTTTCCTTTTTTATTTTAAAGCTTCGCCCTTTTCTTTCTTCAGTTACAGTGCGTTTTCCGAAAGAATTATTCAAGAGTGAGTATTTTGAGAGAGTGACCTCAATAGGGCTGTAGGGAGCCCGTCCATTCCTATACAAAAAGCCCTTGACACGCGAATCGACTGGACTGGAATGTTGACACAGTATGGAGATCGGTCTTGTGACTACTGTCAGACCAGAACCTTCTCCAACTCTTTACAAACCGTTCTGGTCCGTTCTTTCGCCGAACGAACCGCGGGCACGAGCTCAGGGACTGACCTTCCCGTAAGACCGACGTGAATAGACCATTTAATTCTCTCACCTGTCACTTGATCACTCCGAGATCTTTTTTAGCGCGGTGTTTCAGTATAACCTTACCAATCTATCAGAGAGATCCTCCGAGCGAAGGCGGCTCGCAAGCGGCCGGTGCGATCCAGTCGTCTCGCCAGCTCCATCCTAGCAACCCTCGACCGTGCTCCAACCACTCTCGCGGGGCCACTCTCCATGAAACATGAGTCTAACGCGTGACAAAATCACGCCCATCAATCCATCGGCAACCCTCGTATACAAAGCGGCCTTGACAGGTCGTTTTCGTGGGATGCGGGGCAGTCAAAGTCATTCCGCGACCCTCCTCCGACATTTTTCCTCTCTCCCCACCCTCTTCATCTCCTTCCTTTCAACCCCCCGCAAATCCTCTCAATCTGGACACGTCGACGAATAAACGACCCAGTTAATGCCTAGATGAGGGCGAGAGATTGACGCTCGGGGTAATGAAGGGTCTTCAAATAGCAACCGGTGACCTCTATGCTTCGCGTGCGTTTTTACCGTGAAATTGGTTGGCTACTTATCACCGAGCAAAAGACTGATTTCCGCGTCCATCTTGTTAGTTAACATTCCCATCGACCAAGGTTTCCAACCGTTCATATGGCTGCGCGCACGTGTTATCACTATTGGTTCAAATGAATGGTTATGACACAATCTGTCGCTGTGATCTTTCTGAAATAAGGTTCTTGTGGTAATGTTATTTTTTGGTTTTAAATTACCAAAGTTTAGTAAGCTTAGCGGAAAAACTTTAGCGCAAGGCTTCTTCGCTTAGAGTCTACACGGAGATATGTCCTTACCTTCGTACTTCTTATTTCAGCTGTAATAATTTTCTCGCTAAAATCGTTTTAATTTATTATTGTTTCGGAAAAGAATAGAATCTTCAGGATAATTGTTATTTATAATTTGGGGGTTTCTAAAAGAAGCTCGTTACAAAATATGTAGAGGAATTTTCTGAACGAGCCTTATTATAAAGTCATTTATAAAGTGTAGTTTAATATAAAAAAATCTGCTTTACTTACTATAGCTCTGTTACTTTAGCCTTTTGGATTTTTTCTAAATGTTGAATTCTTGCTAAGTTACATTAATTTTAATATTTTCAATTCATTATTATTCTATTGGGATTCAAAATTTAGGATTCGATATAAGCTCCATCATTTATCACAACAAAATAATAGGATAGTGTAATGTTTACGCAGAAATATCTTTTATATTTTTATGCCATTAAAAATATAAATCACACAAAGAGGCAGAAGATAATGGATTCAATCCTTTGCACACTCCGGAAATCGAATTGTTTCACTCATATACTAATGTAATCCGAAATCCGTTCAGCCTGATTATTTCCAGACACCGCAATTTATTTTTTAGTCTCCAGCTTCTCGACAATTCCTGAACCAGCTAGTTGAACTAATTGTAAGTAAGTGTATAAAAATAAAAGATATCCGGCGTATTTTTTCCTCACCCTGGCCTTGGATATCGCGCGTCCACAGTCATTTGTCACCTGCTACTCGCGATTCGTTGCCGGCTGGATTTTTTCCCGTCACCTGTTACATCGCGTCCCTCCTATTCCCGCGGCGTGGCGAACGTCGTACTTCCGCAACCTCGGGTTCCCGCCGCTAGTGGGTTGTCACCTGTCTATTTTCTTGAGCGGGTGCGATGCGGCGTCTCCAAACACGCATCTCCTCTTCGATAATGCCCTTCTTCTAGCCGTATAAAGAGGTCGTAATCCCGCCTCTCTTTTTGATCCTTTGCGCCTCATTTTTTTACTTTCAAAAAATCCCTATCGAGAATGTGACCTCTCATTCTAAGGGAATGATGGATGTAGTGGCTCCCTCCGAGGGAGAGATTTGGGTAGGGGGACGCGATACCCTGCCCCCCTCGCTACACCCCGCCCTTATCCCCTTTGAAGCGAGTAAGTTGTTATTTATCGAAGTTGGCTCGAGCCATCTCCCTGCTTTAATCACACTCCTTGTCCTCGCCTGGGAAAAAAGGGTCCAGAAGAAGCGTCGAAGGCGATGGAATTTTATTTAACGAGTTGCGACATGTTTCGACCGATTAAGACCGTGTCATTAGAATAAATCTAGACACAGGTTTGTTAAAAACGAAATTTTTGCGCATTAAGTTGTTATTGCTTGACATCGAAATGTCAAGACCCTCTTAACTGCCGAACGACGTTGATGAGTATGCCCAAGTAATGCTGATCAACAATATCACGAAACCTTTCTGTGAGATTTTGCGGTCGCAATATTCGGAAGTGGAAGTTGTATTTTTGATAGCTATTAAATGAATATTTCCAAGAGCTTATATCGATTTGTTTAAAAGTCTTGTAGTTGACCATGTTTTGGTAAACGTTGATATTTTAGAGATATGATTTTTGTGATATATTGTGGCAGATATTGATTGACACTGCCGTTTTAAATTAGTAAGTTGCCCTTCAGCAGCCCTAAACCTCTACGATGCCTAAATATGAAAGATTATAAAAAGGTTGTTCTTGATGCTACTGTGGCAGTAATTTCATACTATCGAGAATATTTACAAACCGCCTTGATTCATGACAAGATTAAGATCGTGGAGTTCATTTTTGCATACGACCAGGAATTAATAATGGAAACTTCCATGCCCATTGTAGGTTTCGTGCCCGAGATCTTTGTACTCGAAACCTGATAATCTGCTCTACTATTGCGGTCTTCTTTATATAGGAGGAAAAACCGTTGCGCATGGTGCAGTTTAGCGTTGCTAAAAATATGACTGCCAAATCTTTCGCGCCTCCTCGATCGGTCCATCGCTCCTCTCAATGGAAACGCGCCCCATGGCTTGGAAACCACTACTACAAGACAAGTTAAAACTGTTCTAATGAACATATATTACATAAGTCTGGAGATTCCAGAAAACATACACATAGGAAATTAAATTTTTTTGAAAGGAGTTTCCATTCATCTAATATACGCTTACGATTTCAGCGCCGCCAACCCGTAAATTACCAACTAAATATGGAGAAAGTCATGTGTTGGCCACATTACATTTTTTTATATTTGTCTGATAATTATGAAAATTTCCTCAACCATTTATTTATATTTTCCTTATTACCTCGTTATGTTTGTGCTAATATTGCGCCTGTACAAAGCATCTTGAAACAAATATTTGTCTCTCCCGTTTCTCGTTAAAGGCCTTAAATACCAACCGCGATTATATACGATTATAATTGCAATTAGCATCACGCAGTATGTATACTAATTTCACCACCTTTGCTACGATTAGATCGACTCAAATTACTTTACTCGTAAACGTTGAATATTCTGAAAATATGAAGTATCACAACTCGCGCTATCTCAAAACATTATCTTAATTCGGCAAACTAATAAAATGAAAGCATAAAATTTTATATTCGTCGCTGCGACTGAGATGTTTTTCCTGTTCCATACCTATTTTAGCGGTTCGCTCTAAAAAGCTATGGAGGACGAGAAACAGCGATCATCATTAGCCAACTGTACCGGAATGCATAAAAGAAGACTCTTGACTCCGGTCCCATTATGAACGGAAATGCAATCTCTAGTCACAACTAAGCTTAAAAATTTGATTTTCAGGAATTCGGTAAATGCATTTATGAACACAACCTTTCCGAAGTATTTGCTGCTTCTCATTGTTAAAAAACGTAGCTTGACCCAGAATCCGTCAGATAGTTTTCTTTTTTTTTGTATTTCCTCTGATTCCACCTCATTTGCGTAAACGAAAATCGAGAGGCGTGTTTTTATCCCCGTTGCAGCGATCGTATTCCCAGAACTTATCGGTGAATCGCTATCACCTTGAACTTTTCTGCCCCCTTCCCCCGTTCTTCCAAGCTTTGCATTCATTAAATTGCGCTTAAGGATTTGAAAGGAGACCACTTAATTTAAAAAATCGCCAAGAAATTTATGTGAGTAAGCATCGATGTATATTGTTGGTTTAGTGAACAAGAACCTTTACAGAAAGCGTTTATCATTCAATAAGATTGAAAGGCTACCTTTGATCCGTCGTATTTACGGTCCAGTATATGAGAATAATATTTTTCAGGATACGAAAGATTAGAAACTATTGTATTATATGTAATTATTTGTATTTATTTATTTAAACTATTAACAGTAAATAAATTTTCTAACAAGTCATTTTATCCTTTTTCCAGAATAATCCAGGCAATGTTATTCCAAAGGATAATGATTGCGGAGTGGTTCCGAAAATTTTCCTCCTTTTACATATGGTCTTCAATAAAGTCGAACAGAAAAGATTCGTTGATTGAAGGTAATAAATCCTTTTCTTCTTTCAGAGAAATATTCCATTTTATATCCGTGAAATGCAAACTCAGAAATATAAATATATTTCGGTGTACAGTTTTATCAACATAATGGATATTTTGTACGATTTAATGAAAAGTGAGAATAAGGAACAAAGTAATACATTAGTTTAGTTTGTTCCCGAAGAACAGAGTTTATGAATTAAGTTTAAAAGATGAATTAAAGAAGGGGTCGTAAAATTTTGGTTATTGGTGGTCAGCGTTCGTAATTGTGAATTGGACGGCAGGCCGCATTGAAAGCTGCGATTGTTTTGGAGAGACACAAAATAATTTACACCAGAATATTATGTGCAAATCAAATATAACAATGTTTTAGAGCAGTAAATTCGACAGAATAGGTTTTATGACCATTATTTCGAGAAATAGATATGGATCGGATATACGTATTAAATTTTAGGGATCGCAGTGTCATGATAACTGAATTATGGTATCCTATTATTTTTTCAATGAAAATCTCACTATTACAAAAGCTTAGGTGAGGGGATGTTTGAATCAATCTCGCTGCTAAAGTGCCACTCTGTTTCGCCGATAAGCTAACCAAAAACGCCTGGTTTCAATAATCGGTTGATGAAGTATTTCCCCCCGATCTTCGACCCTCTCGTCTAACTATACGACCTCTTCCTGCGGATCAGACACCTCAGACGTTCTGGATCCCTCTGACCTCATTCTGACGCCATCGTGCTCGTCAGCTTCCCCCTTACTCCTGCATCTCGTTGCCCTTGTGCCTCCCGCGTCCTCTGCTCGGCCTCCTCACTTTTCTCAGTCCTCTCCTTTCTTTTTTGTCAGCTGTGCACTTGCTTACCCCCGTTCCTTTCCCTCTCTCCTTCCTCAACCGTTCTCTCCGACTCTTCATTCTTCCTCACACGTTGTCCTTCCGAGCGCATTCCTCATTCCCCGCAGACGAAGTCGCGAAAGCCACAAAAATCCTTCGCGATCTCCTGTCGCATTATCGGTTTCCCTTACGCGGGGTGTCGCGCCGAGTCTTATGATAGTACTCATTTCCCAAGACTCCATATTTATCCCTCCCCATTTTTCTCACTGCCCTCATTCCTTATCTTCTCTCTCTCTCTCTCTTTTAACTCTTTCCTATTTCTAACTTTGTTTCTCCCAATTTTTTCTGTTTCTTACTTTGCTCTATATTTTTTTCACCCCCTCTTTTTTAATTTAACCCATAATCCTTCTTTGCCACCCCCTTAGGTATCTCCGTCCCATCTAAAACTCCAGAATCTTGGAGACAGAGAGGCTGTTAATTATTCAAACCTTAAAAAGAACTCGAGACCAAGGAGATGAAAGCAATACTTCGGATAAATAGAAAATTTGAGCCTGAAACGTTTCTGTCAACTTATAGGAATATGGAAAGGCGTAATATTATTGTTTTAGAACGATTCGAATCAAGAACGTTCGAGTAATAGAAGTTGTGCATATATGGGTGTCTATGACGGTTCAACGCGGCCACTTCGGCGCAGGTCCAATTCGGCGCTGGCCAGTTCGGCGCAGGACAACCTAATCCAAACAACTGCCAAACACCCACATAACGTCTTTTCATTTTTTATTTGATTATTTTTGCCACGTTTAAAATATTCTAGATTTTCCATTAAAAAAATAAGGGCAATTTTTTTTAGTTTTTATTTTTTCGAAAGACATCGCAAAACAAAAATTTTGTTGTTAAAACACAAATATGAATGAATTCAGTTTGTAATTAACGTTTGTTGGTAGGAAATATAAATTTAGGTACTGTTCCCTGAACTTCCCGCAAAAAAATTAGAAAACAAAGAAGCACAGAGATAAAGAGTTTTAAAATTAATTTCTTTTATTGACATGAATCATGTATAACTTTCAGATCCTGAAGCCATGCCTAACCTACTCATCCATCCCAACCCAATCCGAAGAGCGTTAAAATAAGAGGCAGAAGTTGTATTAAAACCAGTGCTGGCAAACGAAAAAAAGATTCGTTACGTTTTTCGTTACAGGCAAAAAAGATATTTCGTTTTTCGTTGTTTTTTGTTACGCTAAAATCTACATTTCGTTTTCCGTTACGTTTAACGTTATAACGAAATAATTCTGTAAAAATTAATGATGTGTAGTTACTATTTTATTTTTTTTGTTTAGAGGTTACGTATCCACCGTAAAGACATGCTTCTCATTTAGAATACTAATTTATAGGCACTTTCAAATATATGCTGCAGATCAGGAACGTTTTTAAGATTTCAAGGTATATTCGGCACATTTTTCGTTTTTGATGATCAGTATGAAAATTCGGATTTTCATATTCAAATTTTTATCTTCAAGTTAATAAACTTAAGACATATTTAAGAGTAAAATATTATATTATTATATGCCCTATATTAGAATTTTTTATGGGCAACACAAAAAGTATACTGGGAACCCAGGGACCCATAATTAAGTATAATAAAAGGAACCCTTCGGTCGATTGCACCGATTGTAACTCGGACAACATGCTCCTGCTACAGACTTAAAATTTGGTGCAATGATCGGTCATCAGGTAAAACTAAAGTGAATTATCCAAATTCCAATACTTTTGACCTCTTTGGGGCTCATTTTTGATGTTATTGCTTTTCATATCCCCCATAAGAAATACATGGAAATCATGCGTGGGTTTACAATATTACATTTCAAGATTAGTTAAATTTGAGATATTAACCCGGGAATAGCTTTGTTTTGTATATGAAAGAATCAAGTAAATTATTTGTAAGACGAAATTTGACACCACTCCAAATGACCATGAATGAAGGTAATTTTTCGGATAAAATAGAAAATTTTGGAATTTCTAACAATGCGGGTATTCAATTGCTGCCGTGAAGAAAAGAATACTATTAAATTTTAATTAATAGCAAAATTATTGTGAAATCTTTAATTTATTGCTTTCAGTGGGATCTGACAACGTTCATATGAATTTTTTATTTTGCAATCTTTTACCAATGCAGTTGATAAAAATAAAGAACCAATTAAAAAAATTCTTTAATTTCAGTTGATTAGAGGGTTTATCATTTTGATAAGACTTATGCTCGATAGTTATGAATAAAAATTTTTAGGATCGGAAAATACATAATAATTAATAAAAGGAGGATAAAGGATATTGTCGCCTACCGCCGCAACCTCACCGTAAATCGCGAATCCCAACGCGGTCTTTCTCCGCTTTCGTGATCTCTTGATCTCTCACTGCGTTTAAGCAACGGAACCGTCTCTCGCTCCCGCTATAACGAAAAGACTTTTAATATTTTGTCTCAACCTCACGTGTAATATACTTTATATATTATTTTTTAATACTTCTTTTATTTTGCATTTGAATAGAAATACATGTTAAAATTGAAACATTTTCTTCTAAAATAGCTAGCTTCTACTTGCGCTTGCTTACATGGAAATTGAATAAATACGTTTGATGAGTAAATTCTATGATAAAAATTGAAATCTTTATTTCTTTTCGCAGAAATCCCGCGCCAATAGTACGATTCCCATCTTTTAACACTTAAAGAAAAAAGAATTGCGTGGCGGATTTCGCATTTCTTATGCAAACTGAATAAGAGAAAAATTTCTGGAATCAAACTCTCGCCTTCAAATATCAGAAAAAAATTTTCCTCGACAGGTTGTCCCCAGTGGTCAGAGATATCATAAGATATCCAAATACCATGAAAATCGGTAAATCGGTTCAAAAGTTAATAGGGGGACAAAAACTGAACGACGAAACAATAAGCCTAATTTCCATTCTGGAAAGTAAGGTAAAATGCACCATTCAATGCTTTTTCAGAGCATTATTTTGATGCTAGCTATGAAAACTATAATGACCAAAATTGTCCTTATTTACAGAAAGAACAAGAAATGTGAAAAAGTTTGAAATAAAAAACTGAAGATGGAGGAATGGGAAGAAAGATTGAGGAAATGGATAGGGGAAGAGAGAGGGGGGAAGGGTGAGCATGGTGAGGGAAACAGACAAGTGTGATGAAAACTGAGGGAGGGGTAAGGCTGCAGGAGAAAGACGTGTGGGTTAGAGAGAAATGAAAAACGAGCAGAATCGTAAAAGTTTAGACAATATATGAGGTTTCATAAAATAGAAAAAAATTTAAAAATGTATTAAAATTAATGGGCACTAGTTTGCAAATAAAGGATAAGAAAATAAAATAACATTCCATTAGGCGCTGCTGAGTTTATCCTTATTCATTATAAAATCAGATACTCCCTTCCTATGCAGATGGTGGACATTGCTGTATTCAGAATCGAACCCAGTACCCAATGGTGTATAAAATGGCATTTTTAAATATAATGGCGATGAATGACGCCACAATTAAATTACTTGACTTTAATTAATACTAAACAAAATATAAACTTGAAATATATATGAAAAATGGAACATTTCTTCAACACTGAATGAACATAGTTTCTCTTACGGCTGGCGAAATTTCATTTTTGGGAACACTTGCTCGCATTTGTATGTACTTACAAATAAAGACATTTTTTTGCAAAATCAAAGATACGAGAAAAAGCTTCTCTGGGTAGATTTTTATAAAAATCTAGTAACGAACAATTTATAATTTTACATTTTAATTCTTCGTTTCCTTGAAGATCAATTAACTCCATCTGTAATTCTTCTGGAACTTGGTCTATACTGACATCAAATGGGGAAGAGAAAATGCGCAAAATAGGTTCTTGTGACCTAAAGTCTATAAACCATTTATTAAATTCCATATTGATCGATTTGATATCCCCAGAGTAGGCCAAATAAGGTCCTCCATGACTTGTAAAAGTTGGAAAATGGAAAGAATTACCGTTTTTTAGCTGTTTCTCCCATAACTGTACTTGAAAAGCTTTTACATGCGAATACAAATTGTGAATAACCTAACCTGCGCGCCGCGCAAATTATAAGATAGTCAGGGTTCAGAAACTAGTAGGGCGATAACTCGGAATGAGAATTATTGTTTGTTAATTCGATAGCATACTTATACGAAAAGTGATATTACAAAATTAGTTCAAGAAAAATAAAT
Source organism: Tanypteryx hageni (assembly GCA_028673005.1). Taxonomy (NCBI): domain Eukaryota; kingdom Metazoa; phylum Arthropoda; class Insecta; order Odonata; family Petaluridae; genus Tanypteryx; species Tanypteryx hageni. Next base: position 90,597,031 of record CM054116.1, on the reverse strand, counting down.
AAAAATAGTGTTATCTGTGAAGAAAATTCCGCGGGCCACATGGGAAGTGCCCGCGGGACAGATTTGGCCCTCGGGCCACGGGTTGCCCATGGCTGAGTTCGACTGACGAACAGTGGATAGAATTCGAGATTGGAGGGGATGATAGAATTGCAACTTGCAGAGCATCGACCTTTAAAAGAGGAAAAACCCACTCCGGTGTAATATCTAAAAGAATGTTTTCGAAGTACGAGGCACTGTGGGGGAGGATAGGAATGGTAAAGGTCCTTAACTACAAGCGGCACATTTATTGAAGCTTCCTTCTCCAGCCTCCATGCTCCTTATCTCGTGCTTCCTGGAGAAGGATTAACACCATTCCTTTTACAAATGGAAGGAAAACCGAAAGAAAAATCGGTAGTGGTCAGGATAGCGTTTCTTTCGCGACAAGGCGACAAAACTGGCCCAGCGGGAGACAAGACCGAGGAAAGGCATTTTTCCCTTGCTCAAGACACGCCGCCTGGGACGAATGCTAATAGAACATAACCCTTTACCGTCTGTTAACGAAATAACGAAATTTATTTTTTCGTTTTTTTTTACGTTTTCCGTTACAGCTATTTGAAAAATTTCGTTAACGTTTTTCGTTACGTTAATCCAAAATAATTCCGTTATTTCGTTACGTTACGCGTAACGTTTTCCAGTACTGGTTAAAACCTAAAAATCTTACCTAACCTACGCACCGCTCCCCAACCCAACCCGGAAGAGGCGTATAATCCACTTTAACCCATGAATTGACCAACCCAACTAGAGATAATCATCAATACCGGATAGAATTTGCCTTAATTTTATTTTAGAGGGAGAAAAAGGAATCTTCTTCTGGCGCGGCGAAAAGGAAACAGTACCGAAATTGTATTCTTCTATAGGTTCCTGAGATAATATACTAGTGTTCGCGCTGAACTGGGCTTTCACCTAATTGTCCTGCACCGATTTGTCCTACGCCGAACTGGCCCTACGCCGAACTGTCCGCACCGAACTGTACCATTCCCACATGTATGGCACATCAGATGAATAAGTTAAGAGAGCGGGGCAAAACGAGGGTATTACAAGTGCTCTCTTTGACGGCGACGGAATGGAGAAAAACAGTTGAGGTTTTGTGTGAACCAGTGCGGAATCGATTCCTGCAAATGGGTTGGCGGCACATTTCCTAATCCATAGGTCATACAGCTTTTAAAACTTCTTCCTCTATGTTCAGGAGAGAATTAGAGGTAGGTTTTTTGGTCCAAAATTTATTTTAATTCTGACGATGTAGGTGTATATGGACATGGAAATTTTATTTTTAGTCTCAAAACAATCTATTATAGCCTCAAACTCGAAAGTATGAGCAAGGCAAAACATTCGATTAAAGGAAAAACTGGGTTGTTGAACATGAGGTTATACTATATTAATGCTAACTGGTATTTATCTTCTTAGAGCAATCGAAACTTTAAGTATCGAAACCTTCAGAATTAAAACTTAGAATACCCGAAACTTCGACTAATCGAAACTGCAAGTTATAGAAGTTCGACTGTGTATGATTTCCTACAAGGTGACAGAATTTTAGTAAAATTAGCATTCAAAAAATCTTTCATGTGCATCGGGTACCACATTACGCTTATCGCTGTCATCCGATGAACCTTTGGTAAAGCACATCACCAGAGAAATGAGAGAGAATGGAGGAACGGGGGTTTCGCGACAAAGGAGAAGTCTCCACAAGGTTTGGGGGTGATGATGTCGTGCGTGAGTGGTTTCAGCGAAGCCACCTTTAAAGCGGGGAGCGAGAGGAAGGGAAGGAAATCTCCAATACGTTTGGCGGAGATATTTTTTCATCCCTTCCATCTTCTTCATCCCGGAAAAAATAAAAAGGAAAACTCGAGAAAAATTTCCACAGATCCTCAGGGAACTCGCCAGTCGGATTACCTTTACGGGAGATAGGCGAGTGCTGGTTTCGGAGGAGTAATCGAATAGAAAAGGGATGAGAGAGTGAGTTGGATGGGAGGGGAATATTTCGAGATAAAGGAAGAGGGCAAGGATTCTGTAAGGGATGCTATGAAACGAGTTTATAGAAGGGAGAAGACAGCGAGGGAGTTGATCATTTACTCGAACAAATTAAATATCCTTTCTCTCCACTGCGCTCGGATGGCCGACATTCGGTAGTGTTTGATAAACTAGTGGCGAAATTCGAAGAATTGGGGTGGACGTCGATGGGAAAGGGTTTTATTTTTCTGGGAAGGAGGACGAAAAGGGAGAGAGGGTGGAGGGAAAGGAACGTGGGTGGAGGGGAAAAAGAGGTTGCCGCAGAGACAGAGAGAAAGAGAGAGATATCTTCCCGTGGGGCGGCGCCAAATAGAGCGTCGGCGGGCCGAATTTTTTCGTGGCGCTTTGTGTATACATTTCGTGGGGGCGGGATTCCGAGCTCTATAGGCCAACCTATATGAGTGTGGGTATGAGTTGGTAGGATGTGGAAGACAGCCTGCGGGTGGGTTTGGTTGGTTTTGTGGGTCGCAGAGCGGGCGGAGGGTTATTTTTCGTGTCCCAGGGTGGATGGAATGGAGGGAGATTTTGACCTTGAGACGCTGGCTTAAGATCCATCTCTAGATTCGAAGAACTCATCGGTGGCTTGAATCTCCTATCCCATTTAAGGGAGAAGCGATGCTACTTAAACGTTGAGTCCTGCTTTAGTGCCTATTTTGCGAATGCTTGGTCGAGTTTTGTGGGTTATTACGCATCCCTATTTTCTAGGTTCTTGTTATCCTGTGGGTTCCCCACCCGCCCTATGATTCAAACCGGACACAGACTTTGTTCGTTTGAGCTCTTTATGATCTTTTATCTTCTAATTTTGGAAGAACAATTACAATTTGAGCATGTTCTCTATGATATCAATGCAGGGTTTAAACCAAACTATAGTAAAAAATTGTCTCAGATGAAAGGGGTAGGGTTAAAGGAAAAATATATTGCATATAATAGCCTTATATATTATTCATACCCGATTTCTCATTGACAGTTATCGCTAATACTAATATTATCTTTGACTGGTTAGCTATAAGAAGGATGTCGAAAGCAAGTATTTTCTCTTTAATAAAGACGTTTTATTTTATTTTTCTCATATTTATTTCCCATCTACCTCCAGCAACTCTCACCCCCTCCCTTGGCCATTGAGCGCGGAACTATCAGGATCACCCAGAGACCAAGATTTTATACCCGTAGTTCCCTCCTCCTCTTCCCAGGCTCCCCGTCATGGAGTCTCCATACGGAGTGAAAGGGTTATGAGGATTAATTCCTCGTCAGTTTTGAAAATCTCGGGGAGCTGACTTGTATGGGAATGAAGAAAAACAGCGGTTTAATTTATTCAGCATTTCATCCAAACGTCAAGGAAAAGAATGAGGCTTGTTTTTGACGCGTGGCGGAAATTTTTGCGGCACAAAAGGACCTCGTATTACCCCACTACAGAATTGCCTCGAGTCAACGGAGTGAAAGTGAAGCTCTTTGGAAAATAAGCATAAAGAAGTAGTTTCCAGTCTTCTCCGTCATGAATTGATCGATAATTAATAACGTCGTGCAGCAGAACTTTTAGTTTCGCATTTCATCTTGCGCCTCGTATGAAGATGTATAAGGAAACATTGGCTTAAGTATTGCGACCAGAGACATGGAAGTAATTACCGATGACGCGATTATTATCGAATGCAAAATTATATTTTGTCGCGAAGTACAGCATCTCATTCAATTTATGCAATGGACCGTGGAGATATGGAATTGAGATGCAGCGTAGAACGCAGTTCCAGTTTAACGCAATCGAATATTTAAATGGAATATACCACGATATAAGCTTTGGATGGATTGAATTCGATGCATTTTTGAGGCAATTAAATCTAAAATTTGCGCTCGCAGGAACATAATGCAGTCTTTATGTCATTTTTGAGGACACGTATAAATAAATCATATGGGATAATTTTCGAGAGGAACTTTCCCCAATTACCGTAGCCGGATAATTGCGCGAGCGAAACAAATCAAGAAAATGTACACCGATGGATTTTGCGAGATTTTTTAACGCGTTTTAATGCGCCGTGTTTAGTATGAAAGGTTGATTTTAATCCATTTCGGATGTATCCAAGGTGACCTGGCTGTTTGCCAAAAAACCTCTGTGGAGGCTTTAACTCTTAACAAACTTATTTCGTTGTCTCCCCTTTCCCACCCTTTCAATCCTCCCCTTAATTCCCCTTCCCTTAATTCCTCTCCCTCTCTCCCTTCTCTACTGTGTGGAACTAGACTCGTTTTATCTTTATTTTTTCATATTCCGTGAGTCGAGTGCAAACAGCCGGAAATATCGGTGACGTTATGGATTCAGAAAAAAGAAGTATTTGAAGGGATGAAATCGGAGAATTTGTTTTTTAAGGCTAACCCGTATCGCGTGCCTTTATTAAAATTCAAAATAACAACAGCAAAAAATCCCTTGGAGTAAAAACGTCGGAACGAAACGTTAATACTTTTAAAAAGTTTTATTGAATTTCGAATGCTCCGTTTTGAGATAGGTTCCGAAATCCGAGAATAATAAAGCCGATGAAAATATATTGCCAAAATTTTTGCAAACGACCTACTTCGTGAGGTTTATTCAGACCTTCGGATGTGTTTTGGCGGCGCTCGAAGGGCAAAAAATACTATCGAAGGGTATTGCGGCTAAGGTTTAGCTGAAAGAGTTGTTTCAAATCGAATTATCCTCTTTTACTTTAGAGGTAATTGCAAGGCACGTATATTTTGGTTCGGAATTCGAAGCTCCTCGTTCGTTTAGGATGAATTTATCTAACGAACTCTCATAGACGCCAGTGTATATGAATAACCGGTTAATAGAAGTGTTCATATTGAACTACTTTTTGAGTCGAATATATCGTCATTTTTTTATTGAAATTTATGCAATCTTGTTTTTCATTCATTTGGCTTTCAAGGTTTCGATTCAGTCTGGAAAACTCGATTTCTCCGCTGCTCTTTCCTGCCATGCTTTATAGATTAGTCACGAGAGAAGCACATTTAAGAAGTGAAAATGGCAATGGCTGTTTCGATATAATATTTAAATCTAAAAAAAAACAAAATATTTTTGAAAAATCTTTTAGTTGCGATGCTGGAATTGTCGTGTAGGGCTATTTAATCCCGACCGACAGTTAGTCGTAAGGAATAAGGAAGGAGAGGAAATGCAGTTTTCAAGCGAGTATGGTTGGCGTACCCGAAAATTTTGCGAACATTCTCTATTTCCCCCCTCAAATTCCCAGGATTTGCAGTAGCGCAGGAAGTCAGCCTCGAAAAAAGACAGGATATTTTGATTCGTTTCGCGATTGCCGACAGGAAGGATCCTCCGCGACGCACAAAATAAAATCCGAGACCTTGGGACAAAAACTGCAAAATTCAAGCGGTAATTTATTAGGAAACTCGCGGTAGAAACTCCATAAAAACTATTCTAACAGATTTCGAGAGAGCGACGAGTTAATACGTCGAAGGCGCGTCCGTTCATCACACGCGCATTCGTGCACGTTAGCTTCGGTCCTTCTCTGTTTATCCCTCATCCTTTTAATTTTTTTCATTCGGACTCTTGGATGGCATCCAATGCCCACGACCCTTTATTCTTTTGAGGACTCAGGAAGGTCATTAGCTGTGATTACCATCTTCCCATCCTTGTTTTTTTTTACCAGCTCCATCTTGCGTATCAGGCCACTGTTAATTCTCTCGCCGGTTGAGGCGAAATAAAAGGGATGGAGGGAGACCCTCCGCAGAGGCGCTGGGTTCTTTTATCGGTTAACTAGACGCGGAGATCCAGCCGAGCAGGTATATGTAGTTGAGTTTGGGGGAAAATATATGTCTTTATTTGAGAGGTCCGAACACTGAATTCGAGTCACCGGAATGGCTTAAAAAGGAGGGTTTTTAATCTTAATTAAGCGGGTCGGGGGTATTCCGTTTACGTGTACCTGTTCAGTTGCCGTGGAAAAGCGAGGGTTATTAAATCATCGGGTGCTTTAGCAGTTCCTTAATTATTTTATTTTTTCTCTCCTCCCTCCATCCCCAGTTGATTATTTATTCGATTATTTGGGGGATAAGGGATCCCGAATAAATTACGACGCTCGGAGAGAGTACATGCTCTCTATTTTTGAGGGAATGTTTACGTTGTTAGGGATAATTTAATGTGTCGCGCGATTCAGCGGAAATAAAGCTCAGAGGGAGATGTTTCGGAGGAAGAAAAATAGATAAATACTAAATTAGTCGAAAACGGCAAGAGTGGAAAGAATCCAAACATTCCATTTGCTCAAAGGTCTATTAAAAAAATGTGGACGATTATTTTACCTTATTGAGATTGTATGGGAGGCCAAAATTTTTAATTTAAAGATGTGAAGAAAAGCTTAATATATTGAAAAAGGATTCCGCCATGTCCCATCCATGTTTCTACGTTTCTTAGATTGTTTTGGTAACAAAAATTGAAAACATGCATTACTTCAGTAGAAAATGGGAAAAAATATGACTAGAGATGTAAACTAAGTATGATGAATATTAAGCTCGCGGATATTAGAAGTGTAGTTTTGGACCACTCGAAGAAAAATTGAAACTGCCGAACTTCTGTATTCCTCAAGTTCATTTAAGACGGCAGAAATAGCTTATTTAAATTTAATGCTGGTCTCTTTTAATTTTTCTGACGGCACTATTTATAATTTAAAATCTTGGCTTTAAATGCGTTCCTGTCTGAGCCATTTCGATTTGATATTTTTCAAATAACAACGACCTAATATTGCGCCACGAGTGTGATCAAATCATTATTATGGCTCATATCTTTTAACATTTTACTTGCAATAATTGAAAAATGTCTCATCAAATCGAAGTAAGGTGCAATAAATCCAGTACTCTTCTTATTAGATTATAAACTTTTTCTTTCGCGTTATTTCAGCAAGTTGAAATACAGAGATCTCTGCGGGGCTTGAATCTAGCATATGATGTCGGTTAATCATATGCCATAAAATGGTTGAATAAACTAATAGACGCGTCTCTCATCTAAAAAGCAGCCGTCTTAAGTGATAGTATACATAAAGTAATGCTAGGGGCTCCGCCCCTGGTACATTACGGGGCCCAACCCCGTCGGACAGCTTGCTTCTCTCGAACAAATTCAACAAGAATTTAATTAATATTTGGAATATAGAATACATTTGCCTTTATCTGATACATACCAGTAAATTAAAGGAGTAATGTTTTTCTTTAATAAATAAGATAATTCGTGTTTAAGGATTATGTTTATGTTATTATATTATTATTTATGCGAACATCTGTTGAAATCAACGTTGTTAAATATAGTTTACTTATTACCATTAAAAGCATTAAATAATATTATAATATACAATATCATTTAATAGGATCGGACTCTTTGTAGTTAATATTTTTCATAGTTAAAACAGAAAAGGCTCCCATTTTTCTGATTAAAAACAAATTTTTACGCTAACTCGGCACAGATTTGGATTCTCTCTTCCAAAAACGTCTTTCTTTCATCTATAAAACTGTTCATATCCCGAGTTGAAATCTCAATTTTAACTTTTTTAAATGCAAAAATTTTATAAAGCCCTGCACTAATTTTCATGCTTTGTGTGTGTGTGTGTGGGGGGGAGGGGGGGGGGGAGGTAGGAATGAAAAAGTGCTGTAGGAAAAACTTACCTTAATGGAACATTTTGGAATTTCGGAATTAATCCACTGAAAATTTTTTTACGTTCTGATCTTCGAAGTTCATATGAAGCGCTCCTCTAAATTCTTCATGACGGATCGAAATTGAATTATGGTGATGAAGTTTAGTACCAAAATATCAAGTTTCATATGGGCTTCTTCAGGAAGAACGACATTGAGAAATTAGTAGCTAAAAATAGAGAGACGGACACTCCGAAACTTATAAGCGATACCGCATTGCTGCGAAACTCTCCTGGCGATAATTCGGAGTGTTTGTTCTGAAGGTCGAGAGGATTCTCCCCATGTATGCAGCAACTCATCTCGAGGGGTAGAACCCCGAATCGACGCTGCAGATATCATCAACGAAATATTCACGAGCTTGAATATTTCACCTCGCTCTCGCGGATGAAGAAACAAAGGACGTATTTACGACTCGAAAATAAAACCCTATATATAACTCCCGGCGCACCGCAAGAAAGGAAAAATGCAATTTACGCACTGAACGTTCATGGAGTTAAACTCCTGAGGTCGTTACTGAGTTTCGGGGAAAAAGTTTTGCTTCTTTTCCGATGAAAAGAATTGAAGGATGCTTCCAGAGAGGAAGTAGGTTTACATTCTTAGCTTATGCGTTCATTATCCCTCCGTGTATATACTTATATGCTTCTGCGAATCCACCATAATTTGGTTTGGTCGCATCAAGTCGTCTTCAGAGCTTTTATGAGGTTTTCGAAGTTTAATTTTGTGAAAACCTAAAGATAGAGAAGGATCTCATTTTTTTGGCGTCGTCGTAAATCCCATGTTCCAGATAGCAGCAACGACCAAACTATTTCTGACAAGAAGATGAAGCTATAGTATTATTATACTTTACACTGTAGTTTTATCTCTAAGATTAATTAGATTTCTGAGAATAAGACTGCTTGTGTCGGATCAAATTTGTGGATTTGGCTGTTTATCGTCACAGAATGACGAAAAGCCTTTTAACAATTCAACAAAGCTTACTATATGCTGCATATTGTTTCTCCATTCTGTGAAATTAATTTTGCAAGTGATTTCTTTCTCGAAACTTCGAAACGCTCGAGTGTTTTAAAATAAAGCTTGAGAGAAATCGAATTCCGCGACCTTATCTTACGTAAAATTATAGAAAGCATATACTGAAGTTTCACTTGAACTATAATGAGACGTTTGTAACATTTACATTTAAGTTTTAAGTTTTTTTTTTAACTTTTCCACGCTATAATTTATTAAACGCGATCCTAACACGACTAATTAAAAAAAATGACGATAAAATGAGTCGGTTCTAGTAATTTATTTTGTCTTGATTCACTTATTTGCTTATCAAGTTGTATTTCTGCGTAACTCAGAGAACAAGGTTTGATTTTGTTCCAAACATGAACAGCTTGGGTAGAGCTTGTAAAATTAACAATTCAAATGGCTCGATTAAAAAAATTCGGTGCCGTATTTACCAATTTTTGTAGTAAGCACAGATACAGGGCCATTGGCCAGTATGAATTTGCGTTGCAAAAACTAGCCTGAGACGCACGCGTGTCAAATTCTCTGTACGTGACGCAGACTGCTATAGGCTACCACATCGATTTTACTCCCTTGCGTTTTTACCAGCCAACAACGCATAGCTCTTACAATTTTTTATGTCGCCACTCGATCAGCTTCCGCATCGTTAGCACGCGTATTTGAATTATTTCTTGCGAAACGAAACCGCTATCTCTAACCTTAAAAAAATCAGTCTTTCAGGATAGCGAAAGGAGGCTCTGTCACGGCGAGCCACGGAACGTAAATGATTAGGCACCTGCGCTTCATCTCGAGCTAGTACCTGTGAAACGAAGAGGAAGAAACGACTCCGCTGAAAAACATCTTTTTAAACACGTTGTAACTCATGTCATCCCGTTTGGCCTTAACAATAAGGGAACGCCTAGGACGCCCAACGCACTCTGACTGTGTCTCTCTTGATCGAATCGAAGCGCGTATCGCGTCGGAGCCATCTCTCTTCCTCGCGTCTTCCTCTTTAAGAAAAATAAAACTTTTTCCGAGGGTAACATCTCATTACCCGGGTCGCGGGAAATGATCGGTCCTCTCTGGTCCCCACTGCGACGGAGATGGACCGACTTCGGAAAGGAGAAGCGTTTTGGAGGGAGGAAAAAAATAGGGTAGGTTGGAAGAGAGACGGGAGGAGGTAGGGGAAGGTTATTTTTTTCCTTTCGACGGAAGGAATGCTGGAAAGGGGTAGGAAAAGGTTTAAGGGAAATCGTTTGTTGATGGACATCGGAGTTTCCCTCGTTTGATTGGGAGGAGACGCTGGTCGATAGAAGGTGGGAATTGATCGCAGAGAGGGAAGGAGAGAAAGAGAGAAAAAATGGGGTTTCGGTGTTATTCGAAAAGGATGGACTAGCAGAGGTAGAAAAAGAAGGGCTTGGAATTTTTTTTATTTTGGAAGAAGTAGCGACTGGTAGAGTAAGAAAGAGGAGGATAAAGTAGATGGGGAGGACGTAGGACGGATCGTTGAATGGAAGAGGGATGGTTCTTCTGGAAACGTGGAAATGATGGGAGGGTTGTGGTAAGCTGGATCGGGTTCGCGGCGAAGAGCAGGAACTTGGATCACGAGGTTCCATAGCGTGAGGCATAACGCGTTTTCAGGCATTGGAGAAAGTGTGGGGAGGGAAGAGGAGGTGGGCGCATAGGGATGGGTTCGTTCCCTTTCTTTCGAGGACCCTGACGATGTTTCGGTTGCTATCATCTCATCTTCACCTCATCCTAATGGGGTGCGAGGCGGAGGGAGATTTCACGTGTGGTGAGTGTTATTTCTCTCTCTCGCGGTTATCTGTGGGGTCCGTTTAGTTCTCTGGGAGCCTTTGGTGACGATGATGGGCGCTCTACCTCCTTGTTTCGAGGCAGAAGGAATGAAGATCGTGGCGAGCATAGTCAGCGGTAATGCTCCCGTGTGGTGGTTTGGAAGAGGGAAAGGCGTGGAGAGAAAGAGGGATAGTGAGGGAGGATGGAACGCGGAGTTTAGAATTGTCTGCGTCGCGTGTGAGATGACATTCGAAGAAATATAGGTAGAAGACGCAACCAGTGACATTCCTCGAGTTTTGGAACGGGGGAGAGAGAGAAATAAAGGAGGACTCTATCGATCTTTCGAAGAGTTTCATTTTGCATTTACGTGCCCATCGAGGTGTCTGAAGGCGAGGTCTTCGGAGTCGAGAATTTTTCCTCTTATTGACAGTAAAAATTAATTCCTAAGGTATCGAATGGGTTAAAATTCTTGGTTTGTCGAAATGAATCCTTATTGGAGCAACTATTAATGTTTGGCGTTGACGCAGCATCCGAATATGCATGAATATGTAAATAATGAATTCATTCGATGAGTTAACAATTCGGGTTTGATTACAAAATTTAATTTATAGCTTCCAGATTCGAAAGAATTAGATAAGTGGTAACAGTCGTTCTCGACCTTCGTTATTTAACTAGTGTAATTGCTCGTCGGAAATGACGGGTAGGAATGGACAGTGTTTTACGTTAATAATTAAAAATTATTATTATACACCCGCCATATGACGGGCAATACACTAGTTATACTTATATAAAAGATTTGACTTTTTAGATAGAAAATATTTTCAATAAAAAAATCAGTTTAAAAATAAAAATAAAAAATACTATTTTTTATCAGAAACCTTTTGCTAATTTCCACAAATAAATGCGAAACACGACCGGTTTCGGTGAATAATCATCATCATCAGGCAAGAATCACTAAAAAATAGGCAATATATACCAAACATTGTTCAACCTTTAACCTCCTCCCCCATAACATTCTCTATCTTCTGTTCATGTCTTCTCCTTCCTCACCTCTCCCCACCCACTACTCACCGTTGACTCCTATTTTCGTCCACCCTCCTCTCTCTCCTTTAACCAATATTCTTCTCCCTATTCTCACCTCCCCACCTCTCTCTTGTTGATATATATTACCTATTTTTTGAATGCTTGTTACCTACTGATGTTGATTATTCACCGAAGCCGGTTGTGTTTCAGATTTATTTGTGGAGATTAGCAAAAGTTTTCTAATAAAAATACTGCCTTGTATTGTTTATTTTATTGGATTATGGAATTCCACGAAGTCTTGGCCTCGTTCATTAATTTTGAAAATAAAAAAGTCTAATTCCACGTCAATTTGACGAATTTTAGGTACTGCGTTTACATAGTTTAGTATTTTTAATTGTCTCACAAGAAGATGTACTAATTTAAATGTTTCCAATATTTTCTTAAGTGACTCTGCTTCATCTGTTTAATCATTGGACTTGCTTATGAGCGTATTTTTAAACGGAAATTTAAGTATTTCTGCGTATTTAGATCTTACTGCAAGCATTGAGTCGTGTCTTGATATCCATCTACTTGAGCAGTCTTTTCAGAGGAAATTTTTTTCCGGGCTTATGAAAGATTCAAGTAATTTCCATCTCTTAATTCTTTGTCCAAATGAACGTATATTATCTCCATATTCTTGTAAAATGAAGAAATTTCAGGTGTGACACGAGCCGAACCATTAAGGACCAGATTTAAGTTGAGTGAAGTAAAATGTACAAATTGTGCATTTTCCTCCTTTTCCAAAATTCACACCTGAACTCATAGCCGCAGCTCCGTCGGCCTTGAAATTTCGATACATCCAGTCACTTATTCTCGGTAGAGTCAATAATTTTTTTTCAAGACCAACAGCTGATTTATTCGTGACTTCTTGTATTGTATTTCCACTTTTGTACTCTTTATTCCATTAAGGTCGCAGGTTTCAAATATGCGTATACTGCTTACTTAGGGTCCCTTGCTTTTTTATTATCTTTTAATGGACTTTAGCATACTGGATAGATGTTTGAATTTCTTTACCATCCATCCTCATACGCATACGGTAAGGTTAAAGAATAGAAAATGAAAACTCTCAACATTCCGGTCTCCGCATTCAATCTCTTGCGTGCCCCCGGGCGGTAGCTACGGTACTGCTTATACCCATTAGTCATCATCGTAATGAAACAGATTTAACTCCTTTCTTTACAAATTGAAATTTTGTTACAGATATCCTAATTTATATTGTCTATTTACAGTTATAGTTCGTTATTTGGTCCATATATGACAGGAAAGAGCAATTATTCGGCGAGCACAAACGTGTGTGAAGTATTCATGGCAATGATAATTTTTCATTGCTAAATCGTTGAGAATTAATCGTTTTTCTGGAGTCGAATTAGATTTTTAAGCTAAATTGGAACGTATCCATGTTTTATATGCTGATAGCATAAATTTATTTCGTTTAACGCCAACGCGTTCTAATCTCGACCTCCTATCTCGATTATGACTATTTTCAAAATGTAAACGGAAAGTATCTTACACTCATTCATTAATCAAATAGAGAAAGTAAATTATTCTGGAATTGAACCCATTCTCTTATCATGGACGATTTTCCAATAAACATCAGCAGGGGTCTCCTCGAAAGATTTTTCGAATTATTCCCATTAATTCATAAAACTTACACGATGACGGAATGAGACTGACTTTTATTATCATAGGGATAAAAGTTTCAATCGCAAAACTAATTTTTAAAAGAAAGCTATTTTTAGTCAAATTTTTGCTGTAAACGATTATAGCTTTATTTGACGCATTGGGGATAATTCTTCCTAGAATTTACAGTTTTTTTACGGTTTTCGTAATTTATAGACTGCTTTAACACTTACTTGTTTTGTTTTTAGGAGCCAAATTAAAGGAAATGAGTGTGAAAGAGATCTTTCAAGAAATTAAGAAAAATTCGGAGGATAGGAGGATAGGGAGTCATCGTCGCAGACCTGTCCGCGGACTGCGTTCTTATGACGGCGACGGTGCTGAAAATAAAGGTATTTTATATATTTTCGCTTAAGTCTCAATTTTATTAAGAGATATACCAGTTAACGAGTTGGCGTGTTTTCTGGAACAAGAAATTGAATGACATTTGAGAAAAAGTGTTTGTCAAATCCAGTACAAAGTAACTTCAAAGGTCACATGCATTGAAATCGGAGGAGAATTGTTGAATAATAAAGACGTGAATGAGAGAAGAATAAATATCTTACGGTTTATAGAACTCGGAAGGTTTAAGAAACTTTCAAAAAATTCTCCTTTGATGCAGCAGTAGAAATTTATTGAATCGGAACCGTCGCCTACTCACTAATATTTGACAACACGAATAGTAATACTATAAGAGAATTTTTTGAATCATCGTTTTTGTATCGAATGTTCTCACGATGTCAAATTTGAATGCAATTCTTTTATTAGGAGAATGCCCGTTATTTGCAATATAAACCTAGTTGCAGGTTTTGTTTCGTGCATCTCTTAGCTCAGTCCTTATTTATTACTAAATTAACAGAAAACTCCTTCACTGTAAAAAGCAAGAGAATACACTCAGGCAGCAGGTTGCTGGTAAACACCGTTGCAGGATCTAAGTCAAAAGGAGACATACGCAGAAACATACAAAAGCCACAGTAAATTCTAACCAATATAAATACGATGCGTAGATGACATTTTTGCAATCTTCGACACAGAAAATGAAAGCATCCCTAATTTCATACAACGCCTCGACCAACAATTCGACACGATAAAATTTACACACGAAATACCTTCCTTAGATTTGCTCATTACAAGAAAACATAACAAACTGCAATTCAATATTTACAGAAAACCTACACACATCAACACATATATTCATATGGACTCTCACCACCATATCTCACATAAATTGCCTCCCTTCCACTCCACGATTCACAGTCTACTAAATACACCTCTATCGAAAACAGATTTTTACATAGAACTTACATATATTAAAAACTGCGCATTACACAACGGGCTCGACTCACAAATCATCGAAAAAATGATTAAGAAACAGACAATATTAAAATTTAATCATGCACCTCACTCACGAACCAAAACACAAAGAAAAAAATACATAAAACTACCATATGCACCGAAACTAACAAAAAATCACCAACGCATGCTTTCAAAATTTTATCTTCACCCGGTTTTTGTCAACGAAAATAAATTATCCAATCTATTGACAAACCCGAAGGATAAAATTCCCAATCACCACAAATCAGACATTTACCAAGTCAGTTCATGTGACAAAATTTACATAGGACAATCTAGACACAAACTGGAAATCCGGATTAAAGAACACATAGCACACTACAAAAATAACGGAATAAACAAATCAAGCATTGCAACTCATATTTTTGACACCATCCCATCATCACAGAAAACCTATTCTTACCGAAATCAATCGACCAATACAATAAAGTCGATGCATACGAATGTATCTACACACATAAAGACAAAAACACGATTATGAACAACGACTTAGGTCCCAACCTCCACACCTCCCTTTTTCAATTCTTCTTTCACTTTTCTTCTCCTCTCCCGAACGGTCACTCCCTGTATATATATCCCCTTCTCCCTCCTACACCCCACACTACTGATGATGACAGTTTAGCTGTCGATACACCGGTGTCTAGTTTTAATTTTCGAGTTTACTGTGTGAGTGGCTTTTGTATGTTTCTGCGTGTGTCTCCTTTTGACTTAGGTCCTGTGACGGTGTTTACCAGCAACCTGCTGCGTGAGTATATTTTCTTGCTTTTTAAGGTGAAGGAGTTTTCTGTTTATTTACTATTGTATTGTTTCACCGTGTCTCGCAACCCTCCCTTTTCATCTGCTTAGAGGTGTATGAGCAAAGCAATTCCAACCTAAGCGCAAGTAGTTAGGTAAGAGGTGTTATATATTTAAAACATGATTTTTCTACAATGCGTTTCAAGTGATCACGCGGAGAAACTTTTACCATTGCAGTCATTAAAACTTCACATTTAGATTTTTCCTTTTTATGTTCTTCGGCGTAGTTTGAAAAGTTCTTGAGCGACTGGGAAAAGAAATGATAAATAAGGAAAAATAACACTTTCATTGTTACGCTAAACTTTGGATGGATAAAATGTGCGTCTCAAATCCAGTTCTTTTGATTATGTGGAACTAAATAAAAGACAATCTAGGATTTAAAAAGGCACATGCATAGTACATAATACAAAGAAGTTGAAGGCCGTTCTCTGCTATTAATTCGAACGAATAAGAAATATATAGTAACATTTTCCCGTATCTTCGGCTTAACTTCACCTCTTTAGACTAAAAGTCAAAACTTTATCCTTAGTCATTTATCAGAGCTTTTAAAGGAAATAAAATTTCATCGTTTGCAAAAAAATAAAACTTTATATGTGTCTGGGAATACCGATGCAAATA
The DNA here is from genome assembly GCA_028673005.1 of Tanypteryx hageni. NCBI lineage: Eukaryota > Metazoa > Arthropoda > Insecta > Odonata > Petaluridae > Tanypteryx > Tanypteryx hageni. Next base: position 90,581,053 of record CM054116.1, on the reverse strand, counting down.
AAAAATCAAAAGTTTGATGGGAGTGAACAAATCGTGCCAGACTAATGCGGGATGAATATTTTCCTCTGATATCTTAAAAATTTTTAAGTTATTAGTTAGAAAAGTTTGAGCGTAAACTTGTTATTTAGATGATGTATAGTTTTTTCGCTTGTTACACTTTGTGTTTGGATGTTTTAATTATGTTTTGTAATTAATACCTTACAGCAGTGGTTCTTAACCTGGGTCGCCAAGTCATTTTGAGTAGATCGTCAAAGGCCTTCCGTACCTGTCTATATCTAAATATACCATTCTTCCAAAATACTTGGTCAATGTTGACGTCTTAAATAAATTTACGTGTTTAATTCTTATTTATTTTGTCACATATCACAAGTAAACTAGTGGAGGACATGGGTCGCCGCTACCGGAATTTGGATCGCAGCCATAAAAGGTTAAGAACATTGCCTTAGAGGCTTAACATTATTAATGTCAGCAAAGTACTTTTTCTCAAATTACTTTGAAACGAAGTAAAGATATATTAAATCAATTGTTTTCCTTGTATCACAATCCAGCAATGTATAATTTCCGCGAAAAATCTAGTATTCTTAGCTGAATATCGCTGGTTTCAACGCATGCTAATGGATGGGTGGGCAAAACGTTTCAGTTTTTTCCCTTTTCAAAACACAACTGAAGCACAAAAACAAAATAACCGCACGGAGAAAACGTCTCCTTCAACAATTTGTACGTTTTCATTCTCCTTTAGCGTTGTAGAGAAGAGATTTTACGACCTTATGTCCTCCATAAACCAGGAGAAGAAGAAACCCTCCCTCTCCCCTCCTTTGCTATATAGAAGTTCTTGTAAAGGTAATAAAATAGGAACATTTTTCGACAACGTTCTGATTAATATTACACAAACTAAGACCGAATAAAAAAATGAGGTAGGCGCCGAAAAAGTAATGTCACAAATATGAAACCACGGCGGGGAGGAAGGGGTGGGAGAATGGGGAAAAAGAGTGAAATAAAAAAGATTATAAAGGAAAGCGCCCGAGAGATGGCGCTAGAGTCGTAAGATTGGAACGCGGGAAGAAGAGACGTAGAAGGCAAGTAAAAAGAAGGAGAAGGGAGAACAATGTGGAAGGAATGGAAAGTGTCAGAATAAAGGGAGAGAAAGTGAGGATTTATGAGACGTAGAGAAATGAGAATGGAAGAAGTTAAGAGGGAGTAGAGAGAGATGATGGAGAAAGGGTATATAGGAGAGATCGGGATAATGTCGAGTTTTTGGTGAGGTTACTCACATAACAGGGAGGGTGTTGTAGTCATCAATCTAAGACAGGCATGTCAAACACGAAGAGGCATCAAGAGCCGCATTGAGCGATAGATTGATAGAAGGGCCGCATTAAGATTAGGATTGTATAATAAGGACGCGGGTTTGAAAAATAGACTTTATCTAGAATTGCGGTACTCAAACTATTTTTTCCGAGGGCCACACCTGAAACTTTTAAAAGTGTGAAGGGCGAGAATGAAAAAATGATTTACTATGATACTGTTAATGCATTTATTACAGCATTAATTGATTACAATATAATACAGGAATGATAAAAATCAATGTGACTGGTGGAACTGAGAAGTATTCTGAATAATCTTCTGCAAGTCAGGCTTTCGTTCAGAAATAGCTATCTGTAACATTTTATCAACGTACATATCAGTAAGTTGGGACCACTACAAGTTCTTAATATATTTCCACTTGGAGAAAGACGCTTCACACAAATATGTGGAACAAAATGAAACTAGCACAGTCTTTCAAAGTTGAGTATCTCTCACGAACAATTTTCCAAAATTCAGCATATTTCGTGTCTTGGATATATGTACTCTGTACAAATAGCCTTCAGCTCAGAGTCATTTTTTAGTTCAATGAATTGATTCATCTCAGAAACTCGGCTGAATCCAAAACATTCCAGCTGTTTTACTTTGTTGTATGCCACGGGTTTTCAACCAGCCTTATAGCTCCTTGTATTGATCCTGAAATCTTATTTTCATTTCAGCCGCAAATTGTGCAACAAAATCTGCCTTAGTCTCATATATGGAAGTCTTGATATCATATTCTTTCTGTATTTCAGCTATTGTTGGGAAATTGGCCAAGTCACCTTCTTTTAACTAACTTTCATACATTGCAATTTTCTCTTCAAAGGCTAACACTTTTTTGCACATTTGACTTACGATTTTATTTTCCCCCTGTAAATTTGGCTGAAGTGAATTGAATTTGTTTGTGCTATCAACCAAAAATGCTAATAAAATCCACCAATCATTACTTTCAACGTCCGGATATTTTTGTCCCTTTTTACTCAAAAAATGAATGATTCTGTGAAGCAGTTTGAAGAATATTTCCAACACTTTGCCCTAGCTGAGCCACCTAACTTTGGAATATAGTATAACGTCTCCATACTCAGACTTGAGTTAAAGAAGCAAGGTTTGAAACACCCTGTGGTTTAATTCACCGACTCTCATGAAGTTAACAATGTTGTCAACTACCTGCATCACCTCCTTCATTTCCTTCCCAGCAATCTTTTAAGTCAAATTCTTCTGATGGAGCAAGTAGTAAAAACTTATTGAGTTAGGCAGTTGGAACTCCTTTTTCACGAGAGCAACAAATTCGTTCGCTGAACCTATCATAGACGGTCATCCGTCAGTGCAAATACAAAGAAGTCTATCGCTAGGAATGGAATGAATCACAAAAATATTCTCACTGCTTCCAAAATGTCGCTGCCTCGTGTCTGTCCCTTCATTGGTATCAAGTCTTCGTACACTTAGCATTCAGGTGTACAGTAGCAGACAAACAGCGACAGTTGAGCAGTTCTTGATATATCAGTGCTTGAATCAATTTTTTTCGCAACGTAGCAAATGTGCTATTGTCAACGCTGGCAGCGGAGCCCAGGGCACCAGATTGGTTCCGATATATTGAAACCAATCAACCATAACACTATATTGAAGAAGAAATGCAAGGATATTGTATCAAACAATTGAAATATGATATATTGATATTGCAATTTATTATAAAAAATAATTTTCCATTGGCCAGTTTAAGGGCAATAATGCCCTGAAAATTGTAACTTAAAATAATCAACCTTTAAATATTTAATAAATATATCAGAAAAACTAAGAAGGCAGATGATCTTGCCATCATATAAATGAAAAGCACCTAATTATGCAACATTAATTACGCTAACTTAAGCTTGGATGAATTTTTTTCGAGACCTTTCTTTAGAAAAGTGTCTTCAAAATCGAGTCTCCTTGTTATGTCCCACTCCATGCTGAGCATAGCCAAATCACTGAGTTTTTCCTCTTACAATGCTGACCGTAGATGATTCTTTACTCGTTTTAAAGTCGAGAAAGAACGCTCTTCCTCAATATTTGACGACATAATAGTCAAATAAATTCTCAGTGCAACAAATACATTTGAGAAAGACATATCTAGATTGGTAGTACTCAGTTCGTGAATTACATTTATAGATATTTTCATCACATCTGACTTTTCTTTTGCGTACTGAAAATATTGAAGAAGTTCGTCACGGCCATACTCGGAGTTACCCAATGGCAGTTAACTTGTTTGAAAAATTCTGATCCAATGTAAATATAAAAAAAATATGTACGTTATATATAAAAATAGTTTTGAAACTTTTAAGGAAAAAATCAATGTAGAGTGTAAAACAGCACTTTATAATTTGATCAATAATAGGATTTAGGACCCACTATTGAATAACACAAAATCCATTATAATAATTTTCTATCTGCAGAATCTTTTCTAGAGCGCGGGGCACTAAGTGCTCTGGGGTTAACATGCTCCTGGCTGGCCAGAAGATATAGACGAAAAGGCCACATTTGGCCCGCGGGTCACTGTTTGATTACCCCTGATCTGGCAGGCTGGACCTCTGTTTTTGCCTTTAAAGACAGTCACTTTAGAAAACCTGTTATAATGTCCTTAAATAACTATGAAAAAATCTTGCCCCCTTTTCAAAAAATAAAAGAGAAAATTTCGAACGATTTAGTTTGGAAAAATTCGCGTTTGACATGCCTGCTCTAACGTAATAAATGAGGGTTAGATAATGGGAGCGAAAATGTGAAAACCACAGAAATTAAGGCGAGAAAGTGACGCTTGCGTGCGAAAATTTAGGAAAGTGTTTTATTTTTTGCTGTTAATGGGCGGAATGAAATAAAAACTGTGATATTAATGGAGGGAGAGACGTGACGCATTATTAATCACTTACACAGTACGCCTGTGTTCTGCGTTTCGAAGATAATATTTTTCCCGTTAGTGTCCTATTAGATGAATATAGCTTATATGACTTGATTATCTCCCAACTCGAATATCTGCGTCTTTCCCTATTTCTTAAATCGCAGAGAATTCTTCAAAGTTAGAAAACAGTTGCTTGAGATGTGGTAATAAGAAGAGCCAGAGGAGATGTCCAGTGCAAAATAACTATTGTAAGGTAAATGAAGGAAGTTAGAAAGGGTATGGATATGGTTCGCGACACAGCTAGGACGTGAAGGCTTTTATGCGAACAAAATGTATAGGAGAGGATTTTGAAAGCGAAAACCACAAAGATAGGGAAACAAGAGCGATGAGAGAGAGAAATTTAAACGAGGGAAAGCGGAGAAAAATAGATGTTGAGTGTGGTCACGTTCACAGATGAAGACATATCGAATGACGAAGACAGGGAGACAAAGATGGAGGGAGATATTACGTAAGCAGGGAGGAGATAGCGAGCGGGGGTGAGAAATGAACAGAAAAAATAATAGAAGAAGAAATGAGGGGGAGGGCACCATTGAGGTAGGAAGTAAGCGTGGGAGTATTGGAAAGAAGGATGATAAGCACGAAGAGTTATGAAGTAGAAATAGAGGATTTATGGTGCGCCGATAGTTGTGGGCGCGGGGGACGAAAAGAAGCCGCTGTCGATGCGAAATAAAGAAGAGGAAGAAGCGGAGTATGAGATGAAAAATTAGGAGAAATGCGCAACAACCGCATAGTATGAATCAAGTATATCATTTTTATCCAAGGAAATTCATTGAATTCAAACTTTGAATTAACGATAGTATAATATCTTAGGTAAATTATTTAATGTTCACCGGAATAGTAGGATTTTACGGAAGTTACCAGTGTTATGCTATTTATCTATAGTTGTTAGTATTTTACGGTTAAAACAGGGTATTTATATTTTTCTACCGCGTAAATTTCATTATGTAGCATTCTTATTTCCTTTTATTTTGGTCAAGTTTCAAAAACAGAATTTTTGCGGAAAAATCTCTAGATTACAGATTATAGATTACAGACACACATAAAGACGGCTGAACATGAATAAATTCAATTAACATGAATAAAGACAAACATACAGAAGGACAGAGAAAAATACAGAAGTTAAACGTATAGACTGATGATAATTGTTCTCATTTCTTATTAAACCCCATTAAAAATGTGTCCCTGAAAAACCATCGCAAAGTGGTCCAAGAGAAGATGAAATCGATGCAAGTAGTTTGACGAGTTGCTATGTTTATTAGAGCTGTTTTTGGACACGAAAAATGAAAAGTTGACGTAAACAAAACGAGAGTAGGCACAGCACGAATCCGCGTAAGGGAGACGAAAGAGAAATGAGTTGGCTGGGGAAGAATAAGAAAAGTACAAGATGCTCAAGAGAAAGGGAGGGAGAGAGAGATAGGGAAGGAGAAATATAGTGGCGAACTTAAGAGTATGGAAATACCGACGATGGATTTATGAAAATATGAATCGGTGACTGTTAGAGAGGGAAAGATCGAGAAAAAATAAGACAGCGAAAGGGAAATGATAAAAATGAAGGCGAAGGAAACAAACCGAAAGAAGAAGACAGTAGGAAAATGAATATATGGGGGAAGAGAATAAAGACGAGCATCTGGGATGAAAGGGGTAGGGAGAGACGAACACAAGAGTTGTAAGAAGGCGGGAGGAGGGTTATATTTTTTCGAGGGAAGTGGTGGTTTTTAGTATGGGGGGAAAGAAAGAGAGAGATGGAGCATTTTATGGAGGAGGAGTGGGAGGAAGTAAATGGAGGGAGGGAGTAAGATAGGAGAAAGAGCGTGTAAGTCGATGGATTGTAAAGGGTATGGGGCGGTTGTAGGATAGGATGAGAGGGAAGCAAATAAAGAGAGGGGATGCTTCGGGAGGAGAGGAGGGAGAAGTCCCGAGGGAGGGGAGAGAAAGGGACAAGAAGAGAGAGAAGGGGAGAGGGGTTCCATAGAGACACTGGATTGGCCCGAGGCGAGTTGGATGGTATCCAAAGACGAAGGGCGGGATCGATGGTGGCTCCCTCTTTTCTCCCGTTGTGCTTGTGAAACGTGGATGTTTAGCTGTAGGGTAAGAGAAGGGTAAAAAGGGTAAGGAATTGATGAGGGAGCAGTAAGAAAAAATTAAGGAGAAGGTGGGGGAAGGCTGAAATGTATGAATACAAGAATGATAATAGGTTTATGAGAAATAGTGTATGGAAGAACGAAAGAAAGGGTAAGGAAATGATGGTTAGAAAGCAAGTGAACGAACGGTATGAGAAGTAGGGTAAGGGAAGCATAAAGGAAGTGAAGGAAGGGATATTGCAGAGGAGACGACAAGGTGCAAAGTTAATTAAGGGGTATTGATAGTAAGTATATTATATAAGCGGGAAGAGGTGAAAAAGTAAATAGTAGAGTAAAAGAACGGTAACAGAAACGGCAAACCTTCGCCATTAGCGATTTCTTCATTCGCGGTTTTGGCTATTCGAGAGTCTAAACCTCTTTTGCCGATCGAGCACAGAGTCGTATTTTTTCCGTATTTATGATGGAAGAAAATAAATGTACATATTTTACTTTATTAGGAAATCGAGAGAATCACCTATCCATTTTATCCACTTAACAAAGAATGAGGTGATAGTGGACTTTCTCATGAAAAAATATACTGTTTAAGCGTTGAAAAATCGCCTGCCGTCCTAGTGGTTATTTCATACTTTTACCTCTGATGAACGACAGAAAAATGTATTACTTTGTGCTTTTTTATTACAAATGTGAGAGAATTAGCATACATTGTATGCAAACACTTTACGAAATACATTACGATACCCCACTATCCTTCATTGAAGCGTTAGCTTGTTCAGCGCCAACCCTCATGAAGGTGGATACATAGTATGTTTCTGAAGGTGATATACATATACATATATATCTTGGAGTTTTTAGAGAACGATCATATAATTTTACATAATTTATTCTTGTAGTAATTTCTGTGTGCCGGGAACGGATTCTCCCTTTTTCTACAAGCAATTGGTATCAGTATTTACGGTTATCTCAGGAACGTATCCCCCGCGAATGGCGAGTGTTTACTGAAAATGCAGAATGATAATGTACAAGAGAGCAACGGAATGTGATAGTAAAATGCCTTCACTGCCAGTGAAAGGGAGAAAATGTGCATGTGAAATCCGTCGGCATACGCGTATGCTGTAAATACGTGTGCGCCCAAAACACAAGGCTTCAGAATTTTGGAGCGAGGTTCCCTTTGATCCCTCTCGGTAGGTACGAATTCGGTGTTCCACTCTTCTTTTGGGCATTGCCTTCTCCGTTGTTAATTGCGTCCTTTCAACTCTGGACTGCCTCCATCGCAGATACACTCCGACTAAGTAATTGAGCTTGCCTGGCGTCACAGGACAACGATCGATGCAGGCTAGGCATGGATAGGTTTGGTTTGTGTATACAGAGAGATGTAGGGAGATATGGAGTGGCAGGAAGAAAGTGAAATGAAGCATAAGAGATGGAAAGGGAAGATAGGCAATTAGAGAGAACGGGAGAAATGTTAGGGTTAAGGAGTGAAAAGGAAAGGTAGAGAGAAAGGGAGAGGGGGAAAGAGCCAGTGGGAGAAAAAAAAGAGCTAAGAAGTTTCTACAGATGAAATGAGCGGAGAGAATTATTTTATTTGGGGCTAATGAACCACGTAATGGACAACAATCGGATATTTCTGTATTTATGGAGACTATGGAATGCGAATGAAATGGAGGAAAAACGGCACGAAAAGACGGAGGATGGGAAGAGGAAGAGTCTCGAACAAAAGACGGCTGAGCGAACTTGAAAAGGGGAAAAGAAAAGGGAGTAGGAAAAAAACACGGTGTAGAGGAAGGGTTTTGCTAGGTCGTGATAGAGCGCAGATATGGAGAGAGAGGAGAAAAGGAAAGGAGTGTTTTGGAAAGTGGGAGGGTGCTGAATGTTTGGGTCAGACGCAGAGAGAGAGAGAGATGAGGGTCTAAAAGGGAAAGAGAGATGGTGCAAGTATTTGCTCTATAGTTTATTACTGCTTCTGAGTTGGGAATCATCTGAGCGGCGCACCTGTTCACGCGGGATGAAAGTTCGTAATGAAGCAAATAGGTCTCTCGTTTCCTCTTCTGCTCCCGTCGGGGATTGTCTAAGACGTGTTCCAATGATATTTATCGCGTCGTTTGTTTACGAGTCAATAGGTCTCGCTCTCTCTCGCGTCAGAACATACCGTCGTTTGGTCGAGTGTATGTGACTCGTGTATGGATTTAACGCTGAAAAGATATCCAGAGATTTTATGGCGGTGATAGGAGGACGTGATATTCAGGTAACCTATATCGATAGTGAATGCTGGTGTTGGTATATATCCTTCAAACAGTGAAATTGCGGCAGATAACTTTTTAAAAATATTTCTCCTCGTCCTATATCTCAATGTACGTGTAAAAGTTTACATCACGGAAATAGATGGTTTATCGAGTGAATACGAGCAAAAAAATTTTTTACTTCTCAATTAATTATTTTTATCATATTAAGATTGTCTTTTTCAATTTTTTCTTTGCCATCGAATTTGCTTACTAAAATCATTAATTTTTTCTATTCACATTTTTTGGCTGTTTGTAACTTTATCAGTTTGTTTTAGAAATTCATCGAGAACAATTTCATGGATATCAGTTCTTTTGATGTTTCTAGTAATCTTTTAATGTCGGTTATAACTGCAATGGTCGATTAATCAATAACTACAGTTTATAACCGGCCTTGGTAGAGAGGTGGTTAGCGTGTCTAAATCATAATGCAAGGATCGCGGGTTCAAATCCTGTCGTATGTGCTTGTCATAAATATATTATAACATTTGTAATTTGTGTTAAATAACTAATAATAATTATTATTATTGATAGTTATGTTATTTTAGTTTTTTTTGATATATTTAATGTTGGAGTTATTGATTGCTCTGAGTAAAATTTGTTTTGTTATGCATAAACACATCTCGATTAAAATTTTTTGCATTCATTTAAAATAAAAATATCAGGAGAATTACAATAAAATAAAAAGCATTGTATTATTTTCGGTGATCACGTGGCAATCTCCTTGTAGCCACCAATATTAGCATTGGCAATATAGAGGATACGTTTTTGAAAATAAATGATTAACCATAAATTAATATAATATTTCTACAAAAAATGCAAGTACAAGGATCTTGGCCAGCCTAAAACGCGAGAGATATCTTTCTAGGAAATATTTCTGTTCGAAAAGAAGTTATATAAGCCAAATCGGATATTGCGCAATCTCTCCCTGCTGTATTTTTGCTCCCTCTAGAGAGCGAGCCGTAAAGCGCATTTCTGGTGGGATCTCAAAGGTGGCGGTGTCTCCTGCTAAACACTACGACAATGGCAACCTATCCCCTTCTACCCTCCGCCCTTTGTTCAGCGCTCCCTGGCTCACGACCAGGAAAGTCATTAAACTTCGCGACTACAGGAATTTGCTCTCTCTACTCCAATTAATAAAACAGGTGCTGCGCCGGAGTGCGAGAGGAAGGAGAAGGGAGTAAGGGAAAGGGCAGAACGGAGCGGTTCTCGAGTTTTCGGGTGTGTGTTGACGGATTTGCGAAAGGGATCGGGAGGAGGAGGAGGAAAGGTCGAAGAAGCTGGTGGGTAGAGGGTAGAATATGGGAGCAACCGCGGGAGCGGGTTTTGATGAACAATGCTACTGCAAGTAGGTAGCTTAGATCGGTGGTTCCCAACATTTTTGCAAGTTCGGTACCCTTTCAAAGATAAACAGAATTTCGCGGCAACCCCACCTTGAAACTTGGTTATATACATACGAGTATCACGACGTTTGGACGTTTTTTGTACTACATCATCGTGAATTTATCAGTGGAAAGGTTATTGTCCTAGTTACTTGTTTGGTTTTTGGGAAACACTACGTTGTTGCGATGGCCCTTGAGTTACTATTTTCAAGAGAAACAATTTTATTTATTTTAACCTTTTGTAATTTTGAGCGTAATGGATTTCTAGTATTTCATTTTGTAAACGAATTCTACTTCTAGTTTCAAGATTAGCATTCGAGATTCCGTTAAGTTACTGTCTTTAAAGTACACTTTCAGAAACTTTTAGCATAGACTAGGGATCAAATGTTGTCGTAAACAATATCTATTGTATTTATTATTTCGTTGAGTATTGAGTATAAAAATTTAACCCGTTAAGTTTAATGCTGGCACGTTGAAGGATTATTTATACTTACCTTTCTATCTAAAATTATCACAGTCATTGCATTAATAACTGGTGAACTATAAATTGGTAAAGATGCACAAATGCGTTGTTACTCGAGCATGATCCTCTTAATTGCTGACTTTGTGGTCAGCACATGATTCATGATGCGCAGCCATAGATCCTTTACGGCTCTAATTAGATGGCATGTTTACTTAAAATATAAGTTAGGTATATGTCGTTTTTGTCGAAATGCTGGAGCAGTAAAATAAGTTTGTGTTGCGTGAAAATTTGGTTTAGAATAATACTAAATAAATATGTCATCAATTAGATCGTTGTAAATTTAATTTTGTTTCTATTACTTTGCTTTTACAATTTTCTAGGAACAAACGGGCTTTTATATAACATTAAAATACAATGAACAGCCGTTTATTCATAGAAATTTCATTTATACATAAAGGAACCACTGTATTGAGCCAATGCATAATGTATCTAAAAAAATTACATCGAAACTCTTTTTAAAGAAAATTTTAATATTAGAAAGATTTTGATTTTGTAATCATTAGGTGGAACTGAAGCTTATTTAATAGTCTACATTCAAATATTTTCAGGAATCTTAGCGGCGGAAATGTGTATAAAATGGATTATTTCTACCTTAATAAATGTTTCAGGCGATATCATGCGTAAAAATTGATTGTGGGCATCCGCTGTCCAAGTGGCTCAATTTTTTATCTCCACTGTCACGAAAACCAGTGAGAAAATACTTATTTTTTAAAATACGTAAATGGTGTGCTTAGTATTTGGGTAATCTTAACCAGATTCCACATCCAAGCTAAAAGATTTATCCCCACGAGTCTTCATCCATACGTCAAAGATGAACGATTGTTTTCCCGATCGAAGGGACCTGCATTGGGTTATCGGTGGTCCCCGAGGGGAGATACAAACGAGACAAAGTAGGTGGTCTTGGGCGTATAAGGGAACGGTGCGAAGGGTTAGAATGCTCAGGGCGGATTAAGGAGGTGGAGGGAACGTCAGATCTCGGATTGACGTTCACAACAAGGTGTTGAGATTAGATTGGGAGTTGGAAGTCGGTCAGGTCAGGAAAGGAGTGTGCTGGAGGCTGTTCGGATTGGTACGCGTGGAGGTGTTTGCGGGGAAGGAGCGAAAAAGGGGAGCAGCGAGAGACGGGCAAGAAGTAGAGAGGAAGTTGTGCACCTGAGAGAGAGAGAGAGGATTGGAATTGTTCGCTGGAGGAGCGGATGGAGCCCCTAGCTAGGAGGAGGAAATGAGGCTGTAGGTGAGAGATGCGATTGTGTGGGAGAGATCGAGTGAAAGTGGAGGAAGAGATCCGTGAGATGAACGAGGTGCAGAAAATATTTCTTGGCAACTTTTTCTCAGAGAGGACGATTAAATGCCCCGCTGAAACCAATATCTAGGATATTTCATGGGCTGAAATGATATTGCGGTGAAAATCCCGGGGCTTAAAGTTTGTTTCTTTTATGAAATTACGCGGGAGAGAGGTGGCTAAGGATTTACTGTACATAATGAGGTGATTTTTTTTAGATTTACTTTCTTTTCATTTTGAAAGTACGTACGTATTTTTTCGACAGTATCTTAAGAACGACTTGTGCATTAGTAGAAGTAGACTGTTATATTGTTATTTTTTGTCAGTAAAGGCCCGCTGTCTGGGTTATAATGAAAATAGCCAGCCGTAACATTCTAATATATGTTAAAGTTTACATAAAATTTTTGAGTGAAGCTGAAAAATAATTCTTCAATTCATGAAAATTGGGAGAAGTTACAAAAAATCAGAGCATAAGAACCACTACATTATATATGCTTTATGTTAATTAGCAAATGTTTTCGTCATTAAACTGTGATATTGGATATTCATAAAACTCAATAGGCATGGAAATATTATATTTAGAAAATTTTAGAAATAAGTGAGTTAAATGAGCAAATCATTTGATTTAGGTTGGGTAATGTTTTTCCTCCCGGAATGGGATTACAAATAGAACAAGAACCAATGCCTATTTAGGATAATATTTTTACCAATAAAATATCTTTTGAATTAAGGCAATATAATATCGAAATAAATATGAAGGCTTGATTCTGCGTTTAGTTCCGAATAATTTGAAGACAAAATATCATGTTCCGAGCTGCAGTTATCAGGAATGTGTATATCTATTAAACATAAAAATAGTTAAATAGTTAATTATTACGTAATGTTGAAAATATTGCCGTAGTGGTCAATCTTTTTTAATATAACGTAGATAAAAGTTGGATGTAAGTTACTGAAAAAGTTTTAAAAGTCTTTCTTGCAAACAGTCATATATCCGTATCATTATAGGCAGACCTGAACATATCTAGTCCAAATCTAGGAGCCACATCCAAAATTCACAGGCCAGGATAGATTAAAGTGCGGTGCGGTTTAGAATCAGGGATACTTAAATCTATATGCATAACATGATCACCATGCATACGAAGTTTATATACATACTAGATCATTACCCGGGCTTTGCTCCGTGTTCACAGTTTCGAATTTTTCATGCCCATTTCGATCGCTAATATTTTCATTCAAACTCAAGGTACTCTCGAGACAAGTGACCAATGTTTCTCCGTAATTGGTGTGAATAAATTAAATATAAATCCAACTTTGTCATTTTCCTAAAAATATTCAAAATAAAATGGGTAATTTTACAAAAAATAACTTGGGATTCTAGTCAGAGTATGATTTGTTTGGCACCCCCTCTTCCCCCTCTCTACAAGAAATTGAAATTCCGGCCCCGAGGAGCACACCCTCAAGTTATTTTTAGTTTGAGTGTCAAGTTTTAAGTCTCTTAGTATTTTTATTTTAGTGAAATGCTCTAGGGTATGTTTTTTATGGCACCCCCTCCCAAAAATAAAAATTATGGCTCCATGGTGCACATCCTCAAAGTCTCTTTATTAAGCGTACCAAGTTTCTTTATTTTTGAGAAATGCTGTCCACACACGCAAACACATGCGCCGCATTAATTATTATAGATGAAGATATTAGATGAAACAAACCCATAAGAATAACTTCCGATTTGAAGTATGATGTGACCCGCCAAAGCATTCCTGAGTTTTAATGCGGACCGCCTAACTACCTAGCAATTCAGGCTGCAATTCCGAGAGTGACGTTCAGTTTATTCGTATTATAAATACTCGTCATGGCAAGTTGATTTTGATTTGCTGGTGCTTCTTTTTGGGGTATTGATTCGAAATCCCTCCCACAGGAAAATAAATGAGGAACCGCCTGAGACACTTTGTTTGTCAGCTGGGGCTGATGTTTGGGGCGAATCAAATTTCTATATCCTGGTCAAGAGCCACACTCGAATTACGAGTTGCCTCGAGGGCTAGTGATGCTTAGCCACACTCGACATTCCCTAACGGACTTTTTCTCGTGGAGGATTCAGGAAATCTGTGACACACATATATACGAGGGCTGTTCAATAAAGAGTGATCATGATTTTTTCATTGGTTCATCGCATTAGTCATCTTCAGTAAGTCTGCTGCTTCTTCAAGTTGGAAAAAAGAAAGAAATCACAGGGTGCAAGATCTGGGATATATGGGGGGTGAGGGAGACATATCACATTGGTGCTGGCTAGATACTGCATGACAACACGAGCAATGTGAGGTCGCGCATTTTCGTGATGAAGCGACCACCCACTTGGATGCAGCTTAGGTTGTTTCCGTCTGATGTGGTTTCGCAAAATCTTCAGTACACATGCTAGTACTTCCCCGTGACGGTCGTATGCCTCGTCACAACATTCTGGTAAACAATTTCATGATTCTCGAAGAAGGAGATGGTCATGACATTTCCTGTTGGGGACACCCCTTTGACTTTCATTGGTGTTGGGGACCCTGGAGACTTCCACACAGAGCTCTGCTACTTACTCTCTGGATCAAAATGGTTTAGCCAAGTCTCGTCTGCAGTGATCACTTTGCTTAGGAACTCGTCACCACCTTCAGCAACCATTCTCTTCAGCTCCAGGCAGACCTCCATGCGCATTTTTTGCTGCTCGGGCGTCAGCAGTCTTGGGGCCCAGCGTGCACAAACTCGCCTCATGTTCAAACGGTCACGCAGAGTCGTATGGGTGCTTCCCATGGATATTCCTGCCAGTTATCTTACAGTTACACGGAGATCCTCCCTCACGATGACACCAGCGGTGTTGATGGCTACCTCAGTCACTGCAGTGGCTGGAGCACCCGGACCACCTTCCTTTGTGATTGACTCGCGTCCTTCTTTAAACATTTTAAACCATCTCCGGACTGTGCTGTATGGAAACGCAGATTCATCATACGCTTCTTGCAACATGCTTCAATAGAAGTTTTTTTGAGGCGATAACCAAATTTCAGCGCAGGTTATTTTTCCTCGCGTATGACCTCCATTGCTCCGTAGGCGAAACTGAACATACGTGCACTACTAGTAGTCCTGCCACCACTCCGAAAAGCTGGGCGTGAGACGTCTGCACATTTGTGATGTAATGTAAGTTGTATTGGTGCAATATTCTGCCACTAAGCTACAATTGTTCTGTAAATAGTTTGTTAAAAAATGTGATCACTCTTTATTGCACAGCCTCGTACATATACGGAGGAACGAAGATTTCACGTATCGTTTTATCTGCTACGCGTATAATTTTAAGATACCTGTACCCTCTAGTTGGCAATCCCATGTCCGTGGGAATGAGGGGAGTGAGAGGTTTCTCACAAAAGAAGATATAGCATTTCATCGAACAAGTGTTCTGCTTGCTCGGAAGGCCTCCCTCCATAGTGATTTGTATCCTCACACACTTCACCAGTACCATAATGCATTGGACATGAAGTTGAACAAATGTTATAAGGCTGATTTTGTGCGTTATTAAATTTCTGCCGAGAATCTAATATAACGACCATAAATCGATTATGCTTGTATACTCTCTGATTAATGAAACGATCAAAAGTCTATTTAAGTTTAAATTACTGTGATTGTTTCTGTTCAGGGAATAGAAATAGTTTGTATTATATCATTCAAAACAAAGTGGTTAAGGCGAAAATTTTGGCGCCATACATATTTTGCATCAATAAGAACCACCCATGATCGTTTTTTCTTCAATTAGCGGAAAATTTTATTTCCCCTTCCTGTTATTCATATTTGTCAATCGATAGGCATTTTTCGGTTCATCTTCAAAATTTTTATTTGGAAAACTCTTGAGGCATATTCTTTTCGTTTCTCTCGTACTTTAAAATGTGGCGTCACATTAACGAAGATGATTTTTTAATGCAGAGTGAACGGACTCTTGTCTGAATAACTGATTATCTTAAATATTCTGAGGAATTCTTGCAGGACCTCAGAATATTTGGTATGATAGTAGAGAGCCCGCAGTTCTATGCGAAAAAAATTGAGTAACGTTAAAAATGTTCATCATCATCATTAGGTGTTCTGCCTCTAGGCAGGTCCCTGGCACCAGCGTTGCCTCCACTCATTTCTGTTCCTTGCCATTTCTTTCATTTCCTGATACCCTCCCCTTTCTTTCAGATCGTCAAACATTTTTATTCTTCTACGTCCCCTTTTCCTTCCACCTTCTACTGATCCTTCCAACACCATCAATAGTAAACCTTCTCCTCTCAAGATATGCCCTAACCAGTTACTTTTCCTCCTCTGAATTGTTTCAAGTAATATTCTCTTCTCATTCACCCTTGTTAGTATTGCTTCATTCCTTATCCTATCCGTCCACTTAACCTTCTCCATCCGCCTCCACACCCACATTTCAAATGCCTCTAGTCTTTCTTTCTCTCTTTTCTTTAGCGTCCATGTTTCACACCCATAAAGCAATACACTCCAAACATAGCACTTCACAAGACGTTTCTTCAGATTTAAATCCATTTTACCACATAGTACCCGTTTTTTCCTATTAAATGTTTCTTTTGCCATTGCTATTCTTGTTCTTATTTCTTTTTCACTTCTCCAGTCTTCAGTTAGCATGCTTCCCAAATATCTATACTGTTTTACTTGCTCCACTCTTCCATCCTTTATTGACACATTCATAATCTCTCTATCCCCTATTCTCATCACCTTTGTTTTCTTTATGTTCATTTTCATTCCATATTCCATCATCCTGTCTTCTAGCTTTGTAACCATTTCCTGAATATGCCTCGTTTCATCTGCCAAAATTACCATGTCATCAGCAAACCTTATACAATTTATTATTCTACCCCCAATACTAATTCCTTTATCATTCCCTATTCCATTGTCAATCATTTCTTCAGTATATATATTGAACAGGGTTGGCGATAAGCAGAAACCTTGCCTTACTCCTCTTCCTAGATCATACCATTCGGTCATCTTTTATCCTCATAGCTGCTTTCTGTTTCATATACAGCTCTTTAATTAACCTTCTATCTTTCCAGTCTACTTTTTTTGCTTTTAGTATTTCCATCAGTTTTTCCCAGTTCACTCGGTCGAATGCCTTCTCCATATCTATGAAGCACAGACTAATTCCTTTACCCCTTTCTATATATCTCTCTCCACTCATTCTTATCAATCCTATTGCATCTCTTGTACCTCTACTCTTTCTAAATCCAAACTGTTCCTCTGCAACATTTTCTTCCATTTTGCTAATTAGTCTCCTGTTCATAACCCTAAGTAGAACCTTTGCTGCATGTGTAATTAAACTGATTGTTCTGTGTTCACTGCATTTTCTTGTTCCTTGCTTTTTCGGAATTGGAATCATAATTGTTTTGACGAAATCCTCTGGCCACATCCCCTTGTCATAGATTGCATTACACAACTTCACTATTTCTTCCAGTCCTTCCTCATTAAGACACTTAAATAATTCTATCGGTATCTCATCTACCCCCATTGCCTTCCCATTCTTCATATCCTTTATTGCTTGTAGCACCTCTATTTTCAATATCGAAACCCCTGTTTCGTCATTATTTATTTCATCCTGCTCTTCAATACGGAGGTCCTTTGGTTTTTCATTTGATTTGTACAACTCCTCCATGTATTCTCTCCATCTATTAAGGACCTCCTCTTCCTTATATAGATGTTGATATTTGCAAACAATGAAAAATAATATCGAACACAGATTTACTTACGGGCAGAAATTTATGCAATTACCACTCTTCTTCCACTCTCACATTGTGCAGTATGTGTGCGCAGCTAACAATAAACTTCCGTCCTCCCTTATCACCATGAGTACAGAACGTAATGGGCAACAATTGGGTTGCTATGGCGACAAAAATGTTTTGCTTTAAAAATCACTCAATTTCATTGTCCAAAGTACAGTTTTTGACGGATTCGGTCCCGTATTTGAAATTTAACGGTGTGAAAGTAATACTTGATTCTTTTCTCCAAACCTGAATACAAGTCGTGACGTCATATCTTGATTTTAAATAATTTTAAAGCGCAAGTAAATATATGATACACTTGTCACAGTATTACTCGATTGGAGGAAATTAAATACGAGAAAATAATTTTTAGGCTGGTTTCCAAAGGAAACAGCCTTATGAAATTATCGTATCTGTGTGTATGTCCTCGACTAACAACTTTTGCAACAATGGACCGATTTTCATGAAACATGGTTTGAGGCTCGTGCTGCTAGGGTTCACCTCCGGACTGTATTTTATTTATTGAAGTCCCGGGTTTGATTCCAGGAACTTTTTTCCTATTTCTTTTACATAGGAATTCTCAAATCCGTCGTGCAGAGATGTTTCTTTAATACTTTAAAATATCTTAAAATTATGATATCGGAGCGCGGTTTGTATTCTTTTAAGGCGAAAAGAATGTGAATTCTAATTCTTATCACAGAAGTTGTATAATTGATCGTATTTTCTGGAATTTCTACTAAAACAGCGTTTTTGCGTTTTAAATCGTATTTTATTGGATTGTTGCCATGGAGACGATTATTACCGAACTCAGCTTGAGCATAGACGAGTGAAAAAATGGGTTATTTTCTTTTCCACTCGAGTACCCTTCAGCATTGGACAGTTGATCCATACATATTGGGGTACAAACAGTAACATTTATGAAATTTGTTTATTTATAAAAATACATGCAAAATAGGTCAGAAAGAGATTTTGACATTACTTTTAGTATTTTAAACCTGATAATGCTCTATTAATTTGTTTTCCAATTTTTCTCTATAAATGATAAATTATTTATGGCATTAGAATTCCTTGAAATGATTAACACATACTGACATATTTCCTGTCAATATAAGTAGTCAATTCGGGACTTCAACTTTGGGAAACCAGCCTGCATTAGTCCTGGTTCGGACTTCTTGTTATTTATTTTATTTAGGCGTTTGGAGTTAATCAATTCTCTATTGCACAACGCAGGACACTTCGAACGATTATTTAATGTTTGGGTGAAATTGAGTCATTAGTTCTGTGGAAATTCAATTATTTTTTCTTGTCCTGCACCGGCACAGGCACTCAATTTTTACTTTTTCATATACTTAGTAAATGAAGTATTGTAATCTCGAAAAAAATCGACTCCATGATTTTGACGGAAATACAAGTTTTAGGTGTCCGACTCCAAAAAGTAGTCTCTCTGTCAGTCTGTGCGCGGCCCTAGAACCTAAACTGTTGGACAAAATCAAATGATATTTTGTATTTAGCCATGCCATTATCCATAATAGATACTCAGAAGAGATGAGTGGTATAGCCTAAAAATAAAGGTTAGCTTATTCTTGTTGATTTTTACAAACTAGATTTATTTGGAAATGACGCGAACAGTTTTGATTAAATTTCACTCCGTTATATAGCATTGGGCCATGAATAATACTGCATAAGCCATATTTCTCAGAAAATACTTTATAGCATCCAGCGACATTATATCGATTTTTACGCTCAGCTATCGCTCAGCTCTCCTCAGTTCTCTCAGCAATAATGCTTCAATGCCTGTGTGGCTTCGCCAATCCGCATAATACTTGATATTTATGTGTGATATAACTATTTATCAAGTTTTATTTTCAAATAAATAAATAAATAAATATATATATATATATATATATATATATATATATATATATGGATGTCAACAAGGTGTTGGGATGAGGAAACCCAGTGAGCACTCACCAATCAGACGACTTCAGGTTGGCGAGGCCCCGGGGATGTCGAAGCGACACACGTAAAATAACACAAAAACACAGAAACATCACAAACGTAAAGCTTTCGGAACTACTCCTTCTTCAGCTACAGAGAGAGAACTGATGGCGGTGACACTGGGTGGAGGCATGGGGGTGGAAGGGTAGTACGGAAAGGTCGAGGATTGGAGGAAACGGAGGGGGTTGGGGATGGGTAGGGTGTTGGAAGAAGACAGAAAGGGTGTGAAAAGCTATCGAAGGTTGAGGCCTGGGGGAGTGAAGGAGTTTAGGAGTTGGATATGCGAAAGCTCCCACTGACGGAGTTGGGGAGCCGATGCATTGTCGGGGAGAGCGCGAATGACTCTCACTGTGAAGCAGTTGTTGAACTTTAAATTATGTTTGTTCGCATGAACGGCCACCGGCAGCGGTCGTTTGAGAATGACGCTGTTGCGGTGGCCATTCATGCGGATGTTGAGGGGATTGCTGGTGAGGCCAACATAAAAGGCGGGACATTGGGTGCATCTCAGGAGGTAAATGATATTGCGGGTGGTGCAGTTGGTGGTGGAAGTTATGGGGTAGGTGATGTTGGTTGTGGGACTGGAGAAGGAGTTGCAGGGGGGGTTTATTGGGCATGTTAGACATCGGGGTCTACCGCAGGGGTAAGATCCGGCAGGGTGTAAAGGCGTGGGTGCTGGGGGTTCTTTCTTCCATAGCATATTTGCCAGATTAGGGGGACGGCGGAAGGAGAGCATCGGTGGTCTGGGAAATGGGATCTGGTGAGGGGAGGATGAGAGGATAAGGTGGGCGGCTTTCAGGATGTTTTTCAGAATGTCGTGGATGCCGGGGGTTAGGGTGAGTTGGAGGGTGGAATCGGTGGTGGTGTGGGTATTGAGGTGGGAGTTAGGGGTGGCGGGTGCGACTGCCCGCCGGATTTGGTCTCGGATCAGATCCGGCGGGTATCCGCGCTGTAAGAAGGCATGTTCGAGGGTGGAGCAGTACTCGGACAGGGAATCTCTGTCCGAGCAAATTCTCCGCCCTCGTCGGGCTAGGGCATAGGGAATAGAGGTTTTGGTGTGGAGGGGATGGCAGCTGTTGAATATCATTTACCTCCTGAGATGCACCCAATGTCCCGCCTTTTATGTTGGCCTCACCAGCAATCCCCTCAACATCCGCATGAATGGCCACCGCAACAGCGTCATTCTCAAACGACCGCTGCCGGTGGCCGTTCATGCGAACAAACATAATTTAAAGTTCAACAACTGCTTCACAGTGAGAGTCATTCGCGCTCTCCCCGACAATGCATCGGCTCCCCAACTCCGTCAGTGGGAGCTTTCGCATATCCAACTCCTAAACTCCTTCACTCCCCCAGGCCTCAACCTTCGATAGCTTTTCACACCCTTTCTGTCTTCTTCCAACACCCTACCCATCCCCAACCCCCTCCGTTTCCTCCAATCCTCGACCTTTCCGTACTACCCTTCCACCCCCATGCCTCCACCCAGTGTCACCGCCATCAGTTCTCTCTCTGTAGCTGAAGAAGGAGTAGTTCCGAAAGCTTTACGTTTGTGATGTTTCTGTGTTTTTGTGTTATTTTACGTGTGTCGCTTCGACATCCCCGGGGCCTCGCCAACCTGAAGTCGTCTGATTGGTGAGTGCTCACTGGGTTTCCTCATCCCAACACCTTGTTGACATCCATATATTCATTTTACCTTTCCTTTTCCGTAAGTTGTTGTATATATATATATATATATATATATATATATATATATATATATATATATATATATCGTTGTCAACATATCAATAGCATTCACCCGCAGAAGACATTTTCCGCGCTTTTGTCGTTTTTATAGCAGTACGAGTTCCTTCCGAACTGGAAAGAGGGTAGTGAGACCATACGCATACGGTGATGAAAACGTTTGTGCAATGTAGATTGTACCGATTTTTATAGTATGATTATGATGGTGTTTACTCCCGGTGTAAATGAATCAACGAGTTGGAAGCTCGCCCTTTATATCCTGCCGTCCCTGGCCTTTGCACAAATTGTTCATGACTTGGGGAGGTCCTGATCTCGTCCCTTCCGTTGTACATAAAGTTCGAACACTTCGATTTTCGATAGATTGTTAAACAAACGTGAAGTACATTCTATCTAGTGTATAACAGCAATTCAATTTTCCGCTCTTTTACGAAGCTGCGCCCTGGGCTCGTGCCCCGGCCTCACGAAAGGAAGAATTTGAAATTATTTCTGGCAATCTTTAAGGATTCATTTATCGAATTATACAAATGAAAATAAGTACGTATAGCCAAACAATCCGATTACGTTTAGCAATTTAAAAACATGCTGCAGAAAGCATTACTCGAGATTTATCTTCGAGGATGGAGCATCAAAATAATACAGAGATAACGTGGATTGTGCTTTGTAAATGCGCGGATGGATTCAGCAGTCTCATTGTCAGAAGGAACCGAGAAATCGAGTTTTTGCCTCCGATGAAATGCAACTATTCCGGGTGTTGTCGCGAACGGGGGCGGAGAGTAAACACGCCGTACGGGAATTAATTTTTAACGGTCTCATTTATCCGTAACCGAATGAAAAACTTTTTGAAAGTGCGCGCACGAGCGAGGGAGAGGGGAAAGGGATTGAGAAAGAGGAAGGAAAGATGGAGCGTGGAAGGAGTGGGAAACCATATAAAGACTCGTGAGAGTGAATTAAATGGGAGTCTATTGGTACTTCTTTTTTCTGGAATCTCAGTCAGTCCCTTTTTCCTTCGCCCCAAATTCACGAGCGATAATGAAAGTGTCATGAAGTGGGAGAACGAGAAGCGATAAGGGGAGAGAGTACGGAAAAAGGAAGATAGGAATCGAGAGAAAGAGAGAGGAGCGGAGAGAGAGAGAGGGTGGAAGGAATGCTCCTACATCCCTCCCACCGTCTCTTTCTTTCAACACTCTTAAAGACACAACACACTCACTCAATTAACTCGGGTTCTCTACAGATTCGAACGCGTTCTCCCATCTCTTTTATTCTCCCTTATTTACCTCTCTCTCGAACTCTCCTCTTCATCTCTTCTGCACTTCTTTCTCCTTCTTGCTTTTTTCTTCTCTCCTACTCCCTCTATTCTCTGACTTATTTTCTGTCCTCCCTCTCTCCTCTCCGTTTACTCCCGTTCTTCATTTCGAACAATATGAACTAGCGGAATTGCTCCCGCAAAAATGAAGGCAAATAATTAGTTCGACGTAATTAATTACTCTTTTTTTTACAAATAGTGTTTGTTGTTCACGTACACGTCACAAATAAAAATCTTATCATTAATTATCAAAGCTCTTAATTTAAAAATACATAGATTTGTAGAATTGCTCATTTATTATAATTATTTACATTTAATATTAAATGTAAAACTATTGGATTGGCCTAATCGGCTAAAATAAATGTCTTAGTTTACTTCCCACCCTTTTTAATATAACGGCGCGAGAAACGAGGATTTCAGACATGTAATCAGAGCTGGCTTATAATATTAGAAATATTCATTATGGCCTACCAACTCAGTATCGGCCGCAGTTTATTTCTCAGCTCCAAAATAATTTACCGCTCAATTATAGCGGCTGTTTAAAAAAATACCTATTTGAATTTACGCAGAATTTTTCTTTTGGTTCCTGATCCGTGTTTGGTACGTTATTCATCCCAAAGCGTGGTTTAAACCATTGTTGCCTTAAAAATCTCTCACGCCGAATTTTATGTTTATCCAATCAATTATCTTCTTCTTCATGCCTTTTTTACCAACTTCGAAAGTAGTAGAATATAAGGCAACTCGACCCAATATGGTCTAGCTAAGCTTTATTAATTTTTTAAGCACCTTTCCCAAATGGTGAAAGCAAAACTAACATAATGTACTCTTAGACAATTTATTTAAGTAAACAGAAAAAAATGTTACAACTACAACGCTTCAACATGGGATTACTGGTTAGCTTTTTTGCAAAACCTTGCTGTTAGGTTATATTAGGAACATATGATCTCAATATGGCCTATTGGTTTATTGTTCAAAAAATAAGAGAATAAGAATTTGAAATATTTATTAAGTACTTGTATCAAAATTCTAATGCTTGATTGCTCAAAAATGGTTACAATAAATTGTCGGTAGGCAAAAATGACTAAAACAAGTAGGGATGTACACGGGTTTCCCGTGATACAGAAGTGCTTTTCGTCAAATTTTCCATAGTATAATCGTATACTAATGTATTTTCTTTGAAATCAGAAAATTATTTTACCTTATATTGTGGTAGCCCTGCTTTTTAGATCCGTTATATACATGTTCATTTCGTTTTCCCATTCTATACTCGGCCTACAAGCGAAATTTCTTTTTGAAATCGATTTAGCCTATACCTTTCAAATTCATAATTACAGGAAAATTCTAACCTTGTTATTGTGGTAACCCTGTTTAGTCGACCCGGTTTAAATATGCTTTTTTGGTTATCTATTTATATGAAGATTAAATATATTACATTTGGTTAAAGTACATGATGTCAGATCTCTAGAAATACGATTTAAAAAATATTATTTCACTTTTTAGTGGGCTAGCCCTGTTTTTTAACTCCGCTTTAAACATCTTGATTTCATAATGATATGGTGTACTAACCTTATGTGCGAAACTTAATTGAAATCCGCACAGCCAATTCTCTCCAAACCCATTGTTACTGAAAAAGTTAAATTTGTAATTGTGGCTCCACTGTTAGGTTGATGTAGTCCAAATATGCTATTATGGTTTAGTATATATGTGTATATTATTAGTATTAAATTTAGTTAAAATTGATATGGAAAATTCAACACAGACACGTGTAAGAAGAACGTTTTTATTACTTTTATTGTGGCAGCCATGATTTTCATATATACACAAAACATATTGATTTTGTTTCTTTATGTTACACGTATCCTTCATACAAAATTTCATTGAAATCGGTTTCGCCAATTCATTCCAAATTTATAATTTCCGAAAAGTTTAACTTTGCAATTGTGGCAACTCTGCTTGGTCGATCTGGCCCAAATATGTTATTTTGGCCATTAATTTATGTGAATATTCTATGTACCAAATTTGATTGAAATCAGTTCCGCCAATTCTTCCCTGATATATGCGTAAAATTGTATGTACCACCCAAGATTTAGGCACATGAGGTCAAAATTTAATTTAAATAAAGAAATGAACAACAAAATGAGATCTAAAATCATTCAAAAAATTCATTGTCATTATTTAAGACTCACAAAATGGGCAATATGGCCTACATACGTATGCCATAATGGGGAGACTTGGAACTAGTAAAACATATTTCGTTGGAACCACATGACATCTCAATGAATTGCCATGCCAATCACACCACTAATAGTAAAGACAATTATCTTGTAGAATGCCTAAGGTCAAATTAATTAGTTAACTTTTACCTGTACAAACAATGACTTAACGAACGTCTTGAAATTAGATGCACGTAACCACAAACGCTGCTCTCAAACAAAACACCAGCAAATTCAGCCAATTGAGCGCGTCCAGCGAAATTACATATAAAAAGTTGTTAGCAGTCTACCGATAAACTATCAATTTTGTCACGAAGTACGTTCGATACGGCGATTGGGCCATATTTGGGCACAGGCCATATTGGGTACATTTACATTATATATATATATATATATATATATATATATATATATATATATATATATTGGCTAAATATAAATGTGCAGTGAGCTCTCTTATGCAGGTACTTGATATTATATAAGGAGAAAACGAAATATTTACAACATGAGCCACGCAACTTTTACACGAAAGTTGTAATTATATTCTTGGTTTTATAGTGCACTTAAACATATAAAAGTTGGTAAGCTAAAAAGTATTTTACATAGTTTTATTTATTATTGCACTCCTTCGACTCTAGGACTTTACGTGAAAATCTTTATTTTTCACATGCCTCTTTTATTTCTCCATCATCAGTCTATTTCCTTTTCTCTCAGATTCCTGCGCTTTAGAGAGTCCCTTTCTTCTTGCCTTTAAATCTATCTCCTGTCATCACCACACTTCCTGGCCTATTACATGTTTTCATAAATCCAGATCATCGAATTACATGCGGAATTACTTTAAGAATTACGAGCATCCACGTAACTTGGTAAGAATTCTTCCCTTTCTACTGGATTTTGTAAAGCGTACAACGTTTCACATCTCATTTGTCAATAATAACTTCGATTAATGCATGCCTTGAATTTTAATAGACCTGATTTTGGTTAAACAATAAAATTTCAGAGCTTTAGAAGCGACTTCGTCATTTTTTAATTCAGGGAAACGGTTTATTTTTTATGTTATGTCTAATTAGGGTTACCATATGTTCAAGGATCAAAACCGGGACATAACGATTGCGAAGATGAGAAACCGGGACGAATCTGGCACATAATCTAACATTACCGGGAAAAAATCCCGGACGGCTAGTTTTTTATTTTTTGTTGTTAAAATATACATTATTTCTTTTCTTTTCCATTTTATACATTTTTAAATAACCGAAAAAGAATATTATGAGGATTAGGAGACAGGAAGAGGGTTGTTAAAAAATATCTAAAAGAGAAAACACGAAATATTTTTAATATTTCAATATTAAATATATCAATACAATACCAAATCAATATAATATACAATAATCTTACTGTTTATTAAACCAGTTATATTTGTCGCTAGACAACTTTATTAAAAATCTATCAAATCAATATTGATTTTACAGCGTTAATATCGCTCATACTGTACTTTCATCCGTACAAATTCGGTCTAGGGACCATACATTATTCACAATCGAAAAAAGTAGCTCTAATGGAGCTGATGTTTCGGGTAAACGGAATACGTATTCAATAACTTTCGTTGGATTGACAATTGAAATATTCTGTTCGAGAAAACGTCTAAAAATTCAATCCGTCTATCTTTAAATTTCGTCTTTTTTCATCCCAACTTCTCTTTCTGTCATAATGAAACAAATTGCTTTGCTAAAATTACTTTATAGAAAAGATTATCGATATCAATTAAAAGCTTTCCATATCTTTGATGAATATTTTGCGCTGTTTTTCAACCTCGTGCCAATTAAATATACTATTTACCTATTTAAATGACTCTGCTTCTTCGAAACTGTTTTCCGACAACGATATGTGTGATAAGCATCTAACATAAAAAGCGTCTAATTCTTTGATTAACGTTTTAGTAATCGCATTCCCAGATTCGTCGAATTTCCTTAGTGAAATTTTAGTCCCTTGTGGACTGAAAGAGTTATCCTTGCGTTCTTGCAAATTAATTTTTAAATTTCGTAGTTCACAAGCTACGTTTGTTGCACTAGCGTTAGTTTATTCTATGTTCACTATTGTTTTCTTAAATAAACGGAGTTGTCCGAGAACAAATCTCAAATACATTTCTTCACATGGGTATTCAAATATGTTTTTCATTATTAGTGGGCACTGTTCTTGTGAATCGAAATAGATTTTTAGACCATCAAACATATCAAGAATCCTTTACAAAGCCAGTAAAACGGAATGAAATCTGGTGTTGCCATGTTTTAAAACTTTTTTGTACGCAACTTCTGCGAATTCGCAAAATTCTTTCAGTTGAGTTACACGAAC
Source organism: Tanypteryx hageni (assembly GCA_028673005.1). Classification (NCBI taxonomy): domain Eukaryota; kingdom Metazoa; phylum Arthropoda; class Insecta; order Odonata; family Petaluridae; genus Tanypteryx; species Tanypteryx hageni. The sequence goes on along the minus strand of CM054116.1, from coordinate 90,553,874 downwards.
AGTGTATATGTGGAAATATTTATAAATATTTACTGCAAGGGCTACCCTATTGATAGGTAGAATATCAATCGCATTTTGTATGCAATTGTGTACTAGGTGTTCTGCACAGCCAATTACAATGATATTTCTACCAAATTCGCTTTTCAATAGATAAAATACGTTGTTTTTACCATTTCTTTTTCATATCTCAGAAATTCGCAATTATCACCACAAAATCCTACAATTTTATTTATAAGATGGTGCTCTTTTATTGAAGAAACAAAGTGATCAGTCAATATTTCTGATGTTTTTCCAAGGACTGAAACGATTTTTGTCATTTCTGTTGGAAGCTTCAATTGTAACACAAATTTGGATTTATCTAACTCTTCAATACACATTGTTGGGATGACATTTCAAACTACAGATTCACACTTTGTTCGAGCAACACCAAACTTAGGTTCGAAAAAAATTGAAATCAATTTGCTAGCACAATCCGATGCTTAGAAACTTAATCCATGAATAGCGGTGTGATATACAAAAGTGGCTTCTTTTGCAGTGCATTACGGCCTTCAGGATTTGAATCGTTTTTCTCAATAAATGATACAATTGATGTTGAGGATGCCACTGCTAAAGGTGATTTGTGTTTGGCAGTTTGTAAGTATACGTATACGACTAGCTCTGACGTTGATTCATAATTATTGTCCGGGACGAAACAGTAAACCGACCGGGACGCCGGAACAAGACCTAAAAACCGGGACAATCCCGGTCAAACCGGGACGTATGGTAAACCTATGTCTAATGTACCTATACATATAGGATGTAATAAAAGTCTTTTCTCATAGATAAATAAATTAGTATAATATAGAAGTAAACGAGAAAGTAGTTTTAATTATACATTACAAATCAATACAATCGAAATATCAATTAACATTGTACATGCTCAAATCGTATTTCACGCAGCCGTTTACGCATCTCAACTCTCCATATTATGGTTTCGTTTACGTTTTGTTGTGTTTCCGCATTAACATTTTAACACTGATCTGTAATTTTTTCTTTAAACTGGTGAATTGTTTCTCGCCTTGACTCGTAAACAGTGGATTTTACGCGGTTTCACCAGAAAGAATAAGTAGGGTCAAATCAGTGCATCGGGGTGGCCATTCCAACAACCTCGGCGTCTTATAGATCTGCCGCGAATATTTACAGCTAATCATTACCTTATTGAACGAGAAAAATGCGGAGGATCACCGCCTTTCTGAAACCAATATCTAAGTCTATCATCCTAAGAAATTTCGTCTATGTAATTTTGCAAAAAACCCTCCAGTATAATGTTCAAGTAAGACTCCGCGTCTATGGTTTCATGAAAAATTATGGTCATATGATGTATGAATAAAGTTATCTCCTCTGTGAATTCCTGCCCGCACCGAAATATTGAGATCAACCTGCGAATGTGCATCTTAAAGCTAATGTGGGTTTTCGTCCCTCCAATAAGGATAATTGTAGTGATTCACTGTTAGATTTAAATCAAAAAGAGCCTCGTCGCTAAATACAATATCTTAATAGATAATCGGCTGATTTTTCTTTATTCATGCTATCCAGAGATTTAATTTAATGTCTTTATTGGGGTGAGAAATGGATATAAAAAAGAGTAACTGATTATGCAATTACGTATTACAGCTGTGAGTTTTCACAGCTCATTGTCAGTGATGGCCAAACGGTGGCACTAAATCGGGGTTTGACTGTATAACTTATTTCCCTATGAGAACGGTCTTTTGTTACACTCTTGTGTGTGTGTGTATATATATATATATATATATATATATATATATATATATATATATATATATATATATATATAGTTTTTGTGAATTATATCAATCGCTTTAAGTTGCGCAGGCATGTTAGTGCATCAGCGTTTTTTATGCTTTGTTAGTATGGTGCAGAAAAATGAATCACGTCTAAGGTCCTACGGCCGTATCTTGGCTGCACGAGATATCGATGTGACGTGATATCAGGGCAGTAGCTGTGCCAAGAATCCAATTGAGATATATCTGACTGTGCATATGTATGTGTCCTTGAAGACTGTATTTCGAACGTTTCGCCGGGTTCATTTTTTTGGTAAGACAAAGAAAGATGCGGTACGAAGGAGTTACGATTTCTCGAAAATATTTATGGCCTAAATATCAAGATCCACAATCGCTCTTTTTACGAAAAAATAACAATTCTATTTACATTTTTTGAGAGGAATGACTGATGCGATAGATATTCGAATTCTCAAACGGCTTTTTCGCGTAAAGAATGCACTTTTGAACGAGAGATGGTGGTAAAAATTGCTCCGGCAATGCATCATGAAATTAATATAAAAATTGGAAAAATAATTTATAATTTGTCAAGTTGCATTAGGTAACTATACGCAGTTTTATAACTCCTTGAAAATGATGTAAAACATTCCTCGGTGAGTATGCACACTACATTCGTTTTTCGTTGCAGTTGTTAATATTTATCGTTATAGTAACGTCCTGTGATAATTAGATAACGGATTTGGTAGCGGCTCTACCCACTTAGGAATGCTGTTTCGATACAAGAAAAAAAACTACGTCTGCAAGATTCGGGAAATAATTTTGTCCTCCCAAAGGAGAACGTACGCTGTTTCATTCTCCGTCGCAAATAAACGACAAACTTTAACCTGTAAAATTTACTCCGAACAGAGGGTTTAGAAAAGAGCGGCTCTGGCGCGGATAACGTGCTTCCGAGTTTTGGCAACGGTCTACGCAAAAGCGTGATATCTAACCTCTTGTAGTACCGTTCGGAATCACGTAGATATTCCCTTTTTCTTCTCCAGCCTCTCGATTCCTCCTCTTATATCCCTGCAAAACCCTTTGCAAATCCTTATAACAGACGATGCCTGTTCGAAACTGGAAAAAAGAGGATCGAAATGAAGATTTGGAGTGCGAGCTTAAAACCCAAGGAGGCGGAATGAAGGAACGAAGGAGGTGGGGGGATTGGTGAGAGAAGGGACAACTACTGGGAGGAAGGGAGATGGGGGTATGGCTGTGAGGGAATTTGAAAGGGAGAGAGAGAACGGAGCTGGCGGAAGAAGTTGGGTGGGAGATGAGTGGGGAGGAGGGCGTGTGGAACATGGCGCAGTCTGATGTGCAGTTGTTCTGTTGCGAGGAAAGGAAGAGAGATCGGCGAAGATTCGAGTGGCTCCAGCCTTCTTTCTCCTCCGATTCTCTCTCTCCAACCAACGGTCGTCACACTTCCCTCCCTCCGCTACCGACTTCCTCCTTCCATTCCACACTCTCCTACCTCCTTCCATCCCTCTCATTCTTTCACCTCTCATTCCTCCCCCTCTCATTCTTCCACCTCTCATTCCTCCCCCTCTCATTCCTCCCCCTCTCATTCTTCTACCTCTCATTCTTCCCATCTCATTCCTCCCCTCTTTCCTCCCCCTCTCATTCCTCCCCCTCTCATTCCTCCCCCTCTCATTCTCCCCCTCTCATGCCTCCCCCTCTCATTCTCCCCCCTCTCATTCCTCCCCCTCTCATTCCCCCCTCTCATTCCCCCCTTTCATTCCCCCCCTCTCATTCCCCCCTCTCATTCCTCCCCCTCTCATTCTTTCCCCTCTCATTCCTCCCCCTCTCTTTTCCATTTTTCTCTCTCTATCATTTGGTTCTACTACCGTCACTCAACTGACCTTATTCGCGCCTTCTCTTCGTCTATTTGTACGACATCTTCCTCGTTTTTCTCCCACTGTGACTACCCATAAAAATCTGCGCATCTTTAATAAAATCTGCCTCGTTCTCATCTATTTTCGATATATTACTCTCCATTCTCTTTGATTTTATCGCCTTTTCTCTGCTATTTTTTCTTTCGTGGATATGATTTTCTGACGCAAATAATCAATTTCGTCATTTTCTCCCTTCTCATTTCTGTTGTCTCTCCTGTATTTCCGCCGTCGGTTCACACACTTCCGCCTTTCTCTACTACTAATAATAATAGAAACTCCGATAGCTTTTTAGATTTATACGGCGAACTTACGAAGAGGTATAAATTTAAACAATTTATACGATTTTAGGTGAGAGTGATTAAATTCTTGTCTTATTTCAAATCGAACGAAATCAACCTCCATCTCCGTCTTTGTATTTCGTCTTTCCACTACTTCTGCATATTAATCGCTGAAGTATTTCTCCTAATTATTCATGCTTTTAATTTTTTAAATTCATTTTGATTTCTGCTCTTACACATTTTTAGCTTTTTATATATTTGACGATCTTTTATATTCATTGCTACCATTTAGGTAGTTTGCCATTTTTATACTGCCTTTTCCTCCTATTATTCGATATTGACTTCCTGAAATACATAATTAATTTGTATTTTCTCCATTCTGTTATATATTTAAATATTTTGGCTATTTATAACTTTAAAATATATTAGTTCTTATTCGTTAATTTTATTTTTGTTTGATTTCGTCTTTGCTTGGCCTCGGTTGTATTTTATTCTTGTCTCCTAACATTTTATTCGTCTTCTTAAATTATTTTCTCATTAATGAGAAAAATATATTTCACTTGTTTAATTTATTAAGTCTCCGATATTGAATCCCGTCTAGAGCTCAGGGGGTTTTGTGTTAAAATCTATTTTTGAAGCCCATTTGAAACCGCACTTCTGAACTCGAGTAACCTCTTAAAACAAAATTTATTATTTCGTTAATAATTCTATAAGGAGTGCTTGTTTCAGTCTCGGTCCATCTTTCTCCTAGCTCATTCACGAACTGACGCTGTCATCTCGTGACGCACGTTCACCTTCTTCCTCTCTCTTTCTCTTCCATTTTTCCGTTCCCTTTCCGACCTTTCTTCGCTTCCTCTTCCCCGCTCTTTCCTCCTCTCCGCCGCCTTTTTCCTGGCTTCGCTCCATACGTACTGCGCTGTGCCGTTGCCAATGTGACAGAACGGGGAATTCCCCGCGCCTCCCACTCCCTTCTTTCCCCATCCTCGCCTCCTCCAAACCACCGCCGAGTAGCATCGAATTGCTTTTCCTCCACCTCTTCACACAAAACTCCATACCCACTTTTTCCTCTCTCTCTCTCTCTTCCTCTTCGTATTTTTCTTCCCCTTCTACGTCTCTCATCATCTCGGTTACCCCTCTCCTTTCCATCTCTTTTTTCTCTCTTTTCATCTCCTTTTTTCTCTATTTTCTTTCATTCTCTGCTCGGTTCGCCCTTCTCCCGTACTTTCCCAGCCAATCACTCCATCCAATTCCATTCCTCTCCCCCCAACTCCCCTCTCCACCTCGCCACCCTTCCCCCCACCCCGCACGCCATATCTCCTCCTCCTCCACCCCGCACGCCCTATCTCCTCCTCCTCCACCCCGCGCTCACTCTTTTCATCGCCTTTCTCCGACACGCTCGTTCGGCATCCATCAACCGCCGTCCTCACATCCGTAGAGCCGCATCTTCCTCCTAATATCCACGTCTTCGACTCGTTCCATCACCACCTCCGTGAGCTGCTTTTTTCGAGCTTCTTTCATCACCTTATTCCACATTCTAGCATCCTCCCTCAATACCCATCTTTCCCCTCCCCTTTTCGACGCCCCGATTCTTATTCTCGCGGGGACCCGTCACCGCCCTCGCTCCGTTCCGTCGTCAAGACTTCGTGTGTTGGAGTCGTTTCTTGGTCGCCCATTTGCGCCTTCCTTCGCCCCATAGTTTTGGACAGATTTTTTTATCTTTTTCTCGATACTCCGCTCGGTATTTTCACACGGACCTTCCCATTTTCACGGCGATGAATCACCTCGTCGCGGGTTCCCGCGATGCGACTCCCTCCCGCGTACATCTCTCGCTTTCGCCGGTGTTTCTGGGAGAGCAATTTTTTAAATCTTAAACCCTACCACCCTCGGCCGGAAGGCATATGGGAATACCAAACGCACAGGGAAACGATTTCCAATAATATCGACGCAATTCTCCGTGAGAGAGATTTGTTGAAGCTCCGTCGGACGCTTAAAGGCCCGGAGATTATCCTTTTTCCAACCTTATTTTCCGCTTTTTCCCCCTGCATCTCTCTCTCTCTCCCCCTCCCTCTAACTAACTTTCCCTCTGGCTGTTTTTTCTCCCTAGATAACTCTCCTTTTACCTCCCCATCCTTCTATCTACCATTTTCTCCTTTTCTATTCCTTCCTTCGCATTTTCTCCCTCGCCACCCAACTTACCTCTCCCTCTCTATTCCTTCCACTCTCTCCCTTCCTTTCTTCATCCGTTTTCCTCTTCCCTGTGTCTATTTCAGAAATCATTCTCCTCTCTGCCTTTTTATTTCAGCTTATCCCTCCTTTCATTTCCCTCAACATCCTTCTCTCTTTTTCTCCTTCACTCCTTTCCCACTCTCCTTTTCTCTTGCTCCTCCATCCGTTCCACTTTCAATCCTACCTTTTCCCACTCTCTTACAACCTTAACATTTCCCTTCCTCTCACCCTTTCCCTCTGTATCTCTCTCACTCACTATCCTTCCGTCTCCCTTTTTTTCTGCCTTCCTTTCCTCAATTTTACTGCCTATCTCTTTTCTTTTCCTTCCCCATCTTTATCCCTCTATCTCTCTCCCAGCTACTCCACTCTTCCCTTCACCCATTCATGCTCGACCAATCCCCATACCCTCTGCCATTCCCAATTCTCCTCATTTCGTTCGCCAGGGTCGAAATTACGTTAATGGGTCCTCCGAGAGGGGGAACGGGAGGGGATTTCGTTGGGTAGGGTTGGGGCCTGGGTGGGTGGCAGCTTTGGTACGGTCGACGGTACGAAATCAATTGACGACACCTTCATGGCTGTTAGGGGGTTAGGGAATTAGAGCGCAATTTTTGCCGCGCAACGACCAATCTCGTCACTAAAGCCTCTCTCTCCTCCTTTACCACTTCCCTACCCCTCTTTCTCTCTCCCCTTCTGTACTCTCTTTTCGACCTCCTGTGCGCAGCGTACCGTCAAATCACTTTATTTCTTCCTACCCCTCCAGTTCTCCCCATTCTCTCCCTCTCTATATATCACGCATTTAACCCCTGCACTGCTCTGGGTTCCCGTTAGCATCCCCAACTTTTTTTAATAAGCGGTCTTCGTAACATCTCTTTTATTCCCCCTCTCATTCGACAGTCACGTGTAATGTTTACCTCCCTATTTCGCTCTTCCTTTCTCTCACCTCGCATCCTGTCATATTAACCCACTGTTACCAAGGACGACGGTGGTGATGAGTGCAGCTTTTATTGTTACTTTTTTTCATCGAGATGGTCCCGGAAAAAAAATGATTTCACTGGCGGAGAAAATTGTTTCGCGCGCGAGCCGGTCTTGTGCGCGCAGCGAATCGCTGCGGTTGTGCGGCTACTAGCGTGCACCGCGCCCGGATAGCATTTTTAGTCCGGGAAACGAAAGGATTCAGAAAAAATAATCGCGGGCGCGAAGGTTTTTGCTGACTGCGCTTTAACAAAATAAAACAAAATTGACGCTTTAAATTTTAACTTCTCTCGTGGCTTATTGCAGGAAAGTGGGAGTGATACGCGGAAACGTTGTCAATTTCCTATTCTCGCATAGGTGTATCGTTTCAAAATATATATAAAAAATGTCTCATCCTGCTTAATGTATCGGTAAACAGGAAGAAAAATCAGGACAATTTTTTTGCTTATTTCTCTTTAAAAAATAGTTTTTGGAGCGCAGATAACACATCCGTATTGATGTGCAGAATCAACGTTTTGAGAGTATTTTGATTGAGATGCTTACATACTTCTTCAACCGAAGAATATTTAGGAAAAAAAATTGTTAAAATGTTGTATGTTTATGATTAAAATATTTTTGCCTCAATTAGTCCATAGTTATTGTAAAATACAGAATATCTGATTTTGCTTAGTTTTTCTAACAAATAATTAAAATAAAATTCATAAGGAGTGTTACGCTTGCTATATTGTAACGGAATAAAGTCAGCACATGATCGATTCTAGAATTTAAATTTCCATTTTTTTATAATTAGTCAAACAGATAAAAGTATGAAAATGGCATATATTGTACCGATGAGAGTGATTAACTTACCGTAAATTAACTTAATAAATATGTATTTCTGAATTACCTTTTCAGAGCGAAAATGATTTTTTTGTTGAGTTGTATTTTAGATGGGAAATTATCACTAATTAGCTCGTGCCTAAATTTGCGGATAAAGTTTACACGGGTAATTTTATTCTTCTCCGCATAAATCTCAGCATTCCTTTATTCCTGCAGCAAATATGCCCACTCATTGCGAATGGTATCTTTACAACAATATGCTATGCATAAATTTTGCGATGATACTGTGGTACACTGTGGCCCAAACTACAGCCAGCTGCCCACATCCTCCGCGCCGAGTGATTTCATGTATTTAACAATTAAAGGAGACATTGCAATAAAATTAAAGTAGGAAATTATAACAACAATATATTTCGTCTTTACCTCTCTAGTCACATAAAGGATAAATGAATTTAAAACAAGTCAGGTAATATAGATCCCAAATATACTTTGATTAAATTATTCTTCAGTTGTATTTCTGACTGCGTGTTTCCCGCGGTAAATGCGGAAGTGTTATGTGTCCCTCGAGGCGAAAAGTTCTCTATCCTCTACCTCAATCTCTCACTCCATCCTTTCTAAATCCCCTTCCGTTTTTCCACGCCTCTTCAATCCCCTTCCAATCCGCTTACCCGGGTTCGATCATCGCCGATTCCTCATCCGGGTAATGCAGGTGAGAAAAACAAGGACGAAAATAAAAGATAAATAAACCGAAGGGAATTAAGCTATCCACAATGGATGATGGGCTACGTCACCCTTTTGGCGCAAGGGGTTGGAAAAGGTCATGGTTGGGTTGCGAAGGATCGCGTAACCCGGAGACGCTCCGCCCTATTTTTATTTTCAGTGGGTCTCTCTCTCAAACGTTTCCCTCCGCACTGCCGTAAACGGCCTCACTCCTCATGCCAGAAAGAGTTTTGTTACCATGGCGAAATTTTTAGGATTATCTAACGTAGAGGAAAGAGTAAGAAGGGAGGAGATACTTTTTTATTTTTAAGGTTTGTTCCTCTCCCCCCGTTTCCTAGTTTTTTTTTAAGTTCTCCCGCAAACTTCCCACACCCTAAAAAACATCAATTCCTGTATGGCGTTGCGTAGCGCGCATCTGTGTTTGTGTGTGGGTGAGAGAGCGGCGTAGGGTGACTGAGATTTACATAAGGCCGTGAACCAATTTCGACGGCCTATTTTACGACGATAAAAAATTCTCAAGAAATAATAGCTATGTATTTTTTCGTGTAGGTCTCGTATTGCGTAATCCTGTGAAAGGAGAGAAGAATTGGAGAAAAAAATGGAGCGAATTCTTCCCGAGAGAGGAAGAGGACGAAAAGCAAAAAAAATGGCATGCATCATCCGAAGCGGGAGAAATAACGACAAAGAACGAGGTGGTAAGTATGTAACGAGGTTTTTCTCTATTACGAGTTTCCGTTCTCCATTTATCTCTCCCTTAACATTTTTGCGCTCGATAATTCTTTCGCCGTCCGAAAAAAATTTATTCGTCTCACAAAAGAAAGATGTTCTCCTTTTTGTTAATTAGTCCTCCGTGCCTTCGAGCGCGTACAACAATCGCGTGCTCCGCTAACACGAGCGAAGAAACATTTTATTTTGTATTTAAGTTTAATGCCCCACGGAAATACATAATTGTAGTATATAAAAAAAGTAGACTACCTGTATGATGGCTTCATAGCTTAGTTTTTGACGGGGATAGGAGGATTACAGAAAGAGGGTACAGCCGGACCCCGAGTTACGCGGTTTCCAGTTACGCTGATTCACGTATACCCGTTTCATAAAATGTGCCCATGCTTCAATTAACGCGTTATCCCGATTCACGTTTACGCGCTACCAGTTTCTATAGTGCTAGATTTTCATGAATTTTCCGTCGTTTTTAGGTTAATTTAACCCTCCAAAAAGTGTAATAATGGCATCAAAGAAATCTTGCGATGTTGTGACCAAGAGTGCGCAAGTCTATTACTCATTTGTGCCGGAAGTGGAATAGTATAGTATAAAAATGTATAGATAAAGAAATATTTAATGCGGCTAGTTCTGCAAATTTAAATTGAGGACTTTTTCGATATGACTAATATTTTACGAGATATGTGGAAAAGTTCGTTTTTTGTTTTCAGTAAAGATTCCCTGATTAGGTTATCTAAACAATTTATGCCATTTCCTTGCCTTTGGCCATAAATCATTAATACCAAATTTCATGATAATCGGTGCTATAGAAACCGAGAACGAACGTGCGTACGGATGGACAGACAGAACGAAGCTAATAGACGCTTATGTTGGAAACGAAATGCGCAAAAAAGGAGCTGTTATAAAACTGATATATTATAGCGACGTACGAACTCGTATAGTTTATCTTTTCTGCTAAAAAAGTTATTCGAAACTTAATTTATTGGATAAAAAATTTTCGTTTTTCTTTATCGTTGTGCTCTTTAATATCCTATACTTCGGATAATTTATATTCGTAATCATTCAAATAAAATAAATTTTTACGACGTTTACATATGTAACTGGAATCATTGAAATGTAAAGCGGAAATCATAAATAGTAACCATACCAGGAATATTAGGAAATATGATCGCATTTGGTGTAACCTAGATATAAGTACAAGATTTATGCAAAAACATCCGCTAGAATCAGAATATTAATTTCAATCCTCATCTTTAAAATAAATAACGGCAATCCCTTCTTAATACTCACTAAAGAAAAAACAAGGTTTGGAAGTTTGGATAGTTTTATATACTTCGTAGAATTCCAAAAATATATGGGGCATCGCTGTTAGTTTTTATATTTCCAAATTTTCCTTTGTTCACCGATTCCACGTAGTTTTTCTTTGCTCGAAAAAATCTTTCTTAGCATTTTCTCTTTAATCATATTTACATCGGTCTCCGGTTAAGTCATGTTTGGGTACAAAGTTAATTATTCTAATGGGAAATACGGTCGGCATGCTGATGTTTCATATTGTCGAATGACAAATTATCGTTTATTCCTCGGGATAAAAAAATATGAGACAAGAAAATATGGTGCACTTGAGAGAGCCATGGATCAGGTTCAAAAGGGGGGTTAATGAATATTTACTTTTCAACCTATAACTTAATTAAGGACAGCGTCAAACAGATCTTACGAGATTATATTATGTGAAAATAATCTTGGTTTTTTCTCGTCTTGAAGAACCTTTCCGGCATCTCTCTAGAATTAACTTGCTGTGACATTGCAGCGCTCTAGCCTCAAGTTTAGTCTCCATAAATCTTCGAATAGCAAGGGTTGAAATGGATTTTAAGTGATAAGACGTATGGTACTAGGAGGTCATCCATTTGCTTGTAATCCCTTTGCAACGACCCTGTTTTCTGCATTGTTTTTATTATTAAAGTTGGGAACACTGACCTTTTAACCATTTCAAATATTGCGTAGGTTCCTTTAGCGGTCCGGTTATAGATTTAGATGGAAACTGTTCTCATTCCTCAACACATGCATTATTTGAATGCAAAGCTAATTTATCTTCTGCTATAAATTTTGATGGTGATCCAAAATAACTACTCGTACCTATGCTATAATAATATTGACTCTAACAAAGTTAAATTTCTTCATTATGATTCGTAAGTTCCATGAAGTAGCGCCTTGAATTTACCTTTCATATCATTTATGCTTCCAAAAAACAACCATTAGTGATTAGAAGAATAAACAGGCGCAAAATTTTCATCAGCATTCATGCAGCCTTCTTCTTCTTTTTTATTGATATACGGCCAAATTTTCAGGAAATTGTAGCCTAAAAATAACTTGTATTTAACTTTCGCATTAATTAAACGCCTTTGCAACTAATGGGATAAATTCGAGAATACTAATTCTTTGACAAAGTAATTATTTAAAAAGCAGGTGTAAGAATCACCTTCTTCTGAAAACTTTATTTTTTATTCGAATGATGCAGCGTTGGTGACTATAGAAAAAGGAACAAAAATTCTCAAGCTGACGTCTCAGTTGGCACAGAGCGCAAATCGGTGATGCAGCTGATTTCTTTCGTAACCTTTTTGACGTGAGATATTCTCTCTCCAACACGAAGAGCCTATTGTTCTCCTCGAATGGATCCCTTGTTCAAACGATTTTCCAAAGATGTAACAGGATAACAACAGTAAGAAGACCACACTCCAAAGCATGGTCTGTTGATTGATCGCTTATTCCTCCGTACAGTCCGTACACATCTCCAATGTTGGAAACTCATCCGAAAGACTTGGATCCTGCTACATATGAGATATTCTTAGAGCATATAGCAATATCATTAAATCAAAACTTGAGATGATATCCTGATTAATATGGCACAAATTACAAGTAACGGTGCCCGATGTGCGTGATTCAATAGTAAATCTTACTTGAATTGATCTTTGTTTTGTTTTTTTATTGGCAAGATATTTATTTCATGTGTCATTAATTTTCGACTAACATCCTATATAGATTTATTTTTTGCGTAAAATTTATTGTTAAAATGTATTATTTTGTTTCACTGTCAGCTTTGAGTAATCATTTATGTATCGTAGTTATAACTAGCTGAAAGTAAACAAAAATTAGTATGAGTTAATATAATTTCTCTTTTTATATTACAATCACATTGTTACTTTCATTCCAAGTTAGCAGATATACTTTTGCACATAATAATAAGGTTTTTTCTCTTTATATTTTAATAAATGCTCCATTACGTTGAATATAAGGAAACTTATTTTAAGTACGAGGCTGTTACTTCTCTAATTCTTTATTTTTGACTAGCCCCTGTTTACATTTACCTTGTTAAAGATCTTTTCACCGAGTATTTTAAAAGTAATATTATTTTCTGGAAACTCGTCTCCATTGAAAAAAGAAAATTATTAAATAGTCCAGGATTGTTAAATCGGATTGACAAAAAATAAACACTTGAAATGGACTCGTCATTTATCTAATATGCTCCTCAGATTGTGAGCATATTTCATAAAAAATAGTGAAACGACTATTATAGGCGAATGCTACTTCAAAATTTAGACTTTTGAGAGAGGAATTGGTTTGTGTGTGTGTGGTGTGGGTGGGGTTATCGATAGCGCTTCAGGAAGGTAGGGGGTCGGAGTAGCAAGAAAGTGGATGGAGAGAAAACGCGAACATGTCAAAGAGAAACAGAGAGGAGGAGCGACTTGAGAAATTACAGGTGTAGATTTAAGAGAGACGACATGTCTGGGGAATGAGAAGAGGAATTCATTTCCTTTAAACGTTAACCCTCCGCCATCCCGCTCATCTAAGTATCATCGTCTCTACGCTGCTCCACTATCCGCCAGACTTTCATCGCACACTCATGATTTATTAGGAAGCCGAGGGAGAGAGTTGGGGTGGGAAGGAAAATGGAAAGAAGAAGGGGTGAGGTCTGGAGAGATTACCGCCTTGGATGTGCCGCACGAGGGGGAAGGAGGAAGAGAAGAGACCGTGGGAGGTAAAGCGCATGGGGTAGAGAGAGCGGGACGAAGGCAAAGAGAGAGAGAGAGAGGAGGTCACGATGAATACTAATGCCTCCTCCACTCTCTCGTCTCAGCCTCCCGGATGGCTCGTAAGGGGGGATGAGAGGAGTGAGCGTGACGTCGGGTCGGAATGGAGCGGTTGTCTGGATTGGGGCAGGGGTTATCATCAGCGGCGGTAGGGGAGTTGAAGTTGCAGCATCGGCCTTGTCGTTTTAGGCCGCCCACCCTTCCCTTCTTATCTTCCGTCGTCCTTTCGATGCGTATTGGGAGCGTTTCGGTGTTTTTCCTTCGTGAGCCTGCATTTCCCTCTCTTTTCCGAATCTCTTCTTCCCGGCGACACAAGCACTCTTGTTTTTTCATCACTGGCGACTGATGCGGCGGCTGTTTAGCGGGTTGTGGGAGCAGTCTCGTAAGTGCGTGTCAGACGCGTGACTTTCTGATTCCAGACAGCGTGTCGGGAATGGAGAAGAATGCGCGATGAAGATGGAAAGGGCGGAGATATTTGCCTCTCTCTCTCTCTCTCTCTTAGGAATTGCCATAATTTCGTTTCTTTCTTATTTTTTCCCACTTGGGAATGCGTTTTGCGTGCAGACGGAGGAGACGAGAGAGCTCTCAGTATCTCCATTTTCTTCCCTCTCTCTTTTCAACTCTCTTATATCTCTTCCTCACTCTCCGTAACCTTCCTCGATCCCTTTTTCTTTACGAGTATGCTAACGTAATGGCTGTTTTAAAGGTTTAAGTCATAATTTTGAGGTTGATATAGAGGTGAAACGCTGGCTATTGACGTCTGCGAAAACTTTTTCTCGCCCATTTTTGCAGCAGTTTTTCGGAAACCTTTTTTTCGCCAGGCTGAAATTTACGGGAGAGGTCTAAAGGCCACTTTAAAATCACTGCTTTGTGTATATTTCATATTTCGAGAAAGAAGTGGAATAGTCGAGTTCTATATGATTTATTTGATCATTGCCGGAAATCTTACTCTCTAATTAAGTTATGAATTGACTTGACTTTTGGATTTCTTCTTTCTTTTCCTAAGGACTAAATTGAACGTGATCAATGGAAAATTTGGTTAACTAATCATCAAAGGCTTTTTTATATATAAATATCCGTGGTGTACATACATGTGATCGCTCACTGATAATCAATTTAAAATGTAGTTAATATTTCCGAACAGGAAGTATTCGTGGCGATTATATTAGCTATTATTATATTGTTTTAATAGGGTAAATCCTCTGGCGTAATGTCCGAACGGGACTTAATTGGACGCATAGATGTATTTTTACCTTCCTTGAAATAGACATTGCCATTATAATATGCAAATGAACCGTGCAAACTCAATTTAAAAAAAAGAGACAAACCACCGTTTTTGTTCCTCTTCGGGAGCACTTTATGCTACAAAGACCTCCGTCTTTTCCTAAAACCCTTTATTTCTCTTGCAGTGGAGGTCGATTTACGGGTTGCGCTTGCGTCGATTTCCTCAGCCGAAGGAGGGCAAATGCGGTACGAGGACAAATGAGGGCCTTGGAGGTTGCAATTCCTTTCCGTTCGATTTTTTAAAGAAAAAGCTCTCTCGGTTTGCCTCTTTTCGACCAGTGGAAAAAATAATTTTTTTCGGCAGCCCTTGAGTTACTTTTTTGGCGCATAAATTCATTCTGCTGTCATCTGGGAAGATAAGATGTCTGCATCCCAAAATTCAGGTCACGAGTTTGAACCCTGGTGTCTCTATTTTTAATAAACTCACTATAAATTAAGGAACTAGAGAGTAGTATTTGTGGCTATGTTTATAATCATTATTACTATTACTACCAACAGCAGAACATAAAATAGTCTATTCGCTGCAGATCGGAATACCAAAGGAAATAACGCTAATATCGCTTATTTTGAAAATTTAAGCGAAATTACGTGCTATCATTATAGTTTTAAAGATATCGATTGGGCCATGTTTGATGCAAAGAAACTATTTCCAAAACAACATTTTGTAATTATATTTTATTTTCGATATTTGGCATAGTTATGGGCGCTTAACTGATTTATCGTTATAATGATCGTTAAATTACATTTTCTCGCGCTACATATTAGGCACATTAAAAAAGAGACGTGTGTATGCCGGAGACATTCCATAATATAATATACTCGTAATACAATACTAAATAAAGAGATATGCTAAGTGTAAGAAAATACAGGAATTTAGTTGGTATAAGAAGAGTTATGCGGATAAACAGCTATCTTTATTATCGCCGAAGGAAGAGGTAATACATACTAAATTTTCTGTGAACTATCCGGAAAAATCGTGGATGCTAATATTGTGTTTCAAAAAGAATTTTGTACTTTTGACTAAAAGTTTTATTTTGTTCTTCCTTCCCATCTAATCGTAGAGCCTATTAGATTTCATTATTCTTGAAATTGTAGTCCTATATTATAAAAAATTTCGTTTAATAATTTTCAGTTTTATATAATTTAAGACGCCTGTCTTAAAAAATATGAATTCATTCGGAAATTTTTAGCTGTAGAAACTAACGAGCACAAAAATTAACCCGAAAATAAAAGCAAAGACTTTGAATTAAGATGGACAAACACAGTAGAACGGGCTGACGCACGCAGTGATAACAACATAAGCGCTTTTAAAGAAAATTAGCTAAATTTCATGAAGAAAATTGGAAGAACCTAGAATAGGAATGATTTGATATGCTGCCGTTAAGGATGCAGAGAGTGATTGGACGTTTAGGGAAGAGAGAGAGGGGCTGCAGAGGCGTACGATGATTACTAGATCGCTGGAGGGAGGAGAGGGAAACGGGAGGTGCATATGAATGGTTTCAGCGGGATGAGGTGCATGGGTGGTGTGACACGCAGAGGAAGGGGGCGGGCACGTAATCATTTAGGACTCGAATTGATGGCCGTGGGTATTGCGGTTGGATTTTTATCCGTTCAACCGAGCACTCTACTCACATCCGCGGGAATTTCTCTCTCTCAACAAACGTTCTTGCCTTCTAGTTCGACGTAGTAATTTACCCGTACTTTGAATTGAAATATTCAATTTGAGATATAATCGGACATTATCTCCGAAGGGCGACTTTTCAAAATTCCCTATAATTTTTCCTTAATAAATAAGGATGTTAAATTTTCATCGGCTCTGTTAGCTATTTTAGGTACTCTAAGTTTTTTACGGTAAAAAAGACCTATTTTTGCTCAACCTATATTTGCTCGTGAGCTTAATTTTTCTCTTTTTCTTATTCTTACTCAACACGATGATCTGTTTTTAAACTTATTCACTACTTGAGTTTATGCGTTCACGTTTACGGAGTTACATAAACTTGAGGGCAGTAAATTAACTTAAATATCTAGAACTCGTTTACGGTATAGGTTATTGTTCCTAAATACAGTTCTACTTTTCTTCGTTTGGCGTGATTAAAATAATTTGATGTAATATTTCAAGTTCATTTTAAAGTTTTTATTTTGTTTTATCTAAATTTTTCATTGCAGTATCTTTTAGATTTCATTATTTAAAAAAAAGTAAGAGTGATTAATTTTAATCGGATCTTATTTTTATAACACCTTCGAACGTAAGGTAGTCCATTCCTCCGCAGTCGTTTAGTAGCCGCAAGGGCTCCTTTTTCTCACTCTCTCTGTCTTGAGGTGGAGAAGAGGGGAAGATGGAGGAACATAGAGATGATTTGGTCCCTTTCATTTCACGGCCCGCGAGAGAACGGTCTCCTGAGTGTTAAGTTTCAATTTCCTTTCCAAGAAGTGTGTCTCGAGAAGAAATAAGTCTTCCCTTCACGCTCTCTCGTTGAGTATGCATCATCGTTCTTCGTTGGAGGAAAAGGAGCGCAAACAATGACGGAGACTCGGGGGCTTAATACGGAGGCGCGGCAGAGAGATGTAAAACAAATCACTCGACAAATCTCTTCATTTCTTTCTTTTCGAATGAAGTTCATAATTTAAAATATGATTTCGAGACTGCTACTCCTCTCTCTCAGAAGCTGTCTCGGGCGACAATGCAATTTTCCAGGTGCTCCAGTTTCATCGAGTGGCACGTCGCGGAGAGATTTATTTTCTTTATAATAATTGGAACGGTCTGGAAAAAAAATTAAATTATCAACGAAAGGAATTTCTTCAATAACGGTTATTTTTCGTGGTTTCCTAAGTTTAGTTTCACTGGAACTTCGCAGTTCACGTGAGAAATGACTTTACATTTGAAGAAAATTTAAAAATTCTTCCGATAAATTGAAAAGAAAATAATAGAATTAGTTAGAATATCCTAAGGTCTGCATCAAATGTTATAAGTAATTCGATAACCATAAAATTGTTCAGTAAACCGATGGTTTATTAATGCATTTAATGGGTATATATGTATTATATTAAGTAGGGGTTTGCATCAGGGAAAGTCGTATTTTTCCTTTGCATATTGTCAGGAGAATTGACAGTGATTCAATTAAAATTACCCAGTTTGATAAGAAAAAAATTCTTGCCAGCCATGGTTGCTTTTAATAAAAAAGTTAAGTTTCTTAATTCTTTAATTATCATTTACGTGAGATGCTTATTTTTATTTTAATCTGTCGTAATGTTATTTAATGTACAAAAAATAAAATTTAAATATTACGATTAATGAATGGTTTACCTCAGAAAATACAACTGGATGCAATGTAGTAAGCTGTCCGTAATAGTTCTCACATACAGAATTGATTCTGCTGTTGCTATTCCTGATTGTCCCAATAAACAGAACTTCTATATCGGTCTCTCCTACAATAGATGTCACGTGCTTTATCGTCGTAGTCGTGGCTTTTGACATCGTTGAAAGGTTGAACACAATATAGTTCACATTTGCATTTCTAGAAATTCAACGTGAAACTCACCTCATGTGTGATAGGAATGGGGAACATCATAACTAAACTTCCAATATTTTTGAAAGAACTCTTGTAACTTACGGTGCAGGTTTCTGGCGGTGCGTATAAATTTACTTGCCGTAAAGAATCTATTCGCAATATTCGTATTTCGCATGAGTAATAAAACCAGCTGGCATCCTCCCCTGAAATTGAATGAATTATAGAGAATCAGAGAATGTTTATCAAATTAGCGATCCGTTCTTTGGAACAGCCTCTTCGATTGCAATGGCCTTCCGAAGCAACGCGAAGCTTTTGGTTATGTTGGAATGTTTGCTCCTGCGAGAGGTTTCGCCGCATCCAATTATCCTTCAGGTTGTTTGGACAGGCGTGATGTACAAGAGGGAGGGAGGGAGAGAGAGGGAGGAGATGCATTTTAAATGCACTTCAATTCGTAATGCAGCGGGTAACTTGCATCAGCCGAGTTTCTGCCGTCCGTGGGGAATTGTCCCGAGGAAGGTACATGGGATGCGCAAGCGCCTCTAGGCGAGCAACAGACATTCCGTGAAAGAGCCGAAGATCCGAAAGAGACTTTTAACGGTAGGTAGCGTTCTCATTGTTTCGCACGTACATCTTGCAATACGGAGGTTCGAAGTTTCGTTATAATTCTTACGTTATCCACTCAAATATTTTTATTTATAATACGGAGAGTTCGAGTGAGGACTTGTCCATCAAAACTCAGAGATGATCCAGCTTCGTGTTTTTTGATTTTTAATAAAGATGAAAATGGGAAAGTCTGTGTTAAATGTACAATCTAGGGGAAGTCTCTTGGAAGATTAGAAAAAGATCGGAAGCGTAATAAATTAATTAGCCCTTGTTTATTAATCACATGTGATATCACCTTCAATTTTCGATATTCGGCGTGTTCTACGGGAGAACTATACGGAAAAATTGATGGATACCTAGATAATTTTATTTCGTGTTTGAGTTTTTTCGAAACAAACTTTATCCTCATCCAGTTGAATAGATGTAATTTTTGTCATCGCAATCCTCGTCTCTCTCTATGACGTCCTGTAGAGGAGAGAGATAGTAAAAGTAAACAAGATGATCCAAACAACTTATTATGCCTACTTTCCATTTAATCATTTATTTAATACTTATATTGGCTTTAATAGCTTTAAAGTCATCGCGGATATGTAGCTCTTTGTGTTCCCAAATTTAATAATTTAGCGTTATAAAATACTACAAATACATTCGAACGGAATATTAAATTAATCACGCATATTTGTGCAGCAAAAATAACGCGTGTATACAATAGTTGTTGCTATGGCAACACTCTCGTAATGAGTGATAAAAACTGCAAAATCGCCAGTATTTACGTTAAATTCTAAGAAACACAATCGATAAACAAAATTCTACGATAAAAATTAGAATCTTCATTCTTTTCCTCAGAGAACAGTACAAAACCTGCTCCGATATTATAATTTTAAGATATTTTAATGTACAAGAGAAAATTACCCTGCACGATGGATTTCAGATTTCCCATGTAAATCAAATGGGAAGGATAGTTCCTGGAATCAAACCCGGGACTTAAATCTTGGAAATAAAAACTATCCTCGGAAGCTTGGCCCATGTAGCAAGAGATTTTCACCAAGTTTCATGAAAATCGGTCTATTGGTTCAAAAGTTAATAGTGGGGACGGACAGACAGACACAACGACAAAACTATAAGCTTATTTCCATTCTGAAAAGTAGGCTAAAAATACGCTCAGAATGGGTATAAGATGCAAACATCAACTGATATGTGATCGATTGATATCTATCATAGGAGTGACCGCACTTGAAGCTGTCACTTGAGATTGAAGAAAATAGACTAGGAAATGAATTTCTCCTTGGAAAAAAACGAGGTGCGTCTCGAAATACTATTGCGTTGTACGATGGAGAGAAGGCCAAGTAACAAAGGGCTACAATAGTAAAACCAATTCCGACCTAAAATACGAGTACGTAGTACACGAAAATAACGTCGAGACCCCCAAAGCAGTTAGTCTGAACGAAAGATAAAAATTTTGTCCAGTGTATTCAACGAAAGAACTGGAGTAAACACAAGTGCTTTTACAGCCAGCGAGTATATGTGTTTTCGTCACACACGCATCCGTTCTCTGTATTTACTTCAGCCCTCATCTACAAGTCACTATTCTTCTTCTCTTTATCGTTTTGCCTTTTCTTCACCCATCATTTCTCTATCTCTCTCTCTCTTCTCAGGAATTTCTCATCACGTCCTCCTCTTCCTAATTCTCTCTTATCCCGTCTCTGTTGCCATGTTCATTTTAAGCTCCATCCTCAATACCTACCTGTTATCCTTCTTCATTCCTTAAACTTCCCCACTCTTCTCCTTACTCATCCATTTCATGCCATCAGAACTTGACTCTTTTTCCTCTGTACCTTCTACGTTTAGCTTTTACCATACTCCGCACTCCGTATGCATCATGTACCACAGACAAGAAAAGGGGTCGCCAAATCCGTCCGTTTTTTCTTGTGTCACTAAATAAATGGAGAACTTTTTCTGTTTTCACATTTTGTCCCTTTAACTTGGAAGTATTTCAATATTTGCTTAGAAGCTCACACGGTGACGGTTTTTTAAAAAATAGCCTGTTTTTATTTAAAATGCAAATTTTGGTTGGGATAATATTTTTAGTGTTTTCCAAAAACATCCTTATCAATATAGGTGATTGCTATGTCGGACGATTAAATTCGTCTTCTTATTTTAAGGGGTTAATTTTGGAAGGATGAAAATTAAAAAAATTGCTATTCATTCTCTTTATTCCTTTCGGAACTACGCGAACCTCTTGTCTAGAAGATCAGGGGAACGTGAGCGAATAGATCCCGAGTTAGGCCGCATCAGTATTTTTTAAACACTTTTGGTGGTGAGATTCCGGGCAGTAAACGTCTCCTCCCTCTATTCCTTCGACCACCCTCTCTCCCAACACTTCCCTTAGTTTTTAGACGACGCCCATCCCCCACCTTTACAGGATTGCTCCCGTCTTCTCCTCCTATGCCTCTTCTTGCAGACTCTCGCACAACAGTAAAGAGTAGCTGCCGAGATTTAGGGACTACAAGGCGTAAAGGGATAGGATGTATAGAAGGGTTGGGCGAGCGAAGTGGAATGGGGTAGAGGACTGGAGAAAATGTGTAGGGAGCGGAGGTTGGTGTATGTGTGTGTGTGTGAGTGGGATGTTTCGGAATGAGGTGGCGATTACGAGTACTTTTTTCAACTCCCAACTCCCACTAGGCGATCTTCCAAACAACCCCTTTTGCCGTATCTCCTTTTCTCTCTCTGTCTCTCTTATTCCCTCCCTCCAACTACCACTCCCACCCTCAACCTGTCTTTCTCCCTCTCTTTATCTATCCTCTCTCATCCCACCTCTATCCGTTCTTCCCTTCTCCGGCTTTCCTTCCACCCTTTCCACACTCCAATCTGCAGTTAATCTCTCTATCCCACCCCTCCCTCTCCTCTAGCCGCCGCCAGTACGCCTTCATGAGACGACCCCTTTGCAGAGCAGGAGGAGGAAAGATTCTTACTGGAAGGGGGATCTTTCTCGGTTAAGCTTTTTACGGTATTGAATTCTGGAGAAAAAGAGAAGATCGTTCCTCGATAGGGTGGATGCTCCTCCTTCGGCATTGTGATTGTGAAATTTAGGAAAGGCGTTTCTCTTCTTATTTCGTGTCGGTTAGGGAAATAAGTTTCGGGGGATCTGTGATCCTCGAACGGAATTGCGTACGCATCCCGAGCTGTTTCCTCGCAAGTATATGCGAGAATTTACGGCTCCATATGCTTCGGGGTCTTTCACAGTTTAAATTCCTTGGTTTATTTGTTTTTTTATTCTCGTAAAGAGGCGCACTTGAGTTGCTGGAGGATTTAATTAAATCACACAGTACTTCATTTTTATAAAAACTGAAAAAACCTGAATTTTAAGACGGCGAGTATTTTTATTTTTCGAGACCGTCTGAAGGGAACGTTAGATATGTTATGGTTATATTAAACGCATTAATGTTAAATGCGTCATTCTTTTACTTTTTATTCAGCATCGTTTCCAGATTTAATTGGACGTTCATGCCAACAAATCTTCCGCGTCTCATCTTTGACCCAAATGGCCTCGAGGCCGAAACATTACTTCGTCCCACATTAGGACGAGGGAAAGAAAAAAAATCCACATATTTGGACCGCGATATCATCCTGGGGAAGCATTAAACACGACCTTTTTACTTTAACCCATTTCGATTGCCCCAAATAAAGTGTGTTGTCCAATGCTTTTTGCCGGCGGCTGAACATGAACCAAGCTTAACATGAGGAGGAAAAAACAAATACCTCCATTTTCAGCCAAAGATTCCAACGCCATTACCCGGTTCATATTCGCGCGCGTATGTGTGCGTCTGTTTCTTTTTCGATTGCCCTCCCTTTCGCTCGATTTCATTCTCCCCTTTCCCATTTCCCCAAAACCGAAGGAAGAAACAAGTAGGGGTGTACACGGATTTCCCGTGGTACAGAAGTGCTTTTCGTATACTAATGTATTTGCTTTGAAATCAGAAAATTATTTTTCCTTATATGGTGGTAGCCCTGCTTTTAGATCCGCTCTAAACATGGCCATTTCATTTTGCCATTCTATACTCACCCTACAAACGAATTAAAAAAAATAGGTTCAGCCAATACCTTCCAAATTCATAGTTACAGAAGAAATCTTATCTTGATATTGTGGTACCCCTGTTTAATTGATTCGGTTTAAATATGCTATTTTTGTTATTTATTTATATGAATATTATATATACCATATTGGGTTAAAATCCATTATGTCAGTTCTCTAGAAATACGTGTAAAAATATTATTTTACGTTTTATTGTGGTAGCCCTGCTATTTAGCTCCGATTTAAACATTGTGATTTCATTATGGTATGTTGTACAAATGTTGTATACAAAATTTAATTGAAATCCGTTCAGCTAATTCCTTCCAAATCCTTAATTACTGAAAGAGTTTAAATTTGTAATTGTGGCACTCCTGTTCGGCTGATTCGGTTTAAATATGCTAATAGAGTCTTGTATATATATATATATATATATATATATATATATATATATATATATATATATATATATATATATATATATATATGTATATTATAAATATTAAATTTGGTTAAAGTTGACACGGACAGTATAGGTAACACAATTACATGTAAAAAGAAATTTTTTATTCCTTGTATTGTGGCAGCCCTGATTTCTATATCTACGCTAAACATCTTGATTTTGTTATTTTTATGTTGCATATCTCCTTCATACAAAATTTCGTTGATATCGGTTCTGCCAATTTCTTCCAAATTCATAATTAACGAAATGTTTAACTTTGCAATTGAGGCACCCCTGCTGATCCGGTCCAAACATGTCATTTTGGTCATGCATTTATGTGAATATTCTGTTAAGTAAGTAAAGATAGTCTATAGAATATTCTATATACCAAATGTGGTTTAAATCGGTTCAGCCCTTCCCTGATATATGCGTAAGGACGGACGTGCTGGCATCACGAAGATAATAGTGTTTTTCAGCAATGACGAAAAGCACTAATAAAATGGAACGGGAAGAAAGGAGTGATGAAGGGATGGGAAATAGGAATAAGTGGGGAGTGACAAGGCGAATGATCTCGCGCGAAGGGTTAGTTAGATGGAACCAGGAGTTGGGGGTAGGAAAAAAATAGTTTTGGGGTGAGAAAAAATAAGGGTTCGGTAGAGGGAGAAGGGGATAGAAGTGGGTATCTGAAGAGGCAAAGGGAGGGAACGGGATCCGACCGATCTGCAACACTTGCCAAAGCGGCGCAGTGTCTCGCCAGTGGCCCAGACAGTAAAGAAGTACAATTGCAACGAAATAATAATAGAAAAAATGGAATGATGATTAACTGAAAAGGAGAGAGGCGGAAGGAGATTAAGGGAAAGAGATGTGGATAGAGTGAGGGATGGGAGATGGAAAGAAAAGAGGGGCGTGAACAAATAATGAAATTAAATGATGAAAAATGAATGGAACTGATTGAGTTGAATTCCTTGTGTTTTTTGTTTACCACGTAAAGATTTTGAAGTTGTTTCCACATCATTTGCCCTCTCCTCTCGATCTGACTCTGCCAGTCCTTTCTTTTCCTAATGCTCAATCCGTTTTTCCCTCTATTGAGCACCAATACCCACGAGACCTCTTATTCCTTTGGAAGTCATTTTGTAACGGGCATTTTGGGATGCATGCCCCCTTTTGTAAGTGTAATATATACGGCATTTACTTCCTTTCTCAGTAAAATTATATCACGGTCATTTTTACTCCCTCTAACCACATCCTAATCTTGAGCCAAAGCGATTTATTGCCTTATCCTCCCCCCTTTCTCATCCTCCCAAGTGCCTCTTACACACCCGCACGCTACCATCCCACCTCACTCAAACCATTGTATCGGTGAAATGGTTTTAAGAGGGAAATGGACGGAGGAACCGTTTTGGGAAAGAAGTTGAGAAGCGACAGTGCAGGAATGAGATGACATGAGGAGGAAGCGGAGGAGAGATTTCTTCGAGACGGTAGAAGATGAAGAGGAAGGGAGAACTAAGGAGATGAAAGAGACAGGTGAAATAGGTAAAAAGATGCAGATTTGAAGCGAATGGAAGAATAAGGAAGAGAATAATACAGATTTAAAAAAAGAACCGGCGAGGAAAAGGGAGAATAAGACAGAATTGGGAGGTAGAACATTAAAAAGAAGCAAAGAGAGCAAGGGAGAGTTATTAAGAATGAAGGTAGGGGGAATACCAAGAGAAGTGGGAAGAGGGATAAAGAGGATAGAGGAGAGATGTATAGAAAGAGGTCGACGGTCAACCATGCCAAATTCTCCTCGAATTGCGCCTGAAATCCACGTCATGGTCACAGCTTTAATTCCTCTTTTTTCAACTTTATTCTCATTCCTTCTCTTTGTCTCACTCCTTCACTCTGATTCCTATATGCCCGAAAATACCTTTGGTTTATTCCCTCAGGTCTTTTTACATGTATATCGAGCATTGATCGGCACGTCTCCCAACCCTTATGTCTCCCAGGTTGCTCCCGATCTGAACCACTTGAGGACATCTTTTCTTTTAGGTTAACGAGTTGCAACAAGGAGAGGTAACGTATCGGGGAGAGAGAGGGAGAGGTGGCGGAGGGAGTGAGAAAGGAGAGTGGGTGACGCAAGTGAGGTAGGACGGCATAAGAAAATGGGAGGAATGCGGTTTTCGCGAATACATCACAGAGATGGATAGGAGAGATTAAGGGAAGGGGGAAATCTTATCGGAGATGGGTTACCCAGGTGAAAGTTAGGACGTTTTTACAATAGAGGAAGATAAGGACAAGGGATGGAGGAGGGATTGGCGAGAGTGGTCGGCTTTGAGGGTGTGAGTGATATAAGATGGGGTGGTATTGTTTGTTCGGTTGATTCCAGATTATCGCCCGATAGAATGTCAAGGTTCTCGTTAAGGCAAATCACCGTCATAGAGTAGGGGTGGTGGTGTATTTTTACCGGCGAAAGATTTCGCCAAGATTGGCGCGTCATATTCTTTGCTTGATTTTGAGACGTGCCGGCAATAAATCGGACCCTAGAATGCTGACAGTGTCCGTGTCGCGTCTGGAAAGTAAGCAAACAACTTCGATAAACATATTGTGTAAAATGAAGGGATGTTTTATGAACGCGGTGGTTGCCGCTGAGACGCTCGGTGGCGTGGGACGAACGTCTGTGTTCCACGTCATTCTCACCTGTAAGGTGCTAAGAAACACGTATCATTCGCGAGTTGATTCACGTTCACGTTAATATTTCGCATTATTTTTCATACTTTCACGTGAGCAAAAGATGGACGGAAAGTTTTTCGAGAACTCATTGATCATGAGTAAACTGATTGCACTCTGTACCTTCGTTAATAAGCTACAGAAAGCGAGGTAGAAACATAAAAGATATGAAGGATGGGTTATCAAACTTTCGGTGCCATCATTCGAATTTCATTTAGTATACTCTCAGAAGCGAGATGAGAGACATTCGGAAGATCATCGGGTTAAAATATTGCCAGCTAAAAACAGAGAGATAGATAAGGGGAAATGCGCTTTTCAATAAAAGTATGCAGAATTAGTCGTGATTTATTTAATATATACATATCGCACAGGATAAAAGCCTCTCATTGGTACCATTCCTCTCTCTATTCTTGTAGAGAGATGCTATAAAAACATACCGTGTTGTCAAATTATATCATTTGGGCAAGGGGCCTACGGTATACTAGCATGGAAAGTTTGTAGGAGTTACATAGAAGACATTTTTTTTGTTATTTTTGTAGTGATACTCAGAGAATCTAAATAGGTGCTGAGGGACGCGTGTAGCGAAGCAGGATGGGATAAGGGTGAGGGAAAGCTCACAGGGTCTAGGAGAAGATTTCTTTTAGGGATCTGGTCGACGGAGCCGGTGGGTGGGGATAGGAAAAGGCGAAAGAGGAGGGAATCTCGTCGTTGGTTAAAACGCGGAGTTGGGGGTTGGATCGAGGGAGTTAGATTGTATGTACAGCAGGAGGGACATGGGACGGATGGCGGCGAGAGGGGACGGGAAGCCGGTAGGATAGGGGGCGGATAGGAGGAGGCGTAGCGAAAGAGGGGTGAGAGAGGGAAGAGGATGGGATGTTGTGGCTGGGGCAGGGATATGATGCGAGGGAGGGAGGTGTGTCTGGGATGAGGAGTGACGTTTTCCGGGAAATGGAATTGGAGAACGCCCATTGGATACTTGAACAGCGCTCCAGTTTTATTATTTTTTGAGGCCTTGTTTCAATGTGCTAGAATTCGCGCGAGATGTGCCAGTCGGTATCTCATGCAATGCCGATGTGCTCGGAGCTGTTACGGTGGAAGGAGAAGCATTGTATTCCTGCTAGAATATTTATATTTGACGCAAATTTTTGTGCCGTTTATTTTGCGTCATCTGCGTTGACGCACATATATGCCATTGAATTTTTGGCTCTAAATGTATGATATTCTGATTTTTTTATCGTATCTAAAACTGTCAGAATCGGATCGATAACGTGATCAGGAAAAAACGAAAACGTTACAATTTGGATGCGACGAGTGGATGAAAATAGAAATATTTTTTCTGAGATTTCAATGCAGGCGATGCCGCCCGTATTCATGGAAGCCTTTCTGAAACCTAACGTAGATAATGATTTTGCCTTCACAATTCAATCGTAACTTAAGTTATTCCAGATGCCTTCATTTTTGGACTTTAAAGATATTTATCATTTGTAACAAAATAGCAAATTGGAAATTCGTTGAAAATTTAAATTTTGATGGGATATATTAGCGTTCAAAGTTGACAATTTACGCTTATGAAGATTTAAGCTTTCCATTTCCTCTCTCTCAAATAATTGTTCAATCTAATTTTCATATCTCTGCCGCGCAATCACAATTTCCTTATTGTCCGAGAACCTAATCCAACATTTTGCATTTTTTACGATTTATAAAACCCGAGTGTGAATCTTGTATGAAGACTCAAATGTTCCCCATTTTCGTAAATATCAAGATTATTTGATCGTCTCAGATTGGACGTTGGTCCAGATTTGGTACTCAATACAGAGCAGTATGGCGTTACCCAGTCGTAACCTCATTCTTTCCCATTTACCTGGTTATAATCCGCGTGGCGCGGGCATCTGTTGAACAAACGAATAGATCCATTTATCGGGTGGTTGGGTATTCAATCTCATGACCTCGGGGCGGTGGGTTAGAGCGCTCAGCTCACCTCCTCCTGCTCCTATTTGATTAGCGAGGGCCCATATACATAATCCCCAATACGAGATACGTGTCTTCGCAAGAACAGAAGGCTGGATCTTCTCCCCTCGCTCCCCTTAGGGGGATTTTCTGCCTTATCAAGCCCGTGCCAGATTGCAAGAATCGTCTTGACTTAATCTCCTAATTCACGTCGTAGCCAATCCCCTTAATGGCTACTCACTGAAGTGCGTCAATAGTGTGAAGTGAGATTTTCTATCTATATTTATTTTTTTTCGTTTCCACTTTACTTTATATGCTGTTGCTAATACAGTTCTATTAAAAGGTATTCCAACGGACTATTTTAGTGGAATTAATTTTTCTATTCAATGATTATTCTGTTGAAAAAGATTATTTATCCCATGAAGCTACAGTGCTTCGGTTGTATTAATTTTTCTGTTATTTTAAAGTTGGAAAATTATTAGCTATAAAAATGATGACAAATACTTAAACATTGTTGTAGATTATGCATAGTAAACAGTAGGCGCGTTCCTTAGTAATATTATTGGCCGAGTGAAGCGAGGTCTCTCCTGTTGAGTCCCTGTGTATTTTGTCTGTTCTACAATAACTGCTGTCTCGGTTGTTTGATTTTCACCAAACTTCGTGTGCATGTACAAATAACTTCGAGTCGACTTCCTATAGTTTTTATAGAACATCAATCTTATAGTTACTGCGCAATTTGTGTAAGTGAATTGCGCTAATTTCTAAATCGTATCCAATCAAAACGAAATTTAGCGTACATACAGAAAACATGAAACGATGAAGAAAAAGTCAAATAAAACTTGCTCTAAAATGTACAGGGAGCCTCCCAGAGGCGCGCAATTTGCGTTTGCGCGCTCTCCTGTTGAGTCCCTGTGAACTTTGCCTGTTTATTTTTACTTTCTCATATTACTAGCAAATATACCCGGCGTTGCTCGGGTTTTTAAATCAAGACAAAATAATATGAAAAAGTATCAGTAATGAATAAATGAAGTATTTAAACCAAGTTAATTTTTATTATAATATTTTTTGGTATACAATATTTTTTGTCTTTCCATCTTTTTCTTAAATAAATAATTTTTCCCGTATCCTTCTCTAGGCGTAGCTATATATAATTGTTCATGAGCAAAGCAGTCGTATGAAAATTCAACACCTGCAACTTTAAAAGACTGCCTTTGTCTAAGTCGTTGTGATCTAACAGTAAGTCGAATTTGTCTTTGTTCGGATATTCGTGGTCGTTTTGGCATTTTGCTTATTTTAAAATGTTTTTTTATTTATTTTTTAAAAATTAGTTTCTTAAAATAAATCTATAAAAGTAACGTAGAGTATTAAAAATGGAAATTTTAAACCAATATTATGAATTTTTATCTAGATATATAATTTTGGAAACGAAAGAAGTCTATCTGAAATCAAAATTTTAAATCTTGCAAGCTTTGGTAGGCAATCGGTAATTAAGACTTTTTATGCACAAACAAACAAATTTTAAAAAATAAACTTATGAAGGGAAGAAACAGAAGATTATTATTTTGTTATTACTGTATACCTTTTTAGATCTCGTAACGGTAAATAATACGTTGCTATATACGGCTATTGTTGATCAACATTTGTTAAGTAATCATTTGTGGTGATAAATCCGGAGCCTCTGACTGTTAAATTGATTATTTTACCGAAGCAAGGATTGAGTTTAAGCATTGTTATAAAAATACATTTAAGAGACTAAGGTAAAAAGCAGACTAAAACATTAATTTTTATTGCTTCTACACACATGTTTTTTCGAAAAAAAATTTACAATTATAAACATTTCTATCATAATATATAATCGCCAATGCCACGAAAATCCGTTTGATATAAGCCGAGATGGAATTTAGGTGATAACATTTAAATGACCTATATTGGTAACATCTATTTTAAAATAAATGTATTTCAATATACATGTGTATAGATGAATATGAGGCCAAGAATAGAATTAAAATCTCTGGAACATATTATAATGTGAATTATATATTTTTTATTTTCAGTCCACATAAGATGTTGTTTCATTAAATTAAAATTGATTAGTTTTATTCGAAAGAAGTGCAATATATCTCCCTTCAAAATAGCGACACAAACGGACATGTATTTCTTTATTTGCCTAAATTATCTAAATTAACAAATTCTGATATGCTTATTATATAAATTTCTGACAAATTTCAATTTTATAGCAGCATCCCGTTAAAATGGCTAGATTTCCCAAAAATATGTGAATTAAACGTTTAACACGAGGAATTTCGAACTGTAGTCAAAAGACGATTAACAGATTAAGAAACCTTATAAATTGTCCTTTAAAATGGTTTAAATCTAAAGGTTGTGAGTCCATTTCTTCTAATTTTAACCTCAAGAAGAAGAAAAGCCTGCACGTAAAAAAGTCGATTTTTACGTGCTCTTATGGGGTATACAAACCCACCCCTGGAGACGAATCCTGGACGTTTTTCGTAAAGTTTCCTTCGTCGTAGCATTTTTACATCGGAGTAGATTATTTCTGCCAAATTTCAAGGTAATATCTGCATATTTGATCGAGTTATTTGAGTTTAAAGTATATTCCAGGAATCAGGAACCCAGGAATCAGGAACCAGGAACGCAGGAATCAGACGTTATATATATATATATATATATATATATATATATATATATATATATATATATACTAGTAGAAGGTGCTTGCATACTGCAAGCATTTCATCTCACCTGGAAAAAACATTAGCTTTTCAGAGAGTTATTTCATCATGAGTAATATTTCTTTAATTCTAAAGATTTTTCCTCTGGACCGGTTTTCGTTTTTTCATTATGGAACAAAAATGGAGTAAAACAATCAGTAATTTTTGCAATTTTAGGAATATTATACTTTTCCCACATTGGATTAAAAATGCCACACATTTCTACCAAATTTCAAATTTATAGCACAATAATAAGTGAAATAACATTTATCTAATTGTTTAAAATTAAATAATTTTTAACGGCCGCAATAACAATTTCATGGATACAATGAAATGTTTATTCGTTTATGTAGACCAGGGGTGGGCAAACTTTTTACGTGGCGGGCTCAAAATCATCAATGCAAATAAATCCCCGGGACCGGAAGAGATCAGCTAGAGTACTAAAGGAATTAGCGTTAGAAATAGCACCTTATCTCGAAACAGTTTTCAGTAAGTCACTTAGTCATGGCGTTATACCTAAGGAATGGAAATTAGCGTTTATAACTCCGCTACATAAAGGCGGGAAAAAAGACGACCGAGAAAACTACAGGCCGATTTCGCTAACCTCAATATCTTGCAAGATTCTAGAGCATATCATCGTTAGTTCTGTGATGGACTTCTTAGATAGCCAGGACTTGCTCAGTAAATATCAGCACGGTTTTAGGAAGGCAAGATCTTGTGAAACTCAGCTCGCTCTGTTTGCACATGATGTACTACGAACCGGGGATCGAAAGACTCAGCTAGACGCGGTTTTTCTTGACTTCAAGAAAGCATTCGATAAAGTCCCTCATATTAAGTTATTGAAAAAATTACAAGCCTGTGGAATAAATAATCGAGTGGATTAGGGACTTGCTCAATGATCGGGAACAAATAGTAGTCATAGATGGATTTAAATCAGATTCGGTCAGCGTGGCCTCCGGCGTTCCACAGGGAAGTGTCATCGGTTCCCTATTATTCCTTATATACATAAATGACTTAGATAAGGTTATTACAAGTAAAATCAAGTTATTCGCGGATGATACGGTAGTTTACAGAGAGATTAATAGTCCTGCTGATCAAGCATTACTTTCTAACGACCTACACGCAATTCTCGAGTGGTGTAAAGAGTGGCAGTTAGAGCTGAACTTAGGTAAGTGTTCCGTCATGAGATTCTGGAGAAACAAAGAAATTGAGGCGATGAATTACAGTAGAGAAGGCGTACATCTAAAATTAGCCGAATCCGTCAAATACTTAGGTGTCATTTTAACAAGTAACCTCTCGTGGGACACACACATACGAAATATATCCGGGAAAGCTAAGCAGAAACTAGGATTCATCAAACGGATAGTAGGTAAAAGCGAAGAAAAAGTCAAAGAGACATATTACTTTTCTTTAGTTAGACCGCTGCTAGAGTATGCGTCGAGCATATGGGATCCGTACGAGAAAAGATTAATCGCCGAGTTAGAGAAAGTGCAGCGAAAAGCTGCTAGATTCGTCAAAAATTGTTATGATAGAAATAAAAGCGTTACAGGCTTGATACAGGACTTAGGATGGGAATCACCAGCTGAGCGCCGATCACGTGCTAGGTTAAAACTTCTTGAAAGATTTAGAACGAGTACTTTCTCCAACGACGTCGAAGAAATAATAAGAACTCCCACCTATATCGGTAGAATGAACCATCCTCGTAAAATAAGAGAGATAGCCTGTAGGACGGAGAGATACAAAGGCTCATTTTTCCCTAGAACGATAGCTGAGCAGAATAAAACTTGCGATCAAAAGTAACCTCGCGTAGGGGCGTAAACCCAGACCTAATTTTGGAGTTTTCCCCTTGGTGTTAATGCACCCCCTGCCACACACCCTTGCGGTGGCTTGCAGGGTAAACTGTAGATGTAGATGAACAGTTGCAGCTTCTTAGGCGGGCCGCATAAACAGATGAAAATGCTTCAGCGGGCCACGTTAGGGTTCACATCGTAAGTAATGTGAGGTAATGCGAGGGATCCTGTTAGTGAAAATCAATCATAAATAATATGTTATCCCCATAACATCACTGGAGAAGGTTTTCCGGCATTAATTTCAACTACAAATATGAAATTATCTCTATTTTATATTACGGTGCTTTCATAATGGCATCGCGGGCCACATAAAATGCTCTCGCGGGCCGCAGTTTGCCCACCCCTGATATAGACTAATCTCTAAATAATTTAAAATATTCTCTAAATAATTAAAAAATTTCAGCTTCCTAACTCACCGCATTGTGTCTAAAAATTTACCTATTTGTTTAAACTTTAAGAATTTTTAACTGCCAAACAAATTAAAATATCAAAATTTGTATAATCCCTATTTCGTTTTTTTAGAAATCCTACCTCTAAAATAATTGCAGCTCCGTAGCGCTTTCGGTAATACATAAACTGTCCAGTGATATTACAATGTACGCTAAGCTACTGTACCTAAGCCTTATGACGTCACTCCTAAGCGATCCATTCAAAATCTTACTACAGCCTTGCAGTTAAACTAAATCAAATGATATCTCATATCTGTGGATAATATCATTCATAAAAGTCATTCTGAAGAGATGAACGCTATTGCGCCACAATTAAGGTCACTTTATTCTTGGACATTTTGAAACAAAATTCGATTTACTCAAAAATGGCTATAAGGATTTCGATTAAAATCCATCCAATCGTACAGCCTGATGTCACAAATGATACTAACTAAGCCATATGTCCCAAAAAGTTGCTATATATCTTACAGTGGCATTATTTCTGTACAAGACGCCCAGTGCACGCGTCAGAAGGGAGGGGGAATCCAGGGATTCCCTAGTCCAGTGTTTCTCAACCTTTTTTCATTAAGTACACTTATTTTAGTTTAAGTAACCCAGGACAATTTCGCAGGTACAGGTGACCCCCGCTTAACGCGGAGGATGTGTTCCTGACAACTCCGTGTTAAACAAAAAAACTCGTTCTACGGCGGTACTATAACCCTTAAGCGCCCAAAGGGAAATAATTTTACAATGGTATTTTGGATCCAAATTCAATGTAAAAGCATATTATCACCGGATTTTATTGTCATTTATTAGAGAAACAATAAAATTATATGGTAAACAATATGACAAAAAGCGTAATTTATAATTAAAGCACAATCTAAAAATCTTTCTTGGGAAACGTATGGGTATCTATGGACCTCTGTATTAAAAAACGAGTCCAGGGTCAACTGCTTGGCTTTTTATCCGCTTATTACGCAAAATTTGTCGGTAACATTCAAATAGTTCGTCGCAGCTCCACTTCAATTAAATTTGAATGACAATTGACGAACGAAAATGGATGGGAAAGAGATTTTTGCACTTACATAATTAAAAATACCTATGTTGGTTTAAATATTAATTGATTGAATTATTTCTCCTTTATCTCTATTCATAATTTTAACGCAGGGACTTGATTTGAAATGCAATTAACTCATTCTATCGCCATGGTCATAATAATGCACGGAAATCCTAATCATCGTTTGTGCAATGTATATTGCGCCGTTTATTTTGTCTGTTCTACGATAACTGCTGTCTCGTTTTTTTATTTTAACCAAACTTCGTGTGCATGTTCAAATATCTTAGTTGACTGCCTATAGTTTTCTAGAACACCACCCTTATAGTTCTTGCGCAATTTGCGTTCGCGCATTGCGCTAATTTCTAAATCTTATTCAATAAAAACGAGATTTAGTATACATATGGAAAACTTCAAATAAAAAAATCTCTAAAATGTAAAGGAAGCCACCCAGAAGCGCGCGATTTGCGTTCGCGCGGTCTCTTCTCTTGAGTCCCTGTGTTTGTCTGTTCTACTATAACTGATGTCTCAACGAGGAACAAGGCTGGTTCATTTGCCATTAGTTCCTTATTTGATGCATTTCTTAGATTTACATTTCTTTCATATTTTACTGCTGAGGGCAGCGCTTTCAATTCTATTCAAATTTTGCATCCCACTGTATGAAGTGCAGGAGAACTATGAAGACGAAAATGTTATTGAACATGTGATTCCCTCCCACCATCTATAAGTGGTCTGAGCGAGGTCGAAGATCCCGCGGATCCCCTAGTGTATTTTATATTTTTAAAATAAATGATTCTTTTGAAATAATTATGAGGCATGGAAACTTTTTTTGTTGTCATCAATATAAAAATTGGCGCCTAATTTACGATCTATTGCAGAAATTTAATTTAATTTATAATAAAACAGCATGATAGTTAATCATTTAAAAATTATTATTTTTCACAACAAAAATTTCTCGCTGATTGTATTCTATCTTATTCTTTTACGGGAACAGAGAAATCCGCCGCTAAGCAACGATCGACAATTCTCTTGAGTTTAAAAAAATCTCGGAACAATTTGGCGAAAAAAAACCTTATAGGCAACACACATACTCGTTCAAATATTTTCAATTGCCCATCGTTCGGGCGAAGAAAGAAAAGACAGATCCACTTAAACACTTCCTTTTTCCTCAAATTTTCCGATCGATATTAAAGTAAACACTTCTCGCTATAACTTTCCGAGAAAAATCTGAACGAACGTTTTTGATTTTATCGTACGCTGGCGTGACTTAGACTGTTTCAAATGGCCCCACCATTTCTTCTCTCTAGCAAAAGAATACTCACCCCTCTTTCCGCACCATCGCCGTCACGGCCGAACTAAAATCGTTCGTTCCCCCAGAAAAATATAAAAACTCGCGCGCCATCTGCTGCTTCTAATATCACCCGTGATATCGCCGCCGATTACGTACCTCGCGAAATAAGAAGAAAGTCACCCCCTCTCTCCCATGATTCCTCTTCCCCCCCTCGACATGTTCATAGGAAAGGGAATAACGATAGGGTTCCAATAAGGTCGGCCAGACGAGGTTGACGGGGCACGGAAGTGTTTCGGCTACATCGATGACCATCGATCCGTATTGATTTCTTCCTCCCATTCTTCTCCTCGTGAAGTTGGCCACCTCGCTTGCTCGACTTGAGACTTGTCTGGACGTAAGTCCGTCCAATGGCTTCACTTTGTGGGGTACTCGATACTGCGGATACGACGTTTCCTTTTGGCGATAAATAAAGCGGGGATGGACGTTACCAAATTTATGCAGAATGTTTAGCAACATTCAATCCAATTGGCGATTACGTTGCATTTGAAATATCTCAAAAAGGACAATCGCAGCTTTTATCCCCATTTTGCTTAAAAATCTTCCAATATTTAGTACACTCAGCGGTGGTGACCACAGGCTTTTTGGGGTCCTGGGCAAGAAGGCCATTTGAGGCTCCTTACACTTTTATGTTAAATTTATGATTTAAATTTGACTTTGCCATTACCATGAAGCTGCAATGAACCATGAATTTAGTTTACTTTAAGAAACACGTGGAATTGGAGCCACTTCCTTGCTAAAACTTTGCCCATAATGTTTTTAGGCCCTCTAATGTGTGGGACCATGGACAGTCGCTCCATTTGCCTATTACCTATAGTCGCGACTACTCTCAGATATTTTTTGCTTCAAGAAGATAGATTTTTACATCAGTACATAGTTTCCTATAACTTGGGATTAAAATTTAACACGTTTTCAGCTGGATTAGAACCCACGACCCTAGCGTTGGAGTTAACCACCCCTCAACTAAAACCGGAACTAGTTGTAAGAAGCAATAGTGATTTTTAGGAGGCCGCTGAAATTGAAGACATTATTCAGTGGCGTAGCGTACTAACAGCGAAGAGACAATGAACCGGGCCTCCAGTCAAGGGGGACCCTAAAACAAAGAAGCATTTCATAAAAAAATATTTGTCTTTTCATATTAATATTTTGACTTGCAATATTCTGTAAATTATTTTTATTCATTCTAACTAATAGGTCGAGGCCTCTCCGACATCGCAATTTTTCCATTTGTCGGGAGAGCGCAAAATGTAATTGTTTTCAATTATCGCACTATACCTGGTGAGATTCGTCAAAATAATTGATAATTATTAGTTACTACCGTATCATAATGAGAGCTGCACAGTTTTATTCATGTCTTATTCTTTCACCTCGGAACGTTGATATTTTCTAAATAATTATATATTACATGACGGACCAAAAGGGATTTTACACTAGAGTCCCCAAAAAGTTTTCTACTCCACTGACATCCTTATCTAATTCCTCAAATATCACTGCAAATACATCGGTCTGTTCGTAAATATTAGCTCATCCAGTAAAACCTCAATTTTAAACAAAATAAACGACATGGCGTATCCTTAATCGAAGTCAATGGCTGACATCTGGAATTCCCTCTCTTTCTCTAAGCGCTCCGGAAAAGGGGAACTCGTATTTTGTCGAATTTTCCGAATAAAAAACTCTGTATCTCAATATTGGATTTATCATTTCACATGGCGGTGCCATGCCCTCCTCCAACACCAGGCGCCGCCTCATCACTTGAGGCGCCAAAGCAGTCATCAACCAGAGACATCTCTTATTGACTCATTTCAATAGTCGACAAAACGTTCTTTGTGAAGCCTTTTTCTCACCTTCCTCTTGCTTTTCGCCATGCTGCAACAAAGTCCGTCATTCTTCATTTTATTTACTTTCGCCACCTTTCTTTCCTTTCTTTTTTCTTGTTCTGAAATTTTTGTCCTTTCTTCACCAACACTCTCTAAGTTTACACCTAGTATTGTCATTTTCTCGGACTATTCCATTCTTTTTCATTATTTCAGCATTTTGGAAATTTCTCTTTTTAAAGTCGACATTTTCCCCCTGCGTTCTTATGCTGACTAATCTTTTTTAACGCCTATCGTATTTTCTCTTTCTCATATTTCCCTTTTTGCGTATTTTTTATTATCACTATCCCTTATCTTTCCGACCTTATGGTTTTAATATAACTTTCCTTTCTACGTCCATTGTTTTTATCGTAAATTTATTGGAGACTTTTCCTATTGCAAGTATTTTTTACTCCGTTCATTTAGAATTTTCTCTGTAATTTAAAGTTGTCTGCTTGTAATGTTTTTATTTTAACGTGTATGATACTCGGCTGGCGTACGCAATTGATTTACCTTTTCAGTTCCTGCGTTTGTTGACGAGTTCGAACCATAACGGAAAACTGCGTGTTACTTTCTATTGCAATTGGAAATTGACCGGTCACGTATTCTATATACAAGGGGTGGCCTAACTTACTTGCCCTCGTAGAAGTTCGAGAGCCGCATGACATATTCTGCGCTCATTAATTTACGAACAGTAAAGCAACCTATATCCGAAGCAATTCGGATATAATGCATGTCCATTAGGCATCCAAAACACGTCTCGAGTCACACTAAGTCATTGTGTCCTGTAGAGAAAAACGTTGACACGCCTCTGCATGGAAATGTAAAAGAGCCGCATGCGGTCGCGAGCCGAGGTTTGTCCACGTCTGCTATATACTGTATACTTTTGTAGATTAATGCATGCACAGGTAAATAGTCAAATTGACTAGTTGTCCTGGTTCTGCCGTTTGCCTTGCTCCTTTATGTTTCCCTTTAAATATAACTATATATTGCTGGTGGATGTTTTCGGGTTTCGCTGCGTTGAGGTCATTGCTGGCTCTCGGCTTTTCGCAAGCATTGCAGCCTGTATCTTCAGGAGATGAAGTGATTTCCGATGGTAGGAATCTACTTATATATCCACTCGTGCCTTCCTGAGTTTAACCGTTGCCCGTAGCTTGTTGACTCGGTCGAGTTACCATTACTTTCTCTTTAGCTGTTGCTCCAACGGATTTTTCTTCCCTTTCTCTTTTCCGTTGGAATAGTCGCGCTTATGTGCAAGCCGTCGTCTCTATTGAAATTTACGGGATATTTTTCGATTTCAATTGCTTCGCGAATCAACCTCGGGGAATATCGATCGTCTTTCGCGAGCAATTTCGTTTCTTCCAGCGTGATTTTATGTCCCGGGTCCGAGGTGATGTGCTCCGCTATGGCCGATTCCCTCCATTGCTTGTTGATCATGGCCCGTCTATGTTCAGCTAAACGGCAGCGAATAGATTGCCCCGTTTGTCTCACGTACACCTGTCCACAGCTGCATGGGATCCTGTAGACTCCTTCAGATGTTAAGAGGGTCGAGTGCATCATTCGCAGACGGGAGTTTTTCTTTTATTTTTCTCAGCGCATTGAACCGGACGACGATATTTTCTGTGCGTAGAATTCTGGCTATGCGCTCTGACGTCCCGGCGACGAAAGGAATTTTCGCGTAGGCTGTGTGTTTGGTCGTTCAGTAATGTCCTCAACGCAGCGAAACCCGAAAACATCCACCAGCATTCAACACCGCTGCGAAAGCCTCCAACTCAAATTACTATATCTTGCCTATTTTCTACCTTTTCATAGTAATTCGCTCTGCATCTCAATTTCTCTCTCTTCAATTTCTCCTTTTCTCTCCAATACCCTTCACTTCACCGCTGAGCGAATATTCTTATCTTTCCCTCTCTTGTCTCGTCCATATTTTCTTTTCTTCTCCCTTCAGTTTCTCTATCTCTTTGTTTCTCTCATCCCACGTCTTTTCCCTCTCTTTCTCGCACCCATACGATCCGACTAAAATAAAAAGATTCTCTTCTCCTTTGGACGTGCCTGGAGAGCATAACCGCTTGGGATTTGGGAGAGCCCCCCAAAGTCTTATTCTCTAGTTGACGTTTATTGGTTGTCATATTTTTTATCGCCCAGTCACGTCAAAACTAGTCAAAACTCGTTGTTTTCTATCAACCTTGCCCTTCCGTTCATATTCTCTTTCTCTTCCATCCATTCCACCGGCCTTACTCGATCCTCTTTCTCCACCTTTCACTCTTCCCTTTTGTGTCGCATGCATGACGCATCTCGTCGTTTGTTTCCTTCGTGCGCGCTTCAACGCTCTTCTTCTGTTATATATATATATATATATATATATATATATATATATATATATATATTATATTATATATATATATATATATATATATATTATATATATATATATATATATATATATATATATATATATTAGTTTCTGTTGTTTTTTTAGGTTTTGGTTATATTCGGAAGGGCGTTGTCTTATTCGTCATTTGCGAGTTTCATTTTTCGCTTTTTCTTTCTCCCTCTCTACTCTTTTGTCTTTGCCTCTAGAACCCGGATTCTGTAAAACATGCACAGTTTCTAGTTTTTATTTTTCCTCAGTTCTCCGTCAAAAAGGATTCACACCTTTGTTCAGCGCTCCTTTTGCCGGTTTGAGCGATTCCGTTCGATGAGGCCGTACACAGAAGCTTTTCGGGAAGGTGCGGAATATTAGGAAAAAAGTAATTCCCGAAGAATTCTCGGAAACATGCTGCTCCTGCCGTTCCATCGAATTTTTGAAAAGTTTCGGCTGATATTGACGAATGAGAACACCTTTTTTTACGGAAATATTCTCTCCTATATTGTTTTTCTCTTATGGTTTACTAAAAGGGATAATTTTAAAATTGCTCGGGTTTTGTTATCGAAAAAATGTGTTCCACAACAAACGGATCTTAATTTAAACAAATAAATTATCCAGCTTACATTGCAGCTGCAGCCGGTAATAATTACAAGCTTAAACTGATTTGATTGTTATCGTGTTTCAGTATAGTTTTTATTAGCATTTAAATTGAATAACTCTAATATATTATTTAAAAATTACCCTGCAGTGTGAATTTAAATAAGAAAGAATTATTTTTTCATGAAAGAATTATGCAAGTCTTTCAAAGAGAGTTTTCTCAATTCCTGAGACAATATCATTGACGGGCAGTATAAAATCTGGTTCTGGCCGCCGATAATGGTTTAAAAAATTAATTCAATGTGAATCGTGTCTGATAATGCCCGCGTACCACCAGTTAGTCATTGGGGTACCACTATTTGCAAGGGTACATTCGGTTGCAAAGTACTGGCATATGAAAATGACATTTTGAAAATTGGAAAAATTATGCCAGAAACTATAAAAATATGAAGCCATATTTTTATTGTTTGATTTCATCGCAATGGTTCGAATTTCTGAAAAAAACAATCAGATTTCCAGAATATTTTCTAAGTAAGGGATATTTCATATATAAAATGATTAAAAAATATAACAAAATGTTATCGAGAGGTACGATAATGAAAGTAATTTTGATTATTTTGTCAAGAAATGTTTCCACTTACACTTGGTTTAAAAAATAACGCAAACTAATTCTTGATCTACATCAAATTTTTCTGCGCACAGTTTGTGGTCAAGGATGGAGGACGATGTAAACTATTCTTCAGCTCTCCTCGAATTAGATATTACGTCAGTACGATTTCCCCCCCTCTAACAAATCGTAGATGATCTTTTTCGTGGCGATTTTGGTGAAGTGCCATCGATAATCCGTGCTCGATCAAGGAAGACGCTGAGGCGACATCGATGTCTCAGACCCGAACATCTCGATTGATCCGACATTGCTGGTTGGCATTGCGAACTACGGGAGAGTGAGAGAACCTGGAGAAACCTCATGGCACGAACACGTCCGACACGAGAGCCATCGCGAACACCATTTGAAGCCGTTGCGGTAATGAAGACCCTTCCGAGGCTCGAGGGTAAAGCGGGTACGGGATGAGACCCTCGAGAGTTTCTTAGCGAGGCAGCAAAAGATTCTTTTGGATGACGTCGTTTTGGAGTTTATTCGTTATCTCGAACGATTTACGACAAATTGGAAGATCGCCAGGAAGATAACGCATCGCGAAGGACAGCGAGTTACCATATCTGCCATATTGTTGCTAGAGCGGTTTCTATGTTGTGTTCGAAAGGCTGCTTACCACTGCAGTAATTAAGTAAGGTAGGATAAAAAGATTCATAGCGTTGATTATCGCGAGCAAAGATCTGATTCTTTCATTGTAATTTTTAAGCTGTTAAGTTATATTGATTGAATTTTTGTAATGTTCTGTCTTGACTCAATCGAAAAGTCGATTCTTACATAAAAATTCCTTTTTCATTAAATTTAGTCTCGTTAAGCCTGAATATAAGTATACCTATATGATTTTTAAAACAGCAGTATTTTTAGAAATCTTTGAACGATCTAGATAGTTCCAACCTATAATTTCTGTCGGACATGACACTACTTATAAAGTGCGACTGCTAGATTTTTTAAATGGTTGTAGAGCCTTTTTGTGGACCTAATTTTTTCATCCCATTTCGTTTTGCTACGTCATGTGAGTAGGTATATTAAAGCGATCTCGGGATAACTTCAACTTGCAAGAAACATGATACACAAATCTTAACAAAAAAGACTAGGGTGCATTCGCTGCGCGAAGATATATTTGACGGCAAAATTGAGAAAATATCTCCTCGAAAATGTTTTGTTAGTTTTAAAGGAGGCTATTCTGTCAAGCTAAATTTAGCGGAGTCTAGAAATATGCATCCCAGGCGCTCATTTATGTTGCCACAGAAACGGCGCGGAGAGCTCTTCAAACGAGGACTCAATGTGATATTTCGGAGACGTGGATAAAGTCAAATATTCTTGGAAATCTTTTTGACAGGTGTGCTTTTTCTCTTTTGAAATTCACATTAAAGGTAAGCTTAAGAAATGCACGGATCAGGAAGAACGCTTGAGATCTCTTATTATTTTCGGCATTTTTAATATTAAACGGATATCTTGTTTAAGCGCAACACACTGTTAGATACTGTATAAACTTTACTTAATAAAATCATAAGAAGAGACTAAATCGATGAATATTTTCGCGCCGATGACCTCCCAAGATGCGCATTATATACCTATCACTTCTGCCAAAAATCAGTGACTTTCTCGGGCCGGGATCTCAGTGATATGGAGCACTA
This sequence comes from Tanypteryx hageni, assembly GCA_028673005.1. Lineage (NCBI taxonomy): Eukaryota > Metazoa > Arthropoda > Insecta > Odonata > Petaluridae > Tanypteryx > Tanypteryx hageni. Next base: position 90,511,272 of record CM054116.1, on the reverse strand, counting down.
TGTCTCTTACTGAGGAAGCTTGTTTAGTTTTTATTAGCAAGTCTCAAAACAAGGTATTTTTTTAGTCTTTTATATTAATAGTAATTGTCGATCTTGATAGAAACATGGTTAGGTTGTCTGACTCCTAATGCTAGGTCGCGGATTTGAATTCTGCCGATGGTTCTTTGTGTTCGCTTAATTTTCGTAAAAGGTAAAAGGTTTTTAGCGACTGATTATGAAATAGTTAAAGCAATTACAAATTAAAAAATGATTGACTTGAAACAATCAATCTCCGAAGAATTCATCATTTTCAAGGAAATATTACTTTAACGATTACCCAAATTACAAATGCGGATTTATGTATTTATATTGATGCCTATGCATATATATACGCGATTGATTTAAAATTAAAAGGGGTATAGTCGGCAGACTGCAATGCAGCAGTAATGTGCTAGATAAATTTTGTAATGTAGTTACAAGCTGATGAACGCATGAAAAATGATTTTTTCGGATTCAGCACAAATATTGTAGTAATATTCTGAACTAATTTGAACTGCATCAGGTAAAAGAATAATAATTCTTTTGGTGCTACCGATGTCCAACGGCCGAATTCGTATGTCAAATCATACCCATTTTAATTACAATTTCATATTTATCTGCACAAAAAATACGTCAGCCTGAGAATATATGCTGCAACTTATTTATAAAAATATCTTTGATAAATCTAGTCTTCGTAATTCATCAATTTCACTTTGATTTCATGACGCGTGTTTTAGTTGGGGTATCTGAAGATATAGAGATGCCTGGGAGATCTTTGATTAGTGCTACTGCACTCTGAATTTGAATTAATACTCTGCAAGCCACCGATATTGGTGTGTGGCTCTCTCTCATGCAAATACAGAAGTAATCTTAAACGCACACTAGATATTTCACGAAGCGGCCGATTAAGTCTGATTGGCTAAAAAGTGTGACTTAATAGCGTAATGAGATGGGAGCAAGTGGGGCAGATGTTATGATTACAGTGAAAGGGCACTTGTAGGTAAGACTGGACGAGGAGAACGAAGGAGAACAAAAAGTTTAGAATGGACGAGTGTATAACGTGAGGAAAATAGGAAAAGTAGGATGAGTCGGAGGAATAGAGAAAGTATAAGGGTTGGGAAAAATAGGGAAAGCAGGAATACAGGTTGAGTAGAACGAATATTGTAGATTAGGTAGGAAAAGTAGAATTAATAGAGCAGATAGTGAGAGCATAAAACTATGGGTGATGCTACGAATTGGGCGGGTATTTAGAATATGGAAAGCAGTGGATAGGCCAGATAGGGAAAAGAATAGGAAAAAAGTGGTAGAGTAGGGTGTATAGGGGATTGCGGTAAGTGGGGCAAGTAGAGGGAGTGGGAAAATTACAAGTAGGGCAAAGTCGAGGAGTAGGACTAGAACGAATACGTAGAATAGGGTGATTAGTAAGAATAGGGGAAAGAATAAAATTGGGCTAGCAGGACGAACACCACGAACCGAGAATAAATAGCTAATAGGACGAATAGGAATGATAACGAGATAGGAGAGAGAGAAAAATGGATAAAGAGAGAAATAGTTTTGCGAGTAAGAGAAATGGACATTCACTTTAGGCGGTAGCGGTGGGAGTAAAAGTTCCCTCCCACATCCTCGGAGAGAGACTCCGCCTTCTTTCATCGCGAAACACGCACCGGATATTACTGTCTGGGTGCGAGAGAGAGAGAGAGAGAGAGAGAGAGAGAGAGAGAGAGAGAGAGAGAGAGAGAGAGAGAGAGAGAGAGAGAGAGAGAGAGAGAGAGAGAGAGAGAGAGAGAGAGAGAGAGAGGGGGGGGGGGGGGAGGAAGGCAGAAGGCAGCGTGCTGACGGGGCAGTCAAGGGAAAGGTTTTCCTCTTCACTCTTCCATTCCTTTCTTTCTCTCTTTCTCAGAAACCTCTTAACCCTTTTATTTTTCTCCAAACTGAAGAGAAAGACTTTGGAGACTTCTTCAAATCTTGCGATGGAATCCTACTAATCTCTAACCCCTTCCTTGTTTTCCAATCCCTTTCACCCTGCGCTTATCCCTCTCCCTTCTTAGCTGCATATTTTTCTCATTCTGTACTAATTCTCATGATTCTATATCTCTTTTATTTGTTTACACCATTCCCTTGGTCACCTTTCCCATTCGTAACGGTGCTCTTTTATTTTCCCGCCATCTTTCTATTAATTTCTTTCTGAATCTTTACCTCTTCTTAAACCGTTCGAACCCTTTTGGTATTTTTTGTTTATCAAATATTAAAATAATCTCAAAGAATTATCAAGCGCGCTATTCTTATTACTAGTAAGATCAAACTGATAAATCAGAATTCTCCAGAAGTCATAAAATTAAAGTTTCTGAAGGCCTTTAAATTGTAAATCTTAAGCTGCTCCCAGTTTTTCTATCGTTCAAGCTTTCTTTACATTTATACAATTATCCTGCGATGCGCCAAAGGCATGTGGCAGGAATTATCATTCATTATAGTTGTCGTTTCCTCTATCTTCGACATCTCCCATCATTTGTGCCCGCGTTAAGCGTGTAATCTTTCGAGGGATCAGCAAGGTCGCCTATTGAATAATCAATCTAAACCTTTTTCTCTTCTAGACCGGTTGTAGTAAAAAAGGAATCATACTATTCCGTCGTAAAGTTTTCGAAACTGTTGTTGTAGCGATTCATTTCGAAGTGAATGGCGAGATTTACGCGCGTGTAAAATTTTTACAATAGTCGATTTGTTGTGTCGCTGCTGTGGGATGGTAACGAATTCAGTGCGACTTGAAAAAACGGCCCAAATTATCTCGAAGAGAGATAGAGAGCACGTGCTGAATGCGAGTCTGGGGGTGACGCTAATTTTCATATTTGGAATTGTTTCTTATTTGCGGTGAACGATTTGATACGAAATACTATCAAGAACGATTTCGAGGTGAATTTCACCATCTCAGTATAGTAGAAGTCCTCTTATCCAACTTGATTGGAACCAGTAGGTAGTCGGTTAATCGAAAAAGTCGGTACTTTAAGAATTTTGTTATCACTTAAAACATATATATATACACACACACGAAGATGCGTCTTTCACTATGTATTTACACAAAATCAGTAATTTTCAGCTGTTTAGATGACGGGAGGCGATTTTTCCCAGCGTAGTTCCTCCACTTTTAGGTGTTCTTTACCAGCGAAGTAGTAGTTAGCGAAACGCTTTATAGGAATGTCGCCTCCTCCGTCCGCATGTTTAATCTTCGAAGCTACTGAGCGGATTTTAATGAAATTGTGTATTAGTGATCCTTGTCAACATTTATCGACAAATTATGATTTTCAACTGCATACGTCAATTAAAACTTCCACTTTATATAAGCAATTAAATAAACGTATACTCGTACCTCGTTAAATGGCATCCGTACCATATCATATTTTTCTCTCCTTAGCTCTTATATGATCTATAAGGTATCGATTAAAACATTTATTTGAGGAAAATCTTTACCAGAAAAAAGGTTTGCGAGACCACAACATTACGGCTTATAGTATCGGAGATCAAATTTCGAGAAAATCCCAAGCATAATAATACATTTTCTTAACATCGTCCGCTACGACAATTCTATCGGCGAACAACAATTAAAAACCCATATTTTTCTCTCCTATGCTCTTATATGATCTGTGAGGTATACATTAAAAACTTGATTCGGATAGAGGACAAAATGTGCCATAAAAAAGTCCGCGGGACCATATAAATACGACTTATGGTTTCGGAGATAAAAATTCAAGAACCGCCCAATCTTTCCATACCGTTTTATACGCATTTCCCATAAAGAATGCCTGTAAAATCTCTGTGTACTCCATTGATGGAGTATACTTTTTCTTCTTGTTTGATCAACGTCATGTCAGTGACTGATGATTGAGATTGCTGTTCAATATAACGTAAAGCTATATCTAGTGCGTCTTTGGCTGATGAATGAGAAATATTTGGCTCGGGATGTTATCTACCGTCTTTCTCTTCATCTTCACCTCCTGCTTTCATCATGGCCCGGTCGACTTCTGCATCGGCCATAATTTCATTTTCCAACGAATCGTCACTTTTAATCCATTGCTGTATGTCTTCTTGCTGCAAAGCTTCGGAACCTTTAATTTGTTTGAGATCATTTAATAAACTCTGTTCTTCGATATCTTCTTGCAATCCAGGATTTTCATAAGCGTTGTCAACCTCGGGCCAAAGTCTTCTCCAAGATTTAGGTAATGTTGAGCTTGGAATTTCGCTCCACGCCAGTGCTATAATATTAAGAACGTATTTGATGTTTATGGCTTTCAACGAATCTACAAGATCTATATTCTCATCTTCAATTTTTTCCAAACTGAACTGAAAAGTTTTATTCTGTGTCGCCTCTTTAAACATTGTAGAACACCTTGATCCATAGGCTGGACCAAGGATGTTACATTGTGTGGTAGAAACATGGCCTTTCTGTCTCCTTCCTAAAACTCCTCACAGTTTGTACGTGAAGGAGCGTTATCCAGAATGAGAATGGCCTTTAAAGGTGTGTTTTTTCTCTTCAAATGTTTCTTTATAGAAGGTACAAATTCACAAAAACCTTATTTGAACAATCAAGAGTTCATCCATGCTAATTTTTGTGAGCTGTATTAAACTGGTAAAGACAAATGATTTATATTTTTAAAGGCTCCAGGATTAGAAGATTTACCAACAGAAAAATGTGGTATTTTGTGAGTTCCAGCTGCATTTCTGCAAGGGGCTACTGTAATTCTTTGTTTTTGTTTGTTTCTTGGTGCTGCTTCTGCCTTTTGTGCCAGCGTTTTTGCAGGTAACATTTAATAATTTACACCTGTTTTGTCTATATTGTTTAGGAGTTCTCCACTCAATTTTTTTCTGATAAATGGCATTAAATCTTCTATAAATTTCTGGGCAGCAGGCTGTTCAGCGGATAATTTCTCTCTACTATTATTATATACTTGGATAAAATGACGTTTTTTCTAAAGTCCAAGCCATCAGTCACTTGCTGTAAAATATTCATCCCCACCAAACTTTTGATGTAAGGTCAGGGCCTTTTTTGAGTATGGGTCCTCTGATTGGAATTTCGTGTCGCCATAAAGAATCATCTAAAATCTCCAATTTTGGTTTCTTTAAAGTGTAGAATGAACTTAAAGACACTTGTGAAGCAATATGGGTGCAAAATCCTTCTATATTTTTACGATTTCTTTCAATGTTTTACGGTAATCTCCCCCACACATAATTCACCAGCAATTTTTTTAGCGACTCACCTTTATCGAGTCTTTCCAGTGCATCTAACTTAGTTTTCATAGAATCAACAACTCGCTTTCATTTATCACCCATATTTAATTTATATAATTAACAACAATAAGTAATTTTACTGGCGCAAACACAGTTCGGATGCCGCAGTTTGGAACAAGCACACAACTGACTCTGAGGAAACACACAAATCAACTGACGGGCGTCAGTCAGTATTAAAGAAGGGGATTCTAGATGAGCATCTGAGGTAGATCGGTTAATCCGGCGAGTCGGTTAAGCTGAGGTCAGTTAAGAGGGCTTCTACTGTGCATTTAGCTATATGTAGATCACAAAAATGTTATGGCATCCCAAGTTTCTGCATAAAAACTGAAGTTTCAAAATGGCACCGCCCTTTAAAAACGGACAAAATAAACATTCTCTAGGATATCATGATGCCCAGACTAAACAAGCTTGACGGATTGAACAGAGTAGGGTGTATTTTGTTTTACTATCCACGAATCTGAGAAGAAGAAAAGGTTAAGTTTAAACACCGGGTTTAAAATTTTATCTTACTTCTTGCCAGAGCCTTATCCAGAAATATAATCTAACCATCGTGCTCGGCTCACTGAATATAGACGTAATAACCCTCCCAAAACGGTCCATTGTTTCTCCTTTCCAGCAGTTTTGAAATCAAATCAAATCCGTATGTCTTCCGTGGCCGTAAGAAATAATGTAACTGATTCTGCGTTTACGCCATAAGCCATATTCCGCAATCCCAGGAAAACACACGCACTCTTAACACACCCACAAATCCCACACTCATCTCCCCGCACTGGCCTCTTTGCGGCAAGTAAGGTCCGAATGCCACCCTCATATCCACTCTTTTTAAACCTTTATATTTGAAACTTGTTCTTCTTCTCTGGACATGACATTTTTTGAGCTTCGAGGAGGATTAGGGAAGGGAGAGGGAGTAAGATATAGAAAAGGGTGGGAGAAGTGGAGAGAGATAGAGGGAGTCGGAGGGATTAGAGAAAGAAGAAAGAGAGAGAGAGGTAGAGGACACAGCTTTGCCGTAGGAGGACGGGAGACAATAAAGACAGTCATTACATCTCTAGCGAGGCTCCAGCTTGGCGGGGCCAACCAAAACCCTTACTATATCGACTCGGCCGAGTCTTCATCTCTCCCTCCCTCCTTAACCCCTCTCCTTTTCTTCTTTCTTCCTCCCTCCCTCCCCATCTCCCCGCTCTGTCCTTCTCCTCCCCTTTCATCGCTATTTGTCTGTTCTTCTCCCCTCCATTTTCTTTACTGTCGCTCGCGGGATTTCTAAATCTCCCCCTTCCTCTCTTACTTGAACCCTCCTCTTACCCCTCATTCTTCTCCATATCTCTCTCTCAATCCCTCAGTTTTATTCCCTCAAGTCTCTTTCTCGCCGCACGTCATTTTATTTCGACTCCTTTCCTCTTAATTCCTCCGTATTTCTTCGGCCAATTTCAGCAGTTTAGGTTATATCTTTTCCTTCACTCATCCTTTTTTCGAATAATTTGTTTTTTTCCTCTTCATTTTTTGTGTATTACTAGCCATACAGTCCCCCGTTACTGTTTTTTCTCTTGGCTGTATTTGTTTTTTGATATTTATATTCTCTTCCAGGAGTTGTCATTTCAATATATACATTTTAATATCTCCAGAACGTTCTAATATTTGATCATGCGAAGATATGCAGTGCATTGTGAAAGTTCGGATACTTGAGTTGTTTTGCCAATTCCTATGGAGGAAAATTTGCGATGAAATTTTTAATTATGCTTAAATATTATTTTACAACAACCTCCGTTGGCTTTTAAAAATATAACCTATGAGCAGTTTTTAGATTCACGTAAAATTTATCTGTAAATTTATTTTGAGAAAACTGAAAAGAATGGAATATTTAATCGCTTAGAGTAATACATTTATCCATGTTGATTTTTATTGAGCAATAAGCTGAATTTATGTCGAAGCAGAATTAATGCCATTCTCCGATACATTTCTATGAATGTAATTTCTCTTTTTTGCATTTACGTTTTTTCTTTATAGGTACTTACCGTTTTCCAGTCTTATACACCTCTGTTCTCTTTCTTTGGGGAAGTTAAATTTCATTCCAACTTTGTTGAATTCCTATATTCTTTCATCACTTTCTTAACGATTTCATTAATTATTCTTTCTCTAATCTTTTGATTTTCTGTCTATGCATCTTTTTAGTTTCATTTTATATGATATCCCAGACAAAATTCCTATTCGACCTTGTTGCAAGCGTTCATATAGATTACATGTAATAAAGTATTATTGTTCGACTATTAAAATAAAGCGTTATTACGTTTTGCAGTGACATACAGTAAAATTCTTTATGTAGAACCCTCAAACAGTGACTGTTAGTTCGAGAAGATTGCAAATAAAAAATTTTCTGTGATATGAATCCATTGTAATGTATATTTGTTCTCACCCTTGCGTTACTTCGAAATGTTCAAATACTCAGTCACCCGTCATTCTAGAGAATTGCGGGATAAAGTGTAGATGTTGCTATCTTTCGCTTTTACAACCACTGAACATGTGCAACTCTCTTCTCCTCATTGTTGTTTTTATAATTCTGTTATATATTCTATTGCCCTGGTTTTTTTATTGTTTGCGCATTGTATTTTGAACAGTATTTTGATCAGTATTCTTTGATTTTATGTAAATATACCGATTGAAAAACATAAATTTTATAAACAATCATCCTTAATAATGTGTAATTTTGATCCCTATTAGAATTTGAAATCCAATTAATTGTAATCTTAAGTTATGATTACATAACTGAGCCATGTATTTTTTTAAACCTACTAAAGTTTTTTGTAGAGATTTTTAATGTAATCAACACGACAGTGGAAATTAGGAGAGTCCTTAAGGTCTTCTATTATGTGGAATGTTCTCCAAATTTGCGAATTTGAAGCTCTGTTGCGTCATAGTGCCGCGGGAATGTACTCATCAAGGATACGCTGCTGTGGCGTACGTCACAGGAATTACCACGAACAATTTGACGTGTTCCTCCGCTTCTGGAAATCAAGATCGCACTTCAGTGCTCATTTCTGGGAATGCATAGGGGATAACTACAGCATCATTTCTTTTACTACAGAAAACTCACAGAAATAAATCAAAATCAATCTGAGGTTACATTTCTCAATTATTAAGAACAGAAACGATTGCTTTAAAAATATAATATAATAAGAAAATTCAGTAATCGCACAATTAAAATAATACACTCAAGTATTCTTTGTTAACCATATTACCTAGCGTAGAAGAGGTCGTCATTTGAATTGCAATTATATTTAAAATTGAACAGTAAAACTTGAATATAAATGAAGAACAGAATGCATTTTACGGAACATGTTGATCTCACGCTGAATAAATCGCGCAGGAGTATTAAGGAATAGGAATTAGAGTAGAAGAAGATATCTGCGTCTACCTATATATACCGGGTGAGGCAATAGTCACTATACAGCCACAATTTTATTAACACAAAGAAAATTGGAACATAATAACATGAGCATCATGACAGATGATAATGTTCAATAAAGAGAAGGCAACCAATAAGACAAAAACAAAATCGTATATCGAAACGATTGAAACCTTACTGCGTTTTGATAAGATAAAGAAATATCGCTTCATAAAAGACTATGACATGTGCTTGATAAATGAAGGAACATGGTATGAGACCAAATAAAGGAAGAATTAAAATATCTTGGTATTACATTTAAAAAAACTGAACCATCGAAAAGGGAGCAATAAACAAAAAACAAACAAATGTTGGCGCTCTCCAGCTTTTAGTAGCCGTAAAACCACTAATTTAACCTCGAGAGTTAAGGTTTTCCTCTTTTCCTCCTCTGACCGCCGGTTGCCACTCATGGTCATTTTATTTAAAGGGAAAATATAATTTAAACAAAGTTCACTCTATATTTTGACCTACATAAACATCGACAAGTGTACACAGAACCATCAAGCAACTGCAAATACTGGCAAATGCTTACGTTTTGTGTGTTGTAAATGCGCAGAGGCGCTGCGCAGTGGACTTAGTAAATTTTAGAAATTTTGAAGAACGTTAATGTGGAATTCGCGAGCGCAATTCGGAAGAAGGTATTAAATTATTTTCAGCGTTAATGCGGAACAGCGTCAAAGCGGGGACTGGGTATATATATATATATATATATATATATATATATATATATATATATACACACCTATATATATATATATATACATACATATACATACACACACACATATATATAAACTTAAAGAAATGGAAAGATGTTGAAGGAAGCCCAGCGGACACTTACCAAGTTGAGGATCAAGTTGGCAGGCTGCTGGGTGCGTCGAAGAGACACGTGCAAAACACGCACACAAAAACGAAAGCTTTTCGGACATATGCCCTTCATCAGCGATGGAGAGAGTGTGTATATATATATACACGTATTTTTGTATTTTTGAAAATTTCATTTATAATGTTTTTATGCTGGCTTTAAAGGAAGACTCCAATTCTATCGTAACTCCCTCACGACATTGCTTCCATTCTTCTCTCCTCTTTTCTCTTTTTTATGCGATATCCTGATTTCCCCTTCACAGCGACCGCGCACCCACTTTATAACCTACGGGTCGCTTGACTCTTAAAATGAAGGACAAGAGCAAAGAAACGTCATATTATACGGCGCTTCAATGAGAGACCCGCTTCACTTATACCATGCTACCCTTCTTTCTTCTGACCTCTTTATTTCCTCAAAAATTCTCTTTCAGTTCTTCCTCTTTCCTTCAAATCGCTTCGCCAACTTACTTTCATCCTTTGCTCACCTTCAATGGCTCAACCAAGTGTATCCTTTTTACTTTCTCTCGTACGAAGTATCTAGAGTAATTATTGCGATCGTGAAAAATGTCGTCTTCGAAGTATTGATGAATATTCACGTTTTAAGGTGCCCTTCCTACTTCCGAAAAAGTGGATTTTGCAATTCCATTTGTGTGTAGTCTGTGCACGGCTCTAGTGACCGAACGGTTCGACAGAATTTGATGAAATCTCGCATTTATGTACAGTATCACCAGAAATAGGAAGTTCATTGACATAATGTAACGATGAAGGTGTATTTATTTTTTCACAAAAATTGAATCTAATAAAATTTGCTTAAAAGGTTTCGATTGAAAATCATCGAGTTAAAGAAATTGATGTCATAAACAATCATACATAAGGCATATGTATAAAAAATAAGTGACTCTACAACATCAGGTTTTATGCACAGCCACCGCCAATCTCTTCCTACTCCTCTGACGTCATGCGACGAGCGTCAAGCTCAGAAGCTGTTTCCGTCTCCCTATATCCAATCCTATCTGTCTAGAGCTGCTGGCTCGATGAGAACAGTTCGAGCTTACTCGCCAATATACAATTGGTTCGAGCTCGAGCTTTTTATGAAAAAAAGATCGAGCCAAGGTCGGTCACCGAACCTTTCCGAGGCGTACTTGTGAAAACGGGGGAAGACAGGGAATCAAGGCAGGCCAAGGAATGGTATTTATAAGAGGGGAAATAAAAAAGTAAAGGCAATTTCCGTGTAATAATAATACACAATGTCAGAACGCCATCTCAAGGTCATCATACTTACTATGAAGTCAGTCAAGTCTAAATGTGTTTTTCCAGGTGCCAGTGCTCATTGAGTCGCGTACAGTTGAGGGGTAAACATGTAAGCTCCGATTTCCGATTGCACCGTTAGTGAACAACGTTCTGTCAGCAGATTTTTGTAGTCAGAGGTGTTCAAACCCTCTGAGATTTACAGGAGAATGTTAGCAAAGTAAGGTGAAAAGTGTACCAGTCAAAGAAAAGTGTACAGATAGGTGGAAAGGTTCAAAAGTGACAGAACAAGTTTGCTTGACGAATAATGTTCAGCCCATCCGACAAGTTCAAGGACAGCAAACAATGTTGATCTAGTTAATGCTCTCATACAAACGGTTTACTATTGCTGTTGATACTGAACTTTTAGACATCAGCTTTGGATTTGCGTATTTGATCATGCACGATGACCTGAAATATCGCAAAGTTCGTGATATTCACTTTCAACTCAGAGGATTGCTGCCAAAACGTGTTCTTTTGCATCATGACAATGCTTGACCTCATTCAGCCGCTGCAACCATTGAAACAATTCAAGAGCTTAAATTTGAAATTATTCCTCACCCACCCTACAATTCAGACATCGCCCCAAGTTATTGTCACCTTTTTGGTCCTTAGAAAAAAGCATTGCGTGGGCGTTGATTTTTACATGATGATGATATCAAAGAAGTGGTGCATATTTGGCTGCTTGAACAACCGAAAACTTTCTTCTCTGGTGACATTAAGAAGCTTGTGGGCAGATTTAACAAGTGTTTGGTAAAGCAAGGGGACTGGGTTGAAAATGATACTAAAAGTTTGTACATTTTACTCTTCTAGATTTAATAAAAAATAAATTGCCTTAACTTTTTGATTTACCCTCGTACTAACATATTAATAATAATCGACACGATAAGCTCATTGATAAATTATTCATTCTGGAAGCTTATTTTTAGAAAAACGCACGCAATTTAGCTAAAACTAAAACTTAACTCAACAAATTTATGAACCAGAAAGCTCTCTATTCTTCTTTTTGCTAAATTGCTCCATATAAACATGTGAAGTAAACATGAAACACGACAGTATCTTTCAGCGAAACATGGCAGGTCGACCAAATGACGGTTATGTCCGCAAGATTAGGAGTCGTTTCAAATAGAGAAATAGAAAATCGTAGAGCGCATCATTCGCTTCTCACGTGTCTTTTTTCCGGATGACTCTGCGCTAATAGATGGCGCTGCCGCTTTGATAGATTTAAAACTGGAGACTTTATTTGTCGAAAATGATTTAATCGAAATAAAATTGTCTGTTGTGTTATTTCGCATTGAAATGTTTACGAAAAGCTCGGGTAGCTCAATTACCCGACCTTTGCCTTAAAACGAAGCTCGCGAGCTCGAGCTTTTGAAAATGGTCGTGTTTCAGTCATTGACTCATTGAATGACCGCCTATAGTGGTGCTGTCGCTACAAGGCAAAGGCGGGCAATTTTTTTCCGCGCGTAATTACTCATTAATATAAGAAGTGACGTTATTATATAGACTAGAAGTTTGTGCAATATATACATCTGGTTATAATTGTAGACATATCGGTTAAGAAATTTCTCGACGCAGAATTTTCACATGTCTCGGTGTAGTATGATCATCGGCTCTTCTCTATCAACCATTAATCTTTGCCCTGAAGCGGCTTATTTTATTTTTGTATTGTCACCTGTGCATTTATGTATATATGCACTGATGCAAGTTCCATATATTAGTTCTCACTGAACCGGATGCATGGTAAATTGTGCATTCAGTTGATGCTATCGTTTTTTGTGCACGTGCCAGTCGTTGTTTACGTCCAATTCACAGCATCTTTCGATTATTTTTGTTCGATTGAGTGTTGTAAAACCTCACTACATTTTTACTTTCTCCATACCTAGTATAGGGGAAAATGTTTTTACGAAAAAAGTCCATTTCGAGATTTCAACGGAAATACACGTTTTGAGGTCCCCCGAACACATTTTGACCATTTTGTCGATGATGTCTGTGTGTGTGTATGTGACAGTTTTTTTGTGGGTGTTCTAACTCAAAAACTATTATTCAGGTCAACACGAAATTTTATACTTAACATTTTTATGAAAGTTATTTAGTTTTTGGTAAAAATTGGTCAACCAGAAATGGGTGTTTACTCTTGTCACTTATCCGTTATTTTGAAATATTTGCTTTAATATTTGATATATGTAAAAATGTACTGGAATAAAAGTTGTTAGAAAATTAATTTTCTATAACTTTTGTTCGAAACAGTATTTAAGAGATATCGTAAAAACTAAATTTTTTAGCCACCACAACCACATCACCTACCGGCGACTATTGTAAACACTTGACGGTTAGTTACGTCTTACAATTAGTAACCCTCCTTTTTATTTTATGGTTAGAGCTTCGTGCCTATATCCAATATCAGAAGGCTATGGTTTGAGTTTATTTAAATTTTTCTCTCAGTTCCTTAAAATATTTATTGTCATGTAGTTTATTTGGAATTTTTGGAAATATTTCAGGTATGTAGAAAGTCATATGGTGGCCACATCAGATTTTTGTATAAAATCGGATCACTAGCTGCTACCTTTCGATACGTATGTTATGTAGCTTCTTATCTTATAATTTCTAAGTAGTGTTTCATTAATTGCTTGGAAATACCTATTTTAAAACTTTCTAGATTCTTTTTAACTTTTGTATGTATTCATTCGAGATATTTTAGAAAATTTTCGTCATCTTTCATTTTTCTTAGTCCTGTTGAAATAATTTTATTGTCATGCTCATTTAAAGATGAATATTATCAATTTTCAAAGAATATAATTGTATACTGAAGTAAACAACATAGATTCCTGAAGTAGAATGAAAAAATCTAAGTTAGTTTGATAAAAATGTTAGGTCAAAAATTAGGTAGTTATGATCATCAGATATCGTCTTTCGTATATTGTCTCTTCAGTTAACATTATAATTTCTAGAAGGGACTTAATAGGTCCGTAGCTAAGACCTCCGCTCCATGCAATGTCCTCTATTTGCTCTGCACACCTAAATTCCTTTACCACAGCACTACAGATGACATAACTCGAACTTACGAGCTTTCCCCCGAAATTTATCTTTATTTGTCTCTATTATAATTTATCATTTTTCAAGTAATTATTTTATTTTTCTCTCATCTAATCTGTCAATTGAGCTACTGATCAAGAAACTGATCGCACGACCCATTTTCTCGCGCTAACCTCAGCTAATTAAACGATCGTAAAAAATTTATAGCAATACGTCCATGATCAACGCCGTGACTGTGCACTACAAAGCTAAATGGTCCAAAAAATATAGCTGACATGATGGATGGAGCTACCCTACTTCATGTGGAAAAACATTGAAAAATATTAGTGCAAATAGTGGATATTTGTCGTAACGCTTTTGAAGATTTTATAACGTTGCTTGCTGAAAATTTTTAAATTCTTGCTCTGTATATTAAACGCTAGTGTGAAGAGAAATTAATAATTGGAGGAGTGAAAATTTCTATTTCCTGATATCAAACAGTGGCATATATGTCGATATTTTTAATGTCCTATCTCTTTGCCACTCCGCAATTAGAAATAGAAATGACTATTATGTCAACATTATTTAAATGTTTGAGCACTAGTGACTGCGACATGATAAATAGCTTTTAATTACGAAATGTTTATACTGCATTACAAAAGACGATGACGGTTGACAGTTTAAGTTCGTGTAATCTACAATGTGTATCCTAAATATATCTTTCTATTTTATCCACCCTGTCAACCCTTGTTCTGTCAACAGTAACTAAAACCCAAGACAATACTTTAAAAAATGTAATTATTATGTTTAGTGAGAGAGAAAGATATTGTGAAATATTAAATATTATTCGGAATGAAAATGATTTTTTTTGATCGCACATATTTTTCATTCCAATAATAGTTAATGAAGTGTCATATAATTACAACTTCATATCATTATATATATATATATATATATATATATATATATATATATATAGTGACAAGCACGTCTCTGTCTGATCGTCAGGGGGTAGGTTACACGATTTTGGAGTGAAAAACCCCATGTGATGTTCCTTTTTTTTGAGCAACAAATGTATTCACAAAATGAAAGAAACAAAGATACAATAAAACAATATGGCTTCCTGTGGAGTTGTAGAACCGTGATCCCGTTGTGACCAGATCCTTTGGCCTCGTCCGAACAGCCTGCTCGATCCAAGCACTCTCTCTCGCCGCCTCCGCCACCATCTACCGTCTTCCAAACCCCAAAACCCTCTAATTTCCTTTCCCCCTCCTTGTCTTTCCCATTCACTTCCCCTCCTTTGCTTACTCTTTTCCCCTCCTTGTCTTTCCCATTCACTTCCCCTCCCTTGCTTACTCTTTTCCCCTCTTCTCCTACGCCAATCACGACTGCCCACGACCCCGTATACCTCCGGGATCGCTACAATATATATAGTATACATATACATACACACACACACACACATATATATATTATATACACATACATATATATACTAGAGAGCTTGTTACATGCTACGCATGTAACCAGTTTTCATTTGGTCAGTTTTAACAAAAAATATTATTGTTTGTGATTTGCTTTCAAATGTTTTAATATTTAGTAAGCCCAGCAAAACCTTTGAAATCGTAAATTACGAAAAGGATTTCCCGCGAAACAGCATTATTTGTCACTATCTTATCATCAGCTGTCTTTTCTGTCGAGAAGCAGTTTCGATTTGAATATTTTAACACTTTAATTTTACATCTGATCTAAAACTGTGTAATTAAAAATCAGCAAAACAATTTATAATATTTTAAATTATTTTTATGAACTAAAATCTTTTGAAATAAATCTTATAGGAATAAATATATAAAGGTTTTAAGGAAAGTATTAATTACTAACCATTAAATAAATTAAAGTGCAACTCACCTTAACTTGGTTCATAATTTCTCTTCAACAAATGCAAAATTTTAGTGTTTAAAACATATTTTTGAGCTATATGGAGGGACTGTAGAATTTTTAAATTCCGAGTTCGTCCTATTCTATTCAAGCTATTCTAATGAATTTTAAAATGCAAATATGAAAAGTCATACAACAATCCCCATTGGTTGGCATTTACTCTAAAGAGATACTATTTATTTGCCGTTTAGATGAGCACTCAATTCCATCGGTAAATGCCAGAAGAGTAAAATTACCCACGAACTGGTATTACGAAAATGAAAAATTAATGAAGATACAAATAAAAATTAAGAGAAAATACATACGTGATATAGACGTTCTTACGAATTGTAATGTAGATAATCATTCGTATTAATGGAAACGCTTCCGGTGCGTATGTGCCCGAACTAAACAAGATTGGAAAGGTGCACTCCATCTCAGAGTACACAGTTTCCAAATGCGTTCTTTGAGATTTCACAATGTTCTCAATATTTTTCTCTCAAATGAGAATTGAACGAGAAGCAAGCGAGGTACGTTGTAATATACATGTAGGTCTTCATGTAAATTTGTCGTAATTATTGTCGGATTTAAACCAAAATTGGAATCGGAAAATTAAATTTTAACAAAACTCCCCAATACCAAATTTCATCACAAAATGTCAAGCGGTTCCCGAGTTGAAACAAAGGAACATTGTTAACTACATGTAGGTCTTCATGTAAAGTGGTCGTAATTGTTGTCCGATTTTAACCAAAATTGGAATCAGTCGATTCATTTTAGAAAAACTCCCCAATACCAAATTTCATCAAAATACATCCAGTGGTTCCCGAGTTGAAACGAACATTGTCATCTATTTGTAGGCCATGTAAAGTGGTCGTAATTGCTGTACAATTTGAACCGAAATTGGAATCGGTCGATCAATTTTAGCAAAACTCCCCAATACCAAATTTCATTAAAATACATCAAGCGGTGTATGAATTTTAACATGCGGACGGACGGAAACGACCTCTACTATATGCGTTCACTTCGTGCAAAGAACGCATAATAAAACGTGCTTTGTTTATACCCGTTGTTACGAACAACAATAATATTTCTTTTATAGTTGTTGCTACAATAAAAGTTCTGAAAAGGTATATTACACTGAGACGACTGTCCTATTTATATTATTCTCTCGTAATTCACAAGATTCTTAAGATATAAAAACGATACGACTCTTCTTAATTGACACTGGTGTTGACAACAGGCAATCAAATATAACACAATGTTAACATGACAAGGAAAATGCTTACAAATATATTGGAATGAAATTATACATAACAAAAATATACAAGAGATAGACTCAATTGTCCACTTGGAGGAATAGTAAACGATACGAAAATAGCACTTGAAAGAACAAGGACAAATTTTGCCGGCTGGTTTGCCGTTCTCTGCTTTCTCGCTAGTCATCTGCCGTTCTCTCTCCACCCTCTCGGCTTCCACTCATGACTGTGTCTTCTCTTACTGCTCGTCCACCTTCCCGGGGTCGCGCTCTCCAACGTTGCCAGCTTGGAACTCCCCTGGTTCGATCTTTTCTCGAGAAGAGGGCGTACCTCTCGCGGTAGTCTATTGGTTAATTAGCAAGATTGCAGCTTTCTCTTCTGGGCTAATGTCTGTTGCCTATAAAGGTAGAAACTGCACGTACGCGCATATGCAGTCGTACTCGCGTTTGCTGTCCTACTCGCGTTTGCTGGGGTTGGATTTTCTGTTTTGCTCTCAAACTTCTTCTCTTTACCTTTAGGGATCGTAGTTTTCTCGCTATAACTCGCTAGATGAAATGTAACTCGTGATTCAAATACGGCGTAGATTATTACATAACTCGAATGACTGAATCATCAAACGTATAGTTTCAAGATCACGGAAAGCGGAGCAGTTTCCTCCCGATAACCTCGTTTGCCTCGATTTTAAACCCTTCCCTTCTGCTTTACCAACGGCGTCATTCGATATCCTAGTGCTCCTGAAGCGGAGACGCGGTCGCATTTTTTTACGTGGTGACGTCATGGTACCCTCGTTAATCGCTACATTTACCGCAAAAGGAGACGAGTTCTGTGTAACGGAAAGGCAAGACGCGCTTCGTGAATCACTTCAACGATTCGGATACCGTATGGAGGAGTGGGTAAGACTTTTGTCCTCATATCCACCGCCTTGCACGAGCTCCCGGGATAGGTTGTGGCATCATTCCCTTTTCCCCTCTCTCCGCCGTATAGAGCGAGAGAGATAGAGATAGGTAGGGAGTGGGGAGAGGGAGGAGAAGAGTTGGTAGAGGGGGTTTTTATCTGATAGAATGAATAACCCTTTTTTACCGATGTTGGGAAGGTGATCGAAAAGGCTTCTGCAGTAGGGAGAAAGGGTGAGTGAGGAGAAGAGGAAGAGGAGGTGAAGAAGGAGCATAAGTGTGGCCACGACCTGTTCAATCCTCACCCTGACTCCGGTGATTCCAGTTCTCCTCTTTCTGTCCCTCATAAGGGAGACATTTTCTTTCTCCTTTCCTTTTCCATCAGTATAGTTCTTCGTCAAATAGAAAAGAAAAGAAAATATCCATTAACTACCACTGCTTTGTGCTACATTTTCTCCGGTGAGTGAATCTCTTTATATATGAGGGGTAGAAAGAGTAGATAAGGTAGCTGGATGTTCCTTGAGAGTCAGTAGGGTAAGGATGATGGTGGTTTATTTTATTTATTTATTTATTCATTAAAACAGTAGAGAAACAACACCCTGGTATTTTGCAGTGGATACATTAAAGGCTGGAAGTGGTTTTAGGGTTTTGGTAGAGAAGAAAAGCCTCGAAGGGTGTTTACTCCACATCCTCTCTCTCTATCGCGAGGGATTTGGAATCTTCGTCGCTAATGACTGCTCGGGGCGTTCGTGGATTTGGGGTGAATATAGGTAGGGAAGGATATAAAAGAGGAGGAGAATAGGTTGGGAAGAGAGGGAGATGCAAAATAGGGTTTTTGGTTTAGTGCAAGAGGTCGGAGTAAGGATTCCATTTTTTTATTCGTCCTGGAGTGGAGGGTGGAGTGAAGAATGTCGACCCAATATAATTCGGAAGGAAAATGGCTTGGAGTGTATGAATCGATTTATCGATTATCTGCGTTTTTATTGGAGGAGAGTAGAAAGTTGAATATTCTCTCCCTTTCCCTTCATCGTCCGGGCCTATTGTGGGGAGTGGCCGGAGATGGTATCGGAGAGTGTCGACTGATGGTGATTTTCGAGGGGTAGGAGAGAGGGAGAAGGGTGAGAGTGGGGCGAGGGGAAAAAGTAAGCGGGGGTGAGGGAACGTTAAGGAGAGGATGGGTTTGTTGGGAAGGAGGGGGAGGAGATTCCCTTTTACAAATATGGAATGATGGCGGAGTACACTCCACTCTCTCCAGTTCCATCTATCTGTCTTCCTCTCGGGTTATTTCATGTGTTTTTTATTTTCTCCGAATCAATGAATCTGGCGTAAGACTTTCGAGATGAAGTGTTCCCCCTTTCGCCACCATCTCGGTTGCATGGGTTTCTCGTGACTTTCTCCGCAAAGGGGTGTCTGCTGCAAGAGTTCTGCTCACTTAGAATGTTTTTCTAATTTATTGGTTACTATCGTTATGCACGCCGTGAGAAAACAATTTATGGGAGCTTGAAGAGAAAGGGGACTTGATAATTCGATTGTTCGAATCCATGAATAATTTTTTTCGTACATTCATTTCGGGCGGAGAGCTCGTAGATGGATAAAAGTTACCGTTCCAATTGCAGGGGATATTCTTTCGTGAGAAATCGAAAGACAGGCGTGCGCAGCAGCGAGGTTTTTGCAGGATAATTTCGTTGTTCTTGTGCATGTTTATAGTACGATGTTTTCTAATAGATTATACATTATAAAAAGGGAGGCATTTAATTTAATTTTCTTTCCACTGAATTTCCATTGCCTTTGATATATTTTCTTTGCTGAAGCTTAATTAAGTTCATATTAAAAGATAGTAAGAGAAGTAACATGCCTTAGAGTCATAAAAGCCATTTTCATATGCATCGAGGTGGATTTTAAAATGTATAAAATATATTTCTTCATACATTTTATCCTTGTCAAATTGGCCGACATAGATGTTTTTCACATGTACGCCAATTTTTCATAAAGTTTTTTAAATTTTTTATTGCAGAAATATTTCTAAGTTTTACGGTGATTTATATTCTAAAGGAAAATTTCTCGAACTAACTTTTATTCTTCATATTAATGTCAGATGAATAATAAATTTATAGTGAAAAAGCTTTCAGGCCATTTGTTCAATCTTTTATCACCATAAGTGACAATTCGTATGACTTTTATGTCTTTAACTGGCACTGATTTATGATCAGAAGGTCGCATAATTTATTGGAAATAGAAAGGGAAAATGATCCCCAACGATTTAACTTAATTTGTCCCTCGGAAGCGGCAAGGACCTATCATTCTTATGACAGTGCTTTCGTTGCCGAGGGAATAATTATATATTTTGGTTTATCTTTTAGGTGAAGGTTTGTTTTTTTGTCTATATTATGCAGTCATCTCTTAAAACATTAAAACGCTAAGTTTACATTTAGTACCCGTGAGAAAAATTTTCTGAGTCGAGAAGGATCTTCTGCATAACACTGGTATGCATCCACATGTGTCAGTGGCGGATCCAAGGGAGGGGCGATCGCCCCCCCCCCTTGGACGACCCCATTGCCCTCCACTGGGTGCATTCTTAAATTCCTTCCGCGCAACATTCCTTGTTTCTACACCGAAGATTAAGTCTGTATGACAAGGAAAAGAAAGGTTCTGATGGGGATAGGGATTTTCAAAATGTATGGTCGTCGGAATCAAGAGGGGGGAGGGGCCATTGGGGCGATCGCCCTCCCCTTGGGAAGTTTCTGGATCCGCCCCTGACATGTGTTGTCTTATGTGTGTCTTGTCTTTTACCATCACCGCTATCAGGGTTGCTTCTGCTATTGTGATCCATTATAGCCCTGGAGAAAAACAAACCTACTCGCTCCTTCCTGCAGTCGATAACCCAAATTTAAATTTATCTGTAAAAGAAATGGCTGAATGGTGTGATTCCAACAATTTAAAGATAAACTTTAGTAAAACCTTATATTTACAATTTCATCCAAGGAATTCCTCGCCATCCGGCAGTCCCCTGCTTAAATTGAATAACTCCAGCATACGCAGATCAGAGGTTACGTAGTTTCTTGGCCTAAATATCACCGAAAGACTTGATTGGTCAAATCACATTAATGCCATAGTAAAGAAAGCTGCAATAGGCATTTTCATGATCAGAAAACTAGCACCCATAGCATCTATCTCCATTCTGAAATCAATTTATTATGCTAAAGTAAATTCACACCTAGCATATGCAATAATATTTTGGGGTAATTCTGGCATGTTTAAAAAAGCTTTCTCCACACAAAAACGAGCCATCAAGGCAATACTTAGAGTTTCCTACAGCACTCCTGGTAGGCCTCTATTTTGCTCACTCAATATACTTACCCTTCCCTCAGTGTACATATTACAATGTGCTACTTTTGTAAAAAATAACCACAACCAATTCCTCACAAATACTGAATACCACAACTATGGTACTTGCTCAAGGGATGATGTTCATATCAATGGCTACTCCTACTCCATATGCCAAAAAGGCCACCACCACTCGGCATCCCTAATTTTTAATCATCTGCCCACTGACATTAAATCACTTTCCTCTCCAAACACCTTCAAAAACAAGGTGAAAAATCTATTATGGGCTAAATGCTATTACAGTGTGGATGAATTTATGGCCGACTAGCTGATACAGCTGAAATTTTGTGTTTTGTATACATAATTTTGATATTTTGTTAGTATTTCTGTGAAAATGTGTCTGTGTAGTGAAATTTCATTATCTCGAAAAATTGTATTTTGACTGACGACTTCCATGTCATTATTTTGTGACCTCAACGGAACAATAAATATATTATTATTATTATTATCGTCATATTTGTGCTTTCAGTAGTACGTGAGAATTGCAATTATCTATGATACCCTAAATCACAGTGTGTGATGCAATTAGTGTTTTGGATACAGTAAAATCATACATATTATCGGAAGAAAATATTGGTGATGATGTTTTCATAATATGCATGATATTGAAAATTAGAACAACTTAACTTATATGCTTATGGGAATAAACTTGATGTTCATTCAATTAAAAAAATATGAAAAAAATATAATTCCGCAATTCGAATCAACTATAACTCGAATAATTGTTGCTTTCCTTTGAGATTCGAGTTTAGCAGTTCCACTGTATATATACAAATATTTAAAAATATATTTCCATAACTTGAAATTTCTATTACTCGAATAATTATTACTTTTCCTTGAGATTCGAGTTATGGAAGTTCAACTATAATTCGTTATGACGGCATTAATTTCCATTAAAATCATTGAATCACTGCAATCGTAGTGTATTATATAAGAGCCCTTTAAAAGCAATGAGGTCGTTGCCATAGTATTTATAGATTTCCATTGCTGAAAAGAAGAAAAAATTCAACCTTTTTTCCGATTAAAAGCAGATATTTACGCTAATTCTGTATTTATTTTAACTCTGCCTTCTAAAATTAAGTACTCCGATCTGTCAGATAGACTACTGTTCTTTTCCCGAATTCGTATCTCAATTTAAAGTAATTTTAAAATACATATTTAGAAAGTCTTGCACTGAATCCCATGCTTTTCTTATGGGGTATTGAAATGGAACATTGGGGTTAAAAAGACCCCTTAAATATAAACTTTTTTGTAATTTTCAATTTTTCTCGTCGGTTGTGCCACTAGGCCTACCAACATGCAAAATTTCAGATTTGTAGCCCTTCTAGAGTTTTGTGACAGTGAGTGAGTGAGGCACAAGTAGCTATATATTATATATATATATATATATATATATATATATATATATATATATATATATATACAAGAATATTTTGGCTTGAAAGCTTACCTCTTTAAAAAAAGTTAGTCATATATTAATAGCTGATTCACGGCTTTTACTAACTGAATCTTGATGATTAAACCAAATTAGGACCATGCATATTGTTCACGAGAATATTATTTTTGTTCTACCACACTGAAACTTAGCATATATTTAATCACAAATATCGTGAGCTGGTATTTCTAAATCTAGATATTTTTGATTTCGGACAGTAATTCTTCCAATCGTGTCATTGACAAATATATTATTTTGCGAATGTAGACAGTAAATTCTGCTTTATCTCTTGAAATCCGAACAATATGCTGTTGCTTTTGCCGAGAAACATTCTTTAAAAAAAGAATTTTCCAGTTCAACTTAAAGGCTTTTAGACATTCGTTGATGCCAACAATTAAGGACTAATTAAGGAAAAACATTAGTGATATAATTATCACAGTAATATTTTAGTCGTCAAATAAGAACTATCTAATACTTTACTTTGTATCATTTGATATACTTCATCACTGTATCAAATATTCTCTTTATTTAACATAAAATATATATAGAGAAAAATTAGACTTAATTATTCAGCGCTCGATCAACAATCTTATCTGATTATAATGTTTTTCCAATTGGCAAAATATTTAACAACAAATAGCAAATAAATATTTATCCTTAATACCTCTTAAATGTTTAATAACGATTGCTAATTTATGTGGACCTTTTTTATACCATTATATATAAATAGAAATTTACTAACCTATAGCAAAAGACGAAGAAGCCAAAAGCACGAGAGAAGAACGTTCCTTCCAGGATAACTTTAAGAAATAGATTGCCAAAAGATTGGGTTGTGCATAGGGAGAATGGGAGAAAGGGCATACAACAAGGTCATCTAAAGGAAAAACCCTAGCGAGTATCGAGAAACATTTGTTTTCGGAATACACTGTACGGGGTTGATGAGTGGAAGGGGTAGCAAAACAATCAAACGACCACCGAAATTCTTTTCTTCCGAACCTCTTAACGCCGTATTAACAGGGGTCGAAGCATTCTCAGCAGGGCATATCCATGACCTTATCTGTATAGAAAAGCTCACAAGGGCTAAGAAAACAGGGCATCGAATCGAATTTTTTTCGCTCCGGTTTTCGTTCCGGTTCACAAAAAACAAATAAATTTGGTTCGGTTCCGGTTACGCTCCAGCAACCACCATTGAACCGGTTCGAACCGGTTTTTTTCGCTCCGACTTTGAATTTTTGGGGAAAATTTCAAGAGAATTCCAAAATAATCTTTCTTAATCAATGTTATTTTTTATTTAAATCAAATATGTCTTCACTATCACAAGTCAATAAGATAAAAATAGATATCCGCACGTAACAACGCGCAAGCGCCCCCTCTCACGAACAGTAAAACATTGTATGAATTCCCTTCTTACATTTTCGTTACTATTCAATTTGTAAACAACACCTTTTGTACGACCGTCTAATACTGTTCAATAAGAATTTAATTTTTTTTTTCCTTTTTAGCTCGTAGAAAGTCTATTAAAATGTTATTTAGTTTTTATTCTTTTATTTGATGTACAACCATTGTTATTCTTTCAAAAGTAAACAACTGTTTTTACAATTCCAAAATTCCAATATAAACGTCTCTCATAATCATAATCAATTTACTCCAACAGTACTTATGCACGTACTTGAACAGGTACAATAATATTAATTCGCATTTGAATGTAGAATGTAGTTAATAGTGTTGTTCAAAGAAGGGCTACTTAACTATTTTTAAATACAATAATTTAGATGTTAATATTACAAATACCATACAATATATAATTGCGTACATTTTCTTAAGATGACAAATGTGCACACACAGTAAAATTTACATCAAGCAACCAAAATTATATCTAATTAATAAAATGTCCTCCAATTGAGTATTGATTTATAGGAAGGAATCGATATAAGTGACTGGTAGGAATAACTACGGAAAAGACAGTAAAGAAGATTGAGAGACTAAAGAGGAAAGGGAGGTGAAGATAAAGAGATAAGGAGACGAGAAATTGAGGAAGCATTGAGTGAGAAGGGATGATTTATATAGGGAATCAAATGCACCTATATAGATAAAAATTGATTACCGTTGCCGTAATTTTGGACGAGTACTTGCGATATATATATATATATATATATATATATATATATATATATATAGAAATTACTAACCTGTAACAAAGGATAACAGAAGTAAGAATACATCAAAAGCACAATTGCGGAGCGATCCTTCCTGGGTAAGTTTTAGAGGAAGACTACCAGAATATAGGTGTGCAATGCATATAGAGAATGGATAAAAGTTTATGGGGACAATAACCTCCAACTTTAAGCAAGGTCCAAGATAAGAATCGTGAAACATTTTTACCCAGAACACTCAAGGGGAGAATACCAAGACGAATAACGGCTGTCTTCAAAAATTACTTTTCACTAGCCTCGTTTAAACAGGGTTTTGGGAAGCCTCAGCAGGACGTATTCTTGACCCTTTCTCTATGTATTGAGATGCACATGGAAAAATCCCAACTTTGCTTTTGCCTTATTCGGTGTTGAAAAGTGAGGCTTTCAAAAAAGCAAAGCAAAATGAAAATATTCATTCGCTCCCACTGTTTATGCGAACCGAAAAAATGGAACGAAATATATAACGGTTTTCGGTTTCGGTTCGGGTTCAGAAAAATTTATTTTTTCGGTTCGGATTCGGTTTCACTCAAGCTAAAATAACGTTTTTTTTTCGGTTTTCGGTTCGGTTCCGGTTCGATGCCCTGTAAGAAACGCGTGTTCTCAAAACTACCGTAGGACCTTGCGGTTACCTGATTGCCCAGAGTAGAAGCTTGAGCTTTTCAATATTTGAGTGTAAGAAAATACCATTCTTTCAGTCCCACTGTTAACGTAAGCCTAGAAAACAGAAATGACTTAAATACTATAATTCAGAATAGGTTTTGGACGTATACATTTCCATCTTTTTGGAAAATCGACACTTATCGACGTTTTTCGTTTTAAATCGAATCCTACCAAGCGTAATTATACTATATAACTCGTATTGCAATAAATGTAGCATGTCTGTTCGTCCGTTTGTTCGTGCAATAGCTCTGCATTCATGTAACTTGGAGATGACAAATATTTAGGATACGTTGGTCTATATGTAGGATAGACGTGGTATACATTTTGTGGATCTAGGATCAGCTGCTAGAAAGTAATCGATGTCTTTTGCCAACCCCTTAGTTCCAATTCTATCCCCTCATAAGAAAAGCGTGAAATCGATGCAGTTCTTTATAAATTTACATTTTTAAATTGGTTAAAATTAAGATAGGAGCTCGGGACATAAACAGTTCTATAGTTGAAAGACACGTTTATATTTTTTGAATCAATTCAAATCCGTTTCTAATGAGAGCGAACACTTGTTTTTAATCCGAAAAAGAGGGATTTCCGATTAAAAAAAATAAAATAATAGAAATAAAACCACTATAGCAATGAGTCCACTGCTTTTTAATGGGAAACATATTATTACATAGCATTAATGCAACTAGTAGATTTTTGGTCCTACGGTCCTGCGAAGGGCTTGGAGGCCTTTGGCCCAAATTGGTTAGCTTTTCGCTTATGATTCTAACCTTTATGCAGTAGTAAAAGGGTTGCAGAAATGACGCGATACTTTTTCAGTATTTCGTTATATTAGTAGACAACATCATCCGTGTATTTTCCATCTTTACTCGGAGACGGATCTTTCTGATCAAAAATCTTGATGGATTTTCCGGTTCTAACACGCGAGTTGCCCACATAATATTGGCCGTGACTAAACATGCTAGACTATAATAAACCAAGAGGTTGATTAACCAAAAATACACACACATAAACATGCTATACGGCAGGAAGATTCCAGTTTTTTCCAATGTTTGTTTTAAATAATTATTCCCAAGGAAACAAATATTTATATTTATTTGAGATAATCGAAAGAAAATAATTATGTAGCGATTGATTCTGAATATAATTGTGGTTACAAGACATTGTTCGCCTTAAGTATCCATGCTTTTTGATATTCCGTATAGTTAAGTGTTTGTTTGTTGTAAGATAACCTGTGGAAATCCTCCGTAGTGGTAATTTTATTCGTTCCACCCAATCGTAAGTTTTGTATTCGATTTAGTGAAGAGATGGATCATGAGGATATATTCCGAGACAGTCACCTAACTTACAAATTCATACAAAGTTGGTTCAATTAAAAAACAATTGCATCAAATTTTTATTTAAAAATTAAGATTATGTGGTACATAGTTCAATTTCTTGTCGCCAGAGACAGAGCTGTCGTTTCACGGCCGCCAATCAAATTCCGGACAGAAAAACTCACACCTACTCCATTATATTATGATAATGATGCTTTTAAAGGGAATTTATTGACTATATTATGAGACTAATAAAGGTGAAATACTCCTTTAGCCAAACAATTAGAGGGTTTTGTAACCCTCTAATTGTTTGGCTAAAGGAATATTTCACCTTTATTAATCTTAGCCAAAGTAATTGAGCTACTATCAATTATATTATGAGACCATCAATCTCAACCACAGGTGTAATCTTATGATGGTGTCGTAATCCTAAAACAAGAAAAAAGCGCCTTATGTAATTTATTCTGCAATTCTTCCCTCACTTGTTAAATTTCCATTAATCATTAATACAATATTATTCCAGCAGAAATCAAGACTTCGATTTTAATTTACAGTCGATGAAATGTTTATATTTTGAAATATTTAGATAACAAATGGTACGGTAAAGCATGAATTTTGTTAAATCTAAGATTTATAAATAGAATATTTTAATACACTCTATGTGGACGTTTCATTGCAAGGAGTTGATTGCTGTGGATATAATATAAGTCACACGTTATAATTCGTATGTGGAAGAAAGAACTCGTATGTATTTCACATGGCACTTATACGTAAAGCCAATTACTTTGCTTATATCTTTATCTATCTTCCTCATAATATTCGTCTTCTCCAACACTGCATTATTGTCGTTAATTTATCACTTATTTTGTTTCATAATTTTCTAAATTTTGATGTTGTAAATTTGATGCTTTTCTCATTTTAGCCTAGTGATAAGGTGAATTTTTTGCACCATTAAGGCGAGTTTACATTGTGCCACTTCTTGTGCAATATCGCACCAATATTGCATGCATCATTGCGTGCCTCAAGAGGCAAGTGTTGAAAGACACAGGCTGCATGCATCTCCATGTTTACATGGTATATGCAATTTAGTCCAAAGAAATGGCGTTAACGAAAACATTTGGCGGAGTGTGTGCCATATTTATTATAATTGCGATAGGGAGGGGAAAAATCGAAAGCTTTGGATAAGTGACATGTTAAAGCAGCGTTCTAAATGTGACATACTGAATTAAATGCAATTAAATTGTGGTCTTTTCTTCAAGAATTTTACAAGATTGTCACCAAGTGATTTTGAGATATTAATGAAAATGACAGGGCCAAAAATAAGCAAGAAGGACACAAATTTGAGAGAGTGTATAAGTAACAGTACCAGACTAGCACCGAGTTTAAGATTTTTGGCTACAGGTGACTCATACCATACATTTAAGATATACATTTAAGAAATTCTACATCAAGAGCATTATACACACCTCCGAGCTCACTTGATGGAGAAAATATTTATGGCGGTCAAATCACTGAAGGAATATGAAGAACAGTAGTTCAGACTTATAGTGGTATTACAGGACTTGCAAATTCTCCGAAAAGACCCAGATAGGATGCTACGACCATTCGCGACAAGTTAATAAATTAAGTATTTCATGTCACAAGAAGAATGTGTATCATGGCAAGACAAGTATTTGTAAAGTATCAAATACATTTATATGCATAAATTTATTCTTAAATGCTAATTTGTTAGTTATGCTTCAAAACTAATATGTTATTTTAAAATATTTGTGTATTAATAAAGTAGCTTACCTCATTGAGTTCATTTTCTGTGTCCCGTACTGGCCTCTGTTCATAGTTTCCAAAACAAACATTAAACTTTTATAACTAAACCATCCAGATTGTCAAATCTCGTCAGCAGCTGATCCACTTTTTTCTGGACAACTTTGGTAAGCTTATTGTGGAAGTTTGTACGTAAACTTTTAATTTTCTTTAAAATATTTTTTTTTTACTTCATTCAAAGCAACATTTCTTTTTTGCTTATTTTTGTAATTCGGAATACAAGATTGCCATAATTTGGGGAACTGTCTATAATCTTCCATGAAATTTAAAGTAAATTCTTGGCTCCACTCCATATTCTTTTAAAAGCTGAGCATTTATAAAAGCAGTAAAATAAAAACAAACGGCAAAATAAAAACCATGTAGTTTAAACGAAGTTGAAATGAAGAGAGAAATGAAAGGAAAACGAGTGTTGCACAACAAGTGGCAAGGAGATTCCCATCTGGACTGGGCAACTCATGCAAGCCTCTGCTACTCAACTTTTCCAGGAAAAAACGGCATGCGTCATTGTATGCCACTCTCGGCAATTTTTGGCATGCAACATATTGCACAAAAAGTGGCACTGTGTAAACCCGCCTTAAGTTCAATGATACTTTTAAAATTCCATTTATTTCATATTTATGATTGAAATGCTATAGTTCTCAATTTTCTGCTGTGGAAAGGGGATGTTGTCAAGACTACCATGGTGGATTTCATGTTCACATACGTTAAATTTTAAAATAAAATAGGACTCCATATGATGCTGGCATAGTTGTAGTCGATTCTCACAATTAGTAATTATTTAGTGAAAGTTTGGGAAGTTATAGATCACGTGCAACGTCGTTCTAAGCTCTCATCAGGTTATTGAGGTGAATTACACAGATGTTTCAACAATAAAAATTGATTTACCAGTTACTCTTTCATTTCAGAATCGACCTTCTGTGAATCACTACTCAAGACGGCTGCTTTGCAGCCGAAACGTGCGTCTGGATTTCCCGATGTTTTGTGGATATTGGTGTCATTTTAATCGTAAATTGGATTCCAACATAAGGTTAGCTCTATAACTATTTTTATTACATTTTTAAACACTTCATAATTCTATGATGACGTTATATACGTTATACAGAATGAAAAATATTTTTGGGATGCTCTAGTTAACTTGATCTTAGAAAAATTTCAAAATTAGATCAAAAATTTGTAATATTTTTTATTCTTTGAAAAATAAATAGCTGCGTAAATCCTTTTTTATTTTATACAGCATCATTGGTAGGTAAATTAAAGAAATTTGGAGCTCGAAGATCTATTTTTAAATTGATTTTAACTGTTTTTGGGTGAAATAGACCGTATAGTAATCTTTTTGGAAACTTTCACTTTATAAGCACGTTTTGCTTAGTTTGTCATTAAAGATGATCCTTAAGTGTATTTTAGAACTGACTAAATGTTGAATGATCTCAATTTGTACGTAAATTCACTGGTAAAACACAGTAATTGATTAAAACCCTCGCGAAAAAGTCATCGTGAAGTTTTCGTAAGGTTCATCTACATCTACATCTACATTATACCCTGCAAGTCACCTTTTCGGTGGATGGCAGGGGGTGCAGTGCACCAAGGGTCCATAGTTTTCCTACGTTATCTTTTCCTATTATGGTCTCTTATCGTCCTAGGGAAAAACGATCCTCTATATCTCTCCGTTCTGCAGTCAATCTCGCGAATCTTATCCTCACTGTCCTGCCTTCCGAAATACGTCGGGCTTCTGATAAGTCCTACTACCTCATTCGCTAGTCCCTCCGACATAAATTTTTCCAGTAGTTTAATTCTAGCCTGCAGCCTACGTTCCTCTAACGATGTCCATTTCAGATTTTCTATTAATGATGTTACGCTTTGTTTACTATCGTAATTCCTCTTTACAAATCTAGCTGCCCTGCGCTGAACCTTTTCTATCTCGTTAGTGAGTCCCTTTTCGTAAGGATCCCACACAGCTGAAGCATATTCAACCTGCGGTCGAACCAAGGATAAATAGCATAATTCTTTCACTTTTTCGGAGCTATTTCGAACTATTCTCCCTATAAAGGCCAGCTTTTTGTTAGCGGCACCTATCAATCGGCGAATGTGGGTGTCCCACGAGAGATCACGATGGATCGTGACTCCGAGGTATTTAATCGAGTCTGAAACTGGAATCTCTACTCCGTCCAACGAATAATTATTATTCAACGAGATATTCTGATAATAGTTATGGAACCGACTTCAGTTAACCGAAACAATTTTGGCACCTTGTGATATGCGTCGTTTGTTCAATGCATTATTGATCCCACTTATCTATGCCGAGATCCAACAAGTTTTTTCGATGAAACCCCGCGGTGCAACCGCACCAAAATTTTACCTACTTTATGTAATCGACCCTTTACGACTCCTAAACGAGCACTTTAAACAGGTTAACCAAGGTGACCCGGAGGCAGTCGACGAAACTCAAGGTTATCGTGACGTCACCAAGCTGACGACATCAACGATGCACCAAATACCATCCTCCCTCCCCCTACCACCGCTAAAGCGGCATAGGCAGAAATTCGTTCGCTATGCTAATTCGAAGCGTCGTAACAAACTAAGGTCGCGGTTTCCACGGGCGATAACAGCCCTGCGGTGACATTCGCCGCGATAATTAGACCGGGATGTGCATAGCAGCTCCGCGTTGGAAGGGGAAGAGACACCGCCGCTACGGATTGTGTTGCGCCGTTGCTGACGGGAAGGACTGCCTCAGTTGTACAAGGGGGTAGAGACAGGAAGAAAGCCTTTGACAGCGATAGGAGGGGAGGATGTGGAGGGAGGCGGGAGGGGGGGAATGGGAATAAGGGGGGCTCGAGGACAATGATAGAGGATAGGTAGAGATGGTTTAGGGATGGATGGATCGATGTAGAGAGAGGGAGAGAGTGTGTGGTTGTTTCGAGTGGGGATATAAAATCACCGTAGTCCCTCATTGCGCCTTGGGATAACTCCGAGACCCCGTCTCCCATCTGAATTATTATTCGGGGACGGGATGTCGCCAATGTACTCTCATGAAGGTGGCGGCTGAGGCACTCGGCATCAATCAATTCAACATATGACGCTACCCCTGCCTCTCTTTCTCTTTCACTCGCTCGTTTCCCATCCCTTGTTGAAAAAAATGAGAGTGGGGAAAATATGGATGTAGATGCATTCGTTTATTGCTTCTCCCTTTCCTTCCATCCCCCCCCTCTCTCTCCTGCCACGTTCCATTAAACATCCCTCACCTATCATCTCATCATCCCCTCGTATCTCTCTCTCCCCTTCTCTTTCCCTTCTCACTGTATGCGCGCTGTCTCTCTGTGTGCCCTTATTATGACGTGAGGTCAAAATTGGATGAAGGGGTTCGGGCGGTGCATCAAATGAGGTCGATTTGGAGAATGGGGTCGTTGGTTTCAGGACGATATTCCACGCTCGCATCCCCCCTTTCTATCTCTCACCTCTCTTTCCCTCCCTCCCTCCCTCCGTTTCCAACTTGTCATCCTGCAAGTCGTAAAATTTCGCGCGATGGATCGTCGATTGAAAGCAAACCGGTTGGAACTGGTTTCTGGAATCCCTAGGACCATTGGAAAGGGGAAGGACAGAGGACGAACGGTGCAGCCGCACTCGGACTTGTGTCAAAAAAGGAATTTTTGGTTTTTTGTCGCTCTATTCGGTTCTTTGATATAAATGATGGGTTGCGGATTTTCATTGTTTTTCTCCTTTGTTTAGTGAAAAAGGTAGTAGTATTAGTAGAAGTAACGCTAACAAAATAAGCGTTTATTCAAAAGAGCTTCTCACCAGTAGAAAATTATTGGGAATTTTATAAAGTTCGTAATCTGACGACTTGTTTTACAAGGTTAAGCCAGGGTTAATCGGAACAAAAAATGAAATGTTTGAAACTGCTGTTTACTATTTAGTATTTCTCTGACGTGTTGTGGATATTGTGACGCGCTGACCCTTGAGCTATATATTAATTCAATAGAAATTGTTATAATCGCACTAATTTCTAAGCTAGAGATACTTAAGTTGTCCAATTGCATGACCCTATTCACCCTCTTGAGGTTGGGTGAATAGGGTTAATACAAATTTGTAATCTTTTTCGCATATCTTATTCACTAACCGGTATTAAAATTTCTGAAGCGGCATATTTCACATAATACATACCTTTTTTCGTTTTCCAAGGGAGTATTTCCCACAAATGATTTTTTCTTGCCATATGCACCCACACAACCATCGCGGTATCATGGCTGAAATAGGTTCGCTATATTTGACATGGCAGAACCCACAGAAAGTTACTTCCATCACTGTAATATTCATAGGACTTTTTCTCCTCTAAAGATGAAGATAACGAGAACTTTGTGGATCATTTTCGCCCATAATTATTTTTATTTAAAAATTAAAATGTTTTCTTTAAAATTTCAGTTCTTTATGGTAATTGACCATAAAAAATCAATAGTTTTGGCAAAAGATTTTTTGGATCCTATGTATTTTACTAGATGCACTAGTTTCTGTACATTAAAAAAAACGTTTTATTATAAAATTTTCATGGGTGTTATTTGTACAGTTTTAGGAAAGTTTTCATTTATCTTCTCTGACGTAAACCTACCATCAAAACATGCTTCTACGAGGGTAACTTGTTTTCTACAATTAGAGCAGAGGGGCCTCTCTCCCTTACCTTCCCCTAGCGTTGGTCGTTTTAAATCTCCCACGAACCCTTGGCATGACGAGAAGCGATTTTGCAAACCTTTAATATATGCATTTCGCCATGAGACGTCGGGTTTCCCTGTAGTGTGTTTCGGGACGCATTTCTGACCACATCGCCTCCATCTGGAGCCAGAGGTCCACGAAAGTTTAATCACCGAAGGATGATGGCGAAAATTTCATTAATTTTCCCATTTCCGGCAGAGTTCCCGCCTTATTGTCCGCGAATACGAATGGCTTTATTAAATTGCCCCTACGTTTACTCACGTTTATGAGTCATCCCGCGGCTCTTATTAACATCCGACGGGCGTAAGTATTAAATGGGGCCGGAGAAATCGGGCAAAATTAACAGACTCCTCTTCCCATGTTTCCATCAAGGATTCCATGGCCTCTACACTTAATCTGCTGTAAGTGATCCGCACGAGGATGACAATCATTTCGTCCGTGTTTTCGAGACGTTGCTATTCCTCGGGTGGATGAATTAGATGCAGTGCATTAAATTTAAAATCACAGATGTTATCCTTACTAATCTTTGTCCAATACCATATTTACGTTCGTCTGTTTTGACGAAGCCTTAGATTACCAAAACGAAAAAAAACGATCCAGTCATTTGCTGTGCTAAATCGTTGGTTAATAATTTACGTGTAACTGACTTTTGAGCAATCTTTAAATGAAAAAAGAGGGGTATTTTTGTATACGACCCAAATGATACTCGCTATTGAAATAAATTTTAACATCTTCCAAGGTTGTTCGACCTATGCCCATTATTGCGTAGTTAATTAATCACTACCGTGCTTCGTTTGAGCACATAGTCATTTATCAATAAGGCGGATCATCATAAATTCACTTGTAATTTTTGCTATTAATCAAAGTTGAATTATGAGAGTGTAATACATATTATATATAATATATCATAAGTTAATTTTCATTAACAGATGGTATTTTAGAGCCAAAGATCTGAGGTTGGGAAGGCATCATCGGATACCAACTACATTTCCATAGAAAACGTTTTAAATTTTGCATTATCTTGCTTAGTAAGTAAAAGGTAATAGATCCTTCACCGTACGGTGAAGGATCTATTACCTTTTACTTACTTTGTATTGTATCACCGTGCCTCGCAATACCCTTTTATCATTATCTTGCTTGGCGAAGTATTTTACAAGAACGTAATATCCATATTTATATGGCTGCATGTATTTTAACATTAGCCCATTTATTACTAATTGTAGCAAGTACGACAACAAAACGCACGTATTTTTAGTTAATATTTTCTTTAAAGTCTTTAAGCTAGCTCTAATCGATTACAAGGAATATGCGTCGTTTATAACACCCACGAGTTCGTTCTCTAGTCAAAGACCTGCCTGCGTTTCCTTGTGATATGAATACTAGCTTGCGGGCCGCATTAATTCAGCGAGCGAATCTCCAGTTTGGAACGTTTCTTGTGAAGCCATATCAAAATCTGTGAAAATGAATATCTGTAGGGCTTTATAAGGTTATCTTCTTTCTTCTTTAGTCTCTGTAGTCTCTCATTTCTCGTCAATTTCCGTGGACAAAATAATCATATTTGTGAGCTTTTTCCGAGTTCCGATCGTATATTCAACGCAGTAACGTTATTAAAAATAAGAATTTAACTAAGGAAGCTTAGATATTGAGTACAAAAAGACAACATTAAACCACGTGATTGAATTAAAAATTTCTCCTGTATCTTATCATCATATAAATTTTAAGAAATAAAAATTCATGAAGGTTAAATTTGAAGGTTGATTGACTTTAATGAAGGTCAGGTTATGATTGAGTTGAGCACGTTAATAACTTCGATTCCTTCCTTTCCAATGAAACCCGCCAGGTTTTTGTTTTTAGTTTAGGTTTAACAACAACGCCTCTCACCATAGTTAGTTTGTTTGTATGAAATTTATGGCTAATCAGTCTCTTGAATTATTATAGCCATTACTCCTTCCACAACGAACACACACAAGGGAGGAGGGAAACCCAGTGCCGACGTTAGCCTACTCTCTATGAAGAGCACCAAGGGGGCCAAGTGCTTAACGTCCCTTCCGAAGGACGGAGAGCTGACTTGCGCGGTCTCCTCAAATCACACAACTAGTCACCATAATTTATTATTCCTGGGTTAATGACCTCTTTTACCCTCATTATTATTAACTAAATGGTGTTTTTGAATGCGGAATTTTTAACGTATTATTCAATTAGAATCCCATAAAATACAAATATAGCTTAACCTAAAGGGATAAAAAAATCCGCTTAGCCCCTTATTTTAGTCTTACCCGAGTATTTGCAAACTTAAAAAAAATAAAATGGCGGAATTATATCAAGAATGTCAGGCTCAACCCTGTGGAATTTACTCATCGAAAAAAAGGAAGAACTTTGTGGAAAGAAATTTGTGGAAGTGACAAAGTTCTTTCTTTTTCTCGATGGCGGAATTATGTTTACGTCCACCTGTGTATATTATAATTGTCGATCTGAAAAGAACTATATATCTGTACTCCTTGCAACGTAAATATTTTTGCATCGTGGATTTGAAAAGAAATCGGCTCTAATGAAATCGAAAACGATCTAATTTTGAAGAATATGCTAAAGCGTAGGACACACCGCAGAAAATTACTGGTTTTCAAGAGAGGGAGAAAAGTTTTAAGTTAATTCATAAGACGTTTTAACACAATTCGAAAATAAACATTAAGTTTCAAAGGGAACACATCTGTAGGAAAAGGAAAAAATGGAAGCGAACAAAGTTGACTCTTTTCTCGTGAAACCTGTGATATCTAAACAAAATAATGCTTTAGCAAAAGGATCGTTCAGTAAACTGCATTGCGCACTTATTTTAAGAAAAATCTTCAACATTCTGCTCCCATTATGTGACTTTTTAATAGTCATTTTCCGTACAAGGAACTTGGTATTTCAACAAAAAGAATGAAGGGTCAGTTAGTGATTTACCGATGCTACGTAGCTTGGAATTATTGGATTGGGTGCATCTTTCTCGATTGGGGCTCATTTTAAACCTTACACCTAAATTCCCATCAAGAAACCACGTTCTTGTAATGAGCCCCATCCAGTTATGACGGACCCACCCAGGGAATTTCAAGTTGCGTAGCACCGGTGGAGCACCAACTACCGAACGAGGTAGTATTCTATTTATCCTTTATACGATGACAGTAAAATTTGTTTTAAACAGGGGATTTCGTTTCGGTTCTGAAATAGTCTTATTTTACTAAAATTAAGGAATTTTGTTTTTAAGGGAATATATATTACTTTCTCCATATACGTAGTATAGGGGAAAGTATTGTATTCATGAAAAAAATCGACTTCGAGATTTCAACGGAAATACACGTTTTGAGGTCCCCTGAACACATTTTGACAATTTTCTCGGTGATGTCTCTGTGTGTGTGAGAGATAGAATTTTGTGGGTGCTCTAACTCAAAAACTATTAATCAGGTCATCGCGAAATTTTATATTTAACATTTTTATAAAAGTCAGAAGAACTGATTAGGTTTTGGTAAATATTGGTCAACCGGAAGTGGGTGTTTACTCTTGTCACTTATCCGTTATTTTGAATCATTTGCTTTAATATTTGATAAATATAAAACTGTACTAGAATAATAGTTGTAGGAAATTTAATTTTCTACAACCTTTGTTTGAAACATATTTCCATATAATGCGTTTAAGAGATAACTTATATTTTTAGCTGCCACCACCACGCCACCTACGAACGACTATTGTTAACAATTGACGCTTAGTTACGTCTTACAATTAGTAACGCTCCTTTTTCTTTTCTTAATTGTTGGAGCTTTGTGACTATATCCAATATCAGAAGGCTATTGTTTGAGTTTATTTCTGTTCTTTGTCAAGTCTAAAATTTTCTTAAAATATTTATTATTATGTAACCTATTTGGAATCTTTATAAATATTACAGATATGGAGGAAGTCATGTGGTGGCCACATAAGATTTTTTTCCAATAATGGATGCAATAACGTGTAAAGCAATCAATCCAAAAAAATCAATTTAAAGTAGAAATTATAGTTTAAAATTTTAATATCTCATAAAAGGTCGAATTAAAAACAACAGTATTAATAATCTACTCGTGTTCGGAATGAAAAAACTTTTATTGAAAATTTCAAATGAATGGAATAACGCACAATCAACATAGCATATAGAAGTATCTTTTTTAGGGAAATAACCAATCATAGTGCTTCGGATAGAATTAATATTATTATAAAAGCTAATCCACAATTCTCGTCATTTTATAATGGAAAAGTTGGACTTTTATTTTAATAACACGTATAAACACCGTTTTCCACAAATACGATTGGCTTATTTCTCATGCTACTGTCTCATGAACATTTATCTACAGTAAAACAAATTAACTTATGTAATATTAAATTTTTTGTTAAATACCATCACTTATGCAATTAAACGGGATGTGTGAATAACGGTTAAAACATTTTGAAAACAGTGAAATAGTACATTTTATACTATTTACTACAATCTTTACTTTATAATTTTTGTGTTATATATTAAAAAGTGCTTGGTGCCGGGATATAGCGATTTTAACTTATGGAAATGTTTTATTCTACAGTGCTATTAGGTCAAATTTTTTGACATTCCCAACATCAAATGTCAGTACGAAATTATTGTTTAAATCGGATCATTTTCTCCTTTGTCGTCCCGATTAATGGAAGTCAGAAATAATCCATGGACAATTTTCATCCCAAAAAATATTCTAACTCCTTCATTTCAACAATAACTAATTTGCTTCGATTAATTGTGTTTGATTATGGTGTGTATGGAAATTACCATTCCTTTGTTAAACAGCGATTTAATTCGAGGTTTATTATATAACATCATAACTAGTTTTTGTGTATTGGAGCTGAATGTAACCCCAAACTGTGGCGATTTCATCAATGACTGCTCGGAATAAATTCGTAGGCCCCTGATTTAATCTTGATTCATGGCGGAGGTTATAAAAAATTCTAAATTTCAATTGGCCTCAGTAATGTTTTCTTGTTTTAAGTTTATTTGTTGTTATTTATGGCAATGGAGGGGAAATATATTTTGCCAGCAATGATTTGTCAACGCGAGAGAATGCGTAATTTATATGTGAGAATTAATTTGCCTGGGAATATTTTAACAGCCATTTAGTCATTTTTTTCAGTGACGCAACGAAGTAAAATATTCAGTTCTGACGTGTAAAGCTTCTATAGAATAATGGCTCCGACATATCGTGCAACGTAAATGCTCTCATTTCAATTACACCTTTCACGTTTCAACATTACATGTAGCCAACATGTTGTGACTTTGAAGTTGAAATTGAAGCGTTACTAAAATTATCTCTTCTCTTGACATTCAGCGGCTTTGGGTTTCTCCTCCTTCCTCTTTCTCGACGAGTCGCACTGGGCCCTTCCGTCTCCGTTAAGTTTTCCATCTTCCATTCACGTTCTCTTTAGCTGGAGCGATGTTTCTTCGATTTCCTCTCGTCGTAAATTCGTTTGCTTTTATCGCCGCTTTCCATTCATTCGGTTCCATGGGCCTTACTTATCGCAAGAATGTAGCATCTTCACTAATGCTTCTTTTCTCCCTTTCGTATTTTACCACTATATTTCTTCCCTTCGATCATCTTATGCCAAAAATATCTCGCTTAATATCCGTTCTTCTTCCTCTTAATTTCCTCACTATTTTTAATCTTCTCCTCTTATAAAGTAAAAAGATGCCCTATTTATGTCTCTTTTTAAGGTCGCGCTGTAAAATTCCATTCTTCCAGTCTTGTACCCTCCTGTCTACATTCTATTCGCATTTATAATCTGGTTCGTTTGGAGACAAATGATAAACCCTGCTTTTTTCTACTGAAAATACTCAAAATTTGTTCTCACTTGCCATTGTTATTTATTCGATTTCCTTTCTTCACTCCTTTCCTCAGAGTATTTCTTGATAAATTTATTCTCCCCGTCATTATGCGTTCCTTCTTCATTCGATAGAGATCAATGTCAAATATCTCTCTTCATCGCTTTTATTTGAGAACCCTATCTACTACACTGTCCCCTCATGTCTCTTCTATTTTTCATGTTTCTCCTCATTTTATCTCTCTCTCTCCTCTTCTCCCTCTCACTCCTTTTCCATCTCTATCCTCCCTCTACTCTATATCTCTGTCTTGACTTCTCAATTTCTATTTTATATTATCCTCTCTCCAGCCCTGTTTCTCACACTTTCACTTCTAAAATCACTCACTTTCTCACATTCGCTCCACTATAGCTAGTCTATCCTTCTCAACTACACTCACTCCATCATTCCTACTCTCCCATTCCCCATCTCTCCTACTCTATACAGCTATCTCGAGTATCTCTTCCTAGTTCTTCCCTCTCTCTTCCATTTTCTCTCTCTCCGTTCTGAATTTCATTTTATTCTATTTCTATTTCTCTTTCTCTTTCTCATTCTTCCCTTAGGACCATTCATCGACTCCTTTAGCGGCAAAACCTTTTTTACGAGCATCACTTCCCTTACGCCATTTTTCACTCTACCCCTCCTCTTCCTCAATATCCCCTCTATCGTTCTCCCCTCTTCTTCATCCTCCCTCCCTTCTCATATAGTCTCGTTGTGACGTCACTCGCACGACTGCGTCTTACCTAACGCTCCGCAAAAGCATTTGGAACGGATACTATTCTGTTCGAGACATCTGGAACTCTCTTTCTGTTGAAGTGCTAAGAAAAAGTCGCGATAGGTCTTATTTGCCATTTTTCCATCTTGCCGATTTCTCGGATCATGTGACGATAATGACCGAAGTAGGAGAGAGAATTAGATTCACTTTCCGGACGAGATTTCCATTCTGCGGCACAGCCCAGCGGTATTGTTACCGTTCACATACGAGATAACTTTAATTTTATTTCCCTGCTATACTTTATGCATATGAATTTTATTTTAGCGGGAGAGGCATTTTTCGTGTTGGAATTTGATTTGGCAAGTGCAAAAGAGGCGGTTGTGTGCTGCCTAGTTCATTTTTCTCCTCGATAACAAGTGTTTGCATGAATAAGCTCTTCCAAGCATTGAATATTTTCAAGTTTTTCTTGTCGTACTCTCCTTCATCGAATTAATCTATTTAATTTAGCTGGAAGTTCGTTTTATGATGACAAATTAGTAAATATTTAAATAAAAAAAAAAAATATTCCTTTAAACAGTCGGGAAAATTATCGTGATCTCAGAAATGTAAATTATTGTAAAAGGGAATGGGGAATAATGTTCTTTTAAATTAAAAATCGTGGAATATTGAATTAAATGTTTTATTTAAATTACACACGATTCTTTTAATCTCCGATTAGTATTGGCGAAAAAATTCACATCAGGGTTCGCTTGAGTAATCGGTGCATGGTTTTGTTCTGGATATCGTAAGAAACAGCATTCGGAAGTAAACATAAAAAAAATTTAGCCATCTAATTAACATATACATCAATTTGGTAAACCATTCTTTCTTACGGCACGCGGAGTCACAAAATATTACAATTATCGGCAACAGAGCGTGGTCAGGCTGGGGATGCTTCACAATACATAGGGGAAGCGAAGTACCTTATCTTTGCTGGAACCAAAACCCTTTCCTTGATCCTCACCTGCTGTAAAGGTGACCAACGCGACCAAACTTTCCACAAAAATGTACACCGCTCTGAGAAAAAAACCAATAAAAAAATCCTTTGCACCTGGACAAGGCAATCCAATCACTTCGATGGCTTTAGGTTGCCACGGCTCCTCTCCCAATTTCACCCCAATTCCACGCAGCCATCTCCTACCCCTTTCTTTAAAGGAATGAGTTTTCAGGGAGGAGGAGGGGGAAGGATGCGATGCAGAGAGTATAGGGGGGAGAGAAGTGGGTGGTCGCTACGGCTGTTTAGGGTGGGAATTTTGGGTGGAGGGAGTAGTGGAAGGGTTGTTGTGGTGGGGGAAGAAGTGGGGTGGTCTGGGAGAGGCACTCTTCCTCCGTGCTACTTCTGGGAAAAAATCTCCCTTCTCTCCACATCCCCTTTCCTTGCGTCCCGCATATCCTACAGGAGTAGATCGATCCTCTCCCTTCTGGAGTGAGAGAGAAAGAGAGAAAGGATAAAGAGGAGTAGTGGAAAAGAGAGATAGAGAGAGGAGAGAGGCTATGGCACCTCGGCTCCACGTTGGCTGGGCGCCGTCGGCGAGTGTGGGCGCCAGAGGCGGGAGGAGCGGCGGTGGTGCGGGTGTTTGGGTGTGTACGCGAGGAGAGCGGGATGGAGAAAGGGAGGAAGGCGATAGGGAAGGGGAAGATTGGTGACCCTCCACAAGGACGAAATAGAAGAGAAAGGAAGGGGAGAGGAGGAGGAGGAAGTTTCGGAGGGAAATGTCAGTTGGGCAAAGGAGGGAGGAATGGAAGGAGGGAGATTTTTTTGGGGGTGGGAGAAAGAGGGAAAGGGTCTCTCTCTCTCTCAGTGTGCCTTTGGTGGAGGAGTGGTGGATGTGAGGAAGAGGGAGATTGAGACAGTCTAGGAGGCGAGTTTAAAGAGGTTCGAATGCTGCAAGAAGGGAATGGACGTTACCGATGCATGAAATCATTCGTCACATTCGTCCGATTTAACCCAAAGTTTCTGCGCCGCGTCGCAGAGTGACTCGATATGAGGAGGAAATTTATTTTGTTTTGGGGGATTAGGGGAGAGGAGTTTTCAAAGTTTTCTGAATGAAGGCATGATCCCCATTAGTAATGAAGAGTATATTTTGCAATAAACGATCGCTTAATATGTATGTTTTCTTCGCATTTTAGCTAGTAAAATCAGGAATAACATTACACAGATGGGATTACTTCTCATAATATCCTCTTTAATCAGACTTAAGCCTTTTTATTTATATTGTGAAAAACCCGGTAACATTAAAAATGTAATGTAAATGTAAATGTAATTTTATTGTTTTTCAGAGATAGATTTAAGAAAAGGATTTCACAAATCTGAGCAACACAAGAGAAATGTTTTCTTTAAGTTAATGCAGTTGATGTTTAATTTGAGGTGCCTGATCAGGAAATTTTTGCAGTTGCGTTACATCCCACATTGGTAAGTTATTTTGGTTGCGAATTCCCTCAGAAAAGTGAATATGGTTAAAATTGTGCAATGAAAAATAAAAACACTTCAACATTTTCTTCATTATACTCGTGGACGGTAGTATAGTTTCAAATATATAAAGCTATTTTTAAAAAATCAATCAACCACAGTGTTGAAATAACAAGTTTTAAT
Source organism: Tanypteryx hageni (assembly GCA_028673005.1). Classification (NCBI taxonomy): domain Eukaryota; kingdom Metazoa; phylum Arthropoda; class Insecta; order Odonata; family Petaluridae; genus Tanypteryx; species Tanypteryx hageni. Next base: position 90,468,572 of record CM054116.1, on the reverse strand, counting down.
GCTTTTAAATCTATGCTTGAATTTAATTAAAAAGCTTAAATTATCATCCTTTCTTTGCCCTTGGGGAAATTGGAAAAAATTAAGACAGCTTATCGGGGCGTAAATGTTTGATCACGTAACAAACCGATCTTTTTGCGTTAATTACCTCCTGCGTCGACGATGCAAAAAACTCGTTTCACAGCGTCCTGGGCATGTTTTGTGCATCGCACGGAAAAAGGACAGGAGAGCGGGGAGGTAAGGAATTTGAGTTATTTACACACGCACCTTTGCACAAATTATTTACAATAAGTGGATGAAACTGAGCTTAATTTGTACCAAAAACAGTTTCCCAGAACCGAGTGAACTCGAGAAAGAAAGGGAGAGAAAGAGGGAGAGGGGTAAGAGAGGGTGGAAGGAGGGAAAAGAGAGATGGAGGCGAAGAATGAATAGGTCGCCGAATCGGAGAGAGGGGGAAGAGGGAGACGAACAACCGGGTTAAAGGACGGAAGAGAGATAGGAGAATTTTGGGGGGGGGAGACAAGGGGAGAGGAAAGGAGGATTTGGGTTGCGGTGGTTGTGAATGGGATCCACCTAAGTTAAAAGCATGGGGTATGTGAATGGGAAAGAGAGAGGGGGAGGGGAAGAGGGAGAGAGTTGGAGTGGGGAGGAGAGGGGGGGAGGGAGGGATGGAGGGGGAGTGGAGAGGGGGGGAGGGGAGAGGGAGAGAGAGTCAGCGCTAGCGAGGCAGTTTGGTTGTAGCAGGACTCAAGGCTTGAAGCAAGGAAAATGCTCTAGATGGAGAGGCGAACATGGCGCCGCTAATTAGAAAAAGAGATTTTTGCATAGAATAACGTGAATGAGCGAGAGGATATGAGAAGGATGTGGAAGAGTGTATAAAGGATGACAGAGAAAAGGATGGTTAAGGAAAGGTGTAAGGAGAAAAAAGAATGCAAGTGGAAGAGAAGAGGGGTTTAGGAAGGGTGAGGATGGGGAGTGGAGGGTGAGGTGGAGGAGAGGAGGAGAGAGTGAAGAGGTGAGAGAGGGGAGACGTAGGGCTGAAGATTGGTGGAGGAGAGAGAGAGAGAGAGGGGGATAGGAGAAAGAGAGGGGATAGGAGAGAGAGAGGAGAGGAAAAAAAGAGGCGAAGCGGAGGAGTATATGGTAAGAAATTAGACGGGTATATTCTTGGAGAGAGGACAACGGAGTGAGTGAAAGAAATTCGGGTATGAATGGAAGAATAAGAGGGAGTATATATGAATGGATGTGAAGTACGCGGAAGGGATGAGGTTAATGGTCCGAATACAACATTGAGAAGGAACGATTTTTAAAATAGTAAAATGTCCTCCGTTGCAATTCTGGCATGGAACTACAAGTGTAAACTCAATTCGGACGCGAAGTGGAACACAGTCCTTCGAGGGAGCGTGAGAAGCGCTTGAGTGGTACTCGAAGTGCGGAACGCGTGCGCTAGTGTCATCGACCGGGAAATATATCGAGCGTTTCATCTTGTTTAATGGCTTCTCGGGGTTGCGGAGATAGCGCGCGCTGAATTTCTTATGTTTATGTTTTTCTTAGATTGTGGCTTAAATAACAGTCATGAATGGTGGTTATGTTTTATAAAACCGAGAAACGAGTTTACGGAATCAAATAAGGAAAACTACCGAAACGTATTCCTGTATTTATAAATAATTGAAAGATGTAATCAGTGTCTTCTCTCTGTATTTAGATATGAATCAATTCCTGAAAATTATTCCGGAAACACTATATATATATATATATATATATATATATATATATATATATATATATATATACACATACATATAATCAACTCTTTTCAACCTATTGACGATGAAGACCTCCCCCAGACACTCAATTTTTCCTATGAACTGCCTCCCTTTTCCAAGTTGGTCCTAAGATCTTCACAGGCTCTCCGTTCCATCTGTCTTTCGTCTTCTTTTCGGTCTCTTGATGTTTCTTGGAATCCGTTCTTTCTTATAGGTTATCAGTGTCTTCTCTCGTATTATTCTTAATACTTCTTCGTTTTTAGGCGTTCTTTATCAGCGAAGCGGTAATAGCGGAATGCCTTATGGGCACGTCTCGTCCGTCTGTCCGTCGATCGTATCTTTCATCTCCTAAACCGTTGGACAGATTTTAATTAAATTAAGTATGAGTGATCGTTATTAAAATTTATCGCCCAATTATAATTTTGAACTTAATCCGTCAATTAGAACTTCCACTTTACATAATTACTTTAATAAAATTATAGCCGTATCTCGTTAAATGGCAACAATGAAATACCAAAATTTTCTCTCCCTAGCTCTTATATGAGATATAAGGTATAGATTAAAAAATTTATTCGGATAGAGAGCAACATTTGCTACAAGAAAGTATACGAGTCCACTTACGAGTTATAGTTTCGGAGGTAAAAATTGTATAAAATTCCTCGCAAAACATCGCATTTGTTTACATCGATCTCTAAGACGGTTCTCTCGGAAAAAAACAATTAAAATCCATGTTTTTCATTACACTCCCTTAAAGGATATGTGAGGCATAGTTTAAAAAATTTATTCGGATATAGGACAACATTTACTACAAGATAGTTTGCGAGATCAAATAATTACGAGTTATGGCTTCGAAGACAAAAATTCGAGAAAATTCCGAGTGAAACATTACATATTTTGTTTACATTGATCGCGAAGACGGTTCTCTCAGCAAACAACAATGAAAAATTCATATATTTCTCTCCCATGGTCTTTTATGATTTGTGAAGTATAGGTTAAAAAAATAATTTGGATAGAGAATAATATTTACTATAAGATAGTCCCCGAGACCATATAATTACGACTTATACTTTCAGAGATAAAAATTCGAGAATAGCCCAACCTTTCGATACCGTTTCATACGTATTTCCCATAAAAACGCCTTTAAAATCTCTGTGTATTCCATTTATGAAGTATACTTCTCCATCTTATTTACTAGTGAATTGCAATATTTAAGTTTATATTTGCAATTTGATACAACTCATAATAAATGCACGGTTCATAAATTTACATTTTATAATCCCTATTGTACTTTGTGTTGATGCTCAGATCGATTTCTCTCCCTCCTTGCAAATACGTTCAATACAGCTCAATTATAAGACTTTATCTTCTCAGTTGTTTCCCTTCAATAGTCTTAATCCACCACTTGCACAATTTAACAAAACGAGTGAAGATTTAATATATTATAGTGACTTCGCTTTGTCACTGAAAGACGGAGAATATTTAGAGGGATATGACGCGTCGTTCATTGGTCTCAGAAAAACATAGCTTACGTAACCACTTAAATAAAAATGCTCTGATTCTCTAGAGCAACTAATCACATGCGATTAAGCATTGCATTCGTCCGTTCTGTCATTGGCGATGGTAGCTATGGAATCAATGAGCTGTAAAACATGAAACAATCAATCAAATTATTCGAGATGGCTCATACGTCTAAATACTTTGATGCATCACCCAACAGCTGTCAAGAAACACATGTTGCCCTTAATTGGGAAGGGGAAAAAGACAAGAGAGAGAATGGAACAGAGAATGGCGAGAGATGGAATCGATATAGAGGGAGAACGGGAAAAGGGAAAATTAAGGGTACGGGCGGAAAAATAGAGAATATGGCTGCTATTGTTCTTGAGATCAAAACAACTCCGGTCTTGGATGCTCCTACTCTCCATTGTAGCAATTATCCCGAGCTCGATTATTCGTATTTTGTGGATTAAAAATCCGCATATGCATGTATTATTATGTGAGCGTGTTTGTAGATATAATGTGATGCCCAATATCGAATGCTTAATTTATTATGATATTCTCTCAAGGAAAGCCGACGCGACCGTGTTTGTCTCATACCATCCGAGCACCATAGGAGCTACATAAATATGTTCTTTGCATTTGGCATATCTCTTCCAAAATTTGACTTGCACAGATTGAATTTGACGGTGATTATTTCTTTACTTTAAGTCAAGAAATTGAATGAGGTAATACAATCCATATTGTTGGTAACTATAATTTAGACCTCCATCATAATACAAGTTAATCTTTTATTGTAATGAAACATTTTACGAGTAATTTTTGGTATACTTAAAAGTATTCTAGTTTTAATCATTTAAATTTTTAAATTTTAATCATATTGCATCCGTGTTGTTACCAAAGTTGTTTACTCCTCTGGCCCTCAATTATTCAAATCTTTTTTATAGATTGGCCTTCGTGCTTAATAGCAACCTAGGAGTAAATTGCGATTTACAGTTGTGACGTTATCTAAACTTTTTATCGATCCCAAGGTTCATTTACTAGATAAGTTCCATAATCAGAATTATAGGGCCGATAAACAATTAGTATTTTATGAAATTTATTTATTTATTTGAAATTGCACGAAAATTAAGTTAAGGACGAATCAAGGCACGGGAGTTCCTGTGACTTGAAGTTAAGAAGTAGTATATAGTGTATAGGAAATTGTATCAAAAAGCTTATATTTTTGCATTAAGTAAACCCAATTTTTATTATGTAATTTGGGTATTATGCATTGAGTTGTGATGGGGACCCGCTGCCACCGGGACCTGCTCCCAATTGTAGCGTTTATGTGAATAATAATAATGAATAAAATAGAAACATTCTATAGTATAATATTATAATCTATGGGTTATGTTTGGGAATTGTTTAGTCTCGTAAATATGCTGGGTGAATCGTCCGAATGAGAACACGATGATTTTATTAAAGGTACATGTAAACGTTTCATCCTGCTAGAATTATTCCCCTATTATGAGTTCATTTTTCGATGGAAGTAGAATATTATGCGAGAATGCAGCGAAATACCCCAAGGTTTAAATGCAGGGATCGTTATTTTGAAGCGTGTTTCTGAACTTTCTCCAAAAATAATAAAAACCTCTTTCTTTCCGAAGTTTTTCCAAAGTTTATCGCCCCGTAATATAGACCGCGCACTTCACTTGGAGCAGAACATGCCGCATTAGAGAGAAAGAGGGAGAGGCCGTGGCGGAGGGGTATGGGATGGTGGTGGTGGCGACGGCGGGAGAGTCTAACGAACGCCTTGGGGTAGGCACGGGTCCGTTTTAAAAGTGGGTCTCGTTGTGATGTCCCTCAACTCCGTGTAGGGGACGAGATGGATTGGGGGAGGGAGGGTTAGAGGTGTGGAAGGGGAGGGGGGTGTGGCGGGAGGAGGAGGGCGGTTGAAGCGAGAATGCGATGCAGGCGGCGATAGGGAAATGGTGCCGTGATGAGACCGGCCGTTTCGTTAAGAGGCTATAGTGGGTGGTATCGAATGAGGGTCCTCTGATTGAGTCGAAGTCAGGGAGTCCCGCTACGTCCTTCGTTGAAAAAAGACAGGTCTCAGAGTGGCCAGGCCACCTAGAGGCGATTTCGGCCAGAGATATGCGAGGCTTCGGGTCGTTGAGTAGGAGCGTACTGCGGTCTCGTGGGGTGAAGTGGGTATCGAAAAAGGGGAAGGGGATGAAGAATTTTATGTAGGTTGTGGATTAATAAGGGACTATGGTATGCGGATAGTATTTTATTGTCCACTTGATTTTAAGTGATTTAAATCAACAAGCGAGTGATGCATTGTGAGTCATCGTAATTGACGTGAAGAGAGGAACATAGTCGTAAACTTAACTCGAAATTGTCTTACTATATCGGAAAATTGATCTGGTGAGGAGGAATCTTTTAAAGCGATCGGCCTTTGCCATCAAATTTCTTAATTTTTAACTCAATAGGAATTACTTAATACATTAAACCGTTCGTAGCTGTAAAAATCCAAACTGAATGTGATTAGATGTCTGTGATTAGATTCAATATGTTTATTCTCAATTTACTCCCAGAATATCTCAACAAGAAGTGTTGATTTTGCACTAACATTTGACATTTATTTTATAAACGTGTAAAAAGATAAAATCAATTATTAAAAATGTTTTTGCGCCATATGCCCCGAACTTTTCGGTGATATTGCTAGATGCTGCTATTGTAATTCTTTATTGAAAAGTATTTATCGATATATGTAGATATTTAGCTAAATATGGTGAAATAATCTGGTTGCAGCGTTTGTGGGCATTGAAATTTGTAAACATAAAACGTATGTCACTGAGCATCGGTAAAGTAAGGACAAGGATAGAATCGTTTAAGACTTTGAAAAATGTATTCATTACGTTTGTTCTGATAGTGGAATAGAGCATTGACATAACCAAAATAAATATTTACGAGTCTTTTTTGGAATGTTTTAAATCATTACAATTATTTCTATGATTAAAATCAAATTCATGCATTTTATCTTATCGTGTTCAATGCGTATTCAACATTAATATCGAATGTTTTACCTGACAGGTCATGAGTGTTAGTGAATAAATAAGATGTAACTATCTTATAACTTTTCAGAAATATTATGTCAAGGCGGGTATGATGAAAACATTTGAAAATATTCACCGCAAAGAGAGACTTCACTATTGAAAAGAATGAAAAATCCCAATTCTACAACCAAATTGTTTGATATTGCATTTATAGAAGACATTTGAACAAGAAAAATTGAAAGCCGTTGATTATTATGTATAACATAAATGTGCTGGAAGATGATATAGGAACTTCTAAGAAATGATTAGCTCAATTTTAAAGAAAGATCAATCAGATCTGTTAAGCTTTAAACGGGCAAGCCTAATTTGTACCGTAACCGGGCAAGTGGGGTCAGATTTGACCCCATATATTTAAATAGTTAGAAACTTAACTAAAGGAGTATGGGTTATGTTTTTTAATTTATTAATAATGAAATGGTCAAGAAATATTAGTTTCATAAAATGTAAAACATTATATTTGTTTATTGTTGATATTGATAATTCATTTATTTCCTTACAATTTGAATATAATGGTATGAAAATAACTACAAAATACAATTACAATTTTTATGTAACATTTTTACACATACAATAATATATATAATCTCCACAATTATACATGTATACTGTAGCTATTTAAAATTCTTACAATCATTACATATAGTTAGTTAGTAGTGGGGTCAATAATGACCCAAATCCTACATTTATTATTTATCTTGTTATATGAAACAAATTATATTAATTTTCATTCACATAGAAGGAACTTAGTATTAAATAAACACACAAAAATCGAGAAGTTGCATAAAGTATACTTTTCACAATAATATGCAAAACAACTGAGTGGGGTCAAATATGACCCCACTTGCCCGTTTAAAGGTTAATGGAAGACAACTTTACGAGGAAAATTTTCGAATATTCAATGTAATTTTTCATTTTTTCTTCCAAACCTTACCTTATTGAGTCCTGATATTTTGCTATACCCATCTTTATTTCATATATCGATTCGACGAGTTCGAACTTTTATCGATGGATTCTTTCAAGGAAACACACACACCTGCGTTGAGGTTTTGTCGTTAATTCAAAGGAACGGAAATTTTTTGACCTGTCAGAAATCTTTCGAGCACGTCTCACCTATACTGTAGAGAATCCAAATAAAGTGGATGAAGAATCGAAATAAGGTTTCTAGACGCGAATGAGAGAGGTATATGTTAGCAAATTAGGGTGCGAGGCTGGAGGAATGGCGTAGATCAGATAAAGAGCGAAAGAGAGAATATGAACGCAAATTTTTGAAGAACTTTTTCTCCCAAGGTTATTGTTAAATGTAAGCTCTTATTCAATGAACCGAGATTTAAAATTCCTTAATAGTAAGGATTCGGTGTAAGGAAACTAGGAAGTTAGATGAAAGTTAAAATGATTCAATTTTTTCTAGAATACATATTAAAAGCATTTTGTTTCACCAAGTAATTATACTTACTGTTAAACATTACTTAGAAGGTCTTTAAATTTCGGAAAATTTTTCACTATTTACGAATTTTAATTAGTTGTTAAAATTTTTCTTATTGAATAAATTACGAATATTACAGCATAAATATATATTTTCCCAGTTCCATGACTTTTGACCTATTACTAATGCCCTACTGCAATTTCATCTACTTTTTTCGTCTACTTTATTATACCTATAAAATTTGACATAAAAACCAAATCACTTTCTTATTTTTTAATCTACAGTCAATTTTATCTAAAAAATAAATTTACTTAATACTTTTTTCCATATTTCCGATTAATCTATGGCAACTCTTCTGTTCAATCTGCGGTATTTTAGCCTTTTATGTTCTCGAATCTGGTGCTCTGTATCCACGTCAGCAATCATGCTTTGTGTCTTGATGGGTGATTTTTCCATACTATTAGTTGAAACCTGTTGTGCCAAGCTTCAGTGAGATTATTCTCCCTGGGCTCATTAGCAACAAAAGTAAAGTAAAAATTCTTTGTGATACTTTGAATGTGCCATCCATGACCAAAATCCCACACTAAAACAATCTTCTTCAGTTTTCATTGGTTGCAAATACTATAACTTTAATAGATAACAATAACCGTTTCCGTATCAACACTGTCGGTTCTTTCAATAATGGAATGGAAAAATTGAATGGCATTTTAGGTGAAATTAATAAATGATATTAAGCAAAATTGCAGTAGTTATGCTGCATATTATGATCAAAAGGAAGTAGGTCAAATATTTTATGTAAAATAAAGTAGACGAAAATAAAGTAGTAGGTAGTAGGTCCAACATCCTGCGACCATTTTCCCAGACTGCTAACTGAACCGCTACAACTATAATTACTGTCCGGTGATTTATCTTTTAAATAGCTAACATCCTCATATTTTAATTGGTGAATGATTCAAGGCGTTCATGCTAAAGCTCGCATTTATTTTCTCTTTAGCATTTAATCGAAACAAGTTTGCGTAAACTTAGATTTTAGTGGAATCTTCTCTACGAAATTTATTCACTCTGCTTTTCTAAAATAATTAATTTTGGACACAATATGGCGGTTTAGGATTGTTATTTCCTATTTAGTATAACTCTTTTCATTAATAATTTTGGGTATGAGACACAAAAAGCTCACGTATACATTATAATGCCCTGTATTTTTAATAGCGCACTAAATTGCTCAGTTTTGCCTCATCCAAAAAATGAAAATGCATATAATTCAGCTACTGAATGTCAGATAAACGTAATTAGAACTTTTTATAAAAAAGACAGGATATATTTCTCAATGAATTTGGTAATTGATGGAATAAAATGATCACAAGATCCTAAGCAGACAGGCATTAGCTGTAAGGTTGGGAATAACTTTGAAACGAGAAAAAATTTTGCTATGACTGGAAATCGAACCTGGGTCTTTCACTTGCCGTGCGGATATTCTACCACTGAAATTATTTTGATAGTACTTTGATACCCATGAAGCCAATGTTCCCAGAAAGAAACCCCTATCCCATCACCCCTCTCCTCGCCGATTCCGATTAAACTTGTTAGATATACATAAATTTCCATCATGCGTATCGTCCCGGGTGCTTTGATACCCATGAAGCCCATGTTCCCAGAAAGAATCCACAAGCGTAACTTGTGACGAAAAGTAATGTGTGACGAAAATAATTTTTTGATGTAAAGTCGCAGTTGCCAATTATTTTTCATGACGAATGGTCGCTGATACCAATTTTAATGCGTGACCAAATGTCGCTGGTACCAAATATTTGGTGCGACGAAATGTCGCTGGTACTAACTTAAATGTTTGACGAGTTGTCACAGTTACCATTTTGAAAGTGTGACGAAATTTTTCAGGTACCAATTGTCATCTATGACGAGGAGATGTAGTGACGAATTTTCTGAGACGAGAAGTCGCGACACCTTCGACGTATCTCTTGGAGGACGTCCGTTGCGGCTGGTTGATACTAGCTCGGCTAGCCCGGGCCCAACTAAGAAAAACACCCGCATTCAGAAACGGGAAAATTTATCTGCCATGGTAGTTGTGGTTGAATATCCGCCTGGCAATTGGAAGACCCGGGTTCGACTCTCGGTCATAGCAGAATTTTTTCTCGTTTCAAAATTATTCCCTATGAATTTGGTGTTTATGAGAATAATAAGGTTGTTATGGAAGTATTTTACTTGAATTTTATTGAATAATTATTTATATTTATTTGTGATATAAATCGGTTATTTTAGATTTAATTTAAAAAATGGAAAATGAGAATTAAGTGTTTTGTGAAGTTTAACTGTGTTAAATCAATAACCGCTCTGAGGAACGATGAACTTTACCGGAAGCCAATGAGATTTTGTGTCCAAGGATTACAACTTAACGGTGGCGGCCGACTAACTTTGATGGTTGTTTGCATAGTTTTGGGCGCTGAATATGCATAGTCTAGCAACATATTGGCAGTATCAAATTTTCACTGCAACACTGAGCTTAACTTTTAAGCAAAACTTGACTTCTGCTCGCTATTAAATGTGAAGCATTAGGAACTATCATGGCGCAGATTGTATAATAGGCGACGTATTTATATTTAGCTGCTTATTACATAGAAAATTTTAATGAGCATATGTCATCTAATATTTTTAGTACATGAGAAAACCCGCCAATTTTAATACATTTGGTCTCTTAAGCCTTGCTTAGTTTGCCAAAATCATTTCGCAACATTGTAAAAATAAGCAAGTTTTGCAAGATTGGCACCATTTCACTGTCGACCATTCGAAGCCGTAACAACGCAATTGTTCATGGATTAAAGCTTAAGCTCCGTGCGGAAATTATGAAGTTTTATTTATTTTGAAGGAGTTTGTCGGCATGATATAGAGGTCTGTTATGCAAAAAAGCTGGTACTAGAATCGGTAGGTTATTTCTGGAAAGTCTAAAGAGGGAGAGAGAAAGAGAGAGTGTAAGGCGATAAGAATAACGCTCTGTCCTGGAAAAATGGAACGGCATCATGAGAGTGGTAAAGGATGCGGGGATAAGAGAGAGTGGGTTGGGGGAATAAGAGGAAGGGGTATAAAGGGAGCTAACACCAAGTGACAAGGAATTGAGGAAGGTTGTGGAAGCGAGACTCGCAGAGAGATAGGAATGCATATGCGTGGGGGTTGCTAGGGAGGAGAAAGGAGAGGAAAGGGGAGTGGAAGGTATGGGGAGAAAAAGAGGGAAGAGAAGGAGTGTTTGAAACGGTCAAAGAAGCGCGTTAAAAAGTTATGGACTCAAACAAGGTCCGTAAAAGAAGAACTATATCAGTACATGAACATATTAATTTCAGGATAAAATGATGACAACATAAAAACTTTATATATATAAATATATATATATACACACACTAGTAGTTGGTGCTTGCATACTGCAAGCATTTCATATCACCTTGAAAAAAACATTCATTTTTCAGACAGACATTTCATCATTACAAATATTCTTTTAATTCTAAAGATTTCACCTCCACAGCGATTTCCGTTTTTCCCACATGTAAAAATAATAGTTTAAAACAATCCTCAAATGTTGCAATTTTAAAAATTTTACACTTTCTTCATTATAAGGTACTAATGCTACACATTTTAGCCAAATTTTAAAGTTGTAGCACTTCTATAAGTAAAATAATATTTTTCTAATTGTTTCAATTTAAATAATTTTTAACGGCCGCCGCAATTCATATATGGAGAAATTGAAATGTTTATTTGTGCAAATTCATTACTCTGTAAATAATTTGAAAATTTCAGCTTCCTAGCTCATCCCGTAGTACCTAAACAGTTATCTATTTGTTTAAACTTTAGGAATTTTTAACGGCAAAACAAATTAAAATATCAAAATTTATATAATCCCTGTTTCGTTGTTTTACAAATCCTACCTTTTAAAAAAATTTCAGCTCCGTAGCTCATTCGAAAATACAAAAACCTTGAAAATTTGTTTAAACAATTGCGAATTTTTAGCGGCCACATTGTTGCACTTTTTCAAGATTTTCGTTTTTTCTAGTCAGTTTTGCACAACGTCCTACCCATGAAAAAAAATTCGAAATTCCAGCTCATCTGGAAGTGCCTAAACATTAGTATCCTCCTCCTCTGTAAGAAACGTCTATATATAATGATATATATATATATATATATATATATATATATATATATATATATATATATATATATATATATGATATGTATGCTCTGTATTTAAAAACTAAAAACAAAACTCATTGACAACAATAGCCTAAGTTTGCAAGAAAGAAGCAGGATCTTAAGTGAAAGCAATGCATTCCAGAAGCAAGTTAGTCATAACGTGAAAAAATATGTCAATACGAAGTTGACTTCACGCTTTCCAAAATGCAACCAAGTTAGTTCATGGAAAGAACAAAATATCTGATTGTTATTCTTCATGCCACGACTAATCTGAACGTATGAATGTTTCAAGTTTCGTGGAAAGAAGAAATAACTTAAACGCATAAATGTTCACGGCTTGAACGATAAAACTAAAGATTTTATTACTTGCAGATTTCCTGTCGAAAACTTTGCATAATATAGTTGCTTTTGAATTATAATTTTCATCAATGTTTTTCTTGATGACTAAGTAAAATAATTTCATTTGAGTTTTCCGAGTCAACCAAATCTAGTCTTTTGGAATGGATTAAAACGCAGAATAACTTCATTATTATTACGATTGTCAGTCATAAAGATTTGATATTAGTTGGCGTGAGCCAAAACCATAGTACTTCGAAGCTCATATATTCACCTAATTTGAGTATGAGTTAAATAAAATTTTAATTTCTGGCGATCCAGCTACAGTCACGAAATGTTTCCTTTTTGTTATAGTAATTATTTTAGAAGGAAGTAATTAAGGAGTGTTACGATGCCGCTGTTCAATATTTATGAATGATACTTAGAGCATCGGTCGTCACGCACGTGAATTTCCGCGCCATCGCAATTTCGATGGAGAACATGCACGCTCATAGAGAGTATAACGTTTTATTTATTTTATTGACTTTATGAGATGTTTTCGGAAAACACTGTTCGGGGTTGCTGTGTGAGTGCTCTATTATACTGTTCGTTTAGATCAGCGGTGCCCAAACTACGGCCCGCGGGCCAAATGCGGCCCGCGAAGGGTTTTCGTTCGGCCCGCGAAGCTAAGGCGAAAAATCAATTCGAAAAATTTAACACACAAATTCATACATTTTTTGAAAATTTTCATAATAAAACTTTAAATATTGAAATGTTAGCCATGAAAACCTTATTTAGACATGATTTTCACTTAATGGCATCTCAAAATATATAGAAAATTTCCGATTTAAGCTCTAATCCTGCCCGCCGAAGAATTGACAACTTCCAATGCGGCCCGCCAAGGGATTCGCAACCATTGATGTGGCCCGCCATTAGAAAAGTTTGGGCACCGCTGGTTTAGATGAATCATTTTAAATGGGCCCATTAAAATAGGTAAATTTTCATCTATTAAAAGACAGTGAAATTCACTTGAAGGTAATAGTGCGTTTTGAGTATATGGCCCCATGAAAGAAGCGATTAAGTCCAGTCGGAAAGTAAAAAGAGGAGAACTTATTGCGTTTTAGGTGGCGAGGGGACTGGGGTATTTACAAGGTACCTATGAATGGATGGAAGATAGCTCAAAAGAATGAAAGTTAGGCAATCATAGGGGAATATTTGCTACCGTGAAAGCACGCTATCCAGACGAATATGATCGAGAAGAGATGGCGTACGTATAAAAGGAAATAAAGAACTCAAGGAGAGGAGAGGCGTTTAGACCAGCAAACGTATGACTCTTGGAATACCTATGAGTCTTCGGCGACCGCTGCCATTACGATGTATCTACGGAAATGCTAGGGCGCTCCACGTGTATTCGATTTCATTTCCTGCCCTTTCACGACTCTGTAATAAAACCCCTCCTATTTTCCGTTTTTCTCTACAATTCACACGTCACCGAATGTGTCTTGGTCAAATCATATTCTGAATATTTGAGACGGGGGTAGGGGAGAAGACTAATTTTTCTAAAAAATTTTTGCAATAGAGCCACATAAAGCCTTTCATAGCACAGTGCGGGGTCAAATACGACATTAAAAGTAGCTAATCGGCCGGGTGTAAATTTAAAAACTTGGAGAATTTTTCTGTAAGGCAGGGATTTCCAACCATGATTACGCTACTTCAAGAGGTTTCCAGGTGTACGCGAAAGTATTACAGGTTATAATTAGTTTTCTTAATTCATCTTTCATACATGGCTTCGGGATAAAAAATTGTGAGGGTATGATTACGAATGACGATATGAGACAGAAAAATACGTCACAAACGGTGAGTTATAACGCTGTAAAACGCTGTGTGCACGGTTTTTACTAATAAAGGCGAATTGAGTTAAAACAATATTTGAGTATTTTCGCGTATCTATTCAAAGTAGTCTTATTAATGGTAAGTAAATTATTAATAGGTCGGGTGGCATTTTTTGTTGTCGTGTTGGATGTTTCGGAAAGTATACTAAGAGCAAATTTATCGCAATATTATGCGTTCTTTGCACGAAGTGAACGCATATAGGGGAGGTTGTCTCCGTCCGTCCGTCCGCATGTTAAAACTCGGGAACCGCTGGACGTATTTTGATGAAATTGGGGAGTTTTACTAATACTAGTCGACCGATTCCAATTTTGGTTAAAATCGAACAATAATGACAACTTTACATGAAGACCTATATGTAGTTTACAATGTTTCTTTGTTTCAACTCGGGAACCGCTAGACTTATTTTGAAGAAATTTAGTATTAGGGAGTTTTTTTTAAATTTGTCGACCGATTCCAATTTTGGTTATAATATGACAATAATAACGACAACTTTGCATGAAGACCTATATGAAGTTAAAAACGTTCCTTTGTTTCAACTTGGGAACTACTGGACTTATTTTGAAGAAATTTAAAATTATGGAGTTTTCTAAAATTGGTCGACCGATTCCAGTTTTGGTTAAAATCGGACAACAATTACGACCACTTTACATAAAGACCTACATGTAGTTTACAATGTTCTTCTGTTTCAACTCGGGAACCGCAGTACGTATTTTGATGAAATTTGGTATTAAGAAGTTTTACTAAAATTTGTCGACCGATTCCAATTTTGGTTAAAATCGGATAACAATAACGACAACTTTACATAAGGATTTACAACGTACCTCACTAGTTTCTCGTTAAATACTCATCTGAGCGAAAAATATTGAGAACATTGTGAAATTCTGTGTACTCCCACATGGAGTGCACCTTTCCAATCTTGTTTTTAATATCTTTTACATTTATGAACGTGAGTTATTTATTTAAAGCTGTTGTTCATTTCATTATCATTTTAAAATGAGCTAGGGGGCACGCGATTGTTCCAAAAGGTTACGCCAGCAAAAAAAGTTTGAAGTGTCTCGGTGTAAAGTACGATGGGGCTGTATTGAAAGTGCGTTGCATCAGCGTATGCAACCGGCAACTCAATAATGCTTGAATGATCATCTATTTTCAAGGATATGATAGTGGGAGATTTTTCTGCCGTTTCTGCCTTATTTTAACGTTTCAGTAACCTTGTTTGTAAAAATTTTAAAATATCTCTCGTTTTATTTTATCCGCTTTAAGATTGTGTTAGGCCACTCTGCCACTGTATCTTTGAATCCCTCTTTCGTTTTAACAAATAATTACTCCAAACTAAATATATTTTTCTATTCTTCTCAAAAGAAAGAATTTACGATGTTTTCCATTTCTTACTCTACGAGGTACGATACTTTTGTGTTATTAAACAAGGAGAAGGAAAGTCAATTGGCGAAAGCATAACGTTCTTTCCAAGAATTTTTGCATCCTAATAGTCTGGAAGATAATTTAAATTTACCTCAATGAAAAGTACAAACCAAAGTATCCCGTAATTTTAGCTACTTCAATTTTAAGTAAAATTAAATAAAATCGATCTGCTATAAATTAATTTTTAGCTTTTTTTAAAATTCGCTAATGTAACGGTTTTGTCCGTCAGTCACACTCGCGTCCGGTGAACTGCTTCTACACCGTTCTAGTTTAAACATACAAATTTTGAGGAATTGTTTATGGCAATTAATTCTTCTCGCGGTTTAAATTTAGACTCCAGGGGCAGCCTAAGGGGCGTTTTTACTTTCTCCATGTATAGTATAGGGGAAAGTATTGTATTCATGAAAAAAATCGACTTCGAGATTTCAACGGAAATACACATTTTGAGGTCCCCTGAACACGTTTTGACCATTTTCTCGATGATGTCTGTGTGTGTTAGTGTGTGTATGTGATAGCTTATTGTGGGTGCTCTAACTAAAAAATATCAATCAGGTCAACACGAAATTTTATATTTAACATTCATATAAAAGTCAGAAGAACTTATTATTTTTTGGTAAAAATCGGTCGACCGGAAGTGGGTGTTTACTCTTGTCACATCCGTCATTTAAAAATATTTGCTTTAATATTTGATAAAGGTAAAAATGTATTCTAATAAAAGTTGTAGGAAATTTAATTTTCTACAACCTTTGTTTGAAATATTTTTCCATATAATGCATTGTTTAAGTGATATCTTATATTTTTAGCTGCCACCACCACGCCACCTACCGACGACTATTGGTAACAATTGACGCTTAGTTACGTCTTAGTAGCGCTCCGTTTTATTTTCTCAATTGTTGGAGATTCCTGTATAAATCCAATATCAGAAGGCTACGGTATGAGTCTATTTCTCTTCTTTGTAAAGTCTAAAATTTTCTCGGAGTTTCTTAAAATATTTATTATTATGTAACCTATTTGGAATATTACAGATATGGAGTCATGTGGTGGCCACATCAGATTTTTTTATTTAAAAAACCCGCTCTTAATATCTGATTTGACAGTTCTATCCGTATATGTTAATAAAATGAATGCGATTTAAATTACTGAAGTGTGTCTGAGCAAAGAAACATATGCAACTCACTGTCTTTTAAACGACGATGAAATCTTACATACAATAAAAAATAAATTTCCTGTAGTTCTAACAGATTTTTGACATCTATTCTTAAAAAAAACTGCTTATGTAATCACTGCCTGTCCGTCTGTGAAAAGTTCCCTCTTTTTTTAAAGAGATATTTGATTTTTAGGCTGGTTTTCAAAGGAAACATAGCCTTATGAAATGGTCCTGTCTGGGTGTGTGTCCCCTGCTAACAATTTTTGAACCAATGGACCGATTTTCATGAAGCTTGGTATGAGGCCTGTGCTGCCAGGGCCCACCTTCGGGCTATATTTTATTTGGCGGACATTGAAGTCTCGGATTCGATTCTAGGAACGTGTTTCCCTATTTGTTTTACATAGGAAGTCTCAAATCCATCGTGCAGAGATGTTTTCTTTAATACTTTAAAATATCTTAAAATTGTGATATCTGAGCGAGATTTTTTCTATTATAAGGGGAAAAGAATGTAAATTTTAATTTTTATCACAGAAGTTTGATAATTGATCGTATTTTCTGGAATTTCTACTAAAACAGCGTTTTGCGTTTTAAATCGTATTTTATCGGATTGTTGCATAGAGACGATTATTACCGAACTCGGCATCAACATAGACGAGTGAACAAATGGGCTATTTTATTTTACGCTCGAATACTCTTCAGCAATGGACAGTTGATCCAGACCTATTAACGTATAAACAGTAACATTTATTAAATTCGTTTATTTAAAAAACATGCAAAATATAAAGTCAGAAAGAGTTTTTGAGATTGATTTTGGTATTTTAAACCTGATAATGCTTTATTAATTTGCGTTCAAATTTATGTCTAACAGTGATAAACTATGAACTACAAGTGGTATGTATAGTATGAGAATTTGTTGGAATGACTAACACATACTGAAACATTTCCTGTCAATATAAGTAATCAATTCGGGACGTCAACTTTAAGGAAACCAGTCAGCATTAGTACTTGTTTGGACTTCTTGTTTAAAATAAGATAGCTCTTAGTGATCTTTGATTTTTAAACATTGGATTTTCGGAGTTGTTCATAGATTTTCCGCTAGGCGGCTCCAAAAATCGAAAAATTCAAAATTTTGAAATTGCAATTTAGCCAAACTACTGCAGATATTTGGAAAATTATTTTTGAATTATATGTATGGCCCTTATTACTCTGTGAATTTTCCACAGATTAAATTATCCAATAAGTTCATAGATTTTCTGCTAGTATCCTTCATATTCCAAACTTTGAAATGATATTGTAGGCAAACTACTGGAAACATTTGGAAAATCTTTTTGAATTAGATAGCTCTTATCACTCTATGAATTATACAGTTCTTTGATTTTACAAGTATTTTATATATTTTCCGCTAGTTGATTTGAAATTCGGAAAATTTCTAACTTTGGACTGTTATTATAGTCAAGCTACTGAAGCTACAGGAGTGAAGTTATGGGAAGGTCTGGCGAGGCTCTACATTCTAACGGTGTGGGTTTCTCCTCCCCAAAGGGAAAGGCGAACCATAACCTTCAAAAGTTTAAAGAAAAAGTGCTTCCACCTCGTATTTCAGCAAGGGTATCTTACTTGTTAAATTTTACTTAAACAAAACATTTCACAGATTTATTATAATGTCTCTGTTTCCGTAGAAAATTCTTGAAAATATTTTCCTCTTGCGTCTTGGAGATTGACATTTCCCTTATCCTTGCGGTATCCCTTTGTTTAGAAGGTGCCTAAATGATTTATTCCATTTTTGATGATCCGCTGCAGTCTATTTGGCATTTAAGAGTGATATTTATAATCTCGCTTCCGTTCCTTGGACTTAACTCGCACTAGACTTGACATCGCTTAGCACGAATTCGTGGTGTATTAATTTTGATAAAGCTTTATTGTTTGTTTTTATTATTTGGCTCACAACAACGGTCTCAATTTTGAAAATGTTATTGCAAACCATGTTTGAATTTTTCAGTTAAAGATGATGGATTAAATTGATTATCCATTTCTATCGCCAATTTAAAATGATCATTTCTCACCTTAGTAAAATCTGATAACAGCAGTCATTTAAGTCATTTAAAGTATATCATGTAATAGAATACATAAAACAATTTTTTACAATCAATATTATCCGGTGAAAAATTACATTTTTTATAGGACAAAAATGCATAATATTGCATGTTCTTCAATTAATACTGGAATTAAAAAGGTTGAAAGTTAAATTGATTGCGATATTAAAAAAAGATGTACGACTGAAAATCCGAATAAGGAGAGATGTGTATTATGTTACGATCCAGATTTTTATGTTTTTTGTTTCCCTTTTTTGATGACCCATATTTTCCTAAAAGGCTGGCCAATGATATCGCGTTATTGGCTTGGAACGCGGTAACTGAACAAGGAGTTCCATATTTTTTATTGATCAAACCATTAACATCCAATCAACTGTAAATCTGACTTGTCTCGGCATTACGTAATAAAGACGTCAGGCTCCTTTAAAAGCGTTAGCTGATTTCGTAATCTACTGCCCTAAAGAGTGTTTTATCTACGCATGCATCATCTCAACGGAAGTTCTATTTGGCAATGGGTAGGAGCGATGAAATTTTTTCCCTTTTTAACGGAAGAGGCGAAAATGACACGAATCTCTAGCTTTCCTTTACAGATGCAATCGGTTTGGCATTTTATCATGAGTGTTTTGTGTTTATGTTAAAAATGGAAATGTGGCCTATAGTTTTAGACACAATCACATCTGGATTGCCATTATTTATATCTGCTCTTATAATTCTAATATTTTTCATTTATTATTGAGTGAAATAAACGTTTACATTATACTTTATTGTACATAAATGGAGGTCAACAAGTTTTTACTCAACACATCGATGAAATTCATGTTTAACACACAAAACAAGAAAATAAGGACTGAAATAAATCGCTAAGCATTCTTCAATGTTATAAGCGCGGAGTACATTTTTAATGAGAGTACAGAATATACTTACACTCATACTTGTTTATAATACTTTCAACATGAGAAGCATGATCTTTCAAATGGAATATTCTCCTCCATTGATGGATTTCAAATCAAAATCAATTCCGAATGATTTTATATGCTGAAGTTCGTTCTAATGCTTTCGTGGTGTTGTTGACTTGAAGGCGTCTTCTTTACCTGAAGGCGCCGACAGGAAGGTCGGCGAAACTGTTGTTAGTTCTCCAATTGACCAATGTGGTGACCATCCGGAAATGTGAAGCCTTCAAATTTTGTATGCTTCTTGGAATCATTTTTGATTGCGGCATTTATCATAACTATTGTATATCCTATATATATTATTTTGTAGTGTAGCTGCGTCTGTGCGTCACACCTGTGTGAAAGAGGAATAAGTTAGAATATGAAACTTAGCAGATATGTAGATATCTACGTGAGAGCATAAGGAAAAATCTGAAAATCTTTAAGTGTGAAATAGTTATGCAGTAATTAATTTTCCAAAATAAAAAGTTTCTCGTGAGCTGTACATTGCGTCGCCGTTTATATCCATATTATTGCTTTATTAAATTAGAACAAACTTTAGACATGGAAAGTTTTACAGCCGATAAAGCGAAGTATATTTTTCGCAAAGAGAGAATAGGAATCCATGCCGAATTAGCGTAAAGATTCGTTTAATGCCAGAATAAGAGCGAGGTTTTCAATATTTTAGCTCTGAGAAATTTTGATACAATGGAAACTAGCTTTTAATTGGTGCAATGACTTTAATTGGTGTATTGCTTTTGCATGGTGTAATACTTTTAATTTGGAAATGGAAAGAGGGGATGATAGATAAAGAGAATGAGAGAATTTACAAATAGCATTTTATTCTATGAAATGGAAAAACGAGAAGAAAGATGGAAAGCTGTTTTATTGTGATTTCATAACATGATTCGATTATTTTAATATGAGAGAAAAACCATAAGTTTTCTTTAATTTTATTTATTAAAAAGTAAACATTACATGTAAAGTTACTATTTTTAGTACTTTTTTCTACATACGCCCAGTCTCCGACTAACACGATAGATGCGTTCATGAAAAATTTCGTAAGGTGAAATTATGTTAGTTGGACACGAATTTCTCATAAGAAATAATGTAAACAGGGGGGGATGCGTTCCAGCATCCTAACCTGATTGACATATTTTTAATTTTATTCCTTTATTATGAATATACTTTTGTTAATGCTTTGTGTTTTTTTTATTTGTTTATGTATATTACATACTACATGTAAGTAGCTCATTTTTACAGAAAAGAAACGATGATAACGCGGATAGTTCGTATCATTGCTTTGTTAAAATCTGTTTGACGCACGATATCACGTATTTGTTCATTGTTCTCATAGCGCTTAAGTAAATCTGATTTTTGCTCAAGCGATGTAACTTTTCTCGGTTTCTTACTCCCACCACCAATAAAATTTGAACCATAAACTCCAGCGTATTTTTAGATGTAGATGACCGCCCTTTTGAATCAGTTGTTCAACTGTTCACTATTTATTTAGCAGACGTCATTTAGAAGATTTGTAAAATGATAATTTTAATCAACAAATAACTAAGAATTAAACATTTTTGTTTTAATATATGAAATAATTTTTCAAAAGACAACAACATACGATCTATAGAAAATTACAAAAATGGTCAAAGGAAATTTTAAAGCCATTCAAGAATGGTATTTTTCTACACTGCAGCTTAAAAACCATTCAATTCCTCGTCTTCTGCATCAGACTAGAAATAGTCAAATTCATTCTCTGGATCAGATGTTACGATAATGGCCTTATTGTCATCCGCAATTAATGAAGAGCAGGGCTAAAGTTTGTTTCCGCTTTCTAGACCTTTTCACGATCGTAGAGAAGTCGTGGAGAAATCGCGTGAAACCGAACGATCAGTCGTGTTAATCGAAAACTCTAAAAATCGTGTTAAACTGCAATCGTGTTGGTAAAATTCGTGTTAGTTGGGGATTGGGTGTATCTCCTTTCACCGTTATATCTAAATGGCATACAGCATTGCAACGGGTAGACTAGTTAATGATTTTTCTCCGAATGATGAAAAGGTTAAGATATTCCATTTTATTTTGCCTGATTGAATTTTTCTCTTTTCAATTTCTCCCGTAATGATTCTTACTTTTAGTTTCACTCAATCCTAAATTTGTCGTGGATCCCAAATTGTATTTAAGTCTTTCTCCTAACTAGTCCGATTCTCCCTATCTAATACCTTCATGTATTTCCGAGATATTAGACTAGACTTTTTTCTATTAATATTAATAATATTTATTTTATAAGTTAATTCTCATCTAGTTAGTTAGGTCACTCTCGTGTTGTTAATCTTTTTGATACATTGTTAGTAAATTTAGGTTTAAAATTTATCTTTTCCCATATTCTGCCTTATCTTTGAGAATATTCTTCTCTTTACTCTGTAACTTTATCTCCCACATTGTGTGAATGTTAATTATGTACTCCAAAAATTCTTGGGTACGTTGTTGTTTACATAAAAAAATTTTCATTTCATGATAGAAAGGAATGAGCTTTTAAATTTTTTTTAACGAGTTTGAGTTGTTATTTATCAACAAGTTTTAATCGTTTCCCAAAAGAATGAGCCTGGTACGCACACTTTACTAATATAAACAAATTTAACATTTACTGAAAATTTAAACTTGAAATCTACTTGTAATAACTGTCGTAAACATCATAAGTTTGTTTTTTCATCCTCTATCCTTTGCTCTTTTTTACAGTTTATCTACTCTTACTTGTATACTTTACCAGAGCCTGGATGGTAAGCTTTTACAGCAATTTCCACCTCATTAATAATTCATTCAATCACACTTCCATACATTTCTACACCCCCTCAGATTTCAACAATTACTTTATCGATGCCATTCTCCCCACTTTCGTTTGTTTTCGCCTCCTCCTTTTTCGTTTAAAAAATAAAATCCCTTCCCCAAATTCCTCTCGGTTCTGTTAGAGGACTCTCTCGAGTCATTTACTCGCATTAGAGGCTTTTCGGGCTTCTTTAAACCTGCCTTCTTTCCAATTTTCTCTCCTATTCTCCTCTCTTCCCATTCTCCAAACCTCCCTCATTTTCTCAGCGGAATCTCACATCACATCCCCGCGTTCATATCCTTCCCTTTCCCGATCGCTCCTCCTTCACGCAACGATCCTCCTCCTCTCCTCCCCAATCTCCCTCAAAACACGCGCGCCCGCACGTACGGCGTAGACCATTGTGATAAGCCCTCTCGGATCCTCCGAATTCGTCTGACGCCCGTTTCTACTCTTTTGTCGCCGTTCAACTCGATAGCTTCTCACACGATGGGACCGACCTTCTCTGCCTCATCCTATTTTCTTCTCATATCTTCCCCTCTCTTTTATTCTTTCTCTTTCTTTCCATGCTCTCGTTCTATTTCTAGCCCCGTTTTCCACGGCCAACTCTTTTACTCGCACTTCTGTACCTTCTTGTTTTGCTCTTGTCATGCTTTTCACGCCCTACCCTAACCATCCCTCTTCACTCTCACTCGCTTGTCTCTGGAAACTTTAAATTATTCTGTCTGGTTAAAGGGTTTTTGATGATTTATTTTCTCCGAACGAGGAGATTATTGTTTGATTTTTTAGTTGTATTATTTAGAGATTTGTGAGGATAGGATTTCCTGTTTGTTTTTAGGATATGAAAATACGATGAGATATTTGAGGCCTAAAATGTGTTAGCGCAACGTTTCAGATTCAAAGAAGCTCGAAGTTTTCATTATCTAACGTTATGGTAAATGTCACTATGGCATTTTTTGATACGATAATGAATTATTTAGATACGAGCGGAATTACCCGTTGAACATCAACGGGACTTTGTAGTGTGATTAAAATATAACTTCTGAGGTGTGTGTGTAAAAACTTATTTATATATATATATATATATATAGTAAATGTAATTGTTTGATTAATTAATAAATTCCAGACAATAATTTGAATTCTCTCAGAAAATGAAGCGCTTGAAATTTATTACATTCTGCCATCAATATACGACTTGATTTGTCACTCTTTGGCTCCGTTATTCTTCCTCTTCGTATGTTTACTGAATAATAATATTATTCAATCATTAACGTTGCAATCTATTACGTTTGACATTGCGCGAAGCAAATTACACAATTCTTTCGTCTATTTGAAGGCTTAATAGAGGCTAATTTATCGGAGGCGACAATGAGGTTTGCCTTGGCAACACCCGGAAAGAGTACGAAAAAGCCATAAAATTTCGAAAAGAAATGCATGTTTCTGACAAATTCTTCCGTTGTAACATCTAAAAATTGCAATAATAAGATATTTTATAGCTTTAGCCGTCGAATAAAACAAAAATGGAGAAATTTGGTTTATATTTACATATTTTTATGAATGAAGGAAATAAACCCTGCACCATGAAAATCTAAAATCCTGTGTAAACTTGTGGGAAAATATAATTGTCTCCCGGAGTCGAATCCGGGACTTTTTTGGGGATGTTTGATTTTTTCTAGAGACCACCTCATGGGGGTTTAACGATTGTTGAAGTTTCAACTCTTAATTCCATTGGGAAATGTCCAAAAATACCGGAACAGACAGACAGACGGACATACAGACGGACACTTGAGAATTATTATATAAGGATAATGTTTTTGGTTCTCCAATATTTTACTATTTGTGGACCGATTCGAAGCGTATTTGAAAATCGACGACAGGAAAATAAATTTCCGTTCTTTTAGGCGTTCGTTGATTCAAGACTCGAACTCCTAAGTAATTTTAAAATTCAAATGATTAACGTGCTACACTCGTCCACGTGTTAACCATATGGAGAAAATAAACGCTTTTGGAATCGAAACCATGACTTTAATGTGGACGGCGTGCAGCTTAAAAATTAATAGTGGAATAATTCCTGAAAGTTTGATCGTAAAAGAATGAAAAATTTTCTGAGCTATAAGCGGTTTTATCATTCTCCCATTTAACTCCGTGTAGCATTTCAATACACATAGGTACACATTCATGATATTTAAATGAGTTGTAATGTCAACTACAAAATAAAGATCAGAAAGTAATTCTTTGTCAGTCTTCGCGCTGGTAATTTACCTTTATCTTCCAAGAATTGTAGAACACATTAAATTAAAAAAAAACGCAGCTTTCCTTTGGAAAGCCATCGCGCATTACAGAGAATAATTAGTTCTCCATATTCTTCCTCCAAGAATTTACGATAATCTTTGAATAATTGATGAAAAAAACCTCGGGCACTAATTTTAATTGCATTTTACTTCTGTATCCATAACGTCACCGAGATGTGAGGTTTTTCATGTAATGATTCATGATGTAAACTTATGGGAAAATATAATTGTCTCCCGGAGTCGAATCCGGGACCTTTTTCGGGATGTTTGATTTTTTCTTTTGACCACCTCATGGGGTGGACTTGAGAAGGGAACATTTTAAATATTTCTCTAGGAACGCGACCATACCGGAATATTTTCCAACCTTAGCAGTTGCAAACTGCTTAGCTTTTTCCAGTCCAAGCTGCAATTTTCTGTACACAATTTTAAATTTTCAAAAGAATCTGCACCCTTTGTTTTACTTTGAATCGTTTCAAGACCAATGGGTTCTTCGATAACATTGAAAGTTTCGCCAGTTGTTCTCATAAATATGCATAACTGGGCAATTCATAAATATAAACTGATTCATCAAATGCAAGCAAAAAAAAAAATAAGAACACGATGGTGCACACATTTTATGTTAATTATCAGTCACGTGCTCTTTAGTGGCCCATGAAATAGTTGTTCGTGACGATATCGTTGTTTTTTGTTGTCGAGGCGTTCGCACTGTTTTCAAAGTCAGCTTTATTTCTTCACCATCAGAAAATGTTTCTTTGCAATCAGTAGTGCAATTTCATATGCCATATGTTGAGCTCCGGCTGTGGAGTTTACATTGTCACGATGAAGCGATTTTAGTATACTCATGTGAACCATGGTCTTCTACTGTTCGTTTATTTCTCAATTTGTACTTCCGAATACTGCCACCACAAAATATTTTCCTGGCGAGATGAGTATGATACAGAATAATTTCAAAATTGAACATTGCGAGTTTTGTGCTCAATGTTATTTTTTTCCAATATCGTAGGCCAGGGATCGGCTACCTACGACCCGCGGGCCGCATGCGGCCCCCGAGAGCGTTTTATGCGATCCGCGAAGCTCGGATGAGAAAGTGATAGGCAAAATTTAACGGAAAACTTCATATTTTTTTAATGAAACTATCACCTTTAGATTTACCGGCATTAGTGTCAAATGTAGTTCTGAAACATTTCAGGACATCAAGATGGGAAATTACAAAGTTATTGAATAAATTCAAACAAAATACTGTCTCACATAACGTAATATTAGCTTAGTGACTGCAGTGTTGATGTCCTTCCAAAAACATCATTTCTTGAATTTTTTATGTAGAAAATTTAATGAAATGTGAAAGAATAGGAATATATACAATGAAGGGAAAAGCACAAAATTTCCTCGATTTCATCCAGACAGGCCAATGTCATCTTAGGCGATTATTATTCTCCATACCGACCACGAAACACTTTTTTCCTCCCAAACTTCTCTTGAAAAGGGAAGTGCTCTTATATATATCGAGGTACCGAGATTATTACTGAGTCACAAATACTTCGTTTATTATGTGTGCAGTTCTTTGGACCCGTTATTCTAAAATAATGGTTGCATGCATAACAAATAAATTTCCTCTAGGATATGTATGTTTTTTAGCGTCCTCGAACTCCGCGAGGCATGACCAATTTCTTCCGATCCGCTTCTGTTGCCACGCTGAATAATACTCGAGTTCACACATTCTCGCCGTTCGAGAGGCTGTTTTATTTGAAGACTTTGAAGCACTGCTCCGCGATTTTGAAAACCCTTCTCCTATGATCATTCCAGTGCGAAATCATACGGAAACATACTTGTTTTTATTTTGCGATAACACCGAGAATATAAACTATCGTAATGCCCGTTCGCGTCGTTACGTTTTGCCGATAAAGATAAAACTCCTATCCTTTCTTGCCGTCTAAGTGGTGTTTCATACGAATTTAAATGGATACTTTTTATACAAATCGAAAAGGGAAGGAAATAAGTAACTAGTCAATGTCGGTATAAGGGCACGATTTCAGAAATTTACGCGGACGTTTCCGTTAGTGCATTTTTCAATGGTTGTCGGAGATTGGAGCGTTTAAATTGAATCTGAAATTTATATATCTCAGTATATTCCTCAGTCGGGTGTAGCATTATGTCTTATTTACAATTGGGAAGATTACATGCAACTATGAATATCCATATTTTATCATTCATGATAGAAATGAGTGCTAGAATAAATAAAAAAATGTAGCGATGAAAGCCGGTGTTTTCATTATAAACTGAGGACTTAAATGAATTGTATCAATATATCATTGGCGTTTTAGAGTATGCTATTTTGCGTACGATAAATTTAAACCATGGCAATTTAAATCCAAGAATATAACGGTCACAATATTAATAATTTCAGATGTAAAATTTTGTGATGACGCTATATTATTTATTTATTCGGCGTGATAAAATATTTGAAGAGCTATTTCATCTGAATATTTCAGTTTTTTAAAAGATAAAATTAATTTTAGTTTAATGTAATTATTTCATTAAAGTTTTTGTCTGTTTTACTTTGAATTGTGTATTAGAGAGATGTTCTTGTCAAAATATCCATTTTGCATCAAATGAGAAAAATCGTTTGATTCAAGAAATAAAATCTTAAATCCCTGGCGTAAAATAAAAATGTGCAATTCAAGTACTCTTTGGCATTTATTTCCATTTTGTTTGGCTAGTTAAGACGAAAAACAAGATTTTTATTATGGATCCTTCTCCCGATATTCGGACGTAGGCTTTGATTAGTCGCGCGGTTCTTCTCTTAACTCATGAGCTGTGTCATTTTATGGGCATTTAATGCACTTTCTCAAATGGAGAAACATCAGACATTAAACGTATTGATTAAATAAATCAGGATCACAACATCTTTGCTTCAATAGCAAAACGTTTAGATATAATAATATGAATTGCAATTTAGAGCGTTCCGACACGACAATCTACACACTAAGCAAACTAAATCTCTGGTCACTGGAGAAAGCTCGGCTTGAGTCCTTTTAAGAACTAGTATATCATAATAGAATAAATTTTCAATTATTGTGTTGTTATCGTGCCTTTTTTGAAGTGCAGAAGTTTACTTTCGTTGTTTTTGCGTGAAAATAGGCAGGCATTCACCTTATAAAATATTCCTCTCTCAGGTGGAAATGGTATTGCTCTTACCTCATTAAGGGTTAAAAATAGCTTCCAAATGTTATTTTCTCTCTAAAAATCTCTATAACTTTATCTTAGCTAATTGTCTACCAGCATTGTACTTGAATGGCTACCGCAATGACTCAACGACGAATGAGAGAGCGCTCTTGCTCAAACCATTCCGTCGAGTTCTGTTGAGATCCAAAGGGGTGAGTAGAGGTTAGAAGGTCGAGAGAGATGCGATGGAAGCGAGTTCAGGCTATCGCCGCGAGGGGTCGCGCGGAATGGTTTCCGGCCTTCCTTTTAGGGAGCGCTGGGGCGTCGAAGAAGGAAAGAAGCGGCGTTATTGATGTTGGTCAGTGTAGAGGCTCCGAACGGCCAAATTGAAGTAAAGGTTTCCAAGCTGGATATAGTAAGGACGAAGGGAGGGTTGTGGAAGGGAGAGGGGAGGGAGGGTTCCTGGAGAGGAGAAAGACTTGAATAGGCGGCTGGTTGAGGGGAAGGTCTCCTTTTATTCGCATGGAGGCGTATTTCATGCCCAAACTTGTTCCCCGGGACGTCTTTTATATATATGTATGTATGTATGTGTGTGTATATATATATGTATACCCTTTCGTCTACCCTCCGCTCTTTCTTCCTCTCTCTATAATAAAGACGATTATATATCTATCTATCTATCTATCTCTTCTTTCCCTATTTACTTAAAAAGTAGCCCTCTACCAGACTCCTCCGTCCCCACTCCCTCACCATTTCTTGTGCGTGCCACTCATCTTCTACTTTTTCGTTCTCTTTAGCATATATCCTTCGCCCTATTCATTTTTTGTCTGAAATTTAATTTCTTATCGCTGCGTATACTTTTCCGTCTATTTTTCTCCCAGTTCCTCTTCTTACTCTCGGCGTCTCCGTTTTCTCCTCGCCTTTATTCCACTTCATTCCTCCTTCCTATCTGTCCTTTCACTATCTTTATCTCTCCCTCTTGTTTCCTAATCTCCCTATTCATTCCGTTCTCTCCCTCTTATCTCTCTCCACTCTCCCGCTTAATATAATTTGACACGAACTTCGTGTTTTATCTCTCGCATAAATTTCATGGAAGAGGTTTCTCATACACTTACATATACAAAACACATTTATTTATTTGTATGTGTATTTGCGTGTATGACCATTTCTCCCTCAGATTCTTCTCGCTTTCTTTTTCCCTTCCTCCCAAAAGTCCAAAAAGATATTTTCATTCTTTGGTGTTTTGAGACTTATGTTGGAGGCAGAAGGTGGTGGAGAAAAGGGTTATTCCTGAGGAAGAATGCATTTTTGTCGCTGGAATTTGTCGAGGATAGTCCGAAAGAGCGGTGCGGAGGGAGATTCAATATATATATGTATATATTGAGAGCGTATATGCAATATTCCTCGCTTTTTTGCGATGGATGTTCTCCGCGAAAGATGGGATGTTGTGAGAGTGTGGAAGTAATGTTACTCGAGGCAAGAGGAGGAAGAAATTCTGAATAATAGGAAAACATTCTACCTTGTATTGAATCTGGGTCTACAACTTGCTGGGCGGATATTCTACCATTCAACTTGCTTCTGTTTAAGAATGGAGTATTTCTAACGTTGTCAAGCTATCAACGCTATTATCAACTTTCTGCAATAACTGTCCTCCATGAGGAACGCTCAATGAAATCACAGTTACATCCCAAATTTTAGCTGGCCCGTTAAACACAAAGGATTAAACACAGCAGGGTTAGTCTGCCTAAGTATTTCAATGCTAGAATTTCCGCCTAGCAAGTGGGAGACCGGGTTTAATTCCCGGTCAAGGCAGAATTTTTCTCCTACTTGCCTGCATTTTCTTTAGTTTAGCATATGCCATAGAATTTAACATCAACACTTTCCTTTGTGGTTATCGAGAGGAAGAAGATAGAGAGAAGACGGGAAGGAGAGATTATTTCTTTTTTCAGCGGGTCAAGAAGTTGGATGTTTTGGACGAGAGGAGAGGGATACGGAAGGTTGGACGGGTTAGTAGGGAAATGGGTAAATAGTAGAGTAAGGTTTGGGTTTGCGGACAAGAGTTAGGGAGTGTGAAGTGCGAGGAGGGTAGACCATGGAGAGCAAACCTTGGTCTTTCTTGAACGGGGAAACTCTGAATGGATCGGTCGTTGGAGTTTTGTGTTTCGGAGTGGAATAGGAAGAAGGGGTTGGTTGCGGTTCTCTCTCTCTCTGTCGAGGAAAATGGTACGGAAACAGAGGCAGAGAGAGAGAGAGAGAGAGAAGGAAACGAAGGAGGCTTGCACTAAGATGTGTGGGAGGGGGCGGATCGTTGAGTTGGGGCGAAGGAGGCGGTCGGAGAGAAAGGTCTTGAAATGTGGAGGCTAGTCGGTGAAATACAATTACAGTTCGAGGGGACGGAGACTCGAGGGTAATTGGGGAGGAAGGAGCGAGCAGGTTGGAGGGTTGGTCTCTCTTTAAAGTACGGAGGAAAGTTAGGGAGAGAGAGATGGAGGGAGTATTGCCTATGGTCGCGTGCTTCGATTTCCCTGCGTATGACGGCTTTCCTAAGATGACTTATTAATCGCATTACCACGGACTCCGTCGTGAGCGCAATGAAATAGTAGGGTTTTACGCCCCAGTGCGGTGATTGGGACTTATGTTATTAGGCTAGGACCTGAATGCTGTTATAATTGTACGTTGTTTAATCTTTTTCTTGGTATTTTATGATAAAGTTTTATTTTGATATATATTTTATAAAATTTTATTGGTCATAACATAGTTTTGTATTTTTAAACACCATCAATTTTTGGTCCTGGTAGATATTTAACTAAATAAGTAAGCATAAAATATCAATCCGTTTATTATTATTACTAGCGTAATTTCCCGTTGAAATTCAACGGGAAAATTGGAACTTAATATATTCAACTATATTGGAAGGAAGTGAGCTAAATCTAAAGCATTATTATATTTGTTAATATTAAAATGTAGTCAGTTTTTAACTAGGTTAACAACATCTTTAACGTTTTAATCCGAAAAAATAGCTATTATGGACTCATCAACATTTTGATTTTCTGTATGAACATCAATGCTATTGATCGCCAAGGGAACGTTTCAATAAAAATGCAAAATTTTGACAAATTTTCGAACATTTTAGCTTAATGTGAGCGAATTTGATTCGAAAACAAAAATCAACGA
The DNA here is from genome assembly GCA_028673005.1 of Tanypteryx hageni. Taxonomy (NCBI): domain Eukaryota; kingdom Metazoa; phylum Arthropoda; class Insecta; order Odonata; family Petaluridae; genus Tanypteryx; species Tanypteryx hageni. The sequence continues at coordinate 90,437,359 of CM054116.1, read as the reverse complement.
TAAGAATCTTTATGTAATTTTCTTTAAAATGGTTCTTGTCCGAAGATCGTGCGTCAATGACTTCTAATTTAATTTTGGAAAATAAAATAAGTCTGCAAGTGTGAAAGAGGTATATTTAAGATCCCTCTTATGGGAAATCCCATATAGCGTTCCAACCAACAAACCAACCAACAGATTAAGGCTTTTATTAATAGTATAATATGAAATAAATATGTTAATATTTATAAGAAACTATTTTTGCATAAGAGAACTTTGCTGTTTGTGCACTTGAAGCGCGGGTGTTACTGTATTTTACTGAATACATACAGTTCACTCTGTCATCCTTGTTTTAGTGAACTCAGGCTAGTGTCCTTATTTCATTACCTTGATAATCAGATAAAAGTTACGACGATCAATTATCTCTTCTTTTAGAAGATGAGGTACATTAATTATACAATAAGAAGATTTATTCCTCGTAATTCCATATCGTTAGAAAATGTAAGCCTCTCCAGTTTTAACCTTAGTGAGCCACAGGAATAAATGTTTGGTTTATAAAATAGCCCTATGATATGGCAAAGTTTTCTACCACAGTACCTTTCATACTAATTAAAAATATTTCCAATTTATCTGTGTATCTCTGATTCATGTCTCGATTGTAAACATATCCTGAAATATACATCTGCACCACAATTAGTCTAATTACTTTATCGGGTTCATGGATTTTTACGGATTTGTAAAACTTCAACTTTGGAATAAAACCATTCTTTTATCGATTCGTAGGATAAACTAAAGAATGGGCCTTTATTATCGTGACGCGAGAGCTATTTATCTAGCATCAAACACCACAAATGTTGCCATAAATATAAGACAACCATTCTCTTTGTTTATAACAAATATGAGGATGCCTTCCTCTATTCAATTGCCGTCATTATGAGTGAAAGAATCTTACTAATGGTTTTCATATGACGAGTGTCTTTCGTTATCAGTTGCTTCATTCGACCTCTTAGGTTCAAATACGTACGCGGTCGACACGGCTCGGCTTCGCTGACCCACCTTCCATACTGCACACTTGAAACTAGCCTCTGACGTCCTGCATTTTTTATCCGACACGTTCCGACTTCATATACCCGAGTCATGGTCAAATTGGTTAATTTTCAGCCAAAAATATTAATAATAATTTTACCTCGTGTTATATACCATCACCTTAACGTCAGTCGAGTGGTCACAAGTTATGATTCAGAAGTAGCAGACCGTAAATTTTCCGTCCTCCTTCCATGGTTTCTACTCTCGCATTATTCACCTAACGACTGTTAAAGAAACAACTCTTGACGCCTCCTGATTGGCGTAATTTGTCTGTTGCTTTACAAAGTTGCACTTGGGACCTTGTCGTGGCCGTTAGCCTTGCGAAAGCAGCCTACGGGTTAGGAAGAGAGGTGGGTGTTGTTTTACAGCGTAAGAAAATAAATGGCATTTGTCATGCTGTTTAAAAATTACGTTACTTTTGTTAAAATGTTAGGGTAAATAGAATATAAACGCATTAATTTACGATTTTATCGTGTTGGTTATTTGTATGCGCGTAGTTGGGGTGAAATGATTGTTGTCTTTAGGGCACATTTAGGCACCACTGTTATTTATTTAGGTATAATAATTTTATTGGTATTGTTAGTTGTTCTAAATATGTTTGAATACAATTTCTTTTTAAGATTGAAGCTTTTACGTGGCAGTTTTGAGTAAATAAACTTCTCTCCACATTACAGGTGCGACCCGAGTGTAATGCTCTGTTTTCTTGTGATACTTCTAAGGTTGTTAATTCATCAGATCTGAAAGCATCTGCTGAAGTGATGTGGTCATTCTTCATGTTGGTGAAGTGCTTTTTGGCGTGTGTTACAAGAGGAGTTTTCATCGTCGGTCGAAGAGCGATGTTTCTCCACCGCAGCAAAAGGTAGGGAGATGTCTGATTTAGGGAGTTTTTGCCATCCTGTTTCCCTTTCTATCTGCCTTCTGCTTAGTTGTCAGTCTGGGTATCCTATCGAATTGTTTGTCAGGGCTCTCACAGAGTGCGGCGAAGAAATAACAAAGGAATCATCTTGTCACCTATACAATCGCTACCCTCATTTTACTTTTAGTTTAGTAATAGTTTTGAATTGGCGGTGCTCTCTGATACTCTCATAAAATTATTTGCCAAATACTGATCGGTAACTTCGTTAGCTGACTGCTTTATATCTTATCAAAGCGATAAAAACGAGGAAAAACGAATTCACCGAGCTAATTTCGCACCCCGCGTCGCAATCCTCATCATCCTCAGGTCTCGAGTTTTGCGTAACGAGAAACTTTAGGCGCATAAGGGAATAATGTTGCATGTTAATGAAAGCCTTCCGTGGAAAGAATCCGCGGAATTTTGCTGCCAAGCAATACGTTGAAGTGTAGTTGGATTTTGTTCTGTTCTAAGCCAACCTCCACATCTTTTCCCATTCCTCCTACCGTGACATAGACCCTAGCGCCTTTCTCCTCTTTCCTCTTCACACTTCCTTCTCACGAGCCCTCCCCTCCTCTCTTTCCTTTCTCACATTCAGTTATGAAACTCAATTTAACTCTTACCAACCGATACTCTAAAGAATTCTTGCAGGCCGTCAAGGAAACTCTTTGCGTGTCACATATTCTATGTCATTCAGCACTAGAGAGAGACGTTGAAGGTTTTCCGTACACCTTAGAGGGAAGACGGAATGCAAAACCATTTATGGTGCGTTCTCCAAGGGAAAAGCGTCAACTAGAATCGATCTGGCAGTCGTCTTCATAGGTACCAGTTTCTTTGCCGCCCAGGGAATTTAGATGAAACTTGATTTTCGAAACGTTTGCAAGGCGAAACAGCGTAAAAGGATCATATCACTCAATCAAAAAATGTACTGGAAACGAATAGAGTTTTTGCTTTAACTCATATATTATTCTTTCGATAGTTTTTCCCTCTAAACATATGATTATATTATAAATGAACGTGAATATATGTACATTGAATACTGTTTTGTCGCAAATTTACATCAAGGAATTTTTTTAGCATGGAAATTCTCTGTAATCTCTCCTTTTTTGTTTAATATAATGGTTTTTCCAATATAATTTTTTATCGAATTTGCCATTATAGAGGAAATCGATGCCATATAATTTGAACCCATAGGGATAAAAACATCAAAGACTAAAAATTCCGCATTAAGTGACATAAATAAAAGGTCCTACGTATTAGCGTGCGGAGGTAAGAATTATTTTCACGGAAAGATTAATTATTATGATCAGTCTTTTAGGAATTAACACTGTAGACGTTGCGAATGTTGGTAAAGGATAAAAACGTCAAAAACCTGAGCCGTCTGTGGCGATCGAAACTAATACCTCACGATCATAATTATTATGTTCTAAATGTATAAGCCAGGTATTATTTATATAATGCTTGAATATGAGAAATACAGTCATTGCAATTTCCAAATTAATATTCTGATTCAATATTACTAAAGATAAATACTTAGAGATGGATAAATAAAAATTGCATTGAACTTTTGGTAATGGCCAATTTAATGCCCATTTTTGAGCATTTTAATTTAGTTACTCATGTACATACAAAGGTGAAATATTAATGCTTATGAATGTATGTATTTATTTTCACAGAGAATATTTAATTTTACCGCGTTCTTTACCCGAGAATAAAAACTAAGTGTATATCCATGGTGAAATATTCATCGACTGATTGCCAGTCAAACATGAAGTAATGAGTAATGGGTAAATGTATTATTGCAATAGTTCATTTTTCAATCGTATTTATTATTTTTTCTAATAACACGGAATTTTTTTATTGGGATCTAAGGAATCAATCAATGGTTAGATATTTATTGCCCTTTGACGGAAATATATTTTTCGTTTGAGTAAAATTTTGGTTTAACTTTGTTTTACGATTTTTCTAAGAAAGTCACATGAGTTGGAGAATGTTCTTACTTTGTAAACACCCCATTTATAGAAAATCATAGGTTTTTCTTGTTTTAATCGTCTTCGTTAGATTCCGAGACAGATTTTTGAGGAGTGAGAAATAATTTCAAGTTATGTGCAAAAAAACTTGACTCATTAAAATACGAATTCGATTTGATGATCTTGATTTTTCAGTCATTCGTATTTCGGCGGGGAACAGATTTTTGTGTGCGTTTCTGTCTTATTTTACATTTTTCCTCGCAGGAAAAGTGAAATCGCTTGATGAAATCGTAAATAAATCGAGGGTAGTCGAAATATTGACTGTGATACGAAATACAAACAAACGTAGATTTGATCGGCGAGATGTGATGGATTATCTCTCTAACATTAACAGAAACCGGATCGTGGGAGACCACTTCCCATAAAATATTCTGAGAAATTCACGTCATTACTTTTCTTCCATTTAAAATCCATTTTCGATTTGATATTCATGTCATCTAAGCAACGGTGTGACACTGGAGATAGCTTGATGGGAGGATGATATTTCATTTCGCGGGAAGTCGGTCGCCGGAAAATATTTTCACTGCCAGATTAAAACGATAAAGATGAAATATTTTTATTTTAATCACCAAGAAACTTAAGCTCGATAAAGCCCTGACAATGATTTAAAATATTTTAAATTAGATTTTAGAACTACGAAATGTTACCTGATATATATTATATACATAATATCCTTATTCTGTTCGTCCGTCTGACCGTCCGTCCGTTGGTTAGCTGGAACACTATACAAATCCCCATAAGAGAACACTTAAAATCCCTTTTTTCACTTGCAGGATTTTTTAATTTAAGAAAATTAAATTAGAAGTAATCGACAGTAACCATTTTAAAGAAAAATAAACACCTATATTCTTATTGTGGATTTTTGCCTTCGGTTCGAAATCGCACGTTATACGCTTAAATTACATTTATTGGAAAATTTTAAGCTTTTTAAAGATATGTTGCCTTGCCGACCGTGTCATTGTTAAACCTTGAGATTGTATTGTCGTCCATCTTATTAATATTTTAGTGTGTGTGTATGTATGTATGTATGTATGTTCTTTATACGTTTTCACACCGTTGAAGCTATCAAATTCAAAGGTTTCATGGGTCATCGTATGGACCAAAGAAAGAACTTGGTCTAGGTTTGCAGACTGTGGGTTCTCTTATACCCCATGAGGTCAACAAAATACTATTTCCATAAGAATGCATGGGAAATGGTGTGGAGAAACCCCTAAATTCCATGCAGCTCTTCACTGATGTGGATATAAATATACCTAAATATTAACTTACGATCAAGGAAAATGGCATATTTTACGCACAAAAGACTGAATATTTTAATTCTGTTCGTGTTTTGTCGTATTACATGCTAAATCGCTCGAAATGTTTCTTTAGGCGCAAAATTTATCGGCTTATAGTACCATTTTCCAGGCGGCAACAAAGCTAAATTTTTTAATTGTTATCCTCTTCAAAGGGAGATAGCCACGTAAAGATTAATGCAAGGAAAATTCACGCCGTGGCGCGCCGTGGAGGAAGAATAGCCAACGCCAAGATAAAGGGTACAAATGGATTCATGCCTAAATATAGTCTATGAGGTGATTTTTAAGGAATATTAGAACATTGTTATCTTTTACCATTAACATTGAAAGATTTATCGCAACATAAATCGATACATCTACTTATATTTGTTCGGTAACCAAGATGTTGTTTATTGTTTACGTTTTCGCTAATAGTATTAACATAATCCACATAATTTTATTGCTGCTTTAAAGGCTTCGGTGCATCTATCCATGTGAATATTATGTAAGAGGTTAATGCGTAATTATATTAATGTTAAAACTTTACATTACAATACGCAATAAAAATCGTTTGCTACTTAAAAGAAAATTCTTTCCCGAGCGTAGCCGGTCTTTTCAGCTAGTATACTATATTCATAAGGAAAGCGTGCTTTAAATGCTTTAGTACTAGAGAGAAGGCGCCCGAATATTTTGTAATTAAAATCGTGTTTTTCAATAATTTCATTTCAGTTAACTTCACATTGAAATTTTTGATAATTCACTATTTTTATAGTTATTTTCATAGTTTTATTATAATTTACCGGAGTTATAAATTTTCAAATTTTATAATAGTAATACCAGCAAAACCTTTGAAATCTTAAATTACGAAAAGGATTTCCCACTAAAACATTATCTATCACTATCTTATCATTAGCTGTCTTTCCTGTCGAGAAAAAGTTTCGATTTGAATTGTTGAACACTTTAATTTAATTTTACAAATGACCTAAAACTGTGTATTTAAAAATCAGCAAAACAATTTATAATGTTTTAAATTACTTTCTGAAATAAATATTAAAGCAGTAAATATATCACGGTTTTAAGGGAAGTATTAATTACTTACCATTAAATAAATTAAAGAGGAACTCGTATTAACTTAGTCCATAATTTATCTTCAACAAACATAAAATTTTAGTGTTTGAAACATATTTTTTGAACTAAATTAAACTATGTTTTTGGAAAATTAATGAAGTTTCTTATTCTATTAATCTTTTTCCGCCTACCATTCGAAATCTCTCACATTAAACAGTTAAATCACATATTTTGGGATAATATCAGCTTTTAAACGGATTGTTGCCTTTCCGACCACGTCATTGTTAAACTTCGACAATCAGTTGTTGTCTCAACCCGCATACGTGTAATATATACGAGTGCATAGATTGCCTTAAATTATCGTAGGATTTTTCGCGAAAATACGTAATCCTAATGGGGCCGGGATTTAGTTTGGATTATTTTGCTTATCTAAACGACTATATAGATGTAGAGTAAGGGAGAGGGAGATGTGGGGAGGGAGATAGGGAAGAAGGGATATAGAATGGAAGAGTAAGGGATGTATAGAATTAGAAAAGGACGGGAGGAAAGAGATAATAATAATAATAATAAATCGACTTTATTTAAGGGCGATATTTAGACCATCTGGTCCATTCTTACATATAACCCTGTACATACTACGAACACAGACGACCATGCCCTCGGCGGGATTCGAACCCGCGACCTTGGTCTCCGTTGTCAGATACTCAAACCACTCGTCTACCAAGGCCGGAAGATAAAGACGGAAACGGAGAAAAAGCTATGGATTGTGACAGGAGGGAATGAGAGAGGGGGAGAAATGAGAGGCAGAGGGGGATTATTATCCATCATATGACGGGCAATACACTAATATATGTATGTTTGCTTTCATCCCTTTTCAAAAATTAGCCGAGAAAAATATCTTCGACTTTTGGGGTTTCGAATTGCTAACAATTACACCAAATCGTTCGTTAGTAACTTCGATGAAAGTTATCATACTATATATAAAAATAATTTAGTGTCTGAGGCGGTGTCCGGACATGTATAAGTATGTATCTATAACTCAAAAATTGCATAACGCAGAGACAAATGGAATGTATCGTTTTAACCGTAGTTACGGGTATAGAGTGGTAGGCTGATTTTTAAGCCTATTAATTGGACCAATTTTTTATTTAAAAAATATTTTCTAATTTCATTTTCCCCATTTAAAAACATGGAGATGAGTGTAGACTATTTTTCATTTGTACATTAAAATTGCTAAAAATTATCGTAAAAAGTCGAGACTTAAACTCAAGGACGAAGAAAATTATGAAGTTTCATTTTTCTATGGTGAAATTTCAAATAGTGATCGATTTTTCCAATATTTATCTTTAAATTAAAAAATCTCGAGTTGTTTGAATGAAAAAGTTTTCCTTTCCGTGGCGATCGATATTGCTGCCATATCGTAAGATGGCATAACAAACTATTTCTTCAGTTTTAAATATTGAAAGACCAGCAAGGGGAAGTAAGAAAGAGAGGGAGAGAGAACAGGAGGAATAAAGCGAGAGAGTGGGAGAGAGAATAGGAGGAAGAGAGAGAGAAAAGGAAGAATAGAGCGAGAGAGGAAGAGAGAGAATGGAAGGAAGGGAGAGAGAATAGGAGGAAGGGAGAGAGAATAGGAGGAATATAGGGAGAGAGAGGGAGACATTGCGAGGAAGGAAGCGAGAGAGGGAGAGAGAATAGGAAGAAGTGAGAGAGAGAGAGAGAGAGAATAGGAAGAAGCGAGAGAGGGAGGGAGGGAGGGAGGAAGAGGGAGGGAGAGGGAGGAAGGGAGAGGGAGAGAGAAGGAGATGGAGAATGGGAGGAAGGGAGAGAGAGAGGGAGAGAGAATGGGAGGAAGGGAGAAAGAGAGGGAGGGAGAAAATGTATTTATTTGTTGTAAGGTATTGAAACTATATGGCTTGTCACACTATAGACGTTTGACTATTCTTTTTCGCTTTGTCCTTCGTTTGTTATAACTGTTATAATTTTTGTTCATCTTCGTGGTTCTTTGTTTGTTCATATTTGTTTGTTCCTCGTTTTGCCTCTCTCCCGACTCTTGATGGTTCTTTTCTGTCCGTTCTTCGTTTATTATAATATTTTTTTGACGTTTCTCAAAATTTCCCGCAATAGAACTGCGGGCTTTCTACTAGTGTATTTAAATAATAAGCTACGTTTTCCCTCACGCTCGATCGAGAACTACTTGCGACTGGCTGTAATGCTCTTTTAACAAACATTCTGAGTAGGTAGAAGATTGAAATTTGGTAGGAATGTTTATCTCTTATAGTAAAAGCCATTTACGAAACGAAATAAAAAATACCCGGGTTCGACTCCAATATTTAATTTCTATTTCCCATAAGATAACACGTAAAAATAGATTTTTGGACTTACAGGCTTTTACTCTTTTGCAAATTAAAATTAGAAAGAATTGACCTATGATCTTCGGACCTAGCCGTTTTAAAGAAAAGTAAATTACGTTTCTTATTCTTATCGTTACGTTTCGCCTACGATTCGAAATCACTCAAGTTATACGTTGAAATCATATTCATTGGAAGATTTTAAGCTTTTTAACGGTTGCCTTGCCGACCGCGTCATTGTTAAACCTCGGGATTATATTGTCGTCTCAAGTCTTATACTATATGCGTAAGGAAAGCTTGCTTAATGTTTTAGTAGGTGAAAGAGGAGAGAGAGAATGAAAGAAAGAGAGACAGAGGGTGAGGAAGGGGAAGTTAGAGAGAAGGGGAGGGGAGGGACACAGAAGGAGGGAGAGATAGATAATGGTCTTGATTAGGCCGAGATTGATACTAGAGTCTATTTTTCCAGAGAAGGAAAGAGGAGAGCGAGGAAGAGAGTGAGGAAGAGAGAGAGATTAAGGGAGGGAAACAGAAGGAGGGAGAGGAGGACTGAGAGAGAGAGGGAGAAGGGGGATAGGAGAGAGGGGGAGGGAGACAGAGACGTCTACCGCGATCAAAAGAACATTTTGGGTGTACAGCGGGTGTGGCCTAATCCCTCACTCCACTTGCCACCCTCCCCTCTCGCCCTTCCTTATCGCACGGGCTATCGTTATCTGTTCTTTTCTAACTACACTGTTTGCGAATTATTCGCAAAACTTCGTCTAGGCAGCAACTGTAAATAGTGAGAACTGACAACCTAAGGAGGAGAAGGATGGGCTAGTAGTGCGGTGGGGGAAGTCAAGATGACCGAGGGAACTTCCCCTCCGTGCTCGGCCAAAATCCGCGCGTGTTCTTATGTTTGCGGCATACCTATAGATATTAGGGTGAGATTGAGACTAGGAAGTCTATTTTTTCAGAGAAAGAAAGAGGTGGAGAGTGCGGGAGAATGAGAGGGAGGAGGTTTGGGAGAGCGGAAAAGAGAAATGGAGGAAGAATAGGAAGAGCCTTAAATTTCATACTTCATCCACGCACACCCGTCATATTTGACGGGCAATTTCGCTTGTAAAATATATTTAGGTAAACATATAATGTAACCAAGGTATATAAACAATAACGTCCCGATCTCTGATTGGCTGGTCAGCCAACCAATAAAAAGCTGCCAAAAAGTTTTCCGACGATTACGGTAATATAACATAAGATTGATAATAACTAATTTTATATTATCGAATCAGGCGCTATTGCCAAATGGTTGGAATTCATAAAACTAAATATGGGTAACATAATTTTCAATGGATTCCTTTAAATGGTAATGCATCAAATATTTCGAACCGAATTTCTAATAAGATTAAAAAATAACATTTTATGATATTTATTTAAATTTCTTTAAATAAAACCAATTTTCAGGAAAAAATTCAAAACTACTATATGTATTTAAAAGAAAATTGCGTTCTTAAAATATAGTTTAAACTGCAGTTCATATAAATATTTAGTTCATAGTAAGTTATTACACATTTTTCCTTTGATGATAAATTGACTGTTTATTCACATTTTATCCTGTTTTACGCGTTACTAAGAGTAAAATAATTCAAATATTAAGTTAAATTCTATACGTTTGAAATAACTTATAATTTTCTCAAATATTTCAATTAATTTCTGCAAATTCTTTATGCATTATATCTTATTATTTCGATTTTCCTCTTATTTTCAGGAAATATTTAGATAATCATTTTGCCTCTCTGATAATAATTATTTAAACAATATAATTAATACAAAGATAACTTTCAAAACAGTGATTTGATTGTGCATGAAAACCAAACCAGATCTTAGCATATCTTACTGATTTTTCATTTCGAAATCAAATATATTTGGAATATATTTATGATAATCCCGTCATATCTGACGGACAATTATGCTAGTTTATATATCTAGAATGATTTCGTCAGTGAAAACAAACAATATAGCTTGGTAGGAGAAAATAGCAATTCACTTGGAGAGCTTGTGTGAATCCATTTACTAGTGTTTTTAAAATCTATTTTTAGACATGGTTGCTAGTCTATGTTATATGTAATACAATAAAATTGTAAAGTTTCACATGAAGTAATACTTGAACATAATGGATGATAAAAATTTAAATATCGAAATTATATACTATAGATATGCAGAAAATACACTATTTGTAGGATTTTCGACGGAGTTCATTTATCTGCAACAGTGAAATTTCTGCCTAGATCTATTTTTTTGGTTACGAAAACGGATTTCTTTGAACGAAATATAAAAATATCTCCTCTTGAAGTTTGATCATATTTTTGACCAAAATAATATTATGAAATCAAAATATATTTATAATTGATTAAAGGCAAGAGACTACGAAAATATCAAAGCAAGAAGCTGGATATATTCTATACTATATTAAAAGACATACGAATGTTTAGACAACCCATTGTTCTGACAGAGATGCGTAATCAAGGTACTAGATGAATTCATAAACGTTTTGTCATGAAATATTGATCGTAAACATAATTGAATATAGTCAGGGAGGATGTTAAAAAGTGATAAATTTTCTAGAAAGGAACTTACGATGTATTTTTCGACGAAACGAAGAATCCACTATTTTCATTCGAGGACGCTCAGCGATAGAGGGAAAGTTAAACGATCCGAACACAACGCGCGGTATTTCTCAGTAATGTGCGGTATTCAAAAACTATTAGCGAGAGGATACACTAGTCATCCGACGGCAGGTAACAGGTGTAATTGAAAAGTGATAAAAGATTCAGTGTATTAGGAGTTAGATAAGGGAGAGAATGAGGAGAAAGGGGAAGGGAATTTAGGATGGGGACGGCCTCTAAATGGGGGTATCGGAATATAGGAACGACCGGGGGTTGGGAAATAAGGGGTTGGCGTTTAAGGGCGAGGGCCATACATAAAGGTTAACGAGGCGTTGGAAGAAAGAACTATCGATTATCGGATACATATGCGATATTGGGGCTTCTGGGATGAGAAGAAGGAGAGGATGGATAAAGAAATGACTAAGGTTAAGTTTGGATGGGCCGATATGCTGCTCGGAGGAACCACTGCGAAGGAAGAAGTAGGGCAGCGTCAGTCGGTTGATTAATCGATTGTGTAATCGAATTCGAAAAGTGAAAAAAATTAATAATTTTCTCGATGGATCCCTCCCAGCAACCTTATTCCTACCGGTTCTTTAGTGATTTGGTTTTATTTTGAGACTTGTGCAATGACTGAGGGTGTGAGTGAGTGATGGGGGAATGGAACTAGTTGCAACCGCGTGTACAAATGCAATTTTTTCTCTATCCTGACACGTGATCGACTGCACTTTCTTTGATATGTTTTGGTGATTCATTCGAAGGATGTTTTTCAGACTGAGTATATTTTTACGGAACTCAAGTTTGCCAAACTGAGAAATAGGGGAAATTCCAGCTTTTCTCTTCCTTGTCTTTGTTAACGTCAGAATTCCATATGAATGTGCTTAATTAAAAAAATCGAGCCATATATTTATACTTCGACCTTAAATTATAATAAAATTTAAAATTATTTTGACTAAATGCAGAATAAGGCTTGTATTAAATTGGATGTATTGTTATGACAAGAACAGTTATGTTTAGTCAAATTTAAATTCATTAAAAAAATAATAACTAGGTATTTTATATAATATAAATTTTATAGAAATTGACACAATTTTTATCTGGAAAATCTTAAGACTTAAAGGTATATCGACAATGAATAAAATTCACAATAAAATTTTAATTAGTTCATTTTTGAAACTAAGGGGCATTTGCGAACTTAATTTCTTTTAAATGCAGAGAAATTTCGATTTTAAGATTTTGTAGCAACGTAAACAAAACGAAATTTGGCCATAGTAACAAATCCATATAGATAGTTCGTAAGTTTTTTTTAAAATCCTGCTAAAAGGCAAACGGATCGACGAACAAACCTCAAAATCAATAGGGTTTATATCTGTCAGGGGGAGGGGAGGGAGGGAGAGACAGGGGGAGTGAGGGAAGGGGAGGGAGATAGAGTTTGGTTTGAAGAGTGCTCTTTCAATTCAGACCCTGTCCATCCCATGGTCACCTCCGCCTTTTAGAGGCCTGACAGCTAATTACGTGGTGATGAAGAAACGGGAGGGTGTTTTTGAGTTGATGTCTGCAGAGCCGGCTTGGACCGTAGCGGGCGCCGGTCGAGGAAAAAAATACTCCCGGCGTTACTCCCAATAATAATCTTTAATAAATATTTTAAAGGGTGGCGGTTTAGTAATAATAACTGACGATAATCGAGTGAAAGTTGTTTAAATGAGTTGCTAGGTTTTATAGAAATACAAAACCTCGATGAAGTAATGATTTAAGAGAACTATATCTGTTATTTTATTTATTTTGCATTTATTAACTGGAAAAAGAGGACTCGATTAATGTTTTTTTACAATCTTTTAATAAATGAAAATATCTATTATGTGTCTTATTACATCGTATACAGTTAAACCCAGCATCACTTTTATTACCGCCTTATTAAATGAAAGCTAAGTGCTTTTCATTTATGCTGCAGATACGACATCCAAAAATAAAGTCGTGACTACATGGGGGTTGCGAGAAGCACAATAATACAGAGAATAGTAATGGCAGGGGAATAGAGGATTATGGTGATAGAGGAAGAGAGAAGGTAGGAGAAGGAGAAAGATAAGAGAAGAAATAGTAGAAAAGGGAGGGAGGAGAGATTGAGTGAAGAAATGGATTCAGTGAGAAAGAGTCCCAAGCAATCACTTCTGCAGATTTTCTAAGCAAAAGGTTAAGATAGGGTAAAAACAGGCAAAAAGGCAGAATAAAAGATCTCTGACGTTACAACGGCGACCAACAACGTTTTCCTTACTTCCCATATCGGCATCAATATTAGCACACCATGAAATGGCGCATATCTCTTCCTTCTCTCCGATCCCTCCATTTCTCTCTCTAAAATCCTTCAGTTTTTATTTTACAAGCGCCCTAAAAGACAACAAAGTGAGATTACGAGCTACAGTCTCCTATGATAATTTCGAATTTCGACGAACATAAATAAATAAATGCATTGAATCCACGTATATATTATCCATATTTATTTGCACGCGTAGTCCCACACCCGCATTCATATGACACTCACACGAACATGCTGGATCGCGCGCAAACACATTAATGGAGACGGAGGGTATAGTAGAAAAGACTCGTGCAGTTATTCATGCGTGCGCCGAACATACCGCCCAGTGCACGCCCCCCGCTTCGTCTCTCTTAACATTCACTCCGCCGGCTGGGTAGAGAGGGAGTGAGCTAACTTTATGTTTCTCTCCGCCCCCGTGGTTTTATGTACGCTCTTGGACGGATGTCCGTTACACGGCCTCTAACCCTCCTTCGCCGCGCCCCCGCTAGCCCGCCACCCCTTCTCGCCCCACCCCTATTTCTCGCCCCTCCTTCTCCCTTTTCCAATAGCTTTGCTAAACCCCACGCCCCGACATCGTTCTCCTGATCCCTTCCTGCTCCGTCTGCGATGTCTGTCGGCCTTTCTCTTCCGTGTGGTTTGGCACAATCTGTGCCTCTCTCTTTCCATTTGTATTTTTTCTCCGTTTCTTCCTCTCTCTCTGTTCTTTTGTTTATTTATCTTCCTCCCCCTTTCTCTTCTCTCCTTTCTCCAAATCCTCATTTTTTATTGCACTTCCTTTTTCCCGTTCCTGTCTCTCTTCTTTCTCCTTATCGCTTTCGTTGCATTTTCATTCTCTCCGCTCGTTCGTCATTCCTAGTCTCGCTTCATTTTGCGAGCTTGATGTTTATTCTCGTTTCGTGCTTTGGTTCGTTTCGTTGTTTCCTCTTTTTCGACAGTTTTTTTTCGAATGTACTCGTTGTTTAGCATGTTTTTTTGACAACTGCCTCTCCATTTCCCCTATTTTTCTTTCTTTTTTATTTCTTAAATTTCCTTTTACCTTTTTGATGTAAGAAACTCCTACTCTTAACTTTCTTCATTTCTTTTTAAATAAATATTTTAAATCTATTCACCCCTTATTTATGGATGAAATTTCTATCATTGCTAAATTAATCGTTATGCATTCCTCTAGAGCGCTATTACCAACGTTTCGGTCTTTTAATATCTATACCGTCTTTTTCCATATATATATATATATATATATATATATTTCTCTGACGTTTTCTCTTTCTCGAAAGTATTCGCGTGTATAGTAATATCTGCACTCTCCGCTCAAAGTATTTATCCCAATCATTTTTAATAAATCATCAACTCCTTCCATTAATTGAAATATTGGAGTTTTTCCTTTAGGTACTCTAACACTGGGTTTTTCAAAGTATGGGCCGCGACCCAATGGTGGGTCGCGAAATGTGGAAATTGGGCCGCAAGGTCCTTGCCCACAAAGCTTACAGTGCCTCGATAGGTAAAATTCTTATTACCAAATCAGCCGAATACCTTCCTTACAAAATTTCCCACCCATTCCCGCTGTTAGGACACTTTTTATTGTCCTATGCCTTTCTCAAAAACTGACCTACTGCAGCACCATCGCGTAGCAAGGGAGCACCATCTGCTTCTTCACTAATTATTTTCCTGGAAATTCAAAGCGTATTTTCCGAAGTTTAATTCTTGATAATCTTATATCTGAGGATAAATTGCTTTGAAGGTTTATTTCCAGAAACCAGTCTTTAGTTCAAAGAGTAAGTTATATTTGAACCCTATGGTTAATTACAACTATTGCAAAATGGAGAAAACACCTAATAACCATAAAATAAAACGGAACCACTCACACGCCGGTTTAGGAGAAATTACTCTACGCCAGGGAATTAGCACACGCAATCTCACACACACTCCGGGCTTAGGGGAAACTACTCAATGCTAGAGAATTTTTCTCACACACGCACAAAACATAAAATCCTTTATTGACCACATGAAACACTTTAATGATATCGATATTGTATGAGAGATAGGAGACTACGGCGAAAATTTGAGAATTTACAACAAACTCCTAAACCGTACGAATCTGTACATTTCAGTAGCGAAGCTCTCGTCATCAGTAGATGATAGTGAATGAAGGGGGCTGAATATCATGTGTTGTATTTAACGGTTTTAAAGGGAAAGCGGAGGAGGTAGGTCGAATGTTAGATTCGTACGGTTTAGGAGTTTGTTGTAAATTCTCGACATCGATATTGCCCATAACTTCTTTGAAGAAACATTTACTAAACAAGAACTCAATCTCTTGAGCAAAGGACAACTTTTAGATCCTTCACAAAGAAACTCCTTAAGATGATATTATAGGCATTAAATCATCCGTTAGAAACCTGAATGATACTACCAAAAATTACGTAAGAGCTGCTTGAAAATACAACAGGACCATAATATAAAAAAACAACAATTTAAATCACCTTCTCAGTCCCGATTATAAACTCATCGAAACTTTATATTTAAAAACCGTCAAAGGAAATTCCGTTGTCATCGTGTCACGAAAAAATGACCATTATTATATATTTCTGCGTTGATTATTTCCAAATTAAGATTATAAAGCTTATTTTACTGGAGAATATTTTTCTTCGAATAACGCTTGGATAATTTGGAAAAAAAATTATAACATTTGGGATTGAATCCAGGCGTACACCATGGGAGCCAAGCACTTGACCCGTTCAGCCATTCCCTTTATTATCAACAATTCGATAATGAAGCGTATTAAGTTGCATGCGATGTTTTTGCATATTTTCGATGCTGAATTTTCGGTCCCAAGGACCAATTTACAAAGACCCCGAGACACGGGTCTCCTTATTTTCGATGTAGAATCACCTGGTCGCGTTTCATCAAAATCCGTGACCCGAAGGTCGTAGCTTCTCCTTGTTAGTTTTCTCGAAGAGTGGCTCACTAATATAGGTGTTTTCACTGACATATCCTTTGAATAAATTAACTTTTCTAAACTGCATGAAACAAACTTTTTCCTATTAAATAAATTTTTTTGCAAACATCATGATTGTACAGCCATTGGGAACCCAATTTCACCTTTGTTGGCCAATTTATTCATGAACTTCTTTCAATAAAAACACAATTAGTATCCAATAGGAACCTAGAGTGTGTGTGAGATTGCATGAGTGTTAGTTCCCTGGCGTGGAGTAATTTCCCCTAAACCGGCGTGTGAGCAGTACCTTTTTATTATTTTTACGGTTATTAGGAGGTTTTTCCATTTTTCATTTGCACCAGTCTTTATTGCTTCTCTTTTACCCCAACCTTCTGCATTGCCTTTCATAGTTTCTTTAGTTACGACTGTAAGGCTAAAGTCTTAAAATCGCTTTGTTTTGGAAGGTCGTCAAACTAATACCATAGTCTGCTTCCTCGTGTGGAAAGAGGAAAGTGATTGGTCAGTAAAATGTTTTCGGAGAACCAACTGCGCGCATATACGGCATCTGAAATCCAAGTAGTAATTCTTTATATTCTTCCATATTTACCTGATAATTTTCTCCATCATGTAATTTCCAACCCTACTTTGCGATAAGATAAACAGGATTTTTATTTTCCTTGCGTAATTTATAACTCATTTTTCGAATAGCATTGCCTAAATATTGTTTTGATTAATAATTTGTAAATAAATATTCTGTTAGTACCATAAGGGTTATTTCATTATACTGAATAGTTATCGATTATTTCAATTTTCCTAGTAATATCAAGGCATTGAGGAAAATGCCTTGCATATTTTTGCGCCTCAGCTTTAAAAATAATATATTGGCGTAAATAGTGCGGTAATTAGGCAGAAAAGTGCTGTTTAAAAAAATTAATAGCTAATGAGTTCCAAATAAAATCAGTGCCAAGTTTCAATGGCAAAGGAACTAATTATATCATTTTTCTTAAATTGCGCGCACTTAGATGTTTCCGTTTTCCGGTTTAGATATACTGTATTCAATGACATGCAGATTCATTTTTAAGTTGCAAATTCAGTTCGGCATTTCTGGTTTACATGCAGTGCACACATATTTTTTGCATGAAATATTACTTTTTGAACACCATGTACGAAAGATTTAATTAATTTACACTATTTCATGTCGCAGATTTACTAATTATTAATTTATATATATTTATTTTTTATTTATTTATTTATTCACTTTTTCACATACAGCGAAAGTGCCAATTTAAAGTGAAAAACTAAACACTCAAAGATTAACAATATAACAACAAAATAATGTACAAAACAATATATGATGAAATTCTATGCAGCTTAAGCATAAGCAAAAAGCAGTCCATATAATTAAGTAGTGTGACAACATGTCATTCCATTTTTAATAAAAGACTCTTTGGACATTGAGAAAGGATCTAAACTAGGGGAAAGTGAATTTAAAAGAGAAGGAAGACGATAGAAAAGAGAACGTTTAGCATGCAAAATTCTGGGGGTTGGGAAGTGAAATAAGAAAGAAGAACGAGTAGATCTATTAGGAGCACGGAAATTAAATTGAGCAAGTAACTCGGGACAGTCAGCAATATAATTTAGTATATTGTATATAAATGAAAGATCAGACTTAATTCGATAACCAGAGAGATAATCCAAAGAAAGGGAAGATAAGATATTACTATTAGAGAGTTGACGAAAAGAGGGCACACGGGATTTAACAATTCTCAGAAAAAAATTGATAACACAATCCAAAGAGGCAAGGTTGGAAGCAGAAGACATAGTCCAAATAGGTGAACAGTAGTTAACTATAGGTAAAATGAAAGAAGAAAAATACATTCTAAGAGCGAGTGAATCGGTAATGTCTGTGAAACGATATAAAATACCCAAGAGAGACATTGCTTTATTTTTTATTATCAAAATATGATCAGACAAGCCAAGTTTAGTATCAAAGACTACACCAAGGTCTTTCTGTTTGGACACTCTAGCCAATGGAACCACATTTAGTCTATAATTAAAATTTACATTTTTGATAAGGGAGATGGACATTACATTACATTTATAGTAATATATATATATATATATATGTATATATATAGTAATATATGAATAAAATTTTGTTTATTTTTGGCTAATCAACCTCTTGGATTATTATAACCATAGCTCCTTCCACACCTAACACACTCACACGGGAGGAGGGAAACCAGGTGCCAGCATTAGTCTACTCTTAACGAAGAGCACCAAGGGGGCAAACGGCTTAACGTCCCTTCCGAAGGACGGAACGCCAACTTTTCGCGGTCTCCTCTAGCCACGCAAACAGGGGCCCGGGCGACCTTAGAAAGAATCCTACTTTCGCAGGATTCGTACCCGCTGACTTACGAGCAGCATGAATTTTTTTTGTGGTGGCCGCATCCTATATTTTCTCATGTTACTGGGCCGCAGCAAAAAGTGTGAAAACCCCTGCTCTAATAGATCGTTTCGAGTATTTCTGGGAGAGTTAGGCCATGCCTTTCATGCATTTACTGGTTCCTTAAGCATTTTTGCAGTTGCTGAGACTATTTTTAATTCATTGTTTTCTTTATTTTTTTCGCGATTGCTTCGCGTTTTGCTTCTTGATGTAATTAACGTAAGGGTATTGAAATAGCTATATCATACATATGCTTGTCAAAGAATAATCACGGGTCGTTTTTTTACGACATGCTGATTCCCTCTTGCCTACGTGCAATGGGTATCTAAGAGGTAGTGCATTGAATAGCTGCTAAGTTTCAAAAGTTTGAGAAGACAGGTGACTTTCTATAATAGCTATATTGGACTATATATTGTTCAGAGCATAAAAATAAGCGTCGAAGTGCTAAATATGAAATATTTGTTATGAAATGGAGATTTTCCTAATACAACAACAAATTATGTCACTTTTAGTCAAAGGAAAAATCTTTTGTTTTAGTGTAAGTTACAGATATATTTCAAAGTGATATCATTAAAATGAATTCATTATGCCAGTTTTCGCAAGCTTCAACGCGATTTCATTATGAATGTATTTTGACTTATTATTTTGCCTTTTTTAAAATCCGTCGATGAAACAGATGATATACGAATTTGTATCAAAATTATTTTTATATAACCTTTACTTTAAGAATGTTGTTGAAAATTAGCGGGGTAGAAATTATGAAACAATTCTTCATCAACTTTCACAAGTTCTGAGCAGGATATGATCGCGAATTTAAAAGAATCAGTAAACAAGGGAGGTAATTATTTTTCTGCTCATAACGAGAAAGGCACTCAAGAAAGAAATACTATTGCTTCGTTCTCTCATCTCTTCAGTTACTCCTTCAGCACTTAATCTTATTTTATCTTTCTTTTTCCATCTCTCATTCTGTAATTAATCATTCGTTCACCTTCTTTCCTCTTCGTAACCAACATCTGCCTTATAATCTTTCATTACTCCATTTCATGCCCTTCGATAGCCTCACCCCTCCTCCTCGATCTCTGCCTTGCGCCGGCGACACATGCTGCTCTCCCAAACCTTGATAATTAGGCGATACGGAACACTGCGTCATTTACTGCGACAAAAGTAATGGGCGTGTGTGCATTCCTTTTTTATAGTTCGGGCGGTGACATCGTGCGTGTGTGTTCCACATATGTAACTCTTACAACAAGCTGCTCTCACTAGCAGCGCCTTAAAAAATAGGATTCTCAATACCTCTCGAGCTCACCCTACTCTCCAGGCTCCCTCTTTCTCTGACCGAAATTCCAGTCTCCCTCCCTTTTTCGTCTTTCTTTCTCTCCCTGCCCTATTTTTCCATGTCCCTCCTCATTCTCTTTTATCTGATTCTCCATTCTCTCACTTTCCCCTACCTTTCTTCCTAAACCCACCGGCCAAGGCAACCTGTGGCTCATTAACGATGTGGCTGTCGAGACGCGTTGTATGTCTGAATTTGTGTATATATTTATATATATGCGCACACACATGAAATATATACACACAAAACTGCTTAACTGCTTAAACGAGGCGTTTTTCATAAAGGATTGGAGCTTAAATTTTTTTGGATTTTTATGAGAGAGGTAGGTAGTGGCATGGGATAGCATAAAAAAAGAATGAGAAGGAGGAAACCTCTTATCGCGGGATATTTTAATTAATGCATGACACCCCTGCTGGATCGGCGAAACAGAAACAATAACTCTTGCGTAAAACGGGGTTAATCCGAGGCGTTTTTTTATTGCCATGGATGCAAAATCTCAAGTTTTAATTTAATTATTGCAAAACTTTTACTTCTGTTATGGGAATTTTGGAGAAAATTTGAATCCAAGCTATTTTACCAGGAACCAAGTCGTGAATCATATCTTATTGTTAGTGGTGTCCAACCTTGTCTACTTGGCGGGCCGCATCGGTGCTTGCGAGTCCTTCAGCGGTTGAAAGTTGCCAATTCTTCGACGGGCCGGATTAAAGTTTAAAGGAGAAGTTACCTAAATATTCTGAGGCGCCGTAAATGAAAACAAAGTCATAAATAAGGTTTTTATGATTAATATTTTAACATCAAAAGATTTATTAACAAAATTTTCATAAAAATTTACTAATTTGCATGTTAAACCTTTTGCGCGTTTATTAAATAACGTGCTTATGTATTCGCTCTGCTTGTCCCCCTGGATAATTAATTAAATGAAAATAGCAAGTAAACGGTAAGAGATATGACTGAAAATTTCAGGATGTATGTAATCTAAGATGCTGTTTATTACGCCGCCACATAATGTTTTTGGGGGAAATCGGTGGGCGGCAGGGGGTGCCTTCAAATTTTACAAATTAAGATTCTGAGCAAATGGTTATAAATAGAAAGTTAAAATTTTAAAATTCAACATTGAATAAATTACTTTATGCCATATAATTATATTACTACATTTATACAGAATTTTAAGTTTACAATTCTAAATAAACCTCAACAAATAAAACGAGGTTTTCCATATTGTGTCATCAAATGAAGCTCCCATTTTTCGGATCGTTTTTTCACAATAGTTTCACCGGTCGCAGAAAAACACTTCTCAGTCCGTAGGTATGTAGGTATTGTAGGTATTGGGAGAGATTGTATCTTCTAGTTTCAAGCGACTTGTAGTATTACGGTTAGAACATGGAAAAGAGGGTCTAAAATGTTCATTGATTAGCTCCAGTTGCGCCTGCATGGATAATATTTTTATTTTTTCACTAGTTTAAATAAACACTGTAAACAGAAAAGTTATGCTACTGAAATAAAAAAAAACTAAATCATTAACATTGGTGTTGTAAAAACGATTTTGTTCACGGTAAACGAACGAGCTTTTCACCCATGTTAGCAATGCTGTACAAGTTCAACGAGGTCAGTCATTTTGAAATAAAAAATGGGAGAATTTGAGTGAAATTTATAAATATTTGCTTGTTAATTTAATTTATAATTAATTTAAAAAAACTATTATATTTTCATACAAACTATATGTGAGTTGAATATTGTAAGAGCTACTACCGTGGGGGTAATTTTTAGTCATTTTAGAGAAAATTGTCGCATTCATATTTACACGATATTTGGAGGAAATTGATAAAATATTTTAAATAGATTATTTATCCTATCCATAATTTAACACAATTTATTTAGAATTTCTCAAGCATTGCGTCATCAGTTTCAACGATTCTGACTAGAATCAAGATATTTTTTGATTTATTTTCGTACCAAAAAGATTTTAAATAATCAGCGCATTACTGTGAATGCATTTTATAAATAGTATCAATTATTAGTGATAATTATTTTCAACCAATGAGCTAGACCTATCTATTAACAGTAAGCACAATTTTTCGGGCATTTAATTTTTTTTAATTTTCGTAAAAAAAGAAAAGTTTTTTAAAACATCTCCGTCACGTCTCCAGACCCTCCGAAACACTAAACACGTAATTGAGATCGTTCCCTTCGTCATATTCCCATCACGCAGCATCTTCGGTCCCCATCGCCTACCGACCACCCTTCCTCCATATCTCCTGTATATCTCTTCCTCCCTCCCTCGTAGCTCCCTCTGTCCATTGCTCTCTCTCTCTCTCTCCACTTCCTTCGCCATCCCTCCCTCACTGTCCATTCCTCCCGCTCTCTTTCTCCGCATCTCCCGCCGGAAGTGACGTCGACTGATTGATCGTCGGTGGGATGACATGAAGGGAGGTTTGTGGGGCGGCAGTGAGGTGTGCACGTGACATTAGCGAGTTTGTTCCTTGAAGCGGTGGCATTAAGGTGTGGACACTAACTCACACGCTCTCTCCACACTACCTCCCTCTCTCCTTTTATCACTCTCTCTCTTCATCCCTCCCAGTTTCTCTCTCCATCCCTCCCTATCTTTCTCTCTCTTCCTCGCTATCCCGCGTTGCCGGTCTCGACTGCGCGGTTAAATGGACGATCCAGACCTCCTCTCCCCCTCTCGGAAGGTCAAGGGGCCAAATGTCACGGTCGCTCGCCTATGCGACGCAGAACAGGAAGCGTTGCGCAAAACAAATCGCCCTTACTAGCTCCTCTCGAATATTGACTACCCTCGACGCCTCGACCAATTGATGATGGAATTAGCCGCGGGATTACGTGTGTGCACGACTGAGCCCTTCGTGTTCAAACATACTCTTTTTTTATTCATCCAATTCCTCACTTGAAGATATGTTTGATGGCTCTTCTATCTATTGTATTGGTATTATTTTAACTGGTTTATCATAAGCACCATTTCGAATTTTGAAATTATTCACAGTGTGACTTTGATTTTAATTACTTACTAGCCCATTGATTTGTTTTGTTACAATATTATTCACTCAAAGGAATATTTGAGTTTCGTCTTGTAGTGTATGTTCTTTTATCTGGATTTCAGTATAAAAGTGGTGTTTGTATCCTTAACATTGATAGATTTGTGGTTTTTTACTCCACTATATTTTAAGATTATGCAGATGCTAGTTAATGTTAGTTTTCGTTCCAATGCGTAAATATCCCTTCAAAAATGTTATAAATATATATGGTAAGGTTTATGCTCGCAACATTACAGAAACAGCAGCTATAGCTTTATTCATATTATTACTATTATTATACCGAATATACCGAAATAGCAGAGGCGGGTGGTGAGATTTGAAAGCCCGGGGATAGTGGTATATAAAATTACATATTGAAAATTTTTGTTTAAATTATTTTATAGTGCCTCTGGTTTATTAAACTATTACAACCGGCATCGCTGTGTTAGAGCACCATCAGCCGATCCGCAGTTGTGATACGTTAATAATGTAATAGTTCTACAAAGATATTTTAAACCAAGTTTTTCATAATAAATGACAACCTTTACAATGTTGCTAATAAAATGGTTGATTATATGTATTTAACTGAACACAGGAAGTATTTTTATGAATAGCTGATTTATTAAATAATTAGCATTCTTATATTTCTGTCTGGCGTAATTTTTCGATATTTTTTGCGAAACGATCCATCGAAGCTGCGAGTCCATGACTTTATCCAATTCATAGACCCGTCCAATTCATTAGACTCGGATGCCAAATTTAGCTTTTTAATTCTCGATGAAACAGATCACTATTATCCCTAAAAATTAACGAAATTCTGATCAAAAGGACGATTTTTTAAAGAGGTCGCGTTAAATACCTATAAAATTTTATCCAAAGCTTAGTGGTTCGAGCTAAAGTTCTTGTCATCGTCGGTATTTGTATCTGCGATCTCCGCGGCTGGCAAACAGACGCTTCCACTCAAGTCTCCCCCTTGTTGAAATCACATGCAGCGGCAGCTCCATGAATGCAAGTCAGCTTTCATCGGATCTCAGCTCGAATGCAAATGTGCGGCTTAATTGCAGCGATATTTCAGTTTTATTCACGTCAGAAGATGGCATTTAACCCGTCATTCATGAATATTCAGGCAAAGAATCGAATGAAACTTCATCGAAAAAGATAGACAAAGAGAACCTCATTAAGGAGATCTGTCTACACGCAGTAATCAATCTCGGCCTCCTCTTAAGATAATGTCGTCCCAGATAGGGTAAACAATCGCAGCTGGACGAGCATTGTTTCGGACATACATTTGAGGGCATATATTTAACATCCAATACGTTACACTTAAACACTTAAAACAAGACTTCCGTCTTCCTTGACATAATTCCTCGTAATGAGTTGGAAAAACTCCTTATAGGATTTTTATTTTGCTAGAAATTTTTTGTAGCTTTACTCCCGAAGAACGTTTAAAACTTATGCTAAAAAACAGGCGAAACTCATAGATACGTTAAAAATATTGAAAGTAACCTAATTTTTGAAAAAGTTGCTTTTTATATCCTCGGTAGCTTCTAAGTAAACGAGTCCTGGATTCAAAGAAATAAATTCTTCTCCAGGTTTTCATTTCCATCCTACCAGCCTTTCCAAATGGCAGTAAGTTTCTCCGCAGGAAGTAGATAATGGAGCCATGCTTCGGGAAAGGGAGGGTTATTTGTGGCGTCTCTCATGAATACATTCAAGAAGTAGATACGGGGAGATGTCTCCCCGAAGCTACGGGCGCCTTTTGAGACGATATTCTTTTTATGCAAGGCTGAATGCCTTACCTGATTTCGCTGTCTGTGTTTCTTTTTTCATTGCTATTCCGATTTGATGCTCATCGGAATGTGGAGCGAATCGAATGTTTATTCGTGATTATTAAAATAACACGGAAAATTCGGAAGAAAGTGTTAACGACGCCAATGTTGGAATGCCTCCATTCCTGCTTTGATTTATTTTACTTTAAGTTTTTATCGTAAAATGTCAGAGTAATCCGTCTTGATTTAGGGAAAATCATCCAATTTATCCCTAAGAATTGTTTTTTTATGTAAATACCTATAAATTATGGAAGTAGAAATTTAGAGATAAAAGGTCGTGATTTAGCTGGTGAATGTTTGTTATTAAATCATATAACTCAAGGGTGACTCTGAGTCTGAAAGATAGAATTCAAATTAAATGCTCTGTTATCGAGTATGTATTTAAATTGATTTTTATTATGAATGAACGTTATTTTAAGGTTAAAAGATAAAAAACAGTTTTAATCCGCCAATCAAGTTATAGAATGGTTTAAATAATCATTTAAGTTATTTTTTTGCACAAATTTTTCAGTTTTGAATTGACTTCATATGCAAATATCTAGTTGGCTCATAGTAAATAGCATGTGTTTAGGAAAATCTATAAGAGATTATAACCAGTTTGGAAGGAAGAATATTCATGAGAAAAAGAAAGATACCGGTGTGATTCGCGTTGGTAGGGTTCTCAATCCTGGATCCTCCGAGCGATAGATATCGGAACCTTTTAAATATAAATGTTAATGTTTTCTCGAACAATTAAATGTATTTAAAATAGGATAAGTTTGTCTTAATTTTACTATAAAAATATTTCTATATAAGAGATAGGTAAAACTTTTTCTCACAATTTGATATAAAAATCCAGATTTCGTAAAGTGAGTATTCCGTCCCGAACAAAGGTGTCTTATCTGCAGTGATTTTCAGTAAGTGGGGATATATCGAATTCTTTTGTTTTTTAGATCGGATTTTTGCGTCAGCAGAGGAGATATGGGATGAATTTAGTGACAGTATGGAACATTCGAGGGAAACCCAAGTTGTTACGAGAGCGCGATGAGAGCGACCTGATAGTTTGTGTACCCACCACTCGAGCGAGCCACGGGTGTAGTGCGCGATAAGAGAGCATGTCCTTGGATTGGGATCCATAAGAGGATATCTCCCGCACGAATTGCATATTGCTTCCAGAAACTACTATTGAGAAAATGAACCATCATTATTTAATTTGCTCTAAACGCCCTACCTTTATTTTCTAAACATTCAACAGTTTAAATTTTAATTAAGAAAGTCTTCCTAAAAAATTTCGCTTAATATAATTTTGGCATTAAGATTTATTATGTTATGTGAGTTTTTAATCTGAAGTTATGAATCAGTTGGTTTTATTTTTGCTATTAAATATTAACAAAGGACTAAGAAATCAATTGTTATTTATTTTAATTTATCATTTATTTTCGTATTGGTCATGGTCTTTGTAAGCCTAAAAAAATCTTGCTCATATTTTTCTCAAAATTTTATTTTTCCTTTGACTCTCGGTTTGGTTTTCATCTTTAGCTATCACTATACAAATAATTTGTTTTTAATGAATTTTATTCTTAATTTGGAATGTTTTCTTCTAATTTTTCAGTTAATCTTGCCACCAGGAAAGGATATTTATGTGATTTAATGTAATTTAGTTAATTATTTACTCTTGGATGTTTCATTAGAAATTGAATAGAGGAAGCGTTTGGCCTTTTTCCGCATTCACCTGAATTTAAGGGGAGTTGTGATAGGAACAAAATGCGATAGGGAGGCTGCGAAATTTGTATAATTCTTTTTGAGATCATTTGCATAAGTATTCATTTTTAGCTCATTAAATTTCATAAAGGAGCTTATGTTTTCGCTTTGTCTGTCTGTGGAATAAATTTAATTTAAATAGCAAGTAAACGGTAAGAGATACAAGACTTAAATTTGTAGGACGGTTGATCTATGATGCTATTTATTTTTTACATTTGAGTTTTGAAAAATATACCTGGTCGGATAGGGCCCTTTTAAAAATTTTTATTTTTAATATCTCCGAAGGTATAAAAGATGGTAAGCTGAAATTTTGAGCTTACATTTCTACATTGATGCCAGTTAAAAACAACACTGTAGTGTCCGAATATATTGTGGTATAACCTCGTAAAGAATACATTGATCGAAATTTACGCGTATGACAGGTGATCAAATTCCAAATTCTCTTCAATTCGTCTATTAGGTTATTGGGAGAAATCATCATAGCGAAATAAAATACAAAATATTACAGAATTTATTAATAGAAGAAAAAACGCACTAATTTTATCCATGCTCATGAATAACACTATATTTTTTGGTCTGAAACCATTTCTGTCAATTTTAATCTCAACTTTTTGGATACAAATTGTATATTGTTCCATGCATACGTAGACATTTTAATCTTTCAGTTTTTCCATTCTTATTTTAGAGAATTTAAGTAGGAATCAACAAAATCAAATTTTTGTTGGTTTATTCCTTATTACAGACCATTTAATGTACCGTTTTCGATGGATGAAACGGAGGCGGAATATTTTATCATTAAGAAAAAAACGAGTATGAGTATTGAGGATTGACACTCGGAAACTGATGGAAAATGACGCTAGGGAAATCCCGCATGAAATCGGCGATGAACGTCGAGACGAATGTGGGTCACTTAAATTTTTCCGTACGGATGGACGTTTAGACAAGGATACAAGCGACTAATCTCATCCAATAGGATCATCGTCCTCCATTTCCTTTCAAGGACTCGCGATTCGGCGTAAAGAAGAGTCCGTTGGGGTTTATTTAGCGCAGTTCTTGTCGTGGCAGCTTCTAACTGGGTGGGGTAATTTTTCTCACACGGCTCTCTAAATTTTCAATGGAAGACTTGTTGTGTTCTATATATTCTCAGTTTCTTTTTGGGACATATATGCACTTTAAAATTGGAAAAGATGGAGGAAATAAGCAAACTGTTTTTTGCACGACATCCTGTCAGATTCGTCGCTATCGGCTCATCTGGTTCCTTGTTAATCATGGGGTTAAGACATGCTTCTTTGTAGCTCTTAGGAGTTTGTAATTATGGTTGGATATGAATATCTATGATGGGAATAGTAGAAAGCTTCTCGGTCAGTCTCATTCACGTATTTCAAGTGGTACAACTTCTGGTGGTGAGAATCTGGTTTAAGTCGTGAATATTTTGTCCAATTCTACAATCTCCTGTTTATCTACGTATATCTCCTATTCAAGAACAAGCTATAAAAATACTAGCCTCAGGCATCTCAAATAGCCACAGCAACGTTGAAAAACCATATGAGCATTCCAGCTGCAAAGCAGCCATCTTCAGTGGTAATTTACCGAAAATAGATTCGGTGAATTACCACTGAAGACAGTTGCTTTGTTGCTGTAATGCTCATATGGTTTTTCAACGTTGCTGTGGCTATTGGAGATACCTGAGGCAAGTATTTTTTTAAAATTGCTTGTTCTTGCATTTTTCAGCCATAAGACGAGCTTTGGAATCATATCTCCTATATTTTTGAAAACATTTTTATAATTTTCATTTCTTCCGAATTCGCTAATGATTTACATTGTATGATCAGCAACTTTAAAATGTGAATATGTAAATGAATTCGATAAATACTAGTTGAATCTCTGTTAAACTAAAAATATTATAGTCTTAGAGAGCATTTCAACTCGATAACTCCGTCTGTTACGAAGAATATATTATGATTTGATCTGAGTCGATAAAATATTAGATGGAAAAATTAGTTAGTTATTTTTCTCCAAGATATTTATAGAAAACTTCTCATACAATCACAGCTTTTTCAGAGTAAAATCTCATTAAAAATATCTCTCGTCAGGTATCTTGTAATAAAAATCCCACCATATAGTCCTCTCGGTCTTCGTAAGACGGATGCACTTCCACCGGCTTGTGTGGGAAGTACTTTATAGATTTAATGGCCCCTACAAAGGACCCCGTAGGTTCTTCATACGAATCCGACCGCATCAGAATGAGCCCATTGTGTATGTGGTCGTACCCATTTGAGTGGACGCCGCTGCCGCGAGGTCCTTCGCCCTTTCCCACGGTGGTGGAGAAGCCGTGGTTTAACCCCCGCAGATAAGGAAGCTCTGACGAGAAGAGAAATAGAGGGAAGACATCGACAGGCGCGTGGGTCGCTTCCTCAAAACTCCCTCGTCTTTTTTTCAACGCAAAGCTCTCCTCCTCCGGAGGCCCTGATGAGAAGTGGGCGACTTTGCGGCACTTGCTTCAATTGTTTCCGCGGACAGATGCATCTCGAAGGACGTTACCAGAAGAGAAGGGGAGTCCGTAACTTTGAAAAAAAAAAGAGGAATAAAGAAAGGAAGACGAAACGAGACGTGGGCGAGCTCGGGGAATGAGAATAAATAAATGGAGAGAAAGAGGATGCCTTTTGACGTTTAAAAAGGGGGACGGGTGAGCTGGATTACGCAGTGCGCAATTTTTTTTGATTATTCATTTGAGAGGCTAAATTGTTTGATGAGGATCATTTTTTCTCTCTTGAGTCGCCGGAGAGGATCGCGTTTCTTCCAATCGGGAACACAAGCAGGAGAGGACTGGAGACAAAAGACGTCGATTCGGGTTAAAGGTTTTAATAGGTGTAGGGAGCGAGCGAGTGAGAGTTTCGCAGTTTCGAGGCGTGTGAATTTCATCGGGGAATGAGGTCGGTAGATTGCGAGAAAGTTATCTCCGTTGATTCCCGTCATCGTGTCGCTTTGTGTCACGTTTTTTAACCGAATGAGATGTTTCCATCGCTTTTCAGATTAATTAAAAATTTTCTGCGGTTCGCAAAATATAATTTAGTTATCAAACATATAATTTCGCAATTTGAACTAAAATTAAATAGGAAATATGTTCAAGAGTGAGATATCACTGCTCTTCGTCTAACACTATCATGAATTTGTTCTAAACGATTCTACTAATTCGAAAAATGTCTCACGTTTGGTGTAAGTTTTGAAGACCTAAATTATTCTATAATTATTCTTTCTTTGCTTGGAGTATTTTTGGCGAATCCTGTTAGAATATTTTGTATGTTTACTTTTAGTTTGTTTTATTTTTGAAATTGGGAAGGCATAATTGTAGATATCCGACATAACGTAATAATGTTGTTAGTTCGGTAGGAAAACTAAGGTAACTGTACCCAACATGGCCTGTTCCTCAAAATGGCCTAATCACTGTATCAAACGTACTTCGTGACAAAATTGATAGATGGTGGCTGCAGTATATCAGTAGACTGGTAACAACTGTGTTTATATGGAATTCTGCTGGGCACGCTCAGTTGGCTGAATTTGCTGGAGTGTTTTGTTTAAGACCATAGTTTGTGATTATGTACATTTAATTTCAAGACGTTGTTTGTCATTATTTGTACAGGTAAATGTTAATTAATTAATTTGACCTTAAGCATTCTACAAGATAATTATCTCTACTGTTAGTGGTGTGATTGGTTTGGCAATTCATTGATATGTCATGTGGTTCCAACGGAATATGTTTTAAGTCTCCCCATTACGGGGATTCTTGTTCTCTTATTTTTTGAATTTAAACCCAATAGGCAATATTGAGATAATATGTTCCTAATATGGCCTAACAGCAAGGTTTTGCAAAAATACTAACCAGTAATTTCATGTTGTGGCGTTATAGTTGCAACATTTTTTTCTGTTAATTTAAATAAATAATACATTATTAGTACATTGGGTCGAGTGAATAAAAAATAAGCAAATGCTTATGCTTAAGATTTACCTCACTTTTTAAGCAAATGATTAATTTGGGGTGAATAAAAAAAATAGCATTTGCTTTTGCTAGAAAGAATAAGCATTTGCTTATTTTTAGGAATTTTCTTAAGCATTTGCTTAAAATTGTGTGAATAAAACCGAGCTTTTGCTTAATGCTTTAAGCATATGCTTAAACTATTTTAAGTGAGGTAAAGGGTTTGCTAAAATATTTCCAGGTACTCTATTTTCATGATAATTGATCCTAAATATAAATATGGTAATTTATGGTGACACGAAAGGTTAAAAAATACGAGAAAAGTTTCAACAACCAACGGTTATAAAAATTTATATCGTTTCTCTGAAGAAAATGTTAAGTACCTATATTTCAAATCTGTTACTCGGAGAATATCAAGAGAGACGTGGCGGGGTACTGTCTTCCAAACAGAAGATAGAAATATTTTTAAGGTACTTAATTGATGTAAGATAGAAATATTTGCGGCGTCCAAAATCACTATAAAGGCAAATGACTGGATAAAATTACTATAACTAATTGAATAAAAATACACCCATGATTTGTGATATTATCGAATTCAGTTATAAAAGAAATAGTTTTAAAAAATTATTAATTAACTTTTTAAAAAATATTACCCAATATATTTATGTTTTTAGTTTGAAATTCAACTATGTAAAACTTTAAATGTAAACAAAAACAAGTGAAGGAAGAGTTGCAAAGAGCTTTCTTCCGTAAAATTTAAGCATTTGCTTAAAACTGAGTAGCAAATGCTTATAAGCAAAAGCAAACTTTTATTCACTCAATATGAAGCAAATGCTTTTAGCATTTGCTTATGCTTTTAGCAAATGCTTATGCTTTTGCTTAATGCTTTAAGCATTTGCTTAGTTTTTATTCACTCGACCCATTATGTTGGTTTTATTTTAAGCAATTAGAAAGGTGCTTAAAAAATTAATAAGGCTTAGCTAGACCATATTGAGTAGAATTACCTTATAAAAAGTCACGCATTATTTGAACATAAGATTCATTTTATCTTTTAACATTTACAAAATGTGTATGTAAATGTATGTGAAATTACATGCGATTCATTAAATAGGAGATAATTTTTTATGTTTATAAAATCCAAAAAGCAAATTTTTCGATAAAAATTCTGTCAGCTCTTATTAGTTATTAATTCTCCATGTTAAGTACATGTATTTTCATATTTATTATGAACTATATATAGTCACACGATTTGTTTGTAACTACTTGTTTCAGTCATTTTCCACTCTTTTCTTCTTTCAATCCTAGAAAGAATTTCTTTGATCCTGATAAGTAATTAAAAACCTTCGGCAATTTTTTCCTCCTAAGATAAAGAAAGTTATTTTTAGTTTACCAGAAAAAGATGACAGTTTTCATTTTTACTTTTTCTTTGAAACGCCTTTCAATAAAATTTTAATAAAATCCGCATTAATTAAGAAATCATTAGGCTCTTCGAAAATGAGATGCGCGTGGATGAGCCTAAGCAAAAGCGTGACAAAAATGCAATTCCGGCTCTTTAGCTTCAGGAAATGCGACGAAGTAAATTCTTTCTCCTACTTACCTCCTCCATCCAAATTTACCCCTACCCTCATCCAACTTTCTCATCGAGGCACGCAGCAGTGCTTATGATAGCATGTACGTATGTATCATGAAAGAGCTTCCCCAAGACCTTAGCCTAATATGAGATGCCTTTTGAATTCTGCTTGTCGTTTTTACTACCCCAAAGCTTTATTTAGGAATGTAAGTTGGAAACAAAGAATTTTCTCCTGTATTTTTAACTGGCACACGAAAATGAAAATTATGACGTCCGTTGGCTTAGCGTTTATAATAAGGGAGCTGTAAGAAAAACGTAGAGAACTGCCATTGCGAGAGAATGCGAAAAAATACGTAAAGAGCTTCTAGAACAAGACGGTTTTGTACTCATTAATCGCGGATCTGGAGGAATGGGAAAATTTTCAAATTGGCCTGGTTACCTTGATTCGTATTCGTTACAGTTAAGGAGGTTTCTTTATTAATGTGATCGGTAAAAACGTTTGACGGCGTCTACGACGCCCTTAGTCGTCACAAAGTGCCTTCCAAAATATGGCTGATGAATAATGTCGGCACTTTCCTTCATTATAAATGTCCGCATAATTCATTTTTGGTATAATTACGGAGATACACTATTAGTTTTTATTAGGCGTTCTTTACCAGCGAAGCGGTAATAGTGGAACGCCTTATGGGTACGTCTGGTCCGTCCGTCCGTGGTAACTTTCATCTCCTAAACCGCTGGACGGATTTTAATTTAATTAGGCATGAGTGATCTTTATTAAAATTTATCGCCCAATTGTGATTTTCAACTGAATCCGTGAATTAGAACTTCCGTTTAACATAATTTCTTTAATAAACTTATACTCGTATCTCGTTAAATGGCGTCCGTCAAGCAAAATTGAAATATCAAACTTTTATCTCCCTAGCTCTTATATGATCTGTAAGGTATAGATTAAAAAAATTATTCGGATAGAGAACTACATTTACTGCAAGAAAGCCCGCGAGGCCACATAATTACGAGTTATGGTTTCGGGAAAAAAAAATTCGAGAAAATCCCGAGCAAAACATCACATATTTTATTTACATCGATCGCCAAGACGGTTTTCTCAGCAATCAACAATTAAAAATCCATGTATTTCTCTCCCATTCTCTTATATGATCTGTGAGGTATAGATTAAAAAAATTATTCGGATAGAGAACAACATTTACTACAAGACTAGGGAGATGCCCGTTGAAATTAAACAGGAAAGGTTTTTGTGAAATAAAAAATGAACATAAATATGCCTTGACTTTCTTTGGATGGCAAGAAAACAAACTTTCGTTCTTTCAGGCGTACGTTGTTTCAAGTTTTGAACTCCTACGATGATTCTAAGTACCTAATTTTAATATGCGAATGATTAATATTCTACATTCAAATGTACTCCTCGTAAATAACGCAACAAATGTTGTTTACATTGGTTGTTATGAAAACAATTTCTCTCTCCTTCTCTCTCTCTTACTAATTTTAAGAGCATTCAAAGCACGCTTTCACCCATAAGGATTGAAATAACAATAGGATTTCGAGGTTTAACAATGTAATGGGTTGGTATGGCAACATCCCGTTAAAATGGCAAGATTTTCCCAAAATATGTGAATTAAACGTTGAACATGAGGAATTTCGAACTGTAGGCGGGAATAGATGAACGGAATAAGAAACTTCATAGTTATTTCTTTAAAATGGGCTAGATTTAAAGATCATAAGAGAATTCTTTCTAATTTATATCTCAAAAATAATAATAACTTGCAAGTAAAAAAGTCGATTTTTACGTGTTATCATATGAGAAATGGAAATGCCTATCTTGGAGTCGAACTAGGACTTTTTCGAGATTTCTTTTCGTCATAATCTTACAATATGTGACTCAATCATTCCTGCCAAATATAGAAAATTAAACTAGTTCCATTATCGAGTTATTCGCATTTTTATAGCTTGACATAGGGAGGGACAAAGGGACAGAAGTAGCCTTTTATTATTGTTAGATACCACATAATTACGACTTATGGTTTTGGAGATAAAAATTTGAGAAAATCCCGAGCAAAACATCGCATATTCTGTTTACATCGGTCGTTAAGACGGTTCTCTCAGCAAACAACAATTAAAAATCCATATATTTTTCTCCCATTCTCTTATATGACCTGTGAGGAACAGATTAAAAAAATATTTGGGTAGAGAACAACATTTACTACAAGATAGTACTCGAGACTATAGTTTCGGGGATCAAAATTCGAGAATCGCATAATATTTCGATACCGTTTCATACGTATTTTCCATTAAGAACGCCTTTGAAATCTTTGTGTATTCCATTTTTGGAGTATACTTTTCCATCTTGTTATCTCTGTCAATATTCGTATACCTTTCTATAGCTATTGCGGCCATGAATAAACTGCTAATACAGGGGTGCCCAACTTGTGGCCCATTAAGAAATGTTATGCGTCCCACCGCTAATGTTTCATAATTTTCAAAACTTTTTCTTTTTATAAATGAATTGCCAAACATTATATTTTATCTAGGAATATCTGTTAAAATATCTTACGTTAAATAGAGACCCTTTAGTAAATATTTTTCAATTCAAATAACTTCTATTTAATGCTGTTATTTAAAACTTTTCTCAATGATTGAAATGTCATGATTTTTAATATTTAAATGTTAATCCTAAAAACCTAATTTTAGCATGATTTTCACTCATTTGATGCCTAAGAATCTATGGGTAACTTCGGATATAAGTTTATCCAATCAGCCGAATCATCGGTAATTTCCATTCACTGCTACCAGTGCGGCCTACCATGCAGAAAAGATTGCCCACCCCTGGGCTAATGCACAATCATTTCTTTCATATAAATAAAAAATCGGTACTATATACGTTGCACAAACTTTCTCATATAGGTACTACGTATGCATCTGGTCTCACTTCACTTTCCTGCCTTTAAGGAACTCGTATTGCTACAAAAACAGCAAAACCGCAGAAAATGCCTTTTGCACGTACATGGAATTATATGAAAATAAACTTGATAAATATCCAGTACCTACCTACTAGCTGAAAAGCCAGGCTTCGCTCGGGAAAGTTTTCTTTTAAGTAGCAAACGATTTTTATTATTTATTATTTTTATTGATATATCACTTTTGATGTCACATTACAATAAAAATAATACAATAAATTTTGAAATTTACTTACTTTTGCTGTTGGGTACCCCCAGTTTTGTATAACTGGTTCGGGGGTTTGGGGGTGGAGCCCTGACAAAAAAGATCCAAACTTTACCAAACGTTCTCCATTCTTTAATTACACAAGCGACGTTTACATTAACATTTACTATTTTATCTATCGTATTGTAAAGTTTTACCATTCATATTATTACGCATTAACGTCTTACATAATATTCACATTGATAGATGCACCGAAATCTTTAAAGCAGCAATAAAATTATGTGGATTATGTTAATACTATTAGCGAAAACGTAAACAATAAACAACATCTTGGTTACCGAACAAATATAAGTAGATGTATCGATTTATGTTGCGATAAATCTTTCATTGTTAATGGTAAAAGATAACAATGTTCTAATATTCCTTAAAAATCACCTCATAGACTATATTTAGGCATGAATCCATTTGTACCCTTTATCTTGGCGTTGGCTATTCTTCCTCCACGGCGCGCCACGGCGTGAATTTTCCTTGCATTAATCTTTACGTGGCTATCTCCCTTTGAAGAGGATAACAATTAAGAAATTTAGCTTTGTTGCCGCCTGGACAATGGTAATCTAAACCGATAAATTTTGCGCCTAAAGAAACATTTCGAGCGATTTAGCAGGTAATGCGACCAAACACGAACAGAATTAAAATATTCAGTCTTTTGTGAGTAAAATATGCCATTTTCCGTGATCGTAAGTTAATATTTAGGTATATCTATATTCACAACAGTGAAGGGCTGCATGGCATTTTGGGGTTTCTCCACACCATTTCCCATGCATTCTTATGGAAACAGTATTTTTTGACCCCATGGGGTATAAGAGACCCCATAATCTGCAAACCTAGACCAATTTCTTTCTTTGGTCCATAGGATGGCCCATGAAACTTTTGAATTCTATAGCTTCAATGGTGTAAAAACGCATAAAGAACATACATACACACATACTAAAATATTTATAAGATTTACAGATTGACGAAGGTTCATAGGCGCTGAAGCATTATTGCTTGACGAAGTTTGTTGAGAGAGCTGGGTGATAGCTGAGCGTAAAAATTCATATATTATATTATAATGACTATGGACGCAATTTAGTTATTATTTAGTATTGTTTATGACCACAAACTGAATAATTGAGTGAACTTGAATAAAAATAGTTTGGGCCATTCTTAAATAAATCGACATTTAGTGAAAATCAACAAAAATAAACTGCCCTTCATTGTTGCGTTATATCGTTCATCTCTTCATAATTTCTATTCTGGATAATGTTATACCTAAATACGAAATATCATTCGATTTCGTTGAACCGTCTAGTCTCAAAGTGGTGGTCTGCGAGCCATCAATCGCCGAGCTGCCAGGAAAGAAAGAAGCATAACATTGATATACCATAGAGCCACAGTTCGTACGTTCCAACACTCTAGGTGACATCATGTCGTGCGGGGTGAGGAAAGTAGAGTAAAACTCCGTTATAACGCGGGTTTTGGGAGACAAAGTGAACACCAGCGTTATCTCTACGAAACGTTATTAGTAAACACTTGACGAATTTAGCCGAGCGTTTTGAGTTCTACTTTCCGGCAGAAGAAGATCCACGGAAAGGGACTGGATGGATCCAAAATGCATTTATTGCATTGAAAGATGATTTGACTATCACTGTGGAGGATAAATTGTTGGAGCTGGCTGCTGACGAAGGATTGAAGATGAGTTTCGAAACTGTAACATCACTTGCTTCCTTTTGGATCAAAGTGAAAGTAGATTATCCTGAACTTGCTGAAATTGCTCTGAAAACTCTTCTCCCATTTTCCTCGACATACCTCTGTGAGACTGCTTTCTCAACCATGAGTGTCATTAAGACAAAGCACAGGAACAGTATGGATATTCGTTCTCCATTGCGCGTGGCACTGCCCTCAATCAAGCGACGGCTTAATAAGCTGGTAAATAATAAGCAAGCTCACCTTTCACATTAGTAAGGGTTAGGCGTTTTAACATGCTTATTGAATACATATTAGTAACATTTTCTTCTTTTTTTAAATGAAAGTAATATCTTGTTTTAATATTTTCAATAAAAAATATATAATTTTTCAATTCAAATTTTTTAATAGCCCTTAAGTTGGCAACCCTACACCGGTCCCTGTTACACTGGAAAAAATTGCCGGTCCGTCACATCAGACAGTTTAAGAAGTACTGGTCTAGACTCTAAGGTAGGGGTGGGCAAACTTTTTACGTGGCGGGCCACATTAACAGTTGCAGCTTCAGAGGCGGGCCGCAATAACAGATTAAAATGCTTCGGCGGGCCACGTTAGGGTTCACATCGGAAGTTATTTGAGATAGTGCAAGGTATCCTGTTAGTGAAAATCAATAATAAATAATATGTTACCCACATAACAGCAATGGAAAGATTTTCCGGCCATAATTTTAAGCTACACACATGAAATTATCTGTATTTTACAATACGGTTCGCTTTCATAATGGCATCGCGGGCCACATGTGGTCCACGGGCCGTAGTTTTCCCACCCCTACTCTAAGGCCTCGCACATACAGACAGACGGCATGGCGGAAATCACTTTTTTGAACTCGGAAACACCTGAAACGTGTATTTTTGTCAAAATCTCGAAGTAGAATTTTTTCGCGATTATAATATTTTCTCTATATGCTACGTCCATGAGAAAGCAAAAAATATTTAAAATGATCACTGAATATTAACATCTAATTTAAAAAAAAATTAAAGTTATAAAATAACCAAATGATTGCATGAGATGTGATGTTCTATTTATTTTGGGAGGTTAAATATCGGTTAAACTGTTTATGATGACCGTTGTAATGTGTTTCTTTGATTCAGATTTTGAAAATAAGCATTTTTAGTGTTCTAAATACCGTTAACTGATTTCTGTACATTTTTGTGTGAATAAAGGGGGCAATTGCATTGGGAACATCTCCATAAATTTTGAAATTTAGGCTCTGTATAGGGAAAATGTTATGAGAAGTATCGTTAGTCTGCTAAATTTTAAATGTGCGCCGTGTTTGATTAGAAACATCCACCGGAGAGTCCTAGAAAGGACCAAAATGACATATTTGGACCGGATCGACTCAGCAGGGTTGCTACAATTGCAAAAGAAATCTTTTCGGTAATTGTAAATTTTGCAGGAATTAGCCAAACCGATTTCAACGAAATTTTATGAAGGAAGTGTGCAACATAAAAATAACAAAATCAAGATGTTTAGTATAGATATAGAAAGCAGGGCTGCTACAATGTAAGAAATAATAAAATTTCTTTTTACACCCATTTATGTTGAACTGTCCTCATCAATTTTAACCATATTTATTATTTATAATGTACACAAATATACAAAACCATCATAGTACTGGATCAAGTCAAACACTTGATCACTTCATCATTCCTCCCCAATCGGGAGTATTTTTATCTCTGGTGATCCTAATTTATGTCACCTTCTCCAAATTTCTCTTTGATCTTCCTCCGGATAGTTGTCCACCTTTGTTTATCTTCCGTCCTTTCCCATCTCTTCATTTCTCACTCTTTTAGCGTTATAAGATGGTATTGTGGCCGTTTCAATGAGCTGCTACAATACAAGGAATGAAGAAATTCATTTTACACGTATTTGTGTTGAACTGTCCACATCATTGTTAACCAAATTTAATACTTATAATAGACACATATTTCAAATACATTAGTATACGATTATACTACGGTGAATTTGACGAAAAGCACTTCTGTGTCATGGAAAACTGGGGCACATCCGTACTTGTTAAATATGTTGCCTAGAAATAGGTATCTATCGATCAACACTAGCGTCATGAATCTCTTTGATAAAAGGCGTGGAAACTTAGAGGGTAGTCGATTATCAGACTGTATTAAGAATGGACATAAACGGTAGTCGTTAAACTTTAATACAAATCGTGATCGAACGTTCTATTTTATTGCGTACCCTTGAAAGATTTTTTACTCAAGAATATAGTTTCCCCCCACGCAACGGATTAATGGCGGTGATTTTTGCTGTTTTTAAACGGACTCTCACTTTTTCCAATCCCACCAATCCAAAACCTAAAAACCCATTTCCTCTATAACTTCCAACGATACGGTTCGAATCACTTCAGCGCCCTACCATACTACTCATTCAGCGTCCGATACCCTCTTTATTAAGGATTAACTCGCACCCGTTGGACAAAAGCCTTTTTTTAGGCTCGATTTAATGTCTGGGGCGTGCTTCCGTCCGCGAGAGGTACTTTTATAAAAAAATAACTCCTCGGTTCCCTCTCTCCGTAATATAATCGCATTATAGGGTTATGGGTACCTTCGAGAATCAATCGATAATCGAGCCATCCCTCCCTCTATCTCTCTTTATACCCGTTTTGATTGTACCGCGATTAAGAACGAAGTGTTCGCCGTGGCTTGTGGTAGTGACCTGCGAGTGGGCGATTTCCCATCTGAGCTGTTGAAACGATGTTTTGAAATAATTAACGTTTTTGGGAGCGGGCTGTCCAAAACCACTTTGAACGTTTGTTATTTTTTCTCTATTTAAAATATTTAAGCTGTTAATTCGTAAAAACCTAATACTGCCTCCAGCACTCGATATTATGTATAAACCTTTACGTAAAATGTCATACTTCAATCAGTAACAATTTCTACCCATCTTCCATAATTTCTTCAACATATCAAACCAACCGCTTAATTAAATGTACTATCGATTAAACAATTAAAAGTTTGATAAGTCTTTAGGAAAAAATCGTACTTTTGAGTGAGGCAATATAGAATAAAAAGTAGAACATCCCAAACAGCTTACAATGGAACTTATTGTTTTTAGTGTACAGCTTTATTTTCTTTGATATATAAAAAGTTGAATTTATCCGTTCGGTAATAATGGAGAGAAAGATGATTTTATTCCTCTTTAAAATTGTCAACATATTCGACTAATCAATACTTTTACCATCAGCCCTCACACGGAACTACTGATTGGCCGGAAAATATAACCTCGAGCGCCAACTAGAAAAATTATAAAACTCCTTTCGGCCGTAAATAATAATTCACTCGAGACAGAGTCGGGTCGTAGCTTATGAGCCCTGGAATGCAATCCACATTTTGCCAACGAAATTTAAAAAAAAAAACACGCTTCTGTGTAACGGATGGAGAATGACTGGGGCAAGGTCGCCCGTCCATTTCCTCCCCCGCTCTAACTTTTGTTTTCCCCTAAAAAAGGAGGGTGTGCCGATGTCTCTGCACTTTGGGTTCGGGATGGGTAGACAATGGAAGGGAAAATGACAGTTTTGGAAAAGATAGGGTGCAGCATGATCGATTCCAGCATTCCGGGATTTCCCGTGTATTGCGGAATTGCCTATTGCTAAAGGATACGCCCACACCGTGAGACGCACGCGTTTTCCGGGGGAGGTGGAGCGAGAGGTAACGCGCAGCTTCCGGCTCGTGCCCGAGGACTGGTACAGATATCGCGGTTTTGAAAAAAATTCAACAGGCTGGGATTAAACCAAGGGACGCTCTGCTTTCGCTACTCATTCGAAGACACTCATAACGCCAGCAATAGCCAGTAATAGGTCTGATGCGCGACTGTTTTTCATTATTGCTCTCTGTGAAACAGAATCTCACAGAGGTTTTTATCGAATGTTACAATCCAAAGACCCTTTTAGTATAAGTTTTATTAACAGGTGACTCTAAGAAAATTACTCATGCATTTCCATTAAGAAGTCGTTGGCGCAGATGAATATTCAGGGCATGTTGTCGGGTTGCTAAAAGCCTAAAAAATTATTCATATAATTTTCACAAATTCTGCATCTTGTTATTATCATTGGCCAAAATTGGTTAAAGTATAGGGGAAAGTAATTTATATGTTTACTGTCATTTAAGGTATTAGCAGCTATAGCTCATACTCTAACTTTATTATTTTAATGATATTGATAACCTTTCCCGCAAATGATTATTTTTTGAAAAATTGTCGATGAAATCAACGTCAAAACGATAGATATTTATAAATATGACAATTCGCGACAACTTTTACACGTTTTCCCTAAATATCGAAATATTTCGTATATTTCGACGTGATCTAACGATGCTGCTCCTTCATTTCGCTCAATTGTTGTTCATGAAAGTCAATTTTTGCATCACTGTTGTGTGAAACCACCACATGCTCTCTTTAACAATAGATTTTCTGTTGAAATTGAATTTCTGCTGTTATCTTATGCGTAAATATAAAGGTTAGAATTTTA
The DNA here is from genome assembly GCA_028673005.1 of Tanypteryx hageni. NCBI lineage: Eukaryota > Metazoa > Arthropoda > Insecta > Odonata > Petaluridae > Tanypteryx > Tanypteryx hageni. The sequence goes on along the minus strand of CM054116.1, from coordinate 90,395,438 downwards.
ACGTATGGATATGCATTTCTCCGACATAGAATATTATGGTCGTGTGCTATTCTTGTCCTCATCAATCATTGATCACATCCACTGAGGAGATAGGCAATGAACGCATGAAATAATTCACGCGTATATGCCCAGAAAATTAATTCTAATACTTTTTCCTCTCTGGCACCTTCATTCCGATACTTTTTCTAAGAACCTAATGCTCCCCTTAGATTCAGTACGCATTAGTTTTGTGTAGTTCAGGAAGGATTCGTTCCAACGGAACGAATCCTTTCGGAACCAGACGGTACGAATCCACGGCCTTGAAAAATCTCGTTCCTCGGGTTTCGTTCTGGACCTTCCGGGCTCAATGGTTCCTCGGACTCCACTCGGATTCGGAAATTTCGTTTCTCGGACTCACAATTATTTCTCTTAAACTAAAAGCCATTGGCCCGAAATTTCGAAAAAGTATTCTTATGATGACCTGAACTCTCCACCGGTAGAAGATGAACCGAATCTGTGAGTTACAATCCGTAGCCTCTCCTTGTCAGAGAATTTCTTTCCGGAGTTGGATGAATGAAATCGGACATGTGAAGAAATGTATTTCGTACCGGAGTGATGTGTCTCTGTTCTATTCTCAGCGCAACAAAATGTTTTCTATTGTTCATTGGGATTACAAGATTTGACTTCTGTATTTCGAAAAGATTGTGAATAAGTGGATATTATGGGCACATGGGATATTAATAGACGAGAAACAACCACACTTACAACATAATTCATATTAATTTTATAATACATTGTTGTTTCGGAGGAAAAAGATATCGTCAAATATTTTTACCATTCTTCCACAAAAATTCTTTAATATCCTAATTTTAATAATGTAATAATTTTCATTCTAAAATTTTTTAAATTCTTCCACCAAAGGTTCTTAACGTTTGAAACGTGTGTGTGTGTGTGTGTGTGAGAGAGAGAGAGAGAAATATAGGAGGGATATCAGCGACGAAAAGGATTGCTTTGGCCATGATCGAAACAGTAATTTTTCTGCTTCATACCAATAAATGGAGCGCAAAAGAAATGAAATTTGGAAGATGTTTTCGGAACGTTTTTCAGAATGAAATTAAACACTATCTATTTTAATTTTGTTAGATAGCAATTACCCAATGCAGTGATTTAGATTACTTAGTCGATTTTTTAAAGTTCGTTCTAAAATTTCGGAGGGTTCTGACCCCAATATCCCCCTCACCGTACGCCCATGTCATTTAGTATTGCCATTAACAAATTTGTTATTAATAAAATTATTATGAAGAAAATGAGGAGTCGAAAAATCATAACACCAAAGAGTTTTCCAACATTCCTCACAGGAAATCCTACATTTAATCAAGTTCATACGTACGCCAATGGAACGAAAGAAACGAATCCACAAAAAGACCGACAATGCCCATCACTAGTATGCATTCACCTCGACGACGTGCATTAAAGACGACTTCCCATCCACGCATCCTTTTCGTCGTTTCTAGCCCCAGTCCGCCCGTCGCAGAGAAAAAGTCCGCCGATACGCGCGAGTCTTTCCTCGCGATACGTGCCGCGGAGAGCGGAAAAAAGATTACTTGCACAAACCGCTAGTATTTCGAAAGGGAAATCTACGCGAGCGAGGCGCAAGCAGTCCCTTGAAATACTACGGTCGTGGATGCCGCGCTCCAGAGCATAACGCCTAGACTCTCCTCGGATGTCACATCTGAACGCTTCCGACCCGTAAGGAGTCTGGCCAGCGAGTCTCTATCCGATCCGGCCCCTCCTCCGTTAACGCCATCCGCTCTTCCTATTGGCCGGTGCCGCCGGAGGGGAGGGGATCGATGCCCTGCCCCGTCCTCTTCGCCTGGCCACCCGCCACTATCTCCCGCAGTCTTCTCCGGGATCCATGTAAGCGTGAATACGCTGTGCCACACCGTTTTTCGGTCGAGCCATCTGAAGGCGTGTTTCCGAGTCGATCGTCCTCCGTCGCTAGCTATTCATTTTTTTCTCTGTCGCAGAGAAAGAAAGACACGCTTTTAGGCAGTGACTTTTTCAGTTAGAGGATTTTTTCCGTTGTCTTTACGTAAAAGAGGGTGGGGGTGGAGGAGGTGGAAGATTCCACAGTTAAAAAAACATAAGAGGAAGCAAATTAATATTGAGCGTTGCGTTAAATCTCCTTCGTTAAAAAATAACTTCTCTCGCTCTTCGGTGCGAGAGGGGAGGTGAAGATAAAAAAGGAGTGGAGGGGCTACCCCTGACGAGCTGGAGAGATTGTAAAAAAATTAAGCACCGAGGAACCGCGGTGGAACCCTAAAAGCGGAGGACATCAATATTTCTCGCCATCCAGTGGGCCTCTGATCGATCCTCGCCTGGATCCTTCCGTGTTTTTTGTTGGAATTTTTTTGCCTGAGAATTCCCGCATCGCGGTCCTGCCCCCCTTCACCCCCTCCCACCGGCCGACAGACCCCCGTCTCCTCTCGCCGTCTGCCCCCGTCTAGCCTGCCCGCTGCCGCCACCGTTTTTCCGGGGAGTTCCAATTTCATCGCCGATCTTAAGCCTCCACATGCATCCGCCGACGGCTTGTCTTACTCTTCAGGTAAGGGGCGTGTTAGAACCGTGACACGCGTCTCCTTTCCCAGTGTTTTTCCTTCCATTTGACGGAGGCTTGATCTCTCTCTTGAGTAATAGCGATGAAAAAACGGGTTGCTACTTTCGGGAATCGTTCCCGAATAGTTTTTTTTCTTGGAAGCATGCGGGACGATTTATTCCATAAAAAAGTAAGCGTGTTTGTCGGTCGCAGGTATCGTAATATAATGTCTCGCTCGGAGCACTCTCTTTAAAAAACTTCCGCGGCTTATTGTTTCGAATCGAATGTTTTCCGCTGCTTTGAACATCGCGTTTAGTTGCGTGTTTCTTTCGCTTGGATAGCGTCGTGAGTGGGGCAATTTTGACAGTTTAATTTGGTGCTGTGACCGTTTAGTTCGTTTGTGTCATTCAATTTTTACTTGAGAAAACCTCAAGTGAATCCCGACGGCAATATCTGATACGTCGGATTAGAAAATGACGTATCGAAATTATTATTTACCATTAATATTATGTTTTTAATCTTACGAAATTTTTTTACGTCTCTTTGAATCTCAGCGACAGATTTTGTGACTCATCTTTACCGAGATACTTCGGATGCATTCATTCAGAGGCGTTACTCTGGGTATTTGATGGCTTACCAAAACTTCTAGCCCTAAAATATTGGACACTTCATTCATGTCAAATTTTCACGGCTTTGTGCGTAAAGTTTCGCTTGCGTTTCTAGAATAGAAAAGAAGAATAACAAAATGCAACCGGCGCTCGTAACGATTTCTCCATTTTTCTTTTTTCTTGCATCCGTTATGTCGACACACACACACACACAAATGCGAAGGGTACGGCGTATGGCGAGGTTCTTTCCGCATTACTCCAAGGTTGTGTGGGAAAAGGCTAGCCAGGGTGACATTACGCAGCTTCGGAAGGTCGGAGCGATAACGTTCAGTGCTTCTCTCCGATTCAGCGGGGATAGAGCTTCCTATAGGCCTCGGAGGGAAGGGAAGAGAGAGAGGGTTCAGTGCCTCACCTCGTTACCGTCGCATCCTTCGACTGAGGAAGGGAGGAGAGAGGTACGTTTGACTGCGCCGGATGAAAAAGGTGGATTCGTGTGCGTGCGTGTGTTGTATTCTTTACTGCCCCGCTCTATCTTTTTCACGACAGCATGAGAAAACAGCGAGTGTGTTTGTGCGTATGGGCGCGTGCTAAAAAAGAGTTTTTTTCCCTTCCTTGAACCCTTTCAGGTCGCTCGGGTTATCTTGCGCAAGGGACTCGGGAACCATCCTTTAACCGTCGAACTGGGTATAATATTACGAGCGGGTGGAAATTTCTTTTTTTCGAATAATCTTTGTTTCGTCTTTTCTATTTTTGGTAATCCCATGCTTCGACATTGCAATCTTTTTTTGTTGGCAAATCTGTGGGATTAGGCTATCGGTATCTCAGAGAGAGCAAAAAATTTAAAAGGGGTCTAATAGCCCCAGAAATGAGATTTTTAGTTGCGCGGAATTGCAATCAAGTATTTATTACATTATACAGTGACTTAACCGTCATTTTAGTTAGGTACATATATGTATTGGTATCCAACGTTTGAACGCGTTTCTCACGAGCGCGTTGTACATAAAAAGTAATACATTGTTGTTATAATAAGCCTTTTAAAATGAGATTTCCATCTTTATCATCACGCGCCATCTCGTATAATGCGCTTAACTGCATTTAGGATTCGGTCTATGTTACCGAGTCCGCATACATGCCTTCGTACTTTGCCGCAGCATCTACTTTGGAAAGTGAAGCTTCGCACCAGTTTCGTTTAATTAATGATTTAATATGTTTAAAATCTTGAAGTGAACTTAAAAAAAAATTATTTTAACGATTTACAGAGTTTGCAATAAATATCGCTTAGTAATGTGATCGTGACCTCTACCTTTTCCGGTGGTTTCTGTCTAATCGGGACGAACTGTAATGATTTTGCCCGGAATTTTATTTTTAACATTACTGTAAAGGCTACTAAAAAGTACGTTTTGTTTGTTAAATTTAGCTTGCGTCAGAATAACGCATTGATGTTGTGTAGCAATAGTGAGATATTTAAGACAACGTTTTAAAAAAATTGAGATATTGTATGGCGCGTCCAAATAGATGCATTTGTTTTCGTTTTAACAACATTTATATCGGTATATTTCACGGAATTCATGAGAAATTGTCGTTGGTTTACAGCAGTAAAGGAGCGAGGGATTGAAGCGAACTAATGGAATTTTACAGCGCTGTATTACACCGCTGCACTTCGTCACTACGGAAATTGCAGTAGTCCACCGTTTGCATCTGAGTTTGACACTCCCACGGGAGAAGAACTCAATTTTCATATCCGCTGCTTATTTTTTCTAAAAAATATACTTAATTTTTGGTTCGTGAAATCCTTGCGTGTCCCAAAGGTTTTAATAATTCATGATGCGGAACCGTCTTGGTTTGGTATTGCGAGGGCCTATTCGAATTGGGAGTTTGCTAGATATTCGGGTAATAAGGCCGAGATAAGTTTTCTCGGAAATTCTGTGAAGTGGATGTCAGGGAAAGGTATGGGGTATTTTTCGAGCCTATTCTATTACGTGCGTTTAACAACCTCCATTCGATGGTTGCCTCGGGAAATGAAGCATCGCCACGCAGGTGGTGGTTCTTGCCTCGGTCCATCCGAAAGAGTTACTCGCGCGCATCTCGCCCTGAATTGAAGCAGATTTTTGGCTATCGAGAAATATATAGATATAGAACTATATAGTTATTTTAAAAGGGCGTTTACGAGTTATTATTTTATTCTCTTGTCTATTATACGCGTCAATACAGTTGACTCAAGTCGATGCGTCCATGCAAAACTAACTTCAAGCGCTTTGATGAGAGAGAGAGAGCGATGGAATCGTATTGCTCATTACATAACAGTATGAAGATGGATGTACTAGAATTTGATTTTGTACACTAAGGTTCGTGAATTTTTTTACGGAGATTTTCTTCTCCCTAAATTTCACTGTTCTATTTCGTAAGTTTTCACCGAATCAGTCTGCAAAATTTTCGTTTATTGTAATCTCGGTCTTTGTGTAGGTCAGGAAAGTTTTTCCCTGGAAGTTGTGTAGAAGGACTTTCGAAAAATTGTCATCTTTAATAATTAGGCTTATTTAGAATGCCATTTTTAAAAATTCAATTAATCATTACACCTAAATGTAAAACGTTAATTATCAAAAAGATAATGTGTCAAGCATAAAATTATTTCTTTAGCGAACATGCTTAAAAAACTTGAATGGAAGTGGAAAGAATTTTGGTTATCTTGTGGTATGCAGTTTGTTACCTAATGTTGTTTGCATAAATATTATACATGGGAGCGTTGGAAATGTGTGATTTATGACTACTAAAAACTAATGGAAAATTTCCTTTCCATCGAAAAAATATCCAAGTTGAAGGAAATGCCGCGATATGAATCAATTGGCTATGTACACTTATCATATATGGATAATTCAAATTCTTACAATAGCATTTATTGGTTTTTGCTTTAATGCCCCATTATTGGATCGAGAACTGGCTGGATGTATGAGAAGTTATATGTAACGAAATCCGTCATGGAAATTGAAGTCTCTTTGGAAGAGGAAATGCGTGGAACGAGTATGATATGTTTCGCTCCATGATTGATATAGAAACATTAAAAAAGGATTTCTTTCGTTAGAAAGCTTCGATTTTGGCTATAACATCATAGTTTGTTACTAAATATCCTGATATATAGCTTAATATTATATATATATATATATATATATATATATATATATATATATATATATATATATATATGTATACACACATATATATATAATGAGCCAGTCCACAAATGTAGTCTCCCATCAATCTTCGCTATCATTTCGTTTGCTTTAGCAACCAGTTTTGGACGTCTTACTTTCACCATAACCATCAACGCTTCCCATAACTCGCGAGATTAATTTCGACACTTTCTTCGATTCAGTGGCGAGAAGCGTTCGTGAATTATTTCCATAAATTATAGCAAGGATTTTCGCTCAGACGACTCGTCGAGAGTTTCTTTTTTACGCAATTTTCGTTTCCGAGCCGGAGAGGAAATTCTACGTGACTGCGGCGTTCTCCAGAAAGAAAAAAATTCCGCGGATATCCAGTGTGGGAACATCCTCCCTCGGATTTCACTGATTGATGAGATCCATAAGCCAATCACCATCACTTTAAATCCTTCCGTTTAAAATACCCGCAAAGTTTTTTTCCCTTCTCCCTCTCTCTTTTCCCGGTCCCTCGGCGTGCTGCATTCAATATTCACCGAAACGCGCATGGCTTTACTCCCTGGGCGAAACGGGGTCCGCGGAGTCATCACAAATTCGGCGAACTTTCCTACTTGAGCGGGGCTTTTTGAGCTAAAACCTTCATCAGAGTCGAGTTTATGTTACCCCAAAATCTTTGGCTTGCATAAATCCTTCCACACACACATGCGAACGCACCCACATTGTGTCACATGCGCCCACGTACTTTTCACATACCCGACCACCCGCATCAAAGCCGGTAAGCTGTAATCGTTGTAGTCTACCCTGCTCGAATAACTCATAAAATAATCCCGCGATGCTGCATTTGACGCGAGCGGTGGAGTTTGCAGAGCCTTCACCTAACGCTTAGAATCACTTTAGTTAATTCGAGGTGTCTGAAAACGTGAACGTTGTCTCCGGTCTACTGGGATTAGCTAGATATTTAATCACGGAGGTAGTTTTTAATTTAACCTCTACGTTATTGTAATGATTTAATTTTTAAAATGTCCCCTTGCCAATTAGCTTTCATCTGTGCTTCGCATTCGGGTGTGTGGAATGTTAATTTTAATAATTATAAGATCTAAGTGGCGAAAACGAGAAACCGTTATGGATCACATTCATCTTCCTTTATTATTTAAACTGTTCAGTATTTTATCAGAGTAATAATAATTGGAAGATTTGTAAGATTTTATTGTAAATTGCCTGAAAAATCCATAAGGAATGTAATCGTTAAGTTAATACCAGTGCCAGCCAATATGACGTATACCGACTTCCGCTCCTATTTTCTATTTTTGGTTGTGAAATCATGTAGATTATTTAAAAATATTTTATAAACTAAGAGTTAATCAGAAATAGAAAAATTTCTATTAGGATACGAGAAAAATTAATATTGCGTTGAGCATTTGTCGGATTTATTGTATGAGAATGGATAATAAATATACGATTTAGTCATTGAAAAATGTTTTAGAAAGCGATGTAATAATAATTATTTTTATTAAAAACCATTGTTTAAAAAATACGACTCATTTTCTCTTTTATGTTATTTTTATTTACTTTCTCCATACGTAGTATATGGGAAAGTATTGTTTTCATGAAAAAAATTGATTTCGAGATTTTAACGGAAATACACGTTTTGAGGTCCCCTGAACACGTTTTGACCATTTTCTCGATGATGTTCGTGTATGTGAATGTGATAGCTTTTTTTGTGGGCGCTCTAACTCAAAAACTATTAATCGGGTCAACTCGAAATTGTATATTTGACATTTATGTTAAAGGAAAAATAATTGATTAGTTTTTGGTAAACATCGGTCAAACGGAAGTGGGTGTTTACTCTTGTCACATCCGTTTTTAAAAATATTTCTTTAATGTTTGATAAATGTCAAAAAAAGTACCGGAATAAAAGTTGTAGGAAATTTAATTTTCTACAATGTTTGTTCGAAACATTTCCCCATATAATGAATTGTTTAAGAGATATTTTAAAAACTAATTTTTTAACTGCCAACACCACACCACCTTTCGGCGACTATTGTAAACAATTTACGCTTAGTTACGTCATAGTAACGCTCCTTTTTATTTTCCAAATTGTTGGAGCTTCCTGGCTATATCCAGTATCAGTATGCTACGGTTTGAGTATATTTCAGTTCTTTGTTGTCTGAAATTTTCTCGCAGTTGCTTAAATATTTATTATCATTTAACCTATTTGGAATTTTTAGAAATATTGCAGTTATGGAGAAAGTCAGGTGGTGGCCACATCAGATTTTTTAAACAAATTATAACGTTAGCTTATACATTTTTCAAAGTTCTACGTTTTAGGTTCTTAGAATTAAAATGCTGTCAGAGATGGTTTCTTAGAGAAAAGATTTCTTTTTCTGAAATATCTACGTATAGATAGAACCTCTTAAGGTTTATCTTCCGTCTTTTTCGATACTGTCCCGGAGTCGGACATAACCTCCACCTCAGCTTGTGTCATACTCGAACCGCCGCAGTCTCCCACAAACCATAGGCGATAAGACACACTCGCTTCCTCCTCTCTCTCCCCCTATTTCTCTTCCTCTCCTCACTCCACCTCAGACTGCCCTCTTTCCACTCCTCCCTGTTCTCTCTCTCTCTCTCTCTCCTCTTCCTCTCTTCCTCCTTCACTCACCACGTTCTCCTCCCTTATCTCGTGGAGGGCAATTGACCCTTTCCTCGTCTGTGCCGACAGGACGTATCGCCCACCGCATAAATATCGCCTGCCGAATTCCGATGACTTGCGGGAAACCTCTCTCCTTCTCTTCCCGTCAACGAGACGTAGATCAACCGCATGTGTTACGCGTGCGACGCCTTGTTATTCGGCTCGAATCCGCGCTGTTTCTTTTCTTTCGGTCCTGTCGTCAGTAACATCTGTCGAAGTGACGTGTTGTTCTTCGTGCGCCTGAGTCGTGATCACTTCACGGACTAAGGATCGTGCCGCAACCTAACGCCCCCCCCCCCCCCGTTGCTAGACGCGTTCAATAAGTTATCCGACGTTTATGAATTGTCATGAGGATGCGAATAAATTAGGAATGAAGCGTCCAAATTCTGGCCGCTGCATAATGTTGAACTTCTATATTGTTTATTCCTGTTGGAAAATAAACGTTGGTAGAGACGAGAATTTGAATATTTTCTATATGAAATGTCTATTTAAATACATTTTCAGTCAAGTCTGTGCGATTGTAACGCTCGGTGGAATATAGAATTTTATTTTGGAATTGTTCATTTAGCGGCAATTTTACTATGACTCGTTTTAGCGCAATTTAAAAAATGCGCTTTGGCGTCTCTATTATCTGTCTATGCAACTGATTAAATTTAAATTGTGACAAAATAGTAAAAGTTATAGAGCTGAAACTTGGAGGTTAGATTTATGTACTGTTGCCATTTGTTTTTTTTTTTTAGATTTGGGTTTTAAAAAATATACGTTTGGATTGGGGCCAATTTAAAAATGTTTTTTTTTTACGGTCTCCGAAGGTATAAAAGGTGGAAAGATGAAAATTAGAGCGTACATTTCCGCATTAATGCCACTTATTTTTGAAAAGTATGAGAAGAATCCAATCAGAAAGAGGTAATTTATTTTGAACTTGAAAATTTCTTACGCGGTTTTATTAATCGTAGTAAACAAAAACAATCTTCATAGCAACCGAAGAAAACATTTATCTACTACAAATACGTAAATGCGTCCAATTTACTTTTGTGTGCAAACAGAACGGAGTCAATTAAAGAAAACGTATTATTTGCGACAGAGAAATGAACGTAAATATGTTAATTTTCCTTTTGTTCGCACAAAGCGCTTTGTAAGCAAAAATGAATGGATAGTTTCTGGCAAAGGAGTGAATTTGAAAGTAAAGATTACGTTACAATTACTACTACTAATAAATAAATGTTGATTGTTTTTCCTATATCTCCGAAGGCATAAAAGGCGGAAACCTGTGACTTTTAGTGTACATTTCCATATTGAGTCATCTTATTCTTGAAAAGTTTGCTTTTTTAAAACTCGACAGCGGCGGATAGGGAAACGTTCAGAATTTTAATACAAAATATATGGCGTTCTAAACTTGAATGTAATTTTGTAATTATCAATTGCCCAAAAAAGTGAATTTTTTATATAGAATGATTATGCGCAGTGCAACGCTAACTTAGCTATCAAGTCTCCCTCATTGATACGCTAACCTCGCCTTCACGTTGTATCCCCCGTTTTAAACAAACGAGGCTCCATTGACCGAATATGTGGCGGTTTAGACACTTTAAAAATAAAAAACGCGCCAATTTTACCCATTATCATGGATAACACTATATATTTTTAATATGAAGTTTTAATAACAGTTTTAAATTTAACATTCACATAGACTTTTTTTCGATATGGTTTCGGCCAAACATATGTTATATATTCTTTTCGTACTTGAAATTATGCACTATGCTTTACTATTCCATTTAGGTTAATAATTGTATACAAGTACTATTTTGACGTATATTTCTCTATCCTTTAGCGGCTTTGCTTAAATAATGCTTTACTACAGTAAAATATGCTGAAACATTAGTGAATACGCAGTTTTATGATCATCAGCCAATACACTAGATGATATTTATTTAACCTTGGAAATCTGACTCTTATAATAAAATATATGCACAGGTAACTGGTTTTAGCATAGTGATATTTTTCTGTTTATAATCTCTTCCAATTTGTAATTTATAAATGTAGAATGATGTATTTTTGCGGTAACATAAAATTTCTTATTATCTATAGTTTATGATCTGTAAGATCTCGGGAGCAAGTTATCTCACATCCATGTAATATAAGAACCTTGGGAGTGATTTGACAGCATGTTAAGAAGGATACGCGGTCTTTTTAATGCAATGAATGGATCCTCGATATTTATTGGGGGACTTCGATATTCTTTATAACTTCCAATATAAAATCGCCTGTAATCATATTTTGCTTTAATTCAGTAATCGGTTCCCTAATTTTCAATAAAAGGGATATTTCGTATGCTTGTAGGTTCGCATAATACTAAGGTTGCGGAATTGATTAAATTTCCATTTGTGACGCACAACGGGTAGTGTATCGAAGTAAAATCATTAATTTTTTTGCCCTTGCGTCCAAATGAATCGTTATATGAATTAAAATTACAACTTTTTATGACATCGTCACAGAATTATTTCTAAGTTTGTTAAATAGGCTTCAACAAGCATACGTACATTTTGAACCCGAGAATAGCAAACTAAAAAGCCATAGTGTGAGAGGCCACACTGTTTTTCGTGTATGGTATATTGCTCCTTTTTTATATATTGTAGGTGTCGGTTGTTAGATGAAAAATTTCACAGAATTATATTTATTCTTTATATGTTACATGGAAAGAGTATTTCATGCATGAAAACGGAAATAATGGGACATTTGTAATTAAACTACATTCATTAACGACAATGCTTTTAAAGAATATTAAGCTGTCAATGGCTATTCCGGAAAAACTCCCATTTATGAAATGAACGAAGAATGAATAAAATGAGCTTGCTACATATTCGCATCTTTTTATCCTACTCATGGCAACGAAATGCATCTATTTGAAAAAGTGGGGGATTATGTCAAGAGCTCCTCGTCTTGTAAAAAAGAATACGATATTAAGCTACGTTATTCCTCTTTTCCAAGGTTTTTGCCGGCCTTAGTAGGTAGAGAGGTGGTTAGTGTGTCTGGCTTCAGATGGGATCTCGTATTCGAATCCTGCAGAGGGCACTTTGTATTTGATCGTATTTGTTATTTTTATTACGTTAATTATAACTGATAACGACTGTTTATGAGATGTTTAAAATAAATAAGGTACACTCGACGGTTATTATAACGAGATTCGTTCGCAGTTATAAAAGAAATTTCGTAATATTTGTGATTAACATATACAATTACCGCAGCACAAAGTTGTTATTGTTTATCTTCAATTCGTATTGTCGACTGCTCAAGAAATTGTAGAAAATCATCCTTTTCCTATTTTTGTTAGAAGGAAATATTAACTGTTTGGTCCATAAGCAGCACGAAAGGCTTAAAAATTGTATTACAGTACTTATTATCTGTACCTGGAACTCAAATAATAAAAAGAGCACATTCAGAAATAAAAGAAAATAAATTGATATTTTTAGAAGGATTTGAACAGATCTTCTAAAAACAAATTAGGTGAAAGGGTATGCATTATTGTGTTTTAGCAATCAGCCGATAGAAGGGACGAACGAGTGATCACCGAGAAAAAGAAAGGTATTCACTTTCTAAATCTTACGCACCACTGAAGATTTTGGGATTGTTATTAAACCCCATTGTAAGCGTTTCCCTTATGTTAATTTGGAATGGAAAAATGAAAGCGTACGAACGAAGTAAACGCGAAATGAATGCCGCGTATCAAGCACCCTGTCTTTAGCCGTCTATTTTTCTCCTCCTACGAACCTCGTCCATCCTCGAAAGACTTTCCCTTTAGGACGCGGAACCGTTGTCACCTTGGAGCCGACTCATTCAAAGAAACAGTCATCTTACCCCGTCCATTTCTGCCCGTCAGCTCCCTTTTCATACCTCTATCCTCCCTCCCTCTTTCTTTCCCTCCGGATAGAGATAAGGACTCTAAAACGGGGCAGCGTGGCGAGACATTGGCCCTATTCCCCCTTAACACTTTTTCCCCTTCCACTCTCTCTCTCTCTCTCGGCGTCCTTCCACATTCCTCCACCTCTCGGATTTGAGGCGCTCTTATCGATTCGGTATGCCGTGGGGGGAGAAGGGATCGAGAATGACTCCATGGAAGGGATAGTGAGGGAGAAAAGGGAGGGAGATGGAGAGAGAGAGAGAAAGCGTTAGATATCCACCTCTGATGTTCATTTGCGATACGGCGCTGCAGCTGGGATTATTATGGTCATTACGCGAGCGGCGCCAGTTCCCATCGCGGCGTTGAGTGACGCTGATTCTACGCGCCTGTTTGTTTTACACTTCTCGTATCCGTTGCGACGTAATTTCATTACGATCCCCTCTCACCATCTGCCACCCCCCTCTCTCTTTCGGTGTGATTGTTTTCGTTTCTTTTTTCGCTCGAATAAATGAAGGTTATTATTTTTCTTTTGAGAGTTGGATTTTACCGTTCGGAAATAAAAAGAATGCTCCCAGTGGAGTAGCTTAGGTTCGTCATTGCAGGTTGGAAATTTCGCACGTTGGCGGACCGTGTTTTTGTCGAGATGGAGTGATTTTTTTCAGATTAGGTTTTTCGTAAAACGTTTGCCGAGATAACGAGAGAAACATTTTATCTTCTAGCTAAGCTAATTAACTCGTGATAGGCGGGTGGTTTAGGAGCTGATGGCATTGGAATCCTCATACTTCTTCGGTTATCGCAAATACTGGTTTATTTTATCGAATGTTTCTTTATGGGAAGCTTTGGTTTATTAGGATGAAAATTTGCTTCATTTCCGCGAAAAAGGAAAGGATACAAAATTAAATAATATCGAATGGATGTATTCCGCAATTCCGAAGAGTTCGATGTTTTTGCAGGTCGAAGAAAGTACATCGATTACCAAATTGGAATCTTCCCTCAAAGTAACTTTGAAATACAATATGGGTTAGATTCATTATGTAAGCAATAATATGGCTATCTTTGTATCTGAAATATGAGTGAAAAAACGAGTTTGTCATAAATCGTAACGTTGAATGCAATGAAAAAACATTTCCCATCCCTCGGTAGCATTTTACGTCTTCATTCCGAGTAATACAAAATTACAAGTTTTTTTCGTCCCAGCTGACACATGCTGCGCAATACATCCTGCGATTGGGATCCACCTTAAAAATTAATCAACGCGCCTCTTTTGCAGGAAAATTTGATTTTATGAAGGTTATTTTTCGCTCGTTTCGAAAATTAAATTCTCTATGTGGTTTCCGCGGTATCAGGGACCCATATTAGTTTGACGAACTCGGATTTTGATTTCTGCGTAGTTCGCGACAGCGAGATTTATATCACCATCCGCCGAAACGGTTTCCGAAAGTGGTACGGCTCAGCACTCGTTGAACTCCAGTTTATAGCCGCCAATGGCCCTTGATTGTAAACGCTCACCGCATTCCCGGTTGAAGAAGAATTCTCATCAACTGCAATACTTCCAAATGAGCGCAAACCTGTCGTCCGACTATCGATTATACCACTCCCCGTCCCCGCACGCTCTGTGAGGAAAGGGCCATTTTTCGGCTTACCACCACCCCTTCCAAAAACCATCCCCCTACTCCCAGCTCCTCCTCTGCTTTTACCTGCTATAACCCGCTTCCAGCATTTTAATTAAAACTCATTCATTTCTCTTATCGGGGATTGTTTTTCTTCCCTCGCCCGCATTTTCATTACAATACCGCAAATATACCCCTTCGTGTACCTAAATCCGCCATTCTGTCCTTCACACTTACCTTCCCAACCAATCTTCCTCTCTCTCTCTCTCTCTTTCGCCCCTTTTCCTGGTCAGAATGCCGAGCAATACGTGTTGGGAATCTCGCCCGAGTTTCCAGTATGCGTTACGCATTGCAAACTCTAGGGCGAGTTCCGGGTATAAAGAAACGTGTCGGTTTTACGCATTTTGTGTAAAAATAATGTTACGAAAGGTTGCGACATATCGGAGTCGTGATTGGTGTGTTTTTACGAAGTCTTAATCATTCGAGATACAAGATAGGTTGATATTTATTCCCTTTTTATTAAAGTGACCACCTTCTGATGAAAGTAAACTAGGGAACGACGCTTTCTAAGAAAACCGGTACGATGCGCGATTTTTATTTTTGTCTACTTGGATACAACAAAAACATGCAATATATATATGTATTCCTAGATGAGATACATTTTGACTTCTGTCGCAATTTTGACCGGCTGTCCATGGTTCCAGGACAGCCCGCCAAATCTGGATTCGTTTCGGTCAGGCTGGGATGTGTGGTCACCTTACGCCTTTCTCTTATTAAAATTTACGCTCTAAAGACACGCCCGTCGTCTCGTCCTGCGATTCGCAGCCAACACACGTCCTTCCGATCGAGCATGCCATTATCGCCTCCGATAGCATTCGCTCAGTTTTTTAAATTATCTCGCGCGGAGAATTATTCTTGATAATACCTTCGGATTGCGATTGACTATTAAATCACCAGGATATCTAACATAGACTATACTTTATATTTTTTGTCAATTGCTTAATAAGTGTTATCTGATTCGAGAAGTTATAATTATTTCACCACGGCGCTTAGATTGAGTCATAGCAATGAGGTTAATCTTAAACAGCGTTTTATTTCCACATTTTCTCACTTTCTGAATTTTAATGTTGAATTTTTATCTTTCTGAAATATTTATGTGAGATAACCGCGACTATTTTCTCAGCGTACGTTCAACCAGCATAACTAAGCAAACAAGTTCGATCCTTTGGCACGAGTTTCTGTAACCGTTTTACAATAAATTAGGCAACTTCATTAGCGTTAAAAGTAAATTTATGGGGAAGAAATCTTAAACGAAGCAACCAAAATGTACTTCTTAACTTTTAAGTGTAGTTTTTCCCGCATCTCTTATCCATAAAGATCCTTAAGTTGATGATTTTGTATCTTATAAAATATTGATAATTTGCTAAACTACTTGAGTAAAGTCAGCCTTGCGTTACATTGATCTTCATGCTTTCTAATTCGTCTCCTGTATATCTCTTTCTATTTAGATTCCTTTCCAACCACCATCATTTCTGTTGCCTTTGTCGTTATATTCGCAATTTCGATTTCGCCTTTCCCAATTGCGTATTTATCTGCTTTCTCCCTTTTCCGTCTATTCAAACTTCTCCGGTTCCTTCGCCCCCTTTCTCTCCATTTCCCTACATTCATTTTTTGGACCCGTTCGATCGCGAGGTGCAATTTGCTCGGATAAGGGACAACGGGAGATCCGTCCACGATTTTCACGACCCGCTACATCCTGGGATGGTCGAGGAGGGGGTGGCAAATCGGCGCCACGGCCGATCGATGTCCACATTCAACGCTACATCTCTTTTCCAACCTCGACCCTCTTCCGACCATCTCTCTCTCTCTCTCTCTCTCTCTCCTCCTCTCTCCTTCTTTACCTCCTCTTTTTCTACTCTTGCTTCACGCCCACCTCTCGTAACCCCTCGGCAACGATAATCACGCGCGTGTAGTACCGCAAAATATGAACCCTTTTCTCTGTCCCGTGTATGTCGGGTTGCTGTACTAGAGTAGGCGTACCTATACATTGCCCATCCGATGCCATGGCCACATCCGATGGCTGACCATTACACGGTTCTCTTAACTCCCTCACCGACTCTTCCTTCCTAAAACTCTTCTCCGACGTTTTCATTCTGTCGTCGACACACTTCCACAGGTTATCCGTCCCATCTCTCCCCTTCCCACCATTTCTTTCCTATCTTCAATCCTTTCGCATACCACCTATATATATGTGTTCATATATACATACATATATTAGTGCCGGTGTCTGATGATGCGACTGAAATTAAATGGTGTCCTACCATATTTTACGGTCTTGACCTCTAGCTAAGCTAAGCTAAGCCTTTGGATATTCATCAAGACTTATAGGGACGGTTATTATACACAGTGGAATCCTTGCTTAATTTTGTATATAAATTCGTGTATGGAAATACTGTCAAGGAATACAATTGTTAGTGCTACGGAATGCGATATGATTCAGTTTTAAAACATATTTAGTCACGGTCCTGCCTACAGACACAATAATGAATGATCTTCCGCGAGGTCATCGGCGATATTTTATAATGTTTTGCTTAAAAATCCATTCCGTTGTGGAAGCTTAAGGTTAAGGATACGAAAATATCTTCGATTCATCTAGATTTTGAAATCGAGTCTTCAGTCGTAATTGGATAGGAGTTGATTCTTGATTGAAGAAGAGGCAACTCCTAATTGTATTTTCTTCGAAGTAATTTTCTTAAGCGCATTAGCTGAAAGTATCATTTCGAGTAACACTCATTATTATAGTATATTCCGGGTTTTTGATCCAAACGAAGAGTATCTTTGGAGTTCTCTCACTCTCGCCTGAGTCACGTCTTCTTCGGGAGGAGCGCTTGATTGTCGACCCATTTATCGAGATGTTTGGTTTTTGCGTGGTAACTTGTAAATATTCATGCGCGGCCCTCTCCGAAACTCGCCAGAACGTCGACCCTCTTCCCTTTTATTTACGGCGCGACTCGCGACCTTTCATCCGGCGCCGCATTTACATCGGATTCCGTCGGAACACGTGTCTCCGCCGAAACGCGAAGCTTTATTTCTTTTTGTCGCTGTTTTCTGTCGCCCTTTACACGTACGTTGAGTAAATGACCGAGTCGTGTGTATGTATATGGCACAATTTTTTTGTGAAGAATGGTGCGGTTGGTTTTATGTTTTCATGTACTGAGTCGATAGAGCCTTGTCGGATATTTTTCTTTTTTCTGGAGGTGCCGGTTTTAAAGCATTTTTTTACGTATTGTATAGGCAATAAAAATTAAATTTTTATTTTATTTAGAATCTTGTTAAAATGTTACAGAGTAATTTAAGAGCCAACATGCTCAATCTCTTCACGTTTGAAATGAGTGATTGATCGTAGTTAAAGATTTTCAAATCGGTGTCAGTTGTTCTTTATCTCTGGTATAATTGTATTTCAACTAGTGGTTGGTTGCAGCTAATGCTGCAAGAAACTGAGGGGAACAGATTAATAAATTATAATACTTTAAATAAGCATAATTTCATTTATAAGTGTTATATAATTATAATAATTACACAATACATACATACATAAAATATAAAATAAAAAACGAAGATAAAGAAAAGATATAATAACTACTAACAGCTTAATTCGATGTTTCAACACATTATAATTGATTACTATCAATTATTTAATTCTTCTTCCATTTCTTTTTCTCTTGTTTTTTTACTCCCAATAATTTTCCCGGCCCCACACAGCTGTAAGCTTTTTAATGATCCCTTGTACGCGTCTCTAAGTGCTACCGTTCTCTCACAATTTCAATTACGTCTTATATTATGGGTAACTTACCGATATTTAGGTAAAACTTCAGTCTAAATTTTTGCACTAATATCAACTTATTAGTTGATCAATATAATTCTCTTCTCTTTTATACAAAACTTTCTACCTTAGCAGAACATGCTCTTTAAGAAGTATGACAATTTAAATCACAAAATTTGAATTGTAAACACTCATCAACAGTGTCAATGACTAATAACATATTTATTTAAGTTACCACCGTATTGTTTATCGTTACCAAGGCATTGTTTAAAATTAGAATTTTTACGTTAAAATCTAAAATAGGCATCGATTCAAAGCATATACGAAAATCGAAGACAGGAAAAGGAATTTTCATTCTTTTATGCAGCTTTTGGTTCAACTCCCAAATTCGTTCGATGATCAAAAGTAATTTTAAAATGTTAAAGTATAAAGACATGCATACTAAGAAAATTGATATTTACGTGTTATCTTATGGGAATCTTACCGATATTTAGATGAAACCCCAGTCTAAATTTTAACACGGCTTAGGATCACTCCCTCCTCTCCCCCTGTCTCTCTCCTTTCTTCCTCTTTCTTCTCTCTCACGTATTAAAACATTCAAAGCACGCTTTCCTTACGCATCTATAATGATATAGCTACTTGTGCCTCACTCACTGACACAAAACTTGAAGGTACTTCTAGAAGGGCTAGAAATATGAAATTTCGCATGTTGGTTGGTCGAGTGGCACAACCGACGAGAAAAATCGAAAATCACAAAAAAGTTTAAAAGGGTCTCTTTAACCCAATGTTCCATTTCAATATCCTATAAGAAAAGCATGGGATTCAGTGCAAGACTTTCTAAAAATGCATTTTAAAATGACTTTAAATTGAGATACGAATTCGGGAAAAGAACAGTAGTCTATCTGACAGATCGGAGTACTTAATTTTAGATGGCAGAGTTAAAATAAATACAGAATTAGCGTAAATATCTGCTTTTAATCAGAAAAAAGGTTGAATTTTTTCTTCTTTTCAGCAATGGAAATCTATAAATACTATGGCAACGACCTCATTGCTTTTAAAGGGCTCTTATATAATACACTACGATTGCAGTGATTCAATGCTTTTAATGGAAATTAATGCCGTCATAACGAATTATAGTTGAACTTCCATAACTCGAATCTCAAGGAAAAGTAATAATTATTCGAGTAATAGAAATTTCAAGTTATGGAAATATATTTTTAAATATTTGTATATATACAGTGGAACTGTTATAACTCGAATCTCAAAGGAAAGCAACAATTATTCGAGTTATAGTTGATTCGAATTGCGGAATTATATTTTTTCATATTTCTTTAATTGAATGAACATCAAGTTTATTCCCATAAGCATATAAGTTAAGTTGTTCTAATTTTCAATATCATGCATATTATGAAAACATCTTCACCAATATTTTCTTCCGATAATATGTAGGGGTTTATCCAAAACACTAATTGCATCACACACTGTAATTTAGGGTATCATAGATAATTGCAATTCTCACGTACTACTGAAAGCACAAACATGACGATTAAATTTGAGTTATCGACTGTAGGAAGGAGCGAATATGTTTGTTTTTCTTCAGGGCTATAAGAGATCAAGATAGGAGGAGCAACTCTGATAGCGGTGACAGTAGAACATGAAAATTATTTTAATGTTGTTTCGTAGTTTTTCGAGAAATTTTAATTCTTTCCTATTGTTAAATATAATTGCGTCATACCTATTTCTCGATATTTTTTATTCAAATACGCGCTAAATGCATGGATGATGATGCCATAATCTTAACACAAAATATCCTAATTTTTCCACAAATTTAATATGTTGGGTATTGTATTAATGGTGATTATTCTTATTGCTCATGCAGTGCGATCTGAGTCACGAAAACTTGGGCACGAGACGATTGCCAGAAAATTTAGAAATTACGGATAGTTGTCCTAATTTCACGGAAAATCATAAATATACTGCTATCACTCATGGAATTTATTATTTAATACATATAGGCTCCACGTGACTGAAGTGCTGTTGCCCTGGAGATGGCGTTGGTTTATTTACGAGCTTATATGTTGGTGTATGGTGATTTTTTGAAGCGCTTGCAATATGCAAGTACCGACTACTTGTATAGTATAAGTGTTGAGACGACGACATAATCTCGAGGTTTAACAATGACACGGTCGGCAAGGCAACATATCGTTAGAAGGCTTAAATTTTTCCAATAAATATGATTTAAACGTATAGTTTGAGCGATTTTGAATCGTAAGTGAAATGTGACGATAAGAATAAGAAACTTTATTTATTTTACTTTAAAATGGTTTAGGTCCGAAGATCCTAAGTCATTTATATCTAATTTTAATTTGCAAAAGAGTAAAAGCCTGCAAGTCGAAAAATCGACTTTTACGTATTATCTTATTGGAAATTGAAATCACCCTCTGGAGTCGAACCCGGAACCTTTTTATGTAGGTTTATTTACTAAATACACAGCTGTAAGATTTCGAATGAGCTCTTGTACGCGTCTCTAAGGGCTACCGTTCTCTCACAATTTCATTTACAAAAATACGGCTTACAGAATTATATATTAAGATTTGGAAATCATAGGTAATTTAGATTTAAAACGTTTTCTGTCAGCGTTATTGTTTCAGAGAAATTTTATCTAGATGTCGATGTAATATTGAATCGATTCTATTCCAAGAAACGATGGCTAATATATAAGGTTCGTTAACATGGAATAATTGTCGCCGTTGCTAGGGTTGCAAGTGAAAAACAAAACTACTTTAATTTAAAAAATAAAATTTTGCTTCATTCAACATTTGTAAGACAATTTTTGTCTTATACAGGTGACAGTTGGGTAAGCGTTGGAAAAATGTCGACTTTAAAAAATGATAAATTTTTGTAAAACGTCAAACATTATGCATTTCTGCTCTATTATAATTCCGTGAAATCGATTGTTTTTATGGTCTAAACTTTTTTGTAACTTGCGTAAAATGGTATTGAGGTGATGATCCAAGGCAAATGTATGTTGTCTGTTTTTCGGTAGATAGCAGGGAAGGACATTTATTCGGCAGGCTAAAAATGCGAGAACAATATCGTTCAATCGCAGCAGTTAACATTACCCTCTGAACATCGAGTAGTATAGTAATACATTCACTCTTCCGTCTTCAACTTTCATATGCTAAATTGTTTTTCCATGGCTTTTCCCAGAAATGCCTATTTTCCTGTCCGTATCCCTTACATTTTCTCTCCCGTTTTTTACCCTTCCCTCTTCCCATTCCAACCTTTAACACCAGTCATTAACGACACGTACATCCCTTTCCATTCAGCCATTCAACTCTCCTCCTTTCATTAACCGTATCACTCACTCTCCGTGCCCTTTAACAACCACTTCCACCCTAAACCACACCTTCGCCCTCCTTCTTTCCCTCTCTATCCCTCCCAACGTCCCTCGCCTTCATTATCCCTTCCAAAACCTCATCCGGCCGAAATCCCTTCCATTTGAGATCCGTTCACTAGTTCCGTGATTCGCTTGGGCTAACTCGCTTGAAGAGGCTTTCATCACGCAAGACACGCTCCGACGCCCGTTTCCACCAGTCACGTGCGTGCTGAGTGCGTTCGCGCATATGGGTTCGCGGGAGGAACGTGCGGTATACGAGTGATGGGGTGGGAGGCGTGTAGAATAGGGAACTACGATGGGGCTTGGGTATAGGTTCGGTCGTAGCTGTGACTATGGAAGACCTACTCGTCAATTAATGGGCCCGTTATCAACAGGCTGCGTTAATCTATAATTCGGTCTCCACTTTTCCAGCCAAACGTCTGGAAAATCTTCATCTGGTTTTCCGCGTCTCTGAGTTCCTAGGAGTAGGGTCGTCCCATTGACGGGGTCTATTCGCGTTACTGGTGCTCCCTATCACGGTTCCTCGATAACCTCTCAATTAATCGATCCTCGCGCTCCTCCTATGACCCAATCCGTTTCGTTTCCTTTTCCTAACCTCTTTTCTCTCTCCTCGCTGTACTCCTATGAGAATGTTATTATACGTCGGTCTCCGCGTGGGGTTTGCTGATGATATTTCTCTTCGCAATAGCTCTTACACTCCAGTTGTTATTTCTTATCGATTTTTCAGGCTCTTTGCGACTTACCATCTTCTTGTGAGTGTCTTATTTTACATGGCTTTATTTAATAGATAATGTGGGTGTTTCCTCTCGGTTGAGCATTTGTTTTCTTCTATTATTCAAGTCCTGTGATTGCCATTTCGCTTGTTGTTCCGTCGAAATATTTATTCTTCAGCGCTTAAAATTCCAGTCTGATACGATTTTTGGAGCAAATAACAAAACCCATAATATTTAAATTTCAGGGAGACTAGTCATTATGTTTAGATATTTGAAAGTATTTCGTAGACATTTACTCAGTACAAGCTGTTAATATATTTATGAAATAACATCAAAATTCATCTTGATAGTATTATGTATAATGGGAAAGAGAATCGCAGGCCTTTATTTAATTTAGAAGCAAATTTATTTTCTAATATAGGCATCTTCACCGTTTCCCTATGAGTATTTTTAGGAGCATGTTTTCATGAATCAAATAATATAAGACATTTATACGTTGAAAATGTAAAAACATACTCGCATTTTCAATTCATCCTTCTATCTCTCTCGCCCATCATATTGCCCTCTATTGTGCATTTCTAATATCACGTG
This sequence comes from Tanypteryx hageni, assembly GCA_028673005.1. Taxonomy (NCBI): domain Eukaryota; kingdom Metazoa; phylum Arthropoda; class Insecta; order Odonata; family Petaluridae; genus Tanypteryx; species Tanypteryx hageni. Next base: position 90,372,379 of record CM054116.1, on the reverse strand, counting down.
CCTCCCATTCACTCGGCACCCGTTCGTTTTAATCATCCAAACCCTTTAGTCTACCATTCTTTTCCTCATTTCTGACTCCGCTCTCCCTCTCTTTTACGCGCTTGCCCCCGCGGAACCCATCTATTCCCTTTACCTATCTCGCTCCGGAACGCTCTTTATCACCCCTTTCTCATCGTCCATCTCTCTTCCCCTTGTCTCTGTTTATGTGACCCCTCTCTTTATTCTCCTTTCGTCTCTCTCTCTCTTCTATATCCTCCACTCTCTCCTATCTCTCTCCCTGCCCCTGTTCTCTCCCCTTTCACCTCGTACCCTTTCTCTTTCCCTCAACCTTTATCAGGCTAGAATCTCCGTCGCCACCCGTTCGGATAAACGCCTCCTCTCTCTCGTTTGCAGAGACATCGGGTTGTTGGGCTTCTATTTATTAGTCCCACGGCGGATGAACACCCCTAGGGCACCGTTTTCTCCCTCCCCCCGTCCCACCCGCGCAGGGATTTGTGCATAATCATCCACGTCGGGTTTGTGTGTGTGCGCGCGCGCGCGTCCATACGGTGTTCCAGATGGCCATATCTCTCCTTCGGTTGCTGGCACCAATAGGTACATACCTGGGTGAGCGGGTCTAAGCAAAGATACGAATTATGAGGGCCAGATTTTTCACGCAGCTCTGCGTTACCTGTTTCTGCTCTTTAATTAATTTAAATAAAAAACATTTTTCTCTCAAGCCACAGAGAATATTAACGCAGTAGAAGGACAATTAATATATATTTTTTGCTAGTTTTTCCGTTAATTTTTATGCATATTTGTTATCTTCGGGAATGTTCAGAAATTTAGGCTTTCAGCTATTTCGAATTTTTGTCTGAAATCTGGTGAGTTAATTTATGGACCTGCGTGGACCGAAATTTTTGGCCCTTGCCAAGCGCGGTTGTGGTCCCGAGAGGCAGTTACAGTACCTCACTCCTGACCATTCAATACTAATTTATTTCTCAAAGTTTCAGAGTCCAGCAAGTAATTAAATTACGTTTTTGGCTGTACGCCGAAAACGTGTCCTCGGAAAAATGTTGCCATTATAGAGATTTGCAAAATAATAAAGGATATTGATTTAATCACTGGGATTTTTGTAAATATATGTAATAGTCTAAGTCAGAAAATAATATACTCTAAAAAATGTGTCTCTCGGAAAACCTCGATAATTATTCAGGTTAATACGCAGTATGTGGTTAGATCATGGAAATCGGTAATTTCAAGAATGAAGGTTGCTGTATATCACCTCGTCGGTTATTCGTATCATTTGTTTTAACTCGTTCCAAGGTCGGGATTCGAGTCCGCGCAGACGTTGATTACGTGGGATATAGGAGAATTCACTTGGCTCCGTAAAATCTGAGTCTAACGCCCTCCTATAGTTATAAGTAAAATGTATATTTATTGGAGTCATATATTTACTGTAATGGTCCCATTAGCTGCAAAACGGGAAAAAAATTAAAATAGCTAAGAAAACTGTACCGGGATAGCGGAAATTATAACTTACAATCACGATTCGATAAAAATTTTACGGTAAACCAAATTGTAATTGGCATAAATCTTCGTTTACCCATTCTGCGCGGATAAAAAACGTTTTTTTGAAATTTATCGATGCAAATACATCAGATTCTCTTAAGTCGTTTTGTCATAATTCAAACAAAAGTTTGGAATGTCAGTAGCGCCAGTATTACAAAAGGATATTCGCGTAAATCCGCGATAGCCACTTAATTTGGATTAAAAACGCTTAATTGGATTTCATACGAATGCCTCGTCCGAGAGAGGAACGAAAACTCGATAATTATACCGAGAATTTTCGCGATATCGAAGGAACCCTCGCCAATTAACTAGCGTCGAAGCGATGAATCATGAGACGGTGCTGGACTGAGAGAGGGAGGGAGCTATAAGATGCGACTCCTCTCTCCCACCATCGCCACTCCACCTCCGCGGCGCCACACTTTTCTGCCGCCACCCCTTTTTTCTTTCTACCGTATTAGATCCCTTATCCCCCTCCACCGCGGAGATATTCAGAGGAAAAGGTAGAGGTGGAATGAGGAAATAACGATTCGTAGTTCGCTAGCGTTAGCAAAAGCGATCTTCCGGAAATACTCGAATATACATATATCTCCGCGGGAACGTAAATGGCGAGCGGCGTATTTCACCCTTCACGCTCTGACCTAACGCTTTTAATTTTTTTCTCGCGCTAATAACACATTTTTCACGATTTGTTGGAGCCGTTTATCAGGATACGGGCGATTTTCGTTTGGAGAAGGAGGGGCAAGGGGGAGAAGAAGCGGAACATTCAGGAAGGACGCTTTTGCGAAGGTGAGATACGGGCAGGACGTCCCCGGGAATGATGATAATAACAAAAAAAAGGAGAAAATGGAATCCCATTTGTCGGCAATATACAAAAAAGAGAGGAAAAAATGAAACGCGTAACGAAGAGGCCGCGCAATCTGGTGGCGGGGCGTGAGAAATAAAAAAAGACTCGGATTGCTAGAGTGGAGCAGCGGTTTTGGGTTCAGGTGGAAGGAGCACGGATAACACGCGGGGAAAACGAGAACGTGAGGATGAGATGAGATTTGGCCAATTATATTTGTTGATTGAGCCTGTAAAAAGTTTTACATTCTCTGCGTTATATATATATATATATATATATATATATATATATATATATATATATATATATATATATATATAAGAGAATTCTGTCCTTCTTTCACTGTGTTTGCACGGTTTGCACAGTCGCAGCACATTTTTCATTTGCATTTTAAAATCACTTAGAATTGCGATATGAATACGGACCTTGCACCAAACGACGCCTAAAAGAACGGCCATCGATTTTCGAATACGCGTCGAATTGTTCCACAAATTCGTTATTAACACGAAATTTTGGCTAAATTTTAAATGAAAAAATTTCGTCGTCAAGGGCCCCGGCATTGTTGCTGATCTAGCAAAATTACATCTATATCTAAAAGCAGTGACATGAACTTTGATATTGTATTTGTAATCAATTGTGAGAACTCTTTTTATAGATTTTGAATGCATTTTAATCGAAAGGGAAGTAATTATGGCTCAATTTGAACGATAGGTTTGTTTACTGCAGTGCCATTTGTAAGGCGTGGAAGAAATGCGAACGAACATACGACCGCTAATATTTTAATTAGCTTTTTGTTTTGTTTACCTTGACGACAAAAGAAATTAGTAAGTAGCTTTTTTAATTCACACATTTTTTTGTAATCTCTATGAATGCACCGGCCATGCGTAAAATATTTTGCTTAATTATCGAAAGAAATTAATCATAATCATTGTCAATATAGTAATTTGCTTTAAACTGCCCAATAAAATTTGCAAACGAAAAGATATGTTCAATGTACGCGTGAAGTATCTTCCTATTTGAAATGTTGAGTTGTCCATCATTACAATACATTGAAGTCGTTTCTGACTTAAAGTTTATACGCTACGTGTTTATTTGTTTTAAATTTACATGAAACTTTTCACATAAATTTTCAATCGGTATTTGACCTTCATGATTTTGTTTCATTGCAACCTCTTTATGAAATGTAGAAAAATCGGAAAAAATTGATTATAGGTAAACTTAAAATATGAGGGAGGAGAATGGAAGAGAGAAATGGAGGAAGAATGGGAAGTGCCTTAAATTTAATATTTAATCCACGTATACCCGTCATATTGACGGGCTTTTGTACTAGTATCAATATTCCCTCTATTGTGGCTGACTATCTGAGCGGAAATGGAGGTCTGCGCGGCCTTTGTAAATTCACAGTATGAACTGAGCGGCCTTTTATGCAAGAACTTTTTACATTTTTATATAAAAAAGGTAGAAATAAGAAATAAAAGATTTAATTTCATTATAAAATTTACTATAAGATTATTCTAAGTTACTTTTTTTACTTTGTATTAGCCATTTTATGAAAATTGTAATTAAATGGTGCAAAGGGGTTGTCGCTTTTAGCGGTCTCACTGGTTACCTTGTGTCAATGGAGACTGTATAAGGAAGTCGTGATAAGGAAATATGTATTAAAAATAGAACAAAATAGGAACTTAATTTTGGGCGTGGCCCCTATGTTACTGTGTTTAGTCTGTGGTGCGCGTAGTATAGTAATCTGTGCGCGGGTGTTTAGAAATTTGTGCGCGGACGCGCAGCTTAGAGGGAACATTGACTAGTGTGTGTGTGTGTGTGTGTGTGTGTGTGTATATATATATAATCTTATTAAAAATTTTGCGTGAAGTTGCGTGGCAGTATGTCAGACTGTATTTATGAAGCCTCTGTACATTTTATTTGGAGTGCGTTAACGAGAACCAGTAAAGCATAACTTTCAATCGCATTTTAAAATTACTTAGAATCGTCGTACCAATATACGCGATTTGAACCAAACAACCCCTAAAAGAATGGAAATTGATTTTCTTACCGTCTATTTTCGAATACGCGTCGAATCGGTCTACAAATTTGTTTTGAACACGAAAATTCCGTGTTTTTTCGGGTAAACTCCTTCATCGTCACGGAGACTCGCACTGCTGCTCATTTCAACATGTAGTGCATCACCCCTCGGCGCTGACAGTCTCTCTATCGTCCAATTTGCGAATTGCTACTATGTAGTAATTAAGTCGACGTTTTTTACTGCTATTGTTGTTCAAACATTGCTTACACGTTACACTAGATTAGTTGTCTTATCGAGGCGAAAGTAAGTGAAAATATATTCTAAAAATAGATTTTGTAAAATTGTTGATAAGGTTTTGTAAGTAAAACTAGAAATCATTTTCTTTCCCGATGCAACATTTCTGTATATGCTTAAATAATACGGGGAACACACTGATATGAATACTTATGTATGAAAATGAATTTATTTATTTTTAGTGAATTTTTGCAGGTTTTTCTCAAACACCGTTTCTCCTCTCATACTATATTCTTCCAAACTGACGAAATTCTTCTCAGTTCCTTGGTCACTTTTCTTCCACTACTACTGTTTGGGCAGTTCTATATAAAAATTAATTGCACTCGTAGCTGCAACGGGTATGCATACGTGTGTGTGTAAATGTTGCTCCAGGATGATATGTCTACAACCAATATATCCACTGCCTTATGGTCCATTTTTTGTGTCCACAGGCATAATGTCCACAATATTTTCGTCCACTAGATATAAGTCCACTTTATCATACGTCCACACTATACGAAAATGTCCTCTATAACCTATGTCCACATATTTTTCTTTAATGCTATATGTTTTATTATATGTTTTAAGCACAATACAATGTACAGTATAATGTAAGTAAAAAGATTTTAACTCGCATTTGTCCGTATTTATGGAGGATCATTGTTATAAATCTTAGTTGTTGTGGTTGCCATAGTTTAAGTTATTTCATATGTTACAACAAGATATGTTCGGTGCAAGTCATATGATTTAGGTTTGATATTGAAATTCATAATGATCCCCAGCTACAGTAATATCGAAGAAAGGAAAGGAATTGCTTGTGAACAACAATTTTCGTTACAACTTCTATTCCAATAACAGAAATGGATCAAAATAATACTGGAAGTGTGAAATACATGATATATGTAATTTGAGATTAGCAACAACGACATACATCGACGAACACGTCATTATCTATCTTGTCATCATCTTCTACGTGCTATCTGGTTTTAGTGAGCATATCTGTAAATTTCGCATTTGTGGACATAATAGCATTGAAGATAAAGATATGCAAATAAATTCTAGTGGACTACTGGGCATAGAGTAATGTGGACGTATGATTAAGTTGACTTAAATCTAGTGGATGTAAATGTTGTGGACATTATGACCGTGGGCATAAAAAAATAGACCATAAGACAGTGGACATATTGGTTGTGGACGTATCATCTGTGTACCGTCTGTATGTATATGTGTGTATGCATATAGTATATACATATAGTAGGTGACTCGTTTTTGCTCATAATTTTTTGTCCATCGCCAAATCCAGCGTTATTCAGCGAAAGGAGCGGGAGAAATTCCACTTTTCTTTTTTACACTACAGTTGAGTTGTCGGAAGAGATTAGACGAGGGCAAAAAGAGAAAGGTGTAGGCTTATACGAAGTAGGGGAAACAAAAACCTTTCATTTGCGCATGTTACATTCATTTCGTTATATTTTCCCCAACTGTCGACCATCTCACCACTTTGGCATTGGTTTTTGATGATTTTTCTTTGGTAGGGAGGAATTGGCTAGAGGTAATGGTTGCGACGGAATCTCTACAGACGTGTCCTCATTTAAAATAACCGCAATGCCCCACGTGCGTCTTCTCGCCGGCGTAATGCGAGCGAGTGAGTCGAAGGCATGGGCGAAGGGATAAGGCACACGGAGTTCCAATTCTGAAGAGGGAGAGAGGGAATAAAGCTTGTTATCTCATTGGATCGTGCGGTGTTTGGTGCTAGGTTCTGATCCCAGCGTACGTAGGAATGCGCTTCCCGCTCACATTAGGCGTCCGTATCATTTCGTGCCGCGGAGCATGGAAGATCACGGTACTTGGGCGGTCTAAAGAATATTAATTTGGACAAGCGTTTTCTTAGTCATTCATAAAAAACGCAGTGCATGCGTAAATGTGGTTAAAAATATTGGAAATGCGTGTAGGTAGTCGAAAAGTGTATGAATGAATCAATTTCTCGCGCATTAAATTTATGTTGAAAATGAACTAAAGAGAAAACTTTCATAACCTTTTAAATTATTTTTGGATCGGTTTAATATTCCGATTGGTTTTGTAATATCAGCCAGTAGGAAATTTGTAGTTATTATCTTGAGCGATTTTTATCGGATATTTTTTAAAACTAACTTTTCAGTTATATTATAGTAGCATAGGGAATTTACGAAAAGATTTTTAGTCGTTCTCTCAAACATTGTTTATACTTTTAAAGGATGGATATAAAAAATAAGAACTTTCTGAACATTGTGATCTTAAGAGTTGGGAATAAATTGTATACTTCGTGTCTACTTGTCCTTTTAATTACAAAGTATCTTACCATTTACCGAACATAAGACCTTTATCCATTTCATTGGGTAGATTTAAGTACAGACGACCCGTTAACATTTATATTAGTGCCAAATTTTTCGGAGATGCTGTTTATGCGTCCAGTTAGATTATCTAGAGTGGAGGTGGCAGCCTATAAGTAATGCATCGACATCCCCTCCGAAGAAATGTATGGACTTTCTATACATATTTGCAAAATATTTTCATGAAAATGAAATCGAGAGATATATGTAGGTAATTTTTCTAATCCCTGGTAAATGTTTGCGCTCGTCCTAAGTCAAGTGATGTGCTACTTGTTTGACAATAATTTCTAGTAGTAAGCTTAATCATATCATTTTCATCTTCCTCTTAATCATTCCCGTATAAATTCAGCTTGCGCATCGTTTTAATCAAGAAATGGTTCTCTGTGGTTTAATTACATTAGTAATATTGTCTCTAGGACGAATGCATATAAAATAAATATTCTCAGGTGTGTAATGTTATTGGCGTATCCATTTCTTTCTCAAGGGGGAATGGATTCGATATTAAATTTTCCTCGGCAACAACAGTCATTAAGTGCACTTCTTAAATTCTCTCTTTATTTTTTCAGCTTGGGATTTGACATAATACCCTCTCATGCCTCTCCAGTTTGTTGCTTATCCCCATCCCTATACCTCTCAGCCTCCACAATTGGACACCATTTTTCCCTTCTCTCATCAACTCCTCCCACGCAGCCTCATCCCCCCAACCTATTGGTCACAACAATGGCCTCGCTGAATCCTCTTTGTCTGGTTCCCTCCCAGCTGATTGCTTGCATCCCTCGACGAATAGCAACGGGGAAAGCGAAGGGGAGAAAAAATATCCTTCCCTTTTTCGCCGGTTTCGTAATTTTTCTTATTGAAAAGAAGAGGAATACTAGTTCTTTTTGACAATCGTTATCGATCTGTTTCTCTCTCTCTCTCTCCCACCTCGGTGCCTAAGAGGCCTCTTCCCATCTCCCTTCCCCTCCCCTTCCTACCTTGGGTATTGTCTGCTTCGTTCTCGAATGCGCATCCGTGGGAAACAATGGGAGTTCTCGCGAAAAGAAGACATCTTAGCGATGGCGGGGTCTCCCTGCTAATTACCCTCCGTAAACCTTTACTCAAGCTACTACCACGGTGAACAAACCAAAGTGACATACTCCAGGGTTCGTATTTTTCCACCCTATTTTTTATTCGGAATATCGTTTCATTTTTCCTTCGAAATTTTCTGTGACAGTTTCTCTCTCTCTATCTCCCTCGCTCACTCTCTCCCTCCCTCTCTCTTCCTCCCTCTCTCTTCCCTTCTCTCTCTCTCCCTTATCGTCGAGGCAGGTTGCGTTCATTTCGTCCCTACAATGATTGCTATTTAAAAAATATACGTGCTTTTCGCGAGGGCTTCCAACTCGTAACTTTTTGTTCTTGGGTGACCTTTATGAAGTAATCCGTTTGTTTTATTTTAGCAGTACAGGTTTTAATTAAAAAAGAAACCTCTGATATGCGATTCTCGTTTCGTTTTCATGGAAGGATGGCGACACACCATAGGTCAAATAAAGATGATAGGGGACTACATCGGTTGTAGTGAATTCCCTTAAGTGATAAGTGTCTGAAAACAGCTCAATCAATAATGTTCGAGCAATAAACGAAGTTTTTTGAGTGCATGATCATTAAAAATTTTGAGTGAAGCTTACATGCATTTAAGATATTACTGCTACGCGATATGATGCATTAACTTCCTTTAATGCTGCATCTTAGATATCGAGGAAGACGGCGAATTTGATAGAAATACAACATTCAAAACTTTTGCAAAAATCCGGATTGTGTAAATGTTATGGAGTAGGGAAGCTTATAGCCTTTGTGCGTCGTACTATTCAGAGGACAACTTCCGACATTCACTTTCATTTTTAAGGTTTAGCGGGACGTTTTGATGGGTTATTTGTATGCGGCTGGAAAAGTTACATAGCGTAAAAATGAAACGACTCTGTGGAATGATTTTCTTGTTTTCAACCGTTCCCAGTCGTAAAGATAAAGAGTCTACTGAACATAGTATCTTATGTCAACTTTTCAATCTCCGCGAGGAATATTGTGAGAACTTTTTTAAACGTACTCTCGCGAGCAGAAGCATTTTTTTCCGCCTTGGTCATGCTTCCAAGAAAATGAATTCACATTTGAGGAGAAGAGCTGGGCGTATTCGTATGAAGAAAAGTAAACAGTGTGACGCAATTGGCGGCCCTCTCGCAAATTTTTCTCCTTTTCTTAGCGAAATCAGGTTTCCCCTCCACACTCCTCACGCATCAGTCGCTAGTATTTCAAGGTTCAAATGGATTTCCCCACAAAACATTATTGTTTATTCCAAAGTTTGGAAGTTTTTATCAACACTAACATCTAAATAATTTAAGCCATTCATCAATAAGTAATCCTCCAAAAGTTTTATTTCAAATGTGCAAAAGATGATTTTTAATAAATAAGGTTTATATATGATTAAGAGAAACATGCGCTCGGTTTATTTACATAAATAAATGTTTCACAAATGCTAATTCTTTGTGTGAAATTGCACTCAGACGTGTAGTAGGAACAGTGATTACTGCTGTTAAACGTTGCATCTGCTTAACATAGTAGCGTAAGATATTTTGTAATAAGTAGCTTTTGCTTTCATTGTTTTGTGTTATCGTCTTTTAAGGAAAACTAAAGAATTTTAACGATCTAGATAGGTCTGTACTAGATTAACTGTCAAATAATTCGTTTGGCAAACCATATGCGCATTTTGGCTAAGAAGCAGTGGTCAACAGTAGCGATTATGCGGCAGTAGAGTCAAAAAAGGACATTTCTTTAGAATCTATTACCGGCGAATCACCACAATGAAGAAAGCTTTGAAACCGAGTAGCACATATGATTTTTTCAATATTTATATAACTCTTGGAACTGTTTAATTTATCAATCGAATGCCGGCCATAGCTAGAGTTAAATATTTTTTACTTTTATCTAATTACGTAGTATATAGAGTAAGTATTGCAATCATGAAAAAATTCGTCTTTGATGTTTTAATGGAAATATTCGTTTTAGGTGTCTCGGAGTTCAAGAAAGTGGTTTTCGCCATACCTCTATCTCTCTGTGCGCGAATCTACAATGTATACTGCACCGATTTCTTGAAGTTCATTTCGTACTTCAGATCACACCTAAATTTACGCAGAATATTTTTGACACTGCAAAAAATGTTAGCCCGTGACTAATAATAATAATAAAATTTTCAAAGCAAACTTGTACATTTCTAGAATGTGTGCTATAGTTTTTATTCGTTCTTTGCACGATGTGAACGCAAATAGGGGAGGTCGTTTCCGTCCGTCCGTCTGCATGTTATAACTCGGGAACCGCTGGATGTATTTTGATGAAATTTTGTATTGGGGAGTTTTACTAAAATTTGTCGACCGATTCCAATTTCGGTTAAATTCAGACAATAATTACGATCACCTTACACGAAGACCTACATGTAGTTTACAATGTACCTGTTTCAACCCGGGAACCGCAGGACGTATTTTGATGAAATTTGGTATTGGGCTGTATTAATAAAATTTGTTGATCTCAAAGAACGCATTTGGAAACTCTGTGTACTCCGACATGGAGCACACCTTTCCATACTTGTTTATATTTTCATTTGTTGGAAAATAACTTTCGGAAGTATAGAACACGGTTTTCCGTTTGAATAGTTGCGCCCAAGAGCGCGAAATTAATTTATACGGGTGCAAATTTATTCCCGCGTGTCGAAAATTCCGCAATTAAACGGAAAAAGCTTTCCACTTTCTAGGAAGAAAATCAATGTTCCCTCGAGCCTCCGGGCACGATCAGACTCCAGTTAAGTGCTAGATCGTGCTTTATCCCCCCTTGACCCCTTCTCGAGCTCCCGAGCGGCTGAGATTGGAGCGGAATTGATCTTAAGTCCCTTGCTCATTTTCTATTTTCATGGCGGGAGGTCTTACATACTTCCGTTCTTGATTCTTGACCTCGTGACCTAAAGTGAGTCGTCCTTCTTTCGGGCAAAGTGCGAAGGAAAACCCAACCGCCCTCGTGGAAGGGAGCTGAGAAGGGAAGGGGAGATGAAGTAGGCTCTAGCCAGGTGGCTTTGTAGAGGTAACTCCTGCCGCGAAAATAAGCCGGCTTTGGGATAAGGAGGGCGGAGCAATATGGATATTCAGAGAGGACGGGGATGGGGAAGGCGGGTCCCTTTTGGCGACATTGCATGTTTGAATAAGCGACCTTTGCCAGCCGACGTGACTGTCGCGCCCCAAGAATGCAATTAAGGATTCGTTATGTTCGCTTTAAATGCATTTTTGTAATTGAGTTTTGACAAAGCGACAATCTCTTTCTCTCTACCTATCTGTCCGTGCCTAGCTATTATTCGTCAACTAAAAGTAGGAAAAATCTTGCGGCGAACGAGTGGAGCAGCAGTACTGGAATTTGCTATTTGTCGTCCCAAGCGTTCGGCGTGCTCCTTAGAATAAATCCTCATTGTGAATTAAAAAAATCCATACTGTAGCTATCACACACAATTACACTTGTTATCCTTTTGGTATATTTGTAAGAGGTCAATATTTGAAGAAGGGCAATGAGTTTGAGTTAACTGAATATCGGAAATCATGAAGTGTAAATTGATGTGGAATTCTTTAACACGTTGACAAAGCTAGATATATCTCTCATAAACATAAGAAAATATTTCATAGAATAAGTAGAAATATTTGGGAATAAGTTTATTGTTCAATCTTTGATACCCATAAAATGTTTGGTTTTGTGGTTCCCAAGGAAACAGGTTGTCAAGCCAATGTTTAATTGAAATATTTCTCTCCTCTCACTCGCTTTTTTCTTTCATTTTAGCCTACTATTTAAAAGTTATTTTTCAGAAAGTGTGATGGATATTTTTCTTTATATTTAAGCTTTACTTGTGCTTGATGACTAAATGAAAGATAAATTTATAATGTATAATTCGTATTGCTAAGGTAAGTTGATTTTTTTGTTCTTTTTTGGCGAGTCTTGTTTGGTTCCGGAAGATTCTATTGAGTGGAATCCAAAGGAATGAATAATTAATGGTAGGTACTGTAACAGCTGAAAAATCCGTCTGCTTTACCTTCGCGCCTCTTCACTCACGTCTCTCGGCTTTATAAGAAAATAGATTTAGAATAGAAAAAAATATGGCGGAATTATGAAATTTTTTTTGACATTATAAATTATCAACACGCAAGATGTTTTAAATCCCATAAAATACTGAGCAACCGCTATGTTACTTGAATTTCAATCACTACATGGGATTTTGGACGGGTGGGTGTTTTATTATCCCTTAAAAATAAACTTCCACGACATAGCGGAAGCAGCGCATGAATTTGCATTCAAAACAGATATCAAGCGACGCGTTTTAACGTAATCGGAAATGCAATTCAGCATTCCTGAGAGCATCCCACGTATTTTGGGTGTTGCTACATAAGGAAGTGCAAGGTGAATGGGAGACCGTCGCTTTCTTTTTTACGCAGCGCAAACTGTTCTTTTCACAAGATGCAAAGCGAATAAATCAAGCGTGCGTGAGACCGTATTACAAAAGTGGATACATAAAACAGAAAAATGAACGTATACTATCTCCTCTTTAGCATGAGGCGTTTGACCGCATACGGGAACACGCCTGAATAAAAATTCATTAACATCCTACCCAATTTCGATTTTGTGATTGTGTGCTCAGAATAACCTATCAGAACGGCAAATGTTTATACACAGTGAGAAACTGCGATAAGGAGAAACAAATTTTTATCGGATTCTTTTGTTCGGGAATAAGTTGCAGTTTTTCCTTTTTGTTTTTTTTTCGGCCCGTTACCTTGACTTCCTGCATAATTTTGTCCGCGCATAATTTAGTTTTGCGTGGGTTTTGAAACAAGGATTTGAAAAATTCCCAATACACAAACGCAATAAAAATGCGCCTAAATGTGTGCATCGTAAAAAATAAAAGCCACGCAAATTGGCTGTTATCGGCCACAGGGCACTCGTTATATTCTCTCGTTAAAGAAGTAAATCCCGATCATCACCGTTCAGTTGCCAGCAGTTTGTTGGATTGGAAACACTATGCCAAAATGTGCAAGGTGGCTATCGTACAGCACGCAAACCATGCGCCGTATCGTGGGAGCCATTACATCTTTTATCGCCGGAAATCAGGTACATTCATAGTAGAAAGAGTACGGAACACCGCGGCCTATTTCCTTGCCAGTGGAATTAAAACCGCCATAAAGATGGGCGTTGTTTTTGGTGTACCTAAGGATGACTATTGCACTGGTTTTTTTCCTCTTCTTTTGGTTCTTTGTGATAGAGAAAAGCTATCCCCATTTAATGTTGGTGGAGCGACTTATTTGCTGTTGATAAAATTGTCATTATAGCTGCGCAGCTTCTGCAACCTACTCTACATCTGCATACCTATGACGCATATAAATCCGAGAATAAAATTTGAATGGCTAAATATGTGCCGTGAGGATTTCATGGCTCACCGAGGTCTATCAAAATATTGTTATTTGAGCGAACAATGCGAGCGGCTGCCTGAATTGCAGTTTGATATGACATAATGTGAGCAGGGAAAAAGAAATTGAGAATCGTTGTTACAATTATATCAAGTTTTCGGCTGTATTTGATTCCATCAACATATGAAATAGGTGAAATATATGCCTGTAGCTTTTCATAACATGCATCAGTCAGCATGTCATATTGATTACTGACAGACATGTATGGAAATAAAAATGAATAACAATTTCAAAATCATGTATTTTCTGAAAACCAAAAGCTCAAGCGATTGTTCTATTTATTCATTGAGGGACAAGGGAATAAACAGTCATTCATTTGTAGTTATAAAAATTGTATTTTTAAGTATAATTCCGATCGGTATGTTTAAAACCCTTCGTTTCTCCCCAACACTTCACACACTTTCGGATATAACCAAAATCCATTATAAATTCTTAAAGTCGACCTCCGTCGAAACATTAGCGTAAATCAAGCACTTGGAGTAATTAAAACATCAACATCCGTCGCAAATTTAATTGTTTTTATAACTTCGCCGCTGCGGTGATGTTGATTGAAGAGCTAACGGTCGTATCATTTTGAGGCGTGGCGATTTGCGAAGTCCACCGAGAGATTAAATCTTGTAGAATGTTCGGTGCGATCAAGGAGGAAAGGCGGCGGAGCGTGTTCCCGCGTTGAAGGCAAGGACATCACCGTTTTCCACGGGCGTGACTCCGGAGCTGGAGGGAACAAGGAATGAGGAGGGCGGTGGTGTCGGAAAGGTGCGTAGAAAGAGACAGAGAAAGAGGGAGAGAGAGATTAAAATACACGGGAAAACTAGACTAAAGGAAGATGAGAGAGGAATGAATAAGACTTCCAATCTTTATTTGGAAAGATTTGAGAGCCAGGCCGAAAGAAGGGACAGAGAGAATGCATGGAACGAAAAGTAATAATTTAGGAAAGAACTGCAGAAATTTAGATGGTCAAACGAAGCAAACATGCACAACGAGAGAGAATACTGAATCGATTGGCGAAAAAACGAAGTCTCTAGTTGCTTTCGTTTAGAGTTAACGCGCCTGACAGACGGACAAACCGAAAGCGCGCGAATAAAGCTAGCTGTTGGCTAGACTTAGGGGAGGGTGTTTTGTGAATGGTAAATTGAGAATAGAGAATTGGATTTGTTAATTTTAGGACTGAAGATTTTGGAATGAATGAGATTCAGTGGAAAAGATTTGATTTAAATTTGATATGCGGAATGTTTTCTACACGCCAGAGGAAGAAATCGGAAACAGAACAACTTTGTGGAATGCCTATAAAGTTTCTTTAAACTCTACCATTATATGTTCGGGCGAAGTTTTATGTGGTGCTTTGAGAACGAGGAGATACAGAAAATCAAAATAGTGTTGAGATAAGGATATTTTAATTCGGGATTAGAAAGATAACAGCCGGTGAATGAGTGGTGAAGGATAGGGTCTAGGAGAAGAACGAGGAGGCAGCGATCGAGATTGTGGATAAGGAATGGGCCGGAAAAAAGAGGAACGGTGATTAAAAATTGTAAATATTTGGTGAAAATGTGGAAGAGATAAGGGAAGGGAGAAGAAAACTCTGAAGGGAAGTAGAAGCTAAGATTAGAAGGTAGGGTCGGTAGGAGATGAAGGAAGGGCCCGGAGGGGAAGTTTAGCTGGGTGAGAACCGGCCCTTCTCTAATGACGCCGATGCAAATTAGATGCAGATTCATTCCGAGGAGAGAGTTGGTGTGTGTGTGTGTGCGTGGAGAGGGGTGTGGGTCCACATTTTCCTTGCGACCGCTCCCCGGTCGTGTGGTTGGTCGTCAAGGCACACGCTTTCGGGACGGAAGGGGGAGGAAGAATATTGGGTAGAAGAGAGGAAGGGGAGAGGGGTAGGAAGAGATACCGTTGGCCGTTAGGTGGACGTGTTTTTGGCCCCTCTATTCTCTCTCTTCCTCTTTTCCTCTCGTATACACATTAGGGATTCCAGAAAGGGAGGAGTCGCGCTCGCAGGGCGGCTCGCGAAAAAAATGCTTGGGTATGATGGGATTGGAGGGGATATTGATGTCCTCTCAGTTAAGGAACGAGAAGAAAAAACTAAACCGAAAGCAATTGGAAGTAACGCGGACTAATAGTTCTATCGCCTCATTAATTAGGAGGCGATCTTCCACAAGCTGTCTCTACATGTTGCTGTCATTTATAAAAACATTATCATTTTAGATATTTCTCGGAATAATGATATAGAGTTTTAAGATTCCTTGGTTATTATGAAGCTAGGCAGCGTATCGTTCTGCTTTCTGTACTGAATCTGAAGGAATCTCGCAAGTTTGATATCGCCGCGTATTCAGTTATGTGTATGTAAATCGAAAATTGATCATATTGTATTGTTTTGGGGTTTATATTGTTTAAAATAAATTTTACCCTCAGTGATTTATGAAGTGGTGTTATATATCAATTTATGAAGATTAAATTGCGAAGTAAGCGCCGAAACGACATTCATTTGCCCTGCTTATAAATGTGGAGTAATCCCTTGGCCTCAGAATCGAGGCGAATTTAATCGTATATGCATGAGAAAACTCAAGGCTTTTAAAACCGAAACGTAAACTCTAGCTTGATCATTCGATAATTACTTTATGCAGTATTAACATGCGTCGTTGTCTAATTATATTTATTTTCAGGCAGTATTTTTATTATTGTCACTCCATCCGTCCGTCTGTATTGCTTTTAGTCCGTTATTCCCTGCTCGTTCGACCGTTTTTTATGTTTTTCGAAAGTTATTTTTGCACCCATCAACTTTGATAATAATCAGAATCTTCTGATTGATTAATATTTTCTCCTTAGAGAGACGCCTGTTAGAAAATTTTAAGAATATAATAATGACAAGAAAGTATTTAGTAGGTTACAATTTTTAAACATAGAGGCATTTACAATATATTAAGAAGTGTGTAATGTGTATCACAAGTAGGCGCGTCTCGTGCAATGGAGTATTTGAAACTAAATGATATAGTTTGAACGAGCTCACACCATAAAGAAGCAGAACGCCACAAACCGATTACCTCTCTGTCTACTAAAAATTTCTCCCCTCTCCTAAGTTGGTGATTTAATAAACGTATTTACGTAATTTTAGTATAATGACTAAAAACAGTATAACGATATATCAGAAATGATGCCAAGGAAACATTCAAGTTTTGATTTACCGATTTATTTTCTAGTCAGTTGTAAGTAACCACACAATCGAAAATCATTGAAAACATCGGAAGGCAGAAGGAACTGCTTGTTTCGATATGATTTAGGTTCTAAATTTTCGACAACATAATTATCGCTGTAGATCACAGTGATGATTTTACAAAATTGTATTATTATTTTAAGGTAATCGTAGTTATATGATGATAACGGTATTTCACTCTCTGCAAATTCGAGGTCGAAGAAAAAGTTTTTTTCTACCGCAACAGTTTATTATAGAACGAAATAAAGAGACGTATTTGGTAATTCCACAAACTTTTATTTATATTCGACCTAGATTTCGTTGCAATGCAACATCATCAGGTGCATTGCAACGAAGCCTAGGTAAAATATAAATAAAATTTTATGTGAAATGACCAAATAAATCAATTTATTTCTACAATATGAAGAAATTCCACAAAGTGAAGCCTGGACCCATTAACTATATAGAATGAAACTCTTCTATTGTCCATCCTTTTGGAAAAGTGATTTTCTCACGCGCGTTGTCGAAGTAGAATAATAACTGTCGTTTTTATCGCTCTCCTGATAACCTCGGCTCCTTTTACCTTAAAACTTATAACTGTCGTGTCTGATGGAGTGCCTACGCATCTCGCGTCCTATGGCAAAACCTGAAACCGATTTTCTCCACACGGTTATGGCTAACGACAAAACACCGTCGACGATTGCCAATTGAAATTTTGCGCGGAGATGGAGGATTGATAGCGTTCAGTCTTCCTCAAATCCATTTCCCACACATTTCTCACCGTACTTGATTGAATATGAAATTTCTCCGGCAGTGGCCGATGACATGTGTGAAAAGAAGAAAAAAGTGGAGGCACCACACCGTCAAACAAGAGGAGCAGCATGGGAGAGAGAATGGAGAGAGAGAGAGAGAGAGGGAGAGAGAAAGCCGATCTATAACGACAGAGGGCGCGTCATCCTCGCGTTTTGAGGGCCCAGCGGATCCAATGCATGCTAATGAAATGAGGCCGCCAACACGCCTCTCGCATGCATATGCAGCAGGTGCTTCTATTCTCTCGGATTTGTTTTTGTCTTTGTCATTTGGTTCAGCTTTCTTTCATATTTCCGCCTGCCATATCACGGAAGCTCTCTTGCTCATTCTCACGTTTTCCTTTTTATTTTATCTACAATCGAATTTCCGAACGGAGGAAAATATAAAAAATATAAAACTCATCTGCGGAACACTCATCCGTTCCGAGGAACGTCTTCTCTCACCCCGGCATCGCAGTTTTAGAATTTCGCTAAATATTTTATGGGATCGAATTACGTCTGAGAGAAGAGATGCCCTTCCCAAAAAATCTTTCCATTTCCTCTGTCCTCTGCTTCATTCACTCGCCTTTGTCCGATTCCTTCCTGGAGTATCGGTTCCTTCTTCTGGATTCGATTTTCTTTTTTTTAACCTCCATCTTTTCGTTTCTGGAACTCTCGCCTCATCAATAATTCTATCGCTTCACCTTACGTGCGCTCTTTTTTGTCATTCAGCGTCGCGGCAAAAGCAATAAATGCTTTAGTCATAGATAGATTTGAAAGCAAGCGTCTATTTTTTCCCCATTTACGACTTGTTCAACGCAGAAGAGCGACTACAAAACTAATATCTCCCTGGCATATTTCTACGGATGCTTTTTATTCCGGTGCGAGTATGACAATCTGTTGAACATCGTGCACAATATTGCCAAAAGAAAATTCATATGGAAGGAATTATGAATTGTGTCCTGGAGAAGTATTTTAGATATTGACATACACTGTATTTTTAAGTAGGAAATGCCGTTGCAAGCATGGAATTTCCATGTTCATCTATCTTCACTTTTTTGAGAGTACTTAACCAACCTTTGTCACAAGTGCTTGACAATATATTTATTTTTTTAATGTAGAGAATTTTTATTATAAATATCATCTTATAACATCTTTTTCTGCAGGTGTATAGTCGATGATTAAATATTTGTGTGTTAATTACAGCCTAAGGTGTAAATAAAAAGGAAATAAACGTCATTATACATTAAACTATCCTTATGAATCAGTTTACTCAAAATTGAAGAGATTAGTGTAAAACGGACGAAAATGTTGCGATTCCTCATTTGCATCGCAATAAAAGAAAACGAAATGTTTAAATAGGATAATTAGACCTATATAATTTTTCGGTATGCGCTAACAAAGAGAATTAAGGGAGATGTCGGCAATTAAAATAAAAACAGTCATGTTTAAAAATCATTGTAAGCTGCAGAGATCTCGTTTTCAATAAAATAATAGTCGGTTGATTCCAGGACGCTCGTCGTCTCGAAAATATTTATCAAAATTAAAGTACACGGACGACTTATTTTCATCATCGGCTGCAACCTCCTCCGATTATTTCCTCTTATTTATTTTTGCCCGTTCCGTATTCTTTTCAGTGCCCTTATCCACCGTTCTTACTCCAGACCCTCACCACACGTCAACTTCTGGCACCTCAATCTCTCCATTCTCTTTCTATTCATTCCTCTGCGTCTATTTTCGCATTCCTGTCCATCAATCTCTTCTTCCGCTCCATTTAATTCTCCTTTCCCCCTCCCACATTCCTCTTTTGTCCACGCGCTCTCTCAATTCCACTCTCCACAGTTGCTCAGTTTCCCCCTGCCTTGCTTTCTGTTTACAATGTTGTGTCCCTTCTTTCTCTTTTCCTCCCTTATGTCGTTATTCGCCTCCGCGATCTTTCTATATTCTTCATTTTTCTTTATTTTTAGTGTGATTTCTGTCTGCCTCCTGCTACTAAAACATACTGAACCAGGTCCATTTCCAACGCCAATGTATTGGCTCTTTCTTTGCCTTTATTTTTCAGAAAATTTTAGTTCACATAGTGAACAGTCAAGCTAGGTGTCCTTCAATCTACCCGGTAGCGCATAATGCATCAAATTTGAATCGCTGCAACGATAGGGTTGCGAAAATGAAATTAATCACTTGTTAATGCATGTTAAAATAAATATATATAGCAGTCCCCCAGAGGTTTGGTTAATAAAGTGTGTATTATTATTATATAAACTGGTATTTTAGTAAATATCAACCATCGATACCACTGAGTTACAGGCGTATTTAACCATTTGTTGCCTATAGCTGTTGCATAAACGATTTTATCAGGTTTATTTTTTGTAATGACACTAGACGACGTTTGTTAAGCGACCAGTAAAAATGAGCAATCGATTCTTGTTAAGTGAAGATAGTTTAGACGATCCTAATTTAATAGCTTTTTGAAGATCTGTTTTATCAATTTTTCTGATTGATTATGCCATCCTTCGTATGATTATTTTTCGTTTAAATTCACGCATGCTTTATTTTGATCTATATGCAATCCCAACATTGACGCACCTTTTTTCTATTGGCGTTGGGCATGAAATGATTTCTTGTTGGATTTCTCAAATGCATTTTAAAATTTCTTTCTAGAGCCGAGATGTTTTTATAAAAACGCCTTTCCTAAATGATTTTATTCACTCTCTTTCACTCATTTTTCTTCGATTTCGTGTTATTCTCTTCAGCCTCATCCGTTTATCTCCGCTCCCTTTTTTCCCTGTCTCCCGCATCCCCTCCCACCTTTCCCCACGCCCCGAACCACTCCGATTCCCTCTGCCAAATCGCTAGACTTCCGATTCCGCACGTACGGGGAATTCATTAAACCCTCATTGATGTTCCGGTGGCGAATTTGGAACAGATCGGCAGATTGACGGACGTTTTTCGTGTGTAGTGTGGACCTCGGCCGCAGACGACGTGAGTTCCGGGACGTGTACGAAAGGGAGGGCTGCGGCGTGGGGTGGGGGAACGGGGGCGAGGAAGGAGAAGGGAGGAGGGGTAGAATTCGGGGCGGCGGTAAGGGAGGAGTGTGGTCGGGGTATGGGTTGAGGAGGAAGGTGATGTGATACATCTTTTTCTTTCTCTCTCTCTCTCTTTCCTTCTTTCACTCCGCGTAGGTTTGGCGATTCCTTTCATTTCTTTTCTCGCGTT
The DNA here is from genome assembly GCA_028673005.1 of Tanypteryx hageni. NCBI lineage: Eukaryota > Metazoa > Arthropoda > Insecta > Odonata > Petaluridae > Tanypteryx > Tanypteryx hageni. The sequence goes on along the minus strand of CM054116.1, from coordinate 90,351,622 downwards.
TGATTTTTTTGTTCGTGGTAGGAGCGACTTGCGGCGAGAAAAGACAAGAATTTCTTGTCGCCTTTCTATTTTTTCCAAGTGGATAGTTTCGTTCCCGTTCGATGAGAGATGAGGTGCTCGAATTAATGTGTGGGAAGTGAGAGATAGAGAAGGGAGAGGGAATGAGGGGGAGGAAAGGGAGGATGGGGGATGGGAAAGGGAGCGAGAGGGATGAGGAAGAGGGGGGTAAGAAAGCTGCTTAGTAACCGGTTTAGTGACTCCTTCCGGAGAAGCTTCCTCCTCCTCCTATTCTACCTCCACAGTCAACCTACCTCCCTCCATTTTCCCCTCCCTCATACCATCACTTCTCCCATTTCATTAATCAATTTGACGCCGGGCGGGTCTCATCAGCAGACGGTTGACACGAGTCCCTCGTGTGGGTGTGAGGGAGGTGGGCAGAGAGAGAGGGAGGTAGGGGTTTGGGAGGAGGTTCGGTTTTCGGGAGAAAAAAGGAGGGGAGATGGGCGGACGGGTTGATCGTGGTGCGGTGGAGGAGTCGGGGAAGGAGGTTAGGAAATACAGGGTGGGAGGGGGGCGGGAGAGAGTCTGAGGAAAAGCTATTTGGATCGGAGTAAAAAAAATGGAGCGATGGGGTGATGGTTTCGAAGTCTGCCTCCGTGCCGGATGGTTTGACGTTTATGTCGTTAGAAGCGCGTCTGTCTCCATTGTTGAGAAATTGGATGCAGAGAACTCTCTCATTATCTCCGAAATCGCTAATTCCTTCCTCCGTTTCTCCCTCCCTTCCTCCATATATCTATCAGTGTTGAGATTGATAGGAATATCTGATGCCAATTGTTGGCCAATCGTCTTGTTTATATTTGTTTCGGAGGATATTTGATCTTTTCTAAAAGCTAGCGAAGTAGATTTTTTATCCGATAAGCCTTGATAGGTGTCTTACAATAAGTTGTAGTAAAGCATGAAGGTCACATGGATTTATGTATGCATCAATTTTTTTTCATTTTTGCATGGAATGAAAGAGGTTTTATAATAACATTTGTTAAAACTGCGAATTATTAATCAAAACTGGAAAAATGTTTTTGTCTTATATTTTCCACTACATGGCTGTGGGAGGAATGATTTACTTAAGTATTACGATACGAAGAAAGAATTTTAAAAATATCGGATATAATTTTTTAATTGCATAGTCGAGAGAGGGCGATCGATCTGCGGAATAGCTTACGAACGCTTGATTTTATTATTTTGAACGGATGTTACTTAAGAGCTGTAATTTTGGTCGCAGTTAGAGCTGAACAAGAAAAGAACTGAGATGTCCTCTTTTTTGTAGATAGAGAGCTAGTGAAAGATAATCTTCAAAGAATATGGTGGCAGAGAAGTAGGCTCTTTCTCTTAATAGAGAGGCGAATAACTAATGGGCGGAGTTATTGAAGCGTAGTCCGTAGAAGTGGGCGGACACGGGTTATCATCTAGATAAGGGAGTCAGTGGCGAATAGCAGGCTGTTCAAGGAGCTTATCGCGAAAGGGGCAAGATTGAGGTTAAACGATTCATCATTGAGCGTGGACAAATACCTTCCGTGTTACCCTCCTTCAAGAGCTGAAGCATTCTTGACGAAATGTATTTCCTTGCGCAAAAAATGAGCAACTAAATGCGTGATGATTAAGGAGATGGAAACAGTCTTTTTGATACATATATAAAAGGATAACAATTAAATAAAAATTAAAAATTGTTTATTGCTTATTAAAAATTAGACCACCGATTCATAAGAACACGATCTACGCTTAAGTGAGTATGTAGCGTACTTGTTACTAAAATATATCGGGGATAGCTTAGTCTTACAATTTATATTATCTGCCAAATTGTTAACATAGATTAAGGTTAAAAAACGACAATGCACTCTTCCCTGCGGCATTCCATGCAAAATTAAAATCAAATCTAAAAGAAATAGGTTATTTATCTATAGTTAGATATTTTGAATACATAAAGTTTACAGGACATAGGTGTTAATTGTCACGTATTGAAGTTGGCGACAGTTCAGCGCAAATTAGTATTTGCGAAATTATAATTTTAGTAGCAGAACAACCTATTCTTTGCCCGGATATTTATGATTAGTAACTTTAAATGCTTCCCTAGGTAGGAACTTTCATAATTCCGAAGTCATAACTCCGACCTCAAAAATTTCGTAAAACACATTGAAAACCCTTTTTAAATATTTCCTATAAATTATGTTGACGGTCTTATCACTTGCCAAAAGAATATACAAATTATTTCGGTTACTTAATCTTGAAAATGCTATGTAAAACATCATGAGAAAAGTACTATACACATAAATTGTCACCTACAACTCTTAGCGATTGACCTTAGGCCTTTACTAGTCATTGCAGAAAAACCATTACCGGAAATTGAAGACGTTTGGATTCAAAAGGATAGTCACAAGGAATTATAAGGATACGTGGTGTAAAAACACACGTCGATGTTACATTTCAATTTTCGTTTACAACTGTAATTCTGATTAATTTGTCTTGTATTACTCGAAACTCAAGATAGTATAGCATTTAACGCCATATTTTGTGTACCTTTCTTCTTTATGCAGTTTGGATTATGCTAACTTTTACATATAAATAATTACTCAATGTCTGTCCGTCCCCCTTTTATCTCTTGAACAGTTTGTCATAAAAAAATTCTGCAAACGCCATTTTGTTTCTGTCGACCAGAAAACCCGGGAAAAGCTATTTTCGTTTACGGAAATGTCCCAGGTTCGACTCCAGGTGCCAATTATATTTTCTCATATGTTTACACAGGAGTTTCGATTTTTCAAGGTGCAGGGTTTATTTCCTTCATTCATTAAAATAAGTCAACACGGACCGAATGTCTCCATTTTTACGTTTTTCGACGGCTAAAATTATAAAATATTTTATTCTTTCGATGTTTTTGACGTTACATGGAAGAATTTGTCAGAAATACGCATTTATTTTTTTACATTTTATAGCTTCTTCATACTCTTTCCGGGTGTTGCCAAGACAACCGGCATTATTGCATCCGATTGAATTAGCGTCTATTAAGCCTTCATATAGAGAAAAGAATTGCGTTATTCGCTTTGCGCTTTTTATAAAGCATCAAAATTATAGTTGTAGCAAGGTCAAACTTAATAGATTGTAACATTAATAATTGAAGATTATTATAATTCAGTAAACTGCGTGTGGACTGTGGGAATTTTTAACGAGTGACCAAAAGAAAAAAATCTTTTTATATTTCAGTACTGGAATGTTACCTTTTTTGTAAAGGTGAAGCACTTGAAATTGCACATATAAATTATAAAAACGAACATTAAATTCAAATTTTCAGTTGTCTAATTTTATAAGGAGAAATGGGCTATTATTAGTTTTAAACATGCAGATTTCTGATTGGCTTCGCAAAGGTTTTGCGAGTACCACTAGTTATCTTAAATCGATAACAATTGGGTTGCCATGAGGACGAAAAATTTTCGATTAAAGAAATTCAAACATTATGGTGAAATTTGGTCAATATTTGAAACTTGGTTGTAAGAAAATGAAACTTCATACATATCTCCGTTCCAGTATGAGTTCCAAATTCGTACGATGATTTTAAATAATACTAAAATACAAACGAAAAGTATGCTACACCATTTTCCATGTTATTTAAGTGGAGAAAAATTAAAAGGAAAATAATTTTCATCAAATCGATTTTAAAAGCGTATTGTTTTACTATTCTTATTATTGCGGTTGAAACAAAACCTTCCTCTTTTTCTTACGTTCTGTAGTTATTGAGTTATAGTGGCATAGACATCTAAACATTTGAAAATGTTTAATAGATTTCGCTTTGACTGTATTTCATTGTGGTCATAATTTCATAGTAACAGTACAGTTAACTTGATTGCTAGCAGGACATATAATCAAATAGCAATACCCTTTTCAAAATACGAGCAAACCGAATTTTCGTGTTTTTGGAGCTATTGTCTCTTGTTCGCTTTGTTAAATATGCATAACTAATTTCATCGGGCGGAGCGATAGTGGCGTCCGGAATAGCTTATTTAAGGACGGGTGGAACAATCGAGGGTCCATATTATTTGGCTTTCCGTTTTAGCTATTTCACTTTTCCGCGGCACTTCCGATGAAAGTGACTCGCAATCTATACGGATGCGCAATTACAACCTTCGAATCTCATCCCGATTTCTCATCAAACCGCGACGTTTTTTGTTTCATTTTGTCGTTTTTCCCTCCCCCGTAGTCCTGGTGGCGCATTTATTAATCATGAAATGTCAACCGAGCGATACATTGGAATCATACACGCGTGTTTGCGCTCGGGTCCTCTCTTCTTTTTTCCATTTTATATCTCTACCGATTGATTGACTTTCACGCCTACTATTTGATTTTTTCCCCCGCTTTAATTCACTGTCATCCCTACGGCATTCCGCACGATCTGTGCTATGCATAATTCATTAAGAGTGTAAGGAAAGCCTCAGAAAAAAAGAAAATGCTATATGATCCGCTCGCGCGAAATTATTAGCCATCCGAATCGTACGTGAAACATTTACCGAATTAGAGACACGAATATCCCGAAATTATTTCTTCCAAGGATGCTTGGAAGGTCAACTGAAACAAAAGAGAGATGTACTTATTGTTTAAGTTGGACGACTCCTGTGACGGAGTAGAGGCCTCCGCTCTTGAGTGATGTCATACAAGTGTTAATGTGCCGCAAAAATAAATCTCTTTAGCCATGTTATGATTTCAAACGTGCCCATTCATTTAGTTGTAATGCGTAACGGTTATCTCATGATTTTGAAATTCAGTCTGTGCTAACGTACTTACGTGATCGTCTCCCTGGACCATAAAATAGTCTGGAATCGCTATGCTCTACAGATGTGAATCTAAAATTGATGCATTCAAAACGTGAAGCCTTCTTTGATTTATAAGCGTACACGATTGTTGGTACGCAGTTTATTGGGAGCTAATGAGCAGTTTAATATCGTCTACGAGGGAAATGACAATGGTTAGAGAAATGGACCTATTTGTTAGCCGTCTACGGAAATCGGTTTGATGAATTAACTGGAAATTAAAGTGGTAGTTGATCTTTAAATATTTTCTTTTGTACTGGCAAATATATACCGCATAAATATTATAATTTTATATTTTTGGTGCATTAATTAAACGCAGGGGTTGTTGGTACGTCCAGAATTTTTTTCTCAATATAATATTCTTGCTTTTTTTTACAATTTATATTGCGTTGTGATTGTATTTTCTACTTATTAGTGACGTCAGATTGCTTGTAACGCCCGAAATTACAAATCAGATGAAAATGTTTCACATCAAAGACATTCATACAAAATTTAAAAGCCTTTGAATTGTGTACGAGGTTCATTAAAAAAATATAATCTTTCTCCAATGAATATTTAAGGCTTTTTATATTTTTTCAAGATTTTTATTCACTTAGCTCATCGATATTTTGTAGATACGTTTTTTTTGCTTTAGATAGATTTAAATAACCACTACTCTATGATTTTCCATGTCGTCAGTTTGTTAATTTATTCGTTAAGTCGTTGCGCAAGGTAGGATGTGGAGTCTTACCAATTGTACTATATAGTGATATAGATAATTGGAATAATCCGTAATTGTGGAAGATATTTAAGGGAACCAGGTTGACACTTCATAACCTCTCGGATGTCCGAATAGTTGAAGTAATTGAGCTTTTGCTCTGCTGTCCGGTACCACGGCCAAGTCATATACATTGAATAGCTAAAATTCTGAAAATAGATCAACATGGTATGATGGGCTGCAGGTTTATAGAAATGACAAACTCACGAGTGCCCTTTGTCCTGAACTTTCAATATTCTTTTTGATACACAACAGTGGCTTTCAAACTTCAGAGTCAGTGAATCCATATTGATGCAAACATTTTCGAGACCCCTCAAGCGTTTGGATAAAAAAGGAATAAGTACCCTAGCCACAAATTGTTGTGAGGAGTGTTATAAAGTTTATTTATTTTGTGACCACAAAAAGTTTATTCGAATGGCGTATAGCCTAAAGCTATTTTATGCATAGTAGCTCGTTATTTATAAAAATCTATTTAAAGCAATTTGTTGAATAAATGTTTAAAAAATATATTTATGAAGTTTCGGCTACGTCTCGCGTGTTATCTCGATTACATTTTTGGACATCGTATTCAGACTAAATACAGATCCTTAAAATCTCTCCTTTTAGGATTTCACGCTTAGTATTTTACTATTCGTTCATTTCAATGCGCACGGGGCTAGAGCTTAATTTAAGGCGTAAGTAATATAGTCCGTAAACTTTTCGACGGAGCATCCACGAGTCTGGACTGGTTTTGATTTCTCAGCTTATCGCGTTCCAGAAAAAAAAACGTACTGGCCGATCGAGGAGAGATTGTCGAACCGGTCATCCGAAGAAATAATGCGCGGGACGGTGACATAAGAAAAACGAAAATGCGAATGTTATTTGGGTCACGTCTTTCCTGGCAGAAAACTTCTGCGGCAAGCGAGAACATCTCGGACGAGCGCGAGGAAATGCCACCCTCTTTTGTCCGAAGGGGAGGAGGGTAACTTGGGTGGCAATAACGTCACGCTCGGCGAGGGAGGGAAAGAAAGCAATGGAAAAATGACTCGCGCTTTATAAGTCCCTCTTTTCCTCCGAAAATAATAAAAGAAAAGAGAGGAAAAAATTTCTTACGAATAAGGCCATCCCTCTTTTTCACAACATCCCTCGAAAACAAGCTCGCGCTTTCTTTTTTTATATTCACAGGAAAAGAGGGGCTTATACAAAAACTGGGTGGAACCCTGTCAAGAGTGCGTTTTTTAGTCTCAGGATGCATTTTTCGGCGTCTCGTATTTAATCAGTCGCCCTCTCCTTAGGACGGACCGTTGGGAGAGAAGATACGATGATGATGATGAAGAGATGAAGGGACGAGAGGGGTTCCTTTTTTTATGGAGTCCAAGGACCGCGCTCCAACTCCGCGCTTCCTCAAAGGAGGTTAATTGGGTATGAGGAAGCGAGCGCACGGTTTTGGCAATTCCCCACTCTCTCCACCCCTCCCTCTCTCTTTCTCCCTCTCTCTTTCTCCCTCTCTTTCTCCCTCTCTCTTTCTCCCTCTCTCTTTCTCCCTCTCTCTTTCTCCCTCTCTCTTTCTCCCTATCTCTTTCTTCCTCTCTCCGTTCTTCCGCGGCCTCTTTAACCTCCTTCCTCTTCCCTCCTTTGTCCCTTCGTACGGAACCTTCATCTCCTGCCGCTCCAATGGCGTGGGACGGTGGCAATTTTCGCTTGTAAAGTAATCGCGGACCCGTCCTAGATTCGATAAGCGGAGAGCGAGGGGGAGAGCAAGAAGGAAGGGATGATGGGCGAGTCAGAGAGAGAGAGGAGAGAAGAGAAATTCGCGCTTCGTCCAAGCGCCTATTAAGAGGAGCGTAGATACATGCCACAGTCTCATTAAACGGGATGAAAACCCATTAAGGTTACAATCTAGTTAAGGAATGCTCACTCGCCTCTTATCGGCGTGCCATTGATGCGTCGTTCACCCCCCGCGAATGGAGAGAGGTCCCACGGGGAGGTGTTGCGTCCTAGACCCTGGGGTGTGATGGCATTTTTTAATTCTCTAGTGGTTATTGCCATATTTTTACGAAAGGAAGGTGGCCTCTTGTAAACTTTGTAACTTTCCGTCAGGTGTAATTATGACTAGGTGTGGTAGTTTTGCGTGGTTATCGTAAACTGTTCTTTTTTTCCGAAATGGATGTAGAGAGAGAACGAAGAGAGTTCTGTTTTTTAGTACTAGGAACATTAGTTTCGTGCTTCAAAGTATTAATTGCCGCTAAATTATATTTATAAAAAAGGTGCTGCTATTTTTATGCTCGGAATCAAACCCTAAATTTAGCGATCAATAAATGAGAACTACTTCTTGGATTGGCGTATTTAAGTTTGTTTTTTGTAAAAAATAACGCTATTTAAAAAAATATGAATTTTAAAATAGTTGAAACGGGAGAATTGTGTCTGTGGCCTGGTAGTCATTATTTAAAGGATTTATTAGCAGTGAATCCTCGAGGCAAAATTGTTCAGCTGATTCAACGGTTTACTTTAGGAAAACCTCTATTTTGTATTCAAATGTAGTTTTCGAAATGATTCCAACGAAATTTATTCCACTTGCATAAATTATTACTTACGGTTTTGATACCTCAATTTGACGTAGCTAATCTTGACTCATCCTACATACACTACAATTAAAACTCTAAGTAATTCATATCACCTTTTTCAATACGTATGCACTACATGGATTTTGATTGAGTTACCTTTTTTGCGAGCTCAGCCAATTTGAAGGACGTGAGAGACAACAGATGAATCATCTCGCGGTGCATTCTCGCCATCACCCCTGGAGGGCTTCATTATCTCCGAATCCATCGTTTTCATGCCCCCACACAACACATCTTTGCTGGACTCGCCATTCGAATCAACACCTCTTCCCTGTCTCGCTGTATCTATCATGTTAATTTTTTTAAGGTGAAAGAATATAGATGATTAAGCAATGAGGTGATGTTCATGAATAACCTGCCCTTCGTGTTGGAGGATGTGAGGAAGAGAGGTTATTTTGATTTTCGCAGCGATTTTGATTTTGAACTGATTTACGCAAGAATAAAATAAAAATAACTTTCATTGCTGAAAGAATATGTTCTTACTTTTTATATTAAGTATCAGAATAACTTTTAAAATGGCGTTTAAAAGTAGATTAATATCTAAATAAAGAAAAGATGGGAATCCTTAGCTCCTTCCTTGATGGGCAAAGCTTTTGTTCAAATATTACTATGCCTTTCCAAATAAAATAAATTTATATATACCATCAGATCTTGCCTTTAAAACATCGCTTCTAAGTCTAGAGCAAGGATCAGGAACATTTTCTGCATGGCGGGTCGCATTATTATTTTTGTGATTATTTTTTAAAAATTTTATTATTTCTCCTCCCTTTTTGAAAATTTTGAATTTTCTTATTTGCAGTGATATTTCTTATGAGTAATATTTTTGTTATGTCATTACTATAGATCTTTTTATTGCTGTCTTATTGTTTGTCTTTAGATTTCGTTGTTGGAAGTGTGAGAGACCTACGAGGTTTCCTTATGTTACTACCTGGCAGATCACCAACTTGTAGCACTAAGTTTTAAATAAATAAATAAATAAATTATTAGTGCTTTGGAGGGCCGTATTGGAAGTCACGAGAGCTTCGGTGGGCCGGATTAGTGTTTAAATCAGAAGTTATTTAGGGTTTCTTTCGCTATATATTAGTGAATATCAAGTAAAAATAATTGAATAATGTCAAAGCTTTACCAGAAAAGGTTTAGAAACCATAATGTTACTGAAAAAATACGAAATTATCTATATTAAACATTTCCGATCACTTTTTTAACATAGCTTCGTGGGCAGCATAAAGCGCTCTCGGGGGCCGTATGTTGCCGACCTCTGATCTAAAATTACAGTTAATCAACGCCTTTTAAGATGAGATTGATACAGAAAACTACGACCTGTGAAAATATGTAATTTCTCGTCGTATTGTAAATTGAATTTTCAGAATTTTTTAACATTTAAAGGTAAAAAAAGATGGATATTGATAATTACAATTTTGAGATATATTGTAGAGTATTTAAGGTCAGTTGGATTGAAAAATTCAAATGAGGACCTGTTGAATATAATGGGAGAAAATGGAATCCTATTTGTGGTAATTAGGGAGAAACGGACGAAATGAGCTGGAAAACAATGGACTGCTGAAGAAGGTCAAAGAAGGTATTTTTTAAAGGAAATTGGCGAAGTAGATAGAGAGGAAAGATTTTGTATAATTTAAAAGTTGGAAAATAGGAGAATTTGAAGAGAGGGGAGAGGACCAAGAGCCAACCGAGCGTTAGAAAATTGGGTTATTGTAATGTAAAAGATTGGCTAGTTTTGAGACATTTGAAATGACGACTGTATTTATTCGTCATATGTACTGATGATTTCGTCTTCCTTTAAACTAGTTTTGTGCTCGAAAAATGACTTGAGTCATACATTCGTTTATTATATTTTAATATTTTTATTGAGAATATCTTTCATCTCTTTGCAGAACGAAGTGATACCTTTTTCGTACTGTATTTTGTGGTGTTGCACGTTTGATATCCAGATGCATTACTATATCACTGGATATAAAGAATTAGAGTTTCTACATCGCTAGCTTTATTTAAAAAAAATGTCTTTGTGAAAGTGTTTTAAACTTAATTACTCCTATTTTGTGGGACAAAATTAACCAATAAAATCTACTTTAAAAGTTTTACGAGAGAAATTTAGAAGATTACGATCTGGTTATTTCTCCTAGAATATTTTATCTGCCACGGTGACTAGAGAATTCTGCTAGATTTTACCGCGCAATACCAAATAATCTATTTTCTTAGGATTTTTTCGGCGTAATGGAAACCATCGCAACGCGATTAAAAAAGATAGCTGAGTTAAAGATAGCTGAGTTTCTGATCTGAAAGGAATGAATAAATACAACATTCAAGCTCGGATTTTAGAAAAACGAATGAAGCGAGTGGAATCTCCCATTCTCCCACGTACTCTACTCAGCTCCCTGTTGGTTTATCTGCGTTGCTGCCCTAAGTTGGTTCTAGCGGTCACCACGCCAAGACCGCAAAGGAGTTTGCATATCTTTCAAACCGCATTGACTATAAAGTTTCCAAATGCCTTATTACCTTTCTGTGTGGTGCGCGGTATATGAGTAGGGAGTTGAGCAAACAAGTCCTACCATCTTGGCGTAAGCGGGAGAAAATGAAAATCGATCCATAAAAATTGTATCTCAGATTGAGGTGGACATATCATAAGTTGATGCTTGAGGCAATAACTTCTGAATGACGAGTTGACGGCATGATTTCTACTGGATCGGAAAAAAATGGTTGAAGGTGGTGGTGGTAAAAACGAAAAAATCGATCAATAAGCTCTCAGAGATATAAACCCCTCATAGATTTCATTGAAATACATTTTATTGGTCATGTAAGAATGCTCCCTCCTCGTTATCATGATCTTTCTCCATTTTTATAAATGCTACAATACAGTGATTTTTATTTTACAATTTTTCATTAAAGTAAGCGTTCAAATGTCGAGTCATTGACATACATACATAATCATTTCTTGTCTACACCCTTTTTAGAACGTTGACTATCATTGAAATAATGATTTTGTAGCATTTTTAAATATGAAAAAATTATTTTAAATATCCCTGTGAATCTATAGTTTTTAAAAAATACCTTCTGTCATGACACTAAATTTGAAAACATTTCAGTTAAATATTTTGAATCACGAATGATGATTAAACCAATTTCGAATACTAAGAAGTATCTTTCGTACTGAGAGAATATTTTTTCCACAAGTCATAAAAAGGTAGGAGAACCAGGTGCGCATTTTGGTTACAGAACAGCCGCCATCAGTGTTAATTCGCCGTAAATAAATTTGGCGAATTACCACTGATGATGGCTGCTTCGTAACCCAAATACCCATCTAGGTTTCCCAGCTTTTTTATAGCAATTGATGTGACATAGCTTGTCTATTTGATTTTAGCCATAATTCTATTTTGAAGTATATCTTGTGAACAGTCTATTCATTTTATCTGCTCATCGCTTCAGAAACGAATATACATGTGTTATGTTCGCATAGAATATTAAAGGCTCGAGTATAATTTCTTTACACTCTAAAAAAATTAACTGTCATCAGTCATGCAAACGGGAATCAAATCTTCCGCTCGCGTAGCGGGGGGGCGAGAGATTAGAATGGATAACAACGCTTATCCCTTTAGCTACTAAGAAAGAAAAAGGGCGGGACTGGAACATCAAATACACATCCAACTGGTTGATACACTTGATTCTTTCACTGCCACCGCCTTGTCCATCAAGAACATTTTAAAGAGGGAGAGAGTTTTGGGGAACCGTCGCGTTGCCATCCAAACTGGCGTCCGGCAGTCCTCTTAAGAATTTGTTCTCAAGTGCTTTCTCTCTCTCTCTCCCTCTCACGCGCCATAAGAGGTTGTCAATGCTGTAACGTTTCGGCTGTCTCGGAGTCGTGGTGAATGGAAAGACTTGTCTTACGGTGGCTAGAAAAGCTTTGCGGTTGGTATTCGAAGAGAGCCAGAGATATTTGTTGTGCGCTGTGAATTGTTTGTTTGTTTTCTAAGTGTTTTATTATGCGCAGTTATGCTACATAGAAATGTTTACGGAGGAGGTTGAAGAAAGCGCATTCATAACTAGAACTACGCATGCTTTATCGCGTCATCGGAGTCTGCCTGTCAATGTATATTAATGGAGGCATGTACGAAAGGATTAATAAAAGGCTCAGTTTAGCACTTGGTTAAAATAAGAAATGTGAAGTTCTTCTATAGACACACCGATAGCGTAGGTGTTGGTGGATGTTTAGTATTGGTTCCTATTAATGTGTTACATAAAGAACTGCTTATATATGATGAAATGATATATTTTGGCTATAAAATGGATTATTCAAATGAAATATATGTATTTGATATTTATATTGACATTTCTGCAATGATATTGGAGAATTGAGCTTCATTTAACCTACGATGTTTGAGACATGCAGCGGATAGCCTAATTATTATGTTAAAATTAACAACAAAATGGGATTTTATTAAAATTTGCTCGGTTATTTTGATCAGTAGAGATTTCAAAATATGATAGAAATCATTAAGTTCCGTTACCATAGTTTTTATAAATTAGATAATTTAGTGGAAAGAATTTTCCTTTAATTAATTTTCTTCTTAAAGATAAATAGTATGTTGAACCGAAATTAGTTTCTGAAAATTTATCTCGCTGTACCCGACTCACTTCCTTTAATTACCGCACCGGCAGGTACAGCGCGACAGCACGAACGTTCATTTATCATCATTTATTCCGCTGTTGATCAACATTAGCGCTATTTCCATGATACAGCAACGCGAAATTTCGGCGTGAAATTTCTACGGGAATTCCAGTCTTTCGCGAAATTTCCATTTCTTAATTTAGATAATTGTCACAACTCAAGACGCATTAATTTCCTCGGTAATTTTTGTCCGGAACATAATGCGGCGAGACTAAGATGTTGCACTTTCGACGTTACATAGAAAAATTTATAATTAAAGAGTCCCCAGAGTCGACCTTGGAGCGTCTGAGGATCTTTACGTCTTTCTAAAGACATCTCCTACGACCGACTCGCTTCTCCTTGCAACGCCTCTCTATCCGCTCTCCCCGGATCCGTAAGGAAAAAACCCTTTCTCTCCGTATCTCGGGGTCAGTAGTGTCCGTGCATCCCTCTCGACCGCTGACCCTATTTTCACCGAGTAGGTTTTTCATCCGACGTCAAGGTGACGTGTACATCCACTGCACCCTTTCCTCTCCCTCTCTCCTTCGCTTGTTATTTTTTGTCCCAGCACTCTAAATGGGGATGTAAGGGGACCGGGAGGGAGAGGAGGGAGGATTGGGAAAAACGTGCACTCCCGCCATCTGACGGAAAACGACTCAATTAAACATAAGGAACGAGCGGGGCGGGGTATCGGGGTATCATCTACAAAAATCTTGGTGCTGCCATGGAGAGATGTTTCTTCGCAACACGTGGAGGAGTAGGAAGGAAAGAGAAAAAAACCCTCGCTGGCAACCCCGTTAAGGGTTCCGGGAGGGTACGGAAGATGTATGGTCTTAAGAGTGGAACATCCATTCGCTTTGCCGATAATGGAGTCCCATGTAATGGCGGGTATAATGCTTGGGAGGAAAGGGGAAAGGGAAGGGGGAGGGACACAAATGGGAGATTTGTATTGTGGGTTAGAGGGCGGCGGAGGAGGGAGGGAGAAGGAGCGTTGTTAGAGTAGGTAAACACGGGATGAGTTTTAGTAAATGGATATGCAAGAGAGTAGGAGTTGGTACGGTGAGGAAGTGCAAAAGAAAAAAGTAAAAATAATGTAGGTGTATGTTAAGATAGGAATGCAACCCGTCGGGCACTATATTATGTCATCGTTTACGCTCTTACGAGACTCAACAAACATTAATTTTACCAAGAAACAATTGAGAGGTTCGTCGTCGATTTTAAGATAAAAATTTAGTTCCTAGCTTATGATGCTAAGATTTGCGAAGGAAGCACTATGGGTTAAGGTAGAACCTCTGACGGCTAATTCGATTGCTCGAATAATGCTTGTATTTATATTTGTTTTATTACTACGAAAAATACAAAAGGCAAACAACGAGAGATATTTTCCTGTCGACATTTTATGGGTCGATCTGAATTATTTGTACTTCTCTGAAACCTTTATGATTTCTTTTACTTATATTCCATAAATCTCCCAGTCTAACTGAACACATGGTGCTTATTAAAAATGGAATATTTTCTTTATGCTCTGAGAATGTATGTACTCACGCGCGTGATTGATTACGTAAAACTTTCTAAAAAACTCTTAAATAATGATATTCGTATAATCAAAGCGAATTTATAAATGCATCGTTAGGCGAAGAATTTATAAAATTATTCCAGTTACAGAGTACGATTCGTTAAATAGTTACTTCGGAGATGAATATTCGAAGTTTAGGTGACAAATTATGCAGAGAATCAAAGCCTCTAGTTTCAGAAAAACATTGAAATAAGCTTTCATAAAGTATTTTTCAAATCTTGTGCCTATCTAAGTCCGCGAAAAAAAGTTAGGATAAGAAATTGGGGGATCTATTGGGAAGAAGACGGAGAGAAACTGAAGGGAGAGAAAGCAATGTAGGAAGATAGGTTAACAGAAAGGATGGAGGGAGAGATGGGATAATCAGTGAGAGTGGAGCAATGCGAAGGAGTGAGGAAGGTATTTAATGGGAAGAGAATTGAGAATATAGGAGCGTGTATGAAAATCATTCGCTGGAGGAGGAAATTGGACGTACGTTATGCGAGACTGCCGACAAATTACGAACAATCGAAGCAGGACGAAATGTTTATGACTCGCGGGAAAGATGTGTAAACTAGTGATATCTCATAATAAGATTGTTTACATAAGTCCAAAGATGTAACTGGAATCAGTGATAGTTATTCTAGGGGACAAAGTGAAATAGAATAATAGGGTTTGGTTCGAAGATCGGTGAGAATTTTCGGCGAAGATGGCGGGGTTAAGAAAGAATGAGTTGGAGAGGGACTGCGGTAGAGGGCGATTTTGGGGGTGTAGTAGGAATGGAGAAGAGAATATAGTGAATATACGATGAAATAAGAAGAAAATGCTCGTCGAGGTGTAGTTTTGTTGGCGCCAAAGTTAGATTTTCAAGGCGAGCTTTATGCGCCGGCGGCCAGTGGTTGTCAAAATGATGGGCGGAACCCTAATCGACGCTTTGGTTGTTGGGAGTTTGTATGAAAAAAAAGGTCGAGAAAATGAGGTGCGAAATTAAGTTGGAAGAATGAAAATGTGAGTTTCATGCCGTAAATGTCTGCGCATCGCCGTATCACATTGTATACGATTTATGTTACGCAAACCATTTGTAGAAATCTAACTCAATGGCGCGGCAAAAAACGTTAAGAATAGGGTCTGAGATGTTTCCTTCAGCAGCGAGATCGTAAAATTATTTCATCATTCACTTTTTCAAAAATGCTCGATAAATAAGATTTGCCTAAACAATCTTCAAACAGTCTATGCGCATAGATACCATTGTGAGGAAAATAACGTCTGACTATCGAGTTTACCTTTAATCAGTTGTTATAGGAATTTCGTTTAGAAGCCAATGTAGAAAATTCGCGAATGGTGATAGAATTTTGCCATAGTTGGAGTCAAACATTAACGATGACATAAATAAATAAACGACATAAATACCAACATGGATAGCATACATGTGCGTGCCTGACGCCTTCGTGGGTGTATCGCCGTAGGATGAAATTCGGGAGGTATTTTTTCACGTTTGAAGAAGTAAACACACATAATTTCGTTTAGAAGGCAATGTAGAAAATTCGCGAATGGTGATAGAATTTTGCTATAGTTGGAGTCAAACATTAACGGTGACGTAAATAAATAAACGAAATAAATACCAACATGGATAGCATACTTGTGCGTGCCTGACGCCTTCGTGGGTGTATCGCCGTAGGATGAAATTCGGGAGGTATTTTTTTCACGTTTGAAGAAGTAAACACACATAATCGGGGGTGCGTCACAGTAACGATGACGAAAACTTTGCTTTTGTGTCTGAGAGTCCTGTAGACATTCGAGTAGGCGCAAGGGGCAACGAACCGGTAATGGAGTGCGGC
This sequence comes from Tanypteryx hageni, assembly GCA_028673005.1. Lineage (NCBI taxonomy): Eukaryota > Metazoa > Arthropoda > Insecta > Odonata > Petaluridae > Tanypteryx > Tanypteryx hageni. The sequence continues at coordinate 90,335,365 of CM054116.1, read as the reverse complement.
GGGAAAAAAGGCCGCTTATTTACACGTCTTTCGCGTGATAGACGGCCACGCAACGGGAGAGAAGTCACGGAGGTCAATAAAGCCATTCGAGATTCGTCGAAAAGAGCTCTCCAGCCAAGAGTGCAACGCGATTTCGTTCTGGGCGGACGGAGACCGCCGTGGATTTTTTGAAACGACCGTGTAGAACTCCCTACCCCGACCATTGTTTATTCCGTCGAGTCGTCTGGGCGTGCATTTTTCCAGCGCGTTTCCGTTGTTATTACGTCACGGCGGATCGTTTCTCTCTTAATTTAGGTTTATTACGGAAATGATTCTTTTCGCCCCCGGTCTGAAAAGAAAAAGTTTTATTATTTTTCCTTTGGAAATTCTCCCCGAGATGGTGATAATTGTCGCTGATGTTTGGGCTTGTATCGCGTTTTTCGTCAAATGAGCCCTCCTGGAACGTGAGTGTATGTCATTCCCGCGGCAACGAGGTGAATACGTTGCTCTAAGTATGTTTGTATGCTTCAGCACAGGCATAAATTTATCGCGTGTTTTAGGTTTTTAATTTGCGCGTGGATTTTAGTTCAGAAGCTTCCGAAAAGACGCTTAAGACTTCTTTTTGTTCGAATTAACCCGCATGTGGTAAAACCTATATGTATACAAATATTATTCACGCTATTTCAGCAGAAAAAATATAAATTTACATCGAGTTATTGCAATTTAAGCCTTCGACATGAATATCTGACCAATCCCGGCAAGTAAACACGTCGAGCTATTTCCCCCTCTGGGAGCATGGTTGTATTCTTCACGAATACACTCGGTTGTTATTTTTTATACTCGTCTTTATGGAATGTAAGGGCATTATCTTTGTTCCCCAGAAGTTTCTTCTTTGGATTCGCCAGGGGTAGACGAAATTTTATTATTCCGTGATCCTCCACTTTCCCCCCATATTTGCTCGTAAAACACCCAATCATACTCGGACGATTATTACCGAATTATACCTCGAGACAAATTAAACAAACGATCGCAAAAAATTGGACCCTACGAAAAAGTTCTGGCACTGAAGAGAAAACTCGTACATGGGAGAAAACGAAGCTGGAAAGTTGCGAAGTCTGCGAGATGGAGGAGAAGAGGGGACGAGGGAGAGAATGAGCAAGGAAGTGAGGGGAGGAGTAGAGTGGTGGAAAATGGGCAGAAATTGGAAAGGGGCAGAAGGATAAAACGGTAGATAGAAGGGCAGTGAGAGAAAAAGAGGATTGGGAAGAAAATAAAGGAAGAGGGGAAACGAGGGAGAGGGAAATGGGATGAGGAGTAAATGGCAGAAAGACAGAGGGAAAAAGAATAACAGGGATAAAAGTAGGGATTGGTGCCGGGGAGGTGACGGCGCGGAGATGCTGTGCGTATTAGAAGCGCTGTATGGCTAGGAGGGAGGATGGGGACGTGTTAGAGTGAGAGAAAGGAGGAAGGGGGTAGGAATGAAAGATCTAAACGATAGAGGGAGGAGATGCGAAGGAATAGAAAGGGAATAGGTCGAGGGGAGGAGGAAGAGGCGATGGGGGGGGGGGGGTGGAATGGGGTAAGAGAATGGAGTGGGGAAGGGGGGAGTTATTGGCGCCGAGACGGAGAGTTGCTTTTGTTTTTGAAGAGACTGGGGGCTGGCTGTGGTTTCGGATCGGTTGGCGTGGTTGCGGCATTTGGAGGTGGGGAGGGTCGAGGAAGAGGTGGGATTGGTGGCGTGGAGGGCGAGGCGACGGCTAGTCGGTGGATAAGAGCGGGGCGAGGAGTAGTGGGAAGGCGTGGGGTATTTCCCCGCTCTCTACTCTTCCCACGGTTCGTACCTCGGACTGGATCGAGGAGGCGAACTTTTGCCGCATGCGACTCGTGGAAAATCCTTTAAGTTGAAATTTATTGAGCGAGTAGCGTAGGAAAGATTTTAGTCAATCATTTTTATCAGGTTGTTATAGTTCTTATTATCTTTCATTCTCTATCATTGTGAGAGCTCAAAGTGTAGGCAAGAGGTGATTTTGGGATCCTTAATTTTTTGTGACGGATTCTGGCTTTCTGTTTTATGCGTCGGGATCTTTATGGCTGGTTTTATAGGTTCTCTCACTTTTAAATTTACGATCGTTAATAACTTAAAAAACTATATAACGATAAATTTTCTAATGAATCATGTTTGGAATTGAAGTTTGGTTATTTTTTGTACGATTAAGACATAATTCATTATTTAATGAAGATAATGAGAGAGTAAATGTGTCTTCATGGACTAGATTAAAAACGGCTCTTCATTCAGCATTTTCATTTGCGTAATATCTTAATTCATACTGTTAATATATATATGGATATATGGGTTTTATATGCACTGGTGGTGTAGTGGTTAGCGTGTCGGCTTTCTATTGCAAAGTTCGGGGGTTCAAACCCCTCGAATGGAGGTTTTATTTATAAAAAAAAACTATCATCAGTGCCTGGCAGTGGGCAGCAGTACTGTCAGTATGGTATAGAGCCGAAAACAAATGATGTTGGTTGGGTCTATATCCAATACAGCTGTAGGCGTGATCAGGACGATTTGAACGGCTACAGTACTGCGATGTGGAAAGCAAGAGGGAAACTACCACATTACAATCCCTAGTAAAGATTATATGGTTGGACAATATGAGTTCTCTCGAGGTAAAACAATCCGGAGGTAAAATAGTCCCCCAATCGGATCTCCGGGCGGGGACTGCCTTGAGGAAAACATTTGTCGAAAGTAAATTACGAATAGGGACTTGGAACGTAAGAACTATGAGAAAGGCAGGAAAGCTAGAGAACTTGAAAGAAGAAATGAGAAGAAATAGAGTTGACATTATAGGGCTAAGCGAAACTAGATGGGAGGGAGAAGGACAGTTCGACTCGGAAGAATTCACGGTAGTTTATTCTGGAGGAAATAGTGGGGAAAGGGGAGTAGCTCTGGTACTTAGGAAAGATATGATGAAAAGCGTGACAAAGATAATAGCAACGAACGATAGACTGATGGCAATAAAGCTAAAAGCAGTCCCAGTGGACATGCTGATAATCCAGGTATATATGCCAACGTCAGCTCATGACGATGAAGAAATAGATGAGATCTATGAGCAAATTAATGAAATTTACGAAGAAGACGGAAGAGGAAAGGTAAACTGCATAATAATGGGAGATTGGAACAGCATAGTCGGAGAAGGACAGGAAGAAAATGTTGTCGGGCAATACGGACTTGGGAAGAGAAATCGAGGAGGGGAGAAACTCGTAGAATTCTGCATCAATAATGACCTTGTAGTGACTAATACATGGTTCAAAAACCATAAACGAAGGTTATACACATGGAAAAGCCCAGGAGATAGAATGAGATGCCAAATAGATTACATCCTTGTAAAACAAAGATTTAGGAACAGCATAAAAAACGCCAAGGCATTGCAAGGAGCAGACATTGATTCAGATCACAGCCTTCTAATACTTGACGTGAGTACAAAGCTCAAACAAATAAGAAAAACGAGAAGAGAAAGACAGACCTGGGACCTAGAAAAACTGAAAGAAAGGCAGGATGTAGTCAGCATGAAGTTGGAAGATAACCTAAGAAAGTTGGAAAACAAACCGAAGACCGTCGATATAGAATGGGATGAAATTAAAACCAGTATCAAGGATACCTTGGATAAAGAGATTGGAAAACAAGAGAAGAAAATCAGAAAACCATGGATCACGAAGGAAATGCTGGAGAAAATGGATGAGAGACGAAAATGGAAAAACGTTAACAGTGAAGAAGGTAGAGCCAACTATAGGCGTATAAACAATGAGTTGAGAAGGGTAACAGATAAAGCTAGAGAAAACTGGATAAAAGGAAAATGTGATGAAATAGAACAGATGGAGAAGTTAGGACGGTACGATATGATGTACGCTAGGGCACTGGAATTAGAAGATAAGAAGTCTAATGGAATTCGTGGTAAAGGAATTATGAATACAGATGGGAAGATAGTCTCAGAAACAAAGGATGTAGCACAGGTATGGGAAGAATACATTAAGGAATTATACAGCAAACAGGCAGGAGCGGCAAAAATAGAACTGGAAAATGAGGAAAACATTGAAGAAGACAACTTAGGACCAAGTATTATGGAGAGCGAAGTAGAAAAAGCGATAGTGGAACTTAAGAAGGGGAAAGCCACGGGCAGCGATGGAATACCGGCTGAGATACTTAAAGTCATAGGGTCAGAAGGACTAAAAGCGATCACGAAATTAATTAATAAGATTTACGACACGGGAGAGTGGCCTCAGGATTTCCTAGAAGTAACAATGATCCCTCTAAAGAAGAAGCCAAAGGCAATGCAGTGTAAAGATTACAGAACTATAAGCCTTCTGTCACACACATCGAAGATCATCACGAGGATTCTTAATAAAAGGCTGGAGAAAAAGGCAGAAGAAATAATAGGGGAAGATCAATTCGGTTTCAGAAAAGGACGAGGAACTAGAGATGCTATAGGAGTAGTTAGAATCATATCAGAAAGGGCAATAGAATACAGTCAAGATATCTGCGCATGTTTCGTAGACTGGCAGAAGGCCTTTGATAGAGTAAATTGGGTAAAGTTGATGAAGATATTAAAGGATATAGGTGTAGACTGGAAAGACAGGAGACTGATTAGGAATCTATATGTGAATCAAGTTGTAAAGGTCAGGTTTGAGAATGTGGACACCTGCGGAATAAATATCGGTAGAGGAGTAAGACAAGGCTGCTGCCTATCGCCAACCCTATTCAATATATATGGAGAAAGTCTAATGCAAGAAGCTTTAGAAGGCACAGGGGATTTCAAAATTGGAGGAAGGATTATAAGAACAGTAAAATACGCAGATGATCAAGTACTTCTAGCAAGAAAGGAAGAGGAGCTACAAAAAATGATAAATAGACTAGTGATAACAGGTAGAAAATACGGTATGGAAATAAATACAGAAAAATCCAAGGTCATTCGAATATCGGGTAAAGAAGAGAATCTGAACATAACTATTGGGGGAAAGCCATTAGAACAAGTTTCAGAATATAAATACCTTGGAAGTATCATAACACGAGAGGCAAAATGTACGGATGAGATCAAAACTAGAATAGGAAAAGCAAAAGCGGCTTTCAGGAGAAAGAAACAACTACTTACAGGGAATATAAGGGAAGATATCCGCAAGAAGTTGATAAAATGCTACGTATGGAGTATAGCATTGTATGGGGCAGAAACATGGACGCTAAGGAAAAATGACATAAAATACTTGGAAAGCTTTGAAATGTGGACTTGGAGGAGAATGCTGAAGATAAAATGGACAGATAGGATGAAAAACGATGAAGTGCTACGAAGAATAGGAGAGAAACGAATGATTATACAGACTATCAGAAAGAGGAAGGCTAACTGGGTTGGACATTACCTGAGGAGAGAGAGTATGATTAAAGACGTGTTAGAAGGAAAACTAGATGGGAAAAGGGAAAGAGGTAGGAAAAGGTTTCAGCTGATAGACGATTTGAAAGGGAAAGAGAGTTATCAAGATATAAAGAGGACAGCGGAAAATAGGAGTATATGGAGAACCAGGTTTAACCATGAATAATCACGGACCTGTCTACGGACAGATTACCTATGATGATGATGGGTTTTATTTATCAATAATGATATCCATTAGAACATGTTTTTGAGATTGTGTACCGTAATAATGCAAATGGAAATCGTTTCGTTGATTGTATGCTTTTTCTTTTCATAAAGTCTGAAAAATCCTAGTAGATAAATCATCTTAAATTTGACTTAAATATTTATTTTTAAAATTTTCATTAAATATAAATATTCCTGTGCTCTTTATGATTTGTATAAGAATGAAAAAATGCGATTGTCTTATCCATGCAAAGAAAAGAAATGAACCGATGAACCTGAACCTCAGTTGGACTAAGATCTATTTTTTGTTTAATATTAGTTTTGCATAATCCAAAATTTAATTTTAATTTTTTTGGGTTAATTTTATCTCGGTAGAATTTTCTAGGAAGTTAATATTGTTTTTTGTGTGCACTGTGAACCATAATAACTATCAACTCATCGGATTCTTGGAATTTGACCCATCCTTAAGGTTCTCGCACCTTTGTATTTCTCTTAAGTTATGCTACGAAGTAAGATATGCAAGGCCGAGGGATTTCGTGCCTTCGTATGTCTTATAGACTTGTGCGGACGTTATAACCCTGAAGGAGCGAAGATTCTTCCTTTATTCTGACCAGGATATGAATTTTGCATGGCGAATACTTGCTTGCAGTTAGGTGGACAACCTTCACACCCTAGAGTCTCGAGACCGTGGCCTTAAGCCATTTCGGTCCGCTTCAGTATTTGCGCGCGGAGGTGAGGAAGGGGAAGGTGGGGGCGGCGGGAATGAAATGGAGGACAAACGGAGGGATCAGGTACGAGGAGGAGAGCATCATGGGATGCTTCCCCATGCCTATTCCCGTCCTCTGAGAAGATGGAGGGATCTTGGAGGGTTGGGTCGGAGGTAGGAGCGTAGTTGCGGAACTGAGTCTTGACGTTTAATACAACGCCGCTCGTAAGTGGTCGAAGGGCAGTTCGAACATTGGGAGATGCGTGAAAATCGGTACTCTCCCCAGCTTCATTGCAAGGAAGGTTCAGTCGTTCTCTCCTAAACATTATTATCCCTCTTTCTTTCTTTCTTTATCTCCCCTTAAAATTTTAGCTTAATAGGGAGATGTCATTAATGTTCCTCTGTCTCTTCATTTCACTGATTTTCGACCCTCACATCAGAACTGTTTGATCTTTAACATTATTGTAAGGAATCGTAGGAAGAATATGCTTGTAATAATAACAACAATTTATAAAGTGGATGTATTTTATTAGATTTTCAAGCATTTTATGCTGTTTTAATGATATATCCTTTTGAAAGAAGCAGTTGGAGTTATCGAAAATGCAGCCGGAGGGTAAACAATGAATCATATTTGACGCTTTTGTTCTCCGCTTAAATGCGCCGTCGTATTTTCACGTTGAACCGACCACATAGACCTTTTATCAGCCATTAATGCTTATACGACTCATTCTAGCAGTTTAGAAATGCAAATATAGCGATAAAAAGCTCGTTAAAAGCTTTGTAAATTCGAATCAATTTACTCAATCGTTACTCCTTTTTGTTTTAATTTCGCCTCTTTCATCCCTACTCTCCGCCTATCTTTCTTCGCCATTTCTTTTTCCTTTTTATTCCCGTCTTATCAAACTTATGTTCCATTGTCTATTTACTTCTTATCCTCTTCCACCTTTTTCTTCCTCTCCTTGGCAACTGTACTTTCCATGTACTAAATATCAGTACTTTATCTTCTCGTTTGTTTCCTTTCATTTGTTCATCCTTATTTTTCTTTTTTATTTTCCTTCTTTCTATGGAACCTTTTTCTCTATTAATTCTTTTTGAGTCAAGTTCAACTTTTTTCTCCCAATTTCACTTATTTTTTACCTTTCCATTTCTCGCTTCATTTGAGCTCGCTTGATCCTTCCTTTTCTTTCTCTTCTTTCCTTCCATTTCGTCTCTCTCTCCTATTCGCTGGCCACTCAGGCACATAACCCTCATCTCCCAGTAGTATTTGCTTGCCCCCTTGGTATTCAATTATCTCTCGCGGGGGTTTGGATGGACGGGCTGCGAGGGTGGAGGGGAGACGAGGTGGGCTGGCTATGCGAGTTTTTGGAAGGGGGAGGGCAGAAAGGGAAAATGGGATGGCCGCGTGTATTATTCGGCGCGTAATTGTTCGCGGTGGGCATTGTCGAGGGATTCTCTTGCGAGATCTCTCTCTGCAGAGGCTTTATCTCTTTCCATCTCTCCCCGTTTCCCTCTATCTCTCCCGTTCCTTTCTTTCTATGTCGACCTATTCCTTTTTACCTGATTCTGCTTTGCTATCTCCTTTCCAAGTTTTTATTGTTTAATTTCTCAAATTTCCTCGCCTTTCAAGTATCAAACATCTGACAACACATTTTCCACATTTCTATATATCGATATATTGCTTAAACGTAAACGTGTGAAATCAGCATTATCGACCTAGCATTTATTGATGCCTTATGACGCTTTTTAGAAGCCAAAAAACTTTTTTCGGAAAATTAATTTGAAATAATATCGCACTCCTTCATTTCCCTCCGACAATATTCGGCATATTTAACAGCATCAAATTTCACGATAACAAAGAAGTAATCGGAACAATAAAAAAGCATCACGTTTATATATGTCGGAGATTATCGCTGGTTGTGAAATGGGATGAGTGAGATTTCAATGGCTGGAGATGAGGCGGACTAATATGTCAATGATAAATATCTGTCGTATCAAAAATGATATATTTATGGAGTTTTAATAACAGATTTGTAAAGTAATATTTTTGATCTTTAATTATTCTTATTCAAGTTGGAAAGGAACCTAACGATATCTTTACCCTGAATTTTTTATATTTAATATCAATATTATAATTATTTGTCGTGAGAATTGATTAATGATAAATCACCGGGGGACTGATAAGAGAGGTGCTGCATTAATATCTCCTGTACTTGATGAAGAGGCCAAGTGAATTATTGTCTTTTAGAGATGTTTGCCATTTTATTAATAAAATTTTTTATTTAAAAAATAACCAGTCTATAGTGCTTTTCAGATGAGATGACGAGTGAGGGGGAGGTAAAAGAGAAAGTAGACGGGGGCGAGACACTGAACGAACCAATAGGAAAGAATGAGGGGGAACCTAAGCATTTGAAAGCTCATTCTCCATCGAGTCTCCGTAGTGGTAACATCGCGTCCGAGTGTGCTGTGTTGCCACATTCGCGAATTCTCTTTAAATGCCGTGCAAACGTTACGTATGTTCCGGTGTAGAGTTGACAACGTCTAGCATGAGCTTTCTGCTAGGAGGCACTACCCCACTTCTTAGCATCGGAGACATACGAGCGGTCCCGAGTACGGCCGAAATCTGACTCGCCAACTCAAATGAAAAGCACTATAGCAGTGTTACAGCATGGCACTAAAATAAAGAAAAACAGAGTTAACTTATAGTGTCTAAATATCGAATTATCTTTTGGCCTTAATATTGCGGAACCCGAATGCATCCGCCGTTTCAGTATTCAGAGCCTTTAATCCAGGATTTGGGTCTTTTAAGAATAGGGATATATGGTGCGAACCCAATTATGGGGAGGAAGCATGTATTCGCTTTCCGATGTCCTTCTCATACTACTTATATAAAATAAAAATTGTTAATAGTTCTGTCATTTCATTTACATCTTTTATACGTTAACAGAATTTTGTTGCAACAATCCCATGCCATTCACCATTCTGATAAATTGCAATGTAAAATGTAGATATACCTACCTCAAATTTTGTAACAATAAATCCATCCATCTATTTTCATCGGCATTCAAGAATTCGCTCTATCCTCGGAATATCGTTTTTACTCAATTTACGGGCATTGTTTAAGTTAAACAAGGAATGTTTTTCCATTTCCATTAATCTCGACGATTCATTCATTGACAATCAACTGTCAACGTACGAAAACTAATTAACTGAGTATTTTTATCCTAAAAGTTTTTATCGCTGAAGAAGAAGCTAATTAATTTAACGCTTTCAGGACGATTCTTTGGCAGTTGATAATAAATTAACGTTTATTATAATATTCGATTGATATTTTAAGTATGTACTATTTTTCTGAAACTATTATACTAATATATTTCCACTCCTTTTATACCAAATGAATGTTAAAAGTTGAAATTTTACAACTATGTTTCTCTTCTTTTTCCAGGTGAGTCTTAATTGCCCGACTTCATTTCATGCCGTCCGAATCGGTGAGTAGAGAAGTGTTACGCAAGGGTATTTTCGGTTTGCCTTTCCCCTTCACAACACAATCGCCAGACGAGAATATCTTCGTGTTTTTCATCGCGCGTCATTTTTTAAACGCGAGGGCTCGGAGCATCCGCGTAATATTCGAGCCGAATGAACATGACAAAAAAATAATTAACTCGGGCGGAGATAGCCCGCAAGAGTTTACGAGCAAAATGGAGGACAGATACAGAATGCAAATGAGGGAAAAGTGGGAGTGGGTTCGCGCTGCTGTGAGCAATCCTTTAAGTGGAATTAAGCTCTGGAATGTTAAAACGCTGAGGGGATGGAGAGAAGAAGGGAAGAGATGATGCCGCCGAGAGGAATGAATGACAAGGGATGATGTTCCGTAGAGAGAAGGGAGTCCGCGAATATTCTCTCTCTTTCCCAATCAACGCGTGGCAGGGATGATTCCGTCGTCTTTGGACTTGGCAAAAAAAGATGCTTAGTGTTGAAGATCCTGATTAATTCGACAAAAAGCCTAAAAATTAAAGTTATTTTATGGTTACAAAAAATATCGATGTGTTTTTAAATGTGCTATAGTATAAAATTTTGCTGCAAACATTATGTTCAATTAATTCAACCCGCATTTCATTTATCCTCCCGGCATTGCAGCCAAATTAATTAACTACTCACCAAAATCCACCACAAAGCTACGCACTTTTTAATGGTTGTTTCGGCAAATGATTTTATTATTGAACTTCATCATTCTACAGCAGTGGTAAATCAAAATGAATTAGTAGGACAAGTAGATTAAATAATATTTCATTCTGTCATTCAAAATGTACAATTACCTGTGATTTCAATTTTTGCGGTAACAATAAAATCTCCGGGAAATCAACTATCGTACTTTAAAAAATTAGATTGATAGCATATAGGCCGGTAATTGTTCCGTTGTAATTCCAATCTGCACCGATGTATAAATGGGTCCGGCGATTTTGTTACCTCCATTGTTATGAAGCTAAAACTTCAGCGAATTAAAACTTTCTGCTGAAATATCACACGCGAATTAGATTTTGATAAATGAAAGAGTAAATGCATCGTTTTTCAGATGCCATTAAAAGTGACGTAAAATAAAAAATAAATATTAAATAAAAAGATTACAATAGCGGAAATAACGTTCAATATTTACAAATAACTCCAGCCCTCTCTTTAATCTTTTTCTTCCGCTGGGCGATATTTTCACGTCTTCTGACGCTAGGATGTTTCTCACGAGTTTGATAGTGGAAAAACTATTGGAGTTGGAATACTTCTGTAGTCGTAACGTTCAAATGCCATACCATTCCTCATTTCAACCCGTAAATTTTCATTCTCTTTTCAATACGGTCGTTCGTCTTGTGTCGTTTCGCGCGGAATTCGATTAGGGAAATTTCTTCTTTTTATACCTCGGAGTCCACCAATCTATCACACATCCTCTTTCGCCGCTTCGTCGCGCGCCCCTTGCTCCAATCTAAAGCGCGCGCGTTTTGTTTTTCCCCCGCACCGCCTCCAAGACCTCACACCGCAGAGCTGGGGGGAGGGGGCGTTTACTTCCTGAACTTACCCTCGTTCTTCTTCCTCCTTCCTGAATAAAAAATGTCGACCGAGATGGTATTCGGGTGGGAAAAAAATAACGCGAGAGCAAAACTTAAGGGGAGAGTTTCGGCGCTTAGAAGATTTACGGTCCTCGGCCTCATAACTATTGCCTCCGGGGGCAAGAGAATTCCTCCCTCCGTCCCCTATATCCCACCCCACAGACGACAACTGCGGGGTGTTCAGTGGATCATCCGCACTCAGTTAAGTTTCCGTGCCGCCGTGACATTTATTGTCCCCCAATCGTCGGCAGTATTAACGCACGACTTTCAATTTTTTCCTCCCAAGCCGCCCGACCTCCTCTCTTTCCTCCTCTACTCCATCACCGATCCCTTTCTCCTCTCCTGGATATTAAACGGAATGCGACACATTCTATGGGACGGTGTGGGAGGTCTCTTCGATGTATAGAGCCGTCTAAATTTTTTTGGAACTCGTCAATCTAGCTGGGTTGAGCCATTGGCGGCCTTCCCAAGTGTTTTATACGATTCTTTGCGAAGAGAGGATCGCTTCCGAAAGTTTTTTTTCCCTCTTCTTCCTCTATAAGGAGTTGTGTGTATGTGTATGTGGGTGCGTGGGCGGACGGATTTAGTGATAGGGATAGAGAAAAAAATCTCCCTCTCTACCTCCTGGCCCGCACGGTTTTTGCAGCCTCTTTCTCCCTTTCTACGTATCAGTTCACTTTATCATACCTCCCCAATCGGGAGTTTATTTAAATCTCTGGTGATCCTAATTTATGTTACCCTCTCCAAATTTCTCTTTGCTCTTCCTCCGGATAGAAGTTCACCTTCGTTTATCTTCCGTCCTTTGCCATCTCTTCATTTCTCTCTCTTTTAGCGTTATAAGATGATATAGTTTTCTCATTGTGGCCGTTTCAATGAGCTGCTACAATACAAGGAATAAAAAAATTCTTTTTACACGTATTTGTGTTGAACTGTCCGCGTCAATGTTAACCAAATTTAATACTTATCATAGACATATATACAAAACCATATTAGCATATTTAAACCGAATCAGCCAAACAGGGGTGCCACAATTACAAATTAAACTTTTTCAGTAATTAACGATTTGGAAGGAATTGATTCAACGGATGATTTCAATTAAATTTTGTATATAAGATTCGTACAATGTACCATAATGAAATCAAGATGTTTAAAGCGGAGCTAAAGAGCAGGGCTACCAGAGTAAAACGTTAAATTATATTTATTTTACACATATTTCTAGAGAACTGACATAATGGATTTTAAGCAAGTATAGTATGTATTTAATCTTCATATAAATTAATAACAAAAATATCATATTTCAACCAGGTCGACTAAACAGGGTTACCACAATATCAAGGTTAGAATTTTTCTGTAACTATGAATTTCGAAGGTATTGGCTGAACCGATTTCAAAGAAATTTCGTTTGTAGGGCGAGTATAGAATGGGAAAACGAAATGAATATGTTTAGAACGAATCAAAAAAGCAGAGTAAGGAAAGGAAAATAATTTTCTGATTTCAAAGCAAATACATTAGTATACAATTAAACTACGTCGAATTTGATGAAAAGCACTTCTGTACCGCGGGAAACCTGTGTACACCCCTATTTATTTTAGATTAAAATTGTATTTAAAGTATAATAGGCGTATTATTTCTTTCCAGATCTACTTGTTTTATTATCAGTTTTCTTTCATAAAATCAGTTTAGGGATTTTTTTCCAGCCTTTCAAGTCATCATAATTTATATCAGGCTTGTAGTAAGTAGTCATATCATCCCTATAATCGTTATGTATAGATTAATGCATTACGGAAGCGGTTGGGAGATTCGTTTTGGTTCATTAATAGCAATTCCAGAAACCTGTATCATTGTTATTATTATTAGTTATTTATAGAAAATTTAAAGACTTGACTCGAATTTTAGGGCGATCTTTTAGTGACGACAAGCAATTCTTGGAAGAATTAGAAACTGTTACTTAATTAATTTAAGTAAAATATATACCCTTTTAGTATTTCGTGAGGTTTTTTTTTTACTGTTTAGGATGAAGTAATTCGGAGTAAAAGCAGTGCATTGAGGATATAATTAAGCGATAGTGTGTGTCATCCTTGGATACTTAGCCCCTTATATCACCAGAGCTTTATGCCCCTGCCAGAAAAGAAAGGATCCACGGATAGATTATCCAAAATTTGAGCTTAGTGCCGATAGAGTTGTCGAGCTATACCGCAACATGTTGATGAGATTTGGTTGTTAAGTCCTGATTGAACCTATCAATATCTCAGTTCTAGTTCGTGTTTAACTTTTAGTCTGCATTATCACTAACGCCACACTGTACAGATAATCGAGGAAGTTTGAGGGGTTATGTTTATATACGTATACATCATCGCCATCTGTATCATCAGCCTCCTTTGGTCCACTACTGAATGATAACATCTCCATTTATCTAACGGGTATGTTACTGCATAAGCCTCTTTATTATGTGGTGCACCATCAAATATTCTCATCATCTTCTGCTAGGAATTATCGGTTTTCATCTATCCGGTTTTCTCGTTTTATTTGTAGCAGGTGATATTTTTCGAGATGACTAGTCAGTTCATTTTTAGAACGTTTTCTTAATAAATATTTTTTTGTTTATATATATATATATATATATATATATATATATATATATATATATATATATATATATATAATACTAGCTGAAAGTACCCGGCGGTGCCCGAGCTACGCCAGACGTCTTCGGGAAATATAATTATGTCACATGGGAATACAATCATTTCAACTTTTGCGCAGTTTTTCATGTTTATAAAAATAATACTTTCCCCTATACTACATACGGAGAAAGTAAAAATCCTACCACATACAGACAGACAGACCAACAGAAACACAGAAATCATCGCGAAAATAGTAAAAACGTGTTCAGGGGATCTCAAAACGTGTATTTCCGTTGAATTCGAGTTTTTCATGAAAACAATACTTTCCCTATACTTCGTATATGGAGAAAGTAAAAACTAATTCTGAGATATCTCTGATATCTATGAATTGGGTCGGGAGGGTCCATGGAGGTCCGGAGAGAACGGGAGCATATGTGAGAGTAATAGGATTTCGAGTTCAACAATGCAATCGGTTGGCAAGGCGAATTCTCCTTAAAAACGCTAAATTTTGTCAAAATATGATATTAAAACGTTAAATTCGAGAGACTTCTATTCGAAGGCGATAAAAGACGATAATAATAAAAAGCTATTGCCATTTTTATTTAATGCAGTCCTAGTCCGGAGATTGAAGTTCAAAAATGTGAATTTTAAGAAGCAAAATAAAATAAGCTTGCAGGTCGAAATATCGATTTCTCCATGTTATCTTATGGGGAATGGAAATCATTCTCAGCAATCGAACCCGGGTCGATTTAGTACAATTCTTTTTCTTAATCAGCTTTTACTTTAAGAATCGAACATTCCCGCCAAATGTCAATCTTCTAGCTACTCGGAAAGTTTGTTAAAAATAGCATTATGCTTTTGCTTTCCCACCGACGACGACAACGAAGTCATTTAATAAACTTTTTGTTTTAATATATATCTGGAAAATTCTTTTTAAAATTGGATTGCTTTTATAAATTCATTAAGTTTTCACAGATCACGGTAGTTCATAGATTTTCCGCTAGATGGCTTCAAATTCTAAATTTTGAAATGATATTGTAGCCAAACTACTGAAAATATCAGGAAAATTCTTTTTGAATTAGATAGCTGTAATCAATCTGTAAAATTTCAATTGATTAGGTTTTCCATGTGGTTTATAGATTTTCCGCTAGATGGCTTCAATTTCGAAAAATTCGAATTCTTTAATTGGGATTGTATCCAAGCTACTGTTGTATCCAAGCTACTGACGCTAGAGGAAAAATTCTAGTGGGGATCTACATTCCAACGGTGCGGGTTCTCCCGTCCTCTTAGGAAGATGCAAACCAGAATCTCGAAAAGTTCTAAGAAAACCTGCTTCCACCTCTTGCTTTAGCAAGGGTATCATGCTTGTTTTTATAGAATCTGGTTGACACAATGATCCTTAAATTGGCCATGTAGAACCAATTTCGCAATTCGGCTACAAATCAGATATTGTTAGTGGAAGATCAACGCTAGTAGATTCGAATATTCTATACTATAATATAGTATCACCACTGCTGGCGGTTACTTGTTAGCTGAATGCGATCTGGTTTTCCGAACATTTTAATGGCTATTGGGGAGACATATTTTGTCAATTTGATTTTAGCATAGGACGAATTTGATAAATCTTTATTGAGTAGTATTGATAGTTTCAGCATTTATGTGTCGTAGTTAGTTTATTGAGGATTTTCGCATTCGATTTACAAGTGTGCACTGTTTGCGCATTAAGTGCGGGAGGGTTGTTTGTTTTAATCAACGTATGGTGCTATTGTGCAATTCCTTGCTGTCCGTGCATTTCAATCCCGTTTGCCTGCGTTCATTCCATTTTCCCCTTCCATAACCTCTCTGTAACTTAGCCAAATCTCCTGATCCCCTCTGGCTACAGTTTTCGTACCCAGCTATTATTAATGGTAAAGAGATAGGCTGACATGATCCGCGATGTTTATGGGGCGATGACAACCGTTGGTCAATAACTTAACGAGCCATCGATTCTTGCTAATGGAAGGCCCCTCCGGAATATTTTATACCGGTCCGAATTCGGCTTCCTCGGAGCATATGAAGTACAATTTCAGATCAAACGAATGGGATTTTTTTATTTTCTTATATTGTCATTTTACCAATTCTTATAGTTTTTTCTAAAAATTCGCTTGTATTCGCTTCATCCGTCCGTCTGTCCGTGTACAAAATAAGTGGAAAAAGACTTAAGTTACATACACCAAAGTTCTAGCATTCATGGTTCTACATTTGGGCTAAATATGGTGTAAATTTAGTGTCTCTGGAATCAGTTTCTGGGGAGAAATCGAAAAAAAACTCGCTAAAAAGGACATGGTGCTACAAATGTAGGCAGGGACGTCGAGAGCTAACGCGGGCAACGGTGCAAAGTGTATCACGAGTCCCCCTTGTGTGTATATATTTGTTTGTGTGTGTGTGTCCGCCAGATCATATTTTCGGGTCTTACATTCCACTCCACGTACCGTTCAGTCGGTCTTGTTCGTATGGTGCGCACGGCTGCTTGCTTATACTTTTTTGCCGATTTTTCACGAATTTCTTTTTTGCCGATTTTTTCCCGGATTTATTTTTTCTCCTTAATTCGGTGTTCATAAACGAGGGGCGCGTCTTACACGAGGGCGCATGGTACACGAGTAAATACGGTATTTAACTTATGAGTAATTATCAATAAAAATATTGCTGCTTAAATAAATATAACTAAAGATATAAATAAATAGTTAGCGATTACTTACCTTTATTTTTAATATCAATTAAACGTCTTGAAAATATAAGTCCATATAATTTATGCTGGTTGCACTAAAATATTGAATGCATAGTACATATTTGTACCGTATAAATGACCGTGATAAATGGATGTTAACACCAGGAATACTAGGGAACCACTGAGATATCTATTTCCGGCCACTCAAATTTTTGTTAACGTCTTTCCCCGTAAATCCACTTTGTCAACAATGCAAGTATACAACGTACCGGTATACTCGGCCGGACCCCTTGAAGAATTGCGTGCCCGGGTACTGTAGCCCTCCTCCCTCCCTCTCGTCGGGCCTGAATGTAGGTACCAACAGTACATCACGTCTGCGATTCTTTACTCCGATGGAAAGATAGCAGTTGGTGAAAAAAGTGCCTTATGTAATTTTCTCTACAGTTTTTCCTTCACTTATTTTCGTTTTTCGCACTGGTAAACAGTCTGGACAATTCTTTTTACCAGTTTAGAAGAAAATTATTAATGCATATGTACCCAAAGAGGTCTATGTAAGCAATTTAACTTTTATAAAAGACATTTAGTAGAACACTTCTATGATTACTTCTAGACGAAAATAATTCACGCTTGTTAGAACAGGGCTCTACGTTAAATTTCTATGCGACAAATTCTTATTCCCAAAAAAACGTCGGAAAAGTACAAATTACCAACTGCACATTTCGAATATAATAAAGGAATTTTATTCAACTTTTGTGTCTTTCCTGACAAATTTAGCTTTAACTTTGCAATCTCTTCCAAATGCCATTTTAGTTATCCACGTAACGGAATACACAAAACTCTGATAATCGTAATCGAGTTCTTTATCTTGGAACGCGAATCACTGATTTTGAATTTTTTCCCAACTTCGAGGGTTTTGTAATTTAAATTTTGAGATAGTCCGAAAATGATGTACTTAAACTTGTATGAGAAAATTCTTAATTTTCTCCGCTATCCCTTATCCATTCTTCCAAGGGACTTGAATGGAGAAAGTTTAAAAATTGTTCTTGTACCCCTTGCGTCCTCACTCGTTCCCCTTCTTTGTAATGAAATGGTAATTCAGACGGCACTTGATCTCATTGCACTTAGATTGTGTCGCTCTGGAGAATGTCCGTCCTATCCTTAGCGATTTCCCAATCGAAGAAGATCGGTGGGCGAAGTGAGCATACGGGAGTACTTTTTCTAGGTCGCTTCGTCAATGGTTGCCTCTTCAAGGCATGCCGATGACCTTTCGACTGAATTTATGGGATATTTCAAAAGCGACGCGGGATACAAGAGGATAAATGGAGGCGGAAAGATGGAGGACAGAGAAAGGGAATGAGAAGTAGATGTTGAGCTGAGGCAGAGTGAAACAGAGAGAGAGGGAGAGGCGGAAGGCAGGTAAAGTAAGGAAATTGATGTGGACACAGTGGGAGATATAGAGAGGCATAAAGGACGTGAGGGCCGATCCAATGGTATTAAGAGAGGCGGTAAACGGACCAGCGACACGTAATGAGAGGGAATATGTTAGTCAGTACGGATTTACGAATAAGGAGAGGGAGTGCAATATATCAGCGTTTCACGAGGATATGTCGCGAAAGGAAGAGTCGCGTCGGATATTTTTTTGCACGTTTGATGTGATATAGTGGTGTTAAGAGCCTTCGAGTCCATTAGTCCGTCCATCCGCGGGTTTTAAGGATGACGGAGATGTGTCATACTCAAAATGCGCGAAACGGTTGATTGTGTTTGTTTTTCCTTCGCCGCCTTTAATGTCTCACCCGCTTAGGGGAACAGTTCCGCATAAATTACCATGTTCATGATTCAGAAGTTCAGTTCCAGGAAAAGGTGTCTGTTCTGTTGCGAGTTTCTTTTGCAGAATAAAGGGAGAAATTAATTTTTGTACGGGAAGTTGGTGTCAAACTGTAATTTTCCAAGTTTCCATAATTAAATCGAAGCCGAAGTTTTTGTAATTTTGGAAAAAGTTTACAGAATGTTTATGAATTATTACGATAATTTCTGTGAAAGACTTTGTTTTCTTGTGTAAAAATGATCGAATCATATTTTTCATCTACATGGATTTTTAATTTCAAATTTATGTAGTCGTATCGTAAATATTTCCTATAAACTTTGAATTGTATAATACTTTGGAATTACTCTTAAGTTATTTATTTCATCCCCACATATTTAAAAAACACGTGTAGTACTGATAACGAAGTGTTTATTATGGTTATTTATTTATTCCTTACGTAATTGGTTTCCTTTCGTCATTGTTTCTATTGTCTTCTGTTGTTTTATGGATTCATTTTTTATAACAAATGAATTTCTTTTATTCGCAAATTTTAAACGACTTATGAAAACCTCAACTGCATTCGCTCTATCACGTTATTGAACTTTAATGGCAACAATTGTTGCCAGTAGATTGAGCTCAGGAATTAATTCCATAGGGCGAATAAAGTAACTTTAAAATTGCACCAATTTTTCATATTTTCTGGAGACTAAAATGAACATTTTTTAGAAATCTGCTCAGCTGTTCATTTTATCCTTCTAATGGAGGTATTTGGAGAGGCATAATAAAAATGCCATGAAAAATATTATTTCAAATTATTATGCGCTTCCCGTTTATTGGAAAATTCTGCAGCTTATGGGGAACAATTAAAATCTATTTAAGTCAGATTTTTTGTTTGTTTTTACCCACTCTTTCTTATCAAAAGTGCCTGCTCTGCCGTCGCCGGCCGTCCATTCTCGCGCTCTTTCGCAACGCCCTCCTTTTAATTGGTCCGTTTAGACAACTCGCAAGGAAACATTCCCGAACAACGAAGCTCTCCGGGAAGCGATGCATTAGCCGTTTAATTTGCATAATTTTGCATGGCCGGTATAATCTCTCACCATTGTCCCTTCTCTTCCACTATTCTTGTCTTAAAATTCCTCCCTCTCTCTTCGCTTCTCTTTCAATCCCAACGTTTCGTTTTCCTTCCTCCGAGCGTCTTTTTATCCTCCTTGTCCTACTCGCGCATTTTGTTGGGACCACTTTGGTGGACATGTTTTTCGTCCTTTTTTTAACATAATATATTTTTTATTCGCAAATGGACTCTCCAAAGGGCGTGAAACTGGCCTCTGGCACCATAATCTATTTATTCGCCAAGAAACTACCACGCCTCACGCTGCCCTCCTCTTCCTCTTCTGCTGCCACCGTCACCCGTCCCGCTTTGCCTCGCCCTATTGTTATTCCCAGCCTTGTGCCCATTTAAAAGTTTCCTTCTCTTTCTCGAGCAACAGGGTCCTCTTGTGTTTTCTCTCTGTCTCTCGCTTTATGTTTAACTTCTCCTCCCAGAATCTTTTTCCCTCCCTCTGTGGGTGTCTCTCTTTACCTCTCTCCTACACCTTTCGTCTCTCTCATCTTCTTTTTCTACCCCTTATCCTCTCCAAGGCCAACTACCATACTTTAATTTTAAAGCGCCCAAAAGTTCTTCTCCCGTCGTTTTTTCTCGTAAGTGCGGATAATTTTTTTTAACGGACCTTTCAACAGTTCCCTTTTGCCTCCACCAGCTCGCGAATATTAGAACTTATGTATTTACTTCGGCGTCACGAGAAACTTTCTGTGCCAAAGTTCTTCTTCTTTCCCTTTTAGGTTTAGGTCTCTTCTGACCTCTTCCGTCGTTTTCTCCGTTTTCCACGCTCCTCTTTCCTTCTGGTTTATAATTGGAAAGCTTTCTTTGTTGTTCTGTTACTTTCCGTTCTTTTTAGACGATCTTTCCGTTTTTTCTATATTTATAAATTTTATCTTTCATTGAAAATATTTTGAGTTCTCCTTTCTTTTTTTTATCTTCTCTCTCTTGGTTTCTCCTTTCAGCCCTCTTGAAAGTCGCGTTTCTTCGGCCTAAACCTTGTTTATTTTATTATCCGCAACAAAACACCTCTCCCAGCCACAAATTAAAGTAGGGAAAGCCGTTATTTATAGTTTTTATTGCCTCTTTTATCTTTATTTTTTAGCCAACCGCTCATAATAATTATCCTTTTGATTTCTTCTTTATTCATTTTTTTCTGCCGATGTGATCACATTGTCGTCATACTTCTTTCACGCTTTCTTCTTTCCTCCGAAACGCGGCGCGAGTGATACCGCGGATTTTTAACTTGATTTACAGGAAGCGAATCCGTGTGATCTCTGCTCGTTCGAGGCAAGCTTCGTAAGCGTCTGAGTCACCGGTTTCTGCGGTTTCGCGATGCCGTGTGTACGAGGAATATCGCGAGACGCCTCGAACTCTTCGGCGAATCTTTTTACGAGTTTCTTTTGTGTCGGTTGCGCTTTCTAAGAAAAGGTCCGCAGTAGGACTTGCGAAGCGAAGCTGAAAATGTAAACATCATCGGTATGTTAACCTTGGCTTCCATAAGAATGATATCTTCCCCATGGCGAAAAGAAAAATACCTATTTATCAAAGAGAAACTTTGCGTACGTGAGGTTAATAAGATATTTAGGTTCAAACGAAATCGTGATTAGTATCCAAATTAGTAAATGAGCGCACGCGAAGGGATATAATAAAATAAAAATTAGTCCCAATTAAACTGGACATCACAAGGCATTTGGAGAATTGTAGAAACCCTTAAAAGGATAACATTTTAAACATCGCATCGTGTCATATGTAGCATATAATAGAAAAATTCACCGATGCAGCATTGGGAAATATTAGATCCTTAAACCAATGGAGCATTAATTTATGGGATCTTTCGAACTCATGTCATTCAACCGGATCGTAACAACTGCTTAATTTCTTATTTGAATCTCGACGCATAATCGGATTGCCGACTGCCCGAGTTGTATGGATTCACAATTAAAATCACCATCTTTAATCGCTAAAATCTTCCGTTTCGCTCTTTACGCCGCCTATTCCCTCTCTGTCTCCCCTTTTCTTCCCTCTGCGTACCCTCTTCCTCCTTTTCCTCTTCTTGCCCCTCGGATCTTTCAGCTACACCCTCCTCATCTTACCAGTACCCTCCTCCGAGAGTAGAACGACACATACGTTAATATTCATGAAACCCCAACCTCTCTCTCTCTCTCCATCTCCCTCTTTCTCTCTCTCTTTCTTTCTCTCTCTCTTTCTTTCTCTCTCTCCCTCTTTCTCACTTCCTCCCTCTTTCTCTCTCTCTCCCTCTTTCCCCCTCTTGGTCTCACCCCATTACACCCTATACTTATAAAAAAGTTCGAAGGGGCTCGTTCCTTTCTTGTTGTAATAAAGCCGAATACCTTTGAGAGTCCCCTCCTTCCCTCATCAACTCCCTTTTCCCTTCCTCCCGCTCCCATTCCTAAACCTCCTCCGTTGTCCTTTCATTAATACATCGCCGAGCTCCTGCTGTTGACTTATCCTTTGTTCTTCTACCAAAATCATTTCCACTTCAATCTTTTGTCCCGTGACCATCGACCTCAGAGTCTTAAAAAAAATTACTCGTCCTTCCTTGAATTTTTTACCCTCGTTTGGAAAGATGCAAACCTTTCTCTCGTGCTTTTTCTCTCTCTATTCTTTACCTCCTCTCTCTCATCTTTCTTTATAGAACATCCTCGCAGTCGAATTTCAAATCGTTATCAAATTTCATCTTCATGGAATATTACGTCGCCTCCGTCCATCTGGAAAGAGTTCAGAAAATTTCGCGCCGCGTGTAAATTCCTCAAATTGGATTTATTGAATATGAATGGATTTGTCTATCGTTTTGATTAATGAATTTTGAAACGGATTTTTTAAATAGCTGAATTAGTTATTGTTTTTAAAAATTAAATAAATCTCTTTGAAATCGCGCTAAACGCTTTTCTCCCCAAGCGCAATAACTTCTGAAAGGTATCCATTAAAAATACAAAACGTTTCACCTACTATAATGTTTCAGAAATAATTGAGTGAATGAAATATCTCTCATTAATATAATATTTGGATTTTAGCTCCAAATCGTTTCCTATTATTTTATATATTTCCATATTTTTATAATTAAACAGTCAAGTAGCACCTATTTAAAAAAATAGATCGAATCTTTCGGCGATTTAATTTTTTTCCCAGTTAGGATATTAATTTTTTGCTGTAGCTGCTTCCATGAGATATAATTTCAATTTTTATGTTTCTGAAGTTAGCGTTTAGCATACTCAAATGTGTAAAAGTGTTTGCTACAAATCGAATTAAAAATGTAGAATAAATAGATATAATGCAATAGAAATATTGCTGAACTCGTTTGTTAGCAATTGCATCGAAAACAAAAATGATAGCACTCTGCCTCGACTCGGAAACAAAAAAGGCTTATGTTTTCTATTTCTTTCCATTTTCTCCATTTTAAACCAATCGTCCAAGAGGAAGTGGCCTAAGGAGGAAGTGTATTCTCTTGCCGCTGACTCACTTCTTGAAGAATCCTGTTTTTATCTGCGAGAGAGAGAGGTTGCGGAGTAAAAAGAAATGTCCTCTTCAAAATGGGAGGACGTCTTTTTCAATCGCGTTCCCTTCCTTCGTCTTGTCAAGCGCATCACCTCACTTCCTTCAAACTGTCGGCCCTTCTCCTCCATCTCTCCCCTCTCCTCCTCTCCTTTCCCCATCTCCTCATCCTCCTCCTCACTCTCCACTCACCTCCCTCCCGAGGCACTGCCTCAGGCAAATCCATCCATTCTGTCCCTCACGCCTCAGTAAGTCCTCGCTCATTTTCTCACCCCGCCCTCCTCGTCACATCCCACCGTCTTTTGAAATACCTTAGGCCTCTCCTCTCTCTTTCTCATTCCCTCTTCCTTTTCCCGACCTCCACTCTTTCTCCTTCGCTTACTTCTTTTTTCAGGCTCCTCGAAGTTTTTCTCCCGTCAAAATATCCATCCCTTCACTTTTCCAATCGTCCTATTTTCCATATCTTTAACAATTCGTTACGCAGTTCATTTAGTACGTTTTGGTAGATCCGCATTGGACCATAGAAGGCGAAAGTTTCCCAGCTCGGGGTTCCGTTATTAGGGAGACTTTCCCACTCTTTTTCTTTCCAATACGTCACCTGTTTTCCAAACACGCTTGGAGCCATTCTCTCGATTAGTTTCTTCAGTCTTTTCGATTCCGTCTGTTTTGTTCTTTTGTCATCCCACCTTTGACTAAATCTTTCTCTCTCTCTCTCTCAATGCTTGGGAGTTCTTTTTTATTCCTCAAAATTTCTCGTGTTTCCTGGTCCTCTTTCACTTTTCATTTGTCGTCTTCGACCCATCTCGGGCAATGTTTTTGTGATTTTTTGCTCGATCATGTCTTTTTCTCTCCTTAGCATCTCATATCTCTCATTCTCTACTGCTACCCTGTCTACTCCAAGAATCTCAGTTTGTTTGTCTGGAGGTCACATAGATAATTTCGAAATTTATCTCTTGGTGGCTGGACACATGCAATAATTTTGCAATATTTGGTGGGATGCATGTGTATTTGAGCGTAGGATTTTTTTAAACCTCAAAAACAAACGTGTGCATTTAAATTAAAAACGAATTCATACATTTCCTAATTATCAGAAGATTTTATATTGTTTCTCATTAATTACTCGATGCTTGTTTCGCACACTTCGTATCTTCCTCCTACCCATAATAGAATAAATGTAACGATAGAACCGCACTATAGGTCTACCGCGATCAAAAGATCATTTTGGGTGTACTGTGGGTGTGGCCTAATCCCTCACTCCACTTGACACCCTCCCCTCTCGCCCTTCCTTACCGCACGGGCTATCGTTGTCTCGGTCCTTTTCTAACTACACTGTTGCCAAATATTTGCAGAACTTAGTCTAGGCAGTCAACTGTAAACAGTGAGAACTGACAACCTAAGGAGGAGAAGGATGGGCTAGCGGTGGGGTGAGGGTAGTCAAGATGGCAGAGAGAACTTCCTCTCCGTAACGGAGGAACTTCCCCTTCGTGCGCGACCAAAATCCGCGCATGTTCTTATGAATGCGACAGACCTGTAGTTCAACTGGTGAGACGTATGCGGCCCGGGGTTCGGACGTTTAAGACTCCTGGTCTACACTCTCATTCACATTTCGTGTTCTTCCTTTGTCCCATCCTCCGCCGCGGTCTATTCTTCCTTATCTCGCCATAACCTGCATCCCTTACACTTTTTATCCATTATCAATGTTCTTGTTCGAGGCACGGCCAGATATGCACAGATAAGGGTAAGCTATACCTATTTAATATTCAATATAACAAGTAACAATTGTTCACATTTTACTCTTTGCGATGATAGAGAAAAATTAAAAAGTGGCGATTTATTTCAAGTGCTTTATACAGGGTGTAACCAAAACAAAGAAAAAAGTCCATATAAATGAGTGATTTTTCAGTTATGACTGAAAGAATGCATTCACAATAAATACTCAAACGATGTAAAGTTTAATTACAGGCGACATAGTACATTTACAATACATGTTCCCAATGTGCAACTGTTAAGGTCTTATTGTACATCTCGTACAGGTCGGCTAAAATGAGCCGGGGCCCCGTCATGCATAAACCACAGGGCGGCTCTTACTGCCAAATGCACAGTAGTCGTGGAAGATCATTTACGAGGAAATCCCTATAGACATTGCCTGTAAGACGTTGTGGCAAAACATGTAGGCCTACTAGACAATCACCCACAATACCTGCCCACGCATTAATCCTAAACAGCTGCTGGTGTCGAGCATGGATTGTACCAAGTGGTTTCTCCTCAGCCCACCGATGTTAATTGTGGAAATTGGTCATGCCATCTCTACCAAAAGTCGCCTCATCTGTGAAGAGTACTGATGAGACAAATGATGGATCAGCGGTTTGCTGAACGAACCACCGACAAAAATTCACCCGTAGCGGGTAATAAGCAGGCATAAGACCCTGCACACGTTGCAAATGATATGGGTACAGCAGCTGTTCATGAAGTATCCTACAAACGGTCATGTGACAAACAGGGAACGCTGCCCCCATTTGCGTCGTGCTGATGCCTGGATCCCCAGCAACATGTTCTAGGATACGCTCCTCCAGATCAGGTGTCCGGGCGACTCTTAATCTTCCTCGATCCGCAGTAACCAGTTCCAGTGTTCCAGTCTCTGCAATTCAATGATACGCTGCAGCAAAGGTATGATGGTTTGGCTGCTGTCGGTCTGGGAATGTTTTCTGGTAGAGCCGCGCGGCCTCGCGACCGTACGTAAAATTCATGTCCCCCTGTTCACGAAATGGATAACCTGCCATGGTACGTAGCACTTATGGATATTCATGAAAGCACGGTAATTCAAAAACCTTGTGTTTACTAGTACACGTCTGACATACAACGTACGCTGCACCACTACTACGGACAACACACAAATACTAGACCTGGAACCCTAATAAAATTACGTACGAGCGTGATCAAAGGTCACCTGACAAATGTAGGCGTAGCCAGGTATATCACGTGAGCCTTTAGTGTTTATGTTGATAACATCAGTTGAATGGGTCAAAAGGTTGTTGGGCTCTACCATATATTTATATGGACTTATTTCTTTGCTTTTGTGTTGAAAACACACTCCCGGAGTTTGGCCAAGCATTTTAGTTACACCATGTATGTACAAGGTAATTTTCCTGTTATGGCTATACCCGATTTAACGATCTCGTTAGTGAATTATGTAAACGGAGATAATTCAGCGGAAATCCCTTCAAAAATAAAGTTTTTCCTGTGAAGTCTGAGGCATCAAAGGCAGCAAAATATTCACTCTCACTCAATCTGATCACTGCGTGATGCTCGCTCCCGTGCGTATTTCGTCTACCCCTCTGACCTCTTCCGTATCTTTCAGTTATCCACGAATGCCGAAAAGGCCAAAATATCCAGTCAATCACCCCTTTCCTTTGTGTGTACAGGGTAATTTTCCTGTTATGGCTATACCCCAATTAACGGTCTCGTTAGTGAATTACGTAAACGGAGATAATTCAGCGGAAATTCCTTTAAAAATAAAGTTTTTCCTGTGAAGTCTGAGGCATCAAAGGCAGCAAAATATTCACTCTCACTCAATATGATCACTGCGTGATGCTCGCTCCCGTGCCTATTTCGTCTACCCCTCTGACCTCTTCCGTATGTTTCAGTTATCCACGAATGCCGCAAAGGCCAAAATATCCAGTCAATCACACTTTTCCTTTGTGTGCTTTTCCTTCTTTATACCCCCTTCTCTCCATTTCCTACATTTCTCGCTGCTTCCTTTATATCTTCCTTTACCTTCATCTGGCTCACATATTCCCCTTGATCCCTGGTGACCTCCGAAGATATGATCCAAAAATAGGAGGGTAGAGAAAGAGGGAGGTGAGGAGGGAGCCTTTTATAAGGGCCATCCTAATGCCCCCGCTCTTTGGGTACCCGTACATTGCTCTCTTTCCCTTTGTCCCCTTTTCATTTATTCCTCCGTAAGAAGCTGCGAGGACGTGTATGTTATGTGGAGCAAGACTGTGAATGAGGTAATGGGAATGGTAAAGGAAGAATTATAGGGAGAACAGGGAGGGGAAAGGATGAGAAAAAGGGAGGCGGATGATGACGAGAAAGGAGAGAGAGAGGAGCTAAAAGAGGAAAGGTGGAGAGAGGTAATAAAAAGAGGGAAAGGTGCAAGTGGAAGTGAAATAAGGGGGAAAAATCAGCTTTTCCGGGATGGAAGATGGTTGGGGGAAGAAGGGGAGGGGGAAAGAGGGGAGGGGGAAGGAGAGGAGGGGAAGGAGGGGGAAGGAGAGGAGGGGGAAGGTCCTCGGGAGACAAAAAAATGACGAACGAACAGTAGACGGACGGAGACTTTTATGGGACGGAACGGAGAGATGGTGTCGGAAAAAGAGTGGGACATTAAAAATGAAATGGGATAAGGCTGAAATAGGGAGAGGAGTAGAGAGAGTGAGGGATGAAGGAGAGGACGACGACATGGTGTCAAAAAATGCGGAATTAAAACTTCGCAAGAATTTCAGATTGAAGCTTTTCATTCCAAATGAATTTTGCATGGATGGAATGGGGTGAGGAACGCGAGGGGTATGGAGCTCCTCACGAATGGGGTGGAGTAAGAGTGCTCGTGGAATGAGGCATGCAGGTTTTTATTGCGATGAGGGAGAGAGAAGAAGAGAGAGAGATAACGATCCAGATTAGTGAAATGGAGGCGGTCGCGAAAACACTTGTGTGTACATAAATGGACCAGCTGATATGGATTTTTGATAACTTAGTACGTGGCGTGTAAAATTTGATGGGTGGATTTGGAACGGCTGGTTTAAGTGCTTTAATGTAAAACTTTCAAACACCGCGGAAAAAGGTTTTCGTGAAAAAGCATTTGTTTAGCATATTTCGTGATCTTTCATCCTAGAAATATTTTCTAATTTCTAAGACAATACGTTCGGGTAATGAACGTTGTTTTAGGAAAACGGAATTATGTTAAAGATTTAGATATTTTTGTCACGATGTGGTTTGATTTCATGGGTATTTTTAAAATTTACAAAGCCACTCTTTTGGGATACATATTAGTTTTCAGGGGTTATTTTCCGTATTATTATGGTCGTGACTTTCGTTTTGTATTTAATATATGCGTGAATTCTCTGACTGAATCGTCAGTTATTTCTCTTTATTTGAGTTTTTATCATTTTACCAGAAAATTGTTTCTTCATTCTCATTAAATTTTCTCCGATTGCTTTCTTATATTACTGTACATCTTCGTCTCGACATTTTGTTTTTATATGTCCGAATAAGGCGCCCATTTCTCTTTTATGGCCCGAATTTTTCATCACATTTGCGATTACACAACTCGTTTCTGTTTCACTCGTAATAGCATCACATCGCCTTTTTCAGTTGTCGAATTATTTGTAATTTTATGTTCCATCGTCTTTTTCATTTTATTTTCACATTTTCAATGCATAAGTTATGCTTTCGTTGCGGATCGTTTTCGCCTTTTTTCATCATCATAGTCATCCTCCCTATCTGCAGGTTTTTGACTCTTTCAACCCAATCTGTGCTATCCAAACCCTTTCTCTTCATCTTCTCACACTCAGTCCCTTCTTCAATGCATCTATTATTTCTTTCCTATTTCGACCTCTCTACCTCTTTCCTAGTATCCTTTATGGCTTTCTCCTTTTTTCATCCTGCAAGAATATCCATTGAACGATACCATTCTCTTTAGCAACCTTGGCTTTTCTTCATTCTCGCCATTCATTTCATTCATTCATTCAATTTTTCTTTCACTCCCTTTAATGAAGACAGACCTGTGGTGTTCATGTTTTCATTTTTATCTGAACTTACGTTCTGGATATTCTATTTTTGTGTAATTTGAATTTCCACTACCATTATATGCGATTAATGCTCTTCAAAAATTACAAGTGGGTAACTAAAATTGAAAAAGTTTAATATTTAGATATTTGCTAAACGTTAATTCATTATAGTAACAAATAAAAAATACAACGCTCATTTTCAACATTCACTGAATAAATGTTAATTTTTTCTCGTCAGAAATGACGGATAGGAATGAGCGATGACTTAGGTGTTTAATCATCTGACTAGTAAGTATATATATTATTTATTATACTAGGGGGTGTCAAAAAGTCATGAGACTGATCGGATAACACAAAACCCCAAGTACACACCAATGAAGCTTATCTCCCTCAAAGCGATTGAATTGCCCAACTCCAGCGATCTTGCCACTTTCGGAAGCTTTCCTGAAATTCCACCTACGTGATGGCTCTCATTTGCTTCGTTGTATTTTCAATGACTTCCTCCCTTTGATCCAATATCGTTCCTATCGCTTTAATATTAGGGGAGAGGAAAAAGTCACAGGGGGAAAATCGAGGGAGTAGGGAGGGTGTGGTAACACAGGGATGTTTTGTTTCGCCAGAAATTCAACAAAAGACGGCATTATTATAGTGAAGAAGCCAAGTGTCTTTGTCCCATTTTTCTCGGCGTTTTCGTCTAACCGCATCGCAGTCGCGCTAAAACTCTACAATATAGTATCTGATTTACGGTTTTTCCAACTCGAAGGTACTCACAGTGAACCAAGCGTTATTGATCGAAATATGACACCAACTGTCTCTACTGATATTTGGCCATCTTTAAATTTGACAAACCATCGGAATTTTGTTACACGGCTTAAAGCACCCTCACCGAATGCAGTTCGCAGCATTTTATTTGTTACTACTGCCCCTTTTCTCCAGTTTAACGAAAAACTGAATGCGCACGTGTTGTTCTTTGCCATCATTCATTATGAAATGTGGAACTACATTGAGACACACATACTAATGTATGTAACAAAATACTGCAGATATTGCGAATGGGATCTGTGTGTGACGTCACCAATGCACTACAGCCACAACTCTCCACTCCCCACTGTATTTTAAAAACATTATTCTTAAAATTTTTGATGACGCTTAATGTGATCATATGGTTATAAAATTAAGCGGCTTATAACAACAAATGGCAAATTTATATTTTAAAATATTTGGTTTTGGAACTCCGCTTAAGATTACAATAAGAGACCGATAACAATAATCACTAATAAGTGAGATTTGCTGAATATAATGTATAATCTATTTTTTTAGGTATTTCTTGAAAGAAATCATTGCACCATTTTAATTATGCTAAATTCGAACTCACTTCCTTCTCAACCTCCTCCATCTGCCCTCGTCAGTATACTCTCACACGAACGCTCGGTGCATAACCTTTTCCGTTAATCCATTTCGTCCTTCCTTCCCTCCCCTTCCCTCACCATGCCTTTCCCCACTCATTTCACCTTCTCCTCTCTTCAAACCCGCATTGCTTCCGTTCACATGCTCGAGAGTTTAAAATCACATATTTTCATCATTTTCCCAGCCTCCCGGTCCAGTTTGAGGGCGCCGAAATATATTTTTCCCGAGTTTTCTTTTGACACCTAGGTTTAAATACTGAGATTTTAGTTGAGACAAAGGAAGGAAAATATGTATCTCTGGGCAAAACCATCAACCTTGCATACACAGCGTTCTCTCTATCGGTTAAGACTCAAAGGGTGGGAAGAAGGTCTTTCTCGCCAGTTGAAAAACCCTTCCACGCCCCGCCGTCTCCGTCATCAAAACTCCTAGAACGAGAGAACGATAATTTACGTCGATGCTCCATCGCGAGAAGTTTTATCGAATACTCGAGTTTTCATGAATTGAGGTTTTCCGACTGCAAAAAAATTTATGAGGCTTCATAACTTTTTTGGACGGCGGTTTTTTTCCGTCGCGGGAACGTGCTATCAGAAAAAGAGCAATCTTTTTCTCAAATTCCCATTCCCAAAAAAAAGGACGGCGCAGTTCAAGTTTGAATCGTTAGGAGGAGAAAATTTCCCCGCAGTGAAATACTTTCCTGGTACTTCGTACCTTTTTTCGGACTAGGTCGCAAGCTATATCAATCAAAAGTTTGTTCCTTTGGCACCCTTTTTAGCCGAAGTCTTTCCTCCTTCGCCGCGAACTAGGCGGGGAGCTTTTATAGAGTATCCGCGACCTACCATCCCTCCCCCGCCATCCGATCCTCTTCCAAATGGTGGCAGTAACGGGAGTAGTAATCGAGGTAGTTTGACATCCGGCGCGAAAAGGGGAGGAATGTATTATTCGCCCTTTTCGTACGCGTTACTCGGTCGCAGTCCTGGGGCGGACAAGTTCATTCGTCTTGGAGAGTTTCGGTACTTTTATTTCGATCTTTGAACTTTTCAGCCGTCCTGTCGATTGGGGATAGGCTTTCGATGAGAATAGGGTAAAAGAAGATAGATGATAAAGAGTGAGAGAGGCCGGATGATGTTAAGTTTACGAGATCCAATATGTGCTGAGGGTAAAAGGCTGCTGTGTAAAAAAATACCACACTACGCGAATATCCCACCTTATTCACTACCTTATGGATAATATCATATCTTATTATTGTTAACTTCAAGCTTTCTCAGGTCACGTCCATGTATAAATTGCGGTGAGTGTCGATTTCAGGAACGCATATTATTAATTTTGATTGGGGTCGAATAAATGAGTATCCCATTTGATTTACAGAGTATAATCAAAACACCGTTGGGGAGACCTCCGTTGGACAATTGTGTACGGTATACCGTGTAGTAATGAAGGAGGAAAGATCGTCAAAGATAATATACGAGAGTCAAAGAGATTTGAATTGAAACGCTATTATCGAGAGTGGTTATAAAAAGAAACATAGGGAAAAAGAAACTAAGACTGGATGAGGAATTTAGCAAAAAAGCGACCGAGAAAGATAAGACGGACAAGAAGGGATCGAAAAAGACCCGCCAAGATTGATAGATGGTTTGATGAATTGTTTTGTTTTGTAATGTTTTATTTCGTTTGTAATTGAGATATTGAGTCTCTTCTTACATTTAACACATCGTAGAACATTTCAAGAGAGAGAGAGAGACAGATTTGAAAGGATATAAAAAGAAGTAGTTTGAGAATCAAGGATAGAGAGACGTGGAACGGAAACCTGCAAGTATGCTCTCTCATATCTTAAAACCTTTAACTTTTCCATCTATTTCCTCTTGCAGCCGTCTGCCTTCTCCCGAAAGTACTTTTTCCTTCGATAACAGTTCCCTAAACTTTTGACAGCATTTTCCTCGATTACCTATATTCCTTCGAGAAGCAGCTTCAAAAAGGCAAAAACTCTTGTCTTAGCATTCATTCGTTCTTTCCTCTGAAGGCTGGAGAACCCTCCCTGACTAAAATTTGATCTAAGAACCTCAATCTCTTGTGAAAACCTCATTCATATCGCTTTTGTTTTTCTCCAGTACAACTGCACGACAAAAGGCCTCGTCTCTCGGTTGTATTCCTTTTGGTCTAATTTCTCGAATATTCTTACCGAGTTCTCTTGACCTCTTATGTCTAGGATAAAAAGAGTATTTACAACTTCAAAAATACGTCACCAGTTTTATGCATAAAATTTTGGATGGAAATGCTTTTTAGGCGAGTTTTGTAATAGAAAAAGTGTTTATATTCGGTTTGTCGGTTTGCCTGTACGCGCGCACCGCTGGATGAATTTCAACGTTTTACATATACAGATGCAATGGAAAATTGGCATATCGGGGTCATATCATCCAATTAGAACTGCCGATAGGGTGATAATAGCTGGCGGATAGCTATACTCGATCAGGGCTGCTATATTAATTAATACAAATTAATAAACTTCGCTATTTTGAATTGTATGTAACTGAGTATCATGTGACTTATCAGGTTTACGACCTTAGTAGAACCAGGAATCGAAATTTCAACTGTTAAATTTCCCAACAGGAACGCATCTAAATTATTCTTCGTATATTTTATGTATAATTCCAAGTTTTTAAGAAATATAATTCTACACCACAGAAAAATCATGAACGCTATTTCTTAGTCTCATTTTCAATTTTTATAATTCGTTAACAAAAAAATGACGGTTTTCTTGTTTCTTTATGATTTTTCCATCATCCTTTACTAGCATGGGTCCTAGAGATACAAAATATTTGCTTCTCTGTTTTCGTAAAATGGAACGTCTCCATAGAGAATTTTTTTTAAAGGTGTAATTTATTGAATGAATTCTTTATTTATGAACATTTATTCATAAATAAAATAACTCCATAAAATTAAATCAACACTATTATTTTAAAATATATTCTTGAATTTATTTCCGATTTTCTTAAGAATACACTTTGTGGAGTGAAAAATACCGAAAGAAAAAGAAAACGCTACAGTCAGTCGTCTTATTCGTCACCATCCTGTTATGGATTTCCGTGTTAGTGTCCTTAG
This sequence comes from Tanypteryx hageni, assembly GCA_028673005.1. NCBI lineage: Eukaryota > Metazoa > Arthropoda > Insecta > Odonata > Petaluridae > Tanypteryx > Tanypteryx hageni. The sequence goes on along the minus strand of CM054116.1, from coordinate 90,301,927 downwards.
GATTAAGTCGCAGACTTTTTTATCGCTCCAAGTCGCCGAGGGACCTACAGAATACTGCCAACTATAACTACTGAACGGACAGACTTATATAACATCTTGCGACAACTCGAATCGGTTTATGCGCTTGCATGCGTAAGCCATTGGGCTTCCGAATGTTACATTTTCGGCGTTTTTAAAGATGCCTGGAAAAAATACTAGTCTTACCCGTCTTTAAATAAAAAAGTTTCACACCTCGGTCCACTTGTTTAAATGTCTCCTTGCATGGCGTCGCACTTTGAGTCTTCCTTCTCATCCTACTCTACTTCATTCTCCCCTTCTCTTCTTCCTTTCTTCATTTCTCCCTCTTTCTTTTTCTCACCCTCCATCCAACCCTCCTCCTCTAACACTTTTCATCCTCACCTCCCCTTTTGCTCTCTTTTTCTACCGATTCCCTTGTCCCTTCCCTCCGCAGTCTCTCTCCTCCACCTCGCCCTCTTACCCTCTCACCTCCCATCTCAACACCCTTGCCTTATCTCTCCACCCCCTTTCAAAACCTCTTCTCGGGTGCATAACTCCATTGAAATGATCCCTTTTATTGCTCCCGCCTCGCATCATATTTGAGGAACCTTTCGTTTATAACTTTCCAGACAGCATTCCGGGAAATTCCTCTCGCCACGCCACCTTTTAACCCTCTCTTCGATCTTTAAGCCGCTTCCCTTTTTGGGGCGTCCATTACATTCTTTCAAGTCTCTTCATTCGTGCATTATGTTATATGATTCGACAAGATTCATTTTTTCGCCGATGCGAAACAGGATACGTGTGCTTCATGTTTTCGAATAAGAGAGGACAAGTTCATAGCTAGATGTCGTCGCGTAGATTTTTTCGATCTGGAAATATATTTTATTTCTTCAACTGCTTATGTTTTAAGGGAACGAGAAGTGATGTTAATCGTCTGCCAATTTCTTTTTTGCTTTCGTTTCAAATGTCAAAAGAGGGAGTAGTAAGTTACAAGCAAATAAATAATTTTTAAGGATAATAAATTCACGAAATTCTAAATGGAAATTTTGAATGTGACTTTTTATGAACTCCTTCATTCAATAACTGAGATTTAGCCTAATCTTTAGATGAATGAGGGATGTTTTTCATTACCTTCTCCGTTTTTTAACGAAGGAATTCAATATCTTAAAATTTAATGGTGGTGCCCTATCAGTCGCATTTTTCTTGTGTTAAAAAAATATATATACAAAATTCATTGCTACCGAGTCGTCAGTAGATGTGCTCAATGCTTCTTTAAAAAGGCGTATCAACATCTGAATATTGTGTTTGTTGTTTAGTAAGAGATTTTATTTTACTGCGTGTGCATGATATTTTAGTAATTCTGTTGTGCATCAAGCTGCCACATTGCTTGATGTAAGATGTCGTCATAATTAATAACTTAAAAAAATAGTTCTCAGACATTTCTTTCACTTTCAAAAATCCCTTCTCGAATATTTCTGTACAGGCTAGTGAGATATAAAGTCCCATCGCGGGAAATTTTAACATACGCATGTGCGTGATTTTCATGGTTTATTTGTTGTCAATAGGTAAGAGGCTCTAACTGTCGAATTCACAGCCAAAATCACTAAATAATTTTAAGTAAAAGTAGGTGTTTTTAAACTTAGAGATTATTCCGAACAACGTTTATTGGCTGGTATGACTCACAAATAGGTTAAATTTGATAGTGCATATTCTATGAGAATGTAACTATTGCCTTTCAATTTCAAGTAATTAAAAATACTTCATGATGAAATGATACCAAAACATTTGGTATATCATAAAAAAGAACGAGTTATTTATTTGAAACAATGAGCAAAATTGCAATGTAATGTAATTGCTGAGTTCGGCTTATACTTTTCATAAATTAGTTTATTATACGCAGTTGTTAGCGACGTGACTACAGAAACTACGAATTTCTAAGGTAGTGGTTCTCAAACTTTTAATTGTCGTGGCCCCCTTGAATACCATGCGGGCCCCCTTTGAATTGTAAATAGTAAAAATAAGAAACTTTATTGCAAATTTATTTACTTTATGTAGCTATTAATAACTTTTATCACATCATATTTTCTAAAATTCCCTGATAAAATTTTATTATTCGTGAAAACTTTATTTTTCGACATTTAACCTTGCATCCAAAATAATTTTGTAGCCCCCCAGGGGGCCGCGGCCCACAGTTTAAGAAACACTGCTCTAAGGAAAGAATATTTTTTGTAATTGGTTCACATTTTTATCACCAATGACTCGGCTTTTTATGAAATAGTTATAGTCGATTCCTTTTTCATACTACACGCGCTTTCACAGAGACTTATTTTTTGTAATTATAGGCCTTGGAATGCAAATTCTATATTCAATATCCTCACCATCGTCATTTTATGATGAATTTTCTGAAGCCAATAATGACAATTTATCAAGAGATGCGAAGTTTTTAAAATGATGTTACTAAAGATTTTTTAACATGGTTCAACATCTAAATCAATTCGTAGTTGAAGAAAATGATGCAGTGGCACCAATTCAAATTTATCGCTATTTAGGCATTATATTGAAATTTTGAGAATCAAACCATACAAAAATGCCCCAACTTTGGCGTTAAAATCATTGTTGAAATTCGAATTCAAGATTAAAACATTCGAAACTACATCATCTTCCGTCGCAATGTGTCTCTCTTTTGTCTACTCCGCATGCTTTTCGTCGCTCGCTTCTTTAATGTCAATGCCTCACTCGGCATTTTCGGCGATCAAAATTCATTAGAAAAGGGTTTTCAGCCAAAACAGAGGAACTGTATTGTTTTTCCTCTCATCTCCAATCCGTTCCTCACGCGATTAACAAGGGCGATATTTTCTTACAAGAGTGACCTCCTTCAACTCCTACATCACCATTCTATCCGTCCTTTGCCCGCGAGAGTTCGGATGGAAATTTATGCGGCGAAAGATGCTCCGGGCAAATGAATAAACAGACACACAATGCGTCTCCCCAGACGCCGTCGCTACGGAAAATAGAAAACATCTCGCGTTCTACAATCTGGAAACCTTTTCCACCGACGCGTAGGAAGTCCAGCGAGGGAGTTTTTAATGGGGTGGAATGTAGCAAGAGAAGGAAAGACAGAGGGAACTACGCACGCGCTCATTCACACACTAGCACGCGAACACGGACGAAAGAAACGCGAGCACACATGTGCGCTCTTCTCAATTACCGTGCTGGCCGTTAAGGTTTCGTTAAATAAAGGAGAGAGGCCTTGACGATCCGAGTAGATCTCATTCGGAGGTGCTCATGACTTCTTCCTTCCTCTGCTACGTGTTACGAATGCTAAGTGGAGAGCCGTCTCCTCTCCTCTTCCTCTCGTCGGAGAGAGCGGTTTCGTTGCTTGGTTGCAGGGAAAGGAGGTGCAGAGGGGAATGTTAAGCGCGAAGGCGTAGGAAGTGCACGCAACTGCGGCAGGAGGAAACTAGATGGGAAGGAGAAATTGGGATGATTAGAAGTAAAGGAATGCGGAGATGGCAGGGACAGGGAATGTGAAGGCGGGAGAAGATGAAAATGAAATTAGCTATAGAAGCAAACAGGCGCATTTGGTGTACCGCCAATTTTTTTTCGGTCAATTCGTCGCGGGAAATTTGTCACACGGCAATTCGTCGCACCGAAATTCGTCGCGTGTCAAAATTCGTCGCATGGCAAATTCGTCGCAAAGTAAATTCGTCGAAGGCAAATTACTCGCGACGAATTTGCCATGCGACGAATTTGACACGGGACGAATTGCCGTGCGACGAATTTCTCACGACGAATTGACGTAGAACCGGCGTATTTCTAGACGAATAAAGGGAGGAAGATAAGGGAATAGTGAATTATTGATTGATTGATGTCTTTATTTGGGACGAGATTGAGACTATTGTAAGAAGTCCCATCTTCCACCTAACCCCTCGTCACGAAACATATATAATAATACATAAAACATTAGTAATGTAAATACATGTAACAATAAAAATACAAGTATTTGAAAAGAAAATATGTGATTTTGCGGGGGAAAAATATGGACTGCTGAATAATGAAATCCATGTAAAAAACCCACTGCAGTAGAGGCAATGAATTGTGAAGAATTATTAATGGTGTTTTTTAATTATGAGGATAGAGTAAAATCGACGAACTCATTCTAAGATAGCCATACAATTATTGTTGGGAAACCTAGATGCGCATTTCGGCTACAAAGCAGCTGTGATCAGTGGTGGTTCACCGAAATTAGGTTATAAAAAATTGGAGCTTTATTTGCTGACGCAATATGAAAAAGTGCGTCTTATTTATTCAGGTTTATTTAGAATTGTAAACTTAAAGTTCTTTATAAATTTAGTAATATAACATAAAGTAGTTTATTTAATAAGTAAATTTAAAAAAATAATTTTATATCCATAACAGTTTGCTCTGAATATTACTTTGAAAAATTTGAAGGCATCCCCTACCAACCACCGATTTTTCAAAAATATTTCTTCTTCAGTGTCATAAATGGCATTAAAGGTCACACATCTGGTAATAGATTTAAATTTCTATCTATAACTATTTGCTCAGAATCTTAATTTGAAATATTAACCCATCGATTTCTCCAACAAATTTATTTGGCAGCGTAATAAATTTTATTAATAGAACGCCCTGCAAATTTCAGTCTTCTATCTCTTACCGTTTACTTGCTATTTTAATTTTACTGATTGCACAGACGGACGGACGGACAGACAGTGAAAACATAAGCGCGTTCATAAAATGAAACGCGATATAAAGGTTCTCATCATCGGTGTATCGCCACTAATGACGGCTACATTATAGCCAAAATGGGCATCTGGTTTTCCTAACCATTTTATGGCTATCGGAAAGTCAGTTTGTCAATTTAATTTTTAGAAATAACGTGGTCTCGATAATTCGGGCTTCGGTTTGATGGATGAGAATTTGAGAGTTTGAGGTTATTTTTTTGGAGGAAGACTTAAGAAATAATGACATTCTACGTGTCTAAGGACACATTTATACGGTATAAAGGGGGAAGGGAAGAGACGGAGGGCAGGAAAAATAGTTAAAAGTTTGAATCAATTAACGGATAAACTTGAGGGACGGTAAACTTCTGAATACTCAAGTGTAGCAGTGGCGGACTTATGTATTTATATATATTTTCACTGTTTAGTTAAACAAATTTTACACAAGTGTTTATCCCAACACCCCCTCTCTTTATTTATGTCGCCAGCACCTGCTATTTTACGGCATCACATCAAATGGTTAACAGAAAATGCAACGCGAGAAAACAGCGGGTGCGGTCACCTTAATGGGAAATTCCGCCTATAATTTTATGCGAAATAAGCAAAGCCCGCGAACTTTTTTCCGTGCCACGGTAGCTCAAATTTAACAAACTTTTCACGAAAAGAATTTATTTAATTTTCGATATGGGCGGAACTTGAAGCTATTTTCCGTGTTTAAGGGAACACGAATATAAGTTCCCCGTTTAGTTGGAGGGCCTAGGGCAAGTAGCAAGGGAGGTAAAAGGCAAAAAAGTTGTCTTGAAGGACCTGATCTAGACCCTCGGGTTCTCACTCTGCCGTCCTTTGGATTAGACTATTAAAGGTAGCGAACAAAAAATGAAAATAAAAGGTAGGAAAAAGTTTTAGAGGAATTAAATATGTAAAGGCGAGAGGTTTCGGGGAAAGGATGGAAAGTACACGGGTTCTAGAATGAGGTAGAGAGAGAGGCGAAGTGTACGGGAGAAAGGAGAAGATTTAGAGGAAGGGGAATTGGATAATAGGACCTGTATAGAACACGGTAAAGAAGGAGAGAGAGGGAAGTTGGGTGTATAAAAAAGGGAGAGGGAGTGTGTAGAGGAGTGAAATGGGAGGAGAGCGTGGAACATTTGTTGTCTTCTCTCCTTCTCTTCAGACACGCCCTTTTTACTCGTGGGTTACCCATTCCGTAGCGCAAAAGGTCTCCTCGGGTAAAAGGTGTGTGTACGAATTATTCCGAGCACCGTAAATTAATGAATGGTTATGCTAATGACGTAGGCAAACATTTTTACATGGTCTTATTTTTTTATTAATTCAACGCCTTGGCGGGCAAGCGTTCTTGTGTGGTTATTTATTGTTTATTGTTCTGACTGCAATAAAACGGTATGGCAAACCAGATGCGCGTTTAATTTACAAAGTAGCCGTCCTCAGCGTTAATTATATCCTAAATTAGCATATGAAAACCAAGAGCCGTCTTATGTTCACGTAATATGAAATGACTCCGCATGGACCAGTGTGTTTACAAGGCACTGCAGTAAGATAATTCGACGTTACCGAGCTTACTGTACTTTGTTTTTAAATATTGAACGGAAAAACAAGTGCGCCATTTACGTTGAAGTATTATTCCGTTGTCTCAAGGGCAGGAGTTAGTAACATTGGTTTGTATATTGTTCTTGTAAATAAGAAGTGAGAGGACTTATACCCTGACAAATACGTTATATATACTAAACTATGAATAATTTGGTCATTTTTATAAAAATCAAACTAAAAATAATTTTCTTGCATCTTTCTCATTTTTTGTGGCAGGGTAATGGGCTTAAAAGTCTGTCCTTCAATTCTTCAAGAAGTTGAAAATCTACTATGCTACCGGTGCAAAGCGGTACGAGAACTATTAGGTCTATTGTTAAATATTAGCGGGCGTTGTAGCGTCAGGACGGTGATGTCTCCACTTTGGTTAAATGGAAACGTAAACGTAATCCCTTTTTCGGCGAAAAGACGATAATTATCCATCGCAATGACAATACGATCGACCATAGTCGACACCTAGGTGAGAACACCCATTTTAAATATCATAGGCAGCATTCCTTACGAGCGCTATGAGGCGAGAGTATCGGTAGTGTGACGTGTGTCGAAAAATTAGATATAGGAATGACGAACGAGGAAAATCGGGACTAGGCAGTTATCGACTGTGAGGAGATAGCGACTCCCATATGTTTAACTTTAGCCGCTCCCTGTTATGTCTCACTCTTATCTCTTATGTTTAAGAACAAACAAAATTATCTTTTGAGGTAATTTGACCTTTTTGTGTAAAGACCGTGATAGCCATTTTTATAGCTTATTTCAATTTCTGGAATGGTTCATTCAGTATTTTTGTCGGATCTTGACAATTTTTGCTAAACCAGCTATCCATCAAGTTCAACTGAATATTCACCCCAGTAAAATAAAAGCTTGTTAATACAAACTCCAAGGGACTTATTTACTTTCTCCATACGCAGTACAGAGAAAGTATTTGTTTCGAATCCGAGATTTCAACTGAGATACACGTTTTAAGTTCCCCTGAGTACATTATAACCATTTCCTCGATTATGTGTGTGTGATAAGAATGCTGTGGGCCCTCTAACTCAAAAACTACTTATCAAATCAAAAACTTTATATTTACGACTTTTTGTTGGAAAGCAAGAACTATAATTAGTCAACCGGAAGTGCAGGTTTACTCTTGTCATTTTTATTTTTTCCACCTATCACCTTTAGGACTTAATTTATGTAAATATTTGTTAATATCAAATTTGAAGACTATAATTTCTACAAGTTTTGTTTGAAACATTTTTTTCATAAAACGGATCGTTTAAGAGATCTTGTGATATGAATATGAATTTATTAAGTACGTCGCTAAATGATACTTTCGTTTCCATTGCTATGATAAGATTTTCTAATTGTTGATAGCGATGCCTACGCTGCCAGGATAATTTTAATTGCGATAAAAATTATCCCAATGCCATCTAGCGTAATATTTTGTAAACAAATTTTCTTATAAATATTGTCAGCGATCCCAGCATCTCCAACGATAGTTCTAATCGCTCACCGATATTTTGTTATCCTTAGCAACCGATAAAACAACAGTGTTTTCTTATTGTTCTTTTAAAGGCTAAAAGCGAGTATTTTTCACTGTGAAAAATTTTCAGTGTGTTTAAAAATTATTTACGATTGTAATTACCGATAATCATTATTGAGAATGCTGATATCGAGACTAATTTTTCATTAATGTTGAAATCCTATTTATGTATGAAGAAAGTCATTTGTTGGACACATCTGAATTTTTGTTTTTCAATTACGAGGTTTGAAGAAATAAGTCTATATAATAAGTAATATTCGCGTTTTTCACAGGATAATGAAGTATGTTTCGTATAAACGAGAATTTTAAATTACCCGGTTCTGTATTCATTAATCATTACGTTATTCGCCTTTGTTTGTGCAAGCGTAAATTTTCTTTAAAATCGATTTGAAACAAAACACAACGGATCCACTTCCTCAAAATTTCCTTTTATTGTCACGGTGGTAGTTTTATCAAACCTGTTTCAGCTATTGAACCTACCATCAGATGTGACTAAAATGAATTTGCTTTTCCGCTGGTTATTTTTAGTATTTATTTGTAGGCAGAGATCAAAACGGAGAAAATTTGCAATTTAAGGCATCTCAGATGACCATAAATAGATTACATTTAAGGAAAAACTCGTTGTTGTATATGAGGATGCCGGAAAAATTTCCTCCGATCATTTTAAGCGGGCGCGACACAAGCATGTTAAACAACCGTGTTTCGTGTCGTGGGAACCACTTTCTCCCCTTCTGTGCGTGAGCTTGTCTCTATCTCTCCCACTTCCCCGCGGACGGCCTCACGATCCCTTTCCTCCCTCCCTTCTATTTCCCCCTCCTCTCTCCCTCCTATTTCTCTCTCCTCTCTCCCTCCTATTTCCCTCTCCTCCCTCCCTCCTATTTCCCTCCATTCCGCCTCACTATGTACTTCCCTCACCTCTCCCATTACGGCCTCATACGAGATGATCGTCTCCTCTCTCTCTCGTCCGTTCCTCGCGAGAGTCGAAGAGAGTGAGTGAGTAAGGCGCCGGCCTTTGACAAATATTGGCGTTGGCTAGAGAGCGGGGCGAGCTACGGGATGGGAGGGGGAAGACGGGGGAGGAAGAGGAGGGGACAAAAGGGGGAGGCAAAGAGGGAGAAGTTGGCTAGTCGCGGCGTGGGAGGGAGTTAAGATGCGAAGTGGGAGAAAGGGGATTTAGGGGGCCACGAGAGGAGGAATACCCCGCCCTCACGTCTCTTTCTCGCGAGGAAAGAGAGAGAGAGTGAGACGGGCGTTTCTCCAACCAGCCGGACATGCCGAGCGGTCCTTTACTCGGCGCCACTGCGTAAAGCGCCCCCACTTCACCTCTCTTTCTCTCCCTTCGTCGCATATAGAGAGATCTTCTTAAAAAGGCAGTTCAAGAAGATAGGGGGAGGAGGAGGAGAAGATAGAAGGGGAAAGGGAAAAGGTGCAAAAAGGGAATGGATTTCGAGTGTGCGGGAGGGGAGGCAGGGAGAGGGGGGTGGCGTCGACGGAGGTGGTTTTGTTGAAGGGATGGCGGGACGGGAGTTGTTGTGTTAAGGTGGTCTCGCCATATTAAGAAGAGGGGCGACGGAATAAAAAAAATGCGGAAAAAATTAAGAAATCCTCTCTTTTGAAGCTAAGCACGTCTCAACTCGTTCTCTCTCTCTGGCTACTTCGGGGAAATGTCGATGAACCAGGGTGAACTTCTTTTTGTAGCACAAGTGGTGCTAGGAGTCAACATTTTCGCGTAGTTTATCGGGTCTGTTATAAATGCTAGTATCTACGTCGTTTTTTCCTTGGCGGAGAGAGTCTAAAACTTTAAGAATCTCGTAAGTGTTTACTGCTGAAATTATAAAAAAGTATAAGTCGTCGCTTCGTTTTTTTGGTGCAATATTGATCAACTTTAGGGTAGGTTATCTCAAATGGGGGAATATATCGTATCTGCTCAAATAAGTTGATTAATAACTATGATATGCTAATGGCACCACGAGAACTTAATTTTCTCCATAATGGAAAACATGACTTCACTCCAGACTGAGTTTTCTGTAAAATAAGGTAGATGTCGATTACATATTGAAGTACCGAAGAGAATTTATCGGAAATATTCTATTGCGGTAAAGTCTGAAACATTGGTTTATTATAGGTGCGTTTGATATAGATTTATCGGTATTAAAGTAAACATGTCCGTATAAAAACCTTTGAACTGTACACAGAGAACAAAGTATCCTTCTTGCAATTATTTAAATTCACGACGAATGATTTTTAAATTACGAGAATCATATTACGTATATTTAAGTGGCAAGTTTTAATCATGTCTGTAGAGTCACGCCTGTAAAAATACCGAATTGAGAAGTATTGTATAAATGTTTTTTGACATGAAGGCGATAATTAAAAAAACCTCCCGTGATTCATCCTCCCATTCTTGCGTATTTAGCGATGTCACCTGCGATTACGTATTACTTTGCCTCTTGTGTCTAATCTGCGAATACTATCGAGAAAACACTCGTGAAGAGAGACATGTTGTTTTCCTCTCTTTAACGTAGCATTGTGAAAGTGTCGCGATCTTAATTATTGGAAAAATTGAGTCTTCATTAGCGAACTCTGTTAATTTACGTAACCCATGACCCTTTTTACGCGGCGAATGACTAAGTCTGGGTGTATTTTGTGTTTGAGCGAGTGTGCGTGCGTGAGAGAGATCATTGTTCCTCCACAGTATGTGCTTTCTTTCCCCCTTCTCCGCGGAAGGGAGGGACAGACCCTAAACTCACGGGCAGTTTAAATAAGCGGGTATAAAGGAGTTGAATCATTCACTTTCTTTCTCTCTCTCTCTCTCTCAGCCTTTTCATCGTTCCTCTTTTTGGCACTCTAATCGCGTCTCTTTCTGTCTTTGCTTCGCCGTCAGCCTCCAGACAACTGACGTCCATTATGTCCTTGAAAGAGCACCGCGAAACAGGAGTCCCTTTGCTCTCTCTCTCTCTCTCCCTCTCGTGCCTCCATCATCTCTCTTTCCCCGGTCCACAGAATGCGTCGTTCCGCTAAACAAATAGAAATTACTATCTCAAACCGCCAATGGGAAAGTTTATTTTTTCCTCTCTCTTGTGCCGGGAAAAGAAATTTACTCTTGCTGATCTATCGTTGAAAGGAAATGCAAATTTTTGAAATGTTCTTAACGTGGCTTCGAGAACGTTCCTGTTTCGGCTACGAGCGGTCCGTGCAGGAAGTAATTACGCTTCGGGGTTGACATTAAGAGGTCACTTAAATCGTACGGCGGCGAGTTTACACCGAGGAAATGAAATTGAGGAAATTGATTTTTGTAAGTTGCAACAGTATTTTTTTGAGCTGATGAGAACATAATGCGACTTATGTAAAGATATAGAATTAATATAAACTATATTATTAATTATTATCTCGCATTGTCTAATTTTTCGGTCGGATGAATTGTCAACGTTACTGTATTTTCAAATTTATGCTGTGAAGTCTTGCGTATTAGCTTTCACCCTCGACTTAACAGTATTCTATGGTGGAATTATATGTATTGTTTGAATAGGGCATTGATTCATGTCAACAACGGCAACATGTATATGAAATATTCATATCTTCAATTGTAATTTTATTTATGAATGCTCGTTTCTTATTCGTACTAAAGCTGCAGAGTATATCCTGATCATTCGATGCTTGCCGATTCTCTAAAACTCTGCAATCATGGCCTTAGATTTTTATATTAATTTTAACATTGTAATACTGTTCATTTATGTGTAAAACATGAACTATTTTATTATTAATTTTATGAGTGAACTTAGGTTTTCATCTGGCATCACTTTATTGCCACACTTTATATAAATCTTGCCCTTAACTTGTGACAATAGAGTCGCTTCCAATTGGAAGTGGGAGTCTTCGTTTTTCAGTCTTACCTTGTCCCACTCACGCTTTCACGGATCCCATTCCATCACACTTTGTCACGTGCACGCATTCAGCGCTCGCATATGGCGAAGAAAGATTTTTCTAGTGGGTCTAAAAGTCGTATACTGTTTATTTTTATGACCGGAGCGTGATTCTATTATAAATCAATGTTTGAAGCATATGGTATACCTACTGGCAATAAAATATTTAGTAAATCGTATTTGCGGGATGCGTTTTTGACATAATGATTAGCCAAATTGTTAAGACGAATAAAACTTTCAGAGAAGAAAGAGTATTCAGCAGTTACTGCACGCATGAATTGTAGAGGATGTCTTATTTACGGTATACCTTATGTTTGATAAAGAATTAGAGAGCTTGGCCTACACCTTGTGACAAGTAGACGATAACGTAACTCCCGTATTCATAATATTACCTATGAAAGCTTTCATCTTCAAGGTAACCTTCCCTTACCTCTCGTAAAATAAATTATCGGGCTTTACTTGTAAATAGAGTCTAAATGATAATCGTGATAACTCCAGTAATCATAAAGCGATTGGGAAAACCAGATGCGCATTTGCGATAAGAAATAGATCTCGGTATTAATCCAACGAATATCGCTTCTTAAAATCAAAGACCGGTATATCACCACAGAAGACAGCTGCTTCTTAGCTTAAATGCGAACCTCGTTTTCAAAGCTGTTATTTGGCCACTGCAGCTATATTTATGGTTAATACCTCAGTAGTGATACACAGATCATTGACTGTTAATGGACTCCACGATCGGTGAATAACCGCTGATGAGATCTTCTGTGCGCATATGTTTAACTCATTTGTTAAACCCACCTGGTCGTATATTTTCTAACGGTCATGTATCCAATAATATTGGTATGTAATTGGGATCTTCATCTTACAACTGGCATGTTGGCATTCGATGTTCTCTCTTAATTTTTAGAGTCTTAGAGTTTTAAAGAAACTGTAGTACAGGTTAGAGATCATTTCGCATATTGTGCAGTGTAATTTCCACGCCTCGCAGGCACTCGTTTTTCCTTTCTTTAGCGTCATTCTTCGACTAGCATTGCCTCGATACCTACGCCCAATGCACCGTTACGAACAATGAAGGCTGTCCGATGAATGTCGGTGCTTGCGTGAATGCGTGTGCGGTCGTGTGTGATTATTCCGTGCGGTCGTTTCTCATGGGTTCCCCCTTTAATGCGTGTGTGCGCGCGTGTGGGCCGAGAGGAGGATGGCGAACGAAATTGGGGCACAAGGGCGACGAGGAAAGGAGGGGAAATGGAGGCGGGTTGGGAGAAGGCCTCCGACACGGGAAGAGGCCAATTGGGAGAAAAGAGGTACGATGGGGGGCCTTTTTTAAGTGCGCGGGGGCAGTGCACCCGCCCTCAGCCTCTCAACCTCCCCTCCACCCTCACGTTCTCCCTTATGACACCGTTTTGACCTTCCAAGGCCTGTGCCATCTCCTCGTCTTCTTTTTCCCTCCTTCCTTCTTGATCTCACTCTTTTCTCTTTCGCTTAATTCTTACCTCTTCCTATTTTCTAACTAAAATTAAGCGTGAATTCATCTTTTCTTTGATGTAAAAAGCAAGTTTATTCTTTTGATCTAATTTACATTCAAATCCCGAGTATCTCAATTTTAACTAATTTTAATGTTAAACTTTAGAAAGGCTTGCTCGCAACGTTTCATCTCTTCCCATGTTATTCAAATGTAGGAAAGATAGGCTCTTGGAATCGAACCCATGATTTTAATGTAAACCGTGAGCATTTAAAGTTTAAGGTCGCGTTGTGAAGTAATATCTGAACGTTTGATAGAAAATAAATTAATAGTTTTAAAGTTGTAACTAGGCTTGGTAAAATTCGATTTAAATCGAAAAACGTCGATTTTGAAATTTGAATAGTCGTCGATAAGCGTCGATTTTACAAACAAGATGGAAAAGTATACGTCCAAAAACCTGCACTGTATTATAATATTTAAGTCGTTTCTGTTTACCTTTTTTGCAGTATTATTTTCTACCTGCAATTTCGTTCTTTTTCTGGGCTTGCATTAACAGTGGGACTGAAAGAATGATATTTTCTTTCACTCAAATATGCGTCTTTTTGAAAAGCTCGCGCTTCTACTCTGAACAATCAGGTAACCGCAAGGCCCTAGGGTAGTTTTGAGAACACGTGTTTCGTAACTCATATGAGGTTTTTGAGATTATATTTGCCGACCTAATGGTGGGATACGAACCTTTCTATATAGATAAGGTCATAGATATGCCCTGCTGAGAGTGCCTCGGCCTCTGTTAAACAAGGTTCGGAGGAAAGGACTTTCGGTGGCCGTTTGAAGACAGCCCACTAATCATTTTCTACCCCTTCCACTGTGTATTCCAGAAACAAAGGTTTCTCGATCATTTCTAGGGTTTTTCCTGTAGATGACCTTGTTGTATGCACTTCACCTGTTCTCCCTATGTCTTTTGGCAGTTTTTTCTTAAATTTATCCAGGAAGGATCGTTACTCTCTCGAGCTTTTGGCTCCTTCGTCTTTTGCTACATTTATATACAATAGTTTAAAAAAGGTGCACATAAATTACCAATCGTTACTAAAATTGAAGAGGGATTAAATATTAATATTTATTTGCTATTTGTTGTAAAATATTTTGTCGATTGGAAATACACATTTAAATCAGGATTTGAGGTAAGACTGTTGATCGATCGCTCAATAATAAAGTCTAATTTTTCTCACTATATATTTATGTTAAACTAGCTGAAAGTACACGACGTTTCTCGGGGTTTTAAGTCAAGACAAAAAAGATTTGAAAATAAAACCATGTAATTTTTTATTGTAATGCTTGAAGGTATGCAATATTTCTTGTCTTAACATCTTTTGCACAAGTAAATAAAATTTTTCCGCATCGGCAAATTTGACGACTTTGTATTTCTTATCAAATAATCATAGTAAACAATCAATGGAATAACTTTTAAAATATAGTTATTTCACTCGAATTGATTTGCAGTGGAAGAAACTGCATCATATTATGTGGCCATGAATCTCAAAATCATTAAAACCATGCGTAGGAATTGCAATTTGTCACGTGAATATTTTAAAGTGGAACCTACGAAACAAAATGAGTTCCCTGATATTGAAATCGATTTTGGTGATAAAAACTGCTGTGACATGGAAAGTGTTGTTATAATAAAATAAGTATAATTGGCTCAAGTGATGCATACAAATATTCAGTTAAAGAGAAAGCAAAATGTACAGATAGATATTTAAGGGAGTAAGAAGTTAACGATTATATTTTGGTCGAAATTAAAGAGTTTTTATCGTAGTTTTCGTATTGTACCTTCTGTGGTATATTTCACTTATTTAATTTTCAATGTAAATGAAAAAACAAATTTCCCTGTCAATTACAGGGAACGAATACATACATTCCTATTAAATTAAATCGAAAACTGGAAAAGTTATAACTTTTTCGAGGTTAAATAGTCAAATTTCCGTTAATTCTGCATGAATTCAAATTCTGTCTTCAAAAATAATAAACGCCATTCTTTTATTTTTATAACTGTATGTGTTTATTTTTCGTATCTCAATTTTGAGTAATTTAAAAATGCATTTATAAAATTCCTTGCACCGATTTCCATACTTTTCATATGGGAGATGGCAATGAATAAATGAACTCCCTTTTCACCCACTTTGAGATTTTTTAGAATTTTTTCGCAATTTTTCCTGTGATAGTTACCCAAAAGCTACAACTTTGCCAAATTTCAGCTTTCTAGCTAACCTGGCAGTAGGAGATATTTTTGATGAGTCAGTCAGTGAGTCAGGACACTTCCTTTTATATATACAGATAAAGAGAATATGTAGTGCAGCGATGAAATATTATATCAAATGATACAAAGTATTAGATAGTTCTTTTTTGACGTTTAAAATATTGTTGAGATAATTTTATCGTTAATGTTTTTTCCTTAATTGGCATCAACGAATGTCTAAATGCCTTTACGCTGAAATCGCAAATTATTTTTTTAAAGAATGTTTCTCGGCAAAAGCAACATCATATTGTTCGGATTTCATAAATTAAACGTCGGGTTTCAACAAAATGAATTCTACCAAGTAATCATTTTAAGCGTCGATATTCGTCAAAAATCTCTCGGGAGAATAAATGTCGATTAAAAAAAAATAAACGTGGAATCCTAGAAAGCCTATTTATAATGTTTTGCTTATTCTCCCATTTAACCGTATATAAGGCTTCATACACACAGTCAGCGTTTTTAATATAATAGATTGTAATATATATTAAAGAGTGACGCTGTGTTGTCAAGGATATCAGGTGAACGTTGAAATTTTCTTGGTTATTTACCGATCATAGAATCAGAATCAAACACAATATTGAGATTTCAGAAGAGAAGAACAACAATGTACGAAGTGGAGCCGAGTTCCTCAGACAATATTGAGATATTTATTTTCGTGTTTGCCAAAAGAATGTAGGTTTTATGGACGTCTATTTTGTCTGAAAAAGATTTCATGAGAAGTATTCTTTAATTTAAGAAAATCGGTCCACTGTGGGAATATGTGCTTATGTACAATTTCAAGCCAGGAATTCCAGATAAATTTATACGCCAAAATAGAAGGTAATTTTAAAAATAATATTTTAAGATTATATATTTTTCTCCTTTCACCATTACTCTTTCGTTCCTATTTCCTCACCATCTCCACTACACCAATTTTCTCCCCCTGTCTATCCTCTTACCTTGCTCTTTCTCCATTCTTTCTCCGTCTTCGTCCTCTGCCTCTCCTCCTCCAACTGTCCTCTCTCTTCGTTCGCCTCTCCTCTCCCTCATTCCCGCTTCTCTCTCGGCGCATGACGGGGATCGTAATAATAGTGATTTCGGTAATCCCGCCTTGTTTGAAGAGCGGTAATGGTTTCCGAGTGTGATGGGGTAGGTAGGAAGGGGGAGGTGCGGAACGAGAATGTGGATTGGGGAAGAGATGTGGGAGGAGGGATGCGTGGGTCGGGACGTGATCCCCGCGTCTTTCGGAGGCTTTCCTTTGTCGTGGGAATTATTGGATGCAGGGGGAAAGGGCAGACAAACGTCGCATCCACGTAAGCTAAGAGGGGGAGAGTGTGCGGTGAATTGAGAGGAGAAAATGAGAACCGTTGTAGCGGGAAGATGATTGACCTAAAAAAAGGAATAGATAAAAAGAACGAGAATAGATTCTACGGAAGTGGACAAAATGCCCGACCTCTAATTTGATGGGATACTTTCGGATTTAATTCGATACCCTATTTAAAAAAAATGAGTTTGTTTATCCGAGAGTTTTTAATCTTCCCTTTTAAGACTAAATGATGAGGATGGGATTGATTTAATTGGCTGATTAGTTGTATGTCGACCGCTGATTACCCGATATTGAAATTTTAATTTGAGTGATTCGCGTTTGCAAAATCGACGCGAGATTTTACGGCGAAAGATACCCTCTCAATCCGAGGGGGCGATAGTAAAAATCAAAACCAAATTGATACGCATTGTGTAATTTTCCTCGTGAAGAATGCTTTGGTTACCAGCAAAAGTAGACGAAATCCTTTCGATTCTCTTTTTACATGTTAGAAATTCACCTTCACTACCGTGGGAAATAACATTTCTCATATATAGGACTGAGGAAATAATGGAAAGGATTTGATTTTTTAATTTTATTTTAGTTTTAGAATCTCGATGGTCTTTTTTCCAGATTATTTTATTCAGATCCGAATAATGGCCATTGCAATCTTTTCCCGTCGATATTTCGACCTTCCGGCCAATGTTTTGATGCGTGCGTTATCCCTCTCATCAAAATTCCATATATCACGCGCTCTCCGCCATTTTCACCGTCGCTCCTCAATTGACGTGTCATTGGCTTACTCAGCGAACTCGATAGAGAGAAAGAGAGGAAAGGAGGGAGTGAGGGAAGAAAATGAGAAAAGGAATAGAAAGGAGGAGGGAAAAGAAAGAGGAAGGGAAGAGAAAGAGGGAGGGAAGAGAGAGAGAGGGAGGAAATCCGAGAGGGAGGGAATGAGAGAGAGGGATTGTCGAGACGGATTCCCCTTAAGCAGGCTGGCTACGGAAAAAAGAGAGAAGGGAGAGAAAGAATAACAAAATACAGCACATCCTTGCAATTTAGTTCCTTTCGTAGCTGTTCACTGCAGAAGCACTTAAGGATCCTATTAACTCTGATTCGTCCTCTGCATATCCTTTTCTCTTAACGTCTCTACCTCTCCCTCTTCTTGTTACTCTTCATCGCGTCCTTTCCTCACGTCTACCTCCACTTCTACCTTCTCATTCTCCGATTCTACTTGACCGTGAGTTAAGGCGTGCGAACCGTGGACGTAGAACACTGTTGCCAATTAAAATATAGTCTGGCGTTTCGTGTTTCCCGATCCTAAATCAAATGAAACTTGACTGAACGGACTGAATAAGTAAGGTTTAATGGCATTCGTGGAAGTCTCAGTTTGCGTACCAGACTGCTCGTGTAAAGGACTGAAACAAAGTTCAACGAACTTCAGAAAATTCAATTGGGTAATCGACTGACTTTAAAAGCGAAACACAATAGTCTGTTAAGTAACCGATTTTTTTCGGTGTTTTTGTTCAGCACTTTTGCCGCTCTGTTTATTTTCTGAATGTATCACCTTTATCATTGTTATCATGTACATTAGTTATCGAAGTTTACATTTTTTCATTTATAAAATATCTTCCGTTGTTAAGAGCTTTTTACTTAAACTGTCCAAATATTGCGCTTATGTTTATTAATTGTGTATGCATTTATAGCAAAGGTTAAGCGGTCGTCGAATTTCTTTTTTATTCTTAGGTTTGAGATAAAGAATGAACGAGGTATCAATAGTTTTATATTGAGATACTTTTTTCGAGTTTGTTTCGAGCTAACAATTCACTGTTTTTGAAGACGGTCTCATTCATTTGAATTACATCATTCGTTAGCGTCATCCTCGATGTATGTTGGTTTGCTCTGCCCCATGTCGATTGAATATTCCTCTTCACTTGTATTGAAAACTGCCTGGCGTTTTAGGACATTTGAAAGGTGTGTGAGTGTAACAGATCACAGGGCAATGAGCGAGTTAATGTAATCGGATTCTTTGGAAGACCCCTTTATGTGAGGGACCAAACTCGCAAATGGTGTTGAATGTACAGTTTTCTTTTAAGCTCTGGTTCGAAAATTATAAAAATCTATTTCGAAAGTTAGCATATGGGCTCATATATGCCATATGCACGTTTTCACATTACCGTAAGAACTTTAAGAAGTAACATTCCAAAGCGATGAAATCTTATAGGAAGTTAAAAAACTATGGCCTTTGTGAAAACGTTTTTGTTTTTCGCTAAAAAAGGAGGACGAAGGACTAAATGTAAAATAAAAAGTCTCAGTCGTTTCGGTATCTGTTAGAAACATTACAAGGAAAATATAATATTAAAATATCTCGAGAATCAGAAAATCAGACGATTCGAACAATCCATTAACGAAGTCAAGGAACATGTTATCAGCCTACAAAAATTGATTTCGGAAGATTTACTTTAATTGAAATATTTAGCGTTTAATGCATCTTCAAGTTAAAACCTCAAGAGAACGGGTAATTTTTTTCCAAGCGTCGGAATTTACCCACCATTTCCGTTTCCGTTTGCTTCTCCCTCTTCGTTCGAATAGAAAAATTTAGCCAGTTCTTACTTCATCGAGGCTTTATTTTAAATATTTCGCTCAGTTTTTTAAAGAAGCACTTGATTGGCTAGTGAAATTAAAAAAGTAATTTCTGTCTCTGAAACAAATGTAGTTCGGCAAACGCTGCTGGATACCATTCTAATGTTGTCAGAAATAGTTTCTCTCCACTTTTAGGTGTATAAGTATTATATACATACATACTAGAAAATGAATGTTACTCATTTCTATTAGGACCTCTTCGTTATAGCTTTTGGAGGTCTCATTTTCTCTCCGCAGACCGAGAGAACATTTAAAAAGGTTCCCTTTTCGCATAGTAGAGGCCGCAAAAAGGAAGAATCTCTCTACGTCTAACTCCTCCTGCACATACCCGCTGCAAGGGAAAACTTGGCTGCGTAGCACAGCTCGATGGGAATACGGCGGAATGGAAATGAGTTGCTGAGATAGAGACAGCGACATAGATGTAGAGGTAGAGATAGAGCGGAGGGGATGTGCGATTTTAATAAGAATCGAATGGTTAGACTTTCGCTTATAAGGCGCCGATAGTGGTAGGAAGTCTCGTAGAAAGTTCCGTAACCTAGTCTCTAGAATTCCCCATAAAGTCGGGAAGGTAACTCCTAACAACGGAATTGCAAAGGAACTGCTCGGTTGACTCGGGATGCACTTTGCGCTTTCGTGAGCGTGTAATTGTCAAGACTCCTGGGGTCATTTTCCCCGCCGCCTCGGGCGTGTGCGGCACTTTTAAAGGAAAGAAATGGAGATGGAGGGTGATAAAGGGAGACCGGAAGTTCTCCCGCAATGTAGACGTGCCGTAAGATAATTGCTTCTAGCCGACGACTTTAAAAGTTGGGAGATTGCGACGCGGAACCTGTGTCGCGGGAAAGGGCGACTATTTTTGCGGG
The DNA here is from genome assembly GCA_028673005.1 of Tanypteryx hageni. NCBI lineage: Eukaryota > Metazoa > Arthropoda > Insecta > Odonata > Petaluridae > Tanypteryx > Tanypteryx hageni. Next base: position 90,281,592 of record CM054116.1, on the reverse strand, counting down.
AGACTCAAAAGCTCTCCTCTCTCCACTTTTTCTCCACCTCTTCACCTACCGCATCCCGCCACTCCTTTGCGAACAGGTGTCCTCACGGATCTCACGCGAGCGAGTTCGCGAATAAATCCTCTCTTGCGTCCTGCCTCTGCGATGTTAATTTTTTCCTCATAACGTAAGGTTTTTTGCGCGTTTTGCTCTTTTTTTATTTTTTAAGAATGTTTTTTGTTATTTTTTCTAACGCGTATCTGTCAAAACTGGTCCACACGTTTTGGGTGTTGTGAATGTTCGCCGGGTTGTGTCGCGGATGATAGAGTCCCGCTCGGCCGCGGCGATTGAATTCGCGAAATTATAATAAAGAGATGGGCGTTATGTTCTTTGTTTCTTTCTGACGACGCCTAAAAGAAGAGAGATGTGGGGATTATAGTCGGATATGTTTTAAATTATACATATTTCGTTTCATCCTGATTATTTTAGCGACGATTTATCGCGGCGGAGTGGTTGCGTTGTTTTTCGTGCGGTTATTAGTGCTTTCCTCTTTGATTTTTATCAATCTTTTCAAGATATCTGGTGGATTTTAAATTGCATGTCATTTAATGTACTTTGCTTTTCCGTGTTTTTTTCACGTTTTTATTCTTTTAATTAGTATTTAGAGAGAAGTTTTATGCGCAATAAACTTCTAAAACGTGGAATGCCCAAGATAATTTAAGTTTAAAACCTTGTTTTATTGATCCTTAATACCTTGATTTTATAGTAGATGGTAGCTCGTAATCACTTTGGCTCCAAGTTGAACAGTTGTATAAAACTCCTTAAGCTTACCCTACAATTTTTTTGGCTTAAGGAGTTTTATACAACTGTTCACCTTGATTTTATGGTAATTAAATCGACGTAACGGTGGCACCAGACGATCAAAGTTCACTTAGCTTACTGCTATAATACTGGAATTTGGTTTCATCTCGAAACCCCTAGAAGTTTTCACGTATATTCGATTTCCCAGCCACTTATTTAAACTGTATTTGGATGGACAAGGGAAATCGTAAACGGAGAAAGATTTTTAGAGCTGGTTTGCTAAGCAGGAGCGCGCTTTCAAAATTTCCAGATGGTGTTTTCAAACCCAAGTCTGATCCGTTCTCCAATTTTGTCCAGTGAGAAAAATTCTTAATTTACGTCATCAAGTAGGAAAGCGGAAACCAGGAATCATATTTGTTAAGACGAGGGTTCTAAGTCACTAGGATTTTCTCACCTTTCTTAATTCAAAAGGTCCTGCGAATGTAGCAGAGACATTCCACTGTTCCTCCTGCTTTGTTTTTGGGCGGACATTCTTTTATCTTAAAATTATTTGAATAATGGAATATTATTTGCCGTGCGAAAACAAGATATCTAAGCTCTCAGAGAGATTTATGGCACTTTATATAAATCTTGGGTTGGAGAATGCGGATACCTGCGGAGTAAATATCGATAGAGGAGTAAGAGAGGGCTGCTGCCTATCGCCGACCCTGTTCAATATATATGGAGAAAGTCTAATGCAAGAAGCGTTAGAAGGCACAGGAGATTTCAAAATTGGAGGGATGATTATAAAAACAGTGAAATACGTGGATGATCAAGTACTTCTAGTAAGAAAGGAAGGGGAACTTCAGAAAATGATAAATAGACTAGTAATAACAGGTAGAAAATAAGGTATGGAAATAAATACAGATAAATCCAAGGCCATTCGAATATCGGGTAAAGAAGAGAATCTGATCATAAGTATTGGAGGAAAACCTTTAGAACAAGTTTCAGACTATAAATACCTTGGAAGCATCATAACAAGAGAAGAAAAATGTACGGATGAGATCAGGACTAGAACAGGGAAAGCAAAAGTGGCTTTCAGAAGAAAGAAACACGTACTTACGGGGAATATAAGGGAAGATATCCGCAAGAAGTTCATAAAATGCTATGTATGGAGTATAGCTTTGTACGGGGCAGAAACATGGACGCTAAGGAAAAATGACATCAAATACTTGAAAAGCTTTGAAATGTGGACTGAAGATAAAATGGAAAGATAAGATGGAAAACGATGAAGTGCTACGAAGAGTAGGAGAGAAGTGAATGATTATACAGACTATTAGAAAGAGAAAGGCAAATTGTGTTGGACATTACCTGAGGAGAGAGAGTATGATTAAAGACGTGTTAGAAGGAAAACTAGATGGAAAAAGGGAAACAGGTAGGAAAAGATTTAAGCTAATAGACGATTTGAAAGTGAAAGAGAGTTATCAAGATATGAAGAGGACAGCGGAAAATAGGAGTATATGGAGAACCAGGTTTAACCACGAATAATCTGTCTATGGACAGACTACCTATGATGATGACATAAATCTTATGGTCATTTACATTATTCCCACTATTATTTTGAAGCATAGCATAATATTATTTCCTAAACATCTAATAAATTTTAGCACATAATCGCGTTTTGGCTTGTCGACTATCGGCTATCCTAATGAGTTTTATTTCGGTCTGCCATTTAGGACAGGGCCGGCCCGAGCTACGGGCGAGCCGGGCGGCTGCCCGGGGCGCCAAGGTTTTGGGGGCGCTATCCCGATCATTTATCGATGCATTACTTGCAAGTGAATAAATATTGGGTATTTATATCGACAAACAGGCTAGTCTTGATGGCATTCCTTTTAATTTTTCATTATCAGTAACTTTTACAGAGCGATGCATAAATTGACTTGTACTTTGTAAGTATCTCAACAAACATTAACGGAGAGGGGCGCTGGAGTGCTATCTCGCCCGGGCGCCAAAATTCCTCGGGCCGCCCCTGTTTAGGAGGTGCTAATTTTTAACCTCTTAAAATAAGCATGAATGGAAATTCGGAACCTTTGGTAGAATATAATCGTCTTCTCGAGAAAATAAAATTTCGTGTTATGTTCACGTGAAGCGAGTAATTTAATTTTTCCATGGAATCGTACTAGGCTATTGTTAGAAATGCCCTAGCGACAATTTTCCTCGAGTTCTTTGAATTCGTGGTTATGCAAATGCCTTCAAGTGAACGGAGGTAAGAGCTTTATAGGTATTCAGTTTAATTTAATTGCCGAGTACGATTCGCAGTATTCAAACACCGTATAAGTCACAATTTGTGCATAAAACCTTGGGTTTAAGGAGTGTGCTAAATTCGCACGCAAACAAACCCAACGTCTCGAGTTAATATTTTTGCAGCGTAGTTATAATCTCCAGCAATGGATCACCTTCTAATCTATCGAATTGAGCAATACCATACCACCTCCTAGGAATCATAAGCCATCTTTACACTACGTCTACACCAGCTAAAAGTGCTCGGCGTGCAGAATTTTTACAGCGTTGGTCGTTACATTGCTACAATTCGTGGAAATTTCACGACGCCTCCGCACAAGCGATGCGATGTTCGAGGCCTCCTGCACGACCTGACACCGTAAATAAAAAAACACTTTAACGTTAGATCCCGCCTAGGGTTTGCATCATTTCGTCGCTTCGCCGAACGAAAAAAGAAGTCTTTTTCGACACATCACCCGACGCGGAATAAAACACTCGTTTTGGTTTTAGAGAGCGAGAGGATAGGTCGATGAGGGTTGAATCCGGGGGGAGGGGGAAGAGAATTTGGCGTGTGGGAAAGAAGTGTGGGGAGGGATAGGGAGAAGAGGAGTTAAAGTTTTGATGCCGGCGGCTGTGACCCCGTCGATAGAATTTTATTTTTGGGAGGAAAGGAGCGAGGAGGAGGGAGAGAGAACGGATGAGCTGACACCGTGTTACGTGGTATCGGAGCTAATCCTTTCGGTGTCTGTATGGGAGCGGGTTGGAGGGAAATATGATGTAGGGATGGATCGGATAAAAAAACGGCGGGTTATTTTTTAAAATCTTCCATACCACAATTTTCCTCTCCCGTCGCCAGGTCTCGCACGGGCCTTGTCTTTTTTATATATTTTTTGCCTGTTATCGTTATCTAAAGCACTGAGTCGCACACGGTCGTATCGCGACAGAATAATATTGGCTTCATGTCGATTGTTATGAGGGTCCATTTATTGAATGATTATATTGGAATTTAGGTATCTATTCTTTGTTACGATGGAGATTTGTTTCAAGTATATAAAATTTTACCCCGTGATGATCGTATCTTATCTCTTGGGAATGAATTTTTCCCTCAAGATTTTGTAGGGATATGCTTTTCCCATCGCAAAATCAGTTTATTTTATATTTGAATGGTATCATAATCTCTTCTTTACTCATATTTTCGTGCAGATCCCAGGAACCCCATGGCTCGCTTGTAAGTTTATCATGACTTTTAGATAGGATGTCTATTTATTTGCTAACAGTTTGATATAATATTTATTATGACACTTGAGTTATCATCAAAACTAATTTTTTAATGGATGAATGTGTCCCATATTAAATATGCAATTTACTTTTAAGCTCCCATGATTTTGCTTCGAGTATATTTTCATCTTGAGTTGTTCACTCAAGTTATCATCAATCATCAATATCTTATATTAAACCTTTCGTTTAATTCTAGAATGTTTACATTCATTCGTTTTTGCTTAGCATTATAAAGTGATTTTGGCCAAATTTTTATGCTTGGCTTGGATTTTTTACTAATAAAAGACCATGGGTATCATTTTGACTTTTTCCACTCTTCTTGCTGGCAGCCGATATCCGCTAAATGAAAATAACGGTTGATTTGATGCCCTTGTTGGAGATTACACACATTATTTGAATGGGAACTTGAGATAATGTCTTCTTGTATAACTTATCGATTCTTTGTTGAATGCGGACCATTCCGATCGCGATTCTATAGTCGTCATTAGACAATTACATAATTTCCGTATTTTTTATCAGTGAAAGAGGAGCATTTTTGGTAAAACTCTAAAAATTATCTTGGTATATGGGAATGATAATTTTGTTGGGAGGAACGCACAGTTTTTGGTTTCTACTTCGGTGATTTTATTATTTAAATAATATATTGAGGGATTCGATTTCAAATATTAACATTAGCCCATGCTTTTCCTTCATTCATTCTTTTCGGTCGGATCTTATATCTAAACTAATAAGAGGATTTTCCAGGAATATTTTTCATTATGATTAATGCTACTTTTTCATTTGACGCAAATATTTACCCGAGTCATTGCTGATCAAATAAACTCTCCCGTCTCCCAGGACTCAAGAAGAAACTACGAGATGAATGTAAATCTCCCTTTCGTTCTCGTCATCGTCGATTCACTTCAAAGCGTTTTCCATCATCATGGTCCAGTTACGTCGATATTTTGCGGTGTATTCATTTATGATTCTCGGTTCTTTACATTTTTTAGGGCTAAAAAAGAATTTGACGGCAGATGGGCAGGGAAGGGAGGTGACCGAAGTGCAGGACGTGAGCAGATGCCCAAATATCTCGGTTTGCTTCTCAGAAGAGATTGTGCATCGCCTCATGATTCTGTGAACGTAGCTGACTCACTGTTCCGCTGGGTCTAGCGAACCGCGCCTCGAAATGCCATCCTATCCAGAGAGAGAGGAATAACTGTGTCAGCAGACTTGGATCTTGTTACGCGTCAATGCGCCCGCTGGGGCATAAAAAACCGTAACGCCTTTTTATTAACTGCCGTAAATTTTCAATCTTTTCAGAAAATTCTTTCCGTAGTATCGATTTCTGCAGGGTAAAAAAAAGCATCGCATTTTAAGGCCAAGATCGTAGGAAATTGATAATATTAGTACAAATTATATTAAATAAGAGCTAGGATCTGTAGGAAATGGCAGATGAACGGATAAGCGATTTTCGATTACTTCTTTCTTATGGCGAGAAAGTAATGTTTGACGTCGCAGTTAATGTTTTAATATATATTTAATATTAAAAATGCATATTATCATTATTGTAGCTTTTTACGAAATGAAACAGATACTAAGTTTATGTATTTCTTTCAGCAAGATAATGTTTCGTAGAATTACAAAATACTGGCTATTTCTACCAAAAAAGTAACGTTTTGGACAAAATTTAGAGTAAATAGCAACTTAAAGTTAAAGCATGTTATAGTGACTTTTATAAAAAGTCATTTATTTTGTTAAACTAATAAATATTTTAATTTTTTTGCAGGTGAGTGTCTCATGCCGTTTTCAAAAGAGGTGGTAAGTTACTTTCATATCTTCTTAACTGAAATATTATTAGGAAATTGTGTGATATTTTAAGCGTTCATTTTACACTCTGTTAACTTCATACTAATTGTATAGCCCCTTGAATGAACATACTTCAGAAAACTTTTTATCGCTACATTTTAAAATGTTATTCATATTTAATTCGCCAAAATGAACTAAATCCTTGTAAAATTTTACCATCAGTTTAGTTATCGACAAATTATGTTATTGATGAGTAAATATATAATTACAAGTCAGACATTCGTGTGGGATGTTAGTAAAATAATATTTTGAGCCAACTCCCTATTTATTGAACTTTAGAAAACATTTTCAGGCATATTTATATTATGTGTACCTTGTGTACTTCATAATGACGGAATTAAAGCAATCTTGTGTGCTTTCTGGAATATGAACAAATGTCTATTGAATGAGTTTGTTTGGTAATTTTTTTCGCGCCGTAAAGTTGAATAACCGAGAGCTCAAGGGATTTATAGGGGGTCCGACGTAAAGCATAGGCAGTTGTATTTATATTACTCTTGTTTACTATTTCATTGTGCTATCAACTTGACTTGAGGATAAACAAAACCGCCCTAAAATGTTTTCAGACTATGTAAAAGCTAAAAGTTGTGTAAATATTGTTAAGTAGTTTCAGCGGAGCATGCATTAAAATTCGCAATCACTGCGAGAATTTTTTTGGGGTTACTTATACGTAAATAAAGTTTTTAACATAAAAATGGAACCCTAAACTTCAGTTTATAATGCGAGCGATATTTCCCAAGGCTTGCAAAGTGCTTTTTTTCAAAGATAGTCGTTGACGGAGTTCCTCCTCATTCGTCATGTAAATTCTAGAGATATACTACCGAGAAGTTCAGTTTTATTACGAGAATGAAAAAATATGATCATTAATTGGGATCGCATTCGATGAAATATAATTGCAACTTATACTCTTTACTGGAGTTAAAATGGTTTTATGCCCATGTGATGCGTCGATTTTCACAAAAATGTTGAAATTTTATCCCTGGTTATATTTTTTATAATTCATAAGGAAGTACCAAATAAATTATCTTTCAAACTTTTGTTGTGATATTACGAAAACTTTCGTAACTAATGCGCACATTTAAATATACCAAATTAAATGAGAATGTCAGCTATCATCAATTATATTTTAAATTAATATAGATAGATTTTTTTAGGAATAAGAATAATACGATTGTCGAATGACAAAAGTCTTCATATATCGTTATTATTTTTAAGTATGGCATTTAATTAAAATACATAGTCATATCGTATATATATTAATATAATACAGAACTGGCAATGGAATACAAGAAAACAATTTCTTTTTTAATATGGATTCTCCCATGATTGTTCTTACATTTACTTATTAGGAAGACTAGCTTATGAAAACATGAAAATTAAGAAATAAAGGAAAGATTAACCACATTTAATAGCCGAACTCAAGCTTTTGTCGAATTAATTAAACAAATGGAACGAATAATTTGTAATGGCATTTGTAAAAACCCCGTAGACATCTTTCCGCTTGTTATTATTCGTCGCATAACGTATAACGTTTAAAAATCCATTATAAAATGAATTTCGGAGTACGATCCTCTTTCGCGCCGTGTACCTTACGTGAAAATATAAAATGTGTTATTTTTTCGTCGTATTTTTATCTTCCCTAACCTCCACGGAATTTTCTATCCGTTTTGCGGACTCCATGCAATGCCCCCGAGGTAAGACAAGTATTTTCCCAGGTCGCTCTTCTCTCCTTCTCATCCTCTTCACCCCTCGCTGCCTTTTCTTCAAGCCTCGATATACTTCCAAATCTCCTTCCCTATCTTCACCCCGCAGCGTATATACCCTCCCACTTTCTTCTCTTACCATCCCTTCCTTACTCAACCCGCCTTTTCTTACCCTTATATACTTATCTACCCCCCAGTCTTCTTTCCCTCCCTTTTGCGGCTCCTTATAACCTATTCAACCTCCCCCATATTCTCACCCTTCCCTGACTCACGCTGACATTCCCTTGGAATCCCCTCTCCAATGTCTATTCCATCCTCCCCGCCACTCTCCTCCCTCCCACAACATCTCCTTCCCAGTCACCGGTGTCTCTCCAAACTCCTCCAGGTTCCGCCTCACACACTCACACATACAGACACACTTCGGAAATAACGGCGACAGTAGCAGAAGCAGCAGCATAGGAGTGAGATGGAGAAAGATTGAGAGAGGGAAGAAAAGAGAGAGAGAGAGAGAGAGAACACCGAAGGCCACTCTCTGTAAGAGAGTTATGGATTCTTGTTGCGACGGAGTTCTTTTTTTCACTCTGGGACACGAATAGTCGCTTTCTTTTTTTTCATCCGCGACGTGACTCGGAATTTTTTTGAAGGGAGCCGATTTATGAAGAATTGCCGACCCTGCCTTTTTTTCTAACACGGCGTTTCTCACTCGACAAACCCTTCCTTTTCCTCCGAATCGCTCTATCTTCCTCTCTCGTCGCTACTGTGCCGTCCCACTCCAAAGCGCCTCCCTTGGGGGGATATGTGGCGCTTCAATACTCGGGGAGCGATTTTCTATCGCTATCTATTCCTAACCGGGTCAATGGAGCCGATAGTGGTGCGTAGAAATTCGTCTCAAAAGGTAAAAATCATTTCGAGGTGGAAGAAATGGCTTCTTATTCGAGGGTTCCGCGATCATATACTAATTTTTAAATTAACCTCTCTCGCACTTTCGTTTGTAGCGGGAAATTTTCCGTATTTTGCACGAGTGCTTCTCTTAACTTTTATTCAAAGTTCTTAGGCTTAAGTATTATAACGGTTTATTAACGCCGAAGGGAAATCCGGTGTAAAATCTGCCTTTTGAATGAGGTTTATTTTATGTTTCAACACGAAAGAAACACATAACGACTTAAGCGTGGTCAACTCTCTTTACTGTTGTAAAGATAAGGAAGATTTTCTCTGCTGCAAATAGCGCGATAATCCACGTTTATTTTAAATTTCGGCACGAAACGGAAAGGTGATTTCACTTCAAAAATTTGTTTTTATGAATGTTGCTCGTTTCGGCTGTAAAAAGCCGAGTATCCCGTTAAGAAAGAAACGGGAGGGAGTTTGCTAATTGGATTTTTTTTCGCGTGAAAGCGGTTTAAAAAAACGTCGGCGACTTAGACGTTACGTGCCCTATCTCGGTTGAATCTCATCCGAGCACGTTAAGAGGTGGAAAAAAATAAACTGGATGGAGAAAAAACGGAGAGAGATAGATGAGGAAAAGGAAGAGCGAGATAGATGTGTGAAGAGAGAGAAAGAAAGAGAGGAGGAAAAGAGAGTAAAAAGGGGCGAAAAAAAAAGAACTGCGGAGAGTCGATCAGCTGCAGTGCGACCGCCCCGCATGCCGGGGCGTATTCCTTTTTCATTTTAGCGCCAACTTGAATCTTGCGAAGCAATTATGAAACGCGTTCTATCGAACATTGCATTCGACGCCCCGATTCACGCGATCGCGCGAGCGAACCGTTTGGACTGCTGAATAGGTGAGCTAACTTTTCATCCGTCGCAGTTTTTTTTCGCAAAAACTCTCTCGAATTAATCCCGAGGGGCGGGGGGAATTAAGTGATTCGGATTTTTCAAAGAATATTCCACAGTCATAGGTGATTGACTTTCCTAATTGAAACAGCTTCGTTCGTTTTAAATAGATATTCAGAGTTTAGTTAGTCCAAATCTGGGATTTAGGTATTGTATAGTGAAACAGTCAGTTAATCGATTCTATTTTATCAAAATGATTGAAGATATATCAGTGGAATAGGCAGGGAATGCGACTTTGGAATTTTTATGTCCTTGGTGATTGTCTTTTATTGTAATGAATCGAACGGAGATAATTTAGTTAAAATAGACTAAAAATAGAGCAATCAAATTTAATCCTTTAAGTTTTCATGAATATCCTATTTTTACCATCCAAAAACTGAAATTTATGAAATATTTTTTAAAAAGTTATTTTAGAAAAATTCATTTTTAGAAACTTTTATCGAATATTTTTTACGATTAATTTATTCGAAGAAAAATCTACTCGGCGGTTTAACAAACTTTACGAAAATAAATATCGTTTATTTTATTTTGTAAGGGTTTGGAACACAGTACTTCACCTTTCGAGATTGTGCCGCTTCGAGTATGGGCGTTGTTGAATTTGGCGGATGTAGAGGGGATGTGGAGGAGGGCAGGGTTTGAGAATTGCTCGAGGAACCCGAAGAGGAGGGATTTATTAAGAGGAAGGGACGGAGTAACGAGAGAGGGCGAGGGTATGGATCACTTGCCTATTGGACAACTGGTGAGAGATGGCTTGCGAAATAAAGTTTTGCGGTGTGGCGAAGTAGGAGTAGGTTGACGACTCGAGTGCAAGTGACCCTTTCCGCCCTGTTCTCCCAAATCTGCGGACTTGATTAAAGTTAGGAGGTGAAGCGGGACTCGTTTGGGCGGAGAGAAGTAGTGTCGCGACGAGGTCGGGGGGTGAGGGTGGGAAGGTTTGCAAATGTCTGGCGGAGGATGCGATTTCTGTTGCCTAGAACAAGTATTTCAATTAAGCTCTCGTGATTCTGACGCCAAGCGTCGAAAGCGGTGCGAGATTTGTGTGTGCTGGCGCGGAGAGGGGGATGGGTGGGAAGGGAACAGCGTGTGTGGGTGGCGTGGGATGGGAGAAAAGGTGAACGTTTTACTGGAAGGAAAGGAGTTGTTGTCGGAAGGAAGTGGAAGTGTCACCCAGACACCGCGACAGTCTAATACGGTCGTATAATTTCGCCTACGCGAGGCACGGACTTGTAATTCACCAATTCGTTTCGCCTTCCCCGATCCTTTCTCGTAACTGGTTCTGAGCCACATGCCGAATTTCTCCACATTTGGTGCATTCTCCCAAACTTTAGCTCGGTCAGCTGTATAGTTCGATTTGAAACCGCGAGGCAGTTTTGATCGTTGATATGAAGTTGCTCAAGTTTTTATTTCGCGTGAAAATCAGTAGCTGACGAATTTAGAATGACCTTTTGCGACTTGCTGGGGGAAATTTTACCATAGCATTACGTGTTTCCCAAAATTACGTGTTTTTCTTAGTGATTGAAATTAAATTTCAAGAAAGAAATATTTTTTTAATAAAATTTCAATTTTTCGGTGATCAAATTTAACTTCTCCCCTAATGAACCTCGTCATATTCTAACCTTTAATTCCTTTTTCTTTGAATTTATTTATCTCTTTTTATCACAATAGGGCTTGCATTATAATTTCAGGTATAGATGTAAGAAAATTTACGGTTATAATTTAATATGATATCAATTAAATAATGTCATTATGCGGATCCAAAAAAATAACATGAGAACTACATCATTAGTTTGCTTCAGTTATCTTTCGCTAATTCGGGTTATTAGCTTACCCTTGCCACGGTGAATGATCTGTCTTTCGGAAATCATCTATAATTCTATGAGCACGCCATTTTTCTAGCTTTTTAACCCACCGTGGATCGTTCCATTGCTCGATTCCAGCAGAATTGTAGGGATGTTTGCATTCTTCTAACATTAACAGAGTATTTGGATTGATAGACTGATCGGAACAATTTTTTATGCAATTAAGCGCACGGAAAAGACTTTTCTCGACAGTTAGAGACACCGACAGGTAGTGTGCGAGAGAGAGAGAACGTTGTTTGGAGAGGTTTGGAATGACGCGACATTTGAATCCTCGAGCGATAGATGAAAATGAGCAGATGATGCGTTTATAATTGACTTTGGCTGCATTGAGTAACGGTTTTGTCTTATTGATGGAGAATGACGTTATGTGCTAGATGTATCCGGGTTCTTAGTTTTTGCGATTACTTAGAGACTCAAAAATCAAGAAATTGTAATGTTTTATTTGATACGAAATGCCGGCTCTTATTAAAAAATGATTTATTACTTTTCAAACGTTTTTGGCTTTGTCATTTATTCAATTAAGGTTGGAATTATTTATTTAAACCTGGGAAATAAATGTTCTCAAAAGATTTAGGGTATTTTGAATGGCATTGCAATCAAAATTGCATAGTTATAGTGAAAATAAAATTTAACTTACTTTTATTTTTATTAATTAAAGTACTTTCAATTATATTAATCAGCAGATGTTAACATAATTCATCGGCTTAAGAAGAGAGGATATTTCAACATCTTATCTTATCAATAATAGCTGCTGTAGGTTTTTCGCGATCAAAAGAACGTTTTGGATGTACTGTGGGTGTGGCCTAATCCCTCTCTCCACTTGGCACCCTCTCCTCTCGCCCTTCCCTACCACACGGGATATCGTTCTCTCGGTCCTTTTCTAACTACACTGCTGCCAAATATCCGCAAAACTTTGTCTAGGCAGTCAACTGTAAACAGTGAGAACTGACAACCTAAAGAGGAGAAGGATGGGCTAGCGGTGGGGTGGGGGTATTCAAGATGACAGAAGGAACTTCCCCTCCGTGCGCGGCCGAAGTACGCGCATGTTCTTATGAATGCGACATACATATAGTAAACTATCGAAAAAAGTAAATATTTTATTAATATCAATCGTTTATTATTCATTTTGTAATGCATTTATATCAGATACTACTATGCGAAATCAGCCGTTGAAAATGTTTTCTCTTAGTTGTTCCTTTATCGGTCAAGATATGCCAAGTTACTATTTATCATTTGCATACGATAGGACTAATCTACTGCTGTCTTCGGCGTTGAATTCCACTAAAAGCATAACCATGTTGACTTTTTGAAGAAGATATGATTCGCAGAAAAAAAATTCTTGCGTGCGTCTTTTAGGTTCGGGTTTCAAAAACGCGAAAATACGGTGTAAAGAGGCAAAAAAGATCTTTTCTTCATGCAGAATTGTAAAAATTATGCCTTTTCTGCGCGCACAACTGTAAAAACGAAACGATGTTTTCCGCTTGCAGAATTGTAAAAGCGGGACGATTTTTTTCCGCGTGCAGCATCGCAAAAAAGAGCACTATCCTTTTCGACGACGTACCGATTTTTTGCGAGGGAAGGCGGGGCATGGGGCCATAACGTTTAGTGTTTGGAGGAGTGCAGCGCAGACGTGCTTTTCCTTGACCCTCGACATCTCCCTCCCCGTCCGCTTTCCCAGACTGGATTGTCATCTACCGGGCAGCGTCCGTGGCACTTTGCCTCTAAACGCTGTTCCCCACCCCTAAGCCTAGAGATTCTCCATTCTCATCCCCCCTCCGTTTTCTTCTTCCCCCTTCCTTCCAACCATCGGACACTCCCCCTCCCTTCTCTCTCTCTGGAGACGCATACTGGCTTTATGAGGCGCGGTAAAATGGACCTGCGACCCGACGGCGTCGCCGCCGTACACCTTCTTTCGCACGGTCATTTACTCCGTCTAATCCGTTTTCCTCCCTTCCTCTCACCCCTTTTGATTTGACCTCTTCGTTGTTCTCCCCTCTTCCTCTTCAATTTTCCCACTTATCTCTCTAATGCAGACAGCATCCCATTCCGTCCAAGCGGAAGGGAAGGGTAATTAGAAGATAGAATTTTCAACGGGGAGGTAGGTACGATTTTTGGACAATCCACTGTGAATTTTTTTGTTGGCATTTTGAAACGGATTTCTTTTCAGAAAGCGAAATCCTATTTAATTTCAATGAGGACCCGGATTTAGCTGCGAAAGTGATCTAGGTAATGTATTTTCTAGGGGTTTTTGCTAAATGGCAAAGTAATCCATTCTCTCCAACATGCTTCAGTACCTGCTTTGGCTCGATGAGTGTTAGGTTTGGTACCTTTGGTTTCATCTAATTCATCCATTTGATAGTATATATATGTTTATGGAATATCAATAATTTTTAGAAAGATTCTGAGTCCAATGTTTGCAAATACTAGATTTTTGCGTCATGAAATAGCCATTTTCATTTATTCAAAAAATGTAGCTATACATTTACTCTACAATATTGTATAATTTTCGGTACAAATCTTGGAAGGTTTTTGAAACCACAGTGGAAATTATGTCTATAGTATACAGAAAACATTTAGATAATAATTTTTGGTAAATATCCTATTTTCCTGGTTTATATTACACAATTTACGTAAATGAGCAATGTATTCATTAATCGATATCTTTCCTATTACGCATAGCTTTCAGAATATGTTGAAAGTTGCATTCATTTTCGAGCTGGCATATCATCATTTCCTTCACAGTTTTAAATATGTTAGGTAAGTGTTGTAATGGCTATAAATAGTTGGTAGGTTAAAGGTTCTACGGATTAATATTGCGATTATCGACTCTGGAACTGAAAATATTTTATCTAATTAAAAATTCTCCGGATATAAATATGTTTGAAATCCCTTATCTTTTCATGTTTCACCAAATCTCAGTCCCTTTACATTATAATTGCGTTGTGTTTAAACAGAAATGAATTAATACCTCATCATTGTGCCATCTATATCTAGTTAGCATAGGTTATACCGATCAGTATCTCGTATTTTTGAAGCTTTTATTCGTATATGTCACGAATTATTAAGAGAAATAAGGCGGAAAAACAAGCTCTTGCATTTACGTGAGATAAGGTGGACGACCCTTTTCTCGTCCCCTCGACAATGCCATTTTTTCACAGTAGTTGAAGAAGAGTGTCGAATCAGGGGTATGTATGTATGCCATTTGGAAAGAATGGTAGAGAACGAGATGAGTATACCGTCTGCTTTTGCGAGGGAGACGGAAACAGAAGCCATCTTCGCAGAGAGTATGTAGTGCCGTGTTAAAAGTATATATCTTTTACCGCCGGAGCGACTTATTTGTAGCCGTTAAAAAGCTTTCGTTTCTGCAGTGCAGTTCGCCATGAGACGTTCTGTCTATCATTCGCTTTCTTTCTCTTGAACTCCCTTGTGTTAAACTGCGTCGAGTGACTCCGTAAGTACCGCAAACTTGACGTGATTCTTTATCCTTCTTTCCTTCCTGTGCTTTATTTCTCTCCCTAACTCTTGAGAAAGCCTGGGCTGAGTGTGTGGCTCTAAAAAAGGTAATGTCGCTTATTCACCCGTTTATCCCTCTTCCGCGGCAATAACAAACTTAAGGATTGGTTGGTCGGGAGCTACGTGAGCTTATCTTGCCATAAAAAGGTAACAATTCTCACCCTTTCTCGATTACGATTTTTATCCACACCTTTTCTGTGCCTTCTTCATATGCCACGCCCGTCTCACCCCTCCAAATTATTTTGTTAGTACGTACTGTCTTCTTTTTGTCTTTTTCATTTTGTTCATCAGGAATTAAAAGGAGGGAGGGTAAAATGGATTTAGCGAGCCACCAAGGAATTTCTTCATTCTTTCCTAGAAGGTTTAATTTAAAAAAATCTCGGATGATGCGATTCTTTAGGTGGTAATGGTGTTATATCGCGGTTAAACGTGTAAGAGGATTATGGAAACTGAGAAATTACTCTTTTTGTAACGGGGTCCTTGACTTTATGGTGTAATTAAATTTTGCTCGGTATTTTACAATTTATTGCCTTAGCTTAAATTTTTCGTTTTACGTTTTAATTGCTAATGTAAGTAATGTATCGAAAAATATTACTTATTCTTTTGGAATCTACCATTTAAATATGTGTTATAAAGTATATTTTAATAAAGATTTCAAAGTAACGTTTCCTGAGTAATTCAGTCTAAAGTTATGTGATATAAGTTTTAGCTCGTTCGCAGCTTGAACCTGTTGGTGTTAAAGTAAACGCTTTCAGTCAAGAAAATTTGAGTAAGTTCCGAATTATCTTGAAAATTGTTTTCAAACCCGGAAAATGAAATATTTTCAAGGATTTAACGATGAAAAATTATTCTTGTCATGTGTATGGAAAAATATAGTATCAAATAAAATAAACAGATAGCAATTGCCAGTTTTATATTTCAAACAAAAGTAAAAAATTCAGTTGAGTATTTTGAATTTCAGGGGTGGAAGTGGTTCGCTTTTTGCCTTAAAAGTTGCAATAATGCATTTTTTAATTTCTCTAGGCTTCTACAATGTTGTATTAGTAAGAAAGAGTTGATATATGCAATCGATTTGTGCTCTATTTTGTTTAATTTTTCTTTAATTACTTTCAGGCTTCATTTAGGCATACTTTGAACCAAAGAACGAATTGAATAGTAGCTTATTTTATCCAATGAACGTCGAATTGCAGTTCAGAGCTCGTCAAAAGAAGGGAATTAATATTCCATTATTTGTAATCGTTTCTATCCATGATTCTCCGTAAATTTTCGTTGGAGTTTGTACCTAGAATAAGTTATGCCCCCTCCATAACATTGATTTCTTGCTTTGGATGAAATGCCATCCATATTATGGAATTCCAGAGTTTCGGCCACGTCTATTAATTTCTATTCCTTACTTGTTAAGACACTTATTCGCCTCCCATTTTACAACTGAAAAAATTGCCATGCGCATGTTTTGAGTGCACGAATGGCAAACAATACTCTGATGATGTGTAGATATACTTCACTGTCTTGCTTCCCATTGATAAATGCAATGTCGCCTTTTCCTCTCATGCTGAAAGTTGTCCAAACCATTATCGATCCACCTCCTGCTTGTCGCTTTGGGAAGAACTGCTCATCTTTACGGAGGCCATACCAGTAGTATTGCTAGCCATCAGGACGATCAAGATTAAACTTCTTCTCATCGATGAATATGACATATTTCCATTTCTCATTCTGAAATACGTTACTCTCAGCGAAAGCCAATCTGGATTCGCAGCAGTTTTTTCGTTAACTTTGGCCTACTCTTCATCTTCGCATAGTGATCAGAGTCGTTTATTATCTGAAGCACCCTTCTCGAGGAAACAGGCTATTCAATGACTGTTGGGAAGCTTGCGAAGTTTTTTTCCTTTATATGCCTCATTAAAAAGCCATCGGAGATCGCGAGGTTAAAGTTGGGAAGCAGGGCCGATGTAAATTTTCGTGCCATATTGTTCTAGATTGGCCAAATAATTGCTGCGACACTTTTACTGCGCCCCATTTTAACTGAATACACCGTTGACTAAAAATAGACTCTTAATAAGACTTTAATGAAGTCTTTTTGGCATTACTAAGCCTATTTCCTTTAGCCATTTGTTCATCGCGGTAAAAAATGAAAAATGAGTGATGTGGATGAATTCAATACATCTATCAATTCTTATTTACCTAGAAACTATCGTAAAAGTCTAGATAAACGTAAAAGTACACTATTGCAACTTTTAAGGCAATAAACGACCATTTTCTCTGAAATTAAAAATATTCGACTTTATTTTTTTACATTTCTTTACGATATAAAACGAACAATTATTATGTTTATTTTACTTGAATCTATATTTTCTCGGAGTTTGGGGTTAAAATTTGATATCTAACAATAGTGTTTGTGTGTGCGTGTGTGTATTTCTACATATCTATTTCTAGGGCTATATTACTCATTTTTACCGCGTTGTTTTTGTAGCGTACCTCGTTATTACGTTCTCTGAAAATTTAAGATCCTCGAAATTTAACTTTGATTTGAAGCATCTATTCCCACCATTAGTTGAAATTACTCCTTAAGCAGAATTAAATACCTTATTGTCTGTGTGATAGTAGTGGAGTCGCTGGTACAAATGAATTGTTTTGAAATATTTTGATATTCCTACTTATTGAATAAAGTATATATATATATTAAGAATATGTTTATCTGCTTTGCGTAATATCAGCTGGCAGTGAATTATAGTTATCTAAACCTCCTTCATACGACCTCCAAATAAGAATGTTAAGTGAAATACACTCATGAGCTTGAGGGAAACTTACAATGCAGGCTGTGGACACAGGCGAACAGAAAGCAAACGCAATACATTTAGAGGACCAAACCTAGTATTTGCAGTAGGAACGCTTCGGACCTCTAGAAGATGTTCGGGTTGGAGGTTAGTGGAGTAGGTAAGGCGAGTTTGAACCTCAGTCCCTTTACCGATGGGAATTGCCCGCTCCTATCTTCCTCTCCATTCGCCGTGTGTGTGTGTGCGCGCGCGCCTAGTGGCGTTTCGTGGACGGCGGTGTGTGGGGGGAGGGGAGGGGGAATAGTCGGCAGATACTTCGACGTAGGAGATTGAGGAGGGAAGGGGGGAACCGGAAGAAGTCGCGGGGAGTGGATGCGGCCTATCTCCGCACCAGAGGGACGCGATGTTTATCTTAATTGAGTCCCATCTGCCCACTCCTAGGGAATCCGCATGTAGTGCATGTACGGTGGCCGACTCCGTGTCCTCCGACGCTACACTTCCCGTCCAAGCCCAAATTCTCTCCACACCCCTTTATCACTCTCGCTCCCTTCCAATCCTCACCCACCTCCCCAAGCTGCTTATCCTTCCGCTTGCCAAGGAATGTAGTATATGTCTGTCTGTCTCTGCTGCCATTTGAGGCGATTCTCCCTTTGGCCAGTATTTCTTGTGTCCGAAATATTTGTTTTCTACGCTTTCTGTACGCATTTATGTCCAAACCGGAAAGGAGACGTCGTAGGTTAAAGATCCTGGTTTCTGTTTTTCTCACAGAAGATAATTTTCGCCAGATTTTCCTCACGAAAACGTTCTTATGCTTTATCTGAGCGTTTTTAGCTCAAATGTTTCATCATAACCATCAAATATTTTATTCTCAAGTGTTCGTCCGTCCGCCATGTTTTTT
This sequence comes from Tanypteryx hageni, assembly GCA_028673005.1. Lineage (NCBI taxonomy): Eukaryota > Metazoa > Arthropoda > Insecta > Odonata > Petaluridae > Tanypteryx > Tanypteryx hageni. The sequence continues at coordinate 90,262,859 of CM054116.1, read as the reverse complement.
AATACTTTCAGTTGGAATCCATTGCTAAGATTTTTTACATACACATACTCGTGAGTTATGACCCTTACGTTGTCCAAAAGCAAACGGTTTGGCAGATTATGTAAATAAATTTAATCAAAGACTAAATCCTAAAAATATAATAATAACAATTATATAATTGATATTTAATTTTAAAAATTCATTAAAAGCTGAAAATGGACCATTATTTACGTTATTTACTTATCCTGCTATTTCGAATTAATGCCGAGGCAAGATTTACATCTTTCACTTTTGATGACGACCATTAATGTAAACATTTTCATTTAACCGAGATATTCTGGTAAAATAATCAATTTACAAAATTAAAACAATGGAAGTATTTTCTCATTGGGCAATTATTTTTATTAAATTTTTTAAAGCTTTTTCGAAAAATCGAGAGGTTAATTTCATCATGTCTATTAATATGCTAGTCTACAGATATTTTCGAATGTATTTTGTTTATTGGAAGATTGTTTCGTATGCTTGATTTTTTTTCTGATAGAGACGTTGATTGCTAGATATTTAACAGTTTCTCAAGGTAAAGCACGCCTTAATTAATAATGCTACGTAAATCGGTTTTTTTGTTTCTAGATATTTTTACGAAATTAATTTTTTACTTTCTCCATGCGTAGTAAAGGGGAAAGCATTTTTTTAATGAAAAAAATCTATTTCGAGATTTCAACGGAAATACACGTTTTGAGGTCCCCTGAACACGTTTTGACCATTTTATCGATGATGTCTGTGTGTGGCAGCTTTTTTGTGGGTGTTCTAACTCAAAATGTATTAATTAGGTCAATGCGAAAATTTATATTTAGCATTTTCATTACAGTCACAAAAACTCATTTGTTTTTGGTAAATATCGGCCAACCGGAAGTGGGTGTTTACTCTTGTCACTTATCTGTTATTTTGAGATATTTGCTTTAATATTTGATATGTTTAAAAAAAATACTGTAATAAAGATTGTATGAAATTTAATTTTCTACAACCTTTGTTTGAAACATTTTTCCATATAATGCATTGTTTAAGAGATATCTTAAAATCTAAATTATTTAGCTGTTACCACCACGCCGCCTACCGACTATTGTTAACAATTGACGCTTAGTTACATCTTACTAACGCGCCTTTTTATTTTCTTAATCATTGGAGCTTTGTGGCTATATTCAATATCAGAAGGCTATGGTTTGAATTTATTTCTGTTCTTTGTAAGGTAAAAATTTCTCGCAGTTTCTTAAAATATTTTTTATTGTGTAACCTCTTTGGAATTTTTAGAAATATTACAGGTATGGAGAAAGTCATGTGGTGGCAACATCATATTTTTATATTTAAATATTTGGTAAATATAGACTCTCATTTGTCATAATTTTCTAGTTACGTAACATAAAAACCGTTACCATCTCTTGCGTTAAAATGAAGGGTACCTGGAATTGCTTCGTTGTATCTAATTTCGACAGCCTCGTGAAAGAACTAATGAGAACTAATGAGAAAGACCTAGCTCGCTTGACCCCGACCGCTCTCTAAACGCCCATTTCTATATTTATCATAATACATTCGGGTATTTCTCACTTACTCGCGCAGAGGGCCCCTCTGTTTACCCGGCATCTCTCCCTCATCCTTCATACGTTCCGATGTCGATCTGCGCAGCCGACCCATCCTCCGGCTCGGTTCCACGCATTTATCTCCTTATCCTCCATTTCCTCCCCATTGCTCTCTCCCTTTTCCACTTCCTTCTCTCCCTTATTTCCGCCCCTTCTGATTCTCTCTCATCTATCTCTTTCTTCCTCTCTCGCGTCCCTTCCTTCTCTCTCAGTATTATTATCCATCTTCGAGGCTGTTCCTTTTCTCTCGCTCTATCGCCATCTTCCCACGGAGATTCAGGATTTATGTTTTACTCTCCTTCCATTAGCGTTCCGTTCCTTATACTACTTTTTCCTTCCCCTGCCCCTTTTCCTCTTGGCCATCAATTTTATCGAATATTTTATTTGTGTCTGTGTGTGAGCGTGTGTAAATTAAACTAGAATCACTGGTGATTCGCTGGAGATGAGGTGTAAATCTTTTTGGAAACAGTCCTTCAGGCACAGTCCCCTCGCACTTATCGAAGATTTCGTGTGGGAAAGTTTAAGAACTAGGTAATAATAACTGGCGTAGACATTTATTTTTATCTTTTGGGTTATATATATAGTGCATTTCTAAATAATAGCTGATGGTTATCCTCCAAAGCTATAAAGATTCCAGCCTTAAATGTACCCACATAAGCAATTAAAATAATTCTTTCAATTTATTTATGTAATTGATGATTTCTGTCGTTAATCTTTTGTTTTCAACAATTTCTCTTCGAAAATAAACTAAACAATGCCTTTACAATCCTAAATAATATATTGAACAGATTTTGAACTCTCTTTTATAAGTGTGCGCTCAAATGTAGTACTTTCTCTAATTTGTAATCCAAATGTCTTCCCTTTTTATTTATTGGTAAAAATTTAGAAGTATGTATAAGACCACTTTAATAGAAAAGGGCAGTGTTTCTTTTTTTTGAAGTTTTGCTACTACTTTGCCGTGGATAATCTCACACCCATTCTTTTAAAAATCCTCGAGCTTTTTGTCGCTAAGAGAATAAAGGACGTCAACCGCACCTTTTCATTTCTTTTTTACACTTAGGGCCACTTAATTCCTTCCCTCCCCCTCTCCGCAGACTTATTTATCGCAAAATTTTTTGTTCACTCCCAATTTGCATTATTTTTCGTATCGCCTTTCTTCGACCCGCTATCTTTCTTATATATTTTTTTCGAGTCGGTAAGTAATTCATTCGAGTTTATAAAACCTCTCTCTCCTTTCCCTTTTCTTCTTTTTTCCTCTCTCCCATACGCGCGACGCCCTTCAATTGTCCTATCGTACCCCTCCCCCTTCTACAGTTTTTTTTCTCTTCCCTATCTTTTGTTTCTTAAGGAAAGCTTTTCGCAACCCTTCTCCGTATCGCTGCTCGCCTTTTTGGTCCCTTTCTCTACTTCCTCTTCCTCACCCTATCCTCCACTTCTTACTTCGTCGCTCGATTTTTTTGTCGCATTTCGAGCTTCAGTTTTTCTTGCTCATTCCGAAGACACTTCCCTTTTTTATTAGCGAACGCCCTCCTACTTACGTATTCCGCTTTGTTTTCATTGTGCCGCTGTTTTCTGCAGCCATTTTCTCTCTCCCTCTTTTTTTGTCTTCCACGCACTTATTTAACATTTTTTTTGTTTCGTTTGCCGCTGCGTCAAGAGGTTGGCATTTCTTCGCATTTTTCTCCCTAAATATTCATCGACGGCTAAAATTTCATGCGACTGAATTTTTTAACTGCTGTTTGGAGATTAAATAAGATCTCCTTCATTTCTTCTCTCTCCCCTTTTGCCATTTTTTATCAGTAACCGAGAAACCGTACATGACACAGCTAGAGGGCTTTCAAAATAACTTCATTTTAATTCGTGCGACTATTCTTTATTCCTTTTCTTTGTCTCCTTCTTTGTTCTTCGCTCCATCTTGTGAATTGTTGATCAAAAAATGATCCTTTCTCCATCCCTTTCCCTGCTTATAGCTGCGCTGTTGCCATTTCGCCGCTTTTCTCAGTCTTTTCAAGAGGAAACTTTCACTCTTTCTCTCCTGCCGGAAATTTTTTCGCCCCGCTTGTTTTCTTCACATATATTTTTCCTTTTGAATTTTTACTCCCATCCATCTCCCTTTTCCTTCTTATCTTTGATCTGGAAGTAAAGCTTTTTTTCTTTCTCTCTCCCTCTCTCTTACTCTTAACGCTTTCCTCTCTCCCTCTCACTCTGCATTTATCTCCTGCCCTATCTGCTGCTTTCATTTTCGTTTCCTGACGTCTCCTTTTCTTCATTTGTTTACGCTGTTAACGTCCCCCGACTATTTCTGTTTTCTCTAACTTTCTATCTGCTAAAGTCGCTTTTTTATGTTTCCTGGATTTTTTTGCTATCTCATACCTTTACGTCTCTGGGTGTTCTTTTCCTTTTCTAAACCTATATCCTCCCCTCTCGCTCTCTTTCTCTCTCTATTTCTTTCTCTCTCTCTCTCTATCTTTTTCTCTATCTCTTTCTCTTTATCTCTTTCTCTCTCTCTCTCTGCCATACGCTCTGATTATATTTTTCCCTTTCCTCTTCCCGTCTCTCTCCTTATCTCTCTTATTTTTCCCGTTTGTCTCCCTCTCTCCGTTTTTTCTCTATTTTTTGCGTTATCTTCCTTTTTTCACCATATTTTATTACTTGTTAATGTTTTTGTCTCTTTTTCCCTTCTCCCTTTTTGTTTCCCAATTGGAAATTTCGCCCATCTCATTTTTTTGCTTTCCTGCTTGTCAGATGCATTTACCTACTCCTTATCTCTTTTCTCTTCTTTTCGCGAAGCATAGAGCGAGTCATCATTTCACGGCTGCGTATTAAGAATGGCTAATCTCTTCCGCCGACTTCAAGGGGATATTTTCGGTTCCAGCTAAATGCATACATTTATATTGAATGCTTCATAGGCCAATGTGTAACGACTAGATGTTTCGAAAAATTAATCATGAAACAAAGGGCAATTAAATTCACGCTTTATCCTAGCTCAATTAACGTGACATTTATAGAAAATGCTCACTCCGCCTTCATGTTTTCTCCCATTATTCAATTTTTACGAGCGACTTTTAACATTGCGGCTCGTTTATCTCCTCTGTTTGGTCCTTTAACTGGACTCTTCATGCTCCATTTCTTGCTGCGGGTGGGAGGCGGAAGAGAGAGGGAAGATTAAGGCTGATAATAGTAGTGTGTATGAGGATGCTGTTTGCCTGGTTTTATCTTATTCCCATATGCCACACTCGAGACATAGTTCGTACAGATTCCATCCTCCGCTCTCTCTCTACCCCAATTCTTCTTCCCCTCTGACTATCTTTGCTCATACTCCTTCCATCTCCCTCTCTCCTTATTGCGTCGTTAATAAAATCCGAGTGCGCCTAACAAGAGGAAAGTCGGCGGAATAAGTCGGCGAGGAATCTCCCATTTCCCGTTTACTCGCCAGTGCGAGTGCTCCTCCCACTCGGGTTGTGACGCCCTTTATTTCCTCCTTACTCATCCTTCTTATCCCCTCTCTGCATCCTCCACTTCCTCCTGCTCTCCATACTTTTCATCTCCCCCATGCTTCCTCATTTTCTCGACGGTCTATCTCTCTCTTTCTTAATCATTCCGCTCCTTCTGCTAATGCCGCTTTGTCGAATCCCCCTCTTTCTCTTCATTTATTCCAATTTCTTCCTCTCTCCTTCATCAGCATACGTTGTCGTTTCCTTCCCTTCCTACAGTCTCCGAGAATTCATCCGGATTCTGTTTTCCCTGACGAACCGCCCCTTCTTCCTTATTTCTCCCGCTTCTTCATTAAGTCGGCGACGCTTCCCGAGATTTAATTCCCGCACGTCTTTTTTCAAGAGCTCCTTTCGCTCCTTTTCACTTCCTCCGCGTCACCTCGCCGTTGCGTTAACTGTAACCGTTTTCATTTTATCCGTTTTGTTACAGGAACCGCTATCGGTGGTTCTTCTTTTTCCCCAAAAAATTGCATTTTTATTCCATTATTAAACTAGGGGGAGAAAGTATTCACGAGGCGTGGCGCATTATCAGTTGCAAATGTTTGGGTGGACCGCAATAGAGTTCATATCGGAAGTTTGAAGAGAATCAGAGTGAAATCAGTGAAAATCGATATTAAATATTTTTTAGCTCCATTACTCCGCTATGAATGGTATTTAGGCAACAATTTTAGAAAGATGTATGAAATTATCTACATTAAATTTCACAGTTCACTTTCACCATGACTTTGCGGGCCGCATAAGATGTTCTCGCGGGTCATAGTTTTCCCGACCCTGCATTAGACCCCTTTCTTATTGTTCCCGTTATCGATCTTCTCATTCTTGAACTCCTTTTTTGTTTTACATCATAACTTTTTATTCCCTCTTCCCTTTTGCCTCAATTTTCTCTATTTTCTTCCTTGCTTTATCGCGTCGTTTCCATTGTCTCGCTTTCAAATTCGTTCGTTTTACATTGTTTTGCTTTCTGTTTAGTTTTTCGTTATCCTCCTGTCTCGTTTTCGAAACTCGTTTTTTATCCTCTCTACCTTCACAGAGCTCTTATCTACCCATGAAACATTTTCTACTTTTTTCAGAATTCGTGGATTCCCATTTTCTCCTCTTGTTTTCTACCCGTATTCTCACGTTTATATTTTTTTATCTTCGAACATTTCGTTTTGCATTTCTTTCACCCCTATGACTCGCGCTTTATCCCCCGCTTTTTCCATTATTTTCCCTTCATCCCGCTTAGATATGCTTTTTTCATCCCTCCCGTTGTCGTATTCGCGCCTGTTTTTGGCGTTTTCTCTTTTCCGTTCATTTGATTGTGTACTCGCTCTCTGCTTCGCGCGTGAGGTTACCGATTTAGTCCTTTATTTTCGCTGCGTTTTTTATTTTTCTTTAGTCTTTCTCATCTCCTTCACGTTTCCCTATTCGGCTCTCCTACATTCGCCAATTTATGATTTAATTCGTAGCAATATCTCCGTCGCAGAATTTATTTCTAATCTTATTTTTTTGGTGTTCACGTTTCTTACATTACTCTCTCTGTCTCCTAAATGTTTAATGTTATGTCTCCTGTCAAACTCTATTTCTGCTAACCTTTTACTGTTATGAGTCTTCAATCCATAATTTTCTACCCGTTCCACTCACATTTCCTTTCTCCAGTCCCTCTCCTCTTACTCTCACTCTGTACCCTAATTTTTTAATGTCTTCCACTCCCTCCATTCTTTCCCGCATTCTTTTTTCTTCCTTCTCCTTCCTTCCTTTCGTTTCTCGCTCTTTATCCCTGCATTCCCGGCACCACTCAACCATCCAAAACTGCTCTGTCTCCTTGCCTCTCCTTCTCCTTCCCCTCTTCCTCTCATACCACCACCTCCTCTCATTTCACCCTCCTCCGCACGCTACCCAACGCATCCGAATCATCTCCTGCTTTATTCATCCTCGGATGAAATGCGAGATACTTCCCTCGTTCCTCCCTTTCTTGCCCTTCTTCCTCTCTCACTCCGTTCCACCCTCTCTATTCCTCCCTCCATTTCCCCCTCCTTTTCATTCCACCAGTGCACCTCAACTGCTCCGAAGAAGCGAAGGGTTGTGTATCTACAAGAGAGGGAGCGGACGGGACCCTAGCGTGCGTGTTGTTTTATTTTTCGTTTGTGGAAGCATTAGGATTTTCGAGAGTGGAAATTTCAGTCATACGGATGTAAAACGTGGCTCATTGTGTGCGTAGCCGAAATTGGAAGGGTGGAATAAGACGGACGCGATGGAAACTAAAAAGGGAAACTCGGGAGGGAATTATATAAACGTGCGCGTTTACTTTGCGTTTAAAAGGGATAAAGGGAGGTTTTGTTACGGTGAGCGAATCTTGAATGGTAATTTTCGTAGAGGATTGAGATTTCTATCTTGCCGCCTCGGGAATGTCTCTGCGGGTGATCAGAGGGTATTTAATTTTAGCCGTGTTTACTTTCGTCCAAAAATATGGTTAATAAGATTTCCGAGCAAGTTTTACTCGCATCAATTCGCGTATGCCATTTCAGTCATTTGGACGTGTACATAATATTTGATTGTAACAAGAGGGGGAATAGAGTATAAATAATATTTCTCTATTTATGTTAATGCAAAAGCGAGGTGAACTTTTAAGTATTTCGTTATGAACAAAGACGGAATGAAGCACTATTCTGCTTAACAGACCCTTATTGAAATAAATATATTTTTAATTTTGTAATGTATGCCATTTTTATAACTTTTCTGGAGCCTTTTGATCACTTACTACTCAAAGGTGGGATTTTTGATTTGTAAGAATTACTGCCTTTTGTAATTCAATGTAGGTTTTCAAAGACAATTTATTCATAAAATTCCCAAAGGCTCTGGGTTTGGAACTCGAGAGGGCGCGGGACCTTTCGATCACCTGCCTCGATTCATCATATCCAACCATTCCTCATAAACAGGGAATTCAAGCGGGAAAGGCGCTTTTTGCTCGTGCAATCAATCATTCGAAATACGATCAATGATGCATACTACAGAGTTTTGAAAAGAGACGAAAAAGGGGGCATTTTTTCCTTTCCCGAGTAAATGAAACCCGTTAACGAACTGCGCGAGGCGAACACCCGAGTGAATTTCAATTTTGAATCTCCCTCGGCTCCCACCGTCTCGCCGTCATCCTTTCTTCGCTCTTTCTCTCTCTCGGTCCTTTTCTTTCCCTCCCTTTCGGATAAGAAATATTATAAAAGTCTGCGGTCTCCGTGCCAAACGTTTGACAGCTAACCTTTCCCCCTTTATCACGCGTGAGTGATGATCTAGAGGCGCCCCGCTAATTTCCCGTGACACGACCAACTTCCACCACATATATATATATATATATATATATATATATATATATATATATATATATATATATGTATCTATATGGACATTTATTTATAATTTTTTCATCTTTGCCGCGAAAAAAAGACTGACTCACGTCATGACTGGGCCAGATGGCGAAAAAAGGAGCGGGTTCCGGTATCTTTTTGGCCAGCGACCTCCTTCCCCTCGCTTCCTCCAGCCCCACTCCTCTCCTTCGTGTTTGTTTTGGGAAATTTTTCCCATGGAGAACAAAAAGCGGCTGTCGACGGCGTGGGGAGAGTAGGGTGGAGGGATAGGTTCTGCTCGAGACCATGCGTCACTAGAAGACGACAGCCGTCCCAAATGAAGTTCTGTATTGAGGGTTTAAGTGAGGGGGTGTGAGAGATGAAAATCTAGGCGAGGTGGGAGGGGGACGAAGTGTTGTCGAGGGACAGGGTGTTAAAAAGATTTTTTTAATCACCCTGAATAGGAGGAGGAGGAGGGTGATAAAGGGGGGAGGAAGAGAGAGAGAGAGAGGATGGAGAACAACTGAGTAGATTCAAGGGTGAAACGACGGATCCATGCGGAAAGTTTTGACATTTTATGGTGTTAGAATTAGATTTTTGATTGAAAACATTTTATGATACGCATTTAAAGTCAAAGGATGATTTGAAAAGAACAAATTTTTACTTTGTATGTCATGAGATTAGGTCATTGTTGCTGCACACCGTTCTTTGATAGAGATGGTTGCTGTAACTTAATTGTTCTACAGATAACATTCACGCAGGCTTTAAAAACTCGAAAAAAGCGTATGCCATATTTGAAAAGTATATGAAATGTTTTTCCAGTGGTTAATAAAGCGAGCAGAGATAGTTCGGGAAAATTCTTCGGAATAACAGGTATTTAACTTTGAGAATAAATTATTTTCATTGTTTAGTCAATTGTCTTGTTAGAGGAAGAAATCGAAATCACATCATTATCACTGAAGTGGATAGAGAAAAAAAGTCTTAGTGTAATGGAGTAGATCAAATTATCGTACGAAGAAATCGGAAGTCAGAAGTATATTTTGGAGTAAATAGTAAACCAGAAGCGATTTATATATATTGAAACAGATAGGTGAAAATGGATGGACCAAGGAGAGAGAACGATTTAGAGCAAAGATGAAAACTAAAAAGCAGCGGAAAAGCATCGGTGAGTAACAAGAGTGGCTTAAAAAATAAACCTAATCTAATACATATATTAAAGAGAATTCTGTCCTTTTGTGTGTTTGCACGTTTGCACAGTTCCAGCACATTTTTCATTTGAATTTTAAAATCACTTAGAATTGCGACATGAATACGGGACTTGCACCAAAAGACGCCTAAAAGAACGGATATTTATTTTCCAGCCATCGAATTTCGAATACGCGTCGAATCGTTCCACAAATTTGTTATTAACACGGAAATTTGGCTAAATTTTAGACGAATAAATTTCATCGTCAAGGGCGACGGCATTGTTGCTGATCTAGCAAAATTACGTCTATATCTAAAAGCAATGACATGAACTTTGATACTGTATTTGAAATCAGTTGTGAGACCTCTTCTTATAGATTTTGAATGCATTTTAATCGAAAAGGAAGTAATTATGGCTCAATTTGAACGATAGGTTTGTTTACTGCAGTACCATTTCTAAGGCGTGCAATAAATGCGAACGAACATAAGACCGCTAATATTTTAATTAGCTTTTTGTTTTGTTTACCTTGACGACGAAATAACTTAGTAAGTAGCTTTTTTAATTCACACATTTTCTGTAATCACTATAAATGCACCGGTCATGCGTCAAATATCTTGTTTAATTATCGAAAGAAATTAATCATAATCATTGTCAATATAGTAATTTGCTTTAAACTGCCCAATAAAATTTGCAAACGAAAAGATATTTTCAATGTACGCGTGAAGTATCTTCCTATTTGAAATGTTGAGTTGTCCATCATTGCAATACATTGAAGTCGTTTCTGACTCAAAGTTTATACTCTACGTGTTTATTTGTTTTAAATTTACATGAATCTTTTCAATCGGTTTTTGACCTTCATGATTTTGTTTCATTGCAACCTCTTTATGAAATGTCGAAAAATCGGAAAAAATCGAATATAGGTAAACTTAAAATATGAGGGAGGAGAATGGAAGAGAGAAATGGAGGAAGAATGGGAAGTGCCTTAAATTTAATATTTAATTCACGCATACCCGTCATATTGACGGGCTTTTGTACTAGTATAGGTAAAAAAACGGGTGGCGTTAAGAAATACAAGCCGAAAGATGAGTATAAGCAGAAATTTCCGAAAGAAAATTATAATACTGCAGGCGGCAGAGAAAGAGATAACAGCAGGAAAAGAAAGTGGAATTAAGAACGGGAAAGGAATGCGGAGAAATGAGCGATGCGAGGAAAAATTGCTCATGGCGAAGGAATGGGGAAGGAAGAAAACACTGGAGGAATGGGAAGAAGATAGAGTGAGAGAGGAGGGAAAGAGAGAAGGAAAAAGGAGGTGGGGAGGGAAGTGGAGAGGAAAAGATGTTGCTAGTGTTGATACAGAAGTCAGAAGGCATTTCTTATGTTCGCTCCGATTGCAAGTTCTCTGAACTCTTCATTGGAGTACGAAAAATGTGCATTATAGTAGTGAAGCTTTTTATGTCTTTAAGAGATGGATTAGCCTGTTTAAAACGGGCTTTGTAATCAAACAATATAAAAAACAAATTAAACCATTTTATTATAAAATTATAGTATAGCAATCCTACCAAATCTGATTGAACTGGCTATAGAAATGGCTGAGATATTGAGCGTTACGGACAGAATGGCCAAGTGACAAAGAGAGTAAGGGTTTCATTATATTATGATTTTATGCATCGAGTAATAATAAATCCGAGTAATTTTTTGTGCTTTATTTAGTCTTCATGTTTTTAGCCTACTTTCCAGAATGAAAATAGGCTTATAGGTTCGTCGTTGTGTCTGTCTGTCCGTCCCCCCTCTTAACCTTTTAACCAATAGACCGATTTTCATGTAATGACTCCTTGAAGTGGTATGATAACATCATTTATTAAATAAGACTAAATGTATTTACACATGCTTTAAAGGCTTTTCATATTTGTAGCGGCCACTAATTTAAGTTTCGTAGAATACTTTCCGACGATGATTGGTTGTTGATACTCATGTCATACGACGTTTATTCTTTCCACGTTCTGCCGTGAACTTGGACGTAATGGTAAATTTATGTTAATGTTCTTACTTTATTTAGCAATGCTGATTTTATTGAGCTAATGACGAATAATTGATATATATAGGTTGTTTGCTCATTTAGGTGACCTGAGCAAAAATGTTATCCACCGTCACGCATTTAAAAATTAAATTTCTTCTCTATCGTTATCCTTTTTGGAAATTTAATCCTTTTATAATATTATCATATGTAATTAATAATTAATTTTAATTGTAATCGATGCAAATACGAAATTAGTTAGTTTACCGTTGTAATACTTATCAGCGTACTAAAACGAGAAACCTTTGTATTATGATCAGAATAGACAAGCTTTACGTGATAAAACTGTGGCACAATTAATGTATTCCAGATAATTACAATTATAAAATTAGTTTCCTCTGCATTTGCCGCATAATCCAGATTGATCAAAAGGGATAATTTATTAGGTCACGTTATTCCACGGGTGGCTTGACTAATCCCATTCCAAACGTCAAACGGAGAAACTAAGAGAGAAGGACATTAACTTGTTCATCAGTTTCCAAGAGTTTAGGGTTATTTCATCGGCTTCCCGGTTTTGTATTCTTGTAAGACTCTATTGGAGGTTCTAAATTCCAGTTGTTGTTGTTTTACCCTCACTTCATTCTTTTCCCCCGGGTTGTTGTTTTGGTGAAATAGTGTGTGTGAGAGAGAAAGAGAGTGTGAGAGGTAGAGAGAATGGAAGGAGTGAAAAGGAGAAGAGATTCGCGGAAGGAAACACAAGCACCAGCTAAAATTATTATTCAGTTTCGGTTTACGTCTTTGGTGTCGTGGTTTCTGGCCAACCCGTGCTCCTCTCTTGAACGGGGGAAGTATGACGCCCCTTCGCCAGCGAGGAGAGGGGGAGACGACTGTGGGAAATTCCTTTAAGGGAAAATTACACCCGAATTCGCGTATCTATGCTAATAAGAGACCACCGTCGGGTTATTCAATTTATGGTGCGGTGGTGTTTTTTTTAAAGACCAGACGTTTTTCTTTTGGCTTTCTAAAGTTTTTTAATTGGCACATTATTTATTTTGACGTGATGAATTACAAATAAGGTACTATATTAAACATGTCCTGAATTATCTTTTTTGTTAAGATTGGAAATTTTATTGCATTTTAATTATAGTTGGAAACTGCGAAATTAATCATTTTTGATGCATGGCTATTATAATAATTTTGGATAATTTTATTATAGATACAAGTGTGTGTCGGTTTCACGTCATAACAGCGAATGAATAACAGCGAACGTCAATACAGCGAAAAATGGCAATGTAAAAAACAGTGAACGTTAAAATGGCGAAAAATGGAAAATATAAAAAATAGTGCAAATCGATATGGCTAAACAAAATGTAGCAAAAGACAATATTATAGTTATAATAGGTAGTAAATATTGGCTGGTAATTAAATTTAAAATATTCGGCAATGTTAAACCTGAAAATTATAGTTATAAGCGAATATTTCAAAAGTGTAAGCATTGAATTTACTGGAATTAATGAAATTAACATAAGAAACGAATCCTACATCCTACAGGGAAATTTACCAGATATTTGGGTGGTAGGAGGTGCATTTTAAGAGAACGACTTTAGCTAGTTTTTCATTGTCTTTCATTATGAAAAAAAGTTATAAAGATCAATTATTGTGGTTCCAAATTCGTTTAATAAAATCCTTTCATATTATTTAGATCTCAAGTAAGTACATTAGTTATTACAGGTATACATAATGGATGAAAATGATACATAGTGCTTGAAAGAAATAGAAAATATGTAGTTTGAGAATAAGGAAATGTATTTATATTAAAAGTCAAAATTAAAACATTTTCAAATGATTGTTACATCATTACAAAAGATACGTGAGAGTACGTATTATTTTAGGGCATGCCAAAAATTGCAACAAAAAATATTTAAAAAGATACTGAATTTAAAAGACGTTATTCTATGCTTGAAGATGGAAATTTTAGGCCATTCCTTTCAAGAAATCCAATCTATCTCGATTGTCATAATCCTTTACGAGACCATCGATCCGATTATATGTATCTCGGTAAATTTTTCGGCTTTTCGAGGATATTTTTTCCCGGAAATATATTGCTCAATTGTGTGAAGAGTCGAGAAGCGGATTTGAGTGTGCCATTGGCAAACCAATGCTTGCATCGCGGCAACAAATCCAAGTTCCGGTGAGTCGAAAAAAGAAGAATACGCTCGTCTGATGGTTCACTGTCATAGAGCAAGAAAGGATGTCCCTTGACAGTTTTAGTAAGTTCTTCTAGAAAATTTAGTTCTTCCAGGCATATCGGGTTCGAAAGCGGAAGATTTTTGTGCTTACGAGCCCGTTGGATGGTGCGTTTTAAAAGGGGAACTGAAGGCAGTTGTCCACAAACAGATAATGGTAACGAGCATGTGGATGTGGCAATAATTTGACAAGTAGCTTCTTGCGTTCCTCTAGCTATTTCTCTGATATCGTTGATTGCAGATCTTGCGTGAATCATCGAAGAATCATCCACATGGTTATGCCTAGTATAATTAATAACTCTCCCATCCATAACACTAACACGTCCGCGACATTTTGCCCTGTCATAATCAGTGCATTTACAATAAGTAATGCCCTTGTGTTCACGTTCTCGACGGAAAGTGAACCCGTTATAAACTAAAAGATCGTATCCTTTCTGACTCTTCACACAATCAACCGCCATGTCTCTAAAAATAATAAAAATAAAATTATTTAGAAATCGCAAATAATATTGTATTTATTAAATAAATTAAATTGTCGAGACACGTGATACAAAATATATATAATCTATATAAGCTAAGTTTAATTGTAAAGTAAAAAGTAAAGAAAATTAAAGAAAACATTGACAGTAATGTAAGTTAGTAGATGTATAGAAAACATACCTTCTCTGTATTTGTGAATTATTGTACAACTGCACCAGCCCAATAAAGACTCGACATTGCACCAGAACTTCCACTTTAAAATGGAGATATATTCGTTGGTTTTCTTATTTTAATGCTAGGAGAATTAATTCTATCAGGATGTAGGTGCACAAGTTAAGAGTCACTTCACAAACAAAAATCACACGTCCTTAATGCCTGGATAATACCACCACATTAAAAGAGAGAACTGCAACTGAAGAATGTAACTCTGCACTCCTTAAATACTTCCAAGAAAGTATAGAAACAAAACAATTTCTCATTGGACGACAAGTAATTAGGAGCTTAGTCAATGGTAAGAGAAAGGGAAGGGGTGGTTATAGTGTTTTGGCTGGTTTACGAAGAGATCAGTGTTTGATGAAAGTAAAAGTACATTTGGTCAACATACTTTAAGAGCCTTTCACAAATGATTCACTAGGGAATGGAAGGGTAGCTCATTAACTTATTTTTCTTATTAGTAGGATCAGTGGCAGATGATCTTCAACTATTGGACTGCTACCTTTGTTTTCAAAATTGCAGCATTTTTAGTTTTTGCCGCTTTTGTTGAAGGTGGTTCCTTTTTAGGCGTTCTTTACCAGCGAAGCGGTAATAGCGGAACGCCTTATGGGCACCTCTGGTTCGTCTGTCTGTCGTAACTCTCATCTCCTAAACAGCTGGACGGATTTTAATTAAATTTAGTATGAGTGATTGTTATTAAAATTTATCGCCTTCTTGTGATTTTGAACTTAATCCGTCAATTAGAACTTCCACTTGACATAATTGCTTAAATAAACTTATACTCGAATCTCGTTAAATGGCATCCGTCAAACAACTATGAAATACCAAACTTTTATCTCCCTAGCTCTTATATGATCTGTAAGGTATAGTTTAAAATATTTATTCGGATAGAGAACAGCATTTACTACAAGAAAGTCCACGAAACCACGTACGAGTTATAGTTTCGGTGATAGAAATTCTAGAAAATCTTGCGCAAAACATCGCATATGTTATTTAAATCGTTTCTCTCGGCAAACAACAATTAAAGTCCATCTTGTTCTATCCCATGCCTTTATATGATCTGTGAGGTATAGTTTAGAAAATTTATTCGGATAGATGACAACATTTACTACAAGATGGTTCAGAGACTACATAATTATGACTTATAATTTTGGAGATAAAAATTCGAGAAAATCCCGAGCAAAATATCGCATATTTTGTTTATATCGATCGCGAAGACGGTTCTCTCAGCAAACAACCATTAAAAACCCATATATTTCTCTCCCTTGCTCTTATATGATCTGTGAGGTATAAATTAAGAAATTTATTCGGATAGATGACTTCATTTACCTCAAAAACGTCCGCGAGGCTACATAATAACGAGTTATAGTTTCGGAGATAAAAATTCGAGAATCGCCCAATCTTTCGATGTCGTTTCATATGTATTTCCCATAAAGAACGCCTTTGAAACCTCTATGTATTCCATTTAAGGAGTATACTTTTCCATCTTGTTATCTAATGTAGACAGCATAAAAATAAGTCTAACGACTTTTACTTTCGGTGAAGAAATAATGTTATATATTAAAGTTGTCTTTACCAGACACATCGACATAAAATAAAAGTTAACATAAGTTTTCTTCTTTGAGTTATTCCCGAAAAACAATGAAAGTTGATCGGAAAAATGTAAACGAAAACACTTTGATTCATGGGTTTAACTTATTGGTTTAATCCAAAAATATAGAAATGGATAGAAAATTTTAAAAAAGAACTTTTTACAAAACTTATAGTTGTAGATATAAAATACTTATTGCATTTTAATTATTTCTCAATCAATATTAATAAATTTTACTTTTTATTGCTTATATTTTGGAAATCTTTGCTTATAACTATAATTTTCAGGTTTAACATTGCTGACTATTTTTAATTTAATTACTAGCCAATATTTACTACCTATTATAACTATAATATTTTCTTTTGCTACATTTTGTTTAGCCATATTGACGTTCGCTGTTTTCTACATTTCCATTTTCGCCGTTTTGACGTTCGCTGTTTTTTCCGTTCGCTGTTTTTTCCGTTCGCTGTTTTTTCCGTTCGCTGTTTTTGTTTTCGCTGTTTTGACGTTCGCTGTTATTCATGCGCTGTTATGACGTAATACCGTGTGTGTCAGTTTAGAAAATAACAAAAATATTTTAGATTTCATTACCATATAAAGTCATCGTTTTTGTGTAGCTCATTAATTTTTCGTAGTCGAGAGAAAACGTAATTAGCACGCTACCAAAGTTTGAGTAAAGTTTCTAGCATCTCGCGGTGCATGGCGTAATTTCTCCACGTTTCTCGTTTATTTCGTCGTTACTCAAAGGCTAGGAGGAGGTTATGGTGATTTGGTGGGCGGTAATCGAAGCGGTGGTACATAAGGAGAAGGGAACATAGAAAGGGGTCGAATCTTAAGACCCGCCCTTAGTGGCTATCGATCTTCCTTAGACATGAGAGAAAACCTGCTCCTCCTTAATCATACTCCGCTACGTAATCAATCTTCCTAACTGCCCTTTTATTCCTATTCTTCCCCATCTCGCAATGAATTCTTCAAACTCGTTCAGTAAATCCGTAACTCTTAATGAAGAAAAACTGATACTCGAGTGTCGGAATCATAAATAGTACGGCCTTATGCACAACTGTGTGAGTGCTTTTAGAAAATATATTGGATTATCCGAACAATCTATTTAGTTTATTTTATAATTAAAATGGTAGATATTTAAGGATTAACTAGTTGGAAATTGGTATTCATACATGCTTTACATGTGCTGAGAAAAATTTGAAGAGATTGGAAACTTCTTAATCAATAAATAAAACTGTTCAAGCTTTCTTAGGCTTTCAAAATTGAAGCCTTAACACAAGTGTTATGGAAAGAAATATCAAAACAGAAGTAATCCACTGCGTAGCCATGTATTATTTTTCGTTTTATCATATATATATAAGTCATTATATTTTCGCGCATCTAAATGTGGTATTAAACCCCTAATCTCATAAGTAAATTATTACTGAAGGCTACCATTCTGATTTAAAAATTTGTTCAACTCTGCCCCAAGTTATTTATCAATAATCACGGTTTGGATATTATTTATCAAGAAAAATTAATAAAAATATCTGAATGTCATTCGGATTTATAAGAAAATAATCCGTACAAATGCAATTTCATCTATAACCGCACGTTATTTTACTGGTGAAATTCTCTCGCACTTATTACTACTCTCACAGTATCTCATACTACCTCTCTTTCACTCCGCGTCAACTTCTCGCCTTAAGCCCTCTAAGTCCTCCTTCCTCTTGCTCCCAGTGCCGCATGGCAGGATCCAACACGCAATCCTGGGACACCTCTTCCACCCCTCTCTCCTTCACTCTGATCTCTCTTCCTTTACATCCATTTCAGAAACACCCTCGTTGATCCTTCCATCTCGCATCTACCTACCCCAATTTTGCGTAGCCTCCTTCCTCCTCTTTCCCTCCCTTTCCACTCCCGTCCTACTTACATGCTCTCTCCATTCCTGTTCCCTTCTTTTCGTCTCTTCCAACGCTCGCTCTTCCAAAACCCGCCATCTCACCTCGTACCCCAATTTCCAATGCTTCCTTCCCTCCTCTCTGCTTCTCCTTTGCTCAACCCTCCCCTACCGTACCCTACACCTCGTATATGTAATAACGATGGTAAAAATCTCATAGTATAACTCAACCCTCTCTTGACTCCGCCCTCCCGTTTAACTTATTAATAAGCTTTCCGAGTAAATTCTTTTTCTCATTACTCACTTAGCGGGAGGTGTTTAAAGGGAAGGGAAGAAAATAAGATCGGAGAATTTTTCTCGTAAGCGTCTTTACGGATAGTTACTAATTTGAGAGGAGGGTGGTTTTTAAAGAAGGCTATTATAGCCCGCCTTGGTATATGTGGACATTGTCTCTGTTCATTTTTATTCGATGAAGTTGATGAAAGCATGCACCTGTATGTGACGGGCGTAATCCATTTTCTTAGGATCTTTCTGAGAAAAATGGGAATTGAGTAAATTATTTATTAATTTAGGCGAAAAAGGGCACGTTTCTTTTTTATGGGTAATTTATGGAAAATATGATTCTTTCTTTGGTTTGAAACGTGTTTAATAAAAAGATAAAAAAAGAAGATTCCACATTTTTCTGTTGTTTTAAGGGTAGTGAAGGAATTAATGTAAATTACGCGAATAATGCTCGAATTCTTTGCCAAAAATTGGAATCGACATCGTGGTTGTTCTGCACATCTCTAAAGGTGTTGCGTTTAAACTTCTCGCAAGTGAAATCCTTGGCAGAAATTTTCATTTGAGTGGTTTTCTCTATTTCACTCCGTCGTTGATCTTATAGAATTAGTCATTGAATTAATCTCTGTATAAATATGCGAGCCCACCCACTCAATAATAATTGCTATGTTGATCGTTTACTACATCATGTACCTAAGGTTAAATATTTTAATATCATGTATTGCTGACCAATCAAAACAGATCGCTGCATTAACATTTAACCAATTTTTCGAAGAATTATATGGTGTTCAGGAAGGTTGCAAATATTCTGTAATATTGAACTAATTTTAAGCGCCCTATTCATAAAAAGGTCTTTTCGAATCGACACACCTTCGGGACCGTGTGTCTGCGTTTGCTTCCGCGACCTCGCTTTACCTTCGGCGCTCGTTTATCCTCCACTTCGAAGGTGACGCAAAGCGACTTCTGAAATTCATATTTCAGATCGATACTTCATCCTTCCTTTTCTTGACTTCTCAATAAACATGAACCAGGAGTCATATGGAATATGCTACTTCGCCTCTGTTCCATAAGGTTGAAAAAGTGAAGCTCGAACTCGAATCGTGTATAAAACACAAAGCATAATGGATGATTTCAAACACAAAATCTTCGCCGTTGTCGTTCGTAAGTAGCAGGAATGCTTGATAAAGACAAAATTTATATGCGCTCATTAAATTCTCTAATATAGCAAATAAAAGGAATTATAATGAGAAGGCAAACGCTCGAAATAATTGTTACCGAGAGTTTCATTGTGATGATGAACTTGATAGATTAAATAAACCGAGTTTTTTTCGACTGGGAATTCCGTCTCGAAACTTATTGTGGAAGTACGTAGATACTCCTTTATCTCTTTTATCCTTTTTAGCCGATGGGAATTCAAGGGTGAGTTTGTGTAAAGTCTGAAATAAAAATTGGGACTTCGATAAACTCGAGGTTACGTACGAAATACGACTAATGAGGAATGTGGCGGAATATCGCTCGCAAAATTTCTCGCGTTGGTCTCTTTCACGCAGACCAGGGGAATACCGGTTTTACGAACGGCCGAGGGAAGTCATGGGAATTATTTTTCATTGCTATACTTGAAGAAAAAAGAAAAACCATTTATAAGTAATAAACTCGTGTATAAACTACACGCTTTTCAATATTTTGTTTCATTACCTATGCAGAGTATTTCGTTGTTGAAGGATTAATATCGAAAAATTGATGTTTGATTAGGTAGAACCTATACAAATGCTACTATATCATTCTTTTCAACATACCTAATCGGACTGATCTTTAAAAATGAGAACTGCGCATCTCACTGGCTGTTTAAACACCTCGCTACAGTCGTTGCAGACAGAGACCAATTATTAAATTATTTCGGGAAGAGCTCCTATATAGTCTCGAATTTAGATTTCACCAATCTTCTCCTCGGGCGGATTGATCGGGCTCCTTACCATCGCTTCAATCAGTCCGGTAGCATAACGGAAGGTTGCTAACAGTCTCACTCGTTCACTAAACGGTTACCCAACGTAAGAAATCGCCCCCCCCCCCCCCCCCGGGTCGGCTCAACGCGCGCGACATCTCCCCCGATCTCGTGGAACGGTTGTTGTTTTCGCTTCGTCTCCATAGCACTCCGCCGCGATTTTCTCCGCGGTTTGCGCGGTTATTGCTCGACAACGTCGCATCGCTCTCGATTTCTGGAACGGCATCCGCAGATTCGCGACCGTTTCCACGTCCCGCGCGCTTATTGTTCCATATGCGTCCGTGGGCGTCCATCTGTTTGCTGTCCGGAGATGGTTCGGGATAGGAGAGAGGAGTGGAAGGAGGAGGAAAGCGACTCGGTCTGGGGAGGAAGGGGGATGAGGGACAGATGGAGGGTGAGGAGGCGGCGGGAGGGATTGGAGGTTTGGGCGGGGTGTCTTTGGTGCCGATACGCGGCGCCACCTTAAGCCCGCTCTCGCTCGACTCTGGGACGCCGACGGGAGTGGGCGTCGGTCAGGGACGCGAGGAATTCTTTGGCAGGTGTCCCTTATACACGGCTTCCCGCCCACACGCTCGAGGGCATTTATTTTTTTGTTTGACGCGCGCTACGGGAGAGGGCGTACAAAGGGGAGGGGAGGGAGAAATTTGTTTTTAAAAAGCCCATTGGTTTCGCAGGTGAAGGAATCAATCATTAAAGGGGACTGCTTTGCGGTCGCACCGCGAGAACAAATTAGCGAGGAGCATATTTTAGGTTTTTGCTTCGATTTCATTAGCGAATAAATCTTTTTACGGCTATCTGGAGGCGCCCTCCGTGTATAGTGAATGCGAAAGGCGTGGTACGAAATGCAATCCTTTTACGCTAGTCTGGCCATGCGAATAATTCGCTACTCGAGTATAAAGTCGATATTTGAGGGGATGAACGCTTAGAAATAACTCGTTTTATAAAATCCGACATAGTGTTTAAAGCAACATTATTTTGCTTCGTTATGAGTTTACTTTTCCTATTTTGGCAAAAATGTCACCGAGGCCTATTACGTTGAAGTAACGGATATCTTTACTTCTCTAATTCTAGTCGTCTTTTTTAACGTTAAATATATTCCGAGTGCAATCAATGGGGGTTTTGATGTACAGTATTATGCCTGATCTAGATTTTTGGCCTTGTATCATGTTGGCATTCTGAATAAGATTTGAATGAAGATTCTACGTTAAATGATTTCTTGATGTTACTATACGAAAGGGTAAATAAAAAATCCATTATAGAATTAAAACAAGTTTGTCGGTTATTCTTGGCACTATCAGTGTGAACTCTAAAACAACAGGGCATGCGACAAAAACCAAACTTCTAATAAACTTATTTTCTTTTGATTTTAGATGTTAAATATCTTAATTTGCCCTCATTACTTGTGGTAACCGCTCCGATTTCGATGTCTATTCAAGAGAATTTGCCCTTTTATTATTTCCTCTACACCTTTTTATTATTTTGCTGTACTAATAAAAAAATATAATAGATGAAGTCACATCAGCTACCTAACCCCAATGCTTAATCGTGGGTTGGCGGCGCATCATTCGGATTGTATAATAAAAGTTGAGGCATTCCTCCTTTTCGTCTAAGCTCATGCTGCGTTGACTCTTTTCTAGTCTACAGAACGCCATTCAGCAGTAGAATCCGGGCGGGTGACTAAAGTT
This sequence comes from Tanypteryx hageni, assembly GCA_028673005.1. Classification (NCBI taxonomy): domain Eukaryota; kingdom Metazoa; phylum Arthropoda; class Insecta; order Odonata; family Petaluridae; genus Tanypteryx; species Tanypteryx hageni. Next base: position 90,240,854 of record CM054116.1, on the reverse strand, counting down.
GATCTGCTGGCGTCCCAATGTGGAATTTCTCACATCCAGGAGACATCTGGTTGCCATACGACTAGCATCATATAACCTATGCCCTAAACAATATAATGCAGATAAAAGTGCTAATTGATTCGTAAATATAAAGGTACTGGTTATTTAGAATTAGCGTGCTATACGTAAAATAGTTAGTTTCAACGCTAAGAATATTTTAGTCTTTTTTTTAACGGAAGACATATTTTACAGTTCCCTCGGCGAGATTTTCCAGAGAGGTTAGTCTCATTTTTTAAAAGTTTATTTTCTTTTCCTAAGAAAAAAAACTAGTCATCTAGAAAATATGTTTTCCACAAGTAAACGCCCTCGAATGGCGCTTAAAAGAGAGAACCATGGAAGTCTGTCGCAAATTATTAAGACCCGTTCACTCGCGCTGTATTCGTCTCTCTTGCCTCTCTCTCTCTCTCCCCCCTCTCTCTCACCCCCCTCTCTCTCACCCCCTCTCTCTCACCCCCCTCTCTCTCCTCTCTCTTTTTTTCTCTCTTTTTATCTCCCTATCTCTCTCATCGTTCTTACGAACTCGATCTTTCGCGCGTCTCTCGCGATGAAATGAAATATTCAAGAGTTTCCCCTTTGACTTTCCATGTGATTACGCAACTCATCAAAGGAGGAGGAGGAGGGAGAGAGAAGGTCGGAAAGGGGCGTAGCGTGTACTTAAAGGACGACTGCTTGCGTGTGTGTGTTGGTAACAAGGGGAGGCGTAGTGGTGTCGGGTAACGCAAAAGGTGAGAAAAGTGAACGGAGGAGATTCGTGGCTGTTATACGAGGAGCGAGTTGGCTTTTGCGGGGCACGCGTGGTAAATTGAGGGATAGGAACGGGAGGGGTGGGTGGGAGCGGTAGATAATGGAAGAAGAATTCCCCCGTGCCCTAGAGTAGGGGTTTTCAAACTTTTTTCTCTGCGGCCCAGTAAAATGAGAAAATATTTGCTGCGGCTCACAAAATTTTTTATTCATAAATTGCTATATATAAATTAATAATTAGTGAACCTGCGACACAAAATAGCGTAAATTAATGAAACCTTTCGTACATAGAGATCAAAAAGTAATATTTCATGCAAAGAATATATGTGCGCTGCTTCTAAACTAGACATGCAGAACTTAATTTACATCTTAAAAACGAATCAGCATGTCACTGAACACTATATTTAAACTGGAAAATGGAATCATCCAAGAAGCGCGCGCAATTTAATACCAGAAAAACTAAACAATTAGTTCCTTTTTCAAAGAGAATTTCCACTGATTTTATTTAGAACTCATTATATATTGATAAAAAATCATTATTTTGCCGCCTAATTACCGCACTACGCCAACTTTTTTAAACCTGAGGCGCACAAATATGCAAGAAATTTTCGTCAATGCCTTGATATTCGAAGAAGATTGGAATAATCGATAAATATTCTGTATGATAAAATAACCTTTATGGTACTAACTGAATATTTATTTACAAATTATTAATCAAAACAATATTTAGACAATGCTATTCGAAAAATGAGTTCTAAATTACGCAAGGAAAATAAAAATCCTGTTTATCTTATCGCAATGTAGGGTTGGAAGTTACATGATTACAAAAATTTATCTGGAAAATATGATAGAATATAAAGAATTACCACTTGGATTTCAGATGCTGTATATGCGCGCAGATAGTTTTCCGTTCTTGTCACCAAAGGAAAGAATTATACTGACAAATCACTTTCCTTCCTCTTTTCACACGAGGAAGCATACTATAGTATTGGTTTGACGACATCCCAAAACAAAGTGATTTTAAGACTTTCGCCTTACAGTCGTAACTAAAGAAACTATGAAAGGCAATGCAGGAGTTTGGGGTAAAAGAGAAACAGTAAAGATTGGTATTAATGAATAATGGAGAAGACTCCTAATAACCATAAAAATAATAAAAAGAAACTGCTCACACGCCGGTATAGGGGAAATTACTCCGCGCCACGGACCTAACACTCATGCAATTACACTCTCTGGGTTCCTATTGGAAACTAATTGTGTGTTTTTGTTCAAAGAAGTTCATGAATAAATTGGCCAAAAAAGGTGAAAGTGGGTTCCCAATTTCTGTCCGATATTGATGTTTGTAAAAAAATATTATTGAATAGGAAAGAATGCTGTTCCATGCAGTTTCGAAAGCTTAATTTATACAATGGATATTCCGGAGAAAACAACTATATTAGTGAGCCACTCTTCGAGAAAACTAAGTGTGGTATTTATTGGGATGATAGGAAAGGGAGACGTGACATCAAAAGAAACTAAGGTTTGGAAATCACTAAGTATGAAATTTTTTGTATTTTCAATTAAATCTTCAGCATTTATTAGGTAGGTTTTTAATTCGTCAAATATCCATTTAGAAAGGAGTGTGGAAATCAATACATGACACAATAGGTTTCATGAAAATTCCAGATCTGTGGATTTAAGGTAAATATTGTAATATTGAGATGATAGGATTTGAAACCGTAATCTTATAAGATAGGACCTCTTCTGAGTTAAGGGCAGTAGTTTTATGGTATCTGTGGTAGAAAAAATCATTTTATTATGAGGATTTCATGTGAGAAGTGAGTACGATTTCAAATAATTGTTCAACTTTATCAAACTAATCATGCTGAATCATGACACGATGGCAACGGAATTAAGCCTTTATCGGATTTTAAATAAAAAGTCTTTTAATTTTAAAATTTTGATCAGTTTATAATCGGGACTGGGAAGGTTATTTATAGTGTTGATTTTAGATTATGTTCTAGTTATATTTTTCAAAGAGCTCTTACATGATTTTTGGTAGTATCATTTAGGTTTTTAATAGATCAATCAATCAATCAATAGATTCAATGGCTATAATACCATCCAAAGGAGGTTCTTTGTTAGGGGGAAAAAGTTAAGTACTTTGCACAAGAGACTGAGTTCTTGTTTAGTAAATGTTTCCTCAGACAAATTATTGACAATATCGATGACATCCAAGTGTTTCATGTGGTCTGTAAAGGATTTTATGTTTTGTGGGTTTGTGAGAAAAAGTCTCTGGCATGGAATAGTTTCCCTCTAAACCCGGAGTGTGTGTGAGATTGCGTGTGCTAGGTCCCTGGTGTGGAGTAATTCTCCTAATCCGGCGTGTGAGTACATCTTTTTTGATTATTTTTATGGTTTTTAGGAGGTTTCTCCATTTTGCATTAGTTGTAATTAACCATAGGGCTCTGATATTACTTTCTCTTTGAACTAAAGATTGGTTTCTGGAAATATAACTTCAAGGCAATTGATCCTCAGGTATAAGATTATCGAGAATGAGACTTCAGAACATACGCTTTGCATTTTTCAGGAAAGTAATTAGTGAGGAAGGAGAAGGTGCTCCCTTGCTACGCGAGGGTGCTGCAGTAGGTCAGTTTTTGAGAAAGGAATAGGACAATGACAAATGCCGTACCAGCAAGAATGGGTGGGATATTTTGTAAGGAAGGGATTTGGCTGATTGATTGATTTTACCTATTGATAAGCTTTGTGGGCAAGAGCCTTGCAGCCCATTTTCGACGTTTCGCGGACCACCATTGAGCCTATACTTTGAAAAACCCTGCCCTAGAGCGCTCTCAGTAGAGGATAGGAAAGAGAGAAAGGGGGCGAGGAGGGAGGTCGCGGAGGAAAGACTCCGTGGAGGCGCCTTGAATATGAGATTCTCTCGGCGAAGTATTCCAAAGGTGAGAAAGGAGAGAAGTGAGTGAGGGACGCGTGAGAGAATCTGACGGAAAATAGGCGTATAAATGCAATTATCAAGGTATGGCTGGATATAGAAAGTCTTCTCTTTTACCTGAGCCTTGAGAAGTGAATGCTTGTCAAGAAAAGTCGACACGGTCTTGAAGAATGATATTTTATTCCCGCCTTGAAGGAAAAAATTAGTGCTGAAGATACCATTTCGTAGGTTGAGGCTGTTAGTAGAATTTGATCAACTTATTAATCAGGAATATCAAATGCAAAGAATATTTTAAATGCGAAAAATGCATAAGACAGCGCTACTTTATTGTGGTTTTGCACTGTCTTTCAATTGAATAAATTCTCATTCTTTGAAACTCAAATTATAAACTTCACTTGTATTTTCTCAGATTAGTTAAGCGAATGGCACTTTCCCTTAAAAATTGCTGGGTTCAAACTAGCATAAGAAACAGAAAAAATCGAAGCTTGGCAAATTCCTTCGGCACGTAGCGGCATTAAGCTACACGTGTGTAGTGTATACTATGGTATTCTTAAAGATTATGGACTACACCTTCCTCCGTTTCCGAGGTTAGTCACTGAAAAAATTTGGTTGAAGAAGGGAGAAGACTCAGGAGGTAGTTAGATGGGGTGGTTTGGAAGTTCGGAGGGAGTAGATGGATTAAGGAGGTTCCGGATAGGAGAGGGGAGAATGCGGCCGAGATGAGGTTGAGCGCTGATGGCTGGGAGTGCGGTAAGGAGATTTTAGGGGCGGGTCAGATGAAAGAGAGAGAGGAGAGTCGGAGGGGTTAGGAAGGAGGGGAGAGAGTTTAATGGGTTAAAGAATCCGAGTGAACGTGGGAATGAGGTTCGGAGATGAGTGGGTAAAGATGAGGGAGAGGGATGGAAGAGAATTTAAGGAGTTTCCGCGCGGGGCTGTGAGTTAATGGCGTAGAAACAAGCTGTCGTTCGCGGGTTAATTGGTCTAAGTCCGACAAGCGAATTATATTATACACATATGTAATGACGGAAGACGTGTTATGATTATATTTACCAAAAGAAAAGCATGTCTGAAGGCGTTAGTTTTTCTTTACTTTGCTGTTTTATTTTTTACGCACTATTTTAGAACTTAACGCGTGAGAACAATGTTTCAAATATTTGGAAATTTAGTCGTACGTCACTCAAATTATCAGCGAAAAATATGCGATTATAACCGATGAATACGGCATATACATGTCTGTCTTAATGCCTCTGTGCTTAATATCCATTAATTCCACATTAGAAAAGTGTTAAAAATGCCTTGAAATAAATATGACGTCTCAGGTAGTAATGTTAGATAGCTTTCAAGATTGGATTAAAGGTAGAACAAATGTGATATGAGCAGGAAAATTAAATAAATACACAAAATGAGAAAATGAAACATAAGAGAGAAATTTAAATTAAAAAATGGAAACCAACACTGTGGTTAAAAAATATTGGTGACGTTTGGCGAATACTGTGGAAGGTAAGGGGACATAAGGCAGATTTCCTAAAGCACAAATAAAATTATAATGAAATGAAGTGTATGGAGATTTTGTAAGAGCAAATAAAACATTAACAAAATATAGCAAAATCAGTGACTTCTGTATGGAATAGTAATATAAGAAACACGCCAGCGCGTAACCGGCACTTTAAATGTAAAAAATAACTTCGAAGAATAATCGAACCTTCATTTATTTCTCGGCCGATCAAAGGGATGGGCCTAAATGGAAGCCCTTGGTGATTGAAGAGGGAGAATTCTTCAAAAATGCGAGGATAAAATGAGAAAGAGGGAGGTGGAAGGAAGGAATCGGGAGGGGAGACAACGAATGGAGAGACCGGTGGCACTCCTGCTTTATGAAGAATCTAAAGAGAAAAATAAAATATATATACATGGAACAATGCTTCAGACGGCAGAGTGGAGCTAGGCGAGAGTAAATAGGAAAGTGGCGTGGAAGTCTGTAGAGGAGATGAAAAGTTAGAGTATGGCGGAGAGGAAGTAATGGTAATGGATAAAAGAGGTTGGGATAGTGCGCTGTGTGGTGTGCATCCAAAACATACCATTTTATATTGCCTCTCTATTAAGATTTCTTTCAAATCTAATATATAAGTTACATCTATTTAAATAGCTTTCCCTTCCATTTCCTCCCTATCCTACCGTTCTTTCCCATTCCACTTCTCCCATCTCCATTTTCGTTCATCTCTCCCTCTCTGTCTTGAAACTATACTTCTCCTCCCCTTTTCTTCATACATCTCATCTTCATTGTCGAAAAAACCCCTTTTATCTTTCTCTACAATTTCACTAGGATTAAAGCCGCAGGAATGCGAGGAATAATTGATAGCCATGATGATGCATATTCTGGGCGAAGTTAGAGTACGGTATGAAAGGAGGGGGATGGTAGGTAGGGACAGAATGGTGCAAAGGAGAGGAAGAGAGCGGGGAAGGATAAGAAAAATTTTCCTTAGGGGAATGGAATAGTGAGATAAAGATGGAGAAAGATAGAAACAAAGAGAGAAATGTGTAAGAGAAATGATAGAAGCAGAAAGAAAAAGCGAGTGGGAGAAAAAGAAAAAGATTGAGAGAGGCCGGGGAAATGGAGATAGCCATGGAGAGAGTCAGAGAGAGAGAGAGAGAGAGGTGAGAGTTTGAGAAAGGGACGATGAAAGATGCTTGGGGGACTAGGGAAATAGGGCAGGAATTAGACGAGGATTTAGAAATGTTGGGGAAAGGGTTTAGAGGATGCGGTGAAAGTGAGGAAGTGGGGTTCTCCGAGAATTGGGGAAGAATGCGAGGCGCGATGGGACTAGGTATGGGGAGGGCGAATGGGCTGGAGGGGTGAGATGTTGCAAGAGGTTGTACCACTAAGTTTGGCGAGGAGAGTAGGCCGTTGTAAAAGGGCCTTCGCTCCTTCTATCCCTCAGCCGACTCACTCTCTCTTTTCTCCTCTCCCTCCATTCTCTCCTATCCCTCCCTTCTCTCCTTCCCCTCCCTTCTCTCCTACTTCTCGCGAGTCCTGCATTAGTCAGAGAGGCGGTAAATCATGCTCTACCATCCTCTTTGCGAATTCCCAAACTGTTTACACGAACGGAATCTTACGATGACGATTTTTCTCCCATCCACCCTTCCTTCGACCTTGCTCCACTCTCCCTCCCTTCATCTCACCCTCCACCTCGCCCTCCCTTCATCTCGACCTCCCCTCCTCTCTCCCATCTCACACCAACCTTGGCCCACACCTCTCTCCTCTCACAACCCCTTCACCAACTTCCACTGAAATCCTTTAATATTCCGAATCTCTCTCATCTTAAATTCCTCCCTCTCATGCCGCAACCTTCTCGTTTCCCAGAAAAAAACTCACCCCTTTCACGCTTTCTCCCCACTCCTTTCCCTTTATGCGAAGTCTCGCTCCCCGTATTCACTTTCTCTACTATCTTCTCCTATCCTGTTCGCTTTCTCTCTCTCTTCTCTTTCGTTTATCTTCTACTCGCACAGCTCTTCGGGCAATTCTAGTTTATCTTAAAGGTGTGAGATGTGGGTGGCCACGTGGCAGAAATCTCGCAAGAATAAAGGGGATTTTATTTTTCTACCTCATCCGACCTACCGCGACCCTTCTTACCATTGTCTTCCCCCTCCAATTTCCATTCCCCTTCCTGACAACCACCTCTCAATGCCTTTTTTAAACGTTTTTAACCCGTTCTCTCGCGTATCCTTCTTTCATCCTACCTCCCTCCAGTCCTCCCATCCTCCCTTACTTCTCCCGGGTCTTCTCCCTCCCTTCTTCCTTTCCTACCTCACTCACTCATTCCCTTCCATTTTCTCACCCTCTTTCTCACTCCTTAAAAATCATCTTCTTCGGGTAACTCCTCATTTTTTACGAATCCACGGCTCTTTTCTACGTCCATTTTCAGAGAAATTTATAGCCTTCTTTCTCCGCGTTTTTTTCCTCTTCCTTCTAGGCCGTAAAAATTTTATGCTCCAACGGTTTATCGGATTAAATTATGAGCATCTGAGGGAAAAATTTTCGAATGCATAAAACTCGGGAATTTTATCCTCTTGAAATTATTTACTCGATCGCGTCCGAGTTTTTTTTTCATCGGAGCAATTTTGTCCGTCGGGTTAATTCTTCACGGGACATAACGCAGTTTTTTTATGTGCTGGTTGAGTTTATATCGCGGCTGCGTGACATATGCGCTTTTACTTCTGCGCCGGAAATTTATAAAAAAAACATTACCGATTCTCATAAAAAAGAAACCTGCAACATTTTAGGGAGTGTTTTAGAGTCACGAATAACTGATAAGTTGCATCTACAATTTTTTTTCACGCTCTTAAGGATCTGAACCTTATACTTAAAGTTAATTTAATTTTGAAATAATTGTACTAATTCTCTTATAACGTGGTTTTTGCGAATATTAGTTTTATAATTAAATTATTATTACTGTTATCTACTCCGAATGAATCACTACTGATAACACTTTTTCGTAATCTTTTTATGGAAAATGGATAGACAAATGTACTGTATAAATTACATTATTATTGCTGAAAAATCGATAACATAATAATATACTATTTTTACTAAATTTTCTTTAGTTTTAAATTATTTACCATGCGCAATTGTTTAGCGAAACTTTTTGTTGGTGATTTCAATGTTATTGAAATATACTTCAATTCCTTTTTTTCTGTGCAATAAATTCCTCTAATCGGACGGAAAAAATCTTCTCGTAATATGTAGATTTTATAGTAGCTTTAAAGAAAGACCCTGTGTTCTCCATTGGAATTAGGACACTCGAATAAAAGTACAGATAGGACTGAGTCGGCGAAATGGGAAAGGAATTTGGGCGAACATCTTTGTTAACTGTAATATCCCTTCGGGACGGGTAAATGTTCTTTTCCGTACAGAAAGAGAGAATCATTGGCCCATTTAGAGCGTAGCAAATCCTCTGGGAGCCAATACTCTCCACTTTTTGCACGTTTAAATTCTCCGAGTGGCCGTCGGTGCATCTGAATAGCAGCGACCTCTGCGGCTTGAAACTCGAAACGAAGCGGCAGTGTTGGAGAGGGAGAGTGTTCAAGGAATGGAGGGATGGAGGGAGAGTGAGAGAGAGGGGGGGAGGGCGTTCCGGAAGGCGAAGGGATGCCGAAAACTGCCGAGAGGCTATCTCCATCCACACACCCCTGTAACCCATGATGACCCGCGGAGAACGTTCGCCACGCTCCCTCCTGGCGTAATGGCACCTAAAACTGCCCATCATAGCGTAAGGGCGGATTGGAGTTGGAGAGAGGTTGAGAAAAAAGTGAGGTTTAGGAAACTGCCTTTCCACTATATGGCGCGGTTTTTATCCCATGAATGGCTTTCGTATCTCTTCAGGAAGTGAGTTTTTCGACCAATATGCCTCCGTAGGCACCTACAAGTCGGTCTGCGATTACAAAGTCTTCCAAACAAGAAAAATGTCGTTTTTTATGTCTCGATATCTCTCCGGCTCTTTCTGCCTCTTCATACCTGCCTCCTTTCTTCATTACTCGTTTGCGGAGGTTCCAGCGAGCCGTAAGCAGTTTGCTCCGAAGGAGGTTGCGGCTCTCCAATCTACTTTTATTATTTAGGTCTGGAGATTTTTTGGGGCTCGCCCACTATATTACGGTTTAAAAAACACTGAGGATGGCGAGGGTCACCTTGTAAATTATGATTAACATTTATTCTGCCCGAATCCAGCATCGATTCAGAGTGGATTAACTCGAAAATTTTCATGGAAAAAGTTTTTCCCATTTCGTTTATACTCGTGGTTTGTCCGTTAAAAATTCGTTTCACTTGAAGGGGAAAACTAATCTGGAGCTTTTATATAATTTGGTGATTTCTTTGCAAAAAAATACCATCATTTTTCCCACGCGTTTGTATTGTTGATTAATATTTTTTGTTTTTTTTTTGCTTAGAATTCAGACATTCATGATAAAATACTGTCGTCGGAATGAGTCACAATATATTTTTATGGGCATCAACATACGCCCAAATATATTTTACCGGAAAAGGCAAAAATGAAATAAAAGTTCTTTGATTTTTATTGCCGTCAAAACCTCTCGCATTAAGTCAGAAAAAGGTGTATTTATTGCCACGTATGTAATTTATGCATTTTGTTACACATTCATAAAACCAGAAACTGTATATTAAATAAATTATGCCATGAAATGTGACAATTAGATTTCTAAAAGTTTCTTCGTATTCAAATTTACTGTCACGGCTGTTGAAATAGCAAGGTGATGTTTTGGAAAGTTAGAGTTATGCGGCAACGGAAGAGATGTAAGCGGAAGGCGAGAGACGGACGTGAGACAAAGAGTTACGAGAATTTGAGAGGACGTTTATATATGTGTATACACATATAAGGATTTTCAGAGAGAGTGCCCAATACAGAGAAAACCAGTGAAAAGGATCCGGGCGAAAAATGGAGAGGTTTAGGAAGAAAGCTGAGGGAGTAATGGAGTGGGAAGGAATGCTGTCAAAGAGGTTAATAACAAGACGTGGCGGAAGAGAGCATCATATCGTAGAAAATAAAAATGCGTGGAAAAAGATCAAAAGAAGTTTTAATAATTGTTTATTGTTGCTTAAACGCCGGCTCATCCCATGCGAGATCTTTGGGAGAAACTTGAAGGATGCGAAAATGGAGTTGCAAGCTGACGCCGGATTCATTATTGTAATGCACGGCACTGATCGCGAAGTTTCGTCGAGAAATTAACGAAGGCTCATCACGTCGACTAACATCGTCCAATGAAGTGCCTCCTTTTAATGGAACCGATGTCTCCTACTGCGCCATTGATAATTTGGAGGGATTGGGGGAATTTTGAGAATGGGACGCCCTTTGCTGGAGTGTTTCGAGGAGGGGGAAGAAGGATTTGGAGAAGGGAAGGAAGAGAGGGAGACGGAACGGGAAGGGTGCCAAAAAGTTGGTTTTTCGCCCTGGGGATGGCGGAGAGAACGGGGGGGGGGGGGGAGAGAGAAAGCGTGGCAAGAGAGAGAGAGGGAGCGAAAGGAAGAGAGAGAAATAGCCCTCAATGGAGAGCTGTATAAGGGTGAGGGGAGCGTGATTGGAGGAAGGAATCCGAAGAGCGTGAAAGGTGGTAAAGAAGGGGGGACATTTTTTTGGAGTAATCTTCTCCCAAACCACCTTGGTCTCACCGTCTTTCCTCCTTCCCCGCCCCCATACCAACCTCCTTCCCCCATCTCTCTCTCTACGTTCGCACCACGTCCTTCGGATCCTTTACATGATGAACGGCGCACTTTCTCCGCAGAGCGCCTCTTCCTCCCTTTTGCGCTTGGCGCAGTACAAGTGAAACGGGGGAGTGGGGGAAGGGCCGCGACGGCAGCGCGATGAGAGGGGGAAGAGAGGAAGCGGCGGGGAAAAAAAGTGTCGCATCGCGGAGCGATTTTCTCGCTCGTGAGACTGGCGTGACTCTCGGGAAGAGGGGGATGTATCTTTTTTTTCTCTCTCTTTGGTCCGACGGTGATTAATGCAGACTGTTCCCGACTATCGATGTTAATTGGACGCAAAAAGAACGTAGTGGAAACTGTGCGGCGTGAGCTTATTCGACAGGGAGAGTAGGGAAAAACAACAAAAAAGTACAACCGCTCGTTGTGAAATGAGCCGCACTTAGAAGGCGCGCTTTGAATAATCTTAATTGGGGTAGACAGAACATCAAACGTACACATACAGCAGGTAGAAATCGCGAGCGCGAGCGAAAAAGAAATGTAAATCCTCGATGCTGCTACATGAAGGTGAGCGAAAAATGGAGCAATTAAAGCTAAGCCGTGGATTCTGAGGTATCCTTTGGACTAGTGGATTCGATATATCTAAACCGGAAGAGTTTCGTTGCGTTTTTGTGCAACTCTACAAACTTGAGGGTATTTCCTTCGTATAAGTATGAAAAGTGGGGTATTATCTCTGTTGTCGTCGACGTATTTCTAAAACATCTGGAATGAGGGATTTATAGAGAAAGGTGAGAATAATAGCGAATGCCTTAAAGAGGTAGAGGTAGAACGAAAAGAAAAACGGAGAAAAATGGATTTAGAATGTGGAATAAGTACTATAAAAGAGATTGGAAGAAAATGGAAAGAAAAGAAAGTGAAAGGCATAGAAGAAAAAAAATGGAATGAAAACGCACATAAGAGAGAAGTGAAGTGGAGAATTAAGGAAAAGTGACCGAGTGGAAAGTAGGGAAGAATGAAGAGAAAGTGAGAAAAATTAATAAGAAAAAGGATGAGGGGAGAAAAAGTGGTGGTGAGAGTGAGGGATAAACAGAAAGTGAGCAAAAGAGAGTGGTTAAGAGAGAGAGAGCGATGAGAAATCAGTACTCGTTTGTCCGCATTGGTACATAAGCGAAAGAGGGGAAGGCAAAGAGAGGGATAGGCAAAGAGAGGGATAGGCAAAGAGACGGATAGGCAGAGAGAGATAGAGAGTAGCGTTCGTTAGCAGCCGGACTGAGAAACTCGACCCGCCAATTCAAGGCAATTTTTTTCAGTCGGCTTGACTCGTCAAAAGGAATAAAAATGAGCTTTTAAAAGAAATCTCAGCATAAAAACTAGTGCTAGGTTTTTTTCGCCAAGGAAAGGATTTCTGCCTTGACGCGCCGCGGCGCATTGCCGAAGCCAATCCTAGGTTGCATATTCGAGTAAAAATATGTGCACGGTATAGGAAGAAGGTGCAAAATCGAAAGGCGAAAGTCGGCACGGGTAGAAGTAGCATGGAAACGTAGAAAACGAGTCTCTTCGTGAGGAGATACCTGTATAAATATGAGAGGGTGAAAATAATTGAAGCGCCGGTTGTGAAAAAAATTCATCAAAGAAAGTTGGCAAGTGAAAAATGGAGGAGGGCTGACGAAACATGAATAAATCAGCGCACAGCCAGCGAAGAGCTTCCTACAAAAGTGGAAAAGGGAATTGCTATCCGAACGAAATAATTCATTGCCTTGATCAATTAAGAGGAGGGATTAATTATTAGGTAAATTTAATACTAGATACGGAGTGAAAGAAAAAGAATCACTGGAAAAGGTATGGGGGAAATAATGAAGACAATAACAAATACAAATGACTGAGGTTTAAGCGAACGTGAAATTTTTACCCTTGTAAGCTGATTAAAAGTTTATCTGGGAATTTATTTCTTGGATTTTATGTAAGAGTAGCCGAACTAATTTTTTTTAGGCGAGGGATTTATTCCTACGGTGAGCATCGAAGTATGTGTTCGTGATTTTTTCTAGATATTCTCTATGCAGCTGGCCTTAAGTGCTGTTTATGAGTTATCTCATATTGGTGAATATTTTTTACCGTGGCGTGCAAAATCGTTAAAATAGCCAAATTCAGTCAATAAAATAAATAAGCATATGGAAATGCTCATAGGAAATCTGACAATGAGTGTAGGAAAATAAAACGCATCTCCGTAACGGAGATTGACTGAAGGCCAAGAAATCAGCGTGAATAAGTAAATGTATAATAACGTCATAGTAGTAATATATATATATATTTTTAATATACAAAGACAAGCATAACAAGGTGGAAAAGTATACTCCATATTTGGAATACACAGAGATTTCAAAGGTGTTCTTAATGGGAAATACGTATGAAACGGTATCGAAAGATTGGGCGATTCTCGAATTTTTATCTCCGAAACTGTCGTAATTATATCGTCTTGGGGACTATCTTGCAGTAAATGTTGTTCTCTTTCCTAATAAATTTTTTAACCAATACCTCACAGATCATATAAGAGCATGGGAGAGAAATACATAGATTTTTAATTGTTGTTTGCTGAGAGAACCGTCTTCGCGATCGATGTAAACTAAAAATGCAATGTTTAGCTCGGGATTTTCTCAAATTTTTATCTCTGAAGCCATAACTCGTAATTATGTGGTCTCTGGACCATCTTGTTGTAAATGTTGTCCTCTATCCGAATACATTTTTAGTGAGGGGGAATTGGCTTAACTGATTTCAACCAAATTTGGTACATAAAATAGTCACATAAATTAATGTCCAAAGTGACATATTTTGACCGGATCGACTATGCAGGGGTGCCACAATTACGAAGTTACACTTTGGAAGGAATTTGCTGAACCGATTCCAATGAAATTTTGTAGGAAGGAGGCATGTAACATAAAAAAAAACAAAATCAAGGTGTATAGTATTGTAGAAAGCAGGGCGGCCACAATACAAGAAATAAAACATTCTTTTTACACATACTTGTGTTGAAATGCCTGCATCGATTTGAACCAAATTATAATATTTATAATGCACACATATATAAAAACCATAATAGCATATTTAAACCGAATCAGAAAAACAGAGATGCCACAATTACAAATTAAATTCTTTCAGTAATTAAGGATTTGGAAGGAATTGGCCGAACGGATTTCAATTAAATTTTGTATATAAGATTTGTATAACATACCATAATGAAATCAAAATGTTTAGAGCGGAGCTAAAGAGCAGGGCTACCAGAATAAAAAGTAAAATAATATTTCTTTTACACGTATTTCTACAGAACTGACGGCATTTATTTTAATCAAATATAATGTATATAATCTTTATATAAATAAATAACAAAATTATTATATTCAAACCGGATCGACTAAACAGGGCTACTACAATATCAAAGTTAGAATTTGACTGTAACTATTAATTTCGTAGGTATTGGCTAAATAGATTTTAAAAAAATTTCGTTTGTAGTATAGTAGTACTAGTATAGAATGACAAAACGAAATAAACATGTATAAAACGGATCTATAAAGCAGGTCTACCACAATATAAGGAAAAATAATTTTCAGATTTCAAAGCAAATATATTAGTATACGATTATACTACGGCGAATTTAACGAAAAGCACTTCTGCACCACGGGAAACCCGTGTACATCCCTACTTGTTAATCTACCTTTCAGATCATATAAGAGCTAGCGAGGGAAAAGTTTGGTATTTCATTGTCGCTTGACGGATGTCATTTAACGAGATACGAGTATAGGTTTATTAAAGTAATTATGTAAAGTGGAAGTTATAATTGACTCAGTTAAAAATCACAATTGGGCGATACATTTTAATAACGATCGCTCATATTTAATTTTATTAAAATCCGTCTAGCGGTTTAGGAGATGAAAATTACGACGGATGGACGGACTAGACGTGCCCATAAGGCGTTCCGCTATTACCGCTTCGCTGGCAAAGAACCCCTACAAGTGAAACAATATCTCCAAATTTATTCCACAGAAAAATCTCTGAGGGTTTCGAATGCTAGCTTATACTGAGACAAATCCGAGAATTCTTCAGTTGAATTTATTCGGTCTTCAGATGCAGCGTGTCAGTTTTGAATGAATAGACGAGGGAGGATATTATCGGAGTCGATTGGGAAAATCGGGCCCAAAAATTTGGGAGAGAGGGACATTTGCCGAGGTGATCCAATCATCGGGAGAGCGATTGTTTGATATCGATGTAGGAAAAGTTGTGGAGTAGCGTTAACAGGAAGACGGTGGATGCGCGGACCATTCACACACCCTCACTTCCTCTTTTGTTCCTCTTCCTAACCATGCGCTCCGATTCTATCTTGTTTTCTTTGCCCGCGGAAAGTTCTTGTGCCGGCATCGTCGTCGACTCTTTGCTTAATTGAACTCGCCTTTTGAGAACACCTTGAGACTCCTTTTGCTTCGTAAGACTACGAAAAAAACTAAAACGGACGCGTCGTACTCCTTTGAGCTATTTTCATCTCGAAGTGCTCTGTTTAACTTCTATAAATAACGTCTGTGAGTAATCCTCTGAAGGTTTTATTTTCATGAATCGGGTACGGTATTTTCTGAAGCAATAGCTCCTCTAGTCTATGAAAGGGAGGAGAATGGTTTTGTGTGCTTCGCGTCTCTCAACGAATTTTTGTCTTATTCGTTCATTCACTAGCTCGAAAGAAATTGGATTTACTCCATGGGAAAAGGGTATCTAAAGGAAATTATTTTCTTTTGATAGAAAATTAACTTTAGAATGGTCCATTATCATTAAAATGCAGTGTAGTTCAGAAATTCTTAATTTGAACGTAACTAATAAATTAGCAATTTTTCATAAAAAATTGTTGCGATTATTTTTGCGAAACAAAACTCCACCCCGATGAGTCAGCAATAAAAACTGTAGAAGATACGTTCTCGTGAAATCGCAATGTGAAAATCGACGAAATTTTTATCTCGCGACATTTTTTTCGTGAAGGATTTATTCGCTTCGCAGCATCTAACGCCGATTTCAAGTTACGTTACTTTGATCGCTGATGCAGAGATTCTCTGGCGAAAATAATAAAATCCACTCGACAAAGTAGATGAATAACTTCATTTGGATTTGTTCGGTTACTTGATTCTCGGAGTTTAGAATCTTACCCTAACTCCATGACGACGCGGCGAAGGAAATCTTCGCAAATTAAGGCTCGCGATTTATCGCCGTTGATATAAGACCGTGAGTTCGTTTTATTTCTGCTTTTAGGTAAAATCGTAAAATGAGATATTATTGCAGTGTGGCGCCTCTGCAGAAATGTCTTCCATATTCCTATTTTTTGTGAAAGTTTGAAGGTGATTTGAATCGTTAATATATCTCTTTTGGAGAGTTGGGTTTGGATCGGTCCAGATAAAACGAATGAAGAAATCGTGACTTGTGAGTTGAAAAATACACAATAAAAGGGATAATAATAGGAGTGAGAAATTTGGAAACAACATTGCCTACGTTTGACTATCATAATGCGGTAAGAGAACAAAATATTATGCATGCATATTATACTTAATAAATACATGTATTTATTTATAAATATATTGTTATACTTAAATTCGTTTGACTGATTTAAAAACGAGTGACATATGGGCATGGAGATATAAAAAAGAATAATAGACAAATAGGCTATAAATTATGCATTGCATTCATAAAATAGATTGCAACGACATTCCATTATAACCTGTCTGAGACTATTTATCACAATCATGGTTAAAAACACGATTTAGAAAAAAAATCTGAATGTACATTTACAGCGTACATAGGGGGAAATTAGTCCCAGGATTTTAATGACGTAGCTCAAAGCAATTAATTTCCTTGTTTTGATTAACCCCCTCAGCCCCACTCACTGCTTTCTCTATTTAACTTAAACTGGGATTTAATTACTTTTCTTCGTTTTAGGTTTAACCAACATATGTTTAACTTTACGGTGAGAATAATATATTCAGAATAAAATTTCACGTCAGTCAATGCTTGTTAAAAAAATAAAAGTAATTTGATGAATCAGAAATACAAAAAACTCTACAGATAGCTATGACTATAAATAAATTTATATATATATATATATATATATATATATATATATATATATATATTACTCTCTCCATCGCTGAAGAAAGGCATATGCCCGAAAAGCTTTCGTTTTTATGTGTTTTTTACGTGTCTCTTCGATGCCCCCAGGAGTTTGCCAACTTGGTCCTCAACTTGGTAAGTGTCCACTGAGCTTCCTTCAACACCTTGTTGTCACCCTCGTCACTACCTTTCCTTTTCCTCAAGTTAATATATATATACACATAGGTATATGATTTAGTAATAATTATAACAAACAAGCATTTCAAACTAACGTGATATGGTATCAACTGATCAAAATTTAGAAGAAGGCGCTTTTTAGGTACTGGGATGCTAGACATTTGAAGCGAAAAATAATGCAATAAAAGATGTGACAACGAGATTGAAGATCGAGCGCGAGAGGAGAGTCACACATACTGACCTCCTCTATGGTGGCGGAGTATTCGAAAAATGTATGATAGAACCGACGGAGATAGAGATGAAAGGAGTCACGGGGAGGTGGAGAAAGAGACAGTGAAGGATGGAAAGTAGGCTGAGATAAAGGAGTGGGTTGTGGGAGGGGAGGTTAGAGTTATGAGATAGGTTGTCTGGTTGTCATGGAAATCGAGAGAAACGAGGATGGGAGGGGTAAGGCCTCTCGTGGTGGTTGTCGATGAGTGAGGAGAGGTGTGTGCGGGTCGCAGGGTGACGGTCGGTCGGCGGTGGGCTGTTTGAGAACATGCCCGGAGGACCGATGACAAGACAGATGACGAGGGATGAGTTGGAGGGAAAAATGCGGAAGATGGCTCGAGAGATAAGGATTTTTTTCCACGAGTAAGGAAGAGGAAATGATTCGGCGAGATGCGACTTGGTTACAGATTCTAGTACGAGATGTCGAGGAGTTCAGGCGGTTTGACTTTGTCTAAAAGTTCAAACTGCAGTAAAGAATAATGCAGTGCGTTGATGTGTGTTGTGTTACTGGTGAACTTTTGGTGCAAGTTTCAATTAGATGAATATCTAGGAATCGAATGATGAAAAAGTTTTTTTTTCCTGTTTTTGCCAGTATTAATAGCGATGAAACTTATGGGAAAATCCAAAAATAATTTATAAATGCTTATAGCGATTTAAAAAGAAAGATTATTTGGCATAATACTGCAAATCAAACAATTTTATCCTTCGAGTGGAAAACGGACGCTTAGGGTCTGCATATTTGTTTGCTGTTCCTTTCACTTGATTAATGTTTTGGTAAGCTATCTTTTATTGTATTTAGGAATTATTTTTTTCTAGGTTTATTTTTACTCATGAATTGACTAATCTCCATGACGACTGCTGGAAACTTATTAGAGGTATTCGATGCTATATTGTTTTTTCCCTGAAGCCGTAGCATTTATTTATATTTAAAACCTATACGTCCTTGGCAGCAAACAAATAAAATAAAATGGCGAGAGACCCAAGAATCGATAGATAAAAACTGCGGTATGGTAAAAAAATGTTCCAAAGAAAAGCATACAAATAGACGTCGCACTGAACTACGGCTAGTCATTTAAATATAAATTATGTTTGGCACGCGAAATGGAAATCGTAATGTTCCTTTTTTGATGTACTGTCGGCTCAGCGCATTGGGCACAAATGGAGTGCATGACGGAAGAGGATCCGGAAACGGATAAGCGAAAAGGATATATTAAAGAGCTCGAGAGGGAGACGGGGTGAGAGAGCCGTGGAGAAAGGGAAAGCGGAACGGAGGAAAAGTAGAAGAGGCAAAACGACGAGAGAAAAGAAGGCAAGAAAAGAGAGAACGAGGGAGACAGGGTGAAAGAAAATGGAGTAAAGGAGGGGAAACGGGGCACACGAGTGTTAGTCAAGTGAGAAATACGGTGCAGAGGAAGGCAAGTGCAAGGTCAGTCACGGAGCTCTGAGAAAGACCCCAGTAAAACAAAAGGATAAGGGGATGATAAAGGAAGAATCTCTTGTCTTGAACTTACGAAATGTAGCAGTTGTATGCTTCAAATACGACGAATGTGTACGTCTTTCCAGCGCTTGATTGTCAATAAGAGAAAAATTTAATTCGAACTAATACATTTCTTTTGAACCTGTTAATTATTCAAGCATGTTTAAGCAAGGCAGCGTAATTTTCTTAAATGACGAATTAAATTGAAGTCTCTTTTGCATTATCGCTTAATCGTCAATTACTTTTATCCGTCAAACAGTTTAACCTTTCGATGAAATCGCGGTAAATGCTAATAACTTGACTTTCATGTTTACATCAAATTTAACCAGCACCTGAGAGAGAGGCGGTTGAAAAAAAATCGTTCAGCGGAAATAGGAATATGGCATTGAAGAAGAATACGGATGAAGCGAGATGGAACGGAATCGTAAGAAGGGGAGAGAAAATGGGAAGGTAGTGGTTACGTAGAGAGTGAAAATTTTATAAAGCGGGGAAAGGAGCTGCGCTGAGGAGACAGCACACGGAGGAGAGAAAGTGAGACTGAATTTACAGGGAGAGGAGGAAGAGTTTTGCGGAGGAGGTTGTGAGTTGAGTCACGCCCAAGAGGCCTCATGTTGCAGCGACTCTTTTTGCTATCTCATAGGACCTCCTCCACTTCCCTCCTTTCTCTCTTTCTCCATCTTCCCCTCCCCCATTCTCTTTACATTACGCACGTTGGACTTTCGGTATCACTCCCTTCTCTCCTTCTTGCACCCTTTTCTCCTTCTTGCACCCTTTTCTCTTTCACCATTTCATCCTAGCTCCTTCATTCGCCCTCTAACTCTCCATGTGTACTTTCAACTTTCTTTCCCTCCTCTCCCTCTATCTATCCTCTTGTCTTTTGCTCTATCTCTGCCTTTATATCCCTTCGATCTCTTTCTTTTGCTTCTATCTTCTTTTTATCTCACTCCACGCGAACTTGTTTGTTTTCACTTTATTTCTCCTCCTACCCTTTTCTCTTGTTGGTTTCATCACGTCCCTCCCTTCTCATCTCTCACTTCCTTCTTCGCATTACCTCTTTTCTTCCTTTCCATTTTTGCCTCCCACTCCCTTCCTCCATTTTTTAATCTCACTTCATTCCCTTTCACCTTATCCCTCCCTCCCATTCTACCATATTCCTTTCAATGTTTACCTCATTCCACTATTTCGCTCCCCTCTCCCACTTTCGTTGCTCTCCTCCTCTTATTTCATTCTCTGTTCTCATTCTCTCACACTCCCTCCACGCACTCCCTTTTTCTTTTCCACCATGCGTCTCTGAAAGGAATGGAAAAAGTTTTCCACGCGAGAATCACGCAACGTCGGCTAAGAATTGGATTTGAGATTTGGGATCATGCATTGCGTACATCTTCTTCTGGGCGGATAAGTTTTCCAAAACTTGGCGACTCCTAATTTTGTATACTGTATTTGTGTACTATATTTTAAGGCATCTCCTGCCTCCCATCGATTTTTCAAAATAATGTCTTCTACTGTGTTATATATAAAAAGGTCACACAAATAGTAAAAATGTTTAACTTTCTATCAGTAACCATTTGCTCAGAAGGAAGGATTACGGTGGTTGAGTTGCTAGAGCGCTCGTCATCCACGCTGCGGTCCCGGTTTCATATCGGGTAGGATTTTTCGTACTGACAGATTTTATCCTGAAAAAATATACGAATAGTTCTTGATCTAGTGTTACTTTAAATGAGAACAGAAATTTTTGAACGGTATAGCAATTTAAATAGTTTGTTTTCGATAGATTCCCCGTAAATTGTTTAAAGAACATCGATGCAAAGTTTAAACTACGTCGAAGTTATGTCAGTATGCTTCGCAAATCGATTTCTTCTCCAGTCACCATTTGCCATTGGAAAATAATCACTCGCGAATTTATTTCCATTTCCATTACATTTAAAACTCGTGCCGTTTCTTTTGGTGACAGATCTGCATATGAGAGAAAATAGTTGCAGTTTTTAGTTTTATGACTTTATTATTTTGCTAACGTTGGTTCTTTTTCACTTCACCCTCTATCCTCTCCACTTCTCGACCAACATTCTCTGTCCTCACTTTCTGGCTGCTGTTGATTATCCCGTCCTGCGCCCATTCTAAATACGCAGACGTGCCTCGGCGTTGTGCTGCAGAAAAGGGGGAAACTAAAAAATAAAAGAATACAAATGAAAGGCGGCAGCCGCTGTTTGGGTAACATCTTTCGGAGAAACGTGTCTGTGTTTTGGAAATGCAGAGCTTCCTCGACATTGGACACGGATGGAGGGCTGGTTTAATATGGCAATATGGGGAGGAGGGCAAAGTTTGTTCCCTCAGAAAATATTAACGAAAATGGAAACTTTTCGCGCCTATGCAAGGGAAAATTATTTTCTCTGTAAATATTTTTCTTCTACAATTTTATTCTGCATTTTTTAAATATTTTAGTAACTCTACTTTAAAAAAAAATAATTTTCATTCAATTTTTCAGTTGGTTGTGTGGTGGTCATTTTTTAAGCCGCATGTTTATGTTTTTATTCGGATATCAGGTGATATTTGTGAACTAGAGATGCATTCCGTTGGATGCAAATATTGCTCACTCAAAATGAATATTTTTGCCATCATGAGCAATAGCGTCATTTATGCTCGACGAGAATTGTCTGTTAGAAAGACGCAATCTATGTGATCGTAGCCTTTACAAGGTTAAACATGTCATTAGGAAAAATTGCATGTAATGTTTGTGATCGATGTTTTTGACAACAGTTCACTTTTTCTTCATGACTTAACAAAATCGTGTAGTAGTCTCTCAGTCGGCGCTAGCATGAAATTACACGATGATATTTCTAACGACCGCAAATTGAGTAAAAGTAATAGCGTGGAAAAATAGTGCGGGAAAAAATTATTTTTCTCGAAAAAGAACTTGAGTAGCATCCCGGTTTTCCAAGAACTTGAAAATTTCGAATTATCTAGGCTCGACTGGATGGTTAACACGTCATCGCGCGCTCAGCGTCATATCTCCTCTCATTTGCATTTCCATACTAGACCTTAGGTAGTTGATTTGCTTAGGAAAGTTGTTGAGGTGTGATAATGGAGGGATAAATAGGGATAGAGAAAAATAGAGAGCAAAAGATAAGTATAGCTATAATGAGTAACAGAGCGATAAAAATTAAATGGGGATATCGAAAGAGAGGAGTATAGAGTTTGAGGAGTGAGAGAGAATGATAAGGAGAGAACGTTAGAGAATGATAGGCATAGAGAGATATAGGGATGAAGCGAGAGTGGGTTTGAGGGGGAAAAGAATAGAGAGTGATATAGAAGCGTAAAAATGGGGGAAATGGGGAGAGTGGCAAAGGGAAATAGGCGTGAAAAGCGAGACAGAGAAAGAAGTGGAAAAGAGAAGTGAGAGGGAGAGAAAGACCAGTCGGAGGGTTGTAGAGTGCGTGAGAGAGGAATGGAGGGAGGAAGAAAAAGAAAAGGAAAAATAGCTAGGGAATGGGATGGAGAGAAGGAAAGAGAGAGAGAGAGCTAGAATGCGAGCATGCTCTTTTGTTTTGCGACGGTCATTTGTGACGGGAGTATGTGGGGTTAGGAGGAGGGAGAAGCGGAGAACGTGTCGTGAGTGGCATACGTGTTTTTTCCACGCGGGCGGCGGAATCGCGTGTTTGCAAATGTTGCTTATTTTGTTTTTCTTTTTATTTTGTTCCTTCTCTTAAAAAAGAAACTCGGGACTCATCCGGCCCTAAAGATTAATGAAAGCGGCGATCCGGCGATAAAAGTTCGCTGATTTTGACTTCACGACACGGACCGTTCTCAAGTTCCCGAGGGCCTTTAGATCCGGACGTTCCTTTTGTCGCGCAGCTTGATGTTGAAATGTAGAACACGGCGGCGGCGAACACAGCTGACCGACGGATCGCGAAAAAAATACGCCGCCTGCGAAACTGCGCGTCGCAATTTAGTGTTGACCATCTTTTAGGGATGGAGAAAAAACAAGTAGCGCGATTAATCCCTTTTCACTTAGCTCTGTCTTTTGTCTTTCTTCGTCTTAATTGCACGGAATATGTCCGAACGTAGAATATATATCCGAACCTTTTACGCCGCGGACCAGGACCTTATCAACGTCGTGCAATATAGGTTAATGCGGTGTATAACTGACGGGGTCGGTGTTTGAGCGCAGGAGAGGCCCGGAACAGATTGTATCAGAAGCGAAGCAAGAGTAACAACCTTGTTACGGTGTTTGCGTCCGAAGAGGTCCGCTCCGCCTATTTCACAAACAATCTAACGCAGAAACTATACGTGTAATTTTCATTTGTTTAAGAAAATGTAATCTCAACTCTTTTTTATATTGGAACTTGGATAATTCGAAGATTTCTACGTTCGATTTTCCCATAAACTCGTGCTCAAGCCTTAGATCATGTGCGTTTTACGATTTAACTTCGAAACGTGTGGAAAATTAAAGCCTTGGCCATATCTTGAAGCGGGAAACCTTTTCCTTTGTTTTTAAAAGTACAATTTTTATTTAATTGTCCATTTCATCTTTACTCGCGAAATTAATGATTCAGCGATATACTTTATATGTACAATATTTTTTGCTCTCTCAAACATTTACTTGTGCCCGTAATTTAGAATTCTTTCTCCTCTCAATGACCATCTACGCTGGGACGTAGTTGGGAACAGAATTGACAATAAAAAATAAAGCATTTAAAAAATGAAACGAGTCGTGACCTTTTCAATTCTCGCTTTGAAGCAGTACTCCACTCTGTCGCTTAAAATGCAGAAAATCAGCAATTAGTATGGAAGAAAAACACAGAAACTTCCTCTCTCTCGTGCACTCTTCAAACCGAGTTGTCTTTAAGGTCGTCCGAGTCCTGTACGCTAGATGGGGCTCACGCTCGCTGAGCATCAACTAGACCCATTTCGTGCAGACGCTTCTATTTGCGTTGCTGTTTCATATTTATCCTCAAGAAAGCGTGTATGCGTGTGTTTACATGTGGTCTCGTACTCTTTTTTGCGGTCGCCTGTGTGACCTGGGTTCAGTCCTCTCGAGACACCTGCAGCTGCTTCAGCGTCTTAGTCACCCTCCCTCCCACTCATCCTCTCTCTTTCTCTCTTTCAGTTGCCATTCTTTCTTTCCTTCTCTCCTCACTCTCTACCTCCCTTGGTGAGATAAGCTCACACACGCACATACAGTACTCGTGTACGCTAAGGCCATGTAGTGTGAGACGCACTCCCCCATTATTCGCCTGAGGCGGTCATGGAGCCCTTTTTTAGAGGCGAATAACATCACGACACTTATCAGGTTATTTTCAAAGATGCGTGTCGCCGCTGTTCATAGTGCATGTTGGCCTTCGGATTGTGTCTGTCCTGAGAGACTTTGCTTTCTTCTGTTTTCGATGTCTGAAAATATTCTTTTGAGAGACATATTTCAAAACGAGTTTAATCTTGCAATATTATGCCTAAAGGAATATTTTATTTAAAATTCTATATCGCAAATGCATCATTTGCGCGATTCCTCCTAACATCGTATGGTATGCGACAAATTTCTTCGTTGGTATATAAAAACTAAGTTTCTACCGTGTAATGAGCTCGATATATTGTTTATTAAATACTGGGAGCTGAAATATATTTTCTAGAATAAATTTCTGTATAATGACTCAGTTTTAGTGTTTTTCTGTGTGCGGATGTACTTAACTTTGCGTTTGGTGGCAGCCGTATATATGTATTCAAAGTTGTATAAAGGTTTTAATATAGTAATTAAACAAATAGAAACGATATACATTCAATGCTAGAGTTACATAAAGGAATAACAATCCTGTCCTATTAAAAAATCAACTATGTCATCTTACTATTTGAATCTAAGAGGAAATGTAGATGACTCCTGTACCCTTAAAATACCTGATCAAACCTGATGCTCGAGGAGGCGGTGGCGGAGTGGTTAGAGCGTTGGTATTCTACGCAGAGATCCCAGGTTCGAATCCGGTAGAGGTAAGAATTTTCAACCTAGGATCGCCCCGTCCCCTACTTGTGTGATTTGAGATAACCGGGCAAGTCAGCGCTTCGTCCTTCGGAAGGGCCGTTAAGAGTATAGAGTAGGCCAATGCCGGCACCGGGTTACCCTCCTTCATTGTGAGCGCGTCTGGTGTGTAAGGAGTTATGGCTATAATAAACCAAGAGATTTATTAGCCAGAAATACACAAATACCTGATGCTCATTTCACCTTCAAAGGTACACTCTTTAATGTTATTTCATTTGTCATTTATTTAAAAAGTTAGGATCGCGAATCGCTCATTTTCCATTGTAGCCTTGTACATAACTGTTTTGATCACCCATTTTATCATTCAATAGGTACCTGCATACGTACTTAGTAGTATACCTGAGTCAAAGACAGTTGTTCAATATGCCATGTGAAATTAAACGATATCATTGTTCATAAAGTTTGATCGCAATCACTGCCAGAATGTAACTCTTAGAAACGGACAAAAATTAACCAAATCCAATCGATTATTCATTCGATCCCTCCCTTTTCGCCGTATATTTTCTTAAATAGTCCTCAAAGGCGTGGCTGCTCCTCCCTTCTTCCCCCATCGCATACATGTTTAATACTGTCTTGCCATCGAAGAAGGCGGAAACGGCAAGAACGCGCCACCCGTCCGTTCGGAGCTCTTGAGCAGTGGGCTCAAGCATTCCATGGTCCGATCCCTGCGCCCCGGATCAAATCAGCGCCGAATATATTATTCAAGGGCCCGTCCTTCACAGGGATCTGAGGTCAGGCCTTCCTCTTATTCCACCCTCCTTTTTAGACTCCTCCCTCTTCCTGTCCCTTTACCCTCCCAATCCCAATCATTTCCTTCCAGTATACTCTCCATCTCACGGGCTTTACCGTTAGTCGTTCCAAATCTGAAGAGGCCACATGCTCCCAAAAGCTAATCCAGACAACGTATGTAACTATTTCCCCAGGGTTACATGGCACCGTCTGTTATCAGCTCGCATATACGAACCTCCTAACGGTTGTTTTCTGCCGTTATTTTAGAAATGTATCTCATTTCGTCGGTGAGATATATGAAATTCTTTCACGACTTATACTTTAGTATCTCAACTCCTTTACTATCACCTGGTTAACCGTAGAGTAAAATGTTGCGTATACTACGAAATGCAATTGCATTGGAATTCCTTTACCGCTATATGAATGTTGGCATAGCAAAAATGAAATATATATTTCGCTTATCGGTTTTAAATGGAAATTTGGTGATAAATGGTATAAAAATAAGAAGTTGAGGTAAAAATCATCATTGCGATGCCACGCGTTTTGGCGAAATAATTTGAATATTCAAGTAGTTCTTAAAGTAAGCATTTAACGAAACACTTAAGTCTCATGATATTTTTATTATTGAGTAAGAAATTGATTTTGTACTTCAACTATTATTTCTTAAATATAAGACTATATTTTATAGTTTATATTACATCATTTTAATATTTCTTTCTTTTTGGGAATAAAGAATCGGATATGAACTGGATATCCATTAAAACAAGGATTTATGAAAGGTGTTAGTTAAAGAAACAAACTTTATAAACGCAATAAGTTTATAAAGAAATGAAAAAGTTCTTGTATCAGCAATGATTTAACAGCATCTAAAATACTGATTATGTTCTAGATTTAACGCGACCAACTTAAGATATATGGCTGTTTTTAAATTAACTAAATGTATCTTAGAAAAAATTAGTAAAAACTCGCATAACGTCTAAGATCATCTTAATAAAATTAAAGATATGAATTCACGCGTTTTATTCTTGCATACATAATTAAAACTGATAATACTATTTAATGGCCATCTAAAAGTTATTGAGAATACCGAAGGAAGGTTTAAAATTGTAGACTTTCAAATTTATAAAAATTATAATCTTATCCTTACTTATGCTAGTATTTTAGAGAAAATGTTCTCTGCGAGTTGTCTGTACGAATTTGTGGCCGACCTTTTGAAATTTATAATCGTAAAAACACTGATAATAGCATTCATATGGCCACTTTCGGAAGAAATTACTTCCTACAATTATCGCAATGGCGTTTTCATGGTAGCTATATCATTAGTATTGGTTCAGGCCTAAAATATTTAATCACTTTTTCGCCAATGCCGCCATCCTTTCTTTTGTACCAAAAGTGTGAATAAAAACATCTTGTTATGGTTAAAAGAACGATCGAACCAATTTTTTCATCAGCAGAATGTGCCTTTGCCTCTTTTAAATACTTAAAATCAGAATCGTATCTTCTTTATTATGGTCGAAAAAAAAATATTCGAAGAGCTTGTAAATTTTCGTCTCGGCACGTAGTTTTCGCGCGATGGTCCAAAGAAAACCTCTCCTTTACCAAGGCGTAGGATGCGGTTTCTCATTTAGGAGAATTCAAACACATCTGCCGGCGATGGCGCCCCGAAAAACATTCACCATCCACTTCATCCTTTCATTTTTACCTTTGGCCGTCGTACTCTCTCTCCCCTCCCCCTTCTCTTCGCGCCCCTCTTCTCTCCATGCCGATGGAAATAAAACCCTTTAACATATTCCGCTTTCGGGATTTCGCACTCCTACATTTCAGTCAAAAACGGTGGATTCCATTCCGTCGATGGCGATGTGTTTCCCCTCGTTTCCATCTCTCTCTCTCACCATTCCTTTTTCCCTCTCCCTCGCTCCCGTAAGCATCGACCGAACGGCGAGGGGAAAAAAGGGAGGTTGTGT
Organism: Tanypteryx hageni; assembly: GCA_028673005.1. Taxonomy (NCBI): domain Eukaryota; kingdom Metazoa; phylum Arthropoda; class Insecta; order Odonata; family Petaluridae; genus Tanypteryx; species Tanypteryx hageni. The sequence continues at coordinate 90,213,170 of CM054116.1, read as the reverse complement.
GGGAACGATGTAGTGCTGCAGGAAGCGGGAGTCGGAGGGATAACATAGAATGGACCTAAAGACTAACCGGGTGGTTCTCACGTTTTCATTCGCCCATCTCCCGTCCGCTACCCCCTCGCCGTACACGTTAACAATCCGAGAGGCGGCTATTGCAACACCGCGTTTCAAAGCTCCACCCTCCCCACTTGCCGGTAGGATAGTAGAGGGACGTCCTGGTCGCGGCAGTATGCCATCTACGTCCTGGAAGTGGTGCGAATAAATTGCTACGTAATACGTGGGCGAATCGTCTTTCCAAAATATGACCGATCAGATGCCTAATTTATCTTCACTGCTTCTTAATTAAACAAAAAGTCCAAACCAGGACTAATGTAGGCTGGTTTTCCAAAGTTGACGTTCTGAATTGTTTACTTTTATTGACAGGAAATGTTTCAGTATGTGATAGTCATTCCAAAGAATTCTCATAACATAAATACCATTTGCAATTCATAGTTTATCAATGATAGAGAAAATTGGAAAAAATTAATAGTGTGTTATCAGGTTTAAAAGATTAAAAGCAATGTCAAAATCTTTCTGACATAATATTTTGCATGTATTTTTTAAATAAACGAATTTAATAAATTTTAGTGTTTATACGCTAATATATATGGATCAACTCTCCATTGCTGAAAGGTAGTCGAGCGGAAAAGAAAATAACTCATTTTTCACTCGTTTATGCTCAAGCCGAGTTCGGTAATAATCGTCTCCATCGCAACAATCCGATAAAATGCGATTTAAAAACCCAAACACGCTGTTTTCGTGTAAAATACGTTCAATTATAAAAATTCTGTGATTACAATTACAATCTACATTATTTTTCCCTTGGATATCACAATTTTAAAGTATTAAAGAAAACATCTCTGCACGATAGATTTGTGACTTCCTATGTAAAACAAATAGGGAAAAAACTTTCATGGAATCCTGGGCTTTAATCTTCGCTAAATAAAATATACCCCGGAGGTGGGCCTTAGCAGCACGAGCCTCATACCAAGTTTAATGAAAATCGGTCCATTGATGCAAAAGTTGTTAGTAGGGGACATACATACATATACATAGACAGGTCCATTCCATAAGGCCATGTTTCCTTTGGAAACCAGCCTAAAAATCGTCACATCAACGCTTTGCGAACGAACTATCAGTTTTTAAATTTTAATTTGGTGAATGTTTGTAGCTAAGAATTAACTCGGTTCTTTACAATTTTCCCTATACCCTCTTCTCCGCACAGTTTGCTAAGAAATGCATAGTTTTGTTATTTAAATAAATCTCGGACGATGTCGTCATTTATTTCTAGAACAAATCAAGTATCCTATCGATTTTTCTGTGGAAAATTCGTTAAGAATAGCAACACGGTTCCAGAAAAACGCTCGAAGGATGGATTTGAACGAATCAAATAAAATTAATCCCACCGTTTTGCTAGAGAAAATCTCATTCCAACCAAAATGTTGAAATATCTGTTTTGATAGGTGAACTTTTTAACTGTTCATTTTATTTTTAAAATATTAACGGATCCTCGCTCCTGCTTTTCCACAGCGAATAATTTAATTTTGTTGACTCTTTTGATTTAACAAACATAGCGTTTTCATCGTAACATAAACCTGGCGGGAAAACATTCTTAAAATATTATGCGGTTAGAGAGTAGAAATACGACTCCCTTAGCGTTCGCGATCCATTGTTCCGAGGTTGCGTTTTCGTTTTTACTTTCCAGGGCCTGAGCGTACGCAACAACAGAACTTCGCTTCGCTGGCAGACGGCAGCGGCGCGCAATAAACTTCTTTTCGTTTTCATTCCCTCGCCCTCCCTCCCTCCATCATGACTCTCATTCCTCCCGAAGGGCGTTAAAGCCTACCCTTAACACCTCTCTCTCTCTCTCGCACCTCGAAAGATTTTCTCCTCTCCAATCTCCTTTTTCTTTCGTTTCCCGCTCCTCTCTTCTTCACTAACTGTTGCCCGCACCTCTCCTCGAGGAGAAAAAATCTCCGATGTGTGATTACAATCTTTCACTTTACTTCGCTACGTCTTTTACTTTTATAATTTCTTCTTACAACTCCAGCTCACTCTCATTTTCTCTCCTTCGCTCCGCTCGTATTTTCCCCGATCGCAACGGTAAAAAACTCATATTTCGTGACTTTAGACGTTTATTAATAATAAAAGTCAGGTTGGAGATAACTGCGCTGCAAATGTTTGAAGTTTCTCTCCGTATATCCCTTTCACTCGCCGTTCTCTTACATCTCAGAACGTGCGTCTTTGAGATGTCAACATAAAATGCATGGAATCTTTGATGTTTGTTCGTGTATGCTGGTTTTTCGACGTGTCGAGGGCGTGTTTTGACGTTCTAGCCACTCACCTCTCAGAAATATCCATTATCTTAGCTCCTGACATTTTGGCCTGTTTTCCTTAATTTTGTGGAATTTATTCATGGCGTCGTAAAGTCAGGTTTTAAAATATTTCACTTTTCCTAGCCCATGATTTTGGTCTTAGGGAAGATTTAACTGCGAATTTTCTCAGAGTGAAAATGCATTAATTTAAGTTAATTTTTCTCTAGGTTTCCATGGTTGAATTTTTAGAGTAATTTATATTTTCTTTGCTTTTGTTATGCGAAAACTTGGAATTTTCTTATTCGAGTCTTTATACATATTTACAATCGTCTCTAGCCTACTTCAATATGTATTTGTATACCCATCATTTTTTTCCGGATACGTTCCTTATCTGTTCGATGTTTTTCAACATTTTCTTTACGAGATCATCATCTTATTCATACTCCGGAGAACACGCATCTTCCGCGTAATTCTGCACTTCTATCTTCCCTGCCTTTTCCACGCTATTACGTCTCCATCCTCCCGTTTTCGTACCCTTCTGAATACTCCTATATTTATTCCCTCCCTCTCTCTCTCTCCTCGTCTGATCTTGAATTTTAGCCCTCGCATATCTTTCTCTCTCCTCTCCCTATCTCATTCCCTCTGTTCCTCGACTCCATTTGCTGTGACGCACTTCTCGCCATCCAACCTCTCTCATCTGTCGAGCATTCTTCTTTCCTCGAATTGCTCCGTATTATCTAAACTACTTCCGCCGATCGAAGAGTTTGAATCGTGCGCTGGAATGACTCACAATTGACTCCGGCGAAAACCTCTTAGGTCGCATTTCTCGTTCCGACCATGAGAGTGAGTGAGGGGGAGAGAGAGAGAGAGAGAGGGGGTGGGCGTGTGGACTTGCCGATATCGGATTTCGAACTTAAAAGACGGCGTTCGAGTCACATTGAAACTATTAGAATTGTGGGTATTTTTAGATGTGGAATTCTGAAGTATTCTATCTCAAATTTACCAAATTTTATTGGAAACATAGTTCAAGACGCATAATATTCCAAATATGCATTTTTCATGTCTACATTCCATTTGCATAGCCTGAAGATGAACTTTAATAGATTAAAGTTCCGAAGTATATATTTTCATCGCTTTCCGTAAAGTTTTGTATTTAACATTCATTACTGACCTTCGAAGAGGGATTGTCAGCGTCTTTGGCCCCCAGTCCTAGGATCGCAGGTTATAATTAAGCCGAGAGATTGGGTGAATGTGCTCATCTTTATTATCGTTGATATTTCCATCATGTAAGGTCGTTAAGTGTTATTTACAAGCTATTTAAAAATAAGTAAATGTAATAAACAAAAATTTAAACTAAAAGTTGAAGTAACTAGAAAAAAACCTAATTTCTGTTATTGTTTCATAAACTCAGTTTTTCAGACCGAGAATGTCACTTTGGCTATTTACTCGTCCTCGTAATTTTCCGGAGTGAAAATTATTAGTTGCTTGAGAGAATATCGCAAGGGCTTAACCCAGAGCGTAAGTGGGACGGCGTACAAAAACCCTCGGCACTCGTCATTCCTTTCTCTTCTAGCAGCTTCAACCCCCTAGAGGTGCTCGGGTACTGTGGAAGGCTTCACCATCCCCCAAAAGACTAACCTCCCTGTTCTCTCGGCCATCCACTTCCTTCCTTCCTACCATCTCCTCTCATTCTACTCGTTCTTATCCCCACCCACTCGCTCTCCCATTCGGAACCTTCCACCGTGCCATTCTTATGCTCATCCCCCGTTGGGAACCATTTCCCGTTTCTCTCTCTCTGTCTCTCTCTCTCTCTTCTTCTTCCCTCTCGGGATCGACTCGCGGCTCAGGGAAAAAAGTTCTTTTCTTCTCCTAGCTCCTTTTCTTACGACGGAGTGATGCGTTGCGGTCGACGGAGGAGAAGGGGAGAAAGGGAGAGGAGGAGAAGGCTCCATCCGCTCTCCTCCATTCTCACTCGTCCATCCTATGCTCCCTCTGTTTTCCCATCTCGTTTTTTCGCCACGCCGCAATCCCGGTTTTCTTTAAAGCCGGTCGTCGCAAACACAGATCAAAATATCTGTTTTCCACGTTCGTGTGACTGGAGAAAAAGTAGTACGAAAACACATCGAAGAAAACGACCGCTTAAATTGCCTAGCGAGATTTTATTCTTTTGAAAAAGGTTTTCGAATAATATAAATGTAAAATGGGCAGGATATGTGATTCTGAAATTTGAAATTACGACGTGTAAAAGAAAGCGTAACGACAAATAAAATTCAGAATTGTTTCATAGTATCTTGCCGCTTTAACGTGCGCTCACAAATATCCAGGAGTCCGTAATTTTGATTGATGTGATTGAGTTTTTCTTACATGGTTTTCTTTTCAGACGATATCCCCCTTATAGTATCACAGCTTTCCAGGGGCAGACTGTGAGAGGTAACCAAGGGATGGGTAATTTGTGAGGAAAACCGGCCCAACCTTCCTCCCATCACACTAATAGCGGAGAATGGGGCAAGACTTATTTAAAATCAAGTAATATAATGGAGAGAAAATTTTATGGAAATTTTTTTCTCGTAATGATGTACAAGTTTCAGCAGATCGGCCCTTGGCCTTATTGGCCCGGTGATAGCAACGGAAAGTTATATGGCCAGTCCGCTCCTGCGGCTTTCGACCTTAAAGTAACAGAGGCTTCACTTTTCCGATTTATCTTAGTCCAATGGTGAGGTGGAAACCTGAATTCTAGACGATGTTCGTCTTAAAAATATCCGGTACCTTTCCTTTCGTATCGCGAAATATAAACATATACTATATAATATACTATATAATAAAACATGTTTATAACATTGTATATATATGTATATATCAGCGTCTCCAATAAGTTTCTTTAATCAGCGCGCTTCGGGAGTGAGGGACGTGCGCTCCTGCTCTTAGAACCGCCATTGCCGCCAAGATAGAGAAGAGAGGAGAGAAAGAGAAATGAAGGTAGAACACGGAATCTGGAAGCAATTTAAAAATTTCAAGTATGGATTAGAAGGAAGTGGAGAAGGAGAAAGGTTCTGAAAAAAGGGATAGCATTTAATTTGTGGATAGCGGAGTGGAGAATCACTCGCGCACGTACTTTGGTCCTCTTTCTGTCACTCACTTCGCCTGCCGAGTGTCAAATGGTTGCTTCTCTCATATACACGTTTAGATGTCCAGCAGATGTCGCGAGGATGAAGAGGCAGAATAAAAATTCGAGAAAACAATAAGAGACGAAGGTATTTGAAGGAGTATTTTTCTTGATTTGAGAAACTTTCAGATGGAAGGGAATTTTTAGGTTACAGCCTTCAAGAAGTGTCGTCAAACGACAGAGTAAGAGATAAAAATTTTAATATTCCGGCGGTTAGATGAGATAGAAAAATAAGCGTGTATCCTGACGCACGTATTTGCGCTGGATGATATGATGCCCAATTTTTTACTCCCAAAATGTGTTCTTTTAGGTCGAAGTTGTTTTATGTTACCACGATCTTGAGTTTTTACGGCTAATTATTACCTTTATTTGACAAGTTTTGGGAAAATAGATCAGAATGTAGAAATTTATGAATATAATTTTTATTCTGTATAAAGTAAAAACTTCGTGCATGAGAATATTTAAGCTACGAGAAATTTTATTATTATTGCAGTCATTTCTTCGTCTTTTTACGGGAAAATATTATTTGAAACTAATTATTCCAAGTTCAATTTAACTAACAATGTACTTCGCTTTTTGTTGCAGGTAAGCTGAGATAATTCTAACGATCGTGGTGCTAAAACATTGCTATTTTATTTTCTGGTGAGTAAAATTACCTCTTACATCTTGGTACATCTATAATCTAGCTATTTATTTGTCTTATAAAACTGTTTCGCCGTAACTTTGAGGAATTGCATAACTAAAATGAAAGAAAGTAAGAATAACTTTGTAAAAAATCCCACTTTATTTATTATAAACCCGACTGTTGAAACGCATCTTCATGGTTTTTATTTGTCCTATTGTAATAAGAGCCAATCTCATTCTGTCATTATATTTAAATTTTAAGATTTTAGAAGGAAAAAAATTCTGAGCTTATCCGGGAATCGAACCCGGGACTCCCCATTTTCCGGATAGGTGCTTTGCCAACTAAGCTATCAAGCCAGCCTTTTTCTCCTGTTCCGAATTGGGGTATTTACAGCGAAGAAGGGCAAACGAAGTAGTAAAGCTCCAACACAAACGTCCTCGTAGAGGCATCGCAGAAAAACCCCCTTACTTTATCCCAAGAAAGCCAGATGACTTCAAATAACAATAATTTCACTTTATGCGAACATGCGTAATATGTAATTTCAACCATCTTGTAACTTGTTATTTGAAGTCATCTCACTTTCTTGGGATTTAGTAAGGGGGTTTTCCGCGATGCCTCTACGAGAACGTTTGTGTTGGAGCTTTACTACTTCGTTTGCCCTTCTTCGACGAAAATACCCCAATTCGAAACAGGAGAATAAGACTGGCTTGATAGCTTAGTTGGTAAAGCACCTATCCGGCAAGTGGGGAGTTCCGGGTTCGATTTCCGGTCGTATTCAGAAATATTCTCCTTCTGAAATCTTAAAATTTAGTTTCAGCTTTATGCGAACATGTATAATATGTAATTTCAGCCACCTTGTAACCTGTCATAATATTTTACAAAACAACAATTTATGTATTAAGGAGTCAAGAAGTTTAATATTTACATCTGTGAGTATTAGAAATAAGTTAGTAGCGGTCATTCCAATCTCGATCAATTTTTGCAGCGCGTTTGATTTTAGGAGTGTCTCTTCTCCTTTTAATTTTGACGAAAGCGAATTAAAAATATTTCTTTTGTATTCTAAGAAGTCAAATATTGTTTGACGGGAAATTAATTATTTTTATTTGTAATTTTGATTTTTTTCTTCTCGTGTTGTTTGGAAAATAATTTATTAGGACATTGTTACATTAATACGATTTACTCTAGAAACGGTAAAATAACTTATATTGGAAAAACTAGTAGATATAAAATGATGGATGTCATTACTGGAAATATAATAAAATATATTATCCCAGTGGGTTACAAACTGGAAATTTTGTGAAAGGTTTTGATGGGAATTGCAAAGGCGAAATATTTTTATTTTTTTATGTTCATATTTAGAAAAAATCTATTTTCGTTAATACAAGAGATATTTATATTTTTGGAATTAATGTTACATTCTATATATATTAGTTGATGAACGGAGTAAAGGAATTCGCAGCAAGGCCGCCTTAAGTGGGGGTCGCTGATGCATACAATTCGGGAAACGTTGATATACTACTTGTACTATGGTTAAGCATCTTTCAATTTTTAACCCATTTCTACCCTTCTTTTCTGACGCTCAATAGTTAGCTTTTATTTTGTAAGGTTCATTCAATGAGCTTTGGATTTTTTACTGAAGTTACTTTTTTAAATTCATGCTTAGTTAAGATCTAAATCTTGAGATTTTTAAGCCTTAATTTAATGCTTCACGAATGCCCAATATTTAGCAAGTTATTTCCCTAGTATATACTAACAATAACGAAAACTATCATATTGATCTTTTGTAATAGTTATTACTTGAGTCTTTCAAAGCTTACATTTTTGTATATGAAGAATGTCTTTAATTTTTAGTTTACCGCACAATATGGGTAAATCGTACAATTGTAAAGACAGAAAATTCCCTTAATTAAGTAAAAACAAAATAAAAGCTTTGCTGCTTATGTAGATTAATTTTCCGCTAAAGCGGATCGTTAATATCGTCCTTCAATCCCTCTCAGGATCGAAATCCTCTTATTGAGAGCTCAAGCAGCCGAAGAATCTCATTAAAGAAAATGGCTTCAATCAACTTTCACTTCAAAAGAATGCAAATTAAGCCTTTATTAAAACTCCGAGCTACATATAAACATCTTAAGTTTTATGCATTCCTTCGAGCCATATATATATATATATATATATATATATATATATATATATATATATATATATATATATATATATCTTCATCCTCAAATGATTCACCTTATATTTCTTACAGAAGAAACCCATATCCCTAATTTCTACCGCGACGCCGCGTCATATATTCCTAGCTCCATATTTTTCTATTTTTGAAAATCGGTTCACTATATCGGGCCATCCATCCATTCCGCGAGCAGAAAACAGTCGAGCAGTAAGCAAGCAGAAGCAGCAACAACACGGCTCGCTGAATTTTACGGAACTAGCCCGATAGGACGCTTTCGTCGAATAAGAAAAAATTAGAAGCATCTCGAGACATTCATCAAACACGCCACTAGCGGGGGGAATTTTTTCTCGCGCGCTCAAACAGACGCGGAAACCTGCGACGAAAAATGAACACGCCACCTAAATTCGCGCGCTACTAGTTCTCCCGTCGCGAATTTTTGCAAACAATCGTCTTTGTTTTGGCGCGATTCGATCTCAATTTATCCTGGTAAAAAGTCCACATCGGTCGCTTCCCTCCCTCCCCAGGGTGAAGCGTCGCGCCGTCTAACGGACGAGTTTCTGCGCCATCGCTCCCTCGCGGCGTGGCGGGGTGAGATACAGCTGTTAACGGCGGATGACCGACGAATGTCGTCCCGGCGAGTCGCGTATCATGCGAACGCGACGTCGTGTTATAACGCGGAGCGGCGTCCTCCCTCCGCTGCCCCGTCTTTTTCCCCTTTTCGCCGCCCCGTCTTTCTCCCCTTCTCGCCCCCCCGTCTTTCTCCCCTTCTCGCCGCTTCGCCTTTCTCCCATTCTCGTCGCTCCGTTTCGTATCACGCACAAACGGTAATTGAACGGTAAATGCGAGCGCGGCCTAATTAATTTTCTCCCTTGTCCCTTTAATATATGTGGGACACGACGTAGCTCGACGCGTCTCTTTTCCCATTGTGAAATGAATTTAGTGCCGGTGTCTCCTGCTCCTCTGTGAGCTCCGGTTTTTTTCTGGCATGTTTAACGTTACACTTCAGCGCTATCTCGATTTATTTTCTCTTATTTTCATTTGCATATTTACGTCCGAAACTTTCCTACCAATCTGAATATAAAATTAGGCACCTGTTTATGACTCCTTTCCAAAACCTCTCCGTCATATTTTTTCGGTTTGCGATGAGAACCATTGGGGACGAAAGGAAACTTAAAATGGAAATGAATTTAAAGTAGATTTTCATGCTTCATCGAATTTTCAGGGTACTAAATGCCTATATATTTTTTGATTAATATATATGTAGTGGCATGAGATAAGAGTAGAAATTAAAATTTTAGCAATAAGAACTTTCCAGCTCTAAAAATTGCCCAACTTAACAAACTGAACATCGGCACCGTATGAATTAGGCCTTTGCTTAAATTCTCTTGGTCTCACAAGATTGGCAGAAGTGAGTAACTTATTGTTTCCACCAATAGTTTCCCAGTAGAGCCATCATCTCAGTGCCAAACGATGCCTTCAGATATACAGCGTAAAGTGTAGATCGCAATAAAGGGTAAATTCGATATCCCATTCCCGACCCCCGCGAATTTTAACGCGAAACACTATCACGAAAGATCACACTTTCCTGCACCAATTAATGTTTTCGCCAATCTCCATTTACGATATTTGCGTAAAATCGCGTAGAAGCAATTAGGTCAGGGCGAATACAAGTCACGATAGACTCTATTATCGCCGTGTTTGTCCAACGCCTTGGCCGTTATTCATTCCTCATCCCATTCGCTTCTCCCTCCGCATCTCAGTATACATCCATCCCTCTGCCACGCTTCCGCTCACCTTGTTTCCTGTTCCGCCTCCCCTTGGGGAAAACTGAACGGACAAAGTGGTCGAGTAATCTTGGCTCGCCTTCGGCTTTTGACCCTCAGTGCACCACGTTGCATCCCTCCCTTCTCTCTCATCCCTCCCCGTGCTCGCGCCTGCTGGACTGCAACGATTTGTACGCCGTTGCGACGCGTGTTGACATTGTTACTTGTCGGCCCCGCGGCTTGTACGTTCGCCCGCGGCCTTTGTCTCTTGATCGGAGGGCGCGCTCGTAATGTACGCAAAATTTCGAGCCAATTTTGCGCCCTCGAATCAGCATGCAGGTGGTTTTTGTCCTCTTCCTTCCCTCTATTTTTTCCGTCTTTTGCAATCGTTGGGGCTGTTTTTTTCGGTATAGATCGAAGGGGGATCTATATTGTGAGGAATCGTTCCGAAAAACAAACGCAAACAGGTGAAAGCGATAGTGTGAATAAATTCCATGTCTTTAGGTCTATAAGCTTTTTTTAACTGGTTTCAAATTAAGTAATGTTACACTGATGCTACTATTGACATTGATTTCAATTTTTGTAGGATATATCGTTTAATTTGTAACTAACACATTTAGTGACGCACAAGGTGAATTCTTAATTTTTTATCGATTGCATGGTAATTTAAGAAATAAAAGTTCACAATATTTTCTAGTAATAAGATGAGGTTATTGTTACAACTTAAAACGCTGCTCTCATTCAAACAGACAATGAAAAGACATTGAATGAAAGTTTAATTTATTCGACAATTCTTATCTTAGCATAATCTGGGGGATAATGTAAACAATGAATATAAACAAAACGTGAGACATAAGACAGAGGATTTTTATTTGAAAAATCTTCTCAAATTGATTAGATTTTAATTACCACACAATTTAATGCGCTGTTTTTAATTATCTTTACCCATAAGAATATTATTTTTATAAATTAACCAAAAAATATTTAAATTCATTATGATCATTCGTTTCATCCTATAGCGCTTATCTCAAGTTTATGATATTGGAATATTGTCAATAAAAAAGCCATTTATCAAGGTTCTTATATGGGATTCATACTTATAAAATGAGAGAAAAAAACTTGTTTAGACCCTCGTTCAGTCCACAGGTATCCATTCGCTCGCCCTTAATCCTATACACTTTAACGGTGGGGTCAAGTCCTGTGCAGAATCCCTTGTTTTTGAGTTTCCGCTTAATTTATCCAGGGGAGAGGATTTTCCTCTGTACCTCATGGGAGCATCATTTTGCATAATAACCTACCCGGAGATACGCCCCCGCATCCTCCCACAATCCCTCTTCCCAACCCCTCCAAACATACCTCCCTCTTGCCATCTCCATCCCCACACGCCAGACCCCTCCGCTCTTCATAACCTGCTGGCGGCTTTGTAAACCCCTTTCCCGTCCTGGATCCACACAAACACAAGCACGCCGCCAACGCATCTCCCTCAAGTTTATCGGCAACGCTCGCTACGGAATCTCAACTGTAGACGGGACATCCATCTTCCCACCCCCTTTGGCGCCTATCCCCCCACCTCTACTTGTCCATTTTTTTCCTCCCGTTCCATCTACCCTCTAGGTCCCTTCTCTTGACCGAAAATGGCGAGGGTGTGTTATAAAGGGAGACGGATTAGAGTGTGGAGGCAGTGAAGGAGATGGAGACAGAGAGAGGAAAGGACGTGACAAAAGGGAGAGGAAAATATCAGCGACCAACTCGATCGGGGACATCATGGGTATGCAAGAAGTTGCGCTGTTACCTATTCTTGCTTCCTCCAAAGCCATGTCTCACAAATAACTTGCGAGCGGTGTTGAGCTCTTTCATTCTGCGAGGATTAGGTAAAATTTCGTATGTTACGAAGTGATACAGAGCTACGGTAGGGCTAGGATGTGCTTTTTTGGGTTATTATCCTCGAGAGCGCTTAATTTTGTTGTTTTGTTAATTCAAACGCTAGCGAGTTATTACGTGGCCTAATCAACCTGTATTCAAAGTGTTTTTGTTTAGAATTAAATAGATTGGTGATGTATTTTTTAAACGACGGCTTTTGATGTCATTAGATTATGGTTATTATTGCTATTGTATTTTCTGAATGGGAGTTTTTTGCACATGAAACAATTAAATTTTGCAGAGTTGAAAGTATCGCGGGACCTTTTCTGTCACGGTAAAATTTAAAAGTTTTGAACCGGCGAACGACGTCGGCTCTCATGTTTTCAATCTCTGTAAACCCGCTATCGCAGATAATGAAAAGGGTTTTTGTGTAACTTGTTTACGCGTATTGGCAAGCTGTCAAAAGCATTTAAACGATACGGTGATTGTGTGGAAATCATCGATAAAAGTTTATGGTAGAAAAAAGCATTGGCTGGTTAATATTGACAACCCAATGAACCTAAACGTTTTAATCATCCGCGTATTTCTAAATGAAATGCTAGTACCTTCCACCTAAAAACCATTGAGGGAAAAGATATTAAATAAAAACGTCTCTTTTCCTATTCGAATGCATTGATGGATAACATTTGTTTCATTCGTATAGCTGGAGAAAATGCGTCACAATTCATTGCAATCATCTGTAATAATCATAAAGTTCTACTAGTGGAAACATTTATTTTAAATGAATATAGGGATTGGAATCAAGGCGCGTTGATGTGGAGGCTGAAGCGTAGAGACCCTTCAGCCTCTGAGGGCGTTGGTCAGGAGAATTAGTCGATGAAAGATGGAGAAAGAGAGGAAGGGCAGAGAAGGAAAGGAGAGGGGGATTGAGGAGGAGGATAGGGGAGAGAGGAGAGAGAAAGGGGAGAAAGGGTCGGAGGGAGAGACTGAGGAATTGAAAGTCAGAGAGGCCTTTGGGTGGAATGGGATGGGCGGGTGTTTTCACTCCGATTGATCTACGCCTTGGATGTCCTGAGACGCGGCGACTTGGAAGGAAGGGATAAGTAGGGAAAGTTAGGGGCCGAGATTTATAAAAAAATTAAGCTCCAGAAGATAACCCGGATCACACCAATTGACGATTCTTTTTCCATTCTATTCTGACGGGTTAGGAAAAGTAATTGTGCGAATCCTAAAACCTTGCGCATTAAGGAATTATGCGCGTTGTTACCGAATAAAATTCTTTATTCAAAGACTGTTGTATAGTTACAATAGAACATTTTTTCCAAACCAGCTATTTATTAAAATATTCTTGTTATTCTGTTGCTGTTGATTTTATCTCTGGAAACGCCAAAAAATTATTATTTGATTCATTTGAATGACTATGCGATAAACTTGTATAAAAATTCTTGTTAACTTGAGCAAATATTGGAATCTTCTCATTTTGGAGTGGTATTCATAAATATTCGCAGATATGATCGGAACCTCTACCGAATCGGAATATTAGCATTTTTATTTCTCCATTCCCAATGGAATGCTGCAACCGAGTGCGATAAGTATTTATAAATGCATATATTTTTAGCGTTATCCTTAATTAAATGTCACTTATGCATTATAAAAGAACTTCATTTGTGACTAATTTCGCCTTAGTTCGTTTGTCCTCTGTCAACGTCTCATCATCGAATTTGTTCAAAAAACATGACTCCGTTTGGAGGCGCGATTAGCCATACACGAATCACGGCGTCTTTCCTTTCTACCCAGATCCATCTTGAACGTCGTTTCTATGATACACGGCCTCTCTCATTTTCCGGAAATAAAGTCCTGAAAAATATGTAATAACACAAAACGGAAGATGCGTTTTTGGTATCACAAAGTCTTCCTTCTACATCAGGAAGCCATTTAACTCAGGGTGCGCTTTGGAAAGTCACGTGAGGCTAAAAAATATGAAAAACTTAATCGCCACTTTATAAGAGGGTGGCTGGAGAAGGGAGAGTATTAAATCTTAGGTTGGGGGGGGAGGAGGAGGTAAGAAGAGAATGAAAAAGGAATGTGGTGGATGGGACCGTGAAGGGATGGTCAAGAGGAAAGATTTGCGGGGATCTGCTTATGAATGTATACAAGAGAGTGAGGTATATGGTTTATAGAAGGCATATTAGCGCCCAGTAGAAGGTTGAGTGGGAAGTTCACCAGGCCCGTCTGCGTAGCCCGTCAATCACAGGTTTGAGGGCGTTCAAAGTAAGCCCATCGTCCTCACAAAACGAACCAGCTCTTCTTCTCTTCAGCTACTGCCTAAGTCAATGAGGTTTATCTTTCAGGAACAGGAGGAATGAGTTTGTGTGCGTGTGGGCTGACAAGGGACACGCTCCTTTGTTTTTTTCATTCCAAAACCTCATCCCTTTCAAATTAACCGATCTCACCCACGCTCAATTTCTCTCTCTTCCTTCTCTTCTCGCTTTGTACTTTTGGGAGGTCCACACTTTAGGCGCTGCTTTCGTGACCTCCATCTCCCCGTTTCTACCCCTTCTTTTTCTGTCTGCCTTTACTCCTCTTCTCGGCTTTGAAGTTTGCTTTTCCGTTCCTTGGGTAAAGTGGATTAACGAACCGCGTGGCATAATAGGCACGGAGGAGCGATTTCGGAGTGGTTTTGTTTGCGAAAGTTTGCGGCTCGCTGCAGAGTCATCCCTTTTTATGTATTTGGAGCACGAATTCATTTTCGACCAATCGGTTTTTCGTTATTATTCAGGGGCGGGAAAGATAGGTGCATTTTTTCCGGCGTGTGCAGCAATAAAGATGGAAATAAATGACGAACATTTTGAAGTAAAAAGAGCTTCGAGATCGTATTTTTAAGAGTTCTCCCGTCAAACTTTCACAATTATTTTATTTTGAAAATTTCGATTGTATGGAGAAATAATTTAGGATAGATTGGGTAGTTTTTGTTTAGTATTTATTTTTTTTAATCAGCGAGGTGGAGACTTAGTAGATCACCCTTGCTATTGATAAGAAATTAAAGGAAATATTGAGTTAAAGAGATTTTGGAGAAGGTATGACTATTTCCAATCGCTAAAATGTTCCATCTATAATAAAATATATAACTAAAAATTGTCATCAATTCATAATTCAGTGGTAAACAAATGGGAGCAAAATTAACATTGCACTATTGACTGCAAATTTAATGCCGTAGGCACATCAGTTTATTCGCGAAAACCCATAGGTAGAATTTATTTTTCATGCCGTTAATGTATAAATTTGAGGCATCGGTCAAAACCGTGAACCGCGCGTTTGAGATTATCGGTGCGACCCTCAGGTCTTTAGGTTAGCGTGATGTTCACTCAAGAATTTCTCGTCTCATAGCCTTTTCTCCTTTGCCTACTTATACCTCAATTTATCCCCTCGACCGTCAGTCTCCCCTTTACGTCATTCCCATGTCTCCTCTTCCGCTCGTCCTAGAAAATACCCCTTAAAGCTCGTCCATTTATCAAAACGCCTCTCTCTTCTTCCCTCGCCTCGCCCATACCCCTCTTCCTCAGCGCGCAACCGAGCTTACCTTCCTGAATGGATAAGGAAGGCGGCGTCCAAGGGGCTACGAGGGCGGGTCTCTTGGTTCGAGACTATCCTCTCGCTACGAAAACAGCTATGGTATTCCTCGGAGATGTTTCGTCCTATCGCTGACAATTCCTCGAAGAAACTGTCGCTCACGCGAAAATGGCTCGCTGTAGAAATGCTTGTCGGTGAGGGAATGTCTGATTTAAATTGATGATAAATGGTAGTAACGATTCATTTGCTGGATTTTGCTGGGTTAATAGTACTTGTAGCCCAATTCAGACTTTCTTATGCTAAGATAGTAAATCTGCGATAGTTTTAGAGACGATTAATTATTTTTTATGTAGGCATTAAAACGATTTATATGCCTCGGAATGCTGATTGAATGTTACATATATTACTTTATTAAAGATTAGATAGTGCTATTTCTTGGGTATAACTTATAATATCTTGCATAAATTACATTAGTCTTGAAAAGAATTAGGGCCAAATTACAGGCAACATTCTTTGAATGTCATGAATGTCCAATATTAGTACTTACTATGTTATTGTAACGGCCAAAAATGATTCCAGGAATTTAATTTCAAATAAATTATGTTACCCATCTTTCTTGTAAGAGTTGAGATAGAATTTCACCGTAAAGATATTTTTACCTTTTTATGAGATTTATTTTCTCGGGCATGCAAATTAATTTTCAAAATTGTGTAAATTATGTGGGCAGAAAAAAAATCACAATATTATATCACATAAATACGCATGCAAAAAGAACGGTGCCAAGTATTTGCATTCATTATATCTCAGTAAGCATATTAAACTGTGATTATATTCGTAATTTCACCACTACAATTTTTTTATATTTAATGAATCTCATTCACTTAGTAGTATCGTTTTATCATGGGCGGCCGTATTTAAGTGAAAGAAATCTTTCGTATTACAGTGAAGACCATCTAATCTATGAGTTATGGAAACGAGTCACTATTTCCAGGTTTTATGGAAGAATGTTTCATCAGACTTGTTCTGTCTTCGTAGCTTTTTTGAATTTACAGTGTGCACGTGTATCCCTGCTGTGGACTACATTCACATTCTTTATATGTATTTTATCACTTTATATACGCCCACACAGGTATACGTACAAGGATTAGGGGTAGTTTGTTGCAATAAGGGGCAGTATTAGATTTTGCCAATATACATTCGGAAGTACAGTCCCTATACTTTGTAGTTTAGGGCATAATCTCAATCAACAATCACTTGAAGTTTTTTCACTTAATTCATGAAAGCATTCGGACTCCACAATATGAGGAAACATTTTTATTTTAGAGATTAAATTTGTGAATGCATGGTCATTTTTTCTCATTCATATTATAAGAGAGAAGAAATAATTTGAACAAGACTTGAATTCTCCTCTTGATATTCAATGTATAAAACATGCGCCAAATGCGCTGAATTGTAGTCAGTAGTCTCCAAAAACGGCGGCACTCTGTTGTTTTTACGTCAAATCGTTGCGCTGGATTATGAAAATCAAAGTTGAGGCGCAATGCAGTACACTCACAAAAACACACCCACGCCCTTAATTCAAATCTTTCTCGCTTTCTTTTCATTTTCCACTGACCGTAAATGACGAGAGGGATGCACACGCCCCCGAGTCAGGCCGATGAAAAAAATCCTATAATTTCTTTCGGGGGCGGAAGTGGTGGTAGAGTGGCGGGGGAAAGATAATTCTTTCCTCTCTGAATTCCCATGCTCCGTCAGTCTAATACGTGGGTGTATGAATGAAATGTGTTATCGCTAGATGGCAGGCGTTTTAGTGGATTAAGGTTATGGGAATCTACTACCCGTTAGGGAATGCATCCTTTTCTCTCTCTCTTCTGTTCTGTTCTGTTCTGTCCTCTCCCTCCCACACTCTCGATGGGAACGAAAATGTTAGCGTCGAAAAGGATTTTAGAATTTCTTTTTTGTAAGTCGGTGTCGTCTCCATCTTTTTTCCGCGCGAGGATGGTGGAATTTGGAGGGGTTGGTGACGAGCGTGGGTGGATAGGTTTCGCGATTTATGAGAACTTGGAACTAATTGACAGAGACTCTTAACCGTTGGTAAGTTATCGCTCGGAGTTTTAGTCCCATTCCATCTCGCGCAGGAGGATGAGGAAAACTAGAGAGGAAAGATTGTAAAAATTTCCATCGTGATGGGAAACAGGGCACTTCGAACTATGTTTTGCCCGGTGCATGGCCACGACGTTGATTTAGTGATTAGTGGGAGGTGATTATCCCAACAGGGTAGCGATGCTTCCCCCAAAATTAAATTGCAGATTATATTGCAAAAATATAAAACTAAATATTATTTCGAATGGCATGCGGAAAGTCAATTTCCAGTCATAATCTGATGGTCGATCTGCGCTTTCGTTCATCTGTACGAGCCGTCATTTTTTCCGTAATATTTTGCACACGAAAAGTATTTTTGCCATCGTAACAAATATATTTACCAAAAGTCTAGTAAAATAACATAATTTTGAGAAGTACTCTGCCGTTAATTTTTTTAAGTCATCCATGAAAATCGTTTTCGTGTGTTCTATAGATTCATACTAATACTTATTGTTTTTAGGGCTGGGTATTTACAAATTAGTTTAACTATAACTTTCGTAAAATATTTCTGTTGCTATAATAGGCAACGGCTCGTGTTAAATAACTGGGACCACAACAAATGACCGCTGCATAGACCTCACAACCGTCATTAACTCGGATTACGTGTTCGGAACTTGTGGGTTCGACCCAAAACCGAGCTCACATACATACTTTATTGGTAAATCTTTCTGTAATCTTTAAATAAAAGTTTTGTAGAGTAATATAGGATACTAAATCATAATTGTTTGATCACGAAATTAAAATTTTTCTCATAACCTTATATTGAATATATAAGTATCAAATTGGTATGGTTATGGTTGTAAATATTTTAAAATAATCTTATTTATGCAATAAAGATTGTGTCATTGCAGTGAATCTAAGAGAAAGTTGATTTCGTAAAATTTGATTGTACAAGTTAAATCATATTTTCGAATTCACGTTTGTTCAAATTTTGTATCATAAGATATTGAAAATAAATTTAAAATGCATGTATTTTTGCCTAAAATATTATTTTAGTACAAATAAACGGTAACAGTTTACGTCTCGAATCAAATCAAATATTTCCTGGTAGTATAAAATACCCGTGGCATTTTATCAGATCCAAATATAAATTTAAAAAAATCATCTAATTAAAATATGCAGCTTAGCTTTGATCAAAATCTCCAAAAGAAAACATTTATATGATTTTCTTTTTTATCTGAAATTAAAAATCCGACTTATTAGCTTTCGTTAAAATTAATTAGTTGACATCACATTCTGAAAATATTTAAAGTCGGAAATTATATTATATCCATACCTGATATTATATTCCTTATTTCGCTTGCACTTTCAGCAGCATGGTGTATTGAAATTAAGAGACGTGTTGATTTTGGAAAATTAATATTTGCTCAGTCTTGGGTAAATAAGTGTCTCTGTTTGCTTGCAAAGGAAAGGAGGCGAGGGTGGGATGTGTAAAAATTCTGCAAACTCCATCCGAGGACGTATTTTCCGAGACGCACTCTCTTCTCCAAATTCTTCTCCCTCTCCCCCCATCCATCCAATCAGTAACACGCTTTATACCTTGCAGATTCCCATGTTTAACTTTAATGAATGTCTTCTTCATACTGTTAGCCTTTATATGTTCCAGTACAAGAGTATTCAAATGAACCCTGTTTTCTCGCAAAAATATCTTTTTTCTATTCTTAATATTTGTTCATCGAGCCAACCCATTTTTTCGTAATCTTCTATGCATAATGTTTACATGTATATGGGCACATAAGATGCTTTTTACTTATTTTTATACCCGTCGCAATTTTATTTTTGTTTTAATTTTTTCGTTTTATAGCATTTTATTTACTTTATTTATCTTCTTCAATCGTTCCTCGTTCAAGAGGGTATTTTTGAAATAAATTTGAATTTTTGCCCTTGATCTTCTGAATTCCCATTTCTTACTTTTTATGCATTTTTAGGACTTTTTTCTCAGAAAACCTGCTTATAGTATCATTTTGTTTATATCTTTTTGAATACTCGGTTTGTATTTATACAATCTCTTATAATTCTTTTTTCGTGAAAAAGAATCATAAATGAACGATATAGGTTACATATATAAATATTTAACTTATACGTATATGATTTTTTTATGCATTTACAAATCCAAAGATTAGCTGCAGGTGATTTTTTAGGGAAATAAGGACTAGTAAGTTTTTATAGTTCTTTGGGAGGCAATAACTCGTTTTCTGCAAGGGTTAGGGAGAAGTTTTTTCTGGTGGTTTACCAAAAAACTAATTTATCCAAGAAAGTTTCGGATGTATTCAACAGTTCACATCTTCTTTTTAAGATCTAAATGTATTGTGCAATTAAATTTTTATTGTCATTGTTTTGCCACACTTGGCCTTTATAATGAAAATACTCTTCAAGGATGACTTTTCTAAAATTTTGTTTTACTTCTCCTAATTTACTTCATTTTTATAATCCTTTTTTCATCCATTCAATTTCGACCTTATCCATCGTCCTCTATTTCGTAAATTGCTTGTAAAGTTTAGTTAGAAGCACGAACGATGGCGGGTGAGTCGAGATTACACCGCATAGAGCGAGAGAGAGAAATACACGTTACATTGCTGCCAAACCGCCAGCCTGCATGAGCGTACGTTCGGAAACTCGCATGACGCACGAAGTCCTATGCCGCTATGACGCAAGCTCTCACTGTTCGCTCTTAACATCTGGCAACATTGTAAAGAGCTGTTTGTGTTGAATCGTCTGCATGCGCCGACTCGTTTTTGAAGTACTGATACACTTTATATACGATTTCTCTTTCTTGTTTGTGCAAACCCTTGCGTTTACTTCCTTCGCCCTCCATTTTAGAACACCACAAGGCGGTACTATTTAAATCTCAATCGTAAAACACGCAAATAAACACAAAAATCACGCCGCAAATGTACGTACTGCACGCCAAGAGCCGCTGTAACTGACTGACGCTGATTGGCCAAGTGAAGGAGCGAGAGAAACCAGACATTCCTTGCCTTCAGCGCATACAGGTGCCACCCGCTTTCGTACGTGCTCCCAACTATAGTAAGAATGAAGCACATCTTGAATTTTATTTCTCAAAAAAGTTGATCGCCTTTATTTTGAGTAATTTCCTTCTCCCTGCATTCCTCGTAATTTTGATTTATAGTAATCTCTAATGAACCGTTGAGTGGCCTATAACGTATTCTTGTTAACGAATTATTTGGGTCCGGCCTTATTATACAAAACTCTTCGCCTCCTTATTCAAGGCCTCCAAATAAATCATTGACAGCTTTCTTCTAGTTTAGAACAGGTTCAGGCTTCTTTACCCTTTAACTGTTAAAAAACGTCTCCCGTGAACTTTGGGTTGATAATTGCTTTTTAAAGGATGTATTTTGAAGTAATTTCATACCAATTTCTTTTTATGCTGTATAATGGCAGCACTTGATCTGTGGAACTGCACATTTCACCTCCACAGCATCCACATCTTGCCACGAACTCAGTATATAGATTGACTTATAATTACTCGTAGATACAGTAACAGAAACATGTAACGGGATTTCTTCACTCAAGAGAGAATTAGGTCGCTTTATGGCTGAAATCTGATTGACGAGCTATGTCTCACCGATAGCCATGATAAGTTTGGAATAAAATTTTGGCTAAAAAGCAGTCGTAATCAGGAGTGATTTACCCTTGGTAGATTAAAAAAAAATAATTTACGAGGTTCTAAAGTTCTTCTATTGAATTTTCGATTGACTAATTCGTGCCTTACATTCATATTTTTGCGGTTAAATTACTTCTCATTGTACAAGTTTACATGTCTCGTATTTACGTTAGCGTTAGCAGCGTCATTACGATGCGAAAAAATTATAATTTACATTTTCCGTAATTTTTTGATGGAAGACAAGACAAGATCACATGTTCTAGTAGAGTATATATCTTTCAGTATCGTTTGTCGGTTTATTATATTCAGTCAAGTTGTCTTTTTCTCGTACTTTTGCTCTCGATTCTAAATAATAATCGAATATTATTGGGATTATGCATAAAAAGAGATTCGATAGCCTCAGTTCACTCCATAATAATAACAGCAGTTTCCCCTCTAGTCTTTGCTCTTTATTTTACTTTTTGTTAGTATTTTTCGGACTCCAATTTCTCAGTTTCTACTCCCACACGCACGCTTCTCTTCTATCCAATTTCTTTACTTTTCAACCTTTCTCTATAATCTACTTCTTTGTTTATACTGCCGTCCTAATTCTTTCTATCTCCCCCTATATCCTCTCCAATTCTCATTTGGAGCTTCCGAATACTTTCTCTTTTTCTGTCTCCTTTCCCGTTTCTAGCTCCTTTCTATCGCCCAACCTTCGATATCCTTCCTCCTCCTTCTACCCTTTCAGAATTTCTCAACTAACTCCCTCCCTCTGACATGCCAATCCATTAAGGACGCCCTGCCGTACTCGAGGTGAAGTGAGGTCGATTTTTTCGCATCCTTGCCAAAAGAGGGCACCACAGACCGATCAAAATTTGGAAAAAGAAGAACGCTTGGTTCGCCTCTCCCTCTTCCGCATTCGCGATTTCTTTGTATCGTGCGGTACGTGCGTTGAGAGATTGGCTGGTCGAAGGAAGGTGGGGAAGTAGACGGGAGAAGAGAGGAATATGGGTATGAAAATGTGAGATAACGATATTGATGGAGGGAAGAAAAAGAGAGAGGGAGAGAGAGAAAGAGAGAAGAAAAACGGAAATAGAGATATAGGTAAGTGAACAAAAACGGGGGTACAAAATAAAACCTAAATTTATCATTTTTCGTGTTTCAAGGAAGGCATTTTGACATGGATCGTTTGAGTTGTAGAATAAGGAAACTCTCATAGGGTTTGATCCCTTGTCTCCGTGTTTACGGTACAATCCTCTAGCTCCCAGTTACATTTAGAAAGACTTCGGTTTTATAAAATGTTACCAGTGCCCACTTCAAGAGGTTATCTAGCGACCAACATTTGTATGGGTGAACATGATAAATCGGTAGTGAATTTAGTGGAATCATGAATCGTTTAAATAACTTTTTTTATTTTGTAACACATCCTAATTTGCTCAAGAAAAGTTGATGAAACTTTCAAAAAGTGACACATATTATTGGAATTGTAAATTGGTCAAAATTTATATAATTACAATTAGAATGAGTTACTGTCTTAGAATTCCGGTTACTTATATTTTCAAATATATGTTTAAGTTTCCCCATTACAAATGGCATAAAAAGTTTATTTTAACCACTGAATTAAAATTTAGTCTAATGTGGAAATCCAATGTGTGTATGCAGGTTTGGAGAAAGGAATAGCGAAACAACGACGTATCGATATTGTAGCATTTTTTTACCCTTTCAGATCTGAATTTTGTCTTGCGATAGCAGCCATATTATATGTGTTAACAAATGGCTAACTTAGCAAACATCAAGTGGCTCTACAAATTCCTTTGACTGGCAGTGAATACGTAGCTATTCAGGCATAAATTGCATTGTATTCTTAGTCAGAATTTTTTATGAAAATAATATCATACAAAAAATCGTTTACCCAGGTTTGAAAGAGTTCGGGGGCAGCGGTACTGTATAGAAGACAGCTGCACCCCTCGCAATCGAGGGTGAAGGTGACCCAAAATGAGGCTCGAGAATCCATAATCGCAGCTACAATTACAGGAAAGCAAATTCGAAAGGGACTAATTGTGTTATTTGGCGAAAGGACAACCTTTTGTAATTTTAACTCTGGTAGGAACGACTACCGTTTAAACAATACTCTGTCGCCGTAATTGTTAGTGCATGGTTCTTAGTGCGTGCGATGATTAGGTATTTTGCATATCCGACATTTGGTTTGTGACGGATTTGTGGCGTGTTTGCGTGCATTTCCATCTGGATGCTAAAGTGTTTGTCTTCCTATTTGTGTGTACATACCTACGTTCGCTCTTAGGCCGAGGTGTGCCTAATGTGCTAGCATATGCTGACCTTAATGTGATCTGAAGGTGGATGCGACAAAATTAAACGACCCGCCAATTCATGTGTTATGTGTGTACAAGCAGGAGAGAGAAAAAATATTTTCTAGTAAAAATTATTTTATCACTATTACAATAATAACAACGATGCGCTCTTTCATTGAAAGTAGTAAGGTAATTTGAGGCTTCAATTAATAATAATAAATAATAACATAATAATAATATGATTTATAAAGTATATTTACGATCGGTTTATATTAAGACAAACCTAATAAAAAATTAATCATAGAACGATAATATTAGGTGAAAACATCATCTATATTATTTGACGTTTTCGTCACATAAATTCTATTTTATACTTTAAATAAAGCTATAGATTGAAACTAGTTAGATACTTTTATATGGGACTGTATACAAATTTATGAGTTAATAATGCAGTGTCGTAGCTTCACCCAGGGGCAAGTCACAGAAATGCGCCCCCTTTCTTTGCTCCCTGTACAATTTTCCAGACGAATATAATGTGGAGAATGTGATGGAAACTCAAGCATACTATACTGGTGGTTTAATTCGGCATATGCTATATTATTATTGTTTATAAACAGAAACGTTTATTTTCGGTTCATGAGCTTGTGCCCCTTCAGCCCTACGCCTTGGAGCAGCTCCTCCCATCTGCTCCTCCTCGCTACGCCACTATACTAATGATAGTTTATTGGTTGGTCCATAGATGGCGGAATGAGTGGATTATTTGGCAAACTCGAACGCGAAAGTAATGAGTGAAGTAATCGTGACTACATTTTCCGTTATCTTGATGTAGTTAACAAAAAAAAATTCATTCTATTCATCCATTTTTTCATTTAATGTATGAAAGCAATGGAAAATTTTGTGAAGCGCTTTTTAAAATTGTCCAAAAAATATGCCGTCATTTTAAAAAATTGCTCTTAAGGTCATCCAAGCGCATCCTCATTTGACAGCTGATTATGATTTTACTTCGTAATTCGTATTTCAAAAATCTAGTTTAATAAAAGTCAGTTATGACGGCGATGAACGAGCAGAGAAAAAACTTGAAATATTTTTATCCATTTCAAATATAATTTTAACTCGATGTCCTGTTGGTCATAATTACAATGTATTCAGTTTTCAAACTATGTAGAATGAAAAACTGAAAAAATTTCATTTCTTTTAAAACAACTTCTCCCATAGCAAATTTACCACAGGTAACCAAAATATTCTTTATTTTGTCAAAATATTTACGATACCTGGTTACTTTCTCATTTGTATCAATTAAAATCAGTGCAATATGTAGGTTCAACGAGCGGCGCTTCGTGAAATCGCTGGTAATATTTTATCACTTTTAAAAACACGATGGAAAATAAAGTACCGGATCGATAGGAAAGATCTGCGGAAAATCACGGCCAGGCGACGTGTTCGCGTCGCCGGCTACACCGAAGCTTCAGTCGCTAATGCGGCGCCCGCGAAAACTATCCCGCCCATGTTAAATAGGGAGGGGCGTATTGATAAGAAAAAATGGCTCGGGAAACCGGGAGCAGATAGTTACTGACGGGTTTACGGTTAAAGGAAGACTGATGCTTTTCCACGAGAAGACGCGGAGAATCTCGCTTGACAAATGAGTGAAACGTCCAAGGGAAAAGGGAAGACGCATCGACGCGGAGGAATAGCGCTGGAAAAGTTTGAAAAGTGGGAGGGAGGATTTAGAAAAGGGGGCATCGTCGTCGTCGTAGGAGACTGGAAGCTGGAGGCTCTGGAAGAGGGGAGGAGAGAGAGAGGATGGGTCGGCGCGCGTCTCACCGGAGGAGGCGGGGACGGGAGACGGTTTAGAGATTTCCTTCCGCCATTAATTTATTCATGGGACGAGCAGCAGCAATTCCCTCTCTTCCTCATTCCACTAACACACACATACCGCCTTGAGGACGAAGGGAAGGGGAAATAAAAAAATAATAACGAAAAAGAAGTCGACCGGCTTCCTCTCTG
Organism: Tanypteryx hageni; assembly: GCA_028673005.1. Classification (NCBI taxonomy): domain Eukaryota; kingdom Metazoa; phylum Arthropoda; class Insecta; order Odonata; family Petaluridae; genus Tanypteryx; species Tanypteryx hageni. The sequence continues at coordinate 90,187,597 of CM054116.1, read as the reverse complement.
CCATTAGGGCTGGGAATTACTGGAGAAAGTGCGCCGGCAGCGCTGCCTCCGTCGCCGTCGCTTTTGGGGTGGCCTCTCCGTTTAGGCACCCGATCGATCTTTATTTTTCTTTTTTTAAAATTTTTTTGGGCGTGGGCGACTCTAGTGACTATGATCTAAGTGGCACGTAAAACGGGGGTTTTTCGAGTCTGTCCGCGTGAAGGGGAGGAGTAATAGAAGATGGCGGTGGGAGGAGAGGTGGTCAGGAGAACTCGAATGACTTAGGAGGAGGTGGGGAAATAGAAGTATCCGGTGGTTTTAATGGTCGGGTGAAATGAAGGTCTACTAACATGGCAAGAGGACGTAAGGCGCAGGAAACACGATACTTTCCTATTTTTCTTCTCTTTTAACGGAAATAATGTCGATTTGCCCGTAGGGCACTAAACGTTTAAGGGACGTCCTGATTTTTTTCGGTGCTTTCTTTTTTTTACGGGGTATATTTTCCACAGCGTCGGACTTAGCGGTCGCAATCTCCGTCAGCTTAGCATAAATGGGGCTTAACAGTTTGGTCCTTACCGCAGCGAGAGGGTATATGTTGCCGGAGTGATTATCTACTCATTCAATTATCGGTTGCACATGCACGGCCAGTGCAGAGAAGCTCGTACGTATTTTTCATTCCGTTAAGAGTTTGATTCTTTTTGGTCACTAAGTATATCTATTAACAGAAAAACTACGTTTTGAATTTCGCGTATTTATTATAATAAATACAATTTGAATTTGATTTGTCTTAGTGTGAGTTGGGAAGTATATGTCAGTGAAATATTTTTCCAGCCTATAGAAGTAGTAACATCGAAAATAAATTTCTAATCCAATTGAATGTTTTTGCATAAAACATTAGTAAACAATAACTTAACCTTCAATAGACAGTATCATATCCTGTCTTACGTATACCTAATATATGTGTGTGTGCATAGAATAACATGTTAGTTACTTTCAATTAAAATATGGAATATATTATTAGATCATCGTTTTACGCTGTTATCGAGCATTTTAGCTGGTAAATTATAGCAAGATGTCATGCCAATTAAAAGTTTGGGGTCAGTATTTCACTAACGAATTGAGACATATTTCTTGAAAATATTTATCCTTTTTAATTCATGTAGCAACACACCATATTTGATCTCGTATAGAAATAAACGAGAATATTGCTGACCTTAAAGCCTCCTTCATCACTCGAGTAAACAAGATTCGAGCGAGAAAGAGCGAGAGGGGGAGAGAGACAACTGGAAAGCGATTCACATTAATTCGATGTTGAAACGTGAGATGCGTGTACGAGGTCCGACTTCCAAAAATAATCTTTATTTTTTTTTGGCTGGAAAAATAACACGTAGGATTCCTTCGAATATTCTCGCCGTCGAAGTGACACACGTTTCTGCTCACGCGTACCGGGGACGTCTTTTTTTTCGCCGCCGAGCGGTATTCCTCTTTTTCTCCTCCTTGTATCTCGCGTTACGCGCCCTTTAATGTATCCACTCGCAGTTGGAAGTGAGAAACGCTAAACACAACTTTTCACACCGCCCCCTGCAGGAATATAAATCAGCGTGCCGGTTTCGCTCGTTTTGTTTCTTTAATGAGAAATAAAACTTGAACCTGTTCAACGAGATGCTGGCGAAAGGAATAATTTGTCACATAACTCCTCTTTGATTAAATGAACCAGCTGGTTTAGCGGAAAATAACTCGAAGACCTTAAGAGTAGGTTCGCAATCTTGGCGATTGATGTTTCCAATTGTGTTTTATCCTTTGTTTCACCTGCAGAATATTGTGAATTCTGAATATTCATTGATAAAATCATTGTTTATGAAGAAATCTTAAGAGGCCACTTCTGTCAATTCAAGTTAGTTCATAATAATAACGACGACGAAAACAAACGAGCATATGGCTGGATTTGATGCAGTGACTCGTGGACATTGGTGTTCAATCGTTTTTGGTGAGGGAACCCTACAATTATATTATGAAATTGTACGGAACGCCTACTCTCTCTTAATAGCAAATACGCTGTTGAGTATCGCATTTCTCTTGTATTTGTGGATTGATTATAGTTAAAATATCATATATGTTTCATATTAGTTTTCTGGCCAAAGGTTTGGAAAAAATTTATTGTTTGGTAAAGTTTTCAAATAACTTGGAAATCGCGCGGAACCCCTTCGGGAAGCCCAGTTGGGAAACATTGTTTGTTCTAGAATATGAACATTAGGATTATTTCGCAGGCTCGTTATGAAATTTCGATAAAGCCTTATACACGAAAAGTATCTTCAATAAAATTTCAAGTCGTTATTTAGTATGGGATATTTTTTAAAAACAAATTGGCATATTAAAACAATGTCGGCGTTTATTTATTTATGTGAAAGAGATCTAGAGAATTTATTACGATATCAGCACGCTCCAATAAATCTCGGAATGAATATCTATCCTCAATAATCGACGATCTCCTCAATTCATTTCGGCTCACGAAGAGGAGATATGTATTCCCCTTAGCTTAATTCCCCGAATATCCGTCATCTTTGGCGTATAAGAGGATATTGCTCCTCGCATATTCCTCGTCTGATGCCAGTCCTATTCCACTTCCCTCTTCCTCTGTTCTCGCTCTCCCTCTCTTCGTCCCCTTTCATTCTCTTTCTCTCCGAAGAAGGCGCCCGTAGGAAAGGATACCACTCTTAAGCGCGTTGCTTTGGATGTTTGGAGGAGAATAGAAGAAGAGGTGACCAGAAGGAAGAATCAAAATCGGGCGAAGGAGTTTAAAAGGAGTGGTATGACCCCCATATCCATACAGGCCAGCGGGATGAGAAGAGTGAGAGAGAGAGAGAGACAGACAAGGCACCCGAAATTAGAGCGCCACATCCCACTCCTCCTCCTATCCCATTCTTTCCACACCATCATTCTCCCATTCTCTTCTACCGTACCCTTCCCCTCCCCACTATCGATACGCATATTTATGAGGAAGGGATATTATTATTATTTTTTTCAAATATGAGGGGTGCGCCCAGCGATAGCGGCCCACGCCCACTTTGATTTAGGATAACGGTGGGAGGGATGGAAGCAAGAAAAGAAATAGGCCGAGAAAGAGAATATGAGAAAGAAAGGAGAACTGGGAAGAATGCGTCGAGGGAGAGAATTAGAGGGAGATAGAAAGTGGGAAAGGGAAGGACTGAGAGAAAGAGGATAAGAGAGGAAGAGAGAGGAAGATAGGAAGTGAGAAGGGGAGGGCAGAAAGGGAGAGATAGATAGAGAAAAGAGACAGGGAGAAAGAGATGGAGATAGAGGGAAGAAGAGAGAGGTAGGGAGAGAGGGGGAGAGAGAAAGGGAAGGAGATAGAGAGGGAGGAAGAGAGAGAAGGAGATAATGGATAGAAAGTGAGAGGAGGGTGAGAGAAGGAGAAGAGGGAGAGAGAAGGAGAAAAGGGAGAGAAAAGGAGGAAGAGAGAGAAGAGAGGCAGGGAGAAAGAAATGAAGGTATAGAGATGAGTTGAAAGGTAAGGAGAGAGAAAGGGAGAGAACGGAAGTGGGAAAGGTTGAAGAGTGGGAGAGAGAATAGTCATGAGGAGGCGGAGAGAGGTCGAGATATGGAATGAGGAAGAGAGAGAAGGGCGGATCAGGAGCATTTTGAAGCATGATTTACTCCCCGCTTGGGCCCTAAGGGTATTTTTCCGAATAAAGGGATGAGGCGGTTAGGGATAGGACCAAAAGGTGGCCTTTAGGAAGCTTCTTTCGTTCCCCGCTACTTGTTTCTACCCTTTCTTCTTCTCTCCCTCTTTATTTGGGCTCGTTTCGTGCCTGTATTCTGAACGAGATGATGGGTCGGATATAATGAGGCGTGAAAACTACTCTACCCCTTTAAGGTGCTCGGATGATCTCTTTCCTTCTGGAAATCAAACCGGCGGCTGCCACGCACACGTGAAATGAAACGAAAGGGTTTGGAAATAAGGACACTGTGAATTAATAGATCGCGGCCAAGTGTTTTTTCCCGCACAAAACTATGACAAATGGGAGGCGGTTGTGCTCGATGTTGGTAAAGGATAAGTTGAGTGTGAGGGTAAATATCGGGTGGTGGAATTGCGAATATTGAAGGGAAAAGGCGTTAAGGTAAGCAAGGGTAGGGAGACTCGCGGACAGTTCGATAATTCCGTGTTGCGGAGGCGGCGATACGTCAGGTGCATGTCGTGACGTTTTGACGAGTGACATTCGCGTGATGATTTCATAATGCTACGGTTGGTGATGGTGACACCTAGCGATGATGAGTCTCTCGGTACATTTTTTATCCATGGAACAACCGTCGTTTATGTATGATCAGACAAAACGTGTATCTTTGAATAAAATGAAATTGTCCTTTACATTCCGTTCTTCAATTTATATGCCTTATGTTTAGTCGAGGCAATCTTTCATACAAATCGCTAATATATTCCTCTAATATTAATTGTGAGGAGAATAACACTTGGTAAACTATATAAATAATTTTTGTGGAAGTTTAACAATATGTTATTCTCCTCGCAATGAATGTTTGTAGATATGACAAGTTTAGCTTTCAAATTATAAATATTATCTTGCTTTATTAATTATAATGTTCTCGATTATCGGTACTAATTAGAAACTAGAGACACTTTGAGGATAATTAAATATATGTTACCAAGTTATATGCATGTAAATTATATTATGATCGGTCGAACTATTTATAGATAATCTTATTGAGTGCTAAAGTAAGCTATATTAAAAAAACAGTTAAAAAAATAATTAAGCATTAAAACTTCTACTTTTCTTCTTCCGATGTTTCTCAACCGTTACCCGCATCGCTTCGGTATGAGAAAACTTTCGTCGTATCCGTATTATATAGTCAATCAACCCTCACTACCATCGATTCACGGATCTAAATGCCCTACCACTTTTTATGGGAGCTATATAGATTCACCGTGAAATGGACGCCCATGCCTGCGGCGGAAGTAAGAACGCGAGAAGCTTCACAATCGGCCCCACGCCACTGTGATCGCTTTCATGATGAGGGGATCCATATGTTCCCACTCCTCGCCTTCCTCAAACCCCATGTTACTGACCTCTTATCTCCCTCCATTTCTGCCCTCTCTCTCCAGCCTTTTGCTTGCTTTAATATTGGGTATGCTAGCTTCAGGTGCAACGAAACCCAAGTTAAGCTGCGGACATTTCCTTCTTTAACTCTGTGAACAATTTTAAAATTAATTTTTGGTTAATGTATTATTTTTGTTGAAGAGGATTGCTTGTTATTGAAAAAAAATCTTTGACGAGGTTGTTTTGAGAGGAAACTTACGCTCATATTATACTTTGTTTTTTTTGGTCGAGGCATATAATTTTTAATTTTTATTTCTTATTGTTAAAAATCGTCTTTTTAATCACTTATATCCCATTGACTGTTAATCCAATAATTTATTATTTTTCAGATATTATATGGACTGGGTTGCATTTCACTTAATTGCATTATGTTAATATTCCATTATGAAAGGTGCAAAAGTATTACTCTCGTTTGAAAGAAATCATTGCTACTAATTAATAACTTTTAGCGTTATTAATTTTATAAGAAATTAATGATGATCATAAATAAATTTAATTTTATATTATACTTAAACACTACTATCTTATCAGATAGCGCATTGAGATAGACCTTTTTCTAACTATCAATATTAAAGTAAATTCAGATACTCTAACGTTTCTCATTCTTATAAACTATCGGGCATAAATTAAATATATATATATATATATATATATATATATATATATATATATATATATATATATATATATATTTGGTCCATGCCGCTGAGTGGGAGTTGGGGTCATAGAAGGAATAAAAGGAGCAACATTGTAGTGCGTAACTTTATTAATGTTCTCAACAATCCTATGAAATAATTAAAAATCATAATAAATGTTCAAAAAGACCTCCCGAACGTATACACGCTTTAATCCTTCGTCTTAAGGACTTCCTGATACGCTCAAAGAGGACAGGTTGTACTACAACGGTTTGACAAGCATTGTGAATCCTCTGCCAAAGCTCCTCTATTGTGTTGACGTATTCAGCGTAAACAATGGTCTTTAGGGTCCCCCAAATGCAGAAATCACACGGATTTAAGTCTGGAGATCTAACTGGTCAGTGCTTTGGGCTTCCTCGAGCAATCCACCGAACTCCGAAGATTTCATTAAGAAGTCCTCGTACCATACGGGTGTAATGTGCTGGAGCGCCATCATGTATAAACCAAATTGTGTTTCTTAGTGTAAGTGGAATGTTTTCTAGGAGAGTTGACAATGCATCCTGAGAAACTCACGGTAACTTTGTCCAGTAATACGCACTGGCAATTGATATGGACCGATTAAATGATCGCCTACAACTCCTATCCATACATTGACAGAAAATTGGTGCTGATGGTGAGCTTGTCGAGTTGTGTGGATTCTCGTCACTCCATACGTTAGCATTATGGGAGTTGAAGATGCCATCCCTAGTAATAGTTGCTTCATCGGTGAATAGCACTCTCGATAGAAAGTCCGGATCCGTCGCGCACTCTTGAAGTAACCACTGACAAAAAACTTGACGTGGCTGAAGATCAGCTTCGAGCAAACTGTGAACTCGCTGAAAGTGGTATGGATAAAGCTGCTGCTCATGAAGGACTGACCAGACCGTGAAGTATGATGCATCAACAGCGTCTGCTATTCGTCTGATGCTGGTCTCAGGATCTTCTTTAATTCTTTTCAGAACTCGATCCTCCATTTCGGGAGCACGATTACTAGCTCGCCCCTTGTCAATATTTCTCGGAGCTAGTGTACCCGTCTCTCGCAATCGGCGATCCACTGACAAAACTTTTTTTCACTAGGCGTACGGCGATTCGGAAACTTCTCACGATATCGGCGAACTGCGACTGATGTATTTCCTTCCATTTCACCGTACACTAAGTGCATGTCTGCACTCTTCAAAAGAATAATCCGTAACGACGATCCTTCTCTTAAAGAGTTCACGAAAGTACGAGGACTATCACTAAAGTAATGAGACTGAAATTCTTATGCAAGATATGGCAAAACTGCCCCCTCCTACCACTTACCATTGTTTATACAATGGCAACAGTTGCGTCTTGTTCCGTTGATTGTCGGCGGTATATTTGTTAACTATTCAAGGTCGTTTTTGTGCATCTCGTAACGGTAAAATGGAGCGGAATATCGAGCAACGGTACCCCATTAAATTTTGCGTAAAATTGAACGAAACTGCTACGGAAACGTTTGAAAAGTTAAAAGGGCTTATGGCGATGAAGTTTTATCCAAATCAGAAGTGTTTCGGTGGCACAAGGCATTTAAGGAAGGAGCAGAAAATGTGGAAAATGATCATTTCTCGGGAAGACGGTGAAATCAGATGAGAATGTGGACCGGGGTGAGGTCTTTCATTATTACAGACCGACGACGGTTGTCGGTTAGATTCGTTGTAAATGAGCTGAACATTAATAAAAATGCCGTCCATTAAATTTTGACAGATCATTTGGATATGCGAAAAGTTTGTGTAAAGATGGTGCCCAAAAATCTGACAAACGAGCAAATGGAAAATACGCGGAACTTCTGCCCAGAATCTGTGTGATTTCTGCGTTTGGGGGACCCTAAAGACCGTGGTTTACTTGAATACGTCAACACAATAGAGGGGCTTTGGCAAAGGATTCACGATGCTTGTCAAACTGTCCTGTCCTCTTTGTGCGTATCAGGAAGTCCTTAAGACGAAGGATTAAAGCGTGCATACGTTCGGAAGGAGGTCCTTTTGAACATTTATTATGTTTTTTAAGTATTTCATAGAATTGTTGAGAACATTAATAAAGTTACTCACTACAATGCTGCTCCTTTTATTGCTTCTATGACGCCAACTCCCAATCAGCGGCATGGACTAAATTGAGCTATATTTCGTAAACGATATATAATCATATGAACTTTTCTCTTTATTTTGAACCGCTTAACGAACTCCCGAAGTTTTCGGAGGTATTTCGATTTGATCATGGGTATTTTGGAAAAATGAATTTAACTCATTAGCACTAGAATCTAGAAGTCTCATTTCTGAAAGGAAAACTTTGTAGATATAGTGAAAATTTTCTCTTTAAGTTATTCGTTGTTTCAATCAAAAGAGAAAGCGTACCATTCAAATTTCCGAAAAAAGACGTGTGGCTTTCAAAATAAAGCCGACGAATTCTATTTATTTATTTATTCCGCATCTCGAGTGGTGTGAATTCGGTCAAAATAAGCGTCGCTTCAAAAGAAAGAATCCAACGACGATTCTCTAAAGTAGATAGTTACCTTTTTTCGAACCAAAAGATTGGATAAAGGTTCCACTCGAAACGTTGGTTTGTGTTGTGCCACTTCGTCATTAATCATTTCCCTCGGTCCCCGATCGTTTCAAAGAGATCTATTTCATTCCACCGATGCCATCGCATCATAGAATTCTCACCTAGATCGGCGTTTTGTTCGTTCGATTTTGGATTTCCATGACAGACACACGAATGGAGAAGATGGAAATTTACCCGAATTTGAAAAACGGAATTGTCAACTGCGGAAAAATGAGATGACAATGCAGTTGGTTGAATATTTCTGTATCAGTTCTCGGTTAAGCGCAAAATAATCGATCTGATGGCGGGAAGTTGATTCGTCTATTGATTTTGTATATCAGTGGTGCCCACACTTTTCTAATGGCGGGCCACATCAGTCGTTGCAAATCTCTTGCCGGGTCGCATTGGAAGTAGCCAATTCTTCGGTCGGCCGGATTAGAGTTTAAATCGAAAGTTTTCTATAGATTCTGAGGTGCCAAATAATTAAAAATCAAGTCTAAATCAGGTTTTCATGGCTAACATTTCAATATTAAAAGTATTATTATAAATTTTTTAAAAAATATATGAATTTGTGTGTTAAATGTTTCGAATTACTTTTTCGCCATATCTTCGCGGGCTGCACAAAACCCCTTCGCGGGCCGCATTTAGCCCACAGGCCGTAGTGTGGCCACCACTGTTGTAAATTATGGAGTAGAGATCCTATAAGGAAAGTTTGTTTAACGCGTTCTCGGTTGGAACAAGGAGTTAATTATTCGATTTGGCGAGTTTTTAGCACTTAAAAAATATATATCGCTTATGTATTCGATTTGTCTGTCCGTCCTGGCACTATCTCTTGAATGCTACAACTTGGAGAAGCCAAATTTTCATGATACACATTTTGTGGATCTAGGATCAGATGGTGGAGAGTAATCGGTGTCTTTTTCCGACCTTTTTTTCATTTCTACCCTATAAGAAAAGCGTGATATCGGTGCAGGGCATTAAAAATTTGCATTTTCAAATTAGTTAAAATTAAGGTATGTGCTCGGGACATTAACAGTTCTATAGTTGAAAGGCGTAGTTTATTATTTTTTGAAAACGGAATCTGTGTCGAATGTAAGCGAACGATTGCTTTAATAAAAAAGAGGGAAATTTGTGCGATTTTAAAAAGGGTTAAGCCATGAAAAGTAGTACACTGCTTTTAAATGGAATTCTTTAGACTATATTATGAGGCAGTCAATCTTAACCAAAGATGTAATCTTATGATGAGGTCATAATCCTAAAACAAGAAAAAAGTGCCTTATGTTATTCGCTCTGTATTTCTTCCCTCACTTGTTATTTGTGCTGTGACCTCGATGACTTGAACTACAAGGTGAGACAGACAAAGTTCGACTTATCGAAACTTCGAGTTGCAAACGTTCGAGGTTCAACTGTGTGTATATGTGCGTGCGTGTCTATGCAGACTCGGTCAAGATACGCAACAAGTAGCAATTGTAAATTATTTAGAGACGTATTTATTCTGCATACGTTATTCCGTAGTATATAGAAGTAATGTTTAACGATTATTAAGTGTGCCAAAGGAGGAGAGAGGAATGATGCAAGTTTTGGAGGGTATGAGCGAGCACCCTAGTGTGCCAATGATGAGGTTTCCGAGTCTGTGCCTACCGTCCTTTACCTCTCCGAGATTAAAAGGGTCGCCGATGAAGACGAGGCTTTGCCGTCATTGAGGTCATTAACTATTGCCTAGGGTATGCATATTAATGCTGCAATAACTTTTTAAGTTGGCGGGATGGAGAAAGGAGCGGAGGGTTTTAAAAGCGGGCAGAGAGAGAGAGAGAGAGAGAGAGGGAGGATGGTTCCGGGATAAAGGGAGAAGAAGCGCTCCCTGAATTTAAAAGTCAGAAAGATTGCCTGTGGAATTAATATAATAACATGATTTCGTCAAGTTATAAAGGAAGCGCATGCATGACAGTTAATAAATGTCATAAATGAATTTGATGTGTACGTACCAGCATGCAGCTACGTAAGAATTCATTTTGCGTGTAAAAGATGTTGTAAAGTCATCATCATCAGTCGAGCTTTAATATTTTTAAATCTTAGCATATGTTTCAAACGAGCTGTCTCTTTAAAAACACCGGAAATAAGAAACTAAAATATAAGTGAGTATGATACAGCGGGGAATTATTCTGTTTTTCTCATTAAAGTTATGATGAAATAGAGTCCAGTTTACCTTTCATAGCTTGCAGTTCGAAAATAATAAATTATCTTCTACTGTTTGTATCGAATCGGTCGACGTATCGGTTTGTGGCACGTAACTCAATTTTTTATGAGGTGTAGAAATCATACAAAGTCTAATAAATAAATCGAAAATGGTGTATTTCAGGATTCGGGAGATGGATAATATTTTCGTATTTTCTTCCATGAAAGCCACGGGTCCCATCAATACATTTCCTTTCATGGAAGCAATTTTTGGAACAGTTGTTGCGGAAGCCAGAAACCGTCGATTTTTCCGATTGTAACACCAAGAAGCGCCCGCGGCTACGAATAGATTCCCTCGTCGTACAAGCCCCACGGAGAACCTGTCTTTCCCATCTCTCCGCTATCTTCTGCTTCCCTCCGCCTCCTTTTGCCATCTCCCTCTCACAGAATCACCTCGAATGTCGGCCATGGCGACCTTGATTTGCTCTCAATACCTGGAAAAATTTATTATCGTGGAAGGGATGTCTACTCACGGAACGAGCCCTCAATTCGTTTTCGAGTGACGGGAGTGACAGACGGATAAAGAGGATGGGAGACATTTCCTAAGGACGACCATGCAAACATTTAATCGCCGTGCGGCGAATTAATGTTGCGAACGGAATTTTTAATTTCTCCGCGCGAGTTTCGATACCAAAAACACCTTTTACTCGTGAACTCCGAAAGGCTGTGTCAGGCAGGTCTCTTGATATACATGGTAGTTTGTAATAATGTGTCCAAGTATTTTCCCCGAAAGATAAGAGCCTATAAAGACCTGAAATATTGATTGATTTCTTTGTCGCGTGTGACTGTGTCGAAAAATTGAAAAGTTAGCTCTCGCTTTCAACAGCCGATGTAATATTTTTAAGGATTTGTAATATATTTAAATCTGATTTTCAAACGCCTCCTTTTTGTGATGTAAATTTAAAGAAAAGCCAAGATTATTGATATTGGTTTGGATGTGGTCAACGCGCACAAAAAACCTATCGTAAACAAATACTATTGGGCATGGTATGGAAAAATAAGATTCTTAGGCCAAATCTAGTCTTAAGAGATTCTATGATAACCTACTTATGTGCCTGCACGCGCTTTCTATCATGTAAAACCTCATAAACTCAGTGAGAATAGTCGATTATAACCTTATATTGATATCAGCTAGTTTGCCAATTGACTAGTTTTCCCTCAAATCGTGTCTAGGACACATACTTGATCTCCGAGCTTTTATTTCGTATAAATTTCAAGGGAGAGAAGAAAAATTCTTATCTTGAAAGGGAATCAAACTCGGGTGATCTACTTGCTGGAAAGATGCTTTAAACGACCTATGTTGTCACGCCAGTATAAATCTCCATTCTCGCCACTGCACACCTGGGTTCAAGTCCTGCTCAGGTTCAGAATTTTTCTTCTCTCCCTTAAAATTTGTTCGGAAATACGAACTTGCGCATAATTTACTTCACTACCTTGTTCATTCCATACACTTTCACATTCCACTAACTCTATAGCTCAGAAGCTACAAAATATCCATCACTTTAACGATCATTTTCTGACTAGCATAAACATTTTTCTTTTTAAACGGTCAAAGATTTACACAATCTTGGGACACTGAAACGGATGTGCTAGAAAATTCAACGAAACTCTTTCATTTCACTCACTTAACCTCAGCAAATTTTGTCAAACTTATTTATTCTCTTTCGCCATATTTTTTTAGCTGAAAACATTTCTTTCCTTAGTGATGCCCGGGTGAAAATCCATCTCCATTTGAGAGTCTTTTTCGCCGTTCTCTCGCAATCTTTTCTTCATTCCCCCTTATTATATTTTCACCATTTTTGCGGACTTATCGTCCTTTATCTTCCTTCTTCTTTTTCGCGTATTCATTCTTTTTATATTATCGTTCGCTTTTCCGAATTTGTAAATCATGCTTGTTTCCCTTTCTCTACACTTTTTCCTCATTGCCTTCTCTACTATTATTTTTTCTCTTTTAGCCCCTCTCAATTCGACCCCCATCTCTCTCTCTTCAACTCACTCTCCCCGGCGCCTTTTCCACATCATTCTTCTCTTATCAGCGCAAGCACTCTCACTGTTTTTCCTCGCACCGCTCCGTACCTCTTTGTCGCCGCCATTTTGTCGTTGCGTTGGAAGGGCGTCCGTTGTTGCCTCTACTGTAAAGCCCTTTTCGGTGCCCTTCGAGTTTGTTTTTTTATTCCGTCTATCTCCTACCATTCTACCATCTCTCTCTTTCTCCCTCTCCCTCTTTCTCCCTCTCTCTCTTTCTCTCTCTCCCTCTTTCTCTCTCTCTTTCTACCTCTCTTTCAACCTCTCTTTCTACCTATTTCTTTCTACGTATCTCTTTCTCTCTTTCTCCCTCTCTCTTTCTCCCTCTCTCTTTCTCCCTCTCTCTTTCTCTCTCTCTTTCTCTCTCTTTCTCCCTCTCTTTCTCTCTCTCTTTCTCCCTCTCTCTGTTTCTCACGTTTCTCGTCGTCCTTTGTCTGGAACCGTGCTCTCTCTCTCTCTGTCCTCGTAACAAATTTCTCCACCCGGATCCCGACTCGTATAAACACACTCCAACTCCTTTACTCCTGCTAGCCTTGCCTTGCTTACCACGGGTCGACGGAAAAAAACGGTAGTGAAAAATAAAATAGTGAAAAAATCGGGCGACGGCTTGCGCGCCGTGTTTTCCCCAACCTCTTTTCCTCTCGTTTTGCTTCTCAGGTGAAGTGGCGACTCCTTCGGGCTGCCTCTCGAGCTCACGTCTTCTCGTCCCACTGTCAAACTCGGAACTCTTGTCTCCCCCTTCCGCTTTTCTGATCTGCTGGGCGGCCGCTGGCGGCTCCTCGCGCGCGCCAAATTATTCAAATGATGTTGCGCGTAGACGCGGCTCCGTTGCTCCATCAAGCAAATTAGGACGACAAAGGGGAAGGACGAAGGTGGTGGGGGAAGCCAGGGGTTGCGAGGAGTGTCTATCCGTCCCCAAGGTATTCCTCCTTGAAATTGGGTGCTGCATCTTTCGCTAACTTACTCCCTCTCTTTTTGCCTGGTGCAATTTCACTGCAAATCCTGAGGATCAATTTGGAGCGAAATGTTTCGAAATTGCGTTGTTAAGGGAGCTTATGCGGTTTGAAAGATTAATGACAAAGATTCAGCTCTGCATTTCCTAAGTTGCTCGTAATGTTTAAATGCGCTGCTCATGGTCGTAAGAGTCGAAATCGTTTAGAGTTTTTGGCGATTAATGCGGAATATAAGCATGTTACGAATCCATTTTTTAAAAGCGTAAATGGCATTATTATTATTGCATAAACTTAAAAATATTAAACGTTTTCGATCAATTTATCGAAATGAATGCTATATAAGTTTTTTTAAACACTACGGACCAAGTACTCAAATTTGTCTTGGTATCATTTTACCCTGCGTTGCTGATTAAGAAACTGCAGATTCATATAGGCTTCTATTTGACTGTTAACATAAAGAGCCTGGTATAAATAAACGTCAGCCTATCTTAAAAGATTTCTGACATTAAATTCGCATTTTATTACTAAAGCCATCCAATAAAAATAACCAGCGATAATAATAAGAGGCATCTAGTGTCATTGAGGTATCTCTGAGGTCTTTATTCGTATAAATTTGATCTGCAAGTCAATCAAAACTTCAATTTACAATTAAAGCTAAATGGCAAGATTTAATGAAGCAAAACGTTCCCTCTTTGAGGCGCAGATCGTTTCAATGGCAGAGACAAATATGTTTCTAATTTATCGAGAAAAACATTTTTTGTATAAGTCGAATTTATTACGCATTATTATAATTTAACAGCTTAATGATAGGAACGACGAAAGAAGAAGCACGATAAAGCATTCGTCATCCGCTACTCGAAAATCCATAAGAAGGCAATTAAGAACGGATCGTCTGTCATTGCCGGAAATTTAAAGAAAGACGTAAAATTAAATTCACCTTTAGAACTTTTGAAATGGGATGGAAGGAATTCTTTCTTGTCGCGAAAAAAGGTGAGGCGTTTTTTTATCTTGTAAAGAATGCCAAATATCTTTCAAGGGAAGGAAAAAAAATAATTACTAATGAGGAGCACGGCAAAAAACAACAATAAACATCAAAGATCCTAGTATCCGGTATAATGAAAAAAGGATCTATTTATATCCCGCTCAAACTCACAAAGTCCGACATTTTTTTAAATGAGGTCTATGCAAGATGTTGATGTACGAGAAAGCTAGTAGAGGGGGAGGAACCAATTAATTCGATTGCTGGCCTATATACCACTGCCGGATGGCGACCCGTGTTTGTATCGCGGTTATTAAGATTACACCTTCGATTGAAAACTCTTGAATGTAACTGAAGAATTAAAAATTTATCTCCGATTCGTAGAGTACAAAATAAAGGAGGAGAGGGGAAGTTAGGGAAGGAGAGATGGCTTTGTCTCAGAATGAAATCAAAGGAAGAAAAAACAGTGAATAGTGGACGTTGAGAGATTGTAAGAGGGGAAGGGATAGGAAAAGGAAATGGTAGATAGTTTAAAAATATAGAAGAAAAATATATCACAAAATGAGTAGTTCAAAAAATATTGCCAGGTGGAAGAGAAGGATTAAAGTAAAAAATTCCAAAAAAGAGTATAAGCGAAGTAAGGAACAGACACTCTCAATCTATAATAGAAAATTAAAGAAATAACATTGAATAAAATTTTAAAATTTCGTTTTCATTACTTCTTGAACAGCTTGGCATTTTAAAAAACGCTTTTTAAAATTAACCAAGAATATCGGGGACATATATTCTTACAACTGGATTAAAATCCGTAACATTTGTATTGGTTGGCAGGCACATTAGTTACCTCTCTATCAAGACTGGAAAAATAAAGGAAAGGAGAAGAATCGCAAAATGGAGTTCGTTTTTTTATCGAGGGCGGAAGAAAAGGAGAGAGAGAGATGGATAGGCTGATGAACTTTTACACCGGGAGGTAGAAGAGCACAAGGAAGTAACAACCATGATGGTGTGCCAGGTCTACAAAGGGAACAGGAAAGGAAAGAAAAGAAATATTCGAAACAACCGAACCGAACCAGAGCAAGCGGCATCCCGAAAAAAATTAAGTTTACGAGGAAGGAGAGTTCTTCTTTGTTTTTAAAGAAAAAAGAGTGGTGTGAGGATAGGTTCCGCAGGAAGAGAGAGAGGGTGGCTTGGTAAATGGGGGAGGGGGAACGGCAATGGTACCGTGGAAAGGGTGGATAGATGCAAGGATACGTGGGGGAGGGGTAGGTAGTTCACGTCGTGGTGAGGTAGGGCAATGTCTGGCTTTTAGCCAAAAGGTACGAGAGTTGTAGAGGAGGAGATGGGGAGGCAGAATGGAGGTGGGTGTCGCCTTCCTCTCAGATGGTGAGGGAAGGATTATGGAGATGGAGAGGTCGGGAGGAAAGATCGGGGTGTGACGGAGGAGGAGAAGTAGTTTAAAGGGGACTCGTTGGTCGGACAGATTGCTCCATCCTCTCCTCCTTCCCACGTTCTCTCTCCTTCACTCGCCGGAGGAGGATGAATGGCGCAAATTCCTTTCTTCGTCGCTTTCTCCAGATATCGTCCGATTTAAAGAATATATCAGCGGATACCTGAAGCTATAAGTGATTGCGCAGCGAAGACCGCTCTAGCGGAAAATTCAGCAGCAAAGGGGGGCGTTTAATTCCTCGAGTGGCAATTTACTTGGACGTCATCCGGATTATAATCGTCGGTCTTCCATACGGCAGGATTTTACGCTCCTTTTCCGCTTTCCGATTTTGGAAGAAACGAGTATTTACGTAGAGCCTGAGAGAGGGAAGAAGATGGGGTCAAGTATTTCCCTCTCGTACTTACTTGGTGATCGCAGAATGAAGGTAAAATTAGAAAATCTGATTTGGCCACCACATGACTTTCTCCATACCTGTAATATCTCTAAAAAAAAATTCCAAATAGTTTACATAATAAAAATATTTTTAGAAACTGCGAGAAAATTTTACTTTACAAAGAACAGAAAAACTCAAACCGTAGCCTTCTGATATTGTATATAGCCACAAGCTCCAACAATTAAGAAAATAAAAAGGAGCGTTACTAAAATGTAACTAAGCGTCATTTGTTAACAATAGTCGTCGGTAGATGGTGGTGGTGCCCAATAAATTATTTAGTTTTTATCTCTTAAACAATGCATTAAAAATATTTTGAACAAAGGTTGCAGAAAATTAAATATCCTGCAACTTTTATTCCAGTATGTTTTTAAATATATCAAATATTAAAGGAAATATCTCAAAATAACAGATAAGTGACAAGAGTAAACACCCACTTCCGGTTGACCGATTTTTACCAAAAACTGAGGTCTTGTGACTTTCATAAAAATGTTAAATATAGAATTTGGTATTGACCTAATTAATAGGTTTTGAGTTAGAATACCCTCAAAAATGCTGTCACATACACACTCCCACACACACAGACAGAGAAAATGGTCAAAACGTGTTCAGAGGACCTCAAAACGTGTAATTCCGTTGAAATCTCGAAATAGATTTTGTCATGAAAACAACTTTTTTCCCTTATACTACGTATGGAAAAAGTAATAAAAAGGAGCGTTACTAAGACGATGCTAAGCAGAAATAAAAGTGTTTACAAAAGTCGCCTTGAGGTGGTGTGGTGGTGGGAGCTAAAAAATAGGGTTTTAAAAATATCTCTTAAACAATGCATTATATGGGAAAATGTTTCGAACAAAAGTTGTAGAGACTTAAATTTCCTACAACGTTTATTCTAGTAATGTTTTACATTGATTAAGCATTAAAGCAAATATTTGAAAGAAATGGATGTGGCATTATAGTTGGGAGCACCAACGAAGGCGGGTGGCAACTGGATGCGCAGAAGGCAAGGAATGTCACGTGGTTTCTCTCGCTTCTTCACTTGGCCAATCAGCGCCAGTCAGTTAGAGCGGCTCTTGGCGTGCGGCTCGTACATTTGCGGCGTGATTTTCGTTATATTTGCGTGTTTTAGCGCTCACAAATTTGCTATCACACACGCACAGAAATCATCGAGAAAATGGTCAAAACGTGTTCACGGGGCCTCAGAAATGTATCTGTTGAAATCGAAAAATTTTCACAACAATTCTTTATCCTATACTTTGTATGGAGTAAGTAAAACAAATACTGCAGGTTACCTTGAATTTTTAAGGACACCATTTTGCCTGCTCGAAATTACTGGGAATTTTATCGGTTTCAGTTGGTGAAACGTGGAATATATGGTTTTGAAAGGGTCGATGGTCTATATTAAAGAGTTCTTCAAATGGGAGTGGACAGTAAGAACGGATAACTTCCCTAAAACTGTACCAAGCATTAGAAAATCGTGATCTTTATTTTTACTCTTTTCACGATATATTTTAATAAATATCCATAAAAAGGAATGCGAACCGTTCCCTTTCGAAACACTATTGTGACCATAACTTAGTTATTACTTTTTGACATTGAAAGAAATCCACTTCTGGAAACTTCAAATTTATTTAGCTCAATAATTGTTTTTTTACAAACATAGGAAATAATTTATGATTCATTAGCAGTAATTTTAACTCAATCAAAATTTAAATGGTCGAGGGTAATGGAATCCTTTAATGAGGAGCTGTTTAAACATCACCTGACTATTTAATTTTGTGTACTATCATCAAAGACCTTTAGAAGCGATATTTTCACGGGACATAAATTACATTTCAAACATAATTTTAGAGGAACTCTAGTAAACGAGGTTAGGACTAAATCGGTGAGGTTTCGATCGCATTGAAATTTAAAAAATACATTCAATCAACACCTGAAAAATGCTAAGCATAAAAAATGCGCAAAATTTCTACTCTATATTCTGATAGGAATCGGCGCAACGCCAGATATATAATTAAATATTTAATTATATCACCAAGCTGTATATTACATTAATCCACCGAAATGATTTTTGCGTTTTATGTATTCTTATTCTATATCTACAGAGCAAAATCCACCTTATGAACTATTGTTTCAGTTAGTACTAGAGCGCAATTACCAGAAGGAGCTTACAACGATATGCTGAAGTATTTCGCAGACATATTACGCCAATAATTTCCTGACTCGTAGTAGTCGTGTCTTAATTTTCTCGCTCTAGTAAGTTATCTGAAATTACTTTTTAAGCGTTTCTCGGACTTCGCCTACGTTGTTGCCCTTTCAAAAAGGAACAAAAACGTAAAAAACAAAACTTCAATTTTACGCCTTTCGTGAACCAGAGCAGCGTGTTGGACAGTGAAATTGCCGCACTTGCGTACAAAACCAATAAAACACGCCGCGCGCTCCTCGTTTTTTCTCATTTCATCCATTCTGGGTCTCGGACTAACTTCCCCCACCACCGTCATCTGTTTCGCCGCACTTTGAAGCTTCGACCTCCGCTCCCCTTGGATGGCAATCTGCGGGATTAGCAATGGCTTTATTTCGTGACGCGCGCGCGGCTACGGGCATTGCACATTGCGTGCCAATTCCACATCCAACACTTTCTTCTATTCTCTTTCTCGTTTTCTCCCTTTTTCTCTCCCTCTCTCTACTCCGTATTTCTCAATTTCGGCCAAAATAAGAGGGACCCTTCCATTCAATAAATTCTGCCATAAAAACGAATTCCGAGCAATCTCTTTCAAGCCATAAATAGATCCATATTTATATGGATTTATAGAAATAACCCATCGATATTATGTTTTAGAGCTGCGTTTATCAATTTAACGCGCTTTGCGTGCCGTTTAAGATTCTAACGTACATTTCTTATCGAAAATATCCCAAAGATGGCGTTTGTCTTAGTTTAGGTTGTAATGGAATGTTGGATGATATATTTTAGTGTATAAAAAGAAAGAAATAGGATTACTAAATGGGTTCAAATTAAAATAATATTCTAGTTTGGTATGTGTATCGTTAATAGAGGCTGGCCTCTTATTCATCTCGATGGAAGAATAACAAATAATATTAACATCACAAAATGCTGCACAGTTTTTTCGGAAAATATTTCATGATTTTTATCGAATCTTTTCTTTCTCTATCTACTCATCTAAACGATTATGAGTACTTTATCCCGAATGATAGAATAAGTGTTCCTCCATTTTTCACAGTTGCCTCGGGAAATTTATGCTCCAAGTTAATAAGTGGTCGTTCAGTTGCAGTTGTGAATTTACCGTACTCCTGTAATCTTTTTCGTGGTAATAAATTACTTGCTTCTTCTTTCCTCCTATTTCCAGCATCTACAAGCCGCGATCAATGTTCTTTAAAAACCACATCTGCTGTTTAAATGACCTTACTGCATAAGCTTAAAGCACTGATTCGCAAGAAAGCGTTTTTTCTCATCTACGCGTTCGCTCGATTAACATATTCTGGGAAAATACGACCTTCAGCTATTTCGCTCTTATTTTCTAATGAAATAAGTTACTTGGAAAAAAATTCAAAAATTTCAACCGCCTAATTCCGAAGTGTGTATTTATATGACTGTAGTTAATAATCTGAATCGTAACTCTTGTCATCTAACACCATTTGTTGTCGATTTTTAACGCGAATTGTATCGATTTACTAATAGTTCGTGATGCGCTCCACGCCTTTACATAACTTTTTTTTAACTTTGGAAGAAATCATACTCGTTATTCGGCATCCAAAGACGTTGGAGAAACTTGCTGCAATAACTCTGCCACAGTAGCCAGAATGAAACATACAGACTTTTATCAATCACTATTTCTCAATGTCAGTCTATAAACTTTATAAATTCCTGCTTGCATCAGCATTTCTTATGGTCGATATTTTAGATACCCGCAGTTTTCATAGGCTCGTTGACGTCCGGAGTTGGCTGAAGGATGGTTGACGGCGGCGCGCGTGTTATTTGTGCACTCGGCCTTGAGATTTTACTTGGCAATTATTTCGTAATTCAAAACCTCTTTTTGCACATGTTGATACCTGGAAAGTACAAAGCCGCGTTGAATTTTTCATCGCCACTTGACGTCCGTCCAATGTTCCCTCTAATGTGGCTGACTATCTGAGCGGAAGTGGTGTCTGCGCGACCTTTGTAAATTCACAGCATGAACTGAGCGGCCTTTTATGCAAGAACTTTTTACATTTTTTTATGAAAATAAGGTAGAAATAAGAAATCTAAGATTTAATTTCATTTATAAAATTTACTATAAGATTATTCTAAGATGCTTTTTTTACTTTGTATTAGCCATTTTATGACAATTGTAATAAAATAGTGCAAAGGGATTGCCGCTTTTCGCGGCCTCACTGGTTACCTTGTGTCAACGGAGACTGTATAAGGCAGTCGTGATAAGGAAATATGTATTAAAAATAGAACAGAATTAGGAACTTTAATTTCGGGCGTGACCCCTATGTCACTGTTTTTAGTCTGTGGTGCGCGGAGCATAGTTATCTGTGCGCGGGTGTTTAGAAATTTGTGCGCGGACGCGCAGCCGCGCAGCTTAGAGGGAACATTGCTTCCGCCGCCGTCGCCTGCCTTTGCTGTCGGCTCTGAACTTGGTGGAAAACACATGATCTCGAAAAGCAATGCATATTCTCGCGGCGCACCGATGCTTGTCATTTCCAAATGATTTTTTGCAATTTTGCTGTATAATTCATTCCAAAGCGGCTCATTTATTGTTCCGAGGGAAACGAGACTGGTTTTCAAATTTTTAATTCTACTTCTCTTTCTTCAGGCATCTAATCCAAGGCCAAAGTTACTTTGGAATAATAAAGTATTCGGGATAAACTTTTTCTCGTATTTATGAAATTTTAATCGGATTTCAATTAAACGAAGACCGTAGCATCGGCACGTGTCGGTTGTCGCTTTAATTTTAAACTTTATCGGAAGGAAATTAAAGAAATAAAATTTTTATATGTCTAAATCCGAAATTATACAAAATCTACCATGAAAAGTTTTAAGTTGAGTTAAAAACTATTTTTATTTTTCTCTCGGACT
Source organism: Tanypteryx hageni (assembly GCA_028673005.1). Classification (NCBI taxonomy): domain Eukaryota; kingdom Metazoa; phylum Arthropoda; class Insecta; order Odonata; family Petaluridae; genus Tanypteryx; species Tanypteryx hageni. The sequence continues at coordinate 90,166,110 of CM054116.1, read as the reverse complement.
ACCTTTAAAGGAACGAATCTCTTTTGTATTCTCGTTTATTGTTAGTGCGGACTAAACCCTTTAAAAAAGTAATAATTTTATTTAATGAATTTATTACTTTTTAATTTATTATTTAATTTAAAGTCATATTTGTGGAAATCTTACTGCTTAGGAGAGGTTAACCAAATGATCTAGAATTCTTAATGCTCTTATGATTCCGAGTGTGATGATAAATGGGCAAGTGAAAATGGCAGACTTTCGAAATGTAGGATTTGCAACCACGACCTGAATTTTCAGCTTTTATACAGTCACAAACTATGATGTACACGATATAAATTTGATAATGATTAATTAGAAAGATAAATTCTCATATAGAGTTTAGGAGATTCTTAAATATTAAGATTAGATTCCTATTGCTAGCTTACGAAGGAAAATTAGTATAATATGCATTTGACGCTTGCTTTCTTTTCATTTCGTTATGAAGTGATCAAAATTTTATTTCAAAGTATCTCTTAAATCCCTGAACTAGAGGTGCCCAATTCGTTCGCCACTAGCCATATGCAGCGAATCAGCCATAGACGTAGCGTATCGATTCAATGCATGTCATATTTTTTCCTTATCGAAACTTACTTTTTTGCTATGCGTGAAAAACGTTTTTCATAATAAACAATTTAGAATAGAATAATATAAATCTTATTTTGAATTTATCATTTTTGTTGGAGTTATGAAGGACGGAAAATAATTATTTTTTCAGCACGTCAAAACTATTAAGTTGCGGTGTTTTAGAGTTTACATTATGTCTTTAATGATTTTGATTTACAACCCTAAACCAACTTTCAAAAAATTACTCATCATATTCATTAAAATTGTATATATTTTTATCATGTGGCAAGTATGCTGTCCCGATGGCCATTGGTGTAGCAAACATCGCTATACTATTGAACACTCCTCCCCGAAAGGATATCATTTCATAATCCGTATACCACTAAATTCTTTATATCTCGTCCAATTATTGGAAGTTGAAACACGTGATTGAAAAATATCCATTTATTCTTTAATATTTTGTATATCATTTTAACCTTCCCATATACAAAATATGAGTTTTAATTTGTTATTATGTTACAATATATATTATTACAGTATCAAATTATGATAATACGATTACATTCTTAAGTTTTTATATAGACTTTACATGAAATTGGTATGTAATTTCTGGATTAGTTCACATTTTTAGAGAATATTGTATTGAAAGATAAAAACTAATAATTTTGGGTTTTCACTATTTTTTAACCAAGATCTCGATTGGCTGGTATAAATATTCCTTGCAAGCAATCAATGTGAAGAGGTGCCTCTCTATAAAAACTACTGTCACTTTCATTGGCGGAATGTTTTAGCTGAATTTAAAGTGACAGTTTTTGGGAAACTCTTGGAGTGCAATTATATTCTTAATATTAAAGATTTCATACTTATCCCTGTTATCTGACGTCTATTGCTTTTTAAAAATCGTTTTATCTTATTTGTTTCTTTATGATGCAGTACTCAGGTATTGGATCACTCTTAACTTCAACAATATTCGAATAGTAGACCGAGATGAAATACATAAATCATGTCAGGCAACCATGGCTATTTTCAAGATTTTCTTGTCTTAAAAAATAATAATTTTTCTTGGTATTTTGATTCAGTTATATCGTATTGATAATTCTGAAAAAGAACAGTATTTGCCTTTTTGCTTTCAACGGTCTTGTGAGGATTATCGGAGGGCCAGAAGTGGGAATTTCGTGTATTGTTAATTCCATCTCGATTAAATTCGGCGGTTCGAAAAACGTCTGCGTTATTATTCAACTGCCGTCCTGCTGTTACCATCTCAGAATCCATAAACGTAATGAATATCACCGTATTCACTGAGAGTGAGCTGTTGATTCATTTTGTGATAAAATGCAAGACGAAACTGCGATTTTGAACTTATCGCAAAAGTGTCACATGTAACACTGAGCATGTATAAGAAACAAGTGAGGCAAGAAACAACTGAGGATCAGTGGTGATTACAATGCAACTCAAGCCATCACCAATGTTTTCATTACAGCGTTGCACATCTTAAAACGTCCATAGTTCCTCACCAGTTGGAAATAGGACCAATGTTGTATTAACTTCTTTTACTCGAACTTACCTCCCGAATCACCTCCTGAAGTATGGCAGACCGGTCGTGAAACACCCTGTATACGAACGGTTGTTGTTTCTCCGTTAAAAATAGGCTTCTCATTGTATTATGAAGCTTTTAAAAATGTGGAATCCAATTCCTAAAGACAGTAAAAAAAGTAGCCTTTGGTAACACTTTTATCGACGCCAGGTTTATAACAATAGGGAGCAGCATGAAATTTTACATTTTCTTCTTTCCCTTTTCCTATTGTTTCATACTCATACGTTTCATGATAATGTGATATAGTTTCTAAATTTAATATTCTTTTTATTAAAATATACTATGTTTGCTCTGGAAAGCCATAGAGAAGCCGTTATAACTTCGCCTGGTTTGTATCTACCAGGAGTGGACGAATTTGGTGCGCAGTGGAAGATAGTTGAAGGGAGTGGAACAATGGATAGCGGAGGGATTTTCCGAGGTGGAGAATGCGGGCGGGTTCTCCTCCCCAACCATATTATCCCCTTTGTTGCTTCTCTTCTTCTCTCTCTCTCACTCTCAGGTATCCATGCTATTGAAGAAGCATGGGCCATTGGGAGGAAGGTTTAGGGTTCATGTGTGAGGCCGACACTTCTAAGCGATAGTTGGCTTTGAATATGCGGGATTTTGCCCCATTCCACCGGAATTATTAATATATATATATATATATATATATATATATATATATATATATATATCTCCCTCCTTTTATAATCGAGGTCACTCTTGTATGGATGTAGATAGATAAATAGATAATCTTCTTTATTCGGCACCACCAATGTTTTCAACCTATCGGAAGCCCCCTGCGATCGATGCGTCTTTGTAATTCTGCGTAGATGTGCTCGTAAAACTTAAAGGTTTTACACTGTAGGGAGTGAGAGAGGTATCTGACGCTCGCCTTGTTTTCAGAAAGAGGTTCTTGTTGGACGAAATTAAATTTGCTGTTCTTCCATCATAAGCTATGTATTTATAACATTAATAACAAATTAAATTAATTGGTTTGTTTTAAGTGAACACTATACAATATAAATAGGGAGTGTAAATTTCTTTATTTTGTTGTAGTTAATGTTTGGATGCAAGAACTATTAGGGGCAAGGACTATTTTATTTTCCATAAGAGGAAATATCAACTGGAGTTTAGAAATATCAATTAACTGTTGAAATAACTCAAGGTAAAGATAAAACTGGTAATCTATAAAAATTATGCAAACTTAAGTTTTCATATTGGTCAGAATTTTTAAGGACTCTTTTAACAATCAAAATTAAGTAAATATGAAACTCGCCGCTTTATAATCGGAATATGACTCCGAGTATTTTTATATTCGTGAATAACATTTCTCTTATTTATTCAGATGGCTGCTTTGGAACTTAAGCGAGCAAAAAGTGTGAATATTACTGCAATAAAAGAAGCAATTTAGGATGAAATTCTCATAAAAAGGCTGAGGTATTCTCTCTTTTAAAACTTTATCTCTGAACGGCTGCAAAAAAATCTCTCCTGAACAGGTTTTTCCTTAGAATGATCGCAGAAAAAAATCCCCCGTTTGCGCCCTGGATCGAGTTTGGCGTCGCAAATTTATCGGGAGAAATATAAAAACCATGCCACGGTTCAAGCCGTTATTTTTTAAATAAAACATTTTGGGAGGTGAGGCTTTTCGGTATTTGCGAGCGGAGGGAGGGAGCGGTAGGGGAAGGAGAGAGAGAGAGGTAGGGAAGGCAAAGATAGAGGTAGGAGAGGGAGGGAAAGAGGGATGTAGGAGGGAGAAACAATATAATGGGTGGCGGTCGTAATGGAAAAAGTTGGATCGACGGGTTCTGGAGGAAAGGAAAGAGAGAGAGCGAGTTCCGCCGATGGGACAAAAATGCTTCATCCCGCCCCAGAAGATGAAGTCTCCAAACAATTGTTTTTGAGAAGATTTTATATATATATATATATATATATATATATATATATATATATATATATATATATATATATATATATTACTCCTGTCCCTCCTCTTCCTTATCTCCCCCCCTCTCTCTCTCCCTCAGATCTGCTTTCGTTTCGTCACCTCCCATCTCCTCTTCAAGCGCACGATCCATTAAATTCCGTCGTTTGCGCGGTATGGTTACCGCCGTGTGTGGTACACAGGACCATCCATACACGAAAAACGATCCTTGTTTTTCCGCGGGGGGAGAAAAACTTTCTTCTCGGTGTATTCGTTTGCATCCTTCCACTCTGTGTGTATGCGTACATGAGCGTGAGAGAGAAAGAGGTAAAAAATTAACTTTTCTCTTCGCAGAGACTTCTATATCGTGATATACGAGAAACTACCGCACCGTCGGAAGGGAAAAAACTCGATAAAGCAGGGAGCGAAGGATAAAATACTTTTTCACGGTCGTGCAAGAAAATCCGGTTAAGTTCGGGACGTGTCGGAGGTGAAATAAATTTATAAAAAAAGGAGTCGGCAAAAAATGCTCCCTTTCTTCTCTTTTCGTCCATTTTCACTTCGTCCGAGATCTAGACCATCCGAGCGTGGTAACGGGTAAAGGGAGGGATGCACACAAATGTCGCGCCACCGAAAAAAGGCCGTTTCCTCCCACCGAACACAGAAATGAGCATGCAAACAGTTTGCTTTACACGCACGAGTGTGTGTACGGACGTCTAGTATACAACGCGTAAGCGCACATAATCTAGGCGACATTCTCCCGGAAAACACGCCGGCGTGCGCTTGCATTCCGACCCGCGCCAGAAAAGTATTTTTCCTCGCAAAACTGCTACTCCTCCCATAGTGGTTTGTCCTTCTCTTATCCACCCTCCTTTCCTCCCTCCCTCCTTTCCTCCCTCCCTCCCTTTCTCCTTCCCCTACAATCGGTTCCACTTTCACATACACCGACACAAACACCCGTAACGCGAAAAGTCAGCCGACACAGTTATCGGTGGATTTATTGTTTTCCGATAACCTTACAGCCGCACCCCCTCTTTCTCTACATTCTCCCCAAATGTACCTCTCTCTCTTTATCCTAACGCTTTCAAACAAACTCTGCTCTATTGTTTCTCTCGTATTTTCCATCTCTCTTTTTCTATATTCTTTGCACGCTTCTATTGCCCCGTTGATTGTTGTTTATTCTTTGATTCGTTCCTTAGAATTTTCTCCTTTTAAGGCTAACCCACAAGTTTTACTTTTTCTCACTCATTTATGTAATTATTTACCGTGGGAATATTTATTGCGTTTAATAGCTATTATGTCTGTCTCCCTTTGATGTTTTCGATTTATCACTCTCTAATCTCGTTGTATTGCATATTCTATTTAAATGAGTACGTTTTAATTTGATTCCTATACCTTTTTGATATTCTCCCTTCGACGCATCTTCCATATTATAACATTGTTCTGCTCATCTACTTAACATTAACATATAACTACTGTATAAGGTCTTCAGTACATACTTCGTAGGAATTAAATTTTCAGGAATTGTAATAATAAAATTTGTACTAACTAACTAACAAACAATATATACCTGTTTTTGCAGGTGATTATAGTATACTTTTTGTAAACGAGCATTTTCTATGAATTAGATTTTATCTTCTAATGTCAAATGTTTTAAATTTAAGGATATTTAGTTGAATATTCGACCTGATTATTGTTTTTCTTTCTCCTTTATCCATACCCGTGATAATTGTTCTGGCTGTTTCTTTTTATTCTAAATTTTTATTTCTTAAATGCCTTTCACAATTTCTTTTACCTTCTATAAATTTGTATCTCAATTCCTCGAGGCCATTCCTCCCCTTTTTCCTTTAAATAGCGCCCTTACCGTAATACTTATACATTCGCTCACCTATATTTTGGACTTTGGTGTAAAGTACAGCAAACACAGGCGCACATATTGCTTCTCCTATCTTTTCTCCTTCCTCTCTTTCCCTCGCTATACGTCTCTTCATCCTTCCGAACCCTCATGACCATGTTTTTTACGGGTGTTCCTCATTCCTCCAAAACTAAGCCCCATCCCTTTCTTCGTACTACATTCCTTGCTGTTAGCATCCCCATTCCATTTCCTTGTAAAGATTGGAGAATCCCCCAAACATCCTCTACTCCGTCCCTACCCATTTCCAATAAGCCCTTTCTCTCTCTCTTTTTCTCCTCATATCTCTTTCTCTCTCTCTGTGGCCTGTACCCCTTATCTTCTCCTCCTCCTCCTTTTCCGAAGACCGTTAACCCTGCGACCTATCTAACTCTCCCCTCGGTCTTTTTCCTCCAACTCCCTCCCTCTATCTTCACCCCTTCGTCCTCGGTCCGACTTAGCGGTACATCTCGTTCCTCTGCCGAACCTCCGACTTCCCCCGGGAAAGAAAAGGTGAGGGGTGGAACGATCTCGCAAGAGGGCTCTGGAAGGGGAAGGCAAGATGAAGAAATGTCTTACGAGCAGGAAGAGTAAAGGAGGGAGAGATGTCGAGAGGGAGGTATGTAGGGAAGAGAAGACTCGGGGATTTTTTCCTCGGATTTGGGAAGGTAGGATGTAAGAAGAACGGGGTTTAAACGGAGTGGACGATTAGAAGATTAGTCGTAAAAAGGTGGAAGGCAGTGCGACAAAACAGCGATTGGACGAGAATGATAAATATTCGCTTGAATGAGAGAAAGTGGTGTCGAATGAGATTTTAGAGTAAAAGAACAAAGATAAAGAGAAATTCGTGGAAATGGGTCGGCGTTGATTAAATCAAATGCGAAATGAATGAATGTGAGGGCACGTGACATTGCGTGGTGGAAGTATACAATTTCCAAAAATATGTTTTTCTTCGTTATTCTCTATGATTGCAAAATAGTAAGTGAAAATCTACTTCAGATTATGTAGGAAGGAATATTGAATTTGACTAAAAATATGGAAAGAAGGTTTAATTCTAAAGTTTTTAGTGAACGTGAGTCATAATATACATGATAAATTATTAATTAGAAGGAAGAACGTATTTTTATTTAATAAATTTAATCGATTATTCCAAGACAATGTCATTTTAATTGTACGGTAAAACTAGTTTGAGAAAAAGTTAACCTTAGAAAAATCACAGTAAATGATAACTCCAAACAAATTAAGGTGAAAATCCCAAAAAATAGGTAATAATATCGATGCTACACTTGAAAATATTCTCCGCGACGAAAGATGAAATGCGGAATTTGTCATCGGCTTTTTTGAGGGATACAAAGAGATCCTGCGACAAAGACCGGAGGGATTCTCGAAATAGCTCCGGGCAGGATATGAGTTTGCTCCTCTGAATGTCCGGAATTTTAAAACGGTTAGTGGTTGATGGAAGTGGAGGGTGGGAAAACTTAGGTCTTGTGGAAGTCAAGAAAGCATACGATAGTAAAGGGGGCGTGGTATGCGAACTGAGGATGCCAACGGTGAACGAAGAAGACGCGCGAAAGGATTATTATGATTTTGCAAGAGAATAATTGGTACGAGAAAGCGACAGTTTTAAAAGAACAGATGAATAATTGCTCGAAGGAATATATCAATATCGACTTTACGTCAGGAAAATGCCATTTCATTATTTGAAATCTCTGTCTCTTTCCATCTTCTTTCATTTTCTTCTTGCTTTTCATGTCCCTCCTTTCATCCTTCACTCCTCTCTGCTTCCTCTATCTTCTCATCTCGCCTCTCCTTCTTTCGTCACTTCTTCCTCTCTCATCTCGTCCTTTGCGTCCTGTCTCTCATTCAGCGCATTTTATTGCCAATGAAAGAATGGTTGGTGAGGAATGAAAGGAAGCGAAGCTAAAAGTTGTCACAGAGAGGATGATGGGGTCGGAGCGAAGAAGATGGGATTCTTTCGGAGGAGGTTGTGTGGTAGAGAAGGGTGGCAATGAAAAGGGACCTGGAAAGGACGATAACAGCTCCCGAGTCTGGAAGGAGACGCGATTATTAGTTTGTGGGAAAAGAGAAGTCGTGAAGGATTGGGAAGTTTGGGAATTACTCGAGATTTCAGTGGCTGCGTCATGATTGAGGAACTTTTAACCCCCCTTTGAATGGGGTCTTGGGTATATTCGAAAAATTTTTCCATCAAAACTTGTAGTGATTTCTTTGATGTTAGTTTAGCTTCGGTCCGATGAGCATTTTGAGTAATATTCTTTAAAATCATTGATTAAAACTACAAAATTTTCACTTATCGAATTTTAGATCATTGCAATTTGGATTTAGCAGTGAAATGATGTGGTAAAGTTTTTTTATTTTATTTGTCACCAAATTTATTATTTATTATTATTATATTTAATTATTATTTAAAATACATAAATATAAAGTTAATAAACTATAATACTATAATCTAAAGGTAATAGTTAATGTACACATATGTGATGATGTTCAACCAGTATATGATGATAGTGAACCGCCATGACAACTTTATACTTAGTTATAATTATATTTTATAATTTCTTTGATATAATGTCATAACGCTGAATTTACCATGTGACTTAGATATCTCATGCTAGATTTTCTCCTATATCCGGTTTCCAGTTTTCTTTATCCAGAAATATATGTATTCACTTCAGATTATTTATTCAAACTTCATGATTTTAGTTTACATAGTTTTTCTGATTATTTTTTTCGTTTCTGGTGTAAATACTGTTTACCCCTTTCTAATCTTACATCCTGTTTTCGCCCCAGCCATCCGACCACAATCTTACCCTATTCTCTTCTCGTCGACTTTGGCTTCTTCCTATCACGTCGCTCGTGACTATCCTCCTAATTTTCATCCAGATTAAAATCATCTAGCACATACATCTCTTTATTTTTTTCATCTCCTCGATCACATCATCACGTCTCCATCTTTGCTGAATGGACAATATCGCTAACCAATAAAATCCTCCACCATGCACTGTTCCCATTATTCCTTTAGAGACGCTTCTGTCTCCCACGCCAAACCATAAGCAATACGTGCATGTCCATGCATCTCTTAAAAGAAAAACTTTCTTATCTGCAGTCATTTTTATGGGTCTCCGGGAATTCTCCCTCCCTGTCCCATTATCTATCTTAAGGTCGGTGACTACATATATTGTACGTGCCGCATCTGTGCATTTGTCTTTAACCATATACGTATTATTTTGAGATTCGATATATATATATATATATATATATATATATATATATATATATATCGAATCTCAAAATAATTCGTATATGGTTAAAGACAAATGAGATAAGATACCTCCACAGATGCGGCACGTACAATACATGTAGTCACCGACCTTAAGATAGATAATGGGACAGGGAGGGAGAATTCCCGGAGATATATATATATATATATATATATATATATATATATATATATATATATATATATATATATATATATATGCCTGACTGATACACCACGAGATACTTATTTTGTTTTAGGCTACAAACTATTATCGAGTGATTGATCAGTAGTGCTTGGCGTCAGATTCATGTCAGGCTGTGGTTATTACACACACGAGGCTGCTATGATTGATGGTCTAAGTGCCCGTGTAGCGCAAAATTTCTCGTCCTCCTTTTGATCTGAAATGTCCTCCGCATGTAGAGAAACTGGGCCGTGGTCAGAGGTGGTAAATTTGCTTTTGAATTAGAACGTGACAACTTTTGAATAAAAGAGCCATAAGGGTTGCGGTGAAGAGCAATTTTAACTTTACCTTACGTTTTGATTACATTTTTCCTTTAAAATTATGAATTATTTGGTGTTATATGAATCGCGAAGAAGCTGGAATTTTCCTGTGAACCTTTAAATTATCGACAGCCAGCCCTTAAGTTATTATTCATGTTTTGCATTGCGTAAATAACTCGTGTATTATTTGAAAAATCACAAGGAATTTACGTCTTTGGATTATACATATAAAATCGTTGATTAAAAATATAAAATTTCTTATTATATCATAAAAAGGACGTGTAATTTTATGGACAACTTAAAATTTAATTCCGTTGAATCCAATTTGATTAAACTTATTGTTTAAAAGAAAAATAGAAGTGTAAATACCATTATTATGAAAAATCACAATTATTTGGAATTCCTTTAATTAAATTCGCACTTAGTTATATCGGTTGAGTTGCCACGTCGCGTTTAATGAGTAACGATGAGAAATGGGAACGAGGCAAACTTGTATATCCTAATAGCCCTGCACCGTTAACCCTTCCGCTTGATTTGATTAAATTTGAGATCTGATAAACAAAGAGAGGCATCCTGATGTAGATGTCATTTAGTTAATTCACTAAATTGGCTCGAGAGCGCGGAATTAGAGCTCTGGACGTTAGCCGTTTAAATCTGTGGCGATTTATTAGCAAATATCCACTTGCATGGCCCGCCTCTCTGTAAACGCCTGCAACACTATGCAACGAGCACTACTGTAGTGTATTTATTGTTGCATATAAATACAGGCGCTCTTACCTTTACGGGTTATAGCGAAGTAGCAGAGACGAAGCGACGCGAATGTTTTGTATTCGTAACAACTACTTGATAAATATTCGCTGTTATTTTCGTTTAGTTTTAATGATAAAAATATTTACTTGAACAACATGATTGATTAGGGACCTAAGATACAATTACTAATTAGTTTTTAATTTGTCGGCCTTTTTACTAATAGTACTTAATAGAGCCAATGATTTTTTGTTTTTCTGCTAGTTATGCATTCCAAAATATTTACATATAGCATATATAAATATTATGTCTTTATAAATCAGTTAATAATTTACAAAGAGAAAATTTAACAAATGTCCACGTTTGTTTGACGATTGTTTAATGAGAAGTAAAAGAGATGGCGTACGTATAATTTGTTTATTCTATACATTTAAAATTAAAAATGATGCTTATACCGATAAAAATATTTATCGTAACTCATCGCAATAGTTGCCATCACAAGTCATTTTCTCAAAAAGTAACCGTTGCGTTTAGAAATTTAGACCTGAATGACATTGCACTTTTGCGACAGAATCTGTATGAACGAAAATGCGAGATGACGCGGATATAACTTCCTGCGTATCGCATTCTAGAGCTGAATGAGGACATGTTTGTCTGGTTAGTGACACTCTTTCATGTCTTCTAAAAGAAAGCAATGACTCCCTCGACACAATCGGCGCTCAGAAAGGGGCAAGGGGGTGTAGGGGAAACAGAAGGGAGAGGAAGGAGAGATCGTGTGGGTTAGAAAGATAAAATGAGGGTTAAATGGAGCGGAGTGGAATGGGGCAGATGAGGCGTCGAATGGGGTGGGAAAGAGAGAGGGGGATAAACGAGTTCTTTTTACACTCCCGAGGTCGGATCTCACGCCTGAATGGAAGAGAGCGATCGATGTATGTGCGTATGTTTGAGTGAGGGTGATAAGATGTGGGACTCTTCTGACCAAAACACCCTAATTTCCACGAACGCCCGAAATGAAAAAAGGCCCGCATGCGTTACAATCCTCAGAAATCAGATGGGAAACGTGATCCGGGATGCCCGTTATCTCACAGCAATGTTTCTTTCGTTAACCACATTATACAAAAATGCTCTTTTGCTGCGGAATAATGCGCAGAATCGATTTGTTTTTAAATGTTTTATTTGAGTAGTGCTTGACGGTCAGTCCAGTTTACTGAAAAACGGTTATTTGGATAAAGAATTGTTCATTGTATAGAATTTGGTAACTATAAGGAAAGTCCATTGTAATTTTTAGAATTTGAAATATTCCACTCCAATTTTTAATGTTATTAATTTGCAGACACCATAATATTTTTCATGATTTACAAAGAAATGAATACAGTTAATCTACTGCTGATAAGATTTATGATGGGTCCTTTTTTTAGAGGAATTGGTATGGATACCCATAACAACGAAGACATTGTTTAAATGCTGTTCCAATTTATAGTGTAGATTTTCAATTTTGAGAGCAACATTTGTCTCATAAGCGTGGTATTTCACTTTCGAGACCAATTTGTTTGAATATTTAAATAAATCATTTACGCAAAAAATTGCTCTGAAACAATAATAGACAAATGTTTGAATTATTCTCTGCAGATAAAATATATTACTGGCATATGGGAAATATAAACAAACCCTACTTTCACAGTGTCAGTTTTATATATCCCGTTAAAATTATATTCACAGATACTCACCTAAACACCCAGCACCCAAAAATGTCTATCCAATGAAATTTTTAGGAATCCTTCAATTATATTTTCGAGTTATTTGTACACGGTTTTACAATAACAGACACTAGAATCATCAGATTATATCATTAAATCCTCTGTTAAATACTCAATATTGAGGATCTTCTTACCGAGAAAGAACGTCTTAGGATAACCTGGCGTTAATGTCTTTCCCTACTTAAAATCACCTCTCCTACTCTTCTTGCTGTCTCATGTCATCCGGTCTTCCTAGGTTTCCGCTTCCAAATCATCTGAATTGTTTAGTCTCTTCGTTTTTCGGGAAACCAGCTCCGAGATTGGAGTTCCGTTGGATGGTAAGTTATGGGACTGTTACAGTGTAATGACCTGAGCTTTCTAGCCCTTCCCTCTCCCCCGTCTTGATTGCCTCACTCTCTTTAATTCTACTGCTCTTTGCTGCACTCCTCGTCACTGCTTCGCTCACTCGCTAACCTAAATTTATATATCCCCATCCCGCCCTCCTCAGGAAAATCCTCTTTAAAATGCGCGCAGGCGATGAAGTTCACTTATGATAATGGATAAAAATTAGCTCATTATGAATGAGCTGTGAAAATTAGGTCATCATCGTCTGTATTCATTACCATTCTGTGAACCGAGTTTTATTTATTTTTTCAATAATTTTTTACAATTGATTTCTCATAGTTTCAAAAATATTTTTCTGATTATTCGCTTCGCAGAGAGATTAATTTTGCTGCTTGTGAGACTTGCCAATTTAGATCTTATGTTTGGAATCTAGAAAAACGGAAATGTAATTAATACAAATTTACTTTCTTAAGAACACGAAGGTATCTTTGAGTCCTTTTGCATTTTTCAAAAAGATTTTCCTTGTAGAATTATTAAAAAATACTTGTTTAATACTTAACTAACTTAACCAGCGTTTTATTAGGTGGATTGTTATCCAAATGCTTCGCTTGCGAATTTTGTTATGTTTATCATAGCTTGTGTTAAAATAAAATTTTTATCTTTATAAAACCAGTCATTAGTCACCACATGTCCATAAACGCAACTGAGCGCAACATTTAAGATGCATAAATCCTTACTTTGGAGTCAGACAAAAAATTTCCCATTCAAGTTCTTTTGGTTTCATTTTTACCTTCGATCCGCGCAGGATTAATTGATTCACGTTACCACATACCCTTCTACATCTCCGATAACGCCGTTTCAATTTTTTTTGCTAGGTTGAGTGGTTGAGGGAGGAACTAGCAGGATGGGATGGGCATTGGATATCGTAAAAGGAAATCGATCACGTTATTGCAACTTCGTTGGCTTCTTCCTTCGTTCTCTCTCGTTCCGTGCCTCCCTTTCTCTCGATATCGCTACCCTCGCATTACATTGCATACTTTCGAGCTGCGGAACAAAAAACCGTGCACGACAAATTGACTTTAGATGGCGCCGAAAAGAAAACACTGCAACAGCAGTTGGAAATAACGAACTCTTTTACTGAAGCCTTGATCTATGGAAACGCGAACGGGAGGCGATCCAGTTATAGGCCAGTAAACCCAAAGGAATAGCATCGGCTCACGGAACGAATGAAAAAAGAAGGAAATAACCGCGAGGGAGGGTGGGGGCAGAAGAAGGGGGTTGTGTGGGGAGGGTTGGTTATTATGTGAAAAAAGGTAGATATTCGTGCATGTCTAGAAACACTATTAAGTTTTATGTCATCGAATTCTTCTCACATATACCGTCAATTTACCACAAATAACTGGACTTCTGAAAGTCTTGAAAGAAAATGACATCCAAAAGAATATATAGTATATTTCATCGAAACAAACCGAGTGACAAAGGTTTTACGTAATTGTTATGGTTGATGTTTTTAATATGGCTGCTTCAAATTCTTAACTTTTAAAAATATTATAGTTTTTTTATGCCGGTGAAGTAGCGGAAGTAGAGGTATGGGAAAATTATTATTTCAGTATATCTATGAATTCCGTTTTAGATAATTCACCTACTTGAAATGTTAAATGGTGTTGTCCCACAGTATTTTAAAAGTTATTTTTTCGATCATCTTTTGTTATTTAATGTTAAATGTCATATAATCCTCAAAAACCTCTTCAAAATATGCTTCTTAAGTATAATGTTGAGTGAGTCAATTATTATATTTATAGGAATCTGAGTAATCTTGGCATTTATTTTCCTTCCAGGATATTTTAAATTGCAAGAAGTAGCTCTATGGCTTTTAGTCGAGAGAAACTCTGCTTAAAATGTGAAAAAATGTCTTTTAGCAGAATAACCATGTGATTCATTATAACGATCCTGATAATCGCATTCATGTGCAAATAATGTAATATAATAATATGGCTCTTTTTGAATAAATTTGCTGTATAAATTATATTTATTCTTTCTATTATTTTATGTGGAACGAATGAGTAGTCGCGATTTAGATTACGCTGGGCAGCATAAAGAGGGAAGGGAAGGAGGGAGAGGAGAAGGATCGCTTGAAGAGAGTCGCGAAAATATTTGGACGCCCTCCAGGCTTCGGGTAACGGACTCGAAAAGATGCCGGAGAATTCATTGATGGAGACAACCGGCCGAGAGGCTTTTTATCTTGAATCTTTCGCGTGTGAGCATTGCAGCTGGGTCACCTTCGAGATAGTACGGTAGAGTGCAGATTCCGGAGGTTTGTCCGAGAAAAAGCTGACAGCTAGGGAGAGAGAAAAGTGAAGACTTATATGAGTAAGTAAGGAAGGATTAGACTCATATGCTAAGAGCATAAATGAGTGTGAGAATAAAGGAGAAACACGAACCGAAGATGCACTCTTACGCCTGTGTGATTATCTGTATGCTCAACTCTATTCACGGACGCAATAATTTGAGTTTTTTATGTATATATGAATGCATGTGCATGTATATTTATATATACAGGCAAGCATACATGGTGATACATGCATGGAAGGACATGATTGGAAAAAGCATCGAAATAAAAATCTGAAAGAGAACGAGAGCGAGAAACGTCAGCACTAAAGGTTTTAGGCGCTTCTTGAAAGTAAACAGTAGAGAATGAACAAGAGAATTGCTTAAAAAATGACCGATAAATCGGAAGGGAGAATAAAAATAACGCGGAAAAGGTTACACAGGAGTAAACTTTATTTTCATTGGGTGGAAAATGTGGACGAAATGAAAATTTTGCTGAAACTTGAAGGATAGCACTGAGAAGGAAAACTCAAGTCAGACGGCGTGAACCATATTTTATGAATACTTCCATAATTGCTGTCAAAAATCTGCTGAAGGCAAATTTCCGTAAAATTGAAGCCATAAAACCTCATTAATAATCGGAATATGAATATATAGTTTATTTCTTGATGATTTGCCCTTGTAAATTGACGATTAATTAAATCGAGATCGGATAATGTTTAATGGCTCATTTAATCCTTAATTAAAATGATGAGATTCTGAAGCAGGAAAGGTTAAATAATTTTAACTTGGGCGTAGTAAAAGTAAAAATTTCAGTTCTTCTTCACTGAGGAAAGTACACACATCTTCCTATTAACTTTATAAAAATGAAATATTTTAAGCATAAATTGTGCATGAATATATCTTTAGGTGTCTATTCATGATCTATCGCAACGTGTTTAAGTTTTCGGTAGATTTTTAACTAAATATGTAAATTTATCTCATGTACCACAACACTACAATTGTCGCTTGAACAAACGATAGTCTCTAAATTTAGCTACGAAATTGCTATCTTGGCAGCAGTGGATGAGTTGAGGGAATAAGGAACGGACAGCGGGAGTAATGGGATGAGACTGTCCGAAGAGAGCGGAGCGAGGCGAAGAGAAAGAGAGCGAAAGATAGTAAGAGAGGGTAGGGAAGGACTAGTCTTGTCTCTCCATTTCGCCCTCAGTTGTGGTTGACTTTGGAATGGTATGGAGCATTGGCACAGGGATGGATATAGGAATGGTTTTACAGGGAGGAAGAGGAATTCTTGCACGCTCAGCCAATGTTTGCTCGACCGCAAATTCTCCCTCGCGCTCGCCTCATTCTATACCAGTTTTCTGTATTTCTTTCTCACGCATTTGCGCGTTAACAACAGGCAGAAGGTTGAGGGAGCTTTTTCTCACATCTTTGTTTTTAATAATCAAACATCTTTCCCTTTGATTTTGCCCAGGGAAATAAGTGTTATCTACAAAGTTAGTTAATATATACAATTTATATTTGTCTGTTCTTAATGGATTTAAAAACTGTTTGATTAGATAGGAGGGTTGAAGTGATTTTATTATAGCTTATCATCCATTTTACTTGCATATATAACTTAAATTCAATAGAAGTGGCAATTACCTCATCTTCATTGCAATACCTAGTTTTATTTTGACTAAGTCCCAAATTCACATAACTATATAACTGCTTGAGCAACTCTCTCTCTCTCTCCAATAGCTATTAATAAGCTTGGGAAAACCGGATTTGCACTTTGATTGCAAGTAAGTGGGGATTCACCGATAGTAGATTCTGCATCTTATGGCTATTGTAGAATCAATTTGCAAATTTGATTTCGGCTATTAGAAAACTGTTTGTTAAATTGGGGTTATTCAAAGAAATACCGACTAAATTTCGAAATATTATTGACTCTTAACAAAATCATCCTAGACGTTCGTACAGTTTTGTAATACTGTATAGGATAATGCCACTTGTCGATTCTATTATATATTATCCATGCCTTGCATCGATTTCGCGAGTCTTTTATAAAGTACTGTTGGCATTTAGATTTGAAAAGTAAAAGTTCATCCGTTTATTTTCTGCAGTTTTTACTTTATTTGCTCGTTTTATCCCATCCATTTCCTCGCTGTTTCCTCGCAAGCATCTTCATCTTTTAAGACAACACATATCTTCTTTCCTTTACCCTCCCGTCACCTTTTAAACATTGACCAATCTCCTTCTTTCCTCCCAACCTCACTGCCTCTTCCTCTTTCCTCACCACCCCGCCCATTTCCATTCTCCGCATTATTCCCACCCTGTCTTCCGAGAGAAGCTCGTTTTTCCCGCTCCCTTTAAACGCCTTTCCTTTTCTCCACCTCCGTACCTTTCCCGGGGAGCATGTTTTGTTTCTCCCATCCTTATGCCGCGTCCTACACCGCACATCAGCATGCATGGGAATTTCGAAAGGGCGGACCCAAAACACGGCCTCTCTATCTCTTCCGCACACGCTCACATAGACTCAACGTGAGTTTTCGCCCCCGACAGACATTCCGACCCCCAACCCATCTAAACCCGCCTCCAAAAGCGCAATAACCTCCTCTCTCGTTCGCTTACTCTTCCTGACACGTCTACCATGCGGATCTGTCCTTCTCTCTCTCTCTCTCTCGGCCTCTCTCGGCTTCTCGCACCAAAAACATTGCCACTGAAACAATCGCAGTTAACCTTGTATTTCGAGCTGCATTAAAAGCCAACAACAGAATCTGCTGCTCTTATAACACGCGCCTTTCTCTCTCACTTGATCCTTTTTGCCAACTTTGTCGTATTAGCCACATTGTTCTTTAATACTTGTCTGAATATAAAAAACTTTTTCGGATATAAATTTATCTCTCATTGTTCTCACATTCGTATTTTCAGTGTTCTCGATTCTAATTGAAAAATATATTGATTTTCTACTGATGTTTTTGTAGATATCGATAAATAATATTTACTGTCAAATTTTATCATCCAACATGCAAATTTACTGGCAGAATAATTTCTCAAGTATTAGCATGCAGTTTTCAACACGAATAATGTTTTCCTTAATTCAAGTTTTACTTTCCTATTAAAATTAAAATTTTACTTGACAATTAACATTTTAAATATAGGCACGACAGCTGTATTTTTATTTTTTTAGTTCTCTTTGTAAAGAGTGAGTCGACTATGTATTTCCACTTCAGCTTCAAAAAAACCTTCGGGTTCATCTCTCTTTAATATATCTTTCCAAGCCATCTCTCTTCCCACTAAATCGTAATTCCCATGTTCCCATACTGCGCCACACTAATTTCTAAATTCCCTTGTAGTTAAACGTTACGCGTCACTTCGATTAACAGAACCCTTTTGTTTGGCCAAATGATCCAAAATCTTCTTGAAAAATGATCATACAGAAGTAATGAAGCTCGATGAGGGTGTTCCACATATAGCCATTTTAATCTTCCTTTTTACACTCTTTTGATCTTCTGAATATTTGCTTTATCTACTTACGCCTTAGCTCCATTGATTTCTTTATCCACTATCACGCTTTTTGAATTTGGTTCTTTTTTTATCTCGATATAGTATTTTTTAAATTTCTCTCATTACCTATCTTCCCTTTTATTTTTGCTAATTAAAATCAATTATAAATAAACTCTCCATCTATCCTGAATGCAACGCATTATAAAACATATCCTATAACGTAATAATCTGTCTCTTAAAATTGTTTTTCACTACGGTGAAGAGTCATTTTTGTACACAACAGACCCGCTATCATTTCGCGAAACTGTCAAATATGTAATCAGCCATACCTTTAAATAAAAATAAAATCTGAGACTTATTTTTTAATGAAAACATCAATTTAAAGCACTTGTCAATTAGGTCCATCGATTCATTACAAAAAATCATATCAATTACTGCCGCTCTCTTATCCCTTATTCATTCCACCAATAATGCATTTCGTCCCGCGGCCCACCATCTACGTAGAAGGCATCGCTCGTTACCTCTCTCGCTTTAGTTCCGCGTCCGTTCCCGCTTACCTTCATTACCTCCAATCTCTCTTCTCCTATACCGCTGCAGACCGTTCTTTTACCCAGCAGCCCTCGTTATTCCGTCATTGAAATGTACGGACGATCTCCTATACCGTCCTCGACGACGTCAACGTGGAATGACTTGGCTCGTCGATGTGGCTGTTTAGACCGCGTCGTACGAGCCATCCTTACAATGGAAACGTTGGGTCTCATTCACCGCAGTCGGTCCATTCGTCTCTCTTCCTTTCTTTCCTAATTTTCTTCATTAATCTCTCCGTCTACGCCCGCTTACACGGTGGAGCTGATCGAGTTCCTAATCAGCAAAATTGTAGTGTGTGTGACATTTAAAAGCCTAAAGATCAAAATTTGTCGTTGTTATTTGAAAAAAATGTGGCTAGCTTGAACACAATTTCAAAGCGCTGTAAACATTTAAAAAATCGAATAATCATTTAAAGCCAGATTATAGAACATTTCAATTTCAAAAATCTATATGGTTATGGACACGTAGTTAACAAAGGACAAGTCGACTGATTTTAAAACTATGGTGTTTACGTGTCCACTGTGATTAAATGAGCTATTCTCTTAATATTTCGAATATAAGAGAATAGGTCTAGCAAGCTATTTTCATACAATGTATAAATTAATTATTTTTGTTAAGTTTGTTAACGTCACGAAATTCGATCTCTACATGGTGTACTTACGGACGGGATCGTGTTCTCCCAAAACAATTACATTTTTCGAGTCACTTCGGAAGAACAAAATTAGGTAATGGAAAATAATTGAAATGAAAACACAATCAGCAAAATAATTTCCACGAAATGATTGGGCTAAATTGGCGCATAATTTTCTTTGCCTCATTAAATCTGTGGGTGAAAAAATGCCATGGCTTCCGAAAGGGAAAATACGTCATTATGATGTGATCATGCGCCTATCTTCAATTATGAATAAAAAAGGCTTTAGCTGGAAAA
Source organism: Tanypteryx hageni (assembly GCA_028673005.1). Taxonomy (NCBI): domain Eukaryota; kingdom Metazoa; phylum Arthropoda; class Insecta; order Odonata; family Petaluridae; genus Tanypteryx; species Tanypteryx hageni. The sequence continues at coordinate 90,146,198 of CM054116.1, read as the reverse complement.
GTACGTATCGTACACGGAAATGACAAAAAGAGCACTATCCATTGGGTGTATGAAATTGAAAACATTTTTACGATTTAATGGCATGCAAGCGGCGGAGCTTGATTAATCGTAAATTATTAGCGTTCATTTTCTTTCTATTGCTGCACAATCAATTGTTTGCTTTTCCATACAAACTACTAACAAAATTGCTGTAAGTTCTATTCTTCATATTTTAATAAATATTTTGTTTAAACAACCTCATAAAATTAATTTTAAATCAAATTATGCATACTTGTTATGAAACCTGAAAATTTTAAAAATAAATTAAAAAAACTCAAGAGGCAAAATGTTTTAATTTTAGTTTTATTTAAAGAAAAAAATAAAAAATTTCTTTTGCCAGTCAGAACTTGTTATTAGCATGTTAAAACATTGATGCAAATAATTTATTGTGTTCTCAGTGACACTCAAACTTATTACAAAGCCAAAAATTGAACAATTAAATTTAACTATGAAGTCCAAAAAATATCGTACAGAAGATTTCAAAACTTTACAAATATGTTTCTATTATGTTTCATTTTATTCATTAAAATATTTAATCATTACTAAATTTCGGGTGGAACAAAATTTATACTAAATAAATATATTTGCTTATTATATATTGATTCTTTTTCATTAAGATGAAATATTCAGTTATATGAATGGTATAAACCATTTAATTTACTTCAAAATGTTTTTAAATGCTAATAGCAAGTTCTGAGTACAAAATAAAATATTTTTTATTTTTCAGTTCGTTTTAAATTTCACTATAATTAAAACATTTTGTCTCGGGAGATTTTTTAACTCCTAGTTTTCTTGCGTATTTATTTGCTAATTTAAATCCATATATTCTGAAGGAAATTTAGATAGAACATTTATTCGACAACCTGACGGTCTCAATTTTTTCCTTATTTATTTATTTTCTTCCGAATTTCGTCGTGTCGTCCGCGAGGCGGGGTCATTCGAGATAGATGGAAGGAGTGAGGGAGAAGATCGGTCATATCTCCACGAAATTAATCTTCCTTCGATTGCATTCGAAGCGTAGTTCGCAGCACAGCAGTATTCTATTCTCCTCGAAACAGCGAGAATAAACGTTGGTGGTAGGCAGGCAGCGACAGCGCCGCACTGCGTCTGTTCGACGTACGAAACTGTGTGCGCATAGTATGTCTCTTTTCTCTCCTCTTCCTCGAATATTCGTATATATGTGTGGCTGCGTGTGTGTGTACTTATATTCATTTCTCTCTGGCGCTACGTGTTGTCATTAACGTTTCCATTTACATCCGCCTTCGTCGTTTCCATGGCAACGATAGAGTTGTTGAACTTCTCTCTGCGTATCGCGGTACATGCATTTGCCGAGTTCCCACCAGAGGGGATCTTTTGAATTTTTTTAGTTATCAGAGGTGAGAGAGTTATGGGAAAAGTTAACGGTATCGCTATAAAAATGAAGATTCATATTTTTAAATGTTGGAAAATGCATCTTTTTTGTGATGTCATGTCGTTTCCTCATGAGATTATATACACGAAAGGATTTTTTAAATATGGAATTTTTTAACCATTTTTCTCTTAGCTAATCTTTCAATTAAAGTTTTAACGTCACTATTTGCTAACATTGTGTGAGGTGTGAATGACCTAATCGCTACTACGTATTTTAACCTTTATCGGCGATTTACTCGAGTTCTTTGGGTTGTTGAAGAGTTTCTTTTGCCGTTATATTGCGGATAGAATTTACACAAAACACAGAACGAATTTTGGATTGAAAATCATTTTAATAATCATCATTATTATAATTTTGCATTATTTATTAATCTGATATTGTTTTGTAAGCGCGGCAGTTTTGGAGAATACTTTAATCTTTTTTTTTCAACTTTACATTGGCTCTCCTAAGAATTTCTTCTCCGGCGATAATTTTTGCTACATTATTCATAGCATATTCATACTTCTTCAAACTTCAATTAATCTACGAAATGATAAATTACAGAGAGATTTTTTAAACAAGTGCATCACGTGTAACATTCGTTCTACGATACCGCATGGAAAGTTGTGCGGAGTGGTGAGTTGTAAGTCGCGTAATTTGTTTTAAAGAAAATATTGCGTAGTGGCTCTCTTTCAAGAGAAAAAAGTAAAGGAGGTAATTAATGCCTTTGAGCTGTGGGAAAATAGGCGGAAGAAACATGTATGTAATGACATTAATGTGAAGTGCATAATACATATTATTTTTGTTTTTACTGTGTTCTTTATAAATATTCCGATGAATTCCTAAATCACTAATTTTATACTCCTTCAGGCGTCTCAGACAAAAGTTTGGACGCAGCATTTATTGTCATATTTTCAAGGACAACATTTTTCCATTTTTTCTCATTGGATATTGTCCTTGATTGTCCAATGTGGTTAGCATAATAGAAGCGGAAGATCGGTGGAACGGAAGGCTCAGTGTCACGATTGGCCGTTTAACATTTTGTGGGTCAGAGGGTCACCTGGTGAGCTCAGCGGTCAGAATAGTCACCTAACCAACAACCACTACCCCTTGGGTGGCAAATCCACCCAATTACATTGGTGAAGGCTCTCGCGTTACACACTCGCCCTTGCAATCCATCGGAATCCGATATCAGGCGCCGTTTAATTAAGCCTTCCCACTGTGATCCTCATCTCATCTATCCATCCCATACACGCGCTACCCGATTTCACGAGAATAGTGCGTGCGTACTTCGAATCGTGCCGTTTTTGCATTTTATAAATTCCGAATCGCCGCATCGCCCGTTTTGTTCCAGCTCGTGAGGGCGATTTTTTACACTCCTATTTCCCCATTAAGGTGTTTTCTTGAGCAATTAAAATAGAAGTCGCTCCTATGTTTTTCGAAAGCGTTGCAGCGTTCGTGAAATCCTCTCTATGTGCGGGGAGCTTCAAAAGCGATATTCCAAATTATTTAATGTACTGAGCGTGCTTTTTCCTAAATGCTTTAGATTGAAATTCCAAAGATATTTTTTAAGATGATTTGTATATTAACAGCATATACGTAAAAGACGAATAATACTGCATTTTTATACGCGTTTTAGTCTTCTGCATTAATTATTACAAACTATCAATTTATGATATATATATCTATACTATATATACTATATAGTAACAAAATAGGTTAGTGACCAAAATCCAATTTTTTTAATGCTGTCTTTAAAAAACAAGAAACTCTATGGTGTGACAGGTATATGCGATATTGTCATTATCTTCTAATTAATCGTGGTGTATTCGTATTGTAAAATAATTTAGAGCAGAAAAAATTAAACACATTGGAAGTAGAATGGGCGAAGGTGACGGAAGTGAATGTGGTATTTTTATTTAATGACTTCTAACCTGCACCAACCCATGGATAAATTCATATTGCTTTAACGTATGTTTCCGAGACTTCGAAGAAAATAAATTTCCAAATATCGACCCGCATTAATTCAAATAAACAAATGTGACATTTTTATGATATTATAAATTAATATTCCTGATTTTCTTGCATCAATCAAGATTCAGTGTAGGGTGAAGACTAATATTAGTTTTGAATACTAAATATTCACTTCAAACTGAAAAAATTCTTACGGCTGACGTATAATAATGGAAATTATTTTACAAATTTTTATCTTATTATCAGTAGATAATTTTGTTGAGTTTGACTAAGGATAGAGTAACTTTTTCAAAACTAAGAAACAAGATTAGAGATACTTGACACAAATTTATTATTTTTTAGTTTATATAGAGTGGAACTCTTATTATCCAACGTAATTGGTACCAAGGGTGGTTCGGATAATCCAAATTTTGGATAATTGGACAAAAATAAAGGGCAATCGTGAGTTTTAAAAAATGAAGACACCATTTTATTTATAGGGTAAGTGAAGGTAATATGGACATGTAGGTAATATGGCCACTTTTTTGCTACGCCACCATTTTTATGAATTTCGGTAGATAGTGGTACCGTACTTCAAGGTTATCGTCCCTGCCATGATTAGTGTTAAATCCGCTAGGTGCTCTGCACTGCTTGCTGTTGAACGGCATTTCAGTGTTAGTGCAACTAAGGACACAGAATTAATCTAATTTTAAGAACGTTAAGACTCCACAAAAACTTATTATTAATAATAATTGCCTGAATTTACCTGGATGAAGTTCAGTAATACATTTTCTCTAGTTTTATATTGTATAATCTGATTTTATATTTTTTCTAGATTATCTTTATATTTTCTCTGTCAAAAACATGGCCTACCTTGGCCATATAACATGCACTCCATTACACCTCCGTTGATCCTAATACTGTTCACTTACATCATGGTAACACACCAGAGTAAGAATTTAAGAGGAAAATGGTCAGAAGAAAACTTGGTGAAAGCTGTGAATGCCGTTCAAGATGGTGAAGTCTCCACTAACACTGCAGCCAAGAGATATCGAATTCCATGAAGGACTTTACGACACTATGTCGAGTAATAGAATGCATTGGCATCACAAGAAAGATAGGGCTATCACAAAGCAATGTTATGGTGCAATATTTACTACTGCCTGGTTAAATCTGACTCCAGACAACATCAAACCTGGATTTAAAGCACCTGGAATTTATCCATTTAATTCTTCTGCAATTTCTGAGGCATTTATTCCTAGCACAGTTACTGAAGCATCATCACGTTTCCAAGATGAACAGCGTCCAATAGTGGTTTCCAGTGTGCCTCAGATCGTCCTTGCAAAACCTGAGCTTTCTGGTACATGTAGTCCTAGTTTAATGAATAAAACAAGGGTGTTATCATGCACGTACCCAGAAATTTATTTCGGGGAGGGGGGGGGGGGGGCTGAGGTCGAAAACCAATTTCCAGCAATTGATTAAATAAAACGTTGCAAGTTTGTAGCGTGGTTATCGCAGATTACACAAATGTCTGTACGCCAGGGTCCGGTCTCCCCCCCGTGGGTACGTCCTTGGGTGTTATCTAGCGATAGTGAGGAAGAAGTCGAAGGCATCTTAAATGATGAATCTAATGAGGAAGTATCCTGTTTCCGTAAATTCATTTGCTGAGGTAGTTATTTACCTTTCTATGACCAATTTTGCTATTTTGGGTGAAGAGATATCTGATGGCCATATTACCTGCACGGTGAAGGTAATGTGGCTAAATGCATTCCTTTCAGAAAATAATTTTATTTTGTAATCATGATAGAAGATAAGAGCCATAGTAATTTTTAGACGTTTTCAAAGGAAAAATAGCCTTATGAAATGGTCCTGTCTGTGTGTATGTATATGTGTGTGTGTCCCCTACTAACAACTTTTACACCATGAAACTTGGTATGAGGCTCGTGCTGCCAGAGCCCACCTCCGGGCTATATTTTATTTGGCGAAGAACGAAGTCCCGGGTTCAATTCCAGGAAAGTTTTTTCCCTATTTCTTTTACATAGGAAGTCTCAAATCCATCATGCAGAGATGTTTTATTTAATATGTTAAAATATCATACAATTGTGATGTCGGAGTGAGGTTTGTACTGTTCTAAGGGAAAAGGAATGTAGATTTTAATTTTTATCACCAAGTTTTGATTATTGATAATATTTTTTTGAATTTCTACTAAAACACAGCGTTTTTGCGTTTTAAATAATATTTTATCGATTTGTTGCCATGGAGACAATTATTACCAAGCTCGGCTTGAGCATACACGAGTGAGCAAATGTATTATTTTCTTTTCCGCTCGAATACTCTTCAGCAATGCACACTTGATCCAGACATATTAGCGTATAAGCAGTAACATTTATTAAATTCGTTTATTTAAAAAAATACATGCTAAATATATTGTCAGAAAGAGATTTTGCATTAATTTTAGTATTTTAAACCTGATAATGTTCTATTAATTTGTTTTCCAATTTTTCTCTATCATTGATAAATATGAATTTGATAAACTAGGAATTACAAATTGTATTTATGATATGAGAATTCCTTGGATTGACTAACACATACTGATACATTTCCTGTCAATATAAGTAATAAATTCGGGACGACAACTTTGGAAAACCAGCCTGCATTAGTCCTGGTTTTGACTTCTTGTTTTCATGTAGCTGAAAAGGTACTTGACGATATGCATGCATCGATTTTAACTTATAACACTGATAACAGGGTGAAAAGTATTTTAAAGTGTTAGCATGGCCATATTACCTTCACTTACCTTATATGGAATTGAGCTTCACGGCACAAATAAACGATGAAAAGCTAACAAGATCTCAAAATGCCATAATTACGGCATTTTGAGACCGTGTTAATTTTTTAGCGATTTTATTTTTCACGGTAACACAAAGTGCATTTATTTATTCTTATTACGAATAGGTCCAGTTGTCGTGTGATTTTTTTCCGCTACTGGTCGATAGGCGTTATATCGCGCGTATTTCACGCAACTAATTGTTAGTCTCGAATTGTTGAGAAAAAAGTGCGTTAAGTATTTTATAAAATACGATATTATTATGCAAATAATAATCTACCGTATAATATGTAAATAATACACAATAAATGCTGGAAATTATATATGTACAGTGCCGTAACTAGGGCGGGGCAAGCGGGGCATCTGCTACGGGCGCAAAAATTGTTAATAGTTAATTGTACGAGGTTGCATGGCATAAGGACAAGAGCGATTTTACTACTATACTTGTTCCAGACATTACGCATAGCAGAAATTATAAATTTCTATGATGTTATTGATGAGTTTGTTGCATTAAAATCACGTAGAATAACTCTTTAATATTAAAATATTTATACATTCTGATTTTAAATTATGTATGTATGTAATTATATTTATAATTATGTATTAAAATGTACATTTATAGTTAGAAATTGTCTTTTATAGTTTATTTTTATTTATTAATTGTTCACCCAAAATCCATATATTAAAAAAATAGGTATTGGAGAATTTTTTATGAAGGGGCGAATATTTGGTAGTATGGCCCGGGTGCTAAAATAGCTAGTTAGTGCGCTGTGTATGTATGACAATAACTGCGGAAGAACGCATTAAGATACATGTCCAAAAACTGCCTGACAAATTTCTGTGCAATACCTTTCGAAACAACACCAGGGCCGTAAAAGTGGCCCTATTCTTTGCAAAAGAAATGAAAGACCGTCAATAATAGCATTCGTTACCTTCGAACACGAGACCTTCTACTCAGGGAGATGATGCCTAAAGTGGGTGGGTCACATCGTGTTGGTATTTATGCCAAGGAGAGCATTCAGGGGGTGTTTGGAAAGTGTTTTAAGGGAAAAAAGAGGACCTCGAATGCAGGAGGAATATCGAAAGGAAGTATTTTCAAGGCCGTGGAGTAAATCCGAATGTCGCAGCCAAGGATAATAAGCGCGTATTCGGATGTCGCAGCGCAAGGGTTACGAAAAATGCAGTAATTTAAAATTTGGTTCGGATAATTGGACATTCTGATAACCGGCGTTCTACTTTAAAATGCGCGTTTTTATTTGGCCTTAAATTTAAGGATTTGGGTTCCAACCCTTGAGATAAATTCTCTTCGTCGTATTTTATACTACGTTAAATTGTGTATGTGTAATCTCGTATTTTTATATGGACAAAAAACAAGATATCTTGATATGTACACAATATAAGAGGACGTATTATTTTTTGTTTCCGCTTTGGCGGGGATGTAAACCGATTACCGATAATAGTCTTCTCGGTTTACGCCGAGTTGCTGACCCCACGGGAAGAGAGTTGCCACGGCGGATTGTCACGCTAAGGTTCTGATAAAACAAAGTGGTTTCTGGAAACTCCATTCCTTTGAAGTTCCCAAAGTGCCGGCGAACATCGAGCGGCGAAGGCTTTGCCGATGCCTTCGCGCATTTTCTAGGATAGCTGCTCGAGATTTATGTAATGGGTTCCTGCTCTCTCTCTCTTTTTCTCCCTCATGTCTTCTACTACATTTCTCATTCCCATATCTCATCGCATTCATGAAAGTTTTCCTTCAATGCGCACATCACTTTCTTTTATCTTCAGGGAGATTTGTAGCTTATTGTGTTTTCCGTGGATTTGCAATGAATAACCGATCTTTATTCATGCTTCAAAGACTGGGTAGTGAATTAATGAAATGGTTCGCTGAACTGTTAAATAATACATCATCATATCTTATTTGTATTTTACACATTCTTACTAATTTAAAGTTGTTTTTACAATAATTCCTTTACTTTTTCATAATTTAATTTTACTGTGAAATTGGTAAAATACTGCTACTTTGATATATTATGTATGCAGCCTGCTATCATCAAGTTAAATAAAGGATGTTGAATTTAATCGGAAGATTATTAGTTGGTTTATATGTGCGTCGACAGTTATATCAGTAGCCCCCGGAAGGTTGTGTTACTTGGAATTGTGTATTAGATAGTTTGCAGTAAGTGGCTCGATTTTTTAAATATCGAGCCCCTATTGTTGTAAAACTAAAATGAGAATGGTTTTAGAGGCCTTTAAACCTTTGGGCGCATCATTTATTTTATAAAGGTGTATTTCAGGTTGCTATCCCTAAAATAGGAGAAATATTCTTTTGCTTTCATGTATTTTTATGCAATATTAAATTTTTATTGCGCAACAATAAGTCCCTTAAAACATTTTAATATTATTTGAAAAATTTCTCCCGAGTTTTTACTAAAAATATATTATATCTTTATCCTTTTCTCGTCTAGATGAATAGCTTGGATGTGTAAGATATAATAGTAGCAATATTAACTGTATTGTTTGACACTTAGTTATAACGAACATAGTAAAATTCTTCTATCCTGGATAATAATTGTCAATGAATTGAAAGTTTATTTTCCGAAAATTTCAAATTCTTGTTAAAAAAACTCAATATTAATTTTAGAGACAATATTGTGACTGATTACTTATTTTTTATGACACTAAACTAATCCGTTCTATTCTTTTACCCTCAGGTGAAGCAGAATGGGCTGAAAATTGAAGAATAGCCTATAAAAAAATCTTCTACCACTACAGAGAAACTTGCCAGAGGAAAGGAACTTTTTCTTGAGAGATTATTCCAAATCAGGCCAGTTTTACATTGTGCAGTTCCTTCTCTTACAACTTCGCAGAACCACCCTGCATAAGAAAACCTAATAAGAACTTAGGTATCTTGACTTTATCCCCCTTCAACCCTAACCTTCTGTCTATCTCTCCCCCTCCTATACCCTCCGCCACTCCGTCATACCCCCCTCTCCCAAACTCCTTTTCACCCATCTTTGTCAATGTTCTTTACCCTATATTATCCATATTTCTACTAGTTCTCGAAGGTAGGAGAGAAAAAATACTAGTGAGAAAAGACGAATGTGTTTGATTTTCAAAAGAGTTTGAGAACTAAACTAAAATAAGAGTGAAGGATCGAGTAAGTGGTGTGGAAAAACTTTCATTTTGTGAGCCTTGCGTGATTTATTTCTACATCGGACTGTGCCGTGTGTTTGGGCAGCGTATCTCCTTAGCCAGGAGTCTGCTTTCTCGTAATAAGGTTACTCTTGGTATCTGTGATCAAGAGATCCTTTTTTTTGCCGAGTTTTCTACCAAAAGTTTCGATACCTCCTCCACCGCACAATCGACGCAACAGTGTCGCCGCAAGTCGTCATCCCCATCCTACCACCCGCGAAGAGTTGAAGACCCATTCGCGGCAAGATGGCGAAGAGCGTGAGGCTGATTACGCTGGCTTTGATGGTAAGTTTTATTTGATCCGTATTTCTTTCTTTTCTAATGTTTTATCATAGTAAACGGGAGTTCATGTCTGGCGCCAGTTCTGAGATAATAGGAATGTAAATTAGAATACAAAAATTTACTTTGATCATCATCGTTAAACAAGCAGATTAAGAGAATTGAATTTAATTCCGATTAAGAAATGTTGAAGGATGACGAATTATTTTTTAAATCCACATAAAATCAAGATAAGTAACTTGCCTCTCTGATGCTGGGAGTTCTTCCATGAATAGTGAAATATTCTGAAAATTGGATTCGTCTTGTGCATCTGCTAATCGTGCTACCAGACTTTATATATGCTAATTTTTCTAAAATATCCTTGTACCTAAGATTTGAGATGATCTGAATAAAAAGTCTTGACGGTGCATTACGCTCATTAAAAGCCAATTAATGCGTAAGTCTCGAATAAAAAAGTTTTAAACAGATACATTCCGTAATGCTTCTGGAGACTTTATTTGCCACAGAAAATTAGTAAATTATTCTAAGAAATAACCCAAATGCCACTGGGTTCCATTAGGTAAATTAAATTTCGTAATTTTGGAGAAAATTAAATAACATTATACCTAATTCTATATTTCGCGATATTTTCATCGATATTAAGTAAGTTATTTGCCACTTCTCAATTCAGAAGGAATATGTATGTTTAAAAAATAAAAAGCAAGTGTGGCGAACAAGGGCGAGTTTTAAAATTTTTTCCTCATCCTCTTGAGGATCAAGTTGAAGATTTCTTTCACAAAAAAGCTTTAAAACATAAAATATCGCCTTTTAACTTTGTCCTCTCTTTCGGGTACATCGTTGTTCAACTCGCTGTCGCAAAGGAATTGTCTTCCTCCTACTCGATCGGATAGACACCCACCTCGACAGCTCACTCTCTCGAGCCCGTAGTGTGAGCCATGCGAAAGGGAAAAAGAGCGAGGGGAATCGGACACAAGATGGGGACACACGCACTCGCGGAAGGAACGACAATCGCCTCCGCATCTCCGGAATATCTCCCACTCCCTGCCCCCTTTTCTTTGTCTCCACTTCCCACTGTTTCCTCCGAAACGAAACCGAAGTAGGAGGGATCGCTCGGGTCGATGGAAGAAAAGATTGACTGACGAGAGGAGTGGATTCCGCCCCACTTGTGTACAAGGGACCGATTTTCCCACCGGAGGGGGTTGGAAGGAGGCGAGTGTGTTGCAGGGTAGGAAGGGAGGAGGATGGAGAACGGCACATTACCCTTCGGCTGTCTCACCATCCTTGTCCCCCTCCTACACCTTCCGACCACTGCCACCGAACTCCCACTTTTCCTCCCGCCGTCCGAAATCCTTTATTTCTTCATCCATCCCAATCGATTGAACAGACGCCTTTCCGGTTGCTTTCCCGCGAGAAAACTCTTGCTTCCCTTCCTCCTCTTTTGTTCCTTCGTTTCTCTGGGCGAGCGTCTTCTGGAGTCGGAGGACGTCTTATGGGTTCTGGTGACTGAGGTGCTCAAAGTGCTGGAAGGGAAGGGACTCGAAGACAGAGTTCTTTGTCGAGTGTTATACTGTTTTATTTCATGCTGCGCATCTCGTGGTAAATGTTGAGTTAGATAGATTGAAGTCTGAAGCTAAATAAATGATTGAGCATCGTCGGACATTTATTTTTTCCTCTGAGTTTTGTAATACTTTAAAAACTATGTTGCCTTAGCCTAAGGTACGGGTAAAATATTCATGAAATTGTGTGTGCCAAATCAAGGAATCAAATTTAGCTTGTTTTCTGTAAAGTGATCGGTCTGTCTTATCATGTACATGTTAGAAAATGAAAAACTCTTTACCGTTTGTTATGTGCTCTTTAATATTCAGTAGAGTTAATGCATATGATAAATTATTCAGTAGCAACAGCTATAGTCATAAAAATTTTATTTTTTTCTAAGACTCTCAAGTTTATTTTGTAGGATTAGTGCATTCATCAATACGTTTATATACAAAATCAGTAGAAAAAGGAAATCGTAAAATTTTTATATTTAATTCTTTTAAAACGAAATAAGTTCATATATTGAGGAATAACTACAGAAACTTTAGCTGTATAATAATTGGTAATTGTTTGCGGTAATCTTTTTATTTAAACATAATTTCGATTTGATGGTTAAGTTACCTATACTTAAATATGTTTGGCGAGTAAATTTATTAAAATAATGAGACGTCCAAAGTTAGCTGCAGTAGTTTAACACACACACACACACACACACACACAACATTTATTTGGAGAAAACCAAAGTTTTTGTATAGTTCGATTCAGAGAAGTCTTAGCTAACGGATCTGGATGTCATTTCAGTTTTATGTGAGATATCTCTGAATTCCCTTAGAAAACCGACTGCTGTATCAACTCTCGGCTCTCCGTGAAACTCCAGCGGAAGTTTCTGAATCCGCAAACGATCGGTTTGGCCTCCAACTCAACTTCTCCCAAACAAAAGTGTTTTTAAATCAACGATGCCTTTTAAGGAACGTTTTCTAGCTCCAGACTTTGACTCTGGAACGGCAACTAGGAAACAAATCCTGCGGAGCCGTTTTCACAAAAAATACCCGCACGCCAGGCAGCTTAAATACCGTCGCTATTTCTATCTTTCGTGCACATGCATACACACAAGTATACACACACACACCCGCACTAATCCAATCACACAAGTTCGATGCGGGTTCATTCGAATGGTTTCATCTGGGAAGTGAAAATTCCTAAAAACGGGGTAAAGGCCGTTCGCCCAATGTGGCGAGTCGAAAAATGGTGAAGAACCTTTTACTTTTGGGGCTTAAAGCCTCTTTTGGCCTTGCATCTTCAATCCACTCTGCTTCCACTAACCGCGCCACATCAAACTACTTCTGACACGATTTTTCCGTACAGAACTCATTGAACCGCCAGGACACGAAATAGTTCGTTCAGTAGTCTGGAAAAAAGCGAATCGCAATGCTTTTACTTTGGAGTCTTTTATGTGTTTTGGAATTATAATTGACAAAGAGCGTTTTATTAATTGGATTGAGACAATAATGAGAAATAAATTATATTACCCGGTGCATCGATTTATGAATTGGGATGCACATATACATGCCCATTATTTTGCTATATCTGTAAACATTATGGTAAACACTGATTAAATTCATTCCAATTGCTGAGTAGTTAGAAGTATTTTAGACCAATCTTATTGCAAAATTCGCTAGAATATTTTTTGCCTTGTATTAGATATGAGATATACATTTCATCTATTCTTTTTGGAAAAAATACAGAATTTATTGGTTTGAATGTCTACAAATAATACCGATTTAAATGACATTTATTATCACCAAACACCTGAATAGAATTTTACTGTAGTTTTAGGTATTACGTAATTATCTGAATTGAAATTTTTGGTTACATAAAATTTATGCGAGTAAGATATATTTTATATTTTGTTTTTAGTTTTATTTTAGTTTTCTCCGCATTATGAATTTTATTCGATCTATCTTGTTATATTGTATGTTACAGTTGGCTATTGAAGCATTTTAAAAATGAATTGCTCTCTAAGGACCATAATTCAAGTTTTGTCGTAGCCATAACACTGGAAAATGAGCTTCGGCTTTAAACGGAGACATATGCAGTACGGCATTGCCCAACCCATTTTAAACTAATGAGGCACATACATGCTCTGCCTAGGAAACAAGAGCCTTTTCGAAATCATAATCAAGGAAATTTTACCTCGTCACCTCGTTAAAATTCTCAGAGCCAAAGAGTAAAAAAGATGAGTTTTTTAAAATGTTAAAAGAATGAGCTTGCAATTCCCTTCTCTTTTCCCCCTATTCTTGAAGCTGCTCTAAGCACCTTAATTGAGTAAACGCTGGGATTACCTTGCTGCGGTTTGAACTTCTCCTTAAAGACAGAAAGCGTGTCACAAAAGGATTTTTGAAGATTGAAGAGAGAGAAGAAGCAGGGAGAAAAGAAGTCGCCTTATCGGAATTTCGTATTTAAGGGAAAGGGCGATATATGTCGGTGGAGTGGATAAGGCTGTAAAAAGAGGCTAAAAATGGATCCTAACTGATAGAGGAAAAGAGAGGCACATAAAAGGATTTTTCTGTTAATTTCATATAGAGGGCAGGAGAGTTTTGTTTTATTTTCATCAAGCGAAGAAGTTGTCATGACTAGGACATATCACAGCGCTCTTTTATTCGTATTTTGTTTGGAAGGATAATGCGTGAAAGATGGTAAGATTTGCTGAGAAGTGGAAAGGCGAAAACTTCCCATTCTGAAAATAAGTCGGAATTTTATAAATAATCATCTCTAAGACATTAAGCGTCTATTGTGGTCGATGAACTTGTGACAGGTTTCGCGAAAAATAACACAAACAAGATCCATTTGTAAATATCCTTGTGCCATATGCCGAAATTAAGGCTCGTAATTTTAACTCTGTATGTGGTTAATTAGAGATAGAAAGTGCTATAAAAAAGAAAGTAAATTTGTGATTAAGATGTAATTTAAAAAAATAATTGAATCGCAATGCCGGTACTGTTACTGGTATTGAACGTGGTATTGTTTCTTCCAGGCATAAATCGAAAGCAATTTTTCGTTTAGTTTTTAGGCGTTCTTTACCAGCAAAGCGGTAGTGTCGGAACGCCTTATGGGCACGTCTCCTCCGTTCGTCCGTCCGCAAGTTTAATCTTCGAAACTACTGACCGGATTTTAATTAAATTAAGTATTTGTGAGTCTTATTAAACTTTATCAGAAAATTATGATTTCAAACTTAATACGTCAATTAGAACTTCCACTTGATATAAGCACTTAAATAAACTTATACTCGTATCTCATTAAATGTCACCCGTCAAGCAACAATGAAATACCATATTTATCTCTCCCATGCTCTTATATGATATGTGAAGTATAGGTCAAATAATTTGTTCGGATATAGAAAATTCACCACAAAAAGTCCGCGAGACAACATTTACGACTTATAGTTTCGGAGATAAAAGTTTGAGAAAATCTCGAGCATTACATCTCAAATTGTGTTTACTTCGGTCAATACGGAGATTCTATTGGCAAACAACATTTAAAAATCATTATTTTTCTCCCCTAAATTCTTATATGATCTGTGAGGAATAGATTTTAAAAAATATTCGGATAGAGGACAACACATACCACGAAAAAGTCCGCGAGACCATATAATTACGACTTTTAGTTTTGAAGATAAAAATACGAGAACCGCCCAATCTATCGCAACCGTTTTATACGAATTTTCCGTAAAAAACACCTTTAAAATCTCTGTGGATATACTTTATGTATGTAATATATTTTTCCTTCTTGTTATTTGTTATCTCTGAGTAGTTAAAAACACCTTTAAAATCTCTGTGTATTTCATTTATGTATGTAATATATTTTTCCTTCTTGTTATTTTTTATCTCTGAGTAGTTATGTCCGCAGATAGTGTCCGTTAATGTGGCGCCAATAAGTAAAAGACCAACAAAAAATTGAAAGCCCGAAAAAATTCTTTGGATAAAAATTGACCATTTTTAAGCAATCAACTAAATAATACATTCTTAGTTTTGACATAATGCCGCTGAATCAAGAATAACGGTCTCCAACTTAGTATTGGTATTAAAGGAAAATATGAAGTAGATATATATATATATAGCAGGACGCGTTTTATTTAAATCGGTAAACGAGCAGAAATATTTTACTGAAAATTAAATACACCGTAAACTGCCAAGAACATTGCCTTCTTTTAATAGCAAAATTTAAATAATGTGCAGTTCTTGAATATGAAACGTTTTTACATTGCTCCGTATATCTAAGATAACATATCATAGTTATCCCTCTCTCTTCCACATATTTACAGTGAAATAAAAGCCAAATCAATGTCGCATTAAATGAAACAATAGGGAAAAAATTATAAACGAGTGGTACGCCGTTGAGAGGGGGTAGAATAAATCCAAAATTAAAAGAAAAGTTAAAGATAGGAAATGAAAAAAGACTGGGATATCGAATCAGAAGATTTCGAAGTAAAAAGTACAAAGGGAAAGCTGGTGCTCGAGGGGTTTTTGCGTTGGAAAATGGAAAAAGGGAGGGAGGGAGAAAGTCTCCATACGGAAATAAGAGGCGAACAGAAGTTGTGGAGGAAGATAAGAAAGGAAAGGGAGAGGTAGTGATGTGTAAAAACAGAACTAGGAATGGGGGTTTGTCTAAAGGTGGCGGTGTTTCAGTGCGCGATCTCTTATTCTGTCTCTCTCGGCACATCCTGGAGCTCGCAAACTCTGTGACCCAGTTAAATTTAATCTCTACAGCTTTAATATAAATCCGGTTAAGTCTCGGAGATCGGGCTGCGATGCGAAAAGGGGGAGGGATGAGGGAGGGAGATGGAATGAACGAAGGGGTAGGACAGTGAGAAAGATTCAATGTCCAAGACATACGCGAGTCTTTTGTTTAGCGATTGGAATATATCTTGCCCAAGGAGAGAGGACACGGTTTCGCCGCCGTCTCTTTCCGTTGTATATGTTTTCGATCTTTTGAATTTGAAAGTAGAAATTAGGCATAGCATACAACTTTTATTTTAGGGGTAGCTATTTTCGTTTAATGTTAACACTTAATATATAGATACAACTTTATGGTTTTTAAATAGCGCAATATTGCAAGTTTAAGTGATCTCATTATTGTTTGTATGTATTTGTTCCGAATCAACCTCTTGGATTACTAAAGGTCTTGTTATTGCTGCAATGCTTATTATAACTAATTGATTCAGTAAAACCTACCTACTTAGCGAACCACTTTATATTGTAAACCTTCGTATTTCGTGATACTACAGACTTCGCATAATTATAATATAGTAAATACCTCTGTATTCATATCCTTGGTATTTTTGAAGTTTTTCTTTGATGGCACCGGTAATTATACCCCCGCATCTAGCAAAAGCACCCCTAATATAGAAATTGTCATACTCTCTTGCTCCTAAAGTTATTTAATGTGGGTTTAAAGAATATATTTTTTTAAGCATGAAAAATTCAAAATATATTTGAACCTAGTATCATTGAATATCAGTGACAAAGCGTTTAATAGTGGAAAGCAAGTATTTGTGAGTACAAACCAAAACACATTCGATGCAGATGATGATGATTTGAATTTTTTCAATCTATTGCCCCAAAGAACATTAGCAATTAAAAGTGAATATTGCCATAAAGAAAAGAAGAGTAAAGAGTTTTTATATACGGATTCAGATGGCAGTAAAATATTAAAATTTTAAAATTTATAAAATCTCGGTATTTTAGTAAGTATTTAAAAAATTCTCGTGTGCCCTCTTCTTGGGCAATTTGCTCGTTTTCATTTTTATCGATTATTGATAGTGTTTCTATATCCTGGTCGCTAATAAAGAGACAAAAGAATAGATCAATCATTAATTTTTCAAAAATATTTCATCGATCCTTTTTGCCACCATGTTGAAAAGTCGATTGCATGGAGACAGATGAGCACGCTTCGGCAGAGAAAGGGAAGGCTTTGTGAAGTGTCCCAGCCGTGAGGTGGAGAAAGTGTTTTCTTCTTTTTGTGGAAGCGTAGGGTGAGAAAGGACAGAAGGCGGTCCCTTTTTTATATCTCCCTTGGTAATGTGTTGTAGTGGGGTGTGAGTTCAGGACTTCGTCACAAAGCCCACCTCTGTCACCTTGATATGCTATACATGTATCCAGCACTATTAGTCTCTTTCTCTCTCTTTCATCCATCTCTCTTTTCCTTTCGCCGCTTTTTGAAAGCGCTCTCTCTAGCTCGCACACCGGACGGAAGCGGCTTGGCGTGTGCGACTGGGGGTAGGGGATTTGCCACAGAGAGCGTGGAGGAGAGGGAGGAAGAGGCTGGAGGAGGAGGAAGCACAGTCAGTGCCATTGTACTCAAAGGGATTCCGCCAGAGCACGCGGCGTTTGTTTCGCGTGCGCGAGTACCACCGTTGTTGATTCTTAAAAGCACGTCCCGGTGTACCCTTTGTGCTCCGCTATCTCTGTCTCCCCCATCCTCCCCAGAATGCATCCTGCTGTTATCTGCTCCTCCTAAATTTCCCGCCTGTGATTCTCTCTTCAACTTATATGTACCACCCACGTTCTCCTAATACTTCTTTCTATCATTGTCTAAATCACGAGAGAATTCGTCCTTAGCGTTTTGTCGAATTATTCTTCCACGATGCATATTCAGCAATCAAATTAAATTGGAACCACGCTCGAGTTTTTTGTGACGTCTGTAAAACATCAAAGCAAGGGTTTTTTTCCTCGGTGGTGGTGGTTTTGTCGAAATGAAAGCAATACAAGCGGTTTTCTTTGTAATTAAAGCTGCGTTACAAGTTTATGGTGACGGTAGATTTGTTTCGTGTCATCTTTTTTATAGAATACCTATTCTTACTGTCACCGAATCTATTTTTGGGTCAAATATACACTTTTGAAATGTAGACAATTTTTTAGTGTTGAAAACGTAAATTTTTTATTACGCCATTACGTATTTTTGTCTGTCTCTTCTACAAATATCTGGTTTTTCGTTATTAATTAATTATGTAGGTCATTAGTGAATGTGGGAGTATAGTATTACATGCTGCTTCTATTTTAAAAGAATAGAAGCCACTATTTGCGCTCATTATTTTGTATCATCGTCGATGGATCCCTGAGCCTGTTCCATTTTTCTCATTAATCCATGTCCCTTACTCAAATAACATTGTTTTGCATCTACGATGAAACATTCCACTAATGCAGCTCGTTTCTTACGTGCATAATTTCCACTATCCTGCTGAATATTCTAGCCTCGAAGTCCTTGTACACATCCTAATTTTTTCATCCTTTTCAACGAAAACTTTCCTAAAGCAAAAGTCTGAATTTACATAGTTTTATTTTTGTTGAAAATTTCATTTTATGCACACGATTAATTTCTTGCAGAAACGCTCTCGTTACCTCTGAAAAAGTTTGCATTTATTTTAATTCGTTCTAAAGATTTTCCACAAAAGTTTTCTAGTTGATTTTAATTTTTGCGTTTCCACTATCTTTCAGAATCTCATTTCTCCTCTATTCTCGTTATTGGTTTATTTTATCGTTCAAATTCTTATCATCGTATTATTTTCACCTCATTCAATCATTACTTCCCGCGTTGATTTTGTTTATGTATTACGGAGGCTTATTTTTCTACTTTAATTTGTCCTCAGTCTGTTATTATTACAAATCCCGATATTGACCTATTGTTTTAAGTACACAATTTTAAAATATGTTTTTTCCGTGGTCATCATAAGCCAACTTCTACAATAGAGCCCTTTTTTCTCTCTCTGGCTCTTCCTCTCTACTCTGCAAACCGTACTCTCATCCCGTTTCATGCGGAAGCATTTGGGCCTGAGTTTTTCGGTGCCACTCAACCCTTTGTCGATGGTGAAAGATACGCCAGCTTGTCGCGTTTTATTTTCCCTTATTTTTTTCTTCATCCGCTGTCCCTCTCCCCTCGAGGCCGTCCTTTTGACTTCGATTCAGTCCTCCCCAGGGCATTGTTGGATGTGACCTGATTTAAGAAGTAAGAGTTTCAAAGAACGTAAACCGAGCGGAAGATCTAATCGCTATCTTCGGAAAAGATCCCTTCTTTTTGTTGGTTCAGTAGAATGAAGAAGCTCGGAAATATTTCGTTTAAAAAATTTTCGGCATGAAGTAATTTACTTTTTATTCCACAAGGTGGAAGCCTCTAGGTCCGTTGGTCGTTTTTAGTTCTCAACGATCCTGTTAAGAGATTTTATGCGTCATAGTTCATATTGTCTGCAAGTGTGGGAATTATTTTTTTTTACATTTTCCTTTTAAATCTAGGACTAATTAACATATGCAGCTCTGATTCTAGTATAGCGGATTGTGTTTCCGCCAAATTTTAAATGTAATTCTGTTGCCTCGAGCTCAAACCATCTATCAAAATATTTTAGACATGTCAACAATAAAGGCCACCCTCCATTTTTATGTGTGAAAGGTGATGGAGATATGTTTGAGTTTGTTAAATTCGTATTCTGTTTGATGTTTTTCGTGCTCTCAGAGTGACGACTCAGAAATTTAAAATTTCATGCTTTGCCCACATAAGCTATCATCGAAAATTTTAGTGCCGTATATTACTATATACATTTTAAACTATGGAGCTGGAGTTTAGAAAAACAGAATTTCCACTAAATCTGCACATTTTTTAAAAGAGCATCATTACACATTTCTCTCAATTTTTATATAATGGGGAATTAATTGCCGTTTTTGTGCAATTCAGCATAAGTAGTTCTGTAAACTCGCGTTAATAAAAACGAATATCACCACAATATTATAAAATATATACATCAATTGGATGCTATAGCTAACTCCTATTGCAGTATAAGTGTTGAAAAAACCCATATTGGTGCTTCAGTTACAAAGAAGTCATCTTCAGTGGTGGTTAATCGAGTGTTGATCCTGAGTGCAGGAGGGAATTTATTGGATTTGTTCGAGAAGGTCACCTCGATACTTCATTTGTGAATGAATTTACTCGTAAAATATAGTCCGCATTCATTCAAATCTCCGCCTCAGCTTATTCTCTCAAGAATCGGTGCATATATAAATAACTCATGCGCACATTCTTTCCGTCTCCTTCTCCCTATGCCTTCACCGCTCCCGTCTTAGCGAGGAGGTCGGTCGTTAAACCCGCTCCTTCGTCCCGCTGCAGACGTCTTACGGTGTCTACCGCAAAGAGCGCAGACTTCTTGCAGTATAGGTTTCGGAGTCTGCGTCCTCCCGTTTCATGCTCAGTGGCTCGAGGGCGTCGCCGGAGTGCCGCCTTGTGGTTCTTTCTCCGCGAGGGCGAGAAGAGGGTATTGAAGGGGTCATCGAGTGGAGCGGCGTCGATGGAAACCGAGGAGGTGGGGAGGATTGAGAAAGGATGAGAGGGGGTGGATGGAGAGAGAGAGGGGGTGGGGAGATGAAGTTGAGACTGTCATAAGATAGGGGTCGATGTTGCCGGGAGGAATGCTAGAAGGTGAAAGAGAGAAGGTTTGAAAAGATGGTCGGAATGGGGTTAGAAGTGGAAGGGATGGGAGGTCGATAGAGTGTAGGTAAAGAGGCATGGGAGGGGGATGAAAGGTAACTTGGAGGGGAGGAATGGAGTCGGGCTGGAATGGAAACAGAGAGGTTGGCGCCATTTTCGAGGTCCTATGCTCTCTAAGCATCCACTCTAAAATGGTAGGTCCCTCTGCCTTTTTTTCCTCGGCGTTTGGATATGTGTGAGGCAGTAAGGTTCAAGACCTAATGTATTTGGCACGTACCTTCCTAGGAATTCCTCCAAACTGCCAAGGTCTATCTTAGCTGCTACCAAGGTTTTTGCTTCGTGCTGCAATTTCTAGTTTTTGCTACTGAAATTTATATAACCATATTGGCTTCGATAATCTAACTTGTCGTTATTTTTTACGATTATAGTAGGTCTATGGTCGTGACATCGATTTATGCTGAACCATTCTCTTAGCTTAAATAGAGCTATACAAATCTAGCATAATAAGTATTTGATTCCATAATGTGACGTGTACGTAGTTATTTAAAGCAGTTATTCCATATAAACTTAGGATTTTTTTATATTAAATTCTTTCAGGTAATAATTCTTGGTAATTATCGTAAGTTTTCATGATATTTGACGAAAAAACAGTTATTGAAATTATTTAATCATGTTAAAGGTTTTTATTATTTTGAATTTAATGTAGTTATGCGAAGTATTTCATATAATAAAAGTTTGATTTTTCAGTTAAGAAAGCATCAAAGCATTTTCCTGATAGGTTTTGTTAATGTAATAAAATATAATAGACCTTAATAATTTTACGAATTTTCGTGCGTTGCGTAAACATGTAAATTATGAAAATTATGTTCTCGGCTGGATATAATCACTCTTAAATTAT
The DNA here is from genome assembly GCA_028673005.1 of Tanypteryx hageni. NCBI lineage: Eukaryota > Metazoa > Arthropoda > Insecta > Odonata > Petaluridae > Tanypteryx > Tanypteryx hageni. The sequence continues at coordinate 90,124,616 of CM054116.1, read as the reverse complement.
CCGGAGATTTTTTAATTATTAAATGAGAAATTTTTGTAATATATTAAAAAAAGTGGATTTAACAAGTAAATTTCTCAGTGCTTAAGTTTTAATCCTTAAAAAATGTAAAAATATTTATATTCCGTGACATTGAAAATTTAATTCCATAAATTATACCCAACCATTTTCTAAAAGTTTTAATTATCCCATGAAGATTAAAGAAAATATTATATCCTCTCAACCTGCTTCCCTGGAATTCGTTTTGCTCGGAATTATAACGTAACCCGAGCATGAACTCCGTTTTCCTCGGCGGCGGGTCTATCATGACCTTAAACCCTCTTTGAAAACGTTTCTCTATCATTTTATTCACTCAAAAGTATTATTACGTCAAAATATAAAAAACGGTTAAATCTTCCCATATTTCTCTCTCTCTGTCTCTTCTCCCATTCGCCTAGTCCCGTTGATTCGTTTTCCCCCCTTCAGAAGACCTCCCTACATTCCCTCTCTCTCTTTCTCTCACGCCTGTGTGACAAGAAGGGAAAAAGGCCGCATCTCTTTCTCTCTCGCTTTGTTTTATTAGCCCTCGGGCTTCTATGCACGCGATGGGAGAGATGGGGGCGCTGTCCTCCGACACCCGCTTGCCCACGCCCATCCATTTATACTTTTCTTCCTCTCCTCTCTTCTCCCACCTTATTTTTCTCTCTGTCACTCGGTGCCCTTGCCTACTCCCTGCACCCAACCCCCACAGGCACCCTTATAGTCGTATTGTTTTCTATATCTTCTCATTATCTTCCCTCCTCTTCTCTCCATTCCCTCTTTCCTCTCTTTAAGTTCTACTCTCTCCTTTCCTCTCCCGACGTATCTTTCTCTACTCCGCTTCTTTCTTTTTCTGAGCCTTTTCCCTTTCTTCACATTATTTGCTACTCTCCCAATTTTCTTCCAGTTCTTCTCTATTGCCCGATCTCTTTGTCCAGTTTTTCTCCTTTTCCCTCTCTTAATCTAATTCCTCTCTCTTCTTTCAATTACCATTCTTTTCCCCCTCCATTCTTCCAATGCCTCCACTTTTCCCCTCTTTTTCCAGTTTTTCTTTTTTCTTCCTCCCTTTTTCCAGTGGCATAACCGTCGTGTTCTTAAAATCCTCATTTTTTCTTCCCTCAGCTCATAATCTTATCCACCTCTTTGTCTCTCTTCCCTTCTCTCTCTTTCTTCTCTTCCTCCTACGACTCTTGAGTTTTCTTTCATCTTTTTTACCCATCGACAATCTCCACTCATTTTGCCGTCTGCAACCCAGGAACTAATATTTTCCACCTTCTTACGATCGTACTCTCATACCGCGTCAATTTCTTTGCTCATTTTTATCCACGTTGAAGCACCGCCCTGAAAAATCGTTGTCTATCGGTTGGAAAAACGTTTCGTTGAGACAACGTCGAACTTGAGGTCCATTGTAAATTTCATTTATTGCTAAAATATAGCAACCCGTTTCAACTATATATTGCTTAGTCTTTTATCTGTCGGTTGTCTCGCTCGTTGACGTATTTCTTTAACTTTTTCGTTCATAGAGAAAGTTCTGAAAATGCTTATAATGATTTTTAAGTGGCATCTTGGTAATGAATTCAACATAATTCGCATATTTTTCTTCTGGAGGCGTTTGGGAGTGTGTAGAACTTTGAAACTGTATTTCGACTTGATTTTCAATTCCAGAAGACTCAAGATTTTGCTTTATGGTAAGCACAGTGTTCGTTAATAATTTGATTGGAGGTTTGACTCCCCTTACCCTCCAAGAAAACGTGTTACAGCCACTTATAGTTGGCAAATTTCACTAGCTTAAGCTATTAAGACTTCTTCCTAATTCCAATTTTGAATTACCGAGGCGTTTCGTGAGAAAGGACAGATGAAGTTTGTTTGTTCGAGAAGTAGGGCGTCGTTCCTGCGACACGAAACGCTTTTTCTCTCTTTTACGTAGATTATTTTTAGATTTTTCCTTTACTAGTACATAAAAGCTCTTTGCCTAAATGCCCTGGATATTTTTCTTTAAAGAACCGCAACATTCTTATCTATTCATAAAATAAGCTTTAAAAATGATAATAAATTCAACTTGGCGGTGAGAGAGTTTCAGAAATGGAATATCAATATCCAATCCTGGGTATTTATCTCGCTCGCGAAACGATGTTTTGGCTGAATTACCTCAATTAGTGACAGCTTATTTGCGACTTTTTACACTCACATCCATTATCACCGTTGACATTATGATTATTTCTCAAAAAAAAAGTATTATCCATTACAACTTCATATGGTGTAATCGTTACCACACCTGTTCCATTCTTTTGATTTTTTTTATGACTCCAGAAACAAAAATTACTTTTTTATTTAAATCATCATATTTTACCTTATTATTTTATGCAGTTGGTACACGATAAACCTCTTTTTCATCAACGTTTTATTTTCCAACGTTTTATGATATCTTATCTCAACAATGACTCTCTTGACACCTCAGTTTCATTTTATATTTCGAAAAAAGAATCTTTTTTACTCAATTATTGTAGCTGACGCCATTGTCCCCTTTTCTTCTCATTCGTTTCAATTTATTCGCATCCCTTGGTTACCGCAAACGGATACGTTACCTCAAATTGAATTTGCGGTTCGCCAATTCGCTCGTTTTTTAAAATGATTCATCCCATTTCCTACCCCCTTATGCCTTTGAATCGCTTAAACCCTCTCTTGTCCTTGTTTCAACCAATTTACCTATCTAGTGTGCGAGTGCTAGGCATTTAAATCTTTCAACTTTTAAATACGTTCTTATCCTTTTTCCTGGTGATTTGGTGCTCATTTTTCCAGCAAAGGTAAATCGAAACGACAGCTTAATGACTGGCACTTCTTGTTGCTCTCCGTTTATATAACAATGGTTCAAAAAATTTGCGGGCGTAAAAAATATTAATTGCCGGATGAATATCCCTTTCTTTCAAACCTCTTCAAAGAAACGAACGATCACTCAAATCCAGCAGCACCCCTTAAATATATGCGGAACGACCTGCGCTATATTTATCCCTTCTTTCTTTTAACGAGCGTTTACCTTTCCCTTCGGATTTCCTTGGATGTGATATTAATCATCAGATGCGACACTTCTCGACCCCGACCTCCTCCCCTCCCCGACCTCCTCCTCTCCCAGACCTCCTCCTCTCCCAGACTTCCTCCCCTCCCCTCCCCACCAATCTTTTCTTATTCTCTCACCCTCCTCCTCGATGATAGTCGCGTGGTATCTCGGCGACCGTGCATGCGTCCGAGACCATCAAGCCGTGTGCTTGCGTGCCGTCTACGACTTGCGTTGGGTGGACTGGGAGGGGGGACATGGCGTCTGTGGTTTCGGAGGAAGGGGAGAAAGGGGTTTAGGGGACAAATGCGTGACGGAGTACTCGAGGCGGTTTGGGTGTAGCAGTAGCCGGCTTATGGGGGTGGTTGCGGGTGTCGGGACAAGGAGAATTGCTTGGTGCCCCGCTCCCTTCAGTCTTCGGTCGGTGGTGACGGCGGTGGCAGCGGTGGCTGTGGCGTGGGCCACTCTCAAGCGTCTCGACGTCCGTGTGCCTCCGTAACAGAGGAATGGTGATCGGATATACGATGGGAAATATCGATCAAAACTCCATCTGCTGGGGAATGCGAAAGGAGTGGGGGGTTTCTTGCGGAGGAATTTCTTTTTATTTTGATCGATGGTAAAACTTTGAATGGTGGATGCGTGTCGCTGTTATTAATCTCAGCGCTCGAAACGGCACCTCGCCCACGGTCGTTTCCAAACGAGGAATATAACTTTTAAACAAAGGAGGCTTTAATATAGCGTGCTCGAGGTCAATTAAGCGTAAAATAAACGTGAGGTTGAAACTTTACTCTGATTGCTATGCGTTCATAAGGTATCTTGGACCCAATCTTTTGCGATCGCGTCGTTATAGGTAGCCCAAAATATTCCGCCTCTGATTCAAGAAAATTCTATTTAACGGAAGGCCTTAGCGGCTAATACAATAATTTGCATTTTAAGGAGTTGCGGTGAATAAATGTTATTTAAATAATTTTCGGGTTCTCATTATAACGTGTTCTCCACGAAAAGTCATAGTAGATGTGAATGGCCCAAACAAGCACGTCAAACAGCCTTTAGGGAAAAGATTACACGATAAAGAAAGGAAGACATTTACTACCTACCTTGGAAAATATGCAAATGATAATTAATATGGAGTGAGAATCACCTTAAACGAATGAGTTTCGCCTTTTGTCATCGCAGTCTGCAATGAATGGTGAGGCACGTCATTTTTAATTCTGAATCGATTTCATATAATAATATATCCGCTAATATTTAGCGGAAACAATTTTTCGTAAAAAATTACTGATAATATTCTATTTAAGTAGCAAAATGTTTCTTCTGAAAGATTCGTTTTTAAAAATTAACGGCTTAAAGGTTATTCAATTAAGACCAACGTAGCAGAATATACTGTGGCATTAATAAATAAACCAAATAATAATGATCGCCATTAGCTAAATGTGAATGTTTAATAAATAAAAAATTTATTTAAAAGGTCTAAGTTTTTTATATTAACTTCGAACGCGGCGGGTAAATATTTAAGCCAAGGTGTCACGTGATCTCACGCGTGCGGCGTCCTCAATTGAATAGATTACACGTTCTATATAAACCACGTGCACCTAATTCGATTTCGCAATTCTTCGAACTGTACCCTTCTTCCAACGTGCCTTCCATGACAATTAAAATTGCTAACGAATGATTTAGAACGGATTTCCAAACGGAATTGAATATATTCTTCGTCTGTGGGAGCTCTGTCAAATCTTCTCCGGCGATGCCTCGCCAAACGTGTAGCTTTGCGGAATAGAAAAATGGAAAAAGAATACATTTCTACAGCTCGATAAGTTAAAAAAAACATTTTTCGCTGATTACGACTTTAAATAAATTTTCGAATGGGAGCATATTTTAATCAGTGAAACCGTCCGTACGAAGGCGGGCGATATAGCGAAATTTTTTAAAGACGTCGTAGCTATTCCCCTCGCGAGAATAAATGGATTCATCACGCGTTTTTATCTCTAGTAGCCGAAAAAATGATAATCAACTTAAATTCCGTGCCCACGCGAACGTTTTAACGAGTGTCTGATTTGGGTTATGCATCTCGTGCGTGCGGCTACTGAAACAAAAAAAGCAGTCTAATTGGCCGGGTGGTGGCCTTGGGACGTTGTTTAATTCAGTTATGTCTCCTTCTCTCTCTTTTTTCTCCCTCTCACTCGCCCTATCTGTTTCTCTATCTTTCTCTCGCTCGCTGGACATGACTCCCGTTTCCTCCTCTTGTTTTCACGAAATCATTATGGGGTGTCGAGAAAAGGCTACATTAAAAGGATTGCGAAAAGTAGGGGGAAAAGGGTTTATTCGTACAAAATAAACATAAAAAATTACTCTAATCGCAGTTTATTCTATCTCAGCGGGTTAATGTGTTAAAAAAAAGCATATGCAATTGTTTAAGTAGGTGAGGATACGAGTGCGTGCATGCGTGGGTTAGGGGACGGCCCAAAAAAAGTTTTTTTTCCATTTCGTCGTTAACCGCACTGCGGAAGCTGGTTATAATCATCTGCTCGCGCGTATACCAATGGCATATATATATCTCTCTTTCTTTTTCCCTCCTTCCGCCCTTTATTTTACCTTCTCTCTTCTCCCCGAGTTCTCTTTCACCCCTACTATCCACGCTCAATCCCCCTACGTTTTACCCCTCATCCCTTTTCCCAAGGTTCAACTAATGCCTTTTATTTTTTATCTGCGTCTACCGCCGTTGCAGACTGCACTCGAGCAAAGAATGGCGGGGGGGGGAGGGGAGGGGGTAGGGGAAGTATCTCTCTTTTTGCGCACTGAGGTGGGATTTTTCCGACAAATATTTTTCATTCGTTCTTGTTTTTGAAACGGCGAATGGAGGAACTTTGCTTTATTATTATTATTATTATTATTTTTTCTTCCTCTCTCTTTCCGCTAGCGCTAATTTTTTGGTCTTCCGAAGTAAGGGAGAGAAAGAGAGAGAAATGAATAAATTGAAGTAGCGGTTTTGTTTTTTTTCCCATGCCACTCCCGAACGGCGCCGTTCAAATGTTTTTTCTTGCGTATGAAATTTGTCATTGCCGAAGAAAAAAATGCTTCTTTTTCTCTGGATTGTTTTAACGGTTTATTTTACATTTTTCTGGTGTGCTTGTTAAACAAATGTTCAAGTACATTGGTTTCCTCAAAATATGAAAGGTATACGATGAATACTTGGCAATAACGTGTCAGTTTAGCGTATTAAATGTGGATGTGCCGTTTTCGGTATTAGTATTGTCTTGTAAATAAAAAAATCTCTAATGACTCGAGACCAATTACAGAAGATTAGCTTAGAGATATCTACCTATATAATAATAAAAGAAGATGCCTGTGTGAATATATATATATATATATATATAATATTATATATACATGTATTATATATATATATATATATATATATATATATCTGTATCGGTCGTAACTCATCAGAAAATAAAAGTAGGAGCTTCAGGTTGATCATGGGAGTAGCAGTGCCAAATATAATTTCAATCGGTCCACGGGGAACGGTCGGTCCAAATTTTGGTTTTTGAAGGTATCCCAGCAACCAATTGACCGATTTTGGTGGAAACTCAGCCAATATCAATGTTAAACTATGAAACGTAGATACTTAAAACTTGGTGTACATACTAGAGAGATGTTGAGGATGTGCACCTAGGTGCCTGAACTTTGATTTATTGGGGGGAGGGAGTTTTCAAATTTGAATCTATATTTAATTTGTTTATACCAGTTAAGGGGAAATATTATCACTTATCTTGAAAGTAATTTGGGTTTGAAAGAAAATATTAGCGAGGGAAATATGCATGAAATATTCTAAACTATACATCTGGGACAAATCCCGGGTAATAATCTAGTTATCTAGTATATAAAATGGGAAAATGATGTTATAAATATGCTTTGTAGGAGAATGATTGTGGAAAAGGTATTCATTTAAGATATGCGAGTCTCTCTAGCTGTTCAATAGCATCCAATTTGCGACCTTAAATTTCAAAGTGGAGGAATTTTGGGTTGAAGGAACTATGATGATTGAGGTTTAAAAGATACCTTTTCCACAATCATTTTCCTCTATTTAGCTTACCGAATATTTTGTAAATACTTTGTATCAACATTGTTGTCTTTGGCCCCTTTTACCAAGTTTTGGTAACATTTTATATCTTTATTTTGCTTTCGCCTTCCTTTCCAACCCCTTCCTTTTCCTAATCGTTTATTGAATTACCTTCTATTCGTTTTCTATGTAATCCCTCCTGTCTCCCTCCCCCCCTCTTTTTCCCTATATATATATATATATATATATATATATATATATATATATATGGAACAATTTTATTACCTGATTATGCTACGATCGTAGTGAAACCGGTCGTGCCAAATAAATTTGTGGAAGTGACAAAGTTCTTTCTTTTTCTTGATTTTGCTGATCAGTTACAGATAGTTCACCGAAGTCCTTTATTATTATAAATACTAATATTCTTTATAAATATTTAAGTACGTTCAATGATATTTATTCATAGTTTTTAGTGTGACGGAACTTTAAGGCCCAATCGTGATGTTTCTTCTTTTATTTACATTCCCTAGTTCATTTTCTTTTTACGATCTCTTTCTAAAAAATGGCTTACATTAAAATACTTTTTTCCTAGTTTCATTAATGAAAAACAAGGGTGCGGCTTATATGCAAGTAAATACAGTATATTAATCTTTTATAATACTTAATTCATTTTAATGCATGGAACGATTTAGAGTTAAATGAGCTCATTCTACTTTGAGTTACTCTGGTTAATTAAATCAGAATAAAAAAACGAGAAACTATTTTATGTAATTTTGAAATATACTAGCAGAAAGTCATATTTCTACCTTGTAAATTCAAATTGATAATTAAATATATCTACACTTCCTATACTTAGAATGAAACATCATCCGTTATAAAAAGTCATTTCAACATTTTTTCTTTTATCTTAATTTCTCTTGAAGCATTTTAAAACTAAGTTAGAATTGAAATTTCTATAAAGAATGACATTCATTTTTTCCTTTAGAGCACTCATACAAATTTGGCTAAGGTTATTACTTTCTTTCATTAAAATTAATTAATAAAGTCTTCTTTATTTAAAATATAATTAATTCCAGTTCCGTTATGTATAATAGAGGTAGTCTTTTAAAGTAATTACTGATTTTAGAGTATATTGTTACCCTATTTTGAATGAACCTACAAGCGCAATGTGTTTGAAATATTGTGTATTTAAAATACATAAATCCAATAGAGGAGCTATATTATATTTTTAATTAATTCTTAGTAATTGATTAGTTTTTATGAATAGGAATCATCTTCAAGAGTTGCAAAAGATCCTTACAAAGACGAAATATCTGCCACATCCTGCTTTTATTACATTGTTCCGGGAACACATGCATACTATACCTAGTATCCGCTAAAAGCTCTGGTTAAATCATGATAATTGCTTTTCATTCTTCATTTCGGGGAAAGAGGAACCTCGAAATTTAACTTATTTCTTGGGATAGGTCGCAGACATCAAACAACCTACTCAAACGTCTCGCCACCTGTTACATATTTTAGGAATGGTCTAATCTCGGCCGTTTGTTTCTTTCCTCTCCTCTTAATTCCAACAAAGAAAATTCGTAAATAGGTGATCCTTTGAACGTAATTCCTCAATTTTATTAACAGAATCTGTGAAATGGATTTGATTCTTGAACCAAATGGTCTCTTATATAAACCCTGGTGGCTTATATTAGATCCTACTTATGTCAAGCTCTCTTACCTGTTAATTTTTAAGCGACTTAATTATTATTATTATTTGATGAATCCATCAAAAGAGAGACATTTCAATGAATAGCTGTTTTTGTCTTTTCAACTCGGAGATTTGTTGAGAGTGAAGTTCCTTGAAACATTTAAGCAGTGCTAGATGAGGGCCTTAAATAAGCAGTGCTAGATGAGAGTGTTTACTATTTAAAATATCTTGGCTTAATCCATGTCCAATTTACGGAACGCTAGATTTTATCGCGGGAAAGACTAGCATGGCATAGCCACTTATAAAACAATATACTTATCAGACAAAAGAGAAACTTGCACAAGGAATATATAAATATTCATATCTATTGCTTCATTCGCTATTCGTTTAAAAATCGTGCCCCTACATTTTTGCTGGAGGAGACCACGGGTCGTATGCCTCCGACTTCGGGGGAGATTACTAGGTCCTTTCTGTCTCCCTAAATTTCCCGTCCGTTCGAAAAACAGTCGTGCGGCGAACCGAACCATGCCCGTATAAAAAAAGAGACCTCTCGTTTCCAAAACCGGGTCCCGCAAATGAATCCCATTTGGGGGATCGTCGGAAAATTTTCCTCTTTCTCCCCTCACTCTCTCCTCCCCTTGTACCCCCTCTCTCCCGGTTACATCTCTGCAGTCATACTCTCTCCCTCTACAACCTCCCATTCCTCTCTCTCTTCCGCTTTCATCGTATCGTATTTATGCCAATGTGCGGTCGGAGGTGGGTGGGTCAGAGAGACATTGTTTCGCGTGGAATCGGGTCTGCTAATGCCTCTCGGATTATGCAAATGAGCGATCTGGTTGATGGAAATGTTGATCTAACGGTTTTCAGATTTTGACCGTTGGGAATGAAAGTGGTATGGGGATGAGGATGTAAATCGGACTTGGTTGGTCTCTGGAGAGTATCTCGTCATCGGAGTTTTTTCAAGGCACTTTGCGGGGATTAAGGAAATTTTTGTGGCCTAGTTAATCTGGTATAGTTCGTTAGCCGTCAAAACAATGGACAAGATTATCCGCGAAATATTAAATGGGAAAATTCGAGATTCTGAAGGGCTCTGATTCATTTCTTCATAAGCGGATACTTAACTTATGCCTATGGTAGTATCTTTCCACATCCTAAATTCTTCATTGCAAATTTATTGCATAGTAACAAAAATATCAGGAAATAAAGGGAAATCTTGCGGTTATATTTGCACATAGCATGTTGTTTCGTGTATAAAAGCCGTCCGTGTATTCTATCAATTTTTATTTGCCAGATATTACGATTGGTAAATTATTTCTTTAAATCCACCGAGCCAAAATTTTTCGAATCCTGTATTATTTAATATTTATTCTAGCCACAGATTCGTTATATTTTCCAACAACTTGGAGTAAGTAATGAGCGAGGCCGCTATTTGCGGTTATCGATCGAGAGGACACCTTTAATTCTACCGAATGACGGGGAACGACATTTTACGTCGATGGATTCCTGGAAAAAATTGGCACTTTTTATTTTTGGTATTAAGAAAAAATCGAGTATCTCCTGATAAAAAGAGCAAAAATTAATTTATTTTTGTGCTTTCCACACGAGCGATCGCCATTCAAAGATACGGAACGCGCTAATTTTCCAATAACCAATAAACCAGTTTTGGTAAAGGTCTTTCGTGAGAGAGAATGAGAGGCAAAACCTCGTGCGAACTCCATTTTCGCCTCCACCTGTTTATATCGAGAAACCGGGAGGGATACTATTTCGGTACTGAGAGAGAGAGAGAGAGAGAGAGCTTATCGATCGATGCATAAACGTAAGCAAAAACTCTTGGAGGTGAAAGCTCGTCGAAACGGACTCGAATAACACAACAGACGTTAGGCCTCTGCCACACGAGTTATTTTTACGAAAAGATGCGACTTAACCCATACATACTCGAAATCCGTTATTTTTTATCGTAAGCCTCGTCTCTACGCTTTGAAATTCGTCGAGTTTATAGCTGATATATGGGTGTGTTTTTTTTTTAAACCTTCGGACCTCCGGAGATGTTTTTTGCAACCCCCCCCCTCTCTCAGGCATCCACCTATCCATCCATCCGGGTCGTTTTATCTCGCACGTGATGGTGAATGGAGGGGGGAGTGATAGGGGTCAGAGGAGGTAGTAGTGGGAGGATATGAGTATGTGTGGGTGGGTAGAGCACGAAAATTCCCTCTCTCGGACATTGAAGAAATTTATTAGGGTTGGCAGCATTGGGATTCCAAACGGCATCGACTTCGATTTCCGAAGAGAAGGCGCAAAAGGCAAGAGAGACGGGTAAAGGGGGAGGGAAGTTGGAAGGAAGAGGTGTGGAGAGGGGGTATTTTGGAGGGAGAATTTTTACGAGCGCAGATCCGAAACGAAGATTACACATGTTACTCTTTGGGAGAGCAGGGATTGGCGAGAAGGATAAGGCGAGAGGGATAGAGGAGAGAGAGAGAGAGAGAGTAGTAGCAGGAGGAGGTCGGATGGATGAGAAGTTCAAGGGTTAGCATGGTGGAGGGAGGAGGTTATAGAGGAGAAAGAGGGTGATGGTGTGTTTAAGGGATGGAAAATAAACGAGAAGAAAAACTAAAATGTTTCCCAGGAATAAAGGGTCTTGTTTTAAAGGGGCTTTGAATAATAAAAAAACAGATGCGGGAGAACAAAAAGAGAAAATTAGAGGGTTGCGGATAAAAATGCAGGTGAGATCGGTTTGGAATTGGATCGTGGGATTTTTTAAAAAGGCTATTGAGATTTTGTACGGGAAATGAAGGAAGGGGATTTGGGGATTTGGAATCGGAGGGAAAAAGGAATATTAAAAAATGCCACGAGCAATTATGGGAATGAGGGGGTCTAGATCAATTGAGGAGAGGGAGAAAGGGGAACAAACACAAGAATTGTAAAAATTTGCGTAATGGAATGGAAAAAATCTTTAAAAAAGGGTGGATTTGAATATCTTTCGCTTGAAAACCAGGCATAAAGACGTTTTGAGCGATTAAAAAAAATAATTTGTGTAATATGTCAAAAGGTTTATAGAGAAGATAGGGTAAAATATCAAATCATATTGGCGACAAATCAGTAAATAAAGATTTCAGGGTTCAAATGCATAATATGGGACCTCGGCACGTTTAATCTATTGGAGGTCAGTGTTACGTTGGTTTATATAATACTATAGAGATCTCACAAATATGCATGTTGATGCAGATACCATACCATTAATTTAATATTTTCCATCTTGGGGAGAATAACGGTCTCGGCGACATACTTGTTTAAACTAATCCTTGTTATATAAATTTTAAATAACCTTAACATTAGCCGCTTATTTTTAAGTAATTTTTACCTACTTTGAAACAGACTCCACTCTAACAACATAAAATAATTAAAATCTGATGTGACCACCAAATGACTTTCTCCATACCTGTAATATTTCTAAAAATTCCAAATAGATAACATAATAATAAATATTTTAAGAAACTGCGAGAAAATTTTAGACTTTAATACACGTTTTGAGGTCCCCTGAACACGTTTTGACCATTTTTTCGATGATGTGTGTGTGTGTGTGTGTGTGTGTGTATGTGATAGCTTTATTGTGGGTGCTCTGACTCAAAACTATTAATCAGGTCAACACGAAATTTTATTTTAAACATTTTTATAAAAGTCGCAAGAGGTAATTAGTTTTTGGTAAAAATCGGTCAACCGGAAGTGGGTGTTTACTTATCCGTTATTTTAAAATATATGCTTTAATATTTGATAAATGTAAAAATGTACTGGAATAAACATTGTAGTAAATTAAAGCTTCTACAACCTTTGTTTGAAACATTTTCCTATATAATGTATTGTTTAGCTGCCACCACCACGCCACCGGTTAACAATTGACGCTTAGTTACGTCTTAGTAACGCTCCTTTTTCTTTTCATAATTGTTGGAGCTTTGTGGCTATATCCAATATCAGAAGGCTTTGTTTTGAATTTATTTCTGTTCTTTGTAAAGTTTAAAATGTTCTCGGTTTCTTAAAATATTTACTATTATGTTACCTATTTGGAATTTTTAGAAAAATTACAGGTATGGAGAAAGTCATGTAGTGGCCAAATCAGATTTTTTCACGAAAACAATACTTTCCTCTATACTACGTATGGGGAAAGTAATAATGCCATTGACCGCATTATATTTTCATTTTTTTTATTTTCTCCATACGTTTTCATGAAAAAAATCGATTTTGAGATTTCAACGGAAATACACGTTTTGAGGTTCCCTGAACATGTTTTGACCATTTCCTTTATGATGTCTGTGCATGTGACAGCTTTTTTGTGGATGCTTTAACTCAAAAACTATTAATCAGGTCAATGTGAAATTGTATATTTAAAATTTTATGACAGTCACAAGAACTGATTAGTTTTTGGTAATAATTAGTCAACCGGAAGTGGGTGTTTACTCTTGTCACTTATCCGTTATTTTGAAATATTTGCTTTAATATTTGATATATTTAAAAACATACTAGAATAAATGTTGTAGGATATTTAATTTTCTACAACCTTTGCTCGAAACATTTTCCCATATTGTTTAAGATATATCTTAAAAACTAAATTATTTAGCTGCCACAACCACGACACCTACCGACGATATTGTTAGCAATTGACGCTTAGTTACATCTTACTAACGCTCTTTGTATTTTTATTTTTTGTAACTTTGTGGCTATATCCAATATCAGAAGGCTATGGTTTGTGTTTATTTCTGTTCTTTGTTGTCTAAAATCTTTTCGCAGTTTCTTAAAATAGTTACTATTATGTAACCTAATTGGAATTTTTAGAAATATTACATTACATCAGATTTTTTATTTTTGGTTTATATGTTGTAAATATATTACATATTAGCTATTTTCCCTGTCCACCTTGTAAATTTAAGAGGCCTTCGTCGTCTTAAGTAAATATCAGCAGATGGTCTTAGTGCATATCTTCATATAGACTATCTTTAAATTAAAAATGAATTCGGATGATAAATCAGCAAGTAACCCAAGGTTATTAAAAAAACGTTCAGCCGCTAATACGTCGTGGCTTCTTTTAGCTCACGTTTGGGATGTGCTTATATCTGACTAGAGGAAAGGTTGACTAACTGCTTCCATTGGTAGGATCATGGGTAATAATTCTGCCGAGGTTATGAACGATGGTGCTCTTCATTGTTACAGTTGATGAAATCATTTTAACCGTACTGAAATTCTGTCCATGAACCATATAATTAGTAAATTATGTGTACATTTTAAAAAGACATCGAAATATGATGAAATATAAAATGAATGAAAATAAAACATTAAATTCATTGTAATTAAAACAAAAAATTGTGCACTTACATTTGAATTATTAAACAGAACTAAAGAGTGGTGCGGAAAAAAAAGGTGTAAGGTGCACTATTTAATGATATTGACCTTCACGTCAAGTTAAAACTCGGAGGAATGTGTGACAAAAACGAAAGAAAATAACGATGGAGGAGGAGAACGCAACAACGAGGAGTTGATTAAGAACAATAGAGTCGCGAAGGAAACACTGCCGGAGGTTTGCAATGAGAGAACTCGATCCTGAAGCAGAGCTGCATTCAGAAGGAGACGGAGTGAGGGAAAACGAATGATAGAAAGGACGGAGAAAGAGAGAGAAGCGAAAAGAACGGAGGAAATAAAAAAAGACGAAATGACGTGGAAAATGTCGGAGTAGGAGGGGGTTGGTAGTAGAGGATGTGTGTTTGGCCCCTTGAGGAAGAGATAGGGCAGGAATATTGTGGGAGGGCGAAGGAAGGGGGTAGATAGGGATTTTATGCATAAAGGATGCGTCGGGTGAGGATTGAGAAGGGTTGAAGGTTAACGGGGTCGGGGGATCGAGGTAGGAGGGAGAGGTAGGTGAGAAACGGAGAGCACGTAGGAGGGAGGATACGGAGGTGGTGGAGGGAGGAGAGTTGGGAGAGAGTTTGTCGGGAGATGGGAGGAGGAAGGTAAAAGCCTTTAAAGGATGTTGAAATGCCTTATGGCGAGGAGAGAGAGAGAGAGGGTCTCCTCCTCCCTCCTATCTCCCTCCCTCCCCCTCCCACCAGTCTGTCACGCTCTCTCCATTGTTGTCACCCGAGAGCACAAGGGACAGGCTGTCCGCATCCCCCCAATCTCAATCCCTACCTCCATCATACGCCTCATATGCTTCACAATGCACCTTACTCTCTCCCTCACTTTTCTTTCTGCCCTCGCCGATCTCCAGTACCTGCTCCCTCCCTCCGACGCTCCAAGCGATAAACACTTCTCCCCCCCCCCCCCATTCTCCCCTTCACCACTTTACAAGATTCTCTCCGCTGCCCACACGCTGCTTTATGATTCCAAGTTGCCCCACTCATTTTTGTTAGCGGTTTTGCAGAATGGGGTTGGTTTGCCTTTTTTTTAATCGCTGCTCAGTCACGCCGAAGGTACGCGAGCGCCACATTGAAGGGAGAGGTAAAGAACGAGGCTCGTGTTTATATATTTTTTGCCGATCCTGCCATCCATCAAATCGATTAGATTATTCTCCGCCCCGCTGTTTGCTAAGCCAACGTGCATGTGCTGCAGCGTGCCGGAACAAGTTTCTTTCGAGTTTTGCTTCTCCGTAACGCTGCATCCGTTTTTTCGCTGCATTTCTCTCTTACGGTTGAGTGGAATCCGTTGTATTTTAGGTGAACCAACGAGCCAATTTAAAGCTAGTTTTTTTTAGCAAACATTAATGCTCCGATTGTTTTCTATTCGAATCGGCTGTTTGAACATTTTTTCCTCCTTATGTTTTATGCAGTTTTAGATCCACGTTCCTGTCTTTCTATCTTCTATATGCACGTGATTACAAGTACCCTCTCAAATGGTGTAATTTGCAAATTTAATTTGATAATTATGCTTAAGTTAAAAACAAATAATTAAAATTTTTATTGGTGGTCTTTTTCTACTTGATTAGTTGAAAAATGCGAATATGCTCTTCTTTAATGACGAATATTAGTACTTTAAAATAATAAACTTAATTCTACTTTACCAGAAATGAAGAATAAAAAATATGGAAATAAAGACTGAATCTTGTGAAATTCTATTTCAAACCCAAGGAAAGGAGACAACTTTTCTTTTTGAGGAATCATTTACAAAGTTATCTTCAAATCTCGTTTTTGGAAAATAATGCATAAGGAATGAAATGAACAGTTACGACTCAATATTTAAAACGAGCGCAACAGCATAATACAGATTACACGTGTTAACAAGGTCATAAAAATGTATTTATTCAAATGTCTTAATGGTAACTTAATGGCTTGACCGAGATGTAGGCCACATGTTTTATGGGCCATAAATTCGTCGTGGCTACTTCTCTAACAGAACTGTCTCTCTTAAAAATCAGGTCCTCGTGTCCCTGGCACGATAAATTCTTCTCCTTGATTGTTTTTTCGTGTAGACAGCTTACTTACATTCCCTCATAACTCTCGCCGCGCGATTCACCGTTTGAGAGTTCACATTTTCGAACGAGAATTTCGCTCGTTATCCGATATGTTGAGCATGCATGCAACATTTCCATTCTCCCATTGTGGGCGAGCTGAGCAAACGTCACTTTGCGATGACTGGTTGGCGGGAAGGAATCAAGCGCGAGAGAAGAGGTTAGAATAGCATGGTGGGGGGATGGAGTAATGTGAAGGGAGGAGTTGCCTTCAAGTTGTCAGATGGTGCTCGTTACCTTTTCATTCCATTCTTCTCCATTATATACAGCTATCTTGTTATAGCGTTTTATACGCCAAAAATGCTAAATTAACTTGCTCCTGGCTGCACTTCTTTCCTCAATTACTTTTGTCCTCAGTACTTGCTGTCTCCAATATACCCTTAACTAAAATAAGGCGGGGAAAATGGAAGGAATATATAATAAAATAAAGGCGAGAATTTTGCGGAATTTTTAAATTCAAAATTTCATTTTTAGAGATTCTCGTGGTAACCTATGAATATGTGCAGAATTTAGCGAATGCGTGTTTAAGAGAGATATTCGCTGCCGAAAGTGATTTAAAAAGTAGGATAGAGTTAATGAAGAATCGTTTCCACTGAATATGCCTTATTAGTTGTTAAAATTCATAATTCCGCATGTCTGTTTGCCTGTGCCATACCCGAAATTTAAAAAAAAATCAGCTGCGAAAGTGAAAACTGTATTTTATGACTTTCAAATGTTGCTAGCGGTTATAATTCTGACACGGACTGGTCATTTTTTCTTCTATGTCACGTCAACTCTTGTATCGTATTGTAATTATAATTATAAAATGTCTGACTAGTTCATTCAGTTTTATGCCCGAGACAGCATTCAAATTAATAAAGATTTTTATGATTAACTCTGAAACATTATTAAAAAGAACAATTTTTTTATTGTTTATCATTCAGCCGTGAATGAAGAATTGTAAAATAAGTTTAAATAGTGTTTAAAAAAGAAAGGATGTGTAGGTTCCTAGCCGTAAATAATTGTATCAGTTCCGTTCACCACAAACGTTGTGGATGCAAAATTGTCACGATTATCCTAAAGTTACTGCCTTTCTCTTTGTTTCTAGCATGGTGGTGGCATTAAGTCATCAAACTTTCGAATCATTTTCGTTTTGAAATTTTATTGTAGCTATAAGAATCAAATTTCTCGAAAAACCATAAAATATACATCAAAATGTTTTCTTCCCCTTTATTTGGCACCCTGTTTTTCTCATACGGTTTTTTATTTAAGTAACATATAACCAATAACATTTACGCATGACAAATTCCTTTTACTGTTCACATGGTTAAGTTGAAAAGCCTTTATTGTTGTTCGTAGTAATACGGTATCACTGACTGAGCAATGTGATTCAAATTCTCAGTTTTCTCAGAAGAATTTTGTTTAAATGCCTAATTATTAAAATGCATGAAATTCTTTTAAAAGCCTTTAGTTTGAAACGGCGATTTGTCATAAATGTAGCGTCCCTAATTGATCTGCTTAATTTAAATACGATACTTTTAAAAAATCTAGTTTTACGTTCTTAATAATGAACTCCATTAATATCTGCCATAGGATTTAAGACAAGAAGGGATAGATTGATAAGGCCAATTATTACGGCGCTCTAATTCAGAAAAATCTCCAAGGAAAGGATTGTGTTGCAATTTATATAGGTCGATTTTTTATTTTTGAATTGAAATTTGTACAATAAATTAAATGTTATTGTACTTTATTATAGTTGTCCTGGGTTTCATTATTTCAGCAGATATCACCTACACAACGTACGTAAAAAGCATAAATTTGCGATTTTATAAAAAAAAACTCTATAGTAACATTTAGAATTATAGTACCGAGAGAGTTATCCTTCGAGTATCATCTCTCAGCGCGTCGTTTTAATGACTTCGCCTAGAAAAGAGCGGCTTAGTGGCTCCAACCAAACTTCTCTACGATTTACTATATCTTATAAGCCTCATGTGCTGTCAAGATAAAATAATACCACTGGATCGGTGGGCAATAAGTTACATCGCGTGGTCCGAAGCTACTTCAGATTTTCGTGCATCACTTATCATCCCAAAGAACCACTTTGCGGATGCATTCCTTCTATATTTCACCCGTTTCAGTCGGATTCATTCTTGCCGAGTAATTAATTTAACCGATTATTTTTCGCTCCCGCAGCTCCACTTACCTTTTGTTCCTCCAGCTCCTTTCGCGACCGCAGGAAATATTTCTTGCTCAGTGATTACTTCGCGACGCATTTTCTCGCCGACGCGATATTTTCTCGAACAATCCCGATTCGTGCCTTCCCGCATGTTCTTTTTGGGTCACCCTCCATCTTATTGCTCCTCGCTTTTGCGTAGAAAGTATGGGCTAAACGGGGGATCTGATAAATGTAGCTGTATTTCTGCAGTCCTGCATCCTACGGTTGGGGTTAGTTTCTTTAATTGTTCGGGACTTCCACCGAGCCGCACGGAAATAATTCTCGAGACGGATGAAATTTAAAAAAATAAAAGCTGCTTAATGAGGAAAGTGTGTGTGGAGGAGAGGACGCAGTTGCATATAGAAGATAAGTTCACTAAGGGTGAGAAAGAAAGAGGTCGATCTGGAAGACTTCTTTTTAAAATGTAATGAATAGTTTCCATACTTTGTTTTTCTGTCGACTATTTTTAATTTTGGGACGTCGATTCCGAATTTAAGAAATAGATTCAATGAGGGAAATGTGGGTCATAAGTCGTACGACTTCTAAACTAATCTAGGGTCGAAATTGCAAAAGTATCTCTTGTTGGGCTGTCTTGAAATTCTAAAAAGCAATCGTCAGTGAGACTTGAAATTCAAGCTCGGCGGGGAATTACAGCCATTTTAGCTTTGAGGAAAAAACCGTTGTTTCCTCATGGCTACACGCGGAGCAATTAAGATATTTACGTCTCCGGAAGGACAATTTTCGACGTTACGAGACTACCTCCGCTAATTACGAGAATAACAGCGGTTAAAACATACCATACGCTGGTTAGTCGCCTCTCGGTCGAACAACCTTCCTCTTTCTCTCTGGAAATTTGTTTATTTGTGTCTCTCCTCCCTCCCCCATTCCACAGACCCGCTCTCACCTCTATCCCCATCCCACCCCTCCTTCGCTTTTTTGTATGCCAACGCGTGGCGGGCGGTGGGGCGCCCTCCTCCTTTGGGGCCTCTCAACGGCAGACCCGAGCAGTCTACCTGCCCACGCCTCCACGAATGCTATCCGCGGAATGGAGGTGGGCGAATCTGCGAAAGAGAAAATGATAGAGGAAGAGGGATAGAGAAAATGGTAGGCGACGCCACGCCATACGAAAAGGTGGTGGAAGGGGGGAACGGCTCCTTCGCCTGGAGGGATACGGGGATTATTAGTAGTAGTAGGAGGAACGGGGATGGGGAAGCGAG
The DNA here is from genome assembly GCA_028673005.1 of Tanypteryx hageni. NCBI lineage: Eukaryota > Metazoa > Arthropoda > Insecta > Odonata > Petaluridae > Tanypteryx > Tanypteryx hageni. Next base: position 90,104,899 of record CM054116.1, on the reverse strand, counting down.
GAGCGAGAGATGGGAGGATGAGTGGAAGAGTCCTTCGCCCTCTCTCACACTCATACCCTATAAACCTCACACTCCTCCTCCTCTCAACCTGTTATTCCTCGTCGTGTTGGAGGAACGCCCCGACCGCCGTGTCCCTCTCCAGACGCCGCTGGATGTGACTCAGAGGTGGTCCTCGTGAGTTAACAGTTTTAACGGCGTCCTACGACGTATCGTTTCGCTCCACCTCCGCCTCCTATCTCTTCCTCTCTCTCTCTCTCTTGCTTCCTTTCCCGCTCCCGATTAACGAGGGGAGCTCTCAAATTCGGCACCTGCTACGAAACGAGGGGATATTTTTACGGCCGCGAGGGAAAGGATCGTTCAGGTTTTGCTTCTGTCGCTGGATTGCGATAGGGGAGGAATATTCGAGAAGCCGTAGAAAACCACGCTGCGTCGTTGTTATCATTTTGTCTCCAGGAGAATAGTTTTGTTGTGAACTTGAGGCGGTCATGAAAAGTTGTCTAAGGATAACTTTAGGTAGTTATTTTAGGCTCGAAAACGGACGATGTAGAGACTGATAATACACTTTTATTTTCTTTACATGATGGTGTGTTCCATGCATGATCTTTATATTATTTTTCATTCGCTAAATCTTCGGTTTATGGGTTGAAGCAAAAACTGTCGTATTTTTTTGGTGAAGAGATGGGTATATCTTCCCCCCAAAGCTGAGAACGCGGGTTCCAATCCTACCGATATCTTATGAGTTCCCTTTTGTTATTGTTGCACTCATTGTAAAAGGCCGTTATATTCTGATTGTCAGATAGAAATAAACAACCTTAGAAATACAATAAATACGTATAAAATACAAGGGAGGTTTTAAATGATAAATTAACAGAAAGCATTCTTTTGAGATGGTGGTATTTGTTTATTTAAAAATAAATGTGATTCGTTTTTAGTTTGAACGTTCTGCCGTGTATTTTTAAGGGCATATGAAAGACTGGCTACCCATGCCAACGTCGTATTGATCCGTGTAGTAAACTGCGGATTGTAAGCCAAGTGTTCCGTCTCGCATGTTCCAATCAGCGCATTTTTGTAATGGCCTACTTACATCCAACCCCAGCGCCTTAAAAATCTTGTCGAGGATCGTTGGGAAATGTTGGATTTGCGCGCTCAAGAATACTTTTGCATCGAGTTAATGGAAAAAGCATTTGGGTGTTATTATGGATTTTATTATATTTTTAAGCGTTGAGGACTTAAGCGGCGACATTTAACTCGTTTTAAAAAGTCCTTAAGAGGTAAATGTTCATAATGCAGAATATGGGCGGCGGTAAAAATTTACTACAAAATCCTTCCCCACGTATCGTGATATGTTTTATTTTTAGCGCGACGGATCCTACCCTGGAATATTGAGTGCTTAAATACATCGCTGTTATAAAAAGCGAAATACATTTTCTTTGAAATGCCCTAAGTTATTGCTAGCTATTCAAACCCAAAATTGGAGCCTGTGTACTTTATATCACATCCATTCACTTGTATATTTACAGCTAGGCTATGAAACGACAAGGTTGCTGCGGCTGGCAGCGAGCGATGAAGTTATATTTTTGTGGGAATTTCCGAATACGATATCGTTTCCCGAAATACCAAAAAATGAAACACCTCTTCGGAGATATTACATTTTTGAGAATATTCTACTAAAATTTGAATGTTGACATTTTTATAGATTTTATTGTTATATATAATACGACAATTCGTTTTCTCACATGGCCATTTTTATTGGGGTGAATGCGAATGAGTTTTATGGCCAGTTAGCCTGGATTCCATGTGCCAATTGGAGACTGCTTTTGAATTTTTAATCTTTTTATCTTGAACCTTTATTTTATAATTAACCATTTGATTTCGTAAAAAGTTATGGCTCTCTATATATTTAAATGTTCATTGATTATAGAAATGAGAAATACACATTACGTTGCTAAATATTTGAAAAATGATTTGATACATTTCTTTTTTAGTCCGATTTTGAATTTAAGTAAGATGACAGAGCGCGATAACTCAAGGTTTTAAATATGATCCTCTAAAACACTGTTTTTAAAAGGATTGACGAAATATTAAAGATGACGTTTTTTAATTTAGCAAAATGCTAATGGAACGTTTTTTTTAAAGTTTCTCATCTTTTTAACTCAGCTTTTGAATATGAAATCACGCATGAACGCTGAAATAGAATTAAATACCTTGAATAATATTTGCAGATAGCCCTTAAAAACATTTCACGTAACCCCAGGGCTACGCAAACTTCAACCGATTACCGCTGTTTTAGTTCTACGAGGTAATTTGCCGCCAGACATAAAGATTGAGCCCTCTTTTATTTTGCGTAACATTTTGTTTATCGTTATATCCCCATATACAGATTTTTTGTTTATATGTCCAAAAAGAGGCTTTGGGCGTTTGGTTACTTATTGATTTTTTCCGTTAACTTTTAAACTTATTTCAAAATGCAACTCCAGTCTCTCTTCCTGGAAAATATGATCTCAAATTCTACCACGCACCAAATTTTCTAGTTAAAGATCTTACTGTAAAATAAGTGGGCCTTTATAGGTCTCTCGGTCGAGGAAATCAGATAGGAGAGGGAATGTATTGCCTTGAATGTTTACTGCTCATTCAATACTTACGTAAACCGATCGAAAACTAATCTCGCACGCTATCGCCGTATCCCAGCTACTTTCATCCTTAAAAAGGGCACGAATAGAACATTAAAAGAGCTTTGATTCCCTATAAAGATCGACGTAAACGAACTTTTGAGTACTAATAACCGCGACAATTTTGTTTCCTTCCTTAAAAAAAGTTAAATTTCTCTCTATTTAAAAAGAATTTATTCGTATTTATTTCTGAGTAAATGAGTCTTCCCATTGTTGCTTTCTAGAACGCAACTGTTTTTTTTATCGCATCAAAAGTCTTTTAAAAAGAAGTCCTTTAAAACAAACCCATTTACTCTTCCAAATATGTGAGCTTCTATTAACGGACTACATGTCTTAGAGGGCTTGGCGTCGACGTGGCCGTATGGTGATGCTCGACCTTTCGAGAAGGAAGAAAGCGATGTAAAGGGAGACGTGAAGAGAACAAGGAAAACTGGCGTCTAAAAACGGCGACCATACACCAAGACTATAAAAATAAAACGATTTCTTTCTTAAAGGATATACAGAGGGAAAAATACCGATCGCCTGCTACGTTGGATCGATTTCGCACATAAATTAGTCGCGGATAGTCAATAGGAAGGAGACTAGGCGAAGAGGAAAATGTTGGATCGAGAGCTCGGCTCGAAAATATATCATATAGAGTAGAGGTGGGTAAGCTAAAGCCCGCGGGTCGTATGCGGCCTCCAAGAGAATTTAATGCGGCCCACGAATATTTGATAAAACGATATGCTTAAAATTTAACAAACATTCGCATTAAAAAAATTCAAATTATAATAATAAAACATTTAATATGGAAACCCTTAAAACATAATTTGGAATTGCTTTTCACTTATGTTAAACCTCATAATCTTTAATTAATTTGTGATTTACACTAATCCGGCCAGCCGAAGCATATCCAGCTTACGAAGGGTTTTCAACTACCAATGCGACCCACAATGTAGAAAAGGTTGCCTACCCCTGGTGTAGAGCGTTAGCGTTACATCTTTTTTTTGGGTGTGTTCGCGGTTTGCATAACGACCGTAGGGGTTTTAAAAAAGAGGATTTCCAGATAACGCTTGCATTCCCATGTCACTTACATCGTCTCACTCGTGACCACCTACCTTGCTACGTTTCTCTCTTCCTCCTGTTTCTCATTTTCCCACCCCTCTTCTTAATCTTTCCCTTCCTCTTTCTCTCTTCTCTCCCTCTCTCCATTCTTCTTCTCTTCCTCTCTCCATTCTTCTTCTCTCCCTCTCTCCATTCTTCTTCTCTCCCTCTCTCCGTTCCTTTTCTCTCCCTCTCCATTCTTCTTCTCTTCCTCTCTCCATTCTTCTCCTCTCCCTCTCTCCATTCTTCTTCTCTCCCTTTCTCCATTATTCTTCTCTCCCTCTCTCCATTCTTCTCTCAATCTCTGCATTCTTCTCTCTCTCTGCATTCTTCTTCTCTCCCTCCCTCTCCTACAGTAATCCTTTCCCTTCTTCCTAGTCTTTCCTCCTTTTTTCTTCATTTTACCACTTTCCTTTCTTTTCACGTCCCCTCTTTTCTTTCCTACTCCATCCTTTCCGTTTCTCTTCTTCCCCTCCTTCCGTTCCTCTTCTCTCCTTCCTATCCCACAGTGATCCTTTCATTTCCACTGTTGCGATTTATGTTCCGGTCCTGTTTCTATTATACGGCTGTCGTGGACCCCATTTCGCGTAGGAAGTCGGGTTAGGACTCAGTCCTGGCCGTTTCTGCCGCCCTACGGAGAGAACCATCCGTTTCGGCTCATTTGAACGGAACGGGAGATTATATATGACTCAAGAAATTAAGGAATCTAATTAGCGTCGATTTTAGTTTGCTTCACGCAGCAGCGACGTGGGAATGATTAAAAGGGCGATTATCGGTTTCATAAGGGGTTTCACAAGAGAACAGAAGATGTCGCGGTCTTAAACTTTTCAATTTTAATTTTTTTTTATCTGGACAAGCTAATTGATTGAGGCAAAAATTCGAGTCCACTAAATATGGCTCTTCTTCACTCGCGGGGAGTAAAACAAAGAAATATATCTTTTTTGTCATTTTCGTGCTGTATAATTAATTTTCAGTTAACATATATGTCACGCTCGGCGTTTTTCTTACGATTAAATCCACAAATTGGTCCTCTTCTTTATTTGAAATACCCGTTTGTCAATTATTTTAGTCAGAAAAATGTTACAATATGAGAAAAATTAATCACCGAATGTTTCGGCATTTGAATTCTTTGGTTACTTTATATTGCTTGCGGTTCGTATGGCGAGATATTTTAATGGTCGATAAATCCTAAAACTCTAAATAAAAAAATTAACCTTAGCTTTTATGCGAATAAATTTGTTCCCTAAAGTGCCATACGCAGTTTGGCTCATAAAATGTTTCTTCCTATTTATTTATTGTGAAAAATCTGAAAAACCAAATAATTGCCTGTAAATCAATATTGTGGTAATATTACGAATAAAAAGTTGCGTTTTAATATTTTAGGAACTGAATTGCAGATTTAAGAGGAGTAGGATTATTTTAAAACGAATTTTCATTACTTCTGAACTGCTCATTCTCGAGCTGCCATTTATTGTTGTTGATGACATGTGATTCTTTTAATTGCTTATTCAGTAAATATTCATCACTGTTCTGGTCGATTATTCGAAGTGGATATAACTAGGGAATGCAATACCGGTCGCATAAATCAATACCGGTATTTCGGTATTGATTTCTGTCAATGCCGGTATACCGGTATTAAAAAAACAAATAAAATCAGGAATAGTCAGGTAAAAGAAACACAAGACTTATTCAAAGCATACTTCAATTATTATTTATTGTAATTACATGGAATATATGGTGGAAAACATGTTATTGATTCGAAAACGAACAGTAAAATTTAGGTTTCAACTTAAATAAAAGAAAAAACTATTTAATTATTATTTGTTTTAATTTAATTAAAGTGAGCACGCAATAAACACAAACCATCAATGCATTCATCACTAAGACGTGAACGAATTTTCGTGCAAATTTTCCCAGATGAAGAAAAGGCTCTTTCAGATTCCACGCTCGTTGGTAGAATGGTGAGAATGTATTCGTGTACTAAATTTAAATTGACCCCCCGAACACCCTCTTCCTCAAATATAGCCATTTCCTTTTTAATAAGTTTAATGATATCTCTGGAACTGCTATTTTTCAACGTCTTCTTAGGTTTATTTTTCATCTTATCATTTACAGCCGTTTGTAACCTTTTTTGCATTGTTTTGGGGACTTTCACAGAAGACGCAGCTGCTTCATTACCAATACTTATATCTATTGCATTAATGGTACCAGATTCTGAATGGGAATAAGTCTTTCTATCTACTAAAACACCCGATAAACGTTGTACAAGAACTTTTATTCGTTTGGCAATAAAATGTTTGCTGTGTGGCGTAAATGAAAAATATGCATATTCTTCCTCAGTAATCTGATTTGCATTGTAAAGATATTGAAGAACACTAGATAAATTAGTGCGCCTTTGTTCAATTCGAGTCTCCAACGCCAGTTTCACAGCCATGCTCAAAGGCCCATTACCCAAATTGTTCATCATGGAGGACAAGGCTGCATCAGCAGTAAGGAGGTTGGCATCTTCACTGCACAAAGCTTCGGGGGTGCCGGTGGTGTAGTGGTTAGGATGCTGGCTGCTACTCGCCTGCTGCTTGAAAAGGCAGCGGGTACGAATCCTGCACAAGTAGGATTTTTCCAAGGTCGTCCGGCCCCCTGTTTGTGTGGTTTGAGGAGACCGCGCAAATTCAGCTGTTCCGTCCTTCGGAAGGGACGTTAAGCCGTTGGCCCCCCTGGTGTTCTTCATAAGAGCAGGCAAACGCCGGCACCGGGTTTCCCTCCTCCCTTCCCCGGCTATTCATTGCACTACCTCTGAGATACCCATTTGTGCTGGGAAAGAGACGAATTGGCTGGGCACTCAAACAAACAAACAAAGCATCAAATGCTAACTTTACAGGAAGAAGAGTAGAAATTATAGACGAGATGAGCTGCATTTCGACTTCTGTGAAAGTAATATGTGAATTCAGATCAATCATAGCATTTTGAATGCAATTTTTAAGTTTATCAACGACTGGTCTCTAATTTCCACAGAGATTTTTGGAAGCCGAAATTCCCGTCTATGCTCTTGGCGGGATATTCAATTATCATTACGGGACACGGGACATTGTGCTAACGTACGGGACAATCTCGCACAAATCGAAACGTCTGGCAGCCTTGGCCTTCCCGAGAGATGAGATGGCTAGGCCATTTTGTTTGAAATGATAACAACATATGTAATTTATATTTTAATATCATTACGAAAAGAACTTCATATTTACTTTTGCTTTTCAAATACGTATCGCACAATTTTAATGCCGACGAAGCACTTGCACAGGCTCACAAAAAAAATAAATGAACTAATCTCAAGAACAGAATTAAAACTTGTAGCAGTAATGTAAACACAGACAAATGTTATCGTTATGCGACCTTTTAAATTGAATCGTCATTGTTGAACTCTATTTTCGATTTTCACGTTATTAGTGTGCTCATATGCGCATTCGGTCATATTTTTAGCGATGGTGAATTGTATATACTGGTAATTCGTCGCAAAATTTTATACCCTTTAATACCGAAATACCGGCATTAAATAGAACGGTATTACGGTATTGAAAAACTGGTCGTTATTCCGGGATACCGATATTCGGTATACCCGTATTGTATTCCCTAGATACAACTAAGATATAATTCGTATGACCATAATCGAAAGTTATTTTCGCAATTATGCAAATTGATGATAGTTTTGAGATTCGCTGAAAAACATCTCAAACTTCTGTTTACTCGTATACAATAAGTAAGAGTAAATTTTTATTGCGTAAACGTTTATTTTCCCTCTAGTATGACGCTAATTATGTACGTCTCTATGCCCTTTGTGCTACGCAGTAGATGTTTCTGCTGTGTTTTATATTGCTGGTACCGCGAGACATACGAATTAACAATAAAACGAAGCATAAAATTGTGTAATCCAAGAAATTTATTAGTTATTCCATAAGCCGTTGGTGTACAGCTCGACGTCATGAACTGCTCATTGATTTACAAAATATAAATTAAGCATACAAAGGACAAAACCAGAGAACGAAAAATAGAATTATAGCAATAACTAAAAATTCAACGGTTATGGTTATTAGAGCTACCTAAGATATGTTCTTATTTTTTAGATTTTTGATCAAGTTCTAATTGTGAACATGTTTTTAAGAGTGACAATATGAATGTTTTCCGAATTCGTAAGATCGGAATTAAAGTCACCTCCCAAGGTCACCCGGCCCCCTGTTTGCGTGGTTTGAGGAGACCGCGCAAATTCAGCTGTTCCGTCCTTCGGAAGGGACGTTAAGCCGTTGGCCCCCCTGGTGTTCTTCGTAAGAGCTGGCAAATGCCGGCACCGGGTTTCCCTCCTCCCTTCTGTGTGTGTGTCCGGTGTGGAAGGCAACGGGAAACCATCACACCGTGTATGTATATTCCCTAGTTAAAACCAATTAATTAATTGATAGGACATGTCGTAAGACAGAACACGAATGAATGAATGAATTTCTGATGCACCAATTTCAATTAAGAAGCTATTGAGACACCAAGGTCTTTTCGAGCATTGACCTTGGAATAGGGAAATGAACAATGTTATAGTCGTGGTTAATTACTGTTTTTAAAAAAACTGATATCGCACTGCACTTTTCCATGTTTGGTTTTAATCTTCTCTAGGTGTACCAGCGGGATGCTATTTCTATTACTGAGTATAAGTTTACGTAGTCGATGAGCTTTAATATTTTACAATCTATGAGAGTAGATGGCAACCAGTGAGAATATTTTCATAATGATCGTCTATAAACAGCGCGAAGAGATAAGGACCATTATTCTATTTCTTCACTAGAACTCTTTATCAGCCATTGCTTAATCAAGAGGAAAATGTGGCCGTATTTGTCTTCACAACACTCGTTTCCTGTTAGGCAACTATACGAATCGCCTTGAGCGCACAAGTTAATCGAAAGCACGCTTTAATGAACAGATGTTCGGAAAACTTCAAAACTTTTTATTTGCAATTTCCATCTCTGCCGTCTGAAATAAGCCTGCGTCCCTTTTGCTGCCGTATTAGGAATTTACTGGAGATAAAAGGATCTTTTGTTGCGTGGGAAAATGCGTCGTTTCTGGCGCCGCTCCGGTATTTGCCGCGGTGCGTTCGTAGGAGAAAGAGGAGATAGAGAAAAGGAGAGAGAGATAAGAAGTTGCGGTGGTGTTCGGAGGGAGGTGAAATAATGAGAGGGCGCCTTGTGCCGCCACGGCAGATGGGACGAGGAGGCGGCGCTTCCGTCGTCTTTTTCCGCCTCCAAGGTGGACCGCGGGTGACGTCATCGACATAAATTAAATGCATAAACGATTCGCCAACTCACCCCACCTCTCCTAATCCCCCTCGAGCTATGCGGAGGATGGTCTTTTGTACGTTCCATAAGACGCCGCCAACCTTTGTGGCGGTACCAAGGGCGCCAATTTTACGCTTATGTCGCCGACGGTTTTTATTGCTAAGACAGATTTTAGTTTATACATACGATTTAGTTTCTCATCCTTTCGAATGTACGTATAGCATTACATACACGGGTGCGTGCAATATGCAAACTATTCGGACATTTTAGATCCCCAAAGGTTTCTCCTTACGCCTGTGATACTCCGTTTCCGGAACGCTAATGTGATTTACAAGTTCTTATGTACAGATTTGCTCCTGCTTTGATATTTTTATTAGAGAAAATTTGTAATTGTTTTATTTTATAGTTAAATTGTTATTTAATATTCTTTAGTATCCGGTTTATTATTATATCTGAATGAGGTTGAGTTTCGAACTTTCCGCATATTATCACGAACTCAAGACTACAGAATGCCATGTTTTATAATTAAATTACCGGGAATATTTTTATGCCATAAAAGGTATCATGCATAATTATTTGCTCGCAGACACGCTGTATTTGTAACTCTAGGTCACAGTATACTCTTATCCCGCGATAATTTTTAACATTAAAATCGATTTATGGGTCGAGGTAGGCCTTTGTCCAAGTCGGTTATATGTCCGCAACTTGTTTGACTTTATAAACTCTTTATGTACTCTGCAGAGTGCCCACCTTTCAACCTTTCTGCTGAAAAGGTTAAAACTCTTTGATGTTCGTGTAACGCGGGAATTCCCTTCTTTCCTCTCTCCAAGCACAAACTCCCACAATCCAAAGTTTCGTCGGGTAGTTGTAGAAGGTGGTGAAAGGGTTTCAGGACTCTAGGGGTTTGATACCAACCGGCCGACTGTCCAGAGAGCAAAATTTACTTGGCGAACTTTCCATTTGAACGAGCGAATTAATTAATCACACAGCTGTGACGCGTAGCAGTCAGTCGCATAAAATGAAAATTTTCAGAAATATCTTTTTTACATTAGACGGGTATTCTTACTTTCTTGTTGATAAACCTGAGAATTTCTCCCAATAGATTTATTTTTTGTTTCTATGAATTTTCGAATCGAGGAAATTCAAGCTTCATTTAAAATGTAAGGATACTTGAGGCATAAGTTTTAGCCTAAAAATTAATTTTGAGTCACTCTAATTCCTTCGGGCAGACTCGAGTATAATCCTATAAATTTAAGTGTTCTCTGAACTACCGTATATTGGAATAACGCAATATTCAACTCATTCATTAAAATCCTCCTTTATATGGGTCTCGGTTATTGGATACAAGGAGATGTTGATTCGGAAACTCATTTTTTGGTTTCTTATGCTCAGGGAGAGAATCTTTATTTTAAAATCGATGAGCTTTTGTTACCAAATTTTAGATATCGGGCTGTTGAAAATTGTTTTTATTAATTCGTAATGAATGTTTTTATAAAGCATTTTTGAAACTGGCATAAGTTTCCTTTATGACACAGAAACTCTGTCTTTTAACTTATTCGATAGGAAAAAGCCTTTGTTCAATTTTCAATCATAATGTATTTTTATACTTCAAGGAAAAGTACATCATTCAGTTAAGTTATCGCGTTTAATGTTGAAAAGGGGAAATTCTTCCATCATACTTATTTACACAAGTCAGGCTCGCATAGACTAGCTTCCTCACTGTCCAGACGCTTATTCGAGGAATATGCGTGGATCATTAAGTAGTACTGAAGGTTTAGGTGCATTACGTCCTTATTCCCTGGAACTCGGTCGGCGCACGCGGAGTAATAGAAGTCTTTAGTAATAGGACGTAAATCTTAAACGCGCCTTCTTATTTCCCGTGGCCTACTTTCATGCACTCCATATTACGCTACGGGCTTCGTGCACGGAGACAGGTCGAATTTTTTCGCATCTCCTTATAAAACTCTCTCGGTCCTCGAATTGTTACCCGAGCAAATAATTTGCTCATTCCGGCCCTTTTTAAGGGTCCCGCAAGCCGCGCATGCGCGTTTCGAATACGCGGCCAAACGAGGTATGTTCGCTCTTTCATGCTATTCGATTGCCACTCTTTATATCGTTGGGAAACTTGCCGCTTGTTTTTGCAAAACACTTTAAAGGTTTCTCTGTCTCCTACGTTCGTTTTCTCCCTTTTTCTCTTCCTCCGCGTCCATTAAGGTTTTTTCTACAAACGTTTTTACCGATGAATTGGATTCGAAGTAAAATGTTTAAGAGGCCCATTTTCTTGACGAGCACCTGTCTCTCAGTGGAGTGATTTGTTTTCCTCTCCATTCGCGAGGATGCTTCGGGTGAGATAATTGTTTGCACGCACGACTTGCTTCGAGAGGAACTTGAAATTACCTCCCGAGAGTGAGTGAGGGAAGATGAAGAGGCGCCGTAACGAAATTTTAAATGGCATTCATTTGAATAGCTCGAGGAAAATATAAGCGGTTGCGAATGGCGAAAATGAATATGAAACGCAACTGAAAAGGTAACTTTAAAATACGGAGCGAAGGTCGATCTTCCGTTTGTAAGTGAATTTTTTCTTACGGAGCTCAACAGAGACGTGGTGCCCGAGGGTTCGTATATGCGCCGTTAATGCGTGCAATGGCACGATGCGGTTTATACGCACACGTACGTGGGTTTTACGTGACTCGCGATTCATCAAAACTTAGCGCGTTTGTCGGACGCGTGTCAGTTTGAAGATAACGACACGGAGCTTTCGGAGTGTTGTCTCAAACTTTTGATCGCGATGCGCCGGAAGATAAATAGCCATTGATTTTACGGAGTTGGTATGCGTAAGGTGGGGGAAAGTTAAGGTGGAAGAAGAGATAAAAAGGAAGATATTTGTTTGAGACGAGAAGTTTTAGAGTCGACGGTGCTTTGAGTACAGCACCGGAATGTAATACACAAAGTATAGAAGAAATACATAAAATGAAAAAAATAAATGCTGTTATTCGCCTGATTTTAGTTGTGTCTAACGTAAGAAGACGATGTATTTTGTATGTGCGTATAGTAAACTTTTCATTCCTCTAAATTACATCTCATTTCATGATAATAATGCGGAAACCTTTAACTATACATACCATTTCTACACATGGAATATAAAATAATATCATAATGTACTAATTGATTAATTAAATTTTACGGATAGCTGCTCACATATTTAATCATATAGTTGCGTTTGGCTCATAATGAAGAATTTTGGAATCCTGAGGGATAAAAAGTTTTCGAATATTTAGAGTTGCATTAAATTTAGTGGCTCCCTTTGGAGTCATTTGCGACAGCCTATGTTGCTGTGCACACTATTGCGTCAGCGAACAAAAGTCATGGAGGATTTTTCATTATTAATCATTCGCCTATTTTGAAAATAACTTCAGATAAAAAATAAATCATCCAGTGATATTGATATATTTTCCCGTTTTCTCAAATAGAATTTTCATTTGCTTCAGCTTTAAATGCAATCACATAAGACATATTCTTAGGACCGTGATGAAATACTAAGGATAACATCCGGGATTTATTGTAAATATATCACAAGCCAGTTTGAAAAGCCTCTTAGGAAACCATAAAAATGACAAATCCTTTCCCATACCCCTACTAAGCGTTGCTCGAGCTTTCTATACATCTCAAGACTCAAACGATACTTCGAACTTCTTATCAGTTTCTTATTCGGACCTTGATGGCACCGCTAGAGACATAACTCTCTAAAACAAACGACTCACGCTTTTTCGGATCGTTTCTTGTCCGGGTGTGTGTGCGTGTTTGGGTGTGGGGCACAACGGGTATTGTTTGGCGAGCGGAAGGTGCGGGGAGCAGTAAGGGATGAGTGGGAGTACCACAAGTAGAGAGAGTGAGGAGGAGGGTGGAGGCGGTGGGAGGGGAATTAGATTGGCTGTGTCGAGTCGAGAGAGGAAAGATGGGGCGGTAGCCTTTTGTGATAACGGATTCGTTTCCTTTCTCGGTATTCCGATAGCGGTGATGGAGAGAGAAAAGAGAAAAGGAAACTTTCTGGGAGGGCTAGAACGGGGCGAAGGGAGGGGAACAGTCGTTTTTTTATTCTCCCGAGATGTTAGCATTTTTAGGAATGCCAAGCGTGGTTTTTTTCTACCAAGCGTATGCATTCGTTGAAAAAGTTTAAATTTCTATGCCACTTAAAATGTGAGGCTTTTCATCTGAGATTATACATGGCGATTTTTTCAAGTGAGAACCTTTAATTCTAATTACAGTTTTGGATAGGAGTGAATAGGATGCATAATTGGCAGTGTTGTAAATCGTTGATGTCGCCTTTAGATTTCTTTCTAAGTATGTACTTAGTAGGACAGTAATCCAAACACTTTGTATGCAAAGAAAAGCATCTGGGAGCTCATTTCTAACCTCCCACTCACCACATTACAGGAAGTTGATTATAAAATTCTTCGTCCTGGAAAGTTCTGCGGTCCAAGTGTCAGAAATCAGCTTCATCAAGTTTTGTAATAAATCAATTGAAAGTTTTGGCAAGTATGAAACCAAAATAAACTTGATAAAAATAATGGAATTAAGGATTCTAACTTAGAGTGGACATCCTTATAATAGATATGGACGCGGAATTGTTTGAAAGCCACATTTCAGATGTAATCATCAAGTAAACAGGTATGGTAACGTAGTAAGCGTTTCCATCATATATAAGATATTTATTATTTTTTTACGGATTTATGCGTGCTATAATAATAATAATCGATATCATTCAGGTGGTTTGCTGAATTCCTTTCTTATTACCGAAGAAAATTATTGCTTCCTTTGTTCTCTATGGAAACAAACTTTCATAAGTCACCAGTTGTAAAATAAAGGAGATATTATTTAATTTCACCAACGCGCTAAATCTTCCCCGGACGCGCATAATATTTTTTCAAGACCTACAAATTCTCTCTCTGGCGTTTTTTTTCCGTCTCTGCAAAAGGAGTAGGAGTTACGGATGTAAAATTCGGTCAAGTTTGCACTTGTGCAGTCTCTGGTTGAGGATGTAGGATGGAGTTGAGGGAAGGAAGGGGTAGGAAGTGGGGCAGGTGAGAATCGACGAAAGAAACATTCTTGTGTTTGTCGTGAGGGTGGGCAGCGGACGCGTGGGGACGAGCGAGGAAGAGAGAGAGAGAGAGAGTTTGGGAGGTTGGCGGCAAGAAATGTTCAAGAGGTGACGGCAGGAAGGGGTTGGGTGGGGAGAGTGAGACAGAGAAAGAGAGTTTAGTGCAAGGGATGGCTGCAGGGGGAGGGGACATAGGGTGAGAGTAAGGGAGAGAGCGGAAAGACGGCACGCATCAAAGGCACCGCCGACCGCGGTTCTAACGCAGACAGAGGGGAGAGGAGATTTCCTCCCTTTCCCCCTCCTGACACTTTTCCCAGCCCACGCACAAACACTATCCTTCGCAACTTGATGGTGGTAACTGCGATGATCACCTGGGTGGCACGAGTTGAGTGAATGGGAGGGAGGTAAGACGAGAGGAAGGAGATGGGTATATGTAGGGAGGGAAATATGGAGGGAGGGAGGTATGGAGGGAGGGAGAGATGGAAGGAGGAAAATATGGAGGGAGTGAGGAAAATATGGAGGGAGGGAGGTATGGAGGGAGATATGGAGGGAGGGAGATATGGAGGGAAGGAGGTATAGAGAGAGGGAGGTATGGAGGGAAGGAGGTATGGAGGGAGGAAGAGATGGAGGGAGGGGATAGTGAGGGAGGGAGGGAGATATGGAGGGAGATGCGGAGATATGGAGGGAAGGAGGTATGGAAGGAGGGAGAGATGGAGGGAGGGAGAGATGGAGGGAGGGAGAGATGGAGGGAGGGAGAGATGGAGGGAGGGGGAGATGGAGGGAGGGAGAGATGGAGGGAGGGAGAGTTAGAGGGATGGGGAGGTAGAGGGGAGAGATTGAGAGTATGGTGGTGAGAGGAACGTGGTGGGGGAAAAGATGTGAGGCGAGATGGAAGGGGTGGTGGAGTGAGAGTTGGAAGAAGAGTTGGATTGAATTTGATGGAGGAAAGAGAGTACAAGGGTAGAGGATGAGAGATAGAGAGAGGCGGAGAGCGAGTTGTAGAAGAACAGAGATGGAGTGTGGAGGGTAGGAGGAGAGAGTGAGGAAAGAGGTAGGAAGAGAGAGATAGAGAGCGGGATTGAAGAAAGGGATGGGAAATTAGAGCTGAGTTGTGGAAGGAGGAGAGAATGGTCGAGTTGAGTAGGGTGGAAGGGCGGGCAAAAGGGGTGTTTGGGGCGTCTCTTCGAACACATAAATGACCCGTAAATCTCGCGGACCGTTCGACGTCCGTAACCTCATAAAATAAAGAGGCTGTTGCGGGTGAAGGGGCGGAGTGAGGGAAAGAAGAGGGAGGCCACAGGAGTGGGGGATACTGTAAAATAAAAAATATATAAAATCGAAGAGAGTGCCGAAGTACGGTAAGGATTGAGGATCGGAATGTGTGTTCGTGCGTGGGTGTAGGCAGCACATCGTACGATTTCTCTCACATCTTTCTCATCCACGCCTCGTTTCCAACGGTTACTTCCTCCTTATTCCTTTTTATTTTACGTCACTTCTCTGTCCTCGCCAGTTAATATTCCCGCTAGCGCTTTATTTTATATACGAGGGATATCCAAACGAAAATGTTTCGGGCTTTCGATTCTTCATTAAATCTCCGCCCGCGGCTCGATATCGGCGATAATCTATCTTTATGTATTTATATATATATATTTACACCGAGATAAAAAGGCGCGTATCTCTCAAACGCGCGGAGGATTTGGAAAAAACGAAAATCCCCAAGGCCGCCTATCCAGAAGTGATAGAGAGCCGCGTCGTTTCGGAATCGCCGTCGGCGGGATTTCTTTTCCCTCCGCTTTCATCTCCGTCGCCTCCGCCGCCTTCGGAGACCCTTGGCGGGCGGGGAAATAAAAGGTACAATTTGCACCGTTGAAGTCTCCTTTCGGGGTTATTTTTTGTCGTTTTGGAATTTTGGGCGGAAAAAAGTATCGCGTCCGGGAGCCAAAAACGGGGTTCGGAAAAAATGTTCAGAGATGTAAATTGAGTATGATAAAGTGGTTATCCTACCTGAGGGGAAGACGAGGGTAGGTGGTAGGTGGGGAGGGAAGGAGAATGGAATGATAAAAAAGCGAGAAAACCCAAAAACAAAAAATACAACTCTCGCGACTCGAGCCTTTTCTTTTCTCTCCGCCGTGGCTAATTGCAGTTATTTTAACGGCGAACACACCCATCTCCTGCTTATTTTTTTATGCGGCCCTGGATTAGTGTTCCTTCTTCTGCCTCGTGGGAGTTATTTTTTGTGCGGTCTCTTGCTTATGTTTGTGTGTGTGTGTGTGTGTGCGCGCGCGCGTGTGGGCGGCCAAATTTTTAATGGCCTGTCGTTTTAAAAGTTTGATTGATCTATCCGGGAATTACAAATATTTATGCCCTCCTACTCTGCTCGGAAATTTAATTTATCGGTACTTATGTCGCGCGCTAGGGTGATGTAGTAGTATTTTGGTATTGAAATGCTTCGGTCTCTTAGCGCTGGAGATGGGAGGGATGCGGCATTCTTGTGTTGGCGTTTTAGTTTCGCCGCGTTAATGCTCGGATTAATAAACATCCGGTTCGTGAAACGGCGGCGGCTATTCGTCAAACTGTGTAAATACGTCGGAATCCTGATTAATATCGAGGGAATTTATGCGGGGCTTAGCCAACTGCGCGCGCTGTCTGTACACTTTCCTATGTCAAAGCGCTAATTTATTGCGTGAAAGGTCTCTACTCGTGAAATGAGCTTGAAGAATTGCTTATTATGAACGTTGTTATTAATATTCCCACGCTAAATATTGATCTAATGCGTTTTGATTTAGTGATTTGTGTTGCCAATATCCTCTATAACTTTTTCAGTTGTCAGACGTTTTTCTAACACTTTTCTCAGTATGTTTCATATTTTCTTGAATGAATGGAAATATACATTTGTTTCTTTTATCGTTAAAACACTCGTAAACTCTTAAATGTTTGGCATAAAAAATTCTCGAAAACTATTTTATCCGTGTAGTGACGTTGATTTAAATAATTAGAGGCGCAAAAAGGCTTGTGCTTGTCGTCATGGATTACTTGATTACTAGCTAACCCGCGCAGAACATCTGCGCGCTAACCAAACTATAATATATGAAATAAATGAAACCTTTTTAATTAAAACAGCTATATTTTTATTTACATTAACAATTTTAATATGCGATGCGCTAAAATAAGCGCACCGTACATTCGAAGCGCTATAAGCGCACCGCACAAACATTAGTTTCAAAACTTTCTTTAAAAACACAATTTTCTATGTCATGATTTTCTGACACAATCGTTATAGATTCGAATGACCTTACTCTCGAGAGACCCACTTACAATATACTGGTTTTTGAAGGTGAAGGCAAATTTTATCAAAAGTTTGTCCCTGCGACTTGTTGATAGTCATAGAAAAAGCTAATCTTACTGGGAATTGTTTTCTCTTAAATTTAAAAGGCATGTTTGTGTCTGATGGGATGAGTGGAATTCTTGGTATGAGAATAGTTTCAGAACTATCTAAATCTATAACTTTTGCTTCGATTATGTTATGTTGTAGTCGTGTAACAGTGAGTCGCGTCCCATTACACAGGCCTTTCGAAGGTACTAAATTTCTGAGTAATATTATCACAGCGCCTGGTTTCAATCTCAGTTTGTGCGGAGGCATTCGAGTTGGCGTTAAACTGTTCAAAAATTCTTCGGGGTATGCCAGTTGACCTGTCGCATCTTCACTTACGATGGTATCTACACTTTCGTAAACTATCTCTTCTCCTGGTATACGTTCCAATACACGGTTGTTTAGTTCAATCGAAGCGTAACGTGTTGCTCTTGAAGCCATTACTTTTATTCTGAGCAAACTATTTAAATATTAATTTCATTAATTAATGTATATAGTTTTATATAGGCATTATCTAAATGGTTTTAACTTTATATAGGATGATACAGTATTTCAATGCGATATACAGAAGCTATATATCTCGTTGCTAGAGACATTGAGCAAATAAACATTAGACATTGTTTATTTGGTTGCGATATTAATACGGAAAAGTATTATAATGTATTACTTCCAAAATGGCAAATATTTTGTTTTTATTTAAATTGGCATAGTTCTACTAATTCTAATACCACGTTTAACTATATTTCAACAAACAATTATATTTCATAAGTCCGTACCTACGTATTTTTTAAATAAACATTCAATTTGGTCCAAATTAATGAGAATAAACTTGAAATGCAAGCGATTTCCGATAGAAGACGAATAAAGATAGTAAGAATAAAAAACCTTGATCACTCTTCTTTAAAAATATGCAGGTCCGAAGTTTGTATGTCAATTTGACGAACTTATATAAGCAAATGAACGATAGCCGATATGTTTCACTTTCAGCTGTCTATATATCCTGTTGCTTAGCAATACAATGTTATTGTGTGCTACGTACCGCCTAAGCGTTTTATTATTATAGATTAATGAGAATAAATGTATCGACATGAAGTTTAACTAAGGATTCAAATTTGCGAAATTTTGCAACGTCCAACTGCTATCAATTGTTATTATGTTAGTACAAATTTTGTCATTCTTCTCCGACCTCTAAAACTATTTCTCTTTATTTTCAGGTGAGTTTTACGTTTTTTCCTCATCCGGAATGTCACTACTTCGGTTGGTGAGTAATAACATAATTTTATAATCATCTGAAGGTTGCAGGTAAAATTAAATGAACCAACCGGTTTTAGATTCATCATATTAATTACCCAAAAAAAATTGCGATGATACATTGCGTGTGAAAACGTATTTTTAAACGCATAGAATAAATTTTAAACCAACGAATGGGAATACCACAACTGAAGAGTGGATAAAATATTAAAATCATACCTAATATGCGTTATTTCATTCCAAATGTGACTGCCTTTTTCTAGGGAATATATAGAACGATAATATTGCAAAAAATAAAAATTTGGAGACAAGCAAACATGATTTTACCTTAATTTAAAAATGTTTCTACGAGCTACTTCAATGATGGTTGGACTCGCAAGGTACTCTGCGATGACAGTCACAATCATTTTTCAAACTCTATTTTAAACTCCATATAAATTCAAATAAATCAAATTTGAATATAATAGTCCAAACGGGAAATGCGAAAACTCGCAAAAAGGTGTCATTAAAATCAAGCGCATAAATTTAAAATATTTTCTTTTGTATTTCTCCTCGTCGTCGGTCATGAATACACAGTCCCCACCTCATCCTCCTTGCATCCGTTCACTCTCTCAAAGAACTGAGAAACGGCTTTGATTAATGACGCCAGAAATGAAGTTTACACTCTTTAAACACTTATTTTCCCCTTACACTCACTGCTAGAGTTCGTTTTCGTCGATTTCAGGATGCCGCTTTCCACGTCCCCCTCCCACTCCACTCTCCTCCCTTCTCTTTTTTTCTCTCTCTATCTCTCTCTCTTCACACACACAAACCCTCTCCGTGGGTAATGGCTGCCCCCCGCATAAATATACACCCCTCCTAATGACGGCATTTAGAACCCGCCTTGTTCCGGATTAATGTCTTTTGTTTATTTTTTGCCTCCACGACGGGCTCACTACCCCTCTGTCTCAATAAAAGGTACCCCATTCCCTTCTATTTTTCTCTCTCGTCCACTTTTCCTCTCTCTTGTTCTCTGATTTTTTCTCCTGATTTTTTCTCTTTTTATTATTTTTCTCTTTTTATTTTATCGTTTTTCTGTTTATTTTTATTCTTTTCTGTTTTCTACTCTTTCTTTTTCTCTTTTATTTTATCTTTCTTCCTTGTACTCTTTTTATTTATTTTTCTCTTTTCCTCTCTTTTTCTCCTATCCACGCTCTCTTCCTCTCTCTGCATCTTTCTTTCTCGTTCGTACACATGCTCCCTCTTTCTCTCCATCCCAGCTTCGTCCTTTTTCTCTTTCTCTCCAGTTTTGAACGCGCTGCCAAAACAAACTACATTTCTCTCCTTTGGCTCCTTATTTACCTCCTCAGTGCAAACTCTGAGGGATACCTCTCTCTCTCTCTTCTCAGCCTCTTCCTTCCAGCCAAAACCCCATTTCGGCTCTTCTCACGGGTTTTATTGGATTATTTCCGCCACGCTACCTTGTTAAAAGTCTCGGGAAGCGCAGAGAGAAAGAGAGAGAGAGAGCGAGAAAGAGAGAGAAAGAGCGAGAGAGAGCGAGAGAGAGAAATGCCGAAAGAGAGAGTGTGAAAGAGAGTGAGTTGGTGGCTGCGAGACAGAAAGTGGGAGGATAGGACTGCGTGCTCGGTGTGTGTTTGTGTGTGGTATAGGGTGGAGGTGATTAGCCAAATGAGCGGTAGCTCGGTGTAGACGTTGGAGAGATGAAAGGGGCAGATAATGGGTTGGGTAATGTTAGACGACGAGAGTGGGTGTTCTAGGGAGAGGCGGTGGGTGAAAAAGGAGAGAGAGAAGGAGAGCTGAAGGGTTAGAAATGGAGAGCGAGAGAGGAGTGTGGGAGAGAAAGGGTAAGAAAATACAAGCTCCGTTGCCCCGTCGCTGCTGACGAGTCCGTACATCGCCACTCGTGTTCTCTACTGGTCTTCTAAGGACCTCGTCCTATACACCGGGAGCGGTTTTGTCGTGTGTGTGGGCCCTCGAGGCGAATCAAATGCGAAATCACGCACGGTGAGGGAGGGGGCGCCAAATCTTTATCGCAAGCCAAAATAGGGATATTTTAATGGGTGGCGAGGGAGGAGGGGTAGCAAATGGCAGGCAGGGCCGTGTTCCCGCCGAAGGATTCTGCAGAGACGGACCATATTTGGGCGGCGGGTGGGCGAGTAGAGCTTATTTGGCGCCATTGGTGTTGCGCACCCCCAACCCTCTCTTTTTCTTATTTTGGGCGCGTTTGAAATATCCCCTGTGGTACGCGTCGTTTGTGTGATACGGATGTTTTGTATTCTAGTGGGTCGCCCTGCGGTATCGGTGGCTTCGTATTACTCACGGATGCCCCGAATGGCTTCCCCTAATGATGGTTTGATAGCTACCGGAGAGAATGTTATGGGGATGGATTTAATGGACCGGAGAGAATCGATTGATCGGTGTCTAGAAACTAATGATTTTTCCCGTTCTGGAAGGAATGGGACTAAATGTTACTTTTAGGAAAACGTCGGTTCCCATTATAAAAGCGTGGGAAAAAATTACCGATCAGCGTTTTTGTGCTTAAGGTCTGGTGATGTTCTTAATACGGTCAAAAATTCGTAATCCGAACAAGGAAATAATGAAAATATTGCGATCGAGTCAAAGCATAGGAATGCTGATGGGAAAATGCCGTCTTCGATTTATAGACTATCGATTTATAGACTATCGATTTATTCATTTCCAACGTGTTGACTTATCATAGAAAAACAAAAATTTACACCCGTATGTATTTTTCTTTCCGACTTTCCCGTAATTTATTACCTAAAAGAAACATTAATGGAATTGATTTATGTAGTTTCTTTTATAATGAGTTCTAGAAAGCACGGCCATTTCTAGTTTGCCAATTGTTAATTAATCTAAGTAAGGTAGATATACATAGCTCATTTTTGACACTTTCATTGTTAAAAATCTTCAATTAAAAAAGCAATTGACAATTTTTATATCATATTTAACATTGTAATTTTTAAAATACTCTCGCTGAAAACAATTCAGTTTAATGAATATTTTGGTATTTTTCGAACTTTAATGAAAAATTTGCTTGAACGTTGATTACCTTAGTATTTGCTCATTACAAGTTTCTTTTTATTTTTAGGTAATTCTTACAAAATATTTTAATGGTTGAATCCTTTTTTTAGCTTAAAGAAAGGGAATTCGGTTTAATATCGAAATGTGAACTTAGGGAAGTTCCGGCGTCTCTATTTATGGTTATCCGCTAACGGCGTGCTGCGGGATGAGCGTCAGCTGCATTCGAGCGCATTCGAGGTTTTTGGCTAAACCACAGGTACCGAGTGTCGACTCTAACCCATCCTCTTCGTCCGTCTTGCTTCCCATACTCTCTCAGTCACGTAGATACTTTGTATTCCTTCCAATTAAATTGGCAGTGAAAAGTACTTCGGAAAGCAACTTTAAATTATTTTGGGAATCGACCTCCAGAAAATCCGAATTATTGAAAGGCTTTTTTAAGGCTTGAGGCGTATAATAATTTCAAATGCGTTGTCTCGTGTTAAGAACGGAATGTTTGATTATATTTATTTGGAATGAATATTGAGTTTTGAAATAAATTAAGTAATTTACTTCTCTGGTTTTATGTAGATTCAAACGTTATCTTTTTACATCAGAGAACATGCACGGAGAGATGTAAAGCTTAGACACTACGTAGTTTTATTTGTAAAGTTTAATATAGGTTGTTGTGCTCTAATTTCCGCAAGTATAATTTGAGAAATAGGATAAAATACTCTGTAAACCAGATTGGATATTCCTGAAGAATTAAATAGTATATAAAATTAAATATCACTGTTCAACTTATAGGTTTCTCAATTTTAACATTATAAATTTCTTCAAGATTAAGCGCTTGAAAAAATAAGTGCTTCTCATAGGCATCTCCATTAACTATAACGAGGTTATCAAAACCATATGCGCATTTCGGCTACAATACAGTCATCTCCAGCGTTGATTCACCGAAAGTAGACTAAATTTCTTTAGAAATTATAATTTGTGTTAAAATAATTTGCGATCTAATTCCATGAAATTTTATGAGACAATGTGTATCAAATACAGAATATTGGTAAAATTAAAAAATTTTGGCGTTGAGTATAAAATTTTGATGGCATAAGTTATGAGTCACATCCGAACAAATATTTAATGTGTCATATTCGTTGTATGCAATCAGGAATATTAAACTGTTTGCGTTATATTATGCTCAAACTCTGAAATGTATTTGTTTGACGTTTATTTTTATTTTAATGCATTTTTCATTTATCCGAAATAAATGAATTTGTGATGTAATCGCGACGATGATTAAAATAAAACCGAAGAATATCTAATCAATCGGACGTTGCGCGTGAACAAATTTTTATCGGACCTTTGATGAATGGATTTTGTGAGGATTAAGGCTTTCTTGATCTTTTTTCTGTAATTACAGGCAGTAGAGCCGCGCTTAAATACGTTTCTAAACGTTGTCTGCTCATATGCTCTGGAATAACGTAATCGAAAACGAGATTTTAGTGAAATGAACCGAAGGAAAAGTTATTTTTTTTGCCTCTAAAGCTAAATCCGGATCTTTATTGCAATCCCTCTTGAATGGATCGGTGCCTGAGAGACAGAAGCGCTCCGAAAGCGTGGATAGTGGTAGTGTTTACGGTCGGTTAGGGAGTAACGGTATGGGAATAATTGCTTCCGAGGTCCGTCGTTCGGTCCATTGGCGAACGATGATCAAGTGTGGCACGACGGCGGGAATAGATCATTTTGGGCAGCATCACCCTTCCATCGCCAATCTTCCTCTCGTTTTTCTCCCCCTCTTTTTTTCTCTCCCAAATCCCCTAATGGTAACCTCGCAGGGTACATCAGTTCTGGAGGGTTTGTTATCGCGTCTCATCAAAAGAGGCGGCGAGGGTTTAAAGGAGTAATGAGTGGCTTTTTTGTCTGCGGACCGATAGTAGTTCCAGCAGGATTCGCATCGATAATAATATAAATCCAGTATAGTAATGTACTTGGTGTCCCAAAAGCCTCTTTACCCCTAGTTTTTAAGTAGATGATAGCTCATAAACACTTTGGCTCCAAGTTGATCAGTGGTGGAAAACTCCTTCAGCCAAAAATTATAGGATAGTCCCTATGCATTTCGCCCACTAAGTGGGCATCTTCAGGGGAGAACCTGCCTTGGCAGTGAACTGGGTTCAACTGCAAAGAAATTAGAGGAAAAGGTTATAACGAAGACCGAAAAACATTTGAGGATCGAAAAGAATTTTGTGCGTCAATGTTGTTGAGTTCGGTCAATTTATATAAAGTTTTGTTAAAATCAGCATCTGTATTCATGAGTTTGTTTCTGTTTTTGTAGATATGCAGATTTTCTAAAGAGTTGAGTGAATGGTTGGCTGAAGTTAACAAAGTTAAATCCTCCAGGTGTATACTGTGTCCAGTTTCGAGGATATGAGTGGCTACGCTTGATTTCTCAAAACGGTTGTGTTTGTAATGAGCTAAGTGTTCTTTGAATCGTGTTATTAGTTTTCGTCTGGTTTGTCCTATGCAAATTAAATTGCAATGTGAACATTGTATTTGATAAAATCCGGATTTGTTCAGATTTTCCGTTTTGTCTTTGGTGCTGTCCAGTATGCTTTTCAAACTATATAGATTCGTGTATGTTATTGTGCAATTCTTATGTTTGAAAATTTTATTGAATAAAATAACCGTAAAGGTGAAAATGCGCCTCATCGGAAAACCAGATGTTTCGAAGAACTCCAGGATTTCCCTCCAAAAATTGCAGAAAAGAGTCACAAAAATAAACCTTAACATCTTTGGCGCTTTTGCTGAGGGTCTGGAGCACTTGAATCATATACGGAAACATTTCCAGATCTTCTGTTAATACTCTATCGATCGATGATCGCAATATAGCTAATTGTTGTGACAGTCGTGTAACATATTTGCAAGGATTTCGCGTAATTGCTTCATCAACACGTGCAATGTTGTTGACTGATCTCACTCTTCTGTTCCTACCGAAAACACCTTTCTTATTGTCGGTCACAGCATCCGTATTTTCCAACTTCGTCACCGACCTGTTTATCACTGATCTGCTTGAATCTTCCCTGCACTTGAATTCATTGCGAAAATCGCGCTGCACTTGCACTACACTGCCGGTAGAATAAAAAGTTTTCACTATAAACACTAGTTGCTGTACAGTGTATGCCATATTGTTTAAACAATACGCCATCTTGTTTAAACAATGTTTCAGGAATAATCCACTAAGCAGCAACATTTCACTCATGTCTACTGTGTAAATTAACATGGAAATAGTCTCTATACGTTGAGTATATAAAAAAATGTAAGCAATTTAAACTGAAGCGTCTTTTTTGGGTGACCATGTACTTGCAGTGAAAGCCTTCAGCGAACGTGTAGTAGGCTAAAATAGAAAATCTATTGCCAAGTGATCCAATGCTCCTGGTTCGCAAATTGATAGGGAAATGCATCAACTCACCTTACCCTACAAATACATTTAGGCTATCTAATTTTCTTCTTCAAATTCATCTCGGTTATCTCAAAGAAAATCTTGATCGAAATCACGCTATCTATTTCTTTGTATCTTTCTCCTTACGTGCAGGTATAATGGGCGGATCCTTTGATGCAATATTTCAAAGGTCCATTTAAGTTACATAATAGATATCTTCCACGTAATGATCATTAATCTTCTAATATCTGCCGTATTAAGGTCGTCGATCAAAAATATCATTAAGTTTGTGAGACTTATTTCCATACGCATTACTAGACATTTCGAACAATATCTGAAGGTTATCCATCAATTCTCATTGTAGCAACAATATTTCAGTTTACATAGACCCTGGTTATCCTCAACAACTCCTCCACACGGCGTCTCCGTGTATACGTAAGGCATGGAACGAGAAACTAGGTCCTTATCTTGTTCAACACCCAGAACATCTGGAAACCTGTCGGCATCCCTTTTCATAACCCTCTCTATCTATACTTCTTATCGACTTCCCGATCTCCAGACTCATATAAATCACCTTACTCCATCCTAGCCTTAGCTTCGTGCTCCGTTATCCTTTCTTCGGTTTTATTAATGTTACTCGGCTGTGCAAGATGCACGTGTAATCCCCCCGCTTCCCTTTCCTCCCTTTCTTCCTTTTATACTTTGCTCTAAACGAACTCCTTTTCATTGTCCGCGAGAAAGTTTCCCCCGTCTACGGCGCATCGAAATACTACCGATATCGAGTTTCTTGAAAAAAAAACTTCCGTAGTTTTCTCCCAGAAACCAGACAATAAAAATCGTTGTGGCCCGCACACGCATCTACCGAGAAAAATAAAGGAAAAACAAGACTCCATAAAAGTTGTTTTGTTTTCGTGTTTGCATAACCCCCGGTTTTTCTACGGCTTCCCTCTTCGCCTCCAGTAGAGGGGGGTGGAGGGGGGCATGCGTGCTCCGAGCGAAAAAAAATGAGGGTTCGAAATGGAATGGGAGGGAAGGTTGAAGCGCTATTGAATGCGTGCCCTTGTTGTAGCGAAAAAAATGCAGGAACTGTGCGAAAAAAATGAGCGAAAGCGAACGTGGATCATGCGACGGAAGTGTGGCGGGTTTTTGCGAAGAGGGGGAGGGACACGACGCGGGAAGGGAAGAGAAGGGTAACGAAGGAATACGAGTTGGACGTGGAGAGAGGGACTGGGGGGGGGGGGGGAGGAGAAGTGCGGAACGCGTTTATTCACGTAGCATTCGCCCGCGATTACGGCGGAAGACACGCTGCCAAGTGAATCGGGTGCTGTTTGGCAGGAAGGGATGTGGAGCGGTACGGTGAGAAAGCCTCATTGTGATGCTTTGGGTGACGACGAGGCGCGTTGTCGGGGAGGAGGGGGTGGGTAATGTGTCATTGGTGCGTGCGGGAAAGGGAGGTCGGGTGGAGTGGGAAGAGTGAAAGGAATAGAATAGAGGGAAATAGAGGTGGAGGAGGGAAAGTTAGCCGAGGAGAGAGAAATTGAGGGGAGGAGTTGGGCGAAAGGATAGTTGGAAAGTGAAAGGGAGAAAGTGAGAGAGGACGGGTGCAAAAATATTTAAATTTGATGGCGTTGGGGGGAGGTTGAAGACGGTGTAGTGAAAGTGTTGAGAGGGTTATTATTTAAAAATTCGAGCGTATGTTGATGAAAATTAGGGTAAATGTATCGGATACGTTAACTCGAGAGAGAAATAGAGAAAGGAGAAAGTTCATGTAAAACAGTTTGGGGATATAAAATTTAGTTGTTTATGCTGAGAGAGGATAAAAATGGAACAATAGATGTGAATTTTGTTTATAGGTGGAGTTGATGTTCCGCCGCCCACCTTCATAAAAACTTATAAATGATTTTTGATTACACGAAAAGATACATCCTTATATAAATCAGAAGCACGCACAATGGCTTGGCTACGCCTACTAGGTGCCTGGTGCGTAGGCGACCAACGTTGGGAGTCCACTAATGAACCCTGAAATCAACAATTTTTATTTCTGCCCATAAATACGTAAACACAATCGCAATTTCTATTTATTTTAGATATCAAAATATTAATTAATAAAACTACTGATTTATTTCGATAATTCACTGGCTCGTAAAAGTGTAAAATTTGAATTTGTTGTTCGGGAAGGGGTTCACCATGAACTGCTGCACCGGGTTACACACAGTCACTAGGCTTGCATAAAAAAGATTTCTGCCTTGGTGTAAAAAATATTTATGGCAGTAATACCAGTCTCCGCTTTTTTAAAAGCAATTTTTATAATTTAAAAAAATACAAAAGGTTTGAGTAATTTTATGTACTATATAATGTAATATCTTTCGCATTTTGTTGCAAGAGGATCTCGTGGAGAAAGTTATCGGGGAGAGTAGGAATAAGGCATTTGGGAGCGAGATGGAGGGAGATTGAGGGAAGTGGCGATGAGAGTGAGAGAGAGATGAGGGAGTAAGGTGGAGAGAGGGGGAGGAAGAGGAGGGAGGGGGAGGTTTTTAGACGGAACGGAGGTTGATATGTGGTGGTAGTGGTTGACTGGAAGCGATGCCTTTGAAATGGAATGGGCCTTCTGTCAATGGGGTTGTGTTCGGGGGATAGAAGGAAAGGTTGAGTTTCTGAAATGGAATGGTTTCTATGGCTACCGTTTCCACTCCTGCCGGAATAGGAAATGCGAATGATGAGGTGTGTGCATCTCGTCGATGGGAAATGGAATTTCTCCTTTTTTCGTTTTACACATGTATAGCTATATATTAGGGATAACAAAACGAAAGAAAAAGTTACTTTTCCCCTTCTGTTTAGGTCTTTAATATTTTTTTATCTAGCGCGTCATGTTTTTATGATAAATGTTGCACAAGCTAGGATGTGTGAATGCAATGGATTATTCCCCTGCTTATCTTCGTTTGGGTAAAAACAAGATAGGAAAAAGAGACTTTTCTGCTAAAATCTCACCTCTTATGCAGTTAATATTTCAAGTTGTTCACTTATTAGGACACTCGGTGAAAATAACGGTTCTTTGTCGAAATTAGGTAGAACACTCCGACTTTCGCTTTGATGTTTAAACTAATCTTCTAAAATTTACTAATAAATTCACACTATAAATTTATAAATAATTATGCTAATTAAAATAACTATAAATTTTTGCTATTAATTAAAACAATTGCTCAGCTGTGTTTTAAAGCGGTATCATACGACACCTTAAAACCATATTTATGGAAAAATAATGCAGTAGCGACTACTTCGAAATAGGAAATGGGATAATGTTGGTGATAAAAAAATCTGAAAATATTAAGCTATGAGAACTTTCTCTTGCAATATCCGCGCAACGAAAACGTGTTTACTGTTTCACTCTTCGTAATAGGCCTTCCAAAATCTACCTTCATTACATTTTACATTGTGCATTCCTTCATACTGTTAGCTAACTCATTCCAAGTCTTCTTTTGCTCGTACCTCTGCAAGATATAATCCTTATCATTGTTGCCAACTTCCACTAATTTCCTTCGTCTTACCTACTAGATATGCAAATTGTATTCTCATCCCTCTACCGTCCTCTTCTCTCTAAATGCAGCCGGCTCTATTATGGTTCTCATTTCGTTATGCTGGTGTTGACTTAATCATTCGTGTTCCAAGACACTTATTACTTGGTAAGTTTAGAAGAATGAATGCATAGGTAAGATGACTTTATAAAACTTAAGAGCGCCACTATAAATGTTTAGACTGTTTCTACGGATTCAGCGATTTTAAAAATAAATATGTGATAGAAACGATTTCCCACTAATGAAAATTGTCCGATTTCACCGATTCTCGTAGGAATGTTAATTTACGTCATGGAAAAAAATGTCGTGCTTAAGTGATGATTAAAGACAATAGATGGATGGATATTATAAGTATAAAATGCTCATTATGATAATATTACCGAAGAAGGGATTTTTCTAAAATGTTGGCTAACCTTCGGGAGGAGTGCAATTCTAGCGATTGGCGGTTAAAGATATTGTGAGATACTGGAGTGGTGAGAGAATCTTGAAAATGTGGAGTTGAGACTGTGTCCGGGGAGAAAATCGAGGGTGGAGGATCGGATTACTGAAGTTTGATGATGAAGAGGAATCGGGAGATGGAGGATTGGGGAGAGAGAGGAAGAGAAGGGGCGAAGTGGAAGCGAAGTGCTCCTCACCATTGGTTAGATCGCTATCGGGAGTTTGGCCGCTTATTCTAGAACCGCCGCATCAGCAAAACCTTCTCAATCCTCTTATTCTTTCCAGCTTCTCCATCGCTCCTCTTCGAACACCTTCCCGAACTCCCCCCCTCCCCCAGCCTCATCTACCTAGGCGGTCACACGTGCAGGAGTGGCAGCACGGAGATTGGAACGAGCCCTAGAGATTGGGTCGATGCCAGAAGATAAAGTATACATTTATGTACACATTATGCGAGGGAATTATTAAGTAATTGGAAGCTCAATCTGTTGGCCATTACGTTCTCGCCTTCGTCATCATTTACTTTGTGACTTATGTTGAATGAAACATCAAAGAATAGATTCCAAGGATGAGATTGTAAGAGTCGAAGGTCAAATAAAGGTCAGATATGACGTAGATTTTATGCAGATATGTCGTCGTGTAAATGGCGTTTTGAGTGTTATTTTGTTCCTCAGGTGCTAAAAGAGAGATTTTTCGTTAAATATTACTTTGTTAGTGATAAAAAATAAAGTTAAGAAATATAGGATATAAGGCAATGTATAAATATCTCAGTATGATTTAAGTAACAGACAAATAAATTCAAACATGACATTACTATCGTACGTCCGTGAGCAATTCTGGCATTTTTGTACTTGGTTCACGTTATATACCATCGTCAAAGAAATTTTCTGCCTTAATCAAGGGAATTTCGTCTTAAAATACCGCATTATAATAATGAATCGTTTCTAATTTTCTAGCTTTGTCTTAGACTACTACTTGTGTCTTAATAGTGGCAAACTGAGAAACTTAATCCCATTTTTTTCCGCCATTGCGAGTACGCAAGCGTATGGGTTACATGCGTGCGGATACGGCGACGAATGGATGGTCTCTGCTTTTGAATAATACACGCGTACTGGGATGAATTCTAAGAGGAAGTAGGGATGAGGAATAGGTCGTTGGGTGGGCAGAGTATTCAATGAGCGGACGGGGGGAGGGAGAAAATTCGTTTAAGTTTCTCTGTGACCGTCCCAAATCCGTGGTGGTAATGCGAGAACGCCTGGAGGCGATTACATTGCCGAGGAGACAGACCTTAAACCTGGGATCCGGCTTGATTATTTATTCACGCAATGAAAATACCGCACACCTTTGTTGCTGCGTATGCAAATCGTTTCCTTACAAGACCGCTTAGTTTCGCGAGGCGGAGTCAGACCCGCACATACGCACGTAAAACCTTCTCGTATAACTTTCTCGCTGTTTGTTTGCATAATTTAATCGAGCAAGCCGACTTAAACAGGCTGCGATTAAGGCCGAATCGATTAAAATAGGAAGGCAAACATGAAAATCGCGTGCTTTCTCCGCGTAAATGTCCCAAAGGTAGATGAGGATTTTGTTTGGCTTCTTGACTCGCTCCTATTAATTGTTGTTAAATTCGGTAAAATATTGCATGTAAATACGAGTACCTACGGAATTCGTTTGTTAGAAGACCACTTATTGCTGCATCTAGAGCACTGCACTATAATAAAATATGGCCAGATATCACACAGTATTCGAGAAATGCGTCCATTTTAAAACCTTAGGCATGAGGAATTTAATTAACATACCAAAATTACACAATGTTTCAAAATTTATGACCATCGAATAGAAATTTGGCGGCGGCTATCGAATTAATTGAGTTAATGTATGAGACGTTCCTATTGGCTTAACATTATCATTTTTTTCAGACAAACTTCTGTTTTCAATATTAAACATAAATGGTAGTTAATATCGTTAGAACAAACCAAAAGTATGCACGCCCACATTTGAACTGGCAAATATCGTAAGAATGAATATATGACATTTATGACAGTGCGCATACACACATAATAAAGGAGCACCCGCTCTCCTTCCCGACAAATTCATTTTACAAAAAGGTATCCACTTGTCACGAAGTATATCATTCCTTTCCCTTGGTCTGAATTCTTGCTAGCTATATGTACCATTCGCTATTCTCGAATTCCTCATGTCGTTCCTTAGTTCTACGGTTCCGTTGTACGACACTCTGAAACCTTTTCGAGCGGGTTCTCACACTCACACTAGCGTGACGATCTCGAGGAATGTCGCTCGTGTTTGTTCCCTTTCGTCTCCTCATCCTACGCTGTTCCTTCGTCACCCTTCACTCCCAATCTCTTTTTTATCTTTTCTTTTCCCTTGGTCTCCACCTCTCTTTCTTTATCTTCACTCACTAGATTACGCGGTGTGTTCCCACTTATCTTCTTCCAACGCTGCGTACAATATTGTTTTGTGTTTTCTACCTTTCTCTTCCTCTTTCTCTCTCGCACGGCTTCTTTTTTTCGCTTCCTACCTTTCTTAACCTCTACAAATGCTTCTCGATCAATTTCTTCATTCCTGTTCTTCTCTACTTCTCTCTCTATTCCTTTTTCTTTCTTACCTCTACATCGAGCCTCTTCCCATTTTACTGCCCTTATCCTATTTTAATCTTCACTATCTTTAATTAATAATTTAAACTCACACTGGTTGTTTCCTTATAAGCCCTAGTTTTGGAGTTTGCGCTTTTATTAGTTTTTTTCTGGGATAGCTGTAAAGCGCTTTTGAGGAATTATCTTCGTGAATATATGAAGGTCTGGTTTGTTATGGATCATTTATTATTAAAAACTTCTGTTGAAAGTTACTGTTAGATGCAGAAAATTAAAATTTTGGTTACTAAAAGGAATAACTATGCTTGTAGTTCATTGTTTGTGTTTCCAAACTTTTTTACTTGTACAACTTTCGTGTCATATTTCATGGATAACAAGCTTATCAGGTATATAAAAATAAGTTTCATGCTCTTAGACTGGACATTCTGGGCTTCTTTGCCAAGTTAATTTTTAATGTTTGATTAATATTTTTGAAAATTTAAGTTCCTTTGCATCCTAAATAAACTCCATAAGTAAATGTTTTGCTTCTTATGTTATACAAAACACTTAGTTTTCTAAATTCATGCAATTCATAATATTAAAATTATTGTAACTGCTAACATCTTGATTTTCTGTCCTCCTGATATTTACATTGAGAACAAATTGTTAATTGTTATTACTTAGTAACGCCGAATGAAATTACGAAAATTGATAGCTAACGTTTACTGGATAAAAAATTTAAAAATTAGCTATCGAGCTCACCTGATACCTTTTTGTGGCTTTTTTATCTGTCTAATCTATCAAATACGTCGCTAACTAATTGTGGTTATTAATTAGATCGTGTGCAACCCGCGAGATTAAGAGTCTTGTTCGACAATCAAACAATCGAAGTATCGTCCCAAGTTGCGAGCTATCTCTGGCACGATTTCCCACCTCTGCGGTTAAAAGAATCCGTCTCTAACGAGCCAACCCTCTCCCATCACTCTTTACCTTTCCCTCCTCTCTCGTCCTTATTCTATTCGTCTCCTCGTCACCATCATCCCACGCCTTCTTAGCATCGCTCGTATCCGTGACATCCGTCCTTCAGAAGGACGTCTGACCTCTTGACGACTTTCGCAAGAGTGAGGCTAATTCTGGTACAGGATTTCTCCCGAGTGTAACACCCAACCCGCCACCCTTCCGACTCTCTCTGTTTCTCTCGCTCATACCGCCGTCTTCATTCCTGCGGTCAAGTGTAGTTGAGAAATTATTCCACCAGCTAGAACGTGTAAAATAAGGCAAGACGGCCTCGGGAAGCAGAGAGTAGCGAAGTGCGGAGTGGGAACGGGAATGGGTTGGAGAGGGCAGTGTTTCTTCTTTCCATCTCCATCGCTATCTCGGCACTGTTTCCGAGGTCTCATGTTCCACCTTGATTTCTACAAGCCGTGGGGTTATTTTACCCATAACTTCAGTTGAGCCTCAACTCGTCGTTTAGCCGGGAGTATGACGGAGCAACTAAGAAACGACGCCGAACGATGGTTAGTTTTTGAGTGCGCGAAGTGATTTTGTTTTATTACTGAAAATGATTTGGTTTCGAGTGTCGCTAGTAGTTAATATATTAGACTGTAAATTTAATAGAATGAATTTTAAATTACAAACTAAACGTATGCATGGAAGTGTAAAAAATTCTTGTGATTTATTCTTCTTGACTCCTTAAAAGAATATTTGTCTTCAAAAGCCTTAAAAATCAAATAAGAATTTCGGCTACAAAGCAGCGCCCTTATGTATTATTCTAAAAATATATGTATGTTATAATCTTACGAATTCTTCATAAAATCTACTTTTGGTATATCACCATTGATGGCGATCACTTTGTAGCTTAAAGGCGCATTTGATTTTCCTACCCTTTTTATGGCTACTAGTGATACATATTGTGTCAGTTTGATTTTAGCCTTAAGTGGAGCTAGATAATTCTCTATTAAATTCCGGAATACTTGTAGATGTTTGTTTCGATATCTTTCTAGTTCCCCTTTTCCTTCCACGCCATCCCTCCGTTCGTCTACTAGAACTTATCCTTTTCCCCTTCTCTCGCACATCAAAGCCATTCGATGGTAGTCCTCAAATCAAGCCTTAAGACACACGAAGACGTTCTCCATTTCTTTTCCTCGGGGAAAGAGTCGGTCTCTCTTGCTGTCACTGTCCGTACAGAAGTTGTTCGGTCATTGGAGAACCTCTGTCACCTCTTCCAATCTTTGTAACTACTCTCTCTCTTTCTCTCTTTGCTTATCTCACTCTGACACCCACAGTCTTGCTTCCACTTGGAGTTGGAAAAATAATGCCACTGTTTGGGTAACGAAAGAGGATACGTGCTTCGCTTCTTCTTTCTATTTCTCGCTTTCTCCACCTCTTTCTCTCCAAGCAGCTGTCGGTCAATTTATGCGGGAGAGTGAATTCTCAAGCTCTGCTTCTTTCTCTCGATTTAAAAAGTATCATTGCGAGGCAGCAGTTTAATATCACGCTCGCTTAAGTTTTCTTAATCCAAAGAGTTTAAAATCGAATTTGAAATTGGAATGGGA
The DNA here is from genome assembly GCA_028673005.1 of Tanypteryx hageni. Taxonomy (NCBI): domain Eukaryota; kingdom Metazoa; phylum Arthropoda; class Insecta; order Odonata; family Petaluridae; genus Tanypteryx; species Tanypteryx hageni. The sequence goes on along the minus strand of CM054116.1, from coordinate 90,070,515 downwards.
GGAGATTAAATCCTGAGCTCTCACGAGGAAAGAGCGTAGAACATATCTGGGATGCTTGGAGGGATCGTAATTCACGTTGAAATCATTCCATGTACAAACGGGTATTAAATAATGATTTTTTTACCAATTCGCCCTATGGCTAAAATATAATCGATAAAATATCTCTCCAAAAACGATTAAAAGGACTGGAAAAACAAGACGGACATTTAGGGTACAGGGCAGCTGTCATCAGCGGCGTGCCTTGATTTGAATGTACTGTCGGTGAATCACCACTGATGACTTGTAGCTGAAATGCACTCCTGATGTTTGTTATCTATTTATGACTATTGGAAAAGCATGCCAATTTTTTATCGAGTAAAATATTCTTCGCACATTGGCGACTTATCTTGCATCGTTTTATTCAATCGATATAGTTGATGAAGGATTACTTTTTTCGAAAGAATTTCAGTATATCTATTTGCCATTTTCACCGTTATTTTCTCTCGCGCTCCTTAACACCCAGCCGAGTTCAATAGATTCTCCATAAAGGGTAACGCCACTCTAAGTGAGGACGCCACACGCAGTTTCCCTCCTAAGCGAGAATATGGGATTGTAAATCCTGCCGCCGCGGGCTGGTGCCGAAAAATAAACCTTGGCCAAACAAACCTAATCGCATTTTTTTATAACCGTTCAGCAGGTCTCACCACGGTTTTATTCGTCTCGCATCTCCACTCCAGCTGACGCATTTCGAATACAATTACAAAGATTCACTAAGTGTAGTCCCGTATGGGTTGGAATGCGCGGATTGGAGAATAGGAAAATATTATTATAGGTCATCTTTGACGTGTCTTCCTCTTATGACTCCGTTTGGTTTGGTGCCTCTATGTGTGTGTATGCGCGGGCCACGGTATTTATACGGAGGCCTCCATTCCTCTCTCTTGCGAGCGAGAGCTGGGAACCACGTAATCACCACTGCACACAAGAGTTGAGTGTCTCTTTATACCCACAGCGGCGTGCCTCTGAATATCAATTGGGGACAATGTCCCGCCGTATAATGCGAGAGGGTCGCTTGCGTTCGGAAGGAGGGGAGGGTGGGGAGGATGAGTGGGATCCGTGTGTGTATGGGGGTGGGACCTGGATAGGAGGAGGCCCGTTCATCCTCCCCTACCTCCCCTCTCCCTCTCTACGGAAGGGTGAAAAGGTAGAAAGTCTTGCTTACGGCATAAGCAGAGTCATAGGGTTTGGTCTAATAAACAAAAATATCCGTGTTCAGCTTTCCGCTGCGTAAAGCGTTATTTCTATCACAGATGTCTTTTAAAAATGGGCCATATAGTCACCTTGGATTAGTTTTTGTGTGATTGTTTGTACAACGATTAAGGACATTTATTCTATCACTAATAATGCGTATTCATTTAATGTCGGTGTTCTTATTATGATATGGTGGCTAACGAGATACATGAGTAACATTCTCAATTAGAGCTATGGTGAACGCGATTTCTTACATTATCGTTACTAAATATTTAATCAATTTTGTGCTTTGCAAAAAATAGACATTTCTGATGTATACAGCCAATATTTCCAGAGAAAGTTTCAGAAATTTCCTTTTTTAAATTTGTTTCATTTATTTGCTGATTATTAGCGTTTCTAAAGAGTTTCTTTCAGGAAAATAAGCGGTGTAAGTTTATCTTGGCTTAATGTGCATTTGCTCAGATTCATCTGCACAGGAATTTCATGTGAACTGAGTCCGAGAGAGTGTAGTGTAATTTATAAGATTTTCGGCGGCAGAGGATAAAATAGTAGTAAATCTTGCTATTTTTGCTTTCTTTGATAATCTAGGATTATAATTATTATACTTCCTATAATATATCAATAAGTATCTATATTATTTATTCATTGGCACTGTTAACGTTAGTTATATTCCTTATTATTTGCGTTTATACATACATCTCTGGCCTGCTGGGTTTGAGCTCTGTTTCTCAAAAAACGTCTTGGATGAAACTTTTTGACTTTCTCTTTTGACTGTTAATCCTATTAGTATAAACTACGATCGTGTCGCATTCTAGTTTAAAAAAGGTAAGATTTACGTGATATGGAAATCCTTGTTTTTCTCGTGCATTTCATGAAAATTTGCGCTGATGCGTCCCGTTCGCAATTTTCGCAGCGCCCAATTGACCACTCTTATTTATTTTCATCTTTCGCTCCCGAATTTACTACTACGAACTTTCCTCATGCCCTGTAATATATAAAGAAATTTTCCTTTATAATTTCACCATCCCTTCATTTAACCCCAAAGGAGTTTTTATGCCCGCTTTTCCTTATTTCCTATTCAGCCATAGGTTTTTAAAATAACGTTGACCAACTCTCCGCTCCGTATTTTAAATTCTTCCTCGCCTTTAGCCTAGTTGCAGTTAGTGTTACAACACCTGGAAGGGAGACAAAGATAAAAGTCCTCACAAATTCCCTTTTAAAAATATAGTTCTGCCAAAGAAGAAGAGCGAGCGAACGCTAGATAAACCTCAGAGAGAAATCATCACGAATGTTCTCAAATAATGTCGAATATAAATATATTTTTTTGTCTTTTCCTTCTCTTTTTTTGTATCTCTCCTAATTGCGCTATTTCTCTTGCTGGGCCTTTTGAAATGCCTTTTGACGGTTTTTAACCTTTCTGCTAAGATTCGAATATAATAGGAACCAAAAATTCTATCTTCTGTTTGTATCATTTTTTGCGAAAACAGATTATAGTTCTTAAAAATCACGAAATTTAAAATCAGTTTATTTATCAACTTTTTATAATAACTTGTTTAGCCATTCTCGTGTCATTTTTTCCTCAAATTTCACCAAGGTCAAAAATTTGAACAGCTGTTTGTTACAGGAACCGATAAGAAGGCATCTAACGATTTTAACATAGACTAACAAACCACTCCATCGTTCATAACAGATCTCGTCACAAACCCATTTTTCAGACGGTTAGTTACAGACTGAACAATTTTACTGATGCTGTCTCGGAGACTATCTACGCTGATATGCAACGAACTGTTCAGTTAACAGCATATTTTCTCGGAGCCAAGATTTTATCGGCAGTTTTTTCAAATTTTGGTGCTTGTCTTGCGGTTCACTACGTTGCGTTGGTTGAAATGAAAGCCTCGACTCGAATAAGACTGCTGTATGTATTGGTGATATGCAGTAAAACGAGGTTCAACAAACTGCTAGGCACGAAGCAAGCGCTATGAATCTAGAGAAAATACTATGGAAATCGATGAAATTTTCAAGTGTTTTATTATTAAGTTTATACGCCTATTTCCAATCACTGTATAGCATTAACCCTAATCCTGCCAGGCTCATTTACTGACGTTAACTACCGGGGTGTGACTTAGAGACACAATTTTGAAGATATGATTCATTAGGACATTATTTTTATTATTCACACGCTATGCATGAATACATGAGATTTCTATTTTATTCTAGACAAATATCTTTATAAAATTTTAAATATTATTACATAGAGAAATGATTTTCACCCAAGTATGGTTGATACTGCAATGATAAAATTACCTTCATCCCAAGCGGAGGAACATCAAATGTGATCAACGCATTTGCACTACTCACTCCACAACCAATGACTTAGTAGTATATAATTTAGATCAACAAAACCAGGAACTAACAAAAGACTTTTTCTTTTCATTGTGTCAATGTGCCCCTGGGTCACATCCTGGTAGTCCGCGTAGGGATTTTATATTCGGGACTGTATAAATGAAACACAAAGAGATAAAAAAAAAGTTAATGGCGTCCATTTATGTAGAAATACAAAATAATAGAATACACAAAGTCTCCGTGCCAAATGAATTTATTTGTAGATATAATGATGAATAAAAATTAAAATGTGTCTCTAAGTCACAGCCTGGTAGGATTAGGGTTAAAACTACTAGGTAGTTATATTCTTTATCTTTCTCTTTCTGTTGAAGAAGGGACGTATAAAATCTGTACATATATCCGTTTTAATTGCTCTGCTACTTTACCATCGCGAGCCGGAGATTATGGACTGTCCTTGGCAATGGTAAAAATTCAGGTTTACCGAGTAATTAAAAACATCTGCCTCGATTGCATGCCTTATCGACCGATGGATTTCGAATAAAAAAAGATATTGGCAATATTCTACCATTCATTACGGCAGGTGACTGAATCGATTAGTCTTTTCTTCTCACCTCACCGATCATCTTTTCGTAAATTATCGAGGATCGTTGCGACCCTCATGCTTCAATATGTATTCCGTTCAACTAAAACTAATAAATACGTCTTCCGCTCGCAAGAGCCACACGAGAGGGAGATCAGCACCGCGAATAAGCGTGGGGGTCTCCGATAAATATCAGAATTGCGCCATTTTTCTGCTCAAAGCAAACTTAAAGTAAAATATACATAGGATGAGAAAATGTATGTACATACAAAGCAAAAAATAATCTCATGGCTTATAATTTACAGTATCCACCCGCCTGTTTTTAGAATTTTAAACGATAACTCTTGACAAAATATCCTTGAGGATGTTTTGGGTAATGATTCAAAACGAATGCGTTTTCAGTTTTCAAAACTGTCTACTATTTTATCATGCCTCCAAAATTTTTTATTATCTTATTCAGTTGGCATTGGGTCGAAGTATCGATAAATCAAGACATCGATACAAGCCAGACATATCGATCCCTGGCGTAGCGGGAACGCATAACGCAGAATCATTTCGTTTCGCGACTTGTTCTGAGCATAGACACCTTTAAAGGGGCAAGGTCAGAGGCTAAAAATACGCCGCGGTGCGGGATAGCCGGGAGTGGAAGAGGAGAAAAAGGGTGAACTGTTATGGGGTTGGGTTGGGAAGAGAGGAAGGGACGAGATAGGAATGTGTTGGACATGTGGAAAGTGGTGTGAGAGGGGATTGAAACCGAAGCGGAGGATGTGGGGAGTGGTCGGAGATTATTAGGTCAAGGAGTGCTCGAGGAAAAGGAGCGGAAAAAGGGATTTGAGGGTGTGGAACGGAGTGGGGACACGGAAAAGGGGTTGAGGGAGGAAGGGATGGTTTAAGAGGTTGAGGGGAAAAATTGGATAAGGGAGAGGGGAGAGGGGGAGGAGAGATAGAAGAGGGGTGGGAAGGGGAGGAAAAGGGAGGTAGCTACTAAAAATAGATTAGGGAAGTGGAAGAGGATGAAATATGGAGCGCAGAGAAAGGAGGTGAAATCAAATTTAATGGATAGATGGAGTTTTAAGTATCTGGCATAAAGTTAAAGGGACGTAAAATTCATGGGAATCTAACTCGAGTTTTTTCCCACTAACGTGCAAAACAGGGTGAAAATAACGCTTTTAGTTTCTGGTATGAACGAGATGAGTTTAATTTTATTTTTTTAGGTTATATCTTCAGAGAGCTACCTTACTTACGTTTGTTGAATGAAAGCATTCCATTATAACATCTAATAATAAGATGACTGCGACTGTAAAATATTTAATTGTTGATAATTAGATTGATAATAGTGTATTCAATATATTCTGCATATGTAATGAATAACAGAAAACTAAAGTGACTTCATTCGAAAGTATTTGTACGTTAAATACATAGCTCTCTTGAAAATACAAAAACCTCAGGTTTACGATTAATTTTATTCACTTGAGGCAGTGCTGGCAAACGAAAAAAAAACGATTCGTTACGTTTTTCGTTACAGGTAAAAAAGCAATTTCGTTTTCCGTTACGTTTTTTGTTACGCTAAAACCTACATTTTGTTTTCCGTTACGTTTAACGTTATAACGAAATAATTCGGTAAAAAATAATTGTGTAATTACTCTTTTATTTTTGGTTTTTATTGTTTTCAGGCAATATATCCACCTTAAATACGTGCTTGTCATTTAGAATACTAATTTATAGGCATTTCTAAATATGTGCTGTAGATCAGGAACGCTTTTAAGATTTCAAAGTATTCGGCACATTTTTTGTTTTTGATGATCTATGAAAATTCGGATTTTTATATTAAAAATTTTATATTCAAGTTAATAAACTTAACACCAATTTAAGACTAAAATATTAATGTTGTGTCGGTTATGCTCTGTATTAGAATTTTTATAGGCAACAAAAAGTACACTGAGAACCCAGAGACCCATAATTAAAGATAATGAAAGGAACCCGTCGGTCGGTTGCACCGATTGTAACTCGGACAACATGCTCCTGCTACAGACCTAAAATTTTGTAGAATGATCGTTCATCAGATAAAACTAAAGAGAATTACCCAAATTCCAATATTTGTCCTCTTTAGGGTTCATTTTTGATGTCGTTCTTTCTTTTCATATCCCCCATAAGAAATACATGGAAATCATCCATGGGTTAACAATATTACATTTCAAGATTAATTATATTTGAAATATTAACCCGAGAATAGCTTTATTTCGTATATTAAAGAATAAAGTAAATTACTTGTGAGACGAAATTTGAAACCACTCCAAATTACCATGAATGAAGGTAATTTTTCGGATAAAATAGAAAATTTTGGAATCTTTAACAATGCGGGCATTCAATTGCTGTCGTGGCGAAAAGAATACTATTAAATTTTAATTAATAGCAAAATTATTGTTAAATCTTTAATTTAATGCTTTCAGTGGGATCTGACTACGTTCATATGAATTGTTTAGTTTGTAGTCTATTTCCAATGCAGTTGATAAAAATGAAGAACCAGTTTAAAAAATTCTTTATTTTCAGTTGATTAGAGGGTTTATCATTTTTATAAGACTTATGCTCGATAATTATGAATAAAAATTTTTAGGATCGGAGAATTAATAATATTTAATAAAATGAGGATAAAGGATATTGTCGCGTACCGCCGCAACCTCACCGTAAATCGCGAATCCCAACGCGATCTCTCTTCGCTTCCGCCAGCGCGCTCGTGATCTCTTGATCACTCACCGCGTTTAAGCAACGGAACTGTCTCTCTCGCTCCCACTATAACTAAAACACGTTTAATGTTATGTCGCGAACGTCATATCTCAAAGTCACGTGCAATATACTTTATATATTAGTTTTTAATACTTCTTTTATTTTGCATTTTAATAGAAATAAATGTTAATATTGAAACATTTTCTTCCTACTGGCGCTTGCTTACGTGGAATTTGAAGAAATACATTCGATAAGCTAAATTCTTTGACAAAAATTGAAATCTTGATTTCTTTTCGCAGAAAATAGTACAAATCCCCCGCCAATATTATGATTCCCTTCTTTTAACACTTAAAGAAAAAGGCACTGCATGGCGGATTTCACATTTCTTATGTAAAATGAATGAGAGAAAAATTTCTGGAATCAAACTCGCGCCTTCAAATATCAGAAAAAAGTTTTCCTTGACAGATCGTCCCCAGTGGTCAAATATATCCACCAAATACCATGAAAATCGGTCAGTCGGTTCAAAAGTTAATAGGGAGACAGAAAGACAACGACGAAACAATAAGCCTATCTTCCATTCTGGAAAGTACGGTAAAATGTACGATTCAATGTATTTACAGAGCATTATTTTTATGTTAGTTTTGAAAACTATAATGACCAAAATTGTCTTTATTTACGGCAAGAACAAGAAATATGAAAAAGTTTGAAATAAGAAACAGGGGATGGAGAAATGGGAAGAAAGATTGAGGAAATGGATAAGGGAAGAGGGAGGGGGGAAGGGTGAGCATGGTGAGGGAAACAGACAAGTGTGATGAAAACTGAGGGAGGGGTAAGACTGCAGGAGAAAGACGTTTAGGTTACATCTACATCTGCATATTACCCTGCAAGTCACCTTGACGGTGGATGGCAGGGGGTGCCGCGCACCAAGTTCCTAAATAATTATTATTCACAGTTATTTATTGTGGTCACGTATTGTCCTAGGGAAAAAGGACTCCTTATACCTCTCCGTCCTACTATCTATTTCGCGAATCTTGTCCTCATTATCCCTCCGTCCGATATACGTTGGTTGTCGAATAATATCCTTCATTTCATTTACGAATATCTCCGACCTATATTTATCTAGAAGTTTAAGTCTCGCCTGTAATCTACGATCTTTCAACGATGGCCAACTCAACTCTTCAATGAGTAACGTAACGCTCTGTTTTTTATCGTAATTCTTTTTCACGAATCTAGCTGCTCGCCGCTGTATTTTTTCTAAATCCTTTATGAGTCCCCTCTGATATGGATCCCAAACCGCTGCTGCGTATTCCATTTGAGGTCTAACCAACGATAAATAACAGGATTCTCTCACCTTTTCCGTGCTTTTCCTGACTATCCTACGCACAAAATCCAACTTCTTATTTGCCGCAACTATCACTCGTCTTATGTGGGTGTCCCAAGACAGGTCACGATTCAAGGTTACCCCGAGGTATTTCACGGATTCCGAAACAGGAATGCTCTCACCATCTATCGAGAGAGAGAGAGAAATTGAAACCGAGCAGAAGCGTAAAAGTTTAGACATTGTATGATGTTTCATAAAATAGAATTAAATTTAAAAATATGTATATTAAAATCTATGGACACTAGTTTGCAAATAAGGGATAAGAAAATAAAATAACATTCCGTTTGGCGCTGCTGAGTTTATCCTAATCCATTATAAAATCAGATACTCCCTTTCTATGCAGATGGTGGACATTGGTGTCTTCAGAATCGAACCCAGTACCCAATGGTTTATAAAACCGCATTTTTAAATATATTGGTGAAGAAAGCCGCCATACTAAATTACATGACTTTAATTAATATTTAAAAAATTATGAACATGTAATATGTATGAAAATGGGACTTATTTTTTCAACATTGAATTAACTTCATTTCTCTTACGGCTGGCAAAAAGTATCACTGTGACCGTCTTCGGTAATTTGAAATAAACTGAAATTGTATTAAGCTCTGATTAGTCTTCATTTTTCAGGGGACAATAAATATCCACTGTTATTATAAACGTCTGATAATAATAATAAATATGAAGCAGTACTGACCTCTGACGAAAGATGACAACACGTTCGAATTGTAGATTCACTTCGACCTTTCTCAAATATCTTGTTAAGTTAGACTGACGAACAATGGATAGAATTCGAGATTGGAGGGGATGATGGAATTGTAACTTGCAGAACATCGACCTTTAAAAGAGGAAAAACCCACTCCGGTGTAATATCTAAAAGAATGTTTTCAAAGTACGAGGCACTGTGGGGGAGGATAGAGAATGGTAGAGATCATTAACTACAAGCGGCACATTTATTGAAACTTCCTTTCTCATCCTCCACGCTCCTTATCTCGTGCTTCCCGGAGAAGGATTTACACCATTCCTTTCACAAATGGAAGGAAAACCCAAAGAACAATCGGTAGTGGTCAGGATGGCGTTCCTTTCGCGACAAGACGGCAAAACTGGCCCAGCGGGGAACAAGCAAGACCGAGACCACTTTCCTTTGCTCAAGATACGTCGCCTGGGACGACTGCCACTAGAAAATAACTCTTTACCATCTGTTAAAGAAATAACGAAATTAATTTTTTCGTTTTCGTTACGTTTCCCGTTACAGCTATTTGAAAAATTTCGTTAACGTTTTTCGTTACGTTAACCCAAAAAAATTCAATTCAGTTATTTCGTTACGTTACGCGTAACGTTTTCCAGCACTGACTTGAGGGAGTTTTGGCTGAACATTCGTTTTATTATGAAAATTGTTTTTATTTTCTGTTAATCATGTGCATTCACTGCAAAATTTATTTCAAACTAAATGGCAGTTCCAGCTGTATGAGACTTATGTAGAAACATGAGACTTTTTTGAAGATGGGAATTCCAACCCAGAGAAACGTTGCTACTCCTCGGTAACTGATTGAGGATATTAAAAATATTTTTCTACGATTTGTGTGGAATGGAATTGCTCGTTCGTTGCGTCGTAACGACACTTGAAGTTCTCAAGTTACTAACTGAAGGTACTAAATACCTGCTTTAATTTACCACCACGTCTCTGAACGATCAGAGTCATAAGCTATGGAAACTCATAATTTTTTCCAGAAGAAAGACAAGCAATATGGAATTATATGCTGGTGATTTTTTTAGAAACATGAATTATCAATAGGACCAACCGGATCGTTTTAAAATCGTATTGCTGTATTTTTATAGAAGCGCTTACAATGACGTGGATGTTTAAACTATCCAGCGTGTGCGACGTACCGTTTGCGTCCTCGGAAATACATGCCTCCAGCGTGTGCGACTTATCGTTTGCGTCCACACTTTTCATTAAGTGGTGTTGCTTTTTCAGGTCTGATTTATGACCTCCCCAGCATATATCTTATGAGCTCATTCATATCTTCTGCTGACTTTCTTAGGCCCCTTCTTGTCTGTGTTTAGGTCTACGATTTTTTCTTTTAATTTTTCCATCCTCGTGTCCTTTGCCTTACTCAGCTCTCAGTCAGTCCAAGATGGCCTCTACCTCTCGTGCGTTAGATGAAATACACGTTCTCGATATTTTGGATGAAATTAGTGAAAGTAGCACTCACAATGACTGAAGAATCGAAAGGATATTCTCTTGATACAAGTGACGAAGAATTAGAGTCAGAGGAGGAATTACACGAAGGTAACGTGAGTTTTCCGCAAAAAAGTTTGTGTCCGACGTTTGGGATGATGTTGACAGTGCTAACGGTCCTCTGCCCTTTCCGTGTGATTTGGTTGGAAAACAAATAGTGTCATTGTCTGATATAAATGATCCATTAGATTACTTTGAGTTGTTTTTTGATGAAACTCTCATTTCCCTAATTGTGCTTGAAACGAATCGTTACGCGGAACAATTTTTGACTCGCGAGAAGAATGCAATTGCGGCGCTCAAAAAAATCTCGGTGGCAGAAATGGGTTACAACTAATGCTAATGTAGTAAGAGTGTTTATAGCTGTAATTATGTTGATGGGTGTGGTTCAGAAACCTACGTATAAAATGTATTTTAGCAGAAAACATATAGTAGAAACACCTTATTTTCCTAATATTATGAGCGAGGAAAGATTTTCATCACTGAATAAATTTTTACACTTTTTGAATAACAGTGATAAAGATGTTGTAAGTGGAGACCCTAAATTGTACAAAATATTACCAATTAGAGAATATCTGAAGACTAAATTCCAACAAATGTACATTCCCGGTAAAGAAGTAAGTGTTGACGAGTCATCCCGATTTGGGATAAAAATGTTTGAGTTGTGTGACCCATCAGGATATCTGTGGGATTTTATTATTCACAGTGGTCGAGGAACAAAATTAGGCTGTGAAATAACAACAGAGAAAGACAAAAGTTCTTAGTTTGTGTGAGAAGTTGTTAGATTCCGGTAGATGTATATATATGGATAATTTCTACAGCAGCCCCAATCTTTTTCAAAGATTAGTTGAGAGATCAACAGATGCTGTGGGAACTGTAAAAATAAATCGGAAGGGAATGCCTAGCAAACTGTCAAAGAAATTGAAGAAAGGCGAAGTGATTAGCGCACAGTGTGGAAAGGTCGTAGCGTTGAAGTGGAGGGACAAACGTGATGTATCTATGCTAACCACAAAATATTCGGACACAGTGCAAAGTGTTACTCGAAAAGGTTGTGTAGAAACTGTTAAAAAGCCAACTTGTATATTAGATTACAACAAATATATGGGAGGTGTGGACTTGAAAGATCAACTTTTGGAAACGTTTTTACTTGAAAGAAAAAGAACAACGGTTTGGTATAAAAATTGTTCAAGCATCTTGTAAATATATTTGTTATGAACGCTTATATTCTTTATTATTCTGCAGGAAACAAAAGAGACCACTTATCATTTAGAATTAACCTTATAGATAGAATTGTATGTAAATATTTAGGCCATAATATAGAACAACGGAAAGGACGACCCTCAGATTCTGACTCCGAAAGTACGCGGTTGACAGGACGTCATTTCATTGAAGAAAATCCGAAAACCGGTGTAAATAAAATAGGAATAAGGAAGTGTGTGGTGTGTACAAAAAATGGAAAAAGAAAAGACACAAAATATAGGTGTAAAAACTGCCCTGGATTGTGCTTAGCACCATGTTTTGAGCGATATCACACGCAAGCAAACTACTGAATCCGAAAATTCAACACCACATTTATCATCCGAGACTAAATAAATGTATGTATTTTTTATTGGATAATATATGGAACGATTATTAATATGTAATTTTTTCAGAATTATTCCACGAATAATTAATAAGTTAATCAGCATTAAGTAAATTTTTGCACAACGAAATCGACATCGCCGAATTAAAGTCACGCTGAGAGGTTTAAATACCGCAAAAAAGTCACACTTGAGTAATGATATATTAACGTAAAATATAATCAATTTTATTATGTCCTCTTTATTTAAATAGTGATAGAGACCGTTTTCAAAGTTATCATCATCGTCCGGCAATTCACAAGCTGAGCATTGGGCATACAAGCATATGACCAATTGGGAGGGAAAGGAAAGAATGAGAAAAGAGGGGATAAACGAGTTTGGCAGTTATTGGGAAAAGGTCTTGAAATGTTGTATAGTATCATTTACAAAAGCGTTAGATGATTATTTTATCTAAAGTTGTTCTTTGGGTGAAGTAATATGGTTGGAAGTTGAAAAGTTGGAATCCTAAATATAGTGGAAATTATTATTTTACAATTACGATAATAGAAATTATATTACTTAAAAATTGTATAGTGCTACGACATAGAAATTTTTAATGACGGTAACAATATTTACTAAGTTATTAAACGCATTATCATCAAACGCAATTTAAATCTTTTTAGAAATTTACTTTACTTCATTGGCTAGCTTGGAAAGTTTAAGTTGATCTTTAAATAATAGAAGTATCATGACGGGTGTAATATTCTTGTTACAGGCTATTATTTCAATGCAAAATCGAGAAAAAAAAACGCTTCAAAATTATATTATTGGCTATATAACATAGGAAGATTTTGACAATCTTTGACGAGATAGAGAAAGAACACCGGAGGAGAACCTTGGCAGAGCATGGAAGGTCGAACAGGAAGAAACGAAGGACGAGGTGAAGGTAGAAAGAGAGAAAAAGAGAGAGAGAAAAGGGGTTGGGAAAGTACTTTTGAACTTATCACCCGTGAGCCACCCTCAGGACCAAGAGGACCTCGGACCGACCGTTCGAGAGGAACGGAGAGGTAACGAGATGCGCGGAGAGGTGGAGGGACAAAAGTGGACGGCGGTAGCGGCAGTAGTAGTGGGAGGAGGCGGTGGAGTGGGCAGACGTGTGGGACCCCGGGGGCCTTACATAAATAAGAGAAGGAGATGTGTACGGGAGGTAGAGAAAAAGGACAAAAAACACGGGAGCGTCGTGAGGAGAAAATGAGAAGCCATGGGCAGGCAATGATGAGAAGGCGAGAGGGTGAAAAAGGTCAAGGAATAGAGTGAGATGGAGAAAGGGAGTGAACGAGAGAGGAGAGGGGCGGAGGAATGAAAGTATAAATATGTGAAAAGAGATGAGAATGAAGAGCGAACGTTAAATGGATAAAGAATGGTGGAGGGATAAAATAAAGAAGAAAGGAATGGAGAGGCGTGATAAGTGGGAGAGAGGATGAAGAAATTCAAGAGAGAGAAAAAGAGAATGAGAGAGAGAGAGAAAAAAAGAAGGAGAAGAGAAAGAGGAATTAATGCAGATGCGGGCGATATATGAGGAGGAAGACAGAAAGAGAGAGGTGAAGAAGTAGCGGAAACTTGTTCGAGGGCAGTTATGTGACGGTTTACCTGGTAGCTTTGATAAGGATGGAAAGTGCTGTCGGGTAGGAGTGACCTATGATCTCTCTCGCCCTCCCACCTCCTCCTCCCTCTCTCCGCTCTTTCCATCTTCCCCTTTAGAACCACCCTCGCACTCAACCGGAGGTTCTCACGAAATTGTCTCTGGCTACCCCGTGGGGGAGTTTGAGCTCGACTTTAATTTTACGACGGTTTTTTTCCCCTTATTCCACCACTCCATACTGAAATTCCTTTCCACTAGAGCCCATCTCTCACTTCACAGTTCTTTTCGGACAGCAGTGGCCCCTCGATTTCAAAACGCTCCGTCCATGAATACTCAAACATAAGTCAGTAATGCAGGTAGAAACGCGTGGGAATAACCGAGTTTCGTCCATTTCGCGAGAAGTTATTAACGAATTGGCATCGTAATTTATTTTTTCGAAGTTTATTTGTTGCCATAAATTTAGTGGTGGAACGTCGTGAAGTGTATATTTTGTGTTATATTTCGCGCCTTTAAAGAACTTTTGTTTAAAGTTTTATGGAATTCTTGGGATTTAATTATTAATTTATTGAATGATTTATTATTATAATTCTCAAGCCGTGCTTCCCGTGTAAAAAGATTTGATTTTTTTACATAACGAATTCTGTATAAAAATGCTCTGAATTAAATTTATTGGAAATAAATAGGTTTCTACGACGCTAAAAATTCCTGAACAACTTGTCCTATTTTTTGCATTGACTTTTAAAAGTAGACTTGTTTTTTCCAAGCCAAAATTTCTGCGCATCATTATTATGCGTTCCTTGCACGAAGTGGACGCATATAGGGGAGGTCGTCACCGTCCGTCCGTCCGCACGTTTAAACTCGGTAATCGCTGGACGTACTTGGATGAAAATTGGTATTTGGAAGTTTTGCTTACACATCTTTTGTCAGATAATTTTTTTCCCGTAAAACGTAAGGTTTACGATAAATTTAAAGAAAAGTGAATTAACGAACTTAGTAATTATTCGCTTTTTGATATGCTTTCGTTCATTCCAAAAAAATATTAATTAAAAATTCTACAACTCGGGAACTGCTTGCCATATTTTAATGAAATTTGGTATGTAGTAGTTTTGCTAAAATTCGTTTACCTATTTTGGTTAGAATCGGATAATAATTACGACCACTTTACATGAAGACATGTAGTTTACAATGTACCGTTTCAACTCGGGAACCGCGAGACGTATTTATATGATATTTGTTATTGTGGAGATTTATTAAAATTCGTCTACCGATTTCAATTCTGCTGAAATCGGACGATAATAACGACCACTTTACATGAAGACCTACATTATTTTACAACGTGCCTCTTTTCCAACTTGGAAACCGCTGGATGTTTTTTTTGATGAAATTTGGTATTAGGAAGTTTCAGTAAAATTTGTCTATCAATTCCAATTTTGGTTAAAATCGGACTACAATAACAACCACTTTACATGAAGACCTACATTACAACGTGCCTGTTTCAACTCGGGAACCGCTGGACGTATTTTGATCAAATTTGGTATTGGGGGAGTTTTATTAAAAATTTTCGATCTCAAAGAACGCATTTGGAAACTCTTTGTACTCCGACATGGAGTATACCTTTCCTTACTTGTTTTAGATGTGGAGTTGATTTTTGAATCAAGATTCGGTAAAATAAAACTAGATCTTATATATTTATTGCTCCTGCAGTGTGCCTATTTGTCTTCTTTTTGTGATACGATTGAAGATACCTAGTAAAAAACATTCTTACGTCACTCGATATTTACGTTGAATACAAAAAACTTCACTTTTTGCGGTTTTCTAGGAAAAACGTGCTTTTGTGATCACTCTGTCTGTCCGTCTGTGTACAACTTTTCTGTGTTAAGAGATATTGAGAAATTATTTATGAATTAGATAGATCTTATACATCCATTAAGTTTCCGCAGCTTGAACTTTCGCGGTAGTTCATAGATTTTCCGTTAGATGGCATCAAATTCGGAAAATTCAAAACATTGAAATGGTATTGTAGCCAAGCCACAGAAAATATTAGAAAAATATTTTTGAAATAGATCGCTCTTGTCATTCTATGAATTTTCCACAAACTGGGTTTTCCATATAGTTCGTAGATTTTCCGCTAGGAGATTTCAAATTTAACTTTTTTGCTTTAATATATATTCGGAAAATTCTTTTCGAATTACATAGCTCTTGCCAATCTATGAATTTTCCACTGATTGGGATTTCCATGTAGTTCGTAGTTTTTTCGCTAGATATTTTAAATTTTGAAAAATTCCAAAATTTGAAGTGGATTTGAAACTAAACCAGGGCATCGAACCGAAATTTTTTTCGCTCCGGTTTTCGTTCCAGTTCGCACAAAACAAAAAATTCACTCCGACGTTGAATTTTTGGGGAAATTTTAAAGAGGATTCCAAAATAATCTTTATTAATTAATGTTATTTTTATTTAAACCAAATACGTCTTCACTATCGCGAGTCAAGAAGACAAAAATAGATATCCGCACGTAACATCGCGCAAGAGCCCCCTCCCGCCATGTAACGAACAGTAGAACATTGTATGAATTCCCTTCTTACATTTTTCGTTATCGAATTTGTAAACTGCTCCTTTTATACGAATCCGTCTAATACTGTACTATAGGTATTTAACATTTTTTCCCCTTTATAACGCGTATAAAAACTATTAAAAATGTTATTTATATTTTAGTCTTTAATTTAATGTTAAACCGTTGTTGTAACCAAAGGCTTAGGAGTATGTATTCTCAAGAAAAATATTTGCCTTTGCCTTATTCGGTGTTGAAAAGTGAGGCTTTCAAAAAAGTCTCATATTAAAGCAAAAGGAAAACCCTTCTTTCGCTCCCACTTTTTATGCGAATTAAAAAAGGGACGAAATAAATAACGGTTTCGGATTTCGGTTCGGGTTCAGAAAAAAATTTCTTTTCGGTTTGGGTTCGGTTTCACTCCAGCTAAAATAACGGTTTTTTTGGTTTCGGTTTTCGGTTCGGTTCCGGTTCGATTCCCAGATCCAAACTACTGAATCTAGAGGAATTAAGTTTTCACAAATGGGATAATTCGAATGAGGATCTACATTCCAACGGTACACGTTCTTTCCTCATTCAAAGAGGCTAACCAGAACCCTGAAAAAATTCTAAGAAAACGTGGGTCCACCTCCTGTTTTGCAAGGGTATCTTGTTATTATTTATCATAAATGCCACCGGAATTTTTTCGCCTTCAATACCTGTCGGCACCTTATTATTACTAATTTAAGAAATCACCTTAAAATCCTTATATAATAATTCTCAAGTGTCCGTCTGTCTGTCCCGGTATTTTGGGACATTTCCCAATAGAATTAAGAGCTAAAACTTTCACAATCGTTAAAACCCCATGAGGTGGTCTCTAGAAAAATCAAACATCCCGGAAAAAAGTCCCGGATTCGACTCCGGGAGACAATTATATTTTCCTATAAGTTTACACGGGATTTTCGATTTTTCAAGGTTTATTTCCTTCATTCATTAAAATATGTAAATATGTACCGAATTTCTCCATTTTTTTATTCGTCGGCTAAAACTATAAAATATCTTTTTCTTGCAATTTTTAGATGTTACATGGAAGAATTTGTCAGAAACACGCATTTTTTTTTCGAAATTATATGGCGTTTTCGTACTCTTTCCGGGTGTTGCCAAGGAGAACCTCATTGTTGCCTCCGATAAATTACCGTCTATTAAGCCTTCAAATAGAAGAAAGAATTGTGTTATTAGCTTCGCGCAATGTCAAACTTAATAGATTGCAACGTTAATAATTGAAGAATATTATTATTCAGTAAACATAGGAAGAGGAAGAATAACGGAGCCAAAGAGTGGCAAATCAAGTCGTATATTGATGCCAGAATGTAATAAATTACAAGCGCTTCATTTTCTGGTAGAATTCAAATGATTGTCAGGAATTTATTAATTAATCTAACAATTACATGTACTATATATATATATATATATATATATATATATATATATATTGTGGGTGTGTGCGCGTTTTTACACACACACACACACACACACACACATCTCAGAAGTTATATTTTAATCACACTATAAAGTCCCGTTGATGTTCAACGGGCAATTCCGCTAGTTTTTAAAGATATCAGATTCTTAATTATTACTGCTTTTTTATCTCACTGCATGAATACGTCCTCCAGAATTAGACGCAAGTTATCAGTGAGACAACAGACGAGGATCGCCTTATAATGCCGCCTATCGCCAGACGTCAATCTGTCCTACTCCCTTTCCATGGACACAGTAAGTCCATTCGCGTTATACCTTATTTCCTACCATTTCCCCCGCCTCCGCCGTTGATTTCTGAAATGCCATTGGTGCCCTCTCGTAGTTTTACTCCATCGTCATCTCTTAGTCACTAGCTTCGAGGCGTCGTCCAATTTTTATCTTGAAAACTCATCCAACTTCCTTATAGCTTAGTATTTCTTCGTCGCGGTGATTTGTTTCCGCGTGGAACCCATCGTGTGAAGCCTATAGAGATCATTGTATCTTTATACAAATTTACTCCTGATTATACATTCTTTCCTATCGCACCATCATTATACGTGCGCATGTTCCGTCTTTATGCGGGTGCGTTGCCTCTGTCGTTCTAATATTTAAGATATTCATCTCTTAACCTATAAGATGGCGATTTTATAATCCATATTTCTCTTCCTTTTAGCTGTAAAATGTTGGACTGTGCATCCTACAGGAATGCTTGGAAATTGAGAATGTCAAGCACAGTTTCGTATTCCAACACCCGGCAACATTCTCACAATATTTTAAAATTTTTATCAACTTAGGTAACCTGAGATACATCAGTCATATCACCACCCTGTGGACTTAAGGCTTGAACAATATCTATTTATTAAATTTCAAATAAACTCCTTAAAGCATATGAAGAAAGACTCTCTGATAAATTAACCTTCGGCAAAACAGTCACAAATTATTCCAAGCTGTTTAAAAAATAATTTCTTTTTCACCCATCCTATTGTTAGGCAACATTCTCGCGAATTTCATTAAAGCGAATTATTTTTATCGTATTTAAACGAAGCGCAGTATTTTACCGCTTTAAAGGATTTTTTACTTTTTTCAGTCTCCTCCGAGATTTCTAAAAGAAAATTTTCCTGTTACGGCAATTCAAAGGAATTGCTTGTCATTTTATTTGTTCCCTTCTCCCGCTCTCTCTCCCCCTCTCTCTCCCCCTCTTACCCTCCCCGCTCTCCTTCGAGAGTCATCTCATTGTCCTCTCTCGCTTCCCGCCTCGGGAAATCTTGTAGAATAACCCTGCGGCCCCAGTGACCTTCTCTCCTATTTCCTTTCTCTGTATCCTACTATTTTTCTTCTCTCATTCTCCAACACCGGAGCGCTTATGTCAATCTCCGCCCGTCCAACAATATGTTGTAACAGGACTGCAGTTTATCGGAACCTGCTTGGTCAATATTGCGAATCCTTTAGAGTCACATGTTGAAAAATAAATTACATCATTGAAACGCTTATTTGGAATTAACTGTTATACTATGCCTCAGACGCAGTACAGGTCAGTAGTGCTATTGGTGCCCTTAGATCACTTTCCTTTGAGGTTTAATTGATGAAAAACATTTCCCTCTCTATGTAGACTAGCAATATAAACTAGTCGTTGAACCTTTACTTATAATAGCAAGCTCTAATACTTAAAGCAATGTTTTGATAATATTATTGCCAAGCTGCAAAAATATTATTCGTAAACTTTTTGGAGGAAAGTGGAGAGGGAAGAGGATAGCGTGAAATAGAATAGCTGTGAATTGTAGAAGATGATGTAGAAGGGGAACTTGGCCCGTAGAGATATCGAGTGTTAATGGGTTAATGTAAAGTGAGAGGACTGAATCCTTTGGGGAAGCGAATGAAAATTGGATGTGATCTCGTTAAAGCGTCGAGGAACGATTGCGGCAGCGGGTGAGAGGCGGAGGGCGAGTCGGGGATATATTGAGCCCGGAAAAAAGGCGAGAGGATAATGAACGACTGGAGTCCACATGTGAGTGTACCCGGAATTTATTTCCGGAGTTAAATTGAAGAAATAGGAGAAGGTATGTGAAGATTTGTCACGAGTGAATGACTAATGCGAGGAGGTGGTTATGTTAATTACAAAGAGGTATGAGTCAGAAGATAATGATTGTAGAAATAAGTTATAACGTAAACGAGAATTAGTTTTAGATTAGGGAGGATAAGATTTAGGAAAAAAGACAGCATGGAGATCAAGATTATATGAGAAAAAAGATGAAACGAGAGACAAGTAGAAGTTAAATAAATAAATATTTGAGTTGATGATATGAATAATAGTCAACCATACTCTAATATTAAGGCATTTGATATGGATTCCATTCAGATAATATAGCGTTCGCATAAATTATGTACGAGTCAGGTAAACTTCGTTCACTGTACAAATACAAATGAGCTAATATTCATACCCATATAAAAAAAGACGTGAAGAATTAGAAAAATGCTAGAGAAAATAACGTGAGAGAGGCGACTTAAGAGAAATACAGGTCGAACGAATCGCTTGGTCGAGGAGTTAAAAAGCATTAAACCAGGGAGCGGTTGTAAGGCGAACGAGTGGGACTGGGAGTGAAATAGACGAGGGACTGCGAAGTCCCAAAGAGAGAGTAAATCTCTCTGAGTGCATCTAGCCCACGAATCCATTGACGGACGTTGGGACATTGATGGCCCGCTGAGTGGGCCGGACCGTGGCGATTTCGATGCCCTCTCCAGGGATATGCCTGGGTGGGTTGGGAGAGAGGGGTGGCTTCGGGGGCGGGTCAAGAGAATCCGGTCGCCCGGGAGATGACATTACCCATTCCCACAGATGAGTGTGTGTTGGAGGCGAGAGGTAGGTGGAGAGAGTAAGAGAGCTGGAGGGAGCGAGGTAGATTGCTTCCAATTCCATCGCCGTATATTGTACTTTCTTTAAAGCGGAGGTTGTATTCAGCGTGGGTGGGCTCGTTGATAAGGGATAGGTCATGAAGCATTGAAGGGGTTTCTGGCGGTATTTATTGCCAGGAGAGCGGCTCCTAGAGTGGGGATTATAGTCGGTGAAAGACGGGGAACGAGCGAGAAAATGCATGTCGATAAAACTATCGCACTACTTCAGTGTTTATGACGGTTGATTCTTATTTTTCCTGCTTGGCTTTCGTAAAGCTTTTAGTTTGCTTTCCTTGTCTGTGGTATAGTTAGTGGGTGTTATATTATAAATAGCGCTAGCATGAAATCCAGTCGAGTCTGTACGATTCTAGAAAGTTTTAAACTAAACTATATTTTTCCACGAGTATTTCATTCAATATAATTTGAAATATGTTTCTACCATTTTTCATCTAACGTTTTGGCGTAGTGAGTATCGTTCTTTCATGATTTTATCTTCTCATATAGAACCTCTCTTCTATAAATTCAATGCGGTTACTTGAAAAGGTTGAAGCATTATAAACGCTCAATTATTTATATTGTGCTGGCACTGTGTCACTCGATATGACCCACCTATCGATAGAGAACACGAAGACTAGAGGATTACTGGGGGCTGAATGAAAGAAATGAATAAAAACGAAGAAGATACAATAGGGTTCCGGAATCTTAAAAGCGAACAAGGGATTCACTCAAGCCTATCGGCTAAAGGAAAGAGATTAGGACGACATTAAAAAGTGAAAGGCATATATATCTCGGAGTTGTTTAGTGTGGCCTTCCATTACGGGATACACTGAGAACGAATGGTTTTAAGCAAGATGGAGATGGAGAAAGATACGAAATGCGTTTCCTACCCAGTAAAAGGGGTTGTTGAGAAGGGTGGAGTTTCCAGGATTGGGAATGGAGAAGGAGAACAAATCGAGTAAAGTCTATAAATATATTTTTGGGAGTTGTAGGAAAGGATATGCGCATGTTTATGTGAAGGATGGAGCTGATATAAGAAGGAAAAGATGGAAAAGGATAGGAGAGAGGAATTCGGAAGGATGCGTGATCGGGTTTTGTTGGGGAGCGATGGTCCGAGAGGTAATGGGTTAAGAAAGATTTCGGAAGGAAAACCTAAAGAGTGTATTGGCCTAGGCAGACGAACAGAATCGTCTCCGCGAGAAACGATCGTATTTCATGGTCATAAAAATCAGTCTCTACGGCCTATAGTTTTAAAATATGGACAAGGAGACTGGGAGTCGGTAGAACATTGAATGTGAGCTTGGAATCGTCCTAATACAAGGGTGGATTATTCGAGTTGCATATTAAACTTAAAATTAGACAAACCGAAGATTTATTTTCATTTTATATTATGGAATTATTTTTCAACTTTGGGATAAGAACCTTAGAGGAGGCTTGAACTCGTTTATCACAAATTGCTGGATATATTTTATATTAATTTTGAAACTTTCAAAATTTATTGTGAAATAAATTTTAGAGTAATTTAAAGAAATAAATAATGAAAATCTCGATTTAAAAATTACTCTTGAATCTCCAGATGCTTTACTTTTATATATTTATTATCAAGCAACATTTAACGACCTTTACCATAAAAAAATAACAAAGACGCTCACAGTCGATCATGCCCTTGGAAGGATTCGAACTCTCATTGGGTACTAAACTCTCTAATAACATATCCACCAAGAGTTCGTAACTGCATTTCAAATACAATTTTATCAGAATATAAAACTAACGTAATTTTTACCAGTAAGAACGCTAAGTAACTGGTGCTGCAGTTGTACCAGGAATATTTTCGATTTTCGTAATATTTATCTAGACCTATGTAAGAGGATAGGTCAAATTAGTGAAGATAAAGTACATGCATTACTATTTTTGTGAAAAAGTTCAATGCTATGCGATGGTAATGCGAAGGATAAGTATGTTCGGCGTAAAATCGATGGATCTCCACATCTAGATTCAACAGAACCAAGTTCGTCACGCCATTGCCCTCTTCTGTCGCAGTGAATTCATAAGAATTTCAAAATTTACTGCTAAACTTGAAATGATTTCGTACGAGAATTTTCTGAGCGCCACTTTGTCTTTTCTCGGATTCTACCAACTCATCTACTATTCTTCTATTACTACTAATACTACAACTGCTACGAATAGAGAATCATTGAGCATATCCTCCCAGTTTTCTCTCATCTATGTAACTATGCTTAGGAGAATAACAGGAATAAACCACAAAGAACTTGGAAAGGGGCGCTAGGATGTGAGAAAGGCGCCCATTTTCGCGAGGTCACGAAGCAAAGGCGGAGGAATCCGGCAGTGAATCATTTTCTCCGCTGATCGCCAAGACATCTCTAGACGGATAAGGAGTGAGGAAGCTGCCAAAAGATATCTCCTTCTGCGACATTCCTCCGTGCCTCGCGTTCAAAATACGTCCGAAGCACGGCATGATTCTCAGGATATCGTCGCCTGAAAACTTTTGACCCCATTCCAGTCGGAATTACGTCCACTGCTGCAAATGCCTTGGGCGTCTCCGAGGAGCCGCCTCCCACATAGCAGTCGTTGTCAACTCGAAACGGTCGGATTGTTTTCGTTTCATTTTAATAAGGTGCCGATTTTTGTTACCTCTCGGGATTTAAATTTATTTAAGCGCTCATAGTGTGGTTTTAGTAATAAAATATCGATTTGAAGGAAAAACTCAAAATTAATTTATCGGAGACAGCGTTTATATACCCAATTTGTGATCCACCCAACAACCAGAAATTTGTTATTTAAAGGATCTTGTCGAATAATGATCGAAGCCGTATTTTAAATTGTAACGTAGTAGCTAGATTAGTTAATTTAAAGGTTTTGAAAAGCGTTTTGGGAAGGGTCTTGCATCGAGAAAACCATTCGCGCGGATTAAATTAGCGTTTTAAGATGACAATTTTCAAGTATAGTAGCTTATGTAGTTATTTCAATCTAAACCCTCATGGCAGTTTACTCTATGCCAGAAGTTTAATATAAACAAAGTGACCAAGGTTAATCTTCATTACTAACCCTTTAACCTTTCACCTGAATCATCCAACTGTCGACATGTCTCGTATTTATTCGGACGTAGTTTGGTCGCCGTTCCGTCTAAATTACATTTTTGATGAAAAGGGACGGAAACCCGACCGAGGGGATTTTTTTCCTGTACACCAATTTTCGACTCCGACCTCCGTCAACAGGCGCACGGCACGAATGAGAGGAGGGAAGAAGAAATGCGAGAAGAAACTTAATGTTGATGTGGGGATGATGTGCAAGGAACGCGTACGCCTCCCTTCTTCGCCCCCTACCTCTCTCTTTCTCCGCCGCTCAAATCCTCCCCAGGACGAATTTAGAGAGAGACGTCGATAAAGTAAAAACATATACAACGTTCATCCGAAAGGTAGTGAGATATGCAGAATAAACTTGGATATAGACGAATGAGGGCATGGACAATTTGGCTATGAAATGAAAGTTCTAAGAAAAATACTGGGAGCAACAAACAGGGATTTATTCTGGAAAATATATATAATTTTGCGTTCTATTGAGAATTTAAATACACGGACGTATTAATACGCACAAAGATACCTAGGTTAAAATAAATAGAACGCATGCAGTGGAAGAACCAGAATAGAACACTTAGAAAAGTCGCTTGCTCGAAAGAAGACTACCAAAATCACGATGGATTGAAGGAGTGGAATTAGACCTAAGAGAAACCTGATTCCTTAACTGAAAGGGAGGCTAAATACAGGCTGGAGTGGAAGAATATTCGAAAGCAGGCTAAAGCTCGTTTCGAGCCTCAACAAAGCAGGGAAGAAGAAGACGAGGATTCTTCACGCGTCGCTTCCTCGCGCGTTTTCCTTTACGTTTTTCTCTTCCCTCACGGCAATTCCTTCCGCTCCCTTCGGCATATTTTATCGCCCTCTATTTCCCTTCCTCTCTCTCTTACCAAAGATATCGCTTTCTTACGAAAGTGAGAAAGAGAAGGAGAGTCATACGACCGTGGTTGGATATCCCTCCCGCGGGACCAAGACGGGCTGAAGCGGAAGAGGGAGAGGAATCCCTCGGATGACCACAGAACGGGGAAGGGGGAGTGGAGAGAGTAAGAGGGGGACGAAGCGTACGCCCGACGCTCATCATGTGGAAGAAAGGCCGAGGGGAGGGGGTGAGGGTTGAAAGGTAAGGATGAGAGGAGCCGAGATTGAAGGGAAAGAAGAAGGGGGAAAGAGGGTAGTGGGGAGAGCAAAGAAGAGTGATTGGCGAGGCGGGAGGGAATAGGGTAGAAGAAAGAAGAGTGATGAAAGAAGAGAAAGGAGCGGACGAGGAGGAGGAAGGAGGATGGGCGAAGAAAGAATGGGCATAAGAGAATGGGAAAAGTTAGAGAGAAAGACCACAGAGTTGAGGATGAGATATTATTCGGAGGATAAACTGAGGAGCAAGGAATGGGGTGATGGAGAGAGCGTAATAGAGAGGAAGAAGGCGGAAAATGGAAGAAGAGGGATGTGGATGTAAATTCGTACGATTATGAGTGAGAGAGAAGGATTATGAGACTGTGCGGCAGAGAAACAAGGCTAAAAAGTGAATGTCGAAAATAAAGGGAGGAAGGCGGAGGTGGGATGGTCGGCAAACACGTAAGTGCTAAGAGGAGTTAGAGAAGGGGTAGAAGAGTACAACTTTCCGCCGAAAGTGGAATTTCTAGTAAAATATTTTATGCTATACTCTGGCCGAGGGCAATTTCCGCAAAATGGCGGCGGATTCGGAGAAATTTTTAAATATGGTGAATGAATGCGAGAAATGAGTGGGTGGGGAGGACATTAAAGGGGACGGTTGCGGAGAAGTGCCTGAGTTCCCCTGTTTCCGGGAAATGGGTTGTTGTATCGTGCTGAAAGGAGTTGAGTAAATATTTTCGCGAAACACCCTTTGTTAGTTATTCAACTGAAGATGGAGTAAATCTAGGAAGCATTACTTCTCTGAATGTTTTTATTCAGGAAATGTCCAGGCAGTGCAGCATGCTTGTCTTATGATGCCGTTTAAAATTTATAAAAATATAATGACCAGAAGTTTGTACTTTTGTATTAGTTAAAAACTTCACGAATCCGTTTTATTATATTATTATAACAAGAACCAAAAAAGAAAGTTATTTTGTTCTGTCGAACTTAATTTTTAACATAAACGAATATGGAAGGGATAAAATATCTTCATCGTCTCTTCAGAAATTCTAATTATAGACGTTCGAGTTATGCAATCCAATACATTTATTTATACTGATATCGAAAGAATTAATTCATTGTTTTACTGCTGTTACATATATGCGTTAAGAAAATTTGAAGTTTCCATCGGGCATAAAAATTTCTTCTTCCACAGTAAACACGTAAATTATCTATTTCTGTTTGTTACAGTAAGGAAGCATGCGATCGAGAAATTCAAACAAAATTATAGATAATGTTCGAGCGAGTCTTTCAGGATTTACTGTTTTATGTTTGAAGGGCATACAATAAGATTAATTAGCGATACATCGAAGGATGGAAGAGTGAGAGAGATCGAGGGTAGATCGAATAAGTTAGGAAGGAGAGAGATAGGAGGAAATGAGAAGGAAACGCCCTGGATATTGTCGAGGCGTGAAAGCTGTGGCTTGCGTCCTCGTCATCAGCGCGGTTCTCTCCTTAGCAACCCGTGTTTCCACGTGGCATCTCTCTTCCAGCTGGAGATAGTTGATTGCGGGGCCTGCGAGTGGATGCGTTATGCAGTTGCGGACTTTCTCCTTTTCGTTCTTCACATCTTGTTTTTTAATCCAGCACACCCCAGGTTCCCCCGTAATGGGAGTGGGGATATTTAAAGATCCTTCCGAAATTTCAATCAGACTAAAACCACTCGTCGAGTTCTGAGAGTTAGAGAAAAACGCCTTTTTAACTTATGCCTAAGTTTTTTATGAGAACTGTTGGGTTCTCGAAGCGATGAAAATATGCTATAATTACTCACCTTGGAATACTCAAATCATATTTAATCACCGATACTCCAATTCAATGTAAAATAGCGAAAAAATGTAGCGTTAAGTATATCTTTAGGCAAATTAATGCAACGAATATTTTTATTCATATTCTGAGCGTAAATAGCGCAGCATAAAAGATACTGTTAAATTCGTGTGTATATTAGTATTTATTATGCGCAGCTGAAAATTTATCCAAAATCTTCGAAATGTAACCATTATTTGTCAATATGAAGCTTAACCTTGCTTTGATTACGTTCGTTTATGTGCTTGAGGCCGTTTGGAATGTAAACGGAACGTTATACAACTATTGGGTGATGATGACATTCAAAGCATTGGAACATTTGCACTAGAGAAAAAAACGTTTTAGTTTGTTGGCACGCCATCAACAATCAGCCATTAACGCGTAGACGAACATCCAGAACAACTTAAATCAGAGGTCTGAAACTAGTATTACCTCTGCGTGGGCCTCGTGATACTGTTGCACTAAATCTCCGGGCCGCATTAAGACAACGTACCAAATCCACCGGCTGCATTAAGGCACCGTATCAAATTCGCTGATTATATAAAGGCACCGTACCAAAGGATACTTTGGAAGTGTTGATTTCATTTAATTTATTTATGTAATAATTTTTAAAATTGCTTAAAAATATTTCATAAGAAATACTTCTGGGATTGGGCTTCCTCGTTGTATAAAGTTTCTTACTTATTGGGCGTCATAAATGCTCTACGCGGGTTATTGTCTTAAAGCAAGAACAAAAGTTTGAAAAACGTCGGAAGCTTATTTTTTCGATTCCACAGTCCTCATGTAATTTATATTAGAAGTAGACGGTCGATTATTACCTCAGCTCGCATAAAGCTGTCGCTTTCGTATGAAAAACACATCCTTTAAAATAACGCTTGGAATTTTTAAAATAAGACACATGACAATTTATCATTTTCAGGGCGGCCTTGTACTTAACATAGATAATGCATTAATATGATCGTGAGTTGCCTTTTAATGGGTAGATTATATTCGCACTAATTTAGAATTCCCCCTCCGCTTAGCTCTCCTCCGATACCTGTTATCCGATGAGACACGCAAGCTCTTCTCATCCCCGTCATCCCCTTCAATACCTTTCTCCTCCCCCACTTGTACCCCTCCTTTTCCCTACTGACCGTGTTTTGTTTTGTTTTTCAATCAGATCGCCCTACCTTCTGGCCGCACTTTTCACCCTGATCACACGCTCCATCGACACCCCATTCCCCTCCTGCCCCTTCCGCAAGCCGTCGCCATCCTCTCTCCCGCCCCCGTCCTTCCCCCACGTATGCCAATTGATCTCCTCCGATATTGGCTCCTCATCCCAGCTAACCCGTGTATTCTTCCCCTAACCCGTCGTCCGCAGACCACCCTCGGAAGCGCTGTTTCATCACCGTCCACCCATCATCCCCATCCCTCTCTCTCTTTCCCTACTCCCGTGGGGAAAACCCTTATCTCCATTTCACGCCATCTTCCTCCTCCTACTAACGTTCCGTATTCCGCCTCCCTCCATCGCGTTTAATTCTATCTCTGCCTCCCTCCACGGTCCTTCTCCGAACGCGGCCATCTCGAAAGCACGTGACAGGGCGTCGCATTACGCCATCCATCCACGGAAAAAAAGTTTTAATCAATCAAAAAGTGTCGCTCGTTATTTTTCTCCAGGGTCGACAAACCTCGTTCTGTAACCATTTCCTCCCACCTCTACTATCTGCCCTCCTCGCCTCCTTTTATCTCCCTTTCCCCTCTCCTGGCGCGGGTCGTCCCGTCCGCGTACTTGGATGTCTCCATTTCAGGACGCGGTTCCGGGTCGTCACTCCTTTACTTTTTTATTCCATTTTGTTTATCGGCGCTTAGGTTTCTTCCTTGACTTTTGTTTCTGAACCCGTTTCCCACAGTCATCGTTTATTTCCTCGTTCGCAATTGATGTCCTCTCGCATTGTTCGTTTGCTTGGTCGGCGATGCGTCAGTGACGCATCCGTTATTGCTCCGAAAACTATTGTGAGCTGAGATGCATTGATAAATACGCATTTATTATTAAAATTATGTACCGGAGGGTTAAATTTGAGTTTTTGCCTTATTTGAGAGAATAGGGTCGTATGCCATATTTACAGCAGTTCGGATTCGCTTGTTGGAGTTTCGTGCTTAATCCTTGTTTTAATGCTCAAAAATTGCAATAAAAATGCGGCTATCACGACATTAATTAAATTCAAGGAAGTTTTTCATAGCCAAAATGTATTAGGTTTTTGGGCGTCGCCCTTTCAGGTACCTATTGACTTATGTGCCAAATAGTGTGAGCACCGTTCATGCTCGTTTTTTTATTTATTTGATGTCTCAATATGTTTTGGATGTATTCTGAAACTTTTGCGTATTATGCTTGGAAACTCGACTATCCCCTAACGAGGGTTTTTAACTCGTTTGTCTTCAGGTTTGTTTTCTATATTTTTTCGCGTAACCGGAGTACACTAAACTTCGAAAATTCTCCCAAACAAACCGCAGACGTATATTTTCGTCCCTTTCTAACTGTATCGGGTTTAGTGGTTGACGTCACAGCCGTTATTCTACGCTAAGTCCCAAACCACATTTAACCCAAAAATAAACATTACCCTTCTGCCTTTTGCTTCTGTCATTTATACTTTCCGATATTTTTTGTTTCTTTGTTGAACGCAAAAAATACTTTATGCCTCGCCAAAGGCGAATCGAAATAATATTTTTGTCGATTCTTTTGAATTGTGTTCATTATCAGAGGATTTGTTTCCCCGCATCTTTGAAAGCGTTCACCTATGAGAATTTCCAAATATCCTTCTCCGGTTTTTGATGCCGTTTGATATTTGAAATCTTTCCCCGGATTGTTCTTTTTTCTGTTTCCTGCGGTTCGATGTTCTTGAGATATAAACTCTTCATGTGTCGCTTTTGCCTCTCGTGGTCAGGCGCGTCCCGCCTTCCCTTCCTCCTCTCTTCCCATCAGGAAATTTTTATCCTCTTCTGATTACCTTCGAGTGGAGAGGGAGATCCCCCAATGTTCACTTCTTGGCCCTTTATTATTCTCACTTTTCATCAACATATCCAGCGTTATCTCATATTTCATACACCATCTGTACAAAGACACACATTTATCTACACTTACCAGCATCAAAATGTGCAATCCATTACATGAACTTGGACCTGACCCAAAAATTTCACAAATCAACCAGTTAAAAATCAATCTGTCGTAATCGGCTATCCAAAACCACTCTCTTCCGTGGATTACAATGAATTATTCACAAATTTAGACAATAATTAACGAGTCTCTATTATGGTCCGACCATCATATCATAATCTGTGCAGTTATAAACAACTCTATTTACTCTCTCATGCGACTAAAGAGTACCTTACCTTACTCTTCTCCTTGAGAAAACATATCACCTCCGCCCTCCTTATTTCCTTCTTCTACTAATGCGACTTACAATTAGTGTGCAATGATCTATCTGAAGATCTAGCAAAAAAACTTCAACGTGTTCACAACAATTGCGTGAGATTCATCTGCGACCTCGAAAAAGCAACCACGTTACAGTCTCCTCCACTAAGTTGTCTTGGGTTAAACTCGAAGAAAGGAGGCACCTCCATCGCCTAACGGTTTTCGTCATCATCAAACCCACTCTCAATCCTAGTTATCTTTCATTACAGTTCTTTATGAACACTGTACACAGCGTAAACGCAAGTGGCAAAAGTCAATTTCAAATCCCCCGTCACAGGAGAGAAATCTGCCGTAAACCTTTTCACATCACTCTTTACAGACTCTGAAACTCTACCAGTCTAAGGATGGTTTACTAATATGAGGAAGAATCATGTTTCAGGCATGATTTATCCTGTTTAAATCATATCGTATGATTGCGATTATCATTATCATTGTCTTAAAGTAGAATATATGTATGTATGTAACTATTTTGCATATTTCTTCTTTCCATGTAGAGACATTTCGCTGGTTTGTTCACCTTTATTTTCTTCGTGGATGTTTCCCTTCAGTGGGTCTTTTTAGGCGTTCTTTACCAGCGAAGCGATCGTAGCGGATTGCCTTATTTTTATGACAGTCATAAGAACTGATTAGTTTATGGAAAAAATCGGTGAACCGGAATTGAGTGTTTACTCTTGTCACATCCGTTATTTTGGAATATTTGCTTTAATATTTGATAAATGTAAACATGTATTGGATTAAAGGTTATAGGAAATTTAATTTTCTACAACCTTTGTTTGAAACATTTTTCCTTATAATGAATGTTTAAGAGATATCTTATATTTGTAGCTGCCACCACCACGCCACCTACCGACGACTATTGTTATCAATCGACGCTTAGTATCGCTCCTTTATAGTTTCTTAATTGTTGGACCTTTGTGACTATATCCAGTATCAGAAGGCTATGGTTGATACTAGCTGAAAAGGCCGGCTTCGCTCGGGAAGGTTTTCTTTTAAATAGCAAACTGTTTTTACTATTTATTATTTTAATTGATATATCACTTTTGATGTCATATTATAATAAAAATAATGCAATAAAATTTGAAATTTGCTTACTTTTGCTGTTGGGTACCCCAAGCTTGAATTGTTGGTTCCGGGGTTTGGGTGAGGAGCCCCCACAAAAAAGATTCAAACTTTACCAAACGTTCCCCATTCCTTAATTACGCAAGCGATGTTTACATTAACATTTCCTATTTTATCTATTGTATTGTAAAGTTTTACCATTAATAAAATTACGCATTAACGTAATACTTAATATTCACATGATAGATGCCCCGAAGCCTTTAAAGAAGCAATAAAATTATGTAGATTATGTCAATATTATTAGCCAAAGCGTAAATGATAAACAACATCTTGGTTACCGAACAAATTTAAGTAGATGTATTGATTTATGTTGCGATAAATATTTCAATGTTAATGGTAAAAGATAACAATGTTCTAATATTCCTTAAAAATCATTTGACTCACTTTAAAAGTATTCATAGGCTATATTTAGGCATGAATCCATTTGTACCCTTTATATTGGCGTTGGCTATTCTTCCTTGCATTAATCTTTACGTGGCTATCTTCCTTTGAAGAGGACAACAATTTAGCTTTGTTTCCGCCTGAAAAATGGTCATCTAAACCGATAAACTTTGCGCTTAAAGGATAATTTCGAGTAATTTAGCATGTAATACGACAAAACATGAACAGAATTAAAACATTCAGTATTTCGTGCGTAAAATAAGCCATTTTACGTGATCGTAAGTTAATATTTATGTATATTTATATCCACATCAGTGAAGGGCGGCATGACATTGTGGGGTTTCTCCACACCATTTCCCATGCTTTCTAACGGAAATAGTATTTTGTTGACCCCATGGAGTACAAGAGACCCCACGCTCTGCAAACCTAGACCAAGTTCTTCCTTTGGTCCCATGAAACTTTTGAATTCGATAGCTTCAACGGTGTAACAACGTATAAAGAAGATACATACATACCCACACACACACAGAAATATTTATAAGATATGTAAAAATGTACTGGAAGAGCAGTTGTAGGAAATTTAATTTTCTACAACCTTTGTTTGAACAATTTTCCTTTGACGCTTAGTTACGTCTTAGTATCGCTCCTTTATAGTTTATTAATTGTTGGAGCTTTGTGGCTATATCCAATATCAGAAGGCTATGCTTTGAGTCTATTTCTGTTATTTATAAAGTCTAAAATTCTCGCAGTTACTTAAAATATTTATTATTATGTTACTTATCTGGAATTGTTAGGAATATTACAGATATGGAGAAAGTCATGTGGTGGCCACATCAGATTTTTTAATATTCCCATCATTATTCCTATAGGTACCTTTTTCTGCAGTCCTTCATTTATTCATTCTCTGCTGTATTCCTTCTCAGTTGCCGTTGCACTAGTATTTCGTGTTCAGTTTGGTTCTAATTTTGTCGAGGTTATTTTCCTTCATCGCTTTTTCCCTTCCTGTATTCCATATTATTTCTTTGCTTTTGATTTATTACATTTATCTTTTGATTCTTTGTTCTGAATCGTTTACTTCATCCTTTGGAGACATCTAAGAATTTGCAGCTTTTTTCCTTGGATTTTTTATTTTTCCTCGTACCTTTTTTTCATTATCTTCCATGTAGGCAGTTTTTTTTATCCAATATCCTTTTCGTACTACTCGCATTTTCTCAGACCCGTTGCTGTCATCACCTCCTCTAATCATTTTCCCATTTCCCTCTCTTATTCTCATTGTTAAATCTCTTCCATCCGCTTCTCTTTGTCCTTCCTGAATTTACATTTTCCTTCTCTGCGTTTCCCACTCCTACGACTTCCTTTCTCTCCCAGTTTTCTGGATCCATCCTCTATTCTCACCTCCCCTCGCTCGCCTCGTCCCTCCTTTTCATCTATGCTATTTATTTATACCTCCGCCTTCCTTCATCCTTTACCGAACCATAACCCCATTCTCTCTCTCTCTCTCTTTCTCTATGCACTTCACTTCCAAGGGGAATTTTAAGGGACCAAGTGGTTCAGAGGACAAGATCGGGACGTGACTGGAGAAGAGGACGGGCGGGATGAGTTGGTTGCGTGAGCGGTTTACAGACAACCGCAGGAGTTGCGTAGGGCTGGAGTGATGCCGGAGCATATCGGTAGGAAGGGGCGGGAGGAGGAGAGGAATGGATGCCGTCGGAGGGAAGGGGGAGAGGTGGAAGAGGGCAAAGATGTCGTTTCTTGCTGTGGGGTGTATTGTGTTTTCTCCAAACTGAATATCACTAGGGGCTTTTGGAATTGGCGGAGGAATTCGGTGGTTTTTTTCTACTCGTGCTCGTGCAAAGGTCAGTCATTTGCTGAAATAATGCTATTATAGCGAACGTTTAAAAGAGAACAACTAGAAGTAGAATGTTGTTGGATATTCTAGCAGGTATAACGTATGGACCGATAAGTGACTATTAAGATTTTTTAAGCAGTATGGTTAATTTTAGATTTTTTGTTACTTATCGCTGCCTCAAAAACTGGGCTAAGAGAGTTCAAATTTCGTTTCACTCGCTTTTAACCCAAATTCAGGCCTTCCATGCAAAATAAAAAACTAGTCTTCAGAAAACGTACTGGGGATTTCTAAGACGCGCACTTATCTTTTTTCTATTTATTTCACTATTAATCTGGCTATATTATCATATTTTACCCTTCCCATTATTTTTATCCTATTTTTAATTTTTGTGCGTGAACTTTATTTTTCCCGCTATGAAATTTTCATCTTTCTTTATTCGCTATTAATTGGTTTCATATAATTTATTTTCACTTCTCTCCGATGATTCATAGCATGTCTTATTTATCATGTTTGCGATTTTAATTTTTATGATGTCATTCCTGATTTGATAGCGAGAAATTCATCTGAAATTCGAGATTATTTTTATGGTCATGCCTTTATAATCCCACTATTTCTAAATGCATTTCCATCTGCTGTCTTGAACCACATCAATAATGACTCATTTACATTTTTATTCATTGATTAGCTCTCTTGATAAATATCACTTTAATCTAATAATCCGATCACACGTTTTGATAAAAGGATTTGCTTCTAGTTGTCTTTCTTCATTATTTTATTTTATTATTCTTCTTATACTACTCTTACCCTTAGTTGCCCGTTAGTCAGATGGCGTTTTTCTATCCAGCGTATCTTATCTCTCGCTTTGTGATTCTTGATTTACATTTGCAAGGGTTTTAGCCCACATTTGGTAACAGAAAATCCTACCAGGAAATTTTCCTCTCTTCAGCTTGGAAAAGTAAGCATAGCCAAATTTTAGGAGGCCATGTTATTGTTGTATTTATTTGAAGTTCATATTTAGCCGTGAAAGCGATAGTCATACGAGGTTGTTTCAATTGTAAAAAAGAAGAACCAGCGAGTTAAAACCCATTTGTATGCGCGGAAATTCAGGCAAAGCAATTTATCCGTGAAATGTAATCACAATATCACGACCGTGGTATAACATCCCGAATATTCTCTTGCATTCACTCCGAGTCCTTGAGAGATCCTGCGCGGATTAATCTAATCCCGCGTTCTCGTCCACTTTCCTATAGAAAAAGGAAAACTAATCCACCGTCTCTTCTCTACGGCATGGAATGGGATTAGCGTGACTCCTTTTATATATGTATACATGCAAGCATACATAAACCCGGCTAGAGAGCGAGTGAATCTTCACTGCCGTTGTCTTTTCGGCCGAAACCCCTATCCATTTCTCTCTCCCCTTTCACTCATTCCCTATCCACTTCCTCCGTCTTGACTCTCTCCCGCAGAGCTACCCTACCCATCCCCCTCCCGCTCACTTTCTCTCTCTCTCCCTCCCTCGGAGCAGATTCCCTTATCTTTCTTCCCGCAAAACTTCCTACATTATAAACTCCGATCCGACCCGCTCAGACAAAGCTTCTCCATGCACACATGCTCACACTTCCCTTAAAAACCCTACAATCCAATTACGACCGCACGGTAGACTAGCCCGTGCGCGGAGAATAGAGCGGTAAGGGCATTCATCACTTTTTTTGAGAGTATAGCGTAAAAGCAGGAGGATACATTGACGGAAGCCTCGGAGAGTGGGAGAGAGAAAAAAAGATCGCGGCTTCTCTGCGGAACAATGCCTCTTTTCACTTTCACCCACCCCACCCTCAACCCCCACTTTATCTAAGCCAGCGGTCAGACTTCCTTATGAGTGAGAGAAGTCTACACAGTCCTTAATCTTACAAATGAATAAGGTGCGCTCCGTCTTTGCTTATTCCATTCGATACCTTTCTCTGTTTTATTTTTAAAATTTGTTCTCCCGTTTCCGAGTATCACCCGAATATATCTTCTGCTTTCTTTTGGTCACGATACATTCTGCAAGAAATTAACGTTCTTGCGATATCTATCTCCTCCTTCGCTGTTTTTTCCTACTTCACTATTCTACTTACCATTTTCCTTTGAAGTTTATCTCCTGTCCGCCATTGCTGTTGTCTATTCATTTTTCGCTTCTTTCTATTCCTATAGCCATGCTATTCTTCTCTCGGCATACTTATCTTTACCCAAGCCCCAAATTTCCATTTCCTCCACTTCCCAATCCATCCCTTTCTCTTCCACCCACTTTGCACACACTTTCCGCCAATTCCTCCTCTCCTTTGCTTCTTCCTCCGTCTGTCTCGCCCCCCATCTTCACATCTCGGCTCTTATCTCTCCCCCGTCTGCTCCTCGTGTTTTTTAACTGACCCCAAAATCACTTCACCTACTTAAATTATCTCCTCTCTCACTCTCTATCTATCTCTTTTCTTTATCTTCCTCGTCTATTCTTCTTCTTCTCTTTCCTCTTTATCTCTCCATTCTGTTTTCTCCCACGCTACCACCAAGCTTTCTCTCGCATATAGCCGTCCTCCCAACCCTCTCCATGGATACTTGACTCTCTTATAAAATACCTCTTCCCACTCCCCTTTACCGATCTCACTCTTCCTTATCTCCTTCCCATCCCATCTCCTCTCTCCCTTCCCCTCTCCCACTCCCATCCCATCTTCCCTGATCGCCCCCCCTCCGTTCTTTGCCTCATCTCTTTCTTCTCGACCCACTTCACAAACACTTCGCCCTCTTCGCGGGATTCCTCCTCCACCCGACTCATCCTTTAGCATACTCCTCACTCCTATTCTCATCCACATAACCCTTCTCTCCCTCCTCTCATCCAAGTTTCATTCCGTCCCCATTTCCCTCCCTTCGATTCCATATCCTCCTCTCCCCCTCCACTCTCTATCCCCCACTTCGAGCAAATCTCCTTCTCTTTCAACCCTCCAGCTCTCCCTTTCACTCCAGTTATCGATCGGATGGCTCGGGCGCTTGAGGAAGACGGAGGACCTCCGGTCTGTAGGATCCCAAGGAATGGTTTGAGGGAGGAAAAGAGGGGATAGGCGCAAAAGGGAGGAGGGGGGAGGCGAGAGATGAGCGGCCGGAGTGTGGAGTTGGGTTCGGTGGCGAACACAGATGGGAGGGAGGGAGTGTGAGGGGTGGATGGAACTGGAAGGGTAAGAGAGCGGTGGGAGTGAAGGAGGTGGATAGAGGCGTCTTCTTGGCGTCTTCTCATGGCTGCGGAACTTTCGGAGGGGTGTAGATCGGCTCGTAGGGTGGGAGGGGGGCGGGGAGCGATGGGAGGGGGATTTTTAGGATGGCTAAAGTCAACGGGGTGGAGGAGAGGGTAAGGCGTGGATAGTTCTTTTCTCGTGGAGTCGGGGGCGGAGCTGAGACGTGGGGAGAGAGGGGGGTGGTAGGAAGGAGGGGAGGGATGAGAGAAAGGAATCGAGTGTAGGAGATTATGGGGGAGGGTGAGGGGGGAGAGGGAGTTTGGGAGTGACTGGACGAAAGGGGTGGCCCAAAAAATAAGGGAAAGAGATTGGTCAGAAGGAGAGTGAAAAGAGCTGCGAGGGAGGCAGAGAAAGAGCTTTGTACGGGGATTGAGGAAAAAGGAGAAACTGGAGATGCGGGGGTGGAAGTACGTGTGTGGGAAGTGCGCGGAGAGTTTTGTTTATTTATTTACACTTTATGTAGTAATCCACCAACGATTGCGAGAGTGGAAAGTTATCCAGGGAAGGATGGCAAAAATACGTCATATATGTATATAGGTTGGAAACCTTCATTTACGTTAAGAAAATCAGCTAGATCACGTTGCAGTGCATCGAGAGTAAGATTCTAAACGGAATTTTATGTGGAATTGTTAAGTAGGAAAGCATTAATAAAAGATTAGAATGTGGATTTAGAAAATTCATGCAAACATCACCGAATTGGAAGGAAATTGAGAGGAATGAAATAGTTTTTGTCTTTGGCGCCTGTAGTGACAAGTAAAGCTTGTTAAAAATGTAGGGAAATTGTATAATAAGAGTTGTAAGCACGAAGAGTACTTTTGATAAAATTGCACTTATAAGCGAGGATATACTAAGTTGTTATTAAAAAAGAGCGGAGAAATGGATCCGAAGGTTGTCCAAGTCCGGGATTGAAGATGGCAAAATGTAATGTTAGCTAAAAGCGGAAAGGAGAGAAAGTAATGGGGCGTTGGAAGAAAACGGGAGGGAGGATTGAGGAGCCGCTGTCCGTCTGAAGCAATGAGCGCGAGTGCCCTTCTCGGTGCTCCACTTCTTTCTTCTCCGCCCATCACCTCCTACCCAACTCAAACTCCATCAAATGTTTTCTCCGATTCTTGCCAACCTTGCTTCGCAGCCTTTCTCGCGCTTGGGATATCTCTTAAATTTTGATAATCATCCTTTATTTTTTCATTCCCTAAATTGAATATGACGCACTTTGTTGCTATCTTTTCTACTCGATTTTTCTTCCGCTGGACGTTTATTCTTATTCTTATTTTACTGATGTATCGACATCAAAATTTATATGAAAATTCTTAAATGTCTTCTCGGTAAAGTGATTTTGCCCTTGCATTTGGCAGTAATTATATGGAATATTTCATTTGTTTATTTTCAAATTCTATCAAGCGGCTCATTTATTGATCCAGAGTAACTATTTGAGGTTATTTTTACTTCCTTGCTTTGGATCGACTTGGATCGACGGAAAAATAGGCACTGATCGGAATATGTTAAGCTCAATAAAATAAGTCAGCATGAGGCTTTTGTTGTCACGCATTTCCGTGAATTTTATAACGCTGCAGGGATTGTATAATTTATAACTCTCAATTAAACAAGGTTTTTTTATAAAGAGCGCCCCGTGTCAGCAAATCTGTCGCCTGGAATTCTAATCACTTATTTACTCTTCGAAGTAATGTTTTATCACTCCCTTTACTCTGTTCCCTCGCATTAAGGCTACTTTCTGTCTCTGCCCATTTTTGCGCATTTACATGGAAAAAATAACATTTTTACCGAGCCTAAGGAAAAAATCATTCCTTATTTGCTGAAAATTGGTTGCTCTATATTCGAAGGGTGGGGCAGCGAAAGTCGTAGATACGGAAGAAAAATCCCAAGGGAGGAGCAAATAAAGAACAGCATTCGGATTTTTTAATGTCATTATTTCGGGACTTTCGGAGGAATAGAAGCGCTTGTTGTGTAGGAGGAGAAGGAGAGAAATAGAAGAAAGGGAGGCATGGGAGCACATCCTCTTCGGCTTTTGGCTCCGTAGGATGCGGTACGTCAAAGACGGGCTGAGAGCAAGGAGATGTAATCTAAAGAAAGAAAGGGAGGAGAGCGGTCGCAGTGAGTCGGGGGGAAGAGGATGCAGATTTCTTGGCGAGGCGTTTTTGGATGAAAAATAATGCAGTCGTGGAGGATGAAGCCGTTTTTCTTTCCTCTGGGTCTGGGAAAAATCCGGGTGCGTTGTGGAGAAAATTTAGAGAGATAGAGTGAGAGTAGTTAGAGAGCCGGGGATAAGAGGAGGGAGGAGGAGAGGTGCTCATCCTTTAAGACTTAAACTTCTTCGAGAATTTTCGGAGGCGTAAAATCGGAACCAAAATGCGAATTCTATTTTATTTTGTGTGTGTTCAAGTTAAGAAATTTTTTTTCGAAAAAAGACACTGAAATGGAATATGTCTCGATTCGAACGCAAATTAGAAAACAAATAATTCTCACTTTATTTTAGACACGCGGGCTTATGTAAAAATATCGGCGGTCCATTTACTGTGAAATACGCATAAAAAATGAGGCAGTTTTGCATCCGACTTCAAAAGTCTTGTTTTCCTGAGCCTGCGCATATTCAGTCGCTTTTTTCTCTTGGTCGGAGATTTTCTCTGGAGGGATGGAATTCTTCAGTAGCCCGTGGTGGAGTAGAGATTTATTCCCCCTTCTTCTTTCCTTAAAAACCCTTTTCTTTCCCCCGAGAGAAAACGGAGGAGGAGGAAGATTTAAGAAAAGTGGGTTTCTCTTCTCTGCACATTCAGCCTGTCTTACATTTTGGCTCAGACGATTCCTCCTCCGGTTGGACGTTAAACACATTTCTCTCTCCCTCCATCTCTTTATTAGATGCCCTGCGGGGGTTAAGGTGTCCATTAGGGTCAGATTCGAGACAGGAACGGACATAGGGAAGGTTTATTTTCGTTCCTCCGCCGTCTCTTCTCCGTGGGATATTCTCTCGAGAATGTCGAACCTTATCAGCAAACTTTCTTCTTTTTCGAAAGGTAGGACGGGCCCAGCATTCTTCCTATCCCCTTCTCCACTACGTAACTTATGCTAGTGTAAGATACGTTTCCCGAAATGGTTGGTATATCTAATTTTTACTTTCTGAGCACTGCAATCTTATAATTTTCGGCGAAATTCTCTATATAGCCTTTTTTACACCAATGAAAACTCGAACGAATATTGAAATTTACTGAATAAACAATGGAAATATTTTAGCTAAATTTATTTTTAGGGCAAGGAAATTTGGTGTAATTCACAAGGTAAACAGGGAATTTATAAAACATAAAATTTGTAAAATATCGCGTACAATTTGGAAGAAGAATGGAGTCACGCATGTTAGTGTAATGGACAATTTTGTTTTCCAGCCATTATAATTTAATGAATGCGCCGTAATCATTTTTTGATGGATTTTTCGGTATTAAAAAAGTCGATAATTGGCTACTCTACATCAGCTTTAGTCGCAAATTTTAATTATAGTAGTTATCCGATACGTAAAACCTGTCACAATTTGTCTTGGACTAAGGAGCATTAAATTAACAATTAATATCAAACAATTTGATTACAAAATTACCAACTCACTTTGAAAGATATCAACGCACAATGTTCGAATGATAACAAAGAAAAAACAATAATTTAACCTGGTATATCTATTATGTTTTGCGGTTGCTAATCGAAATCGCTAGGGATGAGTGACTTTTCTTCATTAAATATCTTTTGGGAATCGTCGACTAACCTGGACAGGTATATCAATGCGGGTTAAAAAAGGACCACCTGAAGTGTATGATACATTCGTGGAAATTCTTTCCAAGAATGGGTTGAACGCGTCAAGATAGTAGGTTTAGGCGATCTGAAACCATTATCTGTCCGTCTTCTTTCTGAGCCTCGCACAACTGGCGCATGAGATCCTTGTATTTCCCTTCCGGCTGAAATGCCACCCAATTCTAAATCCATGAAGCGGACCCATCGATAACTAAAATGACAGTCTAACGAGTTAAAACGGAAACAGATTGAATTCGTCGACTCCAATCTGAATTTTCATTTTGGAATCCTAATACGTATTTCAATAAATCAACCTTTTGGAAGAAAAACTTCAACCGAGATGTAATGCTTCTTCAGTCGTTTTTGATTCAATTTTGTAATTTAAATTTTGTAAACTTTTTCGTTTCTATGTATTGAGGTGTTTGTACTTGATTCGAAATTTAATGAGTCAGCTTGATGAGATAACTTTTGTATAAAAATAGATACTTGTCCCTTATGGAGGGCATAGGTGATTTATGCCTTTGTTAGTACATCTGAGCTAGCAGGTTTTCCGGTTCTTCGTCTCTGATATGGAGTTACTGTTTATTGTTTGATATTATTATTATTCTGTGCCCAGCCGATTCGCCTCTCTTACGCACAAATGGGTATCTCAGAGATAGTGCAATGAATAACCGGGGAGGGAGGAGAGAAACCCGGTGCCGGCATTTGCCTGCTCTTACGAAGAACACCAGGGAGGCCAACGGCTTAACGTCCCTTCCGAAGGACGGAAGAGCTAAATTTGCGCGGTCTCCTCAAACCACACAAACAGGGGGCCGGGCGACCTTGGAAAAAGCCTACTTGCGCAGGATTCGTGCCCGCTGCCTTTTCAAGCAGCAGGCGAGTAGCAGCCAGCGTCCTAACCACTACACCACCGGCATCCCCATTGTTTGATATTAAAAGCAAACATGACGTTTTTATACACTCAATTGGATTGAAAGTTTGGTCGTAATGGGAGTAAAACCATTGAAATGCCTACAAGAGAAAGAAAAATCTGTATTTTAACATTGCGTCAAACCTTATGGCATCTAAATATAGCACAAATATTTGACCGTGAAACAAATAAGGGACACGTTTATTTTTAATAACACTTTCCGAGAATATCCCTGACGCTCATACATCTCGCTTGGCCGCTGGAGAAATTCCTGGAAACTCTTAGTCGAAAAGTTCCGAAAGGTCATGCAAAGTTTAAGTTGGTAATCAAATGAAATTGAGGTTCGTAAAAGCGCCATTTCTCTTCTACAGCAAACTCAAGGGCTATATTTCTTCGTAGTATCTGTTTTGTGAATCCTGTAAGATGTTCTCCGAACCTTATCCATCAGTGCCACTCAGTTGAAGTAACTACATCCTACCTCACCTTTCCTCATATTTGCCTGTTATTGACACTTTTTGGACTATTTTAGTTTTCTGTCAATCAGTATAAAGAAAATTCTTTTCCATTTTTCAAATTTTCTATTTACGTTTTTATTGTTAATCCTCCACCGTTAATGCATATTTATTCTTTCTCAGATTCTGTTTTTCTATATTTATATTTATTTCATATAACTTATTTTTGAAAATGGTTTAATTTTTGGATATCGTTCCATTTTCTATTAACATTCAGTATTTAAATTCAATAACAAGCATTTTAAAAATACTTGTCTCAGGTAGCCACAACAAGGTGACAAGTATTTTTTAAAAGCTTGTTCTTAAATTTTTTCAGCCATAAGGCGAGCTAGATAGTTTCCACTTGAATCCAGAATTTAAACCAATTATTCTAGTTCTATTTTAGTTTTATTTGATGAGAAGCTCAATATTATATTTCATTACCAATCCTTTGGATCTTTTCCACGTGAATATATTGCAGGTCGTTTTACTTCTTCTGAAGACATTTATTTTAATTGACCATTTGTTTGATTATAGATATTTTCATTTTAATTACAAAAAATTCACGACAATTCATTAGCAGGCAAATTATTATGTTGATTATTACGGTATTCTTTTATACGCCTAATCGTCCGATGTTAAAAACTGGAATTGTGCCATCGCAA
This sequence comes from Tanypteryx hageni, assembly GCA_028673005.1. Lineage (NCBI taxonomy): Eukaryota > Metazoa > Arthropoda > Insecta > Odonata > Petaluridae > Tanypteryx > Tanypteryx hageni. The sequence continues at coordinate 90,027,942 of CM054116.1, read as the reverse complement.
CCGAGAGATATCGTTTTCGACTTTTCGCGAAAACAAATTTATCGATTTCGGCAGTTGCGGCACAAATTGAAGTGATCGATTGCCACAGATTATCTGGACCTCCGGACCGTTAGCTTCATTCAGCATTCATATGGGTAACGTTTCATTTATGGCGATCATGAGCGACGGAGTACTCATTTGGAGATTCTAACACGTGATCTCGTAATTGCGCAGTATGTAATTAAGCCCCCGGATACGGACTCAGTTCATTAATTATTTGAGTCAATTAGGACGAAACCATAATGACTGATCCAGCGATCCCACCAGTGCTTTAATATAAAAAATTGTCGTCAAATATAGGTAAATTTTCTATGCAGCGGATTACGAACGGAATACAATTCAGTTGTTGGTCTCTCTTTTTAAATCATTCCTATGTTATTAACTTCATCATGGCTTTAACCGGTAGAGTAAACATTTTACTATCCTGAATTTGTCTGTAAAAGGTACTTGAAAATGTTATTTATTCCGGCGATGTTTATTTTTGCTCCAAAACAGGCATTATTTTTATATTTGTTTTTGGAAATAATAGTAAAATTTGCCCTCAGAAACCCACAATAATGCGAATTTACTCCTTATATTTTATACAATGCGTTGTAAAAAATAAATAAAATTAACAGAGTGAAATACATGAAACGTATACATGAGAAAACGCAAATGAAAATTCCAGTCTAGTGCTTTTTATTGTTTTATTTTTGTCTTTTAGCCCATTCAATTCATTTTAGTATAATGGAATTTTTATAACATTGCGCGCCACCGGAGTGTCTGCAACTGTTATCATAGAAAATTCATCTTTACATGTTTTGTCGTTTGTTATGCTGTGGTAATGTTTGGGGAGCTATCTAAAAAGCTTCATTTTGATAAATATCCGCGTGGATTATTTTAATTAATATATTTCGGCGCTTCGACATAAATGCTTTGTCGTCTCGCTCCCTCGCATTCCATTTTTTCACAAATAGGAGAGCTTTCCTACGTGTTACTCGAACTGTCGCAACCTATATATTCACCTGGATGTCGTGACGTGTCCAGAAAGGCGAGGGAGGTTCAAGGGCAAGCGATCGTGTCAAAGGTTGAGCTGATAGGAGCATGGAAGGGGACGTCGATGGCGCAGATCCCGAGAGGGTAGTGGGAAGGGGAGCCGTTGAGGGGGTGGGTAGGATTGGGAGAAGAAAGGAAAACGGGCTGCCTCCCGCTGGACTTGGCCGCCTCGCTCTCTTGACACCCTCTCCCTTCCTCCAAAACTGCCAACGTCTCCCAACACTACAATTCTTCTCATTTTTCAAAAAAGATCTCCAAAGGTCAGAGTCATACATACATACTGAATGCAGGGAAGAGGGTGCGAAGGATATATATATATATATATATATATATATATATATATATATATATATATATATATATATATATATATATATATATATAAGGTCGGAGAGGGCAGGTCACGTCGAGTTTTCATCCATGATGGTTTGAAGGAGGAATGTCGCATCGGATAGATCATCTCATCCCGTAACGTCACTGCGGATTTAACTGTTCGACCGGTGGTCGCGAAAGAAATCCTTTCGTTATTCACTTGAAAGAGGTGGGAATACCACATGGAGGAGGGGGAGATGTGGACTGACTGCATTATCGAGGGCGCTTTCCGTGATAAATCCGGTTCGCGTTTGCCTCTATGATTGAGCATGGAAACGGCGAAGATATACATTGCCGATAAGATTTTCTCCTTTGGCTATTTTGATAACGACCGGATAAAATAAAATATTCTCGGGTACCTATTTTATTGATATCGCGAAATTTATGGCTTGTTGGGAACGGCCATCGTTCTAAAACATGGTCACAGCTATAACCATCTCGGTTAAATAATTTAGTGGCTCATTATTTAAAAATATTCCTAAAACTGCCTTTTTATATCGATCTCGTGTACTTTAGATATTTTTAATCCCAGTTTCCTGTCATATTTTAGCTTTGTATCGCCAGCGAGTTCACATTTGCTCGCAAAGTTGTGAACCTATCTCAAGTGAGAGATTGAAATAGATATGCGTCTGTTCAACGTTGACTTATTGTATTTGATTCATCTTGAGATATTATTTGCTAAATATAGCATGTTTAGAATTTGTATAGTATATTTAGAAAACTAGGAATTAAATTACTTTCATTTCAACTATGTGCCTATTTCTGATTTTATAAAGTAGGGTATACATTAAGTCGTTAATTATAAAGAAATTAGGGACAAATTTAGTAGTTAGAAATGAAAATGTAAAAATTATAATTAATTGGCAGTGGAGGATTTGAAAATTTCCCTCCCCTACGCCAAATTATTTTTCCGCTTCCTTTTTTGCGGTTTTTTTCCTAAAAGAATCGTTCATGTATTTGGTTTGTCTCTCCATCCGTCCGTATTGGTGTCATAATAGTTTAATTCATCAAAGGTCTTAAAATGGAGGTCTATGGAAGACCGTAGAAAGTGCTCAAGGTTAAGGTTCCTAGAGAAATACAGGTCAGAATGTCTTGCGGATGATGTATTGTGAATAATTGAGGCTCCAACTTATGCAGGTAGAAACGATCATAGCGATAAGATACGTGAGATCGATTGTAGGACGGTGCGTTACAGAGGTTCATTCTTTCCGTGAACAATACGAGACCATAATAGGAAAGACAAATCTACGAGTAATAACTATTTGGTGGGCCTCGCTGCATTGCACCCCCTGCCACCCACCAGTTTGGTGAATTGCAGGGTAATATGTAGATGTAGTATTTTTTTATTCCCGCTATGAAATTCCGTTTTATTGCCGCCCTTAGGACATTGCCTACTTCGACCTTATTTCAAATTCACTACTGTTAATCGGGGTCATATTTTTTATATGACTCATACCAATTATCGTCTAAAACATGATGTAATAATATTCTTTTAGCAGATTTTCACATTGCTCCTCAAATTTGCGCATTTCACTTTTTAAACGAAATTAAGTTTATTTAGAAAGTAAATACAGAGAGAAACGCATTTCGGCTGCGTTGGTGTCCTTCACTTAAGTCCAGGATTTTTTTCGGACGCGCAAAAAGTAATGCTGCGTGGTCGTCTAACATTAATCACTCTCAGTCCGTTTATTATGTATACCTGAAGAATTTTCCAAAAAGAAAAGACTACAGCGTATTATTTCCATTCGACATGGCCGCGAATCCCGTAAATATCACCGTTACTTGACTTATTAGAGTAAAAATCACTCTGTCTTTCTTGCAACGTCTTTTCTTTAAATCTCGGAGCAACCTTCAACTCGAATTATTCCCGCCGTCTCCCCCGCACCTCTTTCGCCTCACATCATTCACCCATGTTGCACAAGACAGCCAACTAAGTTCGCTATGACGGAAAAAGTTTTTCCCAATTTCCCCTTCTCTCCGTTCCTCCCTTTACCACCTGCACGCATTAAAGAACTCGCTCCATTTTATTCCACCACTTCATCTCGCCAGCTCCTCCCACCTCTCTCTCACTCGCTCTCTTTCATTCTTTCTCGTTTCCATTCCGGGCCACAATGCTTTGCGTGACGGGAGCCAATCCTTACGGAGGCGAGCTGTGGGAGGCCTTTACCCGACCACCTTATTGTTGCCGAACCTGAGTTCGCTTCCATAGATCTTGAGAACGACGCCAAAGGTAAATAGATCCGGGAGGCCTCGCGAAAGGGGTTGGTGAAGGGATTGAAAAAATAAATAGAAACCACCCCTTCCATGCCTTACCCCTGCCCTCAACCTCCGTCTCACTCCTTCGTCTTATCTCGCACCACTTTTTTGCGCCCGTATAAAGGCCATTGTTGGGGACGAAATGCCCCTCCCTTTGGACCTTCCTCCTGGGGCGGTACTCTGGGTAGGCCGCATGCGGGGATATGGCAGTTGGTGGGCGGGGAAGAAGATTCGGAGAGAGAGAGAGGAGAATCCGCACTCATCTCGGAAACCGCAGCGCACTCTGGGATTGAATAGTGCATTGCAGATGTTTTAGGGCGGAAGAGAGAGGAAACCTCCTCCTTCCCATGTGTTCCTCTCCGCTCCCTCTATCCTCTAGTCGCCGCCTCCGCGGGGCCCGCCTCATCCATCGTTGCTAATGCAAGGCGTGGGAACGCGGAGAACGCGAGAGGTCTATCCATTGCATTGTCGTTAACCTCGACGTTCAACGTGATTTTTCGCGGGTTTTCATCCGTCCTCTCTCTCTCTCTCTCCCCCCTCTCTCCACCAAGACCTCTCGCGGAACGCTTGCTACATCTTCTGTTGATCATTCTCCGCATCTGCCCGTCCTTAGCCCTTCTCTTGCTTAGTCATTTTTATCGCAGGAGCGTCTTGACTCGCCCGATTTTCTTTCTCGCCATATGGATGAGATTTGACTCAGCTACACACTCATTGGAAGGATGATTTATCTTTTCTTCGTCGGTGATGAAGAGTTGAGGGTGTTGATTTGTGTTTTTTTCCTTTAAGTCGGGGTTCTTTTATTACTAAGGCGGTGCTACTTCATCGTGCTGCCTGTTTGATTATTATGGAAGAGTTAGAGCGTTATTCTTGAACTGAACGACCAGGAAGCAGTATTTTGAAGGAGGATCTAATTATTTTCGGTGATGATTTGGGAAGGTTTTGTAAGCAAAGGAAATTTTAAATAGTTAATTCATAAAATATCAATAGTTTTGCCAAGAAGCAATTAAATAAGGAATTAAGTACATTTAGGGGTTATTTTCGGTAGAAAAACTACATTTGTGTGTCCTCCGTTTTTTACTGTAACCTGAGTTTCACATTTCCCTATATAAAGAACTATACTAATAAACTAAAATGAGGTATGGTTAATAGACAAATAATTTATCTTATAACTATTTTAGAGTGTATGCATGCATGTTCTTTATACGTTTTTACACCGTTGAAGCTATCGAATTCAAAAGTTTCATGGGCCATCCTATGGACCAAAGTAAGAACTTGGTCTAGGTTTGCAGACCGTGGGGTCTCTTATACTCCATGGTATCAACAAATACTATTTCCGTAAGAAAGCATGGGAAATGGTGTGGAGAAACCCCACAATGTCATGCCGCCCTTCACTGATATGGATATAAATATACATAAATATTAACTTACGATCACGTAAAATGGCTTATTTTACGCACGAAATACTGAATGTTTTAATTCTGTTCATGTTTTGTCGTATTACATGCTAAATCGCTCGAAATTATCCTTTAAGCGCAAAGTTTATCGGTTTAGATGACCATTTTCCAGGCGGTGACAAAGCTAAATTTTTGTCCTCTTCAAAGGGAGATAGCCACGTAAAGATTAATGCAAGGAAAAATAGATAACGCCAAGATAAAGGGTACAAATGGATTCATGCCTAAATATAGCCTATGAATATTTTAAAGTGAATCAAATGATTTTTAAGGGATATTAGAACATTGTTACCTTTTACCATTAACATTGAAATATTTATCGCAACATAAATCAATACATCTACTTAAATTTGTTCGGTAACCAAGATGTTGTTTATCATTTACGCTTTGGCTAATAATATTGACATAATTCACATAATTTTATTGCTTCTATAAAGGCTTCGGGGCATCTATCATGTGAATATTAAGTATTACGTTAATGCGTAATTTTATTAATGGTAAAACTTTACAATACAATAGATAAAATAGTAAATGTTAATGTAAACATCGCTTGCGTAATTAAGGAATGGGGAACGTTTGGTAAAGTTTGAATATTTTTTTGTGGGGGCTCCTCACCCAAACCCCGGAACCAACAATTCAAGCTTGGGGTACCCAACAGCAAAAGTAAGCAAATTTCAAATTTTATTGTATTATTTCTATTGTAATATGACATCAAAAGTGATATATTAATAAAAATAATAAATAATAAGAGTCTTTTGATACTTAAAAGAAAACTTTCCCGAGCGAGGCCGGGCGTTTAAATTAGTTACCTATAAATGGGTAGAAACCCTACAATTGTCCCAAAAATGACAAAGGGAGCTCAGGTTTGTATTAAGCAAATGTTATAAAGCCATTTGTCATTTTAGTAAATAGAAACCGAAGTCATTGTACTGATGTTGAGTGTGACAACTGTTTAGTTGAAATGCTCACTCGACCGTGTCATTGGGTAAGAGAATCACGTGCATAATTTATTTTCTTCGATTGGCCAGTCGCCTGCCTATATCATACACATCGAATTAGTAGGGTTCCCGAAGCGGTATTCCAACCCACTGATGGATCCCATATTTTAATTAATGTCGAGAGGTGACCTTGTCGGCGAACGGTTCAAACAGATAGATGCTTTTCTCATAGTTCTAACACGCCGCCCCCGTTAAACGTCTATGAATCAGTCTTTCTCTCTTTCCTTCCGCCTTCCCCGAAATATAACCCTCCAAGCGTCCATTTTTCACCACACTCCATCACCTCCCGAACACCTTGCCTCACTCTACCCTACAAAACCATATCCCGAAACAATCTATACCCATCTCTTTACTCCCTCTTTGGCTCTCATATCTCTTCACAAAACTAATCTATGCTAGCTTCTCCGCCTGTATACGATGTATTCCAGAGAATTCCATTGTGTTCCTCACCTGGATGGCTTTCCCTTTGGCGTTCTGGATTTGCTTTTAGGGGTAAAGAGGGAGAGAGGGGGTGAATGGCGAGCGAGATAGGGAGGGAGGAGGATGCAGGGGGAGGGTGTGTATGGAATATACAGGAGGGCCGCCGGCTGCCGATCGACGCAGACTCGAGTCAGCCTGTTTGCCTCCACCCCTGCCGCTTCCTCCCTCTCTATCTACCTCCTTCTCCCCTTCGTCCTCAAGCGGCATAGCCTCTCATTCCGTTCCGCAAATACAAGCGCGTATATTCTCTATCCCCCAGGATAACGAGAGCGCGCGATATTACCAAACTTTTTCCTCTACTTGCCTTTCAATTTCCTCTCAACGTTACCCAGAAATTTCCTAAAACATTTTTATTGGTGCGTCTCGGTATTCCGCGAGATATTTTGTCGTTGTTTTTTTATATTTTATAAGTGTCTAAGTTTGCATAGCATTATTATGTTGAACTAATAAATTGAATTATCTTTATAAATATCCATTTCGTGTTTCTTAGGATTTAGAATGAAGCAATGCAAGAGCGTTTACATTTAATCCGTTGATTATTGTAAGGATATGGATAGTCTTCAAATAATCTTAACTGCACGAAATTTAATTCGATAGCATTTTCATTACTATAATAACATAGAAAAAGGTTGTTAAACTGACTTATTCATAAAAAAAATTACGATTATAATATTCAAGATATTATTATTTATTACTATTTACTTAAAATTTGTCTTTTTGAGATTTCGTGTATATACTTTCACTCGACAAACGTTTGCGATAGCTCAAATGGAGAATTTGCTCTGATCGGCACATTCAGTATTACAAACAATACACTAATCTTCGAAAATCAACAGCGCAGACTCGGAATCACTGATCTTTATAGAGCAATATAGAAGCTGTCCCTTTTTCGAAAAAGTCCGAAGTATTGACAAATATTTTCACGCCCGTTTATCATTTACTTTATGGGTTCCAAGAGGCAAAGCGTTGTAAGTCACCCACGCAATGCGTGCGTTACTCAAACATCCCATTCGCAACCAAGAAAATAAATAGAGCTACCATGAAAACGGGAGAGCCGGGGTCGAGGGAGAAAGGAAGGACGAATGGAGAGGCGGCGGAGAAAACGTGCATTCCTTTCCTTTATAGGCCGTTATGGCTGGCGAGGCACGGCAACGGCTAAAAAGAAAATACGAGATGAGGGAGAGAAAGATGGTAAAGGAGAAGCGGAGGGAGAAAGATATACACATTGAAATCGACATGAGTGGGTGGAGCAAGGGGTAAAGGGGCCGGCGGGAAAGGGGGAGGGAGAGGAGATGAATAACTTGGCGGCCATTCAGACTTTAAGGGTTTGGTTTGATTTGATGTTCGAACAGAAAGGGAAATGACTGAGTGCAAGTGAGAGGGATGGGGAAGGATTGGGAGAGGGAGGAGGAGGGAGGGAGATAGAGAAGGAGAGAGAGGAAAGGGATGAGCGTAGTTTGTGTGTTACGAGCGAAGCAGTAAGGCAACAGGGAGGATAAAGAGGGAAGAGATCGGTGGTGGATGCGTAGAAGTATAAGTCGGAGGTTAAGGAACTCGAGCAGAAACGTAAGAGCTCGCTAGAAATTCCTCCGCCTTCTTTTCCGCATTCGAAAAACCCCCACCGGTAGATTGATGCGTTTCGCGAGTTGAAGAGTGATGTCCCAGCGAATGCCGGAAAGTTGGAGTGGGTCGGTGGAGGAAATGAAGGAGGCGTAAGAGGGAGGAGGAGGGTGAGTGGGAGGGAAGAGAAGGATGGGGTGGGCCGGAGGGGATGGGAGGACTGAGAGGGCGAGATCAAGCATGGGTTGGGTGGTAAAACTTCCAAAAGAGGTCGATGGTGGTTTCTTCCCTCGTGGGAGAATTTCTGCGAGGAAGAGGGTGGCAGAAAAGGAGTTTTTTCGAGGTAGGAAGGAGAGGGTGTTGGTTTTAAGTTTGCTCGTGTGTGTTGGAGGAGGAACGGTCGGCGGAGACGGCGTACCTCGCAGAAGAAGAATACACGAGCGACCATAAATTACGTCTAAGAGGCGTCAGGGAACCGCCATTGTTGATAATGGGACGGAGTGGTTTTTGTCGAAAGCTTACACACACACACACACACACACGCAAACAGAAGAGGACACATGTTCGCGGACCGCGTGATTTCATTTTCCTCCTTTTTATCAATACTCTACGCTAGTCGGCGATTATTCTCATCGCTGAAAGTTGGCGAGTGAGGGTGGGAGGAGAGGGATTTCGGAGGATGTAGTAGAATAAAGATGAATAGAGAACCGTGGTGGGCTCATTATTTTGGTCTTGTTTTGTTATTACTCTTCGTTCAGAACAGCTGTCTTTTGTGCCAAATTCTTTGGGAACGCAAGGGCTTCGGCACGGCATGTGAAAATCCATCAAATCACTTCTTCCTTTTTTTTAATCGCCAGCCTATTGTTGCTTCTGTCGACGGTGTGAGTCTGAGCGTTATTCATCATGCAGTACATCTCGATGCAGATAAAATCGGTGCACAGATTTCGTTTTATTTGTTAGTTTTTATCTTTCTATAGTCCCAAACACGCAGTCAATATTTACGACCTGCAGGAGCGTAGCGTTTTATCTTAGCGGACTGCATAAATTCTATATGGACAATTTAATTCGGATCAAATATTAAGGGACGGTTTCAGCGCCGAAGATAGGTCACGGAACTTATTGGTTTATTTCCCCACCCCCATACTACCATCCATTATATAGCAAATTCGAACTCGGTATTAAGATGAACGAATGTCTTACATGGAATATTAGCAAAAAACTCGTATTTTCAAAGGTAGAAGGGAACTTTAGAGCTTATGTCATCATTTTTTATCTTTACGGCTTATTCTTCACTATTTTTCTCTCTGCGTATTAGATGGTTGCATAACAGAAATGCGGACATTATAGCCTTCTCTTAATCCTTTTCCTTGCTTCCTTCGTCTAATTTTTCCGCGGTGAACCTATTCTTCTACTCTCACGTACTGGAAAGTGCGGCGATTACAATTTATCAACGGGAGTTTTTTTTCGCTCGAGGCGAGCATTTAGAGCACTCAGAGTTGGGCGTGTGTTCCAATATGGCCTTCTTGCAGTTGACGAGAGAACCAAAGCCATTAGTTCCATTCCAAGCACATCGTTGTCTCTCTCGCTCTCTCCTTCATCTCCCGTTCTCTCACCTCCTTCCCTCTTAACGTCTCCACGCTCTCTGTCTCTTTGCCGCTTCCTCACACTCAAGCTCTCAACACTCCTTTCGCTACAGAACTCTCCTTCGTATCGGACGCGTCACGCGAGCCCTTAATGCTCGAACTGCATTCCAGCACTCTCGCTCCTTAATGTCCCATTCTATCCTGCTCCGACCCTCTGTTATTACTTTTATCTCTCACTCGCCGATTTATTTCCTTTTAATCCCATCTCAACCCACAACAAACTCGAAAACCGAACGAAGGGATCGAATATATATTGAAAATTATTCATCCGCCAGTGGATTACTTTTTTAATCTAAAATTAGTTTTTAGTGGCTATTGTCTCGGTTAACTGTGAATGATTGGATAAGGGTGTAGGACAGGCATGTCAAACTTGCGGCCCTTTCTGTGACTTACTGCGGCCAAATAGCTAATGTTTATCTCAAGTAAATCGTGTGGGATTTCATATAAATGCTTTATTTTAGCAGAAAGAAGACGATATCGTTTTCATAATTACTGAATTGCAATAGAATGCGTTTTCTTATTTAATTTTAATTGTAAAACAGGCGTCCAATCTTCTAGTTAAAGTCTATCGTTCCAGCTCTTGCCCATGTTATGCAGCTACGGCCCTTTTAGAACATCCATCGCTGCAATGCGGCCCTTTTATAACATTTATCGCTTTAATGCGGTCCGGACGCCTCGTCGAGTTTGACATGCCTGGTGTACGGCCATTAACTGAAAACTAAAATTCGAAGACACTATGGACTTAATCGATATTGAATTAATACTCAAGCTGCATGCATCCATAATGGATAATTTTGAAATAGATGACAGACAGACAGACAAACGACTTTATTTAGGGCGAAATTGAGACTATATAGTCCCTTCTTACATTTAGCCCTTACGTCATATAAGTCGCATGTGATAATTTCGATATATTTGATTGGCCAATGTCATCATAATCAGAATAAACAATTTTTCATAATTAAAAGCACACGACTGAAAATGACATATATTCATTAATAGTAATCTATCATTCAATTCCTAATTATTAAATATTGTCATATTTTTCTACCTCTTTATCACCTCATTGTAGTCTCGCCTACGCTTTCTCTTCTATTTACTTGCGATAGAATCAAAGGAATGAGTGGGCCGCATCTTTTGAACTGGCGGCTTGCATGGTTTTTATGAATTATATAGTAGGAAATTTGTATCTCACGGTCCTTGAAATATACTCATTTTTCTTTATCACATAAGCTATAAATGCAGCCGTAAAGATTTCCTAATTTTATGAACGTGACACATAAAACCAACTAGGTATAAGAGAATTTTTATTTTAAAGAATTGTATAGTAAAATATTTTCTAAAATATTTTACGTTACTTCAACCCGCTAAAGTTGAATGCTATCATCACGATCATAATTTGCATACGAAAGTATTTTCTGTCTAACGAACTCAAAGGTTAAAATATATCTAGGATGAAGGGAGCTACAAAATGATTTGTATGACAGATATAAAAGATTGTCTAAAAACTAGATATTTTTTCCGACCCTATATTAATAATTATTTAATAAATTATTCCTGATTCTTGAACAGCTCTAACAAACATTTTTTTAACCTTAATGGTTGGTCTGTTCCTTGATGGTCAAAATGAAAGTTTTTCACAATCTCACTCTCAATAAGATGAGGATTTCAATGTCCAAGTTTTCTCCAACGCGGCTCCTACTTTTGTTGTAGAAACATATCCTAGCATGGTCTTAGCGCCGAGGTTTTTACGGAGTGAACTATTTTCTCTCGAGTATCTATGTCAGAACGTTTCCACGAACTTCTGTGCTCTCGGCTATGCTACAAAAGTAACAATTCTTTCAAAAGAATTCCGCAGAGATGTTGTTGCTTATCATTTTATCGTTTTTCCTCGATTTCGCAAACACGCAATGAACATGTTTGATGAATGCTTATATGGAAAAATGGGTGTTATGCATTGGAAGTATTATGATTCCGTAAATTGTTATCCCGCTGTGGCCCAGTTAATTTGCTAAGTATAGCTGGAGTCAAGCCTTTGATAATTATTTTGAAAGTATTTCGCGTAACGCAAGACGTTAAGGTACTGTTCACAAACGTTTGAATTTGTTCATGTGTCACGCTTGCTTCATTTATCCCCAGAAAATTTGGTTTATAGCAGTGTCATTTTTTCGAAATGCAGTGGAAAGAAACAACGGATGTTTAATTTTGTGTTGGAGAAAGAAAATGATTCTATTCTCTATTTTCGATAAAGAAATATCCAGCAGAGTTTGATTAAACCATATCAGATTTTTGTGTCCGCGTTTTTTACGCAAACATTTTTTCTCCCAATCCCATCAGCGAGAATAGAAGAGCGCGCTTAGAAATTCTTCTGTTATTTTTCCTCTTGCGCGCAATACTGCTCCTTTTCCTTTTGCCTTTAGACATTCCATCCTTCGTTCTTGGATTTCATTTCCCTCCGAAATGAGGGAACATTTGGTCCGCTGCCCAGCCCTTTCTCAACAACGACACCGTTACACGGCATGAGTGTTAATATTCAACGGGCCATCCCTGGATCCACAGTCCCGTTTCAGTCGTTACCCAGAAATCCCCGCAGTGGCTTTGTGACGACGTGCGAGGGAGGTGGAGGGAGGAAAGAAAGATGGAGAAATTGAGTCAGAGATGGAGAGGAGAGGGACGCAGGAGAGGTGATATCGCCTCCAAAGCCTCCACCTGTGGTTCATTCACGGTGCGCTATCCTTTCCTTAGCAATTCATTCCAAACATCCCCCCAACCATTCGCTATACTATTATTGGTGAACTATGAATGTTTGAGATTTATACTTCATTGATGTTACCAGCTGGCTACGGAAATAATTTTTTTAGAGCAAGCGTTTTCCAAGAGTGTTGATATTATATCGTTTTAAACATTTTAAAATTTCAAACGATTCATATCGTTTCGTATAAAATGTATCTTACAATTATGTCGAATATTTTTGCGATGTCACCTTGCTTGTCACTCATGACGGACAGTAGTTATCCAAGTAAATATCAAACGTTCTCGATACCTTTCTGAAATTGCAGTTTAGCAATATTTTAATAGTCACGCTAGCGTATCATTTATCTAGTCAATCAGATGAAGTTCGTGTTTTAGTACTTATCTTAGAATTTGATTTTTAAACGGAAACATTTCATTACAATCGAATCGTTTTGACTTAGATTCTGATTACTATTTCTATTTTAAAATTTGTTTATTCCTGACATTAGATAGATCAAAATATTTTTGTTATATACCTTTCTCCCTTCGCTGTGAAATTATATTTCAAACGAATCATGGTGTTGGATTGCATAGCTATTTTATAATTGTGTTATGTTATTTACTATTTATAATGTAACAATTAGTGGGATATAGAAAAAAATGGATACATTTCCTGAACCAAAACTTGAAATATTTCAGTGTAACATTCATTAATCCATCGTAATTCTATCTTCTGGTAGATTTCAAACATACTCAACTTTATATATGCTATCCAAAGCTTTTCTCTCCATTTTCTCATACTCAATTCGTTCTTTTAATGAATGTAATGTACATTTCCTCTTCCTACCTCTTTACCTCTTTCCTAACGCTCTTCCTTTTATGAGGAGTAATGTGGTTTATCCGCTTGTATAGTGAACATTACTGTTTCACGTCTGCTATTTTCTTATTTTATGTAATCCAACTTTTCTTCCCTCTTTAATAGACCCAAAGCTCTTCTATGGAAAGTAATTAATACACCATACATTTATTCATTGAAGACATCTTGCTTATTTACCTGTTGGGATCGTTGTTTTTCTTGTTTTGTTTCTATTCAAAATGCTCTCCTTATCCGCGACATAACATAATATACTTTATTTCTTAGTTTAAATTGGAGGTGAGAGACGGAAACTTCTTCTATGAGATCCACAGTCTTTTATCCCCAAATAATATATATTTTGCACAGCTTTTAGGCTCCGTATAAAATTCTTATTTTTAGATGCGAAGCATGGCGAAACAAGTAATACGTTTTTCGTTTTCAGACTCGGGAGCCTCATTTCAAATGAGGGGGTTTCAAAAAAGCGTTTTAATTTGAATTACAATCACTTTTTAAAGTCTGGTGTCTGTTTTAATCTTTGTAAGGCGTTTAAAGCGACGTTGAAATTTTGTTTTTCGTTTAGATTTTACGTTAGGGCAATCTTTCTTATTCTCTTCTCTCTTAAGTTTTCTTTGCGTTTATCTTTCACTCATATTTTGAATTTTATCAAGCAGATACTGATTGCGGCGTCTTTGTTTGCTCCTTATATCTCCACAAATATATTTCTCACAAAATGGGTCACTGACTCAAATCTTCCGCATTCTTTGACATCTCTTTATGCTGTGATTCGATCGATTACATATTCTTCTTCACTGAAACAAAACTAACATCAATGAAGAATTGTTGAACTTGTTTTTCTTCTAAGAATAATATTTTTATATTGCAAACGCTCGATAATTTTTGAGCAGCATCGATGCCTATTGAAATGAGATTTCTTGAGCTACCACTCTCGAAGTAGTAGTACCGAGCTTGGATGGTGGCATAACCTGTAGAATGTCACCGGCAAGTTCATTAAGTTGTATGCTCTATTTGATCCTTAAACATTCTTACAACTATGACACTGATTTATAGAAATGTGAATTTAGGTATTTATTCAGATCTGTTCATTTAACCAATTTAATTCAAGTGAGTGATTCGGTCCTCGCGTTCAAAAGAGCTGCAGTAGGACAGGTAATACAGGAGCTTAGCATATGCTTTAAATATGGAGGGCCCTTGGTCTCATTGACAGCTCTACTTCACGCTCCTTCTTCTCAGAAACTCATCCCATCCTTAAATTTCTCGTGCTCAATCCCAACCTCTTAAGCCTTCCTTTTCGGATTCCTTTCATATTACTCAGTCCTTCCTCTGCCTCATTGGAAAAATCTCTAGCGCACTTTCTTTCTTTCTCCCTGACCTTTCCGCCCACCTCCTTTTACCACAGCCATCTTACTTTTCTACAAATGAATGGCTTTAATAAATAAATCAATCAATCTTCTCTTTCAGGTCTAGTTCTCTTCTTCTTCCCTAGCTCTCCCTCTCTCATCTTATTTCCCATCTCTCCTCTCTTTCTCTTCCCTATCTCTCTCTCTCTCCTCTATTTCCCTTCCTGTTTTTACGCTTTCATTAGTTTTAAAGTTTTTACCAACTTTCGTTTTCTCCATCCCTACCAAAATTGCTTTATTTTTTAGTTTCTTTCTACCTCGATTCTCTGCAATGCTGCAGTCTCCAAACCGACGCGAACGTCTGAAAATCAAATCTGTAAAAATTTCTTGCGCAAATAAAATCCAAACCACTTTAATACGCGTCTCTGCATGATGATTCTCAGCCATTCTTAAATATATGCGTTTGTGGATTTGTGTGTCACTTGTATATATATATATATATATATATATATATATATATATATATATATATATATATATATATGGATGTCAACAAGGTGTTGGGATGAGGAAACCCAGTGAACACTCACCAATCAGACGACTTCAGGTTGGCGAGGCCCCGGGGATGTCGAAGCGACACACGTAAAATAACACAAAAACACAGAAACATCACAAACGTAAAGCTTTCTGTAGCTGAAGAAGGAGTAGTTCCGAAAGCTTTACGTTTGTGATGTTTCTGTGTTTTTGTGTTATTTTACGTGTGTCGCTTCGACATCCCCGGGGCCTCGCCAACCTGAAGTCGTCTGATTGGTGAGTGCTCACTGGGTTTCCTCATTCCAACACCTTGTTGACATCCATATATTCATTTTACCTTTCCTTTTCCGTAAGTTGTTATATATATATATATATATATATATATATATATATATATATATATATATATATGTGTATGTGTGTGTGTGTGTGTTACGGCAAAATCTAGATTTGCTCAAATGGGACGGTCAAATCCCGAAGTACATAGTAGATTCGGGGTTTCTCCGTAGTTATCGCGAGACGCAAATGAGAACATAAGAAGACAAGAAATTTAAAAACAATTAAAAGTTTATTTTGAGAACGATCATATCTCTAGATTACATAAAAAACTAGCCCGTGCTGCCCACTGACGTTTTCGGTGATTATTTACGCAGCCACCGACGAACTGTAGATCGCGCAGTTGTTGACCTCTTTACTGTCAGCCTCTTATTACATTTCAGGGTTATTATTCCGTGCGTGCATTTATCAAGTGACGAACGTCGTGAAAGCCATAGACGACGTCAAAGAGAATATTATCATCGAAATTTAGATCCTGAACATGAAAGACAACGAACGTAATCGAAGCCGTGAAAGTAGGCGTGTGGACAATAATCCTGATAAATGGAAAATGGAAACTGCAAGGTGACGGTAGATCTGTTACAGATTTTAACTTACCAGCTGTCGATATTAATGCCGCCTTGATCGAAGAGTGTTGACGAACACGGCGGTATTGCAGAACAAATGATCGGATAATTGAACGACAAACAACGAATGATTTTTACAGCAATTACGGAAAGTTTTGCCAGCTATCGAGAAACGACCTGTACTTCGCCGACGGGCGAGCGAAGCGAGCGGGAGCCGGGGGTGGCGAGCGGTAGCGAGTAGGTGGCGGAGCCCCCTAGTTTTAAACATATTTCTTTAAATCACAAGCATATTTATTACAACACGGAAGAGGTGTGTGGCACTTTGAATTAAATTGAACTTTTAGAGATTTACATTTGCACATATTAGAAATACATTTCAATACAAACGTGAACATAAGGAGACAAGAAATTGAAAAAAAAATTAAGAACAGCTTATTTTGAGAACGATCATACTTGAAACATATTTCTTTAAATCACAAGCTTATTTATTACAACACGGAAGAGATGAGTGGCGCTTTTAATTACATTTAAATTTTAGAGCTTTACATTTGCACCTATTATAAGCACATTTCAACTTGCAACTGCAGCTTATATAGCCCTGTCCTCCGGTACAGAATTGCTTCCTGCTATCTTCTCGTAAAGTTATTTTTTCTTGTGGGACGTCGTCAATTTCCATAAACGTTTCATCGCATTCAGTTCTTGAAAACAGATATGAGAGTTCGCCACATTTTGTTCCAACTTTGTAAAAACCGTCTCCAGTCACATTCTGAACTACGCTTAATATATTCTTTGCATCAACCTTGCTTCTATCTACAATAGGCACTGGAATTTTTACCGTGGATCCTACAGATATTACGGGGTAGGATTTTTCACTTAATAATTTCATTTTCTTTGCCTGTTCCGCCAAACCATATTTAGCTTTTTCTTTAGACATTTTTTATTTGTTACCTTTATTGCATCGTTGGCAAGTGAATTTGTTGTTATCATCTGTCACAGTATTGGTGAGCAAACTGATGGTATATACTACAACTGCAGTTCTTTTGGCACGGTTTTTCACAAATGCAGCATGTTTCATTGTTCTTCTCTGATGTTCCTGCAACATTAAGGGAAATTTCATCTTCATTCTCATCTATAATTGTTTCAACACCAAGTTGAACTGCTTCATTATTAATTTTGCTCAGAGCTTCCTAGAGGAAGCTGAATTCAATGAAGCTACAATAGAATTTGGCAGCGAAGAGGACTGCAAACCAATATTGGCTCTTTGGCCAAACATAGCTTCGTAGGAGGTCTGTAAAATTCCACTTTTGAGAGCATTTTTTTTCTGAATTGGCAAAAACTCAGCCCTTCACTCCACTGTTTTGACTGATATTTCTCCATCCAAGTCATCACCATATTTTACACTCGATTTGGCCTTTCTACACTGCCTTGACTTTGGGAGTGACGTGGCTTACCGTGAACTATGGTTAAACCATTCCACATACCTTTTAATTCATATATAATCTAACAAGAAAGGAAAGAATTGCATAGAAAATTCTATAAAGCGATTTTTACCTCAAATAAATTTGCAGAGCAAATCACAGTTGCAGTTACAAATTTTTTTCTTTTCTAAAGAATATTGTATGTCAAACACAATGAAAAACAGCATTTATTCACTTTTAAACATCTTATGACCAGAGGCTTATGATAACTACAAAAGGATTCATAAGGAATTTATACGACATGTATTATCTATTATAAAATCACATAAATCTGTTCTAAATCGGATTACGTAATTTTATAAAGTCGACAGCAATAAGATTGTCTTATTTTTATTTCGAAAAACGTAAATTTTTCATATACACCTTACATTTGAGGACTAATTTGATCCTGAAATCTCCAAATAGGTGCATTTCGTTCCTTGTAGTATAGAAATGATATAAACTTCATTGAACTTACATATTAGTAGTGCTGAACAGTAAGCGTAAAATAAGGTTTTAATACCCTATATTGGCAGTTCTGATTAACGAATACATTTGAAATTTCTGTTTCATCTTATTTATACGCCTACCAAATTTCATGAAAATCAGTTTTGTATAATCCGAGATAAACATGCTTACGGTCAAATAGGTGAGCTCTAAATTCTTACTATGTCTACCATTTATATACATACATACATAGATTAACCTGAAAATTTGGTGATCCTATATTGAATGGTTCATGAGATATTTTGCACACAGACAGACAAACATACAGACAAATCGAATACATAGGCGATTTTCGTTATTCCACTAAGGGTGGAAAAATCGCTAAAACCTAAACGACTAACCTGTGAAACTAAGACCTTGGCATCCCACCATGTGCAGTGGTCCTAATGGACCCGGTGCGGTAAATAAGAAAATGGAAGGAATAGAAGAAAAGAGCAACGAAATAGTCGGAGAAACATGATATTTTTCATTGATTGGAATAGGTGTCACCTATGTGGAACCCCCAAGAAAAAGGGCACGTAAATGAGTTAGAAATAGTCCAGCGCAGGATAGTTAGATTCGTGAAACAGATGTAAGAAATAGAGTATTGTGTTATGTCGTTACTTAAGGATTTAAATTGGGAGTCGCTCCGAAATTTTTTGAGTAGATTGTCAGCCATCGCGCAAGCGTTGGGCTAAACGAAAATATGGTTCATTAGGTTTGCCCAAAGCTACGTGGTAACATCTCGATTTGCCCAAAACTATGTGGCCACATCGCGATTTGCCCGGGAAAATCCCGAAAAAGTGCATTTTCTGAAATTATTTCGGGATTTTCCCAAAATACTTGGGCATAGCTAAATGTGCCCGCATTTAGAGATTTGCCCGTAACACACACACACACACACACATATATAAATGTTCATACTCCTCAAGTTTCCAGGCTGGCGAATATTGTTGTGTCCATTTTACATATTTTAATGGAAAAGTAAAATTTATGCGTTATTTAAATGTTATTTCGTATTTTCTTGCTTGAATATTTGCGAATTTAAAATTCATATATTTATGACATTAAGGCCAATACAATAAAGATTTTAAAATACAACTTCCCATCATAATGTAGGTAGTGAATTAAATGCTCAAATTATCTTGGTCAATTATAGTGCAACGATGGATAAATTCAAAATTTCTCTGTATACGTTCAAGTTTAACAATAAAATTAACAAAGATATTGGATCTGGCTGTCGCGTAGTTGTCAGCTTTAATGAATTTGGAATTTTGTTTTATTTAATTTTTTTTCTGGGATACTTTTCTTTACATTTTATATTTCCTCTGCCTCTCCTTCTCCTCTTAACTCTATTATAATCGCAATTCTCTTTTCCTCTTCGCCATCCTTTTTATCTCTCTATGCTTTATTCTCGTATCCCTCCCAGTTCTTGAAATTCAGCGTTTCGATCTCCCTCCCCCCTTGTTTTAAACCCTTCCATCCACATATCTCTACCTCTTTTCTCATTCTCTCCTTCTGCGCTCCTTAACCTTCCTCTTTTCCATCCTTCTCTCATCTCCGATTCTTCCCTCCTCTTTCTTCGCTTCTCTCGCCTCCTTTATCCATCACACACACACGCGCGCGCGCGTTATGCATAAATCATGCCTTAATTATCCGTTGGCTAGGGCCCCTGTTTGAGGAAGGATGGAACTGGTTGGGCCAATGGAAATCCGTTGAGGGTGAACAGAGAGGGGGAGACGAAAGAGAGGGGGAAGAGAGGTCGAGAGGAAGGGGAGGGGAGAGGTTTAGTTGGAAGAGAAACAGTTGAGTGGAAGGGATGCGTGTAGGAAGGGCACTCTGAGGAAGATAAACGTGCAGCGGCCGTGATTTCTGCTCACAGTCCCTTTGTGTATATCATTTGGCACAATCTCTCGGGTTTGTTCCTTCACGAACCATTTCCAGCGGTCCATAGTAAACTTTCCCTGGTCCATTCTCTATCATGGAATTTATTTACATTTTTCGGCGTAATTATGCTAGCTTATGCGGCTCTATGCGATATGTCTCTTGTCGTTTATTTCTCTTTCTTTAGAAGTGCATTTCCGCAGCCGGCCTCTTCTCTTATTCTCTCCGAAGAAAGAAAATGATTGATTTGGCAATCTCAATGTTTCAATTCAGGTGCTTGTTTGCCCAGACGGAATATGTATGTTTGGATACTTAAAATTACCATCTTTCAGCTAATAAAATTATGCTGTGGGCATTCAAAATTTCTTTACTTTTAATTAGTATAAAAATTAATTCACGCAATAAATGGCATTCCTCTAATTATAATAGTTTAATCGCTATGGGCTTGCATTAAAGCAAGTACAATTTTCCGTTTCGTAATGACCGTCATATACAATCATAATCTCAAGCTGGAAAATAATTTGGCGAATAATACAGTCAGCTTGTGTTTGGTAACAGAAATTAAGCGAATGAATTATTCTTTCCGAAGGTGAAATACACGGGTGCCGGTTGCATAAACCCCGTCGAATTATGCGATATTTGCTTGTTTGGAAGATTAATAGAGTGCCTTTTCTGCTTCATCTCTGTTGCTTGTCTTCTCAAAAACTGACATTTAGTGAGATAAATATACCTTTTCTTGCCTCTTGCTCATTTTTTACCTTCGAAAAACAAATAAGGTGAAAAATGAGAAACTTGAGATAACTGGAAACTGCAGCCGACTTCATTCGCCCAGGAAAGGCGGGTGATTAATAATTTCGCTTTTCATTACCAAAGTTCGTCTGGATAAACAGCTAAACGAAAATAAACTTGTATGCGTGAAAAGTGCTTGAACATTACGACTCTACCGACGATTCACTGCGAAAAACAAGCCCGAACGAAATATTTCAAATAAATAATTTGTTATACTTCTGAAATTAATTTGAAATTTTGTCATTGTTATGTAAATCTTACTAAAAAAAAGGGGGACGCATATATTTACTCCGTCGTGATGATTGAAAAATATTAATTCCTTAAATTTCTTTTGTCATATTATAAGCTTGTGTTTTTTATGCCAGCCTAGGGAAAATAATATTATTTTGTTCCTAAAAATTGCCTAAAATATCATATATCTGAATCCTAACCTTTTCAAATACAACCGTATTGTATTTTTTACCGTGTTTTTCAATGTGATTCATGTTCACATTAATCAACTTGGGTTTTTCATGTCTTCCTTAAATTTTCATTTAAAAAGTTCAGTTTTTAAAATGTTCATGTATTTATTCATTATTTCTTACCCTGTTCTTGAATGTCATCTGTTTACCCTTTGTAGCGCTTTTTTCTAAAAAAATTGCTTCTATTTTTCTTGCAGCATACATTTATTTTGCAATGGAACATGCATTACATTCGTGCCAACATTTTCTCCGCTGCGTTGACACGAGAATTTTTCTTCCTCAACACCTGATTGCTCTCGATTCCCCAATTTCCTTTTCCCTCCACGTTTCGCTCGCTCTCGTCGCTCTATTCATGATCTGTGCTTCCATAATTTTTAATGGATACATTTTCCCTTCTCTTCCAACAAACCTGCAATGCAGTTAATTCTTCGGCTGACGTGTCTCTTGACTCGTGCACTCGCCACAATTTAAATCCATACATCCCGTGTCCTCGTTTCAGTTTCTTCTCTTTTCTCTCTTGGATACATCGATATATTATTTACTTAATGCTATTACTTTTATTCGAATAATTGCTATATCTAAGTCGTTTTAGCACGTTTTATTTTATACATTCGCTTATATTTTCGCTGCCTGTCCGTCTCTGCAATCAATTAAATTAAAATAGCGAATACGGTAAGAGATATCAGACTGAAATTTGTAGGGTGTATGTGATCTATGATGTCATTTATAATGCTTCCAAAAAATATTTTGGTGACATCTGTGAGTGGCAGGGGATTCCTTCCAAATTTTCAAATTAAGATTCCGACCAAATGGTTATAGATGGAAAGTTGAAAATTTTAATTAATTATCGAATAAATTAATTTTGTCAATATTATATTGCTAGATTTATAAAGAATTTTAGTTTGCCATTCTAATTAAACCTCAGTAAATAAAGCGCATTTTTTCGTATTGCGTCAGCAAATGAAGCTCCCATTTTTATTTCTGTTTTTATTTCATTTCTGTCATCTCTAATTTTTCCTACCTGTATTGTTCCTTCTGCATTCCTTTATCGAAGATCTCCCCACGTTTGTCTTTATCCCTTTTGTATTTTTTTTCTTCTCGTCCGCTTAGTTTGATTTTTTACTAATTGCCATTTCAATAACCTCGTTTTCTTTTCTCCAGAATTAATTTTTATTCCACGTCTTTTATTTCTGTATTTTATTCTGTGTAATTTATTACTATCCAATTCTTTCCTCTTATCTTTTAAGATATTTTATCGTTTTTTACCTTACTCCCCTTTTCATTTTGCATTTCATTTTGGTTCGTTTGTTTCTCGGTTTCTTCCTTTCTCTGTCCCTTATCCTCATCATTTTCCTCTTCACTATGAGATGTGCTCGATTATGCACGGTTTATGATTGCGAGGTCAAAAGTAATTGATTTCCTTTCTTAAATGCGTTATAATGGTAAAGCTGCCAGTCGAGTGGACTGAGTTTTAAGTGTTCTTCGGAGACCTTGGGATAAGGGAAATAAGCTGAAAAGCATTATTGAGAATGTATATGGGCAGAAATTCAGTTTAATCCATCCTTGATCCTTATAAAAAATAAACCAATCAGTTTTGCATATTTTTATAGCCTTGAGTTTTTGTTGCGAGTTTCATAAGGTGGGGTTACGATCGATTCCGAAAAACTGAGAGTATTTATTATTTATTTGAGATTATCACTATCTGCGGATTGTGAAGCTGCGATTTTTTTTAGTTTATCTTTCGTTTAATTTAATTAAATCTAAAATCTTTGCTCGAAATGTTTAGCAACTTTCTTCATTTGTATTGGAAAAATAAAGGCGTATTTCTTTGATGTATGAAATCATAGATATTAAAAGGAATGATTCGAAATATGATACCAAAACTTTATTCTTAAAATTTATTATAAGCTCAAGCCAACATTTTTCCTCCGAAACAAACATTTTACATCCTACGACAAATATTAATTTTGGAAATAATAACATTAATCGATTAATAAAATGACAAAAATATATTTACGTTTTTCTCATCATCTTTCAATACTTTCTCTTTCCTACGACGCTAGAACTTTTTTTAAAGATATAAATTACGGTTAAAATTCCAAACCTCGTGATAATTACATTTGTACAGAGTACATGAACTCCAGTAACTCATACGAGATTGTCTTCTTTAAATTCTATACTAGCTCTAGAATGTTTCTTTTTAGTAATTGCCTTTAAGTTGTCATCTTTATAGCGTTTTATGAGCCCATCAACTCATTTTTAAGAATTGATGAAATCAATTTTCCAATCTGGAAGCAAAAAAATGGAACGTTATTTTTCCGTATAATTTCCTTGCCGTCATTTTCTTCCCTCGCAGTTCCTTATTCTTTTCAATCCTCATCCTCATCCCCAGTCGAAATTTTCTTCGTCTCTCTTTTTGAACTTCCTCTTTCCCTTCTGCTCCTCTCTCTTCTTTTCTTTTCTCTCTCTTCTTTTTCAAAAGGCTCTTTTGCTATCAGATCTGTTCAACATCTGCGTAGTCGACCGGTAAATTGCTCCATTGATGGGAGGGGCTTGGTGTGGGGAAGATGGGGGAAGGGGATACAGCGCACGGCGAGAGGTAGCAGTTTGCGTTGAGGATATGAGGTAGTAGTGTTCGGATTTTGGAGCGGAGAATAGAGGTCTTTGGCTATAAAAGTGGAAGAATATAAGGATCCGAAAACAACCGCATGGGTAAGCTCGTAGTCCGTTCCGTCTCTCGTTCTCGCTAGGGGGATTTTGTTAAGTGTAAATTCTGACTCCTTTACATCCAAACTGCTTCCTTGCGGACGTGAGCTCTTTTCCGATCTTGTTTTTAAGGCCAGGCCTGGATTCCGGCGCAAGTGGACGGTCTTGGAAACATTTTCGCACCCACGCACGATGGTGTTACACCATTGTTATGGATGGAATTTATTTGACTTGTTTTGGGGTTAAAGGGGTGGAAGTACGCCAATAGTTGCTTTAGCACATTTACCCTTTTGTACGGGAACTACTACTGGTTTTTCTTTCCGAATTTTTCGACGAAGGCCATAATTAGGTTTAAAATTTAAAAAAGCATAATATCTCCTGTTTCGTCTAATGTTGATGCCAAATGTGATTTTCTATCTTCATAGACATTTAATGTTTCTGTCGATTTCGCACAATATTTCAAAATTATGCATGAAAAATGTTTGTATCAATAATTTAGAGGTCACTTTTAATGTTTTTCTGATTTTATTATGGATGCATCATCTACATTTCCTCCGCTCATCTCAAAATTCTTTGTCGATTAGAATTTATTCTTTCAGAATGTCTTTTTGCAATATTTTGATAGGAAGATTAGTGCTGTCTGTACATTTAAGTCCATGTTTTGGTATTTTTATCAACTCTTCTCCAGATTACTCAAAAGAATTCAGAGAATAATCTTTTGCAGTACTATTATTAGAAAAAAAGAGAATAGTACGCCTAGGTGATGGGTGGACGTTGAATATTGCGAGACCGTCGATGTAGCATTCACAATGCAAAATGCCATCAACTTTATGAGCAGTAACTCTCATAGCATGTAGTTAACTTTTAATATAATGCGCTCTTTTTGTGTATTTATAGCATAGCTTTGTTTTTATTAAGCATACGAAGTACCTTGTTTTTGTTAGGTAAAATATAAATACATAAAATTAAATTCTAGGTGATTTGTCATTAATGCCGTTTTAAACTGCAATAAATAATGAATGTTTCAATAATCTTAAAAGCGATTCCAAGTAATTTAAAACGTCGTAACGTTTTGAGAAAATGGCGATGTATATGGGATTTCGAGTGAGAGAGATGCAGGGTCGGAAAGCGGGTTAACGTGCGTTGATAAATAGCGAGCATTCCATTGGAAGCACGCTCAGCGTCAGTTTTCATCGATTTGTGATATTCATCTGATACTCCTCTCCTGACAACTGATTGGAGCGATTGTTGTCTTTGTAATGGGTCAAAATTTCCGGAAATTGAACATCCCGATACGAGCAGAGATTTTCTCTCATCGAGTTTGTACTATGCACACTAGATTGTTTCGTATATAATATTATGCATTTTGGTTTCTGGTGCCGTTAAGTATTAACTTATTTCATCTCCTAAATAAATCGGGTAATGCTGATTAGCTAATCAGATTCTGAAAAAGAGCAATAATAACTAACATGTGCTCCTATGAGTCTAACGCATCAATACCGTTTATTAGCGCTTTCTAAAAGATCGGTGTATCAAACTCCAACTAATAGTGTATTGTCCTACATTATGTAAAAAAGGTACCCCTTACATCTATTTTACGACACCTCGTGCCTTGTATGGCGCGTTATAACGGAACGACGCCTGTGGCGCCTTGTATGGAAACTCCCTCGTTCCCTTCCTTAATGTTACGCCCTTCTCCATGGGAACCCCTTATAGAGACCCTCCCAAAACCCAGGGCGACTGCCTCTGGATGTAGCAGACGGGACTACCCACGCGCTCGGCATATGGCTCCTCCCATGCTTTGCCGATTGGTCACGGATCGTTTGCGTGTGGTGTTTTACGAGGGGAAATGACGGAGCGCGTAAGTTTCGAGCCGCCACTTTGACGACACACTGAGAGGTTTCTACGAAACCAGAATCACTTTTTTTCGGCCGTCGAACCTAAAATTTGGAACCGATTGAAATGAAATACTAGTTCGATCTCTTTCATTTCGAGCAAACTCGCCCGAGGGAACAGGCGATTGTGTTTAAGACGTAATTTTCACTTCAATCACCATCAGACGTGAATATATATATATATATATATATATATATATATATATATATATATATATATATATCATTCGCGATCGTGTTGTTACTATACGACTTGTTGTCACTCCATCATCGATTTCAATTTACATAGTCCGTACGAGGATTCACTTTTGCGGAATAACTGTAACGAAATTCCTTTTATCGGTGGCAGATACCGCACGAGTGATTTTCAGAACAAGCCATTAACTGGTTTACAGTACCTAACGCCTCAAAGCATACGACGGCTCATTAAGAAATTCGGGGCCAGTGGAACAGGGCAGGTAATGGCCAAGGACGCCGTTACATCAGGGTCGCCATATTTCACTTTCACCGAATTAAAAATTCTAAATTAAAATGTTTAGGGCTTTGTATTTAGTTTTGAATAAGATATCAAAACGAATTCGTTCATAGATCATATTGCCGTCCTTAAGTTGTTATAATATTGCTGTACGGATTTATCAGTTTTTTTCGGAAAGCTGATTCTTATTTTCATTTATAAAGCTATGCATCAGCTTTTATGGCTCATACTAGGTTTTTATTGTACATTTTCTTAAGTCATTATCTGAACGCTTAAGCTTGCTTAGATTTTTGCATCCTTTTACTGTAGAATTTCATGACGTTTACCAGAAGTTCAGGCCGAGTCCATAAAAATGTGCAAAATTACGAAACTTCTCTGATAAATGGGATCAATAGGGGAAAAATACAAGTTTTTCTGCTAAGTTTCTCATAAAAAAATCAAGAAATACACTTATTCGTATATTTTATCTAAAGTTGGCGTCATTATTAACGATAAATGTTGGAAATATTAAATATATGCCCAATTTTATGTGAAAGAGCTGGGAGTTATCAAATGTATTTAACGTGGAAGTTATTTGAAGCAGGAGTCTATAAAATTTAGCCTAGCTCAAAAGTTGCAGCATTATCATCATAACGCGAACAAATTGAATCCAACATTTTATTCAACGGTGCCGCAACGGATTTTCGAATAGACATGAATCAAGTTTCTCGATAAATGCGTTTGCACAACGACATTTACATATCCTTATTGCGGTAGGTTGCGTTGAAGCATCTGGCAGTTAATGGCTTCCGCGAACGCCTCCATAAGATAGAACGCGCACCGTTTTAAAGATATCCTTTCCAGTACCTCAGAGCAGGAAATTGAAGGTCGAAGGTGTCTTCGTCGTCTGTTACGAAGCGCTTTAAAAACACTCGAGGGAAACGCGAACTCGAGATCGTGAGCACACAAATTATTCCTCCGATGCAGAATTTCCACAAGAGAGTCGGCGCCGGCTAAGGAATGGGCTCGATTGCCTGGAAAGAAGGTGGGGGTGGTTGTCTTTATCTCTCTTCTCATGCCAACAGCTTTGCTCGTCATGGGAAGGTGTCGAGTCGACGTCTCCGGCGAAAAGGAATCCCTTTGCCTAGTGGCCATTGACGAGTCTCTGATGGCTTTCGGAGACTTGAACGACCGTACTTTGGGAAAAGGTAATTTTCTCCGAGAGAGTAATAGCAAGGAGGGGATGCCGCAACGCTGGTGTGTTTGCGGTCGCGGAGAAAAAAATCTTGCAGACTCACGCATGAAGCGCTCCGGGCTTTCTAAGGAAAATAAAGGTTATCCGAGGATAAGACTTGGAAAATATGCTTGAGATTAATTGAGTCATAACGTTTTGACTTTCGGGGTTAAAAGTTGAATTTATTGATAGTTAAACAGCGCTTTGATGCTTTGAACTTAAATTATATAGACTCACATTTTGAAGTCTCATTATTATTTGTCAATGCGATTTTTTTAAAGGCCTCTATTTTTAAGGTAAATATATTAATCTGATTTTAAAATTTGCATTAAAGTTTATCCAAAATGAAGAATTTTTGAAATCATCGTTCGGCTTTTTAAACTGTACTTTTCATTATGTTTTTAAATTGGGCGCTCGAACAATTTTGCGTTTTGACAATTAAACTATATATGAAAATAGATTGTCGGGAATACAGCGACACATCTAAAAAGTGGATTTTACGGTCCAATCCACTGATTTCTCAAATCGTGTGCATAAATAAAGGAAAATATTTACTCGATTTATGCATTTGATCGAGCTAGGTCTTCCAATTAACCGGAATTTTTGCTAAATTTGGTTAAAAGTTCGTCAGCTAACCGGTTAGCCGGCAATCAATTAACCGGTAAAAATACATCTCTCAATTAATCTGTAGACATGTTTATTTAAATAATTTTTTAAAAATACAAGAAAAACTACTTAGTTTTTGCTGCAAATAAAATTATTTGAGAAATTGAAGCTCATTCAATGTTTGGTATGACAAATTTTTGAACGGAATACTTACAAGAAAAGCAAGTTATTTCATGATTTAAAAATAAACCTTTATAAATAGACGATATTCAAAGTTTCATGTGTACAAAAAATTGTTTGTACAAAAGCACAAAACAATACAAGAAAAGTATTTATTGCTTAAAAAATAATATTTCAGGAATACCAGAGCATGAAGTGTTTCGCATTTCATAGAATTACGAATTTTGGTCGAAAAGTTATTGGTCACAGAAAAAATTTGTTCACTGGCTGTAGGGGTAGGCTGAATACTTGCAATTGCGTTGAAAAGGTTCTCCAATTGACAGCCGAAAGTTAACTGGAAGTTTTGACGGACAGCGGCCGCTGGAGACAGCGATACAAGTCGATGCGCGGAGAACGCTGGGCACGTAAGGGAAGTTCCCGCCTTAATCTTGATTATTCCTACCCCGCTACTAACTCACCAGTCCCGTGATATACCAGAAAACAAATATGCGATCTTAAAAATAATTTTTCGTTGTTTTCCTAAAAATTTATTCCAACAGTTCACAAATCCTGGCGTTTTAAATTATTTTTTATTTGTTTATGAAAGAACATAAGCCTGGAGGGGTCCCCTAAGAATGCCCATTTATTCCAACAAATTTTTTTCACTCGGGTTTTTGAAAACTAATTATGGCAAGCATTTTTTCTCACTTCAAAAAAATCGGTTAATCGTACAAAATTGACTGGTTAACGAATAATAAGAAAATTCGAAAAATAACCGGTTAACTGGGTACGGCAAAACCGGTTTGGATGCCCTAGGATTGACTATATTAATTTTGGGTATTTTTATGCAATTAAACGTTGTTTTTTGTTTTCATTGTCTGAAGCACTAGAGTAAAATATTGGCATTTTAGCCATTTTGATCAATTAACTTGCATTCAATATTCTGACAACTCAAGCACAACAATAATTTTGGTAGCACAATACATTATACCTTTGTTTCACTTCGAAACATTCCAGTAGAGCCGTCGCGAGAGGGCGGGATTCAGTATATTCTTGAGGAAAAGACGGATAGGAAGCAAATTAAGCATAGCGACGCCTAAATAGTGAACGCCATTCTTAATGCAGAGACCCGTATATCATGCCATGACTCGAATGAAAAATTACCGAATTAACGACACCGAAAAACCTCGAGAAGAGTCGTAGATCATATTAATAGAAACAGAATCGGGAGATGTGTATTAAGCGCCACTGTCATAGTAAAAGGAAAAGGAAAAAAAATCAATCCCACGGAGAGTTTGAGGATCCGTCACGGAATTCGGAAAAGTTCCAATTACTCTTGGGTCTCAAAACCCGTCAGTGACACACGATATCAACTCTCTCTTCTGCCGCTAGGTGGTGCGTTGGTTTGAGTGAAAATGGAGTACCCCCCTCTCTATCTATCTCTCGTTCTGTCTCTCCTTCCCCACCACTTGATTGTGCCCTGAGGACCTCTTTAATTGCATGGAACGGACCCTCGGACCTTCATTACGCAATCCCATCGAAAGGTTTTTTTTCCCATGCTTCCCCATCCACTTGCTCCCACTTCCGTCTACCCCTCCCTCTACTTGCTCCCACTTCCGTCTACCCATCCCTCCCCTCTCTTCTTCCTCTCCCTCCCTCCTCTCTTCCCCCTCTCCCTCCCTCTGTCTTTTGACCATCCTACCCCATCGCTACCCCTCATCGAACGCGTCCACCCCTCTTTCCGCGCCATCTCTCTAAACGCCATTCAAGTGCGCCGAGGCCAAATTAACTGTCAGGAAATATTGCTCCATCGATTGATTTTAATCCACCGTTCTCGTGATCGACAGCCATTTTTGTCGCCTTACTTTCTTTAAAACGAATCTCGCTTATAAAATATTCATTCGGCTATACATTTTTAATTGATATTAATGAGAGTATTGTGACAATATTGATAACACCTAATCGAGATGGATTCAGGCGTTAACGACGATTAAAGCTTGCGCATTAAGGAAATATTACGGATCACGCGAGCACTTTTTGGATGATTGGAATAAAAGCTACGGATATATGATTCTAATATAGATCATCGGATGAACCTTATCGTTGCTGCGCTTGAAGGACCTTATATGTGCTAGTATAGTTTTCATTACTACATCACGGTTTTTATTATCAAGTATTTATTAATGAAAAACATGGAGGTTTGGTATGCCTGTCGCAATAAATAGAGCAGTTAAGTTAGTGTATGCTATAAAATAGGTTAGGAATCATTTTTGTATTGGAATTGGTTCTCAAAAGGAAGAAATTGTCCATATGAACTAGCCTAAGGATCTTTGGCCCATGGTATTTCTATTAATAGAATAACTGCGCGTGTAGGTTCGTTTCATACGCCTGGCAAACAAAATTATTGTTAATCACTGATAATGCTCCAATGATAGAATGGGGTCGACAATGATTGATTGCATCGGGCGAAAAATGCAAATCAACCCGTTTGTCCGTTGGATTTTGCTGATAAACTAGGAAAGGTGAAGAGCAAAATTTAGATAAAAGTATATTGTTTATAAAGGATGCTGTAGTTAATGCTCTTCTGGAAAAAAATCAGCAATTTATAAACATCGTAACTTTAAAAATGTCGCTCATTCTGATTGACCTCGTTTTTCTATAAATGTTGCTTAAAAATATTTACATTTATAGTAGAATTTTGAAAAAGAATAATACGGCTGCAAAAATATTCTGTAGGAGTGCGTATTTAATTTTAGGATATTCTTTGTATTTTTATATTCGATGCCAGCAATTTCCAAGCCATAAAGAATTCCATTAGTTTTTATTTCAATTTATTTACATATTTGGCCGTATAAATTCAAAATTTGTAAATAAAATAATCTTTTTATCATAAGTCAATGGATAATTTATAAGCCGACGAAGAAAGTTTGCGAAAAAACGAGTCAAATTAAAAAGTGGTGATTCTAAAAATCAAGTCGACTTAAGACTTTGGAGCGTGAAACTTAATAATTCCTGGTCGTGCCATTCATTGTTTTCAGTTTCTCCTTTCATACAGCTGAGAAGCTTATCGGGCACTTAAAGATTCTAACCGTTCTGCTCCGTATGGCCTTCGTTCATCTTTTCTCACGCTCTGTGCCACGCAGCGCTTTCGCCAGGGGAGAGGTCTCCTACCCCCTCCTTTCTCCTACCACACTCTCTGTCATTCTTTGCCATTGATTCCCTCCTCCATTTCCCCCCTTCCGATCGCCGAGGGCATTGGTTTCATCCTGGAAGCATCCCCGCCCTCCGACCGCTGTCATTATATAGTTATACGCGAGGTTATATTCACAATTAAATACAAGAAATGGGGACCTGTTTTTTCAGATCATTATGGAGAAAGCTAGTGTTAATGGTTATAGGCGAAGAATGTATTTGGTTGTTTCTCATAACGTTCAGTATATTGTCAAGGTGACGTTAACATTATTTGTATGTTGAAAGTTATAGATACCAGCGGTATCAAAAAATGTTTAGCAAATACGACGAGATTAGTTACAAAAGAATTTAAGGCGAGTACCTGACGGATTTTGCCTTTTTTATTCGTTGATTCTTAAGGTGTTGGAAATTTTAATTAAAATTGACTTTTTACTGGTGGTGGATATGCTTTTAATTGTAATTCGTCACATTATCTCGTAAATTATTGAATATAGGATGATACGATGCTGCACCAGTTACCAGCGAACGGTGAACTCTTATCACTTCGCTCCGATTCAGGTTCGTACGTTACTACCGTTTCTGGCTTTGTTCCGTTTTAATAATGACTAACGATCAACAAATAGTGGCAGTAGTTTCCTCATGCAGAATATATAAAGAAAAACACGACAGATATATGCATAAATATGATCTAGTACGGTGGTCATTCCGAAATACATTTAACAAATCCGTTTGATCGAATATTTGACAAAATAGCGTAATTAAGAAGAAATTTCCTAGTACGTGTAGTTTTGGGACACCGTAGTGACAATAAAAAAAATCATCCCTAAAATTTGACCGTCGGTACGGATCGTTTGGGAGAGGTAAATGGACGTACCCGTGAGATAGAAACGCCCTACTTTATTTGAGATAATGGGAGCAAAAGCGAAGGTTAATCCCAGGATTCTCCCAAAATATAGTATTTCCCGCGTCCATTCCAGGCCGGCAGAATCCCTCGATGCGCTCTCCTAACGGATATTCTATTGGACGGGGAGAGAAGGGACTCATTAGGCTCCATAAATATGGCGGTTGCTGCGCAGTTGGTCATAGTCAAAAGTCTAACGAAACCTAACTCCTCTCCCATTCCCTCTCTTTCGCTCTCTCCCCCTTTGTCCCATCCTTCCAAAATTTGGGAACATTTATGTCGGGGGAGGAGGGGAAGGGGTGATTTTGCTGGATGAGATCCCTTGAGCTCCCAGGTGGCGAAACGCTATGTAAAAAAGGACATTAATATTCCTTACGTGCTAATCCCTTCCTCTTGTCCTCATTTTTCTTGTCCAGCTCATCTCCATTTCTCCCTCTTTCTCCTTCAATTATTCGGCTTTAAATCGCGTATCCCTCAACGATTTTACGCATTTTGGATGAATGCAAAGAATACTTTTGAAGGCTTAGACTGAAATTATTTCTATCTTCGGTCTTGTCGATGAAGAACAATGGCGCAAAAATTGTCCTTTTTGTGTGACAATTTCAACCGAATAGATATTTGCATACCACCCGTTAAAGAGAATAAAAATATAAAAACCGAAAAATGTGAAGCAAATTCAGGAAACAATAGCATTTCTACGAAATTTCTTTTCTTTCTCTTTTGTGCTAAATCTTTCTGTGTTGAAGTTTCGTTTTCATACTTGATAAATCCACTTGACGGTGATTACAAAAATACTAAAGGCATCGTTCTTGCTACTTTTTGTTTAATTTAAAATGAATTTCAATTATCCCGTTTTTCCTGGTGAGTGGAAACAATAATTTTGCGGAATGTAAACTAGATTAAAATTCTCGGAAAATGAGTTGCAATCTACTCAAAGTCTATGCACATTTTTGTCGTTATTGGTTCGAATTAACAACCAAACGTGTAGTGATTTCGTTCTTCTTGTTGGCATTTGATGCCGACTCATTCGTTAAGAGCAAATACTAAATATTCGAGCAACAGAGTACACTCAATTGGTTTGATTTATTAAATAAAAGTTAAAACAGAAATTTTTCTTCATTGAAAATTGAAATTTCATTGAAAATAGTCGACATAAAGTTGGATCGTATTCTGCCGTCCTTTCGCTTTTACTTAATTTTTTCGAGTTTTTCGCTCATTTAACTCCATTCTTATTTAATTTTTTAATTTAAATTCTCTTCTCGTGATGCGATAGGCTCTTCTTGCCGCATAATGGTCACTGCGACTTATACTTATTCCAAAATTATTCGAAATTTCCTCACATACGCGATTAAATCGTTTAAGGAGTGACGAATAACTATTGGCTATTTTTGTCAGACTTTCTTTAGGGTTATTATTTATTGCGAATCCCAATATTTGCTACATGAGAAGGTGCAACAATTTATTTTAACTCTATCGTTAAATTAGTTAGCATATTAAATTGTCTTTCTCGGTTTTCTTTTATTTTATCCCTCACGGTCTTTCTGCCTCCTTTTCCTGCAAGCGACTGTAGGGAGGAGAGGGAAGGGAACTCTTTAATTGTACTACTCTTACTTCTTTAATGTATTGCATTATGGCGAAAAAAAATTGGAGCCTGGAGAGTGGGAAAGAGGGAGAAGATAACTGTAAGAGTTTTTACACCATCTCTATTTCCTGACACTCGCGGGACTAATGGGCGATGTGTTTACGTGAGCGCACGTGAAAGTGCCTTGCACATGGTACTTGATACGTGACTCGGTAGATAAAATTGCTGCCGCTAACTTCGACGGGAAGGGTTGAAGCAGCGTTAACTTACACGCCGCGCAGATGGCGGGACTGAGCTTGATGTTGTCGGTCGCTACTGAACGAAGGAAGGGTTGCTTACTTCTATCTTCAGTGTCTCCTTCCCTTCACTCACTCTCTCCCACTCTACCGATCCTTCTCCCGATCATCTTTGCTGAAATATTTCAAATTAATTGCATTTCTTTTGAAAGTACTCGATGAAGTGTTTCGTTCACGATTGCTTCTTCTTTTTCTAACTGCTCTATTCTTCGTTTATCTTTCTCCTTCTCTCTCTCCGTTTCGCTTAAGTTTGTTTCAATCAGCCATACTTCAAATATCCGGTAATTTGTAGGAAGTAATTTTAAATTGCACACTCGAGGATTCATTTTTTCAATTTCAACCGATAAAACCGGTTTCGGTCGATTTAATTCACAGAAACCTAATGAAATGTTCCTTTTTCAATAAAAACACTATAATGGTAAGGTAATTGTATTACCTCCAAGGTCCTCTTCTTATTAATAGTTTTCAATTTTGCGGAAGAAGTACGTTTCTTGCTTATTTTTATCGAATTTGCCATATCCTCTATATCGAGAGGATCAAACAAAAGCAGAAACATCCACGTTTAAATTAAATGAAATATGATTTATATACATAATATCCTTATTCTGTACGTTGGTCCGTCCGTCCGTCTCTATAGCAGACATGGCCAACGCGCGGCTCGCGAGCCGCATGCGGCTCTTCGATACCTTCAGCGTGGCTCGCCTCAATAATTTAAATATATTTTTAAATACAAAACAAATAATTAAATGAAATCGCACGAAGCTTGATGACTCCGTGTTAATTAATACTGGGCGGTTCATTATCCCTACCAACACATTGCCCACCCGCGTCCTGCGCGTTACAATGCGCTACTTTCCGGTCACTTCGCTTTTATTTTGAACCGTTTCGTACATATGAGTCATTATATTTGTGTTTACGATTGCCTCGCCTCGTGGCTGAAATCTGGATGCTTCATGTAGCATATGTTTTGTCATCTCAACCCAGAGAGATATTTTAGGCTAGTTCTGCTTCGACTTCCAAGTAGTAAAATCTCATCGAGCAAAGTAGTCAAATTTAATAAAGATTTATTTAAAAAATGT
This sequence comes from Tanypteryx hageni, assembly GCA_028673005.1. Classification (NCBI taxonomy): domain Eukaryota; kingdom Metazoa; phylum Arthropoda; class Insecta; order Odonata; family Petaluridae; genus Tanypteryx; species Tanypteryx hageni. The sequence continues at coordinate 89,992,544 of CM054116.1, read as the reverse complement.
ATACTCAAGCCACTTCCGATGAGAGAAACGAAGAAGAGGACCAAGATGACTAAAATATATGCTTCTGTAGCATATTACTATATTATATATATTATATAGTAATATGCTACAGCAGCTACATAATGAGTTTAAAATATTTTATTGGCTCATTACATGTTATTGTGGCTCTTCGGTGATGTTCATTGCAGTATTGTGGTTCCTATTCAGGCCTAGGTTGGCCACCCCTGCTCTATAGAAATCCCCATAAGAGAACACTTAAAAATACCCTTTTTTCACTTGCAGGCTTTTGTCTTTTGCAAAATTAAATTAGAAGTAATTGACCCACGATCTTCGGATCTCGTCCATTTTAAAGAAAAATAAACATAGATTCTTAATCTTATCGTCGACTTTTGCCTTCGGTTTGAAATCGCTCAAGTTATACCTTAAAATCACATTTATTGGAAAATTTTAAGGTTTTTAAAGATATGTTTTCTTGCCGACCGTGTCATTGTTAAACCTCGAGATTGTATTGTCGTCCTTATTCTATATGTGTGTTTTGAATGCTTTAGTGCGAGAGGGAGAGGGGGAGAGAGAGAGGGAGAGAGGGGGAGGGGGAGAGAGAGAAAGAGAGAGAGAGAAAAAGAGAGAGAGTGAGAAGGCGCCCGAATTATTTATAATTAAAATTGTGTTTTTCATTAATTTCTTTTCAGTTAACTTCCTATAAAAATTTTTGGTAATTAATTATTTTTATAGTTAATTTCATAGTTTTTGCAGTGCATCTTATAATTAATCGGAGCTGTAAATTCGCATCGCATATATGAATCACGCAAAAAGCCATTCCTTAACATACAGACCTTTTTCGTTTACATTTTAAAATATTTCAAGGATGAGGTATTTAACTTACATTAGTTATGCGAAGGGAAGAATTTAAACCTAATTCGTATATCTCCAAAAAATACGTTTTAATACGTTTTTTCACGTTTTTACGCATTTTGTTTATATTGGACCACTGTTGTCCCAATTGTTGAATTCTATTCTTGGCCTCGTAATAAATGCACCAATTTAGTGCTTTAACACGGGTCGGACTTTTATACATGGGTATATCTTTTTTACTGAATCTATTAAGTACTAGTTTAAATGCCTGTTGAAATTGAACGGGAAAATTGGAACTTAATATATTCAACTATATTGGAAGGAAGTGAGCTAAATCTGACACATACACGAACATTATATAAGATAGATGAACAGGTTTTCACTTTTATATATTTTTTATATTTAATAGTAATACAATAAGAGTACTATACAATTTTTTAACTAAATTAACAATATCTTTAACGTTTTATTCCGAAAAAAATTAGCTATTATGGACTCACCAGATATGTCGATTTTCTGTATGAACAACAATGCTGTGATCGCCAAGAGAACGTTTCAATAAAAATGCAGAATTTTGACAAATATTCGAATATTTTAGCTTAATGTGAGCGAATTCGATTCGAAAACAAAAAACGACGGTAAGAATAAGAATCTTTATTTAATTTCTTTTAAAATGGTTCCCATTACTTTCGGTCGACAAAAGCTACGAACGGCGAATCACCACATATGCAACCATCTTTGTAACTGAATTCGGATCTGGTTTACACGCATTTAAAGATCCTAACTATACAATTTGATAAAACCGGTATATTTTTATGACAATACATCATATTCAACTAGGAATTTTCATCCCTCAAAAATTATTTCATGATGTTTTTCGCCGTAGAGCCATCGCTCTACTCCTCCCGCAAGATTTTTTTTTCGAAGTATTTTGTCAGTATGACCGCAATCCACTCCCTTCCAAAACTGCCAACAGTATGTTCAAAATCCTCCAAGCGTACTTCCCTACTCGTTCCTTTCATTCTTACCCCGTTTGTTCCTCCGCTCTCTTCCGCGATAAAAACAATTTCTCTGCCCCGTTTCTATTGCTACTCTTCACCTTCAATAACATCCACCGAGATTCTGCTCGTCACTCTCCACCTATTCTACATCTCATCCATCCCCTACACTAAAGCTCTCCTCTCCCTCTTCCACTCCCACTCTCTCTTATCCTCCACATCGCTTGACGTCCATTTCGCTCATTCCCCTCTGTCCCTTTTATACAGGCGCGTTCCGCCAGGAGAGGCAAATTCTGAGAAAGGCCGATAGAGGGAGAGGGGGTGGTCGGCAAAAGAGGAGAGAGGAGCAAAAAGGAGATAAAAATCTACGGAGGATGAGGATGCCAATAGCGCTGGTGGGAGAAAGGTGTGAGTCGGTCCCAGTTGCGAATTAGAGTCGCCTCTGTTGTAGAGGCAGAAGGGAACGGGATGAGGAGAGCGAGAAAGCATGGAGTGAGGACACGAAGGGAGGGTAGGATTAGATGGAAGTAAAAAGGAGCGGAAGAAATGCGAGGTGGGGAAGGTAAGGGTGGTAAGTGGGGGTGAAGTAAAGGGGTTTGGGTCTATGGTGAATAGGGGCAGAGCGGGTGAAAGAGAGAGTGGAACGATGGCGACGTATAAATGATGCAGTGGGCACTGCTGCGATTCCGGGCATCCGTGTCAGCCGGTAGATGTTGAAGGCGAGCGAAAAGGGTGGAGGGAGGGAGGTGCAGAGTGAACCAGTCCGAGATGTGATAAACACGGGGTCAGATGTGGTGCGAGGATATATATGGACTGGATAGGTCTCAAATAGCAATGAAAATAACAAACTGGGAGCTGAAAGTGGCTTGTCTGCAGGCGATCTTTTTCAGTGTGTTTTCGTAAAGAAGTGCTTGCGCTTCTGGAATACGTCACACACACACATATGCGCAAAATATTGTGCGCGGGGCCCACCAACTCCAATCCGATCCTTTATAGTGGTGTAATATGTACATGGGTAGAAAAATAAATACGGGAAAAGCCTGCACAAGTGGTGATGATATGGGAATAAAATGGATGAGCCCATCACAAAATGGATAGGACTATCGACGATTTTGTCGACGGCCGCGATAGCTCGGCGAAACAAAGGTCAAACGGCGTATTTAAGTGAGGACACGCGAAATTGGAAATTGCATCTGAAATGTTTGATTGAAAGGTCGTAAGGATCGTAGAAGGGAGAGAAATAACTTTTTTAACCCGCAGTGACAGAGAGAGAACGGAACAGAGCTCAAATATGGTAAATTTTGTAGGATAGGAGTCAAATACAGACGATATGAATCTAAAAGGGAAAGACGGAAGATAAAGGTCAAGTGGGTTATCCGTTGAGTGGGAGAGATGGGATCGGTCGAATGCGGCAAATATATGGATGGGATAAAAAGAGGCGAAAAAAAGGGCAAGACAATTGAAGGGAAAGGTCGTATTTGGCGGCGCGATTGGGTAGAGAAGGGTTCAAATAGTCCTGGACAATGGATGGCAGAGAGCGTTTTAGGGAAGAATTAGAGGGGCCGCCAAGAATAGGAGACAGGGAGAGAAGGATTGGTGGGGTGTGGGGGAGGTAAGGAATCGCCAGCTCCAGGGTATGCAGATAACCCGTTTTCCTCGCCCTTCTCCCGAACCCTGGCCAGACTGCTGCTCCCTACCTCTCCCTCGTCCATCACCAAAATACTCATCAACCCTACCTCTCTCTCTATATCACGCGCTGCGCCTTTCTCAATCTCAGTGGCTATGGGGCGATTTGTACGAGCCTTTTATTGCGGTACGCCTCTATATATCAACCGATCGATCTTCTCATTTCGTGGTTCCGAGCTATTCCTTGCCTTCCTTCGCCTCACGGCCCTCTCTCGTAGTTTTAACGGCCGGCTCTTCCCGCAGCCTGACTCATAACTTTCCTTTAAAATCGTATTTCCAAAAAAATTGACTTGATATGAATATGCATCAATATCCAAAACAAAGTGACACATTGCAGCAGTTTGGGAAATCTGAAGGCTATACGACAGCTGCTTAACAACGAATTAATATGATCAAACAATTATTTTTGTCTTAACTTGATTTACACTTCCACAGTGATCTTCCAAATGCGAAAAAAAATTATTTGTCGCATTATCAAGAATATAAAGATAACTTTTAAGCTTCGGCATTTACTGCTAGATTTACACTTTAACGCTCCTTTGAATTATAAATGTTTGTCCGAAATACGCTCACCCTCCACGTTGTTCATGGATGTAAATAATATTTATATGGCTTATTTTCCTTCAGATATAATTAAAATATTCTCAAATCACTGTAAAAATTTCCCCCCTCGTAAGTTGTCATAAAGAATATATTGTCGCATTTCCCATTTCAAATTAAGAAACTGTTGGTTCCCTTTTTGAAATATTCTTTCTCAGTAGGAAAATATTTCCGCTTTTTGTCCACAGCGAAAATAAATTATGAATCCCGCTTTCTAGTCCCGCTGAAAATCTTTCATTTCCATAGAATACACGCGAGAATTTTGTTTTTGCCAAGGTTATGAATGAAAAAATTAAAATATTTTCCCTTTATTCTCTGCTGCAAATGAGGGCTTCTCGAGAACCAATTACATGTCCATTATTATATTCATTAATCAGAGAACACGAGTTGAATAACATATTCCTCCTCTAATGTGTAGTATACCTTTTTTATTTTATGAAAAAGCGGGCGTTACACGGTTTTTCGCTAATATCCTTCGAATTTATTTTTATTCTGTAATTAAATTTTCGGTTTTAAGTTGATGAGATTCGTTAGGATTTTTCGACATCCTAAATTGATTATCCGTCTCTCCGCGAATTTTGCGCCATGTTCCTTTTTAATATGTCCGCTTGTTGTTACGATCTTCAACTTTTTATTTTCGTGTTACACGAATTTCCCGGCCGTCCATATTTGACCGGAACATTGCAAATTCTGTATTATCCATGACATTCTTTCTAGCCCATCCCAGTTTCCGAAAGTAATTTTGGGATTGGGAATGGAAGGTTAATACTGCTGCGGATCCGTTTTCGTTTATTTTCGTCTTCTCCAACTGAAAATAACACGTACCACTCGTAGGAAAGACAATCATGTGCTTTAAAATTGGCATCTGCGCATTGTGAAATTTTCCAAATTGATCCATGGTACTTTTTGATGAAAGGTTTTATGCTATTTATTTTACTTCGATTAGTATTTAGGTTCTTCGTTATCATTTTACTAGAGGTTCTTAGATGGACACTTCCAGCTTCTATAAATCAGTATTTTTAAAATAATGTTTAGTAATATGATATATGGTGTGGTATGGTTGTATAATATACTAGAGAGCCTGTGACGCTTCGCTGTCACATTAAATTGATTTTGATTTTTTTAAATAATTAATTTGATCAGACACATTTATTTGACAAAAGATGTAAACTTCTTTCTTCGTAAATAGAACAGAAGATTCTATTTATTATTAACCTGTATTAGGATTAAGGATATGTATAATTTAATTTTAATTTTATTTAATTTTTTAATTTTCCAAGTGATATGATAAACAAAATTAACTGACCTTGCTAAGTTCTTTTAAACTTTTTTTTCGTAAATATTACAGAATAAACAGGCTTAACCAGGCTCAACATAAAGACATAAGTCAACATAAATGTAAACAAACAAAATGACGCAATATCGTCAAGGGGCTCTATTTTAATCTAATACTGTTTAAAATGTTTTTCGCGTGGCTTAAAGAAATTAATTTAATTAATTTTTTAAGCGATACTACAATAACGAATAAAATGGTTCTTTAACTCAAAGGGCAAAGGTTCACTGATTCTTCAAAAATGTTCGAAATCCATGTAAACAAACAAAATGACGTAATATCCTCAAGGGGCTCGCGACTATACACCCAATATTAACACTCGCTCAAATGAGGTAGCCATGGTAACTGACAATTCTCATTGTTTAAAAGTCGCGTTTTTTCGTATTAAAAACGGATTTTCCGGGAAATTCGGAACGTAATTGAATTTTCACAGTAACCAAAATGAACTTCTTTCTTTTTCAACACAACCGTTTAGGTCCCGACTTCATATCTTGATTTTAACTAATTTTAATATGTGATTTTATAACGACCGAAACTTATTCCAATGCTTTTCTTATGGAGTGCAGGGGAGTCGGAGAACTCCCTTAAAAAATAAACTATTTAACGTTTCCTGTTGAATTTAACACCGTTAAAGAACAGGAGATTTCCGCAGTTTTACAAATTATAGATGGTGACAATAGCCCAAACAGCGGAGGAAATATAAGCTTCCCAATAGGCTACAACCAACCTACCATAAAGTTCGCCTACGACTACGATTACGGTTCCATTGTTTTGAATCTTAAGTTTAATCATCTGCAACTATGTTATTAATCATATTATATATGTCACGGTAAATGTGCGTAGTCCCGTAAATGTGTACATTTCCCGATTAATGTGCACATTTACCACCAAGTTCGGTAAATGTAAGTATAACATACTTTTACCGATTGGATTAGATTAGTGACACTGGTAAATTTGGATTAACGTCGCAACACAGGCCACATCTTGGCGGCGTCACGAACATCTGTTGCAGTTTTGAAGTATGATAAATGTGCGCTGCCCGGTAAATTGTAAATTTCCTGGTAAATGTGCACAACTACACTAAATTTGAACATGAAGGCAAATTTTACCCGGCCCCACAGAGTTGGGTAGGTTAGTCGAAATGTTTTTGGTTCCTCCTCACGTTCACTGTGTTCCCCCCTCGGGTTGGGAAGCGTTCATCTTAATATTGTCCGGCTCGTCGACGCGTCGGTTGGAGCAGGGGACCTCCTCCCACCCGCTTCGACTCTCACCAGACCCAGTTATCGTCATCGGGAGGAAAGGGGCCACATTCGACTGCCGTCGCGAACTGCCAAAGGGAGGGACTCCGCGTTCGAGGGGCTTCCGCGAAGGGACTTCTGGAATGTTCGCGGAGTTTCCGGACGTCGTGGGGACGGGCTTTAAAAACGGCGTAGCAACCCAAGGGACGGCAGAGTGAGATCAGCGGACGCGAGAGCAACTGGTCCGAACCACGGTGTAGAGGAACGGAATAAAATTGAGACAGGAATCATTGAGTTGTTTATTTTCGTCCCTGCGCACGCCGCAATATATACCACTGGAGCCGAACCCTCGATGATTTTTGTTATAAATTAACATAATTATTAAAGTGTAACATTTCTCATTCTTACTTATTTCCACATTTTCCAAGGCACATTGGTAAAAGTGCACATTTACCTGGAAATATACGGATGATACGTATTTCTGGAAACTTAAACTTACATTAACCGACCTTGGTGGTAAATGTGCACATTTACCGGTAAATGCACACATTTCCAGATTACGTACCTTTACCGTAATATATATATATATATATATATATATATATATATATATATATGTATGTATATCATTATAAATAGCTGCTTCTTACATATATAGGATATGATAGGATATATATATATATATATATACTAGTAGAAGGTGCTTGCATCCTGCAAACATTTCATCTCATTCATTTTTCCCACAGATATTTCATCATGAGAAATATTTCTTTAATTCTAAAGATTTCTCCTCTGGAAAGGTTTTCGTTTTTTCATTATGGAAGAATAATGGAGTAAAACTATCGCTTTTTTGTAATTTTAGTAATATTATACTTTTCCCACATTGAGTTAATAATGCCACACATTTCTGCCAAATTTTAAATTTATAATACAATTAAAAGTGAAATAACATTTATCTAATTGTTTTAATTTAAATAATTTATAAGGGCCAAAATATCAACTTTATGGATAAATTGAAATGTTTAGCCGTTTACATAGATTATCCTCTAAATAATTTAAAAATTTCAGCTCCCTAACTTGCGGGGTAGTGTCTAAGCATCTACCTATTTGTTTAAACTTTAAGAATTTTTAACTGCCAAACAAATTAAAATATCAAAATTTGTATATTCTCTATTTCGTTTTTTTACGAATTCTACTTAAAAAAATTTCAACTCCGTAGCACATGCGGAAAACCATAAACCTTGAAAATTTGTTTTAACAATTGCGAATTTTTAGCGGCCGCATTGTTGCACTTTTTCATGATTTTCGTTTTTTCTAGTCGGTTTTGCACAAAATCCTACCTATGAAAAAAATTTCGAATCTCCATCACATCTGGAAGTGCCTAAACATTAGTATCCTCCTATTATATTATATCCTCCTCTGTAAGAAACGTCGATATATAATGATATATATCATACAAAACCTAAAGTACTTCTAGAAGTACTTTAGAGCTAAAATTTGGCATGAAGATAGGTCATTGGGTACAATCTATGAAAAAAATCCAATTTCGGAAAATGTTATATTTAAGGGGTATTTTTCACCCCAATGTCCAATTTTAAAAACCCATAAAAAAGCATTGAAAACGGTGCAGGGTTATATAAAATTGCTTTTTAAAATTATTTATAATTAAGATACAACGTCAGGGTATGCATTATACTATGGAAGAAAGAATGGAATTTATTTTTCTTCAAGACAGAATTCAAATCCATGCTGAATTTGCGTAAAAATTTGATTTTAATCATAAATTATGAAAAGAATTTCGGTTATCAACAATGAAAAATATTAACTACCAATGGCTTTCAATGGGAATTGATTATCCATACTTCAAGAGCATTGATTTAATGCTTAGACTGCATAATTAATTTGATTTCAGCCAACGACGTATACCTACATATGATGACGTGGTAATTTTAAATTAATTTCGTAATTCAGATTCGTACTAAAAGGCACGGATGATGAACCATAATCCTAACACACAAAATTTCCTAATTTTTGCATAAAATTTAGTGTAACATATAAACTATTGTCTTAATGATGATATAGTTATTGCTTAAAAAGGGCGATCTGAGCCATGAAACTTGAAATTCGAAAACTTGGACGCGAAGCCGATTGCCAGAGAATTTAGAAATTCCGGATAGATGCCTTTATTTCGCAGAAAACGAAAACTCGCCGAAAACTCGTATATATATATATATATATATATATATATATATAATTGGCGTACGCAGAGGGGGGGATGGTCCATGGATGATGATGATGAGACAAACTGGGCAATTAATTTTTCTCAACTTTCAGCTGGTGGGGAATTATTCTGTCCTTTCAAATAATTTGAATTTGACGTTTTCTTATTCTGTTTGGTAAGGTGTGATGTTCCGTGAAGTTGGTTGTTGATATTTTGCAATTTTAACGACATTATTCAATCTATAAATTTATACTGCCTTTTTTCAATTAATCATTTGTTCAGAAATAACTATATTTTGACGAAGAGTTCTGTTTTTTATTATAAGGCATTGTAAAAAAGTTATTTTAATTTAACTACTATTTTAACGTAAATTTAGCAAAAATACGAAATAGAAAATCATTCCCGGTTGCATACCTTCCAGGGGAATCCGCCCGCAAAATAATTCCGACTAATGGAATAGATTGATTATCCGCTTAACTGGGGTAAGCGGATATAGTCACGCTCCCCACCAGGGAAGGGAATTCAATCTTTGACTTAAGTCACTTGCCCCGTTTAAGGGGTTAATTATTGATCGGTTCGTTCGATTCTTATTTTGATACTTGGAAATTAACTTCTATAATCCTCATAAGGTGTTGATAGAATAATATGATCCGAAGATCCTATGCAGACAGGCATAAGCTGTAAAGGTGGGAATAATTTTGAAACGAGAAAAAAGTCTGCTATGACCGGGAATCGAACCCGGGTCTTCCACTTGCCGGGCGGATATTCTACCTCTGAACTATCGTAGCAGAACAATTTTTCTCGTTTCTGAACGCCTATGTTTCCTTGGTTGGGACGGAACTAGCCAAGCTAGTATCAAATTGCCCCAACGGATGTCCTCTAAGAGATACTTCGAAGAAAACTCCTCCCTCTCAAATGGTGAGATTGCCAAGCAAGAAATTGATGGGACGGAACGCTTAACAAAAATGATGTCAATGTCTTTTGTTCAAACGGTGTTTTGAGGAAGTTCTTATAAAGCTGAGTAGTTATTTGGCAATGTTTGGACATTGACATTCAAAGCTGTCGTCCGGTTCAGGGAAGTACTTACAAAGACTTCTCTTCAAGTTTTCCAAGTACTCCTTTGTAGTTTCCGAACATCAGCATCGAGGTATTCTCTTGACTTGTCCACGATGTCAGGAATGGACAGAAAGGTTTCCAATTCACCACGACTTAGGCGTTTAACCCACAGCTTCACTTTGTCTTTAACATGTAATATGGATATCACCTTGCCTTTGAAGGATATATTGAGACTTTTCAAATGAGCAAAGATATCTGCAATGTATGCTAAATTACATAGCCATTTCCAGTCATGCATACGGTCTCGCAGGTTGGAGGTACATACAGAAAAACTTGAAAGTTCTTCTCGCAGCTCAAACAGGCGAGTGAGGACATTTCCACGCGAAAGCCAACGCACTTCAGTGTGAAATAGGAGCTGCGTACGTTCACTGCCCATCTCTCCACAGAGCGGAGCAAAAAGCCTGGCATTCATGGGCCGGCCTTTCACAAAGTTGAGAATACTAACGGCTTCATCAATTACTTGCTTTAGATGTCCTGGGTGGTGAGTGCTTCCCTATGTATACAACAGTGAGTCGATTTTGCTTCCGGTGCAACGGCTTGAATACGTGCAACAACTCCTTACTTTGCAGCGCCATGTGTGCTTATCCCAACACTTCGACCCCAATCCAAGTGACTGTCTTTGTTAATTAAAGTCATAAATAACTTTGAAAATATCATCCCCAGCTGTACGTGTTGGCAAAGGTTGGCAGAACAATATATCATTGTGAACTTCCCCATTCAGCTCCTATCTGACAAACAACAAGTGATTAGTTAAACACAATATCGGTGGATTCATCGGCTTGCAGTACATAGTAGCGACTGTAATACTCGTAGCAATAATTGCTGCTTTACGTTTTCGGCGATATCTGTGCTATTTGACAGGGGAACGCTATTAATTGCAATGTCCGTCACACTTCGCATTGTTATCTTCAAGTTTTGGATTTTCTTACGCCTATTTTGGAAGAATTCTACTGGTTCGTCATGGTATTCTTTGTTTGTTATCGAAGTGGTGCTTGAGATTGGATGGTTTCATACTACGCTTAGAGCAACGCTTACATTGATCGATAGATGGAGTTCCGCTCTTTCGTTTGATGTATATATCGATCGCAATAATATAGACATTGCCCATGCTTTAAACAAGCCAAAGTTTATAATAAATGAATTTGTTTAATTTTCTTTATATCAGAGTTCATCTAACAGCAGATAGAAGGAACAATTTTGAGTAATTTCTTCACCAGTGGTACGCGTATCACACTTTGGGAAACACTGAGCTAGAAGATTGGACGCCTGTTTTGCAATGAAAAACAATAATTTAGAAAATACGTTCTATTTTAATTCGGTAACTATGAAAAAAATGTCTTCTTTTTGCTAAAATAAAGCATTTATATGAAATCCCACACGATTTCACTTGAGACAAAAATTAGCTATCGGGCCGTAGTAAGTCACAGAAAGGGCTCAGGATTGACATGCCTGGGTTAGAAGATTTAATGAAAGAATAACCATTCAGTGAACCCCGACCACCAAACTGGGCTACTTAATCCTTAAACGCTTCCTTTAGGGAATTTATTTATTTTTATTATGGTGAGGGCCTCAAAATCTGGAAGTGGCCCGGGCCTCTCTGAGTCTCTCGGAGGGTCTGGTGATTAATGCAAAAGTGTGAATAATCTTTCTATAGTTGTGTTATTATCCTGTTTTTGTATTATAATCTTTGTAGTGAATGCATACACGTAACCCAGTAAGTGGTAAGGTATTTATGTGCTACTGTTGACACTTAATTTCCCGTGATCAGTCCTTCTTATATCTCATCCAACTCTTCGAAGAGATATCGGTTGGATAAGAATAATATCCCGTCTCCATAGTTAATAAACTTCAGAAAATCCATTTGACATTTGATGACGGCTCATTTATTGGAGGAATTAAGAAAAGAGCGTTTGCAGTGTCCAATTGAAGACTTTTTGAGGAAAATTTGGAAATCTTCTGGTAATTTTCAAAGTTTTCAGCCTCGGTAATAAGTTCTTTAGTGCAATATTTTTTTGGCATGGTCCACTTTTTTCCGAAATTCTATTTATTTCAGACGTGCCATCAAAGTGATAGTAGCCGTTTTGTATTAAAGAGTGAAATGGCGTCGTTGGCGGTTAGAGTTTTGGAACCGGGAATTCCCGTTCACGGTTCTCGGGAATTTACTCGATATTTTTTATTCTCGATTCCCGGGAAAAGTTTTAACGATTTCCGGGAATTGTTCGTTAGAAATTTGTGCCAAGTCAAGATTTTCCAGAATTTCCTTAATAGCTGTTTTTTTTTAGACATTCCTCAGAATTTCAGCCCCAAATGTTAAGCTATCAAATTAGTTTTTATTTCTGATGAGCACTAAATATTTTCCAGTGAATGCTATTTATTAACTGAGTTATTAATTCAATTTTAATGGAACGCTAATACAATGTCAAAATGGCTTCTTCTCGCGCCCGTGAACGTCGTTAGTAAGAAAAAGGTCCAAAAGTAATAGTTGCATGTTGCATGAATCTGAAACTAGGCGCTGAAGTGAACCTCTTTATTCTTTTTCCTTTCCCCCTCCTCCCCTAATTGACCAAATACCTACTCTGACCAAGTGAAATTATATATAAACTAGGATGATGCCCGTTTAAATTCAAAGAAAGGTTTTTTATGAAATTTCGTGAATTGATGCGACGCGAAGCTATTATCGATATCGGTATCCGGAAAGTTCACCGCCAGCAATTCATCGCCATCAATTTATCGCCAGAAATTCAACGCCGCGGATTATTCAGCGTCAGCAATTCATCGCCAAGGAAAATTCACCGCCAGCAATTCATCGCCAAGGAAAATTCACCGCCAGCAATTCACCGCCACGAAAAATTCATCGCCAGCAATTCACCGCCACGGAAAATTCATCGCCATGGGAAATTTATCACCTTTTATGGATCATATTGTTTATGACAACTGAATGAGAATTTTAAAAATAATGATATGAAGAAAAAGTTAACAATGTGTAAGAGAGGGGAGAAAGGGAGGAGGATGTAATAAAGAAATGGAGAAGTATGTCTAGGGTGTAGGAAGTGGGGGGAAGGTGTAAGAAATTATAATGAAACATAGGTAATATTGATATCAATTAACTAGGAATCAAATATGGGCAATATTGATATCTATCAACTAGGAATTTAACAACAATTGAAAGTATGAAGAGAAAAAAAAGGGGAAAAAGATGGTGAGGGGGTCATAGGGGGGAGGCTCCCTTACTCTTTGTTAAATTTTTCTGCATATCATTATTTTAAAAATTCTCATTCAGTTGTCATAAATAATTAGAATATTACTTCTAAATGTGGATTACTTCCATTTCGTCCCCGGTCAGAATTGAAACATCGTATTTATTAAAACCACTATAGTTGGATTATTTGCCCTTTTATTCTTCTGTCGGCGTAGAGTCCGCACACGCATTTTAATACAGCCTTTGTTAACAACATGATCCATACAAGGCGATAAATTTCCCATGGCGATGAATTTTCCATGGCGATGAATTTTCCATGGCGATGAATTGCTGGCGGTGAATTTTCCTTGGCGATGAATTTCTGGCGGTGAATTTTCCGTGGCGATGAATTGCTGTCGGTGAATTTTCCGCGGCGTTGAATTGCTGGTGATGAATTGATGGCGATGAATTTTCCTGACCCATCGAAATCAATGGACAAAATTACACAAAACCGGCAACAATGCAAATCACTAAGAATGAGTCAAATGATCGCATTCAAAACTGATCTCGTGATATTCGACGCGTATTAAAAAATCGATTGCAGGAAAACAAACCTTCGTTCTTTTAAGCGTTCGCTGTTTCAAGTCCTATAATGATTCTAAGTGATTTTAATATATTAATGTTCTACATTCAAATGTATTCCTTCTCGCATATAACGCAAGGAATGTTGTTTACATTGGTTGCTATGAAAATCATTTCCCTCTCCTTTCTTCTTTCTTTCGTATTAAAAGCATTCAAAACACACTTTACCCCATAAGGAATGAAGTGACAATAGGATTTCGAGGTTTAACAATGTAATTGTTTTACAAGGCAACATTCCGTTAAGATTTCCCCAAAATATGTGAATTAAACGTTTAACATATGAAATTTTGAACTGTAGGCGGAAAAAGATGAACAGAATAAAAAAAATTATAATTTTGTCTTTAAAATCACCTTCCAAAAGAAGAAAAACCTGCACGTCGAAAAGTCGATGTTGGCGTGTTATTTTATGGGAACTGGAAATTTCTTCCTTGGAGTCGAATCCAAGACTTTTTTCGAGTTTTTTCATCATCACCTTAAAATATGTAAATCGAGCATTCCTGCCAAATTTCAAAAGTGTATCTTGATCCTTTATCGAGTTATTTGCATTTTATAGCGTGACAGGTGTCACAATGGGACAGAAGAAGGCTTTTATAGATTTTAGATTGTTTTTAAACCTCTTTCATACATTTTCTATTGTCAATTTTAACTTTGAGGGAATTGAAATATAGGATACATTAGTAGTTGGTCTATCGTTTTCTCCACATTGTCAACATCGAGGAAAGATCGGTTGCGCAATTCAAAGTACGTCCGGATATTGAGTCTGCTAACAATTTGTCGCAAATAATGTATCCCATGTCATTGGGAATCATTAAAGACTTATGTATTTACGTTGAATCAATAATAAATACCACGTTTAAATGAAAAATGGTGTATTAAATATTAAAAATGCAAAATCATTCCCGGGTTCCCGGGATATTTGAAAATCTAATTCCTGTTTCCCGGGAAAAATTATATTGCCGGGAACCCAAAATTCTACTGGCGATATGTCGGATAATGGGCCTGAAAGTCAAAAAACATGATGAATTACAAGCCTATTAGATTACACGTCAGAAATCGAAACGCTATAGTGAGAGGACTTTTAAAAGATTCAGTAAAGACGTTTCTCCCTAATTTTCTGTCCCTGGATTTTTTTCTCGTTTTTCACTGCTTCTTTGTATTACTTTCTTTGTTCATAGGTATCTTTTCTATGTTTTTCATAGTTTATTTATTGTTTTTTATTGTTCACTAGACCGTAATATGTATCTAATATTTATTAGGTTGTCAAGAAATTAATGTCGTTTTTGTGAATATGTTTAATTAAGCTCTTATAACCTTCAGAATTTGTTCTAAGTAACCAATTAAACATATCATTTGTGTAAATAGGATCTGTATGTTTATTGTTGTCCCAGGCAACCCTCATATTCTTGTTCAAACATGACCACCGAAGAGACCCACATTCGGCATATGAATTGTATGAATTCAAAAAAGGAAATAACGCTACTGTAGCCAAGAAGAATATTTGAGAAGTTTATGGAAAAGTTCTGGATATCTGCAAATGTCAGCGATGGTTCAACAAATTCGGTTCTGGAGAACTCATCCTCAAAAATTGCCCCGGTAAACTGTTTTCTTTAGTTAAAGAAACGACATTAATTTCTTGACAACCTAATATTAATTTTTATTATTGAAACGTCTTTTTTCTTTCGTTTAATATCTAGCTAAGTGATATTCATTACAGAGAATATTTTATACTTGTTTTATATTTCTTTATGATTTGAAATATTTTCTTTTTCTATTCTACAGTATAAAATTTAATATTTATTCAGATTATTCAATATTTTAAGCTAATATTAAATAGGTTCTTCGTTGATCATTCTTGTTTGTCATCCTTGTCGTATTTTTAAATAAATATTTTTGGGGTTCAGAATGAGCAAACGAAAGAATAATTTGTTAAGTTATTTTTAAAAAGTTCCAAAGAAAGATTGCTTAGAGGTAAATGATTGCAAACACCTAACATGTTCCAACGATTGCTCCTCGAATTAAGATAGTAGATGTGAGAGTGTATCTGGAAAAAACATTATTTCCTAAAATCCAATGATTCATTTGATATGAAACTACAAAATGATGACATTCGCTTTTATTTTGACAAAGTGGCTTCAATGATGCTTCATGAAAAATTCAAGGCAATCGGTTTGTTAGAAATTCCAGATGAGGCATATAAATTTTCCACAAAATGTCCAAAAAATTTGAAATTTCAGACAAGTTGGTGTGACAGATTTCACTGGTTGCCATATTCGAAGAGTCTTGATAGTGCTTATTGTAAGTACTGTTTATTTTTCGCAAAAAATGATCAAACAAGAAGTAATCAAGAATTAGGACAGTTCGTTAATCTGAAATTTGATACATGGAAGTGCGCCCTTGAACGTTTTCGTTCGCATGATGATGCCTCTTATCACAAAGACTGCATCATAACAGCAACCTTATCAAAAATTGAAAATAATGAAATAATTCCCGTAAATTTATAAATAGACCATGAGTGCCGTAGACAAGTGGAGAATAACAGGGACTTGCTAATTCCAATAATTGAGACAATCATATTATGTGGAAGGCAAGGAATTCCGTTGAGAGGATATAGAGATTTGGGACCCATATCATGTGATGATGAACCACATGAGAATGATGGTAATTTTCGATCAATACTTAGATTTTGTGCCAGATACAAAAAAAATTTTAAATCAAGGTTAGAAAAACCCTAAAAAATGCTTCTTATATTAGTAGTCCTTGATTTCAAAATGATAGTATAAAAACAGTCGGAAATTTTATAAGAGAGCAAATAGTAAAAGAAGTTAATGCATCACCGTGCTTTGCGTTGCTTTCCGCTGATATTGCAGAGCAACTCTCTATATGTATAAGATATTTGATGTTCAAAAATGAAGAACCAAATTTATGCGAAAAGTTTTTAATATTTACATCAGCCCCAGATTTTACTGCAGAAGGGCTAGAAAATACTATGCTAAGAACGTTATCATCACTTGGAATTAATCTTAAAAAGCTTCGTGGCCAAAGATATGATAGCGCGCCAGTTATGGGCGGTAAAGTTTGTAAACAATATAATTTTGTAAAATCTGTTATTTTATATTGAAATTTTATTGAAAATGTTAAATTCTCTACGAGAATGCATTTCTTATAAGCGATTAATTTATCTTAAAGCCGCTAATTAAAAACATGATTACGTTTTCCAGACTATCCAAAAAATGAATGAACGTCGTGCTAACTTTAATCGTGAAAGACAACGAAGATGAAGAGAAAAACAAAGAAACACATTATGTGAGAGTTCGTGAAAGACATGCTGAGTTGAATCGCGAACGATGTCAAAGATGGAGGGCAAGACAAAGCCAGGAAACCTTAGATCGATTGAGAGAAGAGAATGCCCTTTCACATCGACGAGCAAGAGAAAGAGAAAGTCAAATCATTCGTAACGAATCCCAAAGTGCAATTGAAAATGAAATAATTCAACATTATTGTGGTATAATGGATGCGATTTGTGAATGTTGTGCAATCGTGATGTTAATCCGGAATTTAAATCCGAAAAAAGGTTTGTGCAATGGAACGAGATTGAAAATAAGAAGGTGCAATCATAACTCACTTATCGCAGTAATTTTATCGGAATCAAACCGTAGCGATATAGTAATGATTCCAAGAGTTGATATGGCACCGAGTGACACAAACCTTCCATTTATTTAAAAAAAAGGCAATTTCCAATAATTCCGGCATTTACTGTAATGATTAATAAATCGCAAGGACAAACACTAAAACATGTAGGAATTTATTTAAATGGGCCTGTATTTTCACATGGACAATTGTATGTTGCATTGCCATGATCGAGAGTGCCAGAAAACATTAAAATTTTAGTGAAACCTACGAGCATCCAAGGACATATTAAAATACCATCAATACTTTACTAAAAACGTTGTTTAAATAAAATTTCAATGATTAGTATTTGGTTCAATAAAAGCTTTATGTATTTAAAATTTAGCCTTGCTTTTAAATTCAAATATTAAAGAAAAGACATGGTATTCTGTTCTACAATAAAGGCAATGATCACAATTAGATACTTTTTAACACTACATCATGTTAACAAAGAAAGCCTAGATTTTTCGAGCAACACCGGGTTAACTCAATCTTCTAAGAAAGTGAATACTCGGTATTGTATTCACGAAATTAATGACTTCAAGATTTCAGTGGAAAAAAGTCATTTGTTGAAAATATCAGATTCTTTATATTTACTCCCGTCATATTTGACGGGCAAATCTGCTAGTATATATATATATATATATATATATATATATATATATATATATATATATATATATATAAATTTTACTGTATTTAATTTCGTATAATTCCTTTTAGTTTCAAGATTTTTCAGATCTCTATCTATCATGTTAACGAAACAAGCATTTCAATTAGGACGCGTATTTTCCACACAATACAACGCATGACTTATTATTGAATTTTGTTTAAATAATAACAACTCAAATAATAAAACTTGACAACACCTACATTACTTACTAGCGCAAACATTTGAGTCCCGAGCTCTTCTATCCTTTTTTTAAATTCAAATCATAATTTTGTTACATTCAGAAGGGATATATATAGTCCGTCTCGATATTTTGTATATAGCATGATTAACAGCCCAATACATTCATTTCGGCTATTCA
The DNA here is from genome assembly GCA_028673005.1 of Tanypteryx hageni. Taxonomy (NCBI): domain Eukaryota; kingdom Metazoa; phylum Arthropoda; class Insecta; order Odonata; family Petaluridae; genus Tanypteryx; species Tanypteryx hageni. The sequence goes on along the minus strand of CM054116.1, from coordinate 89,973,983 downwards.
CATTCTACTTAACAATCCATCAAATATAATTCGTCTCGAATATTTTTTATATGGCGAATGACCTCCCATTAATTTTTACGACCAGTTTTGAAGAATCGTTCGCAAAAATCGGTTGAAAAAAACGCGAATCACGTTTCACCGCCGACATCGTCGGATTGGTCGCCCGAAAAGTAAGGCGTTCGTAGATTTATCATAAAAACACTGATATTGGCTCGGGGAAAAATAACCCCCAAATCTTTGCTTATAAATAATTCGAAATCACGACTTTTTCTTTATTCCTCGAGGGAAATAAATGTTTTCATGGCCATCTTAAGCAAAGGAATGGCACAATGAAACGAAGAAAAAATAAAGTACCGGGAGAGAGAAAGAGAAAGGAAAAGGACCTCCCTTTTTTCTCCCAGCCGTGAGTTGGAGGCAATTGTAGTCAGCAATCCTTCGCGGAATACTCTCTCCCGCAAAGGGAGAGTCGAGACGTAAAAGAAAGGAAAGCATTCTTCCTCCTCTACGAGGAACCTTTCTCCTCCTCCACTTTCTCCCTTCCCAGCAACCCCATTTCCGACCCCCGTTTCCCTTCCCATTTTTAGGGCTCTGGGCATCTTTTTTGGAACCCCCTTTCTCCTCTCATCCTTTCCCATTCTCCTCCCTCCATTCTCCGTCTCCCTTGGCAGAATTCTCTCTCTCTACCTCCTGGACTTCCTCGCCTCCGACTCTTCGTCACCCGCCGACATATCATTTCCTCAAGTTCCCGCAGCAAAGGTCCTTTATACCATCAGTTTGTTAGCCGGAACCGGAGAGGGAGAGAGATCTCGCCCCATCCGCTTTGTGGTGGGACCGTGGGGCTTCTAGGCAATGCAGCGGGGAAGACGCTAACTCCTATCTCATCCTCCTACTCCCACCTCTCTCTCCTATTTTTACAACTCTTCCACTCTCGCTCTCTTTCTTTTCTCTCTCTCTTGGAGGCTAGTTTTTGAGGAAAAGGAAGTGTAGTATGTGTGGCGGGGGGAGGAGAGGGAGATGGGGAGGCAGGACATCTAACAAGGAATGGTGGTTACCATCGCTATCTCTCTCCCTATTCTTCCTGACATCTCCTCCTCCTTCGGGGTCAACTTACCCCGGCAGGACATGAAATGTAAAAACGGATGGAGCGAAAAAAAGATAAGAAAATGGACGCAGAAAGAGAGAATCTCCGGCGATGAAATGAGATCTCCCAGTTCTCTAAGAATTCGTGGATTTTTAGATACACGTCTTTCGATAGAAGGGTATATGTCTTATGACGTCCGATGTCTATATCAGGTATCTGTTGGTACATATACTTTTTAGTTGGACTTTATGACCAACTGTTTATTTTTTCCGTGCTCTTCTTTAGGGGCAGAATTTATCTCTGAATGTCTTTTTACTATTCTGCGCGCTGAGATTTGATAAAGTTTCCATTGATATTTAGCATTTGGTGAAACTAATATAGCTTTAATATATTTAAAGCATCAATAGAGCGTAATGCCAGAACTTTAATGTAGGATTAATATCAATAGTAATAACATTTATTTTCATTAATCTGCAAAATAGTTAATCTTTTTATATGAAGAATCATTCTCACTTCCGGTACTGTAAACGATTAACTAATGCATCGGATTTAGAATTTCATAGAGTAAGTTGAGAAAATTGGCCAGTATTTTGAGGACAGATGAAAAATAGTTTGCTAGCGACGTTTTTTTTTTAAAATTAACATTATGGTGGCACAGTAGATAAATTAACAGAGGAAATAACTTTCCGTGAATATTTTTCATTTGCCAAAAATCATTAAAGTAAACATTTCCATTAACTATTTCAGTTACACTTCATGCTTTTTCAGTTGTCCGAATAGAATCAGGCTATTCATAGACTAAATTTTATTTGATACAAATCATTCGAGCACCACTTCTTAAAATCGGTTTATTTTATTTAAATTTATATATAAATCTATTATCGCTGCATTGTGTCAGGTTTTTAAAAAATTCCTCAACTTTCAGAATGGAACAATCTAAGTAATCTCAAATAGAAATTGTTGTTGCAAAAACTAAGATAGGGCTCATCAGGGTTTTACATAGTTTACTTATGCTTATTTTTGGCGAGAAGATCTAAAAGAGATTGCTGCTCTATCCTTTAGCTTATGTAACCCGGGGAACATTGAGCGAAGGAAGCTGTTCCTTGCATGCCATCAAAGAAAGTTTCTTGGAAAAAAATCATACCAAATTAGGAGCGGTACTTTGAAATGGTAAAGCTGAATTGCTAGCGGTCTGAAGCCAATACCATGGTAATATATCCCATTTTCCCTTCACCTTAAAACGTACCTGGACATTGGAGTTTCTCTCTTGTTGTTCTCATTCTCTCAGACTAAACAATCCCCTTAAAGCTGCCCATTCCTTTTCATTTCTCCTATCTTTTTCCCTTTCCCTATCTAATCCGCTTCAACTTTCCTACTCTCACTCTCTCCTCCTCTCTTTTATTTTTTGTTTCATTCCCATTCTCATTTCCCTTCATTGGACCCCATTTGCCTCGAACTTTCACTTCCTCCGCTTTCTCCAACCTCCCTCATGTAATTCTCTCGCCTTGTTTCCCTTATCATCTCTGCTTCCCTCGTATTTCCACAATAACTGGAAAATTTCATCGCATCTTTTAAACTTAGTTTCGGACCCAATTTCCCAAAACCACGCAACTTAGTGTTTATTGTAACTTTATTTTTCATATTAACAGATCGTGAATTTTTTCCGAGCGTCAGAGATACCTGCAATAGAAAAATAACATTTTTCTTGTATATAATAGATTCAATAAATATATACTAGTACAAATGTGCAATATGAAAATAACCCAGCAATAAAGGCACTGAAAAGAGATCTTTGGTACTTGATTATTGTGCGCGGTTTCTTCCAGAAACACAACAATAGAATTCTCCCTTACAATACAGTTTCCAAAGTTTTTGATCCTCAGTTTTCTACGAAGGAGTAGTATTGTATTTTTTTAAACTTTCAACCATTAATTAATATCGACGCAAGATAAATTTAGCCGTAATTTATTCCTTGCGCAGGCACATGTAATTTTTATTCCAATGCAGTAGTTTTCGTTAAAAATTAGTGAATTTTAAAATATTATTTTATAGAAGAAACATTTTTTGATAAATTGCATCATGGAAAACTCAAAAAGTTTCAGAACAAGAATTTTTAATAAATGTATGGAGATTTGAATTTAAAATTCTTTGAATCAATCCTTTGCGTGATATTTGTAAACGTCGCACTATTTGAATCACCTTGCATTTCTTTTGTTGCCTTTCATGATGATCAATCGAGATGTTGGTTAATGATATTTGTCATTAATTATTAATAACGATCGTTAGTAAATATTTTTTCATAAGTTGCATTTGATGTTATTTTACTTGAAAGTTCTTTGTATCATCGTGTATTTGAATGAAGAAGAGGTCTTAATCGTTAATTTCCTAAAAAAAAGCGGAAAATATAGCGAGAATAATTTAGCTTCATTTTGTCGTAGGCTTCATCAAGGCGGGGTATAGATATTGAACATTACAAGAAATTGCACAATTGCTGTATTTGAGACAGACTTATTCCAATGGCAGTGTATCAAAAGTTGCTCTTATTTTTTTTTGTAAAAATTGCCCTTAATAACAATGATCCATTCACATGAGGGAGTCTTTATAATGTCATACAGTGTCATTTGTTTACTTTAGGGACACATTTTCCTTTCTGTGCTCTTCTTTTTAGGTACATAATCCGCGATTTTTTCTTCTCAAGATGTCATATCCTTCCTACAGGTGGAAGCGCGTGGGTTAGTTGCTAGGTGAATCGTATATACGAAGACTTGTGTAGGCGTTTACTTAGAAAGGGATTAGAATGGGAGGGAAAAGTGAGGAAACCGCTCCGACGTGGGAGTAAGTGCGGAGAAGGCTATATCTCTTAGGATAGGAGGGCGTTGGACCATGTAATCGAGTATGTCGATGCCATAAATCCGCCCCGGTGGGAATTCTCGCCGTCACTAGACATACGAGATCCGACCTACGCGAACTTTATGATTTTTCACTCATCGAATCCAGGTATACATTTTTTTATTTTATGAATATATCATTGAGACTGATGTAGCCAGAGTTGTATTGAGAAATGTTTATAGAGCTAAGAATTTTGTGTGCAATAAATATCTTGAAAGCAAACCACTTCGGCGATATATGAATTTTTACCTATAAAAATGCTTATTTTGATCCTGTCTGAAGCTTATATGAATAAATACGGATTTAATGCATTGATCTAATTTATTTAATTATTATGATGTCTACGTATATTCTACTTATTTCATCCATGGAATGGACGAAATTTAATGTTTTCTCTTTATATTTTCAGGTGAGTATTCATGGCTGATTTGAGCTGTCCGACACATTTTTAAGAGTACGCGTCTAATTTTGGTAAGTTTTTAGCTGTTTATCAACTAAAGGATGAATAACTCTCGAAATTGAGTAAAATTGCAGCACAACAAGACATAAATGTGAAAATTAACTTATGTCACTAATGAGTATTTTTATCATTAATTACTTAGATAAAGTTATCCATTCTTCTAGAAAGATTATTTTCACTGTATTAAATCAATATTTTACTGTTTGTCCTCTTGCTATTTTCAGAAAGCCTGTGAGTTATCTCAGGAAATACTGCTTTGCTCTGTTAGTCAGAGTAGGAATTGGTGTAGATTACTTATGCGAACATGCATTCAGCGAATGGCTAGAGTTGAGAAAGAGGAGGAAAAGGTAGCGGTCTCGTTCCTTCCCATCCCACTTCCATTTGTGAGCCTCCCTCAAACTTCCGTTCCCGTTCCGCGCTCTGCTTCAACCCTCTTATTCGTTTACTCGCTTAACCCCCTCTGCCCTCCTCCCACGCCGTGAATCCGCCTCGCCTCCATTCATTTCTAGAGGCTGTTTCCTCTGCCTTTTTCGTCGCCGAACCCTTTTAACAACCATCCACTTAATTCCCCCAGTTATAACGAGGGTGCATTGTTAAAACTCTTTTCACGGCGGATGGAAAATCTTCCGGCTCTTTTCAGTGGAGGTAGATTGGTAGTTCTTTTGAAACGGCTACCGGTTCGAATCCTGTCGAAACGTTTGGTGTTTTGAAAACAATAATCTAGCTCCGCACTGTTTTTGTGGCATCAGTGACTCAGTGTGCTTCATCTGTTTAACTCAGCACTCGGTACTTAAAGGGTCCAAGTATGATAACAATTGCGAGGTACCGCTATAATCAACTGTGGAATTTAAGACCTCGTTATCTATATTTCTAGACTGTAATTTTATTTTCTGAAAGAAACGGATAGCTAGTTAATTACGTAGTTTTAGAAGAAGACAACAGATTTTTATATTTAAATAATTTTATGCAGAGTTCTTTCTTGACCTTTTGCTGCTATAGTTTCCGATGTCATATATGGATTGAAAACCGAATTTAAAATTAAATTTATTCGAGCTTGTGACAAAGTTCCTCGTAGTCGCCCATAAATGAAAGTTTAAATAAGTAGCTCAACTTCCGTTACACATATATCATAGAAGAATGAAAGTAAAGGGTCTTCGTAATGGATTCCTCTTTTTCGAATGGCTGCTTTCGGGGAAAAAGTTAATTGGGGTAAAATTAATGTTTGAAAATCGGGATGAAATTGAAACTCGCTCATAGTAGGAAGAGTAAGTAAAAAAATAACTCCCGTATCATCTTTCTCCCATTCTCACTCAGACACGGTCTTGGGTAGGAATAGCATATTTTTTAGATTCTAACTTCTATAGAGAGAGAGGAAAGTAAAAAACATTTTAACTTCTTCAGCCCAGGAAATCCTTCTCTCAAAACCTTCCCCCCAATCCTCCGTCAGATTCAGAAATTCCGGGTTCGATCCCTGACTAACCGGAGTGACATCCAAGCGCTCATCCATCATTCGGGGAAAAGAGCGCCCGGGGTGTTTTTAAGAGAACGTTTTCGTGGCTCAAGGGCGCCCGAGAAAAAGGGATGGCCTCTTCGGTGGAATGAGTGCAGACATGTGGGTGGTGAGGGAGCGTCGATCAGCGAGGGATAAAGCTTTCGCCGAGAGAAAAATAGGGTGGGAGAAAAGGGGAAGATAGGTCGTGAGGAGGGGGAGACGTGGCGGGTTTGTGGCGTAGGTTGCGGGTTAGGACGGTTTAGCGTTTCCATGGAGATGGCAGATGGTCAAACCCTGAGGGAGTAGACGTCCAGAGGGGGAATATCCCTTCGGGAGGATGAGAGAGAGAGAGAGAGAGGTTGGGAAGAGGCAGCGTACCTCTTTCTGTCGTCCTTTTCTCCGTTCTTCCCTCATCCTACGATTCCTTCCTCCAATACACTCTCTCCCGTGCAAAATTCCTCTCACTCCACGTTCGGGCGTTGCACTCCCGCTTCTCCCATCCTTCGCCACCCGAATGGAATTTGTGAAAATCATTCGCAACCGCACGCTGCAGCTGCGAGCGTGTGTGTAAAGTGAGGAAGAGAGAGAGAACTATGGTGTTTTTATCTATCCATTGGCACGGAAAGTTTTTCAGGCGAGCAAGAGGGTGGGAGGATAGGGGAGAGGGATGGAAAAAGAGTTTGAATGAGAGAGCGGTCGGATACAGGAGGGGGAAGGAAAGCGAGGATGAATTATTGCGCGGTGTGAAATGGAAATGAGACTTAAGGGGAAGCGCGGATGTAAGTGGAGGAGGAAAACACTCGTCGAGATTTCTTCGAATTCTTTGTTATTTTTACATTTATTTGTCGATTGAAAGCATTTTGAACTCGGGTACTTTAATTTTTCTCAAGAATGGGAAATCGAAATTCCTATTGCAAAGAAGCACGTTTCGTTCAGTCTTGAGTTGATCGGCAAAAAATATTCGTTAATGAAATCCAATCAACTATTTTTGTTTAGTAACTAGCGAATATATTCGTCATAAATGACGGGATATCAAATTTAATGCATTTGTCTATTTTATTTATTTTTTCCAACGAAAGACAAATTTCAAAAATGAAAGTTTTAACGCAACGAAAAATAATTTAACCTAGTAGCCATTGGAGCAAATTGAATATTCTTTAGAAAAAGTCATTATGACAAACATTCGCGAAATTTTTCTGGTTGTATATTCATTCCAGTTCAATGTACCTCATTTTACGAAATCAGCTGAAACGCGATTGCCCTTGACGACGAAATATTTTCAGTATTAAGCAAAGCAAATTTTTGCGTCCGAAACAAAACTGTTGATCGATTCGACTGGTATTTGAAAATCGACGGTGCGAAAATGAATTTTCATTATTTTAGGCGTTTTTTGGTTCAAATCATCGATTTTTACAATTATTATAAGTAATTTTGGAATTAAAATAAATCTTACGCCGGACCTATTCTCATGTTATTCAAATGGAGAAATCAAACATTCCTGGACTCGAACCCATACAATTAATTTACCCAATATTTGCTCGGATACTGAAAATTCTCTATATTTAATTGATATCATTTGGTAAAAGTACAGAGACGTTGCCGAAAATATGATTTTTGAGCAGGAAAAACAGAATGACAAAAATACAAAGCAATATTAAGATTCTATCTTAAATTCAAGGAATAACGCAATCTATTTACCGGCGGGCTCAAATGCACCACCATTTTTAGGCTAATTAACTGCAATTAAAGTTCGTATCGATGAAGATTTTTGGTTCGAAATAATAAACACCTGCGGTTGATTGACCGTCCATATCTTAGTTCAAAATTGGATTCGGTCGATGAATTTTATTAAAGCATCCAATGGCAAGTTCCACTCAGACAGGGCAGCGCTAATTATGCACGCACAACCATACCAGTTTTAGAACCTTCGATAGATCGCAGTTAAATAAAGACTCGCCTTTTTGCTCTTTGTCTGTTCCTGCTGCCGGTATTTCAATAAAATAAAACAAGTCCATAATCGATTTTTTTTATTAATCCTCAATAATCACATTTCTAAGATAAGCTAATACGTTTTTAAGGCTTGGAGAGAAAGTATATATATTACTGCCATCCGTCGCGTAGTGACGTTTCGAACATAGGCATTTCGTGGTTACGGTACACTACCAGTTTGGCCCCTCTTCTTACTTGGGGCGTTCTTAATTCGCGGTTACAATAGTGGTGTCACTTTTGTATGTGAATTTATGGTGTTAGGGTCATTGATCAGATATCAGTTACCTTAAGATATAATTGTTGGTATTGGATCTTAACATTCGCATAACGACGCTTTCCATGGAGTGTATTAACATCGTTATGCAAGGGATGGTTGTATTTTTAGATCTAATAAATAGTTCAATGGGACATGCGCACAAAGTGAAATGATATTAATATTCCACGAAACAAATAAAAACGCAACGCGAATATCGTATCATTGAATCAAAACTTCTTCAGGCAATAGATTCTCTTACATTTCGTTGTTATTAGCTCTTCCAGCTTTACCGTCAATACGTCTCCATTAGGATAGGACGGAGGTAGGAAATACGCCTCGCAGTAGATCCGCGTTTCCGGTCTCGAATTGATTGAATAAAGATCGCAGGCACTCAGGACGGAAGGGCTTTAAGAGGTTTCCAATCGATTCGGAAGGTAGAGGTAATAAAAAAAACACAAACCAAGTTACGACTCCGACTTCGAACGCATAGGAATGCCCTCTTCCCCTCCGAGCGTCCTTGAATGTCTGTCTCTCTCTCTCTCTCTTGCGGAGAGGTTGTTTTGGGCTGGGCGACTAAGAAACGATGGCTCCACTGGACCCTTCGCCGCGCTTCGCACCTTCCCAACTCGTAAAAGGAGAGGAAAAGTTGTCCCAATTCTGAAGGAAAACTCTTCTTAGCCCCTTATCTGTCCCGCGGGAACGAGAGTTTGGGGCGGGGGAGGAGGTATGGGTGGGCGAAGCGTACTTAGTTCCCTCGGGGGTCGTGAGTTGACGCGGGGGCTTGGAGGGGGGTGAGAGGGAGAAGAGAAGGGACTCAGCGCCACCTGGTGCCTCGCTTTCTCCCCCTGCATCCCTATTCCCCTCGCCGTCTCTCTCTATTTCTCTCCTATCCTCTTCAATATCCTCACCGAACCGTTTCCATGCCGTACCCCACCCCTTTCATTTAACCTATCCCTTTTCCTCGCGTCGAACGTATCGTTACCTCTCCTCTCTCATTCTATCCCCACCTTTGTCTTACCCTAGCGCATTTCTCCCCCACCCGCTCCGTTTTTATTCCTACCACGCCCACCTCCCCGTTACCATGCAGCTTTGGACGCTGTGACGGGCCATTGATCTGGGGCCACACAAGTAGGTGCGTTGTCGTTCGCACTTGAGCCTAATGTTTTCTCGACGCGGCTGATGCTATGCTGTGAGTGACGGTTAAGTTGAAGCATATTCTGGATTTGTAGTAAAAACAGACGACTAATACAGAGAATCTGACGGAGCGATGAGATAGATATTTTAAATGGAAAGAAGGCAATTTCTCATGATTTGCAGGGAAATGATAAGTGAAATTTATAAATGTTTCTTCTTATTTACTAGATGTCGAATTTTATGTTATATCAGTACGGTAAACGTGTAGTCATTTTTTAACATAATATTCGTGGGGTTTTTGTGATATCAGGCATGCCAAATATGTATGGACCTTTAAGATTTAGATTTTACAAACAAATTGGAGGTAAAGTGACTTTGTTGGTGTATTTTGTCTTCCATTACGCAACGTAATTGCGTTTTGGCTAAAAGTTGCCGATTCATGGGGAAAGGCGTCGGAGTAGCTGAATCCCGGATAAGAATGTCCTCCAACTCAAGAATTTACGTTCCTTCCATCTCAGTACACGCTGGCAGTATTTTTCCTTCGGGCTCTTTGTTTCCCAAATACGGCTTCCTATGTAGATCGCTGTAAGATGACCGCCCACGCGGGAATCTCACAGAACCCATATATTTGAACTTTTCCTCTTAATATTCCTTCCTTTCACCTTTCGTTTCTAGGAACAAGACGTGAATTTCATCTATTCATGATGATATCCGATTTTTGTCCCCTTGGAAGAGAGACGATTATAAAATGAACTAAGGAAAAGTTAGGCGTATTTACAAAGATGGAAAAGTCGATACTTCTCGTTGAAAATCCCTATTTTTTGCATAATATATATAAAAATTGAATTTGGTGGAAAGTTTTGAGTTGAATGTAAACTATTGCAAATTCAGTTGCATTTCCTTTCAAAATTGGAAAAAACAGGGAGTATTCTTTGTTGCTGCTAGTTAAAGATGTGTTACGTATTTAATTAATGTTATATTCTTTGAGGTATTTCACTCATTTATTCATAGTCAAAGAAAATACAAGTTAAGTGCTTAGACGTATCTTGTAAGAAATGAAGCATGCTCTCATAAACTATAACATCATAAAACCTTTCTAACCTACTTCATTCGAGATTTGTTTGTTATTCCTATCAACTTGATATTGTACACTTTACTTCAATGTGAAAATAATCTCATGACAACTAATTAATTCGATAAAAACAGATAAGTACTTTGTGGGTTCAAAGATTGAAAGAATATGCGTGACAATGGGACTTGAAACGATGATCTATACGTACCTGATATAAAAGAGAATATAATGAGGCTAGATTTATACGAGTGCAACTAGGCTAAAGAATAGAAATTTACTCACACTAAACAAAATCGATCGATGGTTTATCTAATTCCAGCGAGATCCCATTTGCATTCGTAATCATTCATAATCTCCCATTTCAAGTTAAAAGAAAAAGGTGGGACATATTTCTTTGGATCCCAACCAAGTTGTTGGAGAAGGTTTCATCAACCGGTAATTATAAGTTGTCTTTCTCTCTCCACTTAAAAACATCTAAGAGACGTTCGAGTGAATCTTTATGTCAATGTTCATTTGGACTTTGAAGGAGCCAGTCTAATGTGCATCGGTGTCATACAATAAGAATGCTGTATCATTCGTTCCACAAGAGGAAATGAAGACTGGGATGCCATGTTTCTCTCGTCACGGTGGTATGGCTGGGAGAAAGAGGATTATTGAAAGGCATTGTGCCAAGTAAGATTCCAGATGATTGATTCTGCACGCATTACACAATCGAATGGATCTAAAGAAAGTTCTAAGTACGGTTGGTCGAGTGGGTATAAACATGAAGGTAATTTATTGAAAAAGCCTAGAAGAGTATAATACCGTATAGGATGAAAGAAAATGAGAGAAACCTTAATTCAATTGCAAAGATATTTATGTTACGAACATTTATTGATGGTATTTTGACAATTTTTGGTGCTTTTCGTCATTGCTGAAAAGCATTATTATCGTCGTGATATCCGTCTGTCCGTCCGTACGCATATATCAAGGAAGAATTGGCAGAACCGATTTCAACCAAATTTGGTACATAGAATCGTCACATAAATTAATGATCGAAATGACATATTTGGACCGGATCGGCTTCGCAGAGGTGCCACATTTGCAAAATAAAACATTTTGGTAATTATGAATTTGGAAGGAATTCGCCGAACGGATTTCAACTAAATTTTGTATATAAGATTTGTACATCATACTATAATGAAATTAAGATTTTTAAAGCGGAGCTAAAGAGCAGGGCTACCACAGTAAAAAGTAAAATAATATTTCTTTTACACGTATTTCTAGAGAACTGACCGCATGAATTTTAACCAAATGTAGTATATATAATCTTCATGTAAATAAACAGGATTGGAAAGGTGTACTCCATGTCGGAGTACACAGAGTTTTCAAATGCGTTCTTTGAGATTTCACAATGTTCTCAATATTTTTCGCTCGGATGAGAATTTAACGAGAAGCAAGCGAGATACGTTTTAAAATACATGTAGGTCTTCATGCAAAGTAGTCGTAATTATTGTTTGACTTTAACCAAAATTGGATTCAGTCAATTAATTTGAACAAAACTTTCCAATACCAAATTTCATCACAATATGTCAAGTGGTTCTCGAGTTGAAACAAAGGAACATTGTAAACTAGATACATGTAGGTCTTCATGTAAAGGGGTCGTCATTTTTGTCCGATTTTGACCAAAATTGAAATCGCCCGATCAATTTTAGCAAAATTCCCCAATACCAAATTTCATCAAAAGACGACCAGCGGTTCCCGAGTTGAAACAAACTAGCATTGTAAACTACATGTAGGTCTTTATGTAAAGTGGTCGTCATTGTTCTCTGATTCTAACCAAAATTGGAATCAGTCGACCAATTTTAGCAAAACTCGAATACAAAATTTCATCAAAATAGATCGAGCGGTTTCCGAGTTGAAACAATTTAACATTGTCAACTATTTGTAGGTCATGTAAAGTGATCGTAATTGTTGCCCGATTTTAACCAAAATTGGAATCGGTCAACCAATTTTAGCAAAACTCCCAATAACATATTTCATCAAAATACGTCCAGCGGTTCCCGAGTTGAAACAAAAGAACTTTGTAGGCCTTCATGTAAAGTGGTCATCATTGTTGTTCGATTTTGAACAAAATTGAAATCGGCCGACCAATTTTAGCAAAACTCCCCAATACCGAATTTCATCATAATACGTCCAGCTGTTTCCGAGTTTTAATATGCGGTCGGACGGACGGACGGAATCGACCTCCCCTATAGTATATGCGTTCACTTCGTGCAAAGAACGCATAATAACTAAAATATCATATTTCAACCGGGTCAACTAGACAGACCTACCACGATATCAAGGTTAGAATTTTTCTTTATACGGCATACGATTATACTACGGCGAATTTGACGAAAAGCACTTCTGTACCACGAGAAAGCCGTGTACATCTGTACTTGTTATATTCTTCTTCTATTCCACTTCGTGACTATAGGTGAAGAATTTCATCGATATAATTGAAGTATTTATGGAATTTATATTTTTCTTTCGAAATCTGGTCTATTAAGCTCTAACTTAAATTAGATACTTTTAGCGCATTAAATCCATCAAAAATAGGAAAAAACTTGATAGTTATTTACAGTACTTAAAATTGTTTAATGAAGCATGTTTATCGAATCATTTATAGATTCATTGTTGGTCGAAAAATAAAAAATAATTCTAATCAATCTTAAAACTCACTATAACCTGAATCTGCAGGATATTTACAGTCCTTGCGTTAGATTGTAATTTGTTGAATTAAGGGACGTTTTAAAAGATATTAAACCTCATGTCCTGGCAATCGACTCCACCTATGTTTCCCCCGATGTCTCCTTCCGTCCGCCTTTGACGGTTTTACGCCCAAACAATCTTCCCATTGGTCGTGGAGCAGATAAGCGGCGAGGTCAATGGCGTGTCTCGAATCCTAATAGGAGCCTTTTTTTCCGATCTCTTCTCCCATTCTAAGACCGTGCGACTTCCAAAAGTCCCTTCGTACTCTCCTCACCATCTTAACTTGCTCTCTCTCTCTCCCCCTCCTCCTGGCTCTGTCAGTTGCCTTGCTCCTAGGATATAATGCGCTTTCACGCATTCAGTCCGTGTCTCTCGAACTCCATATCACGGACTTTATCTAATTCTGTCTTTCTTCCCTTCTCTCCTTTTCTCTCTCCCTTTCTCCGTATTTCTCCCCAATCTGCCATTTTAACCGCAAAACGACAGCCCTTTTCTTCTCCCGACTATTCTTACTCCATTTCTATCTCTATTTCAGTTATCTGAAAAGATTCTCCTTTTTTCAATCGAAGAGGACATTTAAGAATGTGCATATTACATCTTCTCATTTTTCTTCTAGTAATTTTCATCAAAATAATTCTTATGTCATGTAATGGTTACGGTTTCCCATTTACAAATTTAAATTCACTTCTCTGATATTTTGTTTGAGTTTATGTATCTCTACGTATTTTCGAAGATCACTCAACGATCAGTTCTAGCCCAAAAATACATCTCAATTTTAAATCCTGATAGATTAGAATAAGAGGTTAATCAGGGGTATAGGCTAAATTAGGTCGGAGTAATGACTTTTTTATCTCACTGAGGTTATTTAAATATATTGTTCGATATTGGAGTGAATAAATTCGTATTTTCTTATATTTCTGCCTGCAAAATTTATTTTTAACATAATTCGTGAACTGTTAACAAATTGAAGCCATCCTTATTTGTCATTTTATCGCCTGGTTTAAAAAAAGCCACCATCTAATCGAATGATGTTAACAGGCTTAAATAGAATTCCTATCCTCAGAAATAAAATTTTCAGGCATTACTTTAATAATTCGCAAAAATCAATATGCCACACCTTAGTGGGGGCTATTACAGCTTCTTTGCTTCTAAGCTATACTAAATTAAAGCTAAATAAGTTTAACTTCGAACACTATATTTCATGACTTTAACTGTCAACGTGTTTACCCTAACTTCATTTTCAACTCCAGTTCCCGTTATTCAATCACTTCAAAATTCCAAATTCACCTCTTTATGGTTGCTATCCCATTGAAATTTATCTCTTTCTTTCAAAGAGCAAAGTCGAGAGGTGAAATAAAACATCTTGTGATCTTTTATTTGAACTTTTGGGTCTCTTGGAGACGGATTATTTAAGTGGACGAAGTCTTAGCTCGACTAAAGTGGGAGGAGAAGGAGTTCGAGGGGGTGTGTATGCCTTAATTTGGAAAGTCTTTTTCTACTTATATTAATATATATAGTCTTCCTCGATAAAATAAAGGGGAAGATGTTTCGAAAATTAAATTTACTCTGATTTTGTGGATGCCGCTGAGATATATATTTTTAATAAATACATATCCTCCGCGGGTCCAATTTTTTAATATTATTATTTACTCATATCGAGAAAAAGTTGGCATATATTTTTTTTTGCTGCCCCTCATTCCTTTTGTGACTCGGATATTCTAAGTATTCGGTCTGTTTGTCGTTTAGAAGATGTAGAAGAAGCTTCCAATTAAGAGTTCGGAGGGAAATGACGAGATTATTTTTATTTTCGATAAATAAATATGGAGAATTGGTCGAATTATTTGGGAATCGATTTTCCCATTAAATTTGCTCAGCACTCCTCCCTCCCTATCCGTCCATTCACTTTGGAAGCTCTCCTCTCCTCATTTGATATTTCTTCCGACACTTTCCCTTTCAATCTGAAGGGGGAGATACTGCCGCTGCCATCCCGCCCCCTTTCCTATATCTCCATCCCTCCATCTGTCTCTCTCTCTCTCTCCAGCGATTCCATCATTCATGCGACATCCATTCCTTCATCCCTTTCTGCCTGAGCCCCTCCTCTTAACTTCTATCCCATCCTCCGCTTTTATCCCTCTCTATTTCTGATCCTTTTATTTGTCGTTCGCTACCTCCCTCTTTCCTTCACTCACAAAGTCTCTTTTCTTCTTTTTGGCCAATCCTCGCAGTCCCATTCCATTTTTATGCTTTTTTCGGCAAGCCGTCTAGAAATTTCGGAATTCGCCAATCTCGGGTAACTTTTAATCTCATATCATAACATCCACCTTCTAGATATCCTAAGTCCTTGGGGAGCCTCCATACGCAACGTAGTCGTTTTTAGACATATAAGTACTCTCTTTTATCCATAGATCCATTTGGTTTTCAATATGGTTTAACTAATATCTAAGGATCGGAATTGTATTATATTAACCATTACTATGACATGGAAAATTTGCTTCAATAGCTATGCATTTATTACACAGATTTCCCTGAAGATATTATGGGAGTTATCTTAAAAAAGGAACAATGTAGTTTATCGTGCGTAATTGTCCGTAGAGTAGGTAACACAAGTATTATTTTACGTATATCAGCTTATTTACAAAAATATAATTTCAGTATTAAATGTCCTTTTATTAATAGAAATTTTGGAATTTCAGGAAAAAACAGCAAAGAATTTTAAAATAGTGGATAAAAACGTTTCGAGTACCTATTTTTTATTTTGTTTGATATTTGAGTATTTAACGTGATGCTGAGGTGATTTTGTTATAATACTTGAAGAGTTTTGAGAATTGATAGAAAGATTTAATTCGTTATTTGAATTATATTATAAAGTGTTTTGTAAAATTTCAATATTACATATACTTAGGCTTATCATATATTCAGGCGACAAAAACGGGACAAAGTTATATCTGTAGATGAAAAACCGGGATGTGCCTTTTGTTATTTTTATTTGTAACATGAACTTAAATGTAATATAAACGAATTCTGCATAGCTTAAATGTACTTTCTATTGATATTAAATAATTTTATCAATTTGCCAATAAGATACGATATTATAATAGTTAAACTTACCATATTTTCAAAAAACCTAACCGAGACATTGGGAGATGAGGGATGGAAAGGAGGGTGGGTAATCAAAAACTATCTAAAGAAACCCAGAAATGTATTTAACGTTACAATATTAAATATAAAATTCAATATTTTAACAAAAAATAAATTATTTGACTCTAGGAGCCCCTTTATTTATTCAGAAACAGCATTTTTTACAATTATCCTTGACTTCGGCTCATAATTATTTTCCGGGACAAACCCTGTCAAACCGGGACGTATGGTAAGCCTACAAATACTCATCATTAAGTATAATTTTTCATTTTTAAAAGACTATCAGTCTGTAAGGTGCATCTTCGAGAATTATTTATGTCTCAGGGGGAAAGTATAAGCCAACTTATAACAGGAAATGAATGATCGCAGTATCAAGGTCCGCGCAATTGCACGATATCATCCAGAATAAATCAGCCTTTATTTCCTATGCCGCGTTTTCCTTGTGCGTGCATACAAATGCGCACATTGCAAGCATGAATAACTGTACGCGGTATATAGATGAGATCCTTGAGAGGAACCCTAAAAAAAAACGACAAGGGCTTTCATCTTGAGGGGCTGTCTGTAGACTATAAGATTCAAATCTCTCTCCATATCGAACCCATTTTATAGAGCCCGGGATCGATCCCCTTTCAGCCCAGACAAAACTCCCATAAACTCGGTCGCCATAATTTTAGGATGAGTCAGACCCTCAAAACCCATCGAGGAAGGTAATGGAGGAGAGGGAGTTTGTGGGGGAGAGAGTCGATGCGGCGACAGTAGGAGAGGTCCTTTGTCACGGAACGGACAATGCCCGAGGCCCTTCTAATAAGGAGGAGGATCTGGGTAAAGTTATCGAGGAAATGGGATAGGGGAGAGTTTGGGCAGGGTTGGACAAGATGAATGAAGCGTCGAATACTTACCTCGGCTATAATTATCTCTTCTTCTTTTAAAAGACCAACTTTAGGCAACTAATTGGAGGGCGGTGGTCATTGATACAGGAGACTTCTCGGTACCGGAGGAAAAGTGCCTTCCCATCGATAATACAGGCTAGGGTGTCTGATAAATTGGAGGAAAAAGTTTGACGGGATATAAAAAATAGGACTCAATTTGTCTAAGTTTCTGGACTACGAAAATTACGCGGATTTCATGTGCATATAGTAGTTGAAATCTCGAACTAGCGAAGTAACTTGATTTGCGAAACGACACTCGAGCGATTTCCTTTCAGCTGACGAGTTTTTTCATGAAATGATTATAATTTTGTTCTTTTGTCTTTGCTTAGTTAACATACTTACTTGGACTTAGTTAAGTGTGCAATTAAAATTAAATCTCCAGTGTCAATGAATGGTTCCGAAATAATATTAAAAATATTTTTATCCCAAGAATTAATGAATACGAGTATTGTTTTGTAATTACAGTTTTACCGTGAGAGACCAGTCCATTGAATAAGACATACTACTGGATATTGAATAAAATAATTAACTTTCATAAGTGACTAACTAAATGAAAAGATGTAATCTCGATTGGGAATGGCAAAAAGTCCAAATCCAAATCGTTTTAAAACGATCTGAAGGACCGAGCGCCGGCCGTCTTCGTGGGTGTGCCTCACTTTACTGGCAGTAAAAGCAATGCGATGATTGGAATTTAAGTGCTAATTAATTCTACTAACAAAGTGCCTTAGGGCAGAGAAAACATCCATATCAATAGTAGTTACTATAAATAGTTCCTTACATACTAGGAATAGATTAATGTAAGAGAAAAAGGATATAAACTAAAGAACCCTCTAGTATTGAGTATAACAGCAGATAGTAACGCATAGTTATACAAATGTGAATGTGATATTTGTTTAAGAAACAGGTGTGATGTAAAATTTTAAGCTAATTAGTCTAGTTATCTAATACTATAGAATAAAAAAAGAAAAATAAGTAAATAAAATTAAAATTAAAAATAAGAAAAAATATTCGAATTGGTTGGCAGCGTTATGAGTCAACAAACAGCCCTTTTCATAACAATATTTACAATTTATGGCCAAGTAAGAACAGATGAGGAGTGAAGCCGTGATAGAGTTGAGTAATATTTAATAAGTGTATGCTGGTAGTTCAAGAGTTGAGGCTCTTTTCAGGGCCATAAAACAAATGCAACTCAGATCGTAATTTTACGTAAAAAGATCGAGAGTCTATGTAAGAGATATGGTGAAAATATAAATAAAATTAGTTAGAAAGTTTGAAAAGTTCGGTTAATAAGAAGATACGGCGCTCTAGACTGGCTTTTAGAAATCGAAAAGTTGGAAGAATAGAATTAAACCACAGGATATCTTTGTTGAGATTAGACGAAGAGTCGGGAGCGGAGTTAGGGGGGATAGGCTGGAAGTGAGGAGGCAGCATATAGGGTTGGAAGTGATTAAAATGCTGGTTTGGCAAGGGTTGCGGCAAAGATGGAAACGAAGAAGAGTCGGGAGGATTGGCCGATGGGGTTGCATTAAGAGAAGTTGAAAGAGACAAATGGTTGCGTACGTAGGTGGATTTAGCCTCGCGGTAAACTGAGCAGCCACGGTAATTAGCAGTGTGGTCTCCTCCGCAGTTAGCGCATTTGCGAGGAAGCGGAGATTCGGGGGTTGAACTGTTGTGGGAGTCACCGCAGTAGACACATTTCGGTAAAAGATTGCAATGATTTCGGGTGTGGCCCAGTTGCTGGCATCGGCGGCATTGAGGAGGAGACAAGGGACGCTTGTATACTGAAATGCGAGAGGAAATACCACACACTCCAGTCAAGTTTTCAAAGTCGCGTGCGTTTGGAGAAATATTTAAGTTAATAAGAAAGGTTTCAGTGGGATACGCTTTAGTCGCGGAAATGCCACGTGTTTTTTCATCAGATGAGGGGCGAGTTGACTGAATTTGCCGCATTTCATGAACGGAAATACCTTTTCGCTCTGTATAATGAGCAATAGCATCGACATTAGTATCAGCAGGAATGTCACGTACTACGTATTGCGGCATGTGATCGTCTTGGAGGGAATACGTAAAATAGTTCACTTTTAATTCTTTAAGCATTGCGCAGGCAGCGCGATGGTCTTTAACGGAGGTTCACTTTACGAGTAGAGTTGTGGAGCCGATGAGCCGCGTTATTGGTGCTGCATCGAGAACAGAGTAGAAAGCGGAACGTATTTTTTGCCATTTGGACTTGCCGATAATTTTTATGGAGGGAATAGGAGAGGGATTAGGAGTAACTGGTTGTTGAGCAGAAGTAGAATTTGAAATAGGTTTTGCAAGAGGGATGATTGTTGGTTTAGGTGCAGAGGTAGGTTTTGACGAAGTAGGTGCTAACGTTGGTTGCGAGTCCATTGGTTCGGGCTCGGGGGGAGATTCAGGGGTGTCGGGTACTTAATCTGTAGGAGCAATAGATAGAAATGAAGTAGAGGTGGGTATGGTGGTGGGGGAGGAGGAACGGGAAGCAGAAGAATTGGAAATAGTCGAAGAGGATAGAATGGATGCATGTTTGCGTTTCCCAATAGTCACAAATTCGTCGTTAGCGGCTGTAGAGGAGACACTGTTTACAGTAACTGCACTAGTAACTTGTTTACTATGCACACGATTATTAGTGGTTGCACTTTTAGTGCTGAATATTTTCGCACTGCTTTTACTGGAGGAGGAAGTGTAGACATTACTCACCAAAGGTGGCGGACGCGAAGCGGAGGGTGGCAGAGTAGAGGTCCGATGAGCTGCGGGAGCGGCAGTGCGAGACGATGAGTCGATAACGGTGATTCGCAGTAGTGGAGATGGTTTGCGAAGGAGTATTATAGGCTGCTGCTGCGGCGTACGACAGCTGAGGATAAAGTTGAGGCAAATGTTGTGGGAACGGAAAAGGGTAGTAAGGATGTGGATAAGGATATTGGTTATAAAGTACTTGAGGAGGAAGAGGAGGGGGCTGATGCGGTGTCGGGGGCGGCATGATGCACACCCCCGACGAAACTGGAATGTTGCACTTCGGAGTTAAGGCAACGTGATGACACTAACACAGTAATAATGCAAACTTTGCTAGGTAGATATCTCTTGGCCACAGTTACGCACAAACGGCACGCTCCCAAGGATCATCGAATCCCTAATGGTAAAAAGTAATAAATTTATAAGAAATTTTCACGTTTGTCGGCGGCAATGTGGGTTCGAATCAAACAGTATTTGGCTGCATAGAATGGCGGTTAAAGCAAAAGACTCATACTAAGTATTTTGATTTTCGACTCTTTTGTTCGAAAGCGTTTAACTTGGATAAGAGGTCGCCTTTCCTGACAAAGCTTCTCAGAAAGGATTCAACGCACACATGATCGCTGTTAGATTTACCTTGGTATCATTAATGGCTACCGACTTTTCTTTTATGTTTTTTACGAGGTCGATGTTATTTAGAGCTAAAAAAATTTGCAAAATAACATGTAAGGTTTTCTTTTTTGTGAGATGCATAAAGTTGAACCGAAGAGGTTTGCAAGAGATCTTATAGGTGTAGAAAATAGATTACAGGCCGAATATGAAAGTTTTAAGGAAATGATATAACAAGTGCGGTAAGAAAAGCTCTCTAAGCACACGAATTATTTCAGCGGGAACCCCAGAGACACGTCCTTTTCCAGTGTGGCAAAAAGTATTATTCTAGTTTAAGGGTCTTGCATTCCATTTTTGACTTCAAGAATAAGCAATTTAGAAAATGTACAATGTGTCCTCGGTTTAACGTCGCTTCGATTAACGTTGATTCGCGTTAACGTCGTTCAAAACTTATTACCCATATTCGAATTAACGTCGTCGATGATTCGATTTAACACTGTTCTTCCTCAGCTTTGAAATAACGCACGGAAAAATACTTCGTAGATCTATTTAGGATTTACGTATCTCTATATAATTCAAAAATCTTTTGAGGCGCTACTCCGGCAGACGCTTCACAGAAAGAGGGGAGAGAGTATTTAACCTGGGTATTATGGTTAATGATGGAGTGGATGAAGTGTTGGGGATAGCACGCGCAACGTTAGGGCAGTGGTGTGCCGCCTTTTACCGATGGTGGACTGCATTAGTATTTCCGAGTACCTCGGCAGACCGCATTTAAAGTCCCGGTTGTTTCGATGTGCTGCGTTTAATGTTTCATATGGTTTGATGGTTCTCATCAGACTTTAATCCTCAAGAGATCGCGCGGTATTTTGTTACCTAAGTCTCGCGTGGTCTTTTGACCGCGTTGGAAAACTTTTACCTGTTTAAAAAGTAAAATAAATAAAACAGTTCACAAGTAGGTTTAGTAAATGAATTATTGGTCTGTAAATTATTACACAAGTAATTCTCATTTCCAACGACTTTATCAAAAATTGCGAGACAAAATCAAGGCGCGTCCTACTTGGAGCGAGCGGAGGGAGGGGTTGACGCAAGTAGTAGATGGAGCGGGCGAAAACGCCTCGTGGTGGTAATGACCACATTCTTTAACCCCTCAAGCCCAGAGGACGCTTATATAAATCCCACCCCAGATGCCGTAGGATATTGTTTTGGCGACGCAGGCGCGAAAATTGCAAAAAATATAAAAACTCGTAATCTTTCAACTTTGTATTGAATTTTTATGATATTTTCAAACTATAACTTTTGCGCTAGCTTGAAATACATTTTAAATGAGAATCCATGAAAATTTTAATAACTTCGAGCAAAAGAGTGCTAGAGACATGAAATTTAGAAGTAATGGCCTTTATTGTCTTACATTACTTAATCGTCACAAATAATATTGAAAATGGCCATCAGCGTGTTGCATACATAACTGAGTACAACGAAGCATGTTCGAAGACACTGCCTTCAGCGTGATGGGTATGATGTTGGTGATGATGTGGGTTATGTTGCGTGGATTGCTGTTGTCGGCATTGTCTTAGATAAAATTTCACAGAAAGAATTCTAGTGGCAACTAATTTGGCGATCGTGGTGGCTCTCACTAACCTGTGCTAAATTATTCTCAGTCAGAACGGTGGACGAGTGAACACGACTCACAACATTCACATTTCCAGTCTCCCTGTAAACGACTGATTTGAGATAATGTTCCACCATAAACACTCGCTCCTCTACATTACACGCCTTGTTTATTTATTGCTTGCACTGTGCATGTGCATTCGTAGTGCCGCAGGCTGTAGACAAATGGCGACGTCATGCAGACCTCTAAGTTTCATGTCTTTAATACTCTTTTAACTGAAGTTATTAAATTTTTTGTGGGTTCAAATTTTAAATGATCACCCTGTATCTATGTAGACTGCTGGAGAAAAGTGATTTGCACACCGATCAGTTACCTATTCAGCGTGTGCCTGCGCTTTCATATAATAATTAATATCGTGAAAACTATAGAAGTTATTGGCATGCAACTTTCTTCATAGATAAATTTAAACTCTTCTAAAAATATTATTTGATCTATGTATTCCTCTAAACTAATTAGGAAAAAAGTTTCTCGCAGGTCAACTTTTTTATGTCTCGATTAAAATTTTTACATAAATGTTACCATTGTTTTTTTTAAAGGTAGTTGATAATTTTTATGATTCTTGCGGACTTTGTCGTTATTCGGAATTATTACAGAAACCACATAAAAAATGGTCCCTTTTTATTCAATAGATGCCGAAATATGGAGTTGTATGTATCGAAAAAATCGCGTGGCAACAAAAAATATTTATGAAATTTCAACTTTTTATAAAAAATGAGAAATTCAATACACATTAATGATAAAAACGTCCTCTTTTAAAATATACCAATATATTTAGGATCGAATAATTTTCAGTATGACAAAAATAAATAAATCATGTAATGACGCTTAACGTACTTAACGCCGGACAGCGCCATGTAAAGTTTTCACTCGACGTAATGACACGTTGGACAGCGTTGAAGGGTTAAGTTCTCCCAGTTTAACAGAAAGGAAGATCTGGTGAATGCCCAATTTATAACCTTGAAATTAGGATTACTTGAGTTTAACGTCTTCCAATTTTATTTTTGTTTGTATTAACTGTAGCTCGACGGAGTGGTTACCCTTCTTTGGGCTAATGAAACTCGCAGTTCAATAAGAACAACTAAATAAATGTTTTATTCACCTCTTTTGTGGTAGATTTTCATTAATTATACAGTAATTGCTATAAGAAATAATTTGATTGTTGCATTTATTTTCTAGCGATGTCAACTCATGAATTTGCGTTCACGGAAATGTTCGTGGCTCATTGTAAACTTTCTAATAAAAACTTTCTCTTTCGTTCGTACGACTAAATTTCGCCGAATTAGTATTACGTAGTTCCTTTTTTTTAACTATCATGCCTTATCCGATTTTGGGCACCTTGAAATGTAGTTATGTCGTACTATTTGTGTATTTTATGTCATTATTAGTTAATGTATGGTTTTATTGATTTATTTATGTTCTGATACCGTTCATATCATCGGTGGCTCCATAAAGCTCCATAAAATATAGTATATAAGGTCTTTTTATGTTTCCAGAGGTTTTTACCCCGAGGTTTCGGAACCGATTATATTGTATAATATGGGTTATTGTTTGAAATGGTGATTCGTTTGACGTTGTTTCGTTCTAAATCGCTATTTTTCGGAACGAATTAACGACGTTAATCGAGAACACACTATGTACTTGCCTCAGGTATCTCCAATAGCAATAACAAGGCTAAAAAACCATGTGCGTATTTCGGCTATAAAACAGTCGTCTCCAGTGGTAATTCACCGAAAATAGATACTTTGTAGCCGCAAGGCTGATATGGTTTTTTAACCTTGTTGTTGCTATTGGAGCTGCCCGAGGCAAGTATATTTTTTAAATTGCTTGTTCTTGAACTTTTTGTCAGCCATAAGACGAGCTCGATAGTTCCCGGTTGAATTTCTGATTGTGTAAAATCTAAAGCCAACCTATTATACGCAATGTTTTTGTGGCCAATGTTGGTTTTTCATGAAAAATGTATTTCTTAAGTCAGTTGTAGTCGCGTATGAAATCACATTTTAACTTCACCATATCCGGTTGTAACATTTCTGCTTTGGCTGAAGAAGTTGTAGTCGTAAAATATTATCTCTGTTATAATATTGTATTACAACTGCCGAATTTTGCCTATTTAGATTGGAATATATATTTCCATGGCGTGTAGTGGTTGCTGAATATATGCGCATCTACCTTTATGATTTAGATATTACCTGAAATTTAATTTCTAAAGCATTAATTGGCCAGAACGTATTTTTCGGCGGTTCAGTAACCAAACAGTTTTTCGGACACGAAGCGTAATGTCATTGTTGATTTCAAGAGGAATTTCGTGAATGCTATCTAAAGCTTAAAAGCACATCGATGTTCCCCACGGAAAAAACAGCGTGGGACGAAGTGATAGTTCTCCCAAATATTTCGGTTGTTTTCACTTGATCATGTGCGGAAAATGATTTTATCCCTTTCATCCTGTTTCGCGAAAAGAGCAGAAGGGGGGGATTAAATAGGATAGGTGGTAGCGAACGCGGGGGATGATGGGCCGGTAAAGCGCGTGGGCTGGGCGTAAGCGATATCTTGTCGGAGTAGTGTTGTCTGCTGTCTAATTGCGCGTCAATCCGACGAATTGTGGGGAGCATCATTTTCTCGGAACTTCCTTCGATCCACTCCTACATCCTCTCCTCTCCCTCCGCATCCGTCTTCCCACTTCGTCGCTTCCATTCCCGCCCGTCGATCCGCGTGATAATAAGCGTTGTCCTCGGCGTCCCCATGTTCTACTCTCGGGCGATTCTCCCTCACCTTTCCGCTCGTATCTCCGCCGCCCTACATCAATCGGGTCTCGTGGAATCACATCGCGTCCACGTTATCGGATTTTTCTCTCACGTTCCTCGCTCGCTTACCTCGGTGATATAAGACCCGACGTGATCGCGCACACGCTACGTATTCGCTTGTTTTTTTCACGAGGAAGCTCTCCGTTAAATTTGCAAGGTTGTTGATTACTTATCTATATATTTGTTCAAGTGCTACTTTCATTTCCCTTCGCAATAGATTGCTATGCAAAGGAATGGTTTGATTTATAAACGTTAGCGTGAGAAAATAATATCACCCTTCAATAGTTTATTTCAATGTGTGAATATTACGTTGTAGTAGCTTTTATTTTTTAAAATTTGTTTCGGAATAAAAACTTCTTATTTTTTATTAGCGTCATTGATTGTTTAAATAAATTGCTTGAAAATCCATGAGATATTTTTTCTCGAATATCCCTGACGCGCTTTTATATTATCCTAAGAAAATAGATTTTAAAATCCATGATAATAGAAAATTATTTTTTAATTCTCTTGGTCTCAAAAAAATCATCGATTATATCCAGGCTTGGTAGTATTGGATTTAAATCGAAAAACGTCGATTTAAAAAAAAATTCAAAATCGACGAAAATCAATAGTCGTCGATAAGCGTTGATTTTCCAACAAGATGGAAAAGTATGTCTAAAAACCTATTCTGAATTATATTATTAATGTCGTTTCTGTTTACTTTTTTCGCAATATTATTTTCTACCTACGATTTCGTTCCTTTTCTGGGCTTACAATAGTAGTGGGACTGAAAAAGGGATATTTCCTTACACTCAAATATGCGTGTTTTTGAAATGCTCACGCTTCTACTCCTATCAATCAGTTACCGCAAGGTCCTAGGATGGTTTTTAGAACAAGTGTTTCTGAGACCCTTTGAGGTTTTTGTGATTATATTTGCCGACATAATGATGGGATATTCTACGAGCTTCTCTATAGAGATAAGGTCATGGATATGTCCTGCTGAGGTTTTCTCGACCCCTGTTAAACGAGGTTCGAAAGAAAGGAATTTTGGTGGTCGTTTTGCTTCCACGCATCTACCCCGTGGAGTGTATCTCTGGAATATATGCTACGAATATCTAAAAGCCTTTAAGCTTAACTCGCAAATTTTTTTAAAGAATGTTTCTCGGCAAAAACTACAGCATATTGTTCGGATTTCATAAATTAAACGTTTTCTAGTTTTAATTTAACAATTTCAAGAGATAAAGAATAATTCACTATCTGCATCTGCATCCGCGATTGGAAGAATTATACAAAATCAAAAATATCTAGATTTTGGAATAGCAGCTTATGATATTTGAAATTAAATATATACTAAGTTTTATTGTGGTAGAACAATATCTTCGTGACCGATATGCAAAATGCTAATTTGGTTTATTGATCAAGATTCAGTAAATGGCGTGAATTATCTATTAATATATGTTAATATTATATGTTAATTATATTATATGTTAATATTGGAAGTATCATAACACGAGAGGCAAAATGTACGGATGAGATCAAAACTAGAATAGGAAAAGCAAAAGCGGCTTTCAGGAGAAAGAAACAACTACTTACAGGGAATATAAGGGAAGATATCCGCAAGAAGTTGATAAAATGCTACGTATGGAGTATAGCATTGTATGGGGCAGAAACATGGACGCTAAGGAAAAATGACATCAAATACTTGGAAAGCTTTGAAATGTGGACTTGGAGGAGAATGCTGAAGATAAAATGGACAGATAGAATGAAAAACGATGAAGTGCTACGAAGAATAGGAGAGAAGCGAATGATTATACAGACTATTAGAAAGAGGAAGGCTAACTGGGTTGGACATTACCTGAGGAGAGAGAGTATGATTAAAGACGTGTTAGAAGGAAAACTAGATGGGAAAAGGGAAAGAGGCAGGAAAAGGTTTCAGCTGATAGACGATTTGAAAGGGAAAGAGAGTTATCAAGATATGAAGAGGACAGCGGAAAATAGGAGTATATGGAGAACCAGGTTTAACCATGAATAATCACGGACCTGTCTACGGACAGACTACCTATGATGATGATGATATGTTAATATATGATTTCTCATATAGGTTGGTTGTCAAAATCATCACGGTTGGCTAAATTTGTAAGGAAGGAGAAGAAATATCGTTTCGTGTTCGCACAAACTATTTTTTGTTAGTTGAAGAGATAAACTTTCAAGTGAAAATATTCTTATATATATATATATATATATATATATATATATATATATATATATATATATATATATATATATATATACATATACGAAGAATTTCTAAATAAATTTAAATCATCGAATTGAAAGGTTGAAAACCGTCATCTATATATTTAAGTAGTAATTTTAAGCGTCGGCATTCGTCATAAATCTCTCGGGAAAATAAACATCGATTTTAAAAAAATAAACGAATTCTACCAAGAAGTAATTTTAAGCGTCGATATTCGTAGAAAATCTCTCGGGAAAATAAAATCCTTTTTTAAAAAATAAACGTCAAATTCTACCAAGCATAATTATATCTAATGTCGAAATTAAAATTAATAGTGATAGATAAATTTTGTCAAAAGAAATAAAGAACTAAAAACAATTTGGAACCGCATTCCATCTAAAAGCAGGTGACTGAAAAATGAAATATAATGGAACCTCGCTGCAACGCGGTACGTAAGTTCGCGAGACATCCTTGTACTTTTAAAATCTCCATACCGTAACTATACTAATTCATTACTGATTAAAACTCTTTTTGGATCTAATGTAAACCATCTAATTCATTTTAAGTTTATTTCTTATGGATGCAGCACGCGGTAATTTTTAGCTTTATAGTTTATGAGAGTATTAGATTTAAGTGAAATTTTTGGACTCGACGGATGAACATAAAGCTGAGCTTTGAGATTTAGCGGGAAAGCAGTCTATATCTTGTATACTCATAATGTCTCATTTAGTCTATCGCTCAATACCTCATTTTTACAAGAAGTTTCATGTCAAAAGGAAATCGTATTCGTTATAAATTTTTTCACGTACTCCTCCGATAAATTTATTTTTTTCGCATTATTGTTCATATTTTTGACGGTAAATCACCTATATTAATTGTAAATCAGTCGTGGTTAAATCATCGATATAACTATAGGTAACATAAAACGAAGTACAGATTCTATAAGGTAACTTATATCAGGGTACTTCATATTTACCTCCTCTCGCGAGATACGTCGAGTAATTTGATGCAGAGATAAACACGCGCTCCATTCTTGTTTGTATTTTATGATAAATATCTTCGCCCTCTTTGTTTTTCTTTCCAGTTTTCGTGTTCCCTCTTCGTAGCTTTTTTCTCTCCATACTCCTCTCGATTCGGTTTTGAATGCCCTTGCCTACTTCGACTCCTCGCTAAAAATATCGAACGAAAAAATGGGAGCAGATCGTGGGATCTCTGTTGGGAGACTTCGCGATTGTCTTGTCGTTCTGGGTCATCTCGATTCAACTTTTCAAAAGCCATCCCTCTCTTTTTCCGTTTTATACATCGTCGTCATCCCTCTTTTTCTACCCCTTTCTCCCGTGGTTTTGCTTCTTGTATACCAGCTATCATCCTTTCCCTCTCCGGATGATCCCTGCCCAGTCCTCTCCCCTTTTGTATTTTCATGCCCGCACAATGGTGTCAATTCTGCACGGCTACCATGGTTTCCGATTTTAACGTTTGAATTGCGACGACCTTATTCTCTCAAACAATTAATCCGTTGCAGTACACCCTCCTTTACTTTCTCTCGGATAGACATTCACAGGATGATGGGAAATTTAAACAATAGGATGTTCCAAGCTGCTGGACGGAAAATAAATAAAAGTTGTTTCTCTTTATTTCAATTGGTCTGACAGAGCTGAATATTTCGGCGGATGAAATTTTTTAATTTATTTAGATTGCACATTTTTTGCTTGTCTTTGAATGCGAATTTTTCGATGACCTTCTCAGATGCTAATAATGATACATGATACTAATACATACTAATACTAATACATGATACTAATAATGATACATGAGGGAAAAATTTACTTTCATGATGAAATATCAAGGTTTAAGAAAGTAAACTTTTTATGGCGTTCTAATAGCATAAAAATAATTATGATAGATCGTCTTCAGTTATGAAGCAAAATTGGAAAAAGTCTCATTTCTCTATTTGGTGAAATACCTTTCGCCAATTATGGTCCAAACAGAGGCTTCAAGAATTTCGCATGGTTATTATTCCAAATTTGTATTAGATACATGAATATATAAAAAAAACTGTGCCTTCCTTGAGTCACTTAACATTTTCTTCGCTAGTTTAACTCAAAACTGTTTTTGTCATTTAAATTTACAACTACTTTGATATTTTTAGTTTTGTCTTTGCTGAAGCTGTGCATTTTTAGCGAAAATTATATATTTCGTTTTTAAACTCGAAGTACTAAATTCATAATTCTCAATTTTCCACAAAAAGGATTTTTTTATGTGCGCCAGCTACTTTTTCGAAACGGAAGATAGCTCTACAAAAAGAAAAGTTTTCAATACCAGCCATTACCCGTTATTCCTCGTCTTTTGTTTCGAAATTCGGCAGCATTCGTTGGTGGATACTGGGGTTCTTCGGCAGTGTTTCGGGAGGCGCAGGAACGGGAGGCTAACAAGCCGCTGGGAAAGCAAACCCTTGTATCTACGTAAATGGTGGCCATTCAACGAATCGACCCGACCCGAAAGAGGGCATCTGAGCTTCCACCGGAACCCTATGGACGGAAAACCACGAGATCAAGAGAGTGTAAAACTCATTTCGTAAATAATTCGTTATCCGAGTTGTTTCTTCTCCGAAATGCAGGAATCCCTTTTCCCCGAATTATTTCTTTAAAGCGGCCTGCAATGCATATTCTAAAGCAAATTCCAGGCATTTACTTGCAGCATAATAATAATTGAATGGATTTAGGATATAAAAGAAAGTTATGGAAAGATATTAGAGTAGGATGAAAATATAAGAAAATTTACTTTGTCGGAAGTAGATTCGCATCCTTGCGTTTGATTATTAATTTTATGAAAATGTCACAGTAATGTTATGGTTATCAATTTTTTTGGCAGTCGTGTAACATTTTCTTATGTACTTATTTGTCTCTCTTAACATCAGTTATCAACTAAATTGAGTTAAAAACTTTTAAATGTAGTCTCATTGCAAAAAAGTATAGTCTTATTTGTACTGAAAATATTTTTACTATAAATATCTACTTAACATTATTGTAATAATAATTAAATATATATGTTTAGATTCGTAGAAAATACATTTAGTAAAGTCTTTCAAATGTATAGATTTGCACTAGAATAAATAATTAGATGAAATATGATCATAAAGAAAAATTGAATGTTTTTTATATAGTGTATTGTTGGTTAGATGTGACTTTTGATTAGGAGCGGAAATGGGTGATTTAGATAGCAATTCATATTTACTTAAAATATAACATGGCATCGTAGTAGGAAAATAATTTTTCATCAACAGCTGATGATAAACCATATGGAGTTAAATTAAATGAATTAATATTTGTTTCTTGAAATTGAATTACCACCAGGGACAACCTAATTATATATTAAGGATGTCATGTGAAACATAGAGTATCATATTATAGGATACTTTAAATAACTTATAAAGCTAAAAGTTGTAATTTCACGAAACATTAACTGTAGAAGCAGAGAAATAAATTGCACCTATTACTCTTCAAGTTAAATCTGGAGAACTGATTTTGATTTGAAGTGCTCCTTCATTAACGGAGTGCATTTATCGTTTCAACTTGATGCTTCATGAGATTTTCCCACAGTGTGTCATCGCAGCGTAACGCGAGTGCAGTTTCATTTCACTTAATTATCAAATTGCTGACGTCTTAATTGAGCGTAATGCATCTCGAATTGCCGTCATCATTCCAGACGTGGCTCGGAGATTACGCACATAAGGAGGAAGTGCGCGTCCTCTCGAGTGTGGACGACGCATCTGCGAGTTTGAAATGCACTCATACTGCGGTTAACCGCGTGTGACGGTCCCTCGCCATCAGACGCAGTCTGCAGCTTCGCTCCTGATTCCTATGGATCGGTCCAAAGTGTCATTTCCGAGGGAATCTTAAATAGGATATACATTGATTATGCGGTGGAAACTCGAGCCCATATAAAATGCGAAGCGTCAGGGTCCGCAGTGTCAATTGATGTTCTGAGAGAATTTTTAATCGATTGCGATTGCTTGAATTTGTGTCGCTTGACTGAATAAAATTACGTAAAAGTAATGAAGATGACTTTATCGAGTGTAAATTGAACTTTAAAATTAAGATTGTGGTTAACGTGATAAAGAATTATTTTAAATGCTCAACGACATGTTTGAGCGGTATATTATTTCTAATAAAAATGCTGTTGGTTATCCACTGGAACATTTTATAAAAGCCTTCTACTTTTGATTATAACTGTGAGAAGACAATCATTAAAAGAATGAAATTCTTTCGAGGACCAGATTATCCCATTAACTCTTCAAGACGCGTCTTAAATATCTTCTGCCCGCAGGCAGAAATCTCTGATTATAGTCTAATTTCGTAAACGAACGCGAAAATTACCTTCAAGATAATAGCAAATCTGCCTTACTGTTGTTACCAACGTACAGCGTCTTATGACCGGGCTAATTGGCGATCGATTCTTCGCAGAAGTGGATCACGTTCAAGGAAGACAGCGTCTACCAAAATCACAAAAAAGTCATTGCAAGGTCCAGTGTGTTTATTTTATTTGCTATGCATACTCCATACGATGTCGGACAAAGATCGAAAGAATTTGCGCAATTGGGTCCTATATTAGATCTCATTCCAACGAATTTATCATGCGTTCATAAAATGTCCACAAGGTAGTGGTAGATGAGGAGATAAAATGCTGATGAGAAAAGAGAGACAAAACGAAAGAGAGAATCTTAAGTATTTCGCCTCACATAAGAGTCGGCACAAATATACGGGGGCGCAGATTCTGTACTGCAACAGATACCACGCAGAAAGGAAGAAACTGATAGGGAAAACGAAGAAGATAATGTTTTCAAAACTTAGGGCGGCGAAGTTTCCCTCTGAATAAGTAATGGGCACTAATGTAAACAAATCTCCATGTCTCCCTGCTCCCTTCTCCTCACGTCTCCGCGCATTTCCTCTCAGCATTCCCTTTTGCACATTCGCATTTCGACTCATTGATTCCCGCCTGTAATAAGGAGACAGACAATCCCGCAATACAGGCGTGTCGTCGGTCTTGAAGCGCGCTTTAATAGAGGTACGAGAGGAGGTGGGGGCGCGGCAATTTCCTGTTTCCACCCATTTTCTCCCCAATCCTCTTTCTATCCATTCGCTACTCCGCCACATTCTCCCCAATGCATACTCCCGCCTTTTCCCACCCATTAATCGGAGAATAGGCGAGGAAGAAGACGAAGCGGGAGAGGAGGAAAAAATGGGTTTATGACGGAAACCAGAATTTCTAACATTCGTCTTTTTTCGCCCTCTTTAACCCCATTTTATTCGTGGCGTCCATTTTCCTCCTCTCCTCCGGGACGTACGCATCATCCCCTCTTGTCTTCTGTCGGACAAATGATCTTCCTTCTTCCTTTCTCTTCTCTCGCGCAAAACCATCTCCATATTCTATCTCCGCCTCTCTCTGCCCTTCTCTTTGTAATCTTGCCTCATCTCTTTTTCATCCCCGTCGCCATCTCGCGCTCATTTGTTTCTCGGCTATATTCTTACCCCTTTCTCTACGGGGAAGAATGCGTTTTGCACTAATATAAACTTCTCCCTCTGCAAGCCTATGCGTGTGATCTCATAGCTGAATGGCTCTCTCTCTCTCTCTGCGCCCATGGGTCTTTTGTTCATTTTGTCTCTCAGGAAGATCTGTCTCGATGCTATGTTATGATTTTTATCCGCCGTTCTTTTCTCTTCCCCTTTCTTCCTGGGGGTGTTCTATCTCGTATGGTACATTGTATATGCAGAGTGAGATAGAGGGAGAGATGCTAGGGTAGGGGAAAGAGGATAGTGTTTCACCGTACTCCTTTCACAGACCTTATCATCGATACGTGTGCCGCGTCACTCCCTGGGTCGAGAGAATGCCCTAAACCTTCTCTTATCCGTGCTTGAGGAACGACCAATGTGCTACTAGGCTCGAATAAATTACATCAATCTCCTTCACGTTGTCGAGGAATATTTCGCCGAATCTGTAACCCTTAAGTATCGCGAAAACGAAAAAGATTTCGTTTCGACGCGTTCATTTCTTCTTTTGAAGTCTTTGAATATTTTGCGCCATTTCCGTTGCCCTGTCTCTTACTCTCTGTTTCTTTGTCTCTCCTGACCTGGATTTTCGCTTACTATGGTCGACATGAGAACGAATAGCTTCGGTTCCGTATCTTTCCCCGGAAACATCTAATATTCGTCTAGACCAGGGGTTGGCAACCTTTAACATTATATCAGCCTCTTGAAAAAAAATTGAGATCTCAAGATCGACCACTTTTTCCGATAATGTTTTTTTACAATACAATTATTATTACAATAATTTCATATGATACATTACAAAGTGATGAGCTAAAATCGTATGTTATTGTTTTTGTCGTCTTGAACATTCGAAACTTTTTGTAAGGTTCACAATGATAGACGTATTTTTTTAAATTTCTCGATTTTAGTTAAGTCCTGCGCGATCGACCACGATATGCTTCGAGATCGACCGGTTGCCGACCCCTGGTCTAGAAGAAGGTTTCTTTGTGAAAATAGTTATAGTCGGCGCATTTCTCTCAGTTTCCGAAGCTGGTTTATCTATCTTGTTACTTTCTTTCCTAACACTGTCAGCCATCTCCTCAAACAAATTCGTATCTTAATTTTTTCATAGTTTTAAAATCAACGTAACTTTTGGCTATTAAATTTTAAAAACAAAGTTTTTTTATTGCAAAATGTACATGGTATTCATGAAAGATAATCACCCAGCTGTAAATCATTTCCATCCTAAAGGTAACTGAAAAAAATTCATCTTGTCCTATGCAGTAGTTCATTGTCTTTTATAATTTACTTAATTATTTTATATTAGCGTAATTTTCTAAAGAACATGAGTTTGTAAAATGACGGCTTAATTAATCCGAGTCGCGCAATGATTTCGTCTGGCCCGTCTTACTCAATCAATTTCTTTAAGATTTGTATATTTATCAGCAGAACGCGTCATTAGACATCTTTTATGAAATCTAAACGTGGGCACAATATACTTTTAATATTGGCGTACGATACATTATTCAAAAAAATTCTCAAAACTAGCTCTATGAAATTTACATTCGCCCCGATCAGCCATTTGAAAGATCGTATGTGGCCCGCACAGTGGCATACAAAGCCTCATGTGGCCCTTTTATTAACAAGTTTGTGATCTCTGATCTACATTAATTTAATGCGCGAAGAAATAGCGCAGCTTGGGAGCACTTAACGCCTGTTTTATTTAACGATTCAAGAGACTCTCATTAATAATGAATTCCAAACTAAAATATTGAATAGTGTCCAGGAAATCCTACAGAAATCAGCGTCGTGGTTATTTTCCGCGCTCGTAACGGATAAGACTCGGCAGTAAGCGCTCGCTCTAATATTGTCTCGGAAGTAAATTAGGCTAGAGAGGAGGAATTTGTCAGTTATCTCGTTTTTCATCAGTCATTTTTAGTGCATCGCTTTTACACAGTGCTTGAATTCCGTTTTCCAGACGATAAAATAGCGTTCGTTTTTTTAGACTTGTCTCCCCGGACTACTCCTTCCGCGACCTTAAATGAAAATAGTCAGACACTGCAGTGAGAGAAAAAAATATCGCGAAAAAAGTCACCGGACATGCTACTGCGCTTCTCTCACGACGCTTTTCTCTCCCTCCAACGCTCAAGTTTTTGTCCCGTTGTATCCTCTCTCCATATAGACTCCTATAGTTTTGTTCCCTCCCTTTTCATTATTTTTGCTCTTCTCCCTTTCTATCTCTTCGCTCTTTTTTTCTCTCTCTGAATCCTATTCCTTCACTCCCGCGCGGGGCGCTTCAAGTATTCCATTAGAATCAACCCGCTTGGGTCCGGCGGATAACTTGGTGCCATTCAAAACCCCTTGTTCCGCGGTGGCAGCGTTCCAAGAAGCCTCAAATGGTACCAAATTGAACCACCTCCCTCCCTCATCTCCTTCTTTATCCCTCCCCTCTTACTGTCTTCCCCTTCCCTTACATCCCCTCCTACCATTTCATCTTGTTTCCTCGTCTTTCCCTACATCCTACCCATCCACGCTAACCAATCACTATCTTATATGCGTGCTCTCCTTACGAAATGTGTCTATCTCCCTCTCCTTTCTCCCATCCATCCCTCTCTCGCTTACCCCGTCCTAGCTCTATCCTTCCAGTCTCTCCCTCGAAAGGAGATTTCTTCTCTCCATGAGAGACAGAAAACTCCTATTCCTATGCTCTGCCGTAATATCCTTGTTTTGAGCCGTCTCTGAAAAATCCTCTTTGCATGTTTTCATCATTCCCTCAAGGAAAGGCAACTGTGCAGTGCTCTTAGATCCCACCACACACTTTCTATTCCTCTCCTATTCTCCTCCCTCATCCCTCTCTCTCTCTCGCACGAGTAGTTTTCATGCTTCTCGTATTCTCCGACGTTTTTTTCGCCGATTTTTTCGCTCCGGTATTCGAAGGATATTTTCTATTTCTCTCCCTAGGAGGCCATATTTCTCCCTATTCTCATTCCCTCTGCAGTGGTTTTGTTTTTGTTTATTTTTTCCTTTCACTCCATCCCTCTCTTGCGGGCAGCGTATCAACGGGTCGGGTGGGGATGGGTCTTCCTCCTCCTCTCTCTATCCCACTCCCTCTTCCATCTCCCTCTAAGGGGCAGATATATCCGTTTTGCATCCTCCCTCGCCTTGTGCGGAAGAATGGTGATGGGTTTCAGAAAACAGAAGCAAAGAGGTGGAGTGAGAGAGGTAGAAGGTTGGAAAGAGGCGAAGATAAAGGACCCAGGGAGGAGAAACGGAAAGCGGAGGAGAAAAAGAATGGAAAAGTAGGAGATGCGGAGGGAAAAGATGAGACAGGAAGGGGGGGGGGGAAGAGAGGAGAGGAATGATGGAAATGTGAGCTCCAGTAGGATTAAGGA
Organism: Tanypteryx hageni; assembly: GCA_028673005.1. Lineage (NCBI taxonomy): Eukaryota > Metazoa > Arthropoda > Insecta > Odonata > Petaluridae > Tanypteryx > Tanypteryx hageni. Next base: position 89,937,857 of record CM054116.1, on the reverse strand, counting down.
GATTGGAAGAATGCGGCTGAAGGAACCGGGTTGATGAATTAAAGGAGGTATGTATGGAATTAAATCGGGGTACAAATTGTGAAATAAGGATGTTGTTCGCGAGGAGGGAGGGAAAAAGGATTTTTCGAAGAAAACCAGGCGAGAGAGGAGGTGGTAGTGTTTCGGAGGAGCGTAAAAATTTTAGTTTGGGATGTAAGGGGTGAGTGTGAAGTAAAGGGGAAGCTAAGATGAATGAGAAACGGGAAATGGTGATGTATGGGGATGGAGCTTTTTGAGAATACATTACTGCGAAACATTTCAAAAATGTAAGATATATTGAAGGAAATGAGCGTGCATGGATAATTTACAGATGTACGTGTTATTACGTTTATGACTAAAGAAGGAGAGAAATCTTCTGTAATCATAAACGATTTATTTTTCACCGAGGAATTATCATGGTACATGGTTGCGTATATTACATTTTCGACAGTTTTATTATCCATTAGGAATTGGAAAGATCTACCACATTCTCCTAAATTTAGTATCTAGTCGGACAAGATCGATTAGCTCGCTTTTTATGCTGTGATCACAAGATCGTTCTTTTTGTGTTCATAAATATTACTCAGTTATATTTTAGTTACACGCCATGTGTTGTTGATGTCTACCATTATTATGAACAGTTTGCAGCTTAAAGATAATGAAAATTCAATACTGACTACTTTTAAAAGTACGAGGAAAAGGTATAAGGTGATAAAATAAAATAATGAAAAGTAAAAATAAACTGGAGATAAAAGAGACCTCTGCATTGTAAGAGGCAAGAAAGTGAGATAAGGAAACGGAAGTGAAGAGATAGCGATGATGCGATCGAAAGATGCGAGAATCACAAGTGGGATGAGATAGGAGGAATAAAGCGGAAAGGCTTCATGATTGGGTAAAATGAAGAGGGACAGAGCGAGATAGAGTGGTAGAGAGAGAGAGAGCGAAAATGAGCGAGAGATTTATTGGGTGAAGGGAATTGGAGATTATAATTCGTGGGAGCAAGATAGAGAAAGAGGGCGAGAGAGGGAAATAGTGAGGATTTGAGGAAGGAAATGGAGGCCTAGAGAGGCGTAATGCCTGGATGGAGAGGGAAGTGAGAGAGAGAGAGAACTGGGATGGGGCTGGTGGAGTGATGGGGGGGGGGGGGGAATTGAGGGAGAGGGAGTGTTCGTTGGCGATAGAAAGGGGAAGAGAGAAGAGGGGCAGACAGACAGACAAACGACTTTATTAGGGCGAAATTGAGACTGTTGTCCCTTCTTACATTTAACCCTTTCGTCATATAAGTAATTACAATATTTACAAAATAAGCGAAATTAATTACATACAGATTTCAACAAAATACATATTAATTACGAGTTAATATATTTGTTAGTAGATAACAGAGCATTACCAAAGAATGCTAGTTTTGTGGGTCATAAAAATCTGTGTATCAGTTATGTTTTAACACAGAAAAAAATCCCACTGCGGAAAACACCTACGAGGACCGGGAGACTGGAGGAGTAGTAGAAATGGGAGAGAGAAAGGTATTGGAGAGGGGAGAAAAAGCAGGGTGATAGGAAAGGATACGGAGATTGAGAGGCGAGAAGAGAGAATGAGAGAGAGAATAGGCGAGTGAGGGACGGCAGTGTTAGACTCCTGATGGCAGATGATTTTTTGGCAAGAGAAGCCATTGGTTTATTCATTACGGTCTTTATTGGAGGAAGAGGGCTTCTCTCCCTCTCTCTTTCTTCTTCCCCCTTTCTTTTCTATGCCATTCCCCCGACTATCTTCGGCTAACCAAATCTCTCTCTCTCTCTCTGAGGCACTTATAACATTTTGAGGGTTAGCAGTTGATGTGCGTTAGGATGAGATCGCTAAAAGTGTAGTCAGGGGGAAAGAGATCGGGAGGGAAGTAGGTTGGGGAATTAGGAAGGGTAAGAGAGACTGACGGATGTGGAGGAATGGAAAGAGAGCGAAAAGGAGAGAGTGAGAGTGCGCAAAGGCAAGGACGAGTGGGAAAGGTGTTTTTTGTTCCTTGAAAAATTTATGGAGGTCTTTCGATGGAGGAGATTGGAAACTATCGCGAAGCTTCTTGCTCCCCTCCTTTGTTCTCTATCACTCTCTCCCTCTCACTCTTTACTCCTCATTCCTCCTCTTCCCTCACCATATCTCCCTCCTCTGCTTCTTTCTTTCCACTCGTTTCCTTCTCCCCCCTCGCTGTATATCTCTTTTTTACTCGATTCTGGAAGAATTATAAACGAGGAGGGTGTTATGTTGGGTTGGGGAGAGAGGAATGTAAGAGGAAGGAGAAGAGCGAGTGGATTCTTTTCGAAACTGGATGAGATAAATGTTTTAAAAAATAATTCTTGCCGATTCTTAACGCTGGGTGCAATGATTCTCTAAAAAAGTGTCTTATGTTTGCGACTTCGCCCTCTTTTCACCGCAAATGGGAGAGTAATCCCGCGCCTACTTCGTCCATGCATTTATCTCACATCATTCAATTTCTACCTGCTTTGAGGGATCTGTTTCCATCAAGATAATTTGGGATATACACGGGTTGTGATAAATATTTGGTTAAAAGATAAAAAGAAATTTTTCATTGAAAATTATTTCTCAAAGCTAACTTACCTTACTTTCAAATCTGTAGTTACATTCCTTTTTCTCTTCCGGAGATCTCTTTTATATATTTAAACACAAGCCTTTCATATTTCTCTTCACCATCTGGTTAAGCAAGATTACAAAAAATGAGGTTTAATCTCTGAGGATATTTCTGAAACATTACGACATTTTTCTCGTACTATGCAAATTTTATATCTTCAAAAAGATGCCTGAGAAAGAATTAAGCTTAAATCAAAATGTCTTTGCATAAAAAATGTCTCAAAAAAATTTCTCTGCTGGTAAATAAGCAAAATCTCTTAAATTTTCTTCTAAAATAGCAATAGTTATTTAATGTAAAACTAGAGTATTTTTCCTAAGAAGATCACTGCATGAATACTTCAGTTACATAGTTTTTACGACATAAATTTTCTCCTGTGCCGTAACCCCCGATTCCATGCAAAAATACAAAAATAATGTCGTTTTTTGTAGAACGAGACCGAAAATGAAAACTCGACCAACATATAATTCACTTTACCGTTGCCGAGTAGGTGAAAGGCAAGAAAGTAAAGGGAGCGGAGTCAGGTTTCCACCGGTCGTATATTTCCAAACTGCGGGACACCCTCTCCTTAGGCACGCGATGTTAAGAAAGTGACTGGGTACGAGACGAATCTTTTTCCTCTCGCCATCCACGAGAATAGCCATGATGGTGTGTGACCTTTCTCGCCCTCGCCCTCCTGGGAGGTCTCGCCTGGCTGAATCTATTTACTCCCTTCAACCTATCTCTCGTGCGACTAAGAGGAGAGATGGAGCTAAATTTTGGACCTAAATGGAGTCTTTTTATTCCATCTATTCTTGGTTATATGTTATCTTTTTACCGTCACTTTCCCTCCCTTCTCCCATAATTTCTCGCTTTTCCTTGCTCAAAATCCCTTCCGAGATCTATAATCGCCCCGACACTTTCCTGTTCAAACCTTTACTGGGATCTCTGTCTTGTTTTTGTGTCTTCTGGAGGAGTAAAAGGAGATAAAAGAGATTGAGGTGGAAATATGAAAAATGTCGGTGTTGGATGAAATGGGACGATGTTGGTTTATGTGTTACATTTTCGTACGTATGCTAACAAATGACTAATATATTTCATTTTTTATATTGTAATTTATTTTTACTTCCGTGGTGAGTTATATCCGTCGTTTCTTCAGTCCATCCTATTATAATGAGCTTATTTAAAATCATGCAAAGATGGCATGGTTGAGTAATTAATATAGATTTCCTTTATATAAATCATAAATAAATAGTGTTACTCGGTTCCTGGTATATAAATAACGCACATCTTAAAAAAAATAATTATAGCCCATCTTTATTCAGAAATGCCCTAGGATTGTAGTTCCCAAAATTTTTGTAGATTTGGCACTCTTTTAAGGATAAACATCAGATACACCAGCATTGAAACAAGATTATTATATTTTTACGTATGGGTACTACAACCTTTAGACGCAACTATTTGTTGATACTATTTCATAGTCAATTTTTAGAGTAAAATGTATCGCCCTAATTACCTATAAACACATCCAAATCGTATATATATTTACTGAAGAAAGTCTTTCGATGCCCCCTATATATCAGCTGCGGCGCCCAAGTGTGACGCGGCATACAGTTAGGGAAGCACTGCCCTAGGAAACTCTTTTTAAGGTAAATTATTATTAAAGTCAGATATTAGTGAAATACTATTTACCGAGTGTATTTCTCTGCTGGAATTTGTTTGTGTTTTACTAACCAGTTTTAAGGCTTTTCTTTTCCATATAAAACCTTTTGAGTGTCGTTAGACTAAAGAAGGTTTTAGTCACACTAATAGGGAAATATAATATACATAAATACATATAATAATGAAATATATTTCTGTGGGTAATTAGGAATTGTCAATTTCCCCAGAAAAAATTCTGCTATTTATGTCAAAATAACCGGAAAAACAGATAAAATATTAAAACTATTGCGTGATGCTAATTTTAATGCTAAAATTACTCTGAAATACGAACCGAATTTCTGCACATCCTGCATCAAATACGCTAGCATCAAATCAACTGAAAAAGGATTCTCAAAGACTAGTAGCAGAAAATGAAGAAAATACTTCAACTCCCATTTCCGTCGACTCGTTTCCAAAGGATGAATCGTATAATTTTAACGCGTTCATTCTCACCGGTTACATTAAAAAAAACCTCACCCGTCACGTTTTACAATATCTCGAACCGTTCAAATACAAACATTTCCCTCGTCTAGTCCTCCTCCTTGGATCTCTACTTCCCCGCAATGCAAACTTGCTTACGGATTCATCTTGGTTAGTCGGCTGCTTCATCCGCTGATGTGATTCCCGGATAGCTCCTTCCCATTACGCAGTTCTTTTTTCTTTCCTCTGGGTCTTTCTTCCCTCTCCCACACTCTTGCGTCTCTCTCGATACATCCGATGGACTCATTCTTATTCATAATTTCAACTTCGTTCGTTTCATTATCCCTAAAACTTTTCTTTGCTTATTATTCATGCTTTTTCAACCGCTCCTTCTCCCCCTCATCCCATCTTTTTTCATTTTTCTTCGGCCGTCGAGCAACTCATTTTTTTGCTATGTTCCTGACGCTGCCAAGTACATTTCCCTATAAATAAGTTTTTATCTTCCCCGGAGTTTTCTTTTTATGGGTCTTTCCGGCATTGGAAAATTTTTCACAAATCCAAATCGTTTTCCGCAATCCGGAGCAGTGATTTGTGTTTCTTTGTTCGGAACATTCCTGCTCTCCGCTCGTCATTTACCGGCGAAGTCGGGAGTGCAAGGTTTTTTTTCTTCGCGAACATCCAGTTAAAGTCGTGAAAAATGGGATTTTTCTTAGGCGACGAGATTGTTCGAAGCCGGAACTAACTCTAGCCAAATTTTTATTCTTTGATTCCTTTGTTAATATCATAATTTCACGTAGAAATGTAGCAAAATGAAATCGGTGCAAACTTTTAGTAAACATACTATAAAAAAATAATTCTAACTTAGGTGGTGAAATGTAGGCGGCAGACTAAACCGGACTTAAGGACTTGCAGAAAGATATATATTTGATGTGTTAATATATTTGCAAGAAAATGATATAGAAATAAAACGACTTTGTTAAACGGTGCACTTATTCCCACAGATACTTCTTATAGAGTTACACGAAGTATCGGCCTCTCCAGTCAACTACAATGTGACATTTGGATTGGAAATTGGAGCTTTATAAATACCACGGAAATTATTAAATCTTCTGACTTTGTAAGACCTGATTTTCCTCATTAAGGCAAAACTTCAGACAACGTCAATACAGAAAAATGTATAGTCGTGGTCTGAAAATATTAGTCAAGCACTTGAAAACCCTCTACCATTTACCAACTAGTTCCAGCAAATAGTGTTTCTTATAAAACCGTCACGCCAAATCTTTATTTCGTTATCACCAGCTTTTATTCAATCATCTCTTATTAATTAGCACGAGGAACCCTTCGCTTTTGTTCGCAACGAGTGGAATTCTCTTATTTTTTCTTTGACCATCCTCTTAAAATTTCATTACAATGAGTTTCACCATTCCATCGCAACAATCCCATTTAATCTCCATCTTCGTTCTCCATTCATCCTTATCTCTTTTTCCATATTTGGTCTCTCGTTTCTCTATCTCCATCATTTTCTCCGAATCTCTCGTCTTCTTCCCATCTCTCTTCCCCTCCCATTTCATCCATTTTACCTTTCTCATCCACCCATTTGTTCATCTCTCTCTCTCTCTCTCCCGCCCTTCACCTAAGCAAAAAGCCCTTTCCACTTCATAGCGAAAATAATCTTTTTCCGTTCTCCATAACCGCCATCCATATATACCGCTCTCCATCCCACCAAGAAATTCATCCTTCTCTCCAATCCCTTCTCCTTCACGCCCACGACGACTGCTCAAATTCTTTTATCATTCTTCCCGCCTTAACTCAAGCAATTTGTGTGGGAACCATGTTTTCCCTACACCTCATTTCACACCCGCCGCATCGCACTCTCCCTCTCGCCCCCCTTCTCCCTCTCCATAAAGATTCTCCTCGGGATCCCTTTTTTGTCATATATCCCTCTCTCACTCCCTGCACGCTTTTGTTCCCACGATTCTGTATTTTTATCTTCTCCTTGTCTCCGTGGCGCCCTCCTTTCCAACCTTCCGTTCTCGAGGAAAACCCCTCTTCTTCCTAAAACGCACGATCCTCGCACCCTAGAAGGTATGCGTTACGGGTGTTCGGCTCTATCGCTTTTCTTTTTTCCCTTTCGCTTCTTCTTCGGCGATTTATCGTAAATCCTTCTCTGATACGTTCGAAAATTGCTGTTAAGGAGTCATTTTTGCTAGTTTTTTGTTTCCCCCCCCCCCCCCCCCGCGCGTTTTCTGTTTCCTCCCGTCGTGCAAAAATTCGTGTGTCGACGTGATGTTCTCAAGCGATCGACGGTGAAATATTGTTCGCGATATTTTTTTAATAAAACCCTGCGGTTTCGTGAAGGTTTTACAAGCGAGCTATATTAACAGACGGATTTCGCGGTGCTTGGTATTCGTGTAAGGGTTCTATAATCGGCTTCTACGGGAAGCCCGCCCCAAAATTCTCCTCTTTTAGGTGTATGGACCATGTAAAGGAGGATGTTTGTCAATTTTCAAGGAGGGTGGCATCAAAAGATTCACTTTTTATTCTCAATATTCTTCTCTGCTTCAACTTGACTCTATTTCATCTTCTGTCGTTACTTCACGTATCCCTCTTTTCATTTCAACTCGCTCGTACAAAACTCCGACATCATGATTTTTCACAGACAATGAAAAATTGATAAAGGTGTAGCTCTCGATTTACATAAATGCAGATATGCGCCTTAGTTCATATCCGCCACTCCAGGTATTTCTACCAACCTCAACCATGTATAAAACAGTGGCAATGCCATAGAGTTTAATTTGGTTTCCCATTGGTAATAATGAAACAGAATATAAAATTTCAATTATTCTGTTGTACCCTTTTTTGGGAAATTGTCGTCGGCTGAATTGTTCGGACATTAAGTCCATCGCTTTATGAAATGTTGCTCTCTCACGTGACAGTTGTATTGCCATTGCTTTATAAAGGATTACGCGGTTTTTGGTATTTTCCACGTTGTTATTTAAATATAAAATTTTTTAGAATATCTTTGATATTTATGGGCGATTTTCTTAAGTTCGCTTTGAGCAAAAAATGCTCCTAGCATGTAAACAATATCTGAAAATGGCCAGAGGCGTTGCTATTCTTGTTCTTCCACGTCTCTTACGTCTCCCCTTCCCCTACTTCCGCGTTCTCTCCTCCCTTGTCCTCTTTTCCCCTCCGTTTTCATACTTCTTCCTATCCTCTACCTCCCATCTTTTCTCCTCTTAATCTCGCCGTCCACATACGAAAAGTCTTGCGGCATCGTATGCTCAGCGCATCGCGAGCCCTTGTATGTTTTTATCCATTAATGCCGTTTCGATTGTTTTTATTTTCTTTATATTGCGCCTCTCGCTCTTTTCCCGTTTTCTCCCCTTTCTGGATTCGCATATGCATGCATGCGGGCTACGTTCCCCCTCCTACCAGGAAAAACACGGTAGAGGATATCAAGGGATGCTGAGATTGGTAGTGTAGAGAGCCGAGAGTAAAACAGCGATATCGATTATTTCCTCGCCTTTACCTAAATAAATGAACGGAGAGAGAAAGAGGGAGAGAGAGAGAGAGAGAGAGAGAGAGAGAGAGAGAGAGAGAGGAAAAAGAAGGATGAAGTTAAAGTGCAGCTCTCTTTCGATTTGGCGTGTGTCACTTCGGTAGGAACTGGAAAGCGCGCATTGCACTTCCGCAACGTATTTATTATTTATTTTATCCGCGTTCCTCTCCTCCATAGTTCACGAGACGTTTTTCCTCGTGGTTATGCACCCGTTTTCCCGATGATTAATGGGAAAATATAATCTTTCGAAGGAGTGGAGGCCTGGATAAGTTTTGGAATGACGTGAATAACTGCGGAGTCTCGAGATTGGGCGCGTTCCTGCTAGCTCGAGATTCCAACACATGCAAAGAAAGTTAAGGATTAATGTAGTAACATGCTCGATTGGTTCGTTTGTGCTCAAAATTTGTAAACGCTGTGATGCTATTGTAAAATGTAGGTTATCGAAAAACGGAAAAGTATCTTATCGGTAAAAATTTCACGCTCTCATCGGATGTGTGGAAGAAGTAATTTAATCGTATACGAAACAAATCTTTTAGCACTGCTTTTGTTCTTTTTAGGTTCTTAGATTTAATTCATAGGGTTATCGCTTCAGACAAATTCGATTTTCAACGAGCTATGAAAAAATTTGCGAGTGTGATCACATACAGTCATTTCTCGATTTAGCGCCACCATTAGTCCGTCACTGACATTGACCTTAAAGCGGGAGTGGCGGTTAATCGAGGTCTATGCTTGCTCTATGTAATCATAAGAATGAATTTCTGTTCACAACGATTCATCGGCGGTATGGGGGGTGGTACTATATAGGGGCGCTAAATCGGGTTTTGACTGTATATGTATTCTGTTGATCTAATGCCGTCCTATGAATAAGTTCAAAGCATTTGAATGTTTTGTGTGGAAATATATGTAATAAACATCTATCCGAAAATGAAACAATCGTAAAGATCGACCTCATCTGAATATAGAATATAGACAATCGAATTTTAAAATATATAAGTCAACTGAGGTCGATGAACCCTTTTTTAAAAATATTATCGAACACATAAAAGCTAGATCGATTATCCACTCCAAATATTTTATTCCACAGAAAATGGGTGGAAACTCGTTTAGATAATTACGGACTTAAAAAAGTAAATTAGCGTGAGACACCGAAACGTTTACATTTCATGAAGGGGATCGAATATAAATGTAAAATGTTTTTTAAAGAAGTTCTACAAAACTTCTTTAGTACGTGCATGGCGACTACGGTGGCACTAATAATCAAAGCAAGTTCATTTTTTCAATGAAGAGGCCATTTTGTCTAGTCTTCTTACGCCTCTCTTTCCATTTCATCCCTCATCAACCCTCATTAACATTTACTCACGCCCTCGTACGTTTTTTATTCTTTTTAAGATCCTCATCCTCCCATTGTAAGGAGTTCCTCGACATTCATCTTTCCTCTTCCTCTTTTTTTTCAACTCAACCTCAACAGCATAACCCGCTCGTACTTTACTCCATCCCATAAAGATTCCGTGCACTGGTTTGAATGACCCCGAAAGGGTTTCTCCCTCCACATTGGTTGTCAAAACAAACTAAAAAAATTACGCTCCTTTTTTTCTCTCTCTCTCTGTCTTTCACACGTTCCTAGACATCGTAAACGTCGGAGTCTCGTGCGGCGGCATCCTCAATGCGTCCCACGTTTCTCCTACGGATCTCTTAACAGAAGAGGCCGAAAAATAAAGCACATCTTTATTATTTTTATACGTCCGTACGCACGGCGCCGACTTTGCGCGCATGAGGTCTTGTACTCCGATGAGGTTTTAAACTGCGAGTCACTTTAACGGGATGGCGGAAAGACGCTTCTCCGCGCATGCGCGCGGGGACAGACACGTCCTAGGCGGGAAAGTGCGGAAACGTGCGCGAGTTGACAAAGGATAGGTGCTGAAAGGGGAAAGAAAGGGGAAAGGGATGTGAATGCGGTAGAAGGGTGGATGGAGAGGGAGAACATAACATATATTACCCCATCACGGCAGGTATTTGCGTTGCTGAATCACCTTGCGTCTTGAAACGCGCTCGTTAACAATGACGGCGCTTGCACATTGACATAATAAGTCTGGTAGTGGTCTGAGACGAGAAGAAATGATGAACTTGGGAAGATGAATTGAATGAGAGAGGGAAAAGGAGAGGACTGCCAGAAGTGAAGATGGATTAAAAGAGTAGAAATAAATAAAGCTCCTGTTATGCTTTGGGCGTGACGATGAATCGAGAGTAAGAGAGGCTTGGTGAGAAAGAAAGGCGGAGAATGAGAGTATAACAGATATTCCATATCAGAGATGTTGTCTTATGGAATTATTGGACGTCTTTTAAAAGTACTCTATGCAAGGGAAAGAGAGGGAGATACATTGCACGCACGTGCAGAGACATAAAACAGCGAGGAAAGAGCGCGAACGTGTGGAGGCAGTGAGGAATGGTGGAGGGAATAGAGATAGAAACGGAGTAAGGAACGAGTGGGGGTAATATATATGTGCGCTACCCGCTAAGGCTTTGTCTCGCGTAGGCGTTTTGGTGTCTCGAAGAGAGTCGTCGAGATCTTTTCCTGAGTTATTTCCTCCCCCAAAGGAGCGCGTAAACGATACGCCGTGGAGGGGTCACAGGGTGGCTGCGTCGTTACGTTGCTATGCGCTCGTGAGAAGATTACTTCGAGGCGGAGGAAAGAAATTACCTTTTGCCTTACGGACGCCGTGAGATGGAAATTAGGTTCCATCTCGAAACGTTTCGCGATGAGTGCGAGGTCGCAGACTGAAAACAAAAACGGAACGAAACCGTCTTTCTCTCTCCCGGAATGAATTGTCTAGGAGACTGTAAAACTGCCGATGTTGCCAGGAGAGTGCTCGAAAAGAAGTTGAGTTATTAGCAATTTCGGCTCTTTATGTCGTTTCAATTCCCGCGGAATAGTAACTTTTAGTCCCCTTTCCTAGGTGTGCCTGAACGACCGGCTGTTGCGGAAATAAATTACGCAGCGAGAAGATGAGTTCTTGAAAAGGCTGTTCTGTTTACTTTTCCGCCGTTTATTAGTAAATTTTCCGTTTCTCGTTCCTACGGACTGATTCTGTGGATAAATTTACATTATATTCTTGATGTGTTTGCTTTTATTCCAGAATTATCATATTGTCATTTAAAACCAGTAGGTATAGTACCAAATATTTCACCGCTATTTTTTTAGTCTTATTGCGAATAACAGATTTTGTGCGTGACGATTGAAAACTTTTACCTGTAATTAATTTAGATGAAATCTCTCAGTTAATATTATAATCTTAGAAATTAATTTTTTTCATTATTATGATCTTTTAGCTGCAACAGAGTAATCAAATGTCTCATAAATAGGACGGAATTGAAAAAAATTAATTGAAATTTGTTTTGACTGAGTGCGTATTTTTAGTACAATATCTATTTCACTGTGGTTGCCTATGATCTCACAACGGCGAATTATTCTCTAACCGATTGGTAAAACCTCTTTTGGGCAGTCATCCTTCTAAATGTCAATTTTTCACGCATCATGGGGTGATTAACTTACAGAGACTTGACAGTTACCATTTCGTTATTGCAGCTGAGAAATTTGTCGAAACATTGGTATCTATAAACTTATCCAGCTAAAATTATATACCATCAGTTAATTTCTCTATCGCTATGGTACATATAATATTCCATCGCAGTATTTTATAAAATATAATGTCCCCACTCAGTCAAAAACATTTATTTACAACAACCGTATGCACCGACAGAACAGAGCGAGTCGTGATTTCGCCAAAAAATCAAAGGGAAATAGTATTCTATTTGTTTCCCTATAAGAGCAAAATGCTCGAGGAAAAGAATGGGAGAAGAGGGAAGGAGAGAGGAGGAGAGTGACGTGGAACAGGGATAGTTACCCAAGGAAAGAGGAAAATGGCCGACGAACGCTTCTGTCGTAGTTCTCTCTCTTATCTATGAAACTCCGCCTGTCATTTCTTCTGGAGAGGAAAAAAGAGGGAAATGGTAAAAATGGGGAAAGGGAATGAAGAGAGGAATGGACAGAAAGAGAGAGGGGGGCGAGAGATGACCGTAAATGCGAGAGATCCAGTGTGCGACACACTTTCCTGAGTCAGGAGGCGTCAGCTCCAACTGCCCCGAAGACGCCGTATTCCTCTATACGAGCCTACGCCTGACGGCCGGGGCATGACAAACAAAAGATCGTGCCGCGCGCATGTGCTGTTATAGAGGGACTTCAAGAGACGGCAGGAGATGAGAGGGAGGAAGAAGGTGAGAAATGCTCCAGATCCATCTCGTACGGCAAAGCAAGGCGAGCCTTTAAAGCCGTCTTCAAGCCCTTCCGTCTCTCTCTCTAGCCTTCTTTATGGCAGCCTGTATCTTTCTAGATTTTTTATTCCCTTTTTGCTGTAATGATATTCTCTCGATTGGCGCTCGTTGGATACGACTGGAGTCTCTTCACTGAAACGCCTAATGTAAAAACAAAGAATCCTCCCCAATACGCGCACTTCCGTCCGTCCAAACCGCGAAGCAGATGATGCGGCCCTTTTCGGCGAGTGTTTTTTTCGTCGAGATTGTTTTTATATTCCCGCGACGTAGTTCGCGTCCTCCAGTTCCACTCGTTTTATTTTCATTCCAGTCCGGCGAGGGAGTTTTTTTTATATTCCCGGAGAGGGACAAGGAGAATGGGATGGGAGAGGGAGGATAAATGATAAAGGGGTGTTGAAACGTGGAATAGAATGAGGAGGAGGAAAAGTGAGAAAGGAATCTTAAAGGGGAGGTGGTAATGGAACCTGAGGGAGAGCAGATAAAAAGAAACTTCAGTTTCGGTAGAAACGCAATCGTGGAAATGGGCGACCAGTTTAAGCAGGTCATTTCCCCTCTTTGAAGCGACATTTGAATTTCGATGCGACGGAGAAACAGTCACAAGTCTTCTGCGTGTGTTTATAAATGACATAAATCATAAAACAATATAATATAATATTTTTATTTTTAGACCGCGCAAAGTCAACGTTCCGTCCTTCGGAAGGGACGATAAGCCGTTGGCCTCCTTGGTGCTCTTCGTTAAGAGTAGGCTAATGCTAGTACAGGGTTTCCCCCTTTTCTTGTGAGTGTGTTCGGTGTGGAAGGAGCTATGACTATTATAATCCAAGGGGTTGATTAGCCAAACATACGCACGCACACACACAATGTCATTATTTTTGTTAATTACCATACATCTTCCATTATATTATTATTTTTCCGATGAAAATAAAAGAAACAATATAAATTTTGATCTTTTCATTATTTGAACTTAATCTTTCAAAATCTCTCGACAATAAATTTGATATTTTTTTATCTTCTATCTCACCAGTGAGATTATTCATCTAAATGATATTTTTTCTTCCTTCCCTCGTAAAATCGGCTTTTAACTCCTAAATAACATCCCGACGCCGAGCTTCTGCGCAGATTAAAGCGAGGCGTTTTCTCACTTCAGCTTAGGAAGAGAGGGGTCCTTTATCTGAGAAAAGGGCGATTTTGCGTAGGCATCCGCGCCGAAAAGGGGAAGCCGTTTACACACGTATTGCCATAAAAGAAAGCGGTGAAAAAGAACAGCGCTACTCCGACGGAGAGGGACGATCTTGTAAATGGAGATTTGCGTGGGCACCTAAGCCAAAAAATAGGCAAGGCGCTTTAGAGGAATCGCGCGCCGAAAAGAGAGATAGGTAAAAAAACAGGTTAAGGTCCGAAGAACATAAAACGCCTAGGATTCTGTTAGTCACATTGGAAGAGATAGGGAATAAAGAGGTGAACTCAAGTCGTGAGAGAAGAGATGTCTGGAAAGGGAAAGACGAGAAAGTAGAAAGGAAGGGAAGAGGAAGAAGGAGAGAAACAGGGGGTGAATAGAATGGACTGTTGGGTGGGTGAATAGGCATGAGAAAGAGTAGGAAAGGGAGATATATAGTAGTTCCTTGCGCAACGTGGAGATTAAATTTTTGTTTAATGCCAAAAGACCGCGTTGCGCGAATTTCCCACCTTATTGAAGAAATTACTTGTTTGCATAGGTTGCGAGCTTTCTCACGTCGCACATGCACCACAGAGGCCATTGAGGGCCGTGATTAAGGAAATGAAAGCGTGTTGGATAAGCGTCACATTTGTATAATCAAATCCGTTTGGGGGAAGGAAACACATTTTAGACAAAGGCTTGCTGCATGACTTTATTTGATCGAGATTAAGATTAGGCAATCTCTTATTCCATCTAACTCAGTACTCTCAAGCTCGCAAACCGCATAGAGTATTGATGGTGTCTGCGAAGCAAGGTACTATATGACTCAACCAAATCTCTTTCTTATAAAATATTTTTAAATAATCTAAGAAACTTAAAAATAGGCATTAAGTTAACACTTCCAAACATCTTCCGTTTATTTTTCATTCCCAATTAAAACCATCTACGCAGTTGCGGCTTCTGGAGAAATATAGATCGGAATGTCTAAAAGACGAGGTTGTAGGAATAATTGAAGCACCAACGTATATAGGTAGAAACGACCGTGAGATCGATTGTAGGACGGACCGTTATCTATGCTCGTTCTTTCCGAGGAAAATACGAGATTACAATAGAACATTTCAACCTGCGATAGACAATCTTTAGGTAGGTTATGGTGCATTTCACCCCCTGCCACCAACCAATTAGGTGAATTGCAGGGTAACATGTAGATGTGTAGATGTGGGATACAGAAGAATACATGAAGTGCAGCCTGCGAGTTAGTGCACTGCCATCATGCGGCCCGCGCGCGAATGATTTGAGTTTGAGACCCCTGATCTAACTGATTATCAAATAATACGGCATTATTCAGGTGATAAAAAAGTAATGCAGGTGGAAGGAAAAGAGAAGGCTATTTTTGCGATTAAGTGAGGAAGATTATATAACCATACCTAGGGAATGTATGTGAAATTCTGCAAAATCTACTGACGGAATTTATAAAAGATTGAGAATGCTGCGGTAGTAAAGTACCCACGTCGACAGAAATGGTGGTTGATAAACTAAAGGGTATAATTATAAAGGAAGATAGGTGATGGAGATAGGAAGTGAGGGAGTTGGTGTCAGGGGAGAGAGAAAGAAAAGAATAACGTATAGCGTGGAGAAGAGAGGGAGAGAGGGGGGAGGAGGATAGCAGGGGAGAGGATGGAGTGGTAATCGAGTTCAGGGAGGGAATGAGGTGAATAGGTGAGACGTGGGATTGGAGGACGAGTTGTGGAATGGGGTCTCCGTCTGAACGTGGCAGGTGGAGAGGGAAAGGGGAAGAAGCGGAGGTTGGTTACGGGGCGAGAGAGAGGGAGATAGAGAGGAGGGAGAGGTTAGCGGGATGTGCAGGTGAGGTAGTGGGGAGGGCGTTGGAATGGCGCAAAGTGGAAAGACATGAAGAGCGATACTCCGTTACGGTCCCCGAGGAGGAGTGCACGATTTATGAGCCTCGCGTCTTCCGTGATAGTTTACCGACCGTGGGAGGAGGCATTATTGATTTGTAAATTCGAGACGTCGTCCGTTTGAGTAATGGGGATTTGTAATGACCGCCAGGGAAAAGTTGAAGGAGGAGGGGTGTCATCCCTCGTGTGACCGTGTGACGGAAGCTTTAAAGGGGAAGTGAGAGGAGGTGAGGAAAGGGGGCAAGAAAGAAGCTAGGAAGAGAGGAGAATGAAGTGGATACGGTGGGAGAGACAAATGTGGTAAAGGAGAGGAAATTGATTTTTTAAAGCAATGTTTCTCGAATTGGACGTTAGTTTCGCCTCCGATTCAGACCGAATTGATTAGTTACACTGTGTCTTCATAAACTTCTGCTAAGCGTACCCAGGTGGCAGTTCTCATTGTGTTGAAACTGTCTCGTTATAATTCATAATTTGGTTACATTGGGAAGCTTGCGAAGTCACATCTGTTAAGCATGACTTATAATTTTTGCTAAATTGAATGTTATTAGGAGTTTAATTTTGATAATAAATTTCAAGTTCTTTTTCATCTTTTCACACAGAAATTGACTGGAAGAACAATTTTGGAGTAAACCACGACTGTTGTTATATTATGCCAAGTGTGTCCTCTTAAAGCTGAAAGACGAAATCGCAGGGTGCTAAATACTGATTTTAAAATGTTAGATACTTGAAAAATAAATCCAGTTGTGAAAACATAATTTCCTACAAACCTGTATCAGGAAAAGAGTTACAATGACATCTCTCCTGCTTGTGGCTATTGCAGTTTTATTGCTGCAAAATTAAAGCATTCGTTTAGAGAACAATGTTTTACCTACGCTCTCAAACTTTAAAGGAATGAGTTTTTTAAAATTGCTCTGTAAATTGACCGCCATCATAACATTTGATCTTATAACTTAACTATTTTGTTGGCTTGTGTTATGAAAAGCATTATTTAATCTTGGTTTTCATGCTGAAATATATCATAAATTATAATGAAATGTTAGGAATTGAAGTCGTTATATATTATAAAAAACTACTCAGATTACAGCATAAGTATAAACAACGAATATGGCCAACTCTCAGATTTACCTTAAAGGTAAAAACAATTAAGTGGATATTCTCTTGTATACCAAAGAACCCTTTACAAACTAATTTTAATCTTATATAAATAAAATTTGTTAATTTTTCTCTCAGGTGAAAGAGACAGACAACCTGGCCTAAAAAAAATTGTTCAAACATTCTCTCCGAAGCTAATTCAAATCAGGAAGGGAATCCTCGGTAAATATACACGTTCATTTTTTTCTCTTTGGAAAGGATCTCGGTCGTCGACCGACCCAGTCAAAGGACAAATTTACACTCCGCAGCCAGTTCATGCGTGGGTCATTCAGTCTGGGAGCTCAAACAGAAAGGAGGAAAGAGACGGAGGGAGGCGGTGGAAGAAAGTGGGTAAAGAATGACGCGAAGATCTCGTCGTCTGAATTCCGTTTCAATTACGAAATATCCGCGTTCCGATAGAAACTTTGCATCCGAATGTTTGATGCGCGCCGTGGGCGAATGTTTGCCCGAGGAAGAAAAAGGGCGAAAAGACTGCGGCGTCGGCGTAGTTCTCTCACTTCCTCTCCTTTCTTCGTCGCAAAGGGTATGAATTTTCACGCTCGTTAAGAACTTAGCCGACTGCCGCTGTCTTACCCTCCTCCCAACACGCCTCCTGCCCTCTCCATCCTACAAATAGTCTGATTACATCTGTATCTACAACATCGGATTTGTACTTAAGTGCATATACCGAACCGTAGCCGAATAACCCTCAAAATATATATGAATTAGATATTTTTTTCGTTCCCAGCTCGTATTTTTGCCATTTTTTTGCGGCAATCACATCAGGTCCACAAATTGTATTTCCTCTTTCGAACACTTAGAAAATGTTTCATTTTGCTAAAATTTTAAATTTGTTTTTACTTAGGTCATTAGCTCTTCCACGCATACGGGTCTTTTTGAGACAACTGCATTTGGAGATGAGCATTAGATACTGAAGGATCCTACAGTTCTCTTGGAAAAATTTCTTCCATTTTCATTTTGCTTCGTGTTTTTTCCACGATTTCAGTAAATCAAACCACAATAATATCCATTCTGAATCTTTCGTCTTGCACGTATTCTTATAGTATTTTTATTCCCCATAAATTCGTTAAATGATTCCTGCAGACATCCATATTATTCATGAAAGGTATTATCGTCGTTATTTTTCCTCGAACTCTTTGTTATACTAAGATGGCTTTAGTGCGTTTTTTATTCGATTCGTCAATTTGCATCTTTCATCATCTCAGCCACATATAAATGAAACCGGAAATACTATTTCCTAACGCCATGCTTTTTTCAGGCGCTTTTAGATGAAATTAAGAGAGGAAATTTTGCAAGAGGAAGAAGAAACTAAAAATCTCTGAAAGGTGTCCGTCTCGGGACGTCTTTCTCCATTTTACATGTTGTGTGGCTGTAGGATATTTTCCGTCTGAATTGTAAAATTGTTTAGAATCAAAATACGAACTCCGGGTATGCATTTTTGAATGGTCGAAATAGCAAATTCTATTTTTTTAAATAAAAAAACTGGAATGGAGTCAAGGACAGGGCCGGAGCCCTCAGTTTCATATAACGGGCAAAAGAAATTATTCCGACTACCTGCACTTGTTTGCATAAATTTGAATTGACTCTAGGTCATTTGGCATACGAAGTTGAGATTAAAAGCAGAAGTAGACCCAGGAATACGTCGGTCACTCGGATGACTCGTGCGGTAAACGGATCATGATCAACTTGAAACTGCGACAACTCAATGCAACAAATAGAGTTCTGTAAATGTTTGAGTTGCCTCTAATCATTCATCATCTTTTAGTATTTCTCTTTAACTTTTATGTCTCATACATATTAGTCAGCACTCTTAATTCCAAGTTTTTTTCTAATCTTATTCCATAAGTATTTTATTTTTTAATCCTTTATTTAATTTTTTAGTTTTTAAAAGTTCGTAAATCATTTTGATGCACGTACTACTCTCGTCTTGATCTCTTTCTACATTCCCTTTGGGAGTTCTTGCGTCGCTCGTCTGAATATCACGTATCACCTCGACGTTTTTAAGAATTAATGCGAGAAATTTTATTTCTCGCTAATAGTTTTTCTTTAGGTCATTCTCTTTCCGTTTATTTTCTGCATCAGCACTTTCGCAATCCTGATTTTTTTACAATTTTTAGCAGTTGTGTTTATTTTTCTTTTCTTTTATCACACTCCTTTGTCGGCTTTTCCTTCCCAACAGAAACAAATGCGGGGGATGGCGGTGCTACGTTGTGCCTTTGTTTGCAAAGGTGAAAATGGACGGTTAACTTTATTATTTTTCTACCTATCCTGTTAAATTAGTAAAGGTGGAGACTATAGCAAAATTGATGTTAAATGAAAAATCTAACTCCTTAACTTTAATGTTAAGAAGTTAAATTTCTCATTTAACACTAATCTTGCTGTTCAGCGTGGCGAGGTTATTTGAATCAACGGTTTTATTCCGTAATCCAAACAATTGTTATGTTATGGTTTTTGACATGACAGAATAGCATGAATCAACCATTTAAGAGCAAGAAATTTAGAAAATGTACTTGCCTCAGGTATCTCCGATAACCACAACAAGGTTGTACTTTTAGAATCTATTTTCGGTGAATTACCACTGCGTTGCAGCCGAAATGCGCATATTGTTTTTTAATCTTGTTGTTGCTATTGGAGATACCTGAGACAAGTACGTTTTTTAAATTTCATGTTCTTGATTTTTTCAGTCTTCAGACGAGATTGATAGTTCTCCCGATGAAGTATCAATCAGTTTGGACGATAATCCTATTTTTGCAAACACTTTTCCATCCCTGTGTCCCACCATCATATCATCCTACACCATACCTATATGCTCCACACTATTTCATACCTTGCCCTTCAATCTATTTATTTATGTATTTACCACATCTATTTCGTACCATAAGGTAACCTTTCTTTTCCTCTATCGCTTTACCTCAACTTTCTGCTTGCGGAGGTACTAGGATGGAAACGCGAAAGAAGGAGACAAGAACCTATCCATTCCTCTATCACCCCGACCCCTTCCCTTTACCAACAACCCACCATTTCACCTTTACCCAGATCCCTCTCCCCTCCTCCAGTCGCCAAACTCCTCCGCATTATTCCAAGCGCCCCCTCCCACCCAACTCCCCCTTCTCCCATTCCATTTCCTGACCTCCCATGCCCCATACGTACGGTCGACATGATCTGAATACGACCTGCATCTTCCTCCTCTCCCCCTCTCTTTCGTTTTATTTTTCCCTTCTTTCTTTCTCTTCCTCGGCAGCACGAACTGGGCGTTTAGGAGAATAAATGACCGGTGGGAGGATAAAAGGGTTAGGCGAGAGGATGGGAGGTGGTAGGGGTAGGGAACGGTGGAGAGAGATCTGCCGTAGGAGTTTCCTCCCGGTTAGGAAGGGGATGGGGGAGGTGGACGAAGTAGTCGGAAGGTGGGAAGGGGAGAGAGGAAGGAGCGGGATGGCTGCTGCCTCTGCCGCTCGTAGCTCCATCTACCGCTTGCATGCATGCGGGTCCCGTGCTCCGCGGAAAAGCACGGCTGGCGATTCGGAAGGAAGAGGGGTTTAGGGGAGGATATGAGGAGGGTTGGGTAGGAATTTATATATTTTTCGCTTCTTTTTTTTAAAAATGGTGCCGCTCTCGTACCTCCGTTCCCATGCCGCATTACGGACGTTGGGACGACTGGAACGGTGGTGATTTGGTGCAGGGAGGGAGATGGAGATATAGGTGGCGATTTGCGCGGTTCTACGAATCGGAGTTTGCCTGCTTAGCAAGATGGTCCCTATACTTATCCGTTATGCGGTACAAAGACGTAGTCAATAAATTGTAGGTTGTGAATAGAATGAGAAATGTTAGACTAATGGGATCATAATGCAACGTCTGTATAAAGGTATAACAATAGAAAACGTGGATTGGTTGAAATATAAATTGAAAATTTTAAGAGAACGTAAACAGTTGATTTATTTCATCAAGAAATACTTGTTTTTATTAAATCGCAGAATTGAAACCAAATACAAATATTCCTTATTTTCGCGGGATAAGCAGAATGTAGTGATCCTATTCGTTTATTTAGAATTTTCGGGAATATTTATCGTGTATGATTGCCGGAAATATGTTTGCGAAAGCATTGAGGGAAAATATAAAAAATTTTAAATGAATACTGTTACGAAAAAATTGTAAAAATAATAATGTCTAGTCAAGATACATTTCTTCGTTTTCCCTTTTGTTTTTCATGACTTGCAGGCATTCATTAACAATCTGTCGCAACTAAGTAGCGAGCGCATTTAATTATTTTGCTCTTGTCCTTCCATCCAACTAATTATTTTGTCAAAGAAAGTCCGATGATCGAAACTTTGCGGTACGATGACGCAATCATCTTCGATCGAAAGAGAAAGTATTTCATGTAGAGGTGTATTTTTTATATCCCTTGCGTTTACACAGGCCTTTCACGAATACCATCAACGCTATTCCGCATAACAACTCTTCTCTTCCCTCTCTCATAAGTTAATTAATTTCTGAAATATCAATTCCGTGAAACATTTCCCTTTCCTCGAGAAGCGGGCATCCAATGGTAGGACTTCTCCTTTCGATGTTCACCGTCTGCTCTCCCATCCGTTCCGGCACTTCTCCGCTTACGAGCGCATACTCTCACTGCTCATTCTTGCTCCTGTTCTCCTAAACCTTCTCCCTTTCTCATTCTCCGATCCTTTTGTTACCTCCCTATATCTTCCCCCACCACACGATTTCATTCTCTCTAAACAAATTCCCATGTATCGTTTCACATCCCTCTCAATCCCCCTCACCCACCCTAGATGCCCGCCATATTTGTGGATATTAACTATCTTGCGCTAAAACCCATCTCTTATTCACTCCTCCGCCCATTCATCCTCTTTGTGCCTAACGGTATCCCTTCCAGAGCCTATCCCATTATCGTCCCTATCCACTTACGGTCTCTCTCCGCCCTTCTCTCTCTCTCTCTCCTCGCCTTCATATCCCGCTGGGAGGAGCAAATTATCTTCTGCGGCGTCACTATCGCAGGCTCACGTGGAAGCTAACTCGTATCATTCCTCGCGTGGCCGCGTCCGCAACCTCGGACACCACCTCGCTTCTGCTCCACCTCGTTATCTTCCTTCTGCATTTAATCACTGGCCCGTTCCATCCCGTCTCTGTAAGCGGCTCTCCCGCTTTGTTCACCCTCGCGACGTTTGGCTGCGAATATGACTTCCTTCCTTTGCGTACCCGTTTAATCTATCCTATATCATAGTACCTCTCAACAGCTTGGAATTTGTTTCCGCTATCTTTGAAGTACGAATATCGTGCTATACCTCTGTTTTCCCTTTCCAAACTTTCACTCGCGAGATTGCCTGGAATTTCAATCGCGAGATTGCCCGGAATTTCAATCATTCATCTGCAGTTATTTTAGGGGTCTTGTGTAATATTTTGAATTGAAATGGGAATAGTAACTGGATTGGTTTTGTAGTTGGGACTTCTGAAATACAAGCATAAATCTAGAATTCCTTCCATTTCCTCCAAGCGCCGATTGATTATTTTAATATTTCCTCAGCTTGTATGATTTTCAAATGTAACCTTTGCCAATTTTCAGCTGTTTTAATTTTGAAAAAGCCAATTTATAAATGTTAAATTTTTGTAATTTAATCCAAACAAGAATATTATGTGACAATATCAACACGAATTAATGTAATATGCTTGATAATTTGTCTTGATTAGCCTTTTTCATGGATTAATTATAATGCTGGCATTGGAAGAGGGCTAATTATCGTGTAATTCCCAATCGCGGTTTCAATGTATTCCTTGTGTACAGTTTTATGTGCTCGTCTTTGTCACATTTGGTAGGCTCGTAAAAATATTTATGTAGCTATACTATATAGCTGCTTCTAATGATATATCATAATCATTATTGTCATATAGGAGGATACTAATGTTTAGGCACATCCAGATGAGTTAGAGACTTGAAATTTGGCACGATTATAGTTTTTTGGTCACAACCGAATAGAAAGATCGAAAATTCAAAATTATAAATTTTTAGGTGTTGTTTTTATCCCATTTATACATTTAAGTTTCATAATTTTTATCTCGATTACTATAAGTCGTAGGTACGTGGTGTCAAACTTTTTTGTAGCAAATGTTGTCCTTTACCAGAATAAATTTTTTAATCGATATCTTACAGATCATATAAGGCATAGGAAATGCAAAATACGGTTATTACATTTTAATAGTATTTATACCGGAAACTATAATTCGTAGATACGTGTTGTTACGGACTTTTTTGTGCCAAATGTTGTCTTGTACTTGAATAAATTTTTTAATCTATACCTCACCGATCATATAAGAGCTAGGGAAAGCAAAATAGGATTTTCCGTATGTTGGTCATGTCATCATGTCGTTCAGATAGCGCGTAGATGCAGAAAACAAACATCGCCCTCCGCGCCTCTTAATGCGCATTCATTGTCTATTCATTCTAAAGGTTCTAAAGGCAATTTTTCAATGAGAAGATTCTCAATCCTACTTTTGCATGAGATTTCTCATAACCTAAAATAAACTAAGTGATCTGAAATGCTTGCAGAACGCAAGCACCTTTTACCAGTATTTTATATTATTAATGAACTAGGGTTGCAATCCCGTTTATAATCTCCGTCACACTCATCTGTATGCACTGCCGACAGCATAATGCTCAGGAGCATATATATCTGCTATCGGTGAGAGAGAGCTACATTTTTAAAGGGTGAGTGGGATGGAGAAAGGGAAGGGTTTTCATTTAATACTTTATTCATCCATGCCCGTCATTTTTGACGCAATTACACTAGTATATATATATATATATATATATATATATATATATATATATATATATATATATATATATATACAGATAACTTAGAAAAGATCTCATGTTATAAATAAAATATATAAAATCGTTGGATAGCTGGGCCAAGTCAATTACACACACACACATATATATATATCATCATCATCATCATGCATCTGTCCGAAGACAGGTTTTAACTGAATCGCTGCCTCCATTTCTCTCTCTCCCTAGAAGCCTCTTTTATACCTCTATAAGTAGTATATCCCTGCTTTATATTCTCTAATATTCCTATTTTTTTTCTCCCTCTTCCTCTTCTTCCGCTAATTTTTCCCTCTAAGATAGTCCTTTGTAAACACTGTCTTCTCAATATGTGCCCTATCCAATTTGCTTTTCTTTACCTGATTGCTTTTATTAGCATCCTTTCTTCTCCTACCATTTCTAATACTTCTTCATTTCTCTTCCTCTCTGTCCATTTCACATTCATCATTCTCCTCCATACCCACATCTCAAAACTTTCTAAATATTTTTCCTCCTTTCTCCTTACCGTCCACGTCTCTGCACCATAAAGAGCTATGCTCCATATGTAGCATTTTGCTAATTTCTTCCTTGTTTCTAAATTTATTTTCTTGCTTGTGAGAAGCTCCTTCTTCTCGTTAAATGCTGCTTTTGCTATTGCAATCCTACTTCTGATGTCCTGTGTACTACTTCCATCCTGCGCTAAAATACTGCTAAGATATTTGAAACTACTTACCTGTTCCAATTTTTGGCCATTTACCATTATATTTAATTCTTTATGTTCCTTTGAAACCACCATGACTTTCGTTTTTTCTGCATTGGTCTTCATTCCATATTGTTAGCCAACCTCCACTAGTCTGTCTGTCATCCTCTGAAGCTCTTTCTCGCCTTCTGCTATTAAGCCCTGATCATCTGCGTATTTAATGGTGGTAATACTTTCACCTCCTATCTTAAATCCTTTCTCTTCCATCAACGCTTCTTCTGTTATTGTTTCTGCATAAATATTAAATATCGCTGGTGAAATAGGACATCCCTGCCTCACTCCCCTCCCTATTGAAGTACTTTCTGTTTCTTCTCCTTCAACCCTGACTCTAATCTTTTGATCAAAGTAAAGGTTTTTAAGCAGTCTTTTATCTTTCCAATCTATTCCTATTTTGTTTAAAATACCCAGCATTTTATCCCATTTCACTCGGTCAAAAGCTTTCTCCCAATCTACAAAACAAAAATACATACCTTTATTGACTTCTAGCGCTCTTTCTGTCATCATCCTCATACATCCTATAGCATCTCTAGTCCCTCTTCCTCTTCTGAAACCAAACTGATTATCTTGCAGCTCCTTTTCTATTTTACATTCAATTCTTTTGGTTATTATTCTGGTTAGAACTTTAGCTGTATGAGAAATTAAACTAATAGTTCTGTAATCCTTACATTTTGCATTGTTCTCCAGTGGCACCATAACAACATTTAAAAAATCTTCAGGCCATATGCCAGTATCATATACTTGGTTAAAAAATTTTGTTAGTTGCTTAACTGCTTTCGACCCCAAAACCTTAAGAACGTCCACTGGTATATCATCACTCCCAACAGCCTTCCTTCTTTTCATGTCATCAATTGCTCTTTTAACTTCAGACTCGAGAATACTTGGTCCTAGCTGATCTTTTTCCACATCCTATTTTTTATTTAATTCAATATTTCTTGGCTTTCCTTCTTTGTCATACAGCACCTCAATGTATTCTTTCCAGACATTCTTTACATTGTCTAGCTCTGAGACTATTTTACCACTTTTGTTCATGATTCCTTTACGTCCTATCTTTCTTGCTTTTTCTTGAATAGTTCCCTTGCTTTGCTATACATGAGGTCTGTTCTACAAATTCTTTCACACTCGACAATCTCCTCGCATTTCTCATTTATCTACTGTTCTCTGGCTTTATCTGTTTCCCTTCTTAAAGCATTATTTACCTCCTTGTACTTTCTTTGGCCTTCTTCAGTGTTTATGTTCTTCCACTTTCTCCGCTCTTCCATTTTTTGCAGCATGGCTGCTGTGACCCAGGGTTTTTTGTTTCTTTGACCCGTTATCTTTTCTACCTTCTTTTCCATTACATCTTTAATGTTGCTATGGATGTATCTCCACTCCTCATCTACACGCTTCCTATTTTCTTCAGCTCTCTCCCCCAACCTTTCCTCCAGCTCAGTCATGATAGCCTCCTTGTTCTTAAGGAGTTCCTCTAAGTTCCATTTCTTGTTAACTCTTATGTTTCTCTTAACACTCTTCAGTCTACATTGTGTATTTGCCACCAAAAGGTTGTGGTCGGAATCGATATCTGCCCCTGGTAGTGTTTTCACATTTTTAATGCTATTTCTAAATCTTTCATTGACTAGTATGTAATCTATCTGGTATCGTCTCTGGTCTCCTGGGCTTCTCCATGTGTAAAGTCTCCGCTGGTGATGCTTAAACCATGTATTAGTTACAATCAATCTATTTCTATGGCAGAATTCCACAAGTTTCTCACCTCTTTCATTTCTCTTCCCTAGTCCATATCTTCCTACTATGTTATCTTCCTGTCCCTCTCCGACTACACTGTTCCAATCTCCCATTACTATGGTGGTGATCCTTCCTTTTCCCTCCTCCTCCAATATCTCCATAATCTGTTCATACATTTCATCTACTTCTTCGTCGCCAGCATTAGTTGCTGGCATATACACTTGAATTATAAGCATTTCCACTCGCTCCATCTGAAGTTTTACGGCTGTTAATCTATCATTAACTCTCATTACCTAGCTAATTCTTTCAGCTATCTCTTTTCTCATTATAATCCCCACTCCCCTTTCCTTTTTCCCTCCTCCCGAGTAAATAATCTTAAATTCGTCTGAATTTATCTCACCTTCTCCTTCCCACCGAACTTCACTAAGACCTACTATACCTACATTATTCCTTCTCATTTCCCTTTTTAAGTTCTCTAGTTTACCCCCTGAATTCATAGTCCTAACATTCCATGTGCCTATTCTTAACTTATCACTACTTGCTTTCTTCTTATTGATCTTAAATTTCCTCTGTGCATCCCCTAGGGTAGTCCCCACCCGGAGATCCGATTGGAGGACTATTTTACCTCCGGAATATTTTACCCCAGAGAGATCCATAGAGGTATTTGCAGCTTTTCAGCCTATCATGGGAAATATAATGAGGTAGTTTCCCTTTGCTTTCCTCATCGCAGTTTCACAGAGTGATTACCCATATGTAGCTGTTCAGATCCACATGATCACCACCTACAGAGGTACTGTGCAAGCTGCTGCCCTTGCACAGGGGGATGTAAAACCCCCTAGACTGCTTCTTAGTCTGACTCTTCCCCTCAGACCTTTCCGGCTTGGATGGTACTACCAGGAGAATTATCTCTCGCCGGCTCGGGATCTTATTCCTTAAGTGATTTTGAGTAAAAAATGTCATATGAACATGGGTCCGATTCTCATTTGTTACAGAGCTACGGGCAATTTAAAATATCTAGTACTTTGATTTGTACAACTTAATGGCTAAAAATGCATTGTTTACATAATTATTCTTATACATGGTTAATTGTTGAAAAATTTATCATTTAAACAATCATTCGTTTGCATTGACATTTAATCCATAGTTACAACAATTTTTCAAAATGGCCGCCTTCAGCTTGGATGCACAATCTGACCCGTTTGAGTAGGGAACGTGAAACAGCACGCAGAACTGCACCGTTATTAACGCGCCTCGCAGCATCGAAAAATCGCTGAATAAGTTCTTCCCTCGTGCACATGGAAATCAAACGGAGTGAGATACGGAGGCTTCGGTGGCCAATCCTGCGCACCACTACAACCGATCCATCGGTTAGGGAACGTCTTGTTAAGATACATATTAGCGTTCCTACAAAAATGGGGGGGGGGGGTGCCCCATCATGCTGGTAGTACATCTAAAGTCATGTTTGCAAAGGAATGTCTTCTACGAGACCCGGCATTTCATTTTCCAAAAAATCAGCATAAATGGCACCTGCCAGACGTGGCGGAAAGAAGTACGGTCAAACCAGCTGGTTCCCAATGACACCACACCACACGTTCACAGAAAAACAGAGTTGGAAGTTGCTTTCAACTGTTCCGTGAGGATTTTCGCGAGCCCTTAAATGGTAGTTACTCATGTTGCTTATTCCATCACGAGTAAACTGTGCCTCGTCCGTGAACAAGATGTAACGGTTCAGGCGGGGGTGTGCATTTAATCAACGGCAGAATTCCAACCGCCTACCCATATCCCCGGGTAAACTTGCTGGATATGGTATGGATAAAGTTCCTCATCGTGTAATGTTTGCCAGACTCTCATTCGCGGAACGTTGAGGCGGGCGGACATTCTTCGTGTACTAAGATGTGGACTTCGCAGAACCATTTGAATAATGTTTTTGTCCTCATCCACATTAACTTGTACTGGACGTTCCTCTGAAAGACACACGGAAGTGAGCCATTTTCTCGTAAATGTTGGTGAACTTGAATAAAAGTACATCGATCTGGTATTCTTCTTTGCGGAAATTGTCGTCGATATTCGTAAACGGCAGCAACGGAGTTTCCATCGCAAAACCCGTACACGAAGTACATATCTGCATACTCTTCATTTGAAAATGTAAACGGCATTATTGAAAGTTAATGATACCATAGGTGTCACAGCGCACGACACTGAACGCTAGCTTACGTTCTACTGACATGCTGCCTGCGAGCTTGCAAATTACGTCCACATATGTTGTGCAAGCGTCATGCTTCTCATTGTTGTAACAATGGATTAAGTATCAATGTAATCGAATGATTGTTTAAATAATACATTTTCAACAATTAGCAATGTATACGAATAATTATGTAAACAATGCATTTTTTCAGCCATTAAGTTGTACAAATCAAAGTACTAGGTAATTTAAATTGCCCCCGTAGCTCTGTAACAAATGAGAATCGGACCCGTGTTTATATGACATTTTTTACTCAAAATCACTTAAGGAATAAGATCCCGAAGTTATGACATAAAGTCGCCGGACACCATGTATATATATATACACTCACACACATATATGTGTGTATATATATATATATATATATATATATATATATATATATATATATATATATATATATATAACAGCTTACGGAAAAGGAAAGGTAAAATGGATATATGGATGTCAACAAGGTGTTGGGATGAGGAAACCCAGTGAACACTCACCAATCAGACTACTTCAGGTTGGCGAGGCCCCGGGGATGTCGAAGCGGCATCCCAACACCTTGTTGACATCCATATATATATATATATATCCGACTTGGTAAGTGTCCGCTGGACTTCCTTCAACACCTGGTTGCCACCCTCATCACTACCTTTTCATTTCCTTAAGTCTATATATATATATATATATATATATATATATATATATATATATATATATATATATAATTGACTTGGCCCAGCTATCCAACGATTTTATATATTTTAAAACGGATATATGGATGTCAACAAGGTGTTGGGATGAGGAAACCCAGTGAACACTCACCAATCAGACGACTTCAGGTTGGCGAGGCTATCCAACGATTTTATATATTTTATTTATAACATGAGATCTTTTCTAAGTTATCTTTTTTGGTAACATTGGCTTGTATGAAGTATCTATGCTTGAAATATTGATACAAATAAATAAACGTTAATTAGGTTTATTTGTCATCGGTGGAATAGATATCTTTTTCTTGAGATCAAGTGCAATGTTATGGACAAAACAGTGCTTGAAGCGCAAATGAAATCAAATAAGACTTTTTCTCGCACCGCATTCCCATTTGCTGTGGAGAATATCCGTACGAACGCACATTCCTCCTCGAGAATTTACGCGACGAAAAGTAGGAAGAAAAATCGAAAGACCAGCTATTGCTAAAATCTCCTCACTAATAGTTCCCCGGCTCTCTCTCTCTCCCCCTAACTCTCGACTTTTCGACCCGCCTATCGGATTAGTCTTTGTCGAGGAGAGGGCCCTTCTCTCTCTCGCTCGGCCTCAAAGGAGTCATGGCGCCTGCGAAACTGCTTGTCGGCGCCCGCGTCTCCGGCGTCCCTTGTTTTCCAATGACCCTACGCCTTCTCTCTCTCTCCCTTCCTCCTCACATCTCAATTCCCTCCACCGTGTCACTCTCCTTCGTCCTCCTATGCGAGTAGTCTCGTGTGTGTGAGTTTTAAGGGGCCTCTATTCCTCCCCCTTACCCAAGGCGTCTCTCAACCCCATCACCCTTTCCTCTCTCACCCCATTCTCACCCTCCTCCCTTAAACCCTCTTGTTCGCAGACGATTGTTCTTTGAACTGACAAAAGGGCTCGCAGCCGGCGGAACCCCTTCTGGGACCCTCCTAGGGCCTCCAGGCGCAGACGGAAAGAAAATGGTCGGTTCCCTCTGAATAAGAAAGGGATGGAAAAATGTATGCGACGGAAGAGGCAAAGTACACTCGTCGAAAATAGCTTTTGAAGATTTTCCTTATTTTGCGTCGAGGATGGTGCGAATCGGGAAGCGAAGGGCGCAAATTGCGTCGGGTTGTATAGACCGCCGGCGAAATAGTTGTGGGGTTATTTTGTGCGCGGAAAACGTTACAGGAGTTCTTTTTTTATTCGATGATTTAATATTCCAAGAAAATTGGGGCATAAATAACACATTACCCAAAATGCACAAAGGAATTAATAATTCCAGAGGTTAATTAGAATTTCTTCGCAAGATATTGCTTGTAAGAAAAATGTAGTCGAATGTTATCAATAAAAAGGAGAGCATTTTCTGCTCACTATTTATTATTTTTGAGCGTTGATAATGTCTAGTGCAAAGGGAATTGAGACGCTATTTTGTTATCGAGGTATATTTAGAAACAGTGAAATGAATATCATTCACAATAATATTAAATGGATTGCACGTAATTTTGCTTTCAGTAACTCGTATTTTTGAGTGATGAAATGCTTTTATTGAGGAAACTTTAGCTATATATATATTTCGTGCTTGTATGAGTTATATACACCCTTTATTGCTGCAGATAGTCTTTGAAATACAAATATATCATTAGTTGTATTTAAAATTAATAACATAACTAGTCATTCCATATTAAATATAAAATCTATCATACATTATTTATATTTTTATTTATAATAAAAAATCTAGACAGCTACAAAAAGATGTATATAAAACTATTTTAGCCAATGTTGTTATGTAGAAGCATATCCTTGTCAAAAATTTCTTGAACGAAAGGATTTATTTCTTAAATGAATAATTTACCATCAAATACGAGCATTTTTTGTTTCCGAGGCTACAAGTTTGCTTAATGTTTAATTAATGTCCTGTAGCAAATAAGTTCCTTCCGTTTGAACTGATTATTCGATGGCAAACCGCAGTGTTTGATTTAATTTTTGATGAATGCGCGATGGTATCGAGCGATGTGTATTAAAAAACTTACCTTTGCAAATTTGAAATTTATCTCCCAAAATTCATCTCGTAAGCATTCCGACGTACTCTTAATTAATTTCTTTTGCTCTTTCATCACCTTATTCCTTCCTATTCACCTCTCTCTCTCATTCCCCTCCACCTGGAATCATCTCAACTCCTCCTTCCTCAAGAAGAAACATCAACTGACAGACGGCCCACTTTAGAATTTAATGAATCCCATCACGCCTTTACTTAGCCATTTATTCTCATTATCTTTTCAATTAGTTAAGTTCCCCTTTTCCCAGTTACTGCTAATTTCGACCCATTTATTCTCTCCTCCCTCCAAACACCGTTACCCCTCCGCTGCTTTTCCCATATTTCCCTTCGTCGGCATTGGAATCGGAATATCAACTTCGGGATCTTAGCGGATGGAGGGAGGAGCTAAGAGGAGGGTAGGGTGAAGGTAGAGAAATAACAGATGAAAAGAAATCCGTTTAGTATCCTCAGCACGCGATTGCCTCTTTCACAGTTCAAAGCTCCGAGAACTCGTCTGCTGCTCTCTCTCTCTCTCTCTCTCTCTCTCTCTCTCTCTATGTCTCTTTCTCTACGTCTCTATTTTTC
Organism: Tanypteryx hageni; assembly: GCA_028673005.1. Classification (NCBI taxonomy): domain Eukaryota; kingdom Metazoa; phylum Arthropoda; class Insecta; order Odonata; family Petaluridae; genus Tanypteryx; species Tanypteryx hageni. The sequence goes on along the minus strand of CM054116.1, from coordinate 89,906,132 downwards.
TCGATTTTTTCCTTTTTATACATGCACGGAAACGAAATGATTTCTTGTTATATTTGTACGTCTGCTGAATAGAAAGATGTTTCGAAGTCAGGAAGGCAAATTAAAAAACGTATGCATATTTCATGGAGAAAATTTACTTACATTTTTTGGGCCGTTTCGGAGTTCAAGGGTGCAAAATAAAAATCCGTGAAAATCTTTGCGCAACTCTATTTTTCCACGGAACCATGAAATCGTTTCGCATTCGTTTTTTGTATTTTTCTCCCTTATACCTAATGTTATCGCATGAATGATTATCATACGAATGCGGGCTTGAGCCAAACGAAAAGTATTCCTATGCGAGGACTACCTTTTTTATCGCTGAACTATTAACTCTATAAGTCGTATTTTAGCTGTATTTTGCCATATATTTTCGGTAAAATGTAATAGGCGCATTAAAGTTGTTCGAAATTTATAATGATGATAGAAGTTGAGATTCTTACGATAACTGGATGTAGGGTAACGTGTGACTGAAAGTCTTTTGGATTTTTGCTGAGTTATCTTTAGTGTCCTTTGTGTGTTGCATGATATATTGCGCTTAACCTGTCATTCGAACGTATGCATTTTTATAGCCTCTTACTACAAAACTTTTTCCGAAGAAGAGATAAGCACACGACGATAAATTAAACGAGACGACCTATATCACATGAAAACGATAATCCGACGAATGAATAGCCAAAAGTCAAAATTCAGGCTGACTTTTTAAACATTTAAAGTTGGATAGCGAAAACAATTGTTGAAAGACTTATGTTTTCCTACTCTTAAGTTGTTTTAGCCGTTGATAAGACTTTTTAGATGCCCGGGTGGATGCAAAAAATATCCTTCTTTTATAATACCCCCATCCCGTACCATTGTTGTTTAGAAGCGGTCTACTTAACCGACCGCAGTCTCGTTAAAAAAATCCGCATTTTTTCATCGTTTTCTCATTTTTTTCAACTAGCACTCGGTGAAGTCCTCGTATTTTTCCCCGGAATTTCCCGCCGAATATCTCCCTCGCTCTTGTCTTTTTTCCCCATGATGCGCAAGAGGAGACTAGACTACTTACAATTTATTGCCTCTTTTAATCACCAAAAATTTCAGAAAGTAGCGCCAAACGGCTATATTTGGAAGCGAATAAAACGGGTTCCGTAGAAAAACCTATCTCTCGTACAACACGGTCGTTTTAGTCTTCCCCTTCCACCTCCCGTCCAAATAAACTCTCTTCTTCTCCCTCGCCTCTAACCTGCGTTAGCTTCATAATACCGGCTCTTCCTCATTCAACCGCTACCTCACCACTCCTCCTCATCCACCTCCATTTCCTCCAAAACCCTTTTCGCTCTGATCCTTGGCAAAGTCCGAGTTTCATGTGCACGTAACGGAATCGAATATAGAATGGCTGACGGTTTCCGTGTGGTAAAGTAATGGGAATGCAGCAGTTTGGAGAAGTGAGGGGGGTGTTTGCTTGGTGGGGAAGGAAGTTGGGGCGAGATGTGGAGATAAGAGGGGAAACTGAGGGTCGTGAGAGGGTAGATGTAAATAACAATTGCTGATACGAGGCGATTTAAATATGTAAGAGATATGGAATAATTTTGAGCAGTTGGTGGAATAAAGGGAAACTGTCTGGGAAGCGAAGAAAAGTTGTTGATTAAGACTCTCCGTTAAATAGATATTAAGACGTGGTTTGAATAAAAAGCTTATGAGTGAAGCATAGATCAAATTTAGAAAAGCATTCTCGGAGAGAGAATCGATTATTTATCGACGAATTTCAACGCATACAATTTAAAACAACTTGAGAAAAAATATTATGGTGACGATGCCTCAATTTAGAGTTTAAAAATATATCAATGAAGCCATGTAATACATTAAATAAAACTCGTAATATCAAAAATCGCTCTTTTCTGAAATATCATAGGGAAATTAATTGCAAAGAGCCACTTTCAATAATTTGTAAACATTTTTCATGTTTATCATTTTAAAATAGTGTAAAAATGAATATTTAATGAAGTTACTATCATACAAATTACTGTTTTAGTAAAAGGCGTTAGGAAGGAAAGAACTTCACCAATAGGTGATGCGTCTAAAAGAAATAACTGATAAAATACGAATCAAGGAACACACATGTTGAAATAGAATTAAAACCAGACTATAAATGGGTAACAGTGTAAGCACCTGGTGGAGGGAGTCATAGAGATGAGGTAGGGAATAGGGCCAATGGCAAGGGAAACGTAATAAGTTTCTTGATGTTGCAGCAACAATCGTTAATCACTGTCCGTACTGAAATCTTTCCATGCCGCCCTTGGAAGGAATTATCTTTTGAAGGATAATTAATTTCTAGATATTCATCTTTGGAAAGCGTTCTAAGCATTTTTCCGTTGACTGCAACATCGAATGAAGTGTTTTTAAACTTAACGTGCAATTAATCATGCATCAGCTTAAATTAGATTTTCATTTTTCATTTCATGCATAAGCTGTAAGCTTGTAAGCATATAATTAATATCAGCCTATATTTAGAAAATGCTGTTTGGCGCCATCCGTGAAGCAATTAGCTATTATCCTGTTCATATGAATATATTTCTTCTTCTTTATTGCTAAATTGCTTTTTCGGATATTGTAGTATTGTAGTCTCATCAAATTCAAAGGAACACTTCCAATATATTTCTCACTAAAGCGAATTTATTTTTCTATTGATTTTCTCCTAAATAAATACCTAGTAAGTAGTTGCGGTTGAGTCTGAAAATATGTTTCATTTAAATATTTTTTATGTTTATGTAGGTATCAAAGACCAGTATTTGTATTCGAAAATATATATTCTTATTTAAGCTATATCGAATACAACTCTTTCCTCTTTTAATGTTATATCCATGCAGGAATTTTGTTGTAATTTTAAAATGCAACCCTTACAAATTATCAACTAACAAATTACATCCACACATTTAAAGGACCTTTTTAAAACGCATAAAAATATATTTTAAAAACGGAAAAGGATCCAACGACATTCGTGGCATTCCTTATTTTTTTCTCCAAGCCGATTTCAAAGCGAAGGGAATTCCTCCACGCTTCTCTTTTGACACGCCGAATTACGGCCGTTTCCTTCCCAGAGCAACTCACACACAAGCACAGCAGCGAAGAAGATAAAAAAGAAATACGAAGCGCTCTTATCTCTCTCGCTCTCTCGCTGTGGTTTTCTCATCCGCATTGTACGAGACGACAGCGCCTTCCGAGCCGAGGGAGCGAGTCGTCATATCCTTCGGAAACAGCGTTAAAAACGGCGAGGAGATAGGGGTAGAGAGGGAGGCAGAAGAAAGGGAGTGAGATGGGGAGAGAGAACGTAGGAGTGGAGGAGGAAAAGAGAGCGAATCAACCCTATTTCACATTCACTATAATTACATCACTACTTAACCTCCACCTCTCACTTCTTAATTTCTTATTCTCCAATTTTCTCCTTCGGTTTCATTTCCTCTGATGGCTCTTTTACATCGTGTTGCAACTTTAAGCATCCTTCCAGTTTCCTTATCGAATGATGTAAAAATTTTACGCTCAATGTACGCCCATATCTCTCCTATTAAGTTAGCGTCCTACTGATGAAATCATACTCATTACGTAAAATTCTACTTTAATTTAATTGCAAACACTTCGAATCCCTCTCCCACTTCTTCCTTTTTCTTCGGTCCCGCATGATGTTTCCGGGGGTTGGTGGTTTTGATTCCTTGTCTTGGGGGGGGGGAGGGAGATGGGATGGAGGAGGGTGGGATAAAGGGTGAAAAAGATGTAGGACGGAGTGGCAGAGGGAGACATGGATGCAGTTATTACTCTTAAACCGGTCGTGAATATAATTTAAAGGGTAATTTTACAAAGTGAGTTAGATTTTATTTCTATACTGCCGTTCCACGAAGTGAAATCTCTGTGGTTAATAATAGTATACTACTACTACCATATTTTTGTGCATTTTCCTGATAGACGTAATTATGTTGTTTTGTCTCTGCCTTCTCATGCGTCCGCCCATTAGTCCATATTCGTAGAACATTTTTATGTTTTATTGTAATTCTCGAAAATTCCGTTAGTAATGGAATAATTTTTAACAGGTATAGATTTCGATATGTATTGCTTTTACACACTAGAGGCGATTATCGTGGTGAATTTAAAAACATAATGATGTGATCAGGCCATGGATTAATCCTAGAGGGTTGAAGTTTACAGGGGTCTAGTATAGTTTGCTAGAAAGTTTAGTCTCTCATCTTCCAATGATGCGTGCCACCTCCTACTGAATCTTATGAAGTAATAATACTCGTTTGACTCATTTAATCCATTTTTTTGACAAAAAGCCCCTTTTTTAAATTCTCTTATCCCTCTTTTACTTTGGTCATTTGCACCCCGTATAACCATTATCAAAGTACTTATTCTATTCACATCCCCTCTTCTCCCGCATTCCTCTTCTTTATTTCATCTTTCTTCCACATTCCCTAACTCCTCCTCCCTTCCCGTCCCTACCCCTCTCTCTATCTCTCTCCCTTTTCCTTTCATCACTCCTTCCGGATCCAAAAATCTAATCACGCACCATTTTACTGTTTCCCCATCCCCTCTCCATCCATCCTTAACTCTTCCCTCTCTCTCCTCCTTCGAAATCTTCCCAATGCAATCTAATCTCGGTCTCTTTCTCTCGCATTCTTTTCTTTCGTCTTTTTTTACGGCGGTCGCAATAGCTGGGAATGGGAAAGAGAGGAGGGAAGCGGAAGGGAACGAGTGGAAATGTGTATGTTGGGGTGTAAGGAGGGTAACGGGATGGGGAGGATCTTTCCTCTTTCACCCCTCCCTGATTCTCTCTCTCCCTCCCTCTCCTTCCTTTTTCTTCGGTCCCGCATGGCGTTTCCGGGAGTTGGTGGCTTTGATTCCTTGTCTTGGGGGGGGGGGAGAAGGGATGGAGGAGGGAGGGATAAAGGGTGAATAAGAGTGAGGAAGGAGGGAGGGAGTGGCAGAGGGAGACGTGGAGGGAGGAATGGATAGGGATGGGGAGGAAAGAGAAGCGCACTGGTGGGAATAGTATAGAGGTTTTGTGGAACGGGCAAAAAAGGGTGAAACTGCTTTGACCACCGGATACAAATTGACCCGAGTCAGCCCTCCCTCCGGAGTTGTTTATAGCGACGCTTAACCTCGTGCCCATACAACACTTTCCCACTACTTTGAGGGAGCTGGTGGGAGGAAAGGGGGTGTGGGGGAAAGTGGCAAGGAAGCGAGAGGGAGGTAAGGGGACGAGGGAGAGAGACTGTCTCTCCCGACTGGTTGCAGATCTCTATCCAGCGTGGAGAGACGTGGGCAAGTGCTAGGGAGGGATTGGCGGAGGAGGAAAAAGGAGAGAGAGAGGAGGGATGAAAGGTTAGGAGTTCTAGAATGAGTTTCCGGGCGTGACAGAAATGGCGAGTATGTGTGCGTATGTGAGTCGCTATGGGTGGGTGGAGGGTGTCGGACGGTCGCGGCGGCGGCGAGATGTGGGGGCGGAGGCGAGGGCATAGGGAGGGAGTCGCGGGACCTCCTGCGGTGCGGAGGTAAAGGGATACTGGTTTAGTGATGAAGGAGGGAGCGTCTGGGGTTGGAGAGGGGCGGAAGCGAGTAGGTTAATGCTTTTATTGGCCGGCGTCGTCGTGGACGTCTGCGTGCGAGTCTGTGAGGAGGATAGGTGGAGAGGAAGGTGCAACGAGAAAAGACGCGAAGAAATATTTTAGAGAGCGTTTTTATTGCTTTTTTTAAGGTCCCGCCGTTGGGATTGTAAAGGGAATTAAGATAGGTTTCGCTAATGAATCGTTAACGAATTTCATTTATGAAACTAACGGTGACCTTAATGCGAATTGGAGACTTCGGGTTAATTGTTTCATCTTAATGTAGGAGCAAAATTTTGCCGTGAAACTAGTGCCCGTCACGTTAAATTATCGATGAAAATTATTTTGGTTTACCTAACCATATTTTTATTCGCTATATTTTAGCCTTATAAGAAATTATCCTTGGAGTCTTTTTTCGTATATAAATGTGATAAAGTTTAAAAATAAGAGCCTATTTTAATGGAAATTATTTGTATTCTGTTATTAATATCCTATTTAAATCATTTGAAATCAAGAGAAGTATAAAAAGTGAGTGAGATATATTTCAATATCTTGATTGCGTAACTTAATTAATTATTTTCAATCCTTTTTTAACTTGTAAAAGTTGTTTATTTACGAATATAATGCAAAAGTTACACTTCCAAAAAAATAAATGCTTTCAGGTAAAGAAAAATTTAAGGATCAAGACAATATCATTCAGAAATTGTAAAATGAATTCAACTCTTCAATCCAATCAAATTGTATTTCTGAATAACTAGCATAAAGACTTTTTGACATTTACCCGCACGGGTGATCTTTCTTTTTTCTTTCCAATTAAAATTTATAAATAAAAATATAATTAGATTTGAAATCTAATAAAAGGTATCATATCCTTAGTTTTAGTCGCGTTTAATTAGAAAAATTATGTGAAATCAAGAAATATCATCATTTTACATATTTTTATTTATTCGATATAAACAAATAAATGGTCCATGAAAAAATCGATGCGTGACAGGAAGGAATCATATATAAAATGTAGGAGAGCGGAGGGACGGGAATAGTATTCGTGGCAAAAGCCTTGATTCCATGCTAGTCTAGGCTAAATGAGTAAGCGTCACGGAAACTACAGTTGATGTGTGTGTTTGTGATGGACAAAGGCTGGAGATAGAAAAGTTTGAGGAGAGGTGCGGCAAGGAAGCGAAAAGACGGAGGTGAAGGTAGTTTGGTCTGAGTTCGGTAGAGAGAGAGAAAGGTGGATGTGACCGGAACTTGAATAGGACAAAAAAGGCTGGTGTTCGAACGATTTTCCATCCTCCGATTTATTCCAACCTCGAAAAGCCCTTCTGCTTCTGCACCCTCCGAGAAATTCTATTGTCGCATCTCTTACTCTCTTAACTCTCTCTCTCTCTCGCACCCTCTCCACCTTCTTTTCTCCCACATCCCACTTCGTCTCTTTCTCTCCTGCTCTTTCTCTATATCTTCCATATCTATTCTTCTCCGCCCCTCTCTTCTACCACCTTTCCTTTCTAAATCCTACCCTACATCACTTTCTCTAAGCGTTATTTTTTCACTGCGTAGGCTAGTTTTCTATCTACTTCTTTCCTTCTCTCATCCTCTTTTCTGCAGGTGAAGATTACTCTATAGGTGAGAGGACAAAACAGTGGGAAAGAAACCCATTCGTGCGATCCGTCTGTTACAACCTTTTTATTGGAATTTAATTGAAGGCATTTGCTCAATTTTTTCGAACATTAAGAGCGTCTTCTTAAATGAGATGTGTTTTGATATCAATTGAAGCGGTTTGGCAGCTGAGTATTCTTGCCATTGTTCACTAACGCTTACATTAGTTTTTTACGTTTATGTTTATGTAGTAAGCATTTTTTTACGTTTTCTGAAATTAAGTTCAAACATGAGAGAGACCCTCAGTGTTTTCTCATAAAAACTTAATCACACGTTCAAGTAATAGTTTGTTTTAACTCATTTTGAGAAATGGTATGTCTGTCACCATAATATTTCTCTCAAAAATGTATTCCAAAATGTTTACATCGTAAGTTGAGATTGCGAAATTGTAAGCTTCAAATTGGTGAAGCTCATTTGTTCGGATATTTGTCATATTATCTACATTAAAGAATCATTATATTATTTCCCTGTTTTATAGAATTTCCTACTGATATTCTACAATGCTTTGTTCAAATCTAAAAAAATATAGTTATTAAATCAAATGTGGAAAGATTTAAAAGCATAAGGTAAACAATTTTTTAATTTTTGAGCGCAGAATAATCCCAAATAAGCAAAGACATTCTTAGATGATTCACAAAAAGATGATTTTTTATGCCGTGTGAAACTTCATATTATCAAACCATATTTATTTGCGTGTCTTTATTTTCCGTAGAAAGAGAAAAATACGTCCTCATCTTTCTTAATTTATGGCTTCAGATTTTGCAGAGAAAATTCGTTTTTGTCAACTAGGGACTGTACTTAGAATTAATGACTATTTAGTATAAAAGCATTTATCCTGAGATATTATTTGATTCACTTTACATACGCTTTACATGTGTAATATTCTAAGTTTTAACGACGTGTCTTTGAACGTGAGGTGACGACTTTGTTTTTTTATTTTTAAATAATTCGGACCAGTATAATGCTTTACCAATTTAAGAAATCTCTAGAATATTAAAGGCCATACGCCATTAAAAATAATTATTATGTTTCGTAATTTAACCCGCATAGGTTTTTATTTATTTGCTTTTCAAAATTTGCAGGATCGTCAAGTATTAAATCTTTTTTTAGGTCTGGTTTATTTTTACACCCTTCATATTGGTCAGGTAAATTTTGTATCAAGGAATTAATTAACACAAATAAATCACTGATGTACGACCTGCTAAACAATTATTGCTAAAGTATATAATTAGCAATAAATTCCACCCTGCATGCTGGCCTTAAGGTAGCGTGACTTCCTCCTAGGGGCGAGGTGTCAAGAGTGACCCCTGGAGGGAAGGCCGTATTTTCTCAATGGGATCATTTTTCAACGCTCGATATCACCGCAACGTCGTTTCGCTTTCTGGCCTCCACTAACATTAGGGAGCTCATAAAAAAATCCAAGAGATCAATAACATGACCGAAAACGACCCTGTTATTTATGCACACATTACCGAATTTCATAACTAAACGTATCGACTCCCTCGGCTGTATAAAATCCGTGTTTTCCTTTCGAAATCCTTTTCAGTCAAAGCAGGGAAGCCTGTTTGCCTTATCGGGTAGAATACTTTTTGGCAAGTTAATTCACACACACGCACAAAGCATACAAGGCGTCGGAGAATGGATAACGAGGCATGAATTAACAAGAAAGTCTCTAATGACCGCAAGTAGTAGTTTCCTTCATCTAATTCCACTTTGCCGTCTCTCGTTCATTTTAACCCTACTCACGGCGTTACCTTTTAATGCACGCCCCCGCCATCTTAAAGCCCTAAACTCCGAACTGCGGTGATCAATGATTGAGGTCCCGTACGGGGAACGAATCGCTGATTCCATCGCATTCAATCCTTCGCTTCTTACTTTCTCCAATCTCTTCCGCTTTCCTCTTCCTCCTGATCCCTTGCAAATCTTTCCTCGCTCCCTGTGTCCGCAACTCCTTTTCCCGAACTCTCTCTCTCTCTATAGCGATAAAACCTTGAAAGTTCATGCGCGCGCGTTTTATGTGTGCGTCTGTGTGTATCCGAGTATGTTTATGTAAGTGCGTCCGTGTGGTGGCGTTGTTTTATTCAGGTCTTCTACTCGTAATCCTTCCGACAGAGGAATATGTGAGTGCTGTCCCGTCTGATAGGATTTTGGGCTTCGAAAGGGAAGGGAGAGAATTTGGCGAGAGGAAAGAGTAAATTGTAGGAGTGGCGATCAAGAAGATAGGAGGAAATAGAAGAGGTGGGAAGCAGGAATTGAGAAAGAACCGAGCAGCCACGGGCAGTAAGGAAAGTCTTTTCCGTGAGGGAATGGGAATAGAGATAAATTATTAACCTCGGTAAATATTGGTGGTCTATAAAGGAGCTTACGATGAGATAAGCCAGCATTCAATATGGATTAAATTCTATAAATGGACGCTTTAAGTGCATCGGGGGTTTTGAGACTTGGTGGGTTGGAGAATGGCGTGATCGCTGTTATTCTTGTCGAGGGGGATAAATGGAACCTAAAAGATCTTACGCGATCAATCAACCCGGAAAAGCCATTTCTATTTGGGAAGACATCGCGAGGAGCTAGGGTAAAAATTGACCGCATGATCATCTCATCCCATCGAAGAAAAAAATCCCTTATAAGTAAACTTTTATTGCTGGAATGGTATAGCTGCAGAGGGCTTTGCAATTTTAATATCAATACATTTTACTATGATAAAAAGTTAAATTAAAACGAGTACATAATATATGTCCAAAAAAGAATTGTCGACCTCACTTTATAAAGTGATAGCTAAAATCAAGCTGACAATATTTGTCCCTCGATTATCCATAAAATAGTGTAGATGTTTCTAAATATTTATATTATTATGGCCGAAGTTGTTTACATTAAACATCAGTCAGACTACTTCTCTACGTAAAATATTGCTGTAGGAGACCAATAAGGCTCATTCTATGAATTTAACATATTCTTGTCACTTGACAACCCTCTAAGAAACAATTCATAGCTAAAAAGTACACACCAATATGAAGAGACCATTTAATCATACACTTTTCAGGAATTCTATTCATATCATACAGACTCATGTGCCATTTTTAATGTATTCATAAGATACTTTAATTCTCTGAAGAAGTTATGGTTTCAGAAATAAGTATACCAAGAAAATGGCGTTTTAGAAAATGGAGTATCAAATAAAGGCGAGTGAACTCTGTAGAAATGTTATCACGCCCATTCGTCGCGTGCACTCTCATCGTCGCCTCGGGATAATAATACCTCTCGTGATGGCTGTTTTGAGAATTGGAAGAGAATGGCGAAAAATACCGAGTTGCGTAGTGGGAGGTGGGGGCGACACGAGTGGTAGAGGGGGAGATGCTTTGGAGAAGAGCGAATTTCAGAAAGAGGGATGCGGCATAAGGAATGGGAAAGGAGTGTGTTTTCCGAGGAAGTGTGAGAAGCGTGGTATAGGATTGCGAATGTTAGAGAAGGGGAAGGACCTGGCGGGACAGACGTGTCTGCGTGGGCTCGACTTTGGCTCGCGCGGTGGCGTGTGCCTTAGGGTTTACGATTTTACTGCACCTCTTTTTACGGCCGGGGGTACCACGCACTCTTTCTATCTCACTCTTGCAATGTTGGAGAGGGGAGTTCCGGAACTACGCCAAAAATCTCGTGGATAACGGGACGATGGAGTTTTTTTTTGCTGGTAGGTGGTTGGGAGCATGGAGGGTCGGGAAGTCGAAGGGGTGGAGAGAGGAGAATGGGAAGGAAGGAGGTCGTAGGGCACGGTTACGCTCAGGGCACTTTGGTGACCTTTCATCTCTCAGACCTGCTCCTTTTTTATTGCCTTCTCTTCTCCCCACGCCCCTACTACTCAATTCCTTTAAAACCAGAAAAATCTCGAGTATCTCCTTCGCCCACGTTCCTCGCCTTCTTCCTTCCTTACACCCCCTTTCTCCTCTCTACCCTTCCGCACCTCTCTCTCATTCTTATTCCTCTCCTCTCTCATTCCTCTCCTCCCTCTTCCCTCCCTTTCCCATATCCTCGTCTGTGCTCTTTTTCTCCTTTCTTTTCCATTTATCTTCCTCTCTTCCTTCTTCCCGTTTTTTCATTCCTTCCTTACTCCTCTCTCAATTGACTTAAATTCTTTGAGCTCCTCATTCCTCGCATGTTCCATTTTATAGAAGTATTTCTCACCTTCTTGTATCCTTCCTTTCCTTCTCTTCTTATATTTTCTTCGCCTTTTTACTCTCTGATTTGTCTTCTTTTATCAAACTTTGGCATTCCTCGCTTACTCCCTTGTTCTTTTCCTCTTTCGCCTGCTGTCCACCACACCCTCTCGTCACCGTCTTATCTCACCGATATCTTCCCCCTTCATCTCTCTCTTTTCTATATATAACCTCCTCTTCCTTATCAATTTTATCTTCCAGCGATCCATTCCATCCGTTTGTTTTTTCCCCGAATGGGTCCATATCTTTCCATCCTTTTTCTATTCCTCGTTTCAGTTTTTCCTTTTTCTACTAGAGGACTCTCTCTGTCTTTACTTAGCGCTCTGTTATTTCGAGCGCTCCTTCAATTTCCCCCCCTCCACCCAACTCTTTTCTCCTTAATACGTCACACTTGTCCGTCCTGCACAGTACATCTATCTTGCGTCCCACGTTGCCTATCTCATTCGTAATAACTTCATCCGTGTTCATGACATATTATCTGATCAGCCGTCCACTTTATTACTTCTCGTTTTGTTTTTCTCCCTCCCGCACCCTCTTTATCGCCCTTATCGTCTCAGTTCGTGCTTTTTATATCAATCACTGTGTTCTTTTCTTACCTCGTTACACGCTTTATGACTCACTATTTTCAAATTGCATATTAAGTACCATAACTTCGTCAATGCTCACCATCTCGTAATTTGGCTTGCGAAAATCAAGAAATGTTCTAGCATGCCACTTAGTCGTTTGTTTTCACATTTTTGTTTCTAAATTTCCCGAACATTTTCATGCGCAAGCGGATTGTTTTCTGAGAAATTGACTCTTCCATTATGTGTTCCTTATTACATACCCTCCTTACCCATCACCTCAGATCTTTGCTTAGCTCCTTTCGGAAAGTGTTAAAAAAAACTCCTTGTGACTTTTTCGGCCAATTCGTCTTTGAAAATTTGTTAACCGCATTAGGCCATTTTCCGTCTCACCTCCGTTCTTAGCAGGATCTATTTTCTCACGCATTCTCCCGATTTCCCCGCAGTGCTCCCGTTTTCCATATTCGGCCCCTTTTGTACATTCTTCTCAAAGTCTTGAGTCGCATGTTTGATACCGATCTCCTTCGATGACCACCTAGGGAGCTATAGCGGGAATGTGTGGGTGAGCATTTGCCCAGGTAAGGAAAGGTTTGTTTTTTCCAGTGGCGCCTTCACCGGACCTTCTTTCTTCTTCTCCATATCTCTCACACTACAACTCCTTTATTTCCCCCTCACACACTACATCTACCGTCGCCTTTTTCTCTTCGTCGCCAATACAACGCACGACCAATTTTTTCCCTCGAGGGCAACTTGGAGCTTCACCAAAATCCTTTCATTTTTTTCATCGACTCCTCGGCCTTTCTTTTAGATAAGTTTTATTGGTAATGGCGTTGTGTAAGATTTTTTCGTGTCGCAGGTTTTTTTTGCGAGCATCGGAATTGCTTGTTCGGTGAAACCCTGGAGATATTCAGGTGGGTACTTTTTTCATCCCTCTCTCGACCCTTGATATCGCGCAAATGTTCACGAGCAGACATTTTTCATTTTTTGTAGATAACCATCCTCTTACTCCTCAGAAGTTTCCTTAAGAGCGATTCGTCTTACCTATCGTTTTTAAAATTTTAGTTCGTCGATACCCATCTTTTTATAATGAGGCTTGCTTCAAGTATCGTCTACTGATTTAATATAGATTATTTTATTCAGAATTAATAAGGTTTTTATCTATATCTCTTTGAAATTGATCTAAATAAAATTTCCGTAACAGCTATTGTTTTTATATAGCTGAATAACAATCTATGGTCATCTTGTTCATTTTACAAAGTGATATTACATAACAGTAATCTAACACGCTATTATTTATTTTTTTGAACTTCGAAACTGTAAATTTAATTTAAGTGATAGATTTTCCGTATTAGATTTGCATCTGAAAATCATAAAATCATTCAGTAGTGGGGGTGTGACGAAAGTAATTTAAATAGGAGTTATTCTTGTTCATATCTCATCATCATCATATTCTACCTTTTGGTAAATTTTCTCTCACCCAACCCAATTCGTCCCATCCAAGACCTTTCTTTACATCTTCTCATACCCACCTCCTATTTTTAATACGTATTTCCTCCTCCTTCCTCTTTGTCTTATCCACCCTTCTATGACTAATTTCAGCAGACATTCGTCTCTCAATATTTGACCCATCTATTCTTTGTCTTTCCCTTATTACTCTACTTAAGCTCCTATTTTCTCCTACTGTACCTATCACCTCCGCATTTAGTTTCTTCAGTCTGCACCCACATTCAAAACGACTCCAATCTGCTCACATATTTTCTCATAAGCCATGTCTCACACCCATATAATTCTGCACGTCCTATCAAAGTTTTCACTAATTCCTGTTTTCATATATTTATTCAAACTACTTGTCAACAACTCTCGTCGTCTCATAAACACCTCCTTTGTTCTTGCTATTCTTGTCCTCGTCTCTTTTGTACTTCTTTCATCCTAAGCCAGAATACTACCTAATTAAATAAAACATTTCGCCTGTTCAAACTTTTCCCCATCTGCAGTAACATTGACCTGCGACCTCTCGCCCTTGATAAATCTCATGGATTTAGTTTTCTTCCAATTAATTCACATATATCTTTGCCTTTATATTTAAGGAGTTAACAATCATCCGCAAGCCCTTCTTTGAATTACTCATTAATATTTTGTCGTCTGAAAATCTTACAGATTTGATTTAAGTACTTCCTACTTTTATTCCCGTACCTACATTTTCCCATGCTTCTCTTGTCATTTCTTCAGCATAAATATTAAACCGTGCCGGACTACTCGGCGTATTACGCCTCTTCCGAGCGTTGTCCAATCGTATTTTCTTTCTGCTACTCTTACCTATGCAGTCTGGTTCATGTACACAGTTGTGATTAAACGTCTATCTCTCCATTATGCTCCTAATTTCCTCAATAATTTCATTAGCCTAGGGCATGCAACTTGATAAATGCCTGTTCAAATCCACAGAGCGCACGAATACATCTTGTGTTCAAGGTTTGTTTCTATTAAATCCTCATATCTTATGACTTCTTTAGAGGCACATCCTTTCTGAAACTTAAACTAATTTGTACCTATTTAGTCATTTGCTTTAGCTTCTAGCCTCTGTTAAAAATCCTGAAAATAACTTCTGCTTCATGCGAAATATTTATATCTATTTCCAATAAAATGCTCGGATGTAATTTTTTCCTATGAAACCTAAATTTAATTCCGGTTTATTGTTACATTATGTAAAATATGTACATAGAATGGATTAAAAATTAACATGTTTTTCTACTAAAATCAACCAGGCGCCATTTGTGGTTTCATTCAATATTTCCATTCTGCATTATTTTATTACAACTTTGAGCCTCTAATAATTCAATAGGGAATGACCAAGCTCGTCTTATGGCTTAAAAAATTCTAGAAAAAGCACTTTTAAAATACTTGTCTCGGGTATTTTCAATAGTCACAACAAGGTTATACAAATATCTAATAAAGAATACACAAATATTTTCATACCACACCCAACAGCACCATTATTTCTGATAGAGACACTACAAACGTGAAAACAGAAAAGCAAATACACAATACATTCGTTATTTAAGAACTCTTGGCAAATATTATATACTTGCTAAGGTTATTTTAACAGCTTTTATGGCGGAATTAATTTGTGAGATGTTAAGAAAAAATTTCCCCTTAAATAATTCTACCCACAATTATTATGTTTATTGCTTAGTTTTTTATTTTAATGTTTTTGTTCCTTTTAATAAATCTCATTGATTTAAAATTTCACTGTAAAATGGCATTGATGCTCAGTATGTGAATTTATATGTTAAATAAATAAAATAATACCTATCTACTTGGAACACAAATATAATTTTTGCACGAACAACTATTCAGCACCCTATCTTCTCTACTAATTCGCAGCCATTGTCCTTAAAAAGGAATTTGGCTATTGAACTAAACTTATCGTTCTCTCGCAATAGGCAATTGTATCGACATTTCCTAATAGCAAACATTGGTTCGTTTTATTTTCGTTGAATTCCGACGTCGTTCGGGGAAATCGAATTGCAATTTTCCCTCCAATTCCCCGATCCCGTTCCTTTATCAAACTCTAAATAAGTGCGACCTGAAAAATTTGCATCCAAATTCGACTCGTCCCGAATCGATACGGACGGAGTCTCCGCCAACGTCGAGGGCGAATATTTCTCGCTTATTCCTCGGTCGCGTCTGATCACGCAGGACGCCGTCGCGTCGACTGCGACGCACGGACTCTTTTTTTCTAAATAAGGATAAAATAGCGCGGATTGAGCAGACTGCGAGAGAACGCGGGATAACGCCCCAATTTCTCTCTTTCTCTCTCTCTCCACTCATCACTCTATACTATACTTTGTTATTTTATTTTATTAATTTATTTGTTATTTTATTTTATTCATTTGTTATTTTTTCTCCTCTATCTTGTTTAGTCATAACAATGTTAATATATATTCATTTTTTCATTTTTAAATGTTCATTCCATCAATGATCTCTTCGTATTGTGCCAAATTTTCTCTAATGTATAGCTTTATGCTTTTCATATATTTATCTTTTGTTCTAAATTTCACTTACTGGTGTCTTTAGTGAATCTAAGTTGGTTTCGCAGGTTTTTTACACCCCTCTTCTTGTGTAGGTGTTTTCCTACAGTGGGTTTTTTTACGTGGATTTCATTATTCAGCAGTCCTTATTTTTTCCCAAAAAATTACATCTTTTCTTTTCCAATGCTTGTATTTTTTATTGTTACTTGTATTTGCATAATCTTCTATGTATTATTGTATATGTTTCATGAGGAGGGGTTAGGTGGAAAATGGGACTTCTTCGTCTCAATCTCGCCCCAAATAAAGACCAAATCAATCAATCAATCTCTTCCCCTCCGTCTATTGGACCACTACGCTCACTCTGCATAAACTCAATTCCGCCCACTTTCCTTCGTCCGATTCATTTTTCTCCTCTCCTTTCCTTTCCTCCTCTAACTTGCCACGCTTCCTAAGATTCAGGTGCCGATCACGTCTCCAAAACTCAACCGTCCGTGGCGTCATGGTGAAGTGGCGCCCTCAAACTCCCAGACGGGAGACTAAAAATCCTCGTTCGCGCTCCCTCCCTTTACCCACCTTTTTTCATTCCTCCCCTCCCTCTCTTTTTCTCTCTCTCTCTCTCTCCCCATCCACCTCTTTTTCTCGCTCCGGTTCTCTTTTTTCACGAAGCGACAAATGGCGGGAGTGAAAGTGGGTCCCGTCTGCTTGCGTGCCGGCGTGCGCGCCGTATAGGTGGAAGGGTAGGGGGCGTTTGAAGAGTGGGATATAAAGGTGGATAGGTTCGCGTAATGCCATGAAATGTCACAGCCGTTTCGGCCAGTCTCATCCGGTAGTCCCTGAATCATTTATCCGGAATTCTCCGTCCTCTCGATTCAATCGGATCCCGCGCGTTTCGATATCTCGAAACTCTCGCACTCCATTTCGTGGTCGATATACTGAGAAATCGCACGATGATGAGGAAAGATACTTTTTGTTTTTTATTGGTGAAAATGTTTTTTACTTCCTCCATACGTAGTATAGGGAAAAGTATTGTTTTCATGAAAAAGTCGATTTCGAGATTTCAACGGAAATACACATTTTGAGGTCCGCTGAACACATTTTGACCATTTTTTCGGTGATGTCTTTGCGTGTGTATGTGACAGCTTTTTGTTGGTGCTCTAACTCAAAAACTATGAATTATCATATTAACGTTACTTCTTATTTTCTTAATTGTTGGAGCTTTGTGGCTATATCCAATATCAGAATGCTATGGTTTAAGTTTATTTCTGTTCTTTGTAAAGTTTAAAATTTTCTCGCAGTTTCTTAAAACATTTATTATTATGTAATCTATTTGGAATATTTAGAAATATTACAGGTGTGGAGAAAGTCATGTGGTGGCCACATCAGATTTTTTTCAATGGATTGTGCTCTAGGTTCGTGTTTTTGAATCGACCAATCTATGTGAATGTAGTTGGTAACGAAAAATCATGGAGTCTCGTTTCGTGTTTCTGCCATGGGTGTCGCGAGATCGAACCCAAGACCATTGGAAATTAAAGATGAGGGGAAAATGTTCTGGCCCTTACCCGAAAAGAACCCCCACTCCTGCTGGGGTCTCCTTAATTTTTCAACGACTCAAACTTAAAGCTCAACCTTTAGTCCCAAACCATCCCTCACAAAATTCCCTATGCCCTTGCCCCTTTCCTTCTTTCCCCTTTCTCATTTTTTCCAACCCAACCCTCTCTCCGTGTTTCTCTCTCTCTGCTTTCCCCGCATCGACTGCCTCTCGCTCTGAGCCATATCCCCTTAACGTTCCATTAGCCGCCCGTAAAATATGCAGCACGTAGTGCCGTTCTATGCAATGCTCGTAAGGTTGATAGGGAGGATGGGGTGGGGGAAGGTAAGAGTGAGGGTGGGCGGGGGAGAGGGAGGGAAAGAGGAGGGAAAGGAGAGGGAGGTAGGTTAGCTCTCCTTCCCTCTCGCCCTCCAACTCCCTTCCTTTCTCGGTCCCCTTTTCCCCTCCCTCTCATTTTATCGCCTCTATCCCTTCCCTCCACTCAGTTTATAATTCCAGTATCATTGCCTTTTTTCCAGTTTTATGTCTCAGTTTTAATGTGAAACATGTATCTTTATAAAAACTTCTTTCCCTCGCGATTTCTTGCACCAACGCCTCTCAAACAATGGCCGTTTTTGCTTATAAACCTATTAAGCCAGATGCAAGTTTGGTCCTACGTAGCGCATGAGCTAAGAATTTAATGGGTTGTTTCGAGATCATCCCGATCGTAGCATACTTTCGCGTTTAGTGCTCTTTGATATTTTCTAGATATTGCGGAGTTCATTGGGTGGAACTGGGTACTTAGTAGCGATTTAGCGGTTATAGTATGTTTGTTTTTTAAAGTTTATGGGCCCGTTTTTTCTTTCCCACTGTGGGACGGAGGGGGGGGGGGGGTAAAAGGCAAAACAGACGGTATTATCCCATACTATGAAGCATATAGGCCTTTAAAAAAGTGGGTTAATGGGTTTTATACCGTAGACGCGAAAAAGAACGCATTTGCTACTTATTGGTCAATTTAGATTTAATATATTCTTAAATATAATATCGTTAGTTTTACTAGTTCCTATTTTTTTAATTTATGATTTTTGTCATGGAAAATTTGTGATGAATTGGAAAGAAACATAATATTTTCATTTCATTGAATTTCACTTTGTCTTAGGGATGTTAGTCGTAAGGTCTAAACAATAGAGTCGGTTTATTTGTTTTTTAATCAAAGATATAAAAAAATCGAATTGACTATTTCTTCCTTAATTGCTTAATGGCTGATGAGAAGGTTATATAGTACAAACTCGTTAGTGCTAACTTCAAGAGGCTTACAATTTCATGATTTGTATTAACGTGGTTCGTAAAATCGAGTTCGTTATAATAAGGAACATATACCTGGATTTTTGCAGGGGACCGAATTTCACTACTTATAAACTAGCATTGTGTATTAACCAAGTTGGCATTATCGAGTTGTTACTATATTATTTATTATATTACAGCCTAGGTGCTTCGTGGCGGCTATTTTTGCGCCATTTGTTAATATATTTCCTGAAATACTTAACTCGATAGAATAACGCCTTTTTATGCCTAGCGTTTAGATACTGATATATTTTCACTGTCCTTTGCAAAATAGTTTGAAAAATGGTTTGGGTTTTTTATTTGACTTATCTCTCTGGTATACTCGCAGATTTATTAACGTTTATCTTATACGATTTAATTTTCAACGTGGATTATACAAGTTAAACTTTAAAACAAAATATTTTACATACACTTAAAGATTATTTTAAATTAATTTGAACGTTTGATTCTTATTGTTTATTTTTAGATTCGAAATTACGATTGTTTATTTCAAATTAATTTTTACGTTTGCTTTATATTACCTATTTTTAGATTCGAACTGATAATTGTTCGTTTACACTTCTGGAATCGGCTGCTCAGTATTTCTAGGAGAAAATCGAATGAAAGAACTCGCACTTTCAACGTTTCTTCGATTTATCACGCGTTCTTTCGAGCTCTCTCTTTAAATTTCATTTAGCTCGTTCGACCCAAGAGAGGGAAGGTGAACGAACGTGACTCCTCTCTTTCTCTCCGAAGAGACTTACCTTCCTTTCAACTCAGAGGCAGGTTTTCCAAACCCAGTCTTCAAAAACTTCCCCTTTCGTCGAATTAATAATCCCTGTCATTTTCGCCGCTGAAATAGTTTTTGCAAGAGGGATTCAATGGAACAAGTCTCAAGTTCTATCATTTAAAAATGCGTTCTTATTTCCTAATGTTCACATATTTTAAATTTATCTGCAAAAGCTAATCGTTCAAAATTTCTCTATCCTGACAGTTAAGTTGAAATTTTGGAATAAAATTTCTATTTTTTGATTTTTCAGGATTTAACAATGAAATGGAAAATTTGTCGAATTGCGTTTATAAGATCTATGATTTTTTTTAAATCTTGCCTGCATCCATTTAACCTGAGACGAGTTTCACTCGAATTAATCTTCTTATTATCAACATCTTTCAAAATCAATAACGCAAACCCAAGATCTTTCCTTGTTCCTCTTAAATTGATTTTCCTGGAAAGATACTCGAAGTATAACTCCTGTACGTAAACATTATTCTTGGAGGAGTTTATTCATCCTTGTCAGAGAAGAAATGAAACTGTGATTGGAGACGGAGAATCGATAGAAAATACATTTATATGTATGTATCGCTTTTCATCCACGACAGCGATTTTTGTCGACTCTTCGAAATCCACATCTTGGTAGATCCAGAAAAGATTCACCGTTAACCGCACTTGACTTTTATACTCTCCTTCAGCGTCTTATTTTTCCGAAAGGTCACAAGTTCAGTTCTTGATGCGGTTCGGGGTCGATGTTGAAAGAAGTCTTGTTGACACTGCTTTCTCGAAAAACTTTAACGTTTGACAAATGTTCCCGTAAGTCTCGGAAAAAAGTGAATCTCCGTTGTTTTTTCCGAAAGGAAAACGCACACACCGAAAGAGCCAAGCGCTGGATTTGTCTTCGGCTTAATATTGACGCATCCTTCCGACCAAATTCCGTCACTCGAATCTTAGGAAAACTGCGGAGCAGAGGAGAATTGGAAGTCGGGAGGAAAAAGAAGAGAGAACTGTGTGTTTGTGTGTGTGTGTGCACTCAGACTTGCATTGTTTTCTGATCCGAGGATTTTTGTGTGTGTTTTTCGAGTCGTTCTTGTCAGTCGAAGAAAAGGTCGGGTAGAGGGGCGTTTTTGCACTCGAGAGGCAAAAAAGGAAGCAGGGAGTGAGAGAGAGTGTGATAGAGGAGATGCATATAAAAGAAAATAGAGGTGGATTAGGGAAGGTGCGCGAATTCAGAAACGAGGAATTGAAATTAGCTAGGCGCGACGAAGAGCTGGAAATAAATGCTACGTGGGTTCATAGACGGAACAAAAATAATCCGGAGGAAGTTCTTCTTTTGTCTCATGCCACTTAATTTTTTCCCTAATAATTGGGTTTTTACTTTTGGTTCCGATTTTTATGATTTGACCGATATCTTAAGGAATTTCATGGCGCTATGCTTCAAGAATGATAATGTATATTGTTTAACTCTTTGAAGCACAGACTAAAAATGTTATATCTTTCGAAAAATTTTGATACATTTATCATTAAATGAGTAATCAATATTAAAAGTTATGGAAAAATGAAATGGCAAATTAACTTCAAAGTGTAGGGATTGTTTTAATTCAAACCACCATGATTCAGATGATGATAAAATAAAATATGAAAACCTAAGTGGCTTTGGTTGAAACCATTATGACTGAAGCATACTACTATATAACTAGTTTATTTTCTTACATGTTATATTTAGAGTTTAATTACGAAGGCACTAGTACATGATCGTCAAGTTGGCTCATTTTCCAATGCAAATTTTTGACCTTTGCGTTAAGATCCTTTCAATTATTTATTCGAAAGAAAATCGGTATAGTATCGGTAACCTTGGAAGAAATTGCTCGGATATGGCCGAGAAACATTTATTCAATGCAGACGAATACATTTTAAACAAAAATTACGCGATGGATCAAGAAAGATAATCTCAGCAGCTAGGCTAACGTTATAATAATGGTAGGTAGACCATAAAACATAAGTGCTGAGTTTTTTGACACGTATTATGGAAATAAAATCAATTCTAAGAATAATTAAAAACAATCTTTATATGGTTTCAGATTAGAGAGGAGAAGTCGAAAAGGGTGATAAATTAATATCCGAATAAATAGGCAAAGATCAAAGGAAAAGAGATTCTGAGAAAAAAGGAATAACGAACAGAAAAATAAATACGACGTTTGGAGATAACGAAATCAAAAATGACTTTTCAGAAATCGTCACGCAAGAAAAGACCGCATTCAGGTCGGAATATAATTTATAACACCGCGAAACGACCGAATGGGAGTTTGAGAGTTGTGAAGGAAAAGAAAGAAATAAAGACGTTAACCAGAGGGAAAGAGCGGCTTTAGCAATAAAAGCCCATCTTGGACGAGGGAGGATTAAGAAGATTTGAAAAGATTATGGTTACGATCCCGCCCTTCACATCCTTTTCTTTTCCGTCTTTCTTCATCTCTCTTCCTTTTTTGGTCACTCTTTTTATTCTCGCTTTCTTTCGCCATGGCTACGTTGTGCTCGTTTTCTTCACTTGTTTTCGATGTTTCTTTTTAGGAACGCTCTCCTAGGAAACCGAGAATATCGCCAAGGATACGTTTTATCTTCTCGGCTATCGTTTATTTTACTTAAAACCAAAGAAATTACAATTATCTATAAGTTGTTTATAAATGACGGATTCCAAAAAGGATAACTTTTTACCAGGGTATAAGGTAGAAGTTACATAAGCTTCTTGTCTTCTTGCATAAATTATAGTTTAAAATCGTTACCGAGACATTTAAAAAAGGGGGGAAAATCCCATCCTTTCACATGGGTCCAATCGCGGGGTTAATTCCATTTTCTTACTTCTTTTTAATGAGGTAGCGCATATAATTTTTTCCCTCGCGTTTGCCCGCTCGTCGCTCCTCACCCACTTAAAAACGTCGAAACGAGTAAAATTTTCAGCTGCAAGCATTCCTCAAATCCTCGCTTCTCTTCTTTCACAAACTTCACCGAAAAAACCGAACCCGACCGCCTCATCCGTTTCCCTCCTTAGGATACACCGTCGCTAAAAAAATATCCCTTCCCTTCCACAACCAACGATATCCCCATACTCCCGAAGTCTGCTTATTCGTCTACTCTCTAATTTTCTTCCTTTTCTCTCTTCTCTACCTTTTTCTCTTTCTTCCTATCCTGTCTTTGCCCCACTCGTCTTTCTTTCCTATCTTTTCATATCTTTCTATCTTTCCTATCTCCCTTTCCTCTCTCTTCCTCTCCTTAATCTTCTCTTTCTCTCTCTCTCTTCTCTCCTATCTGCTTCTTTCTTCAGTATTCTCTCCCTTCTATCTCTATCTTTCTCTTTTCCCTCTCCAACTGTCGCTCTCTCCTTTTACCCTTCCACATTCTTCTCTCTTTCCCTTTTTTCCTTAAATCTCTCTCACATTTCTCATCTTTCTCATTCCTTTTCTTTTATGATTACTTGTCCTCCCACACTTACTCTTGGACGAAAAATGTTCTATTTGCTTTATTACCGATTTTCTGTACTTCTCGTATTCTTATTTATCTTCCAATATCTCTAACGAGGCCAAGCCCCACCTTCTATTTCCTTGTTAATTTTTCATATTTTTTGGACCTCATAAGCGTTTTAACTTTTTGTTTCCCTGTTATACCCAATAACCTAATAGCTCTACAGTTTTGGCAACAAAATTATTTGGCTTAAATATGAACTGGTTGGCAGACTTATAATTTATTTAACTCGCCAATTTGCATTCCTAGATATCTAGATGCCCTTTATTACATTATGTCGAATGACCGTATCGACTTTGGCTTTCCCTGAAAAATATTATGCGTCGAATCCGAGTTTTTATTCAGTGCACTTTATAAATTTTGGTGGTTCTGGGCGACCACCTGGTCCTCCCTCCGTTGAAACCGGTTAATTCAGCCTTTTAAAATTGCTACAGTCACATCTTAATAGGTAATATGTGTGTACTGTCGCTTATACTTTTTCTCATTGCTCTAATATCGGTAAATTCTTAGTTATTCCAGATTTTGGAATTATTTTAAATGACATAATGTTGATATATATATATATATATATATATATATATATATATAATATATATATATATACAATTGTGAATTAAACATGTTTAACTATACTTACAAGCATTTTATACTATTTATTATCACTTGTTTAAGTATTATGTAATTTCGTAACTTATAACTAAAGGCCGTAAGCATATAAAGTCGCTATACGAGTTATACCTTTGTACGGCGTCATCTGGACATTGCGAAGTTACAGGTGGCCATACACTTTTTACATTGATCCTGAAATACGAGCAATTGTGCAGCGCAAACTTAACGCCGCAGGGCATTCCGCAAATTCCCCTCTTCCTCCGTTTATCCTCGTCATTCCTTCTCGTCCTGGGTCGTATTTTCTCGTACGCGTCTCTCCCTGCGACACTCGCTTCGCCCTTAGTTCTAAACCTCGCCTGCATTTCCTGCGCCTCGAAACACATGTGCCCGCGCTCCGCCCAACCTTTTTATGCGCCGAGTACCGTGTTTGGATGAGTCGGCGGTTTTTTCTCCACAAGCATCTTTCTCTCCCTCTCCGTTTCCTCCCACGCATTCCACAACATTCCAAGACTTCTTCCTCCACACCCTAACTCAACTCTCTTTTCTCTCACTCTCTTCTTGTCTCTCTCTCTCTCTCGTTTCCGCCCACTCCCACCTCTTCCTCCTCCTCCTCTTCTTCCCATTTATAAATCTCCGCCTACTTTTTGAGTAGGGACACGGAAAACCCAAAAGACTTATTTTCCGGCCAACTTTCTCTCCTTATAATGATCATTCTCTCGAGGGTTTCGGGCTGAATTTATGAGTCGCTCACGACAGCCGGGGAATTTTTTTTGGCAAAAAATACTTCGATAGTGCGGTGTTGAACGGAGGTATCGATCGTTCCTTTCTGGAATCGAGTGTGCCGATGAAGCCGGCAACACGGGTTACGATAACAGTTAACAGTTCTATGGTACATTTGTCGGTTTCTGGAGAGACATTACTCGTTGGTACTGTTGTTCCTCGCAAGATAATTTGTATTTATTTTTTAATTTTTGTACGTTATCAATTCACTAACCACTCCACGGCCATTTGCATCGAATTTATATACTGTAACAAGGGTTATCACGTCATTTCATACCAACAGAATGATGTGAAACCGCCACCGTATGTGGAGATATAAACACACGAACTACCGTCTATCGAGGTTGCAAAAGTCTTGAATATTTTAAAAGATTCGTGTTATTCTGCTCATTGCGAAATAAATTACACGAAGGGTTTGTTAGCATAAATACACCGAAATATGCATTATATTAAGCTTTTAATATACATTTGTTATTATATAAACATTTAGTTTGAGGTAATTGAAAATCTTATAAAAGAAATAAAATATTAACTTTTTATCTGCAAAAGAGCAATAAACGGGAAAATATCTACTTACTATATATCTACTTGAAAGTATTGGACAAAAATAATATTTAGCCGAAACGATGTTCATTAAATTCAACCTAGTAGACTAGAAGATTTATTTGTTGAACCGTCTGCATCTCTCTTATCTCGCCCTATCCGACTGCGCTTAGACTAATTAATCCGCCCGACGTTTGGCGGCCAAATGTTTCACCGAATCCTTTTTAGAAAGTCTTAATTCACCCCTTCCCGATCTTGTAATTTTTTACTCCTAGAGAATGAAAAAATATGTGGACCTCTTTATTATCTTTCCGATGCTCTCCTTTTACCCCACACTTCGTATCCCGAGCGTTCATTTTTTCCTCCCCCGCACCCTCTCCTTTTCCATCCACCACATCCCTCTTCCGCTTACACCCCACCGCACTTTCCCTATTCAGCCCTTTTCTCGCACGCCTCCGCTCAGCCAAATCTCCTCTCTCTAACTGCTCCGCCCCACAGTTAATTGGTCCGAAGGCGGTTTTGGGCCTTATCCCACCCTCCTCTCCACCCCGCATGCCACCCTATGCTCTTGCCACCTCAACCCCTCTCCTGCACCATTTAAGGTTCCACTCGTATCCCAACCTCCACCACATCTCCTCTTGGGTTCCCCCACGATTTTTCTGAAGCTTTTCTTTGTTATAATGGTATATAAAGTTATTACCCTGTTCTTTCGACCGATACGGAACTGTAGTACATACAAGCCACTAGGCAAAACCAGAGGCTGGTGCGAGACAAGAGGGTTTCACTTACATCAATTACCTTGCCCTGATCTAAAAATATGGTAGGAAAACGTAGTAAGAAATCTTTCTTTCAAAAAGTTTATTAGTTTGTTCTTCTTGTAATTTTGTCTTGTTTATAGAATCTGCCAAGACTAATGTAGCATCATACCGAAAGAAAATAAAATCCGGTTGGACATTATTAACATAAGAATGCGATTTGTCGTATATATTTAGAATCATTTGAACAACTATGCTATCAATCATACACCGTTCTTTCCTATGCACGCGCATAATCGATTATCGCAGAGATTTCTCACACGCAGATTACATTTTAGCTCTTGTTAGAAAATATCGAATCCTTTAATCTGCTTATCCAGTGATTACGGAAAAAAACAGATTTTCAGCGTGGCACGACCATTGAAATTAATCATTATTCATGTATTCAGAGCTTACAATGGAAATGGATGACTTACCACCGCGCGCAATTAAACATTTCAATCCAAAAAACATCCCCTGGCAATATTAATTACAATTGTTAATACAAACTACAGAAATAAAGCCGACCGTAAATAAATAATCCGCGTCATCAAGCTCGATTGTTTATTTAATTATTGCATCGCGTTTACCACTTTATCTTTCAGAATTATCCCAAATGTTAATGCTCGAAGCGAGATGGATTTTTTTATCTTTTAAAATACAAACGCGAATAGTAAAGTGTTATCTTGAAATTAAGTTCGCGTTTGACTTAAATCTTTTAAAGGATTGAAATGTTACGTGTCAGAAATAATTAGCGCAGCGTTTAATCGCCTACTTAGTCACGCAAGCCTAAATTTATTCGACTAATCATTGCAGATTTTCTCTGAGTTCGCCTCGTTATTCACGTCGTTCCGATTGTTCATGTATTATTACATGAAATTAATCCAGAGCAAAGTTTTCGACTCGACATCGCGTAGCATCTGTCTTGTCATCCATCGTGACTTGTTTTCGGGTTTTGACCTGATTTTCATCTAAGCCGTCTCATCCGATTAGCGTGCAGGTGTTTGCTCATAGCCTGAGTACATCCTCTAATGTCGCCTGCGTTGTGCGCTCTCGCGCAATCCGTGATCCGTTGGCTAACCTTCTAGCCGCGCGAATAATTTTGGAAGGGTGTTTGCTTGGTCTACTGTCTCTCTTGTAAGTTTAGAGAGGAGATAAGGATAAATTGCTAATAAAATGTAACCCAGCAGACGTTCAGGCCCCAAAATAGTTAATTTCCTTGTTAATGCTGATCCTCATTTAAAGTTTTTGTGCAAGAGTTCCGTATTGGTAAATTAATCTAGTAAACTGGAAACTCAGTTTAAAAATACCATAACAGGTATTAAAATCAAAACATGATCTTTATTTTATTAAATTTGCTTGATTTCGAGATATTTAAATGATATTTATTTTGCTAAGTCTATAAATGAAAGAAATGGCTCGCGAAACCAGCTGCAATGATATATTTTAAAACATTTTTCCATGTTTTAGTTATGCATGGTTTTCTCAGTGTTCCCAGTCTCTTCATCTCAAAGGAAATAAGTATCGTAGAATTTTAATTTTATATGTCACCATAATAAACCTTCATGGCAGGACCATTTCTTTAAGAATTATATATGTATTTTGACTCATTACAATGTCTGCTCTGTACTTTTGACGTATTTTTTTCCTCTTTTCTTCTTATCTTTCACTTTTATTTATCCAGTCGTAATTTACTTTCGCTCTCACATTCACCTAGCTCTTTCTCCCACCTTGTTAAACTTGATTGTCTCAAGGATTACAGAGAACAATAAACCTTAAGTGGATAAAATGGGGTATAAGCAAAAACGTACTGCGGAGATTTTTCCAATTAAGATCAAAGATTGCTTTAATACCCCTCCACCCACGTTATCAGGGTTCAGTTTCATTCGCGCACACGCCCAACCCCCCACCGGAGCCTTTTCCTTCATCAATGCCATCGCAACAATCTCTATCCCCTCCCAACCAAGCACTTTTCCACTCTCAGCTGTAACTCAGTCTGCCCCATCCCTCTTTCCTTCTTACGCTCCGTCTTACAACCACACTCGCCGCACACTTTCTTCCTCGCCTACCGAATACTTCCCCCAAATCTCCCACATCCTTTCTCCTTCCTCTTTTAATCCTCCCACCCTCCCCATTCTCGATGCCTCGTTACTTAATATTTCCCTACCCATTTCCACTTTACAATTCCTTTTAACTTACCCGTACACTTATGCCTTTTAACACAACTCCTAATTACCTTAACTATGTATTTCATTCCTCTATCTCATACTCCCATCCACACAACTCCCTTCGTCTCCATCCACATCTCCCATGATATTTACTCCTATCCTTCAATCTACCTCCCTTCCACCCTCTCCCCCTCCCCCTACCCCTTTCTCAATCTCTCTCTACATCCATCCCACTTTCCCTCCTCACCTCTCCCCTTAGCGCTTAATGGACCGAAGCGATGAGCATGGCGGGGAGTTTGAGCTTTGCGGAGTGGATGTGTGTCAGACGGGATCTTCACTTTGATCGAGGCTCGTAAGAAGTCAACAGAGGGAGGAATCTCGAGGGGATTTTTCTCTCTCTCTTTGGGACGATATACAAGCGCGAGGTTGGAAACGAAAGCGTCGGTCTTTGGGATGCGAGGAGGGGAAAAGGAGGGAGATTTGTCATGTGGAGGGAGAGTTCGGGGGGCGAGGTGGAGGTGGTGGTGTGGGAAGAAGATGTGAGAGTGTGTGGTGGAGGTGGGGTTGGGTGTATGGAAGTGGGATGGGGTGCATGGTGGTGGAAGCGGGGTGGGAGCTGGATGGAATGGGTTAAGGGATAGCTGCATTCATTCTGGGTGGCGGTTGACGGCTCATCAAGCACGGGGGAGAAGAAAATAACTCGAGGGCCGATTCTTCTTCCGTTTCGAATTCTCTCTCTTTCTCTTTCCTTCTGCATCGTTTTTGTGTCTTTTTTATTTTGGATCGAGGAATCGCTTTCGTGGAATGATGCAAAGTGTCTCCGTGGAAAAATTCCGCGTGACGAGTTGAAGCGTAGAAGATGGATGTTGTTGTGGCGCCGATGTTATTCCGACGGTCGTTTAGTTTGGAGTGATTGACGTTTGGAACGCGATACCTTTCGCATCATTGGCGGCAATTCGCGCGATAAGTTTTCTCTAATAGATATGTTACTGTTTTTAGCGGTTCATATCATCGTTTGCTTAATTATTCTATAATAGCACAATTTTGGTTCCTGAAATCGGAAAGATTTTATTAATCGTGAGAATTCATTGTATATCATTATTATTTACAACATTTTGCGTTGAATTATTCGTTCTAAAGTGCAGGATTTGAGGAATTTGTTTATAACTCATTGTGCGCCGAAAAATTAATATTGGTATATTTTATTATACATTCTTAATAATACGACATTTGTAGCACTTATTATTCGACATAATATTTTAAAGAGAGCGGACTAATCCTTAACATTTACTAACTTAAAAGTGCTAATCGAAAAGCGATATCACGTGAAGCGTATTTTATGAGCAAACTATGGATCCTTGCCCTGGGCGCCGAAATACCTCGGGCTGATACTGCATATGAGTTTCCCAAACTTTGTGCCAACTTTTCATTACGTCATAATCGTGCATCAGCCTTCTACCAGCCTCGGAAAACTCATAAAAAACTGAAACACTCGTTCCTCCGTACCTCAACAGCTTATTTATCCTCCGCTTCGGAAATTGAAACCTGACACAAACACGCGCTCGCACACGGTAATTTGGGTATTTAAGGATTTCAATGTCTTAAACCGAGTGTGGGAAATCCAAGCAGCCGTTTTCTTCCTTCTCCGTCTTACGCTTTCTCTGTTTTCCGCTTCCACATATCCCAAGGCTCGCTCCTCTTTATCTTCGCTGTGGGAAAGAGCGCCTTACACCAGCCGCCTGCTTTAAGAGCCACGCTCTCTCTCTCTCTCAGCGGCCCCCGCCCTTTTTCCTCCCCCTAATCCTCATCTCCTCTCTTTTACATAACTCAGCCCACATTCCGTCTCCCATCCCTCCACATCCTTCCCGAAACCGCGAACTAAATTTCGACCTGGAAAAGCAAGGCGGGCAATGAATATTTAGGGCGTCACGCCCTAAACCCCTTCGCTGGTGGTTTTCGAACTAACGGCTTCAAAGGCGACGCCTTGCCGAAGCATAACAATTTTTTTGATTTTATTTTGGCGAGCGCGGGAGAGAGATGGAGAATCGGAGAAAGAGAGATAGAGAGAGAGGGAAGCGTTATGCTGCGTTGTGGGAACAAGGTTTGGAAATCCCACGTGTTTCGAGTGAGGCGAATTTGTAAAGGTATTTTATTTTTCTCCGGGAATTTCACGTGGGGGAGTGATAAATTTCGGCTCGTTTCATCCGTTTGTCTTTTTTCGGCTTCCCCGGGTTATCTTTCGGTTCTACGAAAAAAATTCCTCTCCTTTTGAATTTTCGGCGATATTTCGAGATGACTTATAAGTTCGAGAAAATACTTTTTACTGCTTAGATCGTATCTGTTTCGTATCTCGCGAAGCGCGAAAAAATTCCCGGGAACAATCGCGAATTTTTACCGGTGGCAATAACTATTTTGCTCTCATCTTAGATCAAAATAGTTATGATCAAGTGGCTAATGGCGGCTCATAACCACATTCATAAAATAAATTGAGAATTAAAGAGTTCGCCTTATAGCTGAAATTATATCGATATATCTCCAATATCAATAAATAGGTCGGGAAAACAGATGCAAGATACAAGAAGCCGTCATCAGTAGTAATTCACTAATAAAGATTATGTTGTTACAAAGCAGCTGCCATCAGTGTTAATAGCAGCTTTGTCGCCGAAATGTGCATCTGGTTTGCCTAACCTTTTTATCGGTATTGGATAGACGTATCATGCCATTTACATTAATTAATAAATATTATTTTCATCGATAAAACTCCCCGTCGCAATATTAGAGAACAATTAACCCCTAGTCGAAGGTTTTAAGTTTTTTTCTTCTAGCAGGAGCTAATCCTTGGCAGATTATCGAAAACGCTCAGTATTCCCGACTAAGTTATTTGTCTCCGGGTCAACGGTCTCCCCGCCCTGGGAAGTGGGCTCTTAAAGCGTTGTAATTTCGTTTCGACCCACTCCGCGAAAGTTTGTGTGCGGGGGCAGATGAAAAATTGATGGCGTAGGAAAAATGAGGGGAGATGTAGGAAAGAACCGAAGAGTGGGAAACGGGAGTGCGACACGGGGAGGGAGGGGAGAGAGATAGAGAAAGAAAAAGAGGGGGAGATGGAAGCGGAGGGGATACGACCGTTTAACGGGCTGCGGCCTTTATTGGGAAATTCCCGTGCGGTTTTCCAGAGGGTCGTTCGTGGGCTCCGTTCGGACCTCAATCCGCAACTCCGGAATGGCAATGAAAACGGCAGACGTCCGATGTGGAATAACCCAATGCCGAAAGTTATTGCTATTGTATTTCGGGGCCGTGAGTTTAGAGTGGGATGCTCGCTCCAAGGAAAGGAGTGATATTCGAGCGAAGGGAAGGCTCAATTTCATTTTTTATTCGTTGCGGGTGAATAAATATCCCGAGCCGCTTGTTCCGGGAATACCCGCAGAGTTTGAATCTGCCAGTAGTCGGCATCGAAGATATACGGCGATGGCCTGTGCGTGACGTTGGCTGTATCGTGAACGGTTGTTGCGAAACTTCGAATACTCCTTTTAATAGGTATTTTAGGCTTAAAAATAAAGTAACACGAGTGGGCGACCATTACAACTCCATTTGGTGCGCATCACTTTGTGGTTGATAAAGAAATGATTGCAATTTTTTTTATGTATAAGGAAGCTGTATGGGTTTCGTCTGTATTAGGGCCCGTATTAATGCTTGGTGAAGTTTTTTTACCAAGGGACTATGACATCCTATAAATCATATTCTTAAGATTGGGCAAAGGTGGGGGAAATTTAGCGATAATGGCAAATAAGAAATGAGGGTAGGATTAAATTTCTCGTAGGTACTAAATAGAAATTGCCGGATAGAGATAAAATTTATCAAATAGGAAGAAAACCATTTAAAATCTTCAAAATTCTCCGCAATTTTTCTTACGAAATAGCGCAACACAATATCTGTGTTACTGATATTTATTATTATGGCCACATGTAAAATGTTCGTGACCTTACGCCCCAAAAAAATCGTATCAACCGTGAATTGCTGATAAAAATGCTTTTTTAGAATTTCAGTGTTTATGTAAGACTGAAATAAAAGGTTTTCTTGTGTTCAAACATGGTCAAAAAGATGAAATTATTACTCAAAAAATTGCGAGCTGCAACGATTTAGAAATTGGAAAACTTCCTTTGCCAAACAATCCAATAGAATTTAGGAGTTGGCTATTTATCTTTCTAGAAGAATAACTCGGTGATTATTTTCATTATTTCCTTACGACTCACTCATTATCTGCCATATTTCTGAGTTCAGTCACTCATGATTTCCTTTGTCAAATTTTCTTTTTTCATTTTTTACATCAGAGCAATCCTTCATTGCAGAACTTCGCATCTGATGTGCATCAGTGTGCCGCGAGGAAGACTTTAGTGTGCCGTAAATTACAAGGATTTCTAATTTTCGCTAAAAAATTTGCAACGAAGAAAATTCACACAACTTTTATCATCCAAGGAACTTACCCTGAAACACTTAAGTTTAATATGGTGCCTTTAGATGTATTTTGGCTAAAGATGACTATCCTTCATTATTTGAATTTGCAATCGATTTGTTGCTCCAATTTCCAACAACTTATTTATGCAATTCAATCTTTTCGTCAATCGCCCTTATTAAAAATAATAAAAGGACATGTTCAATGAACCTAGATGAACAACTTTCTATTATTGAGCAAATGATAATGCGTCTTTCTTCCAAAAGGCAAGCCAAAGATTCCCACTGAAGAGCAAAATATTTTTACAATGTTCAGTTATGTATGCACTTCATTTACAATAATGTTATTCAATCACCTAAATATTATTTTACCAATCATAACAATCTAATATATTTAAGAGTAACTTTTTAAAAAATATATAAACGCTGTGAAATTAATTATGGTTTTTTTGGTGTGCCACGATGTTTAACCATGCATAAAGGTATACCGTGGGGCAAAAAAATTAGAGAATCAGTGCTTTGTTGGATTGAATTCGCACCACGTACAAAAGAACTGCTCTCCCTTCCGTAACTCGACTATACCACTATCTTGGTTGCACGTGATGTTCTTCGTATGTCACTCTCCACCTTTCTTTCCCACTCGTGTGTATATAGAGCGTAATGTTTTATTAGAACCTCATTGCATTGAATACTTCAGTGAACTAAACAAAATTATAAAGAGTTACAATAGTTGCTTCTTCATACTAGTTTTACAAAGGGAAGGTAATTTTTATTTAAAGTCGCATTTCACCTTTCTTAGATCTTTACCTTCCGCTCTGAACTCAATAAATTGTAAATCCTGTTAAGTTGACTTCGCTTTCTTTTGCTTATGCATAATTGTTTACAGATCTTTAATAATCCCTGGCGCCGGGTTGCTATGGAGCCTGGTATCTTAACCAATGCAGCCATCTTTATTCATACTATAGGGTCTACCGATAAAAAAAGAAATTATACAATATGGTATAAAATCTATAGTTGTAAAACGATTCTAATTTAAATTCATCGTGCCAAAATATAGGGTTGTTTTTACAGGATTTATGTCTGATGATAACATTGCGTTAATTAACAATTAAATAAAATCGCCTTGTTAACACAAATTGCATCGCCCGTTTCTTGATAGTATTTAAATTAAAGCAGTTATGGGTTTTAAATTTTTAGTTAAGAATGATAGTTAAACATATTTTAACGTATATAAATTAAATTAGAACCGCCGTACAACTGTAGGTATTATACCATATAGTATAGGATCTCCTTTTTTATTGGCACACCCTTGATATTATATTGCCTACCTATTAATCGAATAATTGCACCTCCAGATTCATCTTTTTCATGTGAAAAATGTTCTATTTAATTTGCTCATCTACATAAATTATTTTAGTTGTTTTAGAATGATAAGTGTCTGTTGATTAATTAGACAAACTAATCTGTGTTGTATTTTTACTTTCTCCATATACGTAGTATAGGGGAAAGTATTGTATTCATGAAAAATAATCGATTTCGATATTTCAACGGAAATACACATTTTGAGGTTCTCTGAACACGTTTTGACTATTTTCTCGATGATGTCTGTGTGCGTGTGTGTGTATGTGATAGCTTTTTTGTGGGTGCTGTAACTCAAAAACTATTAATTAGGTCAACGCGAAATTTTATTTAAGATTTTTATAAAAGTCAGAATGACTGATTAGTTTTTGGTAAAAATCGTTCAACCGGATGTGGGTGTTTATGCTTGTCACTTATCCGTTATTTTGAAATATTTGCTTTAATATTTGATAATTGTAAAAATATATTAAATTAAAAGTTGTAGTAAATGTAATTTTCTACATGCTTTGTTTGAAACAATTTTCCATATAATGCATTGTTTAAGAGATATCTTATATTCTTATCTGCCACCGCCACGCCACCTAACAACGACTGTTGTTAAAAATTGACGCATAGTTACATCTTAGTAACGCTCCTTTTTCTTTTCTTAATTGTTGGAAATTTGTGGCTATATCCAATATCAGAAGGTTAGGGTTTGAGTTAATTTCTGTTCTTTGTAAAGTCTAAAATTTTCTCACAGTTTCTTAAAATATTTATTATTATGTAACCTATTTGGAATTTTTAGAAACATTACAGATATGGAGAAGGCCATGTGGTGGCCACATCAGATTTTTATTGATACTTAGTTGGTACATCGCCATGTCGTGTATATTATATTATAGGAATTTAATATGCATTAGTATATCCTGGTGCAAATTATAGTATTTTCTATTTAACAAATGCAAACAATAAAGCTTTTTGCTAACCTTTGCAGATTTCTATTTTTAGAGTTCGCTCGTTTATTATAGAAAAAAGTCCCAAGCCCTTTCGTTATGTTTTTTATCTGTTTACCTTAGAAAAATTATTTCATTCGTAACGTAAATATCCCAAGACCAATGGTGCTTCAGTCAATCGTAATTCCTCTTGAATGTTTTATGAATTACCAATACGTAAATGACTTATATTACATTTAGATCGCTTTCTAATGATAGCCTCAACCTTTATAACGGCAATAACGTGTCATCTCACATTACATCGACATTACCTCATCTATGTTTTTGTTTTTATATATTACGAGTTGCATACTGCAAGCGTTCAAAAAATCACCATACACCAAGATATAAACTCGCGGATAAACCAACGCGACAGCATTTGAACTACACAGAGCACATTTATATAAGATAATAGTTTTAATTTTCTGCGAAATTAAGGCATCTATCCGGATTTTCTAAATTCCCTGGTAATCGGCTTCGCGTCCAAGTTTTCCAATTTCAAGTTTCATGGCTCAGATCGCCCTTTTTAAGTAATAACTATAATCATCATTAAGACAATATACTATATGTTACACTAAAAGTTATGAAAAAATTAGGATATTTTGTGTGTTAGGCGCCATTATCCGTGCCTTTTAGTAGGTATTTCAAATTTTTTTTCTATGGTAGGATTTTGTGCAAAACCGACTAGAAAAAACGAAAATCTTGAAAAAGTGCAACAATGCGGCTGCTAAAAATTTGCAATTGTTTAAACAAATTTTCAAAGTTTATGTATTTTCGAATGAGCTACGGAGCTGAAATTTTTTTTAGAGGTAGGATTTGTAAAAAAACGAAATAGGGATTATACAAATTTTGATATTTTAATTTGTTTGGCAGTTAAAAATTCTTAAAGTTTAAACAAATAGGTACATGTTTAGACTGAATGCGGCAAGTTAGGAAGCTGAAATTTTTAAATTATTTATAGTTTAGTCAATATAAACGAATAAACATTTCAGTATATCCATGAAATTGTTATTACGGCCGTTAAAAATTATTTAAATTTAAACAATTAGATAAATGTTATTTCACTTCTAAATGTGCTACAAATTTAACATTTGGCGAAATTATGTGGAATTATTAACCCAATGTGGGAAAAGTATAATATTACTAAAATTGCAAAAATTAATGTTTCTTGAATGTGAGATGAAATGCTTGCAGTATGCAAGCACCTTTTACTAGTATTTATATATATATATATATATATATATATATATATATATATATATATATATATATATATATATATATATATGGATGTCAACAAGGTGTTGGGATGAGGAAACCCAGTGAGCACTCACCAATCAGACGACTTCAGGTTGGCGAGGCCCCGGGGATGTCGAAGCGACACACGTAAAATAACACAAAAACACAGAAACATCACAAACGTAGAAGCTTTCGGAACTACTCCTTCTTCACCTACAGAGAGAGAACTCCTCTCCCAACCTCATCCCAACACCTTGTTGACATCCATATATCTATTTTACCTTTCCTTTTCCCTAAGTTGTTATATATATATATATATATATATATATATATATATATATATATATATATATATATATATATATATATATACACACATACATATTCCTATACATATAAGAAGCAGCTATTTATATTGATATAAAGTGTTGAAAACGCACCAGTACGTAATTTGTCGTACTACGATTGCCAGTAAATGGTTTTTTTGTGTAGATTGATAATTCCGTTTAATTAATCTTTTCACAGAAATCATGAAATAAATGTTGTTTTATAACATCTGCTTAGATGATTAAAAAAAACTTGGAAATAGGAGTAATAATACAGAAGACGTACCAAAATAATTTTAATAATTTTGGCCTGTTCGCAATGTTTTTGCATTCAAACCGCCTCATAATTTACATGTCGCTTTTTTCTTTTCATCGATATATCCCGTTTTCACATAACTTTTCGCCTCGTGTCGCTGAATCCGCTCACGTTGTCTTTCCATCATTATTGTGAATCCAATTTCGCTCTCAACCACCCTTTTTCCTGTTTTACTCCATCTCTCGACCATTATCTCATTCGTACTTCCTCTCTTTCTCGTTGTTTTCATGTTTTCGCATCCTTGATAATTTCGGACGGTCGAAATTCCGAAGATAATTACTTGCACGGTTATTTGGTTGCTATTTGCACAAGGTGATGTGAAATACATATGCAGATTCCGTTCATGATGTTTTTGGATTGAAAGTTATCAGCTTAGTAGAAGGTTATTTAAATAAAGGCATACACATTTCTTGGCTGCAAGCTACGAAATGTACAAGCCTCATTTTTAATTAAAGTTGAATAATTAAATTTCCCGAAGGCAGAAACAGAATTCCTTGTCACTATTAAAAAAATCGCTGTATATGTAAAGCAAGCATTTCGTTTGAACATAAAATGTTCATCCACTAATTATGAAATTTTTGAGACATTTTAATTGTAATTAAAATATTACTTCACTAAAGAGGAATTATATTTATGTACTTATTTTAGTGATTATGTATCGTATCGTGTACAATGTGTTCCTACAATTGTATTTTAATCTATTTTATTAGTTACAAATTCTTCGGTTGTTATTTCTACTTTTATTGAGGAAGTAATCTAACTATATATAACTAAAAAAATTGCCAAGCTATTTTTAGGCCCGAAAAGAACTTTTTTGGCGATT
This sequence comes from Tanypteryx hageni, assembly GCA_028673005.1. Lineage (NCBI taxonomy): Eukaryota > Metazoa > Arthropoda > Insecta > Odonata > Petaluridae > Tanypteryx > Tanypteryx hageni. The sequence goes on along the minus strand of CM054116.1, from coordinate 89,868,558 downwards.
TCCATGTCACTTATATTGTAGTAATGTTGAATTCATAATAATTTTCTGAAATTTAAAATTATTAAATTGTTTTCAAATAATTTCTGGCGAAAAAATGGTAAATTATCATCTATCTAATTCACATTTTATACCTTATTTTTCACGTTTAACCCATGTTATTTTTTCTTTCTAGGTAAGAGCCAAAAACGTTTGCTTCGAGGTTTTATGAGTTCTTTGTGCCGCCACAGTAAGTTTTTTTATTTTCCTCTTTTATAAAATTTCTAACTCCATGAATGGAGAAAATATGAAATCATTCTTTTAACTACGTTCCACATCATAATACTCGTACAAAAATGACTACTGTGTTCACCCAAGTAGTATCTGTTTTGAATTGTTTGTAATATGTAGTTTTCCCATCTTTTTGTGATTTTAACCATATACTTCAAAATATTTTGTGATAATATCAGTAATCAGCAATGCATGATAACTTATCACCGTAAAAAAAGTCAATTGCATCGGGCGGATTTCTGAAAATAGGAGAAATTCTATGCGTTAAGTCGAAGGTAAACCGCATAGTCAGCACTTTTTAGTTTTAGTCTATTGATGTCGTTTACCTTTCTTAAATGGGCTGCAATGTAAATTGAAGGAAATTGAGAGGACGAGGGGTTATTGGTGGAAAGACATATTTCCTAGAAGATATAGCGAGGAAATACGCGAAGCCGTAGGGAACAACTTCTTTTACATACATTTTGAGTTTCCGTAGGTTGCAGATTGATGATATAAACTGTTTAAAAAGAAACAAATAGAAAACTTTAAAATAATGCTAATAAGCGATCGAAATCAATAGGCATTGGAGTATTTTTATGGTAATTTTGCAAATAATTGCAAGGTATTTGAACTAATGGATCATAATGAGTAAAATATTTTTAGAACGTTATTTTTTAAAGATTTGATTAACAACATTTTAATTAGATTTAAAGGGCGTCTTTGAATGAGCTATTCCAGTGAAGTACGCTCGCGTGGACCACCCTAATAGTATTGTTTGTATTTTTGGATTGAAATATTCAGACTGAGCGTTGCTGAAATGCTTCGGTTGAACTGCAAGAGAGAGAGAGATTCAAAGGTCAATTATTTTTTACCCCTCAAAAAGAGAGAGAGATGCCGGACCATCCTTAGGATGTGGAAGAACGTAATCTAGGGAGAATCTAGAGTGCTTTAGAGAGAACGTATGGAATGAGGTGTATGCGTATATGGTGAGAGGCAGGATGGGAACGGGAGCGTAAAGAGGGTACAGGAAGGGAATGAGAAGGAGGGGGGAGGAGGGGAGCCGAGAAGGGTGTCGCTCGGAAGGAAAGCCGCAGAAACGTCGTGCGAAAGCTCTCGGCGTTGTCAACGCCGCCACCGCCTCCTCTATTCCCTGCTTACCCCACTCCCGCTTCATCCCCGCGCTCCCTCTTACTCTCTCTCTCTCTCTCTCCCTCCACAATCCTTTCCCGCAGACCTGCGTTTGGATTAGTTTGAAGAGAGCGACTGGGATACAACTGGCGCCGGGGAAACCCTCTTTCCCACATCCCTCTCTCTCACACACTTCCTTCCCCTCCCATATCCCTTACCTCTCCCCCAAAAGCCCATCGATCTACTTGCGGCCTTCCCGTTTCATCCCCCTCTCTCTTTATCCCGTTTCCAGCTCTCCCTCACTCTATCTCTTCTTACTATCCTTCCTTGTAAAAGGCGTGGACATTCCTCTTCACCTTCTTCTCCTTTAAAAGGGAACCTTTGTAGCGTGCCGCTAAACACGGTGACAACTCCATTCTCCACGTTTCCCTCTTCCTCTCCTTCGGCCTCTCCTCCGATCTCTCCTCTACTGGTACCTCATTTCTCATGCTTCGTGTCTTTTACCTTCTCGCCCATCCATCATTGGTGGTTCCGGAAAAGAGGTCGAAATTTCTTGTTTCAAGTTTAAATCTTACGTGGGCGACGTGCTTGTTTCCGCGGAAATTTTTAGAGGATGATTGTTTATGGTTTTGTTCCTCGCGGTGGTGTTTATCGCGTTGTTTTAAACTGCGAGGTAACATTTTGAGGTGTTTAAATGTTAATTGTGAGAGTCAAAAGGTTTTTCTAGGTCGATATTATCGTGCAAAAAAATGCATTTAGGTGCTTGCTTTTGTTGCCTTGTATGTATTTATGTGGTTAACTTTTCTACCTCTACAGGATTTCGTTAACCTATTTCATTATACTCACACAGTTTACCTTATCTTTTCATCTAAACCCTTATACTCTTTCTACTACTTTTTCATAGGATCTTTCCTTCTGCGATTCCCTTAAAAATTCCGCCGCCTATCAAAATCTGAACCTAACACTTGTTTTACCCAAGCTTTTAACCTTTTGTAGAGCTTTAGTGGTTTTTCGGTTGTATGATTTTGTTGTTAATGTCCCGAATTTAAGCTATCACTTAAAAATGTAAAGTAGAACGATCATTAGTATTTTCCGTCTTTTTCAATATTTAAATGAAGTACAGATATCATCTATTACACGCAGGCATGCAGGATCTCACAGTGCGGATGGTGGTGTTTCGGTAAATATCATGCAGTAATTTCACTGAGTCGCAAAATAAATTCACGAATCCTCAACATTCATGGTGCAAAACGCTGCATTTCTTTTCTGCATCCGCGACGGTGAATTTAGGTTGTCTGCCTCTTTTCATATCGAAGGCTTAGAGCTAAATCGCCTTGACAGCGGGCGAAAGATACACGGCAGGAGATGTGCCCTCGTTGAGCGATTGGGCCGTGAGATTAAGACAAAGGACATTGCGTGACAGGTGCCACGGTGGCCAATCAGGTACAAGCGAGCAGGCATTATCTTGACATTCCGTTGGCGGTGTCCCTCAACCCGTTCCGCAAGGTTTGATGACCTCTTCCGAGTTTTTTTCCGGCGGCAGTGGCCGTCAGGGTTGTCACTATGTGTCAACACGTGGTCAGCTTTTCACGATAAACCTAACATTTCACTTACCGGCACTTTTTTATATAATTGGATTTAAACATTAAAAGAATTAAGTACAAGTAAAGTGCATGAACCGTAGCATGCCGGGGATAGCTAAAATGACGCCAACAATTTTGCGATTATTTTTTAACTTACGTAAGATAAATATATACGCGATCATATTTTTGATTAACTATTTTTTACGTGGGAATGTGTTCCCAATCTTTAAGGCGTGACCCATTTTACTGACCATGATCATGACGGTATACATTTGTCTAAAAGTGTTTATGTAGCATTTAAGTCCAATATTCAATTTAAATCTAATACAAGTATTAATAAGTCCTGGCACAGACTCCAGTGGATGTTTGTGCCGACTAGATTTAACAAAAAATTGCCACATATTTAATACATGGTCAATTTTCACTTTAATTATAATCTTGTGGGATTGGAAAAGCTGAGTGATTTTAACAAATTAACCGTCTTTAACATTTGCCTATTAGTTTTATTTTCATTATTCAACTATTTCATTAGTCACAATTTTGGGCGCTATTTTTTCAATTGACGTAATTTTTTCTCAAATAGTAATCGAGTAATTAATTTGTCTTGGTAAAAATATTGTTACTATTTGTGATAACAAATGAACTAGTCTATGTCTACAAGGAATAGTCAATTTTTGTTAGACTACAATTTCATTTCTTTATAATTTAACTCCCCAACTTTCTCTATCGCTCCTTTGCAGTAATTTGCGTTTTTCTTTCGGAGACTTTTTTCTTGAGAGAGCTTGTACAAATTCCATGGATAGCCTGTATAAATACCTATTCGGTGAGTAGGAAAACCGCTCTCGCTTGCGCATCGAAGATTCCTGCGCTTTAATAAAATAAATTAACCTTTCCTTTGTCGTTTCTATCGCTGCTGGGTGAGTTTAGGGAAAAGGAATCTTAGTTAAATATTCGATGCTCGTTTTGGATAAGGGGAAAAGTATTTGGAGTGATTCATTAGTGGTTCCTTTGTTATTCGAGAGGGTAATCCATTATACGAAATTTTCATCCATTTATAGCACCCTCACTTCTAGCGACTATCTTCAGGTAGTCATACATTCAGATTGTTGAGATGTGTCGCTTTACAGTTCTCTGGGGACGACGGGAGAAGAAAGAGCTCCCCGCTTTTGGCGGGAAGAAATTAAGCTTATAGAAAAAAGTACAATTCATTTCTTTGATTTACTCATATAAGACGCGCTAATACCCGACACAGTTGATGGAACCATCGAGGAATAAATGTAAAAAATCACAGTAATAGCAAAGCTTCTATACTTTGCACCATGCTCTTTCACGTCTGATTTCCATCCTCTCGCTGCCTGTGGCGTTTTCTCTCTCTCTCTCTCTCTCTGTCTTTATCTTTAAATCTAAGTGGTACTAGTCCCCTGATTGAGATGAGCCCTATCGTTAAAGGTTCTGTAGCTCTTAATCGGATGCGATGGCTGCGCAGTCCGTGGGAAATCCTCTTGAAAGGTAGGCTGGTGTGTCTGTGTGCACGTGGTTTATGGGGAGACGCGGTGAAAGCGGCGGAAAAGAGATGGCTTCTCCCAGATCGAGTGACTCTTTGCTTTCTCTGGTTAAATCACACGTACAGTGGCTGCCTCTGGGAGAACCTCATCTGTTACCGATTTCGAGAGGAAAATCAAGCAAAGCTTCCAGGGTTAAGAGAGGAATGGAAAAGTCGTTTTCAAGCTCTTTTAATTTGATAGAATGCTAAACTCACTTTATATAAGATTGACGTAATCAATTTATCAATTACACATCCAACTAAACTCAATTTACGTAAGTTTTCCGAAGAGAATTGGCAATCAGCTCCCCAAATTGTCGCATGACTTTCTTTTGAAGTTTTGCAAAGAAATTGGGCACTTACTATCACATGAATAAATTTAAAGAAACAATCGCAGAATAATTTACTTTCAGGCATAAAACACAAGATCAAGTGAATTATTTCAGCGTTTTCGTTGACTTAAAATAATGATGTTTTTAGTGTCACAAAAAGTTCAAACCTCTTAAAAATTCAACCTTGTCATATTTCGGCTAATCGGCCGAACGGAATTGGATCGTTGCCAATTGTGACGACGCCTCCAAAACTCAAAAAAGACCCAACGGGCGTGGACCAACCAATCCTACAAAACCGGCCGTAATTTTAGATTCTTCTCTCGCAACCTGTCGGATCAAATTTCTCGAAGGCCAGTCGTCTCCCTTCGCCACATCTCTTCCATAATTGAGACATCAACCAAATTTAATTCTTCTAAAATCCCCTCAGAACCTCTTAAAAAACAAGCCCTCGAGAATCTCAAGAACTTTAAAGCCTTTACCCGTCTTCCGCAGCGTTTCACAAATCCCTGCCGCCCCTTCCCATTTACCTGCCGCTTCTTTGGACATTTTCGCCCTCCACAAAATCCTCCCGTTCCCTTTGCTCCCTCTCATCTCTTTCCGTCTCCTCTTACTCCTACCCCTCTCCGACTTATTTTCCAACAAAATGTATCCGGCAAACCTTTTGGCGTCGTCCTTCAAACATTCTTTTCCTCTGGAAACAAGAAAGGGTTTTCCTCTTTCCTCCCAAGGCGGGCATCAATCACTCCCCCTCCCCTTTACTCCCTCATCTCTCTCTCTTTCTTTCTCTCTCCCTCCCTCTTCACCCTCCCCTTACCGAGACCCGTCAGTCCGACCTTAAGCCTCCAAGAAAGAACTCCCCCGCTGTGGTCCAACACCCACAACTTCCTTTCGCTACACCGATTCGGCCTTTCACTGTTAACGTTACCACTATTTCCTCTCCTCTCTCTCCCTTTCTCCCTATTCCCACCACTCCCCCCCCCCCTCGCTCTCCTCTGGCACACACTCCCACCTTCTCATACGTACCTCTTCCGAAAAGCACGTCTGCCACATCTGAACCTTAATGTAAGATTTCCTTATACTTCCTTACGAACGCATTAGCCGCCATAAGGTTTAAGCTGATGCGCGACGTGAATGGCCTACGTATTCTGTTACGAAAAATACGCCGCAGTGCCATATTTTTACTCCTAATGACCTCGTTTGCTTTCGTCGGCCGATAGATCGTGTATAACTTGTGAATGCGATGCGATAATAGATTCGACGTATTTGAACTATCGGTTTTCCCCCTTCATTTTTCAATACGCTAAGGAAGTGCTAGAAACTATTTTACTTGATTTTAAGTTTTTTTAGGCAGACGGAAGGAAATTTATAACTAAAGAATCTAATTATATCAATCTATTCATTCCTCAACTCTTTATGGAAGATCAAATGTATTATTACCGCAAATGCTGTTATGACTGGAAACTTGTTTTCATGTAATTGTTTAAATTATTATATCCTTAAAAATATTTTAAATATATGTAGCTAAAATATGGCTGGCCTTCATGAGAGAGTTTTTCTTTTTTCTCATGGGTTTACTATTTATAATCCTCACTATCTCTGTAAAATTGCAACAATACTGATAAAATATCTATGCCCTTATTATACAAGATTAAATTCTGAAAATTTTGATCAATATCAAATTTTTGCGTCTGGATGTCTTTTTTCAGAACAATGCGTAATATATAGATATGAGTTAAGCGTATAATTGTAGCACTTGTAAAAAATGCCATCCCCTAAATCTAATGCGGACCAATCGCTTCTCACTATCAATTTTATTTTTTTGCTGTCCTGATTCCTCCTTGACTTCTCCTATTTTTCGACATTTTCCCCGCAAAAACTTTCCCTTCAAACTTTTTCTCAACCGAAAAAGCACTAGGCTTTGCCTCCATTTCATTTCTTCTCCTTTTCCTCGAACCCTTTGAGAGCCTTTCAGGGATTCATATCCCTTACGGTCTTCGGGGAGATCGTCCCCTTAGTGTGCTCGGCGGGAGATTCCACACCACCTCCAGCCTAATGCGACCCCGGGGTACATTTTGAGACACTCCTACGCGACCTGGAGGAGAAAGGGAGGAGGGAGGAAGGGGACGAAAACCTAGCAATTGATATTCCCACGAGAGGCTGCGTCTCCTTGTTTTCACTCCAATCCCTTCCTTTCGCCAGATCGCTATGCAAGCATTTGTAACTGCGTATCATTGTTGCATTCAACATGTCTTTTTAGCGATATTTGTTTTATTTATCGAGCAGATTTGGTTTTATATGGACGTTGGCACGTCTCTAGTGATGTCTGCATCGCATTTTATTGTGAAAACTTATTGACATACTCATTTATATAAATCTCCTTCTTAACTGCTACCTATGGCTACATATATTATTAGTTGTTGCTTAGAAAATTTTAAATTGTTATTGCACCTATACAATAAATTATTCTTGCTGTTATTAATAAAAGTAATTGTGGTATTTGTACAAAAGCGCAGTGAAGTTTTTCGTGTCCCATAGTTCAAACGAAGCAGGGGTGTTCAATACGCTCGCCACTAGATATATGGCGAATCGGCCATATAAATGAGAGCAATTGATGCTATTCATCAGTTATGTTTTTTCTAATTTCGAAGCTAAAGTCGAATTTTATTTTTGGCATCTGTTGAAAATTATTAATAATTTTATATATTTATATTTGTTAGTCATACGAAGAGAAGAATTTAAATCTCACACGTAAATCTCCAAAAATTACGTTTTAATACGATTGTTTCACGTTTTCACGCATACCTAATATAATAGCCGTTGTCCGTAACGTAACGCTGGCATCATCAATGGCACGTTTTAACGCGTTTTTAACAAACTTCCCGATCAGGTGGAAATTTCGCATAAATGTTTGATTCAGATATAAAAATTAAATGATGACAAAAATACGAAAAAACACTCGGGTTCGACTCCAGGGGGGCGATTTTCATTTACCGTAAGATAAGATAAGAAAAGGAGGAAGAATGGGAAGTTCCTTAAATTTAATACCTAATCCACGTATATCCGTCATATTTGATGTGCAATTAAGCTAGTTTTAGTTATATAGGGCTACTGTTGTCTCAATTGTTGAATTTTATTCTTGGCCTCATAATAAATGCACCATCAGACCTTTATACATGGTTATAACGTATTTACTGAATCTGTTAAGTAATTAGAGAGAGGAATGGAAAGACAATGGTAATGAGCAGAAATGGAGAAAGAGGGTTAGGGTTAGAAGGAGCTGTAGTACACAAATAACAATAATAAATAATAATTGATTATAAAAAAATGTACACTATCCAATAATACACCATTGCCAAATGGTGGAAATTTATTAAACTAAATATAACGTAATTTTCAATGGATTCCTTTAAATGATTATACTGCAAATATTTTGAACCGAATTTCTAATAGGATTAAAAAAGTAACATTTTATGACCTTTATTAAAATTTCTTTAAATAAAGCCAATCTCAAGAAAAAAATTCAAAACTGCTTCATATAGTTAAAAAAAATTATCTATATATCTATTTTAAAGTATAGTTATAACTTACTAGGGAGATGCCCGTTGAATTTCAACGGGAAAGTTTTTAAAATGAAATTTCATGAATAGATGCTACGCGAAGCTATTATCCAAATCAATAGTACCCAATTACACAAAACCGGCAACAATGCGAATCACTAAGAATTCGTCAAATTCTCGCGTTAAAAACTGATCTGATGATCGATTAGTCGCGTATACAAAAGTCAATGGCAGGAAAACAAATTTTGGTCCATTAGGCATTCGTAGTTTCAAACCTTGAACTCATACCATTCTAAGTATTTTAATATGCGAATGATTAATGTTGTACATTCAAATGCATTCCTACTCGTAAATAACGCAACGAATGTTGTTTACAGTAGTTTTTATGAAAATCATTTTCTTCTCCTTCCCTCTCTCTCTTTCTTGTATTAAAAGCATTCAAAAAATGCTTTCATCCATAAGGATTGAAATTACAATAGGATTTTGAGGTTTTACAATGTAGTGGGTAGGCAAGGCACACAAAATTTGTGAATTAAACGTTTAAACATGAGGAATCTCGAACGGTAGGCGAAAAAGGATTAACAGATTAAGAATTTTTATGGTTTTTTTCTTTAGAATGGTTTAGATCTTTCTATTTAAATGAAAAAGAAACTTGTAAATTTCCACTAACAATTTTAATATTCCACCGGTTTCGCCTGTTACAGCGTCAGGCGAAACCGGATATTATAATCGTTAGTGGAAATTTACGTTTTTTTTTCATTAAAATGGAATCTTTCCACAAAGTGGAGCCTTATTCTTTCTAATTTATTTCGCAAAAAAATAAAAACTTGCACGTCGAAAAGTCGATTTTTACATGTTATTTTATGGGAAATGAAAATGTCTTCCTTGGAGTCAAACCCGGGACATTTTTCGAGATTTGTTTTCGTCGTCACCTTAAAATATGCGAATTTAGTGTTCCTGCTAATATTTAAAAAACATATCTCCTTATTTTATCGAGTTATTCGCATTTTAAAAGCGTGACAGAGGGATCCACAAAGGAACAAAGAGATAAAAGTAGGCTTTTATGGATTTTGGATTGCAGTTCACGTAAGTATTTAGTTCATAGTAAGTTACTACACATTTTTCCTTTGATGGTAAATTGACTGTTCATTTACATTTTATCCTGTTTTTACGGGTTAAGAAGAGTAAAATAATTCAATTATTAAGTTAGATTCAACACGTTTTAAATAACTTATAATTTGCTCAAATATTTTTCCAAATTCTTTATGCATTATACCTTACTACCCGGCGAGCCACGCCATGCGTCGCAAGTAACTTCATTGTACTTCATATTAAACATTAATTTAAAAATTCAGACATTTAATAATATCATTTCAATTTATAAACGTTTACTTAAAAACTTCTCTATAAACAATATTTTTACTTTATTTTGTTTACTTGATAAAATTTTTATTGCGTCTTGCGTTCGTACTCTTGACATGTTGACGTCGAGTTGTCCATGCACGAAAACTTGATTTTTCAATATCAAACAGACGCGGTCAAAAGTTTGCCCCTGGCTTTTCATTGGCACGTCAATTCCTTTTATAATTTCTTTGATAGTCTCGTCGGCGGCGTTCCCTCTTATTTGATGTAATCGGCTCCATATTGAGAAATGATAAGAATGTTTTTTGTCCAGATGTTCACGGCTATTTTAAGTAAGGTACCTAATTTAAATGTAATTGAATTTAATATTAATTTTACATGATTGATACACTCGGAAAAATATTTTAACACTTTGTTTAATCTAAAAATGTTGGTTATTTTTGTTTCAGTAACTTAATATAAATATAAACAAGATTTTTTAAAATTTGCTTTAATTGACTATTGAAATTAAAAATTTTAATAATTTGAAATTAATAACAAAATATTCTTAACTAAAGATTGAAAATGAATAAATTTATTTTTACTTACAATTTAAAAAATTGCTTTCAGTTAAAAAAACAGCATGATAAATAATTTTTTACATTTTTACTGCTTTATTAAGGAAAAGGCAAGGTATCATCATTATTATAAAATAAATAAAATCACATCTTAACGTGTAAAGTTTAAAATAACGGCCTTCTGAAAAACATTCACCAAAACTAAAGAGACTTATCAATATTACAAGAAGCAATACAACGTATTTTTGACCTATACGTTATTGCATATAACTATATAGAGATAAGCGCCTTATTAATATAGTATGATTATTTCGATTTACCCCTTATTTTCAGCAAATATTTGGATAATCATTTGGCCACTGATAATAATTATTTAAACAATATAATTAAATCAAAGATATCTCTTAAAAACAGTTATTTGATTGTGCATGAAAGCCAAACCAGATCGGAACAGGTTTGACATTTGACACCCACGACCGCAGCACCACCTGTGTTATAAATAAACTCTTGAAATGCGTATAAGTAGTAGTTGCCCTTAGGAACTTATTGATTTGTACCCTATAAATAATTAAACTAATAATAAAAGCCTTAATCTGTTGGTTGGTTTGATGGTTGGAACACTATATGGGATTTCCCATAAGAGGGATCTTAAATATACCTCTTTCACACTTGCTGACTTATTTTCTTTTTCAAAATTAAATTAGAAGTAATTGACCCACTATCTTCGTATGAAAACTGTTTTAAAGGAAATTAAATGAAGATTCTTATTCTTATCGTCGATTTTTGTTTTCGAATCGAATTTGCTTACATTAAGCTAAAATATTCAAAAAATTTCAAAATTTTGCATTTTTATTGAAACATTCCCTTGGCGATCAACATATCTGGTGGGTTCATAATAGCTAATTTTTTTGAAATAAAACGTTAAAGATGTTCTTAACTTAGTTAAAAAATCTGATGTGTCCACCACATGACTTTCTCCATATCTGTAATATTTCTAAAAATTCCAAATAATAATAAATATTTTATATCGTTGGTAGCTCAATAACTTTGGCTCAGATTATTAAAAGTAAAGTACTCCTTTAGCCAAACAATTAGATCTAATTGTTTGGCTAAAGGAGTACTTTACTTTTAATAAATATTTTAACAAACTGCGAGAAAATTTTAGGCCTCACAAAGAACAGAAATAAACTCAAGCCATAGCCATCTGATATTAGATATAGCCACAAAGCACCAACAATTGACTAAAAAAACAGGAGCGTTACTAAGACGTAACTAAGCGTCAATTGTTAACAATAGTCGTTGGTAGATGGCGTGGTGGTGGCAGATAAGAATATAAGATATCTCTAAAACAATGCATTATATGGAAAAATGTTTCAAACAAAGCTTGTAAAAAATTATATTTCCTACAACTTGTATTCTAATATTTTTACATTTATCAAATATTGAAGCAAATATTTCAAAATAACGGATAAGAGACAAGAGCAAACACCCACTTCCGATTGACCGATTTTTACCAAAAACTAATTACTTCTTGTGGCTTTTATAAAAATGTAAAATATAAAATTTCGCGTTGACCTGATTTATAGTTTTTGAGTTAGAGCACCCACAAAAAGCTATCACACGCACACAGACATCATCGAGAAAATGGTCAAAACGTGTTCAGAGGACCTCAAAACGTGTATTTCCGTTGAACTCTCGAAGTTATATATGATCATTTGACGAATATGACTTCCTGATGGCTCTAAGTGTGGGGAACATCGATATTTTGTTGATATCTCTGGTATTGGGCCTGGGCTCATGCATTCCGTCAATCAGCTGCTGTATAAAACAAGAACAATGTTTCTGCTTTGGCTTCGGCAGAAAAATAATTCTCTCTCTTTCGATTTGTTGATTAGTATCTAACATAATATCAATAAGGAAAGGTTATGCTGTCTGAAATAAGTTACTCAGTGTAACATACCATAACTAGGCTTACTCAGAAATAAATCCCTAATTTTGAAGTTTTGTTTATAATTGGAGGTTGTGTTGAAATAACCTTAATCTAAATGTAGTCTGAAACAAATATAAATATCCACTTAGCCTCTTATTTCAAAAACATTTTTGAGAATGTATGCACATGTTAAATATTAAAGGAGTTACTATTAACTTTTCTCCAAAATAATTCATCTTTCCCTCTAGAATTCAAGTCTAAAGGATCAGCAATCATCTGTAATGAGATTTGTTTTCCATTCAACCCCTTTTTTGTAAATCTGAAAAATGATTTTATTTTAATATTAGTATTATTGCATTTTAGTATGCATTTATTTTGTTGTATTATACAAATGAAGTATAACTCACTATGTAAATTTCTGCTTTAATTTTTTTTCGCGGCCGGTTTCGTAGTAACAATTACATCATCGGTCCAGTTACTGTGTAACCAGTTGCGAAAATGGAAAGTGGAAGTTTACTTAGTGAGATTGAAATCAATTATATAATGTCGTTCCACGGAGTGACACTTTGTTTGGTTAACTATATGTTCGGAACGGTGCCTTCGTATAAATATTGTTTCGCTATTACAGATGGATTAGAAAATTTTTTTAATAACTTTTATATTAACTTCATATTTTTATATATATTCTAGCTGAAGCGCCCGACTTCGCTCGGGAAAGGTCTTTTAAGTAGCAAACGATTTTTATTGCTCGGGGCCCCGCGCTGTCGGTGCCCCCAAATTTCACAAATGTGTTATTCGGAGAAGAGGTTTATACGGGATTTTAACTGCCACCTAAAGAAATCGTTGAAAAATTTTAGTCAGGCTTGTGCTCGTGGGTGTGTGAAGTTTTGCCATAATTAGGCATTAGCGTCTTACTTAATATTCACATGGATAGATGCACCGAAGCCTTTAAAGCAGCAATAAAATTATGTGGATTATGTCAATACTATTATCCAAAACGTAAACAATAAACAACATCTTGGTTACCGAACAAATGTAAGTAGATGTATCGATTTATGTTGCGATAAATATTTTAGTGTTAATGGTAAAAGATAACAATATTCTAATTTCCTCAAAAATCATTTGACTCACTTGAAAAGTATTCATAGACTATATTTAGGCATTAATCCATTTGTACCCTTTATCTTGGCGTTGGCTATTCTTTCTCTACGCCACGCCAAGGCGTGCATTTTCCTTGCATTAATCTTTACCTGGCTATCTCCATTTGAAGAGGACAACAATTAAGAAATTTAGCTTTGTTGCAGCCAGGCAAATGTTAATAAATTTTGCGCTTAAAGGATGGCATTTTGAGGTTTCTCCACACCATTTCCCATTCTTTCTTATGGAAATATTATTTTGTTGACCCCATGGGGTATAAGAGGGTATAAGAGGGTCTGCAAATCTAGACCAAGTTCTTCCTTTGTTGCATAGGATGACCCATGAAACTTTTGAATTTGATAATTTCAACGGTGTAAAACGTATAAAGAACATATATATACACACACACACTAAAATATTATAAGATATATATAGAGAATTATATATTTTTACTCAAGCACTTCGACATCAGAAAAATTTCGTACCTTTAGCAGGATTCGAACCACCTCACGCTTGTACTGATCTTCATGAGCCATCGATAAAAAGAACTCCGCCACGGTGAGCATGAAGAACAATTGAGAAATCTATCTATATATTTGTCGATCCAGCTCTATAAAATTGATAAATAATCGAAATAGAAAATCTAAATTTGGCAAGAACGTTTTATTCACATATTAAAAGTGGTTTACGAAAAAATATTTGGAAATTCGACCAGGGTTCGATTCTAAGGAAGACATTTCCATTTTCCATAAAAAATCACGCAAACATCGACTTTTCGACGCGCAGGCTTTTATTCGTTTTGAGATCTAAATTTAAAAAAATTAACCCACGATCTTCGAATCTGAACCATTTTAAAGAAAATAATATAGAATTTCTTATTCTGTTAATTTTTTTCCTCATACAGTTCGAAATCCCTCATGTAAAACGTTTAATTCACATATTTTAAAGATATCGTGCAATTTTAACGGAATGTTGCCTTGCCAACAAGTTACATTGTTAAACCTCGGAATCCTATTATTATTTCAATCCTTATGGGTGAAAGCGTGCTTTGAATGCTTTTTATACGAGAGAAAGAGAGAGAAGTAAGGAGATGGAAATGAATCTTTAAGTTGTCTGCGAAAAGGAATACATCAGAATGCACAACATTAATCATATTTAAATTACTTATTGTTAGAATCATCGAGACTTGAAACAACGAACGCCTAAAAGAGCGGAAGTTTGTTTTCCTCCTATCGATTTTGGAATACGCATCGAATCGATCAATAGATCAGTTTTTAACTGAGAATTTTACGCATTCTCAGTGATTTGCGTTTTTGCCGGTTTCGTGTAATTGCGTACCATTGACTTGGATAATCTATTCACGAAATTTTAACTAAAAACTTTCCCGTAGATTTTCAATGGGCATCTCCCTAGTTAGTTAATAAAGTTAAATTTTGAAGAATATAATACATATTCACATATTCCACATTAAGACTAAAAAGAAAAAATAAATATAAATAAAATTTTTAAGTTAATAACTTTTATAAAGCGCACCAAAAGTGCAAAAATAAAAATATAATAATTTTGTTTTCAATGACTTATATAAAACGCGCTGAATGAAAAAATAATTTAAATTATTGAAATAATAGAGATGTTGAATATATAAAAGTTATGTTGCATTCTTTAACACACATGAACTAATTATTAGAAGTGCATAAATAACTTTTATATATTCAATATCTCTATTTATTCAATAATTTAAATATTTTTTTCATTCAGTGCGTTTTATATATGTTATTATTAAAAAATATTAAATTTTTATTTTTACACTTTTTGTGCGCTTTATAAAAGTTATTAACTTAAAAAATGTATTTTTCTTTATTTTTTCTTTTTATAATTAAAAGTGATTTCAAAACGTTAATTCAATGAGTGAAATTTATTTGAGTCAGCTTACATATATGCCTTCCAAACTGATGCATTTGAATGCGATAGTATTATACAAAAAGGCCCAATCATCTGCGAAAGAGATAGGATGTACTACTTGAGAGGCAATACCTCTACAGCAAATTTATTCCACGTCATTCAAGGACAGCAAATAAAATTCGATGAAATTCCCAACGTAGAGAGTTGCTTCGAAATGAAAGATACAGCGACATCGCCGTGTAACAGAAAAACACAATGCAAAACGACTTCGAGAAGCGAATTTGGAATTTAGACTCCTTCAAATATTTTGCTGTGGACAATTTTTATTTCGTCTCCTTTCCAAAAACAACTCCTTTCTATTTTTTCACGGGGAATTACGACAGTCGCATCGATTTCTCCACCTACTCATCCTCTCCATGCATTCTCCGCCCTCTCCGATCTTCCATCCATCCGACGTAGCTATTCTCCTCCTGCAGAAGGATGCCGTGGGCCCCTCCTCCCGTCCGCCTTTCCCTCCCCACCTCCTTTCTCCATCAGCCTCGCGGGCACGACTCCAGAGTTCTCCAATAAAACCGAATCTCCGCCACCCTTACTCGATAAATAAGTGGGTCCTCTGTAGATTCGAATCCTTTTTACGTTTGTTTCCCACCCTTTTAGAGTCACCGGCGACGGTGGCGTCGCGGCGAAAAGGAAAGGGGAAAATAATAAAATTTCTTCGCGTCTCTCTCTCTCTCTTTCTCTGTATTTTTCTCTTGTGTATCGCTTTTTTCCCACGAATACACGGCGCTCACGTCACCGAATTATTTTTGGGCCCTCCTCTATCAATAGGTTCCTATAAAGAGACCTTTGATGACCTTCCTCTGTGTTTTTCTGTTTCTCCCTCGCTCCCTCTATGTGCGATTCTTTCTCTACATCACTTTCGATAGAAAAAAGTGACGATATCTCAGCAATATATAAAGTAGAGTGGCCTTGGTTTGACCAAATGGAAAGACATTGCACCTGAGTGCCCGGGTTTCATATTTGTGGTCAGTCGCTCCGTGTTTCTCTGACCCTCTCGACTCCATCGTAATTTTTCATCCTTTTCAGTTGAGATAGACATGTATGTAGGTGGTGTGTGTATGTAATATATATGTGTGTGCATGTGTATTTATTTAAAGGCCCAAAATACGTCACTGACCTCCTATTATCCTCATCCCTTTTCTTATATCTCTAGTTTGACTTACGGAAATGTATATCATCATATTCACATATATACATCGTATATCTTTGTTGTAGATAGAGATGGAGGTGGTCGTTTCCTTATTGAATATCTGTGAACGAATTTATTGAATAACTTTCTCTTACTAAGATATAAAATAAGCGCCGTTTGTATCTTTCCTTTCTCATGCTACTTGACATGTGCGAGTAGACTGATGAGAAATGGACACGAGCAGGGTTCCTGGGATATTAAGGGTTTGCAGTCGACAGTCCGTGCGAAAGAGGGCTTGGTATGACAGGGAAAAAACGGGAGATAAAGAGGAGAGGGAGGTAGGGATAGATGGCAAAGTGAGAGGAGATAGATGGAAATGGAATGGAGAGACTGAAATGGCGGTGAATGTAGATAGATGATGTGGAGAATGCGACGGGCGAGAGGGAGAAGGGCACCTAGTGATAGAAAAGAGGCCTTTTCCACCTTTCAACATTTTGGAATGCTTGCGATGCTGTGGCGGGCAAAGAGAAAGCGTATCCAATATTTTAAGGACATCTTGGGCACGGGTTCTAACATCTCTGTAACGTTCAGGAGAAATAAGAGACACGAATACAAATGCTCCCAGTGTGCTTCGATGAGAGGCTAGGGAGAATAGATATAAAATAGAAATGTTTGAAAAACATCCTATAATTGTTTAAGCAGCAAATAATTCTTTTTTGCTCAGCTTTTGATCTTTTATCGTTTGATTTTTTACTTTTGCAAGGCAGAGGGAAATTATTGAATGTGTCCGAACGATATAAAAAATCTCTCGAGGCGTATTTTTGCATTTATATGAAATTATGCTGTTAGTATTAACTAACAAAAGCCAACAATTTTTTACTCGTTAGTGGCAAGGTAAAATAAGAATTTTCGTAGACTTTTTACACATTGCAATTTATTTTGAAATTTTATTTTTGTCTTAGTTTGCATTATTCATTCAGTTCATGATAACCTATCTCACTACTTAAAAACATCTAGGAAGTAAATTTTTATTATTATATATTTTTAATATATATTTTTAATCTCTGCAGTAACAAGTATTCATGAGCATATACAAGTATATACATTGTTGGTGCTTGCATTATGCAAGCATTTCAGCTGTTGAAAATGAAACTTGAAGACTACGGTGTACAGGATGGAATTAAAATAAAAGCTGAACCGTAAAATAATCCTGATGAACACCTACACGTCAATAAGAGAAAATTGAAAAAAATTAAAGTGATACAAGTTTGCAGAACGATGGCCTACAAGGACCTGTTGTCGAAAACTAGCCTAAAGGAAAAAGAAAGGCACACACAAGCACAGCCACTTGGAAAAACTCTGAAAAAACTCAATAGATACGTATTTAAAGAGCTAAGCTCTCATCTTCAGTAGCTGAAGTCGTATGGATTGTTTTGGTTTTGTCTTGTGCATTTATACGTTCCGGGTAAAAGTGAAAGGAGGGAAGGGGGTGTGGGAATTCCTAACGGTGAACGAGTCAAGGGGTGAGTAAGGGATGGGCCCGCGGTCGTTATTCATTGCCGTGTCTTGTATTTGTTTATGAAAATGCTCTCGTAAGCGTCTAGTTTCCAGTCAGTTTCTGTTGATTTTAAGAGAGCCATGTTTTCGATTTTAATCGGATTATTGTTTTCTTGTATGTGTATTGCGACGCAACCTATAGTTTTAGTAATGTGCAAGGTGTTCTTTGAACCTAGTTTCTAGCTTTAGTTTACTTCGACCTATGTAAACTTTCTCGTAGTCTGAGCAAGCGATTTTGTATATGCCGGATTTTTGTAGAACCGGGATCGTGTCTTTTGGATTATGTAGTGAGTTGGAGAGTTTGTTTTTATGCACAAGTACTGCTTTAAGGTTCTGTTTTGAGGAGATTTTTGATAAGCCGTTTGTGATGCCGGAGACGAAGGGGATTTTTACGTATTTTGGTTTTTTGAGGGGCGTTTTTGTGAGGGTAATGCGTTTTTAAAAATAGGCCGCTTGTTTTTGAGTAAAATATTTTCTATCATCTGAGGGTCATAACCCATTGATTTTAGCGCAGTTTTTGATATTTTTTAAATTATGTGAGGAAATCAATTTAAGATTATATGTATCATTAAGTGAAATATTATGATTGGAATCAGAGGGAATGTACGTGTCTGTGTGGGTTTGCGGTAAATCCCGAACTTAATTTTGTTTACCCATTTTAAAAGTATTCATAGATTATATTTAGGCATGAATCCATTTATACCCTTTATCTTGGCGTTGGCTATTCTTCCTCTACGCCGCACTACGGTGTGGATTCTCCTTGCACTAATCTTTACGTGGCTATCTCCCTTTGAAGAGGACAACAATTAAGAAATTTAGCTTTGTTGCCGCCTGGAAAATGGTCATCTAAACAGATAAATTTTGCGCTTAAAGGATAATTTAGAGCGATTTAGCATGTAATACGACAAAACATAAAGAGAAAAGATTCAGCCTTTCGTGCGTGATCGTAAGTTAATATTTAGGTATATTTATATCCACATCAGCGAATGGCTGCATGGCATTTTGGGGTTTATCCGCACCATTTCCCATGCATTCTAATGGAAATATTATTTTGTTGACCCCATGGGGTTTAAGAGACCCCACGGTCTGCAAAACTAGACCAAGTTCTTCCTTTGGTCCATAGGATGGTTCATGAAACTTTTGAATTTGATAGTTTCAACGGTCTAAAAACGTGTAAAGAACATACATACATACACACATACACTCTAAATTATTTATAAATTATACCCTTGATTGTTTATTATGATTATTTGATAAAAATACAAAGTCGTCAAATTTTCTGATAAAGGATTAAAGAAAAAATGTATTTATTTTGGCAAAAGATGGGAAGACAAGAAATATTGCATACAATCAAGCATTACCATAAAAATTAACTTGGTTCATTACTTGATTTTATTCTCAAATCTTCCTCACTATTTTTTGTCTTGACTTAAATACCCGGGTACTTTCAGCTAGTATACATATATTTAAAATATATATTTCCGTAACTCTAATTTTCTATAATTCGAATGTTTACTTTCCTTTGAGATTGGAGTTATGGAAGTTCCACTCTAATTCGTTATGATGTCATTAATTTCCATTAAAAGCACTAAATCATTGCAATCGTAACGTATAATATCAGATCCCTTTAAAAGCATTGAGGTCGTTGCTATAGTATTTACAGATTTCCATTATTGAAAAGAGGATAAATTCACACTTTTTTCGATTAAAAGCAAATAATTGCACTTATTAGGTACGTATTTGAATTCTGTCTTAAAAAATTAAGAACTCCGTTCTTTTAGCTATGCAACAGTTTTTTCCCGAGTTCGTATCTTAATTTTAAATAATTTAAAAATGCAATTTTAGAATTCCTTGCACTGAATCTCATGCTATTCTTCTGGGGCATTGAAATGGAACATTGGGTTAAAACAACCCTTAAATATTAACATTTTCTGGAATTTTGGATTTTTGCAGAGGTTGTACCCAATGAGGTATCTTTATGCCAAATTTCAGCTCTGTAGCACTTCTAGAAGTACCTTAGGTTTTATATCATATATCCTATATATGTAAGAAACAGCTATGATACAAAATAAGTAAACTCAATATAAATTTATATTTTATTTTACGCGTATTAAAAATTCTTTCCACAAAATCAAACCAAATTAAGTCGGTTTTACTCATTACTAGTTGTCATCTAAATTGATTTTAATGAATAAAGTTGAAGTAGTATATCCCCCAAGTGTATTCTGTAATCTCTGAATAAAAATCATAAGGTTACATAAAAATTTTTAATTCAAAAATATTTAACAGCATTCGCTAAACTTGTTCACCCTTTCATACGGAATAAAAAATTCACTTTAAAATCATGATTACAAACTAGAATGATCTTGAGGAGATTATCGGATATTAATGTTTGGCGTGCTGGTTATCTTTAAATCCTTTGATTTTCGGTCTAATTTGTTGGATATTGAAGCTGGGTTTAAAAAGCCATTAGATCTGAAAATATTGCGGATAAAATTGTAATCGCATAAAAGCTTTTACCGTGCGTGAAAATTAGGATATTAACTAATTAAATAGTTCACATTATTCGAAAAAAGCCTTTTTCCACATAATTGATTTATATTGATTTAATCTTTCTACATCGCCTTTATACGGCGGGCCTCCGGATCGAGGCGACACAAAGTGCCATCGTTTTTCGAATGAACGAGCTTTTACTTTAAGCGCCTTTCGCACTCGGTGCTAAACAAATAGTTGAAATATGGACAAATACAAAACGCGGGTCGGTAAAAGAAAATTTATTTTTTCCCGTATGGAAAAGTCACTTTGTAAATCAGCGCGTTTCTCTTACTGCCGAAGGTAACGTATTACGAGAAGCCTCAGTAAATCAGTACCTTTCGGTGAAATATTTCGAGAGAAAATCAAATATGTATTCCGCATTAATTCGGAAGCGCGTCCGGCGTAATTCAATTTTTCCATCCATGTCGCCATTACGTATTCTCTTTCACTTGATCCTAGCTACCGTTCCGCATTCTAGGCATTTTTTTCGCGAAATATTACCATTCCTCGCTCTACCCCCCTCGCTTTCTATATTTTGAGACTAAAAAATATTCTAACAAAATGAATCTCCTAAAGCTTTTGATCTTTTTTCGCTGCAATTTTCTCATTCCCTCTCCCCCCCTCCTCTCTCTCACTCTCATCCGACGCGTGTAAAACTCACGCACGCGTACTTTTTTCCTCACCATGACCGAAAATCCCTACGTCATTATTTAGAGATTCGGCGGTTTTCTCGCCGCATCGGTGTTCTCCCCCTCGTTTTCCCTCTCCTCCCAAATCCCAAAACCCCCTCGCACGCGGACTGAGCAAAAAATTAATAAAAAGATCGAAGGAGGCAGGAGAGGGGAAAAAAGAAGGGAGAGATTCAATTAAAATTTAATCCCTCTAAAGTCGTTTAATTCTACCTCCCTCCGCTCTTCCCTTTCGACGCACTAAACAGTAAAAAAATCCCCTTACCTCCGTCTATTCGCCCATTTCGTTCCCCTCGTTCCGTTTTTTGTGCCTCCGAACCCCTTCTTTACTTGCCGTTTGGCGTTATTTTCACGGGCCGGACACTCCTCGCCGTATTTAAAAGGTCTTAACGACGACGCCAAACTTCTCCCTCTCTCTTTCTCGTAGCCCCTTTTCTCTCCCGACTACTCCCATTCAGTCCTATTCCGTTATCCTACGAATCCCCCTCGACGGCAAAAAGAGTAAAAGTTTGAAGTAGTTTGATGCACGTTTAATAGTTGGGGGGTGGCCGGACATCGGTCGAAAGGGAGAGCTGGTGATATTTTCCTTAATTAATGAGCGGGATATAAAAACTGTTGTAAAAGCGCGCTCGGAGGAGAATTTGGAGCTCAGAATTACCGCGACCACATTTTTTTCAACAGGGATACCTTTATTACTTTAATCATGTTTTACGAGTTTTAAAAATCGTTTTATCGATCGACCGGACGGAGCTGCGTCTACGTATTTAATGAATAACGTTACGTTTCCTTGTTTTTTTTTCTGCGTCACTTCTCGCTAGAAAGATTATCCACCGATATTTATATTGTTTTTAAAAAGAACTTTCTTGTTTGTTTTATTTAGATGTCACAGCATGTGGTCGACAATTCCCGTTTCGTACTAAGTATATTTTAATAAGATTGACATGCAGTAAAAAAATTTCAACCATAACATTTTTGTCTTTTTAACCCACTTGGCCTTAGATCTATTCGTTATACGTAGTCAGGAGAATATCACCAAATATTCATTTCTGCCCCGTGTCCATTTTAATCTGAATGGAAATTATTTTAGGAAGAATAAATTGCTTACGAGAACACTTAACAAACGCCTCTCTCACGTATACATATATAAATAAAATACACCCGACAAAAGTGTAATGAATAAATTTGAATCGCAATTCAAACAACTTTTTTTTCCTCCAGCACTTGCGGCGTTAACGCACGCCATCTATAAAACACCTCGAAAATTTCCCGCGCCCATTTGCATACGAGGGACGCAATTGAATTAACGCGACGGAGTTGAAAACTCTCACTCGACTAAAAACCCCACGCAAGGTCTTCATTATCCCCGTCTCCTCTGCCGCCACCAACTCAAGGATACGTTTTCCTCCCTCCCCCTCTTTCATTCACTCGGACTGCGCCTTTCTTTTGGCATACCTCCTTTTGGATCCCGCAACAATAGACCCCTCGCGGGCACGCGGTTGCGTGAGGAACGGGAGGGCGGAGAGGGAGAGAACGGGGCTGTATGGAGAGTGGTAAGAGAGTAGTAGAGAAAAAGGAGTGAAAGAGAGGAAGGCGGACAAAGAGAGAGAGGGGTAGGTGGGAAGAATGCTAAGAAGAGGGGGAGAGAAGGAAGGAAGCTAGGTGGACACATTGTGTGAGAGACCTCTCTCTTCCTTGCACGCGCATAATGAGAAAATACCCGAAGGTTTCCAGCCCGTCGTGAGACGGTGCGTGGGAGGATGAGAAACGGATAGAGGGGAGAGAGAGAAAGAAGATAAATAGGAGTAAGGAGATCTGCAAAGAATCTGACAAATAATCGCGTTTCTCTCTTTATGACAGATTTGCATTCGAAGCCGTCATGGGAGCTCTTCGTCGAATGCTATCTTCCTCTCGTTTATTTTTATCCGATGACGTCGTAGTCACTCGAAGATATGCGATTGTTGGTGTATTTTTAACGATAATGTGAGTTATTAGGTCAAGGTTATGGGGAATTCAATTATGTCGATGCTACGTAATTCGTCCGATATTCAACGTAGGGCGATATCGCGGAAGAATGCTGGATAGTTTTTAAGTGGATAATATCTCTCCTCAAATCCTACGTACAATTATCTACGAAGCATATACTCATTCGAAACATTTTAATCGCACGTAATTGGTTTATCGAGAATATTTTAGTAAAGCGTTCCTATCTGAAATTTTCTGTCCCGGTATTTGTCAGCAAATTTTTATATTTTATTCCGCACATGCTATTTCATGCCACCGACGCTTTTCGTTCCTCATAAAGCCGAACGAACCTTGAAAGAGACAAGCTTCCGTGGTTGTTTTGCAACTCTCCGGAAAGCCTCGGTTGTATTTGCTGCACCTCTTCCTTTGACAACTCATCAACTTAGCCAGATCTTCTACAGGGCCTCGAAAACGGTGAAGAGAGTGCTTTTAAAACTTTGCGATGAAGTCGGTTTCATGCCTTCCACAACGTTACATTGTGCTTGTTCCCTCCAACTTCCTCTCTCTCTCCCTCTCTCTCCCACCCTCCCTCCCTCAGCATCCCTCGTCCTTCGAAATTCCAATGTCGCGGTTTTCTTTGACCTCAAAATGAAGGACGAGCCGTTGTCGGTATGCCCGAAAGGGGGACGGAAACTCTTCCTGTCATCCGGAAAGTGGGTTTTGGGGAAAACTGTCGCTGCCGGGGGTCTAAAGAAAACCGTAATGTTGCTTCTGCGGTCCTCGGAAGCATACGTTTTCGTCGTTATGTGTTTTACTCGTGTCACATCAGTTTCCGCGGGTCTTTTTTAAAAGAACTCACTGCGGATGTTCTGGTTCGCCAATCCTCCTCACCGTTCTCTCCGTTCTATCTCTCTCCTAGCCGATATACGGGTGGTCGTCGTAAATCTTCCTCGTTCGAGTCCTGTTTCACGGATGTACCCAACTAATGTTATCCTTAAAATGAATTCCTTAAAAGAGTCTTTCTTGTGACGCGTATGTACCTATTAATGATGGATCGCCTGGTAAAAAAAGTTTGAAAGGAACCTTTCGAGGGTTTCGGGTCTATGTTTGCCTTAGACTATGAATGGGACATAAATGGTAAGGTGCTAATATAATTCACGGGGATGTTATCCTTACCCATCCAGAGTGACGGTAATTTATCGACTTCATTGAAAAAAGTATTCGGTTCTTTTGGTATCGCAGTTGTCTCTTTGCCTTTGTGCTCGTAGGCCTCAGACGCGACGGGCTGTATCCGTTGGGCAGAACGTCCTTCAGGTGCGCCTTCACCTGATTTATAACGAAGATCCGTCTGTGACGGTCCATCTTCTTTCCGGTAGCAATGTGTCTTTCTCATTTAATGGTGATTGTCCACTTGTCCGATTAAAGGGTCTTCCCAAATAAATGTTAATCATTTCCCTTAACGCGCTATAAAAGACGACATACGTAACGACCGAAGCTACGAACTGAATGCACAGAGCTTCTATAAAGTAGCTATGCTCTTGGTAATTATGTATTTATCGATCTGTGAATCACCACCAGTCCTTTGTTGATGAAATGCGCGTATGATTTACTCAAGAATTTATGCCTACAGGAGTAATATATATCATCTATAAGTAACATTAGCCGTTCCTAATATGTAATAACGGCGTTTTATTCAAATCCTAGAATTTTAATTTAACAGTAATTCAAAGGCCCGCTAAATTCAATTCATATTTAATAAATTGCTGTATGAGATTTCTTCTTCGTTTGTTCAATAAACAATATAACAGTAACAGCAACTAAAGCTGTAGAAGATCTTACGCTACATTGCTTTTGTTATTGACAATAACAAGGATATGCTATGTAATATTTTATCATGAATTGAATTGTCATAGTAAATCTGTGCGTTATCATCCAAAAAAATTGATATTGTAGTTTCTGTTCTTCAGGGAAACCTATCTGCTATAGCAGTAATATAAATTTGTGTCACAAAATAATAATAATATGGCTGTGTCTTGTAGTTCTTAATTATCGTGAACTTATTTCACTTAGGATAGGGTGAACAGGAAACAAGAAATAAATGTAATCGAGTTATATCCTGGAAAATCCGAACCTTTAAAACCTTTAAAAAATACTCCACCTCGTCAAATTCAACACAAGGAATGTAAAGGATTAAATCGTTCAGAATTTCTTTAGGTTATAACTAGACTTGGTAGAATTCGACGTTTATTTTTTTAAATCGACGATTTCAATCGAGGTTTATTTTCCCGAGAGATTTTCGACGAATATCGACGCTTAAAATTACTACTACCTACTATAGGCTTGGTAGTTTTCGACGTTTATTTTTCTTACACAAAAACATCGACGTTTATATTTCTTAAAAAGCGTTATCTAATATCGACGTTTATTTTAATACATTTCATCAATTTATATTTAGAAAAGTGGTATAAATTGAATTATTTCTAATTAAATATAATTAAAAGTGTATAAATAAAAAGAAGGCTTCTTTTATGCTGGTTTGTTTGTTGTTATTTATATTTTGGCGAATGTGTTGTTGTTGACTTCGGCCATCGACCTGGAACAGTTAATTTTCGCAATAAATCCGAAAGTTTATTCTACTCGTTAATTCGCGCTCTTTATTCACGAAATCTTGATCATTAGTGAGAAATTAATGTCACGTGAGTATAATGCACAACCTAATGTATGAATGAATATTTTAATGAAAAATATCTCATTTTGTGTAATAAACGACTATGAATGCGGAAAAAAGGCAGAGTGTGTATATGGGGCGATGCTCCTTCGACAGCAATGCAAAATAAACTAAGCACGAAGGACACTATCAGATGGATTATATAAATTTTATGGCCGCGTGCTTTTGGAAATGCCATAATGTCACCTGACGATAGGTACACATTTTTCATCCCGGGGAAACCTTTCATTTCGCCTATTGGAGGAGGTCGGCATATAATATCGCGCAGAGGACGCAATAGACGTCCCCCGACTTTTCGGTAAATGGAGTCCAAAGTGCGTATGGATTATCGAATCTGGCCGAGGGTAAAGAAAGAGCGCAATAAACCGATCGTAATATTTTCTCCTTTATCTTTGGATCCCACGGCTGCTCAGTATTAAGTCAGTGACATAAGCGACATTAGAATGCAAATTCCCAATGTTGTCTAGCTGTTTGGTGTGTCTCTACCGTTTTGGATGATTGGTGGTAAAACATGTTAAGTTTGAGAGCGGTTAACAAAATTTTAAAACATGACGCAACATTTCGTAGAAAATGTAATGGTGAAAATCGACATTTATCGACGACAATTCATTTTCGTCGAATTTAATATTTTTTTAAATAAATTCAATTTTATAGACATTTATCGGTTTAAAACGAATCCTACCAAGCCTTTAGCTAAGGTAGCTCATAATTAGGGAGATTTTATCTTTCCGTCACGTGGCAATATAGACATCAGGTAACCGCGGGGCATTCTATAACCTCCGATCCCTTCTCAGCAATCGATAATATCCCTCCGAAGAAGAATGCGAGAGAAGGCAAAAACATCTTTGCCCGACGCTTTTCGTCTCGCATCATTTTTAATTCCATTCAGTCATGTTTGCCGTAGACGAGACCAAAGCTGTCCGCAGTTGAAAGGCTTTTCATAATATCCACTCCCACTTATATTTGCGCAGTTGATTCTTCTCCGGCACTCCTCTCTCTCTCTCTCTCTCTCTTTCTTTCTCTCTCTATCTCTTGAGGTGGTCCTCTGTAATTCGGCGCCCATGTTGAAAGAAGACTCGCTTTATAAAAATCCTTTTCGTCCTCCGCCTACGTTATATCCTCTTTGACCCCTACGCCCTCTACTAGGTAACGCGTCAACTCAAAACAAACGACTGACTACTTCATCAGCTGGGGGCGTTGAGAGATAATGATTGCGTCACCTTCCTGTCCGTGGCATGCGATTGGAATTTTATTTTTTATTTCTTCCAAGTGTGGGAGTGGTTGTCAATTTCGTGAATTTGATAAACGATGTCACCAAAACCGAATGTAAAATACCGTCGCCAATCGTGGTTCGATCGTTATGCCATTATAAGTTGCAAAAACTTTGTGTGTGGGATACCTTTAACCTTAAGGAAGAAAACTTCATAAGCTATTTTACTTACTTCGGTAAGCGTTATCGACTCCCAATGCTAGGGTCGCAGGCTCGAATACTTACCAGGGCATGATTATATGTGTTCGTCTTTGTTAGTTTTATTGAGCTCGTAAAAATTTGCCGGCGCCTGTTTATGACCTAATTTAATTAAACAAATAAATTTACGAGACTTAATCACGTCCTAAAGACTAATAGGAACTGCGTTAACATTGCTTTATTCGGAGTATTGAACGAAGAAATAATTACATTAAAATGGGCTGTACGGTTTGTTTAGTTTTTACTGAATGAAATGCTTTGAACGAAAATAGTCGCAACAGAAAAATTAAGAATATGGATGTAAATTATTTAAGAGGAAGTTCAGATTGGTAGCGTAATAGAGTATGATAAAATGAATATATCTGAAATAGCTTACCAAAAACCTTATGGTTGACTTGAAGAAGGCAGTAAAAATTCAAACTTTTCCTTCCTTCCTTCCTTCAGTTATTGTTTAAATTTCGAATTTACTCAAAGAATAATCTCTATGAATTTATTGTCGTAGCACGATGATTCTATTTAAAAATTTTCTTAGTAATTCAAATCATCTTAGGCGGGGAACACACTTGGCCCATGCCACGCCACCATACGCGATGCGTCTTTTTCCAAATTTTCCTCTTTAGAAACACATTTATCCCACGCCACGTGATGATGTACCACTTCCCTTTAAATAGAATATTTCCAATCAGTCAGGATACAAAAGTTTGTGGAACTTTCCCAACTGCATAGGGACGATCGACGGAAAACATGTTAATATCCAATGCCCTATAAATGCTGGATCTGCTTATTATAATTACAAGGGAAATCATTCTATTGTTTTACTGGCCGTAGTTGATGCCAACTACAAGTTCATTTTTTTTAAGTTGGAGGTTATGGAAGGAACAGCGACGAGAGTAATTTTGCGAAATATACTCTTGGTAAAGCACTGGAGAACCGAACATTAGATGTCTCAGAGGATGTTCCACTAACGGATAATAGAGAACTGCAACCACAATACATGTAATTGTTGGAGACGAGGCGCTTCCCTTAAAACCTTATTTGCCTTGACCATATAGCAAAAACATTGTAACGGGAAATGACCCAAATAAAATTTTTAACTATAGGCTAGAGGTAGACGTGTTGTAGAGAATTTTTTCAACATTCTAGCCGCTCGATAGAGAGTATTCAGACGATACTTGGAATTTCAACCTTACATGGTTGATTGGATAATATTAGCATCTTGCTATTTACACAATATGCTACCCCAAAATAGCGATTATGAACCTAATTCAAATTGTTTTAACAAACCAGACTTTTGCTTTGTGAATATTAAGCCTTTGAGAAGAAATTTTACCCGGAGGGCTTTCAGCATTCGAGAAAATTTTAAAGACTATTTTAATTCACCGGAAGGCAGTCTACCGTGCAGGGGCGCACCGAGGGGAAGGGACTGACGGGCTTCAGCCCCCCTTAAAAATCTCTCACTAGCCTTGTAAATGTGTATTTTTACAGGAAATATACTTTTTGACTTTTTATATTTCTCTCAGCTTATAATTAATAATCATTATACAGATACGTCTCCCCACCTCCTAGCAGCGGAAACACACGAGCGGTCCCGAGTACGTACGAAATGTCACTCACAAAGATAAATGAAATAGACTATAACCACTAGCAATCTATCCTTGTATTTTTAGAGCTGAGCCCCCCCTAAGAGAAAATCCTGGATGCGCGCCTGGTACCGTGACATACCGAAATGGTTCGTAGAGGGAGAACAAATATTTAATTTTAATGTAGTGTTAAATTAGTGCAAATGCATTTTAAAGAAATTAAATTTGACTTGTTATCCTTATCTCCGTCCCGATTTCCTGTCATGCTTCGTCTCATTTTTTGGCCACGGAAATCTTTGCCTTTCACATCACAGAGACATTGATGGGCCCTCACATGCTCTGTCAGCAATTCCTCCATTGTGAAGAACAGAGTACTGAATGACGACTGAAAGTCTGTCGAAAACAATTCTTCCCCACCACGCCACCGCATCCCGTCACATCTGTTCTCAGAAGCACACCTACCTGACATGAACTGACTCAACCCCACCCTACGCAACGTGGTCCTCCGATCTGAGCTCCTCTGATGTGCCCGACGCGTCGCGACGTCGTGTACCTTGGGAAGGCGTCACGTAGCCATAGTGTGTTTCTGATCCATTTCAAATAATACACAATATCGGTACCAGACATAGCCCACGTTGAGTAGGGTGGCGTGGAGCAAGTGTGTTCCTGGCTTTAGAGGTCGAATGCCTGAAGTAAACGAATAAAGCGAACGAGGATGGGGAATGTACCGTATCTATTTTCTCGCGGACCGCAGACATTGTTTGATCATAGCGGGAGAGCTTGTCAAGAAGAACTGCTGTTTGTTGTCGGGAGGTGGGATGTGAGGAGAAGAAAAAGGCGTAGTTATTTGAAGAAGGACTGTATGAAGTGAGGAGGTGTCCACTGTTATGCAACTCCTTTATAGAAGGAGGAGGAGGGATTAAGGCTGCGGGCAGAAAAGGGACGATACTCGAGAATTCGAGTGATATCCACTCGCCTCTACATGTCTCAACGGTGAACTTGTTGGCGCTCAAAGCCATCTCTGCTAAGAATTCATCTGAATACTATACTGCTGCGCGCTAGTGTTTTGTGGATTTATTTCACATCGTTATATTTCCATTGAAACAGCCATGACGTGCTCTTCATCATAACGTCATTACTATCGATTAAGCTATTACAAAACAAATTAGATGTTGAGCTGGCCAATCTCGACTTATTACAGAGATGTTGTTATGATGTCACGATAATAGGAAATTCTTATAATTTTTGCCGCATGAATGCTTTATTAAATCTGTACATATATGGTATTGTGAGGGGAATGCTCGGTCTTCTTTAGTGCTTCTTAGAGAAGATGTTGATTTTTGGAGCCCCAGGACTAATGTTATTTGGAAGCTCTACATAAACTAAATTAATCAATGGGAAACGTTTTCATTATAAGCAGGTTCTTTACATAATAAATATGGTTTGTGTGCTATATACATATATATATATATATATATATATATATATATATATATATGTATATATATATATATGGCAACAAGGTGTTGGGATGTCTCTGTAGCTGATGAAGGAATAATTCCTAAAGCTTCTACGTTTTTGATGTTTCTGTGTTTTAGTGTTCTTTTACGTGTGTCGCTTCGACATCCCCGGGGCCTCGCCAATCTGAAGTCGTCCGATTGGTGAGTGTTCACTGGGTTTCCTCATCCCAACACCTTGTTGCCATACATATATCCATTTTACCTTTCCTTTTCCGTAAGCTGTTATATATATATATATATATATATATATATATATATATATATATATATATATATATATATAGTTCTCTCTCTGTAACTGAAGAAGGAGTAGTTCCGAAAGCTTTACGTTTGTGATGTTTCTGTGTTTTTGTGTTATTTTACGTGTGTCGCTTCGACATCCCCGGGGCCTCGCCAACCTGAAGCCGTCTGATTGGTGAGTGCTCACTGGGTTTCCTCATCCCAACACCTTGTTGACATCCATATATATATATATATATATATATATATATATATATATATATATATATATATATATATATATATATATATATATATACACACACATATACATATATGTTTTCATTTTTTTAAATCCTTAATTATTTTGTGAAACAGGACCCACTCGACCCTTGGGGTACAGGGCTGCTGCCATGTTAGTTAATTGACACACTCTTGTGTTAGGGTATGCTGATTGATATTTTAACAATGTAAGTATCCATGAATTAACAAGTATGGAATGGTGTACTCCATGTCGGTGTACACGGAGTTTCCAAATGCGTTCTTTGAGATCGACAAATTTTAGTAAAATTCCCCAATTCCAAATTTCATCAAAATACGTCCTGCGGTTCCCGAGTTGAAACGCACGTTGTAAAATAATGTAGGTCTTCATGCAAAGTAGTCGTTATTGTAGTCCGATTTTAACTAAAATTGGAATCGATAGACCAATTTTACTGAAACTTCCTAATACCAAATTTCAACATAATTCGTCTAGCGGTTCCTGAGTTAAAACAGAAGTACATTGTAAGCTACATGATGCTGTTCATGTAAACTGGTCGTTATTGTAACCTGATTTTAACCAAAATTGGAATCGGTCGACAAATTTTAGTAAAACTCCCATAACCAAATTTCATTCAAATATGTCCAGCGGTTCCTGAATTGTAAACTCTTTAATTGATATTAATTTTGGAAAGAAGAAAATAATATCGAAAATCGTATAATTACGTAAATATATTAATTTACTTTTCTTTAAATTTATCTTAAACCTTGCGTTTTACGGGAAAAATAATTTGACAAAAAATGCTTATTTAATTATTTTATTTAACTTTTGTTCTCAATATTTTCCTCTCAGATGAGTATTTAACGAGATTCTTGGGAAGTACTTTGTAAAATACATGTACAAGTCTTCATGTAAAGTGGTTATTGTTCGATTTTAACCAAATTGGAATCGGTCGACAAATTTTAGCAAAACTTCCGAATACCAAATTTCATCGAAGTACTTCCAGCGGTTCCCGAGTTTAATCATGCGGACGCACGGACGGACAGAAACGACCTCCCTTATATGCGTTAACTTCGTGCAAAGAACGCATAAAAATATATAGATAAATTTCAGGCATCACTTCTTTTGTAGATTGGGATGCAGTTACAAGACGCTGCTTACCGTAAGGAAGTCAAACATTATAAAACTCTCACATTTAGAAATGCCTAAATCGCTTTGGTGAACGGTTGACATATTTATTTTTCGGAAACCATACGTTTTAAAAAAGCTAAAACACATTAACGTTTGCTTTTCTTCCCACTTCAAAACACGGCGCATGAAAGATGCTTTCATATTCGAATGATGAGAGCCCGTGAATCATTTATTTTTCTAGAGAAGCATATGTTCCGATTCCAGCAGCATCCCTTGCACGTTTCCAGGAATCCATAATGTTCATTCTGCCACCTCAGAAAGACATGCCTCTCCAGTTAATATGATTTTCATAACTAAAAATTGCGGTAATAGCACAATGATTCCTACGGTCTACCGTTACATGCCGAATATCTGTTCCGAAGAGAATGCTTGATTTCTAAATGTAGAGGAAACTTTCCAATTCTTTCTCTTCGTGTACTTATTTTTTGCTCTCTATCTCTCTTCCTCTTTCTTTCCCTGCTTCTAAATTCCGAGAGCGATTTCGCTGCGCCATTTTTTCAGGGCACAGGAGGGAAAAAAGGAATTAAAGTCTTGACGGGAGTTGCATATTTAGAGCTGGTATCTGCCGGCGAGGTAGTTTGAGGGAGAGGGAGAGAGAAAAAAAAGAACGATAAAGCAATTCACCGAACGGTCGTAAGGAGGAAAGACAGGGGAGGGAAGATAGGAGACGTGAAATGGTGGGTGGGAGTCGAGAAAGGGGACGTTTTCGCATCCTAGTACGCCCTCTGGCAACAAGCACGCCAGTAACGTAATGTTATCCCGGCAACCACGCCTGTCTCTGGATCGAGGTCAACAAAGTTTCAGCCGATGCTTCGGGCCCGGAAGTTCTCCTCGTTTCAACCTCCCTCCCCGTCCGGATAGTGCAATTCCGGAACATATCCGGACCGAACAACCTTATATCATTTTCCTTGCCTCCTCCATATATTTTTACCTCCCCCGTCCGTTCTGTGTATGTGGCACCTGACCCACTCAGCTAAACGTGCATTTCAAGTCATTAAAATTCCTAACTTGACGTCGCGAATTTCAGATATGCTAGCGGTAAAAGTTGGTCGTTATTTATGTTGGCGCAAAAAGGGCGTTTTGGCGGCATTATCAGCTTCAAGGCTAGAAAAAATAAGTTAACGTTTCCGAAAACGATTCGAACGCAAAAAATGCGAACTTGGATTTACCGGGCAATGAATCTCGTTTTAAGTGTTCTTAACCGTGCGTGCATAAAAATTAATTTGAAACTCGGTTTTAATGGCTTTCGAGTCGAAATCGCTTTGAGATTCCTTTTGTCATGCGTTTTCTATTTGGAACGAGTTGCTATCCCGGCAGCATTGATTTCAGCACAACCTAACCCTTTGTACTATGGGCTACATCAAATTGACGTCCGTTAAAATACGCGTATCTGACACTAATTAAATATTTTAAATTTGCGTAAAATATATTCAGGAATATTTGAACAAAATGGATTAATTGCATTTCAAATTTCTGCAAAAGCTTCAATTAAAAATATAAAGAAGATTACTTTGAAATCAAGATAATCCTAGAAATGTTGCATCAGTTCTTATTACAGAACTCAGAATTCATGACAATTTTTGGCATTGTGCTAAAATTCCATTTGGTAAATTTAAAACAAAATGCACCTCAGGCATTAGTAAATTTTACATGGCTGTTGCTGTCCTTGTAAGAGGATTTATGCACGAAAACTAGTCAATAGACTAGTTACCATTAGTAATACATGATGTAAATCAGGAGCCCCAAACAACGGCCCGCGAACCATATCCGGCTCACGCAGTAATTTCATCAGACCCGAATGGCCTCATCTATTTCTTTAAGCATTCACATTCGTATATTTACCAGAGGGAGGCGTCATTAGATATCCTTTATGAAATCTAAACGATATTTTTCGAGTACGTAGATACAATGTACTTTTATGGTAGGCATATGACACATTACACAACCACAGCATTCCATAACTACATCTTTTAATGTTACATATGGACCGATCAATCATTTGAAAAGTTGTATCTAGCTCGCGCATTGCAATATAAAGCCTCGTTTGATCCTTTTAGTAAAAAATTTGCTGATCCCTGAAGTATATTAATTTCGTCGTTATTATTTATTTAAAACAGATACAATATCTTTGTTTGAATAAAATCACGTGCTAATTCGCTACTCAAATAATAGGTACTGCATGCCAAAATAAATACAGACCACGAATTCTCTTGTATCGCTTTTAGATATAAATGGCTAATGAACGGTAACGAGCGGAAATTTGTTCGGATAATGTCAAACGTCGTTAGACAGTCTTTCGTCCGAAAATGAAATTTCGTCGGAATATTTACCTAGAAAAAATTACGTTAAAGGGAACCAGCTCCACTTTTAACGGTGCGGAAGCTAAAGGGAGCCGCGTTCATTAGTTTATGAATATTTATGGATAATTTTTGCTCCCGAGACAGTGATTAACTTACTTTGGTTGGTCCGTGTCTCTTCTTTCTATCTCTCTTTTGAATTTCTCCTCCTTTTCTCTTCTCCTCCTGGTTTCCCTTTTGCTCGCTGCAATAAAACTACCTCCCCCGCTTTATTTCATCCTATCTTTCATCTTCCAATCCCTCTTTATAATATTCTATCTCTTTCTCCCCCTCCCTCTCCCCATCTCTCCAACCGCACGATTTTCGAAAACAAACTCAATTTTCTTTCGTCCCCGCCGCCATGTTCCATCGCCATGACAACCCATCTTCCACTCCACCTCCCTCTTCACCTTCTTTTTATCAACCCCGTCTGATTTTTTGAAAATTTTCGCGTTTAATTATCGAATTGTGACGCGTCTCCCTTCCTCCCTCCTCCCGCCATAGCGACACGGAATTTTTCGCCCAAGCCATGCGTCACACGCGCTTCAACCGCATTTTTTCGTTTTTATTCCGAATGTGTGGGGGAGGGGGTGGGGGAGCACAAAACCGACACGGCGTTAACTTTGAGGTCGAGTTGTTTGAACAAAACGCGGTCGGGCGACGTCGGAGAGAAAGGACAAATAAATATGTCGAGAGCCTAAAATATTGGGCTGATTTGTTTATTTTTTCGGCCGCGGCATGTTCGGGGCTTGATTTGGTGGTTTTTAATTTCATAAGGCGAAATGTCAATCAATTCCTAAAAGTTGACTTCGGGATACAATTTGACGATTGGAGCTTAGGGCCGACGTGGTGGTATTACGTGGTCATTAATTTAGTTTTTTTTTGCTAGTGAAATTTTAAAGCAGATTCGTTTAAAATATTAATAGCTTTTCTTTCTTCTCGCAAAAAAGTATCGAATGGTAGTTTTTGTTTGAAATTAATTTAATAATAGTCGTACTCGGCTCATGTAAAACTTAGGTGTGTTATTATTTTTTCATAATTTCATTTTCCGCCGAATGTTTCTTAAGCTTACTCCACCAATAATAGGAAGGCCGATTTATCCTTAATGTGTCTACCTTGGCAGCAGATAATAACTTAATGCAGCTAATAGTTTCGCAGAAATGTCAATTTATGTAAATGTGCATGGGGCTAGTAATTATGCGCATTCACAAGAGATACAAGGGGTTCAAAATGGCAGCAGTTATTGGAAAAAACCTGCCACGCTTATTCAGATTATTTCCAATTATCTTTATTTGATTCGGTATTATATTCGCATTAAATGGAAATGAGTCGATTACACGCAAACATCACATTTTATGTTTAGTATACGACATGGAATAATGTTGGTCAAGAATTTATGAAGGTTTTTTGATTGAAACCGATCAGAACGAACAATGAAAGTGAAAAATGGCATTAGGATTTTGTTAGCATTCTTATTGCGTAAATCTTTTTGATGGTTTGAAATGTTTTTCTTTGATTTCAGAAAGTGTCTGATATTTTACTTATAAAATATGAACTATAGCATTCCCTCTATTTTTGCGGCATTTATGTTCGCGGTTTCACCTATTCGCTCAGAAATTATTGCAGCGATTTTCAATGATCGCGGAGTGTAAATTTTATTTATTCGCGCCCGCCAACCGCAGCACACACTCGTCGTACGCACAAGGTCATAAAAGAAAATGCGATTTACTCTCGATGGTAAAACAAGCACTCAGTACATAGATAATACATAAGTAGTGATGCTGTGACGAACTTGTAGAACGACTGAAGGGAGTGATAAGCGAGATTCTCAAATAATGCTATACTTGCACTTTGTCTCCTGTGTTTGCACGGATACGTTTAACCATAGTTTCTACAATATTTTTTTGTTTACGTACAATACTAAGATTGCACTATGATCTTAAAACTCAAAAGAAGAGAAATTTGTAAGAAGTGCGAAAGAATTTTATTCCTCTGACCTCATTATTTTCATTATTTTATACTTATTGTTAGTAGCATTTATATTATTATATTATATTTCTATGTCCGCGCCGTTTTCCCCGTGAATATGGAGGGACTACAGTAATTGTTTTAAGAAGCAGTTTCGCCCTTCTTAGGCTCATGATTATCAGCTAAATATATTTTTATACGGTCTTGGGTAATTTCATTGCTAAGTATTTCAATATCACTTCAACCTGAGAATACATCCGTTTATAATATTATTCTGATTTCCTCGTAAATATTCAAGTTAATATTTGCTGTTACATTTTACGCCTTCGTATTATAAACCGTATGACACAAAAAGTCGGCGCGCCGAAAATGTATTGCATTTATAATCTAGACAATATTACAGTACGCAAAAGGATTAAGTAAGTATATTCCAATTTTTGCGCAATCATTCTTTCATAGCTATTCTTCAAAGCTTATCTGCTCGGTGTATTACACTTTACTCAAGAATTATTTTTTCCCGAGAGATGACAGGAATTTTTCCTCTTTATCGCCGAAAGTATTTTCAAGGGCAACGTTCGACCGGCGGCATCTCAAAACTTTTCATTAATTGTCCGTTATCCATCATAACGAATCTGACACACTCGCAAGGGCGGATTCTGACCGCCTTCTACCCCCGCCCAAAAAAAGTTCAGCACGGGGGATGAAATGAAAATATCAGTTTTTACCTTAATCTCTTTCTCTCTCTCTCACTCGCTACCTTCTAATCAAAATTAATCCCTTACGCCGGCCCTTTTCCCTCCTTTCTTGGCCCGCGGGGCCTTCCACCTTTCTCTATCTCACTAATGAACTTTCACTCTCAGACAACCTCTTCATTTCTCTTCTGTCACTTGCAAACAATTTCTTCGGAAGCCTTAAGGCCGTCCATATATTTTGTACTGTCCTTCTTCCCTTTTCCCTCCCCCCTTTACCTCCCCCTTAATTGCGTTCTCCTTTGAAGAAAAAATAGACGCGATAAGCGCGATTTGAGAAAAATAAAACTTCCGCCTCTGTAATTTCTCTCAGTCGCCTTTAATTCGGCGCGGTTCCTCATGCCGACTCATATTTATCCCATCGTCTGAAATGAGGGATTGTGCGTGTTGTATCTTGTCCTCCCTTAATGTTTGTCTCTGGAGAACTTACTTCTCCTTCACTTTATTATTCCCTCTCCTTCTACCTTTCCTCTGTCCTTTGTCTACCTTCCACCGATTCTCTCTTCCCTTTCTCCTTTTGTCTCTCACTTTTTTAATTCTCTGTGTCTTTCATTTTTTTCTCTTTCTTCTTCTTCCTCGTTGGACGTTAACTTTCAATGTTTAACCCCTCTTCATCAACACCTCCGTCTCGTAACCTTAGATTAAAATCGCCGCACCATCTTTCCGTAACCCGTCTCTGGTGGTTTGCTTAATCTAAGGCGAATCCTTTTAAACAGTTTATTTTGCGATTCCTGGGAGGGTGAAGGCAAACTCCGGCCGGGAGGTGTTTGCTGCTTCGGTGTCATCCCCTTGGGGCGTTAGGGATGAGTAAAAGTCAAAGAATGTCAAAGGAACGGGTCGGGCTAAAGAGAATGAAAAATGACTGCGGACATTAAATCGAGAAGCCCATTGGTGATTCAATATTAGAAGAAATATAGGAGTCGTTATGCGTAACATCTTCAAAGGTTTTTAATTATTGGATTATTTGTTTGCCTTGGGTGATTTATGATTACGAATGAGTGGTATACAAGGACTTT
The DNA here is from genome assembly GCA_028673005.1 of Tanypteryx hageni. Taxonomy (NCBI): domain Eukaryota; kingdom Metazoa; phylum Arthropoda; class Insecta; order Odonata; family Petaluridae; genus Tanypteryx; species Tanypteryx hageni. Next base: position 89,830,315 of record CM054116.1, on the reverse strand, counting down.
TTTATTTTAAAGCGCTTTTTAAGTATGCTTTGAAAAATCCATCTAACGAACAAGAAGTTTAATTTTAATATTTCAGAAAGATTCAGAAGTTATGGTGAAATATAGATAGCAAATTATAGTAATTAATCACCTAAGAATCATCAATCAAGTGTCATGGTCTTTTGTAGAAATGCATTACATTAGTTTTCATGTACATCTTTGAGAAATAGGTTAATCCACCTACATGAAGCATTTAAAACTATTTTTCTCGCTGCTTAGTCATACAAGTTAAATGCTGGAAAAGTTCTGCGTGAAAATAGTTTAATGCAAGGATTTTCAACCGGGATTACGCGTACAACTAGGGGTACGCGAATGTTTCAAGGGTTTTAATTTCTCTTCTCTCTTCGTCTTTCATACAGCGTTTTGGAATCAAAAGTTACGTTACTACAAAAAACCGTTATAAAACACAAAATACATACATAAAATACATACGCCACAACTGTAAATTTTTAAGTTATAAACCGAATTATTTATCTTAATCCAGGAGTTATTCATTTCATTGTCACTTTGAAATGGCAAAGGGGTACGTGACCATTAAAAATGCTCTAATGAACACGTCAATAAAATCAGGTTAAAAACCTCTAGTTTAGTGGAATTAAAATGGCCGCCAAGCTTATGCTTATCTAAATTTCCTTGTTTTAGCTATTCGGGTAACTTCGGAAAAGCGTGGGCGTAAAGCATTTGGTTCGGGACACGCATCAGAAAATTCGTTAAGGTTTTGTAAGTTCGAGTCGGGCAGGTCAGGACGAGGTGTGAGGGGCAGGTGAGGAAGAAAGGGAAGTAAGTCTTAGGTTCTCCTTACGAGGACAAGGGCAAAAGACACAAAAGGGGAAGGCTTTTCTCAAGAGACTCTGTTAGGTGGCATACTAAGGGTACCCTAGGGAGTACGGGAGCCAAAGAGGTAGGAAATTACGACCGAAAACCCGCCTCTCTCCACTCCCTGGGACTCACCCCTTCCGCTATTTTCACTCCCCTCCCCCCACTACCAACAACACTTAAACCTTCGCACCACACCCCCTGCCACCACACGTTCCCTCGCTGCCATCCAGTCTCCTACTCCCACTCTTCACACGCACGAACGCACACACGCACCTACTCCGAGATTAATTCTACCCTTAAGTCTTTGGATCCTCTCCTCTTCCTCTCTCTCTCACACACTCACCAAACTATTCCCCATCACATATCTCTTAATCCCCGTTGAGACTTCCAAACCCTTTCGATTATTCGAACAAAACTCCCTCTCTTTGTTCATTTCTTACACGGTTTAGGTTTATTTTTCTTTATGTTTGGGCTGAGTCCAGTTACAATCCTTCCTGCCAGGTAATACGAAAGATGCCAACGTGCATCCATCTTCCATCGCTCACGGCCTCTCATAGATTCCGGGAACGGCCGAACGAATAAGTTCAGTCATTTTACTTTCTCATATATTGAGAAAGTATTGTAATCGTGAAAAAATTCGACTTCGAGATTTTGGTGTAAATACACGTTTAAGGCGTCCCTGAGCCCATAAGTGGTTTTCGCCATGTCGTCTGTCTGTCAGTCAGTCTGTCGGTCTGTTCGCTATTCTAGGGCCCCAAATGCAAACATGAAATCGAATTATATCTCGTATTTGTGTATCATCTATTGCAGACCCTTTTTTCATAAAAATGATATTGAACAAAAATAAAGGGTAGTTTATTCTTGACGATTTTTAGAAAACTTTTATTTACTCAAAAATGGCTCAAGAGAATATGATTAAAATCAAATCAATTATACAGCCTGATGTCCCAAATAATATTACGTAAGCCATATACATCTAAAGATCACTATATGGCGTCCAGTGGCATTACCATGTACGCTAAGCTGCCTTACCTAAGCCCTATGACGTCACGCCTTCGCAGCGATCCACTCAAAATCTTATTACAGCCTAGATGGTTAAGCTAAATCGAATGATATATCATATTTATGGATAATATCATTCATAAGAAACACTCTGAAGAGATGAACGATATTGCGCAAAAATTATGGGTACTTTATTCTAGGATATTTTGAAACAAAATTCGATTTACTCAAAATTTGCTCTAAGGATTTCGATTAAAATCCATCTAATCGTACAGCCTGAGGTCACAAATAATAGTAACTAAGCCATATGTCCCAAAAAATGACTAAATATCGACCATTAGCATTAAAATTTACGCTAAACTACGCTTAATTTTGATATATAAACGTTTTTTTATAAGCGTAGACAGTCGACCAAACGTATATACGTAAATGAGAAAATTTGTGCAATGTATATTACGTCGTTTATTTTCTTTTGACTCCCGAAAGAATTTGGAAATATATTAGTAATGTTTTCTTCACTGCAAGTTTTACACATTTACTGGTTATCGGAAGTTAAACTAAAACTACCATTGCTATCACTTATTGTTTAAATAATAATCTGTACAAATATTTAAGAGCAATAATTAAATTTTTAAGTAAAAATGTACATCTACATTTACATAATCGAGAATCAACGATCCTAATTCTTATTCATTATAATTATTTAGTACATTTACGGAAAAGAGACGGGCAGCGTTATATACATGATGAAAATATTAGTGGTACCAGCAAAAACGTTTGCGAAGTGACTCAGTAATCTGCTTGTTTAAAATCATCATCTTTAAAAATGCCCACATCCCACACGCAGTTTACTGAATAATAATAGTCTTTAATTATTAGTATTGCAACGTTAAGTTTGACATTGATACATATATACATATAGATGTTACATATAGATGCTAATTCAATCGGAGGCAACAGTGAGGGTCGCCTTGGCAACACCCGAAAAGCGTACGAAAAAGCCATAAAATTTCGAAAAGAAATGCGTTTCTGAGAAATTATTCCGTGTAAAATCAAAACATGGCAAGAATAAGATATTTTATAGTTTTAGTCATCGAATAAAGCAAAAATGGAGAAATTTACGTCTTTTAATGAATGAAAGAAATAAACCTTGCACCTTGAAAAATTGATACTCCTGTGTAAACATATGGAAAAATATAATCATCTCCCGGAGTCGAATCCGGGACACTTCGGTAAACAAAAAAAGTTTTCCCGGGGTCTCCTAGTTGGCAGAAACAAAATGGCGTTTACAGTATTTCTCTATGACAAACTGTTCAAGAGATAAAAGGGGGGACGGATGGACGAACAGACAGACAGACATTGAGTAATTATGCATAAAGATATTATTTGGTCCAATTACAAAGCAGAACCTATATTTTTGACAATGAATACATTAAATTCTGTATTTATTCGAAATTCACAGGCACCTGAATTAGAAACACAACCCGTATTTTTGGAAGTCATATTAAAAATATTATATTTCTAACTTAGCGTGTTCGAATATAATAGACGTCATTCTTATAATGATATTGTTCGATATACGTTGAACTTGACCCAATCACATTATAAATTCATGCCATAGGTGTTAATGAATGCGGATGTCTTGCTGCTCTGCAGTATACACTTTCATTAAACTCGTCGCACTAGGTGCGTCTCGGAATTTACTTAGGCGAATTAAAAGTAACTGCCTTTTAATGAGCAATTTGTTAAATAAGTTAAAATATCATACAAATGTCTAATATATTTCAACGAAGATGTTTTGTAGGAACTACTCTCATACGCGTTAAAAAAAAACTATTCCATTTATGTATTCTGTAATGGAGTAAACAATCGGCTTTAATTTAGAGAGAGTATTTTTGTAAATTCAGGAATTAAATCCAGTACCAGCGTCGCACACATACCGGTCGAAATCGTTGACAAGAAAGGAAAGTAATGTGCCGGGAGATTGAGGGAGACGCGCCCAGAAAGAATGGTAGAGTTCGGAATGCGGTATCGAGCGACGTAAATAAAACTGACGAATCGCATTGCAGGTAATATCGTAATGAACAGCATTGTGGTAACAAGATGAAAGGGACAAGAATTTCGGATGACATTGGTAACGATGTTCGGGCGCTAAATCATCCCTCATCCCCTTGAATTCGATACGCTTGCGAGACGGCGGAGAGGGATGATAAAAACGCAGCGAGAATTCGAGACACACGGATATATATATATATATATATATATATATATATATAAACATGTTACGTATATTTATTTATGTCCGCGTTTGTGCCAACTTCGAGCCGGTAGAAGAATAAAAAACGGTCGAAAAGAGGAGAAAGAGATAAAGAGAGACTCCTGGAGAAGACTGAAAAGTGTCGAAAGAAAAGGCAGACTTCGTTATATTATTCCGGTGGGAGGAGGAAAGAAATGAAATCGTAGGAGGATACAGATCGTGAGAGACGCCTTTGAGAAGTAAAAACGGGCGTGTGGGCGCGGATGTGTGCGCGCGAGCGGGGGTGTTTCTCGAAAATTCGAAGGATTCGTTTTTATAACCCTAGACAAGACGACACCTCCATCCTTGTCCAAGGTCATGGGCACCCAGCGATCCACTGAATAAATAACAAAAAAAGAAGAAATAAGATATGAAGGCGGAAAAAACGGAGGAATCTCGCATGGAATGAAAAAGAAAGGCCTGGAAGTGTGGGGATGAAAAGTTCGGAAGAAGAGAGAGATGGTTATTAGTAGATAGGGCTCGGCGGCGGGACGTATAAAAAATATTTGTACGGATATCTTTTTATTTTTCTTGGCGGGGAGTGGAACAAGGGTGAAGGTGGAGAGGTAGTGTTTGTGGGAGGGTGTAGAGGTGAGGGGAGGAGAGATGCAGGAGTGGGAGGTGGCGGGGGAGCGGCGATGCCGGCCGGGGACTGTGATCGGTGGGAGAGTGGGGTCATGGGCCACCCGTCGGACCACAAATTATCGCTGCTCCCAGACGAAAATATATAAAAAAATAATAGATGTGAAGGGCTTTAGGGTGGCGTTGGTTTGGTCGGCTGATGGTAGCTAGGGTTCGGGATAAAAGGGGAAAAAAGACACCGGAAAAAATATAGGAGCTGCTCCGGCGTTTGGTCGGTAATGGAATATGGATGTCACAGCCAACGTCCTGCATCAATCCGAGGCGGAATGGGATATCCTCCGTGCGAGCGATTAACACGCAAGTAACGAACGCACGCATGCTTAAGTCCCTCGTCCTTCGCGCGATAGACGCATTTCTCATCCTCCCGCGTCTCAATCAAGTCAGTGGCGTGACACGAACGGTTTCAAAAAGGCATTTCGGGAAAAAATAATGAGGATCCGACACTTTTAAACGGATCCCAACTAATCGGGTGGGTTTAGAAGCGACGCTGTGATTGTTATCTAGAAAACGTTTCTTCTTAATGGCCAGGAAGCTTTGGAGAAAGAGTTCCGGTAGTTCTCGTTTTTTTAAAGAAAGGACGCGAGTAGAAGTTCTAGGTATTACCCTGAACCATTGAAAAGAGTTTTCCCAAAAGCGTTTGAAATGTGCTCGAATGCATAGAAGCTTTGAAAAGGCGAAGCTCGTGTGACGCTCCAGATTCCAAATATTCTATCCTTATAAAGTTATAACTTGCGTCAATAATAATCATCGAAAAAAGTCATAGGTACGTATTTTTTTAGAAAAATAATACTTTTTATGTAACGCCCAACTTTTAAGGATCAGCAACCATACGCACATATAGACCTACTAGCACACACGGTCGACTTCATATAAAATAAATGAATAAACAAGCGAGGGAAGAATTTCAAAGAAAATTACGTAATGCGCACCGACATTTATAGCAGCATCTACTTTTTAGCGATTTTTTCTGATTACTCCTCAGCGGCTAATTATAGATCCATCAAATTCATACCATAGCCCTAATCCTAGAATTTTGGCGTTTGTAACTTACATAATGTTTGAGTTAATTTGTAATCGGACAGCCGGTTTAATGAACGGATTACATAAGCGATTATTTTAGAAAATACTGTTAATAAAAATGACAATTTATATAATAGCCGTGCTAATTTCCTTAGATATCTATTTAAACATCAAAAATACGCATCATTCGATTCGAATTCTATTTTTTAACTTAAACAGCATTCATTTAAATGTGATTTAGGTAGGATTAAGTTGGTAGTAATTACGTGCCTATGAAATTCAATTTGATATTGCTCACCATTAAAATATAGTATAGACAAAATAAAAAGTGTACGTTCTCAGCTTTTTATGATATGAAAAAGGTTGTGTTGCGTAACGATGCATACATAATAAAAGTTCTCTTTCTAAAATCATTTTCCATAATAATAATAATAGTATCCTGTGTGTGCCGAACGAGCATTCATTAATTTTTTCAATTAATTACTATATCATATTTTTTCGAAAAAATTATTAGACTTTAACAGTAAGTTCTAACTCGAATAAAATATGAAATTGTTTTATAAATATCAGCAACAGCTGCCACCATTTGTGATTTTATGAGTGATAATTGTAATTAAAACTTGATAAAAATTTAAAGTTAGGAAAATCGATGAGGCGGGCAGATGAACAGCACTTATTTTAAAATACACAAAATCTTATCCATTGGCATTGCACCAGACCAGAGATTCTTTGGATTAGTGTTGCGGCACATGGACACGGTGTGCAAGAATGCTAAAATACGCAGTTTATTTACGAAGTTAAATTCGAGGAAAAAATCGTTTGCGCATCCCATCATTTCATATAGTAATTGTATACGAATAAATGTTTATTGGAAGAATAAAAGCATTATCGTAGTTGAATTTAATGTGTGCGCCTTGAAGATAGTATCCAGCAAATGTTTCGTGAGTGCGAGAAATAACGAACGATTTTACGAAGAACCGCATCACGATTTTCAGTTTTGAACGTATTAAATTGCCGAATGAGCGTAAAAATTATTCACTCCTCTTAAGTTAAAAACACACCTCACATTTTAATTTTCAAATTCCTCGCTCGCGCATTCCTTTCCCACAAACCTTCCCGCCTTCTCTCGTAATCTCTTCCATTTCATCCACCGCGGGGCGCTAATTCACGATCGTTTACTCCCAAAACAACCTCATCTCCTTCTGCCCTCCCAAAAAAAACGAAGTTCAACCCCTCGAAAATAAAACCAACCCCGAGCACAAGAAACCCTCCCCATCCCACATCAGATTTCCGACACCCCCGCCTCCTTCACGTTTTATATCAGCCCCTCTCCGCCCCCACTTCGCTTCGACCTGCGTCATCTCTCGCCCTCCCGGCCATTAAAGACTAGCTGTGTGCTTAGATGTCGAACCTCTCTCCCACAATGCTTTCTATCCCCACCCCCTCCCTCCGTAGGTCAGTAATCCCCTGACTACCTCCCTCCCTCGCTCTGTCTACCGCCGCTTGTCTGCGGCGCCTGCCCAACAACCGGCAGGTCTAAAGGTCTCTCTCCCCTTCGTCCTGAAGCTCTATACTATAAAGAGTGCCAACATCATCATGTTCTCCTCCCTACCTGAGGGTTAGAGGGGCCGAAAAGGTGGCGGCAGAACGTTCCGACGTATTTTCCGTGATGAATAATTCATAAAAAACGGGCGCATAATGGGAGGCGTTATGAAATGTCCGTGAAATAATTGAAACAAAATTGGTGGATGGTGTTGTGTTCGGTAGATTCGGATCTAATCGGCGCGAAGGTAAACGCCTCCGAGGATTTTCGGGTAATTTTCATCGCCGTCCGTTGAGTTCGGTAAATAGGGTTTCGCCGCCAAAGGTGGTCATATAACGATTTGAGCCTTTTTCCGTTTTTTTATAAAAAGTGAGCGTTTGTATGGATCGGTTATATTGATTTTGAGAAATGCACCAGTAGGGGACGCTTGAATTTCAGTTTGTCGTGTTAAACCTTCGATCAAGCGTTTCACGTCGCCCGCAGACTTATCACATAACTCAGTTTTTGTGTACTTTTAAAAAAATAGATTAGAAGCGCCCATTTCCATTTCGGTGTTTCCGTCTGTCTTTACGTACGAATGTTTGTAAAAGGAGCTATACCACTGGACGAATTTCGATTAAATTTTGTACTTATCGAAGTAGAAGATGAAAAACATCAGTCAAATCACCCAATCAGGGCTGCCACTTGCTGGAAAATATAAAATAACTATGTTCTGTAGCTAGTGCCCTAAAAAATAAGTTATTTTCAGAACATAAAGAAGAGAACAAAATAGTTATTAGTTGACGCATAAATTTCATGGTGTAAATCCCAGTTTTGATGAAATCTTGACCAAAATTTTCTATTGCTCTTCTTTACAATATGGAAATACCCATTTTAACGTCGTATATTAGAAGACTTTTATTAAAATTTCTGGCGAAAATTAAATTTTTGTCACAAAACTGCCATATAATAAAATTTTAAATGTCTTATCCTTACCCTAAAACAGAGCGTCATAAAACTCTGGTTGGAAATTTTTAAAAATATGTTGGCATGATACCGATTTCGAATCATATCGCTCTGTCAGGGCATCCAACTTACTGGAAAATAATACAAGTGCCATCTTCTGAATCTTGTGAGATAAACCTACCTTATGTAAACTAAGCTTCATTCGCGAATTAATCCAATTAGTTTTTCAGTGGAACGCGCTATATCATAGAAAATATTTTTCAGCATCTGTTTTCATATCTAATTATAAGTCTATGGCAACTAATAAGCATAGAAGTTGCTGCTTTCCCATATGTGAACATTTTTTTATATATTATAATTTACATATTCACATATTTATCGATATTGAGTTATGTTCTGTATGGCTCGAATTTACATTCTATTTATAGCATTTTTTGCCATCTGAATATTTCGTTTATTGGTGCCTTCTGAAAACCTGGGGAAATCGATCGAAGCAGTTTTTCAAACGTCACAAGCAATTTGGAATGTCAATTTAAGGTAGCCTTTTCGAATCTTGAAAGTTCCTTTGGTGGAATGAAAAATACATTTTTAATAAGCCACACAAGATTTTCGTTTCCATCAACATTCGGTATTGTCGTTGCCGTTCTGTGAATGCAATCTATAACATTCTCTGTTGGCCTGACTGAGGGAGAGATTTTTTCGGTTTCGGGCCGGAACGGAATGCCGAGATACGGGCGGTGGTAAAGCAGATTAAAAATTTTCGAGGAAAGAGGGGAGAGTGGAGGGGGGAGTCGGAAAAAAAGGAATGGGAGAGACCCGAGTCAGGGTCTGCGGTCCTTTCCTTCCGATTACCCCCTTCGGAAAAAAACACTATTAGGCCGTTAAAGGCGGCGCATTCGGGATCGTGAAAGGTGAGCACGAAATCATTGGAATTAAAAAAGAAATTAACGATCTGGAAGGTGATTTTTTTAACGGCACCTTGGGATTATCTGTCAGCTATCCAAAAAGCTAAGTATCACGTGACCTAGCGTGTGGAAGGCGATTCTAGTTCACGGCCACGTGCCCTTTGCATGTGAAAACGGAGCGGAAAAAGGAATTGAGTTTATTTAATTTAATGGAGGAGATGTAATGAGATTTTGCCGTTCGCTGTTTCGTTTCCTCAATTCATATCGGGTCAGTCATTGGAAAATGGAGTGCAAATTCGAGGAGTCAGCCGTTTTTTAAACGAAGAACGGCTCTTTTAGTGTGGTGCACATAATCTTTAAACTTTTTAATAAGTTTAATTACGAATTTAATTTTCGAATGTCAATAATCGGATACATTATTGATAATCATTTTCGAAAATTTTGTTCTTAAAAATGTAAGCCTGTTTTAACTCGGAATTTCATTTCCTCGCTTACATAAACTAACAAAATTAATAAAAACACCTTATCTTTCGTTTGTGTCGCATGCTTTCATTTTACTTATTTTTGATACAATAGAAAATATCAATCTCCTGAAACATTTGCTGGGAATTTATTTATTTTTGCGAGATATTTTATAATAATGTAATTGGAGCCACTCCTTTACTTTGGATGGATGTTTAATTTTCGTCATCGATTTTAATAAGTATTTTACCGTACAGCATAGGCCATCCGAATGTTAATTGTATGGGCATTATACTTTCTTAACCCTTAAATACTACTGTCATATAACCACAGTAATACTACTACGAGGTGAAAATTCATCCCATTGCGCCTAGTCTGATTTTTATTACTTATATGAAATTTAAATATAATTTTTTAAATAAAATAGATAGATTAAAATTACATTATTATTAATTAAAATACTACAGAAAAAACAAGCCAAAATTCCAAGCAACACAAATTTGGACCTTTATAGTACAAAAGATTAAGTTAAGTGTTTTATACCAAAATAGCGTTATAAGTCACAATCATCCGACCATTATTCCAACGGCCGCGTCAGTAGTGCATGTATTCATCGTTCTTTAGGCTCGAGATCTTAGCTAAAGAATATAAGCCTAAAAGATTCAGTTGTATCATACATATAATATATCAAATTATCTTTGATGAAGAAATTCCGTTGAAATAACAATGTGGTTACGAATTGATTTCGGATGGAATGAACGGTTCGTTACGCGCTGCTATCAGTTATGTTCAATATAAAACCTGTGAATTACAAGTAAATATAATATTTACAGTCAATCAAATGTTAGCAATTATCAAATTTTAATATTCAGCAATGCATAAAATATTACAACGGAAACCACAAAAGGACGTTACCTGTTATCACTTTAGTGTAATCACTAATTTCACAATTTCTCACTGCATATTTACTAAACCGAAGCTAGTTATCTCCTTGACAAAGTAACGTACTTTGGTTTTTCAAGGCCTCACCTTACGGTTTTAATACCTTTTAAACATCATATATTACCTTATTTTTAACGACCTGCTGATTCCCTTTGGCCTACGCGCAATGGGTATCTGAGAGCTAGTGCAATGAATTGCGTAAATTAAAACTTTACCTATGATGAAAAATATTACGTTAACACTACAATGGGTGAAAATACCCGATCTCGTTCGGGTAGCTTGACTTCAGAATCTTTTCGAAATAAACCCGTTTGTGAGTACGCTTCAAAAATCAGAGATGGAACAAGGTCGATGATACTTGTCCGAAAAAACACTCATATTTCAAATTTACGAAAGGTTGTTATACCTTTGACACGGGATATTTGTTCGATGGAGAGAACCTTTGGGAAGGAAAGGTTTCCGGACTAGGGTAGTCAAGATAGGGATTCGAACGTGGGTGGTAACGTTTCTCCAAGTCGATCTCTTAAGGAGGAAGCCCTTCAGAAGTGGCTGGCCGCCAGAAAGTCGGAGAGAGTTTGAGAGGGAGAGGTATGTAGACAGGACTATTTCAAAATAATCCGTGGAAAGCACCGCTAACGAAGAAATCGTTCCATGGCGGGAAAGGAAGAAGCCGGGGGTATATAAGATGATGGTCGAGATAAGAAAACTGTGAGGTTGCCGCAGGAGGTTTAGGAGAGAAAGATATTATAAGGCAGGATTTTGGAAGGCCAGTCTTGCTGGTTGAAGGCTTTGGAAGGGCGCAAGAATCTCGGGGAGATAGTGTGGCAACCCTGGAATCGTCGAGCGCGGGTGGTTTTCTTGGAGATCGAGAGTGCGGGGAAGTCGCTGGTTACATTCCCCGCTCTCCGCTTCTCGACTGAAGTGTTGCTTTTCAACTACCCGCTGCTGTTTTTTATGGGTTCCTACAACCCGTTCCTCTTTTTTACATTACTACTACCTACCGCTTCATCTCCTTACAACTTCCTTTGCCCCCTCCATCTTCACTTCTCTCAAACACTAACTTTTGTCGATCATTTTCTCTCTTTGGAATCTCCCTATTTCATCTCATTCTTCCTCCTTTATCTTCTTATCCCTATCCCTGCTTTCCCTTTTCTCCCACTCTTCACCCTACTTTCTTAATATATTTCTTTCTTTTCCTTCATCATTCCTTCTTTTTGTCCTTCTCCGACTACATTTTCTATATATTCTTCGATCTTCCGCTACCTTCATATTTCATTCCTTTGTCACTTTCTATACTGACTCTTCTCTTTATAACTGCGTAGATATTCTACGGGTGTTATCAAAGTCCTTCTTCCTCGCCCTCTATGCTGTTCCTTCTTCCCCATCACTCAATCATTTCCTTTCAGTCTATCCTAATTCATCTCTCCTTTCCTACCTTTCTTGCTCCTTTGCATCTCCTCTCTCTCTCGTCCCTCAAAATCCTCATCTTCCCCCCTCTTCATTTCCTCCTACCCCCAAATTCTATCCTATATTCACTTTTCCCTCTACCTGTTCGTTCCCCTTCTTCCGTCGTCCCCTTATCTCCTCTACCTCTTCACTCAAACCCCATTCTCCAACATCCATCTCGCTTTTTTTCAATTCCCTCTTCATCTCCGCTCGCTCACATTAAGCATCCTTCTCGTTTCCTACTTCATCATCCCATTCTTCCCCCTACTCTTCTCTCCTTTTCCTCTTCCTCTCATTCGTTATCTCCCTTTTCCCAAAGCCCTTCTATTCCTTTCCCCGCTTATCTCCCTCTCCTGAGCTCCCTCTCTTGTCCTTGTTCCCTAAAGTCCCGCTCGTTCATCCTCCGCTTCACAATATGATGCACGTCGTCATCTCCTTTCCTCTTCATCCTCCGATAACCCCTCTCTCCTTCTTTTTGTTCTTCCCATTATTCATCTCCGTCGTGTCATTCCCTCCACTTCTTATTTCTTCTCTCCCTCCTCCTCCTAGTAAGCAAGAAGGAAAATTGCCGCTTTCCTTTTCACGTTTTTTGAGCGCTTTTCCTACAAGGCGCTCCTGTTCTGACTCGTAATTATTTTCAGATTATACGAAACTACCTCGTTTTACATCAGCTTCGTCGAGGTTGTTTTTTCATCCTTTCACGAAGGGATTCTTCATCCGATTAACGCACTCTCGCTTTCTGTCTCGAAACTCCTTGGCAACCTACGCATACGTGTCTAAGATCCCGAGCGATTTTTATCTTTATCCGTCCTTTCTCGACTTTTGAAATGTTGAGATGGTTCTTGATGTTGTCTCTCGTTCTTCTTATTTTTCTACTCCGTTACCTCTTTCTTTCGCCCTTCATTTCTGTTTTCTACCAATTATTCACTTATAGTTCCTTGTCTTCTCTTTTTGCTGCTCTTCTTCCATTAACATAGATCACTGAAGAGGCCAATATTTTGTAAAAACTGCGTAATTATTTACTGAGGGAACACACTCAATTATTTTTTTAACTGCGTACTTACAGTCAAACCTCATCACCCCAAATTGTAGGATTCCAGTTTTTGGTGATTCGAAATGGACATTTTTTTCTCGCTCGCGCTCACATGCGTAAAAATGAAATCGTGTAACTCGAAGTTTTCGTAATCCGAACTGTTTTTGTGTTCCTTTGAAGTTTGAGCCATCTGGGGTTTGACCATATTTCCACAGAAAGTTGTTATAGTACCGCTTTCGACAATTTTTCTGACCCGTTGAGGACGATAATTCGTCGAAACCGGTAGTGTGACCATTATCTGTGCATTTAAGTACAAAGTTAATATATAATTTCGTATGCGTTCTGTTTACTGTATTTTTCCTCTCTAAATCTTCTTTTATTCTTCTTGTCTTTTTCCCTTTCTCTTCCTTTTACCCAAATATCTTCGTCTCCGCTCTTCCTCTTACTTCATCTTCGGCGATACCTTTTTGGCTTTCGTGGGGAAGCACAGTCTTGGCCTCGGCAGACCGAACTTAACACTGCCTTATAAAGCGGCTTGTTTTTTTCATCTCTTTCCCTTTCTCGGCAACCCCTTCTCATTCTCATATCCTACCTCCGAGCACTCCCATTCGCCTATCCCTTCTCTCTCTCTCTCATCCCTACGCCGCCCAGAAGGTGAATAAAAAACACCCTTCTACGGAATGGAGTGGCGTCGTGGGAATTCGGATGGGTTGGTGGGTGGTTGAGGGTAGGGGGAATCCTCATATCAATATTTGCTTGATGCGCACCCTTAAGCATTTCTGGGAACGCCCTCTTAAGACTTTTAAATGATAGGCAGTAGGAATGGGAGGGAGAGAAAGAAAAATCGTCTCGCGCAAATACAAGGAGAATGGAGATATGTTCCTATGGTAATCCCTTATTTTTGAGGAAACTTAATTTCGCGCCGGATCGGTGCGCGTTAAGACAAGTATTCCTTGGATGGATAATAAGGCTACAATCCTGATTCTGAGTGAATTGGTTTATTTTTCACTTCTTCTTTAACAACATACATTTGACTTTTTATAACGTATTTTTGAACAGTAAAATATAACCAGAGAAATACATTATCATAGCTGGATTAGAACACGTGACCTTAATATTTAAAAGCAGACATATTAATCGCGCCTATCTATATCGATTCTCTTGTTTTTTCGGTGAAATAAAATTTTGATTAGCTGCTTTTCTCTGAAGAATCGAGCTCAAACTGGTATGTTTTTTGAACGGTGAAACGCATGCAGATGAAGTCTATACTATAGTGTTTTTGTTATTAATTTCGTTTAATTTTATTAACAGAAAAAATAATCGTGAGATGGCAATTACTTTATATTCGTGTCATTGAAACCAGCTAAATTATTGGTTCTTGTAAGAAGGGTAATTGCCATTATATTCTTTCCGTTTCACTGTTTATTATTCCAAATGATTGGACAAAAAATACCCATTGGGATATTACAGAATGAAGTTTAAAGCACACAGTGGTTGAGTTTGTATCATAATTTACTTTCTAACTTGTTATGCAGCTTGCATTTCAGTATGATAATTCTACCATTGTGTACTACTTTCATACCGATGATAAATTTAATTGGTGAAAACAAGAATTACTTAAAATATTTCCTGTGGCAGTATTGCGGTCGAGTAAACTTCTATTTTTAGAGCCAACGTTCATTGTTTATCGCCAATGAGGATTATTTTGCAGTTTGAAGCGCGCATCGTGTTTACAACCGTTTCTTGCCTACAGAATTTATGCTACACCTCTATCGGATTAAGGCCATAAAGATACGTAGATAGTTATTTTTTAAATCTTTCTTTTTGTACTAACGAAATTTTTCTTGTTATTCTTTCAGGTGAGTGTGCCTCTGAAAATTACCTGTACCATATTTAGTGACCCAGTTCACATCACCTGGGAAGAGTGAGTAATACTACTAGGAAATATAGCGTAGTTTGCAATAGCATAGAATAAATAATTTCGGTACTGCATATCTCATAACTAATTAAGCGTTTTAAATTACTAATGCATCGTTACTTTCTATATTAATTTGAAATACCAAGCCATTTAATCATTATAGTCTGTCCTTTTAATTTATAAACTGTTAGTATTTGCTCATCGAATCAAAAAATCTAATTGTTGGTTTTATCATTACTGCAAATACTTCCCACAAATAAACATGAAAGCGTAAGTACGATTGGTCACTACAGATCTTCGCTGTTTTAATTTAAAATATATCAATCTGTATAAGTACCATACCATAACCGTTATGGTGTTGAAGCTGATTATATTTTGGCCGTAAAGCAACACATGTCGGCGGAAAACTCCCTTATTTATCGGTTTTCCTACAGAGAGAGATGGAGGAAAAACATTCATCCTCTCCCTCCGAACGTATAAAAAACGGCGAAAATTTCCTCGACAGCGAACAAATTGAAAGTTATCTACGAGCCTTACAAATCATTTTTTATCAATGGCTCCCATTGTTATGTTCGTCATTATCTATATGGCTTTTTCGTTATTTTTTCAATTCTCCCACCAATCGCAAATACTTTCTCTTTTCGAACGCGGTCTCCAAAGCAGAGTCACTTAATAGTCTGGAACGGGAGTTATCATCACGCGCTCAAAACACATCGTCCAAAAGCTTTTCTGGTTCCGTTTCCCCGTCAACCGCCATCTGTCTCCCTCATCACAATATAAGCGATGCCCATTCCAGCGGCGACCGACTGCCACTATAACCCATTCTCCCGACTCTTTCCCTTTCCCTTAAATCTCATTCCCCGTTATCAATCTCTCCCTCTTTCTCTTCCGCTATCGCTCCCAGTGACTCCCCCAGTGTAATGATAAGCGTCCACTGGGTCTCCTAACAGTCTTCTTTGCTCCTTAGAATGTGATTTACCTTTTCTATGCTTTAAGCATACAAACGAACATGTTAAATTATGTATATATACTTAGGCGTATACACCCAAAAAAAGATTGAAAAGATATTATTCGATAAAGCACATTATAGTTGCGCAATAATTAAATGAATTAACGAGAAAAGGAGTGTTACTAGGGAATTTATTGAGCGTATATGGTTAACGAAAGGTCGTTATCGAAGGCATGGGTGCTGCAAAAGATGCGGAGATTAAGGGTACCCACTTAAATTTCTGAATAATTAACCTTCTAGTATCCAACGATATACTATACAATGACTACCGATTAATTTCTTGAAAATACAAGTTTTAGTACCTATCAAAACCTCTAAAAAAAGATTCCGATCCCTTAGGTATAAAAAGTTTGAATATATTAAGCATCGTAAACTATTGTTTCCTAAGTTTTTTATAATCGCGAAAATTTTCTGTCATTCAAAATATACCCATTTTAAAAGTTGCTATTTTCATTTAAACTTTAACCTAATTTTTCAGATCTACTGTTCTCATTACAACAAATCCAGTTATATCTTTGAAGCATTATGTCAACGGTTTAATTGTAATATGTGTTAACTGTGATCCATATTTTTCCCGAAGAAAAAGTCCGAATGGATTTCAGCCATCTCGAATGACTGAGTAGAACTCTGTCGTATATTCTGGTTTCAGAGTCAAGAGAGATCGCATAATTTATTTTTACAATGACACTCCCACCTAAAAAAGGGGTATAACAAACGAGAAAAACTCCAGATTGATGACGCTTGATTTTAGATTTGCTCCGCCAACGAGGCAATCTGTTACGCGTATCGCGGGCGACGCCCTGTGATAAAAAACGCACGCCAAATGTAAGTTTGATTTTTCCACTCCTTTTGTTTTATTCATCGCATTTATGTACTTATATTAAAAATCTAGTTCACTAGATTGTTGTTGGAGTCAGTCTGGTTAAACTTTACATTAGAATATAGGAATTTGAAGTAAATATTTGCATTGAGAAACTGTTATTCTCCGATGGCATGTTCAATAAAACCAGATACACATTTCGGCTACAAAGCAACCGTCGTCAGTAAGGATTCCCCAATAGTGGAATTTGTTAGCCTCTAGTATCGACAAATAGTCACTGATGACGGCTGCTTTGTATCCAAAACACGCATCTAATTTTCCTAATGTATTTATAGTTATTGGAGAAACATGGATTTTCAATTGTATTTTAACCATAAGGAGATCTCGATAATTCTTTCTTGAATTACTTATGTGGATTTTTTATGAACCATTAGGCAAAAAATATATTTAAAATTCTGTCATGAGTTAGTATTCTGCCTCTTGTTTTCTAAGTAACTAAAATCTCAACTTAAGCATGGGAAAAATGACTTTAGGCATCTTGGCGAAGGTACTCCACTAACGGAATGAAAACAACATATTCTTGATATCGATAGAATCCTTGTACGACTCCTTAACCAAAGAGAAACGTTAAGATAATCTTAAGTTTACTCGTACATTAAATCCTTTTTTTTTCTATAATATAGCAACTAACATCCTCGTTATTGGGCATTTTATCCTTATAAGTGCATCAGAAGATGCCACTCACCTTACGGGTACAATCGCGTGTCATGTATGTAATATAATTATAATGTCCCGTTGCTACGTTATCTTGAAAATCACTAAGGCGAGTTAAGATTTTTTTGGTGACAAACTTGACAGCGCCAGAAAAACAGTATTTTTCACTTATGCGTTTAATTTTTTTTAGCCTCTACGCTTCGACCACTACTTTCCATTAAAGCCTTTCACCTGTTAAAAATGTCCGAGTCTTCATGTCTTCATCACCTTCAAACCGATCCTCTCCTTTACGTTTCACCTCTTCCAATTCCCGACTGCTTTTCTCCTTCGTCCCTTTTTCTCTCTCTCCCCCTCGTCTCATTTCTCTCCCTATCCTTTCTCCCCTCCTGTCTCTTTTCCTCTTTCTCGTCTCTCTTCTCTTTCCCTGGCTCTATTCCCACTCCCTCTCACCCCTTCTCTGTCATTACATTTCACCCAACACATTCCATCTGCTTCATTTCGTTATAATCCTTAGCCTTTTTTATGAGTATCATTTCTCAAATCTTCCCTTTCTCTTTCTCTCTCTTCCTCTCTTCTTTTATCACTACTCTCTTTTTTCATCCCGTCCCCTCTCCATCCCGTCTATCCTATCTCTCTCTCTCTCTCCTTCCCTCTCCCTTACACGGAACGAACAAACCGAGGAAATTATTTCTTTACGCTGAACGCGAATCATTCGTGAAGGAAAAAAAGAACCTTCCTCAGATTTTCCACTCAGATTCTGTTAAGGAAACGCCCCAATCCCTCTCACCTCCCTTCTACCAAACCCTTTTCGTCCCTGCCTTCCATCTCGTTCCCTGCTCCACAGTTCTTCACTGAAAAAACTCCGCAGGCGTTAATTAAGACGCTCAAGATAAACCCGTAAAGCAACCACAAAGCAATTCATCGTATTCTTGACTTGAGAGAGAGAATAGGAGTGAGGATGTGTGTGTGTGGGTGAGAGTGAGATGACAAGATGATGTAGGGAGAGGTGTAGAGAGTGAGAGGAGAAGAATTGGATAGATAGAGATAGAGTTTGTATTAGATACGTGGCCGGGAATTAAACGCGCCTTTTAGCACCGTCACACGATCTTCGTTTTTTTTTGTTTTCATCCCAGCGTCGGATCCCTTTCGTATCATTCCTCAATTAAAAGAACCTGGTCCTTTTACCAGATGGCAAACAAGGGAGACTCACAGAACACGACGCATCCCATCTCGCTGGTTTTGTCTAATATTCTAAGTGATCGAGGCACGCCCTAATGCAATGTTATGGACCTCTCCTCCGCCTCGGATTTCAACACTTCCTTCCTTTTCTCCTCGTTCTTCACAGTTGAACAAAAGTAACCGAGAGCGGAGTTTTGAATCAGTCTGACGATACCGATGCATTCGTGTGCGGTAAATGCTAAATATCCGTGCTGAACGTGCTGTTTTGGAGTATATCTGAGCTCAGGAATCGGACCTAAAAACGGTCGCGTTTGGTAGATTTTTTGTTGCCAAAGTGTTTTTATCATTATCGGAATAAGCCAAAATTATCATGGACTCGAATAATTTGTTTTTACATCTTCAGCAGTTAGGGTTGTAACCATCTGGAATGTCTTTCAGGTTACGTTGACTTTTTTTCTTTCTTTTATCAATTTTATTCTAGTTCAGTGGAAGCTGAATCCAGTGTCTTCAGTCAGTCATCATTTTAACCTTATTCTTAAAAAAAACATTTTAAGGCACATAATTTTGCGCTTTTAGAATTTACCTTACCGCTATGAAAATGATCATAAAGGTAGAATACGGATCTAATGAACTCATCTGGTAGTTACAGTGTTTATCGTCTGGTATAGCTCAGTAAAAATACTATCACCATCCTTCTATAAATAGGGGAAACAATTTTTATTGTAACCTGTCTTCTTCGGACTTAATATAGTTAAAATGTCTTTAATATCATAACCTTTTATTATATCAGGTGAGACTGCATATAGAAGCGCGTGTGCGGTCTCTATACTAAAGCGGAAGGATGCTGTGAGTTTAATAGAGAGGGAGAGGGGGAGAGAGAGAGACTTGAGCGATAGATGAAGAGAAATGGAGGAAATTGAGTGTACGAGATTTGGAGGAGGAAGAAAGGTGGTGGTAGGGAGGCTTTAGGCAGGGGGTATCGTGGCAATGGGATGGGAACGGTGGTGGATAGATAGGAATTGGCTGTGTATGGCCATGACGCAGTCCCTTTATAAAGTGCATGATGTGGTCTGGCGAGTGGATAATCATGCTATGGGTTTGATGGAGTATCGTGTAGTAGTGTGTGAGCAAGCGTGTGGGAGAGCGGCGTGAAGCTCTTTGTCGGAGCGTAGAGGCGTTTGTATGAGCGTATCCACTTGTGAGCGGAGTATCTCCCTCTCTCAATCATACGCACAGAGAGAGAGAGAGACAGAGAAATAGAGAGAGTCACACACACACACGCACACATTTTCGCCCAACTCGCTTTATGCTTTCGTCGGGCGAGGAGGGAATGAGTAAGTGGGAGAGAGATAGAGAAGGAGAATGAACAAGTCAGGATGAGTGAGTGAGAGCACCCGATGTCGTCCAGGAGAATGCGTGGGATATGAGAGAGATAGAGAGAAAAGAAGAGATGCGGTGAAGTAGGAGAAAGAAGGAAAAGAGGTGGAGGTGGGAAGGAAAGACAGAGAGGTAGAGAGAGAAAGATTCAAGAGAGATGGAAATATAGAGTGAGAGATAGGGAGTGAGAGTGACAGGAGAAGACAAGGAGAGAGGTGAAGAGATAGGGAGCGAAGAAAAAGGTGATAGAGATAATGGAGAGAGGGGAGGAAATATATGTATTTATGTATAAACAGTAGGCATACGGCACGAGGCCAGTTGCGGCGGATTAGCAAAATCTAATTAAACATAGAAAGAACAAAACATACAGTAACTAAAATACAACAATAGCAGTAGCAAAATATAAAACATTATCGGTTACGATAAAAACAGTATTGGTAAGAACTAGAACTAAAAAAACTCCTTGAGAGTTAATTTTCTTTGAACTTAAAAAAATTTAAATAAAGGGATGGATGAAAAATGGCAGAAACCAAAGAAATAGCAAGAGAGACCAGAGGAGATGAAGAATAAATAGAATAAGAGGGAAGGGGGAGGAATAGGGGAAACGTGAGATAAAGAGATGGATAAAATGAGATAGAAAGACGGAGAGAGGGTGTGAGGCAGAGGGAAACGCCTGGATGAATGGCTTTGATTGTCGGGCGGGATAATGGGACGGATATATTATATTGCGAGCGGGAGAAATGAAGGTGTTAAACGCTCGATTAAACAATGTTTAAGCTCCGCAGGGGGAAAATGAGAGCAGACATTCAGGTCGGTTGATTAATTAGGTCATTAACGTCCGGTGAATGTCAAGTGGTTGTAATTGCCGGGGACGGAGGAGGTAAAAATGCCTGCGTCAGATTTAAAGGATCGGAATTTATGTCTGAGCCGTGAGGTAATCCATCGATCGAGCGAGGGTGGCGCGGAAAGATTATTTCTATCCCATTTAAATATTCATGTTGCTTGTACTTTTTAATTTTTTAGCAATCTCCCTTTATGCTGCCAAATAGTCATCATGAACAATTTAAGTTCCAAATTTAAAATGGATTGTTAATGGGCTTGATTAGAGAAAATCCGCTTATGCTCTGAAGTAAAAGTGGGGCTTTTATTTTTTTGCTGAAAAACTCTAAGTAAATACACCAATATTATCGAATGCAATAGGAACCGATAATCTGCGTCCTCAATGGTTAATTCAAATAATTTCTCTCAATCACCAGCATAAGCTTATTTGATCGCCATGCTTCAATTTTTTAAAAATATAGTCCGTCGAAATAAGGATTGAACGTGTCATTTTTCCCTATTTTAAGGTCCCACCTTCCCCACTCGCATAAACGTTTTAATCGTTTTTCAACATGGCACGGCGCAGGCCCGTCGCATCCTTTCCCACGGCGGCACATGGCTTTCCTTCCCATTTTATCCATTCCTCTCACGCTTTCCCTAAATAAAATAAAAATCTGAATGTATATACCCTTTTACCCCTTGCGTTAAAACACATTCAAACAGAGGCAGGCATCTGTCTCTCACGTAAGATCGGAATGAAAACCTTCCTCGGCACCTTACCTCTACGACCACTCACGCTTTCCCCCCCTCTCTGTCCCTTCCCCTCCTCTCTTACACCATCTATTCCGCTTTTGCCTCCTCTTCCCGCTTCTCTCTCTCCCCTTCCTCCCACCCCATCATCTCGAGTCATCCCACAGCCCCTTTTCATTGTCCCGCTCCTCGCGACTAGTACGAGGGTACTCTCTTACTCCGAGAGGGTCGTGAAAATGCAGTGGAGTAGGGGAGGGAGGAGTGGCAAAGGGCAATGAAACGAAGGAGGAGGAAGGGAGAAAGAGATCTTGTGATGTGAGGGGAGGGAGGGAGGGGTTTTAGTGTAAGAGAGAAGACAATGGAGCCGCTGCGTCTGAAAGAAATCCCAGAAGTCGCCGTCAGCGCTGTGAGACTGAGAGCCATCGAGAGGTTATACCAGAGAAAGGATTACGAGAGATGGTGGCGAGAAGAGGGAGAAGAGAGAGTGGGAGTGGGGAGGTAGGGGGCGTTACGCGGGAGAGAGGAAGAAAAGTAGAGAGAATAAGGGAGGAGAGTATGAAACGACGGAGTGGGTGAAGAGGCGGTTGGATGAAAGGGTGAATGCGATGCTACGCGTGTTTTTAGCTGGAGGAGGTAGGGAAGATGAAGATGGGAGGGGCAATGGGAGGGAGGGTGACGAAAGGGTGTCGGTGGGCGGTTGCGAGAGAAGGCGAGTTAAGGTTTATGATGGAGTGGAAGTAGAGATGGGAGATTGGATAAGGGAGGGGAATTGGAAGAGACGGAAGTCGTCGGAGTTGGAGGGGAAGGAAGCCGAGGTGCACGATCTAGTTATGGAGCAAAATTTTGATCTCTCGGTATGGGTTACGCTACCGAGCGCGGAAAATCCTGCGATTGTTCGAGTGGTATAGCTTTAATAAAAAAGGAGGTCCTTTTAGATTGTAGCTTTTAAGATTTACAACAGATGCAACTAGGATAGATATCGTCATTGCTTCCGCGTTTTGTAACAGTAATTAAATTAATAGTAATTTAAAAATTACGAATACTGTACTGGTTATTCAGTGTTTTACTAAAAAAAACTCGCTGTATTTAGCATGTTCGTATAGTATCTTGGATATGATAATCAATCAATTATCTTTAAGCCTATGAATTAGGCTTAAAGATAATTGAGTAATTTGTATGATTCAATAATCCCTTGGAAATTAATATTACGGAATTAATTAATTTTATAATGTACATCTTATTCGAGTTAACGAAAATAAGATGTTTGTTCACTTCTGCCAAACGTCCATTTATGTTAATCTAAAATTCATTGCCTCGTCATGTTCCTTTTGACTTTACTAAAATCAGTTAATTTCCCGGAAAATCTAGGTAAATAGGAAAGCTTTGCAGTGTAATAGCAGCAGACTCGTGGCATACGTTCCCCACATTAAAAACAGCTAAAGAGTTAACAAGATGAGATATCAATGTTCAAAGAAAAAGTATTTATTCTCATAATATTTGGCAAAGAACTGATGAGCTTATCCTTTTACGCTGTAACGACGAGACGCGAATGTTTACCAACATTACACGAAACATCTGCGAACGCGAATCAAAAACATAAATATCGCCCGAATAAAAAAGGGGACGTTTTTAGTAAACAAAGCGCCTATCTCTCCGCCTTTCAGCAGAACGGAATTCCATTAGCGGAGATGTGTAACCCGAGCATTTAAAAGAACGCCCTTCGCTTAGCGCGAGAAGGAACATGTTCACCCTCGTCTTCTCATCCAATATGATATCAAGGCGTCATAGCCTTCTGGTCCCTGACCTCTAACCTCTTTCCTTCTCACCTCCTTTCTCTATCTTGTTTTTCGTTTCTCTCTCTCCCACGACTCTCTTCATTTGTTCATTGTACGCGATGACGATGCCCCATTTTTCATCAGCACGTTCTTCCACTCGACTCTTTTTAGTCGCCTTTGTCTCTCCCTCCTTTCCCCTCCACTCTTCCTTTTTATGCCTCCTGTCCACTCCTTTTTTCACGCGTATGACCTTCCGATAAAGGCGCCTCGACCACTATTCGCTTGTTCTTCCTTTCGGTATCCCTCCTTGAAAATCTTCCCCACTCCCTTCCATCATTTGAGGGGCGGTCATCCGGCTCTACGCGGAAAAGTAGAGGGTCTCGTTTATAACGCGGCCTACCTTCCCTCTCCTCCGCACCTCGACTTTGACCCCGTGCGTAAGAACGGTCGGAAGACAGAACGGTATTACCGTCGGTGGAGGAAAAAGACATGCAGAGGGCTCGTTTAGTAACTTTGTTCATCGAACGGAAAGATAGCGTTTTTTTCCTCTACTTCCTAGTGAAGAGAGATAGATACAAGTGCATCGCTGTCTTACTCGATACTCCTCTCGAGATGTTTCCCAAGAGAAGGAAATACAAAGAGAAGACGGAAAACACACGAGAGGAGACGTCGAGGCGTTGTATGCGCTTCGGAACGCTTTGCCTTTATTTTTTTATTTTTGTTTATTTCCGATTTTTCCGATCCCCGCGTTGTACGAGTTCGGTTTTTATAGAGATAGGACTTGCGTAGGAAACGTCGGTTATCTATGCGCGTTCTTCTGTGTCGCATTGCCCCGTAAGTCTACCGGAAAAATTGTCTTTGTCTCAGAGTAAAAATTGTGCCATCTATTCTATAACGAATAATTTTTAAAAGAAGATGATCACCGAGCTTTAGGTAGATTGTTTAAAATACACAAAATTAATATCAACTTCTCTTTTATTTAATATTTTTACTATTCTTATCTTGGTTTCATTTCTGTTTAGTTTCCCTATTGAGAAACGAAACTTTAGCTAAAGGAAGATCTGCTGAAAAAAATATCCCTAACGTGAGTCTTTCTTCACTCCGATTTAAGTTATTAATTGTATATGTGATATTATTAAGACTAGGGTTTATTAGATTATATTTAGGCTTGGTAGAATTCGACGTTTATTTTTCTTAAAAATCAAAGATTATTTTTACTAAAAATCGGCGACCAATATCGACGTTTACTTGATTACATTTTAATATCGACGTTTATTTTCCCGAGAGATTTTCGACGAATATCGAAGTTTAAAATTACTAATACTATAGGCTTTATAGTTTTCGACGTTTATTTTTCTTAAAAATCGACGTTTATTTTTTTAAATCGAGGTTTATTTTTCCTAAAAATTGGCGGCCAATATCGACGTTTACTTTAATACATTTTACTAGGCTTGGGTAGTTATCGACGTTAATATTTCTTTAAAAGCGACCACTACCATTGTTTATTTTTCCTAAAAATCAACGACGTACATCAACGTTTATCTTTATACATTTAATTGGGCATTTTAGTTTTCGACGTTTATATTTTGTCTATAATAATCCAAGAGGTTGATTTGCCAGAAATACACACAAACATCGACGTTTATATTACTTAAATAGCGATATCTAATATCGACGTTTAGTTCAATAAATTTCATCAATTTTTATTTAGAAAAGTGGTATAAATTAAATTATTTCTAATTAAATTTAACTAAGTGTATAAATAAAAAGATGGCTTCTTTTATGCTGGTTCTGGCGAATGTGTTGTTGTTGACTTCGGCCATCGACCTGGAACAGTTAATTTTCGCAATAAATCCGAAAGTTTATTCTACTCGTTAATTCGCGCTCTTTATTCACGAAATCTTGATCATTAGTGAGAAATTAATGTCACGTGAGTATAATGCACCACCTAATGTATGAATGAATATTTTGATGAAAAATTTCTCACCTTGTTGTGTAATAAACGACTATGAATGCGGAAAAAAGGCAGAGTGCGTATATGGGACGATGCTCCTTCGACAGCAATGCAAAATAAACTAAGCACGAAGGACATTCTCATATGGATTATATAAATTTTATGACAGGGTGCTTTTGGAAATGCCATAATGTCACCTGACGATCGGTACTCATTTTTCAATCCGGAGAAATCTTTCATTTCGCCTCTTGGAGGAGGTCGGCAGATAATGTCGCGCAGAGGACGCAATAGACGTCCCCCGACTTTTCGGTAAATGGAGTCCAAAGTGCGTATGGATTATCGAATCTGGCCGAGAGTAAAGAAAGAGTGCAATAAACCGATCTTGATATTTTGTCTTTTACCTTTTGATCCTACGGCTGCTCAGTATGTGCCCTTAAGACAGTGACATAAGCGACATTAGAAAGAAAATTCCGAATCTTGTGTGGCCGTTTGGTATGACAAATACAAACTGTCTCTACCGTTTCGGATGTTTGGTGGTAAAATATGTTAAGTTTAAAAGCGGGTGGCAAAATTTTAAAATCATGACACATAAATTTAGTGGTGAAAATCTATACTTATCGACGACAATTCATTTTCGTCGAATTTAATTTTTTTAATGGACATTTTTCGATTTAAATCGAATCCTACCAAACATAATTATATTTTAATATTTTTCTTCACAGGCGCCTTTTGTATCTGTATAGAAGCAATTATTGTAATTTAATCCTATTTTACTCGGTGGTTTATAATCTGCCGCAATACCTTTCTTCTGTGTACCTGTTTCAATTTTGAATAATGTCTGAAACCAATAGTCCAGTCAGTACAGAATATATTAGAGTATCGATCGATAGTTTGAAGGCTTCCCTTTGCTAACTGGAGAATCTTACCTGCTAGAGGATTTCTTCACTGGTGCGTGAGGGTGAATAAGTACGCAAAATAACATGCAAGGATTTAGGAGTCTTCAGAATTGGCAATTTCATTAGAATCTCGTGGAAAATATCGATTGAGACCATAAAAGCAGTTATTTCATTTTTTTCGTCTTATTATGATGAAATGCCACGAAATTAAAGCAAGTTCCATCGAGTGTAAGTTAGTCCCAAAATCTCTGCAAAAGTAATCACAGAAAGAAATAACTTCGTAATTTCCATGAAAATCTTTTATTAAAAATAGTGACTATAAATGATTCATTGGATGCTATTATGTGCACATATTCGGCTGAGTTTTAGTAATTTGTCGTGCTGTCGTAAATAGTTCATTTGATAAATTATTCAGTTTTACTGAGTGTATCTTCGTAGGATTTTTAAGATATTCCAGTTTGGGAACATTCTATACGTCTCAGAAGCAGATATAGGATTAATGAAAAACACTCAAATGCTAGAAAGCCTAGAAAGCGAACGGAATTCAGATAATTTATGATTTTCATACTTATAACTGACATGTACGCAAGATGAATAACATTTGAAATCACTAGGTTAAGATAGTAAAATATTCTTTATTTGAGAACAAATTTCTAATTTATTTATCTATAAGTTTCAGGATCAAATAACTGTTTCTTTGAAGATTTCTCGCATAAATGTAGAAAAGATCTTTGCGAAGTCGTCGTAATTGATTCTTTGCTTTTCTCTCTAGAATGATACATATGCAAACTTCCTTGTGATTTTCCAAAAAGTGTCAGTCGATTGCTAATATGGTAAGCTCTGTACGCCGAATTGCGTAAAATGAAACAATTTTATTCTGTTGGTCATGCCGGAAAACCTTAAGCGTTCATTCTCCTCCTCACGTAAAGTTATCTTGCTTTTAGTAGAATTGAAGGTTTTCTTTTATTTTTCCTAAGAAAGCTTGGTGGAAAGGAGTAGGAAGAGAGCACATTCGGACACTAGGGGTAAATGAAAAATGAAAAAATCGCTCTTGAAGCTTAACCTTACCCATTTTCTCTCTTTTTCATTCTGTCATTTTTTATTTTTAGTTGTATATACCCCTTTTTTCAACCTTTATTTTCTGTTCCAATTCCTTTGTCTCCATCGAAGTAAGTGTATTTCTTTTGCTTGTTCTATTTTCCGTTATCTATTTATTGTCCAAGTTCTCTAACTATTTATATTATTACTTTTAAATCCTCTCAAATCCTCCTTTGGAATTTCCTCTTTTTCTTGTTCTGTTTAGAATCTTACTTGCGCAAATTGTTTTCGCAGATATCTTTTGTACTTCAACTCTCGAAATATTTTCTTTTCTTTCTGCATCTTTTGCGATAATACCCCATTCTATTTCCCTTTCTTAAAGATGCTCTATAGTTTCGAACTGTTGCAATGTTATTTTGTCCACATATTTGAAGCTCTTTCCGACATGTTATTAGTTATTCACTGAGTGAAACGAGATATGTTTAGTAAATTTTACATCCTTTTAGTAATCTATTAGACAACCATTTTGATTTTATCTTCTCTTGAAAGACATAATATCTGTTAGGCGTACTTCTTTTAGGTGGTATGCTATAACTAGCAACAATTGCCCCTTTTCCATAATTTTTCTTGCACAAATTCATTAAATTGTAGAATCTATTTAAATCGATAATTTCACACTTTTCTCAAAGCTAAAAGTTTTTATAATTTCTGACACCAATTAAAAAAAATAAATTTGGCATTTTAAATCTCTTAATTGTAACTTTTGTTCTTCCTGGTTATTGTAGTTCCTGTCTTTATTATAACCCTTCATCTTCAGCTCTTCTTGTCAATAAATCAGGATTATGATTTCATATCATTGCATTATTTTCCCCCAAGCCATTCGCTTACATTTACATTTCAAAACCAGTCACTCTTACTCATTATCAATTTTATCGACAATGTCTCTCACCATATTCAATCCTCCGTTTTTCGCGCCAAAAGACCAATTTTTCTTTTCTATATAACATCTTATCGATCTACTGCCCGGTAATACGCCTCTCAATAATGCGTATCCCCTGACACCACCACCAACCCTCTCCCCCTCTTTTATCTACTCATTCGCTAACTTAATACCTTCCACCGTAATCCATCTCTCCGATCATTTTTCTCTCATCTTCCCCTCGCTCTCTCAATTCTCTCCCTCTTTATCGTTTTGTTTCTCAACCCCTTTTTTATCTCTCCATCAGTCCCATCATATCCGTTTTTATCATCACATCTGGAAACGAAATGATCGAATCACTCTTTTGTGTTCCGAGCTTCCTGCTTCCTTCTCTTTTCCCTCATTTTCTCCCCGCTATCTCCCCTCCTCCCTCCTCCTCCTCGGAGGTGCGGAATCAATCAAAATCAATCTCTCCTCCTTCCATATCTCTATGCTTTCCTACCCACTCCCTCCCCCTCTTAATACAAAATGCCGTCCTTCTTTGCTCTCAATTTCTTATCTTCTCTTTATTCCTCGGTCCATGTATCTTTTATCCCTGTCCCTCCTCGTCCTCTCCCTCCCATTCCCTCCTCCTCCTCCCCCTCCTCCGAACGAAAGCTGTCATCCGTCTTCCTACAAATCGCCCCTGTTCCCTCTCTTTTTCTCTCTCCGCATGACCTTCCACTTGACCCACACGTTCCTTCATCTTGTCCCACGTATCCAAGCCTTCCGCCGCAGCTGACCCCGATACCCTTACTTGAGAGGAAGAGAGAAAAACCCTCCAGCCTCTCTCTCTCTCTCTCCCTCTCTCTCTCCCTCTCTCTCTCTCTCTCTCCCACCCACCTCTGCCTCCTCCCACGCGCTCTCCCTCCCTCTTCCTCGTGATATCTTATTTTAAGCACTCTCATCTGTCTTGCCCTTAACCTTATAGAAATACCTTCGTACATATTTCCGTTCCTCCATCTCTAATATTTTTCTGCTCTTTATGTTCCATTAAATCAAGACGGCTTTGTTGTTAGATCTTTGCTCTGAAAAGGGATCGCTCCGTTTTTTGTTTTGCCGGTGAAAAATGGCGCCCTCTTAGGATAAACGTGTTAACTTTGGGACGTCACTAATAGAGTAGATTGAAGTTGGGAATAAATATTTAGATTGCTTTTTTGAAAATAATTTAACGGTCATTTATTTTTTTTCTCGTCAAGGAATAATTATACAGCCTACGCTATACTGATGGTATGTATGGCGTATTATTCCGCGGGCAATTATTAATGAATATCGTATATACCTCCTCATGTATTGCCCCGGAAATAGAAGCTGCTTTTAGTTATGCTGGACAATTTTATTATTTCAAGTGTTTCACCATTTTCAAATTAAAATTTTCGCTTAAATTCAAGCCAGAAAGATCGTGTAAATTAAAAAAATCTCGCATGGCGAGTTATTGTATTCAATTCTTAATTTTTTATGCCGCCTATTTGAGAATCATTTATTGATTTACTGGTAGAGTAGAATGTAATAAAAATATAAAATTTGCTTTTTCTACAGTATGCATTGAGAATCTAATTTTAAAACGCATTAGCAGTTCAAGGAAAAGCGCATAGTGTAACCACAATTTTTAAAAATAAATCTTATATTATTAAACCATCAATTGTAAAGTATCAAGGCGCGTAATTGTAATTTTACATCGGTCTCAAAAAAATAATTTTAGCTAATTCTTTAATTTTTACACCGAACGCACCCCAGAAGACAGTTAAAGCATCGAAACGATTGTTCGTAGCGCACGAAACGTCGCCATATATAAAACAACAATGGACTCGATTCACTCATTGTCTTTCCGCTATTTTCCTTTTTAGTGTCGCTCCTATCAAGTCTCACGGATATGTACCCATTCCTCTCTAAACTCTCTTTCTCCCACGTCCTGCGGACGATGCATATACTCATGGGAACCGTAAATAAAAGGCCCCTCGATCTCTCTCTATCTCGCGTACACTCACGTGCACACGCGCACGCACGCACGTGGAGCGGGCATTTAAATCTCCCGATTCCTCCTCCTTCCCTCCACTAAACTCCTTTGTATATTCTCTACCCTCTCTTCCCTGGGATCTCCTATCATACGATCCTCTCCGTGCCTCTATAACCCGGACTACTTTTTCACTCCGCACCATATACGGCGAGCATCTACCGAGGGGGAGGAGAATCGGAAACAAAGGCAGCCGTAACTCGTCCTCCTCGACGCGGGAGAAAGGGAGCGAAGATGGAGGGAGAGGAAATGGAGAAGGGAAGGAGATAAAGGAACATACTTGTTAGATAAAAGGGGTGCTCACCCTCCCTCCAGAGGTCCGAATGAGAAATTAAGACAGTGTTAAGAGAGGAAGTGGAGGAAAACATAACCTCTTTAACGGTTTAATTCTTTTTTTTCACAAGAATGTGATGGGTAACGATCGCTTCAATATGGCGCCAAAATTGTTGGAGGGATAAAGGAGGATATGGGAGGGTGGGGGTGATGGCCATATCGATAACTCTTGATGGCGATCGAGTGCAATAGCGACGGAAATGAAAAAAAAGGAAATGGCGGCGGGAGGAATAGGGAATTTTGGCCTAATTTTCCAAAAATAGTACGGCGATTAACGATGTTTTTGACGGAAGCAATCAAATCTTTAGTGTATCGGATAACGTTTGTACGTGCGGGATATCTTTAGGGAAGGCATCACTTGGTAAAGTTTGTGTTGTAGCGATTCTGGGATTAACTGCTTGGATTGAAATTAACGGGTGATTTCATTGGCAAATTCAGTATTTTAGGTTTATTAGTGGTATCTGAAACCAAACATGGTGAGGAAAATTACCTTCCTGTCCATACATCCGCCCCTTCATCATTCTCTGTATTGAATTATTTCTGCTCTCTCAGTTCACGAAGCATCATTCGTGAATATAAAGAATGTCCTTAGCTCTACGTAGCACCTAAAAACTCCTTTTACTAACTTACTTCACTTTATATTTGTGTTAGATGTCTAAAAATGCAACTCTTATATCCATAAAACAGTTAATAGAGCTAAATAAGTATTTGGATAATGTGGTAATTCAACTTTCCTCTGTTTTATAAAGGAACTACATACTTTGAAGCAGAAATACGTCTTTGATTTTCTCCTCCATTTGATGATTTTCGGAGTTAACTGTGCCAAAATATGCTTTTCTATGCATCTCGATTAATTCATTTTTATTTCGATCCTCGTGGTTTTAATTTTACAAATCTTTTATCATGGCAGTGCTCAGTGTATTATCAATCGCCAAGTTTCAGTATTGATATCGTCGATAACACTGGTCTGCATTGCTTTTGATGTTTTCAAACTTGCAGATGTTTTTGAATCCATTTTTGATGCTGATTGCAAAAATGAAAACAGTTTTTGTCTATCATGCATGGTTTTCTTGAAAACAGCCTGGGTCTAAATTTTTTCAAAATAGACGTAAAAATTGTGTACTACTGACTATATAGCAATATGCGCGTATACATATACGTAGCACTTTTCATCCCAAGCTCCTGCATCAGTATCGCTTAACATGTTCAGTTCGTCAGCAATCTCTCTGATCGTCAAACGTCGGTTTTCACGGATAAAAGCATTGACATGGTCAACAGTCTCATTTGTTCGCGCCGTTCATGGCCGTCCTGTGTCTGGATGGTCGTCGACGGAAGTGCGGCCATTTTTGAAGCATGAATACCACTCAAATGTCTTGGACCAACTCAATGCTGTTTCTCCTAATGCTTGTTGCAGCTTTTCGTAGGTTTCTATGGCCGTGTTACCAAGTTTACAACAGAACTTGATGCAAGCACATTGCTTCTTCAACACATCCATTTCGCACTACGACGGATGGGAAAACACACTTGCACTGTTGAACAGCTCACTCACCACTGACTCATCCTAATGCCTGCTCTTCTGGTATATCGCATCAGGAGATGTTGCCAAATCTCCTACATAGTTTTCACTTCGATGCACTTAGTAGTTACTTTGTTGAAAATTCTGTCCCGGATATTTTTGATCAGCCCTCGTATAATTCATAATCATGTTTAAATGAGAAATGGATTTACTAGATCAAGGCTAGATGTTGGCATGTCTAGTAGTTGGTAACCTACCAAAAGATTCGGCAGAAATTCTGGGATCTAGACAAAAAGCCAAGAATCTGTTTTCTGCAGGTACAGTTTTTTCATAGTACAGGCATCGTGCACAAGAATTAGTTCCCTATTTTTCTGAAGTTGGTGTATTGCAATAATATTGGTGCCTTAACGAACTACTTTGGAATTGTCTATCGAGCAATTGAATGGCGGTTGTTTATCGACTCTTCAAAGAGAAACCTAAAAGGAGTTCAGCTTCATAATGGAAATGTGTATGCATTGATTCCCGTGGACCACTCAGTGAATTTGAAAAAAGATATGAAAACCTTAAACTTCTCTTGAAGAAAGTGCAATACAAAGATCATGGTTGGTTTTTGTGTGAAGATTTCAAAGTGATTGGTTTATTGCTTGGTCAACAGTCTGGATACACAAAAATGCCATGCTTTATGTGTGAGTGGGATAGTCGAACAAGAAATGAACACTGGGAAAGAAGACTATGGCCGCCTCGGAAAACTCTTACACCTGGTTCAAAAAATATAATGCACGAGTCATTGATTGATCCTAAAAAGGTACTGTTACCCCCGTTGCATATTAAATTGGGTTTGATGAAACAACTTATAAAATACTTGAACATGGAAAGTGATTGCTTAAAATACATCTGCAGCAAGTTTCCTTTTCTCACAGTCAACATAATAAAAGAAGGAATTTCTATAGGCTCTCAAATTCGAAAGTTATTTCAAGACAAGAAATTCGAAGAAACTATGGACGAAAGTGAAAAACAAACATGAAATAGCTTCAGAAATGTTGTCCATAACTTTTTGGGAAACAACAAGGATCCAAATTAGAATATGATAGTGAAATATGTGCTGGAGAACTTTCGAAAACTGGGTTGCAATACGAGCCTAAAGGCGCACTTTTTGCACTCTCATTTGGACTATTTTCCCGATAACCTAGAAAGCGTTAGCAAAGAACAGGGTGAAAGATTTCACGAGTATATCAAAGAAATGGAGAAGAGGTACCATGGGCGGTAGAATGTAAATATAATGGCGGATTATTGTTGGATGCTGAAAAGAGACAGTTCCCGGAAGTCAAACAAACGGAAATTTAATCCTTTGAACATCTAAATATGGTCATAATCATGACAAATTGTAGTATTTACTTCCTTTGTCTTTTACTTCAACACAATTCCATATGTTAAATGACTGTTGAAATTGTATTGTATACTTTTATTGTGAAATGTAAGTTAAAGAGCCGTATTACAATCAGAGAAAATATTTCCTTAATTTTTTTATTAGTAAAAAATTCTGACGTCATAGAGCAAAAAATGTTGTTATTTTTTAAATCAGCACGTGAAAACGATTTAGAAACATTAGTCCTATTCAAAACATCGAAATTTTTTTTATGCAGACCAGTGTATTTAATACATTACTTAGGATTGTATAAGTAATAAAACAGTCTTTTTATAGTCAAGTTCCCAGCGACGGTGATATCTTATGAGCAGTGTCTAATAAATCTTACTTTCCCATTTAATGGTCTATTGTATTAATTATAACAGTAACCTCAAGTGAACTGTTGCATTTGAGATAATTTCTTATTTCTATTCGTGATATCTTGATTAATGATAAAGGTGACTCCCATAACCATAAAACGCTTGGGTTTTGAATTATCACCCAGGAAGGATACTTCGCGGTAGATGTGCGCAAATGGTTTACTCATCCTTTTTATGGTCTCAAAAGTTACGCCTACGGCGTACTCGATGTCAATCGGCAGCTATGAGCGGTGATTTATTTGTGAATCGAGTTGATGATAAAGTTAATTTCCTGACATGAAAAGATAGATGTGAAAAGTTCCATTCAATAAAAAGAGAGAAAAGAAAGCGTCTTTTGTATGCTTTTTATTTATAACTAACGTTGGGGATGAAAGGACCATTTTTCTCCATTAGTAACATAATCCGGCTAAAACGGTGGAGAGATGCTTTGATTTTTTAATATGGATTTCATAAGCGCTATGGATCACGACAGTCAAACGTTGGATGCTCGGGAATGGGAGACTAGGAACAAGAAAATAAATCACTTAATTAGCGTCACAACGAAGCGGAAGCTCCGTTCGAGAAGTTCCGCTGGTGATATAAATCAAGAAAAAGTCTTAGGATGGACGTGGTTTTTGATTTATGGCCGACCGCTACATTATATATAAATATCCCAATTAGAAAGTTCTATTTCCACGGAGAATATTTTCCTCAGACATAATAATGACTTATGCTCGTGGTATCAATTTGGGCGGAATTTAGGTTTACGGAATTAAACATCTAAATACTTATATATGGACCTTCCAAATATGGTGCTATAATGTATGCAAGGACCAAATTGATGAGGATTTGAAATGTCAATGGAAGAGATTATAATCCTTAGTTTATTAAAATACATGCTGTGCATAAGAGTTTTCGTCCCTATATTATAGCTTAACTGATGTAACACATATGACGAAGTTATAGCAGTTTTCTCAATATCAGAGCCCTTTTCGTGTTTGACCCCAATAAATAAACCTTGAATCAATCATAAAATTTAATTATATTCAACCATTAGTAATATTATTTTATAATACGTTTGTATATCACATAATACTTTAATGGAGCATAATATCTCTCTTATTATAAAATACAATCTCATGTTATCAGTCGATGTGAAGGATTTTATGAATTAATGCGAATATCTGAAGAACAGACTGTTCAGTTTTAATGAATCTTTCGCCAGATATTTGGCGCGTATCCTTGTAAGTTTTAAATGACAAGGGCATAGTTTTGGTTCCGGATGAGCTTGTTTTCTCTGTTGGATTAAAGCATGTGAATTAGTGCATGATCTTTTTCGTTTGCATTTTAAAAATAGTTAGCATCGAGATATAAGCTCGCGACTTAAACTTTTTGACTTTAAAATACACTAAATAATTTTTCCAGGGATCTTCCGATTAAGCTTAATAATTATTTAAATAAAAAAATGAGAAATTTTCAAAGATTTTTATAATGAAAAATTATTATTGCCATGACCACATCACATAATATTGCCACTTTTGAGCTCGCCAAATAATTGCTCTTCCCTGCTATTTATAGACCAACTTACAAACTATTATTGTTAATAAATAACAAATTTGTATACACGAAACAAAAATTGAGTTTTTACCGAAAAGAGTTTAATCTGTACAGTGATGACTGTGAGCAGTGGAAATAAGTAAGCAGCAGTCAGTCCGATCTCTATTAGTTTTAGCAGCACGGGTTTGGCTGCAGGAGTGTCTTTCCTCTCTTTGTTTGGAATAAAAATTAATATAAAATATTTTTATCTTCATTTTAGGAAGCCATTTTGGATTGTAAATCACACGTTATAATAAAATAATCAGCATTTAGTTTTAAAATTACCTTAAATTTTCCTTCCCTACGTTTGAAAATCAATTTAAAATAAATTTGAGTGATTCACGACCTATTAAATTTGCATTTGATCAAGTGAGGTTGTTATTCAAAGCTTAGGAAAAAATCTTCCCCAGCAAAAAGAATTTTATTCGTTCCGTTGAACGCTAGCGGAATTTGGTATTGGAGCTCGCGAGCATTAACCACTGAAATAAGAGCACGAGGAAGTGACGGGAAATAGAAGTGGAAGAATAGCGATTACAAGTATAAATTGATGGGAGGGAAAGAGAGATAAGCAACGTTACAAACGTGGGAAGAATAGATGCGGAAACCTCTCCTGTTTAAGAACTAGGCAAGAGAAAACCCATCCTATTTTCTCCCATACAACCATACGTGGGGTTTGTAAAACACGGAATGATGTGCTGAGGAATGGGAGGCGAGGCGAGATGATTGGGTGGAAAAGGCAGGAGGAGGAGGAGAAAAATAGAAGGTAGAGAGAGACTGTGCGTGTGTGTGTGTGTGTAAACGCGTCGTACCCCCCAGGCATTCGCATTGCTCACAAAACTCCTTCAAAGGAATACCAAAGGCTCTCATTCCGTGTCCTCTCCGCCCTTTCTAGTGGCGTGGTGAATCGACAACACATACACACATGCACGCAGGAGGGAATTGGGAAAGAAAAAAGGGGAAGAGGAGAGAGGGAGGAGGTTCGAGAGGGAGGCTCTTGAGCGCGGCTGCGGCGGCTCTTTTGATACGACTCGTGGGGCGCGCGGATGCTTGTGGCGGGAAGTGAGGAACTGCCCGGTCGGGGTTCGGATTCGATGGCATGGGGTGGGATTGGTTAGGGTTGGGGGAAGAATATTGGGTGAGGGATGTTGTCTGCCGGATGGGGATGTTGCTAGGGGTATTAAATTTGGTGGAGGAAAGGCGGGATTTTCTCAAGAGAGAGGAGAAAGAAAAGAGATCCCTCTGAGGCATGCTCGAAACGTCTACGATTGCGGTCAAGAACAAAGCCTTTTTCACGTAAGTTTTTGGTAGAGAGGCCTGAGAAGTCTTTATTGTGTTTTTGTAGTATGTGAGAGATCGTGGAACATTCTGCAAAGCAGTATGGTTTGTGGGAAGTTAGTTTTTCGAAATATTTTTGTATTTTATGAAAGAACAGTTGCAAGTAGTTTACAAGAACTTATGTTTTTGATTGTTCCGCGATGATAGAAGTTACGGATACTCTAAATTAAAGATATCCAATTTTCTATAATCCGCTAAAATGTGATATATATTTTCGCTAAAATATTCAGACGAAGAGCTTTCAATGTATTAATCAATGAATTTTTACAAAGATAATAGTTAAATCGAAGAGCTGGTTTAGATAGCCCCGATAATGCGGAATCCATTACAAAATCTCAGTATTAGAATCTATTTCAATTATTCGATATATAATGACGGGATCTAAAAGTTGTAAATTGGAATTGATAGTTGTTAATAATTTATTTATTGATGTACTGTTTACGTAAGTTTTTTATTTCTTCACACGCAATTAATAATAAAACCAAATAATTAATCAATATAAAACTATAACCAATCATTAATCTGCATAAAACTTAGTAAAAACCTATTTCATTAAATTTCATTTAAATTAAAATGAAAATCTGTGCGTCTGATTATGAGCAAACAAGAACTTGGAACTGGTAAGTTGTTGATTAGCAGTTGTACTCGAAGAGATTTATTATTTTTAAAGCAGTGAAAACCAAAGGTGGCTATTTCAACCTAGGTTTCCAATTAAAAACATTTTTGGGGTAAATTTGACCATTTATATAGAATTTATCGTCGTTGAAGAATTCAAAATCGCTATAATAAAGAATGGGTGATTATTATTTCATCGCCTCGCTGGTTCATTTCCGCTCCGCATCCCTTCGCCTTCACCCTCGTCGGAACATCTCTCATTACCACGTCATCGCTCATCTAGAACAATGACAAATAACCAGGGAGGCGTTCATCTGAAGCATCAATGTCAAACGCACTGTGTAAGACCAAAGAGAAGAGATCGCTTTGTCGACACGTCGAACCTTTTGAACACCACTGCCGCGCACGGATAGAGCTAGAGAGAGAGAGAGCGACGCTTTTGCATCCAGGTGTTGCCGTCGCAGCGTTACGGAAGTGTTTTTTTTTTCATTTCGATCCCGTCTCGTTCAATTTTGGGAACAAAACCCAATTATAGGAGATTTTGCGTTGCGGTTTCGGTCCACCCTCCTCCATCGCTCCGTAATTCGATTATATTTTGCGCGAGAGAGAGAGAGAAAGGGATGGAAGGAAAAGTAAGTGGCCTAGGAATGGGGGTGGATAGGATAAAAAAGATCAAAGGTCAAAAAAACATCCGCGGACGGCGATATCGGATCTGAATGTCAAACGTGACAAACGAGCAGACTGGATAGCTGTCGCATGCAAAACTGCTCTTCTTCTCTCATTCTCTCTGTCACTCTCCCGCCGCTGCAGCGGAGCGAGAGTAATAGTACTCGATGCCGTACGAGTGTTTGCACGATATCCTATGACGATCGCATATAATCCTTACCTAATACAAAACATAGATATATCCGTTGCTTCTGAACATAAAAAGTCATGCTCGTTTCGTTTTCGATCGCTTTTTCAAGGGCAATCGCGAATGGCGATCTCGGAAGGAATCGGTTTATTTGGCATGTGATACACGTTTATGAGATAAAAGTGAGCCTCGATGCATATTATTTCTACCGCTTTTTGCGTGGTCCTGTTTTAGCTGCAAAATATCGTGATCGACATTCTGAGTCTCTTCGAGGGAGCCGATGAGACAAATATCTTTATTTCAGGGAGTTTTGTAGTTTTTAAGTCGGATATTACGTATAGCGTTGTAGAGTATTCCCATAAACCTATCATAGAGAATAATAAATTGTAAATTTAAGTAGTTTTTAATTAGATCGAATATTTAAAGTAAATATATTAGATTTCGTTATTACCTATATTTTTTCTATATGGACGTCTTTTCATTTTCTCAAATTTTTAACTCAACTTGAATAAATACTTCGAATTCTTTTAAGTTATTTTCAGTTGAATTGTCAAAACTTTGACTTGTCAGTCCCATTAGGTTAACAAATAATGGTTCCCAGCCACAATTGTTGCGCAAAACTCGAAACTTTTTATGCATCAATTTACAGCTACAATTTTACTGGCGCGAATCTCGTCGATCATTATAAAAATCAAGAATCGTAGATTTTTTGCTATCGTCCAGCAACATGGAAAAAAAATCTTTGATTATAAAGAGAAAGAAAATAAAAGTGGTAAACTTTGTCCTGTTCCAAATATCCGAGAGATTTCCTCAGCTCGTTATTTTCACACGTTTCTCCGACTTAAAAAGCTTTGGAGAAACGAAACAATAAGACGATTTTAAGGGAGTTTCACCCCACTTGGGCCCTTTTCTCCTCCTAAATCTCTCTCTCTCACCCGCCTTCTCCTCCTCCTCCTCTTGCTTATTCTTTCCAAAACTTCGCTCCCTCTTCGTCCCACCTCTCGATGGCACTTCCCATTGAGGAACCTCTCCTCCAAATAAAAAGTCCATTAAGCGGAAGGACTGCCAAATCGTGGAGCGACAAATCTCTTTCTTTTTCCCTTCTCCCCCACCCCGACAATAAATCAGTCCTTAATTGTTCTCCCCCCGGAGTAGGAAAGAGAGTGAAAGGCAGAGGAAGAGAGATGGAGAAAGTAGGCCCTAGGCACGATATGATGGTTAGCAAAGGGGTGTCTTATATAATGGAATAACCTCCGGTCAGAAACCACTTCGGAGTGTGCCATTGGAACGCCAATAAGGTCATATCTCCTTCCTTTTTAAAGACTCCATCCGAAAGATCGACCTAGTTCAGGAGCCCTTCGTTGGAAAGTACTGCGGCGTAATAAATCACGATTACAAGAAGTCGAGGATCTTATATGGTCCCGATACACGACTCTCTCCATTCTCTTACTCTGGTTATGTCCTTTTTCGTTTTGGTCTTGAGCGAATAAATTATCGGGAAAAGGCTATTGTAATGTAAAATATATTAGTTATTAACGTTATTTAGTCCTTTTCTTACGTTTTATGAATTATTCATGCATCAAGCGGGCGATGTTTCTCTCTGAACGTTGGCGGTGTGCGTTTTACGGGTCAGTGTTATCTTTAATCTTGAAGATTTATCTCCGAAGGTCTCTGAGGGACGATACTTTAAATTCACCGTCTCAAATTCCTTCAATTACGATTTTGTCTTTTGTTGGATTCTTGCACAAACACCTTTTTAAGACAATCCGTGGAGCGGATAAAATGTTTATAAAATGTTATGCTGAAGTCAACGAATTAGCTCCATGAATTAATGTCCAACGAGATGTTTTCTATGCTACTTTTATTTCTTAGGGATCCCGGAGTATAAACCATAGTTTAACCTTTCAACAATTATATTGATCTTGGGAGTGTGCCGTTTGTGCGTAACTGTGGCCAAGAGATATCTACCTAGCAAAGTTTACATTATTACTGTGTTAGTGTCATCACGTTGCCTTAACTACGAAGTGCAACATTCCAGTTTCGTCGGGGGTGTGCATCATGCCGCCCCCGACCCCGCATCAGCCCCCTTTGGGCCCTTCATCCTGTCTAATCTCTTTTTAAATTCCTCCTCTTCCTCCCCAAGTACCTTATAACCAATATCCTTATCTACATCCTTACTACCCTTTCCCGTTCCCACAACATTTGCCTCAACTTTATCCTCCGCCGTCGTACCCCGCAGCAGCAGCCTCTAATACTCCTTCGCAAACCATCTCCACTACTGCAAATCACCGTTATCGACTCATCGCCTCGCACTGCCGCTCCTCCAGCTCATCGGACCTCTACTCTGCCACCCTCCGCTTTGCGTCCGCCACATTTGGTGAGTAATGTCTACACTTCCTCCTCCAGTAAAAGCAGTGCGAAAACATTCAGCACTAAAAGTGCAACCACTAATAATCGTGTGCATAGTAAACAAGTTACTAGTGCAGTTACTGTAAACAGTGTCTCCTCTACAGCCGCTAACGACGAATTTGTGACTATTGGGAAACGCAAACATGCATCCATTCTATCCTCTTCGACTATTTCCACTTCTGCCGCTTCCCGTTCCTCCTCCCCCACCACCATCCCCACCTCTAATTCATTTCTATCCATTGCTCCTACAGATGAAATACCCGACACCCCTGAATCTCCCCCCGAGTCCGAACCAATGGACTCGCAACCAACGTTAGCACCTCCTTCGTCAAAACCTACCTCTGCGTCTAAACCAATAACCATCCCTGTTGCAAAACCTATTTCACATTCTACTTCTGCTCAACAATCAGCTATTTCTTATCCCTCTCCTATTCCCTCCATAAAAATTATCGGCACGTCCGAATGGCAAAGAATACGTTCCGCTTTCTACTCTGTTCTCGATGCAGCACCAATAACACGGCTCATCGGCTCCTCAACTCTCCTCGTAAAGTGCGCCTCCGTTAAAGACCATCGCGCTGCCTGCGCTATGCTTAAACAGCCCCCCAGACTCCTACAAGAACTGGGTAAAACAGCGATCCGCCCCTGGGATACTTTCAAACGCCTGCGTGCATCTACGGGTTTGGACGAGGATCAACCCCCTCCAAAACGGAGACGTTAATTAACCTTAAAGCCGACGGAGGCTTATCCCAAGGAGGGACATATCGGACGAAGCACAACGACCACCATAGTAAATATGGTTCCCGGCCTTCTCTTGAGAAGGGCTATAACACCTGCAGAGCTATGCTTAAATAACTAAAAGTGAACTATTTTACGTAATCTCTCCAAGACGATATCATGCCGCAATACGTAGTACGTGGCATTCCTGCTGTTACTAATGTCGATGCTATTGCTCATTATATCGAGCGGAAAGGTATTTCCGTTCATGAAGTGCGGCAAATTCAGTCAACTCGCCCCTCATCTGATGAAAAAACATGTGGCATTTCCGCGACTAAAGCGTATCCCACTGAAACCTTTCTTATTACCTTAAATATTTCTCCAAACGCACGCAACTTTGAAAACTTGACTGGAGTGTGTGGTATTTCCTCGCGCATTTCAGTATACAAGCGTCCCTTGTCTCCTCCCCAATGCCGCCGATGCCAGCAACTGGGCCACACCCGAAATCATTGCAATCTTCTACCGAAATGTGTGTACTGCGGTGACTCCCACAACAGTTCAACATGTCCCTCTACCCCCGAATCTCCGCTTCCTCGCAAATGCGCTAACTGCGGAGGAGACCACACGGCTAATTACCGTGGCTGCTCAGTTTACCGCGAGGCTAAATCCACCTACGTACGCAACCATTTGTCTCGTTCAACTTCTCTTAATGCAACCCCATCGGCCAATCCTCCCGACTCTTCTTCGTTTCCATCTTTGCCGCAACCCTTGTCAAACCAGCATTTTAATCACTTCCAACCCTATATGCTGCCTCCTCACTTCCAGCCTATCCCCCCTAACTCCGCTCCCGACTCTTTGTCTAATCTCAACAAAGACATCGTGTGGTTTAATTCTATTCTTCCAACTTTTCGATCTCTAAAAGCCAGCCTAGTGCGTCGTATCTTCTTATTAACCGAACTTTTCAAACTTTCTAACTAATTTTACTTATATTTCCACCATATCTCCTACAATGCCAACTACTAGACTCTCGATCTTTTTACGTAAAATTACGATCTGAGTTGCATTTGTTTTATGGCCCTGAAAAGAGCCTCAACTCTATCACGTCTTCACACTTCATCTGTTCTTACTTGGCCATAAACTGTAAATATTGTTATGAAAAGGGCTGTTTGTTGACTCATCCCCCCTTTTTCCTTGACCGCGACTCACAACGCTGCCAACCAATTCGTTTTTTTTTACTTATTTTTTAATTTTAATGTTATTTACCTATTTTTCTTTTTTTTATTCTATAGTATTAGATAACTAGACTAATCAGCTTAAAATTTTACATCACACCTGTTTCTTAAACAAATATCACGCATCACATTTGAATAACTATGCGTTACTATCTGCTGTACTACTCAATACTAGAGGGTTCTTTAGTTTATACCCTTTTTCCTCTTACATTAATCTATCCCTAGTATGTAAGGAACTATTTATAGTAACTACTATTGATATGGATGTTTTCTCTGCCCTAAGGCACTTTGTTAATATTATTAATTAGCACTTAAGTTCCAATCATCGCACTGCTTTTACTGCCGGTAAAGTGACGCACACTCACGAAGACGACATACGCTTGGTCCTTCAGACCGTTTTAAAACTATTTGGATTTGGATCAACAATTATATTTAAGTGCAACTTTATAAGCCTTTTGTCAACAAAACTCTTAGGTTTTTAGATTAGTGAATCACGAGGTTGCATTCCGTTAATTGTTAACAAACCGTTAGCGTTTCGTAATTCAGCAATAAACTCTTTGAAACTGGAACGGGTTTTATCCGCGAGTATTAGTTGCCTTGGCGAAACCCAAGCGTGGTTTTAAATCTATTTCTGTATTTCTTCTAAGTTTTGTCGGTTTACTTCCGCTCTCTTCTCCGTCTTTTCATAGTTGCAGGCGCAAAAAAGAGGGAAATGGAAATAATTGGGCTAGAGATAGTGAGCGCCATTTCCAGTGGATTTTCCCTGCTGGAATTTGGTAGTCATCTTGAGCTCCCGTGAAATAGGCAGCGTGTTTTCGGAAGGGAACACGATGTTTTGTTTTCTGTTTGCCGACGGCCTTAGTTGCGTGTTTACCACTTTTTGGGGTCGTGTATTTTTTGTCTTTTTAAAAACTTAGTTCTCGGTGAATTTCAGAGGTTTTACGGCTACCTTTCCTGAATAGCCGCAGAATACTATTTGTTTCAAAGGGATTGACGATGGCGTGGAGCGGAGAGAGAATTTGGGAAAGTTGGAAGTTGCAGTCGAGAATATGATGCGGTCTAATGCTTCAGAAGAAGGTTAAGGGGAACGGTGTTTGCCAAGAGCAAAGTGGTTCAGCTCGGTGAAAATGGGTCAAAGTTTTAAAGGTTGTGTGATGTAGCAACCTGTAAATGTTAACTTAACGTGAACTGAACTATCAACTGAAATTGACGGCGACTCAATATGTTGAGTGTAGGAAAACTTCGAAATGTTTCTGGTATGAGGATTAGAAAAGCATATTCCAACGGGTCTATGCTTTAGCTATGCCGCGAATAAAACGAATCGCGATTAATTTCCTTAATACATATAATGTTTGTGATATATCTAAGATATACTATTATTCCCAAAACTTTTAATTGATCTTTTATTAATTAATATTGCGGGTTTACAAATTTGGCAAGAGTAGTGGTTTTAACGTTTGTCAAGTGTTTACAAATTTTTATAAGTTACATAGCTATTATTTACAAAGTTATTTAAAATTTTACACGTGTCAGATCTAAAAAACTGATTTACAGCGATTACAAAGTAATCTATTAAGGAAAAAAGAATAGTATAAAAATGAAATATCTAGTGGTGGATTTACGCTGAGGGACAAAAAGATTTTTATAACAAACATAATATTTAATAATTTTGTGCAAAATTAGCGCTGAAGTGTTCAAACTTGAGCACTACATAGTGAAATATTTTTCATGCCTCAAAAGTAATTCATCCGTTCGATATCATTTAAAATTTTAACGTTTCAATTTTTAACTCGTACTTCGCTTTAGTTCTATAAAAGTGACCCAGGAAGGAGAAAAACAAAAGTTTAATTCCAGATGACAGCCTGAGTCCACGTTTGTGTGTTTTGCCTCTACGCCGGCGATTTTTTTAAAACCCAACTGAAATGGGAATTTATCTACTACCGAATCCCCTCCCGTTATTTTCTTGACCTACTATATATGGAGTTAATTTATTATTACTTTGGTCATTTAAACTTTTTTACTCGCCGGTAACATCACGGATATTCAGGGGATGTCTATTTTTATAGGGAATCGTGGTCTGCACATATCTTCCTTCGCTTTGCCCGACGGTTACAGGGAGCGCAGTCGGATACGGAAACGGCAGCAAATTTGGCTCCGAGCTAAAAATGTGTTCAGATTTTGTTTTATTTCGGCAATAGAGAAAAGATTCACGACCTCAGAGATAGAAGGAAATATTTTATTCTTTTCCTTTTGACGTGACT
Source organism: Tanypteryx hageni (assembly GCA_028673005.1). Classification (NCBI taxonomy): domain Eukaryota; kingdom Metazoa; phylum Arthropoda; class Insecta; order Odonata; family Petaluridae; genus Tanypteryx; species Tanypteryx hageni. The sequence goes on along the minus strand of CM054116.1, from coordinate 89,785,372 downwards.
CAAAATAACCTAGCAGTATGTTTAAATAAGCGGATGTATTTGCTGAAATTTCGGAAGGGATACTACTCACGTATACATAAAAAGTTGAATTAGAATTCTTGATGAATTATGTATGAAATGTAGCTTGTAAATAATTGTTATCATTAACATATATAGTGATGGGAAAACTGATAAGGACTCAGGAAATGAAAAATAAAGAAATTGGTTTGTCTAGGCAAATATAATGTCATTTTCACAATTTATTGTGATGAATATCACGCTTTTACTTTGAATGTTTTTGAATTGTAAATACAAAAAATAAACCTCATGCTGTACTATGTTCTGGAAATTATACTGAAATATAGCACGAAAAAGTATCTAAGAACTTTTAAATAATATTTCATTATTTAAAAAATACCCTATTATAGCTTCAGAAATTGAAAACGTATGATTCACTTTCCCCAAGGAATAACTTAAATTTCGCATCGCATCAGCGCATTTCCACGCATTCCGTTTATTGCCGATCCCATTGTCGATGTATTAAAATATTCTGCATAAAAGCACGGCGTAATCTGACCAAAAGCAACGGATCGTTATCGCGAGCTATATAGAAATCCCAAATTCAGTCCAATTAATGTTTCCGATAATTCATTAGAGGAACACTCCCTACCCCATATTTCATTATTACCACCCGTACGTTCTCTGTATTCGTCCCATTCAACTCGGTCGATGAATTATCGCGACATTTGCTCTGACTCCCATTCTCATGCCTCGCGTGCCGTAGTATTCCCTTGATTTTTTTATCGCAAAATAAATTTTCGGCGCATAAAAAAAGAGAGCAGCGGGCACGAGATAATTGCGCAAACACCCGCATGCTCGGACGAGCCGAGAATATTTGTCGTCTCTGTGTTTGCGCTTGTGATCTCGCGCCTCCCATTTCCTCCGTTCCCATTTTAGATCACTCCCCACCCGGCTTCTCTCTCCGCTTTGCATAAAATCGTAACCCCCGAATGATAACGTCCCTTTTGTACGTGTCGTCGCGATGCCTCATCGTCGCACGTGCAGCGAGAGCGGCGTGGCCTTGTGAAGAGAGAGAGAGAGAGAGAGAGAGATAGGGAGGAGGTAGCATGGCCCCGGATAATCGGTCACCATCATTCTGCCCGCTTAACAATATGATGTTTCCGGGTGTTTACGTGCGGTTTGGTTGAGGAGGTGGCGTCACCAGGCGCCTTCTAAGAGTTGACGTGAGGATGACGTATAGATGCAAGAATTTCCGGAAGTTATAATAATAGAAAAAAGTGGCTGTATTTCCGCAGCTGTCCCGTCACGGACGTCTTCTCTGAGGGGGATATTTCGAAAGTATATTTAAGTGTCGCGAAGAAAAAAATTCTCTGCACTAGATGATTCAGTTGTGCGTTTTTATGGCGATTTCCTTGCAGTGAGTAAGAGTCTGTGCATAATATTTGGGAAAGAATCGCAGATCGTGTGTAAGGAAATGATGACCCAAAACCGTAGAATTATTTGTTGTAGGAGGAGGGAGAAGAAAATGGGAAGTCTGCATTTTCAGTGAAAGGGTTGGTTTTAGGATTGTTATGAAGAAGTAAATCCCAAAATTAATAGGAAATTATTAAAAAATATTGAATCAGATGGATTAGTTATTATTGTTTGGTTAGTAAGTTCTTGACTATTAGTTTCCATATTTCCTTAATATGTATTAGTCACAATCTCTCGAAAATAATTTATTAAAGAATTATTGTTCTCGCCTTGTTATTACTGTCAAAGTGACAAAATATATCTCAGCAAAATCATGAAAGAGGTTAGAAAATATAAAAAATACGTTGATTATCTATATTAGAATAACAATTTGGTTTATCATGCCTTACTTTTCTCTTTAACCCTTGATATTGGTATTATTTACATTGCCCCTTTGTTCAGGGCTCTATGAAGGAAAAGATGCCGCTCTCAATTTCCCTAAACTTCCAACCCCCGTTTATATGCATGTTTTCTCTTACGCTCCTCGGAGGTCCTTGGGACCCTTTTCTTCATTTCAGATGTCCATCTCTGACTGACTCTATTGGCTATAAGATCAACTCATAAAATATTGTAATCATATTTGTGTTCCTATTCAATCGTTCTTTTTTCGGTCCCTTCGATGTTGCACAACATGCCCTTTAGCATACTTATTTGTGCCTCATGAAAACGTCGAAAATTCTAGTAGTCCACGTTCGTACGTTATGACTGGAAATATATATTGGTCGAATGATTTTGTTTCGATGCGAAACGGTTTGTTGGTTTTAAAATTTTGAAATTCCCTTCGACTGTACCAAATATTTCTGTTGACGCATCCGTCGGTGATTCAGTCTTTGGTTCGTACATGTATGCTATTTGACTTCCTACATTGTGTATGAACGGAAATAGGATCAACTTTGATGCCTGATTCTTCATATTTTCAGGTCTCTTTAACTGCTCAGGCGAATAAAGCGCAAAAGTGCATATTCGATTCATACCATATCTGCTATTTCACTCGTTCCTTCTTACCTATATATTACTGTTCTTTTTTCGCATTTTAAGAGACAAAATTAAAACAGTGTAATGCATGTAATGAACATATCCTAAATAACGAAAAATCAGTTATTAATTTCAAAGGTAATGATTTCATTTCCTGAAATATATTCAAACACAAAGTTGTCTCCATATGAGTAAATATTTAATTAAAACCTTTTATAAAAGGTATTAACGTATAGACTTTCAAATAAAATACAATACAAATACAATACATGCACATTGTGTTGTATTTGTATAATCTGATTGAAAATAACTTACCCGCCGAACTTTTTATGGGTTTTAAATATATTTTGTGTTACATTAGTTTTATTATCTCTCGCGAATCATCAAAAACGTAAGGAAATCTATTATCCTTCCTTTGTTCCGTTTCAAACAGACTTATTTCGAATATCCGTATAACAAGAAGCATACAAAGGCATTTAAACGGACAGCCCTTTTTCCCTCAGTTCCTTTTTCAACGTTTTCCTTAACGAAAATCCACACGGTTCCAAAGTCCTCTCCGTTCGCTTATACAAATCCCATTCCCCTAACTCAATCCACTCAGAGACTGAAACTTCCCAATCTAGAGAGACCCAGCCAGCTTTACTGCCCCTCTCCACGCAATGGTTTTAAGTCCCTCCGATTACGCACCCTTACCCGATCCTCTCTCCAGTCTTTTCCTACTCTTTTCCCACTCTCCCTAACGCCACTCTCTCCCACTCCTCTGCTCCCCCTCTTCCTTCTATTACCCCGCCCAGTTGATTCCAGGGAACACCTCTGCTCTCGAAAATTTTCTCCCTCCTTCCCATCTCTCTCTTTTCCTTTCTCCCTCTAACTCGTTTAATCTCATCACTTTTAGCGTCTAGCCTTATACTCTCTTGTCCTTTGCCTTGCTTAACATTTGCTTCCTTTTCGATACGGCAAAATTCTTTTTGCTCCCTTTCCTCTAAAATTTCCTTCGAATAATTCATTACTCGCGTCGCCGGTTTAATTTTTTATGTTTCGTATCCTTTAGATTTAGTTTTAATCAGTTGTTATTCCGAGGGATTTGCGAAGAAATTCCCCCCGCTTTACTCGGAGAAATTAATTTCTTTAAAAAAGGTACTGCGTTTTGGAAAATACTTGTTAAGTCGGAATAGGACCGCTCTTCAAGCGACGCTTCGCACTCTGTTGGTATTTGTGTACGAAAGAACAAACGAAATGCATATTTTCGGCGATTCGACGATTTCTTTCATTAGGCCCCGCCGGGAATATACGCATCAGCACTAAAAATGTTTACACATGAACCTTCCCCCTCCTCGAGTACAACTGCCGCGAAATTGAATTCCTGCCGGAGATAACAGAAAAGCGCATAATGACACATTCTTTTATCTCCCGCAATTCTTTTATTATTTTTCGAATTATTTTTTTTCCTCCTACCTCCCACCGCCAAAAGGAAAACTTTCCTCCTTTTACTCTTCCCGAATTTTCATCTCAACCCCCTCCCCCAGCTCCCTTTTCCGCCCCCCCCTCTCTCTCTCTCTCTCGAACGCCCAATTTTCTTCTGTCTTCTCCCCTTCTGCTTCACTCCTTGACATTCTCTCTCTCCCACACTTCCCCATACCCTTTTCCTGTTCACATTTTCTTCTCTTCCCTGTCAGCTCTCTCCCTATTCTGTGTTCTGTCTCTTTTTCTTTCCCACCAACACGGTCTCTTTCCTCACCCCCTGCTCTTTTTCCACTTTCTCATTCTCCATCCCTCCCTCCACCTCCCCTCTTATCCCTCTTTCTCACTTTCTTTTCTTCTTTCGTTTCTTATATCGCCTCCCGATCTTTTCTTTTTTTGCGCTTTTCCCAGTGGATGTCCAGAGTGATACAAGCTCTTCCCACCGAGTGGAAAAGTTTTATTGATTCCGGAGATAAGGCTGTCACTCTGCTTCCCTTCTCTTCCATCCTGCTACGTTTCTCGAAGCCTCTCTCTCGTTCAGCCTTTCTCTGTTCTTTTCTATCGTCTTGTCTTTGTCCTATTCTCTCTTTCTGTCGTGGCTTTTTATAGTTCTTTTATTTGTTTCACCTCGTTTCTCTCCTTTCTTTTGCGAATACGTTTTCCTGGTTATTTTACTCTCTTCCTACGTATTTTTTTGCTTCGATCGCAGTTTTACAGGTTGTTTACCTTCTCTTTTTTTAGCTTTCTTTACACTCTACTCCGGTTTGTCAGCCTTATTCAGTGTATGCTCAAAATTTGTAATTTATTTGTAGAAGTTATATAATCTGCAGTGTTTAATCAAATAGTCTTATCTGTAATATTTGTCTTTTTTATTTAGTAACGAATTTTGCTCTTTCAAAATGTTTGTTCTCTTCTATAGTCTAACTCTATTTATATTTTCACCATATAGCGGAATTTATAAACGTCTAATTCGCATCCATGTCATAAGGGATAGACACTCCTTCACGCCATGTCAGTAAGTTAAATGAAATAGCAACTATAAAGTATGTTAACGCAATAGATTCGTATCTACCTTTTTCCCTGTATGTCTAATACTTAACGTAGTTCTTTCAGTTTTCCAGAATTAACTAATTTATTTTTTATGCATTTAATAAAATTTTCTCACAGTTTTATGAACTTCCGAACGGATTCCCAGAGAGTTTAGGTAAATTAGGTTTTAATAACAATACGCGATAGCAAGACTTTTATTAGGACCTTGAGAGATTTTTAATTCACTTCTTACATCTACCACGCAATGATTAGCACTAAGGTTTACACTTACTGGGAAATTCAAGCCTTAGATTTTGTTTTGATTTTCAAGCTGGATTTAAACGCCATATAATGTAATCTGAAACAGCTCGACTGCATTTCCACTTAAGTAGTTTTCTTTAATTACAGTATCGCATATGTCCCAGGGTGCATTTTTATCGTAATTTGTTTTCTGTAATCTTCTCTTCGCTCTCCTCATTTCTTCTTCTCCTGCTTCACTACACCCACGTTCTAACTTATATGCACTAAAATTGAAATCTGTTTTTCTCGATCTCTCTTGTAACTCAACCTCTATCTCTTTCTTCCCTACTCTGCCCATTGCTTCCTTTCTGTTTTTCTTTCTCACTTTCTCCCTATTTCCATCTTTCTCCCTCTCTCGAGGGCTCGTTTGGCTTCATGGGCGTCGTTATGCGACGTCGCCCCACACTCACCTTTCCAGAACGACGCCGTATACGGGCGCCTCTGCCTCTCTCTCTGTCTCTTTCCTTTGCTTTTCCCCTTCTATCTGCCCTTCTCTCTCTTCGGACCTCATCCTCTCGAAATGGTCCACTCTGCCTCTTTCGTAGACACCTTAAAAGGGGAGAACTCCAAATTGAGTAATCTTGAAGAGGAGGAGGAAGTTACTATGGAAAATGGCTCGACTTTAGAGACTATATTTTGTTTGTTCATCTCACGATTAGCGTCCCTGAGGATACGAACAGATTTCGAGCTCAGAAAGGGAAGGAATGGAAATAAAATATGCAGCGGTCTCTCGCAATTTTTAAATAGAAAAGTGCAAAATTCCGTCTCGGTTTTAACGCGGAGGCTGTTTCCTGCAAGTGGGAATCCGTTATTTACGCGCGTTAAACTCGAGTTGAAGCAATATTTCACGGCGGGAACGATTGTAAAACGAAAAAGAAATGGGTTCGTTTGACTGCCATATTCCAGTCGCCTATCTTAATTTTATGGATATAGGGAAGGGCGGGTGTTTTTTTTACATCTCCCCGTGTCTGCCGCTATCGTTTACCCTTCTTTTTTACGCACTCGCGTCGTTTCGAGTTTACTGCTCCTTTCCTCCTCTATAGAGGTATATTTTTATATAAATTGTAACCGGATTGCGAGGGATAAAGCTTCTTTGGTCGCGCCTCAATGCTGTGGGTTTTACAAACCTCGCCGCGGTTAACTATGTTTCAAACGAATTAATTTATATGAGGGAGCTTTGGAGCTTTATGTAAATGAATGCAACAGCAGTGCTGGGAGGACTTTTTTTAGGGGTAGGTGCTCGGTAAAATCGATATATTTGTAAATGAAACAGGCGGATTTTGATGTGGCAAGATTTTTCTTAATTCATTCTAGGTTACACGACGAGTAAAACATACCCCATACCTTTGTTACTCATTATACTCTTGCTGCTTTAAATATCTCTGATAAAGTGTGATATAGTCCCAATAGAATGGACAAAAGTTTCGTTTTTTTAAGCAGAAAAATGTAAATCATGCTCATGAATCAACCCCATCGAATAAGGTTCCGTCGTTCCTTTTCTTCCGAAAAAAATTCTATCAAATATTAAAATCTGGAGACCAAACAGTCTCCCTTTCCCTCCTCGAGTTTTTCATTACGGTTTTTTAGTCGCGAATGCTCTGCATTCTTTCAAATTCCCCTAGCCTCTAAAAAGACCCTCCTTTCAACCGCAATATACCTGGCCGCCCCCTTCCGCACTCTCTTTTTCCCCTCCGCCCCCTCCCGTCCTCCACTTTCTCCCCTTCCCTCGCCTTCAGCCAGCACTTTCGCAATCTCTTTCCCTTTTAGCGAAACACTCGGAAATTAATAATTACTAAGAGACCACGGGGTCCGAGATCCCTTGATATCTCTTCTCCCGCCCTCTTAACTTTTCAAACCGCCCGGATTTCCACTCTCCTCTCTCACTCCCCCGCGCTCACCTTCCACCTCCTGACCGCGCCTCTCCGCCTCTACTCTCCCCCCTACTGTTCCCGATCTCGAAAAAATTGAAAATTTTGAAAAGAATTTCTTCCTTCATTACTTTAACGAAAAAATAATTTTCTTTCAATAATCCACCTTCGAAACTTTCACCGTCCCAAGTTTTTCAGGAGCAGTTATTAGCGTTCCATTCTTTTCCTTTCGATAAATTTATTTTCCTCGTTTTTTTTATTAGCCGCATTGAGTTTTCTGTAGACCTGATATTTCTAGGTCGACGTGATTTGAAGTACGACTCAAATTCCGACATTCCATGGATAAGGTAAAAGAATAGTGGCTATAAGCAATGTTTCCCAACCATTTTCATTCCACGGCACACGTGCACCGAAAATATTTGCGGCACACCGCCTCTTTCACACACGCTTTCATGTGAGATCTGAGTTCGTCTGTAAAGTATAAAGTCGCTTTGTACTGGCAGGAATTTAAGACAGTGAAAATCGGATCTCTTGCTCAAGCGTTCTCAGGCATTCTCTCTTTTAGGTTCTTATGTAAGTCAAGCTTGAAAAATGTAGCTCGAATAAGTAATTTCCGAAAATGCCAACAAATTTATAATTGCATTTTCTCAGGATATTGGATATTCATTTGCAACAGCCAGCCAGAATTTGTCCAATGGTATGTCACCCCACTTAATTATTAAACTGCGATACATCCTTTATTGGGTTATTTGCTCTGGAGACAATAATGAAATGCTTTTTGCTTCATCTTTTTGTCAGAGTACTAGATCTAAACCAATGCAGTTTATCAGTGATTGAAAGTTTTCGTCTCTTCCGTGCATTTTTGTTTGGATCGTTGAGATGTCAAAAAATAACAGCAAATAAGCACACTTTACGCACAATTCTACATCCATGAGCAGGCCAATGTCTGCCGATTCCTCAGAAGTTAAAAAGATATTTACTATCTCTATCAGTTCGTACAAACACGATAAAATTTTTCTACGGGAAACCCAACGTACCGCCGCGCGCAGTACCAAATTCCGTTTCCATTTCTTTACACAACAACGAGAAAAGACGACTTTAACGCTGTCCACAATCATTATCGGCCTCAAGTTCTTCCCAGCGCAGTAAACAGTGAGTCAGCAGACCTTTGGAGTTTTGTCTTTGACCGTAGTTACAAACCCTTTCAACTCTCCCATGATTGAAAGCGCTCGGGCAGTTTTTCCAATGCATTTATCCTTGAGATAGTCCTTTGTAACCCCAAAAATTTCCTCTCCAGGTATTTTACCTTGTATTTGTTTGAAAAATAACAAAATTCTCTTACACAATCTCCATCAACCAATCTAACGTTATGCAAGAGTTGAGCATGACTGCTGATACCTATTGGATCATCAAAATGCGCAATGAAATCAATGCCATTCTGCTCAATTTTGTAACAGTTTCACTGTTAAGAAATAACATTAAAACGACTTACATTTTATTGCACTGCATCACCATGATGTTGCAGTTTAATGAAGGCATTTTATTTTTTTCTTTCCTCATCTGCAATATAAATTTTCCGTTTGCTTTTCTTATCAAGCAACAGTTTCAATGATATTAGAAATGTAATCAATGTGGCTACTTATCTTACTGTCTAAAAGTTCTTTCACTGGGTCTTAACCTAACATTACTCTCACAATGTCTTTACACTCTGACTAATTTTAAGACTCGGAGATTATATGTAAATTTTTCCCAACAAGCTTTGCGACCAGATAGCTTCAATCGCTTTATGAGTTACTATTACGCTGTATTTCGTCATTTGCACCTGCTTTTTTTCCTTTTGGTTCTTCAAACGCTTGGATTATTTTTATCCTTTTCCTCAAGAGGCAGATGATTGGTCGTAAGATGTCGTTTCAATTTACTTGTGACAATGCCGTCATCTGAATATTTCTCTCCTCAGAGAACATAAAATGAATGAGTACAGGAAGATTTACCGATAAAAACACATTTGTAATGCAAGTAGTTAATGCCGGCTCTACGTTTTTACTTTCTTATGTTTACGTTCAGCTTCGTCATTGCAAGTAGAAGCGTCAGAATTATTTCCACATATTTGTCGATTTTTCTCTCTTCCTTGCCGAGAATTGTTTTAAGCAAAGCAGATATTAGGTTTGAGCTTACGAATTAGTGCGGTTGCACTTTCGGTTTATTTTTTATTTCTCATCCAATCGTTCTACCGCACAGTTCACAATTTGGTTCAAGAATCGTAGGACAAATCAGAGGGTAGTTCCAGCGTCAGTATGTCAAAAATGGTGTCATCCTTCCGCCATAATCTAACTATACCAAAAAAGATTTAGAAGCCAACGCATTTCAATCATATTGATACTCAGACGATAGCAATAACTCCTAAGTTCAACAAAACGCAGGTTCTTACTGAGTACCTTTCATACTTCTGTGATATGATTTAAATGATTTGAGTACCAGAAAAGAACATTTTCCAAAACAAAGGAAATAATAATTAACTGAACATAAAATGAAAACAGAAGCACCGAGAAAAAGATTACCTTTCCGATCGTATTTCTTTTACCACGGCGCTTTGAAGTATAACATTACCGAAAACGATGTATGGGTATTTGAACCATATTAAATAACCAATAATAATAACTCAAACGTTAACTTCAACCATACTTTTGGAAAAAAACTGAGGAACATGGCATATTACCAGTGTATCTTCAAAGAACAAAACTATCCTCATAAAAGTATTTGAATTTAATAAACTTTCCATAATTTTGGGCAAGTCGAAAACTACCATCGACATTATTACGAAGCACCTCCACTTAGCCATGTCGTTTTCTGAGAGTTACGATGCGTGAATTAATCAAGACTCCCTTTCTTTAAAAGCTGAAGAAAAATTCTCCCTAGACTGGGAATCGAACCCGGGCCTTTCACTTGCTGGGAGGATATTCTAACTACTGAACTATCGAGATAAATTCATTTTTTACGCAGAATTTTTGTTCGGCTTTTACAGAAATCTTCATGCCCAGCATATGCCTATCTCCACACAAACTTCACCAACACTTTCATTTGAGTTTCTTATGCTATAATTAACGGTTGATGGCTCGATCATAAAATGACGAATCTCCGATGTAACGTCAAGAAAAATTACCTTTCATAGAGGGTAGTTAACTTGGTGAAAAGTTGCCTACACGAGTAGGAGGCCCCTGCTTCGCACTCTTCTCTACTGCACACTTTGACATGTCCCGCACCGATAGTATATTAAGACGGAGCGCGCGCTCACTTTTCTTTAGTGTTCGTTTCTCTGCGAGTGTTCGAAAAGCGTAAGACTTTTCAAAAAATCCGCACCACATCTGTTCATGTCCGGTTACACGGCATTGTGCCGTGTCACACCGATTGAGAAACTACTTTATAATGTGTATTATTTATTTTACGAAGAATTTATTTTCTCATTTATTTGAACCTAAAATTATAGATATAAAATATATTTTTTTAAAGGTTTGTTTAAGGATTCTCATCTAAAATGTGCGACAATAAGAGGTACGACTAAAAAGAAACCGTTTTCAGGAAGCAACGCACTCTGAGCTGTAAATTAATAATAAATGCCACAAATTTACTCGTATAATTATCTTAGGAAATAATCGTTATTGAAACAAGTGCTGGATATCAATTAAAGTTTCAGTGAATATTATTATAATTTTAAATAAAATTGACAATTTTTTGTCCTATAGTCATACCTCTATGAAGAAATGTTAGCAAATTATGTCTTTAACACTGTAAGTTCTATGTTTATGAAAATACACTCGTACATGCTATAGGAGTCAATGCTTTAAGCTGTGGGAACAAAAAAATGGCAGTTGCTTGTTTAATTCTTGGTCGATAAAGGTCTACATCAAGCTAAGCTATTTTATCGTGGAGTTATGTGAAATGATACCGATACGGTTCGAGTAGACGAGCTTGAAGGGGTAATGAACGTTGACTCGGAGGAAATGATGGGTTCCATCATTTCCTCCGTAGGAAGGGACTCTTAGAGTCAACAATGTTGAATTCTGAGGGAGAAGTTGAAAGGACTGGAAGGAAAATCCTAGACCAACCAATGCCGTTGGATCTAATTTTAAACTACATTCGAACGGATACATCTCTCAGATCCATATGTGGGCTACGTTATGCTTTTATATCCATGGATATTTGAGAACAAATATTTTTATAAAATTAACGAGAGTGCTCCTATGAAGTCCCTCTTACAATTTTTTCTGCATAGAGACTCGAAATTTACCTTGCCTTTAAGGATTGTCTGAATATTTATTAGACCTTTCCTAAATCAATAACTGTTCTTTGATTAATTCATAAATGGATTATATAGTTTAGTATAGCTTGATTCCTATTTCTACTCAAGGTAACTCTTAAAGCAATGGCACAGCTGAGCAAATGAAGTCCGTAGTTTATCCACGAGGCATCTCTCCCTAGCGACTTTATAGTCCTGTGGATTTCTTTGATAGCAACTTGCATTTGAAAAATTTTCCCGAATAATACCTTCATGACTCTGATGTTAAATTTGTAAAATGCTCGGTGTTTAGTCAAATTCACTAGTATTTTATTTGAACCATCATCAAATCGTCAATTGGAAAGCGCTACGGTTTAAGAATAACGCATACTAAAAATAAGCACGTAAGCTGTCCTTATGCTACACATATCTATTATCACTAAAGTAATTTACATACAACGAGGAGCTACAGTTTTCTAAGTTTTCATAAATACTTATCGTAAGCGCTAATGACTTACGTTCCATGTTTTTATTTCGGAAATTACCATGAAAATTCAGCAGCAGCAAATTAAAATGTGAGCATTTTCGTAGTTACTCCTACAGAGATGACTTCAAAAGAAAACTTCTGAATGGGCGCAACTGAATAAATAAAGTAAAAACTATTACATTTTTAGGACCGACGTATAACGAGTTACGCATTGGAAAGAGCGATTGCTGCAGTAATCTGTCTCCATTTTCCAACAGACTTGTGTTACTTTTCCTATATTTAAGATAATTGCGGTAAACATGAATGCTGACTAATGAGGCGGTTGTTTCAGCTGAAGATATATTGCATGATATTAAACTGAGTGTAAAACAACTGTAAAATAAAACTGCACACATGTGGACTTCTCACGAGACTTTGAGTCATTTCATATCTAATTGAAAAAATATAGTATTCTTAAATTGATTCCAGGGTTTTTAATTGAATATTTGTTTCAGTTAATGACATACTGGAACAATCGAAATCAGGAAAGCGTGTTATTTAAGCTCACCAGATGAGATGTGTCCCAGGAAAGGGAGAGAAAAGGAGAAAGAGGGAAAGAGACAGTAGTGAAAGAGTTGCCAAAAGATATGGCGCCCACGCTTCATCAAGCTTACCAAATAATCTCTGCTGAAAGAGATCGGTATCTGAGGAAACTTTTCCGAAGAACGTCTTACGAACTTGACCTCTTTCTTCCATCCATATCTAAATCTCACAAAGCTAACTCTCTGAATAAGTCTCCCTTTGGCGAATAACCTTTTGATCCTCTTTGAAAGGTTATCTGTATAACCTTATTAATTCGGCTGTTGGATCTAAAAAGAAATTTATTCAAGCGGATTAAGTCATTTAGTAGCGATAAAAGCTATTATGCTCCAGTGACCTCGAGAGCATAGAAAAATTTATTTTGTATCTTGTGTTGTGATGTAATTAATGTAGAGAAACCTGTATTTCAAATTTGAAATGTTACCCACAATTTTTTAATATTTAATACAGTGTATTCTGAAAAGTTTATCGAATAATTTTTACAAAATTTTTCACATTTACAATACTTCTGTAAACATAGCATTTTGAAATTCTTCTTTATTCGTAAAACTTTTAAGACAATTAAAAACCATTACTCTTGAAAAGGCTACGTAGGCTTGTCCATGAGTGAAAACGTCATCAGTCATATTAGCTCTGACCCTATCAAAAGTTTGCTCCTGACTTTTGTTATTTGTCATGGCAAAGAATAATCTAATTGGAAATTGTCTCCATTTCAAAATAATTGGAAACTCATCTTCCTAAGATGTCAGATTAATTCTTGGTATAAAAAACTTCTCTGCCATAGTGTATTCCAGTTATGATTTTTGCTTCTAAAATATTAGTCAAAATTTAATAATGATAAGTTGTGTACTATTAAACAGTCCACTTTTAGTAGTCATGTTTCTTAATTACATAACAACTGCCCATATCTTTAATTGTGATTGGTGAGGTGTCATTCCAGATGGTGTGAAGGTATTTTAGGTTTATTTCGTTTTATGAATTGCATCATTTTCGTTGTCTGATCTTAAATAAGTTTTTTATTCTCCAGGAAACTTCTTCAATATTTTATTATTGACATTCAAAACATTTATTTGTAGCACAAATTATCGGTTTGTCATAATAACCATCATTCGACTTAAAACCAAATATTTATCAATCAATGAGTCAATATTACTTGTTTTAAAACTAAATGGTTCTTTAATTTTTTGCTTATCTACCATTACCGATGGATAATAACCATTCGTGTAACTCTTCTTCTTCCTTCAAAGCGCGCAAAATTCTTTGTTAGCTTCACGACCGTGATGCTGTTCCATATTTTGTTACGTTTTAAGCAAGATTCTACAACGTTTGTTCAATAAACATTGTCTAAAATCTTCGTCAAGTAAAATTACTTTATTATTATACTTAACAATATTTAGATGAAACTTCAATCTAAATTTTAACACTAATATGAATGTATTTGTTAATCAATCTTTTATATAAGAACATGTACAATTAACCGTTCGCTTTAGGTAAACAGATAACATAATCGAGGTATACTGATACAGGCAATGACGTCCAGATCTCTGATTGGCTGGCCAGTCAACCAATAAAAACGCTCCGAGCTGCGTAGACAAGAAAAAATTTTTCGCGGATTAAAATATAGATTTATTTCAAATACATGTCGAATATTTGTGAATGGCCGGAATACCTTTAGAAAATAAGACAGATTGATCGTTAATAGACTAACTACTATATATGAAAACTTTTGAAATTCTAGGCAAGCAAATATCTTAATGTTGCAAAATGATGTATATTTTTACTGCAAATATTGTTGTTTGTCTTTTCATAATTAATCTTACGGGTAAAATAGTCGAGTGAAATGTTTGAATAAACTTTTCATAGAAACAAAACACGAGCACTCTTCCACCAGTCGCGTGGGCACAGCAGGTGTGGAGCGATGTTGCGACTCATTTCGAACAGAAACAGCAAAAGTCTCCCCCTCCACGAAAACCTCTCTCCAACCTCTTTTCACTCAACTCAACAGCAATATCCATCCCTTTTACCCCCATTCATCACGCCGTGGAGCAATATCAGCAAGGTAAGGTGTTAAAACCGTACAAGAACCGAGCGTCCTGTAGTTGGAGGTTTAGAGATCTGTAAGCGGAGATGAAGAGGGAGGATGAGGATGTGATGGCGGGAAGAGAAGTTTGGCTAGAGAGAGGATGAAGGAGAGAGGGAGAAGAACGGGAGAGAGGGTAGGAGGAGGAGGAAAAGAGAGAGGGAAAATAGCACATACGCCGAAGTAATTCACTCCCCCGTCGGAATCAAGAGGGAGGGTAGCTAGCATCCCACGCGATAAGATGTCGCCGGTGCCAAAGCAGAGCCTGGATTTATGGCGAGCGTAGCGCGCTAATCCCTTCGCTAGGAGACAACCGCGTTGGGAGAACCCTCTCGCTCCCTCCGCTTTACCTCCCATCCCCATCCGTTGTCTCTCTCCCCTCCCGCCCAGGACCCCCATTCCCTTGCTAAAACGCAGAGTTCCTCTCTCCATCCCCATAACCCCTCTCTATTAATCTGCGGGGTAACAATTGCGAGAGTGAGAGAGAAAGATATAGAGAAAATGAGTGGGGCAGTCAGAGAGAGAGAGAAAATGAGAGGGAATATTAGAAGGAGGGAGAGCAAATGGGAGTATGTATGAAAGAGAGTTAGAGAGAAGGATTTCATGAAAGGTTTTGAGTTTGGAGATTGTGTTATTTCCTCGGAAATGAAAGGGATGCGAGAGAAGGTGATAGAGAGAGAGAGAGAGAGGGACGTGATAGAAATTAAATGGAAACATTAAACGAAAATATGAAGACTAAAATAATAAAAACAGTAAAAATGGAGAACAAACGAGATGAAAGGAAGGAAAACGTATGTGATGAAGGGCAATAAGAAGTAGCGTTGTATATGGCTAAATAGATGCGGCTTTGTGCAAACGAATGGTTTCCCTAAAAAGGTAAGAGGTGTTGTTCCACAAATTTTGCTTATTGCAGTCTTTTTTTAGGTATTTACAATACCTGCTTTGACTGGATTCACGGGAAAGGGAGGCGATAGGAAAAGGAATATTTGCAGAAAAGAAGTAAATAGTTTGTGTATATTTAAATTTAGCCTTTATGATGACTAGTATTTCTGGTTTTTAGAGAGTTAAGGCTTTTTTGCTTTTTAATAAATTCAACCATATTTTTACTGTAAGAATTTTGGTTTTGTACGGTTTGTTTCAAGTAGAAATTAAACTAATGAAATTACTAGTTCGGTCACAGCGAAAAATTTTGGTCGCAAAAATCTTGTTTTTGGATGTAACGCAAAAGAGTATTTTCTAAAACCTAGATAAAACGTAAGAAAATTTAGTAAAACATGGTTGAAAAGTTTCTAGGTCGAATGAAGTTGGTGAATTTGTTTTGAGATTTAAAGCAAAAACAAGGAAAATAGTTTTACGTAACGAATAAGGAATGAAGTAGTATACCAACTCTATCATATATATAAATCAATCAATGTACATTTATTTTAAATTATATAAATCGATTCCTTTGGCTGTGACGTTACTGCTGGAAGAAGTAGACCAAATAACCGAAACTTTAATACATAAAATCTTTACGCCCTCATTATGTCACCGATTGAACAGCCGATTTTAAGGTAATGGCTTCCCGATATTTCTCTCTCGAAAAATAGAGTAAATTAAGGCGATGAGGGGGAGAGGGCATCACTTGCTACTGGGTGGAATATGAGATGAAAGTGTTACACAAAACAGGAACTTAAAATACAAATTGAAGACGAAAGACGAGAGAGAGAGAGAAGGAGACGTGGAAGATTTTAGAGAAGAGTAAAGGGACGTTGTTTAGAAAATGTGGAGAGGTTGTAAAATCGGATAATTTATCGAGGAAATTAGAACGTACGCCGTGGCAGATGAAAAGGAATAGAGGAGGTTGAAGAGGGGAAAGAGTGGAATGGGAGAGGGAGAAAGTAAGCAAAGGGAGAGATAATGGCTATAGGAGGCTGGAATAAGAGGGAGAGAGGTATGCGATTCGGGACTGGCGAAGCGGTAAAGGAAGGGCCAATTAAGGGAGAGAGGTTTTTGGAAAAATGGAGAAGGGATCGGGAGAAGGGCGACGGAGGGAGAGAAAAGGGAAGGGAGATATGAATTAGGGGAGAATGGATGCGAGGTATCAGGATGAGAGTGCAATAACCGGCGGGAGGAAATTATGAGGGCAGTTGTGCGGAGCGGGTTTATGAAAGAAAACGTTAATGCGCGCTTTTAGTATTTTTTACAACGATCCATATAACGGTCTTGCAAGCTCGATTTGCTCTCCAAGCGAAAAATATCGCCAAAACATTTTTGTCGGCGAATATCACACTATAGTCCAGTACAATATAGACTCTTTGTTTCGTTTATCGTTATAGCACCGCAATAATACAGTTTTAGTGTTATGTATGTGAATGCCTGTGTGTGTTGTATATTATATATATATATATATCATTCTATTTAGACGTTCCTTAAGAAGGAGGAGGATATAACATACTAGCAGAATGTGCTTGCATACTACAAGCATTTCATCTCACCTTAAAAAAACATTAATTTTTCAGGCAGATATTTCATCATTACAAATATTCTATTAATTCTAAAGATTTCACCTCCGCAGCGATTTTCGTTTTTCCCACACGTAAAAATAATAGTTTAAAACAAACCCCAAATGCTGCAATTTTAAACATTTTACACAATCTTCATTATGGGGTACTAACGCTACACATTTTAGGCAAATTTTAAAGTTGTAGCACTTCTAGAAGTAAAATAATATTTTTCTAATTGTTTAAATTTAAACAATTTTTTAACGGCCGCCGCAATTTATGTATGGTATAATTTAAATGTTTATTTGTGCAAATTTACTGTTCCGTAAATAACTTAAAAATTTCAGCTTCCTAGCTCATCCCGTAGTACCTAACAGTTATCTATTTATTTAAACTTTAAGAATTTTTAACTGCCGAACAAATAAATATATCAAAATTTGTATAATCCCTGTCGTTTTTTTATAAATCCTACTTACAAAAAAAATTTCAACTCCGTAGCACATGCAGAAATACATAAACCTTGAAATTTTTTTTAAACAATTGCGATTTTTTAGCTGCCGCATTGTTGCACTTTTTCAAGATTTTCGCATTTTCTAGTCGGTTTTGCACAAAATTCTACCTAAGAAAAAAATTTCGAATCTCCAGCTCATCTGGAAGTGCCTAAACATTAGTATCCTCCTGTTATCATTATATATCGACTCTTACAGAGGAGAATATAACATAAATATATAACATACAAGAAGGTGGCCAATGGTGATTTTTTTATCACCTAATAAATACCGCTGGCATCAATGCGTTTATTATACATAAAAGCAACAGTTCCAACAATACAATGCATAGGAGACAGTTCTGATGGGAAATTGTGAGGGAACTAACTAGGCCATTTATCATGAAAAGGTCGAGTATGAAAATTCTGCCAAAGCAATTGAAAAGGAAAGTAGAGGAATATGGGGAACCATCAGCCAGCGAAAAAGAGACATAAAGAAAGGCGGGAAGCATCGGCAGATGTGTTGTATGTCCCAGAAGTAGAGATGTAGAAAAAAAAATTTTTGCTGTTCCTGTAATAAATGAATGTCTGCACATCACATGCTGAAAATATGTAAAGATTGTTTTCATGAAAGAAAATAAATTCTTTTTGTACATTTATGATATTAAATATTTTTATGTAAATATTAGTAGAAGGTGCTTGCATACTGCAAGCATTTCATCTCACCTTGAAAAAACATTAATTTTTCAGAGAGATATTTCATCATTACAAATATTCTATTAATTCTAAAGATTTCACCTCCGCAGCGATTTTCGTTTTTCCCACATGTAAAAATAATAGTTTAAAACAATCCCCAAATGTTGCAATTTTAAACATTTTACACTTTCTCCATTATGGGGTACTAATGCTACACATTTCAGCTAAATTTTAAAGTTGTAGCACTTCTAGACGTAAAATTATATTTTTCTAATTGTTTAAAATTTAAAAATTTTTAACGGTTGCCGCAATATATATATATGGAGAGATTGAATTGTTTATTTGTGCAAATGCACTGTTCTGTAAAGAATTCGAAAATTGCAGCTTCCTAGCTCACCCCGTAGTACCTAAAAAATTATTAAACTTTAATGTTCAAATGGGGTTAAAACAACCCCTAAAATTTACAATTTTAAAATTTTCGATTTTTATAGTTGGTTAAGAGAAACGTTCTATAATCTTGCAAAATTTCAGCTTCCTAAACTTATAAGATTGGTCTGCACACTGGATTGCGTTTTCCCATGCTAACTTATGGGAGATATTCCGTGGTCTCTGGAGTCAAACCCGGGACACTGTAAGCAAAAGTGACAATAATTCCTAATAGATAATGTGGCCATCTAGCAACACTGAAAATTTCATCTTTCTAGCTTATCGGCAAGTGCCCATAATTAATTTACAAAAATGGCGCAATGCTTTTCTTATGGGAAAAAAACGCAACTTTAGAAATTTCTGGAGTCGAACTCATGTCACTTAGGTAATAAATCTCATTTTATCGGAAGGTTTCTTTATCATATCTACAAAAACTAAAACTTTCAGCTCTCTAGCTCTTGTAGTTTGGGCTGGACATTAATGTCTTCCTATATGTTATATCCTCCTCTGTAAGGAACGTATATATATAATGATACTAGTAGTTACAAAAATAAGTTCTTAATACAGCTAAAAAACTGAAGTACGAAATTTTAGTGAATAAATGCCTCCATAAATCTTTATGTTATTTGGTAAACCTTTTGCTTAGAACGTTTTAAAAATTTATATGCTACGAATTTCAGTATTTTACTTTATTAAAAATATGAAACAATATAATTGCGTTTATTCGTTTATTTCACGAATATTCGTTGCTTTATTTGTATTATATCGTATATGCACAGTCCCGCAATTTAAAGTTTAGAGTCGCAGAAATGTTATTGTAAGGTATATGCTATGAAATTGCTTGAACCACTTAATTAGGGTGTAGTAATGAAGGAAATTTCTAATGCCATTTTTTGTACAAAAACCCCTATTAATTAGCATTAAAACTATTTTGGAATGTGAGAATTTCAATATATTAACGGATAATCATCACGACTTAAATGATTATTTACTACAAATGGGTACAATACTATAAAAAGTTATAGTACATTATGTAGAAAAAAGTACAAATAAATTGTTTTTTAGAATATGAAAAAATGGAAAATAAGCTCTAGAATATGATTAGGCAAAGTGAGAGAGAGAGAACGATATAGTAGGGTAAAAGAGGAAGACAGAAGAACGGTGGAATTCAGAGGGAAATGGGACGAGAGAGAGAGAGGGAAGAGGAAGGGAGTTGGATGGATTTAAATGCATGTATAGTCTAGACCCCTTCCTTCGTCTCTGTCCCGTCCTTTCCGCGTTCTCTCCTTGAATAATTCATCGCGGGACGGGGAGTGAAGGGTGGAAGTGAAAGGGTTAGGAAGTGGAGGGATTGGTGCCGGGAAGTTGGTACAGCGGCGGTACTGATTCGTTTCCGGAAATCCAAAGACAGCCGTTATTTGGACGAACTACCACACGACTCTTTCGCTTTCCTCTCTCCCTCTCTCTCTCATCCATGTCGGCATCTAGAGTTGGAGCAGCCTAAAGTCTTTCGCTAGGATTGACGAGGGAAAGAGATCTCTCTCCTCTAGAGATCGGAGCCTCCCCTCTCTTTCTCTATCCCTGCCCACCTAATCCCTATCTCCCCTCTTTATCCAAGCTCCCCAGTGAAAGTGAGCAGAATGTCCTTAATCCGGAGATTCTATGGCAAATTCCCTTCTTGCCCCAAGAAATTAATGTTTTTTGATTCAGGCATGGATGCATATAATGCGAAAAGAAAAAAATGCTTCGTGTTTTTCTTTTACGATGAATATATACATACGTATATCAAACGGTTTGACCAACGGATCGAAATTTTATGTTTACATATGGCAGCTTTGGTCGTTTTTTATGACAAAAGTTTTATTTTTATGCCTTTTAAAAATAAAACAACGATCATACGACTGGAAATATGTAGTTCTATTTTTTAAGGAAGAGTTAGAAGTGGAAAATTTCATTGGAATAGTCTAAATGAGTTCGAGGATTTTTAGCATCTGTTTTTTCATATTTCCATATGTTAAATAGAATTAACACCTTAATCGTAAAATTCAAAATTAGAGACACAATGAAAAAGGGGGAGGAAAGGCAGGAAAAGGCAATAGACAATAAAAATTATAAACTTACAGGTTTAGGGGTTGTTACTCAACGCCAGGGACCTGATGTCACTCACGCATTCACTCACTCAATCGCACAAGCACTAATCGTTAAGGCGGAAAGGAAACGGGACGGGGTTTGCGAGAAATTACTCTGCGCCAGGGACCCAAAAATCACACCGTTGCTAGAAGGTTTGTGAGTCAGTACGACCGCGACACACGCACACGTACACGCCAAGAGGTAAATGGAGCAAATAAAGGGGGAAGGAACGGGGAAATAATACTAGGTTTACGGGAGATTAAACCACGCCAGGGACCTAGTATCGCACACAGCGGCCTGTAGGTTTATGTGCCTTCCAGCAACGACAGGGACCTAACAGACGAAACAATCACGCACGCAAGCACTCGAATACACGCACACAAGATCTCTAAAGATGAGGTAAACGTACTAAATACGCATTTCGAGAGCAATGCTCTCATCATCAGTCCCGGTCCCGTTTCCTTTCCACCTTTAGGATTAGTGCTTATGCGATCGAGTGAGTGAATGTGTGAGTAACATCAGGTCCCTGGCGTGGAGTAACAACCCCTAAACATGTAACTTTATAATTTTTATTGTCTTTGGCCTTTTCCTGCCTTTCCTTCCCCTTTTTCATTGTGTCTCTAATTTTGAATTTTACGGTTAAGGAGTTAATTCTATGTAACATCAATTTCGCCGTAGTCTCCATCTTTACTTATTTATATTTCCATATTGTAAGTGCAGTAGCTGAGTTCTTAGCCTTGTTCATTTTTTTATATACACATTAATTTTAATTTGTCAATTTTCATTTTCGGTGAAATATTAAAGAGCTAAAACAGTGCTAGTGTGAAAAATAAACATATACTATATGGAGTCTTAATTGCAGATAGATACAGTTTCCTTTGTATACAATATTATCCATTTTATCCGTTATTCTTTTTATCCTTATACTTTTTACTTTTTATCCACTGATTTGATTTCCTTAAATTTACCTAAATTATGTAAAGTGCATATTTTTTCTCTAAAATATTTCAAAAACAGAATTATTTAAAACCTTAAGAGACCATCCACCACTTGTTGCAGTAGTTTGAAGCACCGAAAGTCAATGCAACAGCAGGGCACATTTTTGTCTTTTAGTTTTTATTTCGATATCTTCAGCATTTATAGAATGATAGCTGTAGTATAATTAATAATTATTTGTTCCATCCTTTCTCACGTCTCATTCCTTACCACCGTGTATTTCTGTACTCTTAGCTTTACGTATGGATGAAAAGAAACTTCGATGAATCAAATTTGTAGTATTTGCCTACAAAAACTTTTGTTTTTTTCTGATAAAAATCACAGTACAATGAGGCCGGGAAATGTAAACAATTGAGGAGGAATAGCGCACGAGTAAAAATGTCAAGAGTGAAGCGTCTGCGTAAAATATGACAAAAATGTCGGAGAAAGGATTTGGCGTTATTTTTTCAGGGAACATTCCAATATTTTTACCGCTATATCCTTAAGCATCAACATTTTTATTTTTACGGAGTGATTGGAGAGAAAATGTTTGCATAGAAAAATTTTGTTTTGCAAGAATTCCAAGGAATTTCACCGACGCAGAGAGAGAGACGGTTTTATATCTTAATTTTTTTCGAGTTCGTATATCTCTGAATCTAAATACAAAGAGGAGTTTTGTAATGTGTGTATATGTAGCTGTCCGAGAAAAATTTGGATCTTTTTATAATCTCATGTATAGATCCGGATTGCTTGAGTTTTTTCGATAAAGTTATGTACTTAGTTGGCTGAATCAAGATATGAAACAGCTTTTCAGAGTAAAGGCAAGCTTGAGGAAAAATACTTTGAATTATTGAAAAAAATCATGGTTCGTTGTCTAAATTATTTCTGTGCTTTATTGTCTGTTAGGTACTTATATTTTATTAGAAATATTATAATATTAATGTAATTTCCCGTAAAAAATGACGGGTATACATAAATAAAGTATTAAAATTAAGGCACTTTCCACTCCTTACTTTCTCTCTTCCTCGCTCTCATTTTCCTTCCCCTCTCTCCGTACCATTTTTCTCCCTCCCAGTCTCCCTCGCTATCTCTTAAACTATTTCAGTTTTTTGGAACATACTATTATGTAAAATTGGTTTTACTTTATTGTGTATATATTTAATGTTTTTTCATTAAAATAAATTTATAAATTCTATTTTTCAACTGTAATCTAAAATAAAAAACTTAGCTTGGATCTTATGCGCTATCTGTCCCACAATCTGTTTCATTTCCCTCCTCCCGGATTGGGTTGTGTGATAGGGGTTTGGATTCGTTCTATTCCCGGGTTGAGTTCAGTGATTATGGATTGGATTCGTTCTATTCTCTCTCTCTCGGGTTTGGTTGAGTGGTTGGGGGTTGAATTCGTTCTATTCCCTCCACCTCGGGTTGGGTTGAGTGGTTGGGTGTTGTATTCGTTCTATTTCCTCTTCCTCCGAATTGGGTTGAGTGGTTGGGGGTTGTATTCGTTCTATTTCCTCTTCCCCCGAATTGGGTTGAGTGGTTGGGGGTTGTATTCGTTCTATTTCCTCTTCCCCCGAATTGGGTTGAGTGGTTGGGGGTTGGATTCGTTGTTTCCTTACCTCCGGGTTGGGTGGAGTGATTGGGGGGTGGATTCGTTTTTACTCCCCCCGGGTTGGGTTTAGTGGTTGGGGATTGGATTCGTTCTGTTTTCTCTCCCGGGTTTGGTTGGGTTGCTTAGTTGGTTATAATAATAAATATAAATTAAAAGTTTGTTTAATCAGCGGTTTTTTCATTGTCATTTAATCCCATAGACAAGGGGCAGAATGACCAAAAGCCAATATTATATACTAAGATATACAGTATAGAACCTTTTATTCAGATTCCATTGCTCCGGAAATCCAGTTTACCGGCTATTTTTTTTAAAGTTTACAAAAAACGGCATTTTCCAGTATTTATTAGGAGAAAGAAATTTAAATTTGGCGCCTCACTAGTAATTACCCGGCTCACCACCGTGCGTTGGACGCGCTCCGGTATTCCGAGCTATCGTTTTTTCAGTTTCTTGTCTGTTTGTTTTCTGGTGTTAAATATCTCCTTTCCTATTCTGTCTAAAAATCATAAGCTCGGGTGCTTTAATGGACTCAAGGTTCTCCATCTTCAGTATAAGGCCAATCAATAATAAAGATTATTCAATATTTATTGAGTGGTTCGAGAGAAAATATTTATATTGGTAAGTACCCGATTGCTATAGCATTTTTATTAATATACAGTACAGATATAGTTTATATAAGTGCTCGAAATTGTAAATATTACAAAATGGAACGCTTGTTCTGGTAGTGGAACCGAAAGCAGTGGATGCGAAATAAATGATAGAACATTTACGATCGAGCTAAATCTGGATTTATTTCTTATTTACTACGGCGAAGAAAGTTAAAAACTTTTTCTATTATTTTTAGTAAATCAAGTTAACACATCGATATTAATACTAAATTTTTGACCAGACGGAATAATTTTACCGATGCGTGTTATGAACCGGAACGTAGTTCCTGTGCGTTCCGGCCTTTTCTAGCTCATTCCGAGCACCGTACAGATAACCGGATTTTCCAGATAACCGGATTTTCCAGATAACCGGCTATCCATATATCCCAAGCTTTCTGGATAAAAGGTTCTATACTGTATATACAATAAGTAGGTGCGATTTTGTAATCTTTAGTGTCCTCACCTCACTTCCATTTTGGTCAGTTTTTTCCGTTGATCCGTTGGCCACTATTCTCGATTTTTATATAATTTTTATCCTAGGCCAGGGTTCGGCAAATTGCGGCTCTTCAAAGACTTTGGTACGACTCCCCAAACCAAATATTTCTTCTTTATAACTTTATCTATAACGCCAAGTTCGCTCTTGACTTCTTTAATAGAAAATTTACGTTTACTTATAAGAATGTTCTGAGGTATGAATGGAGTTTTTTAAAGTTTCATCCCATTCATTTTACTGCGGTTCTTCTCACGTTGGATTTAATAATATATGTATTGAAATAAAGCTCCTCTTCTTGTGAATTCGGTTGCCGATCTATGACTTAGGTCAGGGATCGGTAACCTGCGGCTCCGTAGCCGAAGATGGCATACTTGTGTTTCTTTAGAAGTTAGCTATACTTCCTAACCTTTATCAGTTATCAAACATGCGTATCGCAATCACTCAAATCTCTTTAATCAAAAAGTGTGATTGTCACTATGCGGCTTCCAGCTATTTTGGAATGAGACAACAAATAAATGTTTCTTTTACTTAGAAAGGTTGCCGACCCCTGGTCTAGGTGAGCAACATTTCCTAGTTGTTGATAAAGGAACTCGCGCAATATTTACGACGAAAGCTTTTTGAATAAAGAAACGTGAAAGTGAATAATAGAGCAATGCGGCGATTTATTTCAAAATGGCCGCCGGTCGCTTTTTTATTTATCGGCCGAAACGAGGTTTCCATTCCGTCGAATGAGCTATTCGCATCGTTTTTTCCGTGTTTTTTTTTAACTTTGCTCCGGTGGCGATGTATTGCTCTCGAAATGCGGAGAGACTGCTCTCCTTTCACGTCGTGTTCATTTTTCGCTTGTTTTCTGTTTACGGGAAAAATCGCGCTATACGGCGGCAGCAGTCGATTGCATCGACGGATTCCGTCCTTTTTATTTTTATATTTCCTCTGACGCGGAAAATGAGCTGTACCTGTTAGGCGGAGGAAATATTTTGCAGGAAAGGTAAAGCGTTTCCACTCATAAATTTCTGGACGGAAACAAACGAGTAAAGTATATATATATATATATATATATATATATATATATATATATATATATATATATATATAACAACTTACGGAAAAGGAAAGGTAAAATGAATATATGGATGTCAACAAGGTGTTGGGATGAGGAAACCCAGTGAGCACTCACCAATCAGACGACTTCAGGTTGGCGAGGCCCCGGGGATGTCGAAGCGACACACGTAAAATAACACAAAAACACAGAAACATCACAAACGTAAAGCTTTCGGAACTACTCCTTCTTCAGCTACAGAGAGAGAACTATATATTATATATTATATATATATATATATATATATATATATATATATATATATATATAATGATCTTCGAAATCGTGCTGGTTGTCTCTCTATGACGCTAAATTTTCCAATAAAGACTGCGTCATAAATTTGCAGATAAGATCGCATGCGGGCGACCTGGGCTGTTTTACTTTGAGTCGTATTAGGTCGAAAAGTATCTTCCCTAAAAGCTTTGTTCGTATAATGAGAGGGATATAATAGTATGCAGATAACGTCTGCGTTTCTTTCGTTTTAGACTGCATGCAGATGAATGTTAAATATAAATAAATACAAATATTTACTTTCGCAGTAATATTTCTTACTTAGATTTCTAATGGTTATTTTTCTTAACTTTATACACAATTTTAAATAACAAAATATAAAAATAAAATTAATACTTTCTATTGATAAAGAGGCTTTAAGGAAAGGACGTCTCAAGGGAAATCGATATTTAAAATATTATGGTAAATTTTAATGATTTTGGCATTTTTAGGAAAATTATACCTATTATTATATCTAATTAGGTATATCTATTATATCTAATTATATCAAATTCTCTATTATATTAAATATAACATATTAAGGAATGCCAGTTTCTTTTTGTTACGTATTATATTAGGTATATGCGGCCAAAGCAACTCCATTTTAAATCTTTGAGAATGATTGCACATCATCAGATTACGGTATTACTTTCTCTGCGCAGAAACTGACATCCCTCATATAAACAAACGACTTCCCTCCACATTCCGCGACTGAATTCGCGGGACGGGCATAAAAGTCGCGCATGTTAAATCCGTTTTACTCGGAAACTTGTAGGGCGTTGCGTTCATTCAGTCGCATAATGTAGTAATAATTCATTCCATCCGCACAAACAGTGGACAAAAGGCTTTGAAGCTCTCTGTTTCCCGTTCCGTGCGGACGGCCGCAACGTTTAATAGAGCGATGCGAGAGGGGACAGTGAGGGAGCGGAAGGTGGGAGGGGGAGGCGGGAGGAGATGGCGGCAGATGAACCTATTATGCGGTCTTTGCGGGTCGCGTTCTTTCACTTTCATACCATCTTTTTCTCTCTGCCTCTCTCTCAGCAGCTTACTCCGTGTGCGATATTCTCGCGTTTAAATGGAATTACCGCTGCTTTCGTATTCTGCCGCCGGTCCTTAATGTGCTTTGTGCGTGCGTACCTACACACATGCCCACACTATTCCTCGTTTTATATACTGCGATTTCTATTTTTTGGAGGCAGGACGCAAATTGATACCGTTTCTCGTATTCGTTGCTTCGATCTTGCTACATTGCGTCTCCCTCAACACCAGTGATGGAAAACGAAAAAAAAACTATTCGTTACGTTTTTCGTTACAGGCAAAAAAGCGATTTCGTTTTCCGTTACGTTTTTCGTTACGCTAAAATCTGCATTTCGTTTTCCGTTACGTTTAACGTTATAACGAAATAATTCGGTAAAAATAATTAAGTGTAGTTACTCTTTTATTTGTTTTTTATTGTTTGCAGGTAATGTATCCACCTTAAATACGTGCTTATCAAGACAAAAATATTAGTGTTGTAACGTTTATGCTATGTATTAGAATTTTTATTGGTAACATAAAGTACACTGAGAACCAGGAGACCCATAATTAAAGATAATGAAGGGAACACGTCGGTCGGTTGCACCGATTGTAACTCGAACAACATGCTGCTGCTACAGGCCTAAAATTTTGTAGAATGATCGTTCATCAGATAAAACTAAAGAGAATTATCCAAATTCCAATATTTGTCCTCTTTAGGGTTCGTTTTTGATGTCGTTCTTTCTTTTCATATCCCCCATAAGAAATACATGGAAATCATGCATGGCTTTACATTATTACATTTCAAGAATAGATTTGAGATATTAACCCGGGAATAAATTTATTTTGTAAATGGAAGATTCAAGTAAATTGTTTGTAAGACGAAATTTGAAACCACTCCAAATTACCATAAATGAAAGTAATTTTTCTGATAAAATAGAAAATTTTGGAATTTCTAACAATGCGGGTATTCAATTGCTGTCGTGACGAAAATAATGCTATTAAATTTTAATTAATAGCAAAATTATTGTGAAATCTTTAATTTAATGCTTTCAGTGGGATCAGACTACGTTCATATGAATTTTTTAGTTTGTAATCTTTTTCTAATGCAGTTGATAAATATGAAGAACCAATTTTAAAAATTCTTTATTTTTAGTTGATTAGAGGATTTATCATTTTGATAAGACTTATGCTCCATAGTTATGAATAAATATTGTTAGGATTGGAAATATATCACATTAAATAAAATGAGGATAAAGGATATTGTCGCGTACCGCCACAATCTCACCGTAAATTGCGAATTCCAGCGCGATCTCTCTTCGCTTCCGCCAGCGCGCTCGTGATCTCTTGATCACTCACCGCGTTTAAGCAACGGAACTGTCTCTCTTGCTCCCACTATAACTAAAAGACGTTTAATATTATGTCACGAACGCCATATCTCAACGTCACGTGTAATATACTTTATATATTAGTTTTTAATACTTCTTTTATTTTGCACTTGAATGGAAATCCATGTTAAAATTAAGACATTTTCTTCTAAAATAGTTAGCTTCTACTTGCGCTTGCTTACGTGGAATTTGAACAAATACGTTCGATAAGTTTAATTCTATGACAAAAATTGAAATCTTTATTTCTTTTCGCAGAAAATAGTACAAATCCCGCGGCAATAGTACGATTCCCTTCTTTTAACACTTAAAGAAAAAGGCGCATGGTGGATTTCGCATTTATTATGTAAAATGAATGAGAGGAAAATTTCTGGAATCAAACTCGCGCCTTGAAATATCTGAAAAAAGTTTTCCTCGACAGGTCGTCCCCAGTGGTCAAAGATATCCACCAAATACCATGAAAATCGGTCAGTCGGTTCAACAGTTAATAGGGGGACTGAAAAACAACGACGACAACGATGCACGATTCAATGCTTTTTCAGAGCATTATTTTTATGCTAGCTTTGAAAACTATAATGACCAAAATTGTCCTTATTTACAACAAGACAAGAAATATGAAAGAGTTTGAAATGAATGGGAAGAAAGATAGAGGAAATGGATAGGGGAAGAGAGATAGATAGATAATCGTCTTTAGTCGGGTGAAATTTGGACCATAAGGTCCATTCTTACATTTAACCCTTCGTCAATATCATGAATAGAGGGGACCCATAAAGGATTTAGAAAAAATACAGCGGCGAGAAGCTAGATTCGTGAAAAAGAATTACGATAAAAAACAGAGCGTTACGTTACTCATTGAAGAGTTGAGTTGGCCATCGTTGAAAGATCGTAGATTACAGGCGAGACTTAAACGTATATCTACATCTACATATTACCCTGCAAGTCACCTTGACGGTGGATGGCAGGGGGTGCCGCGCACCAAGTTCCTTACTAATTATTATTCACTTATCTATTGGGGTCACGTATTGTCCTAGGGAAAAAGGACTCCTTATACCTCTCCATCCTACTATCTATTTCGCGAATCTTGTCCTCATTATCTCTTCGTCCGATATACGTTGGTTGTCGAATAATATCCTTCATTTCATTTACGAATATCTCCGACCTATATTTATCTAGAAGTTTAAGTCTCGCCTGTAATCTACGATCTTTCAACGATGGCCAACTCAACTCTTCAATGAGTAACGTAACGCTCTGTTTTGTATCGTAATTCTTTTTCACGAATCTAGCTGCTCGCCGCTGTATTTTTTCTAAATCCTTTATAAGTCCCCTCTGATATGGATCCCAAACCGCTGCTGCGTATCCCATTTGAGGTCTAACCAACGATAAATAACAGGATTCTCTCACCTTTTCCGTGCTTTTCCTTACTATTCTACGCACAAAAGCCAACTTCTTATTTGCCGCACCTATCACTCGTCTTATGTGGGTGTCCCAAGACAGGTCACGATTATAGGTTACCCCGAGGTATTTCACGGATTCCGAAACAGGAATGCTCTCACCATCTATCGAGTAGGTAAACACGGACGATGGGCTTTTAGATTTCCAAAAGTTTAGAACGTTACTCTTTTTCTGATGGATTTCTAGCTGCCATTCCTTGCACCAAACAGATAACGCATCCAGATCATCCTGAAGCTGACGATGGTCGCTAGGACCACTAATTTCTCTATAGACTACGGTGTCATCCGCAAAAAGCCTGATATTACTTTTCACAACTGAGCTGATGTCGTTTATATAAACGATAAAAGCATAGGTCCGATCACACTACCCTGCGGCACTCCAGAGACTACATCTGCCACACTCGAGGACTTACCATCGATGACTACTTTTTGTTTTCTATTCCAAAGGAAAGCGCGAACCCAGTTAATGACTTTAACATTAACGCCAAGATTTCCCAATTTTAATAACAACTTACGGTGGGGAACCTTGTCAAAAGCTTTTCTAAAATCAAGGAACGCTTCATCGACCTGCTTATTATTTTCGCCGCATGATAAAACATCATTCACAAACAGACCGAGTTGGGTGTCATAGGATCGGACGGAGGGATAATGAGGATAAGATTCGCGAAATAGACAGTAGGACGGAGAGGTATAAGGAGTCCTTTTTCCCTAGGACAATACGTGACCACAATAGATAAGTGAATAATAATTAGTTAGGAACTTGGTGCGTGGCATCCCCTGCCATCCACCGTCAAGGTGACTTGCAGGGTAATATGTAGATGTAGATGAATATTAAAAATTAAACCATTTATTTGGTTTAACTGAATGAAGTTGGAGCGCGATACCATTTTCCGAAAATATCAAATCTTCCATCGAGTCGCCCTGATGCATAGAAATAGGAGTTTCACATTCATCGTCATTAGGAGTAAAAGCTTTCTGAAAGTGTTGATTTAAAAGGTTTGCTTTCTCCGCACTATCGTGAACTACATTTCCCGTTTCCGATCTCAGTGACGCAATAGTGGGGCCTCTACCTTAGATACTCTATTCATACGCTCAGGAAGATTAATAGCCAATAAATCTAATATATTATTAAATCTCGTGGGAAATCTCACTAACTGATACAATGGGTGTTTGCCGAAAGTTTCAAGTAAAGCCTCGCAAGATTCACGCTCTCTACCACCGGGATAAAAGCAATTATGCCTCCAATCAATTGACGGAAGATTGAAATCGCCCCCAATTATAATGGCTTTATCTTTATTAATCGAACTTAGCGTCGCCACTTGTCCCTCTAGATAATAAATAGTTTCCACGCTCGCATTTGGTGGTCTATAAAAGGCGCATATATTTACAGTTTTACAGTCGCTCCCTTTCACACTACACCAAACAATTTCGACTTCGTCGTCATTAATCTGTATTGGGTAACTTTCGTATTGATTGCTAAATGCTATAAAGACTCCACCTCCCGACCGGCTACATCGATCTAAAAACGCTTTAGTCACAAGGAAAGATCTCCTGAGTGACTATGTCCGCCGTTAGCCAACTTTCTGTACCTATCACTACGTCAGCACGCAGACTACGAATAAGATGTTCAAGTTCGGCCTCCTTCCTGCGAATGCTGCGACAGTTAACCGTGATGATTTTTAGTTAATCGATATTTATACGTAACGATGCCTTGCGCGCTACTGAATTATTATTATTATTATTATTTGCTGCCTCCTTGTCCTCCCTATTACGTCGACTATTTCTACGCTTAGAATGTATTCTACTGTTAATTAGCATCGCGTTTATAGTGGTATGCCGGTCGGACGTATTATTACTATTGACGTGCATCTCAACGCTTGGTGAATAATTACCATTCCTTAAATCTAACATATACATATATATATATATATATATATATATATATATATATATATATATATATATTTCTGCTTGTGTGTAGGACACCTTACTGAATAGGCAATGTATATTATATCATGTGAGGAGATTTCAGGAGCAGAGAGTTGACCGTGTGCGAGAACCCTGTCAGGGTTGGAGGTAACGGCTAAACCAATTAGGTTAGAAGAAGTATAAGTATGGTGAGTTGCATTTAACGGAAGAATACTAAGGCCAATGGAGTTGAAGGAGTTATATAAATATGTTTAATCGAGATTTGTTGTATGTTGGCATTAAAGTCACCAGTAATTATTATGTGATTGTATTCGTTCATTTTATTAGCAATCGCTTCATCAATATCGGATAGGTGGCCAATTTTTGGTGGGCGGTATACGGGGCCCATAAGTATTTTCTGGGAATTGATTTTTAACTCAAGAAAGAGAAATTCGGGTCTTCTGCTGTAATTAGATTCACTGATTTCAACCATTTTAGATGAGATATCATTTCTTACATAGATTCCGACATCGCCGCCACCTTTGCCAACGCGATCGTTACGATACAATTTATAGCCATCAGTGTCTACAGTAGAGGATGACATAGAGGGTTTTAACCAGGTCTCAGCAATCTACATCTACATGTTACCCTGCAATTCACCTAATTGGTGGGTGGCAGGGGGTGAAATGCACCATAACCTACCTAAAGATTGTCTATCGCAGGTTGAATTTTTCTATTGTGATCTCATATTGTCCTCGGAAAGAACGAGCCTAGATAACGCTCCGTCCTACAATCGATCTCACGTATCTTATCATCATCATCACCTATATACATTGGTGCTTCAATTATTCCTACAACCTCGTCTTTTAGACATTTCGATCTATATTTCTCCAGAAGCCGCAACCTTGAGTTCAATCTACGATCCTCCAGTGGTACCCAGTTCAAATCCCTTAATAATGAAGTGACGCTTTCCTTATGTTCGTACTTTTGTTTTACGAATCTGGCTGCTCTGCGCTGAACTCTTTCTAATTGAATTATATGTCCCTTCTCATACGGATCCCATATGCATGAGGCTTATTCCACTTGTGGTCTAACCAGTGATAAGTAACATGTTTCGCCTACTTTTTCTGTAGTGTTCTGAACTATTCTACCTATGAAAGCCAGTTGCTTGTTGGCCGCGCCTATAACTCGACGAATGTGCATGCCCCATGAAAGATCTCGACAAATGGTTACTCCTAAATAATTGAACGTAACTGCGGCACATTTAGTGTAATTAATTTATATTTGCCATTCTTTGCACCACGCTGAAATGGCTCTTAAGTCTTCACGCAGCGACTGATGGTCCTCATGGTTTTTTATTTCTTTATATAGAACGGTATCATTGGCAAAAAGTCTAATTTTACTACGAACTATCGAGCAGATATCATTCACATAGATTAAGAAAAGTAGAGGGCCCAATACACTTCCTTGAGTAACACCCGACGCAACTTTAACGGGGGACGAGTATTTCCCATCGATGACAACTATCTGTTCTTTATTCAAGAGGAAATCTCTCACCCAACTGTCAACTTTCGGATTGATGTGTACATTATTGTGAGGTAGGATGGAACGAAGTTCTTCAATGTGTGCTGTTAAGCTTTGAGCATTTAAGTATATGACCTGAAGAGAGCGTGGAAAGAGCTTAAACTCTTCAGATAAAATTGTCTTTGTATTAGAGTCAGGGAGTGAGGACAAATTTTTAAATTTTTGGTGGAGTTAGGGAAAAGATAAGAGTATGTGGGTCTAGTAAAGGATGGGTAAAATTCGGAAGCATTTGGGTCTAAGGAAAGACGCGGGTGAGGTTGGGACGGAATGAAATCAGGAGCATATGGGTTAAGGCGAGTTCTGGAAGTGATTGGATGTGAAGCTGGTAAAGAGAGTTGGGGACGAGAGCGCGATAGGGGAGGGTAAGAATTTAGCTGCCTCAGGGTTGAGAGGGAGGCATGACAGTGGGTGGTCGAAGGTCAGGCGAGCTAATGGTCGCCGTAGCAGCCTGCAGCGAGCGTCTGTATATGGGAGAAGTTACGGACGAGATAGGAATGCTATTTGTGGGCGAGATTTCTGGGGAAGAAAGAATCATAAGAAAGGAAATTTTAAGATGTGGGATGCGGAAAGTTAATTAATATGCACAATTAAAAAGCGAAAGAAATAAGAAAAAGAAAGAAAAAAATGCACAGAAACATTAAGAAAATAAATTTAGAAAATAAGAGTCTTCATATAAATGCACGGTGATAGCGAACTCTGAGGAGGGAAAGCACTGCACTGTAGGAGATGCGGTAGCTACACTAAACAGCTAAAGGGATTTATTGAGCAACTGAAATAAAACACTGATTGGAGCACTAACACTGGGAAATATGAGAGATAGGGAGGAAGGGAAGGGGAGATTTAATGCACACATACAGCCCAAATCCTATGATGACAATGCTTTCCGTCGAAATCTTAGCCTTATCTTTATCAAATTGCTTAGGAAAATGGTTTCTAAGTGACTTTGGTTATTACCATCTAGCGGGGAAGTTTTACACAAAAGAAATACCTATCTACCTCTATCTAAAAAATAGACCTTTAGTAAATAGTTTAATTATAATTTCCCAGGACTACTTAATAAAATTCCTCTACCAAACATTTCATTCAGATTAACTCGTTAAACCTGCTTTTTTAAAGAAATAATTTCAATTCAATTCCTTTTATTTCGGTTTTTGCGAAGACAGTTTTATTTTCAACCTCCTAAATGCGGAGTTAGGGAAGCACGAGAATGTTACGTATTACCTCTCCAACCACTTTGGAAATGCGACTCTTCGACCTTCGCGTTTTAACCCTCACTATTTCTCTCATCTTCTCTCTTTCCCGAAATTCTAATCTCATACAAACATGCTCTCCCCTCTTTTTTCCCCGTCCGATATAATTCCCTCCACCTTTTTTTCGCAATCATCCCACACGCCTCTTCTCCCACGGAAAAATACCCTTTTGTTTTCTCCACCTCCCCTTTCGCGGAAAAAATTACTCCGTCTCCCTCCTCCATCTCTAAAACCACGCACTCCCACCTCCGTTCTGTCTCTCACATTCTCTGCATCCTCAATTTTTTTATTTTTTTTTCTGTCCAAACCTTCCCTCGTTACAATAATTCATTCCAGTTTATCCCCCCTCTCTCTTTTGTTTTGATATTTCTTTTTTACGGCGTTAGGTGGCGCCTCGGCCTGTGCACCGCGGCGTGGCATCGGGTGCAGGCGAGGTGAATTCGCCTTCTCCTCCTCTAAAAGACCACTTCCTCCCCGACCCTTCCACTTATCCCTTATCATCCCTCTCCTCTTTCGCAGTTTCTCTTGTCCTTTTTATAATATCTTGGATGAATTTCAAGCTCTCATCTTTATCTCCTGCGCTCTCATCCCATCTCTCCCCCCACTCTCTCTCTCCTTCCTCTTCCTCTTTCTCTTCCTCTCTCCTCCTCTTTCGTAATGGTGATAGCAGATAGCAGGATCATTCTCGATGAATATTCTACGGTGTGTCTGGATAATGTCGGTTCATCTATCCGTAACTATCGATGTCTTCGTAAGCCATAACTTGAAAATTCATTCTTAGTAAAGCAGGTTTGCTGCGATTATCGAGTATTGCATTCCTGATATAAGTATAAAATATAAAATTTTATTTTTGCGCCAGAATTCTCGGATTGGAACCGTATTAAGCATATTAAAAATCTAGTGCTATATATGGATACAGATTTTGCAAGACGTAAAGAATTTCCTGATTATCATGGTAGTTTATAGAAAGAGTTAAATGCATTTCAAAGTACTTATTTTTTTAATTTCTATAGAATGCTTTGTATTTTTAGGTCTAAAATGTCTAATGAAAAATCGGCGATATTTTTAGTGTTAGGTACCACTTGGGCTATTGTTGTACAGGAGGCAATATATTGATTTCATTTGGAATTCTCGTTGGTTTGTAACAACACTTAAATGCACATAATTATTTTTGTATGATAGCTGGAGCAGTAAATTGCAATTTTTTAAAATCTTTATTGACATAATTATTTAATGCTTTAGCAGTTATGAAATGACACCACAATTCACCCAAAATATAATTCAGGATAGATCAGTTTAATTTAATTTTTTTCCTATTTGTAATTTATTGTTTTATACAATTAAGATTGCACCGCAGTATTTCTTGGTGAGCCTCGGGTTTCCAAAGTTGATATTTAAAATGGAATTTATCTGATTGCAGAATCGGTGGCGGTTTTCTCACACTTGCAAAATTCGGGTTAAAATATTCCCGTGCAAATTTTTGCCAGTGATTTCGTGGCATATCGGCTGGAAGCGATTGTAAAACGACTTATTTCGCACCAATGAAACCACCCCACAATGTACGTGCCTCGTATCCATACCGAATGGCCTCGGGGTGACTCAGAAAAAAAGGGCGGGAAAAGAGGCGAGCGGCTGAGGATTGGCGCGAGAGAGAGGTAGCGAGAGAACGCGCGTCCTTGTTTTTGCTCGTGTTTGCGATAGGGTGGGAGGGTGAGATCGATGTGGCCTAGGGCGAGGGGATGGTGCGCGGAAGGAGGAAAACAGAAATATCCAGAGGGTGCGGAATGCGAACGGTGGAGCGAAGAGGAAGTGGGGAAAAGAGAGAGGGAGGTGAAAGAGTCGAGGAGATACAATTTAATAGAGGGGCACTCGAGGGAGAAAGGCTATCTTTTATTTGGGAAAGGGCCACGAGGATAAAAACACAAAGGGTACATATACATAAAGGCCGAAGGGGATGGGGTGAGAAATAAAAGGGAATTGATAGGGGAAGGGGAAAGAGGGAGTGAAAGAGAGAGAGGAGGTGAAGAGAAAAAAGTGGTGTGGGTAGAGGGAGGGAGAGACTCTCACGGAGACGGCCGGCGTTTGTCAGTTACATAAACTGTTTTAAGTCGGGTCGCATGCGATGACAAGAGATTGATTTTTGCCGTATAGTCAATGGCGGGCTATGGAAGTGATTTCGTTTGATGGTTATATGGAATTAAATAAACACGAAAATCTGAAATAAAAATGCGTGTAGATTATGGAGGAAATTTTGGATTACGAGGGATCAAAATCGTCATGAAGCCAATGGGCGTAATATGGATTTTATTTGATACTTTGGCTTTAAAGAAAGAAATAAAAATTACCATTTCCATAAAAATATTTATTTCTTTCTTTTTCGCACAATTTACGCTTTGACACCGTTAAAAGGTTATTTAAGAGAACGTTTGATTAACGAAGTGCAGTTAGTATTAACCGATTGAAACCATATAATTCTGTAAAAGTAGACGAATGCAAAATCTCATAAATTATATTTTAAGAATGATTATCATACGATAATTACGAAAGGTTAAGATAAAAAATACGGGAAATTTTGTTTTGGTGACACTATTTATTTAAAAAAAATTATTTGCCAAAATCCAAAAACAGTCATGTTTGGCCTTTTACATTGGGAATAACAACCAAATAAATGACAAAAATAACATAACAACATAATAATAAATATGATATAATATTTAAAAGAAAGGGGCAACAGGACATGGGGTAAGATACGCTAGGGTCTGAGTTTACGTTTAAGATCAGAGTTAAAGGTGCGGGATAAA
This sequence comes from Tanypteryx hageni, assembly GCA_028673005.1. Taxonomy (NCBI): domain Eukaryota; kingdom Metazoa; phylum Arthropoda; class Insecta; order Odonata; family Petaluridae; genus Tanypteryx; species Tanypteryx hageni. Next base: position 89,748,100 of record CM054116.1, on the reverse strand, counting down.
GAGAACGAGTCAATGGAAGGATGATTGGTGGTTAAGGAGTTCAGGGCTGATTGAATGCGGTAGAATAAGGATCTCTGCGATATGGAAAGGCGGAAATTGGGAAGGTGAAGGATGCTAAGGTTGCGTGTAGGGCGAGGAAGAACATGAAGGGAAAAACAGGGTAGGAGTTCGTCGGAGCGAATATGGCCATTCATTATTGCATGGAGGAATTTCAGGTCGGCAATTAAGCGCCTGTGAGGGAGGGGGCAAATACCTAGGGAAGATAGTATCTTATCTCGAGATAAGATTCTGAAGGAGGGAATACGGTGACGGACTATAGCGAGAAAGAAATTCAAGGGTCGGTTTAAATGGTGAAGGATGTTAGGGGATGCAGTGCACCAAATAGGAAAACAACTCGAGAATGGGTAGAATACAGCCGGGAAAGACAGATTTTAATGCAAAGGGGTCTACAATTTCAGTGAATCTGTAAAAAAAAGTCCAACAGTGGTAGACATTGCTTTCGCCAAGATTTTATTTACATGCGCAGTTTAAGTGTAAATGACATAAGGGCAGATTTGGCCGGGTTGACTTTTAACTGCCAATCAAAACACCAAGCATCAATGGAGGTGAGCGCAGCCTGAAGGGAGTGCGAGTCAGAAGGTTCGTCTATTCTTTTAAGGATTTTGCAGTCGTCGGCGTAGAGCAGGATGTTGCGAGATTTGAAAAGGGCGGCATCAGCGATATCATCTACATACAGGGCGAACAAAATGGGCCCAAGGACGCTCCCCTGCGGGACACCGGAAGAGACAGGGAGAGAAGAAGAGGAAACACCGTCGATTACGACTCTTTGAGAACGGGAAGAGAGAAAGTCGGAAAGAAGTGATAAAATAGGGCCAAGGATATTGTATCGAGACATAAGCTTATGCGAAAGAAGACTGTAGTCACGGTATCGAAGGCTTTGGAAAAGTCGATGTAGAAGACGTCGAGCTGGGAAGAATATTCGAAGGCGGAAGTAATGTGATGGTGAAAACGGAAAGATTAGTTAAACAAGAACTACCAGGAAGAAAACCATGTTGAAAAAGTGATATATAAGGCAGTGTGAAAGAAAAAAGACGATTGTGTATGATGCGCTCAAAAAGAAGCGACAGTACAGGAAGAATAGAGATAGGGCACCAGATATTAACACATTCGGGACCATCTCAAAAATACGACTATTCCGTCGGCCCACTTTGAAATTTTTTGTTATATGGCAGATATATACATGAATAATATGTAAATTGTCATTATTATGTATTACAAGTGAAACGAATACGGAATTTCAAAAAATAAAATTAGACGCATAAGCTGAGTCGGCGGTCCGCGGCGACAGCTTCCCCGATCTATGACATCATCTAGTTCCTTTTAATCCGCTAAACTAAAGGCATTTATTTGCTTATGCCACTTCTATACTTATTCTGGGCCTGATATGGACAAATAAATTACAATAAATACGATTTAGTAATATTTTTGTTTAATATTGTAAATACTATTCGAGAATTTACGGGATTATGCTAACAAATACGGTATTATTTTACGTATTTAAATACCAGTCAAACAATATTCTAAAAAAACTTTTAGAATATGACATTCAAGAACCTAAACTCCGTATTTCCTATTAACATAATGCTCCATATAACGCGATTTCACAAGATTTCAAGGAGCTTAAAGTGAAGTACTGAAGAGAAAAAATCACTTGAAAAAAAAACTCGGGACCAACACTACCGCAGTGAAGATTGAGCCGAAACTGAGGCCCACTGCTAGGGATACGGAAAATGTATCGATACTTTACTCATATCGGTAATTTCCTTTCGATACCAAGTACTTTTGTACTCGATTATTTTCTTTCGATTTTCTAGTGATATCGGTACTTTCGGTCCGATACATTTGTGGTATCGATACTTTTCATTCGACATAACATATGAGTAAGGTATCGATACTTTCGTTTCGATTTCGTATCCTTAGATACGAAAAAAGTATCGATACTTTACATCGGTAATTTCCTTTCGATACCAAGTACTTTTGTACTCGATTCTTTTCTTTCGATTTTCTAGCAACATCGGTACTTTCGGCCCGATACTTTTGTGGTATACTTTTCATTCGATACATCATATGATTACGGTATCGATACTTTCGTTTCGATATCGTATCCCTACCCACTGCCCTTACCAGCTCATTCTCAGCTCCCCGCAAGGGTCGGGATGCCTTTAGTAATTGTGGGACCTTGGACGCATACGCTGCGTCGGCGTGGAGGCGCACCCGCACGCTCGGACGCTGCGTATGCGTCGGCGGTCCCGAAAGTGTTAATCCAAACAATAAAATCCCAGGTTCGTTCGTTCGTGCGTAACTGTTGGCAAAAATACATTAAAAGACGAATGACTTAATCAAATATGTACATATAACAATGAAATTTGGCGAAAATGGTCTGCTCATAAGTAAAAATGCTCTGACGAAGAATAATTTACGAAAAACATCCCGAGATCGAGTCCATGGCTGGTGATACATTCCCCATAACATAACCCGTAGAAATCGATTTTTCGACCTGCAGGCTTTTTTCTTTTGCAAAGTTAAATTAGAAGTAATTGACCTACGATCTTCCGATAAAAGCCATTTGAAAGGAAGATAAACAAAGTTCTTATTCTTATCGTCGATTTTTGCTTTCGGGTCGAAATCGCTCTAACTTTGCATAAAAATTCAAAATTTCATGAAAATATTGCGTTTTTTGTGAAAGGTTCCCATGACGACAGAACAGATTATTTAAATCGATATCCTCATTATTGTATGCTTTCTTATATATGCATAAAATTGACACGATGCATAAATCATGAAAATTTAAGAGTCCATGTTCACAACTCACCATATCATGGAAAATTAATTCCAGGGGAGGATCGCACATTCACAAAAAACGTCGTTTTAAAACAACTGTTACACTAATCATTAAATCTTCAAAGAGGGTTTGCCAAAAATAAACAATACAAAACAATTAAAGAAGTTTTAGTTTGAGAAATTATAAAAGAAGTTTTTTCATTCGCTTTGTTTTTCAGGAGAAAATTTTCACAAACTCGAATTTCTATTTTTAGATTTCTATTATCATCCCGTCATTTTTGACGGGTCGTCGCTAGTAATATAATAAAAGCGCAATCTCAGGAAAAAATCTTCTTATTTAAACAATTGATTAGAGTGAAATTATACTCCGTATTGGGATTTTTTGTCTATGGCATATAGTAGTAATGCAAAAAATTTTATGTGGCCAACACATGACTTTCTCCATACCTGTAATATTTCTAAATTCCAAATAGGTTAAATGATAATAAATACTTTAAGGAACTGCTGGAAAAATTGAGACTTTACAAAGAATAGAAATAAACTAAAACCGTACCCTTCTGATTTTGGATATAGCCCCGAAGGTCCAACAATTAAGAAAATATAAAGAAGCTTTAAGTGCTTACAACAGTCTCCGGTAGGTGGTGTAGTTGTGGAAGCTAAAAATTTAGTTTTAAAAATATCTCTTCAACAATGCATTATATGGGAAAATGTTTCCAACAAAGGTTGTAGAAAATTAAATTTTCTACGACTTTTATTTCGGTACTGTTTTACATTCATCAAATATTAAAGCAAATGTTAAATAAATAGAATATCTCCTTAACAATGCGTTCTGCGAAAAAATGTTTCAAACAAAAGTTATAGAGAATATTATTATCTATGAAGTTTATAATAAACAATATATATATAAATTTATGAAGATTTAAAAGATTTGCCAAAAACCAAAATATGACTAGAGTAAACATCCACTTTCGGTCAAGCGATTGTTGCCAAAATATAATCAGCTCTTCATTATATAGTACTCTTTCTAAATAAAATATTTAGTATTGATGCATGCGTAAGTTTTAGAGTTAGAGCGCCCACAAAATCCTATCACATACAGACAGACCGACAAACTGACAGACAGACACAGAAATCATCGAAAAATAGTCAAAATGTGTTCAGGAAACCTTAAAACGTTTTTCCGTTGAAATCTCGAATTCGAATTTTTTTCATGAAAACAATACTTTATATTTAGTATATGGAGAAAGTAAAAGTGCCAAAGTAAGTAACATATTCATCGGAACTTAATACTTCGGAAACAAACCGGTAGGGCGCTTTGACAAAAGAATCTAAGTTTATTGCTTCCTTAATCTTTGGCAAAGAAGAAAATCTCAATGCGTGAAAATATTGATTCTCTTGCAAAAAATTCTTAGTTTCACTCAAAGAATCCATTTAATATATCTAGCATTGCAGATCTTCAAGTTGGGTTGGAGAGCGTTATGAGGGTGACATACGATTTGAAAGGAAAGTTGCATAATTGCATAAGTTTTAGAAAAAAAATTAATTATCGACCAAATATTAATTTAGGTTTCTAGATAGCGTTTTATAGTGTAATATAAAATCTGTAATAACTCGTAATTTATTTTTAATGAGAACATTTGTTCAATTTCGCTTTTGTTGCCACGTACTAATATTTACGCAACATCGACCTTTCCGATTTATGTTGTCACGGCTGCCGTCTTTCCAAAATGTTATTTTTTTATATAATTAGTAGGTAGCAAAGGAAGAACTAACTATAATAAATCCCTCCAAAACGACTCAGATGCAGAAAGAGAGAGGGACATGAGCGGTACGTGGGAGTGCCTCTCCGCCGTATGTGGTATTTTGAGAGAAACTATTCAAAGTCGCCCATTTGGAATGAATCCACAACCTAAACAAATAAGAAGACGGCTGTCGTAAGGAGGAAGGAGGTAAAGGAGATGAAAGGGGTACCATAAGGGGATAGGCAAAGATTGAAGAGAAAGGGTTGTGGCTTTGTAGCCTTCCGCTTTTTCTTCCTTCTCTCCTCCTCTCTTATATACTGCACTCTATATCCAACTTCTTCCCTTCCGTCGCTTCTTTCTCCCCATACTCCTTTCTCTCTACACTCCCTCTCTCTTTTACCCTCCTCCTCTCGTTTCTCTTCTAGCTTTACTCCTACTCCTCCTTTCCTCATCTGTACACACGCGTCCCCTTCCCTCCCAAAAAAAGCCCGATTTTTGGTAATGGATTGGGTCCTAGGGCTTTAGTCGTCCCATGCCAAGATGGTAGAATGCCAGCCACTGTCCGGCAGTGAGTATTCATTGGTCGCGGTGCTCGGGATTATTCTCCGTGCCAATTCGTGCGTCATGCAGCTAGAGGACGTTTTATTTATTTTTTTAGAGGAGGGGCTTTTGTCATTTTCGTAATTTTTTTGTTTGTATTATTTTTGCGGAACGATTCGTGTTTTGACTGACCGGATATTATTACAAGAAACCGCTCCTATATTCCTTCAATGACTTATATTTTTCTTAGCGCGTATTATTTTATAAATGCGCTTATGTTTTCGCTCTGTCCGCCCGTATGCGTAATGAATTCAATTAAAATAGCAAGCAAACAGTAAGAGATATAAGACAAAATTTCATGATGTGTGTGATCTATGATGCCATTTTTGAAACTCCGAAGAAATTTTTGGAGAAATCGGTTGCAGAAGGGAGTGCTTTAAAAATATTGAAATTAAGATTCTGAGGAAATGGTTATAAATAGATAGTTAGAGTATTTCTATATTTGTGTGAGCTTTAATGCCATCTACAGCACTGCAGAAGGGATATTTTTTTAAATCGGGGAGCGTCGGAGAGGGAGACATTTTTTGGAGAAATGGGAGAGCGTCAGGTGGGTACTTTTTAGTGATGTAGTATGTTCATATCATAAGCCGATAGTCATTAGATTAGGAACGTAACACGTGTAAGACCATGAATGTATTTTTAAATTAATTATTGAAAATATACTTTGTCATGCAATAATATTACTAGATTTATGAGGAATTTTGTTTGTAATTCTAAATAAACCACAATAAATAAAAAGCACTTTTTCGTATTGTGTCAGCAAATGAAGCTTGATGAAATTCAATATAGCGGTTATAATACAATTTCTTTGGGAAAATCTTTTTGACTTCTGAAGTATTTTGTTACCAAAACTAAAGAATTGATGTTTATCTCTCTGAAATACGCGTAAGTAATTCAACCGTATAAGCCTTCATTCTTCATTCATAAGTATTTTCAGTGTAATATTTGGTCGTGTTTTAGGTTTCAGTCAATTTTATGCGGAATTTATACTGATTACAATTGTAAAATAGGCAAATCGAGAGAAATGCTCAACATATAATGGATTTTATGAAAAACAACTTGCGGTGAATTGTCGCCGAGCTGCATGTTGAATAACTATGCACAAGATTTAGTGAACTGTTTTATGGCTGTAGGAATGATTAATTTTCCTATTGAAGACGTTCAATAATTTCTTTATCACTATTCTTTCACTTACGTTTTCCTTAAAGTGGGAGAAATGTATTTGAATCATAATATTGCTCTCCCTCTCTCTCTCTCTACTGTTCTATTTTTTAAACAAGGATTATTTTTGGACAAAATTACTGAAGTTTTTCTTTCCTCAAAATTAATAAGATTGCCTTCTTTTTATGAAAGAACTCTCATGGTGTAGAATAATAAAATCCCGAGCGCTTCTCTTGGCGCGTGGATGCGTATTCATTCTTTGGGCTCTATTTGCCTCCGATAGTAGAGAAAAAAATAATCCGTAATCGGCTTTCATTCCGGCTCCTCTGTGCGTGTCCGCTAAAGCCTTCACTCAGGCGGCACTAATGCTTTTTTCGGACACGCACGCGTGTCCAGACGCTTGTAATCCGCCCGCAGAACGTATATCCGACCGGGGATGCCAAAAAAGGGAAAAATACGCATATTTGCGAATAATCTCTTTTCTTCAGAAACATTCTTTTCCCCCAGAAAAATGAAAGAAGAAGAGGAAAAGGAGGAGTGGCATTTGTAATTCTGTCCTCGGTACAGCAACTCGAACGCCTCTAGTTCCACTTGTACGTTTAACACGTCGAAACTTATGCGCGCCCACAGGAAAATCGCACGCAAGTATCGTTTCGCGTGGCTACCGTCTAAAGGATTACCGGTCAACTCGGGAAGCAGTGCGTTTTTTTTACTTTGTATTTATTTTCTCTCTCTCTCGCGGTCAGTTTTGGTACTGCGGAATCCTGCTTGGTTTACTTTATCCCGGCGCGACAAAGGGAACGAAAGAATGGGAGAAAGAGAGAGAGAAAATAGAGCCGAACGTATTTTCTGGATTACGCAACGGCTCCGAATACTAAGCACGTTAAGGGGAAATGAGATTTGGTCGTTCCACTGTTATAAGGCGCCTAAGTTTTTGGGCTCCGGAGGAACTTGTGTATGGAAAACTTGATAACGCGGTCTAAAACAAACGGAGCGAAGGATATTTTAAGCGGTATGTCTTGCGTGACGTCGAAATGAATCCATGCAAAGATTTGATGCCGAAAGAGATGCTTTTTCGCGTCTTGTATTCTCTTCTTAGAATGCGAAAGTAGAACTTTTCGCCGGTGATTTAATCCTACGACAAGTTTATATTCATGGTCGATTAAAAAAATCTTTTATGAGATTGAAACAAGATGGAAAAGTATATGTACTCCATAAATGAAATACCCAGAGGCGTTCTTTATGGGAAATACGTATAAAACAGTCGTTCATGAATTTTAATTTCCGAAGCTATAAGTAGTAATTATATGGCCTCGCGAACATTTTTTGTTAAATTGTTGCCATCTGTTCGAATAAATATTTAAATCTATACCTCACAGATCATATAAGAGCTTGGGAGAGAAAAATGCTTTTTTTAAATTGTTGTTTGCCGATAGATGTAAACAAAATATGCGATGTTATTGAGATTTTCTCTAATTTTGATGTGTAATTATAAGTAATAATTATATGACATTGCAGACTTTTGTGTGGTAAATGATGTCTTCTATCCGAATTTTTTAAAAATCTATTCCTCACCGATCATATATGAGCATTGGAGAGAAAAATCTGGATTTTTAATTTAATTTTTACGATAAAACCGTCTTAGCTATCGATGTGAACAAAATATGTGATGTTATGCTTGGGATTTTCTCGAATTTTTATCTCCGAACTATAAGTTGTAATTATGTGGTCTAGCGGCCATTTTTGTGGAAAATGGTGTCCATTACTTAATTTAATTTTAATCCGTCAAACGGTTCAGGAGATGAAAGTCACGACAGACGGACGGACGAGACTTGCTCATATGGCGTTCCGCTACTACCACCTCGCTGGTAAAGAACGCCTAAAAACATGCGATAGAATATATTATGTCCTCAACCTATTATCATTTAGGAAAACCTGTCAGTTATGCCGAGTACGAGTACTAAGAACATTTTCGAGAGAGAAAAAGCGACGTAAGAAGAGTACGATAGTTAAGCAAAAATATTTGAAACGAAGATTTAATAAAATATTAAAATACCATCTTTACGAGAAATATACGATTTTGGAAAGCTTTAAAATTCCATCAAATAAAAATCTTTAAATATAATATTAAACTCATCGTCGTTTGGCACATATTGACAGAAATATTACATTTTTGTGTATTCTGGTCACACCGCGGATTTTGGTGGAGGTGCGGCGACCTGCCTTATAAGACTTCCCGCGGTATAGACTAGTTCACGGTTCCATTGACCTAATACAGTATGGACTTGCAACTTTTTGTTTTATTTTAGAAATTTATTTTTACAGATGGCTAAAAACAAAAAAAAATGAAAAAATAATACTGGCACCAATTTATAGTAAATGGTAGGTACAACTGATTTTTGTCTATGTTCTCTGTAAAATGTTGAAGCAGTAAGAAAGACCTGCGATATAACTGAATCCGCGGTATGAGCGGCAGCGTTATAACCAGGGAGCACTGCACTTCAATCAGAATTGTACCGCATGTTACCTATCACGCGCATCAAACTTAATTCGACAAATTTTTCACGTAATAATTCTTAAATATATTTGACCACTACAACTACAACTGCCGGAACAATTATCTCGAGTCAATTTCTGTAGGTTTTGATCTAGCATACCTGTTCACGCTATATACTGTAAATTATTATACCTATTAACTTATCTCCCGAGCCTGACCGTAATGTATGTTTCTTAACGCTTGAAAGAGAAAAAACAAGGGTATTTTGCGAGGAATGCGAAAATAAAAATAAAATACTGAATTTTCCGAAATACTACACCCCTAAAATTGCCATTCAAGTCCAAATCCTCAGTAAAACATGACACTCGGAACTCGAGAAGAACTTTGGAATAAATGAAATTAGCGAACACGACAGAGAAAATAAGAAGTGGATCGGGTATTGAGTGTCACGATGTACTTTTTTTCCGTTCAAGCAGTGAAACCCACTGCCAAGAGTACGAGGGGTGGTAAGAACAGATCGGGGAGAGGATTGGGTAAATTCCTTCAAAAACCGTCTTAAGATCAACGTCTCTGGAGAAAAAAAAACAGAGAGCGAGTAATAGTGAAGCAATTCAATACTTCACCACAAGGCTGATAGGCTTCCGAAACGAATACCACGGAAGAAGCCCGACGCTTCGAAACTCCTCCCGCCTAACGCCCATCCCGCGACTCTTTTACCCATATTAACCCCTTTTTCCCTCAATGCCCCTTAAGCTCCTCCTAAAAGTCTCAGCGACTAACTGCGTCCACAGGCTCGCGTCTATTATCCGCATTATCTCCAATTTTAAGAGAATGCTACTACGAAGGAGTAGACGTTGGCGTGTCCAACTCGTGAGGTGTCGGGTTCGATGCCCTCCCTTCTCTTCGGAATACGTGTAGTGACCAAGTTTTCGTCACGTCAGAAAGCCCCGCTGTCGTGTCTGCGACGAACATGGAATTAATTTTCCTTACGGAAGTCCCAAAGTCGGCCCCCCACCCGCGGACAGAAACTAGCATGAGTTGTAGAACGCCTGGTCCATGCGATAGAAGGGGGGGGGGGGAAATCCCTTTTCTTATGTTCTGTCTTTCTCCCCCTTAAGACTCGCTTGTCGGAAAGAATCATCGCAAAGGTTGTCTCCGTCATCGGGGCGAGAGGCGCAAAGTGGATTTTAAGTTTCGCCAATTAATGTAAACGGTTCTTTATTTTTACTCTTCACTCAGCGGGGATTCCTTCCTTTTCACGTGTATCTTTCTCTTCTCTATCCCTCTCGCTGTCCTCCACTCTTCACCGTCGGTTGAGTGACAGCGTCATTTCCTGTCTGTGTGGTATTAGTGTAATTGGATTGGCTTAAGTCTCTTCCATTCCGCTGGATGGGAGCGAAGGAGTTAGAGAAAGAGAGAGGGAGAGATGTGCTGGCAGAGGTTGAGAGAAGGGTTCTTATGGCGTTCTGCCGTAGTGAATTTCGCGAGTGAGGGAGTAAAAGAGGGGGTGGATGGGGAGGAAGATTATAAAATATAACGACGGGATAGGGGTATTTTGCTGCGTGCATGGAGGGGTTTATTTTCGTTGAAAGTTTTCTGGGATATGCGAGAAGTGTTTTGAGATTGAAGGAATTTGACGTAAACGATAGATGTGTTGAACGATATAAGATATTGGAAACCCTCGAGAAATTTCGACGCTTATTCCGATAGGCTCATTAATGAATATATTAAGATGTAATCTCGTTCTATTTTTATCGAAACAGTGTATTTTGGATGGAAACGTAACAAAGGAATTAATAAGAAAAAATACAAGCATCCTTAGATGATTTTGTTGAATGGTGTTGTTTTGGAGTAACACCTAATTCTTTATATCTTAAAACATTTGTACACATGGAACATTAACTAATCCTTATTTTAATTGTTCCGGAATCCGTAAGGATTGTATTAAAATTCATATTTGCAAAATGTTTGAATCCATCCTAAATCAAGAAGGAAATAACTGTACTAAAATAAAAAAATAAATTCATGGCGATTACTTTTTTGTTTATAAGTCTATGACCTTTCCTTTGAATTTTTTTTTCTTTTGGCGGAAAATAATGTAATATATTCCACTCATTCTTCTTAAAAATATGGGGCATCATGCTTCAGAAAAATCCAAAAACCTCTCGGCGGATTAGTTTATTGATATAAAGGCTGTATCACTTATCGCCTCACGATACTGTAGAAAGTGTGAAACTATATGAGAGATACCGTCGTTTCTGCACTGTAAGCTCAAGGTGACCGAATCCCACAACGAAAATAAAAGCATTCATCCTTTTGTGTGGCGTTGATCTCATTAAATCTCTTCCTTCCATTGCTCTCATGCGCACACCTCTTCTCTTTTGGAAACGTAGGGATTATTTTTGTGCGCTAAAATAAAAAACAGCATTCCCCTTGACCCAAATCCTATTATGAATATAGTACACGGCACGCCTTTGTTTCTAGTGTATCTTCGTGTGTACCCTCTCTCAGATTTATTTTATTTTTTGCCATACATGCCACCAAGGAAAGAGACGGAGATACATGTCGAGACAAAATAAGCGAAGATTGCGAACATTCTTTTCCCATCCCCAAATATTTCGTTCTCTCCCTCGCCGCGATTTCTCCGTTTTATTCCTCGAAGTGATTGAAAAAACATAAGGGAAGAATTTTTGTCGGATCCACCGAGAAGCCGAAAAAATAGAAGAAAAACAACGACAAAACAGTCGATGAAATGAGGGAAATTGGGACCTAATGAAAAAATCTCTCTAAAGTTTGTCGGAAGAGGAAGATAAGGAGAGAGGAACATGATAGATATAGGATAACGAAATAAGCGAACGAGAGAAAACAAGCGAAAGAGTCGTATCCGGAAATTCCTGTTTCATCCTCGCGAACCTACCTACCCCTCTTGTTCAATTACAGCAGAACGTGGCCGTGGCATCCTACAATTTAGGTGCTCCGTTCTCTTTTCCACTACGAACCCCTCCTCCGCCTCGCAATCCTTTTTATCCGCCTTCTCCTCACAGCCACTCGCCCGTCCTCGTGCCCTCTAACCCATCCCCACGCATTGTTTTCCGATGTCTTCCCTCAGGATGCTGTCACAATCGTAAACAGAAGCCTCTCTCTCTCTTTCTCTCTCTCTCCTCTCCCCCTTACCCTCTACTATCCCTTGCTCTTCTCTCATACTTTTCTTCTCTCTCTCCATCCTCGCGATCTCCTCCCCTTGATCTCCTAGGTTTTCCCCACAAACTGAAATCTGTCTTCATTTATATCTTTTTGTTTTGTATATTTTATATATTCTTCATTGTAATACTCTCATTTTTAATATTCATGATATTGACGATGGGTTAAATGTAAGAATGGACCTTATGGCCCAAATTTCGCCCGAATAAATACGATTATCTATCTATCTATCTCCTCATCCTCCTCTACTTTCCCTCTCCTCTTTAATCTTTGCCGCCCATCGCTCTCCTCCCCTGCATATTGCCTTCCTAAAAAGTTCTTTCTTCCCCTGCCTCCGTCACTCTACCTCGACCCATCCCTCTCCAGCTCTCTTTCTCATCCCATTCCCTTCACTTTTTTGTTTAACTCAGTGCCCAAAGCGGTATACGTAGGATTTGAAAATTCAAAATTCGGAACAAGAATCCCGTCTTTCTTTACCTCTGAACTCTTTAATGTACCGCATCTGTTAAAATTTGCGTCATGCAGCGAAACGTACATCTGAATAATTTTCTTTGGCGGAATTCATAGGATATCTTCCTCAACCCGGTGTCTCATTCTGACTATAACGATCGACAGAAATAATTAAGTTGTGGCTTTAGCTATTTGTTTTTTTTTAGGAATCCCATTAGTTATTACGCACGTTATATGAAGTTGCGCATTATCTCTTTCAGTTCCGAATTGATATTTTTACGTAAATTAAATGTTAGTTTTACAGTTCAGTAATATTTGAAAGAGTTCAATCGAAGGATATCCAGCAAGCAGCAAGTTTTAAGGAAGTGGGTAACATGGTTTTCTGTGTGTTTCTTCAAAAAAAAGACAACACAACAAATATTGAACGAATGCGTGATTTCACTGCGATACTTTTAAGATGCCGACGGCTAAATTTCAAACTTTTTCTTTGGCTTTCCGTTCGCAAATTTTTCTACTCCCTTCGCGTTAATTCTTCTCTTAATATTTCGTCAGTCATATCGATTTGCTTCTCTCCACCCCCGTGTTTATCTTTTCCTTTTATTTTTAGTTTTTTTTAGCTAGATTCGCAATTTTTCGCTCTCGGAGCTTCATTTGTCGACGCTATTATTGATAGGGGCCCATAGCAGGAGTTATTTTCGCTCTAGCTCTATTCTCTCGAGAAACAAGAAAGAAATTGACCTCTTCTAGGCTACTATTTCATTTTCTTTTAATAATTGAGCAAGCTTCTTTTGGTAGGTGACCTGAGAAGAAGCATTTTTAGTTCATCGCGAAACCAGTAAACCTATATTACGTTCATATTTCATTCTCGTGCAAAATTCCCATCATCTGTTCCTTCCACGCATCGTTATTTCTGCGGAGCGTTTCCCATATTTTTTCACATGCCATTTCCAACATACGTAATATTTTTTTTCTATTTTCATCATAGAAGTATGAAATGTCCAATGTCCCCTTCATTTCCTCATTATCGTTTATCTGCCTCTTCTCCCATCAGGACCACGTCGTTCTTTACAGTTTTCCTTCACGTATCCCATTCTCCGTTGTCTTTTTACTTTGCATTTTTTTCCAACTCTCACCTTGCCTACTGCTAAAATTATTGCCCTATAGCCATCCCGCGTCACATCTTCAAAAATTCTTTCCTTCGCGGGATCGCATATTAAGACAACGTTCCTTAACCGACACCCGCACTTTCTTAAATTAAAAAAACATGAACGATGGTAGCGGGTAGCTACGCGAAACCGTCAGATATTAGGCCCGTAAGAGGTTCTCCCACGTCTACGGGGTCGCCAACCTACTGCCTTCTTCTCTCGCGAGTAATGTATGCGTGTAAACGTTCAGGAGGAAACACCTTCTATCTCCTTTTTTTCTCTCTCTCCCTCTCCACTTTTTTCTGTTTTCTCACGACATCTGAAACCTTGTGATGATAAGATACGTGGAAAATAAGTTTGGAACTTTTTTCTCGCTTCGTCCTCCTCCATCGCTGTCATAGCAAAAGTACGACTGTTTGGGAGGCGGAGGAGTTTTTTACACGCGTTTCGAGACGCGCTAATCCCCTTTTGGGGAAACAGGAGGAGAAAGTTGCGAGAGGGAACGCAGGAGAAGATGAGAAGGGGAGGAGTGGAAGCAAGGAGAGGGGTTTTAGAGTTGTAGAACGTAGAGCGAAGTTCGCTCCCTCCTCCTCCTACTCCTCTACCCCTACGCTTCCTCCACTGTGGAGGAGGAATGGGCGAGAGTGAAGCTCAAGACTGTAAGCAGAGATGGCAAGCGGTAGAAGGGGAGGGGGTGTCTACTTGGGAAGTTCCACAAGTTGCGGATTCATTGCCTCTTACGTATCTCTCTCTTTTCCTCTAGCTCTCTCTCTCTCTCTTTTTCTCCCTCTTTTCCACTCTCTTTTTCTCTCTCTCTCTCTCTCTCCCTTTAGCCTTCTCTCTCTTCTCTCCTCTTCTCTCTCTTCTCTCTCTCTCTCTCTCTCTCTCTCTCTCTCTCTCTCTCTTTCTCTCTCTTTTTCTCTCTCTCTTTCTCTCTCTCTCTCTTTCTCTCTCTCTTTCTCTCTCTCTCTTTCTCTCTCTCTCTCTCTCTCTCTCTCTCTTTCTCTCTCTCTTTTTCTCTCTCTCTTTCTCTCTATCTTTCTCTCCCTTTCTCTCTCTTTTTTCTCTCTCTCCCTTTAGCCCTCTCTCTCTCCCACTTTAACCCTCTCTCTCTCTCCCTTTAGCCCTCTCTCTCTCTTTCTCGCTCGCTCGCTCTTCACGCTTGTTCTCCCGAACTCTTCTTCTTGCCTCCTAAGGGGTCTTTTTTAAGTAGCGAGATTTACTTTTCTTCTTTTCACTTGCCTCTCCCTATCTCTCTCGCTCCCTTCGTCTCTTTCATCTGTCTCCCCCCTCAAAACGTCTTTTCTCAGTCTTAAAACTGTTGTTATTACATCATTATTTTTGTTGCGACGCCGTGTGCGGTTTGGGTGTCTGCTCGCTCACGAGGTTGCGTCAAAGAGGAGACCTCTCACTAAAGATTCTCCATGTGAGGTTTGCTGAATTTCTTTTTTATTTTCCCTCCTTCGGAAGAATTTTCTGGTTTCAGTCTCTGTTTGGCTTTTGTTGTTTTTAGCGTCGAATACATGTTTATCTTCAGACTATAATACCAATGATATTTCGAATCATTTTACGGTATCAACTAAGACTTTTTCTTTGCCTCCCCGATAATTTTTGTCTGTAATGCCTGTAAGTACTGAGAGTTGCACGTGACTCTCTCTAATTTGTTGGTATTACCATATTAGTTTTATTATAAGGTGAATGTGAGATAGTCTCTTATTGTAGTAGTTCCGCGGAAGGGAAAAATAGTTATGGTGATTACAAATTTTCATTTTCGTTTCAAAGTGGCAGTAGATTTACTTTTAATTTCCAATTAAAAAGCAATAAACTATAAAACATTGCAACACTATCATAGGACAAATTTTACCGTTTATCATTAGACGTTTTCTGCCTTGGTATCATGCGTAGGATTGAAGATCAGTGCGGGAGGATACTTTCAGCCGCGACTTTGGTATGAATGCATTTTTTGTCATAAATATTAGGAATGGAATACGCTATTTATTATCATCAGTGTTGTTAGTGGGGTTGTTAGCGTGTCTGACTGTCATTACTAGGGTCGCGGATTCGAATCCTGCCGAGGGCATGGTTGTATGTGTTCGTCGTTGTTAACGTTATTACGCTCATTGCAATAGGCTGTTAGCGGCTGTTTATGAGCTAGTATTAAATAAACAATTAATTAATAGAGTTCTTCTTCGGTATTTATTTACTCTCTGGGTTTTAAAAATGTTTTTGTATTGTATTAGTTACAATTAAAACGCCAAGAAATGCGTATCGCTGAGCGATAGTTGATTGTAAAATTAGTCGGTTTTTTTAAAAACTAGCTGCTTCTCTTAATCTCTATTGCTACCATGACTTGCATTTATCGTCAATTTCACCATTAAATTATTATTCAAGATGGAAATAATGTTTTTCTTGAATTGGTGTTCTATCGAGATAAGAACTATCTCGATAATTTCGCAACTCATATGAATTAATAAAGCTATATGATGTAAATTGCAAGTTCCCTCTCAAAATTGATTTAAAATGTCATGTTTGCATCCTCGTGTACTTATTGTATGATTCGGTATCTGAAGAAATGTAAAATTAATCAATTTCGAAGGCTCTTTTCTTTAGTAGATCTAATGCTTTATATTTCTGTGACGCCAGCCAAGTCGTTGTATGCTTCTTAAAGGACAAGTGATTTCCGGTATGCGTCAAATGTATAAAAACATTTTTATTTCCATTTTAATCATTTATAATGGTTGCAAAGCTCCACGGAAACGAAAGAATCTCCTGCACATAACTCACTCCATATCTTGCAAGATATTTCCCCCGATAGACCAGTTTTTTGCGCGGCGAGCGAGCTATTTCCCCCGCCTACGTTGTACGTGTGTGCGCGCTTGTGCGCGTCCTTACCAACGATGCACTCCATTGCCGAAATTTCCGCATGTTTTTCATTGTATTTTTCACCCTTTTCCCCATCTCCCGAATCATTCGTCTTGAAGGCGACAGAAGTTAGAAGAAGTCATTCCACTTTTTCCATATCACGAGAATCGAGTTATCCAAAGTATATGATCCCGCTCAGTCCCTTTTTTCACCCGCTTCCTCAACCCCCATCCTCGGACTCCTGCTTCACTTTCTCCCATTTCGCTTCACATCGGAACAGAAACTCCGGAGACGTATTTATCAACGGCACTGTCCATCTGTTACTCATTTCCAACGGAACCTGTACGAGAGCCATTACACTTTCTCCTTCGCTATCCTTATGCTATTTCTTCCTGTTCCACTCACTTTCTCCTCTCACTTGGGACCCTATTTCACGTCGGACTATCCTTTTTTGTTCTCATCCTCTATTCCGGTCTTGCCGTAAGAGATCTCCGGAGAAAAATTGCTATTCGATTCCGAAATGGATTCGATTCTTACTGTACGACCATAACCTTGCGATGATTAATGCGCCGATTCAATTAATCCGTCCGAGAAGACGTCAGTTTTTTCTTGCGGTCGAGCCAGCTATTTGCATAGTTTTTTATTACATACTCGATATATATTTTTTCTTCCCTAGCCCCATGAATCTTCTGAGTCATTGAACTAATATATTTTCGATGGATTCTATCGCCTCTCTTTCTCTCGGTCCCTTTCTCCCCCTTATACCGAAATTTTCATCTCTCGGCTGAATAAGTAAGCATCTCAAACATCTACTTTTCCCATATATTTGCAATGTTCTTTAGCTTTATTTTTTATCTCTTTCTCGCTTACCGCATCCAGTACCTACGCGATTTCTCTAGCACGTTATTACCCGCAACATCGCTTGATCCTGTCTCTCCCTTCCCCGCTTCACTCTACGCACTCACGCCATCTACAACACCATTTTCTTCCTCTCTCTTCTCGAACATTCGAATCCATTTCTCTCTTTTTCTACGCGAAGTACCATCCGTCGATATTCAAACCCTTAAATCTTCTCCCTGACTCAGAACCCTTCTTCCTTCTTCTCTCAAACTCTATGCTATCCGTACCGCCTTTCCGCTACATAGCGTTTACTACCTTTATCCTAACTCCTTTCTTCCATCTTCTAGTGAGATATATCTCCTTCGTCCACCAAGAGCACCATTCTGCCTTGTTTCGCTTCATGAGTAAACTATTACCGCGGTATAAAGCGATCAATATTCCAGTTTTATTAAGAACGTAAGGATAAAGATTGTATGAAATATTGCGTTGGACTACGGTGTACACTTAGGTTAACATAAGTAACAGAAAAATCGATACAAATCGATTTTTCAATTAAAACAATATTTTACAATATGTAAATGTGCGTAAATTACAAAAACGGTCTTAAGGAGAAATATATCATGTTTTAATCATTTTTAGCATTATTTCACGTATTACCTGCACTGACGAAATTTATAAATTCCAATAAAATCTGCTGATTAAGCGAGCGGTCTCAAATTCAGCTTTAATGAATTTTGAATGTATGCTAATGAAATTCGTTCTTGTTAGACGTGAGATGTATACTTTTTTGGAGTCGAAACCATTTTTGGAATATTTAGAATGAATTTGAACGAACTCAGCCATAAAAATGCCCATTCTACTCCTTCGTATCTCAATTATAACTAAAAGTAATGTCATAGCATAAGTTTATAAAGCCATTCACTGGCATTCAAGTTTCTTTTGCGTAACTTTGTAACCGATTTAATGTGAAAGTTGGTTGAGAGAAGAAAAATAAGGATACAGGAGAGAGGGTGAAAGGGTTGGAAGGATGGGGTGAAAGAACTTAAAAATATAGAGGGGCATCGGGAGTGATGGCAGCCGTATAACCTAGCCCTCGACTTACGATCCACATTCCCACTCCCTCTCCTCCCTCCCTCTCCCTCCTTCTTTCTTTCGTCTCTCCCAGAAATCCTTCTCCTCCTTCGCTGCCCTTCCTCCGCCTTCTATTGCTTCCAGGATTCTCATATTTCCATCGCCGTTTAAAACCCTTTATTTTATTTCTTTCCCTGTTTCCCTCATCAAAACCCCACGTTTCATTCCCTCTTTGTCCTCTCTCCCTCTTTCATTCCCTCTTTCTCCTTCCCCTTCTTTTTACCCTTCCCCTCCTCCCTCCCTTTTCCCTCATCTCACGCTACCAATTTTCCTTTCCTTCGTTTTTTCTCGGAATCAATCGTCCATCCTTTGTTTTATTTGTTTCATTGTCGATTTATAGCTTTTATGGCTAGGTTAGGTTTATTTATCAGTCATTTCCGATTGACAGGAGTATTGGTGAACCAACGTCTGTTTTTAACGCTTAGATGTTCCAAGAAATCACAAAATATAATGAGAATGGTTTGAATATTCGTTGGTTTTTTCACCTTGGTCATATTTTCTATAAAGAGATTTATTTTTTCTCCCATATATTAATTACCTGTTTGAGGATATTCAAGGACTATCGGAGTATATTTTACGTATCCATTCACATACGCACACAGGTTAATTCATATGTCAATTAAAACACTTGACGGCATTATATTCAAAAGATAATATTCAGTTATATTATTACTTTCAACTGCGATTATTTTCCCTTCTTATAAAAACCATCTCTTAAAGGTTTAATTGTTTTATCCTCTTACGGGCGACGCCCGCTTTACGCATTTAAAATCCTGAAGTGCTTCTTAGGAAAGCTCCAAACAAAGTTATCTTTTACGCTTACTCTCGAGGAGACCATCGCAAAAAAGAAAACAAAAGGAACGCCGAGGAAAAATTCGAATCTTCAAAGCCGCAGACCTTCGCAAAAACAAAATCGTTGCTATGGCGGAGGGAGGGAGAAGTGGTAGTTTGAGTGTCTCTCCCTCCCCCGCACTTGCTATCCTCTTTCACCCTCGTAATAGTCCCTCCCCTATATGTTTCTCACCCTCTTCCTCCATCTCCTCTCTCTCTCTCTCCCTTCATTCCTTCATCCCCTCCCTCTCCCTTTCTCTCCCTTCCCCTCCCTTCCCTCCATCCCATTTTCCTCTCAGCGCATCCTTCACGCCACACAAGACTCGAGCGCAACCTCATCACTCAAGTGGCGTTATGGATGCTCTTCCGCGGCGGAATATCTCACGCAAGAAATTCGTAACGCGCATGCGCACTGTGTTATGAGGGAGCAAGCTCTCTTTTTTTGTCTCCTCTATCTCTCAACCTCCCACCTTTCTCCCACCCCACCACTTTCCCATATACCTTCAGGCCGTTAATTTCGGTTTTCCTTCTCTCACTTACAATCTCTCTTCCTCCCCCTCTCTCTCGTGCTTTCGCAGTCTCCGCATCCTGCGTGGTGCAATAAAACAGCCGACTGGTGTAGAGCGTGGGGAAGTGCGAGCGGCCGACTTAAAGGGCGGGAGGGAAACGTAGAAAGCGCTTCACTTGTTTTTATTTTATTCTTGGTAGGACGGGAAATAAATATTAACGAAGCTGCCGAAACCGTCCTCTCGCGGTCGTCATCGGATACGCGTACGTGCGTGTTGCGTTTGCTTTATTTATTGTCATATTCCCTAAGCGTTCGTCCCCTCTCCTTACGGCCACCCATCATCCTAATGGCATAAATAATATCCCGCAGCGACATATGAGACAACGGGAATGGGTTCCCTTGATTGGGAAAACAGGCGTAAATCTAGAAGGCTGGGAGATGAGGAGGATGAGAAGGTGGCGGAGCAGAGAGTTGGGAGAGAGAAAGAGAGAGAGAGAGAGAGAGATGACGTTTCCGCGAATGGTGGCCGCAGGAATGTAACTAACATTTCTATAACGTCGCCCGGAAAATCGAGACTGGTTCTCCAGTCGTAAAAATATTATGGAAACATTTTCGGCATCCGTATTTTATTTAATGATCGAGATATATAGCCTTCGAGGGAAAGAGATGTAGGAGGCGAAAGTTAGAAAGAGTGGACAAAAAAGATGTCTTAGGATACATCTACATCTACATATTACCCTGCAGAACTGTGGGTGTGACGTCATGTGTTGTGCTTGAGGTTCAAACCCCGTCGTTCTATTCGAGGGCAAAAAGTAACTCGAAAAGGTTTTTCCGTTCCATCCCATTTATACGCATACATACTATTATATCATAAACAGTCTTAAGTGCCTTCGATATTAAATTTACAGTGTAAATTATGACTAACTTTCAATGATGATATAGGTATTTCAATTATCTCTAAATATCGTAATAGTTTTTTGATGTATTTTTACGAGTTAATTTATATCACAATGTGAAGGATGTCTATAATATGTTCATGATCACTAAAAAAATATCAGTAAAATTCTAGGATGGTTTTTAAAGACATTTTCCGTATGTATGTCTCATTGGGACTTCAGTGAAATAACCTTGAATATTGGTTATTCTTTCCTAAAACTCGTCAACAATAATTTCGAAGAATGGTGAGAGACGTGACTGTCTGTGAGAATAATTGCCTTAATCTATTGTAGTTTTTTTATTATTTATTAAGCTGTAAATACTGCATAAAAATCATGTGCCACATACTATATACTCCAAATTTTCTCGAAATATGTCAATTAAAATAAGTTTTACTTAAAATATTTGGGACGCTTTTTCTTTCAAATCAGTATTTTTTACTTTATAATAGCGTCGACGACCGATTACATATAAAGTTTTCTGGCGCTTTTCATAAAGTAATGCTTGATAGTCTAAAAACAAATACCTTTCCTTTAGTTAAGCTGCTATGTAAAAACTCTCATTAGCTCTTGCCTAATTTCTATGCATGTTAAGGTTTTCTGAGTCGTGACTAATGTTGGCATTGGCCTGGGAGAGCTTTCTGATGCCAAAACTACTTGGATGAATGTGGTTAGTATTGTTTCTTTCATTGAATCTACGAAAGAGATTTTCCAAGAAAAAGGGTGAAACTTTAACTCGCTGCAACGAATCCAAATATCAGTTTCCTTTTATTGGAAGTCGGAGAAAAATGTTCATAGGAAAACGACTAAAAAACTTGCTTAAACTCAGGATTTCGTGTTTTATGAGCATAAATGTGCAACAAGAATCGTATTTTTAACACGTGAAGATTTTATTAAAGAATTTCAATCAATTCCACCCAAGTAGTGTCGAGATCTTTTGTGGGACATGCGCATTCGTCGAGTTATAGGCGCGGCCAACAAGAAACTGGCATTCATAGGTAGAATAGTACGGAACACTACAGAGAAAGTACGTGAAACATGCTACTTATCAATGGTAAGACCGCAAGTGGAATACGCAGCGAGCATATGGGATCCGTACGAGAATGGACACATAATTCAATTAGAAAGAGTACAGCGCAGAGCAGCCAGATTTGTAAAACAAAAGTACGAACATAAGGAAAGCGTCACCTCTTTATTGAGCGATTTGAACTGGGTATCACTGGAGGACCGTAGATTGGACTCAAGGTTGAAACCTCTGGAGAAATATAGGTCGGAATGTCTAAAAGAGGAGGTAGTGGGAATAATTGTGGCACCAACGTATATAGGTAGAAATGATCTAGACGATAAAATACGTGAGATCGATTGTAGGACGGAGCGTTATCTAGGCTCGTTCTTTCCGAGTACAATACGAGATCACAAGAGGAAATTTCGAATTGCGTTAGACAATCTTTAGGTAGGATTTGGTGCATTGCACCCCCTGCCACCCACCAACTTGGTGAATTGCAGGGTAACTTGTAGATGTAGTATTTTCAGTACTAGCCACAGTTTGGATATTATTCGTTACACATTTATTGACCATGGTAGTATTATCTCAAGGATATTAGTGGAAGGAATTAAAATATAATCTGAATTATCAATTCCGAAAAATCAAGAATGAATTTTGTCCCGTCAAAACTCTCCTTTCCGAGGGATATTTCGGTCCGGGAACGACCTTCGCGCAAGGAATCTTCTTAACCTAGAGCAGTGGTGGGCAACCTTTTCTACTTGGTGGGCCGCATTGGTGGCAGTGAAGCCTTCGGTGGGCCGCATTGGAAATGGTCAATGCTTCGGTGGACTGGATTAAAGTTAAATCGGAAGTTACTTGGAGATTCCTAGCGCCATATGAGCGAAAATCAAGTAAAAATTCGGTTTTTAGGGTCAACATTACAATATTAAGAACCATAATGAATTCAGTATTAGAAATACCTTTGAGAAAATATCAAAAATAAAATTAAAAACAACTTATTGTAAATGAGAAATATTTATCAAGAGGTCTCAATTTAATACTAGACATTTTAACAGGTTTTTCTTGATATAAAATAACATTTGGTGGCTGAATCCAAATAAAAATGAAAAAAGTTTTGATAACTATGAAACACTGGTAGTGGGTCGCATGAAATTGCTAAGGTGGCCGCATCCGGCCCATGGGCCTCAGGTTGGGCACCCCTGACCTAGAGGATATCTGCAGACTTTTTTCCGACGGATATCAAGTTTCCCTATCTCGAGCGGAGATCTCTCTCCCTCACTCCTCTCCTCTCTTCATCATCTTGTAAAAGATCAAGAAATTTGAAAAAGTTACTCTATCAACTCCAAAAGAGCTTCCACTCCCCTTCGTACGCATCACCCAGAAGCCTTGTTGTTTCTTTGTCTTTCTATCCCTCTTTCTACTTCCGTTTATCTCGAAGCCTATCCCTCCTCCCGTTCCCATGCAAATACACTCTAACCCCCATCCTTCCTTTCTCTTCCTCTCATTCTCTCAGTCCTATCTTCTACAGTTGGGTTTCTCTTGTGCTTTCTTTCATCTCTCATATTCTCGTGTATTAACCTGCGGGGAATAGCCTTCTTTCTTTCAACCAAGGAGTCCTTTGTTTTATTTTTTTCCAAAACTCAGGGAAATCCCATGTAGATGAAATTCTAATTAATGTAATTTTTAGTTTTGAAGAGACTCAAGCTTTAGGTTTGGAAAATTTTGGAATACTTTTGCTGATAATTTTGTTGGATTAGAATAAAATGTTGGAGAAAAACCTACAGGTAAAGTGTATAGAAATTTTCCCTTTCTTGCTTTAGCTTATAATTTAAAAGTGCGTTCGTTAATTATTTTTCATCCGATTTGTGGTTACTTTTTTGTATCATTATATGTTAGCCATTATTATCGCTTTACTTGAGAACATTTTATAAACCCACTCTTTCTATTAATTCACAATTTAAATTTTCCTAACTCCAATAAAACCAGAAAGCAGCAAAAAGTCGCCAATTTAAATGACAAAATCTGCTCATAAAGTAGACGCAGTCTCTTCCAAGGGAGTATTTTTATCATTTGCAACATCCTTTCTCCTAACTTGCTGCATACTCACTCATGATATTCTCCTCTAAATCCTAAGATTTACATGGAGACTGTCATATCTTTATCGTGTGAAACGACACTGAAATTCTACCTCTTACGCAGTTTCCATGAGTTTGGAAAATCCTTTGGTTTTCTTCCTTTATTCACTGGAATTTTTCCTCTTGCATCTGCGTCTCCTGTCACTCATTTTACGTTCTACTTCTTCCATCCCTACCAACACGAATCCGCCTCGCTTACTTATATTTTCAAATCTTTCATATTGTTATTTCTTAAAATTTTATTGTAAGTTACATTCGTAAGGCTTTCTTTTTATTATATCTCCCTTTTTAAGATATGTTATTATTTCCCCCAAGATTTTAAATTTTTCCGCCCATTGTTTTACAGATATTTCTTTTTTACTGAAAACTATATCATCCCCAATTCATCGTTCGCCTTGAATTATTCTCCGCTAAAATTTAATAAAGAGCGATTTTTATTTTTAAAGAAACTTAAACTAGACATTTGCCCACTTTTAGTTTTTTACATCAAGATGTAATGCAATTTTCAGGATCATCCTCTTTTTGCAAGAATATACGTCGTTTTATCCATCCATTGCCAGCCAAGAAGTTATTTAAATATTTGGCGAAAAATAGCAATCATTTCTTCTGATTTTAAATTTCCAAAAAAAAACTCACGGTCAATTTTGATATAACGGGTGTAATAATGATAAGGCGTATTCTGAATAAAAAATCTCGTACCACTCGTATTGAGGTGTACGCTTTAAAACTCTTTTATTCAAATCTAACTACCTGCTGTATTCTTGCATTCAAAATTTGGAAAGAAAAATTCGATGCAGAGCCACTGATGTAATATTAATCCAATTTCGCCTTCTTGTTTTTTCATTTGTTAAAACATTACGTTCTCGCAAAACATTTCCTTCCTTCGTTTTTTTCCACAGATTCTCGAGGAATGTAATATTACAACATCTACAGTTTCGCAAAATAATTTTGATACAAGTGTCGTGAGCAGTTTTACCTTGTTTCAGAAATCAAAGTAGAAAAAAGCAACAACCGAAACTCGAAGGCCTAAGGTGGAATCCATTAATTCTCAATTTGGACCCTCTCTATCTCTCTCTTCCGCCCTTAAGGAAACAATTTCCTCTTTTTTCACGATATAGTATACCCACCCTCCTTCATCCGACTCCACAGACCTCCCGTCAGACCAACAAATCTTTAACTCCCAACCTCCTCTCTCGTTCTTTCTCACTCCATTCCTCTCGGCTCCGAACCGCCCCGCTCCACTCCTCATCGTCTTCCCCAAAAAAATCTTGCTTATCCCGTCTCTCTGACCGTTAACCATGCATTATTTTCTCTCCCCTCCCCCTCTCTCTCTCTCATTCATTGGTAACGAACATCTCCTCTCTTCTCTTACACAACCCGCTGCTTTTGTATCTTCCTCACCTTCCATTATTTCCTTACATCCCACCCTCTACATGTGATTCTATCTCTTTTCCTCTTCTCCATCTCCCTCCTCGTCTCTCCTCTTTTCTTGTTTCTCTCTTCCTCTCTCTTTTCAGTCTCCCCTATTTCCCATCCCCCTTGACGTTGAAAACTTTCACGGACTTCTTTATTGCAGGAGCGGAGGCTCCGGAACCCAATTTATTCTCAGTCTTCTGACGTTTCATGATACGCGGAAAGAAAATCTTTTTGTCTCAGTTCGGATAGCTTTTGTTCTTCTCTCCTCCCGCATCCTCCCCTTGCCTCTCCGAACCCTCCACCTCCCTGCTTCTTCGTCACTCCGAAACGGCGAAATTTGCGTCGCAACGGAATGAAAGAGATGGGAGTGATTTATTTATGGTCGCGGAACATATATAAAACAATACTAAATATCTATATTAGCATATTCGGAAACAGCTAATTTCAGAACAAATCGGTATGCTTATAAGGAAAAGAAAAAATGCGGAGAAAAAACTTTTCCAGGCGGAGTGGATTTTTATATTCTCGTTTCGTATAAAAGACCTTTTAAATGTACGTGGGTACCAATAAAATATCCGGAGTCGACGTTTTTGGTACATTTTTTTCCGAAGAGAGCAAGCCAACCCTAAGTTCAGCTAATTTAGGCAACAAAAACTAATTTGATTGTTTTTTGATTTATAGATATATACAACAGTGTAATAATACAAAATTAAATACCGGTAAAAGTTAGATTTATGCGATATCTACAGTTTCTTATGAAAGCCGTTCTAAAATACTTTTGTTTCATTTCATCTTCTCAGGCCGCATTCCTGTGGACAATGGTTTCATCTTCAGCCGTCCCATCGGCTGAAGAGGCAGGCGTTGAAGAGGATGAAGATGAGGAAGAAGGTAGGGGCGCTGAAGTTGCTGCCCCCAGCAACTCCGGCGGATCGTCAAATCTCGAAGAATTGAAAATAGAACTTGAAGAGGTAAGTACATGACTGATAGAGGTATTAAGCAACGTCATGCCACGATGTGTGCGCTCTTGAGAATTTATTCATGAATAAATTTTCAACAATAAAGTTTGATGATAAATCATAATGTTAGACTAGGGGACCGTTGCAGTACTTCCTGCAAACATCTAGAGACCCTTGCGTGAAGTGACCAAAGGCGATAGTCCCTATGACAAAAAATTGTTAGAGTGTTATTAGTTGAACCATTTTTATTGCCCCTCTTAAAATAATTATACAGCTCACACCATTTTCATAAGCAAAAACACATACCTACATGATTTAGACTACCAGTACACAATATATTTTTTTTGTTTACTATTTATGATGGTACAGCATATCGTATGTTCTGTAGTTTGTTTAATATTAAGTAATCAATGCACCGGCCACGCGTCAATATCGAAAGAAATTAATCAAAAACATTATCAATATAGTAATTTGCTTAAACTGCACAATAAAATATGCAAACGAAACGATATTTTCAATGTATGCGTGAAATATCTTTCTATTTGAAATTCTAAGTTGTCCATTATAAAAATGCATTAGAATCGTTTCTTTTCTTCGCTACGTGTTTCATTTGTTTCATATTTACATAAAATGTTTCACATAAATTTTCAATCGGTTGCCCTTGATACGTTTCTTTCATTGTAAGCTTAGTGCAAATGCACTTGAAAGTCCGAGTCTAACATTGCAAAAATCCGAGATCAACCGTTGAAATGTTGAAAAATCGGAAAACATGGAATATAAACTTAAAATATGAGCAAATACAAATTAAAAAACAGAATCTGCGGTAAGAATAAAAATCTTCATTTCTTTCTGCGTCTCGATAGTAAGATATTTTAAAATGTTAAAGAATAAAGGTTACACATCTAATTCTAGTCTTTCACGTGATAATCAAATGAAAAAACTAAAACTATCCTGGTATCGAACCCATGCATTTCCGGGGGACGACTACCCACTTAAAACCTGCAAGAGTTGGCACCGAGTATTCAGGCGAAAGATTCGTCGAAATCAAACGGACCGTTCTCGGTTTATTTGCGTTCATGCCGGAAGGTGACGTCACTCGAGGCTTCAGGCGCAGGCAGGCAGGGACATAGCGGTTATAATATATTAGATAATATGTGGCAGCACAAGCTTATATACGTAAGAGTCTGATTCAGGTTTTTACAAAAATAGTTTTGTGTGTGAATTCGTAACATGGTCGGTAATTCAAATTTTACTCGAGCTGTGTATGCGGAGTGCGAATTAAAGCTCAAAAGACATCCTAAGCCTCTTCGGAATGTATACGCTTTCGTCAAGGCCGACTTTAAAAGTTTCAGCTTACATCTCAAAATTACCTTTGTCAGTTATCGTGAAAAGACAGAACGATTAGGTATGGAGCCATCATGGTTATTATTTAAGGATATACTAGGAAAAGGCATCAATAGATTTATCCCCAGTAAGTTAAAATCTGATAAGAAAGAACCTCGTTGGTTTAATAAGGAAGTCAGGATTGCCTTAAGACGGCAGACGCAAAATTGAAAAACATACCTACCACCGCTTCCGATGAGCATCGCACAGCTATAGTCCATGAGTATAACAGTGCCCGCGTACTAGCGAGAAAAACCATGCGTAACGCATTTAACACCTTCCGGAATGAGGTATTAAATACAAAATTGAAGGAGGATCCAAAAGCGTTCTGGTCCTATGTAAGAGAAGTCAAGGGAGGGGGTCCTTCAATACTCTCCCTGCGATGTGATTCCGGAGACATCCTTCACGATGGGGAGGATAAAGCTAATCTACTAAACGTTTACTTGGCGAAGGCGTTCACGGCAGGTGGAAATAGACTTGAAGATAATCTTATTCCCGATGGATGTACTCGGATGGATAATATTAAAATCTCTGAGGCAGGAATAGCGAAGAAACTGGGTGCGATAAAGCCCAACAAAAACCCAGGACCAGAAGGAATTCCCGCGCGTGTATTAAAAGAACTAGCAGAAGAAATAGCTCCCTTCCTTCGGTTAGTTTTCGAGAAATCTCTTACCCTCTGTGAGGTTCCTGATGATTGGAGACCAGCACACGTCACACCCATTCATAAGGGAGGTGACAAAGAAAACCCCGAAAATTATAGGCCGATTTCTCTAACATCATTATCATGTAAGATTTTGGAGCACATTATTGTTAGCAACACAATGCGTTATCTTGAGAGTAGATCGCTCTTAGTCAGCTGTCAACATGGCTTCAGAAAAGGTAGATCCTGTGACACCCAACTCGGTCTGTTTGTGAATGATGTTTTATCATGCGGCGAAAATAATAAGCAGGTCGATGCAGTTTTCCTTGATTTTAGAAAAGCTTTCGACTAGGTTCCCCACCTAAGTTGTTATTAAAATTGGGAAATCTTGGCGTTAATGTTAAAGTCATTAACTGGGTTCGCGCTTTCCTTTGGAATAGAAAACAAAAAGTAGTCATCGATGGTAAGTCCTCGAGTGTGGCAGATGTAGTCTCTGGAGTGCCGCAGGGTAGTGTGATCGGACCTATGTTTTTATCGTTTATATAAACGACATCAGCTCAGTTGTGAAAAGTAATATCAGGCTTTTTGCGGATGACACCGTAGTCTATAGAGAAATTAGTGGTCCTAGCGACCATCGTCAGCTTCAGGATGATCTGGATGCGTTATCTGTTTGGTGCAAGGAATGACAGCTAGAAATCAATCAGAAAAAGAGTAACATTCTAAACTTTTGGAAATCTAAAAACCCATCGTCCGTGTTTACCTACTTGATAGATGGTGAGAGCATTCCTGTTTCGGAATCCGTGAAATACCTCGGGGTAACCTATAATCGTGACCTGTCTTGGGACACCCACATAAGACGAGTGATAGGTGCGGCAAATAAGAAGTTGGCTTTTGTGCGTAGAATAGTCAGGAAAAGCACGGAAAAGGTGAGAGAATCCTGTTATTAATCCTTGGTTAGACCTCAAATGGAATACGCAGCAGCGGCTTGGGATCCATATCAGAGGGGACTCATAAAGGATTTAGAAAAAATACAGCGGCGAGCAGCTAGATTCGTGAAAAAGAATTACGATAAAAAACAGAGCGTTACGTTACTCATTGAAGAGTTGAGTTGGCCATCGTTGAAAGATCGTAGATTACAGGCGAGACTTAAACTTCTAGATAAATATAGGTCGGAGATATTCGTAAATGAAATGAAGGATATTATTCGACAACCAACGTATATCGGACGGAGGAATAATGAGGACAAGATTCGCGAAATAGATAGTAGGACGGAGAGGTATAAGGAGTCATTTTTCCTTAGGACAATACGTGACCCCAATAGATAAGTGAATAATAATTAGTAAGGAACTTGGTGCGCGGCACCCCCTGCCATCCACCGTCAAGGTGACTTGCAGGGTAATATGTAGATGTAGATGTACTCTTTTAGCTCGCATTTGTTATTTTGAAGAGATTATTTTGAGAGTTCTTCATTCTCTTATGAGATGAGGAAGATCAATATTTTAATAAATAAATGAAAAGTAGTAAAACATGTTATTCGGAAGTATCCATTGCAGCACTTTTACCGAGAGTAGGATTGTTCCGATTCTGATAAAGTTCTTCATAAAAATTTTCGGAATTTCTTTAAGATTTGTTATAAGTTTACTGTATGCAGTTTTATTTCAGGCACATATTTATAAATTTTTGGCGACTGACTAAGAAATGCACGGGGTAGTGAAACATTATCTTCTTTTATACCTAACGAAAATGCCTTGTCTTAATGGCATTAACAGTTTATCAACCTTTATTTCTTAAATAAGGATATGGACCTCACGTGTGGCACAAGTAAGGACCCTTGATATGGCATTACTCTGTTAGATTCAAATTCAGGTCGATAGATCTTTACCCTTGCATGATTTCGCAGCATCGCTTTATCATTGTAAGGTACAGTTGACGTTCCAAAGGATTTCCTTTATTGTAATTATATTGGAAATCCCATAATAAGTTTAAGCTATTTAGAAGCTGCGGAAGTTAAATATATCCCTCGCAAAGGGATATGAAACCAAAGGTGAAAGGTGTGAGTAAGGTCGCTGACAAAATGATTTTCCCTCCGTTTAAAAAGAGTGAGAGAGAGCAGGAGAGAGAGAGAGAGTCAGAAAGAGAAAGGAAGGCTGGAGGGCGTAAAGGTTAATTTAATTGAAATCGGTCGAAATATAATTTCAGAATGCGAAAGTAAGGGAATATTAAAAGGGCGAAGGTTGAGAGTGGAGAGAGTGAAAGGACGGATTGCGTTGCTAATGAGCGAAGCAAGACGCGGAGGGGAGGTGAGCAGTGAGGAGGAGGGGGGGGGGAGGGAAGAATTTTGGCGGAGGAGGAATAATCTGTCAAGAGAAAGTGAAAGGGAGTGAGGGAGATGGCGGGAGACGGGGAAACGGAATAAAGAGACGGTGAAAATATCAGTGTGTGCGTGGGCGTATGGTGAATTAAACTGAGTAATGGATAATTTGCTACATAATAGGATGAGATGCGCGCTAAGTTAATACTTTTGTTAGTTTTTCGAGGGAAGGAAGAACGGGGAAAATCATAAAATGGCATTTACCTAATTGTGCAATACTTGTGCATATGATTACTCCCGAGTGGATCGTGTGATTTGAATTATCGTCATATATGCACAAAAATGTAACAGCTTCACCTAACTTAGCTCTAAGTTAGCATAATTATAAAATTGAACCGCATAATATTTTAAATTAACAAAACATTGGTGATAAAAGGTGGTCTGTTTCATATTGACTGTGAATTAATGAGACACTGGAATCAAAGTCAGCATTATTAAGAACGGTGGTCTGATTTCATTTGGCAAACACGAAATCGCGATACTGTTATGTTGATGGTTTTATTATGTTACCATTGTGAAAAATAATGCAAGCTAGAGTTATTAAGTTGGAAATACACATGATTAAAGATCGCAGACCTGCAAATGAGGATGATAAATTATACGTAGTGAATAATCAGGGTATGGAAACGATTTTTCATATTTCCCGGAAGGAGACAGGAAAAGGATGGATGGGGAGACATAAGAGATTAAATGAAAGTACATTTGGTCCGATTGAGAATAATCTGCTATTTCGGAGACTGGACAATTTGGACAATTTAATTTTTCAATTAAACTTTTTCATTATTCCGACTTATTTGATTCGAAAGAATAAAGATAATGAGGCGAAACTTACTTGATTGCGACCTTCCTTTGTTTTTCGTCGGAGGAGAAAAACTGGAGAATCACAAGAGAAGAATTATTTGGAGACGACGGTAGACATACTAAAGAAATAACGTAACTTATCTGGTTAACGAGTTAGCGAATTCAATTAATCTCGGTTAATGTCTTTCAAAAATCTTTCTTCCTGTTCACCATACTTTTATCTTCTCAGGCTCACAAAAATGAGGAATCAATCTGGATGGTGTGTGCATAGCTTAAAATTTTGATATGACTCAATGAGTTTGGAAATTCGGGAATTCTTTATCATTGCTTCATCTTGCATGTTTTACTTTAAAACGTGAGCCTTAAGACGATATTCACGTTTCATTAGTGTAAAATAGTAGTTTTCATTTTTTCATATAAGTGCACTTGAAGAAATAGTAGCTTAAAATGTTGACACCTATCCTTCGATGTTTATTTTTCACCGATATCTTATTATTATTGAATAAAATTCGATTTATTTCGGCCTTACAAGCCTTAACCCAATATAAATTCTGCAAGCTTACAAGACATTTACGTTAACAGGGAACTGGCAGCACAATATGTGGACTATACATTTCATGACATTTAAAAATAAGAAAGTAAAAATTGAAGCATCATTTGCTGACGCAATATAAAAAAGCTCATTTTAATTAGTGCGGTTTATTTAAAATTGTAAATTAAAATTCTTCATGAAGTTAGTAATATAATTGTATGACAAAGTTTTTTATTCAATAAATAAAAAATCAAAATTCTAATTTGAAAATTTTGAAGGGGCCCCAACCGTTCGCCGATTTTAAAAATATTTCTTCTACAGTAATATAGATTGCACTGTAGGTCAAACAAATACTAAGAGATTTAACTCTATCTATAAACATTTTTTCAGAATCTTAATTTTAAATGTTTGAAGGAATCCCCTGTCGCCCACCGATTTTTTTAAGAAATTTCTTTGGCGGCGTAATAAATGGTATCATATAACACGTGCATCCTATAAATTTGAGTCCTCTGTCTTTTACAGTTTATTTGGCGTTTTAATTTAATTTATTGCACAGACAGATAGACAGAGCAAAAACTTAAGCACGTTTATAAAACGAAACGCTCTAAAAACTTAAATCGATTTAGTCCCCGGTACGCTAATCATTTCTCTTTCTTGCAAAAAAAAATGTTTTTGATCAGGAAAATAGGAAAAAGTCCGTATGCTAGAATAACTTACAACCCACTCAAATATTTTGAAAAATATGCTATGCTGTCTTGAAAAGAATAAAATTGCATTGAGTGAAGTTTCCAGATGAAAAAATAGTATGAAAACCTTTCTGCTCCAGCTTATTCGAATATTGAAACATCCACTTATTACATATAATTAATTTATGGGATAAGTATCCAATATGTGTTATAACATCCCATAGTGACCATTAACTAGACATTTAAACTTTTTGGGGATATTTCATCCAATCCACTTTAATTCAATCATTTATTTTGCATTGCTGGGGCACTTCATCAATTTCCATTAATTACACGCTTTGAATTTTCGCGTACGACAACGTGAAAGTAAAAAGAACATGTAACATTGGCTTTGAATGTTATGTAATGCTAAATTCTCTCTCACTGGAAATTTTTACGCATTCGTTTGATATATTTCTATTGAAGATGAATTTTCTTCGATCATTGATGTCGCCAAAATTTTATCTATTTGATCACAGATAAATTTATAATATATTGGTGATAATTATCTTTATTAACTTAGCAGCAAATACATATTTGAGATGCATTAAGATATCACTATCGAATGCTTAATATTATCAGCACCGTTTAAATTCCAAACCATCCATTCTTAATAATTCAATTTAAATATTAATTCAAATTGTAATATAGCACATTTTCATACAAGTTTCAAACTCGTTAAAAATAAACGTGAAACTATAAAATGCTTGATGAATCCACATGCATCCAAAATTGTAGCTAAAATTATCCTGAAATTTTACAAAAAATCATAAATAAACTTTAATATTTGGTTAACGTTTGGTTATTGCTGGTACGTATTTAGTGTCCTGAATTATATATTTCTCAAATCAACCGAAAGCTAATCAAAAGTCATAGTTGTTGATGACAAACTTAACTTTGAACAGAAATGTTTCAATTCTGAATTTCAAATTACGGAGATTTTGGAAGACAACGCCTTGTATCCAAGTAGACGGTTCGGGATACCATGAGGAGCGAGAACCTTTCGCGATGCCTCCTGTCATGCAAGGGTGCACTTGTACGTAGTCGTCTGTGTGTGTGCGCGCGTGCGTGGTTTTGATGTCGCGGGCATGTAGTTGTAGCGAAAGAAAAATTTAGAGCAGTCTGCGGGCGTCACGTGGACGTCCTCTCTAATAGAGGGATAGCATCCGAGACTCAGCAAGCGAGATAGGGAAAGGGATGGGAGATACATGTAAAGAATGAGAGTGAGAGAATAGGAAGAGAGAGAGAGTCGATGAGGAAAGAGAAGAGAATCACAGAAGCAGGATGCGAAAAAGAGATGTGGGAGTTTATGCATAAATTTAAGAACGAGAAGAGCGACGAGGCAAAAGCGGAATGATAGATACCATAATTATATTTTAAGGCTGAAAATAGAAGTTAGCGTGCGGAGGAAAAAGCAAGAATGTCGGATGATAGATGGGAAAAAAATTTAAACGAAGGAGGGTATTATTATTAGAAATTATTATTAGAAATTTGAGTGGGACATTAGCCTTAAATTACGGTTCAGAAAATACAAATCCGTGTGTTGACATGGTGTTTGTCTGGCTGAAAATTATTGAGACAAATGAGAAATGAAAATCTTTGGTTAAATATGAGGAATTTCTTAGAAAATAGGTGATACTGAAAAGGAAAAATATAACAAAAATGATTTTGAATGTTTAGAGGGAGTACGAATGAAAGAGATTGCTTAAATTACAAAAAATGGCACATGTAATGAAATAGTCACAAAGTGGAGCCTGGGGATATTAGTAAACCGAAGAAAGAGAGGGGAAAAATTAATCGAATTTGAAATCTGGACGGAACCAGAGGAGGAGGAGAAGAAATGTGACAGTAGTCAGTCGAATAAGATGCGAAAGAGATAAAGGAGAATGGTTTCTTCGCAGAATATAAATGGAGAATAATGAGTCCGAAACGTGAGCTAAGAATATTCAAGAGAGAGAAACTACTGCGCATAGCAACGGCAACTTAAAGGAAGCGAATGGATGAATCCTGTTCATTTCAGTTTCCGTGGCTTCCTTTGCAGCCGGTGTCTGGAGGAGCCAGCAGGCGAGGGTTAGAGAGAAGGTATGTGAGAGAGAGGAGGGAGTGGGTAGGGAAAATGAGAAAGAAAGGGAGACG
Organism: Tanypteryx hageni; assembly: GCA_028673005.1. Taxonomy (NCBI): domain Eukaryota; kingdom Metazoa; phylum Arthropoda; class Insecta; order Odonata; family Petaluridae; genus Tanypteryx; species Tanypteryx hageni. Next base: position 89,713,255 of record CM054116.1, on the reverse strand, counting down.
AAACGGGAGGGAGAGAGAGAGAGAGAGAGTGAGCTCGAGAAAGGGCGAATGGCATCGTCGTACTCATTTTCTCATTTGGTATCCTTCACTTCTTTCAAGGAGTTGGATGGAATGGTGGGAAGGCGTCGGCTTTTGTGATGAGTTGGCGTGCGAAATGAATCTTCTAGCCTAGTGAACATCACCTTTTAAACCCTCTCACTCTCTCTTTTCCTCTCTCTATATCTCTCTTCGGGCTTTGCTGCCATCTTTCACTCGGAAGTCATTCCATATAATAGCTCAATTCTATCTGAATACCAATCACACCTTCGTTGGCCATAAATTAATTAACTATGCTTGTTTTTTATCTTATAGAATTAATTAATTAAGTAAGGAATGGAATCGAGATAGGTTGGAAAATAATCCAAAATTGAAAGTATAACAGAAGTTACTGAATTATGAGGAAATGGTATCGATTGATTTTCAATTACAAGCGGTATGAGAACAGGTATCTTTTCGAGAAAGCACGATTGCGGGTTGAAAGGGAAATAAAATGATCGAAAATTGTCGCGAAATTCAACTCGAATAGTCTTAATTATATGATTATAAATCATTAATCATAATTAATTTAATTCATACTCGAATAGCATTTTGTTGAAAATACACTTTAATAAAATATAAATGAGGTTAAATTGCAGTCATGAATTATTTTGCGAGTGCATATGACCTCATTATCCTTATCAATAAACAGTTGAAGTCATTAATTAATATGCCATGTGTAGGGTTGCCAACCTCCGGCTTTGGGGCCGGAGATCTCCGGGTCATCGCCATAATCTCCGGTCTAGTAGCTCAAATCTCCGATTCACTTTCGATTGCAGTTGGAAACCCTTTTTTAAATTTTCTGCGCTTTAAAAATTATTTATATTGAAATATTTTTCGGCTTAATTTCGTTTGTATTTTGTTTTATTTATATTGCTCAAACTGCTCTAGAGGTTTTCTCGCAATTCTTATAATCAAGTTCTCGTCTTTTCTCGATAATTTCATAACTTTTGTTTTATTATTTACTTTCTACAAAAATCTTGAACTTCTTGCGTATTTGTTTCTCGTGAATACTGCTTTATTTCTGGATCGGCAATATAAAACAACTGCGACTGTAAGTGAGACACTGCAAAATATGTTAAAATCACTAGGGAAATTATTAATTTTTACCGTCTTTTCTTCAATTTTACTATTTCTTGGATTAGACTGAAATTTAAATAGAATTAAGGATTATGTAGCTTTTAACTAAAATAAATGAGCTGTATACATTATTTGTATTACGAAATTCAGCAAATAATTAAAAACTAGTCAGGAAGGAGCATTTCGTCTTTTTAATAATTTATTATTTTTAGCATTGTTATTTTGTACTGTTCGGTTTTACAATTGTTTTTAAATCTGAGTAATTTGGATATTGTAAACTAAATTCACTCGTATATGTATATCTTATTTGAACGTTACATAATATTCCAATTTTCTATTATATTATCCATATTTACTTTCATATATCGTATATTTAGAAAATTATTTTTTCAGGTGGAGTTTACTTGGTTGCCAAAATGATAAATTGTTTACTTGTGCCAAACTTTTATAAACCCTGTTGCCTAAACTTTTAAAATAGAGTCAGAAAAGAAAAAGTGTAAAAAATATCAAGTAATGATATTAATGATGTAGAAAAAAGAGAATTTAAAAGATGTAATACTCATTTTGATGATAATTGGTTGCTGGAAAGTAGTTATAAAAAACTGGTTGAAGAAGAAAGATGATTGTTCTGCTTGGTGCAGTAAGTGTAGAATAACATTTACTATACGTCATGATGGAGAGAGGGCAGTTAGAAAACATACAGATAGTAAAACCCATCTTGCAAAATCAAATTATGAGCCAGTTTCTTCTTCCTAAGTCTGTTGCTAATGAGACTAAAAGTCGCTGCAATTGAAGTAGCTCAGATTTACCATGGTATTCAACATCATCATTCCTATAATAGTATTGGTCGTGGCAACAAATTAAATTCAAATTTGGCTAAGGAGGTTAGCTGTGGAAGGACAAAAAGTGAAGTTATAGTTAAGAATGTAATGACACCTAAGTCAATTAAAATTCTTCATGAATTGAAAGTTAATAGCATTGAACATGTTCCATATTCAGTTGCAACTGATGCTTCCGCCAAAAACAACAAAAAACTAATCCTTTAGGCCATTAATTTTTTTTATATAAATAAAGGCATCAAAGATAGGTTCATTTGATTTTATCTCCTCGGATTTCTTCTTAAGTCTCAAGATATCAAACAATCTCAGGTTCATGAAAATCTTAACGTAGGCAACCCACAGCACAACCTCCGATTCGCGAATGGATTAAAGTAGGCAACCCTCAACACAATCTCCAGTTCGTGATGATCTAAAATTTGGCGACCCTAGCCGTGTGGTAAATATTACATATGTTGTAATGTCAGTGAAATTAAACGATTATTACTTTGACTTTGAAGTTGAGTTACCTTTATTAGTTCTAAAGTGTCAATGAATTTGGGAGTATATAAATATTCATTTTCCATTATTTTCCGTTATTTTTCATTCGTAAGATTCGTACTTATATTTATTTCCAAATGGATTGTATTGACTACCAAAAAAGACGGATGCCACTTACGGTTCATGTTATTTTAAATCATCTTTACAGCGCTGAATATTTCATAAACATCCATTGATCCATACTTACTGAATATTTTCAATGTTTTCAAGCTCCATTTTTTTAGAGTTTCCGCGATGAAAAATCTGCTTGAGTGTTTCAAAAAGAAAACGGCGCGAATTCGTCATAAAAATCGTCCCTCTGCGTGCGATCCCAATTTCTAAAGTTAACGCCTTTCTAAAACAAACATCGCGAATAGTTAATCATATCGAGTGACTCTGACAGGGAAGTTGGAAACTTCACCCGCCTCTCAAGATTTTCCTTGGAAACTTTCTCCCCAAACGCAATAATTAAAGCCGCCGACTTCTTCTCTTTAAACACGGGCAGAACCTTTTTCTATTTTTCGAGGGCATACTTCAAACTTGTTTATAGCCTTTTACGGAGAATTCCACTCGAACAAAACGTCAAGACTTTGACAGTTATTAAGCAACAAAGTCGAAGAGGGTTTTTGAACGTTCCGAATTGAGCTGTTAAAGGAAGAAAAAAAACTCGGTGAAACCATCTTAGAAAATTGTTTAGAGTTGCTTATTCTCATAATTTTTCTCTTTTTCTCAGTCAAATAAATAGATTTAGATCCTTTTGGATGTGGGATTTGGAGTGGAAAGAAAGTATTCCAACTATGACGTGACGATTGAGTTCACCGCAATTATTAGAGCTTGAGACTAATTGTCGGCGATCTCGCAGTTGGATATTAATGGGAAACATGTCAACATCCGATAAGACATCGAGCTAACTGCAGCTGCGATTATTTTATCGCGTCATCCATCACGCTCTTACCTCGCGGTGAGTCCGAAATATCTCATTTATTATCTACGGAAAACTACCGTGAAAGATTTGGGCTTTTTTTGGACCGATTCTGCTAATTAAGTCATTCAACTCATTTGCAGCCGTTCGTATGGCGTAAGTGGCAGTTTCCCTACCCATACAATCGCGTGCGTACGTCCCTGCTATCCATCCCCTCATACTCCCGTTTCCTATCCTCGACTCTATACCACATTCCTCTAGCGTGAACGGAGCGCCACGAATACGTTCAGGGAGATAGCGAGCGACGGGTCATCCCGCTGCAGCTTTTGGGGACGTTCCTGCTCACATCGCGCGAGTGGTGTGCGCGCGCACCGTTCCCAGTTTCCCTTGCGAATAATGCATTGCAGTTAATGGCATCCGGGAATTTAGTGCAACCGACCCTTTTTGGAACGCTCCAACACTCTTTCTTTCTCCCTCCTCTTTCTCCCATCCCTCTCATCTCTCTCCGTCACAGTCCATCTCTCCCTCCTCTTCAGCTTTCTCTACCTCCCTCTTTCCTTTTTCTCTCTCCTCTCTTCTCCCTCCATCTCCCCCACTGTCCCTCTCTCTTTTGCTCTTTCTCTGGTCGTTTCTGCGCTCAAATGTACTTGTTATGTCGATTCCCATTATGTCCTCGTGGACGGGCATTCACTGCATCAATGCTCTCGGAAAGAAATGGCGAAAACGATTTCCTTTTTTAATCTGCCTTCCGGAAATAACAGTGGATGAGATCATTTGTTATTTTTAGCTGATTCACAGTTTTCCAATGTTTATCAGATTTGTTTTGTGTATTTTACTCGAAGTAAAAAATTCTTTCGGCGATACAAAACGTTTAATGAAACTCATTCGGGATTGGAATGTGACCCAAATTGTCTAGAATTCATTGATCTACTCGATGACTTGCGGTGTTGCCTAAATTGATGCACATTCTCCATTCGGCATTTATGACGTTTGTGTCGAGTGCAAAATGAATCGAAACGTTTATGATCGGAATGTGAAGTTGTAATTTTTTCATAGTAGCCCTCGAAGTAATAAAATTCTACGACGATTTATTTTCATGCGATGTTTCTGATTAATTTTCGTCTTTATGCACGTAAAACCTTTCGTTAAAAATCATTGACCTTTAAATTTGCTCATCGATTTTTCTCGCTAATATCTAAACGAGAATAATCTCGTCATTCAGTAATAAATATGTATATTACCTTTAAAGGATAAACGTACAAGCGATCCGTATTTACCATATACTATTTCGGAATTCTGCTATGTTTACATATATTTAAATGCATATTTATTGTTTATCATAAGCTTGTTAATGGCGCTGAAATGCCAAAGACTGCATCAGTTATTATGATTATTAGTTTTAGTACCTATATGATTACACGAATATTGATATTTACTGAAATGATTAATTTTATATGGAGACATTGTGTCCGCTCGTGCGTATACGACATTTAATCCTTCCGCACGAATAAAATTTTCAATATTTAAACGATATTTTGTCGAATTTCGGGTTTAAATTTCATCTTTCGCATAATCTATGTAATTAAATTTTCCGAGGACCAAATTGCCATGGAAAGTGAAAGTTTTACTGTAAATACTATCCTACGAACGCATTTTGTTCTGGGATACTACGCAATTCGTGTTTGTCTTAGTTTATAACTCCCCTTTTTAGAAAGTTATTTTAAATTGGCAGTTTTGTCGATGACGTTGTAACAGCTTCAATGAGACGCTTTGAACAACTCGCATAAAATGTCACCGAGTGAAATTTTCAGTGAAATTACGAAACCAGAATCGTACCGCAGAAGCGAACACGGAAGAGGGAAGGGAAACATGGAGTATTGTCGAACGGAAAGCATTTTCGAGAAACTTAATACGTTCATTTTCCCTCTCCCTCTCCGATGGAAAATAAATAAAGAGATTTCCTCGAAATGGGGGAAGGGAGAACTAATTGAACGTTTGGAATCTCGAGGATTGGGTTTGAACAGGAAAATCCTGTCGAAGAAAATAAAAACACTTGAAACTACACACACTCGAACATATTTTCTAAAAGCGCCGGTCGTGGTCGTGTTTGCGCGCGCTTGTTTTAAGACTGCGGTAAAGGCGCTCATAGGGTCGGGTTTCAACGAATGGTTCTTTGGTACATCCCCTCCGCACGGGAAACACAGCTCGTGGGGCAGATGTTCTCCCGCCCAGGGGGGTTCCTCGTGAAAGGCCATCGCTCTAGGAGTTCGGTGGAGAGCGCCCGCGTACCCACGTTAGCACCTAAGGTAAAAAAATCTCAGTCGTTAATGTCTAGTTGTAAAGTTCATTAACATAATTCTTGTTGGGCAGTTTTAAATTTACTCGTTCAAATTGGTAGTATTTTTAGGTCTGTTGTGTATGTAAGAACACGGTTTTTTTATACAAACCTCGGACCAGATTCTTCTAAATTTGAGTTTCTGAGAAAGAAGTAAAATGATTGTAATTTTAAATAAAAATCTATACTGATACACTAGGGAATTACCGAGCTCTTCTAATGGTTGGAAAAATTCAAGAATAAGCATTGAAAAATCAAATTATTGAAAAAGTACTTACCTCAGGTATCTTCACTAGATTCAGGATCTACTTTTGGTGAATTATCACTGAAGATGGCTGCATTCTAGCCGAAAGGCGCATCAGATTTTTCATAACCTTATTGTTGACAATGCAGATTATTTTCTTAAAAATTGGCTTATGTATTCGACCCATCCGTCTCTCGATAGTTAAATGGGAGAATGAAAAAACCGCTTATAACTCGCTAACTATTCATTCTTTACGATCAATCTTTCAGCGCAACATTCATAGTTTATGTTTCTTGCGTCTGTCTATCCGTAAACAAAATAACCAAAAATTCTGTAGGTTACAGGAAAGATATTTCTACATTAGGGCTACATGTGGTATAATTTTAGTGGATCTAGTATCAGCTTCTGGGGAGTAATCGGAAAAAATCGCTAAAAAGTACGTTTCTTCAAATATAGACAACCAACAATACATTGCATCTGCAATTCTTTACCCCGATGTAAAGTCGGTGAAAAAAGCGTCTTATGTAATTTGCTTTGCAATTCTTCCATCTCTTGATTTTTTTAAAAATCCGTTAATGTAAGTAATCGATTTTTTCTGTTAGTCCTTCCATCACTGTCCAGTGAATCACTTATACACCGCTGACGTTAGAGCGACGAACTTTTGAGGGATTTTTTGTGGCAACAAGTTCTTCCCGTGGTTGAAATTTGGAGAAACCAGAAGCAGCCTAAGGTATGCAGTTTTTATTTTTAAAAGCCGCCCTTAACATCTGATTCATCAATTCTTTCTTTACTTGTTTAATTCTTAAGCGCTTATTCTTGAGTTTATACCAATACTTCGAAACTAGATTAAAAAAAGGATCGGAGATCTGATGAATTATTGATAGAGTGATAATACCGTTACTTTTGTAATGTCTCAAGCAAAACCTCCCCCTTTCTATTTGATTCCAATTACATATTCGAAAATTATTTGTATTCACCTTTTTATAAAACACATCTTTCAGAAGTTTAAGATTCTTAGTATAACGCAATGTGTAAGGTACATGATCCTGCATAAAATTGGGGAAAAGTATCTTTAATTGATTGCACAGCGTGAGCTATCAATGGACATAATTTAGGCTCTTAACGGCAACGAGTACCATGAATGAAATTTGAAGGAATTAAACAATAACCAAAGCATAGATCCAAGAAGCATACGTAATAAACATTTTCAGCTTCTAGATTCCTCAGAAAAAGTTTTTTTAATGATCAGGAGCGATTTTTTTCTCGGAAACAGTTTTTCAAACGCCGCCACTGAGGTAATCATGGCTTACGATGGAATTCGTCGCGAAAAGACGAGCTCCCCCGGAGATGTTTAGCCCCACACGTTCTTGAAAAGTGTATTCGGGCGAAATTAGCCCTCAACCGATCCCTCTCGTCCGTAACCCTGGAAACCGCCGGCAATTGAGATTCCTCTCACAGCCACTCCTCCTCTCTAACCCTATCCCTCCCTATTTTTCTCCTCTCTTTTCCCACTTTCTGACTTCCGGAAGAGAAGATTCTTTGGAGATGACGACACCCACAGGTGGCTCGTATCTTATCCTCTCGTACGCCGCGGTGAAAATGAAAGTAGACTGCTCCCCCCCCCCCCCCGTTCCCTCCCACTCCGACCGTAATAGCTCCCTCTATCTTTCCACGATCCCTCGCCCTATTTCACTTATGTAATGGCGAATCCGCGCACTCTTCACCTCGCATGCCCCTTGCTTGTTGCTACATGAATCTTCAGCAAAGAGACGATGAAGAAGAAGAATTAATATCTAAATGATAGGGTTCCTTTTTCGTGATGGGATTGATTATATAAGAGCGGAAATACATTGAATGTTTAAAAGGGTACTTGATCCGCGCTTCACGCGTTGCTTGGCAATAGAAATACGACGTAGGAGAAACCTTTACAAATTACTCGGTGCACAATCTACGTTAAAACAAACCTCCTATGATAGACATAAATTTAAAGTAATAGCTCGAGCTGTTACCATTCTACATTTTCTTACGTTCTTCTCTCCTAAAATGTTTTGTTGCAATTTCTTTTGTATATATTATGAGGAAAAAAATCTCTGTAATTATTACTACTTAGATTTTAATAGTTGACATAACACTCATCAGATGTGTTGAAAGCCTATCAATTAATTTTGAACTCTATATTTTTGTATTTTGTGTGGTTGAACAACTTGAATATTTTGTCTAAATCTTCAATATTATGCTTTTATGCACAGAATTTAATATCTTATGTAAATTTAACGAAAATCTACGTAAAATAGCGTTGGAATTTAATGTTTTTAAAACGATATATTAAACCAAAATATCCGTTTCAGTCTTTCTCTTTTGTCATTTGTTATCACAGTATCACTGTAAACATCGTCACATTATATTCACTACTTATCCAAACCACAGCATTCAAGGGGTGGGTCTAGTGAAGGGATGTTTCAACTATCAAATGAACCATACAACACACTATCAACGCATTCAAGGGGTGGGTCTAGTGAAGGGTGGTGTGTAATGCGGGAGGTCTCTCTGTAGGCGCCTTTCCCTCCAGAGTATGGTAATTAATTTTGTCATAACTCAAAAACCAAGCGTCCAAGGACCCATGCTTATACAGCTTTTTTTCTTTGGTTTTTGTCCATAGATTGCGCCCCTAAAATATTGACGCGTATTTCAGAAACACCCGTATAACAAAAATGTATTGAGACTTGGACTTTGAGAGACTTTTTATTTTGTTTGTTTATAGTTATTCTGCTAAAATAGAAACTTGTAACGAGACCAGACCGATAACGGACTTTGCTCTTCGTTTTATTTTGTTTTTGCGCGCAGCCAACAGGGTGCGCGTCAGTTCTCTCCTCTCTTGTGGAAGCTTAAGTAGTGTAGTGTGCGCCCCAGGCGATTAAAGGTGTTTGTGTTTTTACGCGTAACTTTCATTTGTGCCCTTTCCTCTCCGAGAAACCCTAGCCCGTCACAAATGGCGCCCAACTCGCGGCTCGGGAGCAGATAAAAGTTTGCAAAGGAATATTTGCGTTTTAAACACTCATCAGATCTGAGCATCGGATTCCGGAAGCAGCGCAACCAATTCCATGTTGTGTATAGATACCTCCTCACTTAGTGTCATATACAGCGAAATTAAGTGCGATACTTGTGTCCGCAAATTTCAAATTTGTATTTTGGCCATAATTAGTGTGTGCTGTCTATTTCCTACGTGTTAGTGCTATACATCCTGCCACGTGGTTTTCTTAAGTATCCTTCCGCGAAGCGATACTTCTTCGCCTACTTCCACCTACAGTGAAATTTAGTGTCATACGTGTTTCCGTAAATTTTAAATTTGTATTTTTGGCCATAATTAGTGTGTGCTGTTTATTTTCTACGTGTTAGTGCTATAGATCCTGCCACGTGGTTTTTTTATGTATCCTTCCGCGAAGCGATACTTCTTCGCCTACTTCCACCTACAGTGAAATTTAGTGCGATACGTGTGTCCGTAAATTTCTTATTTCCACGTGATATTAATAGCTCACTGCGAAAATATTTGTCCTTTCGCGCTGCGATAATTAACTGTCCTTCAGCGCTGCGGCATTGTGTTCTTCCGCGTGGCCATATTGTTTTACTCGCGGCCATATTGCTTTTTTGGCCAAACTGCGTTCTTCCACGTGGTTGTTACTTTGTGCGGCCATATTGCTTTTTCCGCGCTGCGACCGTGGGCCTTGCCGCCTAGCGAATTTTTCCGTATTTCCGCTGAGTGATATTGTTTCCTGCGTGGATTAGTTTAGAAATAGCTACCATGCCTAAATCTAAATCATCACCCACGGAAGGGACGAGTGAATCTCCGCCAGCCTTGACGTTATCAAACGAACAATTTCAGGCGCTGATTGCGCAAATTACGGACTCGGCAAGAATGACTGTTCTTGATAGGCAATTGACGAGCCCCGTCCTTGTTACACCAAGTAGCGGCAATTTTTCTAAATGTACTTCTCGATTTAACGGCAGTGCTTCGTCTGATGTTGACGCATTCTTGGACTCGGTTTTGACCTTTAAGGATTGCGCAAATGTCAGCGAAGAAAATGCATTACGTGGTGTCTCAATGCTTCTGGAAGGCATTGCTGCGACATGGTGGCAGGGTATAAAGAGAGATATTTCGGACTGGGACGGTGCCGTGTGCGCGTTTCGAGACGCGTTCTCTCGCAAATTGCCGCCTCATCTCGTCTTTAGAGAGATTTTTGCACGTGAGCAACACGAAAATGAAACAAGCGAGATTTTTGTATGCCACATTCGTGCCCTCTTGTCACAATTACCGTATACCTTGCCAGAACGCGCGCAATTAGATATTGTATACGGGTTAATGAATAGAAAAGTTAGGAAAAGACTTTCACCTAGCGATTTCGACTCATTCAAGAGTCTTTTGCAACGTGCAAAAGACATTGAACACTCACGGCGTGAGGTTGTGCGACCATCAAAGGATGTCAGTAGTAATGAAGGTAGACACCGACCGGAGAAGAAACAGCGTCCGAGGTGTAGTTACTGTAAATATTTCGGCCACGTTGAATCAGATTGCAGGAAAGCAAAAGCAACTAAGGGTGATGTTGTACAATCAGTAAAATCATCACCCCAAACCCCAAAATCTGATTCGCCAAAACCACAAATAACGTGTTTTGGGTGCGGTGCCCCAGGTTATGTCAGAAGCAACTGCCCTAACTGTGCTCCTCCCATGAAAACTGAAAGTACGATTGTCTCATCCTTCAATTTTATGCAGTCAACCTTCTCTATTGATGATGGTTCATCGCGACCAATGCTCCCGGTCCAGATTTTAGGACTGGATGGTCTAGCTTGTCTTGACACTGGCTCCCAAAGAAGTATAGCCGGTGCACAGCTTTATCATATATTAATTTCTCGAGGGCGTCCGTTCAGCGAGACTTCCCTGGACATGAAGTTAGCTGATGGAAAAACGCATCGAGTATTAGCCAGGAGTTTTTCTGTGGAAATTTCTGTCGTCAACCGTAAAATCCTCACGACCTTGATCGCAATTCCGGATCATCCGGAGAGCCGGATGCTACTTGGAATAGATTTTATCCGAAGTGCTGGCATGGTTCTGGATCTTCCCGGACATGAATGGTTCTTCAAGGAAGATCCCAGTAGCCACCACGGTTTTATACGAGAAGAAGATATTGCTACATCTGTACCTGTGAGCAACGTCCACGTCAGCAACCTGCCATATGTGCTCCGAACAGACGCAAGCGCTTACGCTTTGGGAGCGGTTCTACTCCAGGGGGAGCTTCCAGACCAACGCCCCGTTGAGTATGCGAGCAGACTGCTGACTCCCTTTGTCGCCACTCATGGTGCCCCTGATCCGTGTATATTACGACCGCTGCGGAAACGAGGCCGTCCACGGCAACAGCAATCAGCTCCCAGGACATCGGTGCCTTCTGCGTCATCGGTGCCTTCTACATCATCGGTGCCTTTCCGGACATCGGTGCCTTCCACGCCATCGGTGTCTTCTACATCATCGGCGCCTTCCAGGACATCGTACCCTTCCAGGACATCGGTGCCTTCTGCGTCATCGGTGCCTTCTACATCATCGGTGCCTTTCCGGACATCGGTGCCTTTCCGGACATCGGTGCCTTCCACGCCATCGGTGTCTTCTACATCATCGGCGCCTTCCAGGACATCGTTCCCTTCCAGGACATCGGTGCCTTATGCGTCATCGGTGCCTTCTACATCATCGGTGCCTTTCCGGACATCGGTGCCTTTCACGCCATCGGTGTCTTCTACATCATCGGTGCCTTTCCGGACATCGGTGCCTTTCACGCCATCGGTGTCTTCTACATCATCGGCGCCTTTCAGGACATCATTCCCTTCCAGGACATCGGTGCCTTCCAGGACATCGGTGACTTCCAGGACATCGGTGCCTTCTACTTCATCGGTGGCTTCCCACATACCTGCGCTACCTACTAGGATGCAGCCACCTAGGAGATGCCGCCAGTGGCAGACCTTGTAGAATTGCATTCGAGGTCGTACATGCCATTCTAAGGGGGAGGATGTAACGAGACCAGACCGATAACGGACTTTGCTCTTCGTTTTATTTTGTTTTTGCGCGCAGCCAACAGGGTGCGCGTCAGTTCTCTCCTCTCTTGTGGAAGCTTAAGTAGTGTAGTGTGCGCCCCAGGCGATTAAAGGTGTTTGTGTTTTTACGCGTAACTTTCATTTGTGCCCTTTCCTCTCCGAGAAACCCTAGCCCGTCACAAACTTAATTTACAAATTAATGCTCTAGTTAACGCTCTAGCAAAAAATAATTTAGTATCCATTATTGGACGTTAATATTAAAAATGGTATCACGTCATAACAGCGCATGAATAACAGCGAACGTCATAACAGCGAACGTCAAAACAGCGAAAACAAAAACGGCGAACGGACAAAACAGCGAACGTCAAAACAGCGAAAAATCGGAATGTAATAAACAGCGAACGTCAAAATGGCTGAACACAGTTTAGCAAAAGTCAGTATTGTAGTTATTATAGGTAATAAATAATTGCTAGTTATTAAATTTTAAATAGCCGGAAATGTTAAACCAGAAAATTATAGTTATAAGTGAATATTTCAAAAATGCGCTGAATTTACTGGAATTACTAAAATTAACATAAGAAACGAATCCTGCATCTTATAGAAAAATTTACCGGATTTTTCAGTGGTAGTAGGTCATTATCAAAAGCTTTTTAAAGATTTATTGTGGCTCCAAACTCGTATAAAAAATTCATTCGTATTACTTAGATCTAAATTACATTAGTTATACATAATGGGCGACTATGATACAGAGTGCACGAAAGAAATAGAAAATATGTAGTTAATGAATAAGGACATATATTTACATTAAAAGGCAAAACTAATAGTTTCAAATTATTGTTAAAACATTACAAAAGATACTTGAAAGTACGTTTCATTTGAAGGTATTTTAAAAATTGTAAGAAAAATATTACAAGAGATAATGAATTCAAAAAGCCTTATCTGCATCTACATGTTACCCTGCAATTCACCTAATTGGTGGGTGGCAGGGGGTGCAATGCACCATAACCTACCTAAAGGTTGTCTATCGCAGGTTGAAATTTTCTATTGTGATCTCGTATTGTCCTCGGAAAGAACGAGCCTAGATAACGCCCCGTCCTACAATCGATCTCACGTATTTTATCGTCTAGATCATTTCTACCTATATACATTGGTGCTTCAGCTATTCCTACAACCTCGTCTTTTAGACATTCCGATCTATATTTCTCCAGAAGCCGCAACCTTGAGTTCAATCTACGATCCTCCAGTGGTACCCAGTTCAAATCCCTCAATAATGAAGTGACGCTTTCCTTATGTTCGTACTTTTGTTTTACGAATCTTGCTGCTCTGCGCTGAACTCTTTCTAATTTAATTATGTGTCCCTTCTCGTACGGATCCTATATGCATGAGGCGTATTCCACTTGTGGTCTAACCAGTGATATGTAACATGTTTCGCGTACTTTTTCTGTAGTGTTCCGTATTATTCTACCTATGAAAGCCAGTTTCTTGTTGGCCGCGTCTATAACTCGACGAATGTGCATGCCCCATGAATGATCTCGACAAATGGTTACTCCTAAATATTTAACATACTCGGCTGCTTGAATTTTTATTTCATCTATTTTATACTCGAAACCTACTTCTATATTTTTACTTTTCCAGAGCGTAATTGCGGCACATTTAGTGTAATTAATTTCAATTTGCCATTCTTTGCACCACGCTGTCTTCACGTAGCGACTGGTTATCCTCCTGGTTTTTTATTTGTTTATAGGGAAGGTATGGGATTATTATCATGGGCGTGGGCAGGTGGGGGCAAGATAGAGGCAGTTGCTCCCCCTCTGGTAAAGTGGAAAATTAATCCCACGAACGAGATCGAGTATGCAGCAGAAGTATGGGACCCTTATGAGAGGGTCCGCATACTTAAGATGGAGAAGGCTAGACTGAGGCTACTAGAAAAGTATCGTTCGGAAGGACTAGCTAGAGAGGTGAATTCATTAAAGATCCCACCTATATCGGTAGAAAGGACAATGAAAATAAGTTTCGCCAGATCGATTATAGGACCGAACGATTCAAAGAATTTTTTTTCCCAAGAACAATCAGGGAAAATAATAGAATAATGAGGTCGTAACTGAGTTTAAAGTAATTGAGAAGTATTATGCACCCCCTGCCATCCACCGGACTAATAACTTACACGGTATGATGTAGATTTATCTTGCACGCGAGAACCGTGAAGCAGCGCTCTGCAATTGGAGTGACGAAGTGCTACGCTGGACTTAGGCGAGAGAAATAAAGGAATTTGTAATTCTTGAGCTACAAGTAGATTGTGTATGACATTCTATTTGTTATGCTGTATTTGATCTTTATGATGTTCCTAAAAAAATTCGAAAATTAGAATTTCTATCTCAAATCCATTGAATTTTAAAGATTTGGGATAGACTTTATTACTTACATTTATGAAATATTCGCATATAATTATAATATACTGTATTTTCCCCCTGCCACACGCCATTGGCGTCAGTATTGTAGTTATTATAGGTAATAAATAATTGCTGGTTATTAAATTTTAAATAGGCGGAAATGTTTCGCTGTTCTGACGTTCGCTGTTTTGTCCGTTCGCCGTTTTTGTTTTCGCTGTTTTGACGTGCGCTGTTTTGACGTTCGCTGTTTTGACGTGGAACCATTAAAAATGCATAGATTTCCTGCTCAGCATGAGAAAGTGGGAATCAGAAAATAATATTGTTCCATTGCTTTCATTTTGGTGTTTTAATTAATGTTAAATTAATTCAATTTTGAAAATGCATTGCCTCTTTATAAAATTTTCTTTTTTTACTTCAAAGACGAATATGACTAAGTAACTTTGATAAATCTATAAATAGTTATAGCATCTAATGCAAATATTTAAAAGTTTCCGAAATTTTTAACTAATCTGTGAATTGTATTTTTAAGTATTTCACACTGAACAAATTCAAAATTACTAAATTGAGTAGCGTTTATTAAATTATGTTTTCTTATTGTGCAATTCCGAAATGGAACAAAAACATTCATTAATCTTTTTAAATCTCAAATTTCATGCCCACGCGTTTCGAAAAGAATTCATCATCTCTAGGGCAGTAATACACGACTACATGATATATATTCATTACAAATTTCAAAGAATAATTCTCAGGTTATTTCGGTGGAGAAATGTGACTTGCTTCAGGGACTCATGTGGACTGCTTAAATGAAGTTCAGCGAATTTTTCTCTTACTAATTACTAACTAACAGTACCGAGAGCTTGAGCAGTTATATGAAATGACAACACACTCCAACAATGTGTGATTTAATTGTTATCCGTGGCACTAATCGTTAAATTATTTTAGACTAATTAATTGCCCGTCACTAATGATGGATAATCATGAATTAGATATTAAATTAAAATGAAGTTGAAACTAACAAAGCCAAATTTTACATGCACTAAAAAGTAAACAATGGATATAAAATTGGCATTGTTGAATCTTCTAGAAAGTAAAAATGTTTGTCATATAAAATTTTTGTGGATGACACATTATTTAATACTTATTTATTAAATATTTCGCTAGGTAACTTTATATTCCCAATTTTTTTACTACGAGAATTTAAATTTATTACTTTTTAGTGCATATAAAACGTCGTTTCATTGAAATAAATTCATACATTTCAATCTTCTGATTTTAGTTAAAGATTAATGACAATCAGCTTAAAATCTTCAAAACATTCAGGAATTTTAATCTCTACGTCTGGCTTAGAAACATTTATCAACACAATATCAATGAATAATGGAATATTCATTTATTTTCGTTATCGTCGTATTTTTAATAACTTTTATATTAACTTCACTTGTTATATACATGCATATATAGTTGTAGGTATATATATATATATATATATATATATATATATATATATATATATATATATATATATATATAGGTGGCAACAAGGAGTTGAAGGATGCCCAGTGGACACTTACCAAGTTGAGAACCAAGTTGGTAAGCTGCTGGGAGCGTCAAAGACACACGCAAAAAACACACAAAAATGTAAGCTTTTCGGGCACAAGTATGCCCTTCTTCAAAGATGAAAAAAGTGTAACTAAAGGTGACACACTGGGCGGGGAATGACAAGGTGATGTGAAAAGGTTGATGATTGGAGGAGACGGGGAATGGGAAAGATGGAGGGCCAATTGGGAGGGAGTGTTGTAAGGTAAGGCGAGAATAACTACATTGTAACTACAGGAGACATTGTGGGTATTGTAGGATGGCTAATAGGGTTAGCGCGGAGGTTAAGAACAGGGGAGGGAAGAAAGATGAAGAAGATGTATATGGGCTAATTCCCAATGTCGGAGAAGGGGGGCAGGAGTGTCATCGGGTAAGGCGCGAATAGCCCTTACATAGCCCCTGTTGAATGGGAGAGCCTCTTTCTTAACGTATCTCTCAGACCACTTTTGTAGCTGAGATACATCGACGATGTCTTCCTCATTTGGACGCATGGACCTGACTCTCTCCTTTCTTTTCTTTCGCGCCTCTCCTCTCACCCGTCACTCTCCTTCACCCACCATTTCTCTACTTCCTATATCACCTTCCTGGACGTCGACCTTTACATCCAAGACTGTAAAATCCGCACCTGCGTTCACCACCACCAACAGCCTCCATTACCTCCATTTTGATAGCTGCCATCCCCTTCGCACAAAACCTCTATCTCCTATGCCCTTGCTCGACGTGGATGGAGGCTTTGTTTTGATATAGCGTGTCTTCTACAGTATTACTCCGTCCTCGAGGATGCTCTACCCAAACGTGGCTACCCTCCGGATCTGGTCCGTGAACAGATCGATAGGGCAATAACGCCTACCACCAATAGATCCCATCCTCACACACTCACTATCCTCACTATCACGAGGCCCTCAAAGCAATCCTCCATGCAAAGTCAAAGAATCCTTTATTTTCTTATAATAATATACATTGCATTTTAACTCTAAGTTACATGCTTTGATGTTCTTATTTGTAGCGTAATGTATTAGCCCATGGGCTACTTTATCACATTACTGCATTGCTATGCTTTCCATTTTATAAGAAACCACCCAATTCTTACTTATACCTCCCACCAGTCTCTCTTTATCAACCTTTTTACCAATCCCCGCTCCTCTCCTTCCGCCGGCCCCCCAATTTGGGAAATATCTTGTGGAAGAAGGAACTTCCCACATCCACCGTGCCTCCCGCTATAGGGTCTCATCCCTGCGGCAAACCTCGTTGTCTCACTTTCCCTATCCATCTATCCTCATCTTCTTTCTCCAGTCCCTCCACCAACATTACCTACCCCATCACCTCTAGATGCACCTGCACCACCCGTAACGTCATTTACCTCCTCACCTGCACCCTATGTCCCGCGTTTTACGTAAGCCTCACCAGCAACCCATTAAACATCCATATGAACGGTCACCGGAATAGCGTTAATCTCAGACGCCCTGTTGCATTACAAGCCAATGCCCACAATGTCTCCTTCAATAGTTGCTACAATGTAAGGGCCATTCGCGCCTTACCCAATAAGACTCCTGCCCCCCTTCTCCGACAATGGGAATTTGCCCATATACCTCTTCTTGACTCTTTCTCCCCTCCTGGCCATAACCTCCGCTAACCCTATTAGCCATCCTACAATGCCCACAATGTTTCCAGTAGTTATTCTCGCCCTACCTTACGATACTCCCTCCCTATTGGCCATCCATCCTTCCCACTCCCCGTCTCCTCCAATCATCAACCTTTTCACATCACCTTGCTTTCCCCGCCAGGGGTGTCCCCTTTAGTTACACTCTCTCCATCGCCGAAGAAGGGCGTGCTTGTGCCCAAAAACTTACATTTTTATGTTTTTTTTGTCTTCAACGCTCCCAGCAGCTTACCAACTTGCGTGATTTGTGGCTTTCTTTATTAATAACTTTAATATTAACTTTGAAATGTATCATTTCTTTATAAAAAGGTTTTTTTAAACCATTACTTGTTTATCGTTATCACTGTATTGTTTAAACTTCAAATTAACGTCGAAATTTCGTATATTGGGTCAGATATGACGCGAATTTATAATCCAATTCAATCAATACCAATTATACAAAATCGGAAACTATGCTGATCACCTAGAATCTAGGTCCTACATGACGAAAGATTTCACCTAAAAATACGTCAAATTATGGCGTTAAAACTAATTTGTGGACCGAATTTCGGCGTATCTGAAAGCCGACGGAAGGAAAATATGATTTCGTTCTTATAGCCGTACTTCGTTTCAAGTTCCGAATTCCTTTGATTCTAAATAATTTTAAAACACATGATTAATACGCTGAGCCAGTACCCCGTAGTAATCAAAAGGAGAAAATAAATGCTCCTGGAAGCGAACCCATGATATCATGATAGGCGATATTTTTAAAATGTGTGAGAGAGTGTATTGTGACAAAATCGTAATTTCCGTTCACTAGTTATTTGCGTTAAATCATTACTTGCCACCAGAGGCACGACCTGCAGCGCTATATTCTAAGGTACATCTTTCTTTTATTGTAGTTAGATTTTTATTTTGTTAATTTATTACCTCAATTTCATGTTTTCTTCATTTTATCGACTCAATACTGTTGGATAATTCATTAAATTATATCTGTTTGACTTTATATATGAAATAAAGAATCTATGAATTGTCAATTCTAAAATTTTTACTTTCTCTTGTTTTCTGCGATTGTTTGTAATAATAAAAAACGAAGAGAAAAAGCTTTATTTTTCGAATTTTTATGCTCGCGGGACTTCATCTCGCAGCTTCACCGTATAAAGAGCCCTTTCTTCGGTGGTGAGAACGTCCCGCGAGACGCCCTGCGGACTAAACTTACTCATACGTAGATGAATCAATATGCAGTAGCAATTGTTTCTGTACACGAGAGGGAATGCGTGTGTGGGAAGGAAGATAGGAAGTAAGTATGGTATAGAGGGAGGAAAGAGAGCGGTTGTTTTGTCCTCTTCTCGTGCGCTCCGATTGGTTGCGCTCCATTCGCATCGCAGGATGGATTCCTTTGGTGGCTTGCGGGCCCGTTCCCGGGCCACAGCAATTCTTTGAGTGTACCCACCGGCCGCTAGAACTCATTTTCCTCCCATCTCTCCCGAGGTATATTCGATCCCTGTGCTCTAGGTCTTTCTCTCTCTCCTGGGTTTGTTTATTCCCCAGCATCCAATCCTAAATTTTCTTTTCTCTCTCCCTTTTCATTCCCACGGGGTATTACCGTTGGGTCTCCCACCGATGCTCTTATTAGGGTAGTTGGACGCAGGGACGCGGTCAGTGCGATTCCGCTGGACCGGAGAAGTGTGAAGAGAGAGGAAGAGAGACATGGAGGTTTGAGGGAGAAAAAGAGCACGCAACGTGGTGGTAGTGTTAATAAAACGCATCAGGCAGCCTCTCAATGACTACGCCTGCTTTCAAATGTGTATTAACACTAACTTTACAATTTGACTTTTTATGTATACTTCCCTATCATGATTTGTGTCGAAATATTTTGGCGGTAGTTTATTTACTAAGATATAGATAAATAAAGAGGTCGTGCTACAATTCTATATTTAACTAATAAATCACTGAAATATTTGGAGTAGCCAAGTCGCCACAGAAGTTTTTATACCAAATTTGGTTTTAATATATCGTCTACAAAGGAAGGTACCTATCTCTTTTGCAAGGGAAATTCTAAAGAACAGCGATAAATCCAGGAGCGAAACATACCCTGTCGAAGCAATAAACGTAGTGTAT
This sequence comes from Tanypteryx hageni, assembly GCA_028673005.1. Taxonomy (NCBI): domain Eukaryota; kingdom Metazoa; phylum Arthropoda; class Insecta; order Odonata; family Petaluridae; genus Tanypteryx; species Tanypteryx hageni. The sequence goes on along the minus strand of CM054116.1, from coordinate 89,693,423 downwards.
CTCCAAAGGGTATACCTCCATTGTGGAGTAATAAATTAAAATGAAACATTTAGAGAAAATAAGATTTAAATAACCCTGTACTATCAAGAAACTATAAGAACCTTAAAATACGAAGTTCTGAAAATAATGGTTATGTAATGTCGGATTACGCGTCTAAGAAACATTAAAAATTGTCTCTTAACCTCTCGTACCGAGATTTTTCGGCCACGCTAACTGCTTTTTGCTGAGTTTATTTTCCACATTCACTCGATTCAGTTCAAACGCCATCAAGCTGTTAAGCTAATGCAGCCTGTTGAAATGTCCACTTCAAATCGAAGAGAGAGTACGGCAGTAGCACTACTAGTACTATCGAAAAGAATTGAATACCGAGATAACAGGGGATATAGTGCAATAATAAGTAAACATTAAGCGCGCTGGAGCTTATACCTCGGCAGATTGTGGAGTTAATGAGACCGATATTGCTGTTAGTATTGACCTGAAGAAAGAGAAAATAAAGATGTTTTCAAATACTTATTTCTTCTTTATTTTTTTATGATTTAAAGATCATGAATTGTACTACATTTTTCTGCGTAGATGTACACATGTATATGATTCTATATTATATGACGCATCAGAGGTTTTTTAGTTTATATTACGTCTTGGGTGGAAGAATTTGCTGAGCGGGGCAATGAAAGGGTGAAGGGAATGGTATTCTGATCCCACCAATCGACTCGAGACTTCTTTCACAGCCCTTTTCTTAGTCTCTCCGTCTCTTTACGTCTTTCATCTTTCTCATCAGCTCCATCTATGCCTTAAATTCCCACCGTTGTCGTTTCTCTCAAATTTTTATATCGGGAATGGGATTGCTCCCGCAAAGCTCTTTTTTTAAATTCCAATACGAAAATGACAAGTGTCCGAGTTGTTTTTCTTTCTTAACTAACGAAATTTATTCAAAATACAATGTTTAGCTAGAATAGCACATCTGTGAAATTTATTAAGATGTTTAATTAATGATTACATAAGAATCTGAAATTCGCATTTTCGACTACGGTGGCGGATTAATTTAATCGTTCAAATTCACGGCTGGTTTTATCGAACGAGTTACACTATATCAATATTTAAATCGAATCGCTTAGTTAACCGCCACGAAGTGATTTAAATTTATTATTTATATTATACATTATTTTCTTGTTTCATTATTTGCGCGCGGAAGATTACCTGCTGCAGTAAAGGTGTAGCGTAAATTTCTTTCTTACTACGTTTAATGATTAATAGAATTATTAAATGTCAATGGAGTTATATGCGAAAATTTGGGAGACACTTAACGGAAAGCTATATCGTGCAATTTCCAATCAAAGGATCGTTTATAAGGGCGCCATTGCGTAATTTCAGGTCAATTGCTTTCGCCCAACTGCCATAAACTTCGCCAATTAATGCTTTGTCAGGGCAAAATATTCGTCCATAGGCACCATTGCTTCGCGAAAAGTCGGCTGAAACGTAACATAGCCCGAGATTTAATCGAAGGACACAAGAACGGTTCTTGGAAACTGGAAATATTCGAAAAGTTTTTTAATTAGAGATTTCAGCGAGTTAAGGAAAGAGAATGGGAGAGTTTTGGGGCTGAAGTCTCGAGCGTCAACCTGGAATTACAAGGAAGTCAATGAGGAAGATTTGGATGATGGAAACGGACGAGAAACGACTTGGTGAAAATGTTTCTTTTTTAATGACCGCGGAGAATTCGACTTCTGAATGCAAATTAAAACAAAAAGATGAAATGACTCAGACCCTAAAATTAATTATAATTTGTTTACCTTTTATTTTTTAAGGCTACACTGTACTGAAAAAGTCTCAAAAATGTTTACATCTTATTATCGAATTCCTAGAAATCCTTCAAAGAGAAATTTGGCGGTAATTTCGGTATCTTGTATCATGAACATTATATATATGATATGATATAACATTACTAAATACCTTTGATAAACTTGTAAATATTTGAAGAATATAGTGTAAGCAATTTATACTTTCTCCATATACGAAGTATAGAAAAAGTATTATTTTCACGAAAAAAATTGAATTCAGGATTTCAACAGAAATACATACGTATTTTAAGATCCCCTGACTATTTTCTCGATAATGTCTGTTGGTTTGTGTCTGTGTCTGTATGTATGTGTGTCTGTGTGTGTGTCTGTGACCGAGATTTTGTGGATGCTCTTACTAAAAAAAACTATTATTCAGATCAACACGAAACTTTATATTTGACATTTTTTTAAAGGGAAAAACTGATTAGTTTTTTGTAAATATCCGGAAGTGGGTGTTTACTCTTGTCACATCCGTTTTTTGAATTACTTGCTTTAATATTTGATAAATGTAAAAACGTACTGAAATAAAACTTGTAGGAAATGTAATTTTCTACAATGTTTTTTTCGAAACATTTTTCTTTTAAAAACTAAAAATTTTTAGCTTCTACCACCACACCACCTGCCGGCGACTCTTGTAAACAATTTACGCTTGGTTACGTATTATTAACGCTTCTTTTTATATTATTAATTGTTGGAGTTTCGGGGCTATATCCAGTATTAGAAGGCAATGGTTTGAGTGTATTTCTGTTCTTTGTAGTCTTTAAATTTTTTTGGTTCCTTAAAATATTTATTATCATGTAACTTATTTGGAATCTTTAGAAGTATTACGGGTATGGAGAAAGTCATGTGGTAGACACCAGATTTTTTTATAAAATATTAATTAATCTAATTATTTTTTAAAAATATTTCGCGCTGAACATAATCGAAATTGCTAAAAATGTGAAGAATTTATTATATTATGATATCTTATTGTGTAATACGAAAAAAAAACATTCCTCAATCTTTATTAATCTTTTTATTTTTTAAGTTTCATTATATTTTGAGTGTAAAAAAGTTCACACCTTACTGTTGAATACCTGGATTGCTTTTGAATGTAAATGTGGCGGCAATCTCTGTATGATGTTTTTCTTGTTGTATATAACGACAGCAAGTTTTGATTTTTTGTTGCTTAAAAGTCAAAACGAGGGAAACCTTCAACACATGGCGCGTTGAAAAGAAGCTTCAGGATACCGGTCTTGGAAGCCGTGGTCTTTTTGATAAGTCTTTTATCGTGGGCATGGCTGTGTGTATCATTGACCTTAATGTTTGACGAGCTCGATGTAAAAATGAGATAAGGGAAAGTAACGAACGGGGAAAAAAGCGAACCACTAGAAACCATAAACATTCATTGACTGCAGAAAGACCGAATGGATAGGTGGTGATTCCACGCGCATACATAATCCACCTCGATGCGGAAAGTATTACGTCGGTGGCGTGGAAAATTAGAACCAACTTCATCGGAGGGTTTCCTTCCTTTACGATCCCTTCCGCACGCCTTGCATTATGGAGCTTTCCGGGTCGGCGGTGGGAGATGTCGGTTTGTAGGGTTGAGAGAGGGGTGCGTGGAGAGAAGAGGGTCACGACGACTACTTTCCCGTTTCGTTATTTGCCTGGCGATGACGAAACGGGAGCAAGTTAATGGAAGGGAGAAGGAGGGAGTTTGCCGCCGTAACGTAGGAACGAAAGGGACAATAACGAAGTAAAGGGTTTCACTGCCATGCGGTCTGGGCGCGAAAACGAGGAATTGAATCTTTTCGGGAGGAAGAGAGAGAGAGAGAATTTGGAGAAAGGAAGGAAGAAAAGCGCGGGATGAGAGAATACGAAGGGAGAGTGAAAGAGAAAGCGTGCGGGACAGGGGAAGAAGCGCGTGCCACCGTGATGGAGGTCGAAAGGAGACGAAGGTGGGAGAAGGTTATGAGGATCGTAAGGGAGTAATATGGCGAGGAGAAAGAAAGCCCTTGACTAATCAAGTCAGTTTTCCCGTCGAGTTTATGTTTGAGCTAGTTTAATTAACTCTCCTGCCTAATAACTTCGTGCTCCGCGTACCGGATGAAATTTTAAAATATTCCGGCTGTGTACTGTTCGCGATAAGCACATTCTTTCGAATATAAAAATTTCGGAAATGAAGGAGGAAGCTTTTGAATTTTAAAAATAATGTTTCTGTGTCGGACTGTCGGCACGAATGCGCTGACTGGACGGAACTGTTCATTTTTTGCCTTATGATGGGATGTTTGAGAGGAATTTTTCAGATATCAAATGTGGATGAAGAGGTAGATTTGATCAGATAGAATTATAATATTGTCTAGTAGTATTACCAATATAAATAGTTATTTTATAATATGTGAGTTTTATGGTAAAAGATATGATTTTTCGAAGATATTTTTATGTGGTTAAGACATCTATAGAAAAAATTTACCTAAATGGAAATGGAAAAAATAATTTATGATATGTATAATAAATAAGTTTTCTGAAGTATCAAATTATTTTCGACAACTGCTTTTGAATTTTTTTGTCAAGTCGACCAACTTTTCAAATCGCAATACGTTTTAAGTGAAGGGTTAAATTTTGGTCAAAGAACTACACCTTCAATTATTTATTTTTAAGTTAAATAACCGGCATGCTGGAGTATACAATATCGATTGGTGAATTTTCAAAACTATTTGACGAAATATCATCAGGTTCAGAAAATTTGTTTGGAACGATTAAAATCCACTCCGACGAAACATTTTAAATTTGCCTCCATTTAAAATTTCGTAAATAAAAAATTATTTCCTATAAAAGGTAACTGGTTCATTTTCTACCCTTTGTGTTATTTTTAATAACTTAACAAATTATGGATCATTGGGATTGCCTGGCTTTGTCTTGTTTTCAATGACGCAATGAAGCTGTTTTCTAACATATCATATAAAACGTAAGCGCTAAATTAACGTTTTTGTTGAATTAATCTTTTTATATGCGAATAAATGTTGTTTGGTTTATGTTAAAACTTGCATGATTAATATTTTGTAACATTTGAGCATATTATTTTAATTCTCAAGGATTTTATTTAGCTCTCAACGTTTATACTATATTAATTTTCATTATAGATATAGCATCATTATAAAAATTTGAATGACGTTTATTTGTCTATTTCCAAATAACGAATATTTTGATAGTGGAGTAATTCTCTTGCGGATCAATCACACATTAATTTCTCCTTGATGGCAATGGTCAAATATACTCAAGAAACTCTATCATAATAATAGCGCAATTATCGATGTATTATTCAATGTCCCATGCTGAATGTTTATCGTAAATTATGACATAGACAATAACACAAGCTTGAGTGACTCTTATTTAAAATTGAAAAACAAGGCAATAAAATTTTTACACCATTCATTCAAGTGAATCGCAACTTATTCCTATACAAGGTGAACTCAAATAACGACTCTCCGCTTCTTCCCTCTTTCGAACTCGATGCATCGTGTTGCTTTTCTCCTCCTCTTAGCATTCTCTGTCTTCTTACACCCGGATTTTCATCTCAACCGTGAACCCCATTTCTAATTTCTCACGCCTCCCTACACGCCATCCTCCTTTTTCCGCGCTCCTCTATCATTTCAACTCCCAATAATCCATCTCTTCTCCTTCCTCTCTACCTCTGGCCGCCATCCCCCTTCACGAGCACCTACCGAACTCTCTTCTTCCGCTTCATTGCGTTTCCTAATTAATTGATCGCATGACATCGATTGGTTTCCTTCCACCTTCGCTACCTTCGGATTTATCACTCTCACCCTCCAACCCAACCCTCTGTTTCCTCTCTTCCTCCTATTCCCTTCCTTACCTACGACCCCTGCCTTGCCTTATCCTCCTTATCCCCGGAGGATTACCTCTAACCAACCTTCCAATTCTCGCTTTTCCTTCCTTCCTGCCTGCCGTACCTCATTCTCGTCCGAAGACCTTGAATCAGCAATTTTTCTCCGGGATATGTCGTTGCGCATGCAGGCGAAACACTAAAACCACTCCTATTACTCATTCTCATGCCCTAACGTAAGGCTAAATCTAAAATTCTTTCTTTTAGGTGCCAGCCTTTTTCTGAAAATGCGTTGTTTTCTTTCGCTGAAGTTATTTGGATTTTACTTCTTAAGAATTTTAAAAAATTTCTTCCTAATCGATTTCAATTGTTTTATCGCCATCCTATTCAGTGCCGACCCGAGATGCCGGCGAGCTAGGGAGCTATCTGGTTTTCAATATCTCGGGGGCGTATTTCCTATGGTTTAAATATACATTAGGTGCAGTTAGATAAATATTGCCTAGCTATGGATATCACTACATGGACCTTCATCTAGATTGAACTTAATTTTTTTCGTCTTTATTGTGTTTATTTTTACCACTTTTTTACCACTTGCAATTCATAAATCAACGTGCATCTTAGAAATGTCTTCATAAAAATTAACTGAGGCAAAGTGGCGCTAATATGGATCCTTGCTAGTCTCGAGCAGCCACTGACCTTATTAGCTAGACTGCGCACGTATTCTCATGCACTCGATATTTTAGATTCAAATATCAATACGAGTAAAATGTGAGTAATCTAGTAACTATTGCTATGTAAATAATACATGGTAGCGTTTGATACCTACGCACTTTGCTCGATTCAAATTTATTAATAGTCATAACATGGAAGCTAATAAATACAAACATATGTCCACAACCTGACCTTCCTGTATGGCTTTAGAATCGTGGTGGACTTAATTCTAAGCCTTTCTGGCTAAGTATGATTGATGGGGTTTTTTTGTTGACTTTCATTTAATTATTTTTCAAATCGAAATACTACACGATTTTAAATGCGATTTGGCCAAGCCTTACTAAATAATCACGAAATATGAGTAATATTTTGTGACAATTACGCAATTTCACTTTGGTATTTTATGGTTAAAAGGTTTGGAAACTGGAGAGTATTCGTTACTTCTATACGCCTGTTGTGTCAGAATGGGGAAGTAAGTATCGAAACATTGATAGCAAAGTTCACCGCCAGAAAAAAATTCTGGGATAGGAATGGTTAGCAAAACGAACAAATCCAGTAATGTGCGGACGGAGAGCTGGAGTAAATCATGGAATGGGAATCGTTCTGGGCGGAAAGAGCCGAGAACTTTCGACCGCTACAAGACAGTTTGAAAGGTCGCCGGTTCGACAATGGGCCAACCCGTTTTCCATTAGGAATGGGAGATGCAACTGCACCCAGTGATCTACAAGCGGCCGTCCGACCTCCTAAAACTGCTCCACTCCTTTCATCCCGTACAATACGTCACAAAATCTCTAACACGCTCCTCCCTAATTCCTTGAAATAGTGTGCCCCAGAGTTCTGCACTGCGGAAAACGGAGGGTTTTTTGACGCCTAATTGAACCTGAAAAAGATTGCGGTCGGAGTTCTTTCCGCCGCTCTTCCCCCTCTACTCGATCTTCCTCTTTTTCCTATCCTTCTTCCTCCACTCCGAAAAAATCCACCGCCTGCGACTACTTCCTTCCAAAAGGTTTCTTTTCCCGGTTCCTATAAATTGTGCGGGTCTTTCCTCGCCGGGATACGAACTCCCCGCCTCCGGAGTCTCGATACTTCTCCCCCTTTCTCCTCCTGTCCGTCCTTGCGGATCTCATCATTTCGTCCCATTTCTTCTCCTGAAATTCGGCGGAGCAATTTTAGAAGTGGAATTCTGGGCGGAGTGAAGTTGGAGATGGGAAAGGAGTGAGGGAGGGAAATAAATGGAGAAGGACCTCTTAACAAAAGAGAAGCGAATGATTAAAACAACCCTTTTTACCCCTTTTCGCCCGCTTGCGTATACCCGTTCCAGTTAACCTCTACATCTCTTCTTTTCTAATTCCATTCTTCTCAAGCTCTTCCTTCTTTCTATGTTTCCGTTTCTTCTCTACTCCTATTGAGCATTAATTTAACCGCATTGTCGCACTCCTTTTTTCGTACGGTACTGAAGAGCTTTTAGGCTTTTGTTTTCTAGAACTATAACTGGTGGAATAAAGTGATCCGAAGATCCTATGCAAACAGGCATAAGCTGAAAAGTTGGGAATAATTTTGAAACGAGAAAAAAGTCTGCTATGATCGGGAAACGAGAAAAATGATCTGCTACGATAGTTCAATGGTAGAATATCCGCCCGGCAAGTGGAAGACCCGGGTTCGATTCCCGGTCATAGCAGACTTTTTTCTCGTTTCAAAATTATTCCCAGAACTATAACTGATAAATTGGTAACGATAAACAATCAGGTTGCAGAATCGAATTCAGCGTTTGGCACGAGATTTTGTCGTCGCCATTGTAATTATAGATACGGTACTAAATACAGCTTTCGAGAAAGCGTAAAGTAAAAGCTTACGCTGTAAGGTATGTAAAGTTAACTATTTACCAAAAATCACGCGACCTCGAAAAACTAATAAAAACCTCTCCCTATCAAAACAGGCGATTCTTCCATGATAGAAGCTCATTATTATGTGCCTTTTTGGATTGGTAGCTAAAAGGTTTTTTATCCAACTTCTATTTTTCTTTGGCTATTTTATCAGTTTCTTCTTGGCTGTTAACTACATCGAGAAGATTAAGCGAAACATTGCGAAAGGTTTCAGTTGCGATTCACGCACGGCATTCGGTTCTTCCGAGACAAATATCCTCCTCCTCCGGAGACCTTATTCCCCCCAAAAACTGTTTCATCCCTCCTCCATTCTCGTGTCATGGTTTCGTGCCTGTTTCTTTCGTAAAAATTTCACCTGTTTATACCTCCACCGTCCTGCCCCGACCTTAGCCCTTCCCCTCCGCGCTTCTCTCCCCCTCTCACGTCCTCGACCTCCACCGTTTTCTCACCCACTGCCCCAATACCAGCAAATCCGTTTCATTCGCATCCCTTAATTGAGAAACCTTTTCTATACGTCGTTGCCCTGCAGTATACCGGTCCGAGGGCGGAAAGGGTCGGGCGAAGAGCGCGTGGTAGGGGAAATAAAAACAAGCCAAGCGGAGGAGATCCAGCGGTACCAGTAAATAATCCCTTTCTCTCGCCGCACCTTTTACGGGAAACTGATTTCAATTATCCGTGGGTGTGAGAATTCGTCTCCAAAAGGAAGGGAAACGGGAGTGGGAACCTCCGTTTTATTATCGCTACCTTGGTAGATAGAGCAAAAAGAAGCAAGATTGAGGGTTGAGGGAAAGAGAGATAGACACGTATACGCTGCTGCGAATGTGTTTGTTTGTCCGTGAGATGGCTTGGAGAGAGAGAAAGAGGGGGGGGGGTCGGAGGGAAAGAGCAGTCGTCTCCTAGGCGCCGATAAGAAAGAGATTTACACGACTGCGAAAGTCATTCCTCTAGCTTCCATTTCTTTTCTTTCCTCGCTATATTTTTTCTTCTGGGTTATGTCTGTGTGTGCGTGTACGGGCGCGGGTATTCGGAGATTTTTTTTCGAGGTCCTTTTCTCGTGGACCGCGCATTAAACCTTGATGCATTGGATGCCGGCGCCCGGCTCTCCGGGCAATTGCGATAAAGAGAGAGGAGAACTTTGAACTCGTCGCTATTAGTGCAGCGTTACTACGAATCCCGAGTGCGTGAATCCGGATTCGATCATGGAAACTTTATCTCTCATTCGACGGCAAAGATGAATGGGAATCAAATGCAGTCACAGCGCGATCTTAAGAGTGGGGGCCGTTTGGAATGATTTGTGAAGTATGGACGGAGTGGAGTTCCAGAATTGGCAGCTATGAATTATTTTATTACTTGCCCGGTCGTAGTTTTGAAATACGTTTCAGTAACGCTTTCACTGCAGTTATGATCTTTCAATATGGATAGGAATAGGCACAAAAGTTTTTTGCCGCAATTTATTGCCACTGTTCCTTTCTCCTGACTGGATCAACAACCCATTCGGAGAAAACTTTCGAGAAATATATCCAAATTTTTTATAATCACAACTGCTATTGTATGCAAACATGTCATTGTAAGTAATTGACATCGATATAAGTTTTTGTGGAAGGGAAGAATCGCTTTATTGTTAAAAACCACTAGCTTTAACGCTGAAGAACAACAATATAACACGATATTTAAATAATTATCGGTAGCATGATATGACTTGGACAGTAAAATTCGAGGTTAGGTTTCATTTTGGCAAGCATGGTTCATCAATACGTTCTCGTCGTAATCGTATATACCAGTGGAACCCAACCTTTTTACATAGCGGGCCGCATTCGTAGTTGTGAATGCTTCGGAGGGCCGCATTAGAAGTCTCGAAAGCTTCGGCGAGCCGGATGAGTGTTTACATTAGAAATTACCAAGTGATTCTGTGGTCTCATATTAGCGAAAATCAAGTCTATATAAATTACTAGCGTTTAAGCTTCACCAGAAAAGGTTTTGAGACGATAATTATACTGAAAAAATATGAAATTGTCTATATCAAATTTTACCGATTACCTCTTCATCATAGCTTCGCGGATCGCATAGAGTGCTCTCGAGAGCCGCATTTGGCCCGCAGGCCGCGGGTTGGGGACCTTTGATATAACAGAAGAAAACAAAATAATTATAAAGTTATCGTCTTAAGAATCTGTTTGACAAACTTTCTGAAAAAGGCGTTTGTTAAAGTCGCTTAACATATTCAAATTTTACTCAGATTTATTCGCCATCTCCTTACGTTTTCTACATGAAGTAGCCTTATCTCGTTTTCCTCTTATCATCTTTTATTCATCCATTTCTACCCTCCATCCTTTCATCTTCTCTACTATCCATTGCTCTTCTCTGACCCGAAGCCGCTTACGGTCTTTCCAGCCTCTCAGACATTACCGAAAGAATCCGAACTGAGAAATACTGGGGACCTGGGTTATTCGACATCGCTTCAATCCCATTTTCTCCGTCCCCTCGAGATAGGGAGAGAAGACTCTGTGTCTTGCCTTTCAAAGATCGAATCGTTTTTTCCTCTTTCATGGGAGACAATTTCTTTCTTTCGTTCCAGATATCTCCTTCTGATTCCTAAGTATCCTACCCAATCAAAGCCATGTGGAACTTCTGTTCTCGCTTGTTTCTCTGCAGGTATTATTCTCTGGCATTCGTTACTTTTTTATCTAAGCGCAATACATTTCGGAAACACGGTTTTGTGAAAAACGACCCGAACTCATCGGTTCTCTTTCCCAATGAGGCAAATACGTGTTGTGTAAATGAGAATGGAAACTACGGTAAAGATGATGTTTAAAATGGTAAAAATCACTCAACCGTACGGTTAAGGAGTGATTTTTACAATATTTAACATCAAGTACGTGGTGTTTCACTGAATCAAGTCAACAATACTGTATTTATTTTTGCCTGTTTAAATAAAATTGTTTTTTTTTATGAAATCGGTTTGGTAGATAGATGCTTAGCGTGACTGGCTCCCACTGCAAAGGTCGCGAATTCGAATCCTGCCGAAGACATAATCGTATATGCTTGTCATATAGATATATTGTAATACGCCTAATTAGGGATAACTGTTTATGTTGAATAAATTATCATTATTATTTTTATGATAAACCGATTAAAGATAAATGACGGTCATTGGATTTAATAACGAAACGTACAAAATTCCACGTTATGTTGCGACATAAACTTGACTGTGATAATGAATTGCAGATACAGATATTAAAATTTACATCTTACCGACTCCTTTCATAACTCCACTATGCAGCGAAAATTTCCACGGCAATTTCAGCCTCAAAACCGAGGTTTAAATTTCGAACAGCTCGGAATAGCTCGCTCGCCTTAAAGGAGATGTGTCGAGGTATCCGCGCCTGTCCGCCATCTAATTACGCGGCCGAGGAGCCGATGTTTTGGAGAAATGGAGGCAATTTCGAAGAGGCCACCTGAAATTAGGGCGGCGTATGCCTCATCCCATAGATCATTCTCAATACACTTCTCTCTGACTCATTTTATTTCCTTCTCTCTCTTTCTCTCCCTGTGCTCCTGCCTAGCTTCGATAAGGGACATTGAGCGGTCGTTTCAATTACATCGCCAGAGAGCAGCACCATGCTAGTTCCTTAAAAGGTAGAATACGCGACTCTTCCCTTCAAATATTATCGCATGTTAGAGTACCAAATTGCAGCTTTCGTTATCTCTTCGAATCTCAGTCATATACACCCCAAACTCCTCCCCCGCCCCAATCCGCAACGAGCTCCACGGGACTCTAAATTTCCACCAAAATTCATCAAAAATTTTAAAAAATTTAATATATGAGAAAACTAGTAGAATTTGTAAATAATTGGAATGGCTTATCATAATTCCCTTTAAGAGATCTTGTTTTCTTCTCTCCTTTTTCGGAAATAATGTGAAATAAAGACATTTCCCGCGAATAGAATATATGCATCATTATTTGGACCTGCTCTTTAGTTTCACCTAATTAACCCCATTGATTGTATTCATAACAGTATTAAAGTCACCAAAGAGAAGATGTTAATTATGTTTAACGCTAATAAATTCTTGTTTAATTTAGGAGCTGAGAGCAAAAAGAGTCAATAAAGTCGAATACTACGGTAAAAGCCTTGTCAAAATGTTAATTAGCGTCGGGCGTATTTTAATTGACGCTGTTAAATTTTTACTTTCTCCATATACGAAGTATAGATCAAGTATTGTTTTCATGAAAAAAATCTAAATCGAGATTTCAACGGAAATACATGTTTTAAGGTTCCCTGAACACGTTCTGACTAGTTTCGCGATGATGTCTGTCTGTATGTGATAGATTTTTGTGGGCGCTCTAACTCAAAAATTATTAAACAGATGAACGCAAAATTTTATATTTAACATTTTTATAAAGGTAAAAAGATCTGATTAGTTTTTGGTAAAAATCGGTCGACCGGAAGTGGGTGTTTACTCTTGTCACTTATCCGTTATTTTGAAATATTTGCTTTAATATTTGATAAATGTAAAAATGCACTGGAATAAATGTGGTAGGAATTTTTATTTTCTACAACCTTTGTTTGATACATTTTTCCGTATAATGTATTGTTTAAGAGATATCTTATATTTTAGCTGCCACCGCCTCGCCACCTACCGAAGACTAGTGTTAACAATTGACGCTTAGTTACGTCTTAGTAACGCTCCTTTTTATTTTCTTAATTGTCAACCGGAAGTAAATATTGACAACGATCCCAGAGCTCACAACATGTAATTTGCCATATAAATATGGAGAAAGTCATGCGTTGCCCACATCAGTTTATTTATGTTTCAATTTAAAATTAACGATCTTGTTCTCGAGTCAGATTTAAGGTTAGCGGTAGATATAATAATGCTGGAGATCTTGCTTCTTGTTAAATATGAGTCTATCTGTGAATTCGTTCGCCTTCATTCCTGTCCGGTAATACACGGAATCGTGTTCATTGCTCGACCTTTTTCCCATCCTCGCTTACTCGATTCTTCTGACCCAATTCTCTCCCCGCTGATTCTAATCAACCTATGAACAGAAGTTTTTAACCCGCTTATTAACTCGCAGCGGCTCATTATTTCCTTCCCTCTCTCTCTCTTGATTCGCTCCCATCTTGATACCATTCCACACCCCCAACCTCGGAACTCATCGACAGAAGAAGCACCACCTCATTCTCCGCCGTTATTACAACTCCCGCAGTTAGGTCATTCCATCCGCCGAGGCACAAAATAAGAGAGAAATTCGATTCACGCAATTCGCTCTCGCTCTAGTCGTGTTTTGGATATCGTGCAGATGAAGTTTTGAGCGTTACGATGAAAACGAAATTCGCGAATTTATTGAGAAACGATTTTAAGGGGTTTATATTTGACGTATCGAATCTATTAATTCGAAGCGAGCGATAAAAATAATTCATAATCGAGGGGATTCCCAAAATATTTCTCGTTTTTTTTTTGTTAAAAAACTATGCATTTCCAATATTATCTCTGCAATCATATGTCTTTTCAACCTGCAGGTTTGGAGGTATATTTAAAAATTGACATAATGTTTGTACATTTTTCTTGTGGACTATTAATATTTTTATCGATAATTTTAAAAGCCAATTATCAATAACTCGTGAGATTTTGTTTGATGTAAACTGTAATTCAAAAAAGAATTATCTAGTTCATCATATGGCAGCATTCCAATTGATAAATTAGGTAGTTCCGTTAGCATTTCGCGTATCAGTTGAAAATATGTCATTAGCAGCTTTACTAATCATTAGTATTACCTTCAGTATTTTACAATAAAGTAATCATTGTAAATTATATTACATTAAACCCCAAAAAGATATTTAAAGTGTAAGTCTAATAAGTTAACTGTTCTTTAGGTATTTCTATGCTTATAATAATTTTATCCCTATACAGCATATGATATTATAGATTTAGACGCATAAATTATCCTTCGTAGTTATTAATAATACCCTTCAAATACAGAATCCGTCCACTTTAACTAGAAAAACGCCCATTCCGTTATGTACCCTTTCCAAGTTATTATTTCATTTTGCTTGTCATTTTCTTCCATTTATAACCAAGTTCGCTCCGGAGTGTACCTCTTTCGTAAAACTACAATGCTCCAGATGAACGATTACCGCCATTCCGAGGAAGGCCTAACGGTTTTAAACAATGATTTTGGATTTCTCTCCCTGTGGCTATGAGACCTAGTGACCTGAATTTCTAGTTTCGCAAATATTGATCCAACTTTTAAAACTCCATAAGCGTCGTATGATGTCATGGTGAATACTTTATCATATTTGTAACAAGCGCTATAATAAAATTTCCGTAGAAATTCCGTTATCTATTTTAATTGCCGGTTTTCAATGAAATTGCGGTATCGCTTCAAGATTGAAGAACAAGGACATGGATAAATGCGTTTCAATGAAATATCCTGATATATTTATTCAGTGGGATTTCCGGATATTACTTATTGCACGTCATAGTTATAATACAAATAATGTATTTTTAGCCAAAGATATTACAGTAAATATATTGAAAATTTTCTTTCTTATGTTTATCCTGAAAGAAATTTTCAAGTAATGATCTAAGTAATATGTATGTTTATCCATGGATATTACGGTAAATATATCGAATTTTCCCTTCCTAATGTTTATACTAACTAAAGAATTTAAGCCCTTATTTATCTCGCAGTGTAAATGAGTAATGACAGTAAGAAACAAAGGTGTTGGGATGACTTGTTATGCATGCTCGCATAAATCTGAAATTAAATTTAGAACTTTGAGAAGGAGAAAAAATCCTGTACTTGACCGGGAATCGAACCCGAGAACGGGGAGACCCGGGTTCGATTCCCGGTCAAGTACAGGATTTTTTTCTCCTTCTCAAAGTTCTAAATTTAATTGAGTAATGTCAGCTTTAAGGTCACATATATATGTTCGAACATCACAGCAATTTGACCTTGTTGAATATAAATGTCATATTGGGTAAATATTGGTCCTCTGAGGTTGAGAAGAAGTTATTTCGTCTTTCGTAATTACAAAGAGAAAGAGGCTACTCATGTCGACGCAGAACTCGTATCAACTCCTGCGAACCTTCTCTGTTGAAACTTTCCTGAATACATAGCATTATTTTCTTACTTCCTTGACTTGTACTAGAATCCTTTTCATAAATTCATTTGAGGAAGTTTGTTGTTATTTACATATTATTCGGTGTGTAACATTTTTCTAACTTCATTGAATAAAAGTTTATATTTACATTTAACTTTATATAATTTTGTTTTTTTACAATTGTATTTATTCATATTACACACTCAAACCGTTATTTTTTATTTTTAAACAAATTTTCATGATTTAGATTGTTACTTTTTCATGAAAATTAATTCTCTTTTACCATATCTTATTTACGAAAATGTATTTGTTTATAGGATGTTGTATTGTTAACAGGCTACTGGATAAAAAATATTATAGATTTAATATGTGTGATCTAAGACTTTGGAGTTAGCTCCACTTCTTAAATTAGTCATATATATTTTGCTATTCTCTAAGTTTCGATTATATATTGCTCATTTTATTACTTGTGATGATGTTGCGTAAAACAATGATTTTAAGGGAAGCATAGCGATAATTTCCCCTCTCTCTCTCTCTCTTCATTCTGTAAAGAATTTCAGCCCTGGGAAGCTATCACATTTCGCAATGAGAAACCCATTCGCCCACTTTATTCTTTCCCCCTTTGAAAAGAATATTCGCTGTTACCGCGGTTAAGTGTCGGGAAAAGTCCTTCCGTTCACTTTTTAAACGAGACACCTTGACTACTTCCCATCTCCATTTTCCATCCTCCTGTCCAACTCGCTCGTCGCATGCGAGCTTCCCTTTCCCTCATTTTTCCTCCGCTTTTATCTCTCTCGCCTCGTATATCCGCGCCCCTTCGCCCTTCTCTTCCTCCCTCTTCTCCCCTCGCTCCTTATCTCCTTTTCCCCTTCGCAAATCGCCTCTTTTGCCCGTCTTTCGAGCGTCTTCTGCCTCGTTTCACATCACACGCGGCGCACCTGTTTTCTCGAGAACGCTTTTTTATTCAACTTTCCGTGTAATAAAAGACATCCAGTAAGAGGCTTTCCTTTATCAAGTTTTTATGTAATGTAATGTGGGGTGCTTATTTTTTTCCTCGTTCGCTCGAATTGGCTTAAAGCACATAATACACACGATGTTCGCCTTTTGTTCTGGCGACGTTGGTGGAACATGGGTTTATACATAAGGAACACCAAGGATTTGCCTGAAACGGTGTAACCGGTGTTTTCAATTGTTCACATTGAAATGATGCGAGACATGTTTAGGGTGTAAATGCGTTAGTCGCTCATGCAAATGAGTCGAGAAATAACGATTTAATCTATTTAATTGCGTTCGATTGTCATGGATAGCTAATGAGTGATCTAGAACTAAAACGATCCTATTAGAATTCCAACTACAAAGCATTTGTCCTCAGTGCCAATCGTAGATTCTTAGAACAATGCGCATTAGGTCTAGTTGATCGTTTTATGGCTATACGATATATATCATAAAAGAGCTCGGTAAATCATTTTCGATGTTTCAGTTTCGTGAAAAGATAAACTTTTTCAATCTTAACTTCAAAATTCCACCATAAAAACTATTCTCCTCTCTCTTCTTTTCTATTATCGGACCATTATTACAGAAAACTTTTCTGGTCAATATAAGCGCCATTTTATCTGTCATCAATCAGCCATGTTAAGGTCACGAGAAATCGATTCCACTCCCCTACGACTGCCCCTCGACTCGAACCTCACGGGTCACCTCTCTCCGCCCCCGTTCCATATCCCCAATTCATCTCCATATCGCTCCTCTTGATCTTCTTCGGCACGCTTCCTTACCTCCTCTCCTTCCATCCATTACTTCTCATTTCCTCCCTTTTATCAGCACTCGCCTCTCTCCTCGTCAGCCGATCCTCACGTCCTCCTCCTCCTCCCCTCGCTCTCTTAACTCCCTCTCTTCCACTTTCTCCTTTCTCATCGTCTCACTCCTTGAAACTCAAATCTCCTGCTTATCTCTAACCTTTTTTAAGGCCTTCCTTTCATAGCCGAAATTTTCTTCATCGCTAAAAATTTCCTCCTCTTCTGCCTTACGACCTCCTCTTCTTTTCAACTTGCGCCCTCCTAACGTGTTCCTTTCATTCTTAGCCTCTTCTAAAATCTCGGTCCGGTGTCTTTCGTATCCACTCACCGCTTTTTGCTCCTCTTAATATGACACCCCCGCCCTATACTCCCTCTTTCTTTCTTCATCCAACCATTTTTCTTTAAAGCTTCTAAAAACCTTCCAGAAGGTTCTTTTTATACATAGTTGACTTCTTAGTGAGTGTTTATCTAATCTAAATGCGTAAAATGGCGTTAAAGGGTGCGTAAGATTAAGAATATTATCTTTTTGGTGTTTATTTCGAAGGGAGGGAAATTAATACAAATCGAAGCTTTAACTTCAACCGCTTTGTCATTAGCGATTATTAAGTCAAGTCAAACTCGGTTATAATAATAACTCACTGATTGGAAAACTTCTCTCATTACATACGTTTATCGCTATAATTGGAAGAGATGAGGCCAAAAATAACACTGAATGCAACAGTTATTGTACGATATATACGATTATTATTATGAAATTTTCAATATTATATTCCGAGATCTGATATGGCATTTTAATTTATACTTTTTATTTTTTTATCGGCATATTATAGCCATTTCTTAATCTTGGTTTATATAGATTAATCCATCCATAGTGTCTACGGCTTTATATTGCTTTTGAATTCTGATAGAACCGAATCTCGACTCTTCCACAATTTAGACACCATTGACAATCGTAGAATGCATGATTTACGCACATAAATGCTAATCCGCCAAAGTCCTTGCACTATGTTTTCCCCAAACTCAGTGAGAAGTTTTGGTCCGTACTGTGCAACTTAGGGACATCAAATAATATTTCGAGAATGAATAACCTCTCCTTCCCAACTTCTTCCTCTCCCAAATATCCTCCTTGCAGATCTTCTCTATCCGTGCTACTGTTACCCTTTCTCTTCTCTCTTTTAAGATTTATTAGTTATTTTATTCGGAATCACATGCACGCGCGCATATAGACTTAATTTTCCTGTTTAGAGAGAGAAATGTGACGGAAGTCAACGCGCGATTCAGGTCCTCAGTTTCATTATGCAACAGGCGTTTTTACAGCTATTTTAAAATCCACGGCGTTTGCTTTTTTGCGTCGTATTTCTTCGGTGACTACAAATTTAAGGCTTGGAAGTTGTTATATGACTCTTGAGATCTAGTGGAAATGCAGTAGTGCACGCAGGAGAAAATGTTTTCAGCAACTCTTTACATCGGGCATTTATTTCTTTGTGGTTTTTTATTTCCTCGCGTAATCTCAATTGCTTCTTACTCCTAATGTTTTTATTTTGATTTCAAGTTTATGCTTTCAGATAATAAGAAATAGCGGATTCTTTTTTGTGAATGTATCGCACTTCTTTCAATGTTTGTTCACGTGTATAATACATAAATTAATTTGCGTAGCCTGCATTAAATATGGTTCGATTTCTTTATCATATTGATGTAAGCATTGCGTAGTAAGATCTCAATTGAGAGAAATTCATGAGATGATACTATGCTTTCATTAAATCTATCAAAGCAACTCTGAATGACAGTTTCTTTCATAAAGACATAAAGAGACATTTAATAGTTATTGAATAAAAATATAGTATTTTTACGAATTAAATGTTATTGAGCGAAAGATGTAAGTATTTTTATTAGTCAAATTAGCGAAGAGGTTCTCCAAAAATTATAAGACGGACCAAATTCAAGTTACATGAAAAGAAAAGCACCATTCACTCTTAAAGCGAAATCGCTTGTTTAACACGCTATCAATAAACTGGAATAGCTTTGTATGAGAAAGCAACTTACTCCGCAGAAACAAGCCTACTTGACGCAAATGAGTCCCCTCGGACGGAGAGAATGTAAATTAAAGTTTAGGTTGAAGAGAGATACATAGAGAGAGAGAGGGCGAGAGATGAATCGGGAAACGGGAAAATAGAAACGAGGATGGACGGGGTGGAATGAATCCGAGTAGGGGAAGGAGCGTTAAAAATGGAGGCAACGTGGTATTGTTGAGAAAGAGAAGACTGGGGAGGGATGGTGCACAACATGCTGAGGTAAATTGGGATTTGTATGATGTAGTAGTGGCTCTATCCTACGAATTTTCCGTGCGCTTGCAGCTGCAAAAATGCTAAGCTCTTCTTTCCATCACGTCTCCTTTTCCTCTTCGTCCTTTATCCTCTCACCAACACACCGCAATCATCACGTGGCTCTATGCTCCTCTTTTTCTTACGCGTTGTTTTTCCTTTACCATCCCGTTCTTGTTCTAAAAGCTCACCCCTTCACTCTTCCCTTTACCTTTTCATATTCGCCCTCATAGTTTCTTCTCTGTACCATTTTTGATACTGCCAATATGAATTCTCTGCCTTGGACGGGATGATCGTGCGCGTCGGTCTTCTGATTTTCCACTCTATACGTTTCTATGCTAAGTAGAAATGCCACTTTGTTCTTTTTTGCGCACTTTAAAAGTTGCTTCTTTCTATTTACCTGTCACTTATCGATTGCATAAATCGATCGGCTCTTCAGCTTTTGCTGTGATTTATGGTGGCAATTTTTTCTCTGAAAAAATTGGAAATGAGCCGATCCCTTAGGTTTGCTCGATCAATCTTCAAAAATCCTATAACTATTTTTATCAGTTGTAGCATCTTCTCCAAAAAATCTTGGCAATGCCTAAAGAAACCACTTCTAAATTTTATGCATTTGCTTAAATTTTTATTTATTATCCCTGTGATTTCTCTCAGATTTTTTGCACGATTTCTCGACGCCATTATATTCTTCGTTCGTCCTTTTCTTGTTTTTTTTCGCGTCAAAAATCGTCCGATCACCTATTACCTCCTCCCCTTTCCCCTTGCTCATCAATCTTTCCAACCCTTTTCCTCTCGTCCTCAAATGTTCTCCAAATCTTTCTCATCTCCTCCCGATCCTCGTCATTCCCACTTCACCGTCGCTCTCATATCCCATAACTTCTCCCCAACCTATAGGACCTCATACTCTGACACGTCGTTCCTTATAGTCGATAGGCGTCCCAAACCAAACTTCCACCGACACCAAATCCCCCTTTTCCTCCCCACTCTCCAATTTCCCTCTCTCTCTCTCTCTATCCTTCGTACCCTTCTCTTCCTCCTCCACCCTCTTCTGCTTGATGGAAGAATATCATACCTCCTCTCTCGCTTCCGCACATTTCCCGAGATCTCATCTTCTCCTTCCTATTCCCTTGCTATTCCCTCCCTCCGCAGAGCTAGCTTCTATTTCCTCCGCGAGATGTCAGCGATTGCGTCGGTAGCAGTCCCGGAAGGAGCGTGAGTCGAACAATAGAATGAGGCGTTCGAAGCAAAGAGAGGGCTTTTCTTATCCTTTTCAACGCGCCTCTCCTGCCTTCTCCCCCCTCCTTTCCTCCTCCTCACCTCTATACCCCCAACACATCATATCCCTCTCACACTTGTGCCATCTTCTCCTCCCCTCTTCTCTACCTGCGCACCTGCTTCCATCTCCTCCTATCACCCGCTAATATCCTCTGTATTTCCTCTCAGAAAATAGTCATAACAAAATCCTACTTCTTTGGAAACAAAGATTTTCCTCATTTTATAAACATCCCCCTTAAAGAAGATCAATCTCTAGCGTCTTCGATATTGAGGTAAAAATCGTACGGCAAAAGTTGCAGCTTTTGAAACTCATCGCAAGAGAGTGCTTCGTGCACATATACTCATGTTTTTGTGTATGTATTAATCTATATAAAACGTCTTGATAGTGATTCCAGGAGATCTTTTGAAAAAGAAGTATAAAATAGAAGCTCGATTTAACAATAGAAAGATCTAGCTATAATATCATATAAAATGATTCATGGTTTAGTATTGTGTTTTGCTGAACCATTCAGTGCAGTTTAAATCAAAATATTTATAATACAAAAAATATTTTTGAAATTTTTGATCTGCTCTCGATAATGACGTTGCTCTCAATCGGATTCTCATTTTCACCTTCTTATCTCACTTTCCTTCTTTCTATCGCACTTACCCTTTCCCCATCGCACTTACCCTTTCCCCATTAACGAAGTTATCTTGTTTCTGCTCCCCATAGCTAAGAATACTAAATGCCAAAAATTGCGTCTCGAATGTATTTCCTATTGATTTTCACCGAGTACATTTAATTTTACAATAATAATATATGATGAAATTCTTTCCATATTATAACAGCTATTGTTTTGGTATATCTTGCTTAGAAGTTAGTATGGTGTTCATAGATTGATTTTTCTTAAATCCTTTATAAACGCTATCGATCTGAAGATTAACAATATCCTTCGATAAGGAATCATACCACCATCTCTCTTTCATTTCTCATGGCCATCCAAACCCGTTAAAGCAGTTGATTATTAATCCCAAATTCCTCGAGATACGTCTTTAATTAAACCCGATTGAACTCATATT
Source organism: Tanypteryx hageni (assembly GCA_028673005.1). Taxonomy (NCBI): domain Eukaryota; kingdom Metazoa; phylum Arthropoda; class Insecta; order Odonata; family Petaluridae; genus Tanypteryx; species Tanypteryx hageni. Next base: position 89,671,608 of record CM054116.1, on the reverse strand, counting down.
GGAGCATTCCTTTATCCTCTTGCTTCTAAAAGACGAGCCAATCTTTCAACCCTTCGCTCTGGCAGGAATGTTAAGAAGATACAAACGGAGGGTTTAAATTGTTTCTTGCGAAAGCATCCGTTTAAAAGACACATTTCTGCGTATAATTAACTATATCAATGCCAGCCTTGACAGAAGGTCGATTAGCGCATCTAGCTCCCAATGTTAGGGTTGCGGATTAGAATCCAGCCGAGGGAATGATCGTATGTGTTCGTTTTTGTTATTGTTTTTAAACTCGTTGTAAAAGGTCGTAAAGTGTTGCTTATGAGATAGTTAAAAATAAATAAATCCTAAAGGGGACACCTTAAAAATAAATACTTAAATCCTAAAGTGGACACAAGCACGCTGAAGGGAGCATTTCATGTGTAGCAAATGAGGTGCGGTCAACGAATATACGCAAATAGCAACGATTTTAAACGAGTTTTTGTATAGTTTTTAAATTGTTTAGGCAATTTATTTATAAATTTTTCACTCAAAATATTATAGAATTTATCAGGAGATGTGTGGTGACTTATTTTTACCAACGAAATGCTTTATTGTTGTTTGTTTTTCCGTGACGTGTAAAATTGTTGCTGACGCCGAGAGAGAAATTTTCATCCCTAAATATTACCTTTAGATTCTTAACGCCTAAAAAAAACAAATCCTTTCTCTAAATAATAACCGCTTCTGTTCTCCCTAAAATAGTTTTTGCATGCCTTTTAGGCAATGTTACGGTTACCATCAGCCAGATGCGAACATTTCCAATTCTCGAGGAAATTCTCGCTAAGCTCGAGTAATCGAGTCCCTCCGTTAATTTCTGCATTCCTCTCCGAAAAACAATGAAGCGTTCATCAAAGCCCTAAACTATTTATCTCTCATTCTCGATCCATTCCATTCGTCCGAAACGCGTTTATGTTTTTACATCTCGCTCAAGTTATTATCTCGCTCCGATCGTTCCACCTCTTTTCATCTCTCGCCCTCCCCCTTCCCTATCTCCATTCTCCCCTCCTCCATTTATATATCATCCGAGTCGAGTAATCATTCGAGTTCCATCTCAACTGAGCTGGAATATTGGAAAGTGAAAATGAGACCGTGTTTTCAGGATGAGGTGTCAATGGTTCTTTCTCCTGAGAATATTTTCCCCCTGAATTGCGCGTGTAGAGGGAGAATTAGAAAGAGGAGAGTTAATCCGGGAGGAAAGGAAGGTCTGATTTTCTCCTCTTCTGAGTTGTCTGTTTTCCAAATGCCGAGGCTTTCTTTTGAAGTATGTGGAACTTCATAGAAATTATAACGTCGAGTAAATCATAAAAATAAAATCTAAACGATGCGTTTCTTATCTACCTTATCTATCTTTCTGGAAAATGGGGCTTGTTAGATTTATCAAGATCGTGAGAGGAATTTGTTTTCCGAGGAAAATTTGGATTACGCGGTGAAGTTTACCGGATGTGCGGGGTAGTGTTCCTAGCGAAAGACGCTAAGGGATTTTTCTCCATAAATCGCGTACTAATATACGTTCCCGAATATTAACAATGTTTTGTTAAAATATATTAACTTTTTTAGATTTATAATTGATATTTGAATTTGTAGCAAATGATGGAATGGTTAAATATTTTCAAAAGTAATTGATAAGTAATGATGCTTTTTAAGCGTTCTTTACCAGCGAAGCGGTAGTAGCAAAACACCTTATGGGCACGTCTCGTCCGTCCGTCCGTCATAACTTTCATCTCCTAAACCACTGGACGGATTTTAGTTAAATTAAGTACGAGTGATCGTTATTACAATTTATCGTCTAGTTATGATTTTGAATTGCATCCGTCAATTAGAACCTTCCCTTTATATAATTATTTTAATAGACTTATAATCGTATCTTGTTAAATAGCATCCGTCAAGCAACAATTGAATACTATATTTTTCTCTGCGTAGCTCTTATATCGATCTCTAAGACGGTTCTCTCGTCAAACAACAATTAATAACCCATATTTTTCTCCCCCTTGCTCTTATATATATATATTTTCCGCTGTCCTCTTTATATCTTGATAACTCTCTTTCCCTTTCAAATCGTCTATCAGCTGAAACCTTTTCCTACCTCTTTCCCTTTTCCCATCTAGTTTTCCTTCTAACACGTCTTTCATCATACTCTCTCTCCTCAGGTAATGTCCAACCCAGTTAGCCTTCCTCTTTCTGATAGTCTGTATAATCATTCGCTTCTCTCCTATTCTTCGTAGCACTTCATCGTTTTTCATCCTATCTGTCCATTTTATCTTCAGCATTCTCCTCCAAGTCCACATTTCAAAGCTTTCCAAGTATTTGATGTCATTTTTCCTTAGCGTCCATGTTTCTGCCCCATACAATGCTATACTCCATACGTAGCATTTTATCAACTTCTTGCGGATATCTTCCCTTATATTCCCTGTAAGTAGTTGTTTCTTTCTCCTGAAAGCCGCTTTTGCTTTTCCTATTCTAGTTTTGATCTCATCCGTACATTTTGCCTCTCGTGTTATGATACTTCCAAGGTATTTATATTCTGAAACTTGTTCTAATGGCTTTCCCCCAATAGTTATGTTCAGATTCTCTTCTTTACCCGATATTCGAATAACCTTGGATTTTTCTGTATTTATTTCCATACCGTATTTTCTACCTGTTATCACTAGTCTATTTATCATTTTTTGTAGCTCCTCTTCCTTTCTTGCTAGAAGTACTTGATCATCTGCGTATTTTACTGTTCTTATAATCCTTCCTCCAATTTTGAAATCCCCTGTGCCTTCTAAAGCTTCTTGCATTAGACTTTCTCCATATATATTGAATAGGGTTGGCGATAGGCAGCAGCCTTGTCTTACTCCTCTACCGATATTTATTCCGCAGGTGTCCACATTCTCAAACCTGACCTTTACAACTTGATTCTCATATAGATTCCTAATCAGTCTCCTGTCTTTCCAGTCTACACCTATATCCTTTAATATCTTCATCAACTTTACCCAATTTACTCTATCAAAGGCCTTCTGCCAGTCTACGAAACATGCGCAGATATCTTGACTGTATTCTATTGCCCTTTCTGATATGATTCTAACTACTCCTATAGCATCTCTAGTTCCTCGTCCTTTTCTGAAGCCGAATTGATCTTCCCCTATTATTTCTTCTGCCTTTTTCTCCAGCCTTTTATTAAGAATCCTCGTGATGATCTTCGATGTGTGTGACAGAAGGCTTATAGTTCTGTAATCTTTACACTGCATTGCCAAAGGCAATATATATATATATATATATATATATATATATATATATATATATATATATATATATATATATATATATTCACTTGAAAATTTACCTCTTCAAGTAACAATAAGTAGTCGGTGAAGAAAAAGTTCATTGTGCGAACACGGAACGATATTTATTTTTTTAATTTTCTCTCCTAACAAATTTGGCCGAACGTGATAATTTGACATATATTAATAGTTATTAAGTGTTAATTCACGCCTTTTACAAACTCAATCTTGATGATTAAACCAAATAAACATTTTGCATATCGTTCACGAAAATATTGTTCTACCACACTGAAATTTAGTATATATTTAATGTAAATATCTTAAGCTGGTATTTTAAAATCTAGATATTTTTGATTTTGTATAATTCTTCCAATCGCGTCTTTGACAAATATATTATATTGCTAATGCAGATATTAAATTATGCTTTACCTCTTGAAACTGTAAAATAAAATCTAGAAAACGTTTAATTTGTGAAATCCGAACAATATGCTGTTGCTTTTGCCGAGAAACATTCTTAAAAAAATTTGCGAGTTCAACTTAAAGGTTTTTAGACTTTCGTTGATGCCAATTAAGGACTAATAAAGGAAAAAATATTAATGATGTATTTATCGCAATAATATTTTAGCCGTCAAAAATAACTATCTGATACTTTGTTTTGTATCATTTGATATATTTTCATCACTGTACTAAATATTCTCTTTATTTAATATAAAATATATAAAGACAAAAATTAGACTATTATTCAGCCCTCAATCAACAGTGTTTCCTCAAATCTTGATTAAAATGTGTTTTCCAAATCGACAAAATAATTTACAACAAATAGCAAATAAATATTAATCCTTAATCCCTCTTCTATTTAAAGTAAAGATTTCTAATTTATGTACACCTTTTTTAAACCATTATATATAATTGAAATTTAGTAACCTGTAGCAAAGGATGAAGGAGCCAAAAGCATGAGAGCGGAACGATCTTTCTTTGGTAACTTTTAGAGAAAGACTGCCAAAGTATGGATCATTGCATACGAAGATGTGAAAGTGCATACAACGACGTGCATCTATAGGAAAAATCCTAGCAACGAATCGAGGAACATGTGTTCCAGGAATACACCCCACGGAGTAGATGCGTGGAAGTGGTAGCAAAACCACCATTCTTTCGAACCTCGTTTAACAGGGGTCGAGAAAGTCTCAGCAGGACATATCCATGACCTTATCACTATAGATAGGCTCGTAGAATATCCCACCTTTAGGTCGGCAAATATAATCACAAAGACTTCAAAAGTTCTAAGAAACACGTGTTCTCAAAACTAACCTAGGACCTTGCGGTTAACTGATTGTTCGGAGTAGAAGCGTGAGCATTTCAAAAACACGCATATTTGAGTGCAAGAAAATACACCTCTTTCAGTCCCTCTGTTAATCTAAGCCCAAAAAAGGAATGAAATCGTAGGTAGCAAATAATATTGCGAAAAAAGTACACAGAAAAGACTTGAATATTATAATTCAGAATAGGTTTTTAGACGCATACTTTTCCATCTTGTTGGGAACGACGCTTATCGACGGCTGTTCATTTTCGTCGATTTTGAAATTTAAAAAAATTCAACGTTTATCGACGTTTTTCGATTTTAATCGAATCCTATCGATCCTAATTATAAGCAATCGGAGAGAATGATTGTCCCTTAGGTATCCACGAAACGTCTCAATTCAGACTGCGTTATCGTGTTCTTTAGTGAAAGGCGTTGACACGCCCTAGAATAGAAATGTAATAAAGCCGCACATTAAGTTAAATGAGCCGCATGCGTCTCCAGAGTCACGGTTTGGCCACCCTTGGCACAGTGTCTCCTTCGGATAACTTTTTCCTCCTAAGTAGCTCTTTTTAAAATGTATCTTTTGCGCTTTCGGATTAAGGTCGTCTTATTTCTATATTTTTTCTTAACATTGCAGAGCTCCTTTTAAGTATTCTTCCCGATTTTTATATGAATCCTCAATAAAATTAATATATTTCTTTAACTGCAGTAGTATTTTCCTGTAGTAATTTACGAAGGAATATGTGTCCAAAAGTTGGGTGTTCATAGCCGACTCAAACTTTGCTGAAAGCGTTCATCGATAAACTAAAAAATATGAAAACAGCCATAATATGACTTAACATAACAACGTCTATTCTCAAAAAGAATGGGCAAATTATTGACTGCAATATTTGGATAATTATCTTTTGGAATCTTTTTGCCGTAAGCCGATTAACTGAAAATAATTAACCCGTAACTATTTATAATAGTGATACCTGCAAATACTTTTGCGAGGTCAGTCAGAAATCTGCATATTTAAATGTAATAATAGCCAATTTTTCCTTCTAAAATTAGAAACATTTTGAATGTCGTTTGTTTTTATAATTTATATGTGCAATTTTAATTGCCTCTCTCATACGAAAAAGGTCACATTCCAGTATTGAAATAAAGAAAGAAGATTTTTTCTTTTGGTCAATCGTTAAAAATGTCCACAGCCCACACACAGTTTACTGAATAATAATAATCTTTAATTATTAACGTTGCAATCTATTTAGTTTTTACATTACTACAACTATAATTTCGATGCTGCATAAACAGCACCAAGTAGATAACGCAATTATTTTGGCTATTTGACGGCTTAATAGACGCTAATTCAATCGGAGGCAACAATGCGGGTCGCCTTGGCAACACCCGGAAAGAGTACGAAAAAGCCATAAAATTTTGAAATAAATGGGTGTTTCTGTGAAATTATTCCTTGTAACATCAGAACATTGCAGAATTAAGATATCTTATAGTGTTGGCCGTCGAGTAAAGCAAAAACGGGAAAATTCTGTCCACATTTTCGCTTTTAATGAATGAAAGAAATAAACCTTGCACCTTGAAAAATCGAAACTCCTGTGTAAACATATGGAAAAATATAATCGTCTCCCGGAGTCGAATCCGGGAAACTTCCGTAAACGAAAATAGTTTTCTCGGGGTCTCCTAGTTGACAGAAACAAAAGGGCGTTTACAGTATTTCTCTATGAAAAACTGTTCAAGAGATAAAATGGGGGACGGACGGACGGACAGACATTGAGTAATTATACATAAAGATGGGAGAAAAAGGTGGGAAAAGTTAATTTTGTGATTCAAACTGATGGTCAATTTAAACGAATCGTATAAAAGAAATGCTTTCTTAATTCAAGAAGAGCTGCCCCCCTTTATCAAGCATTTTATCCTGAAAGCACCTTTATACTACTTTTTTTATCTTTTACTTTTTCAAAGGCTTCCCTTGATATAGGGCAAGCTGTGTTCGGAACGCTCCCTCGAAAGCTGAAAATAAAAGAAAGAACGAAGCCGGCCCAATTTGTTACACAATCGTGGGAGAGTAGCGGTAGCAAAAGAATGACATGAAAGGGAAATATTCTTATTGTGTTCGAGTTATTATGATAAAATCTCAATGCCGAGAAATATGGACTGCAAGTCTAGTAGTTATTGGTACCTACATAAAAATTTCAGAACACCATTGTGTTTTATTTTTAGAAAATCGAGATGGTGTGTTCATGTTAGAGAGCATAGGAGTATTAGTTTGACAAGGAGGACGTACAATTCAGATTCGTAGTGGGAGTGATCAATGAATTTGAGAAACTAGCTTTTATTCCCGGATCACATATTCGCGTAATTATTTGTGTAATTTCGATATATGCCTTTGTTATTAAGAATGAGGGCGCCTTGCAGGTAATCAGCCACTGTTTATTTAATATTCCACGTTTGATTATATTCTCTTTCAAAGAAAGTGGCAGCTAGGATAAGATCGTAGAAGCTAGAGGGCTCATTATTTGTTCGAAAGGAAATTTTTAAAAGGATTAGCAGTGGGTATGTGAAGGTTCGGAAGCGAGTAGGAATTTTGAAAATGAGGAATGAGGATCTTTGAGAGAGAAAGGAAAGGAAAAAGGGAGAGAAAGAGAGTGGTCTAAGAAAGGAAAAAGCGCAGGAGGCAAGATGGAAAACCATTGGGTTATGAAAAAGGATGCGAAGGAAGAAGAGGAATATAGCCGAAGCTCGGCTGATTAGCTCCGGGGATTAATGAGGGCGATATTAGAATTCCCTGTATTTTTGCATTATCTTTCATGGCATTCCTCGTTCTCTTAGATCTTTCCGGGATGGAGTTTTCGATTTTTTTAAACAGATTTTTCGGCGAGGGCGGGGATGATAAAAAGTTCGAAAAAGCAGAGGAAGAAGAAGTAGGCAGTTTTTTTGCCAAACACGGGAAAGGGTTGAATTCCGCCTAGAGACGAATGCAGCCGACCAATAAATCGATTGCCTTTTAATCTAGATAGGAGGAGGAGGATTGCGAGAGGAGGAGAAAGCGCGGGGATTAAGGTTTCGGCGATTTTCGTGGAAGGGGAAGATTCACCAAGGCAGATGTAGCGTGTCACGTCTTTCTTTCCTCTCGTTTCCTCCCGATATGCTCCCTCTCTAAGCCACGACATTTCGCGAACACAGAAATCCCTTCACTCCTCATTTAACGGGAGCGACACGGATTTCTGGTTCGCTAATTTTTTCGTGCTTCGCGGTTTGTGGATGCTCGCCGGGAGCCTCGGAGACGGCGTACGCATTCTGGAGATAGCAAAGGAGAGAGGAAGAGGGGGGAGAGAGGATGAAGTGAGAGGAGAGGCAAATTCGGTCGATGTTCCTGATTTTCAGAGCGCCACGTTTACTTCTCTTCCCTTCTCATCATATCCCTTTCCTTTTCCTTCTCCCAGATTTTATCTCTCTTCCTTCCGTTTTTAAATTTCTAATTCCCTCCCTTATTTTTTACTCCGTCCTTTTTTAAGGGGAATTCTCGAGCTCACGTTATAAATGCTCAAAGCGGATTTCTAGTTAAACAAATGTTACTCTTTAAAATTATGAGGTGAGTTATGTTAATATTAACGCTTTCACCAAAAGTCATGTATACAAACTTTAAAAAAAAAACATGAGATAAACGCGATAATTATTTCGAACATTGCTGTCTCTCCAAAAGTCATTAAAAGTTTGGGAAAAAACCATATGCACGTTTCCGGTACAGAGCAGCCATCATCAGTGTTGATTCGAAAAGGAATGGAATCGGCACGTTTTACGACTAGTTTGTAGTCGAACTTTGTTGATTCAATGTTTTTCTTTGACTATTTTTCTTTTATTTCTCTCTCGGCTGTTTTCTCTGCCGATATCCAGTCTCTTTTTTCATTTTCTCCGTCCTTTTACGCTATTTATCCCGCTCCGCCCATCGCTTCAGTTTTTCCCTTGTCCCCTTTCCTCTTGTCATTTTTTCCGTTTCTCTTTCCTTTCGCTTCGCAGAGGAAGAAGGAAAGGTCCTTTACACCTCGAATCGCTTCCTAGCCGTCGCGCTTCGCTTGCCCGGCCGTGCTACAACTCCCCATCTCCCTCTCTCGAATCCCCAATTCCCATCTCTCCTTCTCCTTCCCCCTCATCCCATTCGCCTATATGACCGCTTTCACGTTACGATTCCTCCGAGGTATTCTTATTGTGGTCGCATTTCTAATTGCTAAAGTTTTGATTGAATTAGTTTAAACTGTGTCCTCGGCTCATCCTCTTGGGGGAGAAGGGGAATGGCCGTCACCGAATTGCCGTCCTCAACTCCGTATTATTTTTTTATCTCTTTCGCTTCCTCGCTCTCTATCTATCTCTTTATCCTTTCACCTTGATTGGATCCTCTTTTGTGGATTATGGAAGGGTGTAAGGAGATTAAGGCTTATCTATCATTGTCAAAGGGAGCGAAGGCAGCCAAAGGGGCGAGCGTGTATATGTTTGTGTGCAGCGAGAAAGATAGGACCATGGACGGTTTTTTCACCCGTGTTCGGCCTCTTTGAAAGGGTTATATAGTCAAAGTTGTAATTGCAAAAATATTTCCTTTGCCAGAGGATTGATGGATTTTGCGCTCAAATACTTTTTAGCGCATTCTAAATTGGTTTTAAAACTTATTGAGAAGCGAAAATCTTATACGCGGACAGTTTGCGAGGTTAATTGATCTTGTAGATGCAAAAATTCCGATATAGCATACGTAAACGATGGTTTTTACTTGTTAGTTTCTAATCATCGGTTGGTCTTGCCCCTATATTAAAAGAATTGGTATGCCTTTAATCCAGTTTCATTGGTAACCACTGAATGAATTACAAGAAAGTTCAAAATTAATAATGATCCTCCAATTCTCCCCTGAAAATAATCCACAATCGAATTTGGGGTTTGAAAAATGAATGATTAATTTAGTTATAAATTACCTAATGTATTCTTAGATTAATACAAGAATTGGAATTATTATGGTCTGTGATTTTTCTGTGCCCTGTAATGAGTACACCCCCATCATTCATCTAACCGAAGACTGGACAGGCAAGTGTCATTAAGCTGTGTGGGTCATCTCCGCTTACATATATTGCTTAGTTGGGTCTCATATTTTCTTTGCTTTGATCCTCTCTCTTTCTCTCTTGCTGTTTTAGAGGCACATACCCTTTCATCTGAGGCGTAACGGAGTAAAGCGAAGTGTTCCATGCGTTGACACCTCATCAAACCTCGTAACCTCTTCCACAACCCTCATTATCCCTTTAGCGTCGTTCTCTTCACCACCTTTCACTCGCATGCTTTTCATCCATATCTCCCCTTCGTGTGATTTTCTTCAATATGTTGAATCAAATCATGAAATCTGAATATGGGGGTGGCGAATGATTTTTATAGCAAATTCATCCGATTGTTGGAAATATTTTTTATGTAAGTAGGACTATGATCGCATACTCTTGACGGTTGGAAAATATTTTCCCACGTAAACGTGTTGCGATCAAATAATCTGTATATCGCTATTTTTCCACCTTACTTCGATTCCAGAAGTGTGCTTTTAAACTTTTCCTCGCCCGTTTTACCTCCTTTTCCGGTTTCTCTTCTACCATTCTCCCTCTCCTCACGCTTTCGAACACTTCCCTATTTTTCCCTCCCCCAACACGTCTTAACTCGGAATCTTTCGAGACGACGTTAAGGGAGAGCGACGACTGGCTGCTGGTTGAAACGCTTAGACTGTCGGATGTCGGTCTTATTTTTATCGCCCATCGTCTCCTACGCCTTAAGGCGGCTAGCCTCCTTCGCTCAGCCGTTAACGGCATCATTCCCTCCTTCTGCGGAAGGAAAGGTTTTTCTTTAGTATTTCGAGTACATATTGAGGATTTTCGGGAGGATCTTGTTATAAATGGCCTCTCGCGGTTTTTCTCCTTTCTCTCTCCCTTTCGATGATTTCTTCGCGCTCCTGCATCCCAGAATGCATTGCGCCCATACTGGGCTAGGAGTAAGTAAAATTTATCATTTTTCAAACAAGTTATTTCCATATATAAAGCTAGATTTGAAATTACCCTTATTCGAAGTAAGTTTTCAGTTCTAATATTCTTGGAAATGAATCTTCGATGATTTAAGTAATTGGTAATTTTATACTTAAACTTTGTCGCTAACGTAAATGAAGTCGGCAGTTTCTTAAAAAATATTAGTAATTATTATATCTCGATTACCTTGTGAAGAGAGGTAAATTATACTCACAAAGTTAATGAAAACTTCAAACTGAGTAAAATACCTAGATTTTACTTACTGAATCAATATTGTTACTACTGTTTTAACGCCATTGATCTCTCATTGACTTTCGTAATTCTTTTAGGCTCTATTATTATTTGTTGAACATTTTATTGAAGGATTTTTTTCGCATCCATCAGTATAAAAAGAATGGAAAGTTGAACTCCATGTCGGAGTACAAAGAGTTTTCACATGCGTTCCTTGATATTTCACAATCCTAAAAGTTCTAAATTGTTTTGAAGTTTTTTTGGGCACTTGAAGAATGGTAATCTTGTCATTTTGCTTACTTCATGGGGTGTTTGTTTACTATATCTAACATTAAAATTTATTATTACAGTCGAGAAAAAAAATGTTTGGTGAGCTTTTGTGTATATTTTTAATACTTTAATTTCCTTTCCTTTAAATTTATCGTAAACCTTACGTTTTATGGGAAATATTATTTGACAAAAAATGTGTATTTTACTATTTTATTCAACTTTTGTCCTCAATATTTTTCGCTCAGATGTGTATTAACGAGATGCTTGCGAGGTACGTTGTAAAATACGTGTTGGTCTTCCTGTAAAGTAGTCGTTATTATTGTCCGATTTTAACCAAAATTGGAATCGTATGACAAATTTTAGTAAAACTCCCCACTACAAAATTTCATCAAAATACGTCTTGCGGTTCCCGATTTGAAACATGCGGACGGACGGACCGACGGAGACGACCTCCCCTTATATGCGTTCACTTCGTGAACTTTGTGCACAGAACGCATAATAATAACATAATCTCTATTTAAAAAATAAAAATTACTGATTTTAATTTGTATTAGAAGAAAAATTTTACATTGGCGTTTCTTTCTATCAATTTCCGATTCATTAGAGCAGAACAGTCAAAAAAGTGTAAACCAGGGATGGCCAACCGGCGGCTCTTTGAAACTTTGGATGCCTTACATATACCGTAAGTTTCCTATTATGATGCGTAAGGGAATTGTTGAAGTCAAACTTTGCCATAAGTCCCATTAAATAAAACAATAAGTTATTATTTTTACATTCTACAGCAGCTACATTATGTGTAAAATATATTTTATTAGCTCACTACAACTTCGACTCTTTGGTTATAACCATTCCAGTATTGTGGCTTCTGCTCAGGCCGAGGATGGCCACCGATGGTATAAACACTAGTTTTAATCTCTCTGATTTATAAGTAATTTCATATAATGAGTAAAACAAATACATATATTCGATTTCGCACAGTAATTACTATTATTTATTAATTTGGACCTTATAATCACCATCCGCTTATTATAAAATATCAGAACTAGTATTTTCTTCAAAATTTCAGTAGTCGATTATATAGAAGTACGTACTCAAAAATTACCTGTCGTTTGCACAGTAGTTCCCAATTGAGAAGCTGGTTGACATTTCAGTTTATTGTAGTTTTTGTTTTCATAATACTTATTAACTTAATGTTTTTAATATTAATCCCGGGAATAATTTTGAAACGAGAAAAAATTCTGCTATACCCGGGTCTTCCACTTGCCGGGCTGATATTCTAACACTGAACTATCGTAGCAGATTAATTCTGAATGCGGGTGTTTTTCTTATGTGGATCCGGGCTAGCCAAGTTAGTATCAACCAGCCCCAACGGACTTCCTCCAAGATATACGTCGAAGAAAACGCCACCCTCTCAAATGGTGAGAGTGCCAAGCTAAAAATTGATTGAATGAAATTATCATAAGATCCTAAGCAGACAGGAATTTTTTCTCGTTTCAAAATTATTCCTAATTTCACAGCCTGTCTGCTTACGATCTTATGATAATTTCATTCCATCAATATTAGTCTCTTTTTTTTAAATGAATTCTTTTTTTATTTTAAATTGTAGCTAGAGGATTTTAATATTTTATTTTTGGATTGATTAATGTTTGAAATATTAATTTGCGTGAAAATGAGCACTGACGAAAATTTTCACTTGGGTAAAAACTTTAGACGATGAATCATTAATTTATATTTTCTGATGAGCCTGTTTCTTATTTCCACAGGTAAGATTTCAGTACCTCGCATTATCCGGATTGGGTGAGCAAATGCTTCTTTCGTTATTACCTAAAGTTGTATTGTTTTAATTTTTAATGAGTAGAATTTCTACAACTGATGGCTTCCAATGTTTAGTTCGTGGGCTTGTGTCCTCGAATAAAGTGTTGTAGGTCGCAAACGATTGCTGCTAGCATTTAGAATACGTTATTTTTTCACTTACACGTAATTGATAATCAAGGTCATTTCAACAGCCACAAACCGATTCAATATTACAGTTTGATCTTGATTATAAATAAATAAATTATAAATAATATAATATAAATAATAAAATAAATTATAAATAAATTCCTAGTAAAATTAGGATTTTCGCCGATGACACCGTTTTATATAACGAAATAAAAAACCAGGAGGACCATCAGTCGCTGCGTGAAGACTTAAGAGCCATTTCAGCGTGGTCCAAAGAGTGGCAAATCGAAATTAATTATACTAAATGTGCCGCAGTCACGTTCTGGAAAAGAAAGAACAAAGATTTAGGTTTCGAATATAAAATAGATGAAATGAGCATTCGACAAGCTGAGTATGTAAAATATTTAGGAGTAACCATTTCTCGAGATCTTTCGTGGGACATGCACATTCGTCGAGTTATAGGCGCTGCCAACAAGAAACTGGCATTCATAGGTAAAATAGTACGGAACACGACAGAGAAAGTACGTGAAACCTGCTACTTATCAATGGTAAGACCGCAAGTGGAATACGCAGCGAGCATATGGGATCCGTACGAGAAGGGACACATAATTCAACTAGAAAGAGTACAGCGCAGAGCAGCCAGATTTGTAAAACAAAAGTACGAACATAAGGAAAGCGTCACCTCTTTATTGAGCGATTTGAACTGGGTATCACTGGAGGACCGTAGATTGGACTCAAGTTTGAAACTTCTGGAGAAATATAGGTCGGAATGTCTAAAAGAGGAGGTAGTGGGAATAATTGTGGCACCAACGTATATAGGTAGAAATGATCTAGACGATAAAATACGTGAGATCGATTGTAGGACGGAGCGTTATCTAGGCTCGTTCTTTCCGAGTACAATACGAGATCACAAGAGGAAATTTCGAATTGCGTTAGACAATCTTTAGGTAGGATTTGGTGCATTGCACCCCCTGCCACCCACCAACTTGGTGAATTGCAGGGTAACTTGTAGATGTAGATGTTTTCCGAATTCATACCGAAATAAAATAATAGCGTTTTCACAACGGAGAATGACACTTGGCAGAGTGAATACCGTTTAATAAATTGGCCGGAGATGTTTATGTTTTCACATTTCATGCAATGAGGTGCGAGTACGTTAAAACTTAATTGAATCGTTGGACAAACTCCTATTTCATTGGAGGCTGACAGCTGCTCAAGAGGAACAGAACGCCAAAACTGGCCCATCTGCGTAAACACGTCTCCTTAATTACGCCTAAACTCATTTGTTTCAACTTTCTGACAATTCTCGGAAAGACGCCGTTCTACCGAGCACCACTCCTTATTCGCAGAGGCACTAGGTCGCACAAAGAGCGAGTCGCGCGAGCATGAGGTTTAAATAAAGAAGTCGTCGGTCAATTTCAGCGCCATAAGAGTGCATCTTTCCAAACTGGTCGGAAATAAAAACGATAACCAGGTAAGATGTTATTAAAATGACCCTCGAGCTTTTGCAACAGTTTTGAATCCCTCGTCCTGTGCGGCTAGTAGGGAAGGGGAGAGGGGAGGGGGAGGTCGGGCAAAGCGACGGCGAATGGGAGGAGACGTGGTCGACGAGAATACATACATACACGGAAGGGTTTCAAGCGCTCATTTTAATTGGGTAATAAATCCCGCCCTTCGCGTTACCTGTCTCCTCCCGACACAAAACTGTGGCAACTGCGCTTTGCAGGTAAGCATACGAAATTAGGCAGCGCCAGGGAAACGCGAGGATATCAAGGAAAGAAATCTCGGCTGAGGGGGTGAGACATGCTTGAGAATCCAACCTCCTTCCTCGGCTTTTGTTTTATTTTTTTAAATTTAATTTGTCGTATCGCCGCCTTTTAGTGTATAGGCAGTTTATGGAAGAGCATTGCAAAATGCCGGTGTTGCGTGTTTTCGGGCGTGCAGGATTCAGGATTATATCGGTCAAAGTTGTTCATTAAAGAAAAAATAAATACAAAATGACGGGTTTATTTTCACGGTATGATTAACATACTAACCATGTTTCATGTTGATAAATGGTTTTTTTGCTTTCTCGCCTCAACTTGACAAGAATACGCGAAAAAAGTAATGTTTTAATGTACATTTAAAGGTCTATTATCAAGGTATCATTTACATATGTATGCTCACATAATGAGACGTCAGTTTTCAGAAGGATATATTACATTCAAATGAGGAACGGAATCTCATTCCGGCATTCTTTCTGTTCCGAATATTTAGCTTGATTCTAGACTTTTTGTAGCTTATGCCTGAAGTTTTCATTCACTAAATCCCCCGCTTAATTTACGTCGGATGCGAATTAGATGTAATATGTTTACTAAAGAAGTGAAAAAGATGCTCTTTCCATACAATTTGTTATGTTTCAGTGTGTCACGTAGCAGCAAATGAAGTAACCTCGCATACAATTACAAATTTGTTAGTGCAATACTTTCGTAATTATCATGCCTTTCTCTTTATTGAGTTCATCTCATGAGCGTGTTTATGTTATATCCGTATCCTGTTTGCAGTAAATATTTTGAAAATGTTGGTTACATTAATAAAAATATTTCTCAGAAGCTTTTCCTCTCGAAACTTATAATGAATTCGGAAAGTTTTGTCTACTTTTGCGTGCAGGAGATAATCGAGATTAAATTAATATTAAATATTTGTTGTTCTATATTTGTTCCTATCTATCCACGCACATTTTTTAACTATACGCGCGACTTTACACAATCATTTTGCAGTTTCATAAATATTATCTATTTAATATATCCACCGCTACCAAAACTAATTCATCCATTTTTATAGCATGGTATGTCGTTTAATAATAGATTTGGAGTTTTTTAGCATTTTTAAGCGTTTTGCCATTAACAGCCAACAATGATTCTCGCAATATGACCGCATCGAAGTATTGATTTGTTTTTTATGCTTCATTGCTGAATCGTAAAGCTGTGATTATTGCATCAACATTTAACACCGATGTGTAGTCGTGGTGACGATTTTAACCTTGATAGTCTCAAAATGCTATGAATAACAAGGTGCGCATTTCGGATACTCATCAATAATGTTGTTTTTTGGAAGCATCCATTGGTGAAGTAACTATTGAGAGCAGCCACCTTCTACTCGAAATAAGCATTTTTCTGCCAAACGGTTTTTTTAATATCAATTTTCTTGGGTATCAACTGAATCACATTTACGAAGTAAGCTCCAAAGTAAATTTTTGGAACCGTAGTTTTGTTGTTAAATAATGGGAAGTAGTTTATCACTTGAACAATATTTACCGTGCATAACAGTTAAAGGAAAATTAGTTTAGAGACGAATTTCTTCGATTAACTAAAGGAATATTGGCATCTAAAATTCTTTAATTGGAATGCCCTCTTCTCTTTTAAAAGCGTTTCGTTCGCGGCTCTGAAAAAAATCAGGAGAGATGGTTAATTTTCCATGGCCGTTTCCTTCGACGTGACGGGGATTACGAACAAGAGAAAAGAACAAATCCCTATTCACATCAGACCGGAGCTGGGTTGGCTCGCGTACGAATCAATGCGCGTCGGACCGAATCCAATATTCATGGTCATGGTTAGGCGCATGATCCCCTCTTTTCGAGGGCAATAAAGAGGCTCTCCGAATTCGATGGAACACATCCAATAACCACTTTCAAATTTCCTCTCGATATTCCAGTGCGAGAGAACCCCAAATTTTGCCTGAAATTTTCAGGGGAAAAAAGTATCATCAATAGAGTAATTCGGAAGTCATCTCCGAGTTATATAAATTTCTATCGGCATTCAGTGAAGGTTTTTATGTCGCTTTAAATTTAACGCAGTTCATCAATATCATTGATTATTGTTTATTGCCATCGTTCGGGCATTTAATGGGGTTACTCTTTACGAAATGACTTTTGTAAATTTGGTCCACATATACAAAAAATATCACCTCAAGTGTGGGTATACGTTTTCTATAACCTGGTGGGATGCTGTTCAGATACGTAATGTTAGTTTTATTGATACTTATAAATATATGTTAAGGAACATTTTCTTCAACTAACGAGGTTTAGACGACATTTTAAAATAAATGTTTATTTTGGACTAATTTTGATAAATTCGTAATGCGTTTATTTTTTGCGTTTGAAATAGACTTCGTTTTCGTTTGATCCGAAGTAAGTCTGCGATTAAAAAAGGCAAATACAAAAATACATAGCTTAACGTTTCCTTGAAGGTTTCAAATATAAATTCACATCCAAAATTTTTGTACTGCGCGTAACACAAAAACTTCAAAAATTCTAAGTTTCTCATTTTTCCGACTAAAGAAGTGGAACTTTATATACTCCCGTTCACAGAAAATCATAGCATTTTTCGCTTCCTTGCAAATATAGGATTTTTTTCTCCGGAGAACAGGAGCCCCTTCTCCGGCTCCCTCCTCATTAAAACCGACATGGCGAGAATACATACTCCACGACTGGCGCGTATCAAACCCGCTCCGGAAATGCAAAATCCTCGCTAAACGAATCAACCAATTAGATGGAATATTGATGCGATGATATCGAATACGCGTCCGAAAGCGCACGAGAGAGAAAAAGAGATGAAGAGATCCATCCATTTCCCAGCGTGACCGGTTGGTTTTACTTCGCCGTCACTCTTCCCTTCTCCTTCCTTTTAATAAATTCCACCCCTAACTATTCATCTCCCGTTATAACTCGGGACCGTTCGGCCTCTCTCTCTCTCTCTATCTCTCTTACTGCCCACCTGATGCAAAATTTTCCGCTCGGCGGGACGTACTCAATGAAGGCGTGTAGTGGTCGCACGGATCTCGGATCCTCTCCACCGTGAGGGTAATCGCGGCATGTGTATGTGTGGGAGGTGCCAATGTGGAAACGCTTGCCGAACGGTCAGATGAACCTCAGGGGGCGGCCGCGTTTGTGGTCAACCGAGTTTCCAAGAGGCCGATGAGGGATGAAGGAGGAGGGGTGGGGAAGGGAGAAGACGTCGTCGTCCTTTGTTATTATTTTTTTGTCCAAGTTTTGGAGAGAGGTGAAGCGTGACGCCGCGGAGGCGAAGCGAATGGCGATTTAACGCTCTGTTAAAGCGACGCACGCCCACGATCAAAGCGACGGGTTTTCTGTTGCGAATTGAAAGCGCACCTATCGGTGAGGAAGGTAGGGTGTTTTTTAATTAATAATTTCGTGAAACGTTATTATTTTCTTTTCCTAATTTTCTCTTGTGTTCTTGAGATGCTATGGTATATATAGGGATCGCTATTATTAATTCTCTAGCAATATGTATGTATTTTTATTTTGAGAACGATGAAGTGTGTTGCAAATGATGAATAATACCGACAAAGATAGTTTTGATCCTAATGTGAATGTTACAAGACAGCTCATTACATGGACCTCTTATTCGAGAAAAAATAGCTTTGGTGATTATTGAAAGATAAAAGATAGAATCGCAACAAATTCCTCAAAGGGTGGATGCTTTTTGGTGTGAAAATAATAGCATAAGGTTTGCTTTATGCAATAATAATGACACAGGAATAAACGGGGAATATACACCAATAAACAAAAGTCTAAAATTCGATCTGCTACATTAAAACAAACAGATGGGTAATTTTTGTCTTCGGTTTTGACATCCGTAATAAACTTATATTGTACTTGTTTCGTTGAATCTAACAATAAATGATTAATGGTCTTATTTTGTTTTTTAACTAATTTTAATATGTTTAAATGACTTTGATAAGCTCGCGCGCAATCATACGAGAATATAAATAATATTTTAAAATTAATCCTGTCTTTTTCATCTTACCTATTTTAATTAAAGTTGAATATTTTACTGGAAGTTGTAAACTCTCTCGTAGAACTTATGAAACAATAGAACAAAACTTTAAAATCTAGCGTTTGATAATTTTTTCGTCAGTTATACCATCAGATCTTTTATCTAACACTCAGTAAACGGACCTTTTTAAAGTTAGTGGACGTAGCGACCGTCAAATTTCGGTAAAAATAATTTTTCAAATGTGTGGGAGTGACTTTTAATTGGATGGATCGGATTCATTTTCGTATGCTAATTATTCTCTCTGCGTTTCATCTCTCCTTCCATATTTTCCACGGGAAAAACACTATATTGATAAATAATTTTCAATGTTTTCTCCCTCTCTCTTCCTTTGGAATTTTTCAGTCCTCTCTACCGCCATCCCCGTCCCTCTGGAACGTATCTCAATAGAGAGAAACTTGACCGGAGCAACTTGAATAGAATGGCAAAAAAGATGCAGTAATTGTTTAATGGACATGCGATCTAATCGCTTTGATTCCAGCACAGCTTCGAACTTTATCTCCCCTTTGAAAATCGTCCGCGGCGATTGAATTAGTTTCGTGATTCAAAAATCGACTGTTAAACATCCCCCATTTCCTTTCTACCTCTCTCTCTCTCTTTTCCCATTAGTCCCTCGTGACCTTTGGTGGTGCTACGGTGCATTACGATCCGAATAATCGCGAGAATTTGCAATTACGCGTTTATCGAGAATTTTGTTTTCTGCGTGGCGTTTAATTGGAATGTCAATTAACGAAGGCCGAATACGTAGGAGCGTTCTAATTAAAGCTCGCCATGCTCTCAAACATATTGTTGTATTATTTGGTAAGAATCAAAAAGGGCAACTACACCATTGGTATTGATTTTTAGACAAATAAGTAGATTATAATTTTATCGCCGCAATTTCGAGTCGGAGTCTTTCGTTATTTCCACGAAATCGTATGAGAATGGCGTGTGGGTCCTTATGTAAAAAAATCATCGATCCAGAAATTGAACTAACAAGTACTTGCCAATTCATTTCTTACTTATAAAAACGCTTTTAAGAAATTAACTTTCCCGGAAATTAAACATTTCCGCTTTAAAGCTTAGCTAGCAATAATTTTTTATATAATTTTCACGAGAAAAATGTTCTCTTTCAAAATCTTCTTTGTCGAAAAATAATATTGACTAAATCTTCGACGAGCCTTTAGAATAATATATTTTCACTTCGTGTAAATTTTAAGGCGCATAATTAGTGAAACAATAAAACGCGCCTCGTAAAATTGCGAATTTATCTCTCGGGTTAAGGATACATTTTTAAGAAAATTCTGAGATCTCATCTAAAAAAGGCCAGCGCTCCCCGCCGTAATTTGGGAAAACTCTTTCATTCCTGGAAACGGTCTTCACTCAGCATCACGATAATCACTTTAAAGGAAATAAACTTGCCGAAAGCTTTTCACGAAACAAGTCACAACTTCTTTCCCTGCCTCCTTAACTCAAGGCATACGATAATTAATCTCTCCTAATGGAAATATCGCACCTTAAGAGGGTTTTCCTCGTTTCGATTTCACTCCGCTATCCATCGCATTATTTTCCTCCTCCGCACTTGTTCCTTCCTCTCTCTTTTGGAGATCTTCTATAAGCGTGGAGAAGATTCGATTTCATACCTTTCCTGCAAGGAGATTCACTCAAACCGACTCCACGTGGTCGCGACCCCTTTCCTACTTGTTAAACCCTTAACGTCCGCTATCCCTTTCATCCATTCCTCTCCGACTTCCATCCTTTTTAATCACATTTTCTTCGGTTTCTTTTCTCGCGTTTTAAGGAGAAAAATACCTCAACATCTCTCCATGGCAACCCCCATTCGACAGCTCGTGAGCTATTCCGTCCAAAAACCGCAATAGAGCGTGCCTATACCACCCTCTCCACTTCGCCATCTCTTTTTTATTTCTACTCCTCTCGGCAGCCGTCTAATCCTTAACCCGCAGCTGACGCCCCGTGCCACGCCGAACCCTTCAGGCAACTACTTTTCCTTCTCTCATAAATCCGATGGGGTTCTTAAAAGCCCTATCTTTCCTTCTTCCCTCCCTCCTCCACGTAACCCATCTCCTTTTTATCCCTTTCCTAGCCTTTTTCCCTCTCTCTATCGCCTCTTCTTCTCTACACCCGTCCCATCCCCCATTTTCGTGGGAAGAAAAATAAAATGCTACAGGATGATGGAAAAATTAAATTACCCCCCTTTCGCCTCTTCCCACCAAAACTCTCCTTCTGCTCTGGCTAAAAACTAACGGATCTTCCTTCCCTTTTTTACGGCTATCATTTTAGCCGCTTTGCCAATTATCTTTTCCCTTTTTATGTGTTTTCGTGCGTATATTTATCGTTCTGTCCTCTGTTATTATATGTACAAATAAGTATGCGGTGCATTTATTTGTCTATTTAATTATTGAAGTATTACATTCATCGATTATCTCCGTTTTGCTTATAACAATAGGAATAAAACACGTTTTTTCACGAATAGACTTGTTAGGGTAAACCTTGGTTATTTTGTGATAATTTCAGAATTTTATTTATTTCTAGCATAAATATTACTGAGTTTAATAGTTAAAAGATACAACAAGCAGAGCCTATTCCAATGTACAATCCATCATAAAAAAATAAGCAGTATTTTTAGATGTGTGGTTCCTGAATAGCATTCTGCAAGTTAAGTATAAACATTGGTTATTCCGTGATAGCATTGGTAATTTCGTGACAGTGCCTTGTTAACTTCGTGATAATTTCCTTTTCACAGTTTACGGCGTTATTTTGTGGAATAACTCCATATTTTGGAAATATATCTCATCGAAACTGTTCTTGTCAATCCTAAATAAAATAATGTAAAATTAAATAACGTTTTAGAATTTTTAAATATCGTGATAGTTCATTAATTTAACATTCACACTCAATGAGAAATGAAATAACGTACAATTAATAACATTAGAGCATAAATGAAACAAAATAATGCTCGGGATGAAAAATCAGTAGCTATATATTGCATATGATAACACTTATTGTTAGATCGGTGGGAAAACCCCTTGAGCCATAAAAGTTTATAATAAACCCAATGCATTTTGCCCACTAAGTGGGCATCTTCAGGGGGAGCCTCTCTCGACAGTGACTGAAAGTCAACTGTGAGGGCAATGAGGATTCAGGTACTGAGGGGAACGAAAAACAAAAGAAATGCGAAAAACTTTTTAGGCGTCGTTGTTATGATTATTTGAGCCATAAAAGTTTATAATAAACCCAATGCATTTTGCCCACTAAGTGGGCATCTTCAGGGGTAGCCTCTCTCGACAGTGACTGAAAGTCAACTGTGAGGGCAATGAGGATTCAGGTACTGAGGGGAACGAAAAACAAAAGAAATGCGAAAAACTTTTTAGGCGTCGTTGTTATGATTATTTATCAGTTTGTACAAGGTTTTGTTGAATTCCGTGTCTGTATTCATGATTGTTTGACGGTTTTTGTAAATTGTAAGTTTTCCAAGGAGTTGAGTGAGTTGTTAGGCGAAATAATTAATTTGATGTCGTTCACATTTATACCGTGACCTGTTTCAACTATATGTTTGGCTACGCTCGATTTTTCAAAGCGATTGTATTTGTAGTGTGCTAGATGTTCCTTCAACCGTGTGATTATTTGCCTTTTTGTTTGGCCTATATATTGTTTGTCGCAATGTGAACATTGTATTTTATAAATCCCAGATTTTTTTAACTCTTCTGTCTTGTCTTGAGTACTGCCTAATAAATTTTTTAAATTGTGTGGGTTCGTGTAAATAGTTGAATATTTCTTTTGTTTGAAAATCTTATCCAAGCCTTTGTTTAGAGGAGGGTAATACGGTAATTTTATATATTTGTTGTCTTTTTTGATTAGTGGGCGAAATGCATCGGGTTTATTATAAACTTTTATGGCTTAAGGAGTTTTCCCACCGATGTAAATCGAGCCATAAGTTAATCAAGCCACCAACCTTTATATGATAACACTGTTGATTAAATCAATCTACGTCTTGATCTGTATCGCTTTGGCATCTTTCTTATAGATACTAACACAAATAATAATAATTTCGGCTAAGGAGTGAGAGGTTTAGTTTGAGTACATGGCCCTTCTCCCCTATACCGTATTTTCACTATTTTAATATCTACAGAACAAAATGACCCGGTAGGTAATATTACAAATAAACTGGGCTAATTTCGCAATATGGTAAATTGATTGTTTGTTTGTTTGTATGGAATTTGTGGCTAATCAATCTCTTGGATTATTATAGCCATTATGGTAAGTTGAGTTAAAACCAGGTTTGAAAGATTCATTTTAAATAAGACTACTTTTTACGATTTCTAGAAAGTCGATTTCATTGACTGAATTGTCTAAAAAAATATGTAAAAAAATGATGTCAAACGCTTGAAAAATTGGTTCCGTCAAACCTAAGATTTTGGTTTTGTTAGCTAAGAAAATGACAACCACAAATTACTTGTGAAAGGCATATCAGTACTTTTTAAAATTCAATATTGATGTAATCTACCATTGTACGAAACCATAATCGCTTATCTTTACTTTAATTCTTCTAGTTACCACGTATTTATTGATACTATAAACACCAACTCAGAATACACGTGCTTTCTTCATTAACGTGCAAAAAATTTTGCTTGTGATAGTACCACAAAGAGTGGAAGCATGGCGATATTACATCCTAAACAGGACATCTCCTGTCATCTATACGCGAAATTTCAGGCTATTAGAACCGTTGGTTAGATGGTGAGATACGATTGAAAAACTGTCACGAACTTAGCAATGTCACGAAATTTCCTGTTTACCCTATGTCCAATGTCAGAGTCATGTCTCTCAGAAGTTTCCAGTGTTATTCATCTAGGAGCCCTGTGTTTATGTACGTCATTTTTGTTTTACATATTGCCATTCACGTAATTCCATTTCGCTTTCTTCAAATTTAAAATTGATCTAATGGATATGGAAAATTAATGTGGAGTAAGTTCAGGCCATTCATATTGTTGTCTACTTTATTCGGCTAATTACACTAATTAAAAATCCTCACAAATGGCCAAGAAGTATCCTGGTAAGTAATATGCTAGAAAGTATTTCGTTTAAACGTCCATATATATTCATGGAACTTATTACTGTTTTCTGCTGCCTTATCATTAGTTTTTTAACGTTTCCAAAATGATATACCTTTTGAGTTTGCATATCGATATTCCGTTGATTATTTTCCGGCTTGGAACGAAGCTCAATAATTTCAGCGAAGCGTCGACTTTGATCTTTCGAACGATGAAAATGTCGATTGCAATTAGTTGTCGATTGTTCAAATTTCCATCACGAGAATGTGTTGGCAAAACTCATACCGTAAGTGCGGAATGTGATTTCAGTATTTACCACGTTAAAATAAAGAGTTCCCGACGGTGCTTCCAAAAATTCTTTTTTGATAAATTGAATTTCTTGTCACCTCGGCATGCAAATCCCTCCGAGGTGTTGACACGAAATGCAAATTCGCGCGTCACATTGAAATTTGCCGGCAGAATCGGGAATATTAATTTCCCGTCGTTTTTAATGAATTTCCAACGCGTAATTTTCCCGACTTGATAAAGCGCATGCGCGGAATAACAAGTCTCAAAAATGTCCCACGTTCGACGACGGCCGTTGCTACTCTTTTTTTTAAGGGGCAGGAATCTATGAAGTAAAAAAGAGGAATGCGTGTTTACGCCAAAATGGGACGAATGCATTGAATTCGTTTCTCTTCCCCACACCTCCCCACCCCATCACCGATCACTTTTCTATACAGTCGTCGCTTCCTCCGCCGTGGTTGCTCGCCTTGATGTGAATATCTCGTAATGACCGTGGTTTCTACTCGGCTCACGATTTATAGCTCTAGTTTTCCATCTTCGATGGCCACGCGGCGGAAGCTAACGGCCTACGAAACACAATAAAAAGAGTGCTACGGAGACCGGGCTTATAAATTCGTCCGACGACTCGATTTTTTCTTCTGCTTAATAATTCCCAAGGTGCCGAAGGGCATGCGCGATAAATCCGTCTTCGTATTATGCGTCCGTAAGTCGAGTTGATCTCGAGACCAATTAAACTCCCCTGCTCCGATTCTCTTCGTACTCTCTCGTTCCTCCTCATCTCTCTCTCTCTCTCCTCCCCCTCTCTTCTGTGGGATCCCCGAGGAAACGCCTTAAATGTGCGTGCAGATTAGGCGCAGGAGAAGATGTACGGTAATTACATCTTAAAAATAAAAATCCAAGAGCAAGGAATAACATCGATTCCTTCATTTTTACATTACCGTAACATGCTGCGAGGGTTCGTAAATCTTGGCGGTATCTCGCTTAATGCGATAAAAACGTTTTGAAAAATTTCCGAGAGATTTTTTTTCTTTTGAGCAATGGTTATTATCACTCGATAATAACAAGCCGCGTAATGCCAGAAATTATGGCCCCTCTATTTACCGGTCTTTTATGAATTAGGGTGTCTTTCGACGCCTGAAGGTTATTTCGTATCGTTTGATTAAATTATATCTGGGAATGAAGTCCTAATTACGATCCCGTCTCGCTGTGATTCCTTCACTCTCGTTTTTCGTCCAATTCCTAGTTTTTATAATCTATTTTATTGCATTATTATTTTATTTTTATTGTTTATTTTATCCCTTTTATTTCTGCGAGTCAATCTGTTGTTGGAAGCTTTTATTGGCCCATTCAATTTTTTGTATTTGAAAAATATTTTGAATAGTCTTATAATTATGGATAGGCGTATGGAAATTATTTAAGTATTATTGATTTTTTTACTTGTTAGCAGCTTGATTGTGGTGAAGATTCATTACGATTAAATTATATTTTGAGGATACATTTAATTTTTGATGAGGCTGGTAAGTCCGTAAATTTGATTATACGCTCAACTCCACAATTTTGCAGTTAGAGAAAGGGAATGTCGACTTTAGTTTTTTAAATTTCACAAGAAGTATTGAAATTTACATCATTCACTACTATTCCAAGTAACGAATTTTTCTCTTCTTTTTGAGGACTTATTCAAAATGTCGTACGTTCCTCGTTACTACGTATGTTGTAATTATTCATAATTAGAGATCGCTGAGCCAACTCGGTTAATCGTTATCTTTTCTATGGATAACTGGTAATTAACTTACTATTTGGGAAATATTCATCCATCACTCGGTTAAAAGACAAATGTCTATATTCTGTTGTTTTGGCAGAAATAAATTTAGCTTGATTTTTTGTTTCGAAATTTGTTAAAACACGGGTTTGCTTTGAAAAAATTGCATGTCATCAAGAGGCATTTAAAAGCGAGTCATTTAATTTAACTCCGACCATCTCCCCATCAAACGTATTCATTTCTCATTTAAAATCGCATCAAAAGATTTACCGGTATCAATTCCGCCTGCGTTCAGCAACGCATGTAGTTAGCCGAGGCAAAATGAGACATTAATCTCACCACACCCACCTTTCTGTAATTTTCGAATTTTAATCTCTAACATTTCCAGTAAGTGGCCCTTATTATTTCTTCGGATGCCATTTTTACATAAGATTCCCAAAATACTTTAATTTTGGCGTATCTCGGGACCAGCCACTCCAAAACTTACCGGTTGCGGTTTTTACAAATTAGCATATGCATCGTGCGGGTATTCCTTAAAAGAATAATCCAATTTGAGAAACTGAGTAATGTCTTATTTTTTCGCATAAAAAAATCCGTAACAAATAAATTTCGCGAGCGCTTCGTCGGGATAAATGACCGCCTCCTGTCGTAACTTCGGTTTCAGAAAGAGATAATTATCTCCCAACCAAACGTACGTTGAACTCCTGCCTTCGTTAATAGCATCAATCGTCTCCGTTCAGCGAGTTCCTCAATTTGCCCCAGGAATAAAAAAAACCAACTATTTAGGGGAAGTGAGAATATGTTAAAGGCAGCCCCTTTTGTTAAATATTCAAAAGTGTAAAGCGGTCACTTAAGTGAAAACGAGGTCGCCCGCTCCTCGTATCCTGTCATTACCCTTTAACTTATCCCCTGTAACCGTTTCTTAAAAAGGTTAAAATTACAGTAATCAGCTCGTCTTCGTACCGAGCGCCACAGAAAAAAACCCATCGGGTAACCTAGCTTCGGAAAAATAAAATAAAAGTCTAAAAAAGACGAGTCGGGGAATGGGAGGGACTGACTGGTCTACTTCTCCTTTCCTTTCTCTCTTTCATTTTCTTTTACTCGTTCGGTGAGGAATTATGTCCTTAGCGCGCGAAAAAAGACAGCTTTCGATTATATAGCGGGTGAGATCGCCGGTTCGGAGCGGCACGAATTGCGGGAACTGAACGGAGTCCTGTAATTAGGAAGCTGTGAGACAGGTTGGTAAGCAGCGATTAGGGAGGGGAATGGGAGGGTAAAAGGCGCCATTGGTGATTGGTTAGAGAAGGAGAAAGGCGAAAAGGCGGGTGAAGGGATGTGAAGTGCGTGTGTGAACAGGTGTTTCTGTGTGTGTGTGTGTGTGTGTGTGTGTGTGTGTGTGTGTGTGTGTGCCGAAGAGTTAGGGCGACAACGGAAATGGTAGAGAGAGAAAGAATTTCGAGAACGAGGAAGAGGCGAAAAGGAAGTTCGGAATCGGAGAGAGGAGAGGGTTGCCATGGAAGGAGCGGGTGAGGGTGGTGTGGAGAAAGAAGAAGAATCAAGAGGCAAGAGGAAGGAAAGAGGAGGAAGAGAAAAGAAGATCGTGTTTGCAAAAGGGATGTACTTTCCAAGAAAAATAATTACAGGCCGAATGATTAGTAAGATTTATTGCGAACTGTTTTATATTTATTTCTATCATTACTTTGCGATAGATAATAGGTAGGAGAGCAAGAAATTTTAGCTTATAGAACTCAGTTATCGCCATAAAATTTACTTATATTTATTATATATATGTGTAAATTAATATTTTTAATCGATTTTACTACCAATTATGACTCGTGCAGAGAGACCATGAATTCATCACCAAAATTACGGGTTTACATGAATAATGTCTTTAAATGAGCGTTTAAATATTATGTTTTCAAGAGGAACGATTAAGTAACATGATGTGCTTATTTGGGTAAAATCGGAGAGTTCTTATGCATTTCTTTGGAAAATCAAACACACATGATTAAATATTAAAAATCAAATTGAATTCAAATTACTAGAAATTTGCCAAGATGTTTCTGGATTGAAGTCCCGGCAATGAAAAAAAATATAAATAAAATAATAGAAATTTGAAAACTACTTATCATCCAACAACGTGTACAAAGCAGATTTCATGCTTCATTAGTATATCGAAGTTGGAATATTAACTTCTCTAATTATTAATGACCGTGTCCTCTGATCGTGGCCCGAGAAAAAGGAAAGTTGTAGGGTCTTTTGGATGGAGCGATAATACGAGGCAGGGGATAAATAGGACGTCGAAGCGAGTTGAGGGAAGGGAGCGAGGAAGGAAAATCGGCGGTTAGCCCACGCACTCACCGTGAGGCAGTGGTTTTGGCGGCAGTTAGCGGTTCCTGCGCTAAGAAGTTTCCATCCGAGAGAGCCAGAGAGATGGAGATAGAGAGAGAGAGATAAAGGGAGTTTAGTTCTTCAAAGGCGCCGTCGATAATAGACTTCAAAGAGAGTGAGGTAGAGTGGAAAATAAACGCTGAGGCACGTAAGTCTTCCCGTGGAAGTAGTTGAAGCGAGTTGAAAAGTATATGGCGAGAAGGAGTAAACGAGGCGTCTCTTCCTTCCACGACGCATCCGTTTATCCTATCAAAGAGAAGATTAGGTAATGACGACAAAAGGTTCGGCTACAGGTGTCTAATGAAGATGGATGATCAAGAGTCATCGTTGAAAATTTTTCCGATGAGTTCGGATTGTTAGACAATCTAATGTTACGCGGAAAGCTTCTAGTTAGTTCAGGAATGGAGAGGTAATGACGGAGATGTGTGGAGGATTGCGCAAATTAAATACGCCCTTCGTCATGTTATAATGTTATTCTCATGAAAACCTTTTTAAGTGTGCGTGTCTCGCTTGATTATAATGGAAAGGTGTTGCTTTGTAATACATACTACTCGCGTAGTATTATTATGAAACCTAAGATTAAAATTGCAATTCACCCGCCATTACTCGCTTCTTTCTCTTTTAAAAACTATCAAATATAAATTTTTAGGATTGATGTAATCGTTTTTGATTTCTGAATAGCTATTAGTACTTATGTTAAAATAATCTTGTCTGTCTTCCTATTTGCTTAATTCTGTGCTTCTAAAATATCTATTGGTATTTAATACGATTAAGCAGCTTACATAACTAGCTTTTAACGAGTTTTCCTTTACGATACAAGATATTGTATCGAAAAGGAAAACTCCTTTTGCAAGAGTTCGAAGTCTGTTACTATTACTTAAGTATTTTAGTACGTGCTGATGTGGAAGATTCCATTGGCGTTTTCGGGAATCTACCGCGATTGATTTTGCAAAGGAATATATTTTCTGTTTTTAGCATTGATATAACGACAACGTAGGGACATATGATTATTCAATGACTCGGAATGATAAATATTCTCTCGTGTCACCGAAAGAATTACTCATTGTTGTACCGTTTTACCTACAAGGGAACATTAAAAGGCTCTTCTTAAAACTTATTAGGTACGAGGCGCCAAGGGAAGAGGCGCAAAGGGCGTGGCGAGGACTGTCGGAAGATATTACCAATGAGTTTGCCCTTTGAATGAGCAGCAGAAGGGCGAGGCGTGGTTTTGCCATCCTTTCTTTCCATCAGCATCAACTGGTTTTCGGTTATGTTTGGATATCTTCGTCAAGGGAGAAGAATTGAAAATAAATTTTAAGAATACTCGTTGGAGATGTAAAAAGGAACAAAGAACACGGGCTCTTTCTCCTCCTCGACAGCTTTTGGGCGTGCAATTCTGGGTGCACTAACAGGGGCGTGGACAGATTATCTTTTACGTAGCTTTGTCCCAGAGGAACGATTCTCCTCCGAGCAGAATTTTTCATCTTTTTTTCATGGATCCAAATAGATTACGTCATGCGGAGCTCTCTTCCCAGAGTAAAATGCTTCAGCCCTCTCCAGCTAAAGCTATTTCTCTAATTTTGCATTTTTCTACTCTCTCCCTTATCTGTTCTAGTCTTTCGCCTCTTTTTCTCCACAGAATAAGCTACCCCTTGTCTCGTGATAAATTTTCAATCCTCATCAACTGACGATTCTTTTTGTGGTTCCCGTAAATTTTCTCGGAGAGATTTGAGGCAATTAATTTCTTTTCAAAGTTTGATGCACATCATTGTAGGCTTATTTCATGCATTTTTACCATTATTTTCCATTATTTATTGATTAATATTAATAGTATGTAGGTGAGCTTTAGAGGCGATGGTAAATTCGATTACACATGCGCATATGAACCGTTTGATTGTATCGCTTTTTAGTGCTTTTCGTCATTACTGAAAAGCACTATTCTCTTCGTGATGTCCGTCCGTCCATCCGTACGCATATATCAGGGAAGAATTGGCTGAACCGATATCAACCAAGTTTGGTAGGTAGAATAGTCACATAATTTAATGACCAAAATGGAATAGTTGGACCGGATCGACTTATTATTAGCACAATTGCAAAGTTTAACTTTTCGGTAATTATAAATTTGGAAGGAATTGGCAAAACCGATTTAAACAAAATTTTGTATAAATGAGATGTGAAACAAAAAAAAAACAAAATCAAGATGCTTAGCAAAGATATCGAAACCAGGGCTGCCACAATACAAATAATAAAAAAATATCTTTTTTACAAGTATTTGTGTTGAAATATCCGCATCAATTTTAACCAAATTTAATATTTATAATGTACACATATATGCAAAAGGATATTAGCATATTTAGGTCGAATCAGTCAAACAGGGGTGCCAAAATTACAAATTAAACTTTTTCAGTAATAATGGATTTGGGGGGAATTGGCTGGACGGATTTCAACTAAAATTTGCATATAAGATTCGTATAACATATCATAATGAAATGAAGATGCTTAAAGCGGAGCTAAAGAACAGGGCTACCACAGTAAAAAGTTAAATGATATTACTTTAACACCTATTTATAGAAAACCGACCATATGGATTTTAACCAAATGTGGTGTGTATAATCTGCATATAAATAAATAATCAAAGTATTATATTTCAACCGTGTCGGCTAAACACGGCTCCCACAATGTCAAGGTTGGAATTTTTCTGTAACTATGAATTTGGAAGGTATTAGCTGAACGGATTTAAAAGACATTTCGTTTGTAGGGCGAGTATAGAATGGGAAAGCGAAATGAATATGTTTAGAATGGATCTAAAATGCAGGGCTACCACAATATAAGAAAAAGTAACTTTCTGATTTCAAAGGAAATACATTAGTAAAAGATTATACTAGGGCGAATTTGACGAAAAGCACTTCTGTACCACGGGAAAACCGTGTACACCCCTACTTGTTTCACAATGTTATTCTGTTTCGATGCATGGGCTGCCATTGTTGCCACTTGTTTTTCTAGGTTCAAAAATTTCCACATGTACTCTCTTTCTTTCTAGCCGAAAGTTTCGCCTTAGCTCTTCTCCCTGATCCATATTTCATCGACTATTGTTCCACGCATTGTTTATGTATGTCTTGCATCCGCCGCTTCGATTCCCATCCTTTTGCAATTCTTTTTCCATCACTCGCTTTTTCCTCTGCGTAGCCCCCTTTGAGCTTTGCCTTTTTTATTAATATTCCTTTCATCTTCTTTCAACTCTTTATTTTGTATGCCTCGCCCTTTTTATCTCTTACACACTCTATCCTCTCCTCGCCTTTACGCCTTCCTCTCCTGTAAATCACGACGCTTTTATCCGCATCTCCCACGCCTTTTCCATAACTCTTGTCCGCTAGCCGCGCTTATATACGGATTCCCATCCCCACGTGTACGCACATTCGCATGCGCTCGCGCGTGTCATTACGCAACGAGTGATGCATGACGTTTGCTCGCGGCGTTTTTGGGAAAAAAGTGTGCGACGTCCATCGTAACTTCCCCGTAAAACATTTTCGCCGCCAGATATTGGGCGAGGGAGATTGGAGCTAACGGGTCAAATTGCAGGGATGAGGTGCTTAGTCGCAAGTTGGGAATTTGACAAAACATTTTCGACATTATGCTTGTTAATTACCTGCGACCGTTGTGCGCATATGCGTGGAAATGACGAGATAAAAGTCTTGCATATTGCCCGAGGAATCCGAATTACTTTAGAATTTTGTGTATGTTTTATTTAAAATCGAAGGGTATATACTCTTAGATGCAATTGCATATTGTCATATTATATATATATATATATCATTCATAACTAATGGCTTTTTCGTAATTAAAACATTTATGACAACATTTTATGCGAATAATAACTGAGATTAAGCAAGAATTTTATCCTACCTAGCATTTTCATATAATAAACTATCAAAATTTCTGCTCTGCTTAAAATTTTACAATTGTTACCTACTACAATCATTGTTCGCTCACGTTTCCCAGATAAAATAAAAATTGTTAGAGATAACGCTTTTTATCTTAAACCTCTGAGGAAATCGAATTTGCAACTCATCATTATAACCGCAGAATATCTTTCATCAAGCAAACTTAATTTGAATAAACCGAAAAAGAGAGCTCTAATTCCTTAAACGGCGAATTCCGATATTTTTTTACTCATTTACTCGCAATGGTCTCCGACAGTCTTCCGTCGCGCATCAGGCGAGGTGGAGGTGAGGATGAGTCGCGCACAAATGTAATAGAAAGGCAACAATACTCGGCAACAACAAAGTTAACAGACGCGAGGCGAGAGGGAGAAACGAGAGTGGAAAGTTAATGAAGAAATAAGTGGATTAAAGAGGAATCTGGAGAGAGGAGGCGACGATAAAATCAGGAAGGCCTTTTATGGAACGGAAGACGGAGATAAATTGAGGGAAAGTGTATTCCGTGCGGTCGGAGCTTTTATTTGGGCAGAGGAGTGCGAGAGGATAAGGAGGGGCGGAGGAAGGGTAAAGGAGGGAGGGAGGAGGCAAGAATAGAGTTGAAAAATGGAAGAGGGAATGCTATAAACAGAAATGAGTGAAGAAAAGAATGAAATAAAAGCGTGAACAGGAGACGGAAACGATGAAATTATGAAGTGAGGGAGATGGATGAAGGTAAGAAAATTGGCGGAAAAGATGAGTAGAGATTAGAAGTGAGAGAGAAGGACGTTAGAGGGCGGGGTGAGAGAGAGATGGAGGAACAGAGAGCGAGGGAGTGAGGTGTATAAGCGAGGCGATAACGGGAAATATTAGAATGAGAGAAGAAAGAGAATAATGAAAGGGAGAAGATGGTAGGGAGAGGAGTGAAAGATGACAGGATGGGACAAAGAAAAGTGGAAAAGTATGGGGATTGGAAATGAACAGGGTGAGGGGATTTGGAATGAGAGGAAAGGGGAATTGGAATGAGAGGAAAGGGAAATTGGAATGAGAGGAAATGGGAGAGCAATGAGAGAGAAGAGGGTGGAGATAAGCGAAAGAGGTGAGTAAGAGAGAGGAATGGGAAAAATGGGAGTGAGAGTGATATTGTGGGAGTCAGAGGCGTGAGAGGAAAAAAGGATTGTGTAGGGAGAGAAATTGGAATGGAATGTGGGTTGTAGAGGAATGAATGGAATGGGAGAGAAACAAGCTGTGTGGAGAAAATAGATTGTGATATAGCCTAACAGAAGAGAAGATAAAGGCAGAGAGCGAAGAGGTTTAGAAATAAAGTGCGAAATTGTGGATAGATATGAGGAAAGAGAGGGAGAAAAGGAAGGAATATGAGAAATGCGCAAAAAATGCCGGCGACGCGAAGGTTTGGATAGAGTGAGGGTCGTTTAGGTGTACGTGGTCGACGAGGCTCTGAGGGTTCCGGTCACAGATAACGTTCCGAGATAAAAGTGGATGCGGAAAGTAAGACGAAGAGGAGGAAATATGAAAGGGACGATGAGAGTGAAATTGGAAGGGACAGCCAGCGGTAGGAGGAGATAATGGAGGCATCGACTGAGTGGAAGAGAAGAAAATGCGAGAAGTCTATTGTGCGAAAATGACGGAATTGATAATATAATCGGAACGGAGCGGTCAAAAATGTTAGAGAAGAAAAATAAGAGGTCGAGCAATTCTGCTAGAGGATTGGAAAGTGGTGTAACAATAATAAGTGAGGAAATAAGATCCCGCTTCTTTTTAAATTTCATTTGATGTACGATATGTTTTAGTTGTAAATTAAGTTTATTCTTATAAAATAGTTTTTAATTAAAAGCCAAAGGCTTTATATAACGGAATTTGTTTACTAAAGAAGTATACAGTGAAGAAAATTTCGATTGTTAAACTTTGCAACTTTATAACGAGCGAAGGATTTAACAAAGGAGTATAATGAATTGGCAGCGAATGACTTTGGGAGGAGAAATCGAATCGTAATACTCGCTATGGAAAGAAAAAGGGAAGGATGGAGGGAGAGAGAGAGAGACAGACAGCAGGAGTTAATTTGAGAAAATGCGAATGATGGAGATATCGCGATTTCAGAGATGAGTGGAAAACAGAGAGTGGGATCCGCGCACAGAGGGATTGCGTTTCTTCCGCGAAACGTTTTGAATCTCGGGGGTTAAATCAAATTAGCTTACAAATGGGGATACGTTTACGACGACTTATAACGATGTTTTCACCGTTTTACGAAATTTCTCATTTGATCGTGGATAGGGCTTCAAATAAATTGCCGTGTCAGCTGAAAGATGAACTGAATGTAGACCCCATAAGTGTGATTGGCTCGTTTCTCTTCCTGCGTCTCCACATTCGCGTCTCATGGAGATACTTTGTAGCGCAAATAAAAAATCGCTGGTTTCATATTGTATAGTGTCATGCCGTTGGGAAAAAACCGAATACGAACGTTTTGACCGCCCTTGAATTTCGGAACAAAAACTTGCGCATCCAAACCAACAGAAATTCATGTGTTTTCGCTACAAACCCTGACACCGAACGAAATTTATTTCTCGTTATATATTTTGGGCGACAACAATAAAAAGAGATACGAGCCAACTTATCTGCTCATACTTTCAAAACCGTATTTTTACGAGTGTAAAATATATGGCGAGCGAAACGAACAGAAGATAAGGATGTGTATTCAACGCATAAGCGAAATAAATATGAAGGTCCTGATGTTAAAACCTTGGTCGAGATTTGAAATTCTGAATAGTGTCCGGAATTGAGTGGCGAGAAATGTATACGTTTCACTCCTGAGGGAATGGTTTTCGTGGGCGAGGATGTGACGTCATGTTGTGACAAACCGTCTTACCCTCCTGAAGGGTTGAGGAATAAAAGGACCCTTGACCCCTATCGAAATGGAGCCGCTCGCGACTTAAAACTAGGAGATTTATTTGACCGAGGAGTAATCATTCGGAGAGCTGGAAGCCGTTTTTATTCTTGGGACACCGAAAACGCCGTCTTTATTATTTTACGTGAAGGGGCCTCGGGTGTGAAATGAAGAGAAGACAGGTGATATGAAGAGGAAACATTGGAATAGCAGGAGAGAAAATATGAGAGACAATTGTGTAAAAGGAAGGAATGATGTCTTATGTTTATATGATCCGATATTCTACCATAGAGGTAAACCCTGTTATGACAAATGCATTAACTTCGTTTACAATGGGTAAGGGAATTTAAATGCAAAACAACTGTATATATTTGAAATGTGCATTCTTGCTGGATTCCATTGATAATTCAGAATGTTCAAATGGCTGTAAAATGACAAAAAATTGTTGTTGAAAATTTCTAAATTACCTGTAGAATTCCTGCCGAAAGGAAAAATTAATATAAATAGATCATTTGATTTTTTTTAAACCTTGGCTTTTCATATAACACATGCCAAATTAAATTTAATTGTTAAGTTCACGTTACAGTTTTCAGATGGCAGCGATATAGCGACAGCTTAAATAACCCACACCGTTAACCGACAAATTTAATGAGTTTTTATATCCCATTTGTAAGCGAAATTTTGTTATTGCTTGTACCATTAAGAATTTGTTATAAATATGTAAATTAATAGCTTCCATTCAATTTTAAACGATACATCTTTTGTTTCATATGCATTAGCCGCATAATTATATCATTTGGTTAAATAAATGTGGTTAATAATTAGGGAAAACTAATTCTTCATATCAGCTCTGTTGTTAGTTCAAATATCTATTTGGAAAGCTGTCAGATTATGCGGAATTTATTTATGGTTACTCATCAAAATTATAACCAGGAATGTGACTTTTGTGTCTTTTTCCACTACTAATGAAGAACATAAATAGTAATTAAAATAAAAAGTCTTGTCAGTATGGAGGGATGGAGTTGCATAATTAACAGCTGTTTCTGTGAAATGTAAGCATTTAAGTCTCTTAAAGTTTTGCGGTAACGTAAGAAACGAAAGGTCTTGAAGAATAATTCATATTTGTCATCAAAACAAAGTGCGGAGAAGTGATCAAAAGTTGAAAATTATTCTGATTATTTCTATCGATCTCAGAATAGAAAAACCTTTCCCCGGTTGAAGTTGAAATTTCCGATGACATTCTTCCAATTACATGCGGTAGTCAGATTGATTAACTAAACAATAGCGAATTAATTCTAGTAAAAAATGGACACGCGTGAGTGAAAACAAGAATGGGAAATGCCACCAATATTATCGAACTAAGGAAAAAGTGGAAAAATATTTTATAAAAAATATTGCAGACAAATAAGTGTCCAGGTTTAAAAAAAAGTCTTTAAGGGGACGGAATGAGCAACAAACAAACACATAGAGACCGAAGAACTTGGGATGTTTTTTCTAGATATAGGAGCGAATTTAAAAAAAAACGGCCTCATTGACCCGTGACGTAAAAACGCAATACGGGAGGAAATAAATTCGCGGGCATGCAGAAAGTACGTGTCATAAAACGCGAAAAATGTACCCACGCTTGCGTCGATTCGCAAATAAAGATAAAATAAGCGCACGGACACGGATCGACGATAAAAGCACGGATTGAGCGAGCGAGCGTGTGTACGAAAGGAAGAGAGTAATCCGGTCGTATTGCAAGTTCGCGTTGAGGAGATGGAGATTGGAGTTTGGACGGGACAAAATGGGGAAGGAAGGGAGGTAAGTTGGAAGGAGATAAAGGAGGGAGTGGAGACGGAGGAGGGGAGGTTGTTGATCTCCCGTGGCGTCGACGCTACTACTACACTCGGAGACAGTCTTTATGGCATAGCGTGTTTCTCTCGTGTCCTCTCTTAACAAACAAGCGTGGCCGAAGGACATGCCGTCGTAAAAACCTCGAAAAATTCGTCACCGTGGTAAGAGCGGATGACAGAGAGAAAGAGAGTTAGCGATGCGAGAGAGAGAGAAAAAAAAGGAAGGGCCATCTCCCTTCTAAGAAGAGATAATGAGCTTAAATTGACGCGGATCGTGTTCGAACGGCCTTTAAAAGAGCTCCGCACGAGCGTGATTCTCCGTTTATTGGCGGCAGATGGAGATGTTTTTTCGGCTCGTAAGTGTAAAAATCGACCGGATGGAATAAGTGAGTAAGAATTAATATTTATGGCATTCGACATTTTCTAGATTTTTTTAAGAGTATACAGTAAAACTTCGCCGAACGCGGGGGTTAGGTTCTACAAGGGTGTCGTGTTGCGCGAATCCGCGTTGGAGGAATCATTAGTCTTATGGGAATAAAAAGGTTCGGTACCGAGTTCGGAAAAATGTACTCCTTGAAGGCGTTTTTTCAATAATAATGACATAGTTTGCTTATATTTCCTCGAAAAAAGATTATAAACATCGCATCAACTAATTATATACAGTAGTATTGCGTTTAAAAAATTATTTATTAAAAAATTAAAATTAAATTCTCGCGTAATTTTACACTAGGCAGACATTCACTTTTATAGTTTTCCCTTTATACCTGGAATTGCTTGCTTAAATACGACACTTTCATCGCTCGCAGTGATAAATATTTAGAAACAAGTTTTGAAATATTTAAACTTAATGTTCACAGAACTGAAAAAATACATATAAAAAACTTGTTGATTAA
This sequence comes from Tanypteryx hageni, assembly GCA_028673005.1. Classification (NCBI taxonomy): domain Eukaryota; kingdom Metazoa; phylum Arthropoda; class Insecta; order Odonata; family Petaluridae; genus Tanypteryx; species Tanypteryx hageni. The sequence continues at coordinate 89,633,683 of CM054116.1, read as the reverse complement.
TATCGACAGCGAATCCAACGATAGGTCCTCAGCTATGCCGGATTGGCCTCTGCACAGATGCATAACACTAGAGGCACTACCGGCAGTTGTTTGCACTCACTGAAACGGTACATACTGGCATTAATTTTCGCGTAATTTTTATTTATCGCTAGAAATATTATATTGAAAATTTAATGAAATATTTTAACGAAGTTACAGTGAAACTCACCAAGGTTAATTAGATGGTCTTGTGATTTCGATGTGCTCGGACCTTGACTGGAAGAATTTCGTGATAGGCATCTGTTTGGACTTTTTTAACTCCCTATGAAGTTCTACGTAGGGAGCTAAAGCTGATTCTAGACTCCTCTTGAACTTCAGGCTTCTTTCTACTGAAGGATCAAATTCCAGTGGTGCTTCTTTTAAATCTTCTGCCTGCTTAAAGTTTAAAATCTTTTCCATTTTCTCCATTAGTGCATCTCGTCTGCTAACATAGAAGGTACCAGCAGAAGCACCGGCACAAATACTAGAACGAATTTTTTCTTCCATCTTCTTCATGGTTCTTATCGTAGATTCATTTACGTCGTATTGTCGGGATGCTGACCGTCCAGAATTCATCTCGTCAATACCTTAGTGATTCAGCCTTGGCAACCTCCGCAGTGAGTTAGTTTTGTGTGCGTTGCATCTTCGGGGAGAAAAGATATTTCCAGCGGAAATATTCCTGGTGGCTAAGAGATCCATCGGCGTTACTTATGTGACTTCTTTTTAACGACGGTAGTTAAGTGCTAAGTCTCACGTGACGTGAAAAACTGAAAAAAGGAACCTCATCTCCAGGTTGGAGTTGAAGATAAAAAAGCAGTTAAAACGCTGAATGATTTTTTATTGGGTGCCGACAGACTTAACAAAACACTATAATCGTAGTAGGATTTTTTCTTACTAATGATCTTTTCAGGGCAAACCTTTTATTGAAAATGGTCATTCAAGGAAATCGCGTAAAAGTGAATCACTTCCCGCGGTCGGAGAAGCTCATCACGCATTTGAGTACCGCGTAAATTTGAATCCGCGTTGCGGGAAGCCGCGTTCGGCGAAGTTTTACTGTATTTCAATCATTTATAGGAGTTTATTAATTTATCGACTGAGTTTACAATCTTATGTTTTTTCGTTCGTTTTTAAATTTGAGCGTAAAATTACGTAATTTTTCGCTAAAAACTGCTGGTGTTTACACTTTTTGCTTACCTACCTCTCCGATCTTGTCCATTTTACTACTCTTTTTATATACTTTTCAAAAATTATTTTAGGTTAGGCCAGTGGTACTTAAACCGTGGCCCGCGGGCCAAATGTGGCCCTTTCGCCTATATTTCTTGGCCCGCGATGACAGCAGCGCATTTGCTAGGTTGCGAAAAAAAATTAAGCGCACACATTATACAGTAATGTTCAGCCGAGTTTCTTCGACGATTCAATTCATTGACCTAAGAAATGACACTGAGCTGAAGGCTATTTTTACAGAGTATATCCAAGACACGAAATATTCTTGATTTTGTAAAATTGTTCCTGAGAGGTACTCAACTTTGAAAGGCTGTGCTAGTTTCATTTTGTTCTACATATTAGTGTGAAGTGTCTTTCTCCAAGTTGAAATATGTTAAGAACTTGTACCGGTCCCGACTTGCTGATATGCACGTCTATAATATGTTACCGATAGCTATTTCCGAACGACAGCCTGACCTGCAGAAGATGTCTGTCAAAATGACGGGTAGGCATGACTAAAGTTGCACTAAGGCGGCCGGCCGGCCAACTCGGCGACAGTAGCGCTGGTCGCGTGACCTAATCGGGCGGGCATAAGCGCCTCCTGGACACGGTTTTCGGCCATTATCAGACCTCGTGTACATTTTTTCACAGATTGTACTGAATTGTGCAATACGCGCCGTGAATAGGCGTCGAATGACACCTGAACCGACCCGATCCGTTGAGAACCCTAGGAGGAGTTCTGCGGACAACGATCGCATGTCGGCGTTCAAATATATAGATATTAGATACTTCTCAGCTCCACTAGTCTTATTGTTTTTATCGTTCCTGTATTATGTTACAATGAATTAATGCTGGAAAAATATACTAACAGTATAATGGCAAATCATTTTTCATTCTGGCCATTCACACTTCTGAAAGTTTCACGTGTGGCCTTCGGAGAAAAAAGTTTTGAGTACCACTGGACTAGGATAAGGATTTGTAAAAAATTCATTTGAGCATGATTGGAATTTCATATCGGTTCGTATATTTTATGAAACATACAATGTACAAGACTAAAATTTTAAGGCCTGGCAAGCGGTTTTTCATTTTATTTTCATTATATGTATTTCATATACCTACCTTCCTCAAAGCCAGGGAGAAAAACATCATCATCCTTTTTATTTATTATTTAAATAGTAAATCCAAGTCGGTATTTTTAGAGGGATATTGGATTTTTTTAAATTTCCGCGTCACTGAAATTTCCGGATCAGTTTATAGAAAAAGCTCTGTGACATTTTTTACGCGTAAGTTAGCTTGATCTTTTCGGAAGAATGAAATCAGTGAAACTATATCAATTCACCATATTTAAAACTATGCGCTCATCTTGATAAGTTATTTAAATATTTAAATTATTATCATTTTGGCGCATCCAATACTTTTCCTGCATTGCTCGCAACCATTTCTGAGAAAATCCTTTTGCTCACTTTCATATCGCAGCATCAATAACTTAAACGCGGGACGAAATTAGCGATTCAAGGACATCCGTAACAAATTCGAAGGAGCGGCTGAGTTATTTCGGCTTCGCACGAGTATGAATGAATCAAAACGCCGCAAAAGAAAACAAAAAAAGAGTCTTCTTTCCGAATGTATTTCGGGTTGGGAAAAAAGAAACAGCCGAGCGTCAAAGCCCGAAATGAAAAATAAAAAAGAATTCGGAACACATGCGCCATCAGGTCCGCTTAAAATCCGCATCCGCTCCTCCCGGCGAGTATGGAAAGATCGGGTATCACGTCCACGTTCTAAATATTGATTTTCCCATTTTCATCCCGAAAAAGGTCCCGCGGGATATTAATAACCGAGCGTCGGAGGGACATTTTTCGAACCAGATGCGCAATGAGTCCAATAAGGTCGGTGTTGAAGAAAGTTGTATAGGTTGGACCGTAAGGGGTCGGGCAGCTTATTTATCTTTTATCCGGCTACCTCTCTCTGCAATGTGGGTGTCGCCAGACGGAGGACGGGGATAGAGAGAGAGTGGGGAGAGGAGGAGGAGGGAGAAAGAGATGGAAGAGGAGGAATAGGGAAGGAGGGGGAGGGGGTTTTTTGTATCCAAAGGGAATGAGGTAGCTAGGGATCGAAGAAGGCCACGACCATCCGCCGATAAAAATCAACTTTTCACCTCGTGGAAGGATTAGCACGAGCGCGTTACTTTATTGCCTAGCCTGAGAAACAAATTTGTTTCGACGTTAAAGGGAATACGTGAGCATCCAATCTCTAATGGAAGGAGATTCGAGGTAAGGGATAAAACATTTTGGATATCATCGCGTGAAAATGGACGAAGGAATTAAGAAACATTCCGGTGAAAAATCGTCTTTCGTTCTGGAGGAATTATGTAGGATATTTTAAAATGGAAAAAACTTTCCTTTCCCTGGGTGTTGTGAACAAATACTTGTGGCAGGACAGACAATTCGTCCTTGAAACATTGAAAGCTTCAGTTGAGTTATCGTTCATTTTAACAACATAATTTCGCAATTTGATGGATTCCACCTGTTGTGGCTATACTCCATGCATTACTTCAGCGACGAGTTACTTCGCACATTGTCCTCGAAACTTGGGCAAGGTAAATTATCTAGGGTGGGAGAAGGGCGGGGGAATCGCAGACGAGAAATGGGTAAATGAAGAGGGGAGAGAGAACAAAGAGGTTAACAGAAAAGGAAGGAGAGACAGAAAATGCGGAGAAGTTATTCAGAAGATGGATGAATCTCGTCAGCGGGAGAGAGCGAGGGAGGGGGCGACGGCGGAGGGTGGGGACGGCGGAGGGTGAGGACGGGCTGTAAGCGTGGGCGGGGAGGGTGAGCAGCACTCGTGAAAGATGGAATGGGACGTTATCCTCCTTTTTCCACCCCCTCACTCTCGGCTGCGTGGGAGAGCCACATGGAGAGGGCGTGCCTAGCCTCTATCTCTCATCCTACCTCCATTTTTCCGTTACGTATCTTCCCCTCATTTCTCTCTTTTTCTCTCATTTCTCACCCCTTCCTCTCACCCTCTATCTCCTTCTCCCTCCACACTATCCCCTATCTCCATCCCCTTTCGACTCATCCACACTCAACTCTTCTTTCTCCTCTTTCTCTCTCCCTTGTCTCTTTCATTCTTCCTCCCCTCATTCTTCCTCTATTTTCTTTCTTCCTTCCCTCATTCTCTCTCCCTGTCTCTTTCTACATCGCTCATTCTCTCTCCCTTTCTCTTTCTTTCTCCCTCCCCGCTTTCTCCCTTTATCTCTATCCATCACCTCATTCTCTCCCTTTCTCTTTCTCCTTCCCCTCGTTCTCTCTCCGTTTCTCTTTCTTTCTCCATCCCCTCATTCTCTCCCTTTCTCTTTCTTTCTACATCGCCTCACTCTCTCTCCCTCTCTCTTTCTTTCTCCATTCCCTCATTCTCCCCTTTCTCTTTCTTTCTTCATCGCCTCATTCTCTCTCTTTTCTCTTCCCTCTCTTTACTCCGATTTCTCTCCTTTATTTTCTCTTTTCTACTCTCACTTCCTCACCTTCTTTCATCTCCTCTCCCCTTTTCCTTCCTTCCTTCTCCCACCCATCTCATTCTCTCATCTCCATTATCCGCCCTCCGCCCATTGCTTTTCCGCCCTCTCCCCTCCCAGAAACCTCGCTTTAGTGCGACTGACCTCCGCTAAGTGGTGTCGGCGTGAGACTTTTTTTTCGGGCAAGAGTGTGGGGACACGTTGAAAAGGGAGGGGATGGAAGACGCATGTGTCGTTGTTGGAACGGGCTCTACCCAAAGGGAGTAGGTGAAGAAGGGCCGTGAAGAGAGGAGGAATGGGAGAGGCTGATGAGGAGGAGTTAAAACATATAGCATTCGGTCAGGGACACGAAAGAGAGTTAAAGCTTAGAAGAAGGGAGAAGGTGAATGGATGGGAAAGGTGGAATAATGGAAGGAGAGAAGATAGAGTGAATTTGGAAGAGAGGAAAAAGCGAGAATTATTGGGAATATTGCGAGGAGAGGGTTGGTCAGCCCGCGTTGTCCAACACGAAACGATTCGATGGTGCGCTAATACAAGGGAAAAGGGGAGATGTTTTTTGAAAAATATTTTTTTACGGTTTGTTGTACAAGCGAAGTGATCGATAGTCCGTGTAAGATTGTTTTTGCTGTGTGTTTTTTTTCGTGTTTTCGCGTTCATTCCCGCGAACGTATGTGCCGTGCTCACTAGCATGTCTGCTTAACAGTCGCCTGCCTTGTTAACCGATCGATTTTTGGCCTCCTGTGCTGGTCCGAGCAGTCTTTTGCTTATATTTATTCACGCCATAAAGCGTTGGGAAAATCTTCTGGAGGAATAATTGGAAATCATAGATAAAAGAAAGATCAATGAAGGAATGAAGCGTGTTGTCTTTAACGTATAATTCTTGGGTTGTTATCGCGATGGACATAGTTTATTGGAATATAATATCACGCTTTGATTACATTATTTCGGAATCGATAGTTCTGTGAATAAAATATATACTGTCACGACACATCATGGAAATTTTTGAAAAATCACTTCAACCCATTGAGTCGAATAACTAATAGTGTACCATCTACACTCTTGCTGTCTTACACTTTAACTGATCTCCAAATATGAATATTTTTTTTTATTATTATCGGATAATATTTCAATGCAAAAAATAGTGTCTTATTGAGTAACTATATTTCACAAATAGTCACAAGAAAGCCGGAAAACCAGATGCACATTTTGGATTCAGAACAGCATCATTATGAGTAAATTCTGCACATTTTTTTAGAATCTACAATCGGTGAATCGCCGCTGATTATGGTTGATTTGTTGTCGAAATGTCCATATGGTTTTCCCAATGTTTTTGTGGCTATTAAAGAAAGTTTTGCAATTCGATTTCAGCCATATTTTGAGCTTGATAATTATTTCTTGATATAATAAAGTGTAATAGTCGCTGGCATTTCTATTGATGTTGGATATATTTAGTATCATGTGGCAGATATGATTTGAGTGATCATTAAATTAAATAAGGCAAATATACTAGTAACCAGGATTAACCAGTCATCCGGTGTGAGTATCTTACTTGAAACCAGATTTTTAACAGCATCACCATAAGTGAAGTAGTTTAGGAACCACGCTAAATAATATTTAAAAAAGGATCGACTCCAATACTGTAATTTAATAAATATAATGTGACTGTTAGATAAGATCCCAAGACGGTTATCAAGTATGGTCGCCATAGTAAGCTAAATAATTAAGCTCATAAGACCGCATTTTATAAATTATTTTTTGTTTCGTTCAAGTAAGGCTAAAACAGTTTTAGTATTATCGAAATTGATTAGGACAGATTTGAACATTGTAATTTCACCTAAGTAAAAGTAAAAAATATTAATTGTGTCATCTTGATTGTTTACTCCCACTCTACGGGTTTTCTCGTTTTCCCTAATATAATAATTTTATACCTTAATCGTTTTAAAACCATATAGTTGTAACGTTTGCTTCCACGTTGAATGTAAATAAACCATTTCCTTAGAGTGATCCCTTCAAATTTTTGATGTGACAAATACAGCGTCGGGTGTAATTGGTCGAACAGAGTTTTAAAAGAAAATAAATAGCGCAATATACATTGCAAAAATTTTCTCATATATGTACATATATAAGTTTGGTCAATTGTGTAAGCTTATAAAAGAAAAACGCTTATAAATCAAAGTTAACCGTAGTTTAGCGTATATTTTGATGCCACTGGTCGATATTTAGTGATTTTTTGAGACATATGGCTTAGTTAGTATTATTTTTGACATCAGGTTGTACGATTGGATAGATTTTAATCAAAATCCTTATAGCCATTTTGAGTAAATGGAATTTTGTTTCAAAATATCCTAGAATAAAGTACCCTAATTGTTGCGCAACATCGTTCATCTCTTCAGAGTGTCTACTATGCATGATAGCATCCACAAATATGATATATAATTTGATTTAGTTTCATCGTTTAGGCTGTAATAAGATTTTTAGTGGATTACGGCGGAGGCGTGACGTCATTGGGCTTAGGTGAGATAGCTTAGCGTACATTTTAATGACACTGGACGCCATATAGTGATTTTTAAGAGATATATGGCTTACGTAGTATTATTTTTGACATCAGGCGCTACAATTGGATTGATTTTAATTACATTCTCTTTAGCCATTTTTGAGTAAATAAAATTTGTCTAAAAATCGGCAAGAATATACTACTCTTTATTTTTGTGCACTAACATTTTTATTTAAAAAATCTGCAAAAGATGATATATTGCACAAATACGAGATATCATTCAATTTTATTTACGCGTTTGGGCCCTAGAATAGCAAACAGACTGACAGATGGCATGGCGAAAACCACTTTTTTGGACTCAGAGAGACCTAAAACGTGTATTTCCGTCAAAATCTCGAAGTCGAATTTTTTCACTATTACAATACTTTCTCAATATGCTACGTATATGAGAAAGTAAAAATACGAATTTATTCATGAACCATATGACATAAATAATCACCTCCTCCGACCTCGGCCCTTGCAGATGTTCATCGATAAAATGGCTGAAAATGCTTTTAACGGTTTTCTCGATAGCTGCGAACCCGTTTCCTCATTAAAAGTTTTCCATTAGTAATTAACATCTTCCCATCCCCTCCCCATCATTGTCTCACCAAGAGTTTCTAACTTCTTATTCCCACTTCTTACCTCCCACCCCGCCCCTTCTCCCCTCTCTCTCTCTCTCTCTCTTCGCCCTCTCTCCCCTCCCCCTCCTCCCTCTCCGTCCGCACGAATCGAATTAGCCGCCACTTTTTTCGCAGTTTTAAATAAAACCCTTCCGCACTCTTAAAACCGCACCCTTTCCCATCCTCTTCTCTTTTTCTCGTTCCCTTATACAACATCGCTCCTTCCTACTTTCCTCGACACTCTTTCCTTCCGATATGCCATACCCATCATTCGTGGGAATGGAAGTGGAAATCGCTCCTCATTCACGTCTGACAATGGCCTCCTCGTTCCCAAATCGATGGTTCTGATTCGCTGCGTAATGACCTCCGATTGTCCCATCCGCCGGCCATTGAGTCCGGATCGAGTCGTTTAGGGAGGGAAAGGGTTTTTCTCTACCTTTTTCTTGGACTCCATCTAAAACCGGGTCCGAGAAAAATATGGGAAGCGAGAAATGAGGGAAAAATTCGATTCAGCAGGTCCGTCGAAAAAAATATAAACTTGGCGCCCTAATATCAATGATAATGACTATTTTTTACTAATTGAATAAAAAACGTGCTTAATCGTTAAGATTCTATGTCGTTCCATCTTTTCATATTTATTCCGTTATTTTTATAATATTTTCCATAGAACAAGTCCTGAAATGCTGTTTCTTACGTATTAAAATTTTCAGCCTAATGATTAGTAAATTCAACACTTAAAAGATAATTTTGATTAAGCTTTTTAAGTGTTTATAATTTGTTGGCGTGTTTGAGCTGAGGGTTAAAAATTCTTCGATATTTATCGAAAACTTTGCATTCCATCATCCTCAAAGAAATCATCGTTTTTACGTTCACTAGTACCCCTGCATTCGCGGGATTTACGTTACGATCGTAGAAACTGCGAATTTAGGTACTTACGGTAAAATGGGATTAGGGAATGAGCATTTTTTAGCAATTCTCACACATTTCTCAGCAATAATTTCCTTTGATTTGCATTTCGGATTCGTAGTATAATCATAGTATTATACATAAGTGCGAAAAGCAATTAGAAACTACACTTAATCATACGAGTGCTAACAGAGAGGGAGATTTAGAATTACTGAGAGTACATATAGCATCATTTGGGAACCTCCCTTGCCACTTCCTCCACTTGTATTCCGCGTTCATCACAGCGTCACTTTTTTGTAGTATGCATTTACTATGCACCTGTTTTGTTACATAGAGAAAATCGCATTAGCGAACGAGAAGTGTGTATTGCGATCGGAGTATGCGAGTAACTGAAAAATAACCTAGGCAAACGTTGATTTTCTCTGCGATAATTTCTGCGCAAATACTTGAAACCGCGAAGACAAAACTCGCGAAAATCGAGGTACTGCTGTGTTAGAATTTTCCTAATTAGTTATTAGACTTATGGCTGATTTTTTTAATAAACGTTGTCTAACCTTTACTTCAGTTACTTCAGTTTACTTCAGTTCGAGCTGTACCTGCGTGAAATTAATAAGCAAAGATCAGGAGCAAATCTTCGTAACAAATTATCTTATATAAAACATTTATCGTCAAGTTGGTTCATTATATTAATAACCGGTTGCGAATAGTAATGGCCTGTGTTTTGATACATATGAAGCTGTAAATTTCTTTGGCATATTATGTTAAATGACTTCTAACTGATGAATTATTACTTGTGACAATCCTCTAGGGGCATTAGTATAAATTCGTGGTGGTTAATTTATGTGCGAAATGATATATCAGGAAATCAGATGGCACAGCAACTTTTGGGACGAAATAAATTTACACGGCATGATTTTGATTGGCTATTTAAAAGCTATAACAGTTTAATTTTAATTTGACGATTACATCGCGAATTTTTATTTAACTTGCGAAAACGATAAGTAAAATTCGTTTTACTCGAGCCATAATGCTATTATCATAGGTGTGAAAGAGAACGATTATTCCATAATCATATACGATGAGTCCAATTTCAACTATTAATGCGGGTTTTTTCACAAACTGCAATATAAATCGGCACTTCCTCAAGCCTATCAGCCATGCCCACTTCAACATCTAAGACGTTCGATTTACACCTAGAAGACGTGATACCGTTGAGGCGTGCAAAGGTCTTCGTGTCCATTCTCAACGCCGACCCAATTATAACCAAACGTTGAGTGATTCATAAGATGAGATACCCTCTTTTCACCCTATTTCTCCTTCCCTTTCTGGTTCACTATTTCCATCTCTCTCTCTCTTTCTTTATTCCTCCTCTTTGCTTCCTTTTGTGCTTTTTTCGGCTACCACTTACCCGATGCCTCTCTCTTTCTCTCTCTGCCCATTATGTATTTCCTTCACTCTCCCTTTACTTCCATCCTCGTCCTTCTTACACTCTTCCTTCCCTTCACTCTTTCTATCTTCTTCCTCTTTCTCTTTGTTCCCTCTACGTCTATTCCTTTCACAACCTTTCTTTCCTTTCTTTCTCTCCCTTACCAAGTTCGGAGGGAGATATTTACGATGCGAAGATATCCCTCAGGGATTCCACCACCACGCCCCATCCACCTCTCGCTCTCTCTCCCCCTCCTCTCTCTCTCTCTCCTCCCGCCTGCGCCTCCTTTTCACTCCTCCGCTTGCCATTCGCCCTTACCTCGCCTCTCACTCCCGTTTTCTCTTCGTACTCTCACTCGCTGGTGAGGGCAGGTCCTCTTAACCGATTACTATCACCTTCGGGATGATGTAATGAATAGCTGAGTGTTTTAATCCACTCACACGACTTTAGAATTGAATTAAACAGTCAATTATATTATATCAACATTAGATAATGAAGATTTCGTGTCGATCTTTTGGTCAAATCTCTCAATGTTTCGAGGTAAGCGTTGACATGTTTTTCGTTTCAAGTTTAGTTTAGTCGGACTTTCGAAGGCAAGTCGCTATTTGAAATGGAAGCCAAGAAGGTCTCGGGTAAAACCCAATTCGTGTTTTGCAAACGCGAAAGTCCTTCGAGTATTTTATGAGCATTTAGTACTTTGAATGATAAATTGCTTTCCGGCATGGTCCTTTTAGTTCGATACGAGGCCGTTTGAGCGAGTGGCTTGCTTGAAAGCGGAACAGAACATTTAATGATTTCATACCGTTTGAGAAATATATCAGGCAACATAGCACACAGAATTATAATTAGTTTATTCTTTTTTACGGTAAAAAATTCATCTGGACTTTGAGAGATAGATCGAATTCCTTTAAATAATCGTTTCAAAATTATTTTTATTGTAATTTATGCATTTTACTGTAGAAGCTGCTTGAAATTCATTTTACTTAGTTTTTATCTAATAGGAATTATTACAAAAACCGCCGTGCCAGTCAATGTTAAGTAATAATTTTTCCGGAGGAGGCTACTAGAGAATGAAAAGTTGCGACCAAATAAAACAAAAAGAACTTAATATCTATAATTGAGTCATCGACGATACGAAAGGATATAAAAAGAAGAAAAACACACAAACCGGCGAATTCTGAAGAGATAAAAGCCTCCTTCCCTCCTTTTTCCTCATCCATTCTATGGCCCTAAGTCTACATCCCCCTTCCCCCATCCGCTCTCGACGGAATCAAATTTAGGAGACGCAGTGCCAAAATTCAATCAAAGAAATCATTCGACTTCAATGCTTCGTTATATAAAAAAATAAGAAAAAAGACCTTTCAATTAAAAGAAAGACTGAAAAGGGGGAGGTGAAGATCTTACCACTTCTCTTTTTTTCTTTCCCACCTATTCTTCTTTCTCTCTATTTCTGCCTCTTTCTCTTTGCTCTTCAATGTGACCTCATTCCATTCTGATCAATAGAACACATTACTGCGCGGTAGGAATGTCGAGCCTCGGGATGTGAATGACGTAAAAAGGTAAAGGTTTCTTCCTTCTGTTTCTCTCTATCGTTTTCTCACTTACTGTCTTTCAAGGGGAAAAGAAGAGAAGGCTTCAGGTCGAAGACCGCAAAGAAAAGGTTATGACTAGAAAACAAAGATCGAGAGAAGGAAATCGTATGTTATAGGTTAAATTAGATGAATAAGCTTTTTCGCGTGAATAAGATATGTGAAAAGTGATCATGTCTGAAATGGAAATTTTAGGTGTGTAGGTATGTTTAATAGGAAATGCGAGCAATTTTTATCAAGACCAATTCAATTAAAGTGATATTTTTCCATCCAAAAAGCAACAAAATCTATATAAATGTCTAAATAAGTGGATAAAATCATTGTAGACTTTATTTGCTAAAGTTTGGCATATAAACCTAACGAGTTATAAAGAAAATATGGCCGTTTAATGAGTGACCTATGATTTAAGTTCAATCAATTAATGAACTACTCAAACTACGCTTATAATTCTTAAAACCAATAGGACAGAAATTGAGGTGTCCAAATACTGATAGGAGATTTGAGAGGCTGCAGTAAGACAATATATGAAATAACACATTATAGCGATAGTTACCTGGTGACCGAGGAAGATAATATCCTAGAGAGAGAGAATTTTAGCTCTTAATATTAATGGATTTCTTAAGAATAACTGAAGAAAATTAAAGAATGGGAAGGAAGTCATTTCGTAACCTAGAAAAATGTGTGTAGAGATGTATAGCGGAAAACCTCGGTAAATCTAGATGGATAAAGGGAAATGTATAGAGCTTGATTGGTAATATTTTTGCGTGTGTGGGAATGTGAGGAAATTAGGGATCATCTTATTTTCCTAAATAGTTGCGAGGGATCTAGTTAGAAAATTGAGTGCAAAAGGGAAATAAGAAGCAGAAGTTAGTAAGATTGTAGCTAACGAGTTAAGAATGTTTGCGTAGGAATAGTTCCAGTGAAAATGGAGTTGAAGAAGGGACAGGGAATCCGGGACAAAGTTGCATCTCAAAAAAGCGATCCGTAATTGAGGTTAGATATTCCTTTCCGTCATCCACCGCATAGGAAATTGAGAGAGATGATCATGTGTACGACCTTATAACTTACTACATTAAGGAAATTAAAATAGCTTTTAAAATTCCTCTCCATGTTTTGAAGCACCTCTACCTGGGTGGAACACGATTAAAATTATTTAATGAAAATGGAATATTAAAAACAGCCGAGATATGGAGGGTGAACGGAAGAAAAATTGATTGAATATTTAAAAGTCACGATCAATAACATGATAGGGATTTACTGATGCTGAATTGCTGGGAAATATTGTACCATACGCCGGAAGATGGCATTTCTCATTTTATGATTAATTCCTTGTTTTCCTCTAACTATCGTCTCTGTCACATTTTAATTCGTATATTTTACAGCAATGTGATTGCGAATGAAAAACATTTTTCGTCGACGATTCAGCATATTGTAGGCGTGAATTTTCTGAAAAAGAGAGTAATCAACATTTTAAAAAACTCAACCATATATCTCACTTAACCTGATGAATATTTCCAAATAAAGTTGTAATTTTATGTATATTAACGTGGATAAAAATATCGTCAGACGGGTAAAATTGGGACACGTTAGCAATGATGAGGTAAGAAAGGAAAATTATACTTAAAATTGGATCAATCAAGCTCGTGCAATACGCTGGGCAGGAAGCAGCGGACGGATGATACGAAAGGAATTTGCAAAATGAGGGCAAAGCAAGAGAGAAAATAGATTTGAAACCTCGGAATATATACGAAGAAGAGGCGAGGATAATTACGAAAGATTGAAAATTTAAAACGATGATATTGAGGAGTTGTAATTTATTCGAGAAGGCAATTTTGGAAAGTTTGCGAAGGCAGTAATTAGGATCAAAGAAAGATGGAACGAAATGGGCGCACTAAATGATGTACCCGATAGATAAGATGCTAAACTTTCAAAAGTACCTGATAATTAAAAATAGTTTATTTTTCTTTGAATCAAATATGTTAATGGAAAAAATCCTCAAAATGCATTAAACGAGAATTGGTATTGTCTGAGGAAGTGGGAATGAATTTAATTAGAAAAATATTTTTAACGAAACGATTACTAATTTTTATATTGATCAAAACAGTAAAATTGTACACTTGATCATGTTGAATCAACAGATTTTAATTATTTGATTATCGTACTTTAAACATTGCTATTCTTCTAAATATTTTACCAAATTCAGCTTTTCTCTTCGACTTACGAAACTTTTACGGCTTGGATAATTTTTTCATTATAATTTCGCATTACAAAATATTGTCATTTCTCTCACATTTCCAAGATGTAATTTTCTGTATGAAAGAGATGATTTAAATCGAATACAGTGCATATATGAAAATATTTTCTCTGTTTACTGGTAATGCAAGAATTCAAGCTAGATCTTCTGACTTATGAGTCTAGGAAAACAAACCTCTATGGAACTTTTGCAAAGTTAAAATTGAGCGATAAACGTAGTTATATTTAAATTCCTGAAAAATGCGAATTATTATTTCCAATATTAATTATTATTGCAAGAAAATTGGATATATAATTATTTTCCCTAATCAGTTAACGATAAAAGTTTTTTGTCTTGTTTTTGCGTTGGCCCTTCTGCTTGTTTTAATGTAATCCCCACGTATTTTCTTCAGGTTGATGTGTAAGTTCAAATAAGCATTAGGTCTATTCTTTAAAATAGACCCTCTGTCAAGGTGGTCAAGAAATAATCCCTTGAAACAAGTGCAAAGAAACCTGGTGTGGAGTGTGGATAGCTCTCGTTAATCACTATATCATTAGCGGCTGTGTTACTAGTATTAGGCTTTATCTCACCCTTATTTTCTCATCTGTGGTAGGTTTGTTATAATGAGACGTGCGCTCAGAGCGCGGATCGACTCACCAAATTGCTTAAAGGATCTTTTTCCATTCCTCTGCAACCGGTTTAGGAGAAATAAGCGCTTAATTTACGCCAGACGACAATAAATCTGATGCTTCTCCCTTTAAATAGAAGGAGAGTGAAGTAGTGAGGGATGAGTAATCTGGTAGTCTATACGTGGCTTAATACAGCGTGCAAGACATATGTTTGCGTCTAACGAAGACATCCCTCTCCGATTAAGCGCAGGTGGCAAGTTTTTGCTGCTTCTATCAGACTCGAGGCTTTGCTAAACGTCGTTTCGAAGTAGCGTTCGCAGATGCGTTTTCCTCAGAATGACAAGTGCATGTGTTCGAATCAATCTGTTTCTTATTTCGAGTAGAGGGACTAGAAAATGCCTCTTTGAAATGTTTTGCTAAAACAAAACATACTTTTTAGGTAAAATAAATTTAAATCATTCCGGCTATAATTATTTGATGAAGAGAAAATTTATTTTTACGCCTCAGCAAAATAGTGAGTAGACTTGCAATGAATATAGCCAAACTAAACAAGATATCAAAAATAATTTTTAAATTAATTGTTTACATAGGTAAAAATGAATTTTTTATGTTTTTAACGCGTTTTTAGTGCTTATAGTGTTACATTGGTGTATGTCTGTCTGTACACTTGCTTAAATTAAAATTAAGCCAAGACCGTAAACGATAGAAATCTGAAACAGAGAATGTAGATTTCTGTACTGCTGCCATTTGTTTTCTTTTGATTTGAGTTTTGAAAAATGTTCCGCGTCGGATATGGACACATTAAATTTTTTTTTCAATGTCTCTGAAGATATAAAAGATGGAAATCTGTAGGATGCCACTTACAAATGAAACTAATGACCGCATATGTGGCTTATAACCGCATAAAAAATAAGATAAACTAAATTTACGCATATAACGCGTGATCAAATTCTATTTCTCCCCAGTTAGTCAATTAGGTTAATGGGAGAAATCTTCATAACGTAATCAAAATATTACTGAATTTATTAAAGAAGAAAAAACGCGCTAATTTTATCCATGTTCATTGATAGCACTCTACTTGTTCATCAATATTGTTTCCTCTTTTTCCCACTATCTTATACGCTTTATTACTTATATACAGTGCACAAATTAAAAAATACTCTGTGAATTACCTTGTACTTGCCAAGATAATCTTCGGTAAGCGTAAGTCTTTTTCTCGGAGAGTTTTTCACCTCCCTTCGGGAATACGAGGGAAGCGTTGTTCGAGAGTCTAGGAAGAGTTTCTCTCTAAGAAGTGGGAGCCCACGGGGCACGGGGGAAGGCAAGGATTTAGTGCTAAAGACCACGGAGTCTAAGATGACCCTGTGGGATATAGCAGAGGGAGCGGAGAAAGGTTGAAATGAAAGGACCAAAAGGTGTGTGGAGAAAAAGGATAAATGGAAGAATAAAAGACTGATAATTCTAAATTAATTGTTTTATGAAACAAGAATTGGAAATCGCTATAATGTACAAATTCAGCAAACTAAATTTATGATATTATTAAGTCACTCTTTACGACGACAGTAAAATGGGTCTTAATAGGTGTTACGAATTTAAGTCCCGTCTCTGTTAAAAAAATAGCATATATTATTTTAAATGAATGCGTACTTTTCTCTCTAAAGGAAGCAAATATCCTAAAAATCGAATAAATTATAAAGTTTATGCAAATTCTTGATTATTTTTTATCTGTTTAGCATAATTAATGAACACCGTTATGGATTTTTACATTTCACGCGAGCTATCAGTCATTGATTTTATAACCCCTCAATAATCATCCAACCGCTTAAAACTATTTTTTCCGTAAAAGTTCTGGACATAAATCATACGGTGCTTTTGAAGCAAGATAAGAGCTTAAAATATGAAAAATATTTCGCTTTAATCTATCACGCGAGGCAACCAGAAAGAAAAAATATCCACCGCCATTTTGTGAAGCACGAAAATAAATGACCGGTAGGATATCTAAGGGATTGCGCGTGGATATGGAAAGAGGAGCAAAGAGGGTGACGAAGGAGGAGGAGGAGTAGGAGGTCGTAAGAAGCGAATGGAGAGTAGAGAGAGAGGGGGAGAGTAGGCGTCTATGGAGGGGGCGGAGGTTGGGAGGGGGGGCGAAGTGCGATGGTGGGCGTGGAGGGAAAGAAGGCGGTTCGTGAAAGAGGAGTTGGAACACGAAAGAGGATCAGGGGAGAAGAGTCGAAAGGATTTAGAGGGTTGGCGGTGCGGCAGGCGTCGAAGTTGATTCGGGGAATAGCTTTGCTGGATTTAGGGTGGAAAGAGAGAGATGGGAGCAAGGGAGTTAGCGAGAGAATGGTCACGAGGTTATTGGTGAGGAGGAGGCGGAGAAGCGTGGTAATGGGAAAAGAAGGGAGCGAGGCGGAGGAAAGCAGCGGGAAAGTAGGGAGAAAGGGAGGGAAGACGAGTGAATGAGATGGTACGAGGAAAGCATTAACGGGAAGGATTCTTAGTTACAGCGAATGGGGATGTTGAGAACCGTGATCATTGTTTGATTGAGAAATGGACGCGGGGGGCAGATGGAAAATGAAAATTGGAGGACGTGGCGGATCATCGCATTAGAGAAAAGGAAGATGATGGGAAGAAAATTGTGATAAAAATAATTAATGGATGACTGTGGAAGAGTTTCAAGGGGACGGTAAAAGTTTTGAATAAAGAAACGTGAGTCTAAAGTATTTTAGTATCTAGCAATAGAAAGATGAAGTAAAAATGTATGTAGATTTAAATAAATATAATCATATAATACATATGTAGATGACATTATTTTTAGATGTTAATTTACTGCGAGATTTTTATGTGACTACATTCTTTATTATTTGTAGATAATCATGCATTTGTTGGAGAAACGGGAAATGAACAACAATTGGCTCTTTAAAAATTACGTAAAATAAAAGGGGAATATTATAGTAAAATAGTCGCTTCAAAAGCAAAAATAAATGGCTCGTTTCAATTATTAAGGATGTGAGTCATCTCATATCAATACGATCATCAAAAACAAAAATAAATGGCTCATTTCATTTATGAAGGATGTGAATCATCTCATATCGATACGGTCATGATATCGATAAGAAAAATAATTTCGATATCAAGCAAATTGTAGTTCTATGTATAATAGGATCGCTAAAAATAAATCAAGAATAGAGAGTCAATTCAAATTTTGTAAAATAATGTCTGTACCTTCTTTACGGCAGTGAAGCTTGAAGCGTTAGGAATAAAAAAAGTAAACAGGACGAAATGCGATTTTTGAGAGGGCTGAGTGGAATAATTAGGAGAGGGGAGATTAAACTGAAAATGTACGAGATCTAAAAATAATTTCAATGTAAAACATAATATATATTTATTTAGAATGATATGGGATGATCGCCTAGAAATACTGGAAATATACAGAATACCAGAAATCCCTTTATTATAAAGAAAATGAAGAGGAGCATGGCAAGACGGAGAAAGCTATGGAAAAGTCGGAGCAGGTCAGAAGAGACCTTAAACCACGAAGGGAAAAAAGAAGGAAAAGGTGCTAAAAATCAATCGCAATCGGCTTGGTGAAGTTATAAGTAGCAAAACAAAAACTAACAAAATGGTCGCCATGCTAGTTATGCGATAAAAGTGGTTAAGCTTATGAACAAAGGGACTGTATATTAAGTCCAATGAGCTAAAAAATAATCTGGAATGAAACAAAGAGGAGAGGAATAAGATAATGAAGGTGCAGATGTAGGTAGTCGAGAGTGGAGGAGATTAAATGGGAGGGAATTGGAATATGGTAGGGTAAGGGACGAGAGACAGAGAGAAATAAAGGAGATTGAGAGGGTAGAAGGAACGGTAAAAGAGAGAAGAGAGAGAGAGTACTGGGAAAAGGACCAGAAGACTGAACTAAGAGACAGTCGGGAGAGGATTGTGGCGTAAGGATTTTTAGGCGGGGGCGGATCCTCGGGGGGAGAACGCTGGGAATGAAGTAGTCTCTCGGCTTTCAGGGAATGAAGGAATAAGTAGGGGGCGAGGGAGTTGTTGGGGTAAGGGGAGAAGGATGTAAAGATGAGGGAGGGGGGAGGTTCCGTGCTTAGGGTGGGCAGTCATTTGGCATGGAATGCGCTTTGTCTCTCTCTCTCTCTCTCTCTTTCCCTCTAGAAACGGACCGTGGAGATTTTGAAAGGATTCTTGCGGAGATTGTGAAAGAGCGGATTTGGAGTGGGATAGAGAATGAAGACAGGAAAAATGAAGAATGGGTTAGGATTATTTAGGGATGGGATGTGTTTAAATTTCTGCTAACATAGTTTTGTTTGACGGCAGAGGAGGTGATTTGTACTCGATATAGACCTCAGAAATGTAGGAATGAATAACTTGTGACTGTTAAAACATTAACTCAATTCTTTTAGTTCTCATTCAAGGGAAAATGCCTTTGCGTCTGTTTGTTTATTTGAGTATTTTCGTTTCACTTTACATTGTTGTCTAGTGGTCACATGACCAAAATGTTCCATGGTAACGTAATAACAGGAAACAAAAACCAAGATCAGATCTTAAGCAAGGCTAGAATTTATCTGATGCAGCCACTATTTAGCCATGGTCAAATACATGTAGCCTCCTCCCGTGTTAATAAAATGCAGGGAATCGCACTACAGTAAAATGAAGATCCCACAGACAAACAAGATGATTCAAACGAAACTTATGATGCCTACTTTCCATTTAATTATTTATTTAATACTTACATATATTGGCTTTATAGTTTTAAAATCACCGCGGATATGTTGCTCTTTGTGTTCCTAAATTTCATCATGTAGCGTTATAAAATATTACAAATACATCCAAACGGAATATTAAATTGATCACGCGTATTTTTGCGTCAAAAATAACGCGTGTATGTATTATAATATACCGAATCCGAGTCCAACAATAGTCGTTGCGACAGCATCACTCTCGTAATGAGTGATAAAAACTGCAAAAATGCCAGTATTTACGCGAAATTCTAAGAAATACAATCGATAAGCAAAATTCTACGATAAAAATTAGAACCTTCATTCCTTTCCTCGGAGAATAGTGTGCACAAAACTCGCTCCGATATTACAATTATAACGTATAAAACCTATCCTTAGGAGCTCGGCCCCAGTAGCAAGAGATGTTCACCAAGTTTCATGAAAATCGGTCTATTGGTTCAAAAGTTAAAAGGGGAGACGGACAGTCAGACACAACGACGAAACTATAAGAATATTACCGTTTTGTAAAATAGGCTAAAAATGTAGTGTACACCGATACGCCAAATTGATATGATTTAATAAAACTCCAGCTCCTTTTGCATGTTGTTCATTCTCTTTCTGTTAAACAAATCATTTAAGTAGCCAACTTTTTTAAAATAAGAAAGAAGATAGTGTTTTGGTTTTTCTTTCTTTTCTAAATATGCAAAGAAAATAAAGCAGGTGGCTAGATTGATAGGTTATTCTTATTTTTTTAACTTTTAATAAATGTTGCAAGTCTTTTTAAAATGAGAACCGAATGAAATGACAGATGTAAATGATTAATTTTAGAGAACAAAATCAATGTACGAGAAATTTAACTTCTACTAATTCACAGGCCCTTTCTATCCCGCCCCGATCATCCCTTTCTCTCTCTCTCTCCGATTCCGCACTGTGAAATTTGGACAGTCGCAATGATTTAAGGAAAAAAGATGCTTTCTATTTCAGCACATTTTCTTAATATCCAGTTATAGTGAAAATATGGAAGAACTCTCATTTATTAAAAGCTCAACCAGTGTAAATTTTTAGTTCACGCAGTTTTCCATCATGCAATTTGATCGAAGTAGCGATAACTTTCTACACTATCCATGATTCTGCCATTTGAAGGATAAAACTTTTATGTGACACAGATAACGAAACAAACATTTTCGGCAAAGATATACCGAAATGAAAATACGTTTGTTATTGAGCCTTCATTTTTTCCCTTACCAACCTTAAGGTTTTTGAAACAATCTGCAGTTGAATCTAGAAAAACCCCACCCCACCCCCAAACAAAGATTGCTCAATGACTCTTTCCCATTGACGTTTTCGAAAACATCTAAAGTTCCCGAAGTTGTTCCTCTCTAAATCCCTAATTTTAATAAATATTCCTCTCTTCGCCTTTCGAGGTCTTTGCCATCGGAATTCTCGCTTTCACTTCTCCTGATAAATCGGAATCATTTTCTTAGAATATCTCCGTTAAAGTGATCTATTCCTCGAATCTCACGGAGGAAAGTGCTTGATTTTTTAAACTAACATGTTTCTTTGAGTGATTTTTATTTTTTACTCTTTAATTGGAAACGAAATGTTTGGATTGCTTGTAATGCTATGATTTTTTTCGTGATACATGGCTCATATGAAATATATTTGGCTGATATTAATATCGTTATTTGTATATCCATGTTGATAAATTTGGCATCATATACCTACCATATTTCAAGAGAATTTATCAGAGGACCGGAGGAAGCTTGACTTCTTTCCATCCCTGTTTATTAATTGCTCCGAAATTCCATCGGTGTCATTTTTGTAAAGATTAAATGACTCCACATCTCTGGTATCTCTCCATGCAGTGGTATAAAATTCTTAGTCGACTTTTGTTTTTTAATTTTTATTAAATTATATGGCCTAAAAAGTGTGTTGCATCATTTTCTGATCTTTATTTTATACATACAACACTTTCCTCTCCCATTCTGATTTCCTTTTCGAAATACACTGTTTTTATTTTCTTAACCTGTTTTGGAATCTTCCGCTATTTCCTCTCCGCCGCATGCTTACCCAACCTTGCTCATCGCTCCTCCGGGAGTTCTTCGTAAAAGCTTTCCCCTTCGGTCCCGGAACCCTATGCTCGCCGTGCCTCTGTCTTCCGAGGATTTACACTCCTCTCTCCATCAGGAGGATGTATGCGCTGGACAACGCTATTCCTCCGCATGAAAAACAACGTGCTAAATGTTTCGGAGCAGAACAATTATGACTGGTGCGGAATATCTTGTTACAGCGCAGGAGATTCATTTTATTAGAACGTGACAAAATTTAAGATTTCGGGGAAAATGGTATGCTTTTCTTATCTCTATGAGGAATATTCCTTCTTATTCTTTTTAGCACTGTCTTTTTGTTCCCGTAAATGTTTATTATTACCTATAACTTCATTCTGTAAACAAAAAGCGAAATAGGAATTATTTTCATGATTAATTCGTGTTTCTTCTTCATTCTTTTTACATAACATATTTTTATACCTCAGAAAAATATTTTACTGTACTTTGCACTGGGCTCAATGGCTCTACTTTATTGTTATAACTAACGTAACCTTAGCAATCAAAATTGATAAAATTATCTTACACAATATCACTTAAACCTCAGTCTTAAAAATATAGGCGAATGGAAAAATATTTATTCATGTTTAATAATAAGTGCTTAAAGTCAAATCTTTTTTCGCGGGTCATAAAATTTTCATATATTATTTTATATACAGAACACCGAAAAAATATTAAAATTCATGCGAGGTTACTTTGCGTCAAAGAAATCTGGTGTACACGCGTGCGTAATATTGGAAATAGCACTAGTTTAAAGTAAAATTCTTGCCACTTACTACATAATTCATGCGAAATGTTGCGCAACTTCTTGGTGATCCGTCGAGGATGCAAAAATATGGAAGTTGGAAGACTATATCACGCATGACCTGCTTTTTTATCGGAAAACTCGATGGTTTCAAGAAAAATAGTACTGCTTATAAAATATCGTTTTAAAGATTAAGTAGGAAGAAGGATAATCTTTCTGACATTTACATTTGCACTCTATTTTATGTAAATTTTTAACAGATATAAAATATTACAACTTTGATTGCTTGCGTCAACTTTGGCTGGCCGATTGAAAATATTATTTCGTCTGAACTATTTTTATAGGTCATATCAAAAATAAAATACAAGGAAAAGAAAACCCGGTTTGAAACTTACAGGCATAATTTCAAATATAGAAAGTTTTATGGCTATCTCATATACTGGTTTAATGTAATAATATAAAGTACATTTTGTCTGACAAAATCGATAGAACGATTAAAACACATATTTCGAACGATACTTTCAAGTCTTAGATCCTTTTCATATTGGATGACATCATCATCATCAAAAAGTATTTTAAATACCCATGGTTGCGATATTTCTCAATTCAGTTGATAAATCTAATTCTTGCTTTATTTATTCATTTTGCCTCTGTTGGTGCATTCAAACAATATAATTAAATCCACCGCGAGAATTTTGCATCAATGGATAATCGAACGGTTTCTCCGAAATACTCGATAGCATTTTCTTTCTACTCGAGTCATTTCCTTTTTCCAACAATCTCCGTTCTTTGCGAAAACTCTCGGTACATGCGAAAAGTTAACCGCGAATCCTCACTTCCGATCCACGTCGAGACAAGTCTTAACAATTTAAGGTTGCTCTCCGCCTCCTTTTCTCCCTTCTTCACATTCAGTTTATCCCTTCCGCTAGTAGGACCTATTCTCGACTCCTTTCACTTTTTACCGCACTCTCCCTCTCCATTGGACCCGCCGTGGATTGCGATGTCCTCCCTCTCCCGCTCCACCCGTTTATCGAGAGATGGCTTGATGGGATGGAGAGGAATAGATTTTAGGAAGGACAGAGAGAGGAAGTGGAAGAGGGAAGACGAGAGAGAGGGATTTCTCCGGAGATGGGACCTCCTCGGAAAGGTCTTGGGCCGATGCTCTCCAAGGCGGCGGAAGTATATGAGTGGGAAAAAGGTTAAACTCGAAAGTTATGGGGAAGATGCAGACGTGATTCGTAATCGGTGACTTCTTCCCTAAGTTTAAGGTCAGGCGTAAAGACAGGCCAACCTGACCCCTGTCGCCTTTTTCCCTTATCCGGTCGGAGAGGGATGAATGGGGGAGGAGAGTGATTTAGATAGTTTGATATGAATCTGGATCCGTGAGAAGGAAAAAGATATTTTTTTTGCCATCGATTGAGAAATTCCAAAAAATCGAATATAAATATTAACCTTTAGGTTGAGCTATAGTTCAACCTAACATGAAATACTTCGGATGTGTATTCGTTTAAATAAATTTGCGCGTAAAACGGGGTAAAAAGGGTTTAGATTTTTGTCTCCGTAAACTGCGAAAAGTTAGAAAGAAAAGTTATTTATAATGTTTATAGATGAAAATTATTTACTACATCTATAAGTTATATATATTTATTACTAGTAGTTGGTGCTTGCATACTGCAAGCATTTCATCTCACCTTGAAAAAACATTCATTTTTTCAGACAGACATTTCATCATTACAAATATTCTTTTAATTCTAAAGATTTCACCTCCGCAGCGATGTTCGTTTTTCCCACATGTAAAAATAATAGTTTAAAACAATCCCCAAATGTTGCAATTTTAAAAATTTTAAACTTTCTTCATTATGGGGTACTAATGCTACACATTTTAGCCAAATTTTAAAGTTGTAGCACTTCTAGAAGTAAAATCATATTTGTCTAATTGTTTAAATTTAAATAATTTTTAACGGCCGCCGCAATTCATATATGGTAAAATTGAAATGTTTATTTGTGCAAATTTACTACTCTGTAAATAATTTGAAAATTTCAGCTTCCTAGCTTATCCCGTATTGTCTAATCAGTTATCTATTTGTTTAAACTTTAAGAATTTTTAAATGCCGAACAAATGAAAATATCAAAATTTGTATAATCCTTATTTCCTTTTTTTAAGAATTCTACTTATAAAATTTTTTTAGCTCCGTAGCACATTCGGAAATGCCTAAACCCTAAAAATTTGTTTAAACAATTGCGAATTTTTATCGGCCGCATTGTTGCACTTTTTCATGATTTTTCGATTTTTCTAGTCGGTTTTGCACAAACTCCTACCTAAGAAAAAAATTTCGAATCTCCAGCACATCTTGAAGTGCCTAAACATTAGAATCCTCCTATATGTTATCATTATATATAGACGTTCCTTACAGAGGAGGAGGAGGATATAACATACTATTAGAAGGTGCTTGCATACTGCAAGCATTTCATATCACCTTGAAAAAAACATTAATTTTTCAGACAGATATTTCATCATTACAAATATTCTATTAATTCGAAAGATTTCACCTCCGCAGCGATTTTCGTTTTTCCCACATGTAAAAATAATAGTTTAAAACAATCCCCAAATGTTGCAATTTTAAACATTTTACACTTTCTCCATTATGGGGTACTATTGCTATACATTTCAGCCAAATTTTAAAGTTGTAGCACTTCTAAAAGTAAAGTAATATTTTTCTAATTGTTTAAAATTTAAATTTAACGGGTGCCGCAATATATATATGGAGAGATTGAAATGTTTATTTGTGCAAATGCACTGTTCTGTAAATAATTTGAAAATTGCAGCTTCCTAGCTCATCTCGTAGATATGAAATGATTGCAGTATGCAAGCACCTTCTACTAGTATGTTATATGTTATCTCCTCCTCCTCTGTAAGAGTAGTCGTTCTATAATGATTACTGACATTCCTTCCTAAACGAGATAATTTTTTTTAAAAGGAGTTTACCACCGAGGCAGAAAATAAATTTATGAACAAATTCATAACGCAATCTTTAACTGCTAAACTTTGGTCCCATTGAGATTTGAATCAGTTTTTTCTTTATTTTCTGAAGCGACGAATGACAATTTCCATGCCCGCTCGCGCACTGATAAGCGGGTTTCGCCTACTTACGTAGGAAAGTTTAGATAATAGCACCAAAGAATCGTGTTGAAGAAGGGCGGCTGGAAATTTTTTCTATGGGTTCACAGGGTATGAGTAAGTTGTTTTGACGACGAAGGAAGACTATTCGAACAGTTAACCGCCGTGATCTTCAATAGAACGCACTCTAGCGACACGGCGGGACTTCTCCAGTAAGCACTTTCCGATCGGAGATACATTAATGTCTCTGTCGTGACATCTACATGCAGCATTTTGAATCAGACATCATAGCATCTTATGCAACTCCCTTCTTACGAAAAATACAAATTCTGAAAGTTTACTGGCACGGATTATTCTTAAGTGAAAGAGAGTTTGTGGGAAAAATGGTTCAAAATTTCTGCTATCTATAGCTATCTCCTTAACTTTATTGAAGCTGTTATCTACGATTAAATACTAATAATAACAGAAGAGCGATATCATTGCAATAAATAGAAAATCCACTTCGTATTAGGCAGCACCATTGCCGTAGAAACGGGTTTATCGACACCAACCCGGACGTAGACAACTTTTTCCAAAGCACCGTATTCCGGACAAACAACAACCTCTCAAAAAATGCTTTATTCCTCGCGCGCTTTTTTATCTACGAGATCAAAACAGCGTCCGATGTCCTATTATAAACTAAGGACAGGGATAAACACGCAGTCTCTGGAAAGAGTATTTAAGGCTTAATAATTTTTTACTTTCATCCGTGGAAAAAGTGAGGGGGAGTAAGGAGAAAAGTTGTGAGAAAGTGAAAGGGATGTGGAAGAAGGAGTTGAGAGGAGAGAGGGCGGGATGGAAGAATAGCGGTAGACGGAAGGATAAAGGTATAAAAATAAAGATAGGGGCAGAGAGATATAGAAAGAGTAGAGATAGAGAGAAAGGATTATTATTGGGAGTGAGAGAAGAGCTTGGGAGACGTTGAGAAGTTTTCTCACGTCGCCGTCTCGGGACTTTCAAGTAAAAAGATAAAAAGAAAGAGAGAAAAGAGTTTGTAAACCGTCGGACGGTGTAAAGATTAGGACAACACGTGTTCTCGATCGTGTTCTATCGAGACGTGAAGCAATAGCCGCATCAACGAGAGAGTCCGTTTCGAATCCCGGTCTTCTAAGCAGATTGGCATGCAGAGCGTATGGAGATGTTTTCGGATGAGGGAACCTCGGCGAATCTGTGACGATTCCGGTTGAATATGAGGAAAACGAGAATTGGCAGATTGTTTTTTTCCATCTCGACCCAAGTATTTCTATCGGGGATTAGTTTGGATAGTGTAAGAAAGTAGATTCGCCTGAAAACCTCCTGAAATTTCACGACTTAGTCGATTTCACTGGAAATGTGCTTCCTCTTGTAATATTGATTTTCTAAGAATTTTTTTAACTGCACCTTTGAGCGATCAGTTTCGTTATACACGCGGAGGATTCCCATTGCCCGATTTGAAGTTGGGAGGAAAGAATGGAATCATTGAATAATGCTTTAATGGTTAAATTTCGATTATTTATTTTGTTACGAAAATGAAAAATGACTAGACGTACTTTTTACTTTCTCCATACGTAGTTTAGGAGGAAGTATTTTCATGAACAAATCGATTTCGATATTTCAACGGAAATACACGTTTTGAGGTCCCCTGAAGCTACTTTTATTTACTTTGAGGAATTTCCAAAGTGATTGGTTTAGACGTCTTGTCAAATGTTTGTATAATGTTTAATTTAAAATGATTCGTGAATACATGAAGTTGCACTCAAGGAGCGGAAAAGGTAAGATGTAGAACTGTTCCATAGATATTACTTAAAATTTTTATCACAGCAAATATCACTCTTACGTAGCTTGACCAATTCTAATTATATCGAACTGGTAATCTCGGTATACGTAGACCTCCCATTGTTTTTGGCCGAATTAGCACAATATTCATTTTATCATATAAAAGTTTCATTTAAAAATTCTACATCTCGTTCAGAGTTAAACAGCAACTTTTCAACGTAATAGCTCTTATAACCACCTCGTGCTGTACCCATATGATCGAAACTTGCTTAGAGAATTTTATCAAATCGAACCCAACAGCACGAAAGGTAGAAAGGGACGAATATCAAATTCATCCGTGACGTCATATAATTCGACGCAAATGATCTTTGCCGAGGTCTGCTGCTCTCGAAGAAAATACTTTCCCGTCAATGGTGGCATAGCTTATTGCACCGTCCACTCCTTCCTTTTTATCCCCTCGCCCATAGAGGAGGAAACCATCTTTTAAAATGGGATATCGAAGCTTAAGGAAATAAGGAAGGGGAATTAGTGCACTCGGCGAGTCGGAAAGCGGAAGGAGAATACGGGGAAGGAAGGTAAATGGGAAGGAACGAACGCGGGTTCCCTCCATCCTCACACACGATGGCCGAATTTCCGATAAGGTCTCATACAATGGCGACACCGACATCTGCACCCGCCGGGTAACCTCGCTGTACACTTCCATCTCATTCTAGAGAAATGGTGAGAGAGAAAATACTCCTTCCCTCCCTCTTCCTTCACTTCCCCTCTTTCTTCCCCTCCCTCACTCATCCCTCAACAGAAGATATGATTCGCGAAATAAATGCAGGAGGAGGATGCTGCTACGATTATGAGGAAATTCTAGGTCTTTTTACCTTTTCTTCTCTTTCTCTCTCTCTCTCGTGAGCACCCTCTTCCGAAAACAAGCAAGGTGAATGAAGAACACCCCCTTTTACCTCGAAACCTCTCACTTCCTCTCCGACGAGATAAATAAAGAAAATAAGCCGATTCTTTTTATTTTTATCAATGCGACCTCGCTTTACATATGTGCGTATCTCTCTTTCTCTCTCCTATTTTCTTCTGTTGGAGTAACGGAAGGATCTGAAGAAGTGGTGTTGGAGTTACGATCTCTTCCAGAGGGCGTGCGAGGTGGAGGTGATCGGATAATATGGCGTCGGCGCGCAATTGCTCCCGCTGCGCTAAGGATTTGATAGGAGCTTGATCAAGTGCCGGTCCCAAAAACTCCGCTCGGATGAAATCCTTGTTCGAACGAGTCCATTCCCGTCCCTCTTCCCGCCTATCCACCATCGCCTCTTTCTACACCTGTTTCTTCTTTTGCTTTTGCCTCCATCCTCTCTTCTCCCTTTCTTTTGTCCGTCTCTGTCTCACTCTCTCACTTCGAGCACCCCTCGCTTTCTGTTCCCACCGCCCTCTCAGCCCTCTTTCTGCCTTTCTCCTTTTCCTATCTCCCCAACTCCGCTATCTTCTCCCTCAACCGAAAGGGGATTCCCTCTGTTTTTTCGGAACAATTTACGGTCCGCATGGTGAAATCTCGGCTGCGCACTGCGGCTTCACTTGGCGGCATCCCAGCATCTTCTTCGTGCGAGAGAGGGTGTATGTTTGGGAGATATAGGAGAGGCAAGGGAGAGAGGGATAGAAGAGGGGAGGAAGGTTAAGGGTGAGGATTAAGTGGTGGGAGAAGAGAGGGAAGAAAGAAAGAATTGAAGGTGACGCAAATGCTTTCTTGTTCGATACCTTAGGTTCGTCACCGGAAATCAGAGAGCCAAGTGGAGTGGGTATTAGTGTCCAGATTTCAAAAAAATTACCGTTTTTATGTTTTTTCCCATACGGTAGTGGATTAAAAAAAAACAAAATCGCTAAATATTTCGCACACTCAAAATTGTTTCCCAGGCGATTGTGTTTTAATTTAACTTACAGACTATTATTATTTCGCCATAAGAAATCTTTATCTGTGAATTATATTACTGAGTGCAATAAGGTCATCACCAGTTGATAAAAGCCATTATTATGAATTGATAGATTAAGAGAGGAATTAATCCTGTTTTATAGTCTGAAGTTAAACTTGACTGAGATAGTGATCCTTGAATTCTGACACATACCTACGTATAATGAGTATCATCTTTAACCTGTAAATTCAGAGTGATTACAAAAAATCTTCCCGATTTTAAAAATTCATTTTTAAGAAAACCTACAAAGATAGTTTGAAAAGCAGGCAGTAATCATAAAGAGAAACTCAATGTTTTTTTGGGATATTGAAGGTCAGAATGCGCTCCGTTTGTGTCTCTGCAGACATCAAAACGGTATTCCGTTTCCTGCCATACAATTCTTAACATATCATGCCGAACTTTTCCTAGAGTCTCACGTATCCTTTCCTTCAAATTATTTAAACTTGTTGGTATTGGTGGAACAAAAACTTCTTTTTTTTTACATATCCCCAGAGGAAAAGACATGGAGGGTTACATCGGGCTTACGAGTCGGGTAAGGAATGGGCCCTCCACGTCCGATCCAACGATCTGGAAATTGCTCATTTAGGAATTTTGTAACCTCATTGTGAAGAAAGCGGCAATTATCAATAGTTTTAACAAAACTTCCTAAGTTTTTCTTTGTGGGTTTATCTTGTTTTTTACTGTATCTTTGTTAGTTTTTTACGATAAATTTTTAAAATCGGGAAGATCATTTTTAATCATCTTATATATAGAAATATTTCGTCTAGAATATTTACAAGTATGAGAGCATTGGTGTTTTTAATTTATATCAACAACTCAAAAGGCGTTGCATTCAATAGAGTAACTTTAAGCAATATTCCGACAATTGGTCCCTCGTGTTGAACAGAGGGACCCTACTATGTGGAAGTACATAGAGAAGTTAGGATTGGAGAAAGGGTTTAGAAGAGAAAAATCGATTAGGTCGAAAGAGGAATGGGTTTCTGGGGTTAAAAGAGGGGGAGGCAAGGGTAGAGAGACAGAGTGAAGAAGTAGGATTTGGAAAAAAGAGATGATACTTTGTGGCGACTCGCAGTCTGACTTGCAAGATTATTCCCTTTTTCCCTGGTTCTTCTTTAAACCCCTTCTCTCCCTTTTCCAGACCCAACTCCGCTCATATTCCAAATAATCTTCTTCTGAACGAAAAATGGAATGAGACAATAGTGGGAGTGGACATGAGTAACCATGTTCCGCATTATACATCTTCCCACTTCCTTATTTCTGATTTTTTCCTTTGCCTCTTATTCCAACGGGTAGATAGTGCAAGTTTTATTAATCTGGCTAAAACGGCTCGAAAAGAGACGCCAGTTTTAGTTGGGCTGTTTTATTTTACGTTTATATCATCCTAGTGTTATGGGAAGGCAAAAATGGGTTTCAACGAGAGAAAATGGAGTTTTTTTGGTCCAGTTTTCTTTTTGAGTATTGGATTTCAAGCTCTTAGCTTAACTTGTGTATTCATATGGCAAGATATTTATAATATTTCAGTGAGGATAATTGTAAATATACCGAGTAATAATAACATATGAACGGAAACATAATAATTGTTATTAAATTTCTAATTTACGCCTTCAAAAAATGCTCATTAACATGTAGGAACGCGTTTCAATTGAACGCTGAAAGCATTTCGGTGACATTCGATATAGTGACTATGCATCCCATTTTAGCTTCATCTTGACGCAGCGCTTCCGTTTAAATTCGATCGTTCCCGTGATGAAAAGTGCATTCTTCGCGCGCCCCAAAGCGTTACCATGGTACTCGGAACACAACAACAACGAACTTGAGATCCAAATGTTACCCATTAACTCGACCATTCTTATCCTGGACAAACATTTATTTCTGCTCCGCAAAGCATGTTAGGTTTATACGGGAACCCTTCGTCCCGTCCTCTCAAGATAGCTTCGTGGACGATGTAATTAGAAAGGGAAGAAAGCGAGATAGAGAGAGAGAAAGAGAGAGAGATAAAGAGAGAGAGAGAAAGAGAGAGAGAGATAAAGAGAGAGAGAGAAAGAGAGAGAGAAAGAGAGAGAGAAGAAAGGATTTCCCTCCCTCTCTCTCGTCTATTCTGCGAGCCAATCCCTGGGACCCCAACCAGCTCCGCGCGATAAGCGCTCGCGAACCAAAGGATTGCTAATTACGGGACGACATGCGGTTGCAATGTATCCGTGATGATACCTCCGAGGCGGCCGGGAGGGAAGGGAAATGGAAGCCACTGAAAGCATAATGGCCAGAGCGCTGCGGTGCAAAGAGTCAATATTTACCTCTTCTTGCCTCATCCTCCCTCTCCTCTCCCTTTCTCTCCGTACATATCCAACTCCACCCGCTCCTCTTTTCCATTCCGCTCCCGCCATCTAACGATTCCTGCCGAGTTGAGTTGAGTTCCGGCGGATTTGAAATTACATCCCCCGAGGTAACTAGAGCAGGTTGTGTTAGGAGGGGTGGGGTGTTAGGAGAATGACCGGGTGGGAAGAGTTGTTTTTTGGATGGCGATCGGGCTGAAAGGTGGAGAGAAGAAACACGACGGAGAGTTTGCGATTGGGAAAGAGATCTGTTTACGGCAACATAAGATTCGAGCTGGAGGAGGAACGTAAATTTGAGGAAGCGAAATGGTAATGCTATCGCACGAATATTTTGCTGTGTTCTAAAGAGAGGATTGGAGAAGTTTCAATGGCCCCTGAGGGTATTAATGCCTCCACGTAGTCAGGCAGTTTAAATAGCTGTTTCAGAAATGTAAATGTACGGAGATGTTTTAAAATAAAATAATAGTATATATATGTGTGTGTATGTGTTGGTGCTTGAATACTGCAAGCGCTTAAAAATAACCATACACCACGATCTAAACTCGTAAATAAACCAACATGACAGCATTTGATCTATGCAGAGCTCATTTAAATAAGATAATAGTTTTCATTTTCATTAAGGCATCTATCCGGAATTTATAAATTCTCTGGTGATCGGCTTGCAGCCAAGTTTCGAATTTCAAGTTTCATGGCTCAGATCGCCCTTTTAAAGCAATAACTATAATCATCATTAAGACAATAGTCTAAGTATATGTTACACTAAAACTTATGTAAAATTAGGATATTTGGTCTGTTAGGATTATGGTGCCATCATCCGTGCCTTTTAGTACGTATCCGGATTTAAAAAATTAATTTAAAATTATCACGTCATCATATGTATACGTCGTTGGCTGAAATCAAATGGATTATAATGCAGTCTATGCATTAAAACAATGCTCTTGAAGCATGGAAAATCAATTCCCATTGAAAGACATTTGATTCATTGCTATGGTAGTTAATATTTTTCATTGTTGAAGATCGACAGTTTTTTTTATAATTTTATGATTAAAATCAAATTTTTACGCAAATTCAGTATGGATTTGAATTTTGTCTTCAATAAAAATAAACATTATTTTTTCCACAGTACAGTGCATGCCACAACTTTTTATCATAATTTTAAATAATTTAAAAAAGCAATTTATATAGCCCTGCACAATTTTGAATGATTTTCTTATGGGAGTTTAAACTTGGACTTTGGGGTCAAAAACATCCCTTAAATATAACTTATTTTGGAATTTCGGATTTTTCCAGAGTTTCTACACAATGACCTATCTTCCTTCCAAATCTCAGTTCTGTAGCTTATTTAGAAGTACCTTAGGTTTTATATGATATATCCTATGTATGTAAAAAGCAGCTATTTGTAATGATATACGAGTTGTCGGTACTTGCATACTGCAGGAACTAAAATAATCACCATACACCAAGATCTAAACTCGTAAATAAAACAACGCGACATCATTTGAACTACACAGATCCCATTTAAATAATACAATAGTTTTTATTTTCCCAGATATTAAGGCATCTATCCGGATTTTCTAAATTCCCTGGCAATCGGCTGGCGTCCAAGTTTTCGAATTTCAAATCAGATCGCCCTTTTTAATTAAGACAATAGCATATATGTTACACTAAAACTTATGTAAAATTAGGATATTTTGTGTGTTATGATTATGGTGTCATCATCCGTGCCTTTTATTATGTATCCGGATAAAAAATTAATTTAAAATTACCACGTCGTCTTATGTACACGTCGTCATAGGTACACGTCGTTTGTTGAAATCAAATGCTCTTGAAGTATGGAAAATTAATTCTCGTTGAAAGGCATTGGAGTCGTTGCTATGATAGTTCATGTTTTTCATTGTTGAAAGGTTTACTCAAATTCAGCATGGATTTGAATTTTGTCTTCAACAAAAAATAAACTTCATTCTTTCTTCCACGGTATGGCGTTTATCCGGACTGTGTGTCTTAATTTTAAATAATTTAAAAGGGCAATTTTATATAGCCCTGCACAGTTTTCAATGTTTTTCTTATGGATGTTTAAAATTGGACATTGGGGTCAAAAACACCCCTTAAATATAACAATTTATGGTATTTCGGATTTTTCCCGAGGTTGTACCAATTAACTATATTCATGCCAAATTTCAACTCTGTAGCTCTTCTAGAAGTACCTTAGGTTATATATATATACGAGTAATCGGTGCATTAGGAGCGCCTGGAGTCGAACCGAGGACACCTACACCAAGGTTTCCTCCAAATTTCAGCTCTATGGAATATCTAGAAGTACCTTAGGTTTTATGTCATCATATATAATATATCCTCCGTAAGAAGCAGCTATTTATTATAGACGAGTAATCGGTGCTTGCATACTGCAAGTATTGGTGCCCTATAACCACCACACCAAATTTCATTCCTCCTACTTGATGAGAATTACCTTAAATTAATTTCCAATTATTCCGCAATGCTATTTACACAGGAAAAACTCAAATTTTGGAGTGCCTGGAGTTGAACCGAGAAATCCTACAGAAGTGGTCTCATATTATCCGAAGGTCTACTCATGACATCTACAAACCCTGACAATTTCAGCGCAATATTCCTCTTAGTATTGTACCTTAGGTTTTATATCATTATATATAATATATCCTCCGTAAGAAGCAGCTATTTATAATGATATATATATATATATATATATATATATATATATATAACAGCTTACGGAAAAGGAAAGGTAAAATAGATATATGGATGTCAACAAGGTGTTGGGATGAGGAAACCCAGTGAGCACTCACCAATCAGACGACTTCAGGTTGGCGAGGCCCCGGGGATGTCGAAGCGACACACGTAAAATAACACAAAAACACAGAAACATCACAAACGTAAAGCTTTCGGAACTACTCCTTCTTCAGCTACAGAGAGAGAACTCTCTCACATATATATAGTACCGAAAGTTCCAAGAATGTTTTCATATCTCTCATAATTTCACACGCCCTTAGGAATGAATTGAAACAAATGAAAGACTATCCTATTAATAGTTATGCGATGTTGAATGTTGTCCACATATGATGACGCCATGTGCATTCATATTTCAAATAACGTCGAACAATTGGGAACGGCTGTATCAATTTTAATGATTCTTTCGGTTTTGATTATATTGACCTTACATGATGTTTTTTCCCGTTCGTCGTGTAAAACAAAGAGCCCAGTTAGATTCCACGGACTTTTTGTTTTTCTTTTTGATTAATAGGTAACCGGCAGGAATCTGATATGCAGAATTGTGCTTTTCGATATTTATAAATATCTTTCAAATTTTTGTCGCGAGATTTGCATTATTTCTCTGGGAAAAGAATGGAAGTTCTTATTCTTATCGTCAATTCTGGTATCTAATTGGGATTTTTCACATTTAGTGTTTATGATCGAATTTTTTTCCGAATTTTGAACATTTCGTAAACGTAACCAGGGTTATTGTCATTGTTGGTCTCGGGTTTTCAGTGTATTTGTACTTCATGTACAATCGAACAGATGTATGAATGGTAAAAACGATTGAACATTTTCGTGAAAACTTTTGTCTAAATAAAGAGCAAATTCACAAGCGCATGAAGATACTTCTAATCAGTCATTATCGATTGCAGCAAATAAGATAATATCTTTTGCCGATAATATTAGCATATATGGTGTCTTAAGAAATATAATATTAATGATTGTAAGCGGAGAATAATCTTATAGTAATTTTCCGATGAGTAAGTTTGTCCGTCAACAATTAATTTTAAATAGGAAGGAACAGAGGGAATGATTCTACAGTTTTATTTCAATGTTGCATTATATTATCGTAAAAAATTACACAACAAGTGATTCTCATTTCTGACGACTGAGTTTTCCTAGCTTTGCGAGGCTAAATGCGAGGCGCGTAGCGCCGATTTCCCTGTAGTGAGCGGAGGGCGAGGTCACGCGCGTAGCGCGTAAGGGCAGAGACCGCAGTAACGATAAAGTGTCGTTCGGATGTCGTGCTAAGGGAAGCAGTATTGCAATTTACTGGTAACACTTTAAAAGATAAGATATTGTTATTTAGAAATGAGTGAGACTTAAAACGCTAAAAAGCGTTATTTCTTTATCTCATACTTGGAGAATTTCCAACTTTAACCTTAATTTTACGATTTGATATTAAATCCCAGTTTCAATAAATCACTCTCCTATCCATCACCATTTCCAATTTTTTCACTCAATAAGCTATGTTTAACCTGTCAGAGGACTTAGAAAAATCAATTACTGGTATTGCTTCTACCTATTCGACCTCGTCTGCGGTCTCGGAGATATCCTTATATTAGGCAGTCATTTAGCTTTCGCATGAATATCCCCTCCTAAAACCGCGCTCTTTCTCCAATAATCAATTCTCTTCGGAACTTCTTAATATCCAACCACATTTTCCATCTATTTATACATATACCACGCTTGTTAAGCTATTTGGTCCACAGTTACCTATATTACATCATTCTCCTCTCTTATCACGACTTCATTCTTCCGATCTTAAGGATTTTTTTCGTTATTTTTACTTTCAGTAATACTCGAAAATACCTCACAACTTAAACCTCTCGTGTATTCAGCTGCCCGGCCCGCTAGATTTATACTTTTAAGTCTATGTAGAATGCGTTTCTCTCTAATTTTAAAATCCCTAAATATGTTTTTCTTGGGATGAAAATTATCTATAAACTCCTCGTCTAATTTCTATAAACCGGCAAACCAGAGCTTAGATTCTATCGCCTTCGAATCAGTCTTTTAATTCTAACCCATTTGATTTAATTTATAATTTAGAACATTTACGTATCGTCTTACAAATTTAATTAAATATCGACACCAATTGTTTTCAAATGTGTGAGAATGAATTGGATTAAATGAATCAATTAAAACTTTTACCGCCAAGTTATGTTTATTAAAAATTAAAGATAAATAAGTACATTTATTCAATAGGTATTTAAAAATGCATGTTAAAAGTCATTCCTATTGGAAAAATGCGTAGAATCGTAGAAAAATAAGAAAACATAACAGAGAAGAACGAATAAAAATGCGAGGAATGTTGGGTGTGAATTATAAATAAGAGAATCTGGGAAGATACAGAGATTTGAAAGGTGGGAAAGAACGAAGGGGAAAATTATGGAGTCTGGAATAGAAGTGTAATGACCGAAAGTGAATTAGGAAGAGAAGGAGATGAGGTGGAGAAAAGAGCGAGATGACGAGAGTAATAAAGGATGTAGAATGATTGGGGTTAGAAAGCGAGAAAAAGCTAGGAAAAAGAAAGGTGATAAAAATTGTAGAGAAATTGGGAGAGAAGAAATAGAGTGCGATAAGAAAAGGAACGTAAAAATGGAGAAGTAAACAGGAGAGATTTGGTTAAGGAAATAGAAGAGGAGGAATACGAATGAGGAGGGAGAATTTAAAATCCGAATGGGAAGAGATTAGCGAAACATTGAATCGTGGTAAAAATACGTATTAGTATGAAGAGTTGAAGCGAGTAGACATCGAGAAACGAAGAGATTAATGGAGGATTGGAGGGAGGGGGAGAGAGAGAGAATGGAGAGGGTGGAAAAATAACGTTTCGTAGCGCGCAAGGCGTGCATGAAACCCATTTCCATTTGTGCCACATTTGAAGCCTTCTCCTCGATTGTTACGAGGAAAGGGGATTGGAGGTAAATTTTTTTTGGAAAACGCTGAGGTAATTGGGGACTAAGCAGCCAACGTAGAGAAGGGTTTGAGAGGTCATTGAGTTGGCGTGACCTTTCGTTTCGATTTTCTCCGTCCTTATCTGGAGAAAACTGCATCGGCTTTCGGGTGAAAAATATCAATCCGTGCGTAGAATTGCGCGGCGTATCTACTTGGGGTGTTCAAATTTGACATGAACTTTATTTTTTGAACATGACCACACAAGTTACGCAAGTCTCAAAACTTGCTTATTTTTCAACATAATGTCCCTGCTTCTTAGCACACGTTTTCCATCGTTCGGGTAACTTGCGTATCCCTGCAACAAAGAAGTTTTTCGGTTGCCTGCGTGATCAGGTTTGCACCGCTTTCATCACTTCCTCATTTGAACTGAATCACTGGCCTCGCAGGCCAACTTTGAGTGGTCCAAACACGTGAAAGTCGCATGGGGCCAAGTCTGAACTGCAAGGAGGATGCGGCAGTACTTCCCAGCCTATGTCAGCAAGAGCAGCAGTTATCACCTGTGCGGAATGAGGACGGACATTGTCGTGGAAGAGAACGACCCCTTTGGACCTGATGGCTGGCTTTCCTTTGTTTGTGGGCAGGTTGCTGTAATAGGCCGTATTCATTCTTTGCTCTACCAAAAAAACATTGAAAACAGGTCCCTCCATGCCCCAAAAGACAGTGGCCATTACCTTTCCCATAGAGCGCTGAGTCTTGAACTTCTTCGGTCATGGCGAGGTTAAATGTCGCCATTCCATGCTGGCCACGCTTGCTTTCCGGGGTATAATGGTGTACCCAAGTCTCGTCGGAGGTCACAATCAATGACAGGAACTCTTCTCTATCCCCTTCGTAGCGCTGAAGAAGTTCTCTAGAAACCTCAACACGTCTTTCTCGCTGTTCATCCGAAAGTTGTTTCAGCACCCATCTGGAACTCACTTTCATAAATTTAGGCTCGCTGTGGATAATGTTTTCAACACTTCCGACACTAGTGTTCGTAAACTCAGCTAAATCACATACCAATATGTGCCTATCACTGCGAATGAGCTCATCAACTCTTTGAATGTTGTGTGGGTTCACTGCCGTGGCAGGGTGCGCAACATGAAACAAATTTGACACCAACTCACGGCCATCGTTAAACGATTTTCACCATTCAAACGGCGAGGAACGTAAAAAACATTCATCCTTAAACTGTGCTTGAAATCTGCGATGAATCTCAGCCGCTTTCACCGCTTTCTTGCCTAAAAACTTGATAATAATGCGCTGCGCAACATAGTTCAGTACATTACTGGCTTCCATGTTGAATACGCTTTGCATTGTTAATTATACATTATCCAGCATTTTTTAAATCTACCCCTCATCCGCGTAAGAACTAAAAAAATTATTTACGAGTTAAATTGCAAACAGGCTTCACTTTTTTAAATTTAGCTTCGGTTTTAATCAATCTTTTTATATTAGGTATGTATAAATTCTAACGAAAATTTTTAATCCTAATATACACGAGTTGACGGCGATACAAGAGGTAAAGATACAGAATTATAGAGTACAGCTCCAAACATCAGCAATTAAAATGCGAACAAAGCATACGTTCGTGATTAGATATTGCATTTCATTATTCAATTAAATTTAAAGTTAACATTTTTATTTTGTTTATTCTTGATGGCTATTAGATACTTTTTATAGCAGATGCAATGACATTACGATATTGTAATTTAAAATCGCTAACAGGATAATTCCCACTTCCCTGTGTTATTTTCACCTTCAATTAATAAATTTATTTCAATTATATCCTCTTAATAAATAATCGTGATTTGATTTTTAAAAACTACTTAAAAACAACTGCGCACTGTTTTTAGACACAATTGTCATTTTCAGATTTAGAACTCGAGATAATTGCGAGGTGTTTAATTAAGACTTTCTTTTGGAATGGAAAAACATGGAGGTGGTAACTCCTTTCCACGTTACGAGGAGAGGAGGAAAAAGGGCATGAAAAAGAAGATATTCAGAGGAAAAGGGCATTCGGCAAATCACTTTATCTTCCTAGGGAGTTAACTCTTTTAAAAAAATTTCCTCTTCTCTCTACTCGTTCGGTGATAGAAAGAGAACCCGTGCACTCGAAGAGTACCACCTCATCCTCAAGAGGAAGAGAATTCTTTTCCACGTCTTGTCTCTCCTAACCCTGTCTGAAATCCATTCCTCGACTCTAATAATGAGCTAGTCCGCCCGTAAGACGAACGAACCGAGGCAGCTGAGTGATTTCCCCCGGTCAACTCACTTCCCTCGGCGACCTCAAACCACCCTTCTCCACTCCTCTCCTCTCCTCCTTACTAG
This sequence comes from Tanypteryx hageni, assembly GCA_028673005.1. Lineage (NCBI taxonomy): Eukaryota > Metazoa > Arthropoda > Insecta > Odonata > Petaluridae > Tanypteryx > Tanypteryx hageni. Next base: position 89,594,168 of record CM054116.1, on the reverse strand, counting down.
CCCTCTGTCATTTCCCTTCCTTTTCTCCGCATACCTCAGTTTTTCTTCCATAAGTATCGCTTCATTTCGCTCCTGGAAAATTTCAGTCCGTTACGTTCATGCCATAGCATTATTTTTTTGAGTGAATAATGGCAAAAAAAGACATTCTGTGCTATAACGAGGTGGAAGCAAGATGACGGAATAGAGAGATATGTTGTCAGAATTTTTCCGTCAATCTATTTGTTTAGATGACGTCTAGTAACCCTATTCCATCATTAAAGACGATTTGGGTTCCTGTTCCATAAAGGATTTCTTCGTAAACTTCTTAAATTTTAATTGTGCTTTGAAATATTAATCCAAACATTTTGAAAAGATTTTTCAGCAGCTTGGGAGTGCTCAAATATTTTAGGTAAGATTCTACTTTCACGAAGCAAATGAAAGGTGTCGAAATATACGTCTTGACAGTTAAAATATAAAACTGCTCTGAATTTTTCTTTTGTGTCACAAATAATTTGTGATCCGACTTCACTAAGTTGAACTATTTCTTGTCCAACGCAAATATTTTAAATACCTATCTAAAGGTAGCGGATACGCATAAATCTTGAAAGTCATATCGCGGAAATCCAACGAACATTCGTCATTAACTGAAGCTATTTATCTCCTTATTCATGTGCATATACATGTATATATATATATATATATATATATATATATATATATATATATATATATTGATTATACAGACAATTTGAAAGAGGAAGGCAAACTGGATTGGACATTATCTGAGGAGAGAGAGTATGATTAAAGACGTGTTAGAAGGAAAACTAGATGAAAAGAGAGGTAGAAAAAGGTTTCAGCTGATAGACGATTTGAAAGGGAGAGATATGAAGAGTACAGCGGAAAATAGGAGTATAAGGAGAACCAGGTTTAACCATGAATAATCACGGACCTGTCTACGGACAGACTACCAATGATATATATATATATATATATATATATATATATATATATATATATATATATATATATATTAGATTTCAAAATTGGAGGAAGGATTATAAGAACAGTAAAATACGCAGATGATCAAGTACTTCTAGCAAGAAAGGAAGAGGAGCTACAAAAAATGATAAATAGACTAGTGATAACAGGTAGAAAATACGGTATGGAAATAAATACAGAAAAATCCAAGGTCATTCGAATATCGGGTAAAGAAAAGAATTTGAACATAAGTATTGGGGGAAAGCCTTTAGAACAAGTTTCAGAAAATGTACGGATGAGATCAGAACTAGAATAGGAAAAGCAAAAACGGCTTTCAGGAGAAAGAAACAACTACTTACAGGGAATATAAGGGAAGATATCCGCAAGAAGTTGATAAAATGCTACGTATGGAGTATAGCATTGTATGGGGCAGAAAAATGGACGCTAAGGAAAAATGACATCAAATACTTGGAAAGCTTTGAAATGTGGACTTGGAGGAGAATGCTGAAGATAAAATGGACAGATAGGATGAAAAACGATGAAGTGTTACGAAGAATAGGAGAGAAGCGAATGATTATACAGACTATCAGAAAGAGGAAGGCTAACTGGGTTGGACATTACCTGAGGAGAGAGAGTACGATTAAAGATGTGTTAGAAGGAAAACTAGATGGGAAAAGGGAAAGAGGTAGGAAAAGGTTTCAGCTGATAGACGATTTGAAAGGGAAAGAGAGTTATCAAGCTATGAAGAGCACAGCGGAAAATAGGAGCATATGGAGAACCAGGTTTAACCAAGAATAATCACGGACCTGTCTACGGACAGACTACCTATGATGATGATGTATGTATTCTTATGTATATCAATTTATCCTTAACGTTAGGAGTATGACAATAATATGTTATCAGAAATAGGGAAAGCCCTTCATTTGATTCTAATTTTATTTGCTTCCCACTCCGTTAATTGATCACCGCTAATCTAATATTCCCGTAACCGGCATAAATGTTTCACCTCCAATCCTTTCACAGTGATGATGCGTTGGATCCAGGCATCTCTCCTCCTCCCGAAGAGAAGGGTCTCCGAGGAATCAATCACTCCGGGCAGTGAAGAGTGCTTAGAGGTTCGGTTGCGCGCGCACCACGAATACGACTCTCGTCCTCGGTTACGTCACAAAGGGTGCCCCAAAAAGGTGGGAGCGTTGGCGCCAGGCGGAAGCGACGCTCTGTGCGTTTGCGGGGGGGGAGAGGAGGAATGATAAAAAGAGGAAGGGAGGATTGTAGTTAAGTCGAGGGAGGGATGAGAGGGAGAGAAGGGTAAAGGAGAGGGAGTTAGGGAGGTAGAGGTGGGGGGAAAGGAAGGAGGGAAGAGAAAGAAAACCGCCTTTATTAAGGGGCAGATAAGAGTGGGGAGGAAGTAACGGAGGAGAGGGGGAGATGGAGACGGAAGGAGATAGAAACCAGGAGTGACGCCCAAACACTGATTCTTGTCTGAGGTTCTCGCGGCGTGAGGGAGGGGGGAGGAGGAGGAAAAGTAATCTGTGGTCTGCCCTTCCCCTTTGCAAACCGCTCTCTGCCTCCTTCGATTCCCGTTTTTTATCTCTCTCTCTCTCTCTCTGGCTCGCCGCCTTCCTGTTTCTCTTTTCCTCCACCCTCCCTTTCTCTCTCCCTCTTCCTCATCCACGACATAAATTCGTATCCTCCGTCTCTCAGTTTTTTTCGACTTTTCGATTCGTAACCCGTTCGATGCCGGTGACTGAGTAAAAGGCAATACATCAAACCAATCGCGAGGATTTTCTAGCAAAGGGCACTAATAGCTAAGCTCGACGATGATATTTTTTAAATTATCGTTCCATCGGTTATATCAATATATTATTGCTTATGTCGTGCAGTAATGTCCGTCTTGCCGTTTTTTCCGATAAAATCGATAGTTTCCTAATTATTGGGCTCTTTTCTTTCCCCTCACGGCTCAAATGCATTGCAGAACGCGTAAATTTTGTTTCTTTATTTGTTTCATTCTACATAATCCTCGTCCTTTACATTTTTTCTTGATTTTTCTACATCAAAACGTTTTAGCTTGGTGTAGTTTTTCGATTTTTTGTCCCAATGACATTTTGACAGTCTATTAAGCGTTCATTTACCTTCACTAGTTTTATTTATCAGTAACAGTCTCTCTCTTTGTCCCATCGTTCTCTCTGACTTGTATCTATGACAAAATCTTTAATTTCCTTCGCATGTGTCATCCAGTGTTGCTTTGATATAAAAGAGTAGCGATAATCAAATACAGTGATCGAGCTCTATCCGATCATTATGAATTATAAAAACAAAGTAAAAATACGTAAAAGTCCGCTGCACTACCTTACTATCGTTCAGAGTAGCGTCACATTTCCTTTACTCCTTATCTGAGTATGTTGTCTTCTGTTTGGTATGAAGATGTTGCGTCCTTTTTCCTCTAAATATTCAAATAATCGCCTAGTTATTGTATGATACTGGTTCTTTGTCGCGTCTGTATTCTCAAATTAAAATTATTTGGCTTTTTATTGACAAACAAGATAACTTGCGTGAGTAGGTAAAGATTGTGTATGAATCGAATTTCAGCAACTAGGAACCCGCCAATTCTCCGATCGTCAGTTATAACAAAAATTTTGTTTTTCCTCATTTATCGAAGAATTAAAAGAGTATATAAAGAGAAGTGAACTTTTATTTTTCTTTGAGGTGATATTTTTATTTTTAAGATACAAAGTTAACAACGTCGACCAACTTATAGTCACATCAACATCTTTTTTCTACTAAGTTGTTTCGAGGCCTTTGACGCTGCCGTTGAAGTAAGTTTTACTCTTTCGAGATGTTTTCTCTTAAGTGTTTTTCTTCCGGAGGGAAACAAAATTTATCCTCCCGCCGAATTTATTTTTCAAAGCCAAATAAATTAAAACGTAGCGAATATCCCGCTAAAATGTCCGAAAATTAGGTTAGTACTGCTCCACGACGGTTCGAGACCATAGAACTGGAGTAAAACACAATATTCCTCTGAATCTCTGGACGACGTTTCTCAGAAAAAATGAACGGAGCTCTATGCTCGGAACTTTATATATATCGTAATCCCGGATCGTTGGTTTGGCGGCGATAAAATAAAAGTGTCCATTGACATTGTGTGTCCTTGAAGGAGAAAAAGATTCGAGCATAGGGCGAAGTATAAAAGAGCTTTCTTTCTTCCTCCCTACCTATTTCCTCTCTCGTATTTCCTTCCCTTCTTCGAGAAAAGTAATATCTTTTCCTATTTTGGGTAGAAAATATTGGAGAAACCCTATCTTTTATCTGAGGCCTCGTCGCTAAAAATAAATTCCTTTAGACTCGCGGGGAGCTATCCCTCATATGTGTCACGTATCAGGCAAGATTTCATTCATTTAGTTTTCCGGTCGTGACTCCATCGCCAAGCGTTGCAGCTATAGTTTTTTATGCAACTACGTTTCGCGCAAAGTGCACTTTACCCAACATCTTCTCGATCCTATCCCTTATTGCATCGGAGATGATTTTAATATTTGCATTTATATTTTCAAAATTCCTGAACATTTTTCGGATTTATGCTTAACATTTTGTTATAAATCATTGTTTATTTCTAGAATCGCCATTTTCACGTCATTGAGAAAAATACTGAAATCGCGTCTCTCTCTTGACGGATAATTAAAAAGAGAGAGAGAGAGAGATTGTATGTTCTCCGAAAAAACCGTACATAATAACCTCGAGGAAACTGCGGTCATGAATAAGATTCGTTAAACAAGAAACTGTTATTTTATGGATAAATTGCGACCAAGAAAGTCTCGAGAGGAAGTATTTCCTGCTCAAAGATGGAGGCATGTATTTGTATGCATTTATCACCACCCTCCCATCCGCAGTTTTTTCTCCCCCCCAAGGCAAACAGTGTTACCCTTCTTTGTTATGTGGTGGACGGGAGGGAGGAGAGTGAGGGCATATTGAAGAACTCCGCGTTCTCCCTAGCTGTAAATCGGCCGTATACACTTACTCCTTCCCTTTCCTCCCTCCCTAAAACCTCTTTCCCATTTAAATATCAAGTGCCAAGCCTTTCTCTTCTCCGAACATTCTTTCTCTTTTCCAAATAGCAGTCAGCGGCGGGAAAAAAATAAACCGCCACTCTATGACTCTTCCACATTTCGTATTCCATTCGGTTTTTTACTATTTTGCTTTTATTTTTTCGTTCTCCTCTCCCGCTCTCTTTTTCTCTCGCCTTCCCTCCCTACCTCTCTCCCTCCCCCTTTTGTATGTATATCTCTCCAGAGTCCAAAAATTTCTTAAGGGGCCCTCTGTCACACCCATCTCTCTCCCGTATCCCACATTCTATCGCTCTCCTTATCTTTCTCTTCCGTCCCTTCTCTTCCTCCTCCCCTTTATTTTCTCCTGCTCCCTCAGGCCCTTTCCATTCCGCCACTCCTTCCCTCCCTCGCCTTTTGCCATTCTTCTTTTCGCTTTCTCGCAAAATACCGCCCTTCTCTATTTTTCCATCCCTTTTTTCTCATTCCTGTCAACTTTCCCCTCCGCTCCCATCTAACCTCAATTCCTTCCTTTGTCAAATCATCTTCTCCCTCCACGCTCTGTCTCTTACTCGTTCGTCTCTCCTTTTTTTGCTCTTCTTTATTCGGCATTTCTTCTCCCTTCATTACCTTTTTAATTTAATCTTCTTTTGTTCCCTCTTTCCTCATCTTCTCATTTTTTCGCTTGTGTAGCTTAACCCGTTCCTTCAGTCTTTTAGTGTTCCCTATTTATCCCAAGTTTTTTTCATATTCTCCTTTCGTGGTCATCGCGTCTCTCCCACCTAATCTACCCATTCCGCCTCTCTCGTCCAACATACCCGCATCCGTCTTCTTCTCCGTCTACATTCTCCTTACTTTGCATTTGGTCGTATTTATTATACCTCCCCCTCCCTTCTCCTTTCGCTCTCTCCGCGTCTCTCAAGGGCAAGGATACCCACTCTCCCATCCAAAACGGTGCACCCACGCCAACCAATGGAAGAAAAAGAGGGTAGCTTACGGAGTTGATATTTTCTCGCATCCCCAGAAGTAAATAGGTTTATTTTTATTCGTTTTCCGTTTTCGCACCCTTTTTATTTCTCCTTGATATCTCCTCTCTTTATATATCTGAAAACGTTTATATATATATATATATATATATATATATATGTATGTATGTATAACAAGAAGTCCAAATCAGGACTAATGCATGCTGGTTTCCCAAAGTTTACGTCCCGAATTGATTACTTATATTGACAGGAAATGTTTCAGTATGTGTTAGTCATTCCAAGGAATTCTCATACCATAAATACTACTTGTAGTTCATAGTTTATCAGTGATAGAGAAAAATTGGATAACAAATAAATAGAGCATTATCAGGTTTAAAATACTAAAAACAATTTCAAAATCTCTTTCTGACATATTTTGTATTTATTTTTTTAAATAAACGAATTTAATAAATGTTACTGTTGATACGCTAATGTGTCTGGATCACCTGTCCATTGCTGAAGAGTAGTTGAGGGGAAAAGAAAATAACCCATTTGTTCACTCGTCTATGCTCAAGCCGAGATCGCTAATAATCGTCTCCATAGCAACAATCCGAGAAAATGCTATTTAAAACGCAAAAACACTGTTTTAGTAGAAATTCAAGAGAATACAATCAATTATCAACATTCGGTGATAGGAATTAGAATCTACTTTTTTTCCCCATAGAAAAGTACAAACCTCGCTCCGACATCACAATTTTAAGATATCAAAGAAAACATCTCTGCACGATGGATTAGAGATTTCCTATGTTAAACAAATAGGAAAAAACGTATCTGGAATCGAACTCGGGATTCAATCTTCGCCAAATAAAATATAGCCCGGAGGTGGGCTCTAGCAACACGAGCCTCATACCAAGTTTCATGAAAATCGGTCAATTGGTTTAAAAGTTGTTAGTAGGGGACACATACACACACACACACACAGGACCATTTTATAATGCTGTTTCCTTTGGAAACCAGCCTAAAAATGACTTCGTTGTCGTCGGTGGGTGTGAAAGTGGAAATGTAATGCTATTTTTAACAAACTTTCCGAGTAGCTAGAGGATTGACATTTAGTGGTAATGTTCAATTCTTAAAGTAAAATCCATTTACGAAAAATAATTTTCCAAAATCGATCCGGGTTTGATTCCTGAGAATGATTTCCATTTCCCATAAGATAACATGGCAAAATCGATATTTCGACCTGCAAGCTTATTTTCTTTTGCTTATTAAAATTCACATATTTGACCTTCAATCTCCGGACTAGAACTACATTAAAGAAAAACGACAATAATTTCTTATTCTTATCGTCTTTTATCGCCTTCGAATCGAAATCTCTCGAATTTAACGTTTAATGTCATATTTTGACAAAATTTAGCGTTTTTAAGGAGAAGTCGCCTTGCCAAGGGATTGCATTGTTGAACTAGAATTCCTATTGCTCTCACATATGCTCCCGTTCCCTCCGGACCTCCCTGGACCCTCCCGACCCAATTCATAGGTATCAGAGATATATCAGAATTAGTTTTTTCTTTCTCCATATACGTTGTATAGAGAAAGTATTGTTTTCATGAGAAAAATCGAATTCGATATTTCAACGGAAATACACGTTTTGAGTTCCTCTGAACACGTTTTGACTATTTCCGCGATGATGTCTGTGTGTCTGTCTGTATGTGATAAGAAGTTTACTTTCTCCATATGTAGCATAGGGGAAAGTATTGTTTTTGTGAACATGAAAAAATGCGCAAAAGTTGAAATGATTGTTACCATATGACACAATTTTATTCGCCGAAGACGTCTGGCGTAGCTCGGGCATCGCCTGGTACTTTCAGCTAGTGGATATGTATGTGTGTGTGTGTGTGTGTGTGTGTATGTGTATATATATATATATATATATATATATATATATATATATATATATATAATTGGTCGAAGCGTTTAAACCAACTGTTTTAGTCTAGCTCCACCCTCAAGCTCCCTTCTTATCCTTCTACCGTTTATTTTTTCTCCTCTCATCCATCTGACCTTTCCTCTTGCCACCCATTCCCTCCTTGTTTTGTCCAGAAGTCTTCTCTCCTTTAGTCTCTTCCCCTCGCGTCATTCCCCCCATATTCCCCACAGGCCGCCTCGATCCCCTCCTCGTTCGTCGGCCTTCCATTCCTTGTGTCAACAGACGGGGGAAAGGATTGGAGTCTTTCAAGGGAGATAGCAAATGGAGAGAGAGAGAGAGAGAGAGAGAGAGGAAGAAAGAGACGGGTGAAAGCGCCATGGAGGAAACGTCTCGAGGAAAGAAGATAGTAAGTTGAGGTTAAAGAGGGAGGCCGTGGAGAAAGTGGGAGAGGATGGCAGATATGGGAAGAAGAGAAAAGAGGGATTTTCTTCGTAGGACGAAAGTCTAACGGTCCATTAGAGATGCTGTGTATGTCCCTAAAGGAGTGGAATCGTCTCTTTCTCCATCTCCCTTACTTTATCTCACGCTCTAAATGCATCCTGTTTACCCGGGAGGTGGGAGATATAGTAGGACTTGCTGTGAGACTGAGGTTGCTGTGTAATTAAGTCCAAGCGTAAAGGGTCGGTACGTGGTCCCTCTGAGAAGTTTCGGGGTAACGATTAGTATAGCGGAGAAACCGGTCTCCGAAGTGGATATTTAATTAACTCGGTTTTCTTTGCGGTTGGCCTTTGCTCCAAGGAGACTCTCTCAAAGTTTATCATTCCCTTAGAGTTTCTACGACGTCAGTTATTGATCAAAAGGTTAAGTGAAATGTGCAATAACGACATTTAATTTGGTTTGCTGAATTTTTAATTGCTATTTATTGATTCATGCAATACATAAGAAGTATTTCACACAAAAATTATCGTCATCTATATTTCATAATATGGATCTGAAAATCTATTTCATTTGTAATATTGCAAATAGATTATTTAGAATATGCATATATGATTTAGCGAACACTTAGAGGATGAAAATTTCATTTGTTAATAATACCAGTTATATTATTTTTATTTAGTCTCTGTATCCTGCATATATTCAATAGAATAACTGAGTGTATGTGAAATTTATTTTTGAACGAATTTGAATAATATACAGGCTAGAAAATCTCACGTTTTCGTATTTGACGTTAATTGTATAGCATATAAAAATAGTTATATTCAACAAAATTTATAAAACCAGCAGGATCAGCTGAAAAGCTTCATCGACGAAAATTATTTGACAGGGGAGGTTATATTTTATTTATAGGCTACACAACTTCATTTATATGATTTAAATCAAACTATACGGCGGTACCAAATACATTACATGAAGAAAGTGTGATATTCTTTGAAGAATCTTACGACCTAAACTATCATCCACTTTTCTGACATAACTTTAGTAACATTTTCAGACTTTCTGGAAGTAAATGAGTCTTTAGCTTCAAATCGAGTGTCTTTAATGAATTTCCAAATCCATAAATCGCTTATTAGCATTTCCTGCTTCGGAAAAAGTTCAGTCTCGGATGACGTCGTATGGAAACCTCTTACTCCGTTCCCTTTGTTTTCAATTCCTCCCCCTCTCCTCTTCCGTAATCCTCCTTTTCCTTCCAGAAAAGAAAACTGGTCCCAATTCAATAGAGGCGCTTTATAAGGAACTCAGAATGAGTCATCTCAATGCAGTTCAAAGAACTTAAATATAGAATAATACGCTCGAAATTATTGGCAGCATGATAACCGATAGATTTTCCTGTTTTTCTCCTTAAGGAAATAAATCCTTAAGTAGAACTAGGTGATTATTTTTTTTATTATTTCGTATTTGATTTTCGATTCAAACTCTAACGGTTATTTAAAGTCGTACGGAGTGAAGTTTATTGCGAATTCTATACCTCTTTATGAGGAATGAAATCCAAAATTTTACCTCCATCTCGCGTACCTGTGCCGTATAAATTAATTCAGTCAAGCGACGATTGAAAAAAGGAAAGGAGTCCTTAAACTCAATTTCTGAAGGAATATCGTCGTAAAAATAATCCCTTCGATGACCATCGCAGAATTTTGAGCATAGTAATCGTTTTAATTGTTTTGCTGAAGAATCATTTTCCTTGCTAATTTGAAATATATTTTTAAAATGTTTTTTTAATATTCATCGTCGAGTACTAAGGTAAACTCTGGACGCGATTTTGTTCTATTTTTGTTTTCAAAATCACAATCTTTAATTATAGCTGTAGATTTCATATTTTATCACTTTTTTATTGGAAATCTATATGAAAAAACTTGGGATTCATGCAAGTTATTGGGGATAAACTTTACACTTCTCATCCGCAGCTAAAATTAAAATTAACTTGTATATATCTACTAATTTTGGTTTGAAAATGAATGCGAAGAACTTTTCACAAAATAATATATGTATATGGGGACTTAAGGCTGTATCGTGAATTTCACATCTATATAACAAGTGAAAGATATGGAGTAAATAATTAGAGCCTGTCATTTTACAATGCGATTTAATTTGAATCTGATGAAATAAAGGAGGCAGAATCGATAGGTAACTTGTCTATTTTAATACAAACAGCTGTGAAAAAATTTTGCCATATGAAAATCAAGATGGTATTTATTTTGAATGAGTTAAACAAGTAATAATATAAAAATAAATTTTTATAAATTACTTTTATATCAATAATGCCTTTATATGCATTAACTGAATTTTATTTACATTAACTTAGGTTACATTATTTAAAATATTTACAATGAACATGTTTGAAACACTTATGTATTCGTACTAGTTCAGTTAAAACTTACTATTGATGTTCAAGGAAATATTTCTTGTAAGATTTATGAGGCAAAACTTTTTCTCGCCATTGCAACCCGATTATTTCAGATTACGTTTTCTACTCTCAGGGAGGAGGGGGAGGGAGTTAATTGATAGCTGTGGGCGCAGACAGCACATTGTCGTGAGAGTGAAAGAATCTATTATAATAATTTTCCATATAATCCAATGAAATGTACGTAATTTTGCTATATCAACACCAATGATATTTCCCCTGACGACCAATGATTTTCTCATAAAAATCGTAAATTTTCGTTTTCAAAAGAAATCTCTGCATAAAATTGACATGTACTTGATACTCGATGGTAAGAAATTGAATTTCCATTCTTTTAGGCATTCTTCAGTTTAATTCCTAACGATTATTTTTTGTAATTTTTAAGTACAAATTAAACATATGCTGCACCGATTCCCATGTAATTCAAATGGAGGAATTATACGGCCCTGGAATCTAACTTGGGCCGTTATATTTAAGGCTGTTTGTGAAATACGAACGTGAAAGTCGAACTATTTCGTTTTTATACCTCAGTTTCGACGTACAACTACTCCAAAATACACAGTTGACCTGACTTTTTACCTTTATGATCAACTTAATAAAACTATTCTTCTTCAAAGCATTTTTCAGATAAAATGTTGAGATTTTAATGAATAAATTAGCCTCATTTATTTTTTTTGAGAATATTAAAATTTCTATTCCTGAAATCCGTGTCTCGTTCAGTCCGCTTCCGTTATTATTGTTGTTGATCCTTCCTTTTCTCACTTTTTCTTCCGAGAAAACACTGCTATCGACAAGTTTCTCTCAAGAAGGATTGCGACGCAAAATCTGAATTGCAAATAAGAATTACGAATGCTCTCCCCCATACCACTTTTCTCAGTGTCTCCTCATCCGGGCCCCGTCAAATTCTCCCCCACTTTGGGCTATCTGATCCGTGGCGTCATTCGGAAGATGGATGGCAATTCCGAAGGGAGGAGAGGGCGTTTGGATGATACAGAGGAAGAGGAGAGAGTTGGGTTGGGAAAAGGAAAGTGGAGGGGAAGAGGAAGCTTGGGTTAGAGAGGTGGAGGCCTCATCGAACCAAGGAGGGGAGAGTTAATCCGGGAACGCGAAAGGAGATTGTGTTCCTCTACTTAAGTCCGCGCGCATATCACTCTCGGGTATATTTACGCGTATTTTGGCGGCTAGTATACTCAGTCGGATTTGGTAGTGCTTTGTTTTTGGAGCTCATTATTATCCTCGGAAGTATTCTCGACATTTTAGCTGGATTTTGAATTCTCCTTATATATTCGATTTGATATGACTAAATGGCAATTTTGTTTATATCCTTTGTATGCTGCACCTGTGATACGGTAAACATATTTCGTTTTGAATGCTTGGATTAAAGGAGAAACTAGATTTAACCAAAGGAAATTGCTCAGGTGACGTTCAAATATATCTCATCGTTTATTTTTGCTCACACTTCCGATAACATTCATTTATTAATGTTTTTCATCGTTGTTAGTTGTTTCTCAGTTTTCTTTTTTATGATAAGATAAAAGTTTTCTGAAATCCAATTCGAACGATAAATGAACGTTGTATATCATTTTTCGAGGATGCGCTTACTGCGCTTAAGAATTTTATATTTTATCCTGCGGATTAAACAATCAGTGCAGAACTGTATTTTGTGCGGCCTATCTTACCTCGATCGATGTACGATGTTTTGTTGAAAGGGCTGATTTTCATCTTTCTGCAATCTATTCGACAGCGGTAGTGTCGAATCGGACAAAAAGTATCGACAGAAGTCCATTGCGGATATTGATGACGATAAATTCTTTCTGACTTCACATCGCTGGGAAAAAATAATATGGAAGCGAACTGATAGTACGTCAAAGGAACTAAAATAAAACGGGCGTCATGCAGTCACAATCGTAACAAGCTGTAGAGTATTTTTCAATGCCACGATATTTACGTTGAACTAGTAGTTGTAGGTAGGAGAGTGATAGTGAAAGTGTGATAATAAACTTAAAAATTGGCTATGTAATTCATCTGAATGCTATACGAGTGAGTCAAAATACCGATGTTGGTGAAGAAATTGAATTGGAAGAACTGACGAAACCGCAACGCAAAATCAGACATAGATCAATATTTTAGTTATTAACCGCAAAAATTTTACCACCTCTTCTTAGATCGTTTGTTCATGTTAAATTTATAAATAAAACATTTAGATCACCTGAGATTATTGTCTTACCAGGACTGTGAGATATTGAAATATCCACTGTTAAAGGCAAAGGGTTACGACGTTGAAGATTCCACTAGTCTTCTATTTGTTGATTATTCAACGCTAAATTAATATAGCAACAAATTTCGAGCGAAAAAATATTGCGTCATCATTGTATACATTTCATGTATTTGGCATTCATAACAGTTTTTTTCTATATTACAATGGAAATCATAGCAGTTAATACCTCGGGGACTATTAGGAAGAACTAGGAAGAATTTTTAAACTCAAGACTTGTAGGTAAGATGTCCAGACGTCCCGGATTTCCGGGATTTGTCCCGGTTTTCTGTGTAGTATCCCGGTGTCCCATAAACGTTTTCGGGACGCACAGTTGTCCCGGTTTTTAGGTTTCTGTCATTATGTAAAGTAGGTAGTTGGTTTCAAAAATCAAATTATCGGAAGGATAATGTGGCGCAGATACTAAGAGATAGATAGATAGATAAATGTCGTTATTCGGGCGAAATTCGGGGGATGATTAAGTTGCGTCTTAACATTAGTGCGATTTTTCTTCGGTAAATGGCTCCGGTGTGGCAGTGTAGAACACAGAATAAGTAATGGACTCCATGTTGTTTAGAATCACAGCGTTTCGAAACTAAAGCAAATATTCCTCGATAGATAAGCTATCGTGATATTTGTTTCCACATCGAAGGTAGGAACGAGCGGATGTGTTGCTCTTAGATTTGGACTCGCATACGCTCTAAGTTTAATACTTTTGTCGGACAACTTTGTGGTAACGTAATGCATCCACAGAGTGGTCAGACAAAAAGTACTACGTGTACTTGACTGACTAGATAAACGAGTGAACATTCAGTGTAACGTCACCGAAGCCTTAGACATAGCGATATTCTGTAAGATCGTTCAGGCTGCAGTGTGTTGTGCAGTGACGCGTTAGTTGACCAATCTCTTGTTTTTAAATTAACAACCTTTCAAATTACAATTATTTTTGTTAAGTGCATTTGCAACAGCTTTGTTTCTTACGATAGTCTTCATATCTATAAAAGATTATCAGGTAAATAGGTTGTTTTTGAAAAAATTGGGCAAACTTTCGTTTTCAGTAATCAACTATAACCCATTCAGTTTAGTTAACATCTAACTGCAACAGAAATGCCAAAACGCAAATGTCTTCAAAGAAGATTGGAGTTTTATAGTAAAAGGAAGACACGAATACGAAGCTGAATGCGGGATTTGCTCATGTTTCACCAAATTAAGACAAGGTAGGAAAGGAGACTTAATAATTAATTCTAAAAAGCATTCTCAAATAATTCAGACGAGTACCTAAATATCAAATCTGGAACTCAAGGAAAATTTAACTGAGCATAACAGTGTAGCCATAGCCGAACTAACAATCTAATAAGGAATCGCCAATAATTTAGAAATGCTGATTGGACCGCAAGTCTTGTCGATGTACTATTTTATGACTCACAGACATCAAAAAATTATTCTAGTGCGCGAATAAAAAAGATTACCCTAACTGAAAATGCGTTGGCTCCTCATACGGTCAACAAGGTTTAAAGGATATCATTAAGGCTAAATTTTAGTATAGCATAACATGCATCCAAACATTTGAAATTATAGTATAGATTACGCTCAAATTACGCAAAATGCATTTACTTAATATGTAAATGTACATAACTACCGAAAATAACTACAAATTAATATATCCCGATTGTCCCGGTTTTTTCTTACTCGGAACATAAAATGTTCCGGTTTTGCTTCCTCGAAATCTACTCGTAGGTTAAGACAGATGAAACAAGACGAGGAAATGGAAAGGGATGAAATGATCGAATGAGACGATAGTTTTAAAAGGCTGCGGCAAAATTAAAAAAATTATAGCACGATTGTTCTGATGAACTCCTCGAAGAGATAATTAAAATAGAGACGTAATTAGTTAGATGCATAAATGACATGGACAATGGTTTTTCTACCTTTTATTCTGATCTTAACTTTTTTTATCCAAAGTTCCCGGCAAATACTTCTTGTTACTCTATCTTGAAAAAATTGTTAAGAGCATTTTTTCACGTAAAAGAACGTGTGTTGGTGTGAAAACGAAATCTCTCTTTGATACTTTTGACAATAAACTCCAGCGGGAAAATAATAGAGATATAAATTGCTTTTTGTAAAATTTGCGCTTTCGATGAAGCACTTGTTTTATTTCAACGGTTCCTTTTTGTAATGCATAAAATTGCTGTTTTTTCTCTGAGGGATCTCTTTTGAATGATGAATTCCCAATGTGTGCGGATAAAAGTTGAGCAATCAAGTTAAAACTCAAACACGTATGAACTCCAAAACTCTTTGATACAAGCTCTCTTAATTATGATAGAGCTCTTTTCCGAATATGCCATTTGAGCCGAAAATCGAAACGGTGAGGCGTAACACGCAATACAAAGGGATTTTCTGATTGAGGTAAAGCTGTTAAAACGTGAAAGTTTTACATTTTTGTGAAGAGCGGAGAAAGTCTTTGACGTGATTTATTTAGGTACCATCATTTTCCCTGAATTCCTTTAACATTTTCTTGTTTATAATTACGCGAATGTAGTTTACCAATGTAGTTTTGTATTTCTTCTGGTAATTTGCGGAAAACACACCAAAAGGTTTTTCATGGGCGATAGAAACTTTAAGTAGACATTTATATTTTATATAAAAAATAAATTAATAACTTTGTTTAATTTCCGTTGACATTTTTATCATTCATCAATTTATCAAATCGGTAACAATCAATTTTATCCATTTAGCGGCAAAATCTCCATGAATTTGTCCAAATCTGAGTAGCTCTTTCAATCAGATTTATTATGATTATAGTTTTACTTTTGGCTTTTATTAGTAGAAAACTCTTTATCCTGCAGCTTAAAATAAGAATTATTCATTTTCTTAAAATTTTGACATAATACTATCATTTCCGTCTATAAAATTTATTCTCCAGAACAGTGAATGTCATTGGCACGTTCCTGTCTTTATAGTCAATATATCTGTGAGCCCATCTTCGGCGTAGGTAATGTATTCTACGCCGAATCAATGATTTCTAAAGACGAAGCTCTGCTTCCCATCGTTCTTCAGAATGTCATTAAACAATAAGACACGGTCTTTTATTAAATTTTGCAGTCATATTTGGGGTATCATGGCTTTAAGTTGTTATGAAATACATTATGATACTTACATATAAGATGTTGTTCCCGCTTTTGAGATAGTAAACTGCAATATACATGCCCAAAGAACGAGCATACGCCAATTAAAACCATTCATACAACATAGTGTGGACACGATTAATCTTATATGCTTCTTTCCGTCATGTTACTGATAATGAAAATATCCCTATAAATAATAGAAGTATATATTCTGTGAATATACTGTGAAATCCTTAACCATGTGGAATTCCATTTTACTTAAGAATAAATATATAGTTAAACAGAAGTCAATATCTACTATATAACAAGTAGTAGTTTCCCGTAGTACAGAAGTGCTTTTCGTCAAATTCGCCCTAGTATAATCGTGTACGAATGTATTTGCTTTGAAATCAGAAAATTATTTTTTCTTATATTGTGGTAGCCCTACATTTTAGATATATTCTAAACATATTCATTTCGTTTTCTCATTCTATACTCGCCCTACAAACGAAATGTCTTTTAAATCCGTTCAGCCAATACCTTCCAAATTCATAGTTACAGAAAAATTCCAACCTTGACATTGTGGGAGCCGTGTTTAGCCGACACGGTTGAAATATAATGCTTTGGTTATTTATTTATATGCAGATTATACACACCACATTTGGTTAAAATTCATATGGTCCTCCATAAATACTTGTAAAAAATATCATTTAACTTTTTACTGTGGTAGCCCTGCTCTTTAACTCCGCTTTAAACATCTTTATTTCATTATGATACGTTGTACGAATCTTATATGCAAAATTTAGTTGAAATCCGTCCAGCCAATTCCCTCCAAATCCATTATTACTGAAATAGTTTAATTTGAAATTGTTGGGCTGATCCTGTGAAAATATGCTATTATGGTTTAGTATATATTTGACATTATAAATACTAAATTTCATTAAAATTGATTTTGAAAATTCAACATAAATACGTTTAAAAGAATTTTTTATTATTTTGAATGTGGCAGCCCTGTTTTCTGTCTAGACAAAACATATTGATTTTGTTTTTCTATGTTGCACACCTCCTTCATACAAAATTTCCCTGAAATCGGTTCAGCTAATTCCTTTCAAATTCACAATTGCCGAAAAGATAAACTTTGCAATTGCGGCACCCCTGCTAAGTCGTTCCGGTTCAAATATGTCACTTGGATCATTATTTTATGTGAGTATTCTACATACCAAATTTGGTTGAAATCGGTTCAGCCAATTCTTCCCTGATATATGCGTAAGGACGGACGGGCGGACATCATGAAGATAACAGTGCTTTTCGTCATTGCTGAAAATAGTGCTTTTGGTATTGACGAAAAGCACTAAAAATGACTTTGTCGTCGCTGGGAAAGCGGAACTGTAATGCTATTTTTAACAAACTTTCCGAGTAGCTAGAAGATTGGCATTTGGTGGTAATGTTCGATTCTTAAAGTAAAATCCATTTACGAAAAATAATTTTTCAAAATCGACCAGGGTTTGATTCCTGAGAATGATTTCCATTTCCCATAAGATAACATGGCGAAATCGATATTTCGACCTGCAAGCTTATTTTCTTTTGCTTATTAAAATTCAAATATTTGATCTTTGATCTCCGGACTAGGACTACATTAAAGAAAAATAACAATAGTTTCTTATTCTTATCGTCTTTTATCGCCTTCAAATCGAAATCTCTCGAATTTAACGTTTTAATATAATATTTTGACAAAATGTAATGTTTTTAAGGAGAAGTCGTCTTGCCAACCGATTGCAATGTTGGACTCGAAATCCTATTACTCTCACATATGCTCCCGTTCCCTCCGGACCTCCCTGGACCCTCCCGACCCAATTCATAGGTATCAGAGATATATCAGAATTAGTTTTTTCTTTCTCCATATACGTTGTATAGAGAAAGTATTGTTTTCATGAGAAAAATCGAATTCGATATTTCAACGGAAATACACGTTTTGAGTTCCTCTGAACACTTTTTGACTATTTCCGCGATGATGTCTGTGTGTCTGTAGGTCTATCTGTATGTGATAGGAGGTTTACTTTCTCCAAATGTAGTATAGGCTAAAGTATTGTTTTTATGAACATGAGAAAATGTGCAAAAGTTGAAATGATTGTGTTACCTACCATATGACACAATTTTATTCGCCGAAGACGTTTGGCGTAGCCCGGACATCGCCGGGTACGTTCAGATAGTAATAAATAAACTATGGCTGTGCATCATTTTTTCTCGTTTTTCTCAGATCCCTGTCATTTTTCTCGATATTGTCTTCTATCTGTAAGGCCAAAATATATGTTTAGGCGCCTAATTACATATCCTCTTTATGGGTTTACCCTATCTCTGTAAACTCATTATTATCCTCATTTAAAAGATACTGCAACTAGTCTGTATTCTTCGCTTTTAAGTCGAACGACTGAAAGGCGTTGTAATGAAGCGAATGGAAGTAACATTCTATCTTCTTTTTCCTATCGTCCGCAGGCCGCAGAGGAAGATGAGTCCCGTTCAGCCGTGTCGTCCACCTCGGAAAAGCGCTCCGGCCCCTCATCCGGAGCTTCTGCAATTGTCCCCGCCCCCGGAGCCCGCCCCGTCCTCGGTTGGTCACCTTGGTCCGAGTGGAGCACATGCTCTCGTTCCTGCGACGGTGGCGCTTCCTTCCAACTACGGCGATGCAATGCACCGGCGGGATGCAGAGGTGGAGACGCCGTGCGGTACAAGATATGCAATATGCAGGTGAGTAAAGTTTTTAAAGAGTGCCGTTCTATTCATTTAAAGGTCTGGCGGTTGATTGAAAAATGTCAAATGTCGGCTTGAACACATTGGACCAAATATTATATACTCTAAGCAAATATTCTTTACAATTATTTTATTTAAAAATTTATTACTTTTTTATATTTGTATGATATTATAATAGGCCAATTTCTATCTTTCTACATCTTGGGAGTCTATGAGTGAAACCTAAAACTACTAAATGCACGGCCTAAGACGCTATTAACCCGTTAACGCCTAGTTCGGTACCACCCTACATAGATTCGATAAATGTCACAGCAGAACGTTATAGTCCATGCAATTGTCAAAATATCAATTGTTTTTGGATCTCAAAACAAAATTATTTTTAGCCATACATTTCGAGCAGTTACTAGCGTATTTTTAGGTCTGAGGGTAGTTTTAAAATCGTTGTACTTTGCAAGCGCTGGAAAACTTTATATTCTCCTTGACTTGGTCTGATATTTTTTTACTTTTTCACTGTCTCAACTATTTGCTTACATTACCCGTACATACCAATTTGCAACGCATTAATTTTTCAATATATTTTGAAGTTAATTCCAAAATTTTCAAAGGAAATATTATACTGAAGTATTTTTCGCTGGTACCGTTTGGTACCGCTAAGTGCTCACCATTCTAATTCGTATTTTTCGTGTAATCTGCGGCTTTATATATTTTACGTCTCTGCGATTGGAAATAATGACTCTGATTTATGAAGCATACTGAATCGTATCGTACGCAAAATATTGTCCTAAAGTAACGTATTTTATTCACGAAATATATTTGCATATAATATTTATTATGATGATTTCTGCGCACTCATTACCTAGCAGTATTCATATTTGTATTTTATTTTAAATGCTAATAGATATTAAGCATCGCAGTCTATTATAAAGTAAACTGCTAGCAGATAGTCCTACTACGTAAAATTAATACTAGAAGATTGCTTTTTATGGATGAATTATGATGTACACAGTGCATTCGGAATGGCTCACTATTTTCGATTTGGGGTCTGTTCCAGGAATTCCCATCATTTTCTTATTGGCGATTAATTACAAAGTAACAGTTTTTCTGTTACGAATTAAATTTTGAGTGTTTTAAAGAGGCCCTGTTCCAGCGTTTGTGTTCTTTTCTGTGCTTAAGAGGACATTGATAGGAAAATCTGGATTTTTTCTTCCCAGAAGCGTCTAGTGGTACCATATGGTACCAGCATATATTTCCATAACCACTGCGTGAAAAAATAAGATAAACTGGAATTATTCATCTTCAATGGAGTATTTAGGAAATATTATAAGATTATATGATAAAAATAATCCGGTAATATTTTTCTCTCAGGCGTTAACGGGTTAATAATGAAATTTTGAAATTGAATTTTTGACACTCCTAAGGGATTTCAGGTTATAAGTCATAACATACAATAGCATAACTTATGACTAGGCTTGGTAGGATTCGATTTAAATCGAAAAACGTCGATTTTTTATTATTTCAAAATCGACGAAAATGAATAGTCGTCGATAAGCGGCTATTTCCCAACAAGATAGAAAAGTATACGACTATAAACCTATTTATTCCGAATTATAATATTGAAGTCGTTTCTATTTACTATTTCACAAAATTATTTTTTACCTACGATATCGTTGCTTTTCTGGGCTGGCATTAACAGTGGGATTGAAAGAAGAGTATTTCCTCATACTCAGATATGCGTCTTTTTGAAAAGCTCACGCTTCTACTCGGAACAATCTGGTAACCGCAAGGCCCTGGGGTAGTTTTGAGAACACGTGTTTCTTAGCCCTTTTGAGGTTTTTGAGATTATATTTTCCTACCTAATGGTGGGATATTCTACGAGCCTCTCTATACAGGTAAGGTCATGGATATGTCCCGCTGAGAGTTCCTCGAGGTTCAGAAGAAAGGAATTTTGGTGGTCGCTAACCGTTTTGCTACCCATTCCACACATCTACCCCATAGAAAGTATTCCTGAAACAAATGACTCTCGATTGCTTGCTAAAGTTTTTCCTATAGATGGACAGTGTTGTATGCACATTCATTCGTTCTCCGTATGTACTGAACCCACTCTTTTGGCAGTCTTTCCCTAAAAGTTATCCAAGAAGGATTGTTCCGCTCTCTTGTTTTTGGCTCCTTCATCCTTTGCTACAGGTTACTAAATTTCAATTATATATAATGGTTTAAAAAAGGTGTACATAAATTAGAAATCTTTACTTTAAATAGAAGAGGGATTAAGGATTAATATTTATTTGCTATTTGTTGTAAAATATTTTGTCGATTTGGAAAACACATTTTAATCAAGATTTGAGGTAACACTGTTGATTGAGGGCTGAATAATTCAGTCTAATTTTTCTCTCTATACGTTTTATGTTAAATAAACAGAATATTTAGTACAGTGATGAAATATATCAAATGATACAAAGAAAAGTATTAGATAGTTCTTTTTTTAAGTCTAAAATATTATTGCGATAATTATATCAGTAATGTTTTTTCATTAATTAGTCCTTAATTGGCATCAACGACTGTCGAACTGCCTTTAAGTTGAACTCACAGATTCTTTATTTTTAAGAAATATTTCTCGGCATATTGTTTGGATTTCATAAATTAAACGTTTTCTAGTTTACATTATACAATTTCAAGAGGCAAAGCATAATTTACTATCTGCATTCGCTATATAATATAATTGTCAACAACGCGATTGGAAGAATTATGCGAAATCAAAAATTTCTATATTTGGAAATACCAGCTTACGATATTTCAGAATAAGTATATGCTAAGTTTCAGTGTGGTAGAACAACAATAATATTCTTGTGACTGATATGCAAGGTGCTAATTTGGTTTAATCAAGAGCCAGTTAGTAAAAGGCGTGAATAATTATTAATATATGATTTCTCATATAGTTTGGCTGTCGAAATCATCATGTTTGGCAAAATTTCTAAGGAAATAAGTGAAAATACAAGAACAAGAAATATCGTTTCGTGTTGACACAATGAACTTTTTTCTGCACTATTTTTGTTATTTAAAGAGGTAAGCATGGTCATACACTGTGCAGATGTCGCATGAACACGTTGTGTACCGGATTTAGATTCTCGTACTACACTCAGCTCCTGAACATTTTGTCATAAATCCAACAAAAGCATGAGAAATCTCTTGGCCGGCTTAAATGGGGTAATTTTCTTGGTTAAAATCACGATTTAATTAATAAAAGGTCAAATTAACGGTTTTAAATATACTTCTTAATTTGTATACTTTGTATTGTATACGTTTTCACTGTATGTAAAAGATAAAATAGTATTTTAATAAATTTGTTATGATGTGTTTTCTTTAATATTAACATTTAAAAATGAAGAAAAGTGTAAATACGTATAAATATAATAAAATTTATGAAGAACATAATATATTAGTTCAATTAATACATATTTACAAAAAGATATATCATCCTATAACAATTTAACAAATAATCAAGGTATTGTAAAATTAATGTCAATTTTACCTAGAATTTCGAAATATAATGTAAATTTAAATCATCGAATTGAATTATTTTTGCCAGACAAATGTCCGTGATCAATTTAGTTTTCCATTTGATTATATTAGTTATATTTTATAACATTAAATTATGAAATTTGGAAACCCAGAGAACAACTCATCCGCGGTAATTTTAAAGCTATTAAAGGCAATATAGGTATTAAATAAATAATTATGTAGTAAGTATACATCATAAGTTCCGCTTGGTTCATCGTGTGTCTACATGGTTTTCGAGATTTGAAAAATATTAGCTGTTCTTTAGTAATTCGAGTACGATGAGCACGAAAATGATAACTATTTTTTGCTATTACGCACAGGTTTTACACAAACTGTAGTAGCCTATTTAATTTTAAAAACCTTTAGATGTGATTGAAGTAAGATTTAGTTTATTTAATAACACAGGTCTACATGGTTTTCGAGATTTGAAAAATATTGGCTGTTCTTGAGTCATTCGAGTACGATGAGCACGAAAATGATAAGTATTTTTTGCTATCACGCACAGATTTTGCACAAACTGTAGTAGCCTATTTAATATTTCCACATTAAATCGTCAAAGTATTATTTTTTAAAGTTGTAAGTGTTGTGAACCACTGGATATGCAAGTATCTCGTATGATCGCGACAAAAGAACATTCTAGCCTTGACAAAAACTAAAAACGATAGGTGGCGTTAGTGTGCGTTAGTGTACAAGTGGCCAGCCCAGACGTGTCACTCCGAGCAGAAATACTTGTTCACACCACTATTGTTTTGTATCGTGTCTTTATTTTTTTGTTATTCATTATGGCGTCAAGAGCTTGTGTAAATAGCCAAGACAAGTTTTTTTATACATGTGGTACTTTTGTTGTGAAAACGAAGCGGCGAAACATTACAGAATTTGTGAAAAAAGCGTATTTTGCGATGAAACTTGATGATCAGGATAAATCATGGGAACCACATCAAGTTTGCCCCACGTGTCTTGAACAATTAAGGAAATGGACCCAAGGTAAGAAGAAGTCTCTTTCATATTTTATTCCAATGGTGTGGCATGAACCAAAAAGTCATGGAGAAGATTGTTATTTTTGCTTAACTAATGTGCAAGGCTATAATACTAGAATTTAAAGTAATTTTCCTATCTAAATCTTCCATCCGCCATAAGGCCCGTGGCTCATGGACCTGATCTGCCTATACCTACACCGCCAAACTCTCCTGACCCAATTTTTTATCCGATTCGGAATGTGACGTCAACATAGGCTATGGCAGAGACTCTTACCAACCAGAAAACGAGAGTGACCCGCAAAAGTTCACACAAAGCGAATTAAATGATCTGGTGAGGGATTTAGGTCTACCAAAAGATTCTGCGCAGATCCTGGTATCATGACTGCAAGCTAAGAACTTGCTTGCTCCAGAAACTTCATTTTCCTAGTACAGAAGCCGTAAGAAATAATTTATGCCATACTTTTCGCAGAAAGGTCCATTAGAGTATTGCGGCTATATTTCTGGACTTATTACTAGCTTAGGTGCAGAAGTATATGGACCAAGCGAATGGAGTTTATTCATTGATTCCTCTAAAAGAAGCCTGAAAAATGTCATTCTACATAATGACAATATTTTTGCTTCCGTTCCAGTCGCTCATTCTGTTCATTTGAAAGAAACTTGTGAAAAGCTTGAACTACTTCTTAATAAAGTGAAATATAAAGAACATGAATGGTTACTATGCGGAGATTTGAAAGTTTTCTGTATGCTGTTAGGGCAGCAATCTGGTTACACTAAAATGCCTTGTTTTCTTTGCGAATGGTACTGCATATTCTGTAATCAGCATTGGGTAAAGAAGCAGTGGCCAAGGAGAGAAACATTTATTCTAGGCTCAAAAAATGATCTCTATGAACGTTTAATGGATCAAAACAAAGTTATTTTACCACCACTACATATCAAATTAGGATTGATGAAGCAATTCGTTAAGGCATTAGACAGGAATGGTTAATGCTTTAAATATTTTTGCAGCAAGTTTCCTAATATTTCGGTTACAAAACTCAAAGAAGGCCTTTTTTGGGCCCAGATATCAGAAAATTAACTTCAGATAAACGATTCCAAGAAACAATGACCACAGTTAAAAAGGAACCATGGATTGGTTTAAAAAATGTAATAGAATAATCTCTGGGGAACAACAAAGATCCCAATTTTAAAAAAGTGGTGGAAAAATACACAAGAAATTTCAAAAATTAGTTTGCAATATGAGCTTGAGGGTTCATTTCTTGCACTCTCATTTAGACTATTTCCCTGAAAATCTCGGTGCAGTGAGCGAAGAGCAAGGTCAAAGGTTTCATCAGAACATAAAGGAGATGGAAAGGAGGTACCAGGGACGTTGGAACGTCAGTGATGTGACGGATTACTGTTGGCGTTTGAAGAGAGAAACTACTGTTTGGAACACATAAGTGAAAGACGGCAAAACGTTCATTTGAGGACAAAAGAAAAACTTTTTACCAAAAGATTTGGGATTTAGAGTGATAATTTCACATTTTTATAATTTTCTTAATTTCTAAATGTATTTTATTCACAAATTTCACAAAATAATGCATGTATTGTCATTAAAATAAAAGATGTAAAATTGAGAAAATGAGGAAAAATGAGTTTTCCATTTTCCTGATTTGTGAAAATTCTTACGTGATACAGTAAATGGAAATCATTTTTTAAATCAGCGCAGTAAACTTAAGTATAAGAAATTATTTTTATGCAAACCCCATTCAAAAAGTTTCAATTTGTAGGCCTGTGTAAAGCAAAAAATTATAATTTTTTATTCAAAATTAGTAATTGGAAACATGTAGATTCTAATGAACATAGTAATAAATTAGCAAAAACATTTACATATGAAGCAAAAAAGGATATTTGAGGTGTTAGTTTGTGTTCAGAACTTAAAACTTCTTTCACACTGAATACAAGAAAATTCAACTCCAGTTATTATATATTTGTGAACACCAAATCAAAGAAATTTTCCAAATACCTGTATTATTTTAAGAATTCTATTAACCTTAACTATAAATGTGGAAAGTGGTGAAAGGATATTTTCAAAATTAAAGCTGATAAAAACATATTTTTGCTCCACAATGGGACAAAACAGAATAAAAGAAAAGAAAATTAAATTAATTACACAGCTACATAAATTTTGTATTTACTTCATTTGCCACGAAGATTGTTTTTGTTAACAACAATTAAAAAACAGGAAAATTTTCCAAGTCCAAAGTGAATTACAACTTTCTCGTTTGATTTTCTTGTAAACGGTTACTCCGATAAAAATGTGATCCAAACATGCTATTTCACTAGTTCTATAATTCTGTTTGAAAACGTTTTTGTTTTAAGTGATATTTTAAGAGATATAAAGAAAAGTTCATGTTTTGTCATTAGTAAAGTGGCACTTCCGATTAGATCACGTAAACTATTTATATTATTTTCTTAGTTTCTTTGCCCCTATGTCCTAAATACCAAATTTCGCCAACACCCGCCTAGTAGTTTCTGAGATAAAACATGCGGACGGACGGACACCATAAGGCGTCCTTTGTTTACTTTTTGTAAAGAACGCTTAAGAAGTAGACCGTGCTGCCAACTGACATTTTCGGTAATTCTTTACGCGACCACCGACGAATTGTAGTTGTTGACCTCACTGAACGCCGAAGCGAGCGGAGTCTGGAAGTTGGCCACTGGTAGCGAGTAGGGGGTAGAGCCTCCTAGTACTATATATGTACATACATATTACAAAACTTGCGAAAAAGTTTCACCCTAATTTTATGACACAAATATTACTTGGATTTTCCCTAAATGTATACCACCAAATGGCCCTGATTTTATTTCACCTAACTTACTCTTGACTGTCCCTATAACAAAATTCAAACAAACACGAATTTCCCTATATAATGCAAATAATCTTACACCAATATCCCCTAAACCTTATACCACCAACTTACTCTAGAAGTCTCCTGATTGTATGCAACCCAACTTTCACTAGTTTGTCCCTACAACTTAGACCACCAGACTTACTTAAAATGCCCCCTGGTTTTATACCACCCAACTTCCACTCGTCTGTCCCTTCAATATATACCATCAAACATTCGTCTAATGCCTCCTGGTTTTATACCACCAGCTTAGTTTAGATTCTCCCTTAAACGTAAAGCGCCAAACTTACGCCAAATGTTTCCTTGATTTTGTGCCACGCAATTTGATCTTATTAACTCCTGAATAATACCACCACGTATACACAGTCGGAACCTACAACCATGTCGCCTAACCTTGCATGAGTGTAACATGTGCTTCATGTAACACCTATAGATAAAGCATTTTCGAGATTCAGTGTTTTTGGACAAAGTTTTTACTTTGATCAAGTGTGCTTTCGCCACAAACCTGAGCTGAAGCTTCAAAGTTGCCAGTGAAAACGCCCCGACCACGGAAGCAAGAGTTGTTTTAAGTCATGTATCTTATTTTCTTATAAAAATCGGGGCCATTTATGGTCACTGTGTAACAAAACGTTCAGAATTTAACTATAAGTAATATTCAAACATGCTGCGAGGCCCGCTATTATCATATCTCATGAGTAAACGTCCCCCGCTTGTTGAGCACAGTAGTATCTTGCGCAATGGTAACGCATCTGCGCATCAAGGTTGCCAAAATAAATTTGAAAATGTCGCTAAATCCACCCTAAAAAATAGCTAAAATGTTGCTAAACTCAAAGAAATCACGCTAAAAAGTCGTTATAAATAAATAGAACATACACTCTTCAAAATAATTCTTATTATATCTAATTGGTAAACTTATCTCCTTTTTTATAAATGAATAATAATTAAGATAATATTTAATTGATTATTATAAACTAGTGTAAATCGCCGTTGAAATTCAACGGGAAAATTGGAACTTAATATATTCAACTATATTGAAAGGAAGTAATCTAAATCTGACACTCGTACAAACATTTGATAAGATTCATGAACAGGTTTTCACTTTAATATATTTCTTTGTATTTAATAGAAAGACAATAAGGGTATACAATTTTTTAACTAAGTTGACAACACCTTTAACGTTTTATTCCGAAAAAATAGCTATTATGGACTCACCAGATATGTTGATTTTCTGTATGAACAACAGTGCTGTTGATCGCCAAGGGAACGTTTCAATAAAAATGCAAAGTTTTGAAAAATATTCGAATATTTTAGCTTAATGTGAGCGAATTCGATTCGAAAACAAAAATCGACGATAATGATAAGAATTTTCATTTAATTTCCTTTAAAATGGTTCTTATCCGAAGTTCGTGCGTCAATTACTTCTAATTTAATTTTGCAAAAGAATATAACTCTGCAAGTGTGAAAGAGGTATATTTAAGATCCCTCGTATGGGATATCTCATATAGCGTTCCAACCAACAAACCAATAAACAGATTACCGTAAATACCCGCGTATAATGCGCACCCTCGTATAACGCGCATGGGGGTTTTCAGCCTCGTAATCTATAATTTTTCTATATACCCGCGTATAATGCGCACCGATTTTTTTAGCGTTACCGTTCCAGAATAAAGTATATGGTGTAACGTGTTCTAAAGCATTGATCGAATTATTGGTATTATCTATTGGTAACATAATGAAAGTGCGAAATTTTCGAATAACGTTCCAAAAGAACGTCAGCTAACTCAATCATTACCTATTTTGTTTACTTACAATGTGATATAGATAACTTATAAAATCATAACTTTATAAGTTTTCTCTCAATTTTTCTAATTTTTTGTGGATTTATGAAAAACATGAAATTTGTAAATATCCATTTTTCGTATCATATTTTACAAACAAACATTGTTGCAGTAGAAGAGAATGTACACCACTCGCTAATTTTCCGGCGCGCGTTCGTGCTTTATATATAACATTCAGCATCGGGAAATCTATGAAAGATATTGATGTACAACCTTAATAAAAGAATAACTTAAAATAGTAACTATTTTATTCTACGAATCAACACATCTAAACCAATCAGGTGAAAAGTTTTACGTATCTCAACTTTTTCATGTCTTGACTGGAAATTTTTAAGTAAATGTAGTATTACTGATTTATTAGAAGACGATTTATTATGCAATACACGGAAAACTTTCAAAAGTTAAACTAGCTTATGAATCCTTTCCAAATATTTTTAGAAAATTTACATATGCGTAATTGGATTCAGCAAGAAATACCTTATAGTATAGTAAACACTTCTAGTAAAATAATGTGTAAATATATGGAAGAGCTTCGCTGTTCGTAATTTTTTATGACGTGTCCTCTTCTTGCTCACTCTCTTCATCGCTGCTTTGGTCCCACTAGATAGCACAACAGAGAAATATTTTGAGTCAGAATTGTAGAATATTCGACAAAAATTAACTTTGTCCAAGTTCTTTTATAAGTGAAAATAGAAAATTATGACATCTTTCACGGTTTACTTCATAAGAAAATTTGCACTCCGTTATTTCCTTTTCAAATTCATACCCTACGTAAGGATGAGGATCCAGTCGATTTGCATTATCAGTACATTCTGAAATATCGATCTTTGAACAATGGATATAATTTAAATGTACCAAATCATTGAGTAACTTAGTAGAATCATTCAATTTGGTTTCAAATTTCTTATTGGAGAAATGAACTTCTCTTAGAATTGGTTTCAAAAATAACAAAAAACAGGATAACGACTGATGAGCTGATAATATATAATAACAAATAATTACAAATTTTCGGAATAAATTGGATACGTCTTGAAAAAGGCAGACGTTCAGTAATCATTAAAAGCAAAATGTACTTAGTATTTAATATTCTATTTAATATCTAATTTCTACATCGAGAGCAATACCTTCTTTCATTTTTAATGGAAATCAAATTTTCTGTCTTTTTAACTGCACTTTATGAAAGTATTCTTCAACGTAAATGTGATCTTTTAAAATTAGTCTGAAATATACAATATTTATAAAAATATACGTAACTGGGGAAATAATTGAAAATTAGGTAAAGATTTATGAAAAACATATTTTAATAAACCTACCATGAAAGTAATTCGTTTGGTTTGTGCTGAGTATTGCATGTATTTGTGTACAAATACAGAAATAGCTAAATTTGTCACTAGATTCCGCGAAAATTTCTAAGTTAGTGACATGCCGTTAAACCCTAAAGAAAGTTGCTAAACGAAGTGAAAAGTTGCTAAATATAGCGACAAAGTTGCTAAATTGGCATCTATGCTGCGCATCGCTCCCATATTTCTCATCAAACCATCGAAGAATTGGGGTTTAATATTACGGCTCCTCAATTATATTAACCAAAACTAGTACCCTGTCATTTTTTCTCTTCTCGGAAATAATATATAATTGAGATTTAAATCTGAAAATGAGTCAAGTCTTGTTGTTACAGGTATATTCAATAAGCTAACAAAAAGTAGTTTTTTTATGTCATTGGTAAATGGAAAATAAGATGGGATTAGTGCATTATAGCAGGAGGTTATTTGGAGGGCAGTAAATAGCAAAAAAATTGTGGTTTTTACTGTAAAGGAAACACACCAATATTTCTTTCTTCTGCTCCTCGAGATCATCATTGGTTGAGTTACCAACATCGTCGCACAATTCCGAACAGAAATGTCTTTTCCTGTCAGATTAATTCAGAGAAATATTTCATAGTAGAAAGTAATGACGCTTTTTCTTTGCAATATTACTCATGTTGCCCAATTCGAAACGTTTAACGTCTGTACAAAGGAAAAAATCACAAAAGGTTTTCAATGTACCGTACTTGTAAGCCCGAATAGCCGAATCGCAAATAAAAATGAGCAACCTGGCTCGGATAAAGAGCGGTTGATCGGAGAAAAAAAGCAGCGAGTCCCATAAAAAGTCCGACATCGAATTCAAATGAATTTCTGCCGCAACTCGCTTTGATTTTTTACGGGCATTTTTTAAAATTTCGGTTTTTAGATCATTCCTTTTATGGAAAACTGGTTTTAGGGCTTTGTACTGTATTTCAAATTTAAACTTTCAGTGTGACACTTGGTAACCATTTTTTCTTCACTGATCTCTCGAATGTTGACAGAAACTCTTCAAAAGCACGATCAATCCCCGTAAGTATCATAGGCACCATCATTGATTATCTGTCTGTAGACAGACCTGTGATTATTCTTTGTTAAATCTGGTTCTCCAGATACTCCCGCTCTCCGTAATCTTCTTCATTCCATGATAGCTCTCTTTCCCTATCAAGGAGTCCATCAGCTGAAGTCTTTTCTCTCCTCTTTCTTTTTCCCTCAAGTTTTCCTTCTAACGTCTTCAATCATACTCTCGCCGCTCCTCACGTAATGTCCTATCCAGTTCGCTTTCTCTTTCTAATTTTCTGTATAACTGTTCGCTTTTCTCCTTCACTATTTAGTTGTTCCTCGTTTTTCATCCTATCTGTCCACTTTATCTTCAGTCTTCTTCTCCATTACCACATTTTGGAGCTTTCCAATAATGTGTATCATTTTTCTAAATGTTCATGTTTCTACTCTATACAAAGCGATATACATAGCATTTATCAGTTTATTGCGTATATTTTCCTTTATTTTTCCTGCCAGTCGGAGTCAATTCCTATTGCAAGCGACTTTTGCTTTCGCTATTCTAGTCCTTATTGCATTGATACTTTTTGCGTCTCTTTTTGCTTTGCATCCTAGGTATTTACAGTCTGTAACTTTAAGTAATGGTTTTCAACCATATCTTATGTTCTAGTTTTTTTATTGGATTTTTTTGTATTTATTTCAATCCCATGTTTTTTACCTGTTATTATAGTTCTATTTACCATTTTCTGGAGTTCTTATTCCTTTCTTGCTGGAAGTGCTTGGTTTTCAGCATATTTTACTGTTCTTATAATCATTCCTCCAATCTTTGTGCTTTCTAGTGCTTCTTTCGGAAGCCTTTCTCCATATATATTGAATAGGACCGGTAATAGGCAACAACTTTGTCTTACGCCTCTCCCTATATTTATTCTACTGGTATCAACTTTCTTCAATCTTACCTTCACAACTTCATTCACGTTCGGATACCTGACCAGTCTTCTTTCTTTCCAATAAAAACCTATGCTCTTTAATATCCTACTCAACATTACTCAATTTACTCTGCCAAAGGCCTTCTGCCAGTCAAAGAAACATATACAGCAATCTTGGCTGAATTCTATTGCCCTTTCTGATATGATTGTTACTACAATATGATAGCAGTTCTGGTTCCTCGCCCTTTTCTGAAATCGAATTAGTCTTCTAGCATTTCTTCAGCGTTTTTATTTAGCCTTTTCATGAGAATTATTGCAACCATCTTCGGCACATTCGCTAGTAGGCTTACCTTTCTGTTGTTTTTACAACTCATTGCCATCGACGTCTTCTTTAGAGGGATCATTGTTACTTCTAAAAATCCTGAAGCCTCTCTTGTAAAGAAGAAATACATATAAGGCCGATGAAGTGAATCAATTCGCCACAGGTCTGTGGTCGATTCGCCACATGTAGCAAAAAGGTTGTACAACGTTGATCTACTGTCTGTTTGATAATTTTAAAAAATAAATTACGATTTAGAGAATGCAAGACTTAAGGTGCCTTCAGATCTGCGTACAATTTGGGATCAAAACTTGTCACAAAAATTTTTCAAGCGCTGCAATACTATTGGGTGACTGTGATAAACTGAAAAGCAGGGCTATGCAAGGGACGAGGGTGGGAGTGATGGTGAGTTGGGGCAAATAATGAGGACCTTCGGTGGAAGCGAAAAATTCGGAATAATGGTGTAAGTAAAGTTGCATAAGACGAAGGAGCTAATACGCGCAGACAGCGTCAAGTGAGTTGCAGAAGCCTAAAAAAAGAATAAGCGGGGGCAGCGTAAAGTTAAATAATCCCCGTTGCAGCATAAAATATGTAATTTTCGCATTTCCTCGTTAATCTATGGTCTTAAATAAGTTTCAATTGTGCAATGTTTCAGTTACTACGTTTATTTAACAAGCCCAATAGCAAACGACTCAAATGATAATAACTGATTTAGTAAAACAATTCGATAAATATTTTTTAATTGTATTTCCATTTTAAAGATCTATTTTAGACTTGTATGATGAAAAGTTTCTCATTTTACCATAGTTTGTGATAAAACCTTGAAATTAGTTGCTGACAGAATAGTCATACCTAATTTGATTATATGCAGTTACAGATAAATTTAATGAAGACAGAAATCTCTGTGAGCGCGGGAGAAAATGCCCTTATATTTGCAGTATGTATGATTACCGTTATTTATTTATAATTAACAAAAAGCGTGTAAGTTAATTGGAGCAGACAAATCTGTTACCAAAGAAACACTCGAGACATGAAACAGCGCCCCTCAGTAAACCAGAATCCAAATACTAATAGAAATATGATCTTTCAAGTAGTTCGCGGTGAACCTTTGATCATTTACTCTCACAAACAGCACGACGCTATAAAAATCGTGTGAGACTATTCTCTTTATTGAGGAAACATTTTCTCGCCACTTATGAGGTCACTGCAAAGACTTTTTTCCCGTCAGAGCTTCTATGCCGGCTCCCGTCCGTTTCCTCCCCTCTTCTTTCTATCTCTCCAGTTCCTTTCCTCCTCTTAAGAACCGCTAAATCCATCTTTGAACGGAATATGATTCCTGCCCGTTAAAATATGCTTTCGTTGTCACAAAAATCTAAAAGAGCTCTTTAACCATTCCAAGCGGGAAAATTCAACTCTCTATCTAACTCCTCGTGCGGGAAAAATCTTCTCGTGATTTGGTGACGTGCCTTATTAAAAATGTGAAATGTATTCCAACTCGCCTACCCTTTGTAGTTTTATATTTAGGGTAAAGTTTAAAATATTATTTTTTATACAACAGCCTTTATTTATAAGAAAGTATTATTTGGACGCCTAAGGTTGATTTTTTCTATCAATGCTGATCCACTCGTTTCATCATTTTTTTCGCCATCATGCACAAGTTAGTTTGTTACCAACTCGCTGTTAATGGTCATATTCCTTATAAATAGTACAAAGAAGTAATATATCAAAGCATTCTTTTATAATAAGAGAGTCAAGTCATTGAGGTATTTTATCTGAAGAAACCTTTGAATCTTTCCGTAACTATTATGAACTACTTAAAAAATAAAATTTTCTTTAAAATTTGTTACTGTAAACAGCATACGATGATGGGGCTGGAAAAATTAGAGAACAAAATAGAAATGAATTAATAATTTTTTAAAACATGTGTATTAATACTATTTAATCATTTTATATCCACTTTAAATTTAAGGTATTCTTTGAAATGTAGATAATTTAACGATGGAAACAAGCGTTATTTTTCATTATTCTACCCTACGCTTACAAAGTACATTTGTACGTATGCTGGGATTGAGACCATTTATACTAGTGTTTTTTCGGATTTCACTTTAAAATTTATCTGCCTGTCACGATGTTTCTTCTAATGGGTACGTGTGGTTAATCTATAATATTATTTAGTGTATATTCTAAAAACAATAAGTTATAGTTTATTTCATTATTATTTTACGCAGATCCATTAAATCATGAGTTTTTAGATTTATTTTAATTAAAGTTTTAGATTAGTTGCGTCATCTAACTTCCATTTATATAAGATTCATCTTGATAATTCATTTGTGAGCTTAAGCAATTAAAATAACCACACTCTACAGATAAATATTTTCTAAAATTGGTTAATATGCGACAAAAACATTTTATATAGAATATACATATATTTTTCTCTCATCAGTGAAAGTTAGCTCTCGGTTTTCGAAGTTTGTCAAATTTTAGTAATGAAATTATATACATAAAATATTTTGTGAATCTCTTCATTTTTGTCATTTTGAGTTATTTTTGACAGTTTATTTTTCAATATTACGTTTAATTCACAGGAAAAATGGTGTGTTGATTTTTATTTCAATATGAGCAAAACTAGATTATTTGACTCATTAACATACAATCTAACGCTCTGGTGCCGCCAAAATTAGCTCTTTGTACATGATATTCGTCATTAAGCCAGAATATAAATAAATTATTCACTTTCATGAGGAAACGTGCCGGTATTCTCCGATAAATTAAAAGATGAAAGGTTTATTACAGAAGCTATTCCTGCATGCTCCGTTCCTGCCTTAAATCTAGAGATAACAGTACGTGACCGAGGATGGATTTTCGCAACCTTGGCCTTTCACAAGTTTCATAATTGCACTCGCACCAATCCTGCTTCCCTCGCTTAGTTCCTTTAAACTTCTCTACTAACATAAATTTAACATGCGTCTCCTCTCTCTCTCTCTCTGTAGGTATTTCTATTTCTCTTCCTTTATTCCGTTAATTCTCCTTTCATTTAAAATCTCTTTGGACACATGATTCTCCAACCAAAGAAATAAAAGTACATCTATGGGTTGCGTTAACTCATCATGAGATTAGAAAATTTCTTTGTATTCATTAATTTATCCAGATGTTACAATAATCTAATTCATTGCAGCTTCCCAGAATAATTTTAACAGTTATTGGTAAGAGAGTAATGATGGTCTAGGATAATATAAATCACTACTATAGAGTTTATTATCACTCGTCCAATCTCATCTGCGAAACATTTTTTAAATTAACGCCTTCCTTTGAATTTTTTATGATTTATTTGTAAATCTTTTCATGAAAAATTAAAGGGAAATGGTCGTCAAAGGCTGTAGGGTAGCATAAGCTTGGATTGATATTGTATTATAAATGGAAGTTATTCTAAAAAGTATATTTCCCATATTTCGAAACAAATAAAATTTATCCTTAGGTTTAACCGCACTACCTTCAATGAAATTCCTTACCTCTTGGTAATTTAATTTAATTTAATTTAATTTAATTACATTTCATTTCATTTCAATAATTTCATTTTTATACTTTAAATTTACCTTGATTTACCTTACCGTTTTCTTGTACTTCCTTCTTTTCCAGTTTTCTTTTAACGAAAATATATTTTCCTGCCATTCATTTTCTCCACCAATCTTTGGCAAGTTTTTACCATATCTCAGTTTGATTTCTTAATCTAATATTTATGCCGCATGAGACTTCATTTAATATTTATTACCTCTATTCCCCAGTGTTTTAGATCTTTCCGCGAAACTTTTTACGCATTAATATTTATGAAATGTTATTAAAATTTGTTTGATTAATGATTATATATTAAATTTCATTAAGTTACCTCACTAACATAATATCCTTTGATTAATATATATTAATTTATTAAACTTGTATAGCCTGCTTTGTAAGGGAGTCAACTTCAATCATATAAAATGAGTTTACTGGTATGTTTTACTCGCGTTGGATTTGATTATCGGGTTGCAAATTGTAAATTTAGAACTCAAAATATATATTTCCACACTTCAATATTTTAGGCGCCAAATGTTTTGTGCTTACTTTATGTTTATCAAAAATAAGCATTTTAAAAATACTTGTCTCAAGTAGCAACAACATGGTTGTAAAAAACATGCGCATTTCGGCCGCAAAGCAGCCGGCTCCAACGATAAATTTATCGAAAATAGATCCTCTCTCGAGAATCTATACAATTATTTTTTAAATACTTATTCTTGAACCTTTTTCAGTCATAAGACGAGTTGTATAGTTGGTTCACTGTTGAACTTAATGTTTATCATTTATTCTCTCATATCATTATATTCCCTACCATTTAAAATTCACTCTTTTTGTATGACATTATATTACGTTACGTTATAAATTCACTTTAATGTTAGCCCTTAACTACCGACCACTCGTCAGTGAGGCGAGTGCGTTTTTTGTAATCGATGTTTCTCTCTATTATATAATCTTGGAACCGTCTGCGTCCTAGTACCTTCAAATGGCTATAGATGGAGTATTTGGGTAAAGCTTTTAGTGTTTCAAAACGATCAATTGAGTGGCAGCAGTCGTCAAAGTCGTTACGTTCGTCTCACAGACGACGCGTCGGTGACATTATTTTTATCGATGTTTATAGTTTTCTTGTAATATTTTTAGCTATATTTATATATCCTTAAAATCATTGCAATAAGTTTTGTATTTTTAAGACAATAAATTTTTATTTAAAAAAATACTAGATCAACTATTTTCTTTCTTTTCTTGCGGTACTATCTACATATATTGCCAATTTAAACGGTTAGGTTTGGCCATTTTTTTGTACAAAACTAGGAAACAGTTTGATAATTAGATGCTAAACAAAGGAAAACTGTTTTAGTGCTTTTAGCACTGAGATATGTGGATGAGAAGATGAAGTAGTCGGTGAGATGAGGCGTCGGTACTAGCGTGGCAAAACAAAGTGTCGGTAGTTAAGGGTTAATCTCAATTTTATATAGAACAAAAAATTTTGCCGCTTAAAAGAACATGATCTTAAAAGTTTGTTATATACTTATACACTTATTTGAACATGCACGCGATGAACATCCCATCGTTCCCTCTTAGCTTGCAGCAATTCATTGCATATAATGATCGCTATTCATTTACATTAAGTGTTGGTTGCGTTCGCTAAGTTTGAATAAATTTGTGCTTCTTGCTTTTATTTTGTCACTTATTTAACAGAAAATGTATTTACGATTAAATCGAACGAGTTTGTTTTTTTCAGGGCGGTACCTTGTCGTGGATATAATTACGGAAAATTCATCTACAAAATTGATCACGTTAGAGGTGTCAGTCGTCATTCGCCGTAGCGTCGACAAAACTAGATTATATTAAATCATCTTCGGTCTATCCGACTCTCTCCGCATTATTGGTCGCAGTCGGGCTCCAGCTTCATTTGGATGAAAGAATCTCGGGTGCCGTCCCCTTTTTTTGTTGCCTCGCTTATTCATTACGAACATAACGCGCATTTAATTTCTCTAGTCTCATGAAATCAAGATTTCCTTTCACTTTCCTACCTAAACCGTTTTCTCATTTCCTCCCTTATCTCTACGGCTACGTTCGCCCATTCTCTCCACCCGTCTCTCTGGCCCGCTATCCCCCCCTCCATCCCACCATCCCTCCCTATCAACCTCTCCCCACCTATATCTCTCGCGCTCCTCATTTCCTCTATCATTCCCATATCATCATCTCCTTTTCCCTCCCACTCTCTACGCGCTACACTTCTCTCACTTTCTCCGTTCTCGCTTTGATTTGAATGTTTCTTGCTATATTTTCATCTTGCTGTCCCATCTCCGTTTTATATTCTGCCCTTCTCACACGTTCTCCCTTTCTCTCCTCTACCTCTTTTCTACATTCGCTTTTAGTGAATGTATTTTTTCTTCTATGTTTATTTCTCTGTTCGCACTTTTTCTCGCTGCCTATTTCCACTCCTTATTGTACATTTTTATGTTATTTTCCATTACTCTTTCTTATTACTTTCTTCTTTATAAAATTTTCTCGTATAACCTCTGCTGAGTTTCTGTTACTTTCCTCTAATTTATATTCTGTAATACTGTCCATAGTTGGTGTTTTGATTTGTTTTACCGTTTTCTCTCCCGTTTTTATATGCGTGTATTTTGAGGGCGTCTTTTAAGCATTTATAGATCGAAGATCATTACTTGATTAATATTTCTTGTATGATTTCCATCCGTAGTTTTGACGAGATGGGATTGCATCGACTAAAGTGGTCATAAATATTTTAAGTCTTAATGAATTATAATTTATTATTTATTCATAAACGAAATAAATTTATCGTCATGACACTGTGAATATTGGACTTTTCTAATTTTATAACTTATTTTGCTTTTCAATGTAGCAAACCCTTATGTTCAAATACACGCACATTCATGCATATGCAAGTGTATCTAAATCAATGAGTGGTGAGACATTTAGATTTAATTCTGAAGCTTGAGCACCGGAATACTGATAATCGCGTTATAAAAGTTTTTTTTTAAACTTCTGAATCACCAAATTTGTAAAGGGCCCAAAGGATGTAATTGGTGGGATAAAAGGATTAAGCCATTAAGAGACCAACTATGTTTTCTATTCTACAGTTTTCCTCTTTCTGTTCCACTAAATGTTTGGTTCTTTGTCATTTCTTATTCAAAATCATCTTACGTGTGTTCACTACACCTAGCACAATTTTCACGTCTGACGTAGGAAACTTTTGAGGACGGGCCGCCGCCCATCGGAGGAACACAAAGTCTTTAAAATTGAGGGCAGTCATTTTCCCGTGATAGTCAAAAATGCTTCCAACTAAATTGAACTTAAATATAATATTTCTAAATGACACTTTTTCATCAAAACGTTTAACTTAAAATTGCAAATATCCTGAAAAATACCTAACGTTATAATATCTTATAAATTAATATTACTCTGGACCAAAAAATTTACTGGACCTGGACCTGTGTTCTCTAATCACGGTTTTTTATATGGTAAAACGTAGTCAACGGGAATAATTTTGAAACGAAAAATAATTCTTATATGATCGGCAATCGAACCCGGGTCTTTCACTTGCCGGGCTGATATTCTACAACTGAATTGTCATAGCTGATTAATTCTTTGGTCTTTGAATGCGGGTGTTTTTCTTAGGATTGATCTGCTACGATAGTTCAGTGGTAGAACATCCGTCCGGCAAATGGAAGATCCGGGTTCGATTCTCGGTCATATCAGAATTTTTTCTCGTTTCAAAATTAGTCCAAACATTACTGCTAATGCATCTCTGCTTAGGATGTTATGGTCATTTCATTCCATAAAGTACCAAAAATGAATATCTTAACTTTCTTTCTTACGAACGATATTAATGCTATCTACTTACTAATATCCCTACGATATGGGGTCAGAGTCAAGCTATAGAACAACAATTTATTAAAATCATTGAGCGACTTTAAAAACATTTTTAATTACACCCACTGAAAACTTGATGAACATTAACAAAATTGTGCTTTTTAAATTATTCTTACTCCCTCTCCGTTAATATATCCATGTAACATGCCTCTGGTATTCAGATTTCTTCAGCTTATAATTCTCTTTTTATGAAATCTTAAGTGTTATTGCAATTTTCACTTATTAAAATAATTCAAATCACCTGCATCTTTTTTCTCAACGTGTTTTATTTCTCTCTTTTTTGTTATGATCCAGCTGAAATAATTACAAGAAAAATTTTACCTAATAACGCAATGGTATTGTAGGCCCTAATATTTCATCAATAAATGGAATGGAAATAATTAGAAGGCCACCGATCTCCTTATGTCAGCAAATTGAAAATGATCACATAATGAACTTTTCCACAAAATTAACATCCAATTTGGAATTTTTATCCTTTCTTTAGTTCTCATTTCATTTCTTCCCATATTATCCTCATTTTCATGCTTCCATTTACATATTTCGTTGTCTTCGTTTTATCTCTTTTTTCTCTATTTTCTCGTTGAATGTTTCTTTATTTTTTCTTGTCACATTTTCACTTCAAGCGTTTTTTTTTCGTCCATTACCGTCTAGTTTGTTTAAATAGAATTAAAAATTACGGGCGTTGAACCTTTTCAAGGGATTGAGTTGATGCGTTTTCCATGTACGGTAAAATGAAGCATTATTCTCCATACTGTTTATTAAGGAATACCCGTTATGCATACCTTGATGATTATTTATCTTCATGTTAAAGTCGTTAATATTTACCCCTGTCAGTCTACTAACAGATTCTACCTATGTAGGAAAATACTCGGATATATATATATATATAATCTCACCTGAGATAATCATCATAATCATCGCGTAAGACGAGTGATTTAGTCACCTCGGCCACCAGATCTATGCGTTGGCGCTGCGATAAATGTTAATTTGAATTCGCAAGGAAAGATAGATATATAGTATTAGTGGCATTTTTCATATTTATTTTTTTAACTGTTTATTTTTATAATTTCATTATTTTGATAACAGCTATCACAGTATTTGTACTATATAATCTTAGCTTTTCTTTTCTGTATTTATATCGTTGAAGCAAATCTAAACAAATTGCAAGCGTCCATCTAGCATCGAAATTGAACAAAATATTGTCATTGTTCGTGGTGTAACAGAAGTCTCTTTATTTTAATGTGGATTTGTATTGATACGAGTATTTCTACGTTTTTGAAGGGATATTGCTGCCAATAATTGTAAGTTTTTATTTATCTTAAAAACTTTTTATCTTTATTCATTTAAGATTATTCTGAAAACTCTTTTCCATATGAAAATGCCATTGAAAACCTCGTTGCCGATCAACAGTTTTACTCCTACCAGTATCTAAAGCTGAATTACTCTGAACTATAAGTATATTTTCGTTGATTTTAAGCAATATGAATGGATAAGTCAGTATTTTCATTAATGAAACAAAAGGTATTATCAAACTTCTTACTACTTATATACCAAACATTTTTACGTTTGCCACTGAGTTCTCTACTTCTGTCTGCCATTTTCTTAACTGCAAAACGATTAAAGGTTAAATACAGAGACCTCCACATCACTCAACAGCTGGTAGACACTATGGCAACTTTTTACGCCCATGCAAGCAGATAGGCTACCATAATTATATTATAGAGTTTATTCATATTAAAGTATTAATTATAAAAGTTGGTTATAAAAATTCATTTTTATATCTTCGCTTGTTTGAATGGGTTTCTTTTGCGTTCCTCTTATCAATGCTCCTGTGGCACATCCGCTACTCTCTCTAATTCGTTCGATTTTCATGTTAAAACTGTACATTCTACAACTTCCTCTCTCCTCATAATACAACATCATCTTCTTTTCTTCCGATTTCTGCCACTATCAAGCCTACCAGGCTCCCTCAAAATTATCTTAGAAATTTAAATATGCTTCATAAAACTGGCAGCTACATACCAAATTCAATGCGTTGTCTGCTCTTCAGGAAGGAATAGTTCGGGTTGAGTCCGACCGCGAATTAACTGCTGGCAAACGTTGTATAGCATTTTCCTCGCATTCTCCGTCTCATTCTCACGCATTTTCATAGCGAACCTTTCTCTCTTAGCATCTCCATTAGCTCTTTTCTCTCGCTAAAACACATTAGAGACCCAAATTTTGTCATTAAATTTCGGTCCTGTGAAGCCGGAATCCTCCCTCTCCCCCTTTCCTCCGTTCTCTCTTCCTCTCTAACCTCTCTTTTTATTTTTCCGACCATTCCGCATGCCTCGCTTTTACAGTTCCCACTATTAAATCTCACACCTTCCTTTTACGTTTTAATCACCCTAAGGCTCTTACCTCCCACGCCATCCAGCCCTCCGGTCTTGCGTACCCTTTCACTTTCCTATTACGACATCCTCGATGAATGACAAGGTAGCGGAGCAAGCCGCTTCGAGTATGCTTACGTTTTGATCAATACGTCGGAGAAAAAATCTGGGCGAATCCCGAGAAGTTTCTATAATGAAAAAGGTAGAAGATCGAAGAATTTCGCCGCGAAGTATTTTCGCCAGTGGTTAACTCTTTTTTCCTCTCTCTCCGACATCCATTGCTCTCCGGCCAATCCAACCTCTTCATTTTGAGGCCCTTCACTCAGAGGCCCGCCTCTACTAATTTTCCTCTCTACCTCTCTCGAGGGCCCTTTTTTCCCTTTCTCTTTTGTTTTCTTACCCACTTTCATTCCCTCTCTTCTTTCTACGTACAAAACTAATCTTTCTTCGTCTTCTCCCTCTTCACCATTCTTTTATTTAACCGTTTCAAAACCATCGAAAGGATCCCCTACTGCCATGTAAAAGTAGAGGCTTTTCTCGCGCGGTCTCTTTACCTCTCCCTCTCATTCCCTGTCTCCCTCCCTCTCGCTTTTACACTCCCTTTTGCAAGACACTTCCTTTCCCACAAAGCGCCACCCACAAACAGTCATTCAAGCTAAACAGAGAGGAAGTGGGTTTGAGGGAGTCCCTTCCCAAACCTTATCTCTTTCGATCTCAGTCCTTTCACCTCTCTCCTCTCCGTACTTCCCTCCTCTCTGTCATTTCCTCTGTCTTTTCCTCCTCTTCTATCCCCTCTCTCCATCCCATCTTCTCTCCCTCTCCTATACCCTTATTCTCACCAATACCCTTTCTCCCACCCCCTCCTTTCCTCTTTCCCACTCCCTCTCACCCATTTCCTTCCCAACTCTCCCATCCTCTTTCTCCCCCTTCCACTGCTTCTCCTATCCCGTATCCCCTCCCCCTAGTCTCGATCCCCTCCCTCACTCTCCTCTCTCCCCTTATATTTTTCTTCCCTCCTCCTTCACTTGCCCTCACTCTGTGATTCTCTCCCTCTCTCTTTAGTTTCCTCTCTTTCTCTCTATCCTGTCAGTATTTCGCTTCTCTTTCTCCCTAACTCCCTATCTCTTTCCCATTTCATCTTTCCGGAAATTCCATCACACGCCATGGTGCACTATTCCTCCTAAGCACCCGGAAAAAAAGACCTTTCTAAATTGCCGTCTTCCCTCCCTCTCTTCATTCCAGCTACTCCCCTCCTTCTCACGCACACACGAACCATTACCTTGTTTTCTCACTCTTGATTCCACTCACCGTCTTTTCTTGCCCTCACATCCGAACACAAAGTTACGCGTACGCAAACAACTAGTGATTTTCATCTTTATCCTTTCTCTCTCTGCGCATTCCTCTTCTATCTCTTTCATTTAATAGGTCCACCCATCCTTATCTGCGGTTCCTTCATGTTCCTTTTATTTTCTTATTTTTGCATTTTTTGGATCCATTTTCCTCTCTATCCTCCAATTCTCTATTTATTGTCTATAGAAACCTGCGAGTGTTTCTTCATGAATGGCCTTCATTATTCCCCCATCAAAAATTACTTCTCTTTATATTCTTTCTCATCTTTCCATTACTTTAAATTTCAAATAATGTTTTCGTACTTTCATCATTAATTCATATTCTGTTCTCGAATTAAAACATTCGAGAACGGAATATGAAAATTTTTCATAATTAAACTTTGAGCTCGATCCCCATTACAATCATGGGATTTACATGCAATTTTTCATCTCCTCCGGCGTAGCGGTATCATTTATTAGAAATTAGAAATTTTTAATTTAGGTTATTTTTCTCTTTTAGTTTAATAGTAAACCTCCCCTTATTTGTGTAAGCCCAGTTTCTAATCGAAGAACAACTTCGTAATTTTTCTTTTGGTAATAAGTTTTTCTTCAAAGCATTCTCTTTTTTCTCACATCTCTCCTCCCTTTTTTTACTTTTTATGTCCTGTATTTCCCATTTCCAAGCTCATCATTTCCCTCTAATCAACTCCTTTACACCCACTTCCTTCTTTCCGCATCCTCCCTCTCTTCCCCTCGTTCCATTTTCCGTCACATCCATCAAATATCCACAATCTATCCTATCCTCCAATCTTTCAATTTCTCCTTCGCCTCGACTCGCAAGATCCCTCCCATAAACTTTTCCCCCTCACAACAATCATCTTTCTTGAGAACCCTAAATTCCCATTCTCCCTTCCTTTCCTATATTTTCCTTCCTCTTTATCTTCCCGCCCCCATCCTCTTATGGTTTTTGTAGATTTTCTTTCACACGCACTCTTTCACTTTTACTTTGAGATTTTTATGAATATACAGGTTTTACCTATACCTAAGACCAAAAAAGGGGTTTTTGCGATTCCGTCTTTATTTAGTTTGTCGTCATCGTATTGCTCAAAGGGCTGAAACCTTTAGCATAATTTGATAAAATCTCCTATTTATGTAGGAAATTATCCCAAATGAAAGCTTTGTTAGAATAATGAATGGTAGTTTAGTCCTGCAGATTTTCCTACGATTCGGATATAGCCGAAAATGACTGCAAAGTATATTGATTAAAAATCATCCAGCTATAGAGCGCGTAGATAATACTACGTGATCCATATTTCTAATGAATTTATATAGTGTCCATTAACATTGTAATATTGTGTTTTACGTCTAGCTACCGCCAAGCTTACGCAGCAGCAGCACCGTTGTTACGAGAAAATATTTTCCGCACTTAAATTACGGTATAGACTGCAAGAATAGAGATGTGAGAAAATTTGCGCAATCTGTTTCAGTTATTTTTTTCTCTTATGTTTTATTTTTCAAAATCGAAGACTACCTCATCTCCCTCCTCCCAATTCTTTTCTTCCTCATTTAACTGTTCAACAAAACTTTCTCCTCATTAACTCTCGCCTCTCTTTCTCCATCCCTTTCACCCTCTCTC
This sequence comes from Tanypteryx hageni, assembly GCA_028673005.1. Lineage (NCBI taxonomy): Eukaryota > Metazoa > Arthropoda > Insecta > Odonata > Petaluridae > Tanypteryx > Tanypteryx hageni. Next base: position 89,549,656 of record CM054116.1, on the reverse strand, counting down.
TCTACACGCCACAAAAGATCTAGTCTGCAAGCAGTTTTGCACCGTCACCCTCCAATTTCGTTTGAACGCTCTCCAGAGAGACTCCAGGCAGTCCGAAGGTTCTTGTAGGAGAGGATGGAGAAAGGGCGTCGAAGTTATGGAGGCAGATGCCGGAGAGAGGAGATAGATGGGGTGGAATATAACGGAGGGATGATAAAAAAGGGGGAGATTCGAAAACAAGGCTTGATGCGTTATTTTTTCTCCGAGCTCCGCGCTCGTTTTGACCAAGATGTCAGGGCCTCTTTTTAGTAATCTGCGTTCTAGAGGGAGAAAGGGAAAGAAGAAAAAGACCAGACTAATTTGACTCGTCGGCTCACCTCGCCAGCGCCACTCTTACCCTTTGCCGATGTTTATTGAACCAGCGAAATCGTACGTTCGCGGTTATTTCAGCCGCGGAGTTTTTTGTTTCGTTTCATTTAGGCGGCTGCCTCTCCCAAATAAAGGGCCTCGAATGATTGACCGCGTTCTAAACAAGAGGTCGGGAGAAAAAAGTTGTTCGGAAAAAAGGAGCCAAAGGAACGAGACGTCGGTTTATGCTCAGGGATCGATCCGTTTCTGTCTCATTTACGCCGCAATCTGCGGATATGTCTCTGGCTTTGCTGGGCAAAACGAGCTATTCTTGTGCGGATACGCTTTTCTGTCCATTGCAGCACAAGGAAAAGTTTTAGGTAGTTTTTTGTGAAAAGGTTTCCTGGTTTAAAACTATAATTTCAAAATATAAGTTTACAGTCGATAATTGCATGGGTACTGATAAATTAGTGATAATAAAATGTTTTTTTCTCAAAGAAAATTTAATTTTAGTTGCACGTAATCGCAATTTTTATAATTTCTTAAAATATTACCTTTTTCTGCGATTTCCGCATATCCGAGATTAATTTTAATTTGCGATTTCTGTTGTGGTATGACTAATCCCTTGGTCTTTTGAATTTAAAGGCGATTTTCCAATGATTACAATGGTCTTTGAAGAATTATCAGCTATTAAAAAAACGATGTATTTCAGAAAGTTGGTCGTTTTCCAGAAAAATTACGTTCTGCAGGCAAAGAGGCATAAAAAATATTTTGCGGTCTTCTCTAATTACAACCCAAGCATGAAAGTGAGATCGCGTTGGAATGCTTCGTAATTCGTGCTCGCACATGACAAAACGACGAAGTTTAGATGAAAGGGGATAAACAAGCACGTAAAACTCGTGAATAATGGTCGCAGACCTTCCATTGCCGCTCATCTCGTTTAATTTTATGCACATAATGTTTTGATGGCATTCAAAATGTGAAATTTATTCATTTTTACCCTGAAATTGCGCGGTTTCTCTCCTTAATTCATTGGATGGGATACAAACATCCTGCGGAGAACTCTCACCCTCTTGTATATTGTTATAATTATTTTGCCATGAATCGTTGTGGTATTTGACAAATTATTCACATTTCTGCTGGTTTATTTTCGTATTTAATCCTTCATTGGAGATTTGTTGACTGAATTAGCCGGTTTACACACATTTACAGAGTTTACCAGCATATAATAATTTCTATGAAGTCTGTAGTTGTAAAACGACTCTAACTTTAACACGCTATAATCAGTGTTGCCATTTTAGCGCTTTTCGCGCTATATTTAGCACATTTTTGTTTTGTATAGCGCCTTTATTTTGCGTTTAGCGCGATGGCGCTAATTTAACGCTTTTTTAATTTGACGCCTTTTACTTTCTCATATACGTAGTATATTGAGAAAGTATTGTAATCGTGAATAACTTCGACTTCAAGATTTTGATTACACGTTTTAGGTGTCCCTGAGTCCATAAAATTGGTTTTCGCCATGCCGTCTGTCTGTCTGTTCGGTGTTCTATAGCCCAGACGCGTACATGAAACCATATGATATCTCATATTTATGCAATATATCATCTTTTGAAGACCCTTTTTCATAAAAATGTTATAGCACAAAAATAAAAGGTAGTTTATTCTTGACGATTTTTAGAAAAATTTGATTTACTCAAAAATGGCTCCAGAGAATTTGATTAAAATCAATCCAATTGTCGAGCCTGATGTCACAAATAATACTGCGTAAGCCAGTCTCTTGAATGTCACTATATGGCGTCCAAAGACATTACAATGTACGCTAAGCTACCTTACCTAAGCCCTATTATGTCATGACGTCACGTCTTCACCGCGATCCACTCAAATTCTTACTCCAGCCTTACGATTAAACTAATTCAAATGATATCTCATATTTGCTGATAATATCATTCATAAAAGATATTCTGAAGAGATGAACGATATTGCGCCACAATTAAGGGTACTTTATTCTTGGATATTTTTAAACTAAATTCTATCAAAAATGGCTATAAGGATTTTGATTGAAATCCATCTAATCGTACTGCCTGATGTCACAAATAATACTAACTAAGCTATATGTCCCAAATAAATACTAAATATCGACAAGTGACATTAAAATATATTCTAAACTACGGTTAACTTTGATTTATAAGCGTTTTTCTTTTATAAGCGTACACAGTCGACCAAACGTACATACATATATGAGAAAGTTTGTGCTATGTGTATTGCGCTGTTTATTTTCTCATGTAATTTATTTAGCGTTTTAACCTACCTTCAGTTAGGAGAAGAAAAATTAATTCTAAATAAAACAGATTGCATTGATCTACAGCGTGAGAACGCCGAGGGTGTCCAGCCAGCCTAACCGAGGCGTATTTTCAAAAATGGAAAGGGGTAGTTGGGAAAGCCATGACAACCGAAAAATTCCCTCGGTACACCTCTTGCATAGGTTCTCCATGCTGTTAGACGCTCAACATATAAAGTGTCCCTATGGTCACCGACTAAATAAGAAAAGCGGCGTAGCAATATCGCAAACGTACACTGAAATTCTGCGGTCCCCAATGGGATTTTAAATTTCTATGTGATGCGACCCTTTAATGGATCCCTGCACTAAAATAATGGTCCAGTTGCTCGGTCGCAGAAAGAATTTTGCGACAAGCCTGGAGGCCTTCTTCGGTGGTGACTTTTCATGACATGATTGAATTAATTGAATGTAATGCAGACGCAATATGCGTGGCTTTAAAAAAATCCCTAAGAAATTATGGATTAGATTTGCAGAGACTTGTCCCTCTTGGAACTGATAATTCATCTGTAATGACTGGTACGCATTAATAATGGATTGTCTGCTAAGTTAAAGACTGAGATTCTCCATTTGTTTTTGATTAAATGTGTGTGCCACTTACTACAGCTTGCAATTTTACATGCCGTTCGTGAATGTCTACCACTAACTCTAGGTTTTCTTATTAAAGAAACGTACAATTAGTTTTCTCATTCACCTATTCGACAGGCTAGATATAGGAAAATTAACGATGGAATGGATCCTTTGAAATTAGTTCAGTTACGTCATACAAGATGGATATCAATCGAGTTTGAATTTATGAGGGTTCTGCAGCAATGGATTGAACTTAAGAGTCATTTTGAAATTATTAGTGTAATTCAGCTCTGTTACACAGCTGAACTATTGTATTCAATGTTTAGCAAGGAAAAAATTTATTGTTTCTTTTATTTTTGAAACCTATTGATGGGAATAAGTAGTTTGAAGCTGAATTGTATGACCCTGCAAAGTTGCTGAATGACTTGGTGCATTTAATTGATTCTAAATTTTCAAAAATAATTATTCCAGGAAGAGAAATCACTAAAAATACTGCAATTGAAAATAATTTAAACCCAAACTCTTACTTGGGTTACGAGTTTGAGAAGAAAATGCCTGAGTGTAAACTTTCAGATGAAGAAGAGAAACATTCGTACTAGCTGTATTGTTTTTTGTTAAACTCATAAAACAACTTCGTCAACGTTTACCAGTAAATAGTCTACCTTACAGTTAATGCCATCTTTAAGTGTGCGTGAGTGTCTGAATCCAGTAAAACAAGTTATCCTGGCTCTGGCAGAATTGTTTATCGACGATGCAGAAAATCTCGCGCATTGACTTCCAATGGAAAAAATTGCATCTCGTTAAATGGACCAATATCTCCGATACATTGAGGCATTGGGGTAAAATTACAAATTATAGAGATGCCACGGGTGAAAATCCCTTCGAAGATATCTCTCAATTAGCATTAACAGTGCTTTCATAGCCTCATTCCAATGCTGATGTAGAACGCTTGTTCAGCCACATGAATATTTTAAAATCGAAGTTACGTTACAGGATGAAACTCAGCACTTTGAATTCAATTTTGGCTATTAAATATGGTTTGCGACGTCATGGAAGATGCTGTCATAAGTATGAACTGCCGAAAAGCGTTTTAAGTAAAATTGGCGCAAGTGATGTTTATGAAAGCTCGCCAGAACCAGTAACTTTTTCATAATTAACCATATATTAATTTTTACGCATAATTATTTTTTAAAATCTTCTGTTTACTAGTATTATAATATTGTATTTCCTGCTATAAATGTAAAAAATGAATTTTTAAAAATTTTCTTGGTCAATGTACTTATTTCAGTAGCGCAGAAGTTCAGTGAAAGTGTTGCCCCTATATTCACACGTAATTGTTAGCCACCTACCTTTATTATAATTTTTATTGCTCTTAGGTTTCTTATTCATGTCTTTATTAAACACTAATTTATACAAGTAAAATTATTAGTTTTTAGTAGCTTTCCTCTTGCTCATCGTTGCTGTATAAACAATATATGGTAGAGAAATTTAGATTCTTTCTCTTAAGCTTATTTCGTTTCAAATCTTGAGTGCCTGAGATGATTGTAAGTACATAATTTTAAAAAGAAATTTTAAAAAGCAAACGAAAACTGTTCAGCACTATTTCCAGCTAGTTTTGTTCATTTAACACCGCCATAAGAGTGTAAAATATCTACTGTTGCACGTAGGCAGCATAAATTAGGAAAAATATATAAATAGAGAGATTTCTCTATCTAGCCCTTTTTTGACGCCATTTACTATAATTTTAGCGCCTTTGAGGTTGGATCTAGCGCCATTTACAAATCTGAGATGGCAACACTGGCTATAATATGTTGAAAGGACATTCCTGGGTGCAAATTTAAATTCTATGGCTGTGCTCCTTTCAGAGTTCTATAAAAATATATGCAATTAATTGTGTGTTAACCATAATTAGTACTTATTGAAAAATATCGCTTATGAGTTAAATTTGTTTAATTATCAGCCCTAAATATTGGAAAAATATAATGATTATCTTATAACTCATTACACATGCTCCGCATAATAAGAGAACACGATATCTTAAAATGTGCGAAGGAGACGCATGAAAACTCTATCGCTAAAAACACGCATATTTAATTATGAGTTTCTCAATAGCCTAACAAATTACTATGATAGCATTTAAAGGAAGAATTTACAGTCCTTGTTCACTAAATCACGGCACCTTTCTCCTCTCTTCCTCCAGCCATGCCCAGAATCTCGCGACTTCCGCGAGCAGCAGTGCGAAGCCTTCAACGAAACACCGCGTGACGGCGTCTTCTACCGCTGGGTACCACACCACGACGACTCTGAGCCGTGCGCCCTCATCTGCAGAGCCGAGCATCGCATCAGGAAGGTCATCAAGTCTCCTCCTCCTCCCCCGCCACCCGCCGCGGAAGACGACGAAGACATAGACGTAGCACAGACTTCCCAAAGACCCAAGGAAACGGAAGGTGAGAGAAACGCGGAAGACAGAGGAGAAGATAGGGAAGAAGATGGAGAAGGCGGGGAGGGAGGAGACGACGAGGAAGATGGAGAGGATGAGGAAGACGAGAGAGACCAACAATCCGCCGCGATGGCCGACGAGCCGAGACAGGAAGCCCCGCAATCGACGTCACCTCCGCCGCCACAGAAGAGCGGTGAGGTCGAGGACAACGTGGAGGACGAACTGGAAGAAATAGACCCGCCTTTGGTGGCTCGGTTGGCCCCCAAGGTCCTCGACGGTACGAGGTGTCGCTCCGGAAGCTTGGACATGTGCATCAGCGGTCAGTGCCAGGTAAGTTACTCAGCATTGGGTGTTCAATATTTTCAAAAATATTTTTACATTACTTTGGAGTTGAAGATGTATTTCCTTCTCAGTATCTGTTTGAACTTAAGTTTAGAAAATGTTTTGATTATTTTGGTATATAGTTAGCACTTGACGAGAACCCTCGCGGTTATCAAGTTAATTAAGTATAAACGCATGTACGTATGTAGTTATTCCTTTATATTTAATAAATGTGAGTTACCTAGTTCAGTAAAAGTTTAGACACGTGTTAACGAAGGAATTATTACGGCGCTGTATATATATATTGTTGTGTCCCTTTGTGGTGTTTTAAGAATACTGGTCGTGTTCTTTTCCTACGTCCGGCAGCACTCCGTATCTTCTCTTCGGTCTCTGGATCATATGGGTTCCATTGGTGATTTACTTGGAATTCCTTTACGCGGAATATTAACTTACGAATTCCTTTTTACTTACTTTTTATTTCAATTATTCTTTCAATAGTAACAATCGTCGTACCTTTGAGTGAGCTACTCTATTCACCCACTCAATAATAATAAAGCCCTATTTCGATCACCCGGACTCGACCCACGTCTATTTCCTTCATTGACTTCAGTCCTTTATTGTCAAGCAATTATGAAGCCTGATTCACTCCCTCGCGGCCCTCTCTCTTTTACTTTCCTCTCACTTTCTCTCTTTTCCCTCTAGCCTCTTTTACAAGACCTCTTCCTTTCCCAACAAATAATCTCTGTGATGGAGAAGAGAAGAACCTTTACATGATCCCGTCCATCGAACCAACTACGTATATTTTCCTCTCTCCGTAGCCCTTTCAAAAGATACTCCTCTCTTTTCGATCGCCTTTTGCATTTCAGTTGTGTCCTGATGCTTCTTGTTTTTTTTATTCCGCTCGCGGGCTTTGTTTTTTGTGCTCGTTTTCCCTTCTCCGTCCATTTTAATCTCCCACCCATCAGGAGGTGATATTTTTCTCTCCCGCCTCCTGTCTCTCGTATTTTTCTCCGCGAGAAGGAAGCGGCGTGTCTGAAGTATATATTATCGCACAGATACCTCGAACGAGACGGGCTTATTGTCACCATAAATGCGAGAGAATATCTCCATTAAAGTACCAACGTCTAGGCGTTTTCTTTTGGTTTGCCCTCCAGTCACGGCTCTTCTTCTCCATTCCGCCTTTCTCCAAACTCCAACACAACCCACAGACTAGAATAATAACATTAGAGAAACGGGAATCAACGCCCCGTGAATGATTTGCTTCGTCAACCAACAGGTTTTTCCTGGATTCCGTGCATTGAGGAACCAGACTGCATTTTTTGCGGTTTAAATGTATTCGAAGTATATGTCTGCGTGTGTACTTATATTTTTTCTCGAAAACATAAAATAATAGCAGTCCTTCCGGAAATAATTTTGCACATTTTGCTTAGTTCCATTGTCTGTGGTTAAAAAATTTCTACGTCAGTATACTGAGGTTATCAATTACTAATCTGAATTAAATGTTATGGGAATAAATGAAAGACAATAGGAAGTGTGCATCCTCCTGTTATCAAACTCGCGCCTCTTTTCCGATCTTTTAAATTTTTCTGGGGAATGACTTGACGACCATCCATATGTAAAGAATTTTTGCTCGTTTGCATTTTCATATATCTTGGAAATCATATATGCATAGATATTGTATCAACTACCCAATAAGCCAACATTATCTACACAATCCACCATTCTATCGATCTAATTGTAACATACAACAAGTATGGAAAGGTCTGAGAACACACAGTTTCCAAATGTGTTCTTTGAGATCTACAAATTTTAGTAAAACTGCCCAATACCAATTTTTTTCAAAATACGTCCTGCGGATTGAAACAGGTACCTACGATGTAAACTGCGTGTAGGTCTTCATATAAAATGGTCGTAATTATTGTCTGATTTTAATCAAAATTGAAATCGGTCGACAAACTTTACTATAACTTCCCATTACCAAATTTCATCAAAATACGTCTAGCGGTTCCGGAGTTTTAACATGCGGACGGACGGACGAAAACGACCTCCCCTATATGCGTTCACTTCGTGCAAATAACCCATAAAAACTAAACATAAAAGTAGAAATATATTCATTGCAGAATGAACATTCATTTTGTTCGGAGAACACAAAAATATTTTTCCGAATCGTGATGGGAAGGTATTCCCTAGCGAGCACTTTTTCTAATAAGATCGGTTGCATTTGCAAACGGAAATCGCCCATCGTGAGTGAATTTAATCGATGAGATTCAAATCAATGGTTAACAAATTGCGGTACACGTTCTATTAGAGATATGCGGAGCTTTTTAAATGGTGCGTTAGAAGCATTAAAACTGCTAGGGGATAGCCCAATTTTGTTATAATGTGCAAATAAATTTCTTTACTTCTCGATTTATATTTTATGAATTCATTTTCTCATCTGTGACATTTTTCTAACTCTTACTTCACAGTGAAAATGGTTATAAATATTTTCAAAGTATGTAGTACAGAAGGTTGTGTAAAATATTATAATCGGTTGACGAAAAAAAGTTTGGAAACTACTGATATGAATATTTTTCAGATTTTCGAACTTTCCTCTCTCACCAAAATTCGACCGCCGTGTTTCTACCCGACCCGGAGACTTCCTTTCGCAGTAGGCGTCAAAATTTTCGGGTTGAAATTAAGATGGGAAACTTTTACCTTAATAGACAAGAATACGGAAAGGCGGAATGGAACGGTATGGAAGATCTAAAAGAGGTTTTTTTCCGAAGATGTCGACCCCCTCCTTTATTCTCTCCTCGCCTCGCTGGCGTGAAATATGCCCCTTTTTGGCCACCGGCGTCACCTACCCCACTGCCGTTCCACTCCCGCGCAGCGTCGTCTGTTCCGCGCTGACCTTACCCCACACCCCATTCTCGTTCTCGCTCGCATCTTCCCCTCCTCCCGATCCTTATCTCACCTTTTTTCTTCTTTTTTATCTTCTACCCCTTCCGCAAAACCTGGTTTTATGCTCCTGGAGGTCAAAGGTAGAGCAACAACCCTTCTGAAGAAGGTATCGGGATCTTTGCCCCGGACTAAGGCAACTCCATCCATCATCTCATTCTGCATGAAAAAGCAAGATAGTTTTTTTATCCCAAGGCTGCGTAAAAAAGTACGCTAACGATGTCCCTAAATCTTCGCTCCCTGAATTTTCTCGAAAAAAAAGAAAATCGCGCGAAATGGAATTTTCCGAGCGTTTTAACTCGACATCGACCGTTTAAGCAATATATCGTTTTCTTAAAATATTAGACAGGTACCTTTGAAAGATGGCGGCAATTATGCAATTTGGCCATTTTTTGGGTCCTTCTCATGCCCTTCCATGAAGAGATTTTTTCCTCTTTTCAGAAGGATTGTTATGAGAAATAGTTGATTTTTTAAAGTGAAAGAATATCGCATCTAAATAATTTTCTGAGAATGAACACCAATTTGTAAATTTCATTTATTCCACGGGTAATAATAAATATCCTCTTACGAATCTAATTCAGTTGGAATTAATTTTATTGATAAAAAATCTGCATACAGCTCCAGACCAACTACAGGCGACTGATTAACAAAATATAACTTAAAGATAGTAAGGGAAAAACACAATAACGAAAATAAAACAACGAAAATTAAATCATATCTGTAACAATATAACTGTACAGCAATAACAAAAAACAATAAAAACATACATCGTAGCTGACAAGTAATTAGTAAGGAAAAAAAATAAAAGTTAGTGTGTAACTTAATTTGGTAGATAAATAGGTAAAGGTGGAGACTACGGCGAAATAGATGTTAAATGAGAAATCTAACTCGTTAACCGTAAACTCGGTGGTCATAATGAAAAAACAACAAAATTATGAAAAGGTTAATACTATATTAACAGAACCCTACACATAAATACCCAAAAACCCGTTAAACAAGATGATCACAGACACAAAAAACACCTTAAAAACTTGCACCTCAATAATCACGAAAAAACTACAAACCCAACTTCACATCTCAAACCCCATAATCCTTAGATTGTACGGCCTCCCAAAAATACAAAAAATATATCCCCCTCAGACCCGTTGTCTATGCCATCAACTCTCCAGCGTACAAAATTTCCCAATGACTAAATGAGCATTTCAAACAATGGTCTCTTACTCAAGAATCGCTTATTACAAAATAACACCCACTTCATCAACGAAGTCAAAAATCTAACTCTCAAAGGCACTGAAATTCTTGTTCCGTTCGACGTTGTCCCCCTTTTTCCCAGCGTACCAATAGAAGAAACACTAAATTTTCTTGAATCTTGGCTCAAAGAACAAAACCTACCACAAAAAATATTCGATGAATACGTCTTATTAACACACCTTTGCGTGAAACAATTTTTCTTCCAAATAAACAACAACATATACCAGCAAAACCATGGCACAAAAATGGGAAATTCTCTGTCGCCATTCCTTTCAAATTTATTCATGACCGATTTCGAAAAACACTGCAAAACCACATTCACTTACTTCCCAAAAACTTGGCTTAGATTTGTTGATGGCATCATTGCGGTTTTTGACACATCAAAATACAATATCACTAGCTTCCTTCAAGAACTAAACGACCAATACAACTCAGTTAAATTCACACTCGCAAAAGAAAAAGACAACACACCACCCTTCTTAGACTTATTATTAACAAGACACAACAACAAGTTAAAATTAAAAATTAACCGAAAACCAACACACACAGATAGATATATAACTTCCGATTCCAACGATCACATCTCACGTAAATTGACCCCTTTTCATTCGATGATAAATAGACTCCTTCACGTACCTCTCTCCCCATCAGATTACCTTAAAGAACTCACGCACATTAAGAGCTGCGCAACAGTCAACGGATACGACACCGAAACGATTGAAAACATTCTACGTAAACATTAACATAGACTCCACGTAAAATCTCACACAACACTAACTGACACTTTTCCCAAAGTTTGCATTTAAAAAAATCCCCTTTGCCCCCGAGCTCACCAGCAAACTACACAACATCTTCTCAAAATTCAATTTTAAGACAGTTTTAGTTAATGATAATAAACTCGTAATTTTATTACACACCTCAAAAGACACAATAACTTTCTTATACAAAATATCATGTGGAGAACGCGACAAAATATATATCGGACAAAGGAAACGAAAGATAGAAACACGCTATAAAGAACATATCACATTTTAAACACAACAGATTAAACAACTCTAACGTAGCAAAACATATCCAGAAACACAACCATCCAATCACGATCCAAAACCTAACACTCGTAAAGTCAATAACCAACCAAAACAAACTAGACGCTTACGAAAGCATACACATAAACAGAAACAAAAATTCCGTTATTATTAACGACCGCGGCCCAATCCCCCTTTCACCTCTGTACGTTTAACGGGCTGAACCTCCTTCCCCTTTCTCTTCAGCACATAATCATATAAATATGGACCACAGCACTCTTCCCCCCCCCCTTATTACACATCAGCTACTGATGATGAGAGCATTGCTCTAGAAATACCTATTTGATACGTTTACCCCAATATTAGGGATCTTATGTGCGTGATTGCTTCGTCTGATAGGTCTGTGTCGCTGTCTCACGGCACATAAACCTACAGGCAACTGTGTGCGATACTAGGTCCCTGGTGCGGTTTAATTTTCCGTGAACCTAATATTATTTCTCACCCTTTTTCCTTTTATTTTCCCTTATCTCTTGATGTGTACGTGTGCGCGTGTTTGTGGTTGCCTAGTAGGACCCTGTCGCGGTCGTACAGACTAACAAATCTTCTAGCAACCGTGTGATTTTCGGGTCCCTGGCGCAGATTAATCTCTCGCAAACCCGTTTCCTTTTTCATTCTTTTTCCATCTTTAGGATTAGTGCTTGTGCGATTGAGTGAGTGAATGTGTGAATGACTTCAGGTTCCTGGCGTGGAGTGGCACTCCCTAAACCTGTAAGTTTGTATTTCTCATTTTCTTTGACTTTTTACCTCCTTTCTTTTTCCCCCTTTTTCATGTCTCTCATTTTTTAACTTTATGGTTATGGAGTTAGATTACTCATTTAACTCTAAGTTAAGTTGGTGGAATTAGAGGCGATGTTTAGAAGTGTTCTTATAGGAAGATGAAAGAGTTTTATATTGTTGTGTATGCAGCAAAAACGGAACTCTGAAGAAAAGGGAATGTATAATGAGATATAAACGTGGTATTTTCTACAGAAAGATATGCAGAAAGTCAAGTTTTATTATTATTATATTTATATTGTTATTTATGATTAGAAAGAACTTGGAGGTTGACGAGCGAAAGTAAAAGTCAGCTTTGCTATTCGGGAGGTTGAAAAAGAAAGAAATATCGGGAAATATTCGGCTGATTTTAGGTGGTTGGATATTGAGAGATGCTGGAATGTGCTCTCTAATGGCATATCAAAGAGAGGGCACACGATGGCTAACCAGAAGGAAGAAATACATTAAGAGTGGGAGCACATAGCTGCAAAAATACGTGCGGAGTGTTCTAGTTTCTTCTCTATCCGTAAATCTTTAGAGCACTAGCAATGATGCAAAAATTCAGTTTAGAATCTTTAAAGGCACCAAGGTGTTTATGAATATTGATTCTTGGAATTGAGAGGTCAACAATCTTATAATTGTTCATAATTTTTGATTTTTTTCAGAGAAAACTACACTTTTCCGGGTTTGGTTTTAATTTCCACAAAGTACATCAGCGAGCTGCCATTTTTTATAGCTGTCTTTAAATTACACAGTGCTGTTGTGTCTACGCGCTTTAATATTTTACATTCGTCCGCTGAAGAACAAGTATTCAGCCTGTAGTTAAATTTATTTTTCGCGAGATAAATTCCTTACGTATATGTTAATTTTTCATTTTTCTATTTTATTTAAGTGAGAACATTACCGGTTTCTGTTGGATTATTTCCATCCTTTTTATGATCTTTATTTGGCTAGTAGCGAGTCGTTTATGAAAAACCCATTATTTTTCCCGTTATTATTTAATGATTTTTCTATAAAAACTTCCATAAGAACGTCATCTTGCCGCTCAGAACGAAGACCTTAAATCGGCCAACCTCATTCATTCGACCATATTTATCTCTTGTGTTGACATCTTCGTGACCTAATTCCCTTTCCCAGTATTTTTCTATTAAGCTGGCAGTGGAGATAGTGTACACTCCCCTCCACCCCAGAATCCCATGATCCACTTCATCATTAATGCTGACATTCCATGCATGTGTTATTTTTGGAAGCAGTTGGAAAATTACGGCAGTGAATTTAAGTGTAACGATTTATTTTTTCGCAAAGCCTCCCGTAAATTTCATTTTGTTCCGCATCGTTTAGAGTTCGTATAAACTGTTTCTTGACGTGAATTCTATGGCACAGATAAAACGGGATATCCAAATTATACAAACGATACCTCAACTCGGAAAAGGCATATATAAATATAAAAGGATCGCCAGAAAAAAATAACCGAAATCATTTCGGCATATTTGACTTTACACTTTGGAAATCGAAAGAATATATGTGTAGTTTAATGTATACATTTTCATCATCGTCCCAATTCCATTCCTTATACGGATGAATGAATACAAATTTTCCGAAAGTCCGTGTATCTGGAGCCGAAGAAATCTCGTTCTCTTCGGAGTGGTTTTGAAATCCAGATTGGAAGCAATCAGGGGTTTCGGATGTGAAGACTTCAGAATGCGGTTTCGATATTATTTTTGGCAGATTGAACGGGAGATGAGGCGGGAAAAAATCCGAATATGTATCGATGGCTGCTGGGCATGGGAACCGTGTTCTCGCGGGGGGATGAAATCTAACATGGATTGTTTGTTATGGGTGACGGAAAGGTATGTTTTGGTGGGAATAATCAAGTCTCAGGAATGCTGGGTAATGTGGAGGGATTTAAGACATTGGACCTAGGGGAAATGATCGATTCTTTAATACCAAACTGTTGTGTGAAAGGCAGGAACAAATTTATGATAAGGAATTGATGCGAACACGATTCCTTTGAATGGAACGTTGGGGATGAAATGACCTTGTAACCATCAAGTCCTCTTAAGGTTACTTTTACAAGCAGTATTTTCTAAGAGAACAATTAATTTTCAGATTAATTTTTTTGTGCAATGGCTATACTACCTAATATTTTCACAAACATTAGGTATAAATAAGTATAAATCGAAATATCCTCAGAAAGAGTTCATGTAAGTTTGTTAAAAAACTTATTCATTAAAAAAATATATTTGCATCGTAAAAATATTACCGTAACCACTTGGACAAAGGTTCCCGTAACATACAATCTACTTAATGATTTTTATATTTTTCAACATATTTTGCATCTTCCAATGTGGTGAATGACAATAATACTTTTTGGAAAATTTTGTCAAAAATTTCGTTACAGGTTTTTAGTGGAATTTTTTTATAAAATATGAAAATTTGTGCAATTATAACCTAATTTCCAATTGATGCGCTGATTGGAAGTTTTAATCGAAAACGGTTAGCTTTTCCGTCTTCGTTAAAATTTTGAGAATCAACATAGTTTAGATCTAACTTTATCGGCTAAATAAAATTTTACATACAGCAAAATTAGGGCATGTAAATCCTTTTCCAGACTAAAATAAATATGTGCCTAAAATATGTTTTCAACCTTCAACCTTTGTTGTAAGAGGTGTTATTTCGTCGACTGAAAAGTAATTGGGAAAATTTTTCTTCCTTTTCTTTCCTTCCGCCTTTATGTTTCCATTTTTATTCGAAGCGCTCTTCTCTATTTAAGCTCATCACTAAAATTAGTTGAGCAGCAGCGCGACGCTTTATATTTCTCATTCACGAAACAGTCTTTCTTTCCACGACGGGGTCCCTGTTACGCTTCCACGTGAGGCGATGGCACAAGGGGATGGGCACAAGAGGAAGAGAAAATATTTCACGTTCAAAAAACAATAATCTTGCAATGGAACAAGATTGAGGAAAAGAAATATGATGAAGGAGGACCGATACCCGTAGGGAGGGGGAGGAGAAAAAGAAAACATCCATAACTACGATATAAATTCTTCGCCGTGACTGATAGCAATGAATGCCAAACCTTTGGAGATTGAAAAAATGATGCCTCGAGGAGATTTATCGATAACAAAAAAATCGAGAGTCACACAGATCGATGAACATACGTCCCTCACAATAGGTCGAGAGAGATGAAGAAAGGAGGAGAAGGAGGTGGGAAGGAGAATGGGTGGATGATAGGAGGGGAGAGTTGGGAAGAGTATGAAAGAAGTTGGGTACATAAAATAGAGTGGGTTATGGCGGCGGCGGCGGAGCGAATAGAAAGGATTATATAATAGAGCGAGGATGGAAAGAGAAAGTGAATGAGGAAGAGGAGGGAGAGGGTGGGGAAGATTGATGGGAAGAAAAAATGAGGCTCTCAAAATAAAGAGTGTTAGGGGAAAGGAGGAGGAAGGGGCGGTTTCGCGAGGTGTGCCGAAAGGGTTGCCGGGAGTGTAGAGAGGGAGGAGAATAGAGCGATAGGAGACATCGGGAAGGTTCCTTTGCACTTCTGCCAACACCGTTATGGATCGGCCAACCCACAAGCCCCACGGCTCCTCGACTTCGAAAGCTACTTCGATTTAACTGTACTTATTCAACACCTCATCCCACCAAGCGTTTTCATTTAGAAGAGTTTCATTTTTTTATTTGTCCTCGAAAATGTAATATAGGTAATGCATAAAAAATTGGTTTTGACTGAGCTGTTGTTCTTAATTTTGACTGGTAACACGGGATGATTTTTTTCTCTTTTGAAGTATTTTCTTCAGACGGTAGGTTAAGCTGTTGAAAATAACATTTTTACGTTGCATAAACCTTGGTTAGTAATATTAATCTCACTTTATATTTATCAAGTACGGATATTAAATTAATATAGCATATCAAAGTAAGCATATCAATTTTGAGTTTCTAGTAAGATATGCCATTCGTGATTAGTACAGTATTAGCTGTCCATCAAAATAAAATTTATTTTCGTCTTCGATTTATTCATTAAAGACAAACATTTGTGCGACTTGAACAAGTGAAAGGAAACGCCCCCAAATAATTATGATCTTTTGAATTTTTTCATAAATTCGATAGAAATTGTTCACATATGTAAACTTTTAATAAAATTTTGAGATTGATCAAAAATATACCTCACTAAATGCTAAGGAATATTAATTTAATAGCTCCAATGCAAATCTTACAAAAGTTTTCCAATTTTTGTTTTTTATCGTATCCGATTAACTGGAGTTTTTAGTTTTTCATTCGTCTTAAATTAAGTAATAAAACAATACGGCTGTTTTAAACCTCATTTCCCATATTCAAACACTGCAATGCGTAATTCAGAACCGCAGAATGTGGAAAAGTGTGGCAAAACTTTCGGTTCATGTAGAAATACATACATTCTTCAGCGGGAAGACAATCCCACACGAAGAATTGATTCCCCTCGATCGAAATCCCAATTGAATCCATTTCTCACGGATTCTCGGACGAATGAAATATTACGCAAAATCTTGGGAAAGTTTTTTTTCGCAGAAAAGCGAAAGGAAAAGTGAATGAAAAGTGTCGCGGGGATGACCCTCCTTCCCCTCCCATCCTCCCACCCCCCACCCCTAAAAAAAGGGATCAGACGGAAGAAAAACACTGAGTGCTTTTTCATGGCCGCAAACTCAGTATCGAATGGATAAAGGCAGTCTCAGCGTCTTCATTCGAAGCCTCCTTTGCTATGACCGCTGGGCGACCCGTTTGCGAGAGGAGGAAAAGGGATGATGGAGGAGGCAGGGAGGAGATCGGAAAGGGGAGAAGGGGACGGAGGTATATATGGAAGAGAGTGGGGAAGATGGAGGGCGCGGGAGAGGAGAGCGAAAGAAGGGACGGCTCCGACGCCGTCGAAAAGAGAGCTCTCCGGCGCCGGGACGCGTAGTGATAGCCATCAATCCCTTCCAGAAATATGCTCTCTCTCTCTCTCTATCTCCGCCTTCTACTCGCGCGCCCGCTCTTTTTCTCTCATTCTCTCTCTTTCTCTTCCCGCCTTTCTCTCTTTCTTCTTACTCAGCCTTTCATAACTCTCCCACAGCCGTGCTTATATTGCGCATGTCCTTTCGTTCACTTGCGTTCGAGTGGTTAGGTGCGCGTAAAAATACTGGGGAGATGGTATATTAACATTCTCCTCTTCTGTGCATCAGATGCGTTTCTCATCAACAGCTTAGGCTTTTAAATGAGTAACATCGTATAAATTTTATTCCATGGTTATTAACGGCCTTTATATAGAGCAACACGATGAAGTATGCGACCAAAAGTGAATTGTCCGTCGTAGGTTTTAGTTACGTATCCTGTATCTTATGCTTCTCTAGCAACACGGAGTATATGCTTCGATGCGGATAAAATTTGATATTTCTTAACAATACCCTGTAAACTTTGAAATGTTAAACCTTTTCATTGTTATTACAAACAGTATATCCGTTAAATGTTTTTTCGCCTAAATTATGGAGAGTAACTATGGCTCTTTACTTTTCCGAGAAATTTTCTGTGTACTCTTTATCGTCCTATCCTCCGTTGAACGAATGTGGAATATTACCGAGCGGTAATTTTTTATGCGTTCCAAATAAAATATTTGCCGGATCTGACGCAACATTTTCCTTCCCAAAGCAAAACTATGGGAAAACAAATAAAGAAGACAGCTTTCGGATCCGTTGTAGAGATAGACCGTATAACTTACAACATTATCAGCGCATTTCTCTATCGTACTTTTACGACGACCACCGAGGGATTTATAGGTAAACAAAACAAAGTAGGGGCGGGAGAATTTTCAGACGGATGAAACAAACTATCCGAATCGATGGACGGCGGTAGAAATAATGGCGCGGTCTTCCCAGAGGAGGGAAGAAAAATACCGGAGAGAGATAACGACTGCGCGAGAAATATGCCGAAAAACAGCGAAATAGATGAGAGAGGAAGTCAGACGCATTAAACGACGCATATAGAGGTCCGAGGCGGGACATGCGCATTCTCGGGCACTGACGTGTGGAGAGAGAGGGGGAAGATATCGAAGGTTATTGCTCGGTGGGAAATGGAGCGCCTATAAGCACCCGTCGAATAGAGAGGTGCAGGGAGAGGGCGAATGGGAGAGAGAGAGAAAAAGGAGAGGGTGAATGGAGAGTGGAAGAAGGTTGAGGAGGGAGAGTCTATGAAGGGTGGAAGAGGATCGCAGAGGATAGATATGCAGAGAAAGGGAGTTGGGAATGCTGGAGGAGGATGAGATTCGAATGAAGATTTTATACTAAAATGGCGAGGAGGGAAGAATTTAGATATGTATATATATATAGGTCTCTATATTGGCGATATTGAGGCTAGACAATTGGTTTTTCCATCTAACCCAATATAGTCAATTGTCATTTACAAATCGACGATACAGAAGTACTTATACAAAATTAACATACTTGTAAATGAAAAGAGAATGATGTTTGCGTGTAAAATGCTAAAGATGTTACTATACCATAGGAAAAACCCCACTGAAGGAAAACAAACACCAGAATGGAGGGTGAGAAAAACCTGCGAAACCTGATAGCATTTATTTAATATTGACAGTAACTCGTTAGAGGAGTGCATACGTTGAATTGTATATAAGCACACTGTTATACATACATAAATATATAAATCATCAACTATTTACTTGTATTGGACGACCTGAAAGATAAAATAGGAATTGCTTTTCAGTTCGTGGTTGTTGTTGGAGGAGGAGATAGTAAATATTTGTGGTACGAGTGTATAGAGTTACAGTGGGATGAAAAGTTTATTTTATTTGGGATAATATTCCAGAGTCGGCAAAGCAGAAATAAATAGCGGGATGTTCGTTTGAAGGGTTATAAATAACAGAGGGGGTGTAAGTTTCTTCGCGATTCTGGGTTTAACCAGAATAGTTTATGGAATGGTGCAAATGTAAGGTCACACATTTTAAGATAATTAAATCTTGCGCAGATCCTTTGAAAGGTATTGATAAACAGCGACACAGTTATGAAAGTGTGGAATGTTTATGAAATTGACCAACTGCACATCTTGGGAATAAGGCAGAATCTTATGAAGACGTTTAAGAGAGGGTAAGGAGGAATTTACCCTCTTGAATTCTTTCGATGCATGGTTAGATCGGAGGTGTGTCATTTATTATGAGAATACCGAGTTTTTTTACGTTTTACAATAAGGAATGGTTGATAGTTAATAGACAGAGTAGTTACTTCAGTGAGTTTAACTGACGCAAGTACTTTTGGATATTCAATAGCAATGACTTGAGATTTATATGGGTTTATGCTGAGGAAGTTGTCATCGCTCCATGTTTTAAGTTCAGCTAGTATTTATATTACGTAGAACTAGGGTTTAGTCATTAGACCTGGAGTCTAGATAAAGTTGAATATTACCCGCCTATAAGTGATGTTTAGAGTACTTAAGTGTTTGGAATTATTCATTTATATATAGAGAAATATCAGTGGTGGTGTACAAGAACGGTTTAGAAAAATTGCAGATGAAGGATGAGAATGATCGGGATACGAAAGGGAGTTGAGGAGTGACCGTGAAGGAGGGAGGAAGGTCAAATGTGAATTGCTAACAATGGATTTAAGATAGTGGCGGTGATAAGTAAATTTTAACATTAATGAATCTAAAGCGTATTTGTATTTGTAAACAAGAAAATTAACAACTGAATATTTAATTGTCTCTCTCCTTCTTAATGTGATAATCAGCCGAATAATTTGTGGATAATAATAAAATAAGATTACGTAAATAATGTCATAAAATGGCCGTAAAAGATTAGTTTATCTGTTTTTGAGATCTTCTGATAGCAGATGCGTGTGAGATGTAATATTTTACGGATAATTTTGATTTAAAGCGAGAATAACTTTTAGTTGACAAAACTATAATGTACTAAAAATTATTTAGTTGTTTCGTTAAAGCGTGAGATCTAAATATGATGTAGAATAGGGTTTCTCAAACTTTGCGAAGACAATCTAATGTTTATGTTGGAGACAAAAAATATTCTCTGGTGTACGCAGGTCAGATAAGTGTTTAATCGCCGAGTTTTTTCCACTTTCATTGACGAAAACTGTATGAAGTCATTGAGACTCAAGACACTCAAGATTCTCCCTAGAAACACACCCTCTCCAAAGTCTCTCACTGAACCTCATTAAGCTTTCAGGAAACCCTTTGGTTTCGCGGAATACAGTTTGGGAAACCCTTATGTAGAAGATAGAGCAAACGGAAAATGTTCAACTTAGTAGTTAAACGTGGTTGGACGGGTTTAATGATATGAAATAGTAGGCAACGAGTGATAAATACGAAGGACGATCTCAATTTTAATCAAATTGAGGAAATTTTGCTTTACGGTTTCACATAATTTTGAATCCTCTCTTCTGCAACAAGGGTTATGTCAAATCTTTAGGTGCTTTCTTGTACACCTAAACTTTGGTCTCAGTCCAGTAACTTATTTGCATCAATAGCATTTATGATACATACCTCAGGCAAGAGTTTAAGATTGCGATTAGAAATACTTATATCAGTAAATTGCGGAATTTTTGCTGGACGAAAGATAAGGAGAAACAGTTTGCGCTTCGTGTCTTTGTGAGGCCGGACAGCGATTGAAATGAAGAGAAAGGAATATTGACTGCCTCAGACAAATCAAAACCTACTCTTGCGTCTTCACCAAAAACTCCACCTCTTTAAATCTCCTCCTTTCTCACATTTTCACTCCCTTCCTCCTCATGTCCTACGGCCCCTTTCATCCCATTCTCATGCCATCTCCTGCTGCGACCACTTTCCCTTCACTTCCTCTCTCACCTCATCCTCTCCTCCACTTTTCTTTCCTACCCTTTCTCTCTGTCATTATTCTCTGCTCATACCCTCCCTTTCAATCTGCTTTCGCTTCAAATTCCTTTCTAATCCAATATCTAGCCCACTCTCTCTCTCTTTCCACTCACCTACTAAAACAACATCCCATTTCCTACTCCTAATGCAATGTGTTTTCCGCGCGGTTTGCCCGGCATTGTAAGTGTGCTTACGTGCCCGTATATTTATTTTTTTTAATGCGACAATTTCACGTTGACCTTTTTATTTTTGTTAACTTTCTTCTCGGCACCGCCCGCAGTTATTGACAAGTTATTTTCCATATTTCGCTCCCGGGATTAATTTTGCTAATCATTTCCGTCCAGGAGCACGGTGACGTGAGAAAATTCAGTGACCGAAGGGAGATCTGCGATAATGCGTTGAGAGCAACTGATTTGAGGAAAGATTGGTGTTGGTCTTGAAGAATGCTATTCATAATTGCAGACATTTTTGAAGTTGTTAAAGCAGAAAAATCTAAATTTGGAAGTATAGTAATTTTCTATCACGCTTAGCTAAAGATTTCATATTTTTTGTGACTCGCCTTCTTCAAGTCCCTTACGATAGAGAAGATTATTGCTCATAGTCTACACCGAATCGATTTTACCCGCGTTGTGAGATTTTGCTTTATTTGCTTTAATCGTTTTTTTATTTGCATTTAATAATATAATGCGATTAAAATACCTTTAGGCTGCGTAAACGTGATTTTCGCTTTCCGTTGAAAAGGTAAGACTTGATCTTGAAATCCCATTTTGTAATTTAGGTTTGGAAAAGTCTACAGCAATGATTGAATGTGCGGTTATTGATTGGAGCAAATATTTCCGTAATTTTATTAATATAAATGTACGCAATGTGCCTCCATTAGTCCTGAAATGATTAAGTAAACTGTAGGAAGTCTGAAAAGTCACTCCCAATTTTGTTATTGTTATTGCTCCTAAACTATAGGAGATATTAAAACATTTCTTTGGCCGAATTAAAATATGCTCATTGCAGTTTACTTTATCACAAAATTCCAATGATGTATAACAATGCTAAAATTCATCGTAGGCTCCAGCATTTCTGTAACCTTACCAGTACACTTTCAAAAGGTTTTGTCAAGAAGTCACGAGGTACATTACCAAGAATATCACTAATTTTGTTTTCATGTTTATCAATGATCTTTCGTTTTGATTTTATTGATAAATTTCAGCGGCATTAGATTCTAATAAATAATAGAATTATTTGTCTAATGAAAAGCATAATGTTTTATACTTATTGCTTAAAAGTCAAATGTGAGAAGTGGTTTTTATTTATTCGTAAACCCTAAAAAATCACTATATCTCAAGGTATAAATCATAGAGAAAAGGGAAAATTTCTATGAACAGCGTTTGATATCATTTAAAGTTATTTATTGAATAGAGTTTCAAATCAAATTTTGAAAGTGAGCACCACCATGCTGAATAAATAACCTTGCTCTCTCCAGTACATTTTTCGACACAGACTGCAGCATTTCTCGGACAAAAAAATCACCCTGTATAATGAAAAGGTAATTAGTAAATTCGACAATCATCATGTTATCATTTTTCATTCGCCATCTCACACTTTTCCCCGCCGTTTGGTTTCCCTGTATCTCGTTTTTCTGCCGTTTCTGACAAGTGGCTTTTTCTTTCTACGACCTTGATCGAGGGATCTTGACCTTGATCCGCCTGAAGAAGCTCGTATATGAGGAAATTCCATAAGAAGAGCGTTTCGTTTCTTAAATTCCTTTCAGATTCGGAGTCGAAAGTTAATTTATTTTTTGCTTTATACATTGCCATTGCGTTCATTTCGTTTTTTCAGCGCATTTCTTTCAAATAAGCATATCATTTTTGTCTTCACTTTAACTTTTGATAAAATTTAGTAGGCCAAGCTATATGGTAGAGCCAGCGATTATATTATGGAAAAATGAAAATGAAATTGTAGTTACCAGAAATCGTTTTTATGAAGTAAATCACTATATTCTTTTATAAAACGTCGTTATCTAATTCCAATAAAGATTTGATTCGATTGCATCGCTTTTGAAAGCAATACGAATGTCTACTAAATCTTTTTGTGCTAAAATGTTGTTACTTTCGCCTCAAATATGAGCTTAACTTTTTGTTGTGAAAAATTAATCAATTTACTTTTATTTAAACATTTATTACGACGCTAACTTTCCATTTCTTCCCAGGATGCACTCAACCTAAAAAAATAATGCCATCAGTTTTCCGAAAAATTGAGAAGTTCCAATAATCCCTACGCACGGCACGAAAGCAAGGCCATAAAGCGATAAGCTTCGTTTCTTCTTTTACTCGTAAGTTCGACGTCCCTCTGGAAAACTTTTATGCCTCATATATAACTAGCAGTCATCTTCCAATGTGTGCGGTATTTGACCCACATTTTTCTTTCCCGCTGATCTACCTCCATCCCTTTCCTTTCCCCATTCGCCCTACTCCCCCCTACATTGGCCAATGACCAAAAAACCTCCGCAAATGCCGCCATCTCCCTCGGCCGACTCTCGTTCAATGGGCCGTGGCGAGCCGCCATTATAACCCAGAGCAAAGGATTTCATCCTGACTGATAGAAAAAAAAATCTGCGGGCGCCAACTTCGTCATTGTAATCCGCGTATGGAAGGGACGAAAGAGAGAGCGGGGTCCCATTCCCCATCCCATTAATGTTCGCATTCTTCCCGACCTTTTTCCGCGTCTCCCAACGATCGATCGCCCCTTCCCTTTAAGTTCTTAAGAGGGAGGGCGGGTGTCGAAGGGAGATGGAAGAGGAATAAAATTCCTCGCGGGCTTATAAACCTCCTTGATCCGCCCTTTTCCTATCTCTCGTCCTCTCTCCGTCCCTTTCGGGAATTTCCCTTTCCGTCTTATTCGTCATGCGACGGATTGCCCCGCAAGATGACACCACCAAGGCGTGTCTGGTACAAAGTGGGTACTAAAAGTATGAAGGGTTTATCGTTAGGTTTTTACAGGGCTAGTAGAAAAAATAACAGTATTCAGCGCTTTCCGGATAGGAATACTTGCACTATAAAGTAGGCGTGCTGCGATAGTTCGCCATTTGTCCAATACGCGGGCAATACGGTTGTTCCATTAACGTTGTCCTTTTTTTAGCGAAGCTGGACGTTGTTTTTGTTGTGTGTGTCCCATCCGTGATCTATTCAAAGAAAGACGTTCTAGTTGATTTATTAATGGCGTTGTACAGTTACATTTTTACGAAGAATGGCGTTTTTAGACTTTTTGCTGAAAATCGCACGTGTGCTGGGTCCGTCTATCTCTGTAGATGAAATCTGTCAAATTAATAATGCTATTAAAGTTTAATTTTAGTAGTATGTTCCTTATAGGCAAGGAAAATACCCAAAAAATTTTGATCTTATCAAAAAATATTCTTAAAATAGTGGCCCGTGTGAGTTGCGGTGCAATTATTTTCCCACTGTATTGAAATTTTATATGAGTTTGCGTGTTTACTCGTGTTGAGAAAAATATTTCCTCTAAGTTTGCTGCTAGTTACAGGTAATTTGAAGCATTGAATATTTGCACTCATTGTCAAGAAAAACTTTAGTCTGAATTAAACATTGAAGTATAGTTTAATTGTCTTTTTTCATTAGCTCTTAAATACATCCATGGCCTTTAATAAAGGATGTTTTAACAGAAATAAAAACACATTGATGTCCAAAGCAGTATTTATACCCATGAACTTAATATTGGGAGGCAGACACGCTATCCGCCCTTTTACCAAGCCAGATATATATTAATTGTTATTTCTATAGATTTAGATTGTATTAGGACAATATAATGCAGCTATTCTTAAGAAATATGTACATAACTTTTATTTAATTAGATTCCTTAAAGGAAGCTTTTTATTTTTTTGTTTTTTTTTGTGTATGCATAAACGAAAACATATGTTTACTCACTATTTTTTTATTTTTCTTCCATGTTATTCTTCGCGGCGACAGAGAGTGGGCTGCGATCTCCGTATTGGATCTACGCGGCGAGTCGATGAATGTGGAGTGTGTGGAGGCGACGGTTCATCCTGCGCCAGACCCCTCTACCATTGGGAAGAGACACCCATGTCCCTTTGCTCCGTTACTTGCGGTGGAGGTCAGTATTATCACCGACATACACGATTTATTTTTAACACAATAAAATTCCGATATAACTAATTTATGGGTGACAGAAATCAACATTGTCGGCCGTTAAGTGAAAGTAACTTCATATCTTTCTCTTAAAAATATTAATGCGATAGGAATTAAATCCAATATGACATTTGTTAGAGCTGAGTTATGCGTTAATTCTATTTATCCAAGATCTTTGCAACCAAACTGCTTTGAAATTAGGCAATAGAATCGTTGAACTTGTCACTATTCATATTTTTGTCAGCCAGTAACATTTCATTAAAGAATTATTGCCAAAATTTTTGTCTACTAAATCCTGACTTGAAATATGTTTGGCATAAAAATTATTTTAGTTTTTTTTTAACTACAAAATATTCAATCAAAATAAATAGTTTCCTCTGTTTATAAATCTCTATATTTTAACGCCTTTTTTATGTTAGGACCGTCAAACATTTGCTCGTTTTTTATTATACAGAAATTATTAAATTTAAAGTGACCCAGATTATGATACTCTTACAAATGTGGGTGGCTCTCCGAGGACTATAACACAAATTTCTGGAGGATACCATTTTCAATATTTTCCGGGTAACACTTGTTCTGCCATGTAAATCAAAGGAGTTAAGTTTCTTTCATCACAATATTCGCGGCACGTATTAGCAGTTAATCTTTGCACTTCCCCTTTCTTTTATCCACTCGCTAGCGCAGCATTTTGTATTCCTACACAATGCGGGGCCTTTCCAACTCGTGGTTATCTTCGTGATTCGTGCGTCTTATTCCCTTTCCCTCGCCTCTCCTCCTTCCTTTCCTCCCCTTCTCCAATAAACACCTCGTCCCCATGCAACGCACTCGCGGTTTATTTCCCTTCCGAAGAGACTGTGTTTTCCGTCCGCGGTCTGGTCTGCTCGCCTGTTGAATAGATTTCTATCCCCTACCCCACCGCTCCCAACGGTATAAGCTCACTCTCGACGACCCTTCCCTCTACCTCTCTCTCTCTCTCTCTCGCGACCCCGCTTTCTCGCTTACTGTATCCTCCTCCACACTCCTCCTTTCCTCCTCAAATCAACTGCGGAGATGATATTCTCTCCGTCTCTCTAGCGATTTCAGAAGAGGCTTATATATGTGTCGATTCTTGGAACTCTCGATGATGTGACAGGAAAATGACTTTTTTAATGCCAATGACGAATAACTATGGCGCCAGTTTGGAGTGAACGAACTGCGTTTACTTTATTAGACCTCCTTATGCCCGTCTTTCTATTTCTTTTTCCCAGTAAACCATTTGCGTCTTCGAAAAATGTGCCAGATGGTGAGTGATCGGCATTTGCAAAAAAATACGTTTCAGTTATTTATATCGGCTTTTGATAAGGCGGCTATACCTGTTTTGGAGAGCGATCTAATGATTGAATTACTTGAGAAACTAACTTAAAATGGCAGTAAGATATTTGATGTGTTCTCTCACTAAACTCTTCTATTTAAATTGACTATATCAAATACATATATCGTTGTTTTAGTCAGTGTTTTTGATTTTGATAAGCGAGATTTGCCTTCACTATTGAAGTGTATCAAAACGAAAAACGTATATTTAATGTGCGCACATATTACAAAAATAAAATATACAAAAGAACTTCGTTTGAGAGTTGATATCGGTTTTGTTTAGGATTATTTAATAGTTGAAACAATTCAAAACATTTGACGAAACGAAAAGGGGTTGGAAATGTAAATTTAGGAAACATGTAGTATCAACGTTATACAACCTCCTTACGGTTATTAGAAGCATAATGGATAAAGTATTAGCAAAATAAGCTTTAACTCTACTGATAGGTAAGAATATATCTTACGGATTGAGTCACAAAATGATTTCCTTAAAATGCATTCAAAACGATATTTTTGGTTCACTTTCTGGTATTAAAATTCTTTAAGCTTAGATTGTTTTATGAACAACTGAGCAGTTTTTGAATTGAGGGTAAAAGAAAGTTTAAAAAATTAACGCCTCATTTAATATCAATCCTAATAAGGGATAATAAGCCTGAATCTATTATTCAATACAAAAAAGCACGTCATACTAAGAAAACATTGGGGCTCGTTAGCTAATATCTCTCTCCTTTTCTCTTTAAAAATACATTTTACTAGGCGGACCAAATGAAAGAGACGGAACATTGTAACGGAGAAAACAGTTTGTAGGTATTCAGGAAAGAGGGAGTATTATGACTCAAAACGGGTGGATGAACGCAAGGTGAAAAAAACATCTCCCTCTGATTCTGTTTTTTCACTTTATGATTTTATGGCTACTTCCTGCTCCCTACCTCTCTCATCTTCCTTCCCCTCCCGGCCAACTTCTCTTCCTCGAAACCCATCGTAAATGGTACCGTAAAAAAGTATTTGGGTCACTTATGGGAAGTGCTACCCACTTTTTCAAACTCCTTTATTTCCCTTTTCCCACCACTGATGGTGCAGGGAGGCTAAAGGGAGAAAATAGGAGTAGGGGTGCTGTAAAGAGAGTGGGGAATCCTGAAAGTGGAGTGGAAGAGTTGGCGAGTCGCAGACGGAATCCCTATGGGGAAACATAGGCCGAAGGGTTAGATGCGCCGAAAAGGTGCCGTGCAGTTTATGACTCCTACATTACCACTTTTCCGCTTCTGTATTTGTAAGAAGGAACCGCGTATCCGAGAAACCTTAAGCGATCCTCTTTCTTTCTCCGACCTTGCTTTTGCGGGAGGCAGAAATCCGAGGTTGTGAATCACGCGCCGGTGAAGATGGAGTACGCTATTCGCTTCAACTTTTTTTACCGCTAAAGTTTCTTTATTGCATGGAAAAATACGCGAGAAAGGACGTTTTTGTTGTTTTATTTATGGACAACTCTCCGAGTTCGAGGTCTTGTTATGTTGAAATCGTAGCAGAAAACGAGATGATTTGATCATTCAAAAATTCCATATCCCAGATTTTCAGTGTCTCTTCTCTTTTTCATATCGCTCTTTGCAAGAAAATATAAGAGATTCGTCCCTATCCAAATTCCGTATTAAAATTGGTAATAGTTACACGACATTTAAAAATAAACCCTGATATTATGTCAATTGAAGTATTTTTAAATTCATAATTTATATCCTTTCTTTGTCTGTAAAAATATATTGTGTTGTTGCTCTAAAATTTCCAATCACCGAAATATTTAATAACTTCAAAACAATAACCTAGTCATATAATAACAGGTTATAAAATTTTTGTGGAATTATTTAGTGTTAATATACATAAAAGCTTTACATTTGTTGTTAATATTAGATCCAAAGACGAGAAATATCTCGTTTGTTTAAATTTTATCTACCGGCTATCAAAATTGTAGAAACTTTTATAATTAAGAGTTCAAATAGACAGATTTATCAATTAAATGCTTTTATTTTTTTAACTTCAACTAAATTTCAAATCATTTATATATTTTTACATTCGATATTTTTTTAAATGTTTTTTTTTGTGATTGGAAAGTTGTGGAAGTTGGATTGAAAAGTTTTTAGATTTCCTTTCTTGGAACAGACAAAACATAACTCCTTCATGGAAAAAGCGCTAAAATCCGAATTACCCATTCTTTAATCTTGAAGAATGTTTCTGAAACAGATCCAAAATATTCCGAATTTTATACATTTTTCAAATATTCTTCTCGTCCCTCAGGTTACAAGATGTCTCGGCCAGTTTGCCGCAACCGAGTGTCAGGACAAGAAGCAGACGAGCAACTATGCAACGCCGCTCAGAGGCCGGCACCAAAGATCGTAGAATGCAACACTCACCGCTGCCCTGCAAAGTACGTTTATTTTTGTCTCAGTTCGCCTAATATTAGATAGCACGTCCTAATATTAGGAAGATTTTTTTATATGTTACTGACAATATAGAGGAGGGATACGCAACCTGGTGCTCGCGAGCGCCACCTCGCTCTTTAGCAGTCTACGATGATAAAAACCATTAATTTGATTTGTTCGCCTGTTTTCTTTCTAAGCGTACGAAAGGATATTTTTAATCATTTTGGCGTTGATTTTATTTTATTTATGATCATTCCTACTTTTACAAGTGGTGTTCGCTTGGTGCTCTAGAGTGTAACTTGATGCTCGCAACACCATCTCCTCATGAAAACTATGTCGGTATAAATCCTCATTTTCTGTTCATTAATATCTAAGTTAGGTCTTCCCTATATGTGAATGATTTAATTTTACTGAATTTGTGTACATTCTTTTTAATTTCGTCTTATCTCTTTTTACTTGATTTGACCTCCATTTCTCCTGCATGGTCTTTAAAATTTATACTGAATTTAGATATTTATTCTATTTCGCTTTTATATATTATGCAGAATATGAGCTAATCATAACGATATTATTGGCATCAAAAATGTCAACCAACGAAAATGCCCATTTTTGCAGCAGGTTTAAAAACCTCGTCCCTCTGTTTATATCGACACTCAACTTACCATGTTATAATTAATGAAATTTAATTTTTGATGGATCGATTAGTATACGTGTTGCGATTCGATATATTCAATCCCAATGATCAAAGATTTATTCACCTCAAGATATTTGCAATGACATTGCTCGCAATTTCTTTCCTCTAATATCGTATGGCACGTGAGATGTTGGACCAAATTCAAACCAACGCGCAGTTTTATGCCAGTAATGTTATAATCCCTGCCGGTTGAAAATCTGTTCAACGCCTTTATTAATGGATTGGAAG
The DNA here is from genome assembly GCA_028673005.1 of Tanypteryx hageni. Taxonomy (NCBI): domain Eukaryota; kingdom Metazoa; phylum Arthropoda; class Insecta; order Odonata; family Petaluridae; genus Tanypteryx; species Tanypteryx hageni. The sequence continues at coordinate 89,519,938 of CM054116.1, read as the reverse complement.
TTTAACCATTTAATTCGCCAGCTAAAAACATCAGTTCAACTATCGCTTCGCATTTTTCACGAGGGAAGAGTAAAAATTCATCTCAGGCAATAAAAAGATCTTTTACGCGATAAAATATGACCACTTGGTTTCGACGTTGCTCGCGGGACCCATACACATTGAATTACGAGGACCGACGGTAACGGGGATGAATTATTCATGCAGGTTTATGTAACGTAATATTTTACAGCCCACGGAAATGCGTAGTACCATCGATCTCGAAGAAATGGCACTCTTTTTTAAGAACCCGTGAAATTCTTACATTTTTACGTATTTACATCCGAGATTTACAAGCAGCCGTCATGTTACGCTCGACTTCGGCCATTTACCTTAAAAACGTAGTTTTATTTTATTCATATTTGTATTTGAGACAAAAGTGTACATCTTTCAGTGTTTGTTATAATGTTTCAAGTTTCTTTCTCAAATTATTGGAAGTTACTTTTACGCAAGTTTTCTCATTCGTTGACTGTTGTATGGTTTTAAAAACATTTATTTCAAAGGATATGAAGTGTTTTTATGTATGTATGTGTGTATATTGTATTAACATATACGACCTTAATATTAAATGAAAAATTGAAAATTACCGTGGCAATATCTTCCTCTATTTTTTATAATTAAATCGTAGTATTAAATTTCCCGCAAATAAGCTGTCGACATAACACACGAATTTGAGTGAATTACCAATAAATAGCTAAATACGGCGGTATCAATTTTCCAAAATTAAAATTAGTTAATTAAGGATTTAAAGAACGGTGTAGAGGGCATGAAAGAAGTAGAAGAAACCTCTTCAAAAGGATTAAAAATCTTATGCAGTTATCCTGTATTCTGTTATAGTGTGTAATTTCGATTTCTAAATTTACCCACTTTCGTTGTTTTCAAACAAATATTGTATAATCAAGCGAGTAGTGGCATAATGGCGACGGATACAGCAATTTACAAACTTAGCTCACCATCGTTCTTCTGTTTTTATCTTCCGCAGTTAAGGTGTAAGATTACCTTGGATGTCCGTTTATGTGTTTTTATCGTCTCCATTGAAGATTTTCTTTCTTACATTCTGTCTCGCCATATCTTACACTTCGTCTTTTGATTCAAGAATTCTGAGAGAATTTTCGTATCCATTTTGAACAAATTGCTGAAATTTAGAGTTGCTGAATTTAAAAAAAGGGTTTTCTACTTTGCTAATCATGACCTATCATTCGCTAAAAACGCTTAAAAATTATAAAATAATTATGTACTTATCTCGGGCATCTTCAGTAGCCATAAAAAGGTTATGACAAACCAGATGTGCATTTCAAATAACTGGCAGTCGTCATCACTGTTATTTACTGCCGGAAAATTCTTAAAGAACAAGAAATGATAAGACAGTATTGGTAAATACCGCTGATGGCAGCTGCTTGGTAGCCGAAATGAGCATTTGGTTTTTATAACCTGGTTTTGGCTATAAATAGACAAAAGACGAGCTCGATAATTATTGAATCTTCCACTCTCTCTATATCTCTTGTATAGATAAACTTGGAATATTTTAGGTAAACTTATGTCCTCGGGGATATTGTTCATAAAAAGGAGTTTGCGTATGTAAATTGACACGTGAAAACTATTGGGAAACTTAAAATCAGCAGAACGAATTTCGAAATTGAAATTAGTGATTAAATGATAAGATTCATTTGAATTTCACGACCGGAAATATCATATGTTGTGAAATAAAAGTACGCTAAATACGCTCAAGCATGAGCAAAAATTCTGTTATTATAACAAAAACTAATACGAGGTTAAAATTTGTCGAATATTTTGGCGTGTCTTTCCGTTTTAATAGATTTCTTTATTCCACTTTCTAACTTTTAATTCTCAAATTTCGAAAGGGCTTCTAGGTTTATCAAGAAATATTATTTTTTATCTCTGTTGACTCTACGTTTGATTTACTTTTAAAATGAGGAAATCCCTCGTTTATGGCAGTTGTTACAAAATTGCTCGTTTTCTCAATCCATTAGAATTTTTCATACCAAAAGGCCTCCAAGTCTTTTGCTTTTGAAAAGTTCGCCGATTAAATTAGGAATCTAATGACCGCCGCAGACTTTTCGAAGAACTCTCGGGCGCGGTTTGATTCGCTTTAGGTATATTCTAAAAAGTTGTTTCCATCTTGCCGTCCTTTCTCTCCCCACTGGCAACCTATCAAGTTGCGTTCTTTTGCCTTAGCGAAGGAGACATTCCAACCACAATACCTCAGGTCTCCTTGGGCTTTTTTGGAAAATCCTTCCATCTTTCCTTCACCGCCTTTTTTACGCTCCTTCTCCCACAACCCTGACTCCTTCCCAGTCTTTCCTCCTCCTCCTGCCCCTCCCGTTCTCCCTCCTCCTTCCTGTCCCTACCGCAATCTCACTGCAGCGATGTCCACTGCAGAGAGCGAAGAGCTCAATCGCTCGTGTGTTCTCCTTCACCCTCTCTTTCCTTGCTTTCCCTCCTCATTCTTTACACGAGTTTACTCTTTCTTTTCGCTCCTCCGCTTTCCGCCCTCGGAAGTGCGCAGGAGTGAGGGTGGGAGCTAGAGTTTGCTCGGGCGACCCTTGCGGAACCACCGAAACGAAATTCGTATGGCACGGAACCCCCGGATTTGGGTAAAGGAAGGCGAGTTGGATGGGGCGGAAGGAGTCTTGCGGTTTGTTCGATGGGTAGAGAAGAAGGAAAGTATTGTGGGCGAGGTGAGGGAAGGAAGAGGGATGAAAGGTAATGAGGTATGCGAAGACCGCATAAAGGTCCTTCGCGTGTGATGATCGGGGGCGTATTTTTTTACAATCGGAGAGGGGTACACGGGGAGATGTAATAGTAAAGGGACAAGGAAGGTGGAAGGAAAAGAGGGAGGGAAAAGAAGGGAGATGGGAAGGGAAATAAGGGAGAGAGAGAGAAAGAGGAATGAGAAAGGAGGGAGAAAAAATGGGGTGAGGAGAGTTTTGAAAAAATGAGAGGAAATTTTGAGGAGAGCAAGAATCGGAGGGAAAATAGAGGTGCATAAACGAGGGAAACGGATATAATGAGAGAGGAAGAAAAGGGGAAGGATCGGATGATTTAAAGCCAGCGAAAAGTTGCCTCCCCTTCATAAAAATAAAGTCCAAATGAATCAGGTACCCGTGCAGAGCCACGAATTTTAATGTTTATAGAGGATTATAAATATATTTCGCATTTAATATTTTTATTCTCAGAACCTATGAGGAGATGTTGAGGTAAGAGACGAGAGTCATGTTCACATTGATTAATATCGAGTTAAAAATAAACGACAAATGGATGAAGCAAAAGAGCACATTATAGCCGTGCAGAAAAAATGGCAGAATTGGGAGGTTAAGAGGTTCAAGGAAATTGTTAAAGACGTTGTGATAGATAAGATACGTATTAAGAGAATTGGTTTGCAGCAGGTAGGAATGGAAATGGTGCATTGGAGAGGAGAGAGCGATACGTATATATAAAGAGAGAAGACAAATGGAGAGTATGGGAAGAGTAAAAGAGTATGTGAAAAGTCACACGCATATAAAAGAAACGGAATGATTCTGGGAGGGTTGGGGGGAGAGGAATGGGGGAGTCTTGCATTCAGTTTGGAGTCATAAAATATTTTCTTTCTTGGAGTTCGTCGCACTTTGACCCGAAGCAAAGCGATCTCGAGCGTGAATCTTTTCCGCGGGATTTTTTTTAGCAATGGCACTACATGTTAACGTAATTTTGGGATCCAAAGCTCTTGCCATAATTTTTCAGACTTTTGCGACCTTTGGGAACCAAGGATTGCCATTTACGGGGCGCTCGTAATAATGTCGTCGCCTGCAATAAAAAATAAGCGATTTCGGGGGAAGGGGTGATTTTAGTGGGATAAGATATTTCGTTTTGTTTCTTACTTTAAAAATTTAACGGAACTCGAAATATTTTCACGGATTTTTCTGATCATCGATCCGGTTATTTACTCGTATTCGAGGCGCGCCTAGTTATCATTATCTACTATTTTTTGTTTACAAGGCAAAGGAATAACTCCAAATAGAAAATTCTGCGATTACTGCATGCGTTTTCTTTTATTATACTCGATCTTGAACCAAGAGACCTTATGAAATGAAATTCTCAGCATGTTAATGTAATAAGTCATCTTACAATCAAATACGCTCGGTAAATAACTTAAAATGTTTCAAATCGCAAATAATACTACTAAACGAAACAAACGTATTCGCTATTTCTGCCCCTAAAAGATAGAAAATTTCACTCTCCACTTAATAGTTGTGACAAATTTGGGGTTGATGAGGACAGTAATTACTGACAACATGTTCGCACCAAATTTTACACGGCTTGCGGAATAGATTGAAATAAACACGGGCGTTGGTCAAAAAACTGCAGAGGCGGAAGAATGACAAGGCAGAGGGAAGTGCGAGGTGTTTCGCGTGGGAGGAAGGGGGAGGACAAAGAAAGGCTGTGAAGAAAAAGAGGTGAGAAGAAGTTGGTATCGACGATAAAAAGACGCCGTGCAATGGAGAGAGGAAGATATTCAGCGAGGGAACGAAGAACCAAGTTAAAATAGGAAGGTGTTAGCGGGTAAAATGGAAAGGAGATTGAGAGAGAGGGAAGTTTTTTTTTCGTCCTCCCGTGATAAAGCGAGGTTGCACGGGGGAGGAGGGGATAGGTGCCGCCTCCCTGTTAGATGGAATGACTCCGATACCCTTTGCGGGAGATGGATGGGAAGTCTGACGGGAGTGGTTGGTAGATCCGAGGCGATAGGTCCCCTTTGCCTTTTCCAGAAGAGCCCGAAGTCTAGGGAGGAGGGAGGTGAAGTGGGCGGGATGGGAGAGAGGGGTATAGGAGGTTAAGAGGGTGAGGTGAAGACGGAATGATGGAGTGGTTCGGCGGCTTGAGGCATTTAGGGACTGCTTCCGGCAGAGTCCATCCTTGGTTGCCTGTAGAGAAGGAGAAAGGGCTAGAAAGGAAAGGGACGGGGAGAGAGAGGGAAGGGGAGAGAAAAGGGAACATAAATAAAGGGAGGGGGCAAGGATGGGGGATGAAAGGGTAATAGACAAAAGGGGTGGGAAGCGGTCGTTAAGGGTTTGCGAGGAGGATAAAACGAAGTAAATGCGGCAGCTATTGTATGTGTGTATATCATTTTGATGGCCGTACTCTCACACACATCTATATATATATATATATATATATATATATATATATATATATATATATATATATATATATATATATATATATATATACACACACACACATATATATATATATACATATATATACATTATGCATATATTTTGCGAGAGAATCAAATTAAATTAAAAGGAATAAAATTCGTTGTTTTTATTGCCCTCTCTCGCGGAGAAATTAAATTTGTCGAGATTTTGTTTATTTTGGTGGTTTAAAAAGGATATCGTCCCTATCGTGCCGGGGTTGATTTAAATTAAAAGTATTTGCGAATATTCGGTCGAATCTGCGATTTTGATAAGAAATGCAGACTTATTTTTGTTTGATTTGAGTGCGATCGTCAAAATGATTTAGGAAATAATCTGCGCGTGTTTGTCTCTTTTAAATATCTATAAAAATCGTTCAGTCTTCTATTTAATTAATTTTTCTGAAAATATAATGTCCCATAAAAAATTAAATGGCTTTACGATTTTCTCTGGTTTATAATCATATTTTTACCAATCTATTATTTGGAAGGCATTACAAAGATAAGAATTCACACAGATATTCATTCATTTTTTAAATTAATTGTTAAGTTGAATATCCATTCTTACTTTCTAGGGTTTCTCTCTCTCATTCACAAAGGAGTTATTGAGCCCGTCTTGCGCCTGAAAGTAGATTCAAGAATAAGCATTTATGTATAAAAAATTGAAAAAATAATTACTAATCTTAGGTATCTCCCATAGCCAATAGTTAAGTTCTTATTTTTTCACTTTTTGATACTTAATTGCTTATCGTTGAATCTAGACTTGTTAAAATCAGTAGCTATAAGAATTGTAATCATTCGTTTCATATCCAATGGAATTAAGCTTTGAGTAATAAGCCCAAACCTTATGCGAAACGCATTTCTCTCTCTCTCGTATAACGTGACTCGATCATTCAATCACTATCAATCGGTACGCTCTCAACAATCTATATCCTCCCGGCTCTCAAGTGATTCTTTTCCTGTTCACAATTTCATTATTTATCCTTCTCAATAGCATTTCAGTTTTCGGCATCAGTCGTGCTGAGTCGAGCATAGTTACATTCGCTCCATCTTGGGCGGTCCAACCGCTGACGAAGGTGCGCTTGCTAAAAAACAAATCGAAAAGTCCATTCATGATGCCCTTGCACGGTATCAATACAAAGCGTCACTTTTGCTCTGATGCGGTGAAGCGATTTTCATTTGGAAAGCCCTTCTATAAGACGGAAATAGAAGCTTAGACAAATTCAACGTTTGTTGCTCCATGGTTATATTAGATGAATCATTTATTTGGTAGCTATGGAATAGATGTATTACTACCTGTGATTACGCTTCTTCTATTTGTATATTGTGTAAATTTTATAGATCCTACTATAAACAGATGAATAATTAATTTTTTATCTATTTATTTCGTGGCATTTTTTGGTCCTAAATTTTGAATGTGTCTTATCTGAAGGTGGTTGCCAAACTAATCATTTAGAAACTGCATGCAGCATTTCAAATCACATTGTTTAATTAAATTCATTTTTCTCTATAAAAATTCTGATGCCATGGTTTTTGGATTAATGAAAGTATAACATGCCTCTTAAATCTACATAAAACATGTGTACATATGTGGCAGGAATATTCTATTCAGATTTCAGCTATAGTAGTCTACTACTATAGCTGAGGCTGAGTTGCTGAGGCTTTTTCTAAGTTGCACGATTTAAGAATTGGCCATAAGAAGTACCATTATGAACAGCGAGTTTTGGAAACCCGCTTCTCAAATGAACAGGCCCTTCTGTATAAGTTTACATTTGCATGCATTAAAAATCAGTCAAAAAAAATTCTTTGCAATGGTTGAAGTCAGAAATGCTTTTATGACATTACCATCTGCTTACGTCCGTTCCTGAAATTTTATTAAACTTTAATTCCTTTAATTTTCAAAAATCTCTAAAAGGACAATATGTAATTCCTGTTTTCTACATTGAACAGAATAAGCCTATTTATTTGTTTTGGCAAAAAATTGTCTCTGGTACCACAAATACATCTTCAAAGATAGTTAAACACGCAAATAAGTAATTATGTTTGTGGAAAATTTAATAATTTAACAATATGGCAACCGGGATGACGGGCTCCATTTGGTCGAAGTTGTTGTTGGTCAGAAATCAACCTACAGATAGTGAGTTCAGTTACTAATAGACATCTATTATATCTACGAAAAATAGCTAACTTTTGTGCAATAACAAATACTAATGTTGATTTTTTAAACAACTTTCTTATCTCATTTTTTTAATATTCTTACGTTAAAAATACTAGGGAAAAAGTTTCTCCGAAGTCGTTGACATTGTCCCTCTTTTGTTTTCAGATGGTCGGTAGATGAATGGGGTCCTTGCTCTGTGAGCTGTGGAGGTGGGTCCAGGTTCCGTCAGATCCACTGTGCAGAGGAAGGCAATGGAACTAGAGTCAATGTAAGTAAATTCTTCTAGTCAGTCTTACGAAGATTTTGTAACTCTCCCTTCTGCTGGAAGATATCGCAACTACCCTCGGAGATTAATACCGTTGCCTTTTTGTGCCAGTAGTTTAAACGTTTAAGCTGACAATTATTCTATCGTAAAGTTCGATATTTATTCTTAATGTGAAGCCGGAAAATAGAGCGTACTTTCGTTCTTTCTATTTGTTATTAATATAATCAGATTAGTTTGGGATGTATACAGTTTTATTAATATGTTATCTTCATTGTCTATAGTATGCTGTTTCTAGAATTATTTAATAAAATATCTGAATTGAGTATTAGCAAATTGCAAAAATAATCGCATAAATTATGATGAATAGCCTATCAAATAAGGGTTTCCTGTTTCAAATATTTAACCTCGTTATAATTGCCATCGCGTGCCAGTATTAAAATGTCCAATTATTTTCGGCGTTTTCTTTTCTCAAGTTGTTATCTTTCCACATCGAGATCGATACCACCAATTTGATTAACTTGTCAGGTTACTCCAATAATTCTCAGAACGAAGATATTCTGTGAAACTTATGTATGTTATCAACAAAATAAGGCGTCTTGAAGATATCAATGCGAAGAAAGAAATTATTTTTCATCGCAGAGATTAAGTCAATCAATAAATACTGGTAACCTCCTCCAAAGCCGCATAGAACACCGCAAACTAGTAGCAGAGTAGTTAAGAACAGTCTCCGTATTGAGGTGGCGAATTTCAGAAAAGCCAGGTTATTGCGTTAAAAATGCTTTATGTAACGTTTTATACTTATCTTCTTGATATTTTCATCTCTTTTAGTAAAGTTCCGCGGTACTAATCGTCAAAATTTATTCGTTAAAAAATGATTTTTTAAGAGATTGTGTACGAGCCTTTTCAAATCACGCGATAAAATGACTTTTTCCCAAAACATTTCACGAAAAAGTGTACTCTCGGAAAATAAGTCTAATATTACCCAATTCGTGTCGTGCCCTACATCCCGATCGCTATAACTGTCACGGTAACAAATATTAATCACGGCGTTATCTGAGTGGTAAGTGTTTGTCTCGAAAACCTCGGCACGAGTCCCGATTCGATATATAACCCTGTCTTATCAGTGTTTTCCTCGATAGTCTTGCCCCAATTACATAAGACCTTTCAACTCCTCGAGTCAAGGACCTACATTCGCTCCTTCTCTTTTTCTCAGCCATCCTGTTCTTCACTTTGTTCTTCCTCGCAACAATTTCTCTTCTGTCAATAACATAGGGAATCGATAAATCACTTTCCGGGCCAAGAATCATTCCTTCTATCCTCATCCTCCACCCTTTACCATTCGCATCCCGCATTGTGACTCTTCGCCCGTGTCCCCAACACGTGCCTCAAATGTTTCTGCTGCTTTTGTTACGGAGTATATTGGACAAGAAATGAGCGCTTAGAAACGTTTAGACCTAAATGTTTTCTTTTTTTTATGTTCTGCTCGCAATTTAGTTGACCTATGTGTCTTTGTGACTCACTGGATTTCGTTCGCCCTTTGTTTTGCCAGAACTGCTTCTTTCCTACGTTAGCCTTCCTGATCGAATTGCTCGATAAAATACTTGGATCGTGATTTACAGCAATAACATTACCCCCAGCTGCGAGCGTTAAGAAACGTGAGGCACGGATACTCTGCTAAGAGATATTTCCTTCCATTCTTTGATAGAAGATTGGGTGGCCCAAGTGTTATTTTAACTAAAATAATCTCCGTGCAAAATATAGAAGATATATTCAATCCAAATTTTCTAACAGTAATTATTTTTAAATAATCCCAATTTCTCCTATAACATGAGCCGGCAATCTATGGCACGCGAGATGTTTTCGAGTGACACGCGAGGTCATTTAACTTAATTGCGCCAATAAGCTATTATATCGTGAGTCGCCAAAGTTAAATAAAGCGCCAAATATGATAGCCTTGGAACACCTATTTGGACACGTCGAAATACGGGATATCTTCACCCGTGACACTGTAGTTGCATAATTTTGAAAACGTTTATCAAATCATTCATTAGATTTATATAACTCTTCAATGGCTCATCTCCAAAGCAAGAAAAACAAGTGATTCTACTATCTTTCTTAATATACATCCTAATTTTCCGTATGTAATGCGCATTTTTCACTGATGATAAGAAGTTAGAGTGCGGATTATGCATGGTAACAAACAAAAGCATTTTCTTCGGACCAGTCAATAATACTTATTTCCGGGCACATTTTCACTATTAAAACATAGTTATTATTGATTTGATTACTATTATTATATATATTATTATTATATTATTATCCTTTTTCAATTCTTTTTGCCAAATTAGAAAAGAAAAGAAACTTTTACTTTGCCTTTACAAAGATGGGTTTAGAAGTAAAATAAGATAAATAATTTATATTTTAAATATTTATTACACATATATAGAATTTAGAATAATTTTCTTTAAGGTTATATGAACTCGCTCAATATTTTATATTTAGAGTTACTATTCATCTTCACTAAAGCCTGCAAATTTTAAATCTGTATAACTTTTTAAAAAGTGGTTCAAAATGAGAAGCGGTTCTTTATAACAATATAGACAAAAAAACCGCAATCCTAATTTATTTAACCATTCATTTATTAGTGAAAATTTCTGTTTTCCATCTCAATTTATCAATCTGAGCCAGGGGGATAGACTATATACAAACGTTTCCACAACCCACAAAACAGGGATTCACTCACAATGCCAATAAAATTTTCTTAACTTCCATTCTCAGTTAAAAATCATAAACTTATTGGCTAAAAAATTGTCTCCTCTTCACTTACTAGATCGAATCATTCACATGTTCGGTAAGCTGGTGAATTTGTATCCAGTCACTCTGACTCTCAAGATACCCTTCCTTGATTTCTCTCAAACCACTACAAGCCTGGACGAAGACTTGAATGCGAATGGAATAATGTCGTATGGAGGGTTGGCAGCATGCCCGAGGGATGCCGTGCCTTTAATCCCACAACACCCACTCTCCATACGCTGCCCCAAAAACCTCTAAACTCTTCTCATACGTACTCCAACCGAGTGAGACAAAGCCCCCCCATACGATCCTTTCCACCGGAGCGAACGGGTTCCCATCCCCCTCATACCCCTCCCTGATATATGCGCCTGGACAGTCACAGTCTTCATTCTGCTGGAAATGGCTCCTTTCGGTCCCGGAGCAATGGCCAAACCCTTATCGATCAGAATAGGAGCCTCCTGCTTTCCTCGACCAATTCCCCGAAGGGTCTTCTCTTCATTCTCATCCCTTTGCTTCCCTTACTCCCCCCACCTCTTTCCACTGGCCACCAACATAGAGGACCTGGTGCTGCAAGGGTGGAGAAGGAGATTCGAGGGACATGGTATAAGGGTCTCTTTTACTCGGCTCAGTCTCCTTCAGCCGGTACCTTTTAATGAAAGCGAAGATAAATGTTAAGACGCACCTAATGAAGTTGGCAGCTTCGTATAGTGTTAAGTTTGTCAAAGGAGGTCGGAGTGCGGCGGAGGAAAACAGGTTAGAATGAGACGCTCGGAGGAGAGGAAGTGTATCCCGTGCACCCATAACCTGCGATAGCGTCGCGTGTCAGTGTCGCACGTGTCTTAATTAAAGGTTATGACTCTTTGTTGGGATCCCATGCCCTTTCCTCTCTTGAGGCGCCTGCCTCTCGCTTCTTAATAGGCTAGGCTTAAGCCGGAGTAGGAGACGAAGAGGATGTCGGAGGCTGTGGAAATGTTTTCGACGGCTTCGGTGCGTATGAAAATTGCAGGTATTTTGATTGCTTTAATGAATAAAATGTGGTGGAGCAAGGTGTTTCCGACGGAATAATTTTTATTTCGGAGAAAATTTTAATCCAGTTTAAACCGATCCGTTCTTGATGGAATAGCGAGGTGAGGCTAGCATAACATAACATATGTCAACTAATAAAGTTGACGCGTAAATCATTTGCATCGTCCGCAAATTTTTGGAAAGTTGGCGTGGTATAAATGTGATGTTATAGTGAATTGAATGTTAATCCCGTCATTTCATTGAATTTTAACTCTAGAAATAAGAGTCTAATAGAAAATCGATAAAATATAAATCACCTTTTTGTCGATTCCTTACAATATAGTAAAATTTAATACCGAAGTCGCTGTTTAAGTCTGAGACCTTCCCTTGTGAGTTGAAATTTTCGAGTTAATAATTTATCTAAAAATTAGAAATTTCTTCACCAAATTTTGACAATTTCAAAATGTCAGTGTTTCGTCGTTAACGTAATCTTAGGTTGAAAACTGTCATTTCAAACAGTTGCCTTGTTGCAGGTGATTGTAGAACGAGCTGGGAAGGACAGGGAAGTGAAAGTTCGTATAAGAAAGTCCGAAGTAAGAGGATTATTAAGACGAGACTAAATAGTACAATTTGCATCTACGTAACTGCCTTACAAATCGAGTGGGAATTGTTCGTCATTAATTTCCTGGAATTTCATCGGAAAAAGTAATTCACCTACACTAAAGTTGTTAAATACGTGTCGTGATTTAAACCTGAAATATATGCACTTATATCTAGTGTGTGTAAATTTATATTTTTGGAAACAATTGCTAAAAAGAATTCTTACAGCCAGTTCTTTAATCTAGTACGAAAACTGAATATTTCCGTTTTAGCACACTGGAAAATATATAGGTATGGAAACTATAATGTTGCGATAAAATGTATTGATCACCTTGTTAATTTTAAAATTTCTCATCAAATTAAGATTCCATTAAGAGACTGTAAGGAAGATCTAAATTTAAATTCCCTTTTAGTTTCATTTGTTAAAATTTGAATTTTGACTCATATTTTACATGGAGCATTATGCAATATGAAAAATATATCAATTACTTTTAAAAAGTTTGTTAATCGCAAATAGATGATGGACTTTTGTGCGTAAAGTAAATATTTATAGGTGTAGAGATAAATTTATATTTTTAATACGTATAAAGAGCTTTTTCTTGAAATTACATCACAATTTGCATTCAGGCCATTGGCCAGTGTGCTTTAAATACCGATCCTCATTGTAAACAGAATTTGATAAAACAATATTGAGTCATTAGCAGTTATGAACCGAGCACATCAGATTAAAATTAAATCCGTTTTAATGAGAACACCCAATCTTTGGGACAATTTCCAAATTCAAACTTCCAATAAATCCAATTCCACGTGGATTTAGAGCCCGCTCTGAAAACAGAGTTGCGGCTGTTTTGGGTCTCGACCCTTTCTCGCAAATGGTACGCGCGAAGACGGCAACGACCTTAAGGTCGGACGGGACCCCGAGCACGAATTACGCGTTGGCTACAACAACTCGAAGTGACCCTACCAACTAAGGACGAGCCTTTTCCATCCCCCTAACGTCCCTTCTCTCGCCCACTTCACCCTCTTTTTCTCCCTTCACTCCCTTTACGTTTTCCTATTCCCTATCTCATTCCCCTTTCTACAATATCCTCGAAAACCTCAGTCGTCTGCCCTCCCCTCCACCTCTCCCTCTTCCCTCAATGTCGCCCTTTCAGTCCCCTCGAGTCGAATCACTCCGAAGTGGGAGTTTAAAGGGTAGCCGAAAATCTGCATAGGACATGGCACTTTCAATCTCCCTTTCTCTCGACTCTTTACATTATCCCAGAGAGGCATAGAGAAGCGGAAGGAGAAAAAAGAGAGTGGCGTTCGGTCAGATTACTCTTTCGGTGCCCTTGTCCCCTGACTCGATCTCTTCCTCCGCTTTGCGCTTGGTGAGTGGGAGACTGTTGGGAAAATTCCCTTCTGCTCCTCCACTCTCTTCCTACATCGTAAGCCCAGTCCGAGATCCTTGCCCTTCCTAGCATTCCAACATCCTTTATCTCTCTCCTCTTCCGACTCACCTTGCTGGTTAGCAACGGAAGCGAAAATGAATGGGGAAGTTGTCGAAGTGGAAATCGCCTCTCGCCACGCAATTAGTCGCTAAAGCTGTTAGTGGCGTGTTACGCGAACCTTTCCCGTTGCATTTTGGAGGTGCCGTTTTCTCCTCCGAATCTGCCCTTTGCTTATGAATGGAGTATTGGTGTGTGTTTGTTTCGTATGCAGAATTCCTTCGGCATAAAATTAAGACCGGAGTCGACTCGAAGATCCCTCCGAATCTGATTCAGAAATCGCAACTCGATATTTCTCACAAAATTATTCTGTTAAATTGCCTGATGTTGGCACCAGTGTTCCTTTCTCCATTTCATACTTGCATGGACGAGATTGATCTACTCAACTCCTGCATCCATAAAACGGTTCATTAAAAGTTTCAAATTTTAACTACGAAATAGCCGTCCTCGGTCGTAATTTATCGACCAATTTTAATGTAAGCAGCCCGTGCATATGAAACATGGCTAAGTTATCGATAATACATTTGGCTGGAAATCGTATGGGTTTTCATTAGTTTTTTGTATAATTGATCTCGAAATAGTTGAAAAACATTCTCACATTATAGAATATTTCGCGCTAAAATAAAAATAAGTCAAATTAAGTTTTTACAATTACTGTTACAAAGTTTTTGCATGAAGGCGACTTTTTTCTTTTCGAATAAATGTAGCCTTTGAAATTTATTTAGGGGCAGAACCAAAGATGTAAGAACTCTTATTAATTAAATAATTATCCTTAAGAGGGAGAAAAATATTAATTGGGCGAAAATTAACGTTCAATTAATAGGCGTAATCAATTAAAAAATTTAATGGATCTTGGGAGAGAATATTTTTGAGCCTAAAAAAGACGGAACATGAAATTGAGTCCTCAGAGTAGCCGTTGAGGTATCTCCTCTCTCTGCTTCCCTGCTCTTAGTCTTTCAATGCCTATTTTTATTTCTTTGAGTAGCTTTTCTCGAAATGAGACAATTCCGAGATGCAACGGGTCAAGAAAAAAACATGACTATTAGCTGCTGCAGTGACGCTGATTAAGCGGAAGGCGTTTCTTTGATCTATAAAATACACGGTTAGGGGCGATCCGAGGAATTTTGGCACCCCGGGCGATATACCATTCTAGCGCCTCCCTCAGTAAATGTTTTTTGAGATATTTACTAAGTAAATTTTTATTTATCAATTTCTTCAGAAAAATTACTAATAATAAAAAATAAAAGGAATGCCGTTAGTATTCCAGCCTGCTCCGCGATATAAATGGGTCTCCAACATTTATTTACTTGCAAGTAATGCATAGATAGATGGTCGGGATAGCGCCCCCTAGATTTTGGCGCCCCGGGCAGCCGCCCGGCTCGCCCGTACCTCGGGCCGGCCCTGTATACGCACATAAATTTCTGTTCTCTATTGTGCGTGGATATTCTTGAAATATAATCTGAAAATTGAAATTATCCTTGAAATTTTAGCAACAAAACCTTGCTTGATAAATCTCTATATGAATGCACTGCATCGAGAAATTGTCAGATGCACAAGGATAATAGGAAGACGAAGCATTTAACGGGGGAGTGTGACAAATATATTCCACATCTCATCCTTCTCGCCTTTTTCTCTCCTTTTCATCAGTTTCTCCATCTTTTTCCTTCTATTTCTCTTTTCAGCCCGCACCTCGATTTTTTGTCCTCTCTTGCCCTCACTTCCTCTGTCTCTCTCAGTCTGTCCCTCCGTCTTACCCGCGTCGTACACAAACTCTCTCCAAAATGCGTCCTCTTCCTACCGTCCATCCTCCCTTTTGCAGTTTACCGCATTCGGCCGAAAAAGTATCGTAGCGTTGGCGCGGGTCCAAGGGAAATCGGGAAGATTGAGAAAGAGAGAGAGAGAAGCGGTGTGGGAAGAGAGGGAGGAAGAGCGGCATTCGTGTTTGAAATGGTAAAGTTTCTTATATTCGTGATGCTCTGTGTGTGTTTGTATGGGAATAGGCCGTGATTGGGAGAGGATGAATAAAGTCAAGATGACGAAGGGAGAATGTTTTTGAATTTTTATTTGAAGAAGTGGCGCATAAACGGAAAAGAATTCGAGAGTGGAATATATTTAAGCTTTAAAGGGAAACTCGAAGAAATCTACGCCTTGATTTATGCATATCTATATATATAAATAAATAAAATAATCAAACATCTGAAGCAAATTGAGATTTAATTTTATAAAAGCCTAATCAAAGAGTATGATAATTAGTCAAAATCGGTGATTCAATATAAACGTAAATTTAATTGTATAGCAGTTCTGCAAAATTTGTTTCGGTCGGTAAATCTATTTTTGACTATAGCTATCTTTTAAAATCTCTCTATGCAGGATGATGTATGACTTTATGTCAATACTTCAGGAACATATCACTAAGACCATTCTCAGTCAGAAATGTCATATAAACATTCTCGACGGTTACGGAGCTATGGGTATTTGAAATTTAAGATGATTTGAACTTAATTAAGCCGTTTATTGGAACAAGTTCTTACTTTAGTTCTTACGTAATTACTTTCCACTGTTTCGAGAGAATTATTTTCTGATACATGAGAGTTTCGGGTATTACTGACTCCATCGCAGGTAAGCTGCGTCTCGTTGATGAATAAAATGTAGCTGAATTTCAAATGCCGTTGATAATCGGACATATGATCTTATGGCATTTCTGACCGGGAATGGCTTTGGGAATTAGCTCCTTAAGTACAGACAAAAAGTCATGAACAACCCTGTATTATTAAAGTCGTAGTCGGTAGGTCGGTCAGTAGCCTAATCAAGTGAATAAAACTCTGATTATACTTAACTCAAAAACGTTTCGTTCTTTTTCGATCAAACTTTCAGGAATTACTTGGCCTTATTCCTTTTAAATTTTAAGCTGCTCATTGTCTACATTGAAGCCATGAGTTCGATTCTAGGAGTGTTTTGTTGTGTCTACATTTGATTAACCCGAGGATGACTGTAGCACAGTCATCATTTGCATTTTAAAATTATTTAATTTAATCGTAGGGGGGTTCGAGACTGGAAACAATGAATACCTAAAAGAAAAATTAATTTTCCTACCGTCAGTTTTTAATACGCATCGCATCGGTTCAGAAATTAGTTTTAACGCGGAAATTTGACGTATTTTTCCCAAAAATCTTTCGTCGTGTAGGTGATTTGCATTGTTACCGGTTTCATCTAATTACGTATGATTGACTGAGGTTATAATTTTACGTCGCATCTGTCCATATTTCACGAAATTACAACGCTATTTTGAAGTTTGAATAATGCATAGGTAACGGTAAACAATACGACGGTGACGAAAATAAATAAATAAATATTCCATTTTACATTGATATTACGTTAGTGTGTGTTCCTAATTCAGCTATCTCTCTATACATATGTATACGAGTATAAATATGTATATAAGTCGAAATTAGTCGCTCGGTCGGCAAACCCTTAATTGGCAGAGAAATGAATGTGTTATGAAACGTGTCTAATAAGAGAAAGTCCGAAATCGGGCTAGATGTAATTTTCTACTTTAATAATATGCCGATAAAAGTGGGTTCAGGAAATCACAAGGGCAGCGGACAAATTCGCCTCGCGGTGCGAGGCACGGGGTTGACGCGCGTAGGAGCATATAATTTCCCAAGTGTCTGTCCGTACGCATGTTCCCCTCTGTATCTCAAGAACTGTTTGTTGTAGAGAAATGAGTTTTCTACTAGTTAGGAGACCCACGTAAAATTTTTCATTTTCATCCGCCACCTTGAAACAAAATGGCGGCCGTTTAAAATATTTAAGAAATTTCTATTTCGGAAACGGTGCGTCAGAGAAAAAAAAACGTTTTGAACCATGAACATGTGTCTTGATAAGTGCAGTTTTGAAAAAGCTTTACGAGAATAAATGCGAGGCGCGTAGCGCCGGGGTCCCTTGAGCGAGCGAAGGGAGGGGTTGACGCCCGTAGAGCCAGGGCTCCTAGTATATCTCAATTTGCTAAGGTTATTAAGAATGCAATTCAATATCCGACATAAGATAAATACGTATCGGTGTAGTGCGTTAGAATAAATAATGAATTTATAGCGAACCGTTAAGACTACTGCACCACGAAAAAAAATTACGATAGATTTTGGTCAAAACTTGTTTTTATTTATCCATCCGTTATCCTCAATAAATACATTTTTTAAATCAACGACATTCAATCCAATTGCTGTATATTTATAAATTAGTTTCGTTTAAAATTTTCGTTTTCTGCATAAATCTCTCGCTTACAACATTAAAGTTCGTATCCCAGTTAAATTTCTCGGTGACAGGTGAAAAAAATAACGAAATACTTTATCCGAATACCCATTTAATGAATGTTATAATCCGCTATGTCTCTCTTCCCAGGCTCTCCGATACACGCAGCGTTCTTATCTCCTTTCCCAAGCACCATTTATCATCTTCCGTCCCCTCCCCGTGCACCTCCCTCTCTCCCCACTCCTCGCTCGCTCGTACGCGACCGATACTTTCAGGACGCCAGAAAGGAATAAATGGTGTTTACTTTGTGTTTTAATCCAATTAGTATGAACGCCCCATGTTTCTGCGTTGCCTTCGAGAGAGAGAGAGAAGGAGGGTGCGAGAGATGAAGCAGACGCGCAATGCAAAAACTGCAATAATCAAGGATTAGATTAATTGTGTTCCTCCGTAGATATGGCTCTTAGGAAGTAATACTTTGTGACTTAAAATCTAGCCTAGTAAATTAAAATCTTACAGGGCCTTCGAAAAGCCCTATGATCCCCGCAGATCCCTGACTTTTCTCAAACTGCGTTAGGTTTATTGAATGTTTATGATATCTTGAATGTGTTGTATTGATTCGATAATATTTCTCCATTATTTACCGTAGAGTTTTTTCCTCGACGTATTTATTGATCTAGTATTCTTGTTGAATCTTTTAATATCTACGTCTCATAAAATGTCATATTTCGTTTTCATAAAATTGACTCCGTGGAATCCATATGTTGAGAGAGATTTAATATTGAACTGAAATAATGAAGAATTAAGTCTGCTTCGGTCTATTTACGGATGCGTAATTAGATTTATGCACAAGTGAATTCAATGTTTAATTATTTTCATTGAAACTGCTTCATCTTGGGTATATCGTAACAAATCTCGGCTCATTCTTAATTTATTGCGTTTAATAAATGGCTGCTGAAATCGATATTTGAATATTCCTTTTTTAATGTTTGGCTGTATTTTTACTTCATATTACATTTATTGAGGTTAAGAGAATTTTTACTTTCTCCATATATGAAGTATAGAGAAAGTATTGTTTTCATGAAAGAAATCGAATCCGAGATTTCAACGGAAATACATGTTTTAAGGTCTCCTGAATACGTTTGGACCATTTTCTCGATGATGTCTGTGTGTGTATATGTGAATGTGATAGCTTTTTTGTGGGTGCTCTAACTCAAAAACTATTAATCAGATCAACACGAAATTTTATATTTAACATTTTTATAAAAGTCAGAAGAACTGATTAGTTTTTGGTAAAAATCAGCCAAACGGAAGTGGGTGTTTACTCTTGTCACATCCGTTATTTTGAAATATTTGCTTCAATATTTGATAAATGTAAAAATATATTAGAATAAAAGTTGTAGGAAATTCAAATTTCTACAACCTTTGTGTGAAACATTTTCCCATATAATGCATTGTTTAAGAGATATCTTATATTTTTAGCTGCCACCATCACGGCACCTACCGACGACTATTGTTAACAATTGATGCTTAGTTACATCTTAGTAATGCTCCTTTTTCTTTTCTTAATTGTTGGAGTTTTGTGGCTATATCCAATATTGGAAGGCTATGGTTTGAGTTTATTTCTGTTCTTTGTAAAGTCTAAAATTTTCTCACAGTTTCTTAAAATATTTATTATTATGTAACCTATTTGGAATTTTTAGAAATATTACAGATATGGAGAAAGTCACATGGTAGCCACATCAGATTTTTATTAGTTAAAATAGTTAATCAAATTCTGTTTTTGGTGCATTTTGCAATCCATATCTCATCACTCATTCTAGGTCCCAGAACATCTCTGCCGAGGCCACAAACCCAGATATCAGGAACCATGTAACACCCAGGATTGCCCTAGATGGTATGCAGGGGACTGGACAGGAGTAAGTTAATTTCAAATATTTTTAAAATTAAAGCATTGCCTTCTGAATTACCTCATTTATTTTAATTAATAGTACCTGCAAAAACTTTTGCGAAGTCAATCAGAAATCTGCATATTTCAAACTAAATAATAGCCCATTTCTCCTTATAAAATTAGTCAACTGATATTTTGAACTTCATGTTTGTTTTTATAATTCATATGTGCAATTTTAATTGCTTCTCCCTTACGAAAAAGATAACATTTGGTACCTATGTAATTCATCACTGTGAGCTGTCTCTAGAACTTAGAATTAATATACATTTTATTCATTAAGACTGAAAATATGTGCTTACTATAGCTAAAAAAGCTGCTTAATTTATTGATTCAATTTTATGAGTATATTTAAATTTGATATTTTTCATTAAACGTCAAATCAACTCATGATCTAGCAATGTATGTATTGTATTTTGGACAGGCTGTAAAATTAAGTGCATTTAAAAACTAGTTATTCCATTAAATTGAACTATTTTAATATTTTATTTTAAATTATTATTGAAACTTTTTTACCTTCTACAGAATTTCAGTTAATTATTACAAATTTCTGTATTATAGTGCTTCGATTATGCATTAGGTGCCCATGCTTCAAGATTAAATTTCTGAAAATTTTTAAACTCCCATCTCAGGTTTAGGTGAAACTGTTGTTACCTCTTAAACCGATCTTACACATTTCTAAAAGCATTTTTAAAATTTTTTCCCAGTGCTCAGTATCTTGTGGAGAAGGACTGCAAACTCGTGGAGTACTGTGCCGAGATGCTCGTGGACAGCAATCTAATCTTTGCGAGGATTCTGCAAAACCGGTAGCAACACAATCATGCCGAACTGGTATTCCTTGCCCAACCCATAGACATAGATATGGATTTGGTGGGCTTAGCATACCGAGAACAGGTAAATGAGCTTTAATTGATCATTCATTTCAATTCAAACTGCTACCTTATTGCCCATGCACTTGAAATAGTATTTTGATTCTTCACTATTTTTTCATTCTTAGGGAGTAGGAAGTTTTAAAACATAGATACATGATTCAAAATTCATGTCAAGAATATGAGGGTAGGTGAGATCCCCATTTCCAAATTTCATTTATATTTCAGGGTTCCCTTTTATTTAATGGTGATGTTCCTTTCCATGCAAACAGTTCATGGAGGTTGTCATGGTAACTGAACTCATTTTGGAGCCCCATAAGGCATCAAAGGATTGAAATGTCATTCTTTAGATGAACTTAATGCATGGTATATTGCCATCAAACATTCACATTAAGTTTAGAAACCTTAAAAATATGGAAGCATATGTGGTAATCATAAATGAATGAATTTCCATTCTATTTGCAGGTCATGGTCTTGAAGAGGAAAACGAGGGTGAGGCATCGCCAGATTTCTTTCCTGGAGGTGACTTATCCTCTCTGCCTCTTGTGCAGCAACCATACTCGCCACATTCACAGTCTCCACCTCCTCCACCTGCAGTGGCAGAAAGACTGACTGCAGAACAGGTTGTGCCATCTGAGCCCACGTAAGTGAGCACGGGATGCAGCAAAGTCTCTTGTGGGCACTTGGGTCTATAGCCACTCAGTTCATCAGTCCCAGGTCCTCAAGGAACTTTCTGTATCAATAAGTTTTAATAATCATGTAGGATGTGTATCTTTGCTGACATGGGTAATACTATCAGTCAGCCAGTGAGGTATCATTGAACCTATTGAAATTTAGATTGTATTTCACAGAAAATTTGGTTTATATCACGTTCCAAAACCCGTTTATTTACAAAACTCATTTTTTACAAAACAATTTTACCCTTAAACTTTTTAACACAATTTCCAAAAGTAAAACATTTTGTGTGCTTTTTTTCTTTTCATATATTATTTATACTCTACATGGAAAGTTTATTACTTCATATGAATATATATCACCTTTGATTAATAATTATTGATTGATTGATAGATTATCTGATTATCAAGAAATATATAACACCTTGTTCCTAAATAGTAGTAGTATATTCATCAGTATTAATATTTAAAAGTAAATATATGTTATTTAATAATTTTACATGTATTTTTATCATTTGTCCAAAAAATATTTCAATTTACAACGTAGTAGTTAATATGTCATTTAATTTGGATACTGATGAAAAAGTTGTCAATTACCTTCTTAATACAGAAAACATTAGATAATTTTAACATTTAAAGTGAAATTGATTGTACTATTTTCAACATCCTAGACTAATATAATTAATAAATTCAGGGTTAAGTTATTGATTAATGGTTAAATAAATTTCAAGTTACATTGAAATCATATTTCCTAGTAATTATGGCATTGCAGTTTAAGTGGTTATAACAAAGTTAATCAGCTCTTTCTGAACATATATCCATTCATGTAGAGCTACCATATTGCAGGCTGTCAAATGAGGACTTCCTTTCCCACAACTAAATTTATGGAATCTTTGCAAAAATACTGTAATGCATTAAATGTGTATTTTTAAATGCATTATGAGAACAACATATGCTTTAAATTCCCAGAAAATTTCAATTTTTTGGAATTCCTTCCTGGCATTTGAATGCCAATAATGAGGATATGTCTGTAAAAATGTTGAAACATGGTAGTCCTAAATTCATATTTATAAATTCCATTGAAATAGTAGTTTATGGGATCAGATACATGCTTTACTAGCATTAACAGACAAAATTAGTATGTATTCAGTAAAAGTAGTCTTAAGTTATCACATGGAATTTTTATGATAATGTTGCATCTATCATAATTAGTATTAATAACATACACCTTTTTCAGGCTCAAATTCCAATTATACGTTTTTATGTTCATCTTGTCTATTATTAGAGCAAAATTAAAACAAATAATTGTTTATTACTACCAGAATATTGGAACAAAAATTTTGTGATATCTTAAATTTTATTTTTGTTTCCTTTATGGATCTATAAATTACTTATTCTTAGAGAATTGAGAAAAAATTATTGCATAGCAGCTGGTAGGTGCTTGTGTTCCTTTTTGAGGAAAGCCTGAAAATGGTGGAGTGTATGAGTAAAAGTTTGATGAGGTGTGAAACCATCATTTGTAATGTGTTTATAGTAAAATGTGATGGCATTTTTTAAATATTACCGTGACTGTGAAGTGACCCATGGGCAAATTGATGAAGTTATATTTCAGTTGTGCATTGTAGCTGTTCAATTCACCTCTAGGATTTCACGTGGATTTTATTTAATCCTTTAAACCCTGCAGTTTATTTTGATAACCTGGCAACAAAGGCTTACTATCTTTATTTTCTTATGTTCTTATGATTTTATGATTTTGTATTCAATCACAATTCTTCCCCCACTGTGGCTTCACAGTAATGTGTATAACTATCGGTGTTCACCGAATCTCTTCTAGCACAACCTTAACCTGAAGGCCTTCCGTTGTGGTTTTTCAGCAATTTCAAAGTGTTCTTTGCGTGCGGCTGGTTGTACTTGAGGTACAGTATGCTCCGTCCTATCTAGGACAGCACACCTAATACTTTAACTTCCACCATATTTTCGCCACCATATTCCTCTAGGGCGCACCAACGGCACTGACACGCAAGGCCATAGTTCGCTACCACAACATCACCAGCATCAAGCACCATCACTGGCACCAGCTTCATGGAGCACTGGCAGCAATTAGGCAGCACATCGTCAGCTCTCAATATCACCTCGATCACTCTTGCTTTTCTGGAATGCTATAGCTTCAATCAAAGAAATATAAAGGAAACCAGCCAAAGCATTTAGGGGGAATTAAGCATGCAGAATTAGAGACCGCTGAGAACACTTCTCTCTCAAAGACCTATCCTACCAAACAACCATGACATCATTTCATATTGAATTTAATATCACCAAAATCTGTCTAAAGAGGCTTACTAGCATGATACAAATTAGGACACCAAAATAAGCATCTGAAGTTTCAGTATGACATGCTTTAGCTTACCTTAGGTTGTCAAAAAAACACAGAGAATTTGGTACACATTATAAAATGGCTGATCTCTCAAATACCTTGCTTCACAATGGACTGTTTCCAAATGATCAACAGAGTCATTTTCTCACGCTTGCATTGTGTCTACCTCTGCATCACAGTCTTAAGGCATCATCAAATAAGTCCAAACAATTTGTTCCTTGAGCACCAATATATCTTTCATACCAAACTTATGACATGAGAATGCCTTCCCCCACTTATAGATAAAACCTGCGAATTCTCTAGAGAGAAATGCTAAAGTTATCCTGTGATTTCTTCTTCTTGCGATGCTTCCTTTTTTGTGTCTATCATTATGTCATTTGTCTGTCATAAGAAACATTTAATGTCCAGATTTATTTTCAGGATAGCAAATGCCTTAGAGCTTGACTTTTTAGGTTATGGCAATTGCATGAAGCATGAGTTTTTTTAAAATGGGGGTTTAGTAAAAATCACATGCCTTTTGCCGGGGATCATTTTTCCTCACTCCTTAATCCATTATTTTCATACCAAATATAAATTCAAATATCACTCCTACTGAATTTTATGTATTTGTTCATTTTATATCTTCAGTATTATTGAAATTTTATGCTTCGTTTTTATTTGTTTTTTACGACCTGTTATTCAAAATTATTTCAATATACTGTACTGAGCAAATATATAGCAGTTTTGGCACTGCATGTTTCATATAAAAATAAGTGTATCTATAATTGTGAAATAAATGATTGCTTAGAATCATTGAGTCCAAATGGGTCAGTATTTTAAAATGTATTTTTTATCATGAATAAAAATTTTGACTCGAATATGTTTGGATTTGAAAAAACACCATCATTACACCTAGAACTATTTCCACTATCATAGTGCTAGTTGAGACCAATTATTCACGGTGTAATTCAAAATATTATGCTGTGAAATAAATAAATTAAGAAGAGGTTAGATAAATTAAAAGTTAAGTTGAAAATGTGGTTTGGTTTTATGGAATGTTAATATCTATGTAAGAAGGAAGTCAATGTTATGCATAGATAAATTCTGTTATAGACAAACTGAAGTACCACTTATATGATCATTTAGTGTTATGCTTTTGACATAAAATTGAAAAACCAAAAAATTGTACCAATCAAATTTGTATTTATTTTAACTATTTATGATGAACTTTGCTAGAATGTTTATTATCAAATAATAAATACAAGAATATATATTTAAAGATTGCATAATATTTCCCATGCATTCTGAAATAAATAGGTAGTATGAAAAAATTAATAAGAATATATACAGCTTGGAACAGTGGCACAAGCAGAAATTTGGTTTGGGGGTGCACCATACTATTTTTAATAATAAAAATATATAAATTAATACTCACACAAATACTTTATTGAATTTTGAAGAACTATTGATTAATATTGATTCTATAGTCACATTTAAATTAACATTATTACTGCGTTTGTTAACACACTGTCATATTATCTGGAGAAGTTTAGGGGATGAACATTCACCCTTGCATCCTCTCCCCCTTCCCTGTGCTATGCCACTGGCATGGAAAAAACCCCTTTTTTAAAGTGCTATCTTATTCCATGCAATATATTTCAGCTAAGTATTTACAAAATAATTTTGTGGAGCACTATAGGACTTATAAAAATAAAAATAGCTACATATTAGAAAAAGCAAGTTTCTGGACATATAGAATTTGAAGTAGTTATGTTCTTTTTTACACTGTATATAGTAATTTACAAAAATGCCATAACGGTATTGCTAGTATGCATATAATTTCCAAATATACACAAAAAAGAAAATATAATACATGAATATGGGATTTTTTTAGCACATTTTCTCAAAATAAAAATTATGCTTATGAGTTCATTATGTCCATCTGTCTGCCTGTATGTGGATGATAAACTTTTTTGCTTTGAGAGATATTTGGAAAATTCTTTTTGGATTAGATAGCTCAATCTCTGAATTTTTCACTGATTGGGTTTTTCACATAGTTCATAGAATTTCCACAAGAAGGTTTCAATTTCAAAAATTCAAATTTTTGAAGTGGTATTGTAGCCAAACCATTGAATCCATAGTGAAGTTTTCGCAGATGGAAAAAATTCCAATAAGGATTTACATTTAAGCAGTGCAGGTTCTCCCTTCCTCATAGGAGACAAACCAGAACCCAAAAATTTCTAAGAAAACGTGCTTCCGCCTCATGCTTTAGCAAGGGTATCTTACTCGTTTTTGCACCCATATTATTTATTGCAGAGATGGTTGATCAGCTCATGTTAATTTTCTGCAATTTATAGCTCTTTGAGCTTACCGATATATCATGTTCACCCAAGCAAATAAAAGCTAAATTGTTTTAGGCAATATCGTGTCTCCTATAAATTGAATCGAGTTACTTAAATTGTTTTTTGTCTGACACACATAATAACATGAGGAAACCCAGGATGTTGGACATGGTTCAACATATTCCTTGGCTGTATCCAATTGTACTACTGATTTCTACGATTCTGTTGACCAAATTTTCTCCAATTGAAGATATAGTGTTATAAACTCCAAAGTAAATGCTTTTAAATGGAAAATTGATATCATGGTGATCACATAAGTGGTTTTTCATTTTAACTGTTACTTCTCACAAAGAGATTAAAAATGAAACTATACAAAAGGCAGAATGAATTTTTAACAGCAAACAAAATAAAAAATAAATGCTCCTCACATTTGAAATGTATCATGATTCAAATGAAAATGTTGACTGTTTCATGAGAGTATGTTTTTCCATATGCATGATACTCAAAAAGCTTTGTAATGCAATTCCCTATCACCATTTTCTTTTCCTCTTTCTCTCTCTCTCGGTACATTCTCACCTTATCCATGAAATCCCCAAAAATCTTTGCTATGTGCAACCATTTCTCCATATTTTTTAATTTTGTCATACCCATCATTAAAAATAAACCTATCCATTATACCAATCCAATCCCATTTTTGCCAATCCTCAAAATGGTTTCCCAAAATATTTTTTCATGTGCCTTGCTATGCCATCCTTTGGCAATTCCTTGCTTGGTTGCATGACAATTTCTTCTTCTTCTATTCCTTCCTCACTCTCTTCC
Organism: Tanypteryx hageni; assembly: GCA_028673005.1. Taxonomy (NCBI): domain Eukaryota; kingdom Metazoa; phylum Arthropoda; class Insecta; order Odonata; family Petaluridae; genus Tanypteryx; species Tanypteryx hageni. Next base: position 89,493,156 of record CM054116.1, on the reverse strand, counting down.
GCTATTCCTGGCCGATTTGCATGGTCTGCTCTCCAAATACCTATCCTGTAGCTTCATGCCGGAGAAGTGGGGACCATGCAGTGTGACCTGTGGAGAAGGAGTTCGCCATCGAGAAGTACAGTGCAAGATTTTCCTGGAATTCTCCCGGACGATTGCTACACTTCCAGATCGACAGTGTCAACGACCGAAGCCAGCAGAGTCTGAGCGATGCGTTCTTCCTCCTTGCTCTCTGTCTATAAGGTTAGATTTAGATTTAATTATTGAAAAATGTTAATTGCATTAAGTTGGCATCAACATACATTGCAAGCATCTCCCATTGTTTTAAACATGTTTTGGGTTCTGGCCTAATTTTATTTTTTGGATGTTTTCATTTTTATAATAATTCCCATATTGATCAACAACTAATCTTGGAAAATGTACTTCCTAATCAGACCTATTGGTGCCATACCAGTTGTCATTAGTAATTACTCTAAAAATGAACTATTTAAATATTTATTTGGATTATTTTACTTACAACAATGCATGACATGCCATTGAAAGGTGAACGTATGCAGAAAACAGTAGTAGGAATATATCATTCCTTGCTATGCTTCTTAAGTTTGCTAAAAATGGAGGACTATACATATGAGGAGAATTTAAAAAGTAAGGGTAATTTGCGAGTAAAATCCTGGTAATTTGTTAGACAGCATTCTTGCAGACATCATGCATATTACATACTTTAACAAGTCTAGGCATGTTACAGAGTAGCCATTATATTTAGTGAATCTCATACAATCAGAGTGTAGGCTTGTCGGCTCCACTTTTGGATTACACCATTGTTGAGCAACATGCTGTCATTCAATTTTTGTAGTCAAAGGGGCAAAAACCCTCCAAGATTCACGGAAGAATATTAGCACAATACAGAGAAAACTGTATTACACATATGAAGGTGTACCAATGGGTGGAAAGGTCATTGATGAAGACCGCTTGGGCTGTCCAACTATTTCACTAACGGCGAGTAATGTTCATCAAGTTAATGCTCTGGTTCAAGAGGACAGACGGATTAGTGTCACTGATATAGCTGATAAGTTGGACATTAGCTGTGGATTTGCATAGTCCATCATTCACGATGACCTCGGGTATCACAAAATTTGTTCAAGGTGGGTGCGAAAGGATGTGGTGCATACATGGCTTTGTGTGCAACCGAAAACATTCTTCGCAAGTGGCTTCAGGAAGTACGTGGACCGAAGTAACCTACATGTAGAGAAGCTAGAGAATTACATAAAAAATGAAAGTACATTTGTTTTTTACCTTTTATAGAGCAAAGAAAAAATAAATTGCCCTTACTTTTTTAATTTTCCTCCTATATTGATTTAATCTTGAATATCTTGGAATTTCACATATCATTTGCAATTCTCAAGGTAATGGCTCATTTTCAGTTTCTGAATTTTATCATATTGTTTCAGTATTATATATTAAACTTGTAATAATTTTTTCTTATTTTTCCTAGCTTATGTAATGATGATCTCAAAGTATATACTGGAATGCCTTTGTTGAACTTCCTGACTCTTTGAGCAATCAGATACATTCTGCTTGATATCACTCATGCTGACTAAAGCTGTTCACAATGGAAATATTTTTTGGTCATTAATCAATAAGAAAAAAACTAGTTTGTTTTCAAAACACAAATAAAAGAAATCTATCACCTGTTGCGTGACTTTTTGGGCACCCTTCTATATTTTACTTGTGTTGCAATAATGCATTTTTTCAAAGCATGGCTGGCTTTGTTAGTGGACATCAATTTCAATTGAAATTACAAAGTATATCAAAAATCAAAGGCCTCATTTTGGAAATTAATTGTGGTATTTTTGTTTCAGTGATGGTATTGATAAGCCTACAATTATGCGCTCTTTCTACCATCCCCCTAATAGAATAGACAATTCCCGCGATGTCTATGGGAAGACATATGCAGACAATGTAGCTACTGGAGGAACCATTCATAATAATCAGCCAATAAAAGTAGCAACAGGAGGACGTGCCCATGAAAAATATTCTTGGAAAGAGCAGGGATTCACTCACTGCAGTGCTTCTTGCCTTGGGGGTAAGTATGCTCGCTAATTATTTTCATAGTTTTCCTCGTTAGAACGTCATGACAGATGCTCTTCAATATCATTCATCCATTCAATTTACTGAAAATATTTTATATTTATTATGGAATTAAAAAAACAGGAAACATGGTATTTAATTTTGAATTTAACATCCATCTTAAATGTACAACTAATATTTAGCTGAATCTGGTGAAATTTTAATCTTTCAAAAGATGATGTATTTAATGTAGTACACCCCTGAATGGGTGTGTACAGGTAGTCATTCTATAATGTGCTTTCCATTTATATGTTTTAATTACTACATGGTGTATCAATTAGGGACCATTTTCATACTGCTCAGCACTTTTTCATTATTATGCAGAATTCCTACTAGATGGTTCTGCTTGCTGAGTACAGTAATTTTCTGGTTAACAAATTTTCGATATTACACAATTTTTCAATGAAAGATCATATTTCCAACAACGTGCCAATTTTTGTTACTACACAGAAAACTCCCCAAACAGCATTGCCAGTGTATTTTTACATTTGGATACTTGCACAGTAATTTTCGATAAAAAATTTAATATTTGCAGCAGTTGACCAGTGTTTTATAGAAAAATTTGGAAGTGATTTTTATTACTTTTCAATGAATCAAATTAATGCAGTATGCTGCATTCTAATAGAATGTATTGTGTTCCATTTTTAGACAAAATCATTTGCCTTTTCCAATTTTTGCTACATTGTATCGCAAATTATGATGTGATACTGTTCAAAAGAAACCTTGCTACCAAATCCATTTGGGGGATCTCAACACCACTCTAGTTATCAACTCATGTCACTTTCTCTCACTTTTGGTCTTGTGATTATTTTCACCCAGTCAAAACCAAAATGCTGAAAATTGTCCTCATAAAAGTGATTTAAAATGATCATTCCTACGTCTGTAATACATTTCTTTAAATTATTCGATTACATAGAATATTATCTATTAAACTAAATTGGGATCAGGATTAACTAATGTTATCTATTTTTTGCCTTTTCACCAGTAATTTTCAAAGTTGATGTTTGTTTGATATTCTATCAATCCTTTTTAATATTAAGCATCTAATTAATACCATAAATAAATTTTAAAAAATTATGAGTATGCAAAGTCTGGGTCCAGAATTCATTCTACCATTATCACATGTATTCTTATGGGAAATAGATTTGCGCTTAATGTGGTACTTTTAAGGAATGCATCTACTGTGTTAACTGAGGACTAGTTATATTGGTATTACAGTTAAAAACTCTGAATTAGGGTAAAATATTCATTTGCAACATGCATTAAACAACTCTGTTATTTTACCAGAAGAATTGATAAATATGGATTAATGAACAAAGATTTATTTTATTATTTTAAAGGAACGGTAATTTTTTAATATACAAATATTTATTTTGGCACTGGCACATAACAAGCATCATTACACAGTTTATATTTTTTTCAAATCTAGACTATTTATTGTCATTGGTTATACACTACTTGTTGATTTCCTTGAGAAGTCAAGGTTTAGATATCATGTTATGAAATTGAACCTCAGCCTTTTTATCAAAATAGTATTTTTGCTTGACTTAATTTTACAGGTGTTCAGGACTCAATTATCAACTGTGTACGAGATACAGACCATAAGGTTGTGAGTCCCTATCTGTGTCCGCTTGAGTCTCGTCCAGAAGGAATAACTCGTACCTGTAATGATCACCCTTGCCCACCTCGATGGAATTATTCTGATTTTCAACCATGCAGTAAATCTTGCGGTCTTGGGATTCAAACAAGAGATGTTAATTGTATCCACGAAGTGACCAGAGGTGGTGGAAACACAGTTGTGGTCCCTAATAGCATGTGTCCTCAACCATCTCCACCAGATAGGCAATACTGCAATGTTCTTGACTGTCCCGTGCGTTGGCACACTACTGAGTGGAGCAAGGTATGCTTTTAAAATAATGCAAATCTAAAAGATGTACATTACTTTTGCCCATATTCAAAGAGGTAATGTTAACTCTTTCACTGTGCCTCCAATGCTATGCTCATAATTTATCATTAACTAGCTCATGCATGTTCTCTTTCCCGTTTTCTGTGTATGATTCTCTTAAGTAATGTTTGAAGGTACTATAACACACTCATGAAAGTGTGTCCACAAGAGTTAGAACAATTTTAAAAAATCTGATGTTGCCACCACATGACTTTCTCCATATCTGTAATATTTCTAAAAATTCCAAATAGGTTACATAATAATAAATATTTTAAGAAACTGCGAGAAAATTGTAGACTTTACAAAGAACAGAAATAAACTCAAACCATAGCCTTCCAATATTGGATATAGCCACAAAACTCCCACAATTAAGAAAAGAAAAAGGAGCATTACTAAGACGTAACTAAGCGTCAATTGTTAACAATAGTCGTCGGTAGGTGCAGCTAAAAATATAAGATATCTCTTAAACAATGCATTATATGGAAAAATGTTTCAAACAATGGTTGTAGAAAATTAACTTTTCTACAACTTTTATTTCAGTACATTTTTACATTTATCAAATATTGAAGCAAATATTTCAAAATAACGGGTGTGACAAGAGTAAACACCCACTTCCGTTTGGCTGATTTTTACCAAAAACTAATCAGTTCTTCTGACTTTTATAAAAATGTTAAATATAAAATTTCGTGTTGATCTGATTAATAGTTTTTGAGTTAGAGCACCCACAAAAAAGCTATTACATACACACACACAGACATCATCGAAAAATAGTCAAAACGTGTTCAGGGGACCTCAAAACGTGTATTTCCATTGAAATCTCGAAGTCGATTTTTTTTATGAATACAATACTTTCTCCTATACTATATATATGGAGAAAGTAAAAATCGTAATTCAAAGGGAGGATGTCCACCTCTGCTTTTATTTTCTTTTTCTATAGCTTCTTGAAGGCTAAAACTTTCTTGATGATTAGCTCTAGTTTATTAACCACACAAAGGTAAACATCAGATATTTTTACCTTTTATTGTTGGTAGTAGTTTTGATAAGGTCAGGAATAACCAAGTTTTCCAATTGGTCTATGACCATATTCACTAAGGATAATATATTTTCTTCCAAAATTCAAAATTACATATTCAGTATTAAGGTGTAAATGCACTTAAATAGGTAAAAAATAACCAGGTAGCTAATCAAATGTTGGTATTGACTGAGCATAAAATAGAGCATAAGAAAACAGCACAGAGGGAGATGGCTGTTGCCACACAGCAGTGAATGGGTTAATAAATACTTACAATATTTTAAGAGAAATACATTTAATTTTTTGTGTGCGATTCATAGTTTGCTTTTATTTGTATAACCATATAAATGCCATACTCTGGTAACTTTTTGTGCTCTCTTAATATATAGTGTTCTAAAAGCTGTGGTGTTGGATACAAGACACGTAAATCAGAGTGCAAGCAAGTGATGGCTCAAAGCCATGTAGTTAGTCGACCTGCTGCAATGTGTATGACTGGAAAGCCTCCAGAGAAGAAACCATGTAATACAAAACCATGCCAGGAGATGGAAAGACCTCACATAGCTGTCACTAATCAGTCTTATGTTCAGCAGAGTCCAAAGAAAAAGGTCACGCTGAAGATTGGAGGGTCTGCTGTAGTATTCTGGGGCACCCAAATAAAAATAAAATGTCCTGTAAAGAGATTTAACCGGTAAGCATTTAGTTGATAGTTATTAATGCAATTGGTCAATTTATTACATGCACTCATTGCATTGAAAGTTATTGCATGTGTGAAATGCAATTATAATTTGGTGGAAGGACATAGTGGCTGGCATTACTTTCATTTTTTATCCATTTAATGGAATTGCTGAATGATTCTCTGCAAGTGCTGTAAATGCAGGCACTTCCCATGTTATGCTTTTCTCATATTATAAACACAGCCCACCATATGCTACCTTCATTTGTTCCTGAGACTGAAAGTGGGGAAACATGGTATTGTTTTACATTATCTCTTACATTCACCTCTGCTGCTAAGAAGACATCATACCTTTTTATTAAACAAATCATGCAAAATCAGGCATTTATTTATGTGTTTGAACATGAAATGACAATGTTAAATAAATGAATATGAGCATATAATGCTGGAAGTATCTAAGAAGAGCTAATATTGTAAAAATTATTTTGCTGGCAAAATATTTTCTCAAAACCCATTATTTTTTGAGGATGTTGCTGAAAGTGGATAGTAAATAAGCAAATGTAAATAATGAAGTTAGATTTTTTCATTATCATAAATACGTAAAAGATAACATTGGTTGGACTGAGAGGAAAATGACTGAGGAAGTTTTGAATACATTAGGGGAAGATAGGACCTTAATTAGAATGATAAGGGACAAGCAAGAAATGGCTGGGTCATATTTTGAAAGGAAAAGATCTACTGAAAGAAGTCATAGAAGGAAGAATTTTAGGAAAGAGTCAAAGAGATAGGAAGAGGAGAGGTATGTTAAATGCATTAAAAGAAGGAATTGGGTATGATAACTTGAAGAGAAAGGCTTTGACTAACACAGACTGAGTTGGGTGTACCTAAAACCTACTGGAAGGTAGAATTACAATGTAATGTAAGGAAGTCAAATTTTATGGGAAGTTTTTATTCTATTACAAAAGTTTGAGTAGGACAACTTAGGGTTTTTTCCAGGATGGGGGCGAAATGTTGACAAAACTGAATTTGTCTTGAATGTTAAAATTTTAAATATAAATTAACTCCTTAACAACAATTTCACCATAGTCTCCATCTTTACTAATTTGTTAAAATTTTGTTGTGCAAAAATGTAATTTAAATGTAAAATTGTTGACCCAAGCCTTTGGCTTCAGCATAGTGTATATTTGTAATAAGTGAATGATTACCTCATTTTTAATTGTTTACCTAAATTAGAAACCCAGTTCTTTCAGTTTTGTAATAAAGCAAAGCAATAACTGTAATTTATTTTCTCTCATCATAAATTATACAAAGAATACAATTCTGCATGTGACCAGAATCACCATGATCTGGCTGCAAGAAATTTAATACATCCACTATTAAATACATTGACATACCCATTAGTTAATCTTCATTGCCAGTACTGAACACATCTATTGACATTGTCATTTTGATGTTCACATAGTTATTCTGATATTCAAAAGATGTCATTGAAATTCAGTCAATCTTTTGTGCATAATCTACATTTTGATATTTGACAATTATGTGATTTGTAACTTTGGTTTATCATGGTTTAAATGTTTATTACTCAACATGCATTCTCAATAATTTGCTACTTATGTACAAAAATTTTTTTCTTGAGGTCTGTCCTGAACATATCCCATACTGATGACATTAAAACATTTTCCACATTATGCTCTGTTTTTCAAGAATGCATTATGAGCATAAGGCGGGGACTGCCTGCTATAGTTATTGGCCAAGCTTAACTGGCTTTATTGAGTTTTGGAACTCAGTGATATTCCTTCAAGCCCTTTTATATGATTTTTGCTATAGATTAAACAAAAGACACTCGTATTTTCTGAATGGCATATTTTAAGTACTCTTTATATTTATATTAATACAAATGATGATAGAAGATTTATCCTCAAAGTTACATTTAAATTATAATTTTTATATGAGTTTTGTAAACCAGTTAAAATGCACTGTAAAATTTTGCAGGACAAAGATTTTGTGGGCCAAGGATCACAAATATATAAATTCTTCCAAAAAATATAAAATTTCGAAAAAAGGAGCCTTAAGAATACAAGATGTTGAATATAGGGACAGTGGTGTTTATACATGTGTTGGTAAGTATTTAATATTCTAGGGGCCTTTAATTAGACCCATGCTTTTAAAAATATTGTCTCATCAAATATATTTTCATGCTTTATTAAAGTAATTTTAATTTCATATCATAGCTGGAAGATCATCAGCTGACTTGTCTTTGTCAGTGAAACCTAGGCCTGGCCATTTTCCAACTTCTGAAGAAATAGAAAGAAATTCAGACAGGATGATGCCTCAGCAAACAAATCAAGTTGACCGAATAAGCTATGCTACCATTGATGATTCAAATGGTGATAGTTATTCCAGAAGTCAGGGTAGGCATAGAAGTAGATAACTCTTACTTAAAGTCCCTATCATACTTTCTGGTTCAAATTTTTAAAGGCATATAGTATGTTTTATTCTATTTTATATTAAATAAATATTAGTATAATAAAATTCATAGCAATTTGTTTACCATATTTACCCAAATCCAAGTCGAAGTTTTTTGTCAAATATTAGCTTGCAAAAATCGAGTGTCATCTTAAATTCAAGTACAAAGTAGTTACATGTTTAATCAATGTTATTAAAATGAATGAAACACAAAATAAAATAATTGTATGCACGGAAGTTTTTCATTGCATACTTACGATATGAATTTCAATTAATACAGTATTCATTTTTAAAAATACATTTTAAAATGATCTTTTTTCTCAAACAAAAAGAAACAATTTGTAACAAACCATTTCAGTCAATGAACAAACTATACCTATACTATGTATGTACAAAATTTACACGGAATACATACAAATGATGTATTCTTTAGCAAACTGGAAAACTACTGAATTTTATTTTAGAACAATGACTTTCAATGAACAATTAGTTTGTGAACAATTCCCAAAAGTGAAGTAAACTTCTCTTCTCTATTGGCTAATATCATTTTACAGTTGTTATAACAAATGACGGCGTAATTCACCGGGATTTCTCCATTCAACCGTTTTAAGCCACAAATTCTCAAATTGTGATTGTGTCTTATACTTGTTTTAAATACTTCACTCTCAACTTTAAAATGGCTGATTAAGTAGATACAAGAGGCACAACAGCAAAGGGAATAGGAATTAGGCATAGTTATGATACCTATTTTAAACTGATATTGATAAATTATGCAGAAAAACTAATAACTGTGGAGTCAGTAGAAAATTCAGTGTCACTGAAGCAAATGTTTGTAGATGGAAACTCTTAAGACAAGAACTTGAAAGTGCTAAATCTACTCAGAAATCATTCAGTGGTCCAAAATGTGGTTGTTTACATGATGTGGAAAACAAGTAGGTAGTTGAGTTTTTGCATACACAGAGAGTGTACAGAATGCCATTTTCATATGAAATGATTAAACTCAAAGCACAAAAAATTGCATGTGGAATAAAAATCTCACAATAGAGATTTAAGGCCTGTAATGGTTGGGGCTTGGGAATGATATGATGAAATGGTTTTCCCTTATACCAAAGATCTTTGCTGCACCAAAAATTTCCTGCAAACTTAGGTAACTTATAACCTATCAACAGGGCTGTAGTTGAAGGTATACAGCGGTATATGCCATATACCCACTGCTATTTTGGAATGATTATAGTATACCCTCTGCTTCGGAAGATCCAAAACTACTAAAATCATTCACATAATCCCAAACTACTAATTTCTCTTGAGACATCCAATTCTGATATATTCCAACTACTAATGTTTTGAATGATATCAATATAATCGAATGAATCAATTATGGTCTCTCGATTATGCCCATCACTAGTCATAGTATAGACTGTGAAGCAGGCAGGTGTGGAGTGATTTCTAGTGTGTAGAATTTAAAGAGAAATAAATATACATGGCTTATAAGTTCAAACAGCAAACGTGGATGTGATTTTTGTTCATCTGCCAAAGCCCTTGGAGCTTCTAAACAGGAAAGATTGCATATCTCTGAAGAATGGTGTAAATGTTTATTTGAATTGACTGGAAAAGATCATGTAATTAAATTTTCAAATTTACATAATAAAATTAAAAAGCATATTGAATCGGAAGGTCACAAACTAGTAAAAAGAATAAAATAAATAGGCCAAAAGGAACATTTACAAGAATGTTTAAATAAGATAGATATTGCAGGAGAAGAAACAACAGTAAAAGTGTTTAGAACTGCATACGATATTGCAAAGAAAAATAGACTGTTTTCTGATCATGAAGACATGATTAAATTGCAACAGATAAATGGAATAAATCTTGGTACCATTCTCCATTCTCGATATTCTGCAAAAAATATCATAAAACATATAGCAAATCTATAGAAAATGTGTCTAAGTTAATGTTTATAAACCGCAATGGACCTCCAATAGAACAATTTAATCCAGAAGGGTATGTGAAATCATGGCTAGCACAGAATCATTGTTCATCGATGGACACTCAGTGGAGAGTTTGTTCTAAAAATGAAAACAATGATACAGATATGTCTTGTCAGTCCCTATGGAATGTATTTCAGTAAAAACAAAGGTAAAACTAAAATTTAACATAATCTTAAAAATTATTAATATTATTATTCTTATTATATGATCTAAATTTGTCCATATGCTGATGCAATTATAAAGTTATGTTTTTTCATTTAATATTTTGTATAGATCTTTACATTTAGTGTTGAATTAAAACATTACAGTTATTTACTTTTTTGTATGAAACCTTCAATTATATTTTACTATTATGGCATACCCTCTGCTTTTTTACAACTATAGCCCTGCCTATCAAAAACATGTAATTGGATTTAGAAAAACCAACAGTTACCTTTTGACTCAAATAGGCAATAGTGATAAAACTCCAATTTTGATTTGACATGCCATCTAATTATGCTGCTAAGGAAAACATGAAAAATCTGTGATAGTAAAAACAACTGGTATGGACAAAATACGAGTAACAGTAATGTTGGTTGTTTTAGCAGATAGAACAAATTACCGCCATATGTTCTAAAACAAAAAACAATGCCCAAAGAACAGATGCCAACTGGCCTACTGGATGTCATGAAAATGGAGGAATGTCAAAGGAACTTATGAGAGATTGATTGCACATCATCTGGAATAGAAAACCAGGAGCACTATTATGAAAAAGAGGGATGCTTGTACTAGATGTATTCAATGGAAACATAACTCCTGAAGTTAAAGATTCAATTAACGCAATGAATAATGCCTGGAGGAATGATATCACAGCTTCAAGTTCTTGATGTTGCTGACAATGAGCATTTTAAAGATAATTTAAGGGTTTATATTCTGAGTGATTATTGGTGGAGACCAAAAGGAAACCTACTATTTCAATGCTCTGACAATGGATCAAGTCATCATGAAAACAAATAAATCCAGAAGTAATAGTGAATGCTTTTAATAAGTGTTGCTTATCAAATGCCATGGATGGAAGTGAAGATGATTTTTTGTGGGAGTCTACGAACAAAGTTCAGAGTGATGAAGATAGTGAGCAGTGGCAGAACTTGGCCATGGCAGTGCCCTGGGGCCCGGACCCTTTGAGGGGCCTGGTCTGCTATCCACTTGATAGTATATAATTAGTAGATATAGGCCTTGAGAATCATTACATGTATCATTTACATGTGTCCAGTACAGTGCCGGCACCATGGCATCTGGAAACAGAGAGTGCTTGTACCGTACTTTCAGGTATTGTCGGCAATGATACTATTCAAGTTTTCACAGCCAGGGCCATGGCACTGACATGTACAGTATTGTTGCTGTCAGACCAGCAATGTTTGTGGAATCTGCCAAAGGCAATATGATCACTGTTTGGATATGGCACAGCTGACACGGATGTGTAAATACTCATGTCATTGAGACCACATATGGCACTGGTACCACACAGGCCCTTTCTTTGCCTTCAACAGTTTATCCAATTCATTCATATGTAGCAACAAAGCAACATTATTTCAAGGTTAAACATTAAATTTAATCCTTAGGTAGCTTTTATACCAAGGTGACTCATGACGGCAATTTGATTTTGATATGACAGCAACTTATGTCAGTAGAAATTCATCGTCACCTGAACTTTCATTCCAAAGTGATTCAATTTTGACATGATGCAAGATTGAATTCCCATCAGTTTGAAAGATGTGTTGATGATTCACTAGAAATGGGCTGGTTGCTAACCAATGACCAACAAATTTCAGGTAAACAAAAACATTTGCAGAAATAGGTTAACAAGAATTACCAAAATATTCTTTCACTTTAGCACTCTGTGAATGTAAGTTCAGTCATATAACAAACATAAATATGTATCGTTTGAACTCTTGAGTTTTCACCTCACATTGCCAGTGCATTACTATTAACTTGGAATGAAGGGCTACATTTAAAAGCATTTGTCATCGGAAAGCAACTAAAGTTGCCCTCTTATCGAAATCAAATCACCATCACCAGTCACCTTGGTATAAACCCCACTTTAGAGTACCAGCATCTATTAGATTGACTCTCCAAATATTTGTTAAAATCTGAAAAGAAAGAAATCAATACAAAAAATTTAAGTCCAACGTCATTGAAATCAGTATGGTTGGTCACTTAAGGGGACCCGCTAAACTTTCTTGCCCCATGGTCCATTGCTTGCTTGTTCTGCCACTGATTGTGAGAGTGAGGACAATGGTGAAGAGGGCATAGAGAGTGATGATGATTGATATAATACAAGAAAATTATGATACCCAAATAAAATTTCTGCTATTTTTTAGATTTTTTTAATTTTTGCAAGAATCACATGTAATTAGGTCAAATTTTTTTCTGTTTTGACATTCTACCAATATGGAGGTCGTCTTGGATTCAAGGTAATCCTGGATTCAGGTTTAATATGGTATATGTATCCCAATAACATGGCAGAGTGCCAGAGAATTTCAAGAGAAAATTGTAATTACCATATTTATCCAAATCCAAGACAACCTCGAATCTAACAATAAGACAAGCCCCCTTTTTCTGGACTGTCAAAACAGAAAAAAGATTTAATGATCTAATTGCATATGATTCCTGCAAAAATTAAAAATTCTACAGAAATATCAAAAAAATTTATCTGGTCCCATAATTTTCTTGAATATCATAGGTCTTTATATTACAACAGTCATCGTCACCCTCTATGCTCTCTTCATCATTGTCCTCACTCTCACTACCTTTATCACTCCAAACTTTATCTGTAGACTCCCACAAAACATCTTCACTTCCATCCATGGCATTGGATAAGCAGCACTTCTTAAATGCACTCACAATTAATTTTGTATTTATCTGTTTCCATGATGCCTTGATCCATTGGCAGAGCATTGAAATAGTAGGTTTTTTTAGGTTTCCTTTAAGCGTTAGAGGGCGATCGCCACTCAATAACCACTCAGAATATAAACCCTTAAAATTATCTTTAAATTGCTTGTTGACAGCAACATCAAGAAAACTTGAAGCTGTAATCTCATAACTCCAGGTTATTATTACAAGATCAGTATTTATTGCATTAATTGAATCTTTAACTTCAGTAGTTGTGTGTGTCCTATGAATGCATCTAGTACAAGCATCACTCTTTTTCATAATTGTGCTCCTGGTCTTCCAAGCAACATGCAATCAATCTCTCATAAGTTCTTTTGACATTCATTCATTTTCATGACATCTAACTATTATTCCAGTAGGCATTTTTTCCTTGGGCATTGTTTTTAATTTTAGGATAACATATGGTGGTAATTTTGATACATCTGCAAAAACAACCAACTCTAACTCACGTTTTTTCATTACCCGTCATTTTTATTATCACAGATTTTGCACCTTTTTCATTGACAGTATAATTATGTCATGTCAAAGAAAACTGGAGTTTCATCAGTGTTACCTTATCTCTACATGATCAGCCATTTTAAGATAGATAGTGAGGTATTTAAAATGAATGTAAGACAAAATCACAATTAACCCAGAGTGGTCGTGCGGGGTGCTGTAGACACCCCTCCCCTATGTTTTATGACAGGGTTCCTTTACTTTTAGGGTTTATGCCTCCTTCCTTTCAGTAGCTGGAGTGGCACATGCCTTCAACAATTTTCGCCTAAAAAACTAGTACCCTATGGTTATTCTTTTGAGTTCGAATGTTTTTCTTAGACAGTGCGACAGAGCGTTTTGCGGAAATCTCCGTGTTTTTTGTTTTGCGAGTGGTTTATAAATTTTATTGTGAAATTATTGTTGCTATTTGCATCATTGGTTTTGTTGTTTATGATCTGGAATCGCTATTGAACATTTACTTCATTGATTACAAATTATGAAATTTCATAAAAGTAAGAACAAACGTATTTTCCACAATTTTTATTTTTCTCCTGGTTTTATTAAATAATTTACATCTTAAAATAAATTTCAATTAAACAAAAATACCTCAAGAGACAAAATGAAAAATTTATTGAAAATTGACGATTAATAATTCTTTAAACAGTAATATCCGTGAGGTGTCTCAGACACCCCATGCGACCTCTTATGTTACAACAATGTGAGCGAGTGCTGCCAGGTTAAAGAATTTATGGTGAAAAACTGTTGAATGGAGAAATCCCAGTTAATTATGCCATCATTTGTTTTGACATCTGTGAAATGATATTCGTCAATAGACAAGGAAAGTTTAGTTCACTTTAGGGAATCATTCGTACAATAATTGTTCACTGAACATTATCATTCAAAAATATAATAATAGATCTCTACTTAACACATCATTTGTACATATTCGGCATATATTTTAAACACACATATTCATTATAGGTATAGTTTGTTCATTCATTGAAAAGGTTTGTTACAAATTTTTGTTTGAGAAAGAAAATCATTTTTAAAAACGTAACACTATATGGCTTCTATTTTATTTTATATAAATTTATATAATTTTTCATTAATTTTTTAGACTATGCCTGCCTGTCCCATTCAAATTTTTATTATTTTTAATCATCGGAAAAAAAACAAATTCATATTTAATTTAAACACACATAATATAATGGTATTGATTGTTTTAACGTCAAGGCTGTTTTGTTTGTCAGATCATACAAAATTTATTTTCAAAACATTCTTTCTACATGTGCATTATGTGCCTGAAATATAAACCATAAGCCACATAATTTCTTCGTCTCTTTGGTCTACTCTTGGATTTCAATGCTGAAAAATAGGAATATCACTGATTGTAACAAGATTTAATAAGCAATTTTTTATTTTCCAATATAATGTGATTCCGATTAAACACATTTATGACATTTTTGTGGTGAGGAGATTTTGTAAGGCAGAAACAAAAAATCCAGGACAAATAGGTGTCCTGAAGAACTTTATCGGGACAATGGGACGTTAAGTCAAAATCTGGGACAGTCCTGGAATTTCTGGGACGTCTGGTCACCCTAGTGTAGGACCCCTTATCCAGCAGACCTTTGCTGGATTTTGGAATTTTCCAGATTTTGGGTTCTTAGCTTAGTATATACTGATAACATATTAAAGAAGCATTAAAAGTAAAAAGGGTTTTACTTGTTTCTCAAACATTTGTACATATTTATATTTACATATGAAGGCCCATTATACTATATTTCTTAAAATTGAAATCACAATTGCACCTTGATACTCTTCTCACAAATCCTGCTACATATATCCAGGGCTGAATTAAGTTAGTAGAAGGCCTCAGAGCAACTTTAACTTCAAATTAACATGTTAGTTATTACTTTAATGCATTCCAGAGAATACCACCGGACAGGAATCCTATCACTGACAGGTGCCCTCAAGCAGATGCTCCATTTGCTCCACCTTTAGTCCGACCTTGAATAGAATGTTTTTTCTCATCAATAATGCACACCTAGTACATAAAACACATCTTTATATTTTTAACACTTATAGCCCCCCATTCACTTACAGACTGGTCGGCTGACCGGCTCTTAATCTTGGTTGGCACCGATCAGTTCGTAAGTAGGCTCGTGTTATGGTCAGGGTTGGAGGTTCAGGTTGGGGGCTCACCATGCTGGCAGGCAAATCTCATGCCAAACCCTGACCAGTCCATGCTAGTTTACAAGTGTTTTAAGGATGACTTTTGAAGAAAATAGAGTTTTGGGAGGAGTCCATTATGTTATATAAAGAATAGTGATGTTGGTGAGATATAAAAAGTAAAGACTACTGCAACAAACATTTTTAAAATGCTGCTTACAAAGCTTTAGTTTTAAAAAGCAAAGAAATATTTCACCAAGCAGACAAACAGTATGTCATTAAAAAAATTAGTTCTTTAAGAGCTTCTTTCCACCATCAATATAGAAAAATAATGGGGTCTCAAAAAGCAGAAAGTGCCACTGATGCTGTACCAGAACCCACGCTATGGTACTATGACCTCCTAATGTTCTTAATGGATGAAGATGCAGTTCGACCTGCGGTGTCATCCATTATGACAACTGATAGTACAGACATGGGTGGAGATGAGATTTTAATGATAAAACATTTTTGCCCTTATGCTAGTTGTTTTACAAAAGCATAATTTGTGGTGCTGTGGTCTAAGTTAGTGATTCTTAAAGTGTGGTCTGCGGACCACCAGTGCACTGCAAGGGTCTTTCAGATGGTCTGCAGGCTGCTGGAAAATGAAACTTGCTAATACCTATCACTAAAGTCGAAGCCATACGTGAGAGCTAATCAGAAGCTTAATCAAGCATAACGTCTCACTACTCAACTGACTCATATCATTAATTATTATTATATTATTTGAAATTGATTCATTCAGGAAGTTCAACCAATTACTCTTAAATGCTGAAAAAAGTAATTTGAGACTATTAAAAGTAACGAGCCTGATTGAATGACAGTGTAGTATATTAAAGTCATCTAATGTGTTAATCTTCTTCTCGTTTGTGTGGAACAATCAAGCATCTCTATTGCAACAAAGTATTTAACAAGAACATGAGATAATCAATCGAAACAGAGTTCACAATCATTTATCTCAATTATATTATTTATGCAAAGCAATACTTAGAAGTCTGTAATTGGGGTATGTATTTTGGGAAGTGTGACAATAATTTTGTACAGAAAACCAGAATGGCAGTGTGTGTCGAAAACTTTTTCCATATCAATTAGAAAAAAGCCAGCGAGTTTTTTTAGAGAATTAGTACCAACTTGTACGTAGTTTTTCTGCAAAAGCATGGAATATTGCTCAGCAAGTTTCTGGATTTATTTTACCGAGTAATTGAGGAGAAATGCCACAGCTAAATTTCATGTCTTCATAGCTTCTTTCTGTCACTAAATACCTTAATGTAGCAATTAAACATTCTTCTGCACTAACAGATTCCCTTAACTGAGTTTCTTGCTTTTCAATATTTGGTCTTATTAATTCCAGCAATTCCGAAAAGACAGCGTGATCCATTTGTAAATAATTTTTATAATCCGTGGGTTCATTAACTTCCAGCTCATGCAATAAATTCATATGAGAAAATTCTGTTCATTTTTTAAACCAATCTTTCATCCATATCTACTTTTTTCTTTTCTTCCTCTAAACGCAATATTATACTGGCAGAAATAGCAACTTTGGCCCTTTTTTGTGAAAACAACTTGTCGTCTGAACACTGACCGGCTCGTGAAGTGTAGGCAAGCTGGTCGGGCATCGAGCTCATGGTCGGGTCCTTGTACTGGCTCACCAAGTGAATGGAAGCAAGCCGGTCGAATCTCGGGCTCTCAGTTGGGTCCATGGTCAGGCTCACCAAGTCAATGAGAAGCTTAAGAATTGTAATAATGCCTGTAAATAAAATTGTTTTTTAAAATCACTTTTTAAGAACTTGCTTTTTTTCCATGTGTAATGTGCTGTCATTTTTTCTAGATTTCGACCGACAAACAAAATTTTTAAAAATTGGAACCAGACATCCAAATACCTTTCCTAGCAAGAAAATGCTAGATTTTCATCACAATACATTAGACACATGGGAAACACAGCTCATTAATATTGTTTCATATTACATTATTAATTAGTAAATGCTCGCATATTTTATTGAAGGAGGACCAGAAATGCTCCGTCCAGGAGATTCCTCAACTGGGAATAGCCAACAGCATTACCCCCTCCCACCAGCTCCTCCAAGGTCCATCAACACATTGGAAGACCACAGTCATGAGCTGAGGGCTGGTGAAGCAACCCCTGTACCTTTGCTGAACAATAGATTGGGTTCTGATCAAAAGGGGCGTGGGAAGACATGGTCAGGATCTGTAGCTCAGCCACAGCCACCTCCACCACCACCAAAGCCATCACTGATGGATGTAGATCAGGTAAGATGAAATAAATCATCATGAATGGTTTTCTTATTTAGTTTTAACTTATTTGCTCCTTGAAATCGTTTTTGTGCAAGGTTGTTAACTTTCAGTGCTCTAAAAATCTAATGTCCACTGATAATATTTCAAATGTTTTTCTCTTCTGAATAGATGAGTTTTACAGTCCTCTAATCATTTTCTTCTAAGTGATATCTTACGAACCTAATAATTCTAACATGGTTAAACATTCTGCAACAACACTACAGAAATTAAATTTTCATTTTAATCTCGTAATAATATTTGATGGGCTACTAATGCAAACACTCATCAAGCTGATGTTTGTTCTTTATTTATAACAGGCAGATACAAAAATAATAACAGTTTGATGTAATCTGAGGCTCAACTTGAGTACACATTTTAGTTGACTCTATTTTTGTCTCTCAATCTAAATGATTGCATGTTTACCTCATTGGACAATATTTTGAAGCTTATACAAAATAATATTATTATTAATGTCTATAATAGTGCTAAATTATCATTATAGACAACAAAATTTCTCTAAGAAATCACAAAGATAAAATTTTTCATCATAAAATTGCACATCACAGTAATCCTAGCATCCAAAGAGTAAATTTGTTACAATACAAGATGATATAGCTTAAGGAAACATTCATTCAGAGATTTATCTGACTTCTCAAACTCTCATAATTAATTACATAACAGTGGCATAACTAGGAGCAGAAGGGCCCATGGCAAAATATTATCTATGGCCCTCCTCCCCCAATAAAACATAAATCGAGAGTCCCCCCAAGCCCCTCCCGGGCCCATGGGCCCCTGGCATTTGGCCACCCACACCACCCTATAGTTACACCACTGCTTCATAAATATTCTTTTCATGCCATTCATTAACATTTTACTCTTTCTTCTATTTACAGCAATAGTTAGAAGACAGTGGTGATTACAATTTTTTATTTAAAAAATCTCAAATAAAATATTCTTTTGTTCTTAAAATGTTGTTTCAAGTTATAAACAGAAAATAGTTGTCCTCCAAATTTAAATTATTAACACCTTGACCTACTTGAAATATTTTTCACTTTTCATTTTTAATTTCTATTTCATTAACAAAATGAGCAACAGTCAAACCAATCATAACTGTTTCTTACACTCCAATCACCAATAAAACTTATACTACAATTACAAAAAATATCACTTATTTTACACCATTCACATAAATCACAATCACCTCTTACACTTGGATTGAAAATAAAACTTTTACCAGAATTATGAAACACATAACTAACTTACTACCATGCTAGAAACAAGG
The DNA here is from genome assembly GCA_028673005.1 of Tanypteryx hageni. Taxonomy (NCBI): domain Eukaryota; kingdom Metazoa; phylum Arthropoda; class Insecta; order Odonata; family Petaluridae; genus Tanypteryx; species Tanypteryx hageni. The sequence goes on along the minus strand of CM054116.1, from coordinate 89,473,761 downwards.
TCAGCAATGGATAAATGGTGGTCTGCAGCAGTTTTTCACATTATATTTGTCATGTCAAAACCTTGACTGGTCTCACTGTTAAAGACCACTCAGGATGGGTAGGGAGGACATCTGCATCCATCTTCACTCTGCCAACAAAAGTGTTTCTACTTCATTCAATCTAACCGATATGAGATATTTTTCTTATCTCTCCAAGGAAAAGTATAATGATCCCCATTGCAATGAAACATTGCACTGTGGTTTCTTTATTTCATGTGTGAGAACCATGCCCTATTTTTCCCATTAATTTTCACTTGCTTTCCATGGTTTTTAGTTTGCAGCATTTTTCAGGAACACAACCACTGAGAAACTCGAAGGAAGTCTCTTTTTGTTTTCCTATGCATTATATTATTAAATTGACAGTACTTATAAAATCTCTCATAATAGCCATCTTCTCCTTTTATGCCATACTACGTATAGCAGACTTATCTTGGACATGATATTGATTCAGTATCATCATGATAAGAAACATTAATTTTTTATTATACTTACCTTTATTATTCTATGAATTTGTTTATGGATAGAAAGATAGCTGCACTACATTGGTTTCATTTGATAATAACACTTTGCTAACATTGCAGTAACTGTCTTCAAATTGAAATGATGCCTACAATCTGAAAATGCTAAACATGCAAGATACCACCATGAAATGCAACCAACATGGTATAACCATTAATGAACTGTTTTATATTGCAAAACCTTTCTAGAGAGAAAGCAATGAGAATTCAAAAGTAAATGTTTAAGGAATTTAATCTCCATTAGCTATGCTTGCAATTAATTTGTAGTTAGAATTTACCTAGTAGTAGTGGAAGAAAAGCAACTTAATAACTGAAGAGAATTTTGCCAGGCTGGAGGAATTTATAGTATGAGAGGATGAGAGAAGACACAGAACTTATAAGAAAAATTGCTTCAGCATGATAAAATAGCCAATTACAAAGCTATGTATTTGGCCATAAAAACATTATGTAGCATGTCTTATTTTGCCATTAAAACACTATGTAACATAACACATAATTTTCCAACAAAAATTATGGTAAGTAATAGCACCCTTCCCCTCCCTCTCTTTCTCCCTCCATCCTTCTCTAACCCTCCCTGCCTCACTTTCTCTCCCTCCCTACCTCTTTCTTCCTCTCTCCCTCCCTCCCTCAATTTTCTCCCACTTCCCTTCTCTCACTGTCCCTCCAGATCCAATCCATCACTCTTCCTCTTTCTCCATCTCCCTATTTATTTATTTTCCCCACCCTTTTCTAATTCTATCCCTCCCATTCTTCCTATCTACCTTCCTCCCTATCTCCTTCCCCATATCTGCCCCTCTATCTCTACATCTTTATAGTCATTTAGATAAGCAAAAGAATCCACATTAAATGCAAATCCCATAAGGATTACGCAATTTTGTGATAAATCCAACATTTAGGGTTGTCATGATGATGAACGATTTTTCCTTAACAAAATTTAAAATTTAAGCATTAAAAATTAATTTGTGAATTGATTTGATGCAAATTCGAGAATTGGCAGCAAGAAAATAAATTATCATTCTTTTAAGCATTCTTTGTTTCAAGTTCTGAGAATGTATGATGGCTATAAGTAATTATAAAATTGCAACTAAAAAAGGTTTCAGCTCTTCCTATGTTAGTGAAATGGAGAGAAAAAATGCTCCTGGAATCAAATGCATGACATTACTGTAGACTTTGAACAGTATAAAATTTAAAAGTCAAGTAAATCCTGAAAGTATGATTCAAATTGAAAATAGCACTCTCGACTCAAAAGAGTTTTGGTAGATGAAAAAATTTAAGTCTTTTCTTGACACATGGAGATTTAAAGCAAATAATATAATAGAAGCATTGGCACTGGCATATTTTATAATATTTGAGTGATAATTTTATATTGCTACATTTAACTTTACAAAGTAGATGTAAAATGCTATAATTTTTTCTTACATTTCTTGATTTCACAGAGTAGTGAGTAGCAATAAAATTGTAATTTAAAAAGCTTGGATTTATTGTTTTTACATTACCAATTAGCTATGCTTGAGCATGTAGAATTGTCTTTTTATAACTACTTGTGAAACCCATATGAATTTATAATGAATATGTAGTAATTAATGTATTCTATTTCTGTTTTAATAAAAATTTTATTTCATTTACTTTCAATTAGCACTTTCCTTTTTTAGTAACTTGAGATACATAGAAAATGGGTTTCACACTCTTTCATAGATAAGATTCTTAACAAGTAATATAAAACTTTTGAGAACCAATTATATCCTCTAAATGGCTTATTGTGATGCATAAAATTTTTAAAACTGATCTCAATTTCTGACTTACATTTTTCCCGATTTGTTATGAATAATCAACACTATTTTCTGCAGTCAGGGCGAGTACACCTTAAAAAATGTATGACTCTGTTACCCTGCAGTTGTATTCAAAATTTTTTGCAGATCCTCTTCAATTTTTTTTGAGCAATGAAAAAAATATCCTCGGAACATCTCTTCCTGGTATGTAATATCATCAAGTGGTACAATCATTCACATATTTTTCCTTCTCTCTTCAGCTCCTTATCTTACATGGTTGGGTGACCAAATGAAAACTGCGAATTCTCATTTCTCAAATTTCATTCCAATAAGATCCTTTTCTCCTGTCGCTCACCTAGCCCTTTTGTCATCATGTGCATATGTCTCTCCGAAAAACCTCTTCCATTAGTTACTAACATATCATCATACCTCATCTCCTCTACCTCCCACAGGGGAACCTCGTGCCCTCCCCCTATGTACCCACGATGGGAGCAAGCCCAGTCACCCTTGCACCCCCACGTTTGTCCTTTGATGGAACACTAGGAGATCTCAACTCCAACCCTACTTCCAGCTCTGGGAGCTCTCGCCCCATGCCCCACTTCCAGAGGCTTCTTGCTAATTTGCAGGTGAGGGGGGAGGGAAGGGATATTATAGATGGGTGTGCAAATAAATCGAGTTCCAGTTGGGTGAGGGAAAAAGAATGCTTTAAGTGATGGGAATTGTGATATTTGGCACGCTTGCATCTTTTATGTCCTTCGCACATTTTTATTCCCTTAGAACACATTTGTTTAGTAAGCTTCCTCCTCTTACTAGCTCAGATACAGGTTGTGATGTAGGAAAAGAAGTACTTTCCTGTGGTTCTTTCTATTCTTTATGAGTTCTAGTATTTCTTTGTCTTTTAGTTGCTTGGAGTGTGCTATTACTCTTTCCTATGAGCCTCATGCATGAAGTTTGTATAAATTATTAAAAGAAATTAACTAACATTTTATTTCAGTGAAACTGGATTTGCATTGTGGTTTAAATTGCTTTAAAATAGTATGATGTTCATCAACAATGAGACTTAGAAACTTGATTTTATTAGTTGATTTTCTTTGCCCATTAATTGTTTTGCATGAATGTTATGAATTTGAAAATAGGACCACATAAAAATAAATGAAGAGGTCTGAGTAAATTTTAATTTTTTATTGTGATTTTATAAAAACTATTTTCTCAATATAGTATACATATGTAATCAACTTATGATTTTGATAAAATACTTGTTCAGTTTCATGTAAAGTATATTATGATTGATTTCTTTATCATTGTCAATATTTTACCAAATGCATTCAACTCAAGCCAGTTTCTCAGTCAAATATCATCAAATTCAAATGATGATATGTATATTAAATTACAATTGTTCATTCCATGTATGCTAAAATAGATTGCAGTGAGACATCTCTTCAGAAATTGTTTCATGTTTGTGCTGCTGCATGGTTTGGTAAACAACACTTTTAATATCCCATGCAAAATGTTCATCAAAATTTACATATCTTGCTTTCAAACATAATTTGTAGATTCTTGTCAATTTTGGTGTTTATCTGGAACAGTTATTGTTGCATGGGGATTTTTTATTCTGCATGTCTCATATTTTATGTTGCAGTTAATTGATTAAGAAATAATAGTTTTTATACAGAATTTACCTGAATATAATGTCATTACATCTTTCAATAGTAACAATGTGCATTATACACTTGTTCAAGTTTTGAAAATTTTATGTAACTTATTCTGGCATTAATATGCTAAATCTAATGATTATAAAATTGATTAAAATTTCACTTTTGAATAAAATATAAAGAGTTCTAATTCAGTGAAATTATATTTTGTCAAAATTTATGGAGTACAATAGAGCCCCAATTATCCGGGGCCCGATTAACCATGGGGTAGGTTATCCATGGTTGTGGCAGGGAGTCAAATTATATTATATTATTTTACATTGTTGGAGTCTGATCTTTTATTCTTTCTCCCATTAAATTTTAAGTTTAATTTGTAGTCATTATTTGGCAATGTATTTAAATGTTTACATTGTTGGAGATTGCTGAGACATTTGAATTTTCTTCCGGTTGGTTAAAACATTTTAAAGAGATGCATTAAATAAGGGAGCTACAAATACAGTGTGAAGAACTCACTGCTGATAGCATTGGAACTACAGTGTTCTGTGACGAATTGGGAAGACTAATCAAGGAGAAGGGTCTTGTTCTGGACCAAATTTATAACACTGATGAGACGGGACTTTATTGGTGAGTGATGCCCACTTGAACGTTAGCACCCATTCAGGAAATACAATTGACATGGAAGAAGTTGCTCCATTAATTGTTAAATCATTGAAAGAGGTTGAGGGATTCCAAGATATGGACGAAGAAAATGTCAATCAATGGTTAAAGCTCGATGAAAACGAACCTGGGTATGAAAGAATGATGGATGATGATTTGATCTAAAATATACTAGAGCCGACAGCTGGTCCAAGTAATTCTACAGAAGCAGAGGAAGGAGAGGATGACAAAGAACTGCAATCATCCTGTAATGTAAGCTGTAAAGAGGCACTCTCAGCTGCAGAGACATTATTCCAGTTCATGGAAAATCAAGGCAATGTTGTTTTGATGTTGGCTTGTTACAAATTCGTGGGTATATAAGAAAAATAAAAAACAAAGTCAGCAAACAAAAAATTACGGACTTTTTGAAAAAGTGACTGGTTTTAAAATAGTAAATCATTCATATTTTTACATATGTTTATAATGTAATTGCATATGTATGATTCTGTTTTAATTATGTATTCTATTAATGTAACAATAATTCTAAAAAATACATTCAATTTGGATTATCCATGTTTTTTTGATCCCCCCAATTACCATGGATAAATTGATGCTCTACTGTATATGATTGAATTGATTTTTAATCTATGAAGCTAAATGTGACTAAGATAATTTTAACTAATGAAAACAATTTCCTAAAATAACTGTTATAACTTCAAAGTGAATGAGTTCTCATAAATAAATTAAACCAAATTTATCACTGAAAATGGGCATTAAAAGAAATAATGGTGAATTTTAAAAACTATAAGACCAGTTTTAGAACTCATACCAAGGAAGTGCACTTACTATTAATGCCAGGATAAGACTTTAAAATCTATTAAATTTATGCAAAACATCTCCTCAAAAAATAATGTTGTATATTTGAAGTTAGACATGAATGGATGTTGTAATTTGTATTGATATATAATGTATTTGCTGTTTACAAAAGTGATCGATTATACATAAAGCATAATCTGTTTAACAATAGAGTAAGTTCAGAATACAAGCATAAATTGCAAGTGTCTTACAATGATGCACAAGTAAAAATATTTAACTCTTTTTGTTCAATAAGTGAATGATTTGAAACTCAAATGATTAGGTAATAATAAAAATTATTTTAAATGAATTCATAATATTTAAATATTTTTTTAATGATCAAAACAATACAAATAACAAGAAATTATGCTTGACCAACCATTGTAAAAACACATGGGCACTTGAAGTAAAATTAAAAATAACTACTACATTTTTCCACTAGGTACACTTAAGCCCATTTGAATTTGCATTAATATTTTAGTAAACACTCATTAAGATGTGCATGAAGCATGTTTTGTCTATTTTCAGCAGTATTTGCAAAATTGGAAGTATTTTTAGTTAAGATAATATATAATAAATGAGTTAACCAAGATTTTTAAGAACTTAAATCACACAAAGCACAGAACCTTTGGCCATTTCAGACATTTGGGAATTCACGGGGTCACCGTATGGTGACCACTGCGCAAGAAGAAGTACAGGCTGCAATGGAGCGAGATGATTATGAGAGTCCAAAGTCATCAGAGTCAGCCAGTGAAGACACCATCAGTCCTGTGGTTGTTCTTGGAAAGGGTAAAGTTTTCATTCCAATTTTATAGTTTGCTTATTGTATACAAAATGAATATTCTCCTCATATTTTCAACTATGTATTTTTATTTGATTATAGTATTGATCAATAATTTTTCTCATGAATTGGTTTTATTGTTTATATAGTTGTTTCTTCTTAGTATACGAGGATACTTTCAGTCATCTGTAAAATGAAATTTTTTTATATCCACAGGGAGTCCAGAAAACCTTAAATTTGATTGGATGATAACTGGCTGGTCTCAATGTTCTCAAACCTGTGGAGGCACTGGATTTCAGGTTTGTATGAATAAAATTGTTTTTCACTTTGGAATCATTTTTCTGTTTGGTAACTCAAATGGAGTTATGAAATATTTGATTGTGAAATATTAAAAATTTGAATACTTTCATTTCAAATAACTTCAACTGTTGAATTATTTTTACTTTTTCTTATTTCATGTTCGATTTTAGATTTTCTTTCAATCATATTTACTAAATAAAATAGAACAATCTGGGTAGAATTCTGAAAATTGTTAAAGAACCAAATTACAGTGTCAAAGTATTCATCCTGAAATTTTAATTAGTTCTTTCCTTCTTCATGGCATTCTCATCTCTGTCCTGTGATCTACTAGCCCTGAAAAAATAGAAATTTTTTATGACAAAAGCCATAGACATGAGTGCTGTCCAGTTAGTATGATAAGCAATCATTCATTGGAAATTTTGATAATTTTCCACTTATGTAGTTTATGCCTAGAATTTTATGGCTATTGAAATCATCTTCATCTCATATCTGTCAAAGAAAGTATCTGGCATTTACCCAAAATTTTGAACCTTACTGGCTCATGAATGCATTAATGTTGAAACCTGTTAATGGTACAGTCTCTATTTTAATAGATGAGAATGCCCACATTTATCAGTGGTATACTTCCTATCCAGCATCAAAAATGTAATCAACATATAGAAGACATCATATGGCTATAAATACATTAAGGGAAAAATGGATAATCAAAATGTATCAGAACAACAACTTGCCATACAATGAATGCACTTAGAATATATTTTATTAATAGATGCGAGCAGCCCACTGCATGGTCAGATTGCACAACACAACCCAAAACGTTGATGGAAACTTGTGTGAAGATGCTGGTTTATCAACTCCACCAACAATACAGAAGTGTGGCATGGAGGAATGTCCTAGGTGGAAGACTGATATGTGGACATCTTGTGAAGATTCTCGTTGTTTCACGTGGAATACAGGTGCGATCAAAGTAGAATTACATTGAATGAGGTGTATTTTACAATCATCCTTTATGCATGACTAGAATTCAAAAGTTACTGTTCAGAAATCATTTTTAAATGTCAATGTTTTCATCTAAATGTCTCTCTAGTCTATTCGATGTTCAATTATTTAGAGAGTTTTCAAACCATGCCTGCCAAGTTCTATTAAATTAGATAACCTTCAAATGTAAAAGCTTTATTGAAAATTCAGCATTTAAGTTGAAATGTTTTAAGTGTAACCAAATTACTGTATCTACCCGAATAGAAGCTGATCCCCCAAAAATTTCCACAATTTTTGGCAAAAAAGTAAATTTCATAGATTTTATGCTGAAGTATGCTGGGTGTGCATGCATGGCCTAGAATACAGAATTTGAGATCAAAGAAAAGGGTGGAAAATGGTTTAGTTGTTGACATTTTGAAATATTACTGCAATTAATAATTTTGCATTGTTGAATACTGTTCCACATTCCGTGATGATAATTTCATTCATCTTCACTTCACTTCACTCATCTTCTTAAAAGGTCCAATAAAGCAATAGCAACCTCGCCAAGATAATTTTTCATCCAAGTCTATTTCCATTGAAATTAGCATTTACATTGCCTCAAAAATTGCATTTTCATAATTATACACGTTCCATGTAAAATTTTACTGTTCATTATTAGCTGAGTTTTGCAGTCCAAACCATTGCTCATACCTTCAGAGCAGATATCTTTACTTACTGAAACTCAAACAGTTGACCATCCAAAGCCATCATCGCATTTTGCATAATTGTCTGCATAGTCAATGTATGTATGCAATTTTAATAGATTCTACGAATGGGGTTTTAACATGCATGCAAACATTACAATGGCTATAGCAATAACTACAATAGCCAAGTAAAACTAATACAAACTTCTTTTAATGGCTAATGAAAAATAATACAAATTGCTAACTACATATTCTGAATGATACATATGCATAGTCCTGAGGAGTGAAAGAAAATGTCTAATAGCATTTAGAAACAAAAGAACATATTCTTAAACATAAATTAAAATTGATTTATTGAATCAGGCACTATGAGTATGTTCTACATCACCTTCTTCTTCTCCACTGGAAGATTGGTCACTGGACTCATTGTCCCAAAGAACGTCATCCTCGCTTTCATCAATATCATTTGAAATTCAGCATTTTTTTAACCCTTTTACTATAGACTCATTATTTATTCATTAAAATTCATCGTAGGTCAAATATTTACTTTACGAAAAATATAGTACTATTATTTGAACGCAACAACAATGAGAGACATGCTGCCATCTATGAGTGACTACGAGACAACCCTAACTCCAAATTTTTTCTCACTGTCAGACTCGCATTTAAGCTGAAGGGTGTTTTTTTCATGATAGATTTTGACAAAAACATTGGTTTGCATTCGGGCAGATACAGTAAACTCTATGGTACAAACTGGGAAAAATAATTCTTGACAGTACTTCATTTTTATATTACTGCAATAATTCACGGTAATTCCATTTACCAATAATTGTCCCTTTAAAAGATATGCATCACAGATTAGTCAACTCAGTAAATCTTACAAATTTTGTCACAAAAATTTCCAGCCTACAATTCAATTTTCCAATAAATGTACAAAGCTTATTATATTTTTGAAAGAAAGTAAAATACAGTATTACAATTAGTTTCAAAATCTTAGTTGAAATTTATAAAGCATTGCTCAGAATTTTCACTAACATATTGGCTCGCATATAAGGCGGCACCAAATATAAGGTGACCCCCATTTTTGTGAACTTACATCTAGGAATTTAAAAGAAAACTAAAAAAGTCAAAATAATGTTTTTTAAAATTTTTTCGGCTAAGTACATATTTTTTAATCTTATATTTTCTTTATTGTCACTAGTTAATTCTAATCACAGCATTTGGTTTCATCATCGTCCTCTTCTTCATCCTCATCATCTCCTTTTCTCTCATCATCATCAGTCTTATCCTCCTTATCCACCAGTTAGAGTAGGCTTTACAGAGATAGTCTTCAACACATTCAGTGCAGGTTACTTCATATTAAGTCATGCATACCCTCCGCTGTTGGTGGGTGACTTCATATGAAGTAATTGGTATAGGGACGCTGTTTACCTTTACCCTTATGCTCGGGGTGACCTTTTTACACTGCAACACTCTTAGTTGTTCCCTAACCATCACAGAGGAAGCAGCCATTTCATTGCCAGACAATTTTTTTAATATCATATATAACTATGATAATTATAGCCCCTTAACGTCTATACTAGCAAAATTTAAAAAAATACCCCATCACCAGGAATGACAAACAAATTTGCGCCTGCACGGAATGTGTTAAACAGTTTGTTGAAGACTACATCTAACACTTGAAATTCGGACATCATGCCACCTGGAATGACCATTAAGTCTGTGTTGATTTACTTAAGTTGATACTTCACTTCTTCAGTTAAATGCCCATGAAATGCATCTAACACAATCATCTCCCTTCTTCCCTATACAACTTTTAACCAATCCAGAACTAGAATTGGTTCCATCCATCCATTATCCTTAACTCACATGATCACACTGGCTGGCAATTTCTCCTTGGGCATTGTCTTATGCTTGAGAATGACATAAGGTGGTAGTTTCATCCCATCCATTAGAACAGCTAACATCATTGTAATATACTCTTTCTCATTACCCATTGACCTCGCAATCCCTGATTTTTCACTGTTTTTGCTAACCGTCTCAGAAGTTGGCATATTGAAAGAAAACAGGTGTTTGGTCTGCATTACCAATATGTTCCAAGACATATTTTTGCTGGTTATGTAATGAAATCACATGACATTGGAATGTAAATAGTTTTTCAGTGAAATCAATTGGGATGTGCTGTACTAGACTAGTTCCTCATCACCGAGTTAGGCCAATCCTGCACATCATTCATTTGCACCACCCTAGGCTAGCTTTGAACTGATCATATGGTATATTTATGGATATACTGATTTTGAGGCCTTTCAATTGAATTATTTTTCACTTGATTGGCATTCCTTCATTTCGTTTTCAATTACAAAATTGACGTTTTTGGATTTCATCGAACCAGCCAACCTTGGGCCCATGAAAAGATTTACACCAAGAATGAGCATTTAATACAGATGGATTTTGTTCTCTCCACTGTCTTACATTTTTTTTTCGGTAATACCATATTTATTGGCAGTTTTGCTATTGCTCGAAGCTTCTGCCTCATGCGCACACACATTTTTAATACTAGCATCATAAATTTGCCTCAAACCTTTCAACACTTAACATTTTTCCACCTGATCATTTATCTTTTAATCCATTGTAGGTAAATTCATAAACCATAAAATAAAACAAAATTTTTAAAAATCCAAATTTTCTATGAAAAAACTACTGATAATCCAATAGGTGTAATAGAAGAAATCTACATAAAACATAGCCTTACATAGTGTTGATGAAACTATAACACTCCACTGAGAGACACATCCATTGACTGTTTCCTCCTGAGTATCATTAAACAATACCATCTATATTTGACACAATGCAGTGGGATGGCAACTATGTTGCTACAATGTTTAACTCTTTAGTGCCAAATGTCACCATCATATACGAAACAGTACTTGTTTTGCTTAGTCTCTGATTATAAGGTGAATATGAATTATTCCTTAAGTTTTAGATAAACAACCTCACCTTATATTCAGGCCAATACAGTATATTGATTTAATGCATTGGCTGGCTTTGGAAACTCGGATTTTATATGAATAGTGATTTATCCTAATAGTTTGTATTTATATTTAGAATGCTGTGGGTGATGCATTTACTGATTGACTCTTAGTCATGCATGCTTTGAGTTTCCCTGGCATAATTAACAACATTTAAGTGTTACTTTATGCATAATAACAAACACTCAAATATTTATGTTAATTTCAGTTCAAAATGCATAAGAATTGATAGAATGTACTTGTTTCATTGTTGTGGCTGGTTTATTCCTTTTATTTTCTAAATAATAAGCAATCTAATTTAGCATTGATGTGTTTATTGTTATTTTATTTCAGCCACCACTTAGAATATCAGATTAAATCATTACTTTTCTTTATGCTATGCTATTTTATATGTTTTTAAAACTCCTAATCTGGAAATGTAATTCACCTTGATATATAACATATTTTTGTTGATATGCAACCTGTTTTTTTTTGTTTAACAAAATACATTAGAAATTCAAAATAGCTCACCTGTATTTCCAGGTGTAAATAGTCTTATTCCAAGGGTGTCGAAAAATTTCCTGGTAACCTCCTCTATCACTCAAAGATTTGATTGCAGCGACAAAGAAAATGGTGACTGAGTGATGGGATGATTTTGAACTCAAGGTTTCATTTTAAACAATATCACTCTTAAATTTAAATGTACTTTCTTTTATCAGCCATGCAAAGGCGTGAAGTATCTTGTCAGTTACCAAATGGCTCCAATGTGGAAACACAGTTATGCAGTGAACGGAATAAGCCACCTCAAAGACAAGAATGCTATAATGATAAGTGCAAAGGCACTTGGAAAGTTGGTGAATGGTCAGAGGTTAGTGTACAGTTGATATAAAAAGGTGTGAGATTTACAGGGAAACATGGTGTTCAGAGGTAAAAAAGTAGGTGATTCAACTTGAATACAGACACCCAATAAGTGATTTCTTAAACTCCTTACCCAGAAGTTGGAAAATTTTAAGTTGCCTAAGAGTTTTTAATGCATCTTGCACAATTAACTTTCAGTCATTTTAAAATGTCATGTGATAGGATTTATGTTTCCCTTTATTTTGTCATTAACAGGGTAAGGGGACTGTTAAAAAAATCAATTAGGTAAAGTGAATGTTGTGCCAACAATAGTTCAAGATTCAGAATGTATTCAAGGGTAAAGGACTAATCACTGTTTGCACTTGACATTCGTTCAAAGTTTGCATCATTGTATCACGCACCTGAATGAAATCTCAGCACTACTGGATGCATGGTTTCAATGTTATGATGCACATCACCTCCATGTAATATTTATTTTATCCTAGAATAGAAATTTAATCAAATCTTCTTTACTGTAATGTAAAATTTTCACACTCAATTGACAAAACTCTTTTTTTATGGAACAGGCTTCATACTCATTCACTGTTTTATTTTAAACTTAATTTGAAGAAAAATTGTGAAAGGAATTTATAATTTCTTCCTAAATACCCTTGTTACATTTTTGTTCAGAGACAATACTTGAGGTTTGCATGAGAGAATGCATTAGGTATCTATAATATATCACTGGTCAAAGAATGTAAGAGAGATTATGAGAATAATGAATTTTTAGTTACTTATATATTTTGAACTATCTGGCTGTATAATTTGGATGCAGATCATGCCAATTCTGAAAAGTCAAACATTTTAAATTTAAGAATATTTTGGCTTAAATTGTAATTATAATTCAATAATAATTATAATAGTCCATAGTGAAATTCATCCTTAGCAGTTCTATTTCATTTCATTGAGGTTTTGGAGTTGAATGTTAATGTTCTATACCTGAAAGGCATCATATCATAAAGAAGAAAACTATATTATTTTTATGTTTGTACATATTGAAACTGGTGATTAATTCATTTCAACAGAAACCTCTGACATTATTACTCATTGGAATCATTAGAAACAATCGCCATTCAGATATTTGACTTTTTCTGAATGATTCAACCAATTATCCAAATAAAAATCTCACATACCATATTTTATTTAATTAGTAAATTCTATTTTTCTATGAAATTTACTATCAGATTTACTTAATTATTAGGGTTCCAATAAAAATTATTTACATTAATTAAAACTTTTATTTATAGAGAAGTCTAAATAAGTTTTTATCAACGTTTTTCAGAACTTAGTTATTGAAACAATAAATCAACTTCTTAAAGACTGATAAAAATTAAACTAAGGAGTAATAAATTAGTATTACATAATAACGACTATTAATTTTCTCTAAGAGAAGTGCTTTAATATACTGGAAGGCAACTAATGCCATATAATTTAACGTTTAAAATGCGATTTTACAACTTACACAGCAGTGAATGGGGAGTTTACCCAGCAGCATTATAGGTTGTGAGCATGCCGTAAATTTTATTCTTGTTGCTTCTTACTCCAATATGCTCTTTTGACTACCCATCCCCTGCCTCTGCCCACTGTTTCCACTTTTGTGCACTTACCTTATGCCTGCCTGCCCAATGGCTAGTGTGCTGCTCCATGTGAGACTCAAGGAATCAAATACCGAATCCTGCAGTGTGTTTGGTTCGGCACAAAGAAGCCTGCTGGAAATGCATGTCGGGATCAACCAAGACCTTCCGTCATGAAAGTTTGCAAGGGTAGACCATGCTCACAGAGTAAGTGTCTAGGAATGTTTTCTATGTGGAGCATATCAACGGTTGTTTAGCTTTTTCCTAAATGAGATTGACTTTTACCTTACTGTTAATTGGTGTCAGACTGCTCTAAATCCAAGATTTAAGACTAAATTTTTTTTAACTGTTCCTCATTTTAAAATGTCAAATGGCATGATTAAATTAAATTCTTCATGTTTTATTGTGCTTTATAGAATGGATAGTTGCTTTATAGATAGGTATGCTAGTACCTATTATGTATTTTACATACATAGATGGGCTACAATTTTTTTGTATTTAATGACTTTACAATTTACTGTGCACTAATATTTAATATTATTTTCCAAATGATGTTATCAGCAAAGTTTATTATATTAATTTAAAACATTATTTTTGTATTTCTTTTAGGAGGCATTACCTCTTAACAGATGTTCTTATTTTAATTTTATATTTGCAACACTTTATTTTCACAGTATTTGCATTTTATAGATTTTTCTAACACATTATCTTACTTTCACTATTACAGAGAATTTATCATGCTTGAAATCTGTTTTTGGGTCCAAGAGTTTCATTTACCCTTAATTATTTTTTCAGCAGCAGAATGTAAGGATCACTCCAAATATTGTCAGAATGTCAAGGCCATGAACCTTTGCAGAGTTTATCGTTACCAATACCAATGTTGCTATTCTTGCCGCAGTAAAGGGTAAGAAGTGCTTCTGGACTAATTGTTAACTTAAAAAAAGAACTTCTCCTATTTATTAATTCCTGGTGCTTTATTTTTGCGGAGAGACTGTTGTTTTTCCTATCAAATAATGGGTGAACAGGGAGTATCCACAAGAGAGGTGTTGGCAAGATGCCGTAAGAGCTACTGATTATTTAATCGTGTTACTTCACCCATCTAAGCAAAGATAGAGATGTGCTCCAAATCCAGGGCAGTGTTCACTTAGTATCCTTGATCTCAAGAGACCAACTCATCATCATGTCTGAATGAGAAGATATATGAAAGTGCAGAGTGGTGAATTGTTGTTAATGTGGGCAATTGGTGCTAGAAAATGGATACAAATGTATGAAGTGACCAGTGATTGTGATTAGTATGAGAGAGAACTTTTGACTGACAAGAAATATTTGTTACTTAAGTAGGAGTTGGAGGAATTAAAGAAAAAACTCAAAGCACTAGCAAATTAAGACTGATGTCCTTAATGAAGCTATCAAAAGGGTTTCTACCAATCCTTCAAAGCTTTTCTTTTGCTAGTAGCGAGATATATGTGTGCATTTGTGTAGACATTCCTTATGTTTTTGCATGTAAATATTAGAGATTAGGTCCTTTAATGTAAATATTAAAATATTTATAAATTGTGCCATTTATTCAAAAAATGACCAGTAAGTTTGATAGCCCAGATCTTTTGCTTGAGATAAGACATTTTTACTGTTAATGACCTACCCTTGCATTGTTTCAGTTTGGCAATTATTGTAGCTGTTGAAAGGGTCAAAACCTACACTATTATTGTAACATGACTGTAAATACATGAAATGGAAATATTTGAATGAAAGATTGCAGTATTCTGTGTGCTGTCATCCGAAATGAGTACTTAAAACACTTATGTCTTGGACAAGATATATTTTCAGTAGTAAACCTAGTGTGGTGTGGGAATCATTATAAACATAAATACCAACAGACTGAGTGGGTGTATAATGTGGAAATATGAATTCTTATACATAAGCCTGTACTAATATTATTCAATGCACTCCACCATGCATTTTGTTTTGCCAAAAATGTAAGATAAAATAAAGTATGCATTCTTAATTTAATTGGGTTTTGAGATTGTATGTAATAATTGATCTATGATCAATCCGATAATTTTGGGGCATTAATTATATAAAGTTATAAATAAGTTTTTTGTAAATTTCAGCTTATTTAATTTCTTTCGAGACTTTATAGTAATAACAATAATAATTTTATTTGATTTACAGAAATGATTAGTAAACATATTGGACAAGCCAAAAAGCAATTTAAATACTATGTGGCATTACTGATCTTGTTGATTGGATTAACAATACAAGAGTAGTAACTAATTAAAATCTTGGTACTCTATACAATACATATCAATATACAGTTTAAAGTGAAAAAAATAACAAAATTAAAATAATTGCTAATGTAAATATACTAATGATAGAATTCCATAATATTATAGCATATTCTCCAGTAGCACGTTTTTTTGATTTTTAAATGTATTATTATTGATTAGTACTTGTATTGCTTTGAGGTGGTTATTATATATATGATATGATATATGGATTATGTGTGGCTATTTTACTATGGATTTATGGCATTTTAATATCATGCACCCTCTTGGGATAGTTATGAACTTTGCTGTTTGAATCAAATTCATCTATTATTTTTAATAACTTTTATATTAACTTGACTGTCATATATATGTCTATGTTTTCAAATCCCAAAGATTGTCAAATCACTCGAAAATGGCTGAATCTATTTGAACTATTCTTTCAGTTTTAATTAGACCAACACCTAACAAGACTTATGGGTAATCACCATGCAATATAAAAGCCTGGGTTCAATCCCAGGACCATTTAATTCCTCCATTTGAATAACATGGGAATTGTTGCAGCATATTTTTACTTGAACTTTAAAATTATCGAAAATAATCACACAACCTTGGGACTTGAGCTGATGAATGCCTAAAAGTATGAAAATTCATTTTCCTACCATTGATTTTCAAATACATGCCGATCTCATGAACATGTTTCACTTGAGCACCACAATTTTGTCTTTTGATGATAAAATCATTTGTCATCAGGGGAAACCCAATTGTCGCAGATTTAGCTCAATTATTTACATTAGTTGATTTCTGGCCATATAGACCTTCAACTCCTGACTCCTGCAAAGAGCCTGGAGGTCTTCAGCCTCAATCACTTACCTTTTAGCTTATAATTCTAATCTTTATGCAGTATTAAAGGGATTCCAGAAATATGGCTCTATTCTGACAATATTTCTTTATAGACACATTATCCGTGTATTTTCCATCTTTGCCCAGATATGAAGCCTTCTGAGCCAGAATCCTGATGCCTTTTCCGAATCCAACAAGCGAGTTTCCAACATAATAATGGCCATGACTAAACATGCTAGAACATAGGAAGATTCCAATTTTTCCATTGTTTGTCCTAAATATTTGTTCACAAAGAAACGTAAATTTTTATATTTATTTGAGATAATTGAAAGAAAATAATTGTTTTTATTAATTCTGAATAATTGTGTTTTGTCACAAGTATAACTGCTATTTTAGATTGTATATCATTAAGTGTTAGTTAGTCGCAATAGCCCATCAAATATGACGAGTTTACATGAATTAAGTACTACATTAAAAAATTAAATAAAAAATTAATGAAAATAACTTTAATGTGCACTAAACAGTAAGGAATAAATATGAAATTCACATAATTGAATGTTGCAGAAAGTAAAAATAGATTAGGACAAATAAATTTTGTGTGGCAAAGATATATTAATTAAGATTTATTCATACAACAATATACTGCATAACTTTTATGCACTCAAAACTATTTTTACTTTATGGAACATTCAAGTATTATGTGAGTTTTTGATCTCTTTTGAACTTTTCAGTGCATGTGAAATGTGATTTCAATAAAATAAATGTTATTTTTCTCTTTTTAACAAAAGATTGAACTTTCCTCAAAGTCCTTCA
This sequence comes from Tanypteryx hageni, assembly GCA_028673005.1. NCBI lineage: Eukaryota > Metazoa > Arthropoda > Insecta > Odonata > Petaluridae > Tanypteryx > Tanypteryx hageni. The sequence continues at coordinate 89,456,148 of CM054116.1, read as the reverse complement.
AATAACCATAATTTCTAATCTCTGTGTCTGACTTCATTAACATAATTATTTATTTAGCGTGCAAAATAATTGATATCTTTATTTGTTTATTGGCTACAACACTGATGTTTTTTTCACTGTTATTGATTGATTGGCTCTTCCAAAACAATATAAACGTTTATATTTATTTGAGATAATCTAAAGAAAATAATTTATGTTGCAATTGTTTCTGAATATGTGTAGTTACACCATAATGTTTGCCATAAGTTTTCATGCTTTTTGTATATAGTGCATCTTTAGTGTTAGTTTGTCGTGAGATGGCCTGTGGAAATCCTCTGTAGTGGTAATTTTGATTCATTTCCCCCAATCATATGTTTTATCATCAATTTTGCAAAGTCAATGGATTGTAAGGATATGTTATGAGACAGTCATCTGATCTAGAAATTCATACAAAATTGGCTCAATTCCAAAAAATACATTAAATTTTTAGTTTAAAATTACAATTATGAGGTAGTTTAATTCATTGTTGCCAGAGGCAGGGCTGTCGCTTCTTGGAAATCAATCAGAATTCGGACAAACAAACTCATGCTTGCTCCATTATAGTATGATTTCATTGGATTACAATAAATCCTTGTTAACACAGACTCCAAGGGAGAACAAATCATATGTTTGGGTTAATCGAGTTTGTGATAACTGAATTATATGTAAAAACTGAAAAAATATTACAATTTTCTGCTTAAATATATGTACATACATATAGCCTGTTTGTCTTAAATACATTATTATTAATAGCACCACAAATACATGATTTGGACTAATAATCAAAATAACATACCATTAAATTTTATGTGAATGATAGATCTCAATTTTCTACATCTTTATAATGTTCACATTGAAGTTAAATGATGTAAATATGTATTAACTTACTTTTACTATATGTAAATCACATAGGATTTTGCTTTTCGTTGTCGACCCCAAAGATACAGCTTGGTCAATTATCTATTTATTTTCACAATTGTGGGCAGTGTCGATTTCAGAATTTTATATTTTTCTGTAATTCTTGTTCTTGAAAAAATATCCCATTTCAATACCTCTTGTATTTTCATTTGTGTTGGCAGTGTAATTGAAGTTTGACTTCTTTTGCAGCTTGTGCTATTCAGTTTTATGTTTTAATGTTTGCACACAAAACTATTTTCTAATGGGAAGATGGAGAGATCAGATGTTTCCTTCTTTCATAATAAGGAAGCAATACTATTGGTTGAGCCATAGTTGTCCTGCTGAATAACATATTTCATGGCAAGAAACAGAGGAGAATGTTGGAATTGTCTGGCCTGTGATTTTTTTCAGCGGGGTGAAGGTTAAATATAAAATATAAATTTTGTATGATAATACTCAATAGCCTACCCAAATTTTTGAGTTCCACTTCTTGGAGTGAGAGAATAACACTTCAGTCTTTTCACAGCCATGTTCTCGCAGGGGTAGTAATGGTGCAGAAGCACAGTAAAGTCTCATCAGCTCGCAAATTTGAACATTTAGCAGTTGTACATCCTCATTAGAATTGTTATCGCATCAAGGTATATTGTTCTTCTTTGTCAATGATATCAGACAAAATAATTTCCATCCTTTCTTTCTTGGTGATCTGTTTGACTAAAACAGTTACCGCAAGGAATGCAAATACCTATGCTAACACAATGAAAGTGTCCACATTTGTCTTACCCTGTTTAAGGCACTCATTCAAGATGAAAAATGACTGAAGGGTAAAGATAGGTAGAGCCAAAAATGAAGACAGTTGCTTAATCACCAATCATAGAATCTCATGGCTTCTGCATATTGAACTTTTTACACATACAACCCCTCTACATGCCAGAAATAAAGTCATATGGCTGTAAAATATGTTTGACTAAATTCAAGTGTTCATGATAACCAATTATTTGAGTTCTTGGTTCCCAAATTTTGTTTGATATTCGTCTGAAGCAAATTTCATGTTAACCAACCAACTCACATACATTAATCCATACATTCAGTGCCAGCAAAAATATTTGTTCGTTTAAACCAAGTGTTTGTGTTAGCCAAGTTTGTGCTAATGAGGGTTTACTATATATGGACAACGAGAAATAGTTTGTGAATATACATGCATAAACACTGATAGTAAGTTTTTATTGAACTAAGTATGAATATACAAATATACAAGTGCTGAATGAATATATAAGTGCTTTAAACAAGTTCATTGTAAATATTTTAGATAATGTATATTAATGAAAATAAAATTTTGTTAGTGCATATAAGGTCATTATCTATATAAAAGTTAGTTATAAAAATTCATTTTTATATTATTACTTGTTTTAAGATTAGAAAGACACACATAGAAGAGCAAAAAGAATATCTAAATTCTTAAATGATGGGCAATGAGCAAGGTAAGGTTTCCCTGCTAAGTATCATGTAATGCATTTTTGTAATCTTGACTATCTTTTCTACATGTGTAGAAGAGCCCCAGAAAATGATCCCATAGATTGCACTTAGAAGAACTTACTATAGTAAATTACTTTGAGGATTTTAGTGCTTACATCATCTTTTACAGTTCTTAACATAAAGCAAATTCAACTGTTTTTTGTTAAATTATTTATAAAAATATGATATGTTCTAAGAATAAGTAAATTCCAAGAAATCTTGCATGATCAACTTGCCATAATGAGTTGTTCATATTTTTTACCAGAAGTCTATGATCATATTTTTTTCATTAACATTTACTGTTTATCTCAACTGCTGAAGGCATAATCTTGTAGAATAATTCCATAATATTAAATGATAACACTGTAATTTTCCACACCGTCAGTGGAAAATTAGTGTTATCATTTCATATTATCTATTATGTTTATCACAGTTAATACTGAGGTAGTTGGCTCTGCACTATATGTTTATACTATTGCAACACTATTGCTTATGACTATTGAAGATAGTTTATTGTCCCAGGAAGTTATGATAATAATAATACTTTATTAACATCACCTTATGACATAATGATCATGGCACCACCAACAACTTCTTCCAGCCATTACCTTAACCCATCTTGTAGAGGAATTCATCGACAGCTTAATGGTCCTCCAGTATGTCATCCCCTCATTGGTCTCTGGACTCCTCCCCATAGTTTGGATGATCTCCTCCAGGTTCTTGTAGGCCCTTTGTTGGATGGCATGTTCTTCAGCTTGATGTCCATTCTGAACAATTGGTGTGGCAAACAATTCCTGGTCTCCTTTGGTACTCTGGGTGGCTTGTGCGACCAAGTGTCGGCCATGACATTGGCCTTCCCCTTTTGGTGCATGAACTTGATGTTGTGTTCCTGCAGGGCCATCACCTAATGATTCAGCTTACTACATGTGGCCTGCTTCTAATAACAGTGAAGAGCCATCTGATAACATAATTCCAAAGCCACACTACTGCTAGGAACTCCAACTACTCATTGCTGTGGTACTGCGACTCAGTCTGTTAGTCAATAGCTTATAAAATCAATGGGATGCTCTCGATCCCTGTAATGTTGTACTAGGACTGCACCCATTCACACATAGCTGGCATCTGTGTGGATGGTGCATGCCAGGTTTTCTCGTAAATGCTGCAGTGTAGGAACCAACATGAGATACAGTGTTAGTATTTGAAATTCTATTTCCTCCAGTGCTCCCAATGTCCACGATCGATCTTTTTCAGTAAAATGTGCAGAGGCTTTGCCAAGGGTTCAGAGTCAGCTACAAACTATCTGAGGCACTGGCTGTTTCTCGAAGTTTGAAGGACTTGGATCCCCTGTATTTTCTTTGAATCCTGCTGGAGGTTCACATGACTCACTTGATGGCCCAAAAATATGATCTAGGTCATGCCAAAATAGCACTTCTCATGCCAAAGAGTCAATACCAATGCCATGATTGCATTCATGACCACTTCCAATCTTTGCTGATGTTCCTCGAAGCTCCGGCCAAAGAATAGGATGTCATCTAAATAAACTAGGCACTGATCCCACTTAAGGCCACCAAGAACCCTATCTATCAGTCAATGAGCTGGATTAATCTTGACCTGCCAGTATCCAGTGGCTAGATCAAGGAAAGAGAAGAACATGGAACTGCCAAGCCAGTCTGATACATCATCTGTCTTCGGGAATGGATAGACATCTTTCTTGGTGATAATGTTCAGGCAGTGATAGTTTATGCAGAACCATGCCTCTTTAGATTTTTACATACCAGAACAGCAGGGGATGACCTAGGACTGGTAAATGGTATGATTATGTCATTGTGCAGCATGTCACTCACTTATTCTGCAATAGTTTCCTGCTACTCTGACGACACCTGATGGAGGTGTTGGTGTTTTGTGACATGATCACTAACTTTGATCTGGCGATAAGCCAGATTCACCCCTGGCAATGGACGTCTTTCTGAACCAAAGCATTTGTCATACCTCGGTAGTAGGCATGTTGCTCATATCCAGTCCCTCCAATAGGTTCCACGGGGACCATGACCTTTCTCTATTCAACCTCCAATACAACCCCTGGACACACCCACTCTTGAACTGGCCTTGTACAGATGACAATGGGGATTGAGATCACCAATGGAGACTGATCAGAAATGTGGACCAACACAAAGTAACGATCCAGAGAGGATTTTCCTGTTCTCTGCAACCACCATGGCACCAAGTTTTTCTAGACCCTCATGCGCCTCCACTAAGCCCAACTCCCATATCGCTTCATCCCATTCTGTCAAATCTTCCCCATGCAGCACTTCTGTGGTCATGTCCTCGAAGTCATAGAGGTTGCAGGATGGACCATCCTCCTTTGTACTGGCCAGCTGGAAATCATCTGTGCACCTGTCCAGAATTCCCACCCAGACTCCCCCTTTGCTTCTGACTAGGGTGGCCCTACTCCATTAATCCAATATATGTCCAGGATCACGTCAATGGGAGGACCATCCACCATATGTGTTCACACACAGCATCTGTCAATGCCTCACATACTGGGTGTGCTTTTAGGTGCCACCATTAGGCCAAGAGACATAGTGATGGCCACCATCACTACAGCAATGCACGCTCAACTATCCACCAGGGCATCGACCTCTTCGGAAGTCGGTAATGTCATGTGGACCAACGGTAAATGACAGAGCTCCGCAAACAAAACAATACAAAAAAAGCATAAATACTTATGGAAAACATTGTCATGTAACCTCAATTGTTTTCAGAACCAATCGCAATATAAATATTTTCTTTCGATTATTTCAAATAAATATAAAACTTTATGTTACCTTGGAAGTTCCGATCAATGAATAACAGTGGAAGAAAACAGTGTTGTTGCCAATAAATAGAAAAATTACAGAAATAAAAATAATCATTAATTTTGCATAATAAATAATTTTGTTAATGAAGTCAGATATTGAGATAAAAAATTGATGAATAGTTTAAGGTTTTTGAGGACATTTTCTGTGAAAGCTGCATAAGTCTTTAATCTTTGGTTAAGAACAAAAATAAAATTTATACAAGTTTATTTGTATTCACTAAAATGTAAAAAATAAATCTAAAATTCATATATTTTAATGTTCCATAAAATAAAAATAGTTTTGGGTACATAAAAGTTGTGTAGCTTAATGTTTTACAAGTAAATCTTCATTAATATTTATTTATCACGACATTTATTTGGCAAATCTATTTTTATTTTCTACAACATTCAATTATTTGAATTTTATAATTATGGTTTACTTTTTAGTGTACATAAAAGTTGGTTTCATTATTATTTTATTTAATTTTTTATATAGCACGTAATTCATGCATATCCATCATATTTGATAGGAAATTGAGACAAATTAACACTTACCGATACACAATCTAAAAAAGCCTGTATACTTATGGTGAACACGGTCATGTACCAACAATTATTCAGTATCAATCAAAACATTATTATTTTCTTTCAGTTGTTTAAAATAAATATAAAAATTTCATATTTCCTTGAATAATTACTTAGGACAAACATTGGAAAAATTGGAATGTTCCTACGTTCTAGCACGTTCGTTCATGGCTAATATTATGGGGGGAACTAGGGTGTTGGATCCAGAAAAGCAACAAAGATTCTGGCTAAGACAGCTTATCTGGACAAAGATGGAAAATACACATAATGTAGTCTATAAAGAGATATTCTAAAAGTAATGCATCATTTCCGAATTTCTTTTACTAATGCATAAAGATGAGAATTATAAGCTACTAGCTAACAAATTGGTGCCTAAGACCTCCAAGCCCTCTGCAGGAGCTATACAATACAATACAATACTTTATTTGTCCAAAAGACACTACATAGTATATAATGCATAGGACACGTCAAAAAATAATAATAATAATAAGTTACATAAATTCATCAATTCTATAATAACATTTTGTTATAAGGAAGTCAAGAACAGTACAGGCCTACTCCTGATTATCTTCATTTCAGCTAGTAATCTATTATATAGTTTTATACACATTGCTTTAGGACCTTTGCTGCAAACTTTCAGTTTGTTGTGATAAACATGTAGGTCACTACCTCTCCGAGTATCATAATTGTGAAATTAACAGTTTTTATTGAATTCAGCCATATTTTGCTTAACATATAATACTACATGGTAAATATACATACAAGTTACGGTCAACAGACCTTGTTTTTTAAAGATGGGTCTACAAGAAGCTCTAAAAGGAGCATTACTCATTAAGCGTATTATCCTTTTCCGGATTTTTAATACCTCGATAACATGTGAAGAGGACCCCCAGAGGATTATACCATATGAGACTCTTGAGTAAAAATGCCCATAGTACAGGATTTTTAAAATTTTAAGGCTTACTGTATGTTTTAGTACTGAAAATAAATAGAAAACTGAGTTTAATTTTTTGCATATGTTATCTATATGTACTTGCCATCTTAAAGTCGGGTCTATGTGTAGCCCTAGAAATTTCAATTCCTCTGCGGATTTAATGTGATTTTGATCATGACACAGGTAGAAGTCACTAGATTTCTGTAGACAAGAAGAGAAAAACATGACCTGTTTTTTCATTATTTAGAATCTGCTTGTTTTGCTTACACCACGCAGACATTCTATGCATTACTTCAACACTTGAGTCCGATATGAGTTTATCATTAGGTTTAGTTAACAAAACATTAATATCATCAGCATACATGATTACTTTTTTTTGTTGATTAAGCAAAAGGTTACTGGGTAAATCATTGATAAAGATTAGGAAAAGAATAGGACCCAAGATAGATCCTTGGGGCACACCAGAGTGTGTAGGTCTAGGCTCAGATAAATATTTTCTACCTCCTTATGTATGGAAACCACTTGATGCCTACCAGTGAGATATGTTACCAGCCAATTATTTGCCACACCCCTAATACCAAGATATGCACATTTACTTAGCAACTTCTTATGGTCTACAGTGTCAAAAGCTTTACTCAAGTCGAAAAATATTCCCAGAGTTCTGTTGCTTAAATTGAGTTCCTCAACAATAAAATTTAATGCTGAGAAAAAGAGCTTTCTCTGTTGATTTCCCCTTTCTAAAACCAAATTGAGAACTAGACAATAAATTATATCTCTCAAGAAATTGTAATAGCCTTTTGCTGAAAGCATACTCAAAAACTTTTGAGAATTGAGACAAAAGTGATATAGGTCTGTAGTTACTAAGTTGGCTTCTACTGCCTTTGTTTTTGAAAATGGGAATTACCTTAGAAGTTTTCAGTGCTTCAGGAAAGATACCTTGACTTAGGGATTGATTGATGAGGAACAATAATGGTTTTATAATTGCCTGCCCAGATGCTTTAAGGAGTTTACCAGAAACTTCATCCAGGCCAGCAGAATTTTTATTTCCAATTTTTGAGAGATATCCAAATAACTCCTGCTCATTGCAAGGCTGGAGGTATATTGTATCTGGCTTTAAGATATAGGTAGGAGTACCTACATTTAGCAGGGTGGGGGGATTGATGGTATATGAAGTTGAAGGCAAATTCAGAAAATAATTGTTGAGAGCATTCGATATTTCAATTGGGTCTGTTACTACATCAGAATTGCAATCTTTCACAAGAGGTAAAGACTCTGTTTTCTTAGGGCCTGTGATTTCATTTATAACTTTCCACGCTTCTTTTGATCGATTAGAAGCTTTCAGGAACCTAGAGTCATTAAAGGTTTTTTTACTATTTTTTATTAAGCCTTTGTATTGTCTTTTAAGATTAGAGTACTGTACATGGGTTTCTAAATTTCCATGAAACTTGTCATGGTAGGCTAACAATTTGAGATCCTGAGATCAAGCCTGGATCTCGGGGGTAATCCAGCTGTTCTTATGTTTTAATTTGGGCTTGATTGGTAGAAGAGGAAATGCACAATTGAAAAAATAAAGAAATCTAGAATAAAATAAATGAAAGCTGTTATTAAATGATGATCCTGCATTAAGGATCTCTGACCAATCGTGATGGGTAAGGAGATAAATGAAATGCTGAGTTTTTGTACCACTAAAGATTCTGATTGGGTCAGGTGAGACTGAGTAGGGCAGGGAGTTGGAAAAGTGAAATTGGGATACAATTGCACAGTGGTCAGATATGCAAGGGTCAAAAATTGTGGTATTTACTTTCATTTCATCATAGTCAGTATAAATATTATCCAATAAGGTCTTGGAGGAGGAAGTAATCCTAGTTGGGCTATTGACTAAGGGTTTCAGATTGTAGGACTGAAGAATACTGTATAGTTTTTTTTGATCTGGTCCATTTATTAATAGATTACAGTTAAAATCTCCTGTAATTATGAGGAATGGCCTGTGTGGATGTTTCAGTAGTGAAAATAGCAGGTTATCAAATTTTTGAGTGAAAGAATCAAAACACCCTAAAGGGGAGCGATAGATTACCATTATATGAAATTTGAGATGCTCATAAGAGAAACTTAGAGCAGCACATTCAAAATTTATCTCTTCATTCAGAGACGTTAAGTCTACAGTAAACTCATTAAATTTAACACTATTTTTAACAAAAATTACAACACCACCATGTTTATGAACTATACAGCAATAGGAAGCAGAACAGATATAACCAGGAAGTGATAATACGACATCTTGCATCCAATGCTCACACACACAAATAAAGTCAGGCTTTTATAAACTCACCAGAGATTCCAGTTCCTTGTATTTATTACTTAGGCATTGGATGTTTATTACCAACACCTTGAATGCCAGAGAACTTGTAACTCCTAGTCAAGTTGTTTTTGGTTTTAAGTTCCCAGTGATGGAGCGAGTGACTCTTCCACTGTTGATGGATACACTTTCATTGAGAGAGATTGAGTTTTGGAAATCGGTTTTTGGTGGTATGTTGTTTGATTCTGTGGCACTGATCTTCGAGGAAAAAAGAATCGGTTTATCACTACGTGTGATGGCCAGATTGAAGGGTCCGTCACTTTGTCACGATAAGTTTCACAAACTGATACTCTAAAGGATGCATAATCGCCCCGCGGGGAAAGTTGCTCAATATCAGTTTCTGTGGGGATTATGTCCTTCAGATAAGCCGCAAGCTGTTCTTTGGTGGTACCATTTTGCAATCGCCAAACGTTTAAATGAATTTTTTTAGGCACACCCTTTAAAGGACAGTCAGCAGCATTTTTCGCACTTCCTATAATGTTGTTTCTGTTTTGTCGACGTTTATAGCTAACAGTCTTGAATTCATTCTCTTCTTTTCCGTAAAAATTATCGGGAGAAATGATAACATTCTCGCAGTTTGGAATGCAAGCCTGTGGTGGTAATTCTGAACCATAATTGGGGGAAAGAGTTTTTACAATTTTCGAGCGAGGATTTGAATCAAGCTTTATATCAACATCTTGAATAATTGGCCGCTGTGTTCCATGGCAGCTTGCGTCATAGCTGTTAGTAACACAACCACTCGGGACCTTATTCGAAGTCGTAGGTGCAGGAGTCTTTGTTGCTCCATTACTATCCCTTGATGTCTTCATATTAGCGGAACACAATTTAGAATGGGTTCCATTAGTAACATTATCTATCAAATTACTTAGACTGACCTTTAACGAAGCGATATCATTCGCCATGTTTACGATACGCATGGATCTTTCAATGTCACAGTTTACACACAGCCAAAAGATAGAAGTGGATTGTAAGAGAACTTTCAACGTATTTTCATTTAAACCTGTAGGAGTTGATGGCCCGTAGGATCGGAAATTGGCTAGTAAATTATAATAAATAGAGAAGGAAAGGTAGGGGTGGTAGAAATGAGGAGGGTTAATGTGGCGAGGGAAGTGAGAGGAAGGTAGAGGTTAATGGGAGAGAGGCATGGAGGAAGGGTGGCTGGCTCTGTGAGCACCATGGTTGTGTAGGAATTCCTGGAGTATATTGCAGAAGACAGAGGGTAAAATGGAATGGGAATACCAAATGGAGGGAGGATTGAGTGGAAAGGTCTGGGAACAAGGGGTTATTCCAATGAGCGGGATTATTCCAGAATTGGGAAGTGGTTTACAAAAACATATTCGTTAATTAACATGGTATTCCATTTCTTATGACAGATTATTTCCATGGTTTCCAAGGCATCCAATTTTTATCACTTTTTCGATATTTGCAAGATCATTGGGGAAAAGGAGCTACTGTTGATTATGGTCCAATAGATGTTTTGTCAAATGAGGTATTGGATCCAACTTGAGGTTCTTCTGACTGTACTTTGAAATTTCACCCCTACCCTTACTCCCTGCCTTACCCTAATCACCCTGATATCCCCTCCCTCCCACTGGGTTAACTCTCACTAAACTCCACCTTACTCTCACTTCCCTCCCTCCATTGCTCCTCCTCATAACTACCACCCCTACTTTTCCTTCTCTATGTCTACAATGCATTCTCATTTTATCACAAGATGATGCTTCTGTGCAGTGAAACCATGGCCGTATAAATTATTAAATGCCCTGAATTAAATTGTAGAAAAAGTATCAAGTATTTCTGTTGTTCTTATTTGTGATGGATAAATTCCACAAAGTAATGTCTCAAATGACGGATTTTATAATAAAAACTAGGGAGATGCCTGTTGAAATTCAACGAGAAAGGTTTTTGTGAAATAAAAAATGAACATAAATGTACCTTGACATTGGCATTTGGATGGCAAGAAAACAAATTATCATTCTTTTAGGTATTCGTTGTTTCAAGTTTCAAACTCCTAGGATGATTCTAAGTACCTAATTTTAATATACGAATGATTAATGTTCTACATTCAAATGTACTCCTCATAAATAATGCAACGAATGTTGTTTACATTGGTTGCTATGAAAATAATTTCTCTCTCCTTCTCTCTCTTGCACTAATTATAAGAGCATTCAAAGCACGCTTTCACCCATAAGGATTGAAATAACAATAGGATTTCGAGGTTTAACAATGTTGGCATGGCAACATCCCGTAAAAATGCCCCAAAATATGTGAATTAAATGTTTAACATGAAAAATTTCGAAATGTAAGCAGGTAAAGATTAACAGAATAAGAAACTTCATAGTTTTTTCTTTAAAATGAGCTAGATCTAAATTCTGAATTCTTTGTAATTTGGATCTCAAAAAGAATAAAAGCCTGCAAGTCAAAAAGTCGATTTTTACATGTTATCATATGGGAAATAGAAATGCCTACCTTGGTGTCAAACCTAGTACTTTTTTCGAGAATTCTTTTCATCATCATCTTACAATATGTGAATCAATCATTCCTGCCAAATATTAAAAATGAATCTTTTCATTATCGAGTTATTCGGATTTTTATAGCGTATGTATCATATGTATCTGGGCCTCTCACTTTTGGGATTCATTTACAGCAACCTCATGATTTACGAACCAGTTAGGTTCCTGAAAACCATTCCTAAATCAAAAATTATATATATATATATATATATATATATATATATATATATATATATATATATATATATAATTTATATACCTTATATTCATGTATGCATATTCATTTTGTTATTGTATAAATACAAAATAATGAAATAAGCAATAAATATTTATTTTTAACTTAACGAAGGAACATAGATATTGCATCAACACTTACGTTTTCATTGGGGTTGCAGCAGGGTATAAAGATTCATATTTTTCACTCAATTTAAAGATAAGCCAGAAAACACTGCGGAATAACGTAACGAAATACATTTACGAATCACGTGCATAATGTAAACAACTGCGGCAACCATGCAGATGGAAAGTAGTGCGTGCGCTGTCGGCGACGTTGCCAGTTCGTTCAATCAAAAATTACTGTAAGTATTTTAAGACTGGAATTAATTATCTGGATGCGTTAAAGCAAATATATGTACATAACACGTACGCAAAACAAGAGGTTGCTGTACATGTATACCAAATGCTGATGATTAATAAACTTTTTGTTATACACCCTACATAGCTCTGGCTCAGAGCAAGGTAAAAATGTAAAAGACAGCAACATAAAATTTCTTCAGGCTAAAACTATCATACTTAACAATTTTGAACGGTTATATTGCATTAAGGTGTCGCAATTTGCGAGATCTGAAACAACGGCATCATGAGTGACGAGAAATGGAACTATGCGGAGTTTTCTTTTGAAACACCCGACAGAATTTCTAGCATGCGATTTATTATAATAAATATATTAATACCAAAGTACAAAAAATTTCATTTCCTGTTATTTTATTTTCCGAATTAAAGGAGAATGTAGACAAGAAGTATGCATAATTTGATTTTAAACAAAATATCTATTAAAATTGGAAGATTAGGACTTAATGCAATTTTGTAAGCAATGTGTATGGAAATTCACACTTTATCTTGCAGCACCTTGTGATCGAAAATTCAATACGATTCTAAAAAGACAACAATAGAAATTCCACCTAATAGTTTTCGAGAAAATTGTCCTAAGAGATTTGAGTATACATATATAAAAAAGAAAATAGATAATCAGGGTAAAAGAATAACGTTTTAAAAGAAACAACATTTCTATTTGAAGGCGAGATACATAATTAAACAAATCTATTTTTCTTCAGTCGAAATAAATGATGCGCAATCTACACTACCCATACCGCCATATTATTAAATTGAACATATTTTCCGATTCTTCCGCTGTAGCGTGGAGATCAATAGAAGAATATCGAAATGCAAACCAACTGGGAATGTCAACAAGAGGCGTTGTAGTAAATTTTATGATGCACTCAACTTTTAGCAATATCTCTGTTGGCTCCTATATTGTGTAAAAATTACACTTACAAACTTAAAATGCCGATAGTTATCGTTGTAGATGTGTCTTTGTCCATGACGAGGCCTGTCACTATATTAGAAACAGGAGAAATCTTTCAAAGGCAACGCTTGGCAATACATGGTATTAATACTATCCTTGATTACCTAGCTGTTCATTCAAAACTCGAGTTTGTAGCTTTGGTGAGTAATAGTCATTTTTTCCTTACAAAGCGCGTCTATAATGGTCATCTATCATGTAACATCTTTTCTTCCGATAGGTTGCCTTCTCTTCATTGTATGAAATAGTATCCCCTTTTACAAGAGATTTTGAGTTAATCCAGACCAAGTTACATCGACTTGAAGAATTCGATAAAACGTGCGTGGAAACTGCATTGCATGGTGTCAATTCATTGGTATTGGAAGAATGGGGAAGTCTTACACCATGTCAGGTTGGTAACTAAATAACCTATCTACTACGATGTTAAAATTAAACTGTTGAAGCATGTGTCGCTTGTTTTATTATGGCCTTTAAAAGTATTTCAGTATAGTTACCTGTTTTTTATTTTACCTATGACCACTGTAGAAAAAAAACAAAATAATAAGATGCAAAGCTATAACAATAGTTTGTAATTTTTCTCTAGCGCTGGAATATTACCCAAAAGATTATACTACTCACTTAAAGACCTCAGTTTTTCGTAGATAAATGTACTATTATCAATTATTGATATCCTTATTACTACTTAGCAGTTGTATGTGAAACATGATAAAATAATAATTATTATCTTTCAATTGTAGGTTATATTAGTCACAGATGGAACACCTGGTATAGGATCTCTTTCTGTAAAGAACTCACTTAGTACATTGAATCAGAGGGATCCAGCCAACCCCTTCCCTGTTCCATTCTCATTTCCTGCAAAGCTCAGTGTCATGTGCATAGCATCCCAAGATGATCCTGCCTTACAAATTGGCCTCCCACTCTACCAAAAGCTAATCGATCTGAGTGGAGGTGAAGGAGGAGTTTACATTCCAGAAGGAAATTTGTCCATGAAGGTTTGTTACCACACTAATGACCACAGAAAAATTTAGAAAAATATTATCAGTTATACTTATGCATAGTATCTTAAGAATAAACTTCACATTGAGTAACTTCGTTAGGGAACCCAATCATTATCAAAAAGTAATACATATGTGTGAGCTCTCCCAATATTTGGAAGATTGACTTGCAAAACTTCCCTGAAATGGTAGCTTTGAAGAAACAGGATTTTTGTGCCTTAAGATTTTTTTGTGAAGCAATTAGAAAGTTGCTCTAGTGACATTATATAAAGTGATTGTGCATGTTGAAAAGTCAAGAGTAAGAGAATGCAGATGTGAATCATACATCATACCATGATTTAGGGCATTGTTGATTTTTTTCTAATTTTAATGCTCAATTATTCTTAAATGCCATTTTTACTGGCATATAGACCTCACCTTTTTTTCCTTCAAATTTTGCATCTCCAGAATGAGGAAAAAGTGGACAAGTTCAGAAATGTGATATCATAATTAAAACTCACTAGGACTTTGCCAAATGGCTTTCATGATTCAATATGCTGTATGTGATGTATATTGACATTACATTATCTTTGAAGAAAATAAGAAAGAGAAAGAAATATTATTATTATTGATGATGGAGCTGTAAATATGTCAGTTATTGTTTAACACTGCAGTGGGAATCCTCAAGAGTCCTCTAGAAAAATGCCATAGTCTTTTGGATATTTTGGTGATATTGCCTTTGGTTTGGTAGTCATTTTGATTTCTCATCCTGTTCTGCATACATTGTGTTTGGTTAAATAACTGTGCAACCCGTGATTTTCATATGTCAGTCTTTTGACTGTATTGCTTTTGTATCCAGTGATGTGAATATATTGTTGATTGATTACAGATTATTCACTGAAATAATTTATTATTATCAATGAGAAAAATATTTATAAATATAGGGTATTTATTAGTGATTTTTAATTTATCACAATTTTTGAGGTGTAGTTTGTATTTGGGAACTTTTTCCCTTTCATTCAGTCTTAGTGCAACTCATATTCAAGTAATTATGGTATCCCAAAATATAAAATGAAATAAATTAACAAATATAATTACCTCAAGTTGTTGATATGTATTTATAGAAAGGGAATTTTCAAGCAGAATGCTGCAATCATTAAAAATGTCATCTCATTTTTAAAAATTTTGTTGTATATTTCCAGAGTGTGCAGGCAATGTTTCAGAAGCATGCAGAGACAAACTTTGCATCATTTTATGGTGTGCTGAAGTGTGGTCACTTGAGTTCTCAAATCATTCTTTCTCCAGTTCCCCAGGTATTTATTAATCATCAGTTTAGCTCACTTTACTTATGTGCACACTTACCGTATTTACCCGAATCCAAGACGACCACTATTCTAAGACGACCCCGAATCTAAGATGGCTCCCCTTTTAGCAGACTGTCAAAACTAAAAAGATTTTATGACCTAATTTCTCACTGACTGTATTTGGTGTATATTTTGAACACACTTATTCGGTATAATTGTACTAGTTTATTCATTAATTGTAATGGTTTGTTACAAATTTGTTTCTGAAAAAAAGAATTTTTAAAATGTATTTTTTAAATTATTAAATTATCGTGTGACAAATTGATGCACGACAAATGGAAGTGCAGTGAACTGATGCACAATCAGCTGACCGTGATGTATTGCTGATATATGACTTCATACTCGAATTTAAGATGATCCCCCAATTTTCACAAGCAGAACTTTGGAAAAAAACTTGGTCTTGGATTTGGGTAAATATGGTATTTTATTGCAGTAACTTAAATTATCATTATAAAAAAAATTTAAACCAAGGGTGGTTCCCTTAGTCCAGAGATGGCAAACCTTTTTTTGCTCGCCTGCCAAATACACAAAAATTAGCTTTCCTTTTCTAATGCATGCCAATTTAACACTTTATCATCAGGAAACATAGCACTACGCGTTTCACTGCCCTACCGTTGTAGTCGGGACACGTATTAATACGTATTTTGCCTATGCCTAATGAAACGCATCACTACGTGTTTCACAGCTGCCCTGTTGAGGGCAGCACATGTTGTGCTATGTATTTTGGTATCCTTGTAGGCATTGTAGGCTACTGTCACCTTACAAATCAGTGTAACTATTATAGCTGGTCTTTGAGATATGATAAAGTAAATGCTTCAAGCGTTAATTCGTCATGTGTAGTCTCTCATTTGTATCTTTTTGAGCATTAACCATACTGTGACCATTTATTATTATAGACACAAAACGTTTTTATGTGTAATTATGACTGCATTAGGATTGCATTTTCAATAAAATTATGTAACAAAAATAAAATATACGAATTGTGCTTTTATACTCACGAACTGTACTTTTGTACTAACCGTAACTGTAAATAAATTTAAATTTGATGAAACTGCATTATAATATAGATCGTAATCAGTACCCATTCCAAATTTGACTTGAAAATATTGAGTACTTTGGAAATTACAATAGTTTAAGTATAATTATACATTACAATGCATGTAATAAAAAATGCTCGCTACATAGAAGAGGCTGCAGGAAGATATGCCCGACGGTAAAGTGTTAAAATACATCCAAAATGAAGTAATTTTATGGTTTAGCTAGGGTCATTTATTTTCAAACTCGGAACTCAATAAACAACAGATTGGTTATATTGAATTCAATTTATCATCTAAAAATACTCTTTGTCCCAGATAATTTATGACCAAATGACAATTAGGGAGGTATATACACAAAAAGTTACTATTAGTCAGTTATTTTATCAACATTATTGCAATATCACTAGAATTAGTCTTATCTATTTAATCAGAAATGGAAAAATATTAAAGGGATAGTTAACAATTTTTTACTTTCTCATATACGTAGTATATTGAGAAAGTATTGTAATTGTGAAAAAATTCGACTTCAAGATTTTTATGGAAATACACATTTTAGGTGACCCCGAGTTCATAAAAGTGGTTTTTGCCATACCGTCTGTCTATCGGTCTGTTTGCTGTTTTAGGACCCAAATGCATACATAAAATCAAATGATATGTTCTATTCATGCATTGTATCATCTTTTGCAGACCCGTTTTTTTATAAAAATGATATGGCACAAAAATAAAGGGTAGTTGATTCTTGGAGATTTTTAGAAAAATTCGATATACTCAAAAATAGCTCCAGAGATTTTGATTAAAATCAATCCAATTGTAGAGCCTGATGTCAAACATAATACTACGTAAGCCATATATCTCTAAAAATCACTAGATGGCATCCAGTAACATTACAATTTATGCTAAGCTACCTTACCTATGCCCTATGACGTCACACCTTTGCTGCAGTCCACTGATTACAGCCTAGACAGACTAAATCGAAGGATATCAGACAGACTAAATCGAAGGATATCTCATTTGTGGGTAATATCATTCATAATAGATATTCCAAAGAGATGAATGTTATTATGCAACAATTAAGGGTACTTTATTCTTGGATATTTTGAAACAAAATTCGTTTTCTCAAAAATGGCTCTAAGGATTTTGATTAAAATCCATCCAACCGTACAGCCTGGTGTCACAAATAATACTAAGCCATATGTCCCAAAAAAATACTATATATCGTCCAGTGGTATTAAAATATACGCTAAACTATGGTAAACTTTGATTTATAAGTGTTTTTCGTTTATAAGCATACACAGTCGACCAAACGTATATATGTACGAGGGACATATATTCTGGGTGTGCTAGGTGTGCTGTGCACACCCAATGTATCACCATGTATGTGATATTTTATTTTTAAATTTAGTCCCGAAAATAAATACTATCACTGGAAATCCTTAAAATGTGTGATATCGGCTATGCACAGCTCCTAGGCTTGAGCAGAGCAGCAATGCAGGGTAAATATACTTTGGTTATGTGAAATAGATACTGGCCTGGAGAGTGTTCGATGATTCATCAGCGCCTCTCATGGAAAAACATTTCACTAGAAGAGCCTTGAAGCACGCAATCTGGGCTAATGCACACTATATCTGAGAAGCTTGGGGCAGAACAGCTGCACAGTGGAGAGGTACTTGGGTAATGCATTGTGGATAACGGCCTGAATGGCATGCAGTGTTTTAGTAGCATTTAAAAAGGAATTTGGTGTTAGTAGTAAGCAAGCTGTCGAGTGAATATGGCATTGATTTGCTTAGTGTTCATTTCTTGTTTTACGGTGTTTATTAAATTTGTCTCTTGTACTTGTTTTTAAAAATATTTGTTATTTTTGAACACTCGGAGTTATTTGCCCATCTTATACCAATGGGAAACTGTTGAAGATTTAGTAAATGTGCCATTTTCAACTCAAAACTATGCCGATTGTATGAAAATTCTGCTTTGTAAACATAAAGACGCAAAATCTGAATATTCAAGACATTTTTCTGTTTCACATGAAACAGTGGAATGGTTAACTGGCTGTGAAGTTAGATCTAGACTTTTTTGTTGGGCGTGTTTATTGTTCTCAAAAGAACGGTGTGTGGAATAAACATGTGTTTTCCAATCTTAACCATTTAGCAATAGCACTGCAAAAGCAGGAAAGATCCCAATCACATATTCAGTCTTTTCTAAATCTTAAACTGTTTGGAAAACAAAGAATTGAAACTTTAATTAACAACCAAAGAAAAATTTAAATAAGCAGGCATAATGAACTAGTGAATAAAAATATAGATATTTTAAAAAGTCTCATTGATGCAATATGCTATTTGTCTTAGCAAGAGTTTCCTTTGCGAGGTCATAATGAGTCCAAGGAACTTCTTCTATTGAAAAATGTTTCATTGCGTCGACATAATTCGCAAAAAATCTACAAGATGGCAGATGTAATTTTACTAGTAGCTTAGAAGTAGCACTTACAATTATGAAATATCACCAAGTGGATTCATTAGTTTTGATTGTATAAGCATATATGCAGTAATTAACAAAAATATATGACAACATTTTAGTATACTTCATAAAATATGCTTTGTAATTTATCTCCAATTCCTTTTGATAAGGTCATTCGTTCAAATCTTGCTATAGGCATGGTTGTATGTAAAGAGTTGTATATGGGATAAAATTAATGATCAGATTGACAATTGTTTTTAAGGAGACTTGTCTTGCTGCTTAAATATTACTTTATGCATACAAATAGATGTATAGTAAATATATATTACACCATCTTTTTGAACTTCGCGAATAATTGGTTCCAGAAAACTGATGCGAAATGCAAATTTGCGAAGTGCAAGTCCTATTTTCCCAAAAGATGCAATGTTATTACGAGAGAGTGGTTCCCAGCCAACCTAAAAAATTAACTTTTTTATCATAAATAATGTAGTTGAACAGAAAATAAAAGAAAACAACTGTAAATGAAAAAACCTAGCATTATAAAGCGAAAAAATACTTTTAATTACCTTCAAAACGTGTAATAGCAAATGAAAACCCAGCATAACAAAGTGATTACACTTCTTTCCGCACTTGTACAGTTTACCTCCACAAAATTTCGCATGTGATTTTCGATCTTCTTTTATTCATTCTAAGGAAATGGTTTAATTTAAATTGAACTACTGAAATGGAATGTTGAGT
The DNA here is from genome assembly GCA_028673005.1 of Tanypteryx hageni. Classification (NCBI taxonomy): domain Eukaryota; kingdom Metazoa; phylum Arthropoda; class Insecta; order Odonata; family Petaluridae; genus Tanypteryx; species Tanypteryx hageni. The sequence continues at coordinate 89,436,351 of CM054116.1, read as the reverse complement.
ACATCATGCACAAATGTTTTCCTGGATTCTGCAACAAACATTTCCAAGCCGCAAAAAAACACTAGCATTAAAAAGTGGTTCCATTTCTTTTACTAATTATGTTAGAAATGCATAACAGAAAATCAAAACCTAGCATAATAAAGTTATAACATTTCTTTTAGTAATCACCTTCAAAATACGCGGCAGAAAATCTTGTTACAAGGTGATAGCAATTCTTAGATTTACATTAAAAATTCGTAATAAACAATGAAAACCCAACATAACATCAGTTCCTTAAATTACATTCCAAATACAAAAATAATAGCATTAAATCATCAAATATTTCGGTCAAAAACCAGCAACCTCATATGCGAAGAACGAAGATTTTCAATGTCATACTCGTAAATGTTGTGAAAAACTAAACGTGCAGGATGCCTTTCCATTAGCCAATAATTTCTAATTTGGCCACTAGATGCCAGCAACTTCGACTGTTATCAAAAATAGTACAGTTGGCAGTTAGTTTTAAACTGAGCTACAAAAGAATTAAGTCAGTGGTTATCACATTTGTTTACTTTGAAAACTGTTAATAATGAGCATTATAAATATAATATAACAATAATGCTAGGGTGCTAAAGTTTAAAATGAACTTAAAAACAAGACAGTAGAGGGAGTTCACGCTTGTTTGCATCGTAAACGCACAACATGAAATGCAAGTAATATGGGCGAAACACAAGTAATGGTCATAAATAATTTTGTCGTGAAGTCCATATTCGCGAACCACAAGCACGCTAAGTTCATAAAGGTGGTGTATACATAAAATATGTGAGAATTTTTTTTGAATTGCAATTACTTATACTTTCTGCCTTTGGTCCCTTAAGGCAGTGGTTCCCAATATGTTTTGTGCCTTGGCACACTTTCAAAGATAAAGAGGATCTCACGGCACCCCAGCCTTGCATCAAGCTTTATATATTTTTAGATATGGGTATTACAACCCTTAAACATAATACATTTGCTGATGCTACTACATAATCAATTTATTAGAAGAAAAATTATTGCCCTTACCCACCAACACATGCAAATCGTTGATTTATTTACTAGACAAAGTTTTTCGCTGCACCCTTATTAATCTACTGTAGCACACAGTTTGGAAATCACTGCATTAGGAGGCCCAACCTTATCTGACGACTCACTTTGCTTGCCTATTATTTTCAAATTAATTCAGCATGAATTTAATAAATACTTGTATTATAAAGTACATTTTCATTGCCTGATTTATAACTATAAATACAAGGAGGAATGTGTTTTTTGAAATATATAGGATATTTTGTGTGTAAGCATCATGACATCATCATCTTACATATAGTTATCCAGTTCTGTCGGTGTGTAATGCTGATGTCATCAATGACACTTTTTGACACGTTTTTAACAAATTTCCCGATAAGGTGGATGGTTGAAATTTTGCAGGAATGTTTGATTCAGATATAAAAATCAAATGACAAAAAAATATTTAAAAAACCCGGGTTCGACTCCAGGGGGGTGATTTCCATTTCCCATAAGATAACACGTAGAAAGCGACTTTTTAAAGTATAGGCTTTCATTCTTTTGGAAATTAAAATTAGAAAAAATTGATGTACGATCTTTGAATTTAAACTGTTTTAGGAAAATTAATGAAGTTTCTTATTATATTCCTCATTTTCCACCTACCTTTCAAAATCTCTCATATTAAACATTTAAATAACATATTTTGGGAAATATCAGCTTTTAAACAGGATGTTTCCTTGCCAACCACATCATTGTTAAACTTCAAGAATCAGTTATTGTCACAACCTGCATACGTGTAATATATAGGAATGAATAGAATGCCTTAAATTATCATAGGATTTTTTTGCAGAATTACGTAATCCTAATGGGACTGGGATTTAGTTTGGATTCTTTTGCTTATATAAATGGCTATATAGATATAGAGTAAGAGAGAGGGGATATGGGGAGGGAGATCGGAGGGAATGAATATAGAATGGAAGGCACATACAGAGTAAGGGAGGTATAGAATTAGAAAAGGATGGGAGGAAAGAGAGAGGGAGAGCTATGGATTGGGACAGGAGGGAATGAGATAGATAGATAGATAATCGTCTTTATTTGGTCTAAATTCGCCCGGATAAAGACGATTATCTATCTATCTATCTCATTCCCTCCTGTCCCAATCCATAGCTCTCCCTCTCTCTTTATCTCTTTCCTCCCATCCTTTTCTAATTCTATACCTCCCTTACTCTATATGTGCCTTCCATGAGACAAAAGAGAGGCAGAGAGGGAGGGAGAGAGATAGAGGGAAGGAAAGAGAGAGGAAGTGAGGGAGAGGAAGTGAGGAAGAGAGGGATGGCGAGGGGGAGGGAAGGAATGTTATTATTTATTTATTATTATTACTTCATTTTTGACAAGTGGCTCATCATTTAGCATATCTTACTGATTTTTCATATCGAAATCAAATATATTTGGAATACTTCTATCATAATCCTGTCATATTTGACAGGCAATTACGCTAGTATATTTATGTTGTTGGTTGGTATAAACGGTATTATAATAGTCTATCAATTCCCATTACACCCTTGTCTGATTTTCATGTATCACATACAGGTACTGCTTCACGTGGTGCCTCTATTTTGATATGTCATTGTTTTCCCCAGATTATAATATACTGTGGAGTTTTTGGAATGTTGCAATGAAAATACCCTAATATTTGAACTAAAGAACTAACTATGGCTTTTATTATTATTTTATAGAAAAATATCAATTGAAAAGGAATTTTCAATGAAAATTTTAAGATTTACAAGACTGTTAAGGGGTTTATAGCATTAATTTATTGCTTTTATGATATAGATTATTAATTACTATTTAAAAGCATTGGACTTATCATCATAGGTAATCTGTCCATAGATGCGTTCAATGATTAGTATTACCATGAACAGGGGCTTGCAACTTATAAAGAAAGAGGGTCTCTATCCTGCAGGTAAGTTGATGTAAAGAATTTTAGTAAATCCAGTGAAAGTGCATATTAAATGAAAGCCAAGACTTACCATTTACAAAGCAATGTTGAACAACTTGAATGAGATTGTAAGGAGAAAACTTGATCTATCCTCCGTAATGAGGCATAACGATGATATTCACCAAAGTGCTTATATAAGTCACCTGAGAAAATTACAGACACAATGATATTCTAATTCCTGAAATAATTTCAACTTTTATTCATATTTAAATGTGCTTTGGTTTTTTACATTTTCCAGCCGTACAGCAAAACCAATGATTTTGAGTCTGTAAAAAGGAGCATATCTGACACTATTGAAATTTTTGGTTTCCTTGATGTGGCTGATGTCGGAAGCCCAATGGCCTTCTCCCGCCACTTAGTTCTTCCAATAGCAACTGGGAAAGGTAATGTCATTGCATATTAATTAGGTTAATGAAAACTGTTCTTCCTGCTTATCTCTGTATCAATTTTAGGTGAAGGTGTGGCATCTGGTGTAAAAGTTGAGGTGGACTCTGAAGATGAGTCTACAGTTGATGATAGCAAAATGCCTTCATTTTGTGTATTGCTGCATGGAGCTCTTAAGGTTTGTATTTTATGTGAAATTGAAGTTTATTTAATTTAAAGCCTAAGGTAAAAAAGAGCTCTTGTATAATATTGATATATATGTTACTACTGTCTGAACTGCTTATAAAGTTTATATCAAGACAGAGTTGGCTAATGTCTAAATTACTGATATGAAACTGGTTGAAATTGTCTCTTTTTGAAGCTTTGAAAGAATTTTTCAAAGTGATACATCACTAGAACTTATTAACACTACCCAAGTCAGGTTAATTAATGGCCATGACTGTACAACTAGAACTGCAGTTTTAACAACTACAGATTTTTATTAAATAGAAATTACAGTTTTTCATGCAATGCAGTTTTTAATGTTTGTTGTATGCACATTTTAGTCAATTTTTTGTGAATTGTATTAAATTTTAGAATTTGTTTGTAGATTGAATCTTCCATGTTGTCTGTCTTTGGTTTTCCAGGTTGAGAACATGGTTGCAGTGTGTTTACTGGCAGAGGATTGGTATGGAATTATGTACTCATGGGCCGATAGTAAGAAGAAGTCCAACTTGATGTTGACAGTATTTGAACCTGGTATGTTTGCTTTTCCGTCCGTTTAAGTTTATACAATGAGAAATATTCTTTTTTTTCCCTAAGAAAATTTTTCCAAATTAATTTCTGTTGTGAATATAAGCTTTTTCAGGTGAAAATGTGTTAATAAAAATAAAATTAATTGTCTTAAAGGAACCAATGTAGTTCCGTGGCTGGGAGAGCTAGATAGGTTAGGACCCCGGGTTGATTTCATTGCTGCTAACAATGGGGATGAGTCAGTTGCACCATTTCCCCTTAAGCCCACTGAAAAGCGAAGCTATTCTCAAAATACAGTGGTATGGATAAGACAGGCTGGATTACAGGCTGACATTCAAAAAATTTTACGACATGCTCGTAAACTTCCAGAGAAAACTCAACATTTTTATAAGGCAAGTTGGGCAAACTCTTAACTAAAATAATCTCTGTAACTCTAACTCTTCAGTATATTAACTTATCCTAATGGTAACTTTTTACTCTGTAAATAAAACTACTGCTTGTTAATCCATGGAAATTTTGTTTCGAGTTCACCTAAAGCCAATTTCAGACAAACTCTTTGTCTTATTTGATTTACTACTACTGCTATCAGCATACTATAAAGAAAATAATGCAATTTTAGATAATGTCACTTCCATGAGATATATTTTCTGTATTTGTGCTTCCTCCTATGCAATATTTTTTCAGAAACTGGAACACGTCCTGGTTAAATGAAAGCATATTGCATTTAAATAAGTGACATAACTTTCCACTATAACTTGACTATCAAATCAATTTTATTTTACATGACTTTGCATGCTCTACATTTTGTATGACATGCACTTTCTTATGATAATTAGTAATGAATTTCTTTTCTTTCTGCAGGAACTTAATAGAGTTAGAAGGGCTGCTCTTTCATTTGGGTTTATTGAGCTCTTAGATGGACTTGCTGCAATTTTTGAAAGGGAGTGCACCCTATTACCTGGAGCTGCCCACCCTGACTGTGCTCTCCAACTTACTCATGCTGCTAGTGTGTTACGAAAACCATACAGTCGTGATGTCAAGTACAATATCACACCTCTTAGGACCAAGTTTGTGAATGATGACTGATATTTATTAAAAGCATTTATAATCATTTTGTTGGTTTATTTTTCAACCAATGCGATGTGAAAGTGAGAGCTTAAGTGAACTACATCTTTCAGAAAGAAACTACTTAATGTCTTAAGTAAACACATGTTGATTTCAGTGTTGATAACTTCATTATGTTGTTGCTGTCTGGGAGTATTTACAGTAGTTTCTTCAACCTCAATTAGGCAACAAACAAAGAATTTTTCTTTCATTAAAACATTTTCTATGATTTAAAATCTAATTTGTGATGCGCCTTTATGTTGATGATGTCAGTATGTAATTACTCTCTCCAAGTATTGACAAAATTGTCTTCAACCTCCAATTGACAATGAGCAAAAAAATTCTCTTTAAAACATTTTCTACCATGAAGAAAGACACCCAACAACTGACCAATTGGCAATAAGATGTTTTGTCAATGGAATACCTATTTGAAAAAAGTAAAACCTATAAAAGACATAGCTGAAGTGGGAAAATAAAACTCTCAAGTTGAAAAATTTCAAAGAAATATATCCATCATTTACTGTATAATGCTAAGAAATATCTTTCTAGATATATTTTGGTAAGTGGAATAATCAAGATGAGCTAGCTAAGTCAGTTGATGAAAAGCAATGTGTAACCCACCTGGAATTTTATCAATTCAAATATCTTTTTGCCTTAATCATCTGTTGAGTTATTTATGAGCTGGGTTCATACACAAGTAAAATCAAAAATAATTTTCATAACTTTTTTCAATCCTTCAAAAGCTATGATTTGAAATAAATGAATCAAAAGAAGTCTGGGAACTAAGATGTAGTTTTAAAAACGAAAAATGGTTTGAAGACCTTCAATATTAAATACTGTATGTCATGGCATATAAGTTACCTTTGATTACTTTGCATGAAAATGTATGATTAGGCTTCCTGCCTAAGTTAACCCTCCTCTTTTGGGTAACAAATGCTTTTCATGAAGTCCTGACATAATCAAGATCTTGTAACATTAAAGGTTTGAAATCCAGAAATGATGTCATTGAGGCATAGATTAAATAAGGTCCTGTATTCAAAGTTTTTAATAAAACATGTTAATAAACAGCTCAGTCTTCAGTAGCTGATTTGATGATCTGGAAATATGTAAGAAATTCCCCAATGATCACATGGCTTATAATGTCACATATTAATTGGTATCTATTTGAAGACACGTTAATGCAGACTTACAAGTGATATCATGCAGATCAAAAAATAAAATATAAAGCTGGTTTCAAGTTAAATGCTGTAGAATTTACTGAATCATAGCTATGCTGGAGGGAGGATATTCAGTGGTAGTGGAGAGTTGGGATACTGGAGAAGGAATGAACCCATCATAATGAAGATGCCTAAAACAAAATGTGTAATGAGAACAGTTATCTAATTTTTTTTAAAGCTTTAATGGTTGACATGTTCCAAAATATACAGTTTTCGTAGGTATTTCATGGAATAACTTCTTTCTTGTTTGCTTTTTTATTCTTTTCCTTTCACAAACTGTTGATTTACTCAAGAATAAATCTAACTATCTTGATTACATATTCGTCCAGTTATAGATCTTGATGCCATAAACAATACTACATAAGCCATATGTCTAAAAAAATAATGATGTTAGTATCCAGGGATATTAGAGTATATGTACTATGTTCATAGGCATAACATCGGTTTTTTCCAGGGGGTCTGAGAGCCATTTGGTGCCCCCAAGCCCTACTGCACCCTCCCCCCCTCACATTGGGCCAGATCACCCGAAAAGTTGGCCAAAAATCTAATTTTCATCTGATTTGTATGAAAATTCATATAGAGCAGTTTTAGGGGTCGGATATGATATGAAATAGGAAATTCAAAATGGCTGAACCAATATGGCAGACTTTTTTTGGAATTTTGTCTGATTTCCATGAAAATTCATATCTGAGAGTTATAGAAGTCACTTATTTCGAATTTAAATATGGAAAGTAGGAAATTTCATATGGTGGAACTAATATGGCGGACTTTTTTATGGAATTTCTCCGTAAGCATAAGTTAACTTATATGTACCTGGCATTTTTAGGGATCGCTGATTTTAAATATAATATCAACTACAGTATGAAATTCAAAATGGTGGATCTAATATGGCTGATTTCTTCTAAAATGTGTTTTGCGCTGAAGCTATCAGTATTTTCTGCTTTGGTGTTACAATTTCTGTTAAATATTGGTTCAGACATTTTGAATTTTCTGTTTTTCATATCATATCCGAAATGAGCGACCCCTAAAACCACCAGATAGGAATTTTATGTATATCAGATGAAAATTGGATTTTTGGCCAACTGTACTGCACCTGGAGGCAGATTTATTATAATTTGCAAGGTGGCACGAAGTGGCAGCTAAATTTTTTAGGAAACATTGTGGACATGTGCAGAAGTTGCCCTAAGAAAAAATCTGACTGGAGATGAGTGGAGAAAAAGTTATAGGCCTCGTCAAATCGGAATAATATCGTTTCATCTTCCACTCATTCGAGGTTTTTAAATTGCATCATGACACTGCACATGCAAATGCCATTTGCTAAATTGATCATGGTTATAAGAACCCTATATCATGAAGAAATTTAAGGCATACAGTAGAGGTGACCGGCCTTTGGCGCCCCTCGAGGAACCCTGAGGGGTTGCACTGGACCCCTTCCCCCCCTTGTTACGCCTATGATTATGTTTTACAACTAGCTACTGCCAAGCTGTCTGCCACTTCCCTGATATCATCTGATGAGACTTGTGCTCAGAAGTCCCCTCTTTCCACACAGCAACTGTTGCCATAAGGGGCCATCCTTAAATGATGTCACAGCATTTTTGGGATTTTTGACCCCCCCCTCCCCCCTCTGTCACAAAGTGTCACATACAGCTTCACCCCTCCCCTCCCATGTCACAAAACCTTGTCCTTTTTAATTTAGTCATATTGGCTATATAAAATTAATGATATGTCCAGACATAATTTGTACAATGTTTCATCTGTTATTACATGAAAGAAATTCAATACATTCAAATAAAATTATTGCTTTTTATAATTACATATTATAGATAATGAAATACTTAAATGCAGCAGATATTCCATTGTATGCAAATACAATACTAATTAATATAAAAATTACATGTATGTACTCTTTAAACAATGTCTGGCAACTCCAACAATGTACGAAGTTTATGCTTTTATAACTTCCAGATTAACCCATCTCTATTTTTGTAACTTCACTAACTATGGAATACATTCATTAAAAGCAATAACAATTAATAAAAATTTACAAAAATGGATATAAACAAAATGAAAAATTTGAACAACTTAGAAATTAAAATTCTTTCCATGGTGTTCGGAAAATCTCATCCATACTATAAATATGCATATTATTTGAATCTCCATCATCTGTATTATATTTTATTTCATTCAAATCCAAATTTTCTTCATCAATCCATTCTGCATATTGAACATTTTCCTGGTTTGTTATAATAGCCATCATTTCACGCTGTTGTCTAGCAGCAATACGAATTGCCCTAACTCTTTCCTGAATTTGTGGCATGGTCTCTGTCTGCTTATGTATCTTATAGTGTTTCTGTAACATGACATTTGAAGCAAAATACAGATTGCAGGTATTGCATATTCGATTTCTTAATTCCTTTTGAATAGATGGGCAGTATAGATCATATGGCATAATTTTGAAACTTTTGGCAGATCTTGGTAATATTTCTTCCAAATCAATACTACCTGCAATGAAAACAGATGGATACTTCATATTAAGACCTTGCTCATCTGTTGATAATGGAGCTTTTAAACCTTCATTTGTCTGTTTGATTGGAATCGGTGGAGGTAGGAATCGTTCCCTTAAAATACTGAAAATTGAGCTTCGAGGTGCTGAACAACAGTTTGTGTCTCTGCACTTCACAATCTGTGTAAAATATTGGCTAGTCCTCAAATGCTTTGATGACCAAACAGCATCTGCTGTCAACAAATTTTCAGGGTTAATCTCGAATTTTCTGGACTTATATATTTGGCTACAGTTGGAAATCCATCAATTACCATTTGCCCCCATATTTCTGCAAATGTATTGCCACAATATTCAAAGTTTTCTTTTTCAAGGTCATCATTAATCATTTTGCCTTGTGAATCAAGATGGCTTCCATAATGCTCATGAGGAAGAATAACTCCAGACAGTTCCTTAATTAAAGGTGCCATCCTTCTCTCAACACGATTGAAAGAACTCCTGCCAGGTGCATTGGTTGCAATAAAAAGGGCATCCAAATTATATTTTAAAAAGTGATTGATTCCAACATCAATTACCTTCTGGTATCGAGGATTCTCATCAGGGCCACCATCCACAGTAAAAATTACCACCGGTTTTACTTCGTTCTGAAACCTTGTGATACTTTCAAATTCGGGTAACTTCAAAAGTATTTCAAAGTCAAATGCATGTGAAAATGCTGTTGAAGAAGAGTGCTTACCGGATCTGATAGCTATAAAGGTTGGGCCTGAATATCCTACTGCAGTTGGATCACCATTTCCATTTTTTTTTAATTTCAATTCCAGCATAAACTGAAGGTATCAACTTATGTCTGGCAGCTACAACCCAATCATGATCAGGTAAACTTATTCAATACTCAACATGCATGACCAATGGAGATTGCTCCTTTGCTGCTGTTAAGCCAAGTGGCACTCGAGCCTTATCATCTTGGCTCAAGAAGCATACATCATTTGGTCCAAGAATTGAAGCAATTTCTTCCAAATGATTAATAGTTACTCTGCAAAATTGCCCATCAACATGTTGGAAGTGTGCATCATTTTGAGCTTTCATGAGCTTGACTGGGACAATGATAACATGCCGTTTCCCTTCTAAAGATGAACTGCATTTAGGAAGTAAGCGAACATAAACGCCATTTCGACTTATATTAAAGCCGATCTTATTTAATTCTTCAGCAAGCTCATCCAAAGTTTTGATACCTCTCAAAGAATCTTCATTTCGTCTTTCATGTGATGCAGAACCATGGATAGCTATATTAATAATAGCTTTTAACAACTCTGGCTGATCAAGTTCAACTCTTGGTCTACCTACTGTATCTCTCTTCTTTAAAACTTCTTTAGTTTTTGGATTCTTTTCACAAATTTCTTCTAGTTTTCTTTTTCTTTCATCTCTTGATTTTTTCTGTCGTTGTTGGTCAGATGTTTTTATTTTAAGCTCTCTTTCGAGTTCTCTTTTCTTTTTCTCGTTTTCTTTGAGTTTTTCGAGTTGTTCATTAGTAAGTTGTCCACAACTCTTTCTTTTATAAAGTCCTACTAAATCACTGTTTATTATATCTATTTTTTTTCTTAGTTCATCTTGTACTTTTGTTTTTGGTTTATTGACAATATCTACAATGCAAGATGTAGAAGATTGTTCTTTAGGAATACTAGTTGATTTCTCAGGAACTACACTTTGAACTTTTTTCTCCAAAGTAGTGATATTTGATACTCTTGATTGTTTTTCCAAAAAGCATAATAAAGTTCCTTTATTTTTCACTGCTAAAGCTTCATTTTCTTTAATGATGGAGGTCACTATTGATGGTAAATTCTGCATTTTTTAATACGATTCCAAACTTTTACAGTTTCTTGCTGCACATCCTTTGGTTTCTTTGATGGTTTTGCCTTTAAGTATGACTTAAATAATGATTGAAATAGTTCACCTTTATCCATTCTGTAAATAAGAGGATAATTATTTTATATTTACATAAATATAGATATTATACAAATCAAGTCCATAATATTTAAAAGCCTTAAAAAGAAGAGGCTCTTATTATTTTCCTTATTTGAATTCCAATGAAAAGTACGATTTAAATACTAGATCCATTCACATATTTTATTAAGTATTTAACTCAAAAAATTCAGTTATCATTTAGTACATGCAAGTATATATACCTGATTTTCTTGTTAAAAATATTCTAGTATTTGAATAAAACAGCAGTTTTTTAATTACATTCTGAAATACAAAAATAAATATTTAATTTTAAATTATAAACTAATATGTATATACTGATGACTTGCCAATATTTTAATAGCGAGTTCTCTAAAATATTTTTTTTCTTGTCCAAAAACGAAAAATAACTAAAAGCATTATTTTAGAAAAATTATTGTATAAATAATGTTTACAAAACATTCTCTTTGAAAAATTAACAAATGATTATTATTTTAGTTCTATTATAATTAAGAATGACTTCATTTCATAACTAAAACTTACCAAGACTTTTTACGGTAGGCAATTAAAAATAGTAACTAACATTCACATGGCTTGGTTTTAGCCACTTTACTGTAAACAAATATGATACAATAACAGTCAAGGAGACTAGAACATAGAGGAGGACTAGAACACCAACACAATAACAACTTAAGCTGATAATTAAGTATACAGCTTATTATAATAGTTATTGGAGTTTTTCTGAGAGGTTTAGTTTTGCATTATGTTTTTCAACTATTATTTACAAGTTTCCACCAGAGGGCCAGTGGCAGGAAAGACAAGTAAAACAGAGAATAAATAAAAGTTAGTGAATGTCACTTCAAGAAAATTAAGGAAATAAAGCACAAGATCTTGGCAAAAATCTTTACTTATTTGTGACATCACATTGTTTTACATATACTCCCCCCCCCCCCCTTTTCACAAAATGTCACATATTCCCAGACCCCCCCCTCCCCCTTAAGCGTGACATCATTTAAGGATGGCCCCTAAGACAAATTGCAGGAAAATATTTTGTGTATATAAATATGAAAGAAACCAGTGATACCATTGTATGGACAGGCATTTTGATGATATGAAGTCATGTTCTCTGTGGTGTAGCTGTTTATGCAGCTTAAGTGGCATGTAGTGGTTTACTATTATTGGGAGGTCACAAAGGATGCTTTAAATTTTTTATATGCACAAAAACATTTTTTATTTAAATCGATATAAAATAACAATAAAAAACTTCTGCTAATTATGTTATTTTGCTGTAGTTGTTCATTTATTTTTTTGAGGTATTGCCATCCTTAATTCTTACCCTGGGCCCCATGCAACCATAGTGAGGGCATATAATTATGACTAGGCTTTGGATTGTTATGCACTTAAAAATTGCCAAATATGCACTAAAATGGGCTAAATATGCGCTGAACTGGGCAAAATATGTACTTAAATTTGCTAAATATCTTCAAAAATAATGAAATAATCATTTATTTTCAGAATTACATTTTTTCAACTCTAAACAAATAATATTAGAAATTAAACTATTAATAAAATCCTTAATCTGTTGGTTGGAATGCTATATGGGATTTACCATAAGAGGGTTCTTAAATATACCTCTTTCACACTTGCAGACTTATTTTCTTTTGCAAAATAAAATTAGAAGTAGTTGACGCACGATCTTTGGATAGGAACCATTTTAAAGGAAATTAAAAGAAGGTTCTTATTCTTATTGTTGACTTTTGCTTTCGAATCAAATTTGCTCACATTAAGCTAAAACATTTGAAAATTTGTCAAAATTTTGCATTTTTATTGAAACATTCCCTTGGCGATCAACAGTATTGTTGTTCATACAGAAAATCAACATATCTGGCTAGCTAATTTTTTTTTAATAAAACGTTAAAGATGTTGTTAAAAAATTGTATACTCTTATTGTCTTACTATTAAATATTTAAAAAATATTAAAGTGAAAACCTGTTCATCTATCTTAGGGGCCATCCTTAAATGATGTCACAGCATTTTTGGGATTTTTGACCCCCCCCCCTCCCCCCTCTGTCACAAAGTGTCACATAGAGCTTAACCCCCCCTCCCATGTCACAAAGTTGTCACACAGTCCCTTAAGAAAGGAAGATTTTTGTATATAACTAGAGTTAACAGACTTCAATTGCTAATAATGAAAGACGTATTCAAGAAGATTCGGTTGTTTGCAAACTGGTCTGCAGTGTTTGATTGCCATTGTGACGTGATGCCATGGCAAGTGGCATGGGTGTGCCGGTCCTTGCAATTGTGTCAAATTTTACCCTTGAACGATGAAATGCCAATATATTGGGCCGAGGGTCTAGCGGCATTAATGGCTGCTGTGTCGATGTGTAAAAATGCTCCCATGTATTCAAACATTAATGTATATACTGACAATATGGCTGTATTAGCCGCAGTCCAGAAAGGCTCTGGATTACTATTTTCATGTGATATGTATATTGCTTTGCTTATGCTACTAATAAAGGATTCGTCACGTAAGGTGACCTGGCGGTACGTTCCGACAGCGACCAATTTGGCCGATCGTCCTTCCCGGACCATCCTACCTCCCTATGCCATCTCGGCCAGCAATTGGCTCACCGCATTTGGGGTGGTATATAGGTGGGATGACACCTGGGTAGGAAGTCGGTCAGAGTAGTCAATGCTGGGGCGTGCCGCCAGCTCAATAACAGTCAAGGAGACTAGAACATAGAGGAGGACTAGAACACCAACACAATAACAACTTAAGCTGATAATTAAGTATACAGCTTAATATAATAGCAATTGGAGTTTTTCTGTGAGGTTTAGTTTAACATTATGTTTTTCAACTGTTATTTACAAGTTTCCACCAGAGGGTCAGTGGCAGGAAAGATGAGTCAAACGGAGAATAAATAAAAGTTAGTGAATGTCACTTCAAGAAAATTAAGGAAATAAAGCACAAGATCTTGGCAAAAATATTTACTTATTTGTGACATCACATTGTTTTACATATACTCCCCCCCTTGTCACAAAATGTCACATATTCCCAGACCCCCCCCCCCTCCCCCTTAAGCATGACATCATTTAAGGATGGCCCCTTATCTAACGTTCATGTAAGTGTCAGATTTATCTCACTTCCTTCCAATCTAGTTGAATATATTAAGTTCCAATTTTCCCGTTGAATATCAATGGGCATTTACACTAGTAACTATTATAATGAAATTTGACAATTCTTTAAACATTACGTAATTTGAGATATTTAGTTTGTAAAGTATATACTTATTTACAAGTCATGGTCACACTTAATTATCATGTGGTGTAATAGGTGCTCAAACACAATAGTATGTCTATTATCACCTAAAATGTTCTTGTACTCAGAGAAAATGTGTTCAACATTACATGACACAATTGGAACATAATCCAACTTCATTACTTGCAATGCCCCAAGGCCTAACTCACTGTCAATATTTTCTTAGCTTTAATGTATGCCATTGATGTTTTTAACTTTTGTAAACCTGTATTTTTTGAGAAAACTCTGCATTTTTTTGTAGAACTTTCTTCCTAAACTACTTATTGCACATTCAATGTTGATGCTGTTTCATAGTGACAGTCCTTTTGATTCTAATTTTGTGATTGTTGATGATGTGCAGGTTAAGTTGGCATGAATAAAAATAAGTTGCTCTTGAATTCCAGTTTTTTTTCAATGCACCTTGTGCTTCTTTGATACACTGTTTCCTCAGGGTTGAGGTCTTCAACTACCCTTTTCACTAAAGCATAGTTGTCTGCATAGTAAACAGCAGCTTTCAACCATGTTTCCCACAACTGGTAAAGGAGGTAGTGGTACATTGCCTCCTGCAACAGTAATTTTTTCGTGCGACTTGGAGCCTTTAGGAATACCTCCTTAACAGTAAAAATCAGTGAATTCACACCAGGAAAGGATGTACATACTATTTCAGCAACTCGTAGAAGTCCGTAGGCTACACATGTTACATGTATCAGTTTCAGATACAATACCTGAAGACCTCCTATGCCTTTGCACATATAAGGGGCAGCATCAGTACAGACCAAAAGAACTTGAACATATGCAATGCCAGAAGGCCACAAAAGACTCAGTGAATTATTGAAAAAAGCAGCAATTGTTAAATGGTTCACATTGTCTAGCATCACCGTAGTTAGTAAATATGATTTACCTCTTTTCTACTTCTCTCCCAGAACACCAAATACAATGTTGGCCACACATTTCTGTTCGACGTTGGTTGTTTCGTCAAGACACACCTAAATATGTTAGCCACTAGCTTTTTCTCTTACTTTATTTAGTCACTTTATACAATTCAGGCACAATTTTTCTGAATTGTTGACTAATCTGGCACCGAGTTTTTTGTATGCTTCTGAAGAAATTCTATGAGTTGCTCGTTCTTCAGTGCCTTACAAAGCAAGTAATATTTTCATTATCTAGAAATAACCATGTTTGACAAAAATTTATATAAATTTTTTATCAACAAACATTAAAAAAGCAATATATTGCAAAATACCAGCCAATATAGGATGAGGTCGACCTGTGGATGTCAAACCGCAGTTAAATAGCAATGTGAGAGGTAAGCTTACCGAAATGAAATAGATTTTATATATTTGTGAAATAACTGGAAGAAAATAAAATAACTTCCACAACAACGGCTTCTACCTCAGCATAATGGCGAAAATGCAACAGAACCGTATGCCCACTAATTTAGCAGATAGAATTTTTTTATGGAAGACTGGGGGATGGTATTGAAAGCATCTGTCGGCTAAATTAGACAAAATACTCGTCGGCAACGTGTCCTTTAGCGGCATCGATGAAGAGGTAAAAGGATCCTCCAAGAAGGCAGGCATTGACCCTCAACTGGAGAAGGTATGGGAAGAGTCGCACTATAGTAAATATTCGGCTTAAATTTTCGATGAGTCTTTCCGTTCTCTCTCTAAACCTAGAAATGGACTGGCGGGCGCAAATAATCGGACGACAACGTATCAGTCGTTTGATTTGACTGCCTACTAAGGTACGGCCAGAGGAAGGTAATAAATGTTCACTTGAAGGAAGTAATGGTTTGAGGAGTTTCTGAAGATGCGTTTTGCATACTGAACTCTAAAGCGAGCTGGAAATGTGACGAACTTCAAACTATTAAAACAAGTTAAAATTTCTCGGAGCCACTAGTTGCTTTGCTCTGCCTGTGCACGCCCAAGAATTCCGTGAAAATAATGCTACAGAGCAGCCGAACAACATCGAAAAATGATATTCTAAGAATAAAGGAACGCTTATGAAAATATTTTTATTGTAGTCAAACTTTGGCGCCCTTTTCGAGAGGCGCCTGAGGCGGTCGCCTCGTTGCCCTGGACAAAATGTAATTCAGCGGTCTGTCTTTTAGAAAGATCATGAAGTTATGTGATCTCTTTGTGCCTTTTGCAACACTAAGCAACTTCCATGTCTAATTTCTCTCCTTATATGGGATCCTCGTGGCCAGCTATGTAGCATGCAAGTCCTTTGTAAAACACACGTAATTTTAAAATCTTTGATGCAGAAATGCTATATCTCAGGTGACATCATCCTAAACCTGAATTTTGCAGAAGAACAGCTAAACATTCATCGTAAATAAACGATTATGGTAAATTTGATAAAAAAACAAAAGCAGATTCTTGAACGTCAAATTGTATTTCGATACAAATTCTGTTTTCTGCAGAATTTTTAATT
The DNA here is from genome assembly GCA_028673005.1 of Tanypteryx hageni. NCBI lineage: Eukaryota > Metazoa > Arthropoda > Insecta > Odonata > Petaluridae > Tanypteryx > Tanypteryx hageni. Next base: position 89,419,705 of record CM054116.1, on the reverse strand, counting down.
TTAATCATACCTTCTGTAGATTCTTTAGCTTTGAGAAAGTGTTGCGCACTCGCAGATGTGTACACATCGATTTTCAGAATTTATTAAACTTTACTTCGACTTGTAAACTCATCTTATTATGCCGACCGAGCAATTTTGCTTTGAAAGTATTTTATTCGTTCTGAAAGAAATATAATGCTATTCATTCTTCCCACTACGTGTATATGTTTTCATGATCTACATCTACAGTTTACCCTGAAAGCCACCTCAAGGGTGTGTGGCAGGGGGTGCATTAACACCAAGGGGAAAACTCCAACATTAGGTCTGGGTTTACGCCCCTACGCGAGGTTACTTTTGATCGCAAGTTTTATTCTGCTCAGCTATCGTTCTAGGGAAAAATGAGCCTTTGTATCTCTCCGTCCTACAGGCTATCTCTCTTATTTGACGAGGCTGGTTCATTCTACCGATATAGGTGGGAGTTCTTATTATTTCTTCGACGCCGCTGGAGAAAGTACTCGTTCTAAATCTTTCAAGAAGTTTTAACCTAGCACGTGATCGGCGCTCAGCTAGTGATTCCCATCCTAAGTCCTGTATCAAGCCTGTAACTCTTATATTTCTATCATAACAATTTTTGACGAATCTAGCAGCTTTTCGCTGCACTTTCTCTAACTCGGCGATTAATCCTTTCTCGTACGGATCCCATAGGCTCGACGCATACTCTAGCAGCGGTCTAACTAAAGAAAAGTAACATGTCTCTTTGACTTTTTCTTCGCTTTTACCTACTATCCGTTTGATCAATCCTAGTTTCTGCTTAGCTTTCCCGGATATATTTCGTATGTGTGTGTCCCACGAGAGGTTACTTGTTAAAATGACACCTAAGTATTTGACGGATTCGGTTAATTTTAGATGTACGCCTTCTATACTGTAATTCATCGCCTCAATTTCTTTGTTTCTCCAGAATCTCATGACGGAACACTTACCTAAGTTCAGCTCTAATTGCCACTCTTTACACCACTCGAGAATTGCGTGTAAGTCGTTAGAAAGTAATGCTTGATCAGCAGGACTCTCTGTAAACTACCGTATCATCCGCGAATAACTTGATTTTACTTGTAATAACCTTATCTAAGTCATTTATATATATAAGGAATAATAGGGGACCGATGACACTTCCCTGTGGAACGCCGGAGGACACGCTGACCGAATCTGATTTAAATGCATCTATGACTACTATTTGTTCCCGATCATTAAGAAAGTCCCTGATCCACTCGATTATCTTTCGATTTATTCCACAGGCTTGTAATTTTTTCAATAACTTAATATGAGAGACTTTATCGAATGCCTTCTTGAAGTCAAGAAAAACCGCGTCTAGCTGGGTCTTTCGATCACCGGATCGTAGTTTATCATGTGCAAACAGAGCGAGCTGAGTTTCACAAGATCTTGCCTTCCTAAAACCGTGCTGATGTTTACTGAGCAAGTCCTGACTATCTAAGAAGTCCATCACAGAACTAACGATGATGTGCTCTAGAATCTTGCAAGATATTGAGGTTAGCGAAATCGGCCTGTAGTTTTCTCGGTCGTCTTTTTTCCCGCCTTTATGTAGCGGAGTTATAAACGCTAATTTCCATTCCTTAGGTATAACGCCATGACTAAGTGACTTACTGAAAACTGTTTCGAGATAAGGTGCTATTTCTAACGCTAATTCCTTTAATACTCTAGCTGGTATCTCCTACGGTCCCGGGGATTTATTTGCATTGATGATTTTGAGCTGTTCTGCTATCCCTTTCGCTGATATAAGTATATCGTTCATCTTCTCTTCGCTTGGTTCGGGTGGATCGTCCTTCCTTTTCTCCACTTCGGTCGTAAATACGCTTTGAAAAAATGAGTTTAACAAGTTTCCTTTATCAATGCTATCATAAACTACCTCTCCTTTGTCGTTTCTTAATGGTGCCACGGTTGGGCGTCGAACTTGAACTTCTCTAACATGCGACCAAAAGATTTTGGGATTTTCGTTTAGATGTTCACAGAGAATCTTTTTCTTAAAGTTCATTAATGCCTTGCGCATAATCTATTTAGTCCAAGTCCAACAATTTCTGTACTTGTTTGAAATTGTATTTATTACCTCCTGTGAGATATTATTTTTGGCGCATTTAAGTTTCGAGTGAAGCTTTCTTTGTCGCCTGAGAGCACTTCTAACCTGCCGATTATAACACCTAGGTTCTCCATTATCGGTAATATATTTACTTGGTATGTACGTATTTATACCTGTTCTAATTACTGATAAGAAAGCTTTCCAAGTTTCCTCAACGTTCTTCGTGCTTGATAATTTTCTGAAAGTTGCGTAATCTTTAATATGTTTCTCTTTAAAGTCCGCAAAGTTAGCATTTTTAAATATGTACATTTTTCGCTTAGGCTTGCGATACTTTACGAATGCTATGTTCAAGAGAACTCGAACTACTCGGTGATCGCTGATTCCTTCTTCAATAACTACTTCAGAAACTCGTTCAGGGATATTAATTGCTATTAAGTCTAATATATTGTCCTCTCTCGTGGGTTCTCTGACTACCTGAATAAGGGAATGTTTATTGAAGATGTCTATTAGTGCTTCGCATGACTCACGATTTCTACCGGGTGGTGTGAAGCTGCAACTGCGCCAATTTATCGAGGGTAGATTGAAGTCTCCCCCTACTATAGTAAGACTTTAGCTATTTTTCATCTGTATTGAGTTGATTTGGGCCTCTAGATCATCAATTTCTTCTGCGTCTGCACCTGGCGGCCTATAGCATGCACATACGTGGATGTTTCCTAAACCCTCCCTGCTGATTGTACACCAAATGCTTTCTATTCTGTTTTTCGTAAACTCAATTGGCGAACTGATAAGCGTGTCCTTCACCGCTATAAAAACTCCACCTTCGTTCCTATTTACCCTATCTCGTCTGTGAATATTATATCTTAAGGGGAAAATTTCTCGGTCGTGTATATCCGAAGTTAGCCAGCTCTCTGTGCCTATCACTATATCTGCCTCAGTTTCCTCTAATAAATTCTGAAATTCTGCTGTCTTATTCCTGATACTACGGCAGTTTATATTTAAAATTGTTAATGAGTCGCTTTCGGGCCGCTTCTGAATTTTTTCTGTGTTATGGATGGTGCGACTTCTAAGAGCGGCGTTATCATTGCTATTGTTAGCGCAGAGTTTATTAAGTCTCAACGTCGACCTAGGTATTGACCTACTATCGGAGCTAATAAAGTTATTCTGATAATTAGTGCAGTTATTTGATGACCCCGAGATTGACCTACGCACTGGCCTACTCTCTAATCTAAAAAAGCTCTACAATGCTCGTAGATTCTACCACCTACCTTCTGAGCTGCCATGGCAGTATAGTGAACTCCCGATCGGTTCAGGGGCACCCTACACGATTCGAGAACCGGCCCGAGTTCCACGAAATCTACTCCCATGCTCTCGCAAAACTTCCAGAGTCTCCGATTCAAGCCGATCACTCGGCTCCAAACCGTCGAACCCCGGTCGGTCCGCGGGACCATGCTGCATACGGCCAGGCGCATGTCGATACCCATGACCCGTCGGAGTCGGTGAACCTCAGAGCACAGATCCCCGAAGGAATCCAATATCTCCTCAGAACCCCGATCCTCTGCGTCATTGGTGCCTACATGCGCCACTATCTGCAGCTTGGAGCATTCCGTGCCACTTGCCGCCGCCCGAACCGCCTTCGTCACCTGTGGCACTGTTCCGCCTGGAATACACCAGGAGAACACCCGCTCATCTCCCTCCCGGCGGGCCCTTTCCCTCAACGGTGCCACTAAACGCCGGACGTTCGAGCTACCTATCACTAAGATTCCCCCCCTCCCAACCCGACCTCCCCTAGGTGCGGCATCCCTCGAATCGGGGGGAGCGGATGCGGTCACAGAATTCGTCGTACCATCCTCCGATAGCGCTTCGAATCTGTTTTTGACGGGGATAGAGTCAGCTTCCACCTTCCTGTCTCCCCGCCATGGCCGCCCTACTCTCCCGCGACCTTTGGTAGCCACCTTCCACCCGTCGGGCTCGGAAGATGAAGCCACCCTTTCCGGGTTAGTGTCGGCTACGGCTCTCTCTTCGACGACCCAGCCAGCCTTCGCTCTCGAGCTAGCTCGAGGTACCACCTTGGTACGGCAAGGTGACTCGGAGGTCCCCGCATCTTCACCCCCCTTCGGAGCAGCATCCAACTCCCTAACCTTAGAGAGGAGCTCCGCCACAATCCTCTCGAGTTCTGTGATGCGTGCTTGGAGCAGCTCACATTCAACAGAGTTTTTGAAAAGAGCAACAGAAGACCTATGGGAAGCCACACCTAACTAAGTTAATTGAATTTACTTAATGTGCGTACTTGAGGACTAAAAAGGAAATAGAAGCGCTAGGATTGGAAAGTTACTCTTTATATATAAAAAAGCGAATCGGGTCGTTCTATAGTGCGAAAGTGGAATAGGTTACTTGGTCTGAGGCAAGATAAACGTTGACTTTTAGTAAACAAAGAAGGGAAAGAATTCGGCGATAAGAGTCCTAAGCTCGGCTAGCCACGCAGTAGGGGTCTTACTTGACGGGAGACAAAAAACTTGGGGTTTTTCAACGTGCACGCTATGAGTCAAGGTCAACTAGGCTAAAAGGAAGTGAAAGGAGAGTGCTGAAACTACACCTTTGCTTTGAATTAACACTAAAATTTACATCTACGAGAAGAAAATGATATTATATACTAAGATTAACCAAAATAACTTTTTCTAAAAGTAGGCGTTAGTAATGGTTAAGCACATATACACTAACAAACGTGGTATTATACAGTATATAGTAAAGACGATTTATAAAATCAAGAAGGAAATGAAACAAGTAAAAAATATTTTTATATCACGAAAGGTAGTAAACAGAAGTATATTAGATATACGGCGAAGGTTGTAAATAAATAAATTAATAATAATAATAATAAATTTGCCTTCAATAAGCTTAGTTATTTAAGAATTTACTTTCGATATGAAAGTATCGAATCGAATTTGGCAATGAGAGATATAATAAGGAAGTAGACTAAAAATAAAGTAAAATACGTTAAAAATAAACTAAATAGAGAGCACTTAGAGCTAAAGAGGCTGCACTATTGGGAAATTCACTGCTAAGGATGCAAACGGGTCGCAATTCCAATTTTGATGCGACGCCATACAGTCGTGGGGGTGAATGTGATGGGAGCGCATGTAGTTTTAGAGTGGAAGAGAAAGTCAAGGGTGAGATTAGTATGCTAAGTGTTAGTGAGAAATTAAACGTCGTCGTACTCAACTGTCGCAGCATCCGTAGGAAAATTGATGAGTTCGAGCATCTTATTCGCAGTCTGCATGCCGACGTAGGCACAGAAAGTTGGTTAACGGATGAGATTCAGAGTCAGGAGATATTTCCTAGACACTATCGTGTATATAGAAAAGATCGCGTTAATAGATCTGGCGGGGGAGTTTTCATAGCGGTTAGCGATAAGTACGATAGCAGTGAGATTCCGATAAGTGACGAGGATATCGAGAGTGTTTGGTGCCGCATAGGTAAAGATGGCTCCAAAAAGGTGTTCCTATGCTCGTTTAACAGGCTACCTAACGCTGGTGTAGATTGTATTTTAAGTCTCGAGAAACAATTATCAAAGCTTAGACTGATAAATCAAGATGGTATCGTTATAGTCGGTGGTGACTTTAACTAACACTCAATTGATTGGGAAAACCTATGTTTCGAATCTAGAGGTAAATAACGCGAATCCTGTGAGGCATTAATCGAAACATTCTGCAAGCACTCTCTCCTTCAATTAGTCAGAAAGCCAACGCGATCGGGAAACATTAGATTTATTAGCAACTAACGTCCCAGAAAGAATAAACAAAGTCACCATTGAAGATGGGATCAGTGATCATCAGGCCGTATATGCAGAGTGTAAGTTGAAAATCGATAGGCACCCTAAACCTCAAAGAAAGTTTTATATATTTGCTAAGGCAAACTTTTCAAGCTTCAGGTCGCGCCTACGAGAAATACTACCTGGCTTCCGTGATATGACCGAACGAACAGGTGCTGAGTCGTCATGGAAACTATTCAAGGATATAATGCTAGAGGGTATCGATAAGTTCATTCCAATTAAATTGAAGGTCGACAATAAAGAGCAACGTTGGTACAATAAGCAAGTTGGGAGTGCGCTTAGGCGTCAGAGAATAAGCCACGCGAAAATAAAAAATATGCCGTCTACATCATCCGATGAATATAGAGCAACTAAAGTTAAGACGTATAAGGAATCCCGCGCTAAAGCGAGAACTACTATGCGCGAGGCTTTTACTAACTTCCGGAATAAGGTATTAAATAATTATTTGAAGGAGGACCCTAAAGCGTTTTGGTCCTATGTGAGAGAGGTCCAAGGTAGAGGCCCTACCATACCTTCCCTGCGCAATGACTCGGGTGCCGTTATTCATGATAGCGTAGAGAAAGCCAACCTGTTAAACGGTCATTTTGTAAAAGCATTCACAGCCGTCAGCGACCATTGCGTACATTATGCACCCGCAATAAGGAGGGGCCTGATGGACGATATAGTATTTTCTGAGGTGGGAATAGCAAAGCAATTAAGTTCCATCAGACATAACAAAGCCACTGGCCCCGAAAAAATTCCTGCTCGCGTTTTAAAAGAATTAGCTGAAGAAATATCACCTTTTCTTCGGATAATCTTCGAGAAATCCATTTCTCGCGCAGAGGTCCCTAGCGACTGGAGGTTAGCGCACGTTACCCCCAATTCATAAGGGCGGCGACAAGGAGAACCCAGAAAATTACAGGCCGATTTCTTTAACTTCGATATCGTGTAAGATTCTGGAGCATATACTCGTTAGCAACATAATGCGATTTCTTGATAGTATTTTATTGTAAGATGATTGTCAACACGGCTTCAGGAAAGGTAGGTCATGTGATACTCAGCTCGGTCTTTTTGTTAATTGTATACTGAGAAGCGGAGAAAAGAATACGCAGGTCGATGCCATCTTCTTAGATTTTAGGAAAGCCTTTGATAAGGTACCTCCCAGGAAGTTAATAACGAAATTAGAAACATTAGGCGTTAATTCTAAAATCGTTAGTTGGATCCGTGAATTTTTAAATATTAGGAAACAGAAGGTTGTTATAGATGGGAAATCTTCGAACTTAGTGGAGGTTGTCTCTGGCGTTCCGCAGGGTAGTGTAATTGGCCCGTTATTATTTCTAATTTATATAAACGATATCAGCTCAGTAGTCAGAAGTAAAATTAGGCTTTTCGCGGACGACACCGTCATCTATAGAGAAATAAGCTATCTGGAAGACCACCAGTATCTCCAAAATGACCTAGAAGCTATTTCTGCATGGTGCAAGGAATGGCAATTAGATATCAACCAAAAGAAAAGCTGCGTCATCAACTTTTGGAGAACCAAGAGTATCTCGTTGGGTAATAATTATTCATTGGACGGAGTAGAGATTCCAGTTTCAGACTCGATTAAATACCTCGGAGTCACGATCCATCGTGATCTCTCGTGGGACACCCACATTCGCCGATTGATAGGTGCCGCTAACAAAAAGCTGGACTTTATAGGGAGAATAGTTCGAAATAGCTCCGAAAAAGTGAAAGAACTATGTTATTTATCCTTGATTCGACCGCAGGTCGAATATGCTTCAGCTGTGTGGGATCACTACGAAAGGGGACTCACTAACGAGATAGAAAAGGTTCAGCGTAGGGCAGCCAGATTTGTAAAGAGGAATTACGATAGTAAACAAAGCGTAACATCATTAATAGAAAATCTGAAATGGAAATCGTTAGAGGAACGTAAGCTGCAGGCTAGAATTAAACTACTGGAAAAATTTATGTCGGAGGGACTAGCGAATGAGGTAGTAGGACTTATCAGAAGCCCGACGTATCTCGGAAGGCAGGACAGTGAGGATAAGATTCGCGAGATCGACTGTAGAACGGAGCGATATAGAGGATCGTTTTTCCCTAGGACGATAAGAGACCATAATAGGAAAAGATAACGTAGGAAAACTATGGACCCTTGGTGCACTGCACCCCCTGCTATCCACCAAAAAGGTGACTTGCAGGGTATAATGTAGAAATGGTAAAGGTAGACTAAGAAAATTTACGTTAAGTTTGTAATTAAAACGAAGTAATGATAATCTATGAACACAATAATATTAGAATAATACAATAACTATAAATAACTAAGAGTTGTACTTATCGCTACAGCTACTCTTAAAAACTAATGGTGAGCCAAAGGTAGCTATACTACGGGATACAGCTGGTAGGAGAGAAGCAGCGGGAGCAAAAGTGAAAGCACGTCCGCTCTCGTCGGAGTCCAGCCACTAACATGATATCCCTTCCAGGTTGTAGGTTCCGGCAATGCAAACGATTTCATCATACATAGCTCGATAAATATGTCCTTCTTGAGTGGCATACTATGAAGCAACCTCTGCTGAAGATATCAGTAAACAAATCTAACAGAGGCATAAAAAGCATATGGAACTCGTACATATTTGCCTATAAAGAAGGCCGCCTCCTCCGCCCCTAAATAGTCTCTTCATGGAAACCTTAATATATAATTCTAAAGTACAGTCAGACTCCGATTTACCAACCAACCTATATAGTGCCCCTCCCGCATACCGCCCATGAATCTTTGTGAACAGAACTTCCATTTTATGGTTACATAGAGAATGCATATACCTCGATTTACCGCCACCCCCGCTTCAACGCCAATGTCAGCGATGGACAAATGGAGGCGTTATATAGGGGTTTGACTGTAAACAAGTACCAAACTCAATAATGTTGCCAAGTAAAAAATTAAATTCCTCAACTAGGTACTTTAACTAACAACGAAAAACTCTTATTTAAATATTTGTGCGTGAAAGATCTACACCCAAGAAAATTTCCTTGCTATATTTATTGAAATTCGAAACATCTAAAAATTTAGAATTTAACCTTGACCGTTAACTAGAGTGTTAAGAGGTAATTTAGAGAAAAAACTTGGCTCACTTTACTTCTTTGTAAAATGAGAATTAGCGAAAAGTAAAGTAGCGGGGAAATAGTGTTGGATTACCGCACAAGCACATGAGACGCTCGCCTGGGGCCTCGACACTCATGGAAGCCTTAAAAAAGCCAAAACTCGATTTTTCTCAATATTTTATTTGGTAAAATATTTCACAATCGGTATAATCTACTACTTATGTACATACGTAAATATTGTTCCTATTGTATTTATTAATAGTTAATACCAAATATAATGTGATTTTTGTTAAATACAACACGAAGAAAATTTATTTTTGTTTATAGTTAATTTTTGTTTATTTTTCAATATATGCAAGTTTATATAATAAATATTAAATTTTCTATTTATGCATGTCTGTAATTCAATTTATTTAACCTGCTGCATACATTTTATCCATTCGTAAGTTGTAAAAATGTTTGTAGATTGAATACCACACCCCCCCCCCCCCCCATCCTCCCCACGGACAGTCGGGTGCCTCCCGAAACTTATGCGCCTAGGGCCCTCAGATACTTTAATCTGCCACTGAGGAAATATGACACTATCACTTATCTTATCGACTACACCTCAGCAGTTAAAAGTTAAGGGTACTGTTTTTTCTTAAATAATGTACACGATAATATGTAACGCAAACCTATATTACAGACCCCACTAACTCCTTTCGCAGCGAGATCGCGGAAAAGGTATAGGCGAGTAAAATATGTGCGGTGAAATCGATGGAACTTTCCTCCATTGGAGCGGCCGAGCTACTGTGAGACTCTCTCGCTCCCTCACTACGTCATAACAGGCGGGGGAAACTGTTGACTCGGAGTTTTGAAGACCCTTTCAAATGGAATCCCTTGAAGATAATCTTCCCACTCCGTCTCAGAATATGAACTCAAAGTTGGAATATGACGTGCGATGCGGATGAAAAGCTAAGAAAGAAGAATATGATTTAGTTGGAAGATGAGTGATAAATATGAAAGACCGAGCAGGTTAAAAAAGTTGGAATACGCTAATAACGAAATACAGAAAAAGAAAGTTGGTATAGTTATGCAATTTATAGCGTAAAATGGATGAGAATGAAAAAAGAGAAGTCTAAGTAACGAATAGAGGAAAAGTTGTAATATGTTGAGGTGAGTGATTCATACTCCGTATTCTTTTAGTTACCTATTTAGAAAGATTACGGGATGCAAAGATGATAGAAACTGTGATTTCTCCAGACTGTTGCGAACGTGCTTATAATAATGAAGCACTGAGTTAGCCGTAACTTGGTGTAAATCTATATTTGTATTAAAATTGAAAGAAAAAAACATTCTGTTAATAATCTCTGATTTTATTTAAGGAGCTACCGGCTTTGACGTCATCATCAGGCTCGGAGAATGTGAGGCATTATAAACTTTTTGTCGAGCATCCTTATCGATTGGAATTGTACGACAAAGCACTTCCAATTAATAGCACCCAAAAATAGTATATGCTAAAAATTTAGGGCAAGATCAAACAAAATTAAGTCAGTCAAGTTGTTTTAATGATCTACGTAAAAGAGAGTATATAAAAAATAAAGTATTGATCAGCTGTCGCCAGAAATGTACTTTGTAAGCATTGAGAGGCTCGAATGGAACTTTTTCCAGGGATTCTTTCAAGATTGCGTCAGTTCAATCGCGTATAGGGATGGATCTAGGCTTACTAAGACATCGTGTTTAACCTAAGTACGAAATACATATCCAGAAGTGAAGGAAACTCGGCGGTGATATAATCCTCCTCTTTCTAAAAGCATCAAGGGTGTACGCTGCTTAAAGTTCTTTCCGACGGACGAAAATCCTATTCAACAGAGCAAGTTTGGGTTGAAAAGGGGCCACCGCTGGATTCGATTCGTGAATCGCCGCGTGGATAGCCCACACCATCATAGCTCCCCGTTTACCGTTAACGCATTAAAAGGACCCGTTTTTTAGAGCTGAAAAGTATCTGGGAAACTCCATTGAGATAGAACCTCTGAAAAAGAATGTTATAAAACAGCTGCGTCAGATAATTTAATGCTTTTGAGATCTCATTTGGGGTACTACTATAATCGCTCAAGAGAGAGAGAGAGAGAGAGTGGTGTAATTCCGCACGGCAAATTATTTAAATCTTGTATTTGATGCATGAAAAATTTAGTAGATTTCACTGTTACGCAACATGAGTTATGCACTGACATTAATATTTGTCGAGAAAAATTTCAGTAAGAATCCAGGTTCAATTTAGGATTTCAGTGATGAACCCAGGGAAAGCTGTTCCGTCCTTGTATACGTCTATTTTTTTCAGATCTGCATCAAAAATTTATTTTCACATTAGCAATTTTTCCTGAAACATGCTAGTAGCCAGATGCTTTAAAATTAGAAACAAACACCAACTGAAATAGTGGTGCAAAAATTTTCCAAAAACACTTTTCACCCAATAATAATAATAATAAAATGAAATCGCATCACAGTTTCTCTTACACACTTAAATCAAGGAACTTACCTGATAAATGAGGTTTCAGTAAAGGTGATAAATTCCTGGTGAGTCCTCTATTATAACCTTGCTCATGTGGCGATTAAAATGATCACAGATTGGTGTTTCAGCTAGAAAAAATCCAATACACTTTGAGGAGAATTGAAGAAATTTGCGTCCTCACACCGAATGCATTAAAACCAACTGAGCTATATTGTGGGCAAAAAGAATATATATCTAGTTACGTCACGACTGGCCCAAACCTTTCGCACTGAGCAGGTAGCATATTACGTGACCCTCTTTGATCCATGAATACCTTTATATTTGACAACTACGTTCTTACTCTGCCAATATATATATTGATTTAAATCGCTGTTTTCCTGTGGTAGAACGCGTGAGACAACGGCGGCACCTAGGGATATGTTTGAGGTGTCAAAAGAAAGGTCTTACCATGCAGATGTGCAGGCATTTAAAAATTTGAGATCGGAGCTTTGGGTCGCCATTTATTGATGATATTTATCACATCAGAATTTCAATTGTGGGAATGGGGAAACTAAGACCCGGCGTTAGCGCAATAACGGCTGGACAGATTTTTACGAAACTTGCAACGTATCGAAAGGTCTATCTAACTTAAATCTTAGGCTACATATCATATCAAAATTTTAATCAGGAGGGGGGTTGTGGGGAGGAGGCAACTAACAAACTGGCGATAGTGTAAACGGCTGGATCGATTTGCACGAAACTTGCAACTTATCCTAAGGTCGATCCAACTTATAACTTAGGCTACATGCAATATCAGAATTTCAATCAGGAGGGGGGTGCGTCTCTATCGATATTTTGAATGGAGAGAGAATTTCGATAAAGGTTACGGTGGGTGTATGAGTGACCCGATCTGAATGAAATTTGGAGGCAGTCAAACGCCACCAGGAAGGTAGGAGGAGACAGGCGGTTGGAGGGAGGGATGGATGATGTTGTGTGTGTTAGTCACCACACGTGGGAGCTGTGAGCCGGATCTCTGCAGTCGTTCTCTACTAACCGTCGATTTCGACGGGTAACCCCTAGTAAGTTATTTAATGTACTATAATGAAATTAACGTTAATGTAATTATAATGCCTTTTGGAAAGTTTTAAGAAGATAAAATAAACAGATAGGATGAAAAACGAAGAATTAATAAGAATAATGGGAGTAAAACTAATGATCATACAGACTATAAGAACGTGGAAGGTGAACTGGATCAGACATTACCTGAGGAGAGATAGCACGATCAAAGGCGTGTTAGAAGGAAGGTTTCGGCTGATAGACGACATAAAAGGAAAAGAGAGCGACCAAGAAATGAAGAAGATTGTAGAAAGCAGACGTAGATGGTGAACCAAGTTTAACAAATAATAATTATGGACATGTTTACGAAAAGATTATCTGCCAATGTTTACTGATATGAAATATAAAATTATTTGTGCCTTGATGCAACATTAAATAGCATGAGAGCAGTGAACTATTAAGTTACATTTTAAATGCGCTAATAGTCTCTCAAACTCATAGGAGAGGTGGTGAATATTGCTTCTGATCGAGGTGAGAAATAAAATTTTCATTTGTTACACAAAAAATTAATTCAGTGGGAAAATAGACATGTTAGACTACAAAAAGCAAAACAAACTACGAAAATGGCATTAAAAATCATTTCATGGGGAATTATTGAGCCTAGTCTTATGGCTGAAAACATATTCAAGAATAAGCACTTAAATATCAAAAACTGAAAAATTAAATACTTGTCTTAGGTAACTTCAATTGCCATAACAACCGTTTTAGATACCTAAGACGACCACTTAATTAGTCAATTATTGACACTTAAGGGCATGTTCTGAGATTAAAAATAAAATCAAAGTAAAAGGGAAGGGTTAAGTTAAGATTCAAAACGCTGTAATCCCAAAATAAACATCAAAGTTGCCATCATTTCCATTAGATCGTACTTCACCGGTGAACTTCCATTTTCCTATTCATGCGCCAAAAAAGCCTTTATAATTTATAAATTTTATTTCATTCATTTATCTCCATTGTGGTACTGCTCGACTTTATACTTTGGAGTACCGAACCGAAAACTTTCCCTTCACCTCTTTCAGAATTACGCCGTTTTCCTTTCGCAGACACTCCTCTTTTCGTGTTACTTTCGCCCGCTGTCAAAAAATTCCTTTCACTCCTAATCACACGTCCTCTTCGATTTTCCTTTCTTTTGCTCCGCTTCAAAAATCTACCAAGTCTTCCACTTCGCACTTTTTGATCTTCCTATGCGGGCGCTCCTGAACCAGAGGCCTGGGAAATAAGGGAGGAGGATGCTCGAGGTATATTTTTTCACCCCACCGTCACTTCATTCTGAGTTCGAGGGATGTGATCTCTCGCAAAACGATGTTCGATGCAGGTTGATCCCTTCCCGGAGATTACGTGAAGCGAATGAAAGAAGAGAGCGACTTTTCGGCGATTTTTACTCTTATTTCTGCAAACACAAGGGCTTCAAAAGACCACTTTGATGGATGTTTTCCGTCCAAGTCCCCGGTAAGATAAATAAGGTCTTTCTCCCTTTTTTGCCTGGTGCGCCCATTCATAAGAAATAAAGGAAAAAATTGCCTCTCGTTCCCGTAATGATATTTCTTCCTTTTAATTCTTGGAAAACGTCGGAGGTTAATTTATTTTACCATATTGTTGGAGCTCATGAAAATTTATGATATTTATCTATCAAAAGTCTCTTATTGAAATAAAAATAAATTAAATGTTCCTGTTTCAATATTTTTATACACTTGCTGTTAATATAAAAATATTTTAATCTTTTACAATTTATGAGTGGAAGGTTTCTTTGAGGCCCAGACCTCACGTCAAAACATATTCTTAACCTAGACAAAATATCTTCAAAACGCGCAATTTGTGAGACCAAAACGAAAAATCAATAAAATTAAACAAAAGATCAAAGAAGTGTTTATGTGGTTTTGATAGTTACTGCCGAGTTATTCTCTGCTTTTCATGATTTTGCTTTTTTAGAACATCGGTGGTACCAGTGAATAACATTTTGATAAAATACGAATTTCGGTCCAAAATAAGCCAGGCGTAAAACAAATACTGACGAGAGAGATGAACGTAAAGAAAATAAAGAGCGTTATTATATGTACGTATTATCATCGCTCTACCTCTTCTCGATGCCTTTCCAATCTTCTAAAATTAGTCTCCATTTGATTGAAAAATATTAATTCGGTGCAAACTCCTCGATGTCAACTATCAAAATAATAAACGACAACAAATTTATTTCTTATAAAGAAAAACTGTATCACAAATAAATAGATAATACATACCACATATCGTATATTTTGTTGCCCTACAGTTACATCATAACCATTTTTGCATAGCTATTTTTCATAAAATGTAGATGTTTTTCATTTTTCAGTATTTGACTATTTATAAACTACCTATAGTTCGATAAATGGGATTTCTTAGAAGATGAGGAAGCTAACGAACTTAAAATAAATCGCTCGAACCTAAAGGCAGCGAATTTAGTCTCATTTACATGAAGCCTGATACGTGGTTAGGAGTTTCTCTAGCGGAAATATTTTGCACAAAAGAAGCAAAGAGTAAGCCAAATTTTTTCAATGATTTATTAAACTTCTTTCTCCAAAACAAAATACTATTGCATCTTTCAATTCCAAAGAGGAAATTCATTCGCAGAGCAGCTGCTCGTTTTTCATTTCTATAAGAAAGCAATCGTAAACGCAGATACAATTTAGAATCGAGTAGTTTTTACAGACCTCAAGATAAGGTATAACGCAAGAAATTTTCATCAATTAATTACCCATTTTTTTAGTGTTCCTTAAATGGATAAGTACCTTACTATGTTCTTTACTTACCCTAAAAATAAACTGCCATTTAAGATATTTGAATAATCGAGTCCTTTTTCCCTGTAAAATACGACACAATGTCTGTTGTGCATTAGCCAAGAGAGGGAAGTTTATTTAGAGGTTTTATTATGCGATAAATGCGGCCAGATGTGAGTACGCAGGTTGAGAAGGGGGAGGAAGAGAGGAACTCTCTCTCTCTCTCTCTCTTGTAATATTCCCGCAGCTTTCATCTTATCTTCTCCCATTTCTTCTCTCTCCAAAAAGAGATGGTTTCTTTTTTCCAAGTAAGGCTTTTCTACCCTTGGACTTACCTGTAAGGAAAAAACAAACGCTCCGAGCAAGAACTAAAATTCTTCCTCTGCCATCTTACTGCTTGATTCACTTGCGTGGGATATGCGTTTTGCATCCCGACGGTCTTATTTGATTTAAAATTTCAATTAAGATATCATTTTAACTCCTCTACCCTGACCTGAAAATTATAGTCATACTATTATATAACATAGATTAAATTTTTATGATAAAAAAAGTAAGAAAATGAAGATTTTCTATTGTTGCGTTAATTCAACAGGGAACTATCGAGCTCGTCTTATGGCAGAAAAATTTCTAGATCAAACGTTAAAAAATACCTGTCACAGGTAACAAGATGGAAGGGTTGAGAAAATGATTTCTTAAGCATGTGCGCTCAAATGTTAAATTTCAGTTTTTTCTCAAGTAACTCCAATAGCCTCAAGCTCTTGAAGTTATGTTAATGTTTAACCAAATTTTCTGAACGAGCAGAAATTCATTCGTCTTATTTACATTCTCATTTTACGTATTAGCGACGTAGAATGTAGCAAAGCCTATGGATTTATCCATTATTATGCGTTCTTTGCACGAAGTGCACGCATATAGAGGAAGTCGTTTCCGTCCGTCTGTCCGCATGTTAAAACTCGAGAACCGCTGGACGTATTTTGATAAAATTTGGCATTGGGGAGTTTTGCTAAAGTTGGTTTACCGATTCTAATTTTGGTTAAAATCGGATAAAAATGACGTCCACTTTACATGAAGACCTACAATATTCCTTTGTTTCAACTCGGGGTTCGCTGGACGTATTTTGATGAAATTTGGTATTAGAGAGTTTTATTAAAATTTGTCTGCCGATTACAATTTTGGTTAAAATCGGACAACAATTACGACCACTTTACATGAAGACCTACATGTAGTTTATAATGCTCCTTTGTTTCAACTCGGGAACCGCTGGACTTATTTATATTAAATTTGGTTTTGGGGAGTTTAATTAAAATTGGTCAACAGATTCCATTTTGGTTAAAATCGATCAAAAATAACGACCAATTTACATGGAGATCTACACGTAGTTTATAATGTTCCCGTTTCAACTCGGAAACCGCTGGACGTATTTTGATGAAATTTCGTATTGAGAAGTTTTACTAAAATTGGTCGGTCGATTCCAATCTGGTTGAAATCGGACAACAATTACGACCACTTTACATGAAGACCTACATGTAATTTACAATGTTCTTTTGTTTCAACTCGGGAACCGCTTGATGTATTTTGATGTAATTTGGTATTGGGGAGTTTTATTAAAATTGGTCAACTGATTCCATTTTCGTTAAAATCGATCAAAAATAACGACCACTTTACATGAAGACCTACATGTAGTTTAGAATGCTCCTTTGTTTCAACTCGGGAACCGCTGGACTTATTTTTATGAAATTTGGTATTGGGTAGTTTTGCTAAGATTTGTAGACCTATTCCAATTTGGGTTAAAATCGGTTATTAATTACAATTTCTTTACATTAAGACGTACATGTATTTTACAAAGAACCTTGCTAGCTTCTCGTTTAATACTCACCTGAGCGAAGAATATTGAGAACATTGTGAAATCTCAAAGAACGCATTTGGAAACTCTCGTGTTCTCCGACATGGAGTACATCTTTCCAATCTTTTCATTGAAGTATAGGTTTTAGCATAAAATGTGGTTGCACACTTATCTTGGTTATTTCTTGATAATACGATAAGTTTTATACGAAGCCATGTAATATGACTTTTGATATCTCTTCCATATGATTTAGATTTCGGAAAAATCTTTGAGAGATTTTTATGACCTACGCTAATGGAAGTGGAAAATACACGTAGGAATAGATTTGAAAGTTGGATATGTTATAAAAAATCTGTATAGAAACCTGACTGCGCAGTTAAGGATTGCATAGGGAGAATAATATTGGGCAACGCTAGAAAGAGACAGGGTTGTTCTCTCTCAGCAGCATTTTTAAATATTTATGCCGAATAAATGATAAGAGGCCTGGAGAGATGTGGATACAGGAGTAAAATTAGGAGATAGTCTGGTCAAATCAAACTTGCTGATGGAAAAGTATTAGTGAGTAATTTGGAAAAGAGCATGCAAATGCTATATGTGGAAGTTTTACTGATTCCGACTTGGATGGAAGAAGTACAAAAGGGAAAAGCAAGAGCAAAGGAGACTTTTATGAAACGACGAGAGCTGTTGACAGAAAGTCTGAATAAGGATTTTTAAATGATATTAGTGAAAAAGTTGATACGGTGTAGCATTTTATGGACGTTTGACATGAACGATGTGAAAAGATGTGAGCAGATTGGAGTCGTTTGAGATGTCGCTGTTGCCTAGACTGGATAAAATTAGTTGAATCAAGAGAAAAACAAATGAGAACGTCAAGGGACGTGATAAGAGAAAGGCAGAAGAAATGGATGTCAAAATTTGAAAGGTAATGGTCTGATGAAAGAAGTTGTAGAAGGGAGGATGCTAGGAAAGAGGCAGGAAAAGGAATGGTAGTTGCATTCAAGGAAGGAGATGGGTATGAGAAGATGAAGAGAAAGGTCGTGGATGGTGCAGATTGAGTTGGGTAAGCCTAAAATCTACCACAAGGTTGAATAACTACGGTGAGGAATATGACGATGTGAAAAGTCTCATAAATGTGTTCTTATCGAATGTAGAGGCAAGGGGTTTAGAAATCACAAAGAAAATTCTCAAAAAGACCATTAAAATAATGTAAAAATGAACTATATTTCTATTCTACTATAGAATTACTTGTGATTAAGGTGCTTTCCAAAGAGAATGAAAGTTAATTTACGGTCCAAATGACTACGAAAAGGATACTTAGAAATAAATCCACAACATTTTTCTTTTTCTCTTTTTCAAATAACTTTTCATTGTAAATTCACATTGGAATTTATAAAATACTCAATGTCATACTCCGGTCAGGTGATTGCATTTGAAATTCTTTCATCAATTTTTTTATAATCTGCGATTCACAATTCTAACATTTCAAATTCTCTCACAATGCCAAAAATGTCCAGTTCAATGCTTCTTCTCTTATAGACTCACTTTTTACAGCTTTTCTTTAGGCGCGAAGCACCATCAAGACAAAGAGCTTTTATGCATGCATGTCCTTCTCACCATCAGTCGTCATCTTCCTGAAAAAGTAAACCTCGCAGGAATGCCAGCCCGCGTGAAAAGGACCACTCTAAAACCAACCCTAGAAACATTACACGCAATTCTCACCATATGTCCCTTTTGAAGAGGGCAAATATACCTCAACAATTGTCCGCTCACGATGGGGGATAGAGACGGCACACCAAATCACCAGCAACACGTCCCTTTCTTCATATACCAGCAAAGTTTCCAACACGTTCACAAGTAGTCACACACATACAAACACACAAGACGCGCATTTGCGCGAATATACATGCAAACCCATACACACAGAAATTTACACGCACTGCTGAATCTCCTCTCGATGTCACACTTGGCACTCACTCAGACACACGAATTAAATCGAATGAAACAGATAAATCACACAGTTTTTCTAAAAATTGTTGCTCATACAATCACCTTTTCAGAACCAAGGACTTACAGATAGCGACGTGAGGGTTTCATGGTGAAATAAAAGTCTACTCGAAAAAATTGTTGCGAAACCGAATGAATAAATGCCCGCGAAATATGTAAGATGAAAACGTTTATTTTGTTCAGAGATTGTGATTAATGGAAGAAATAAGATTAGGTAATGTCAAATCGAACAAAAGGACAGGAGGGAGAAAAGCAAAATGAATAAAAAGGAAATTGTTAAGGTGGAATAATAATTAATAATAATAATAATTAATAGGGAGTAGAACAAGTGTTGACACGAAGGAGTGGATGAATTTTGCATTCGGAGCCAATAAGGCACCGGCAAGTAAATATTGTTCATTTTATTTTATAGACAATTACGTTTCAAAGAAGTCGACTAGGATTATTTTAGGGTTTTCATTTTACAACAAAACTTTTGAAAGGTACAGTTTTTTGACTCCAGTTTTTTTCGTTTAAAATAAGACGTTACACATCATTACAGATTTTCATACACATTATTATCATCATTTTAATTCTGTTTGGTAGGTTCTTGACTCACTAAACACAGTTTAAGTTTTTTTTTTAAATATCCGATGCTCCCGAATCATTTTTGCACCACCATCACCCGGGGTTGTTTCTTTTGTTTTAAACAAATTCAACCCGGCTTCCACTTGTCACCCTTCGAGAACACCGAAAAATAATCAACTCCAATTGAATATTGAATGCGTTTCCACGGCTACTTCTTTGTTTTTTTTTTTAACTTGCGCTGAAACGCCATCGTGGATCGAAAAATTCCAAAACCATTGTTTTTTTAAAAAAGACTTTCACAAAAGAACGAACGTTTACAGTTTTACGTTAAAGTAATGCATGCCTACGTGTAAAATCTTTTGCTTTATTTTTTTTTCCCTTAAATAACGAGCGGTGATTCATTTCGATTCGTTCCCGCCGTTGTGAAAAAACCACCGCCTTTTTCGCTTCTAAAAAACAATTTTCCACACACAAATTAAACGCGACCGATCACTTTTCTTTTCTTCCTAAATATATTTTTTATATCCACCTACATAAAAGTGACACCTTGGAGAAATGGTGAGATATTCGAATTGTCAAAATGTCGAGGTGCCACCGAAACTTCCCTTTTCGGTGACCACCGGAATGAGTGTGTGTTCGTAAGAAAAGTCTTTCCAAGTCTCGGTCAGAATTCAGTCCGGCGGAGTTATCATATGAAAAGGAGGTGTAACTCGCTCGTACGAAAATTATTTTATCACCGCCGCAATCGCCTCCATCGACACGAGCACCTCAAAATTGAATGAGCTTCGCTAGAGAACACTTCATGTATATATTTTTTCCAAATTTTCACCAAGCACCGACAACCACGCGACAACCGGAAGGAATTCGCATCGTTTCGCTCAGAAAACTGTTTGATTGTTATGGTATCTATTGAGCGCGCCTGAGTTGTCTACCGGGTCGCATCGAAGAAGTCACCACCATAAATATGTTTTTTGCGTAGTCGTTCCGGATCAGCCAATCAGCAAGGTCCTCTTATGTTTTTTTCGATCTCATCGATCCAACACCCCTCGGACCCTCCAGTGAGCGATCCATCAAAGCAGTTATTTGTTCGTGGAGGAGGTTCGGATGAAAAAAACGGGCGACAGGTGGCGATTAGCGGACGGCTGAGGAGCCAATGCAAAAAACGAAGCCATCCACCCGCACGAAAATACCACACACCGCCACTTTGTTAGTTCCGTCAATCTCTTTTAAAGGAGAGGCGAGAGAGAGAGAAAGAGGAAGGTGGAGAGAGGAGAG
Organism: Tanypteryx hageni; assembly: GCA_028673005.1. Taxonomy (NCBI): domain Eukaryota; kingdom Metazoa; phylum Arthropoda; class Insecta; order Odonata; family Petaluridae; genus Tanypteryx; species Tanypteryx hageni. Next base: position 89,398,702 of record CM054116.1, on the reverse strand, counting down.
AGAGAGAGAGAGCGCGGGATGGGAGACCACCCTGTCTTCCAATCAGAGAGTGATGGAATACCTCGTTGGATGTTTCCTACGGGGAGGTCCCTTTTCATTCACCGTTTGATTTCCCGACAATGATCGATTGGAAAGGTTAAAAACCCCGCCGAAGGACTTTTTTTCATCCTGGCGCCATTGGTGATTGCAGGAGTTTTAGGGGAATCGGGAGGAGAATCTATCTTCGTTGGACCTCATCGCTCTAGCGTCGGAGAAGCGATACTATTTCTCTCTCTCTTTATGTTCTTATATATTTCTCGCACGTTTGCCCATCGCGTAAGACACACACGCTTGAAGGCGTTCTGGACACCTTTAACTGTGGAACAAGAATTCCCTTAAGTTTTTTAAGCTCTCGCGAATCTATTAGATCTGCGATCTTTCTTCCGTGACGTTCCTTGATCTTTCTTGTTTTTTTAAAACAAAAAGGTCACATCGAAGACGAAAGAAATCAATTTAAAAAAGGGAACCGACTAATCGCGCTCTTTTTCCTATTATTTTTTTCAAAAACAACATTCAAAAAAGAGCGCGTTAATGTTACTTAAGTTTCACCCCACTTTTCTGGGTCTCTCGTGTATTTCTTCCTGGGAGCATTCCCTTCGTCAAACTCCATTCAAACAGCGAAGAGTTACACTCGAGATGCGTCTACGAACGTCTTCTAACGATCAATTTTCCACTGTCGGACATTTTGAGTTTGGCCGGAAAACTAGACGGCCATTTTGATATCCCTGTCACTGCTCACATCCTGCGCTTGTCTTCTTCGACGAGGAAGGATGACGGGCGAAAAAAACTGTCGGGAGGGATGTTCGACGAGGAGTTTGGGTTGCGGGGGTGGAGGGGCTCGGCTCGAGTCACGTGAATTTTCACGATTACCTAGCGACCAAGCCTCCCCCGCGTTCCTCCGTCTCCGTCCCAACCTGCAGGCTCCCCTCCCTCCTGCGTCTTCTAGTCCAGCACTGGGCGCTGTTCAGTAAGAATTCCTCGACCAAGAAGGAATGAAACAGGCAGAGAGCCATGAGAGTAAGGATGTTGTAAGAGCTGTTGGAGAGTCCGGCCGAACCGGTCTGCATCGCGGCGGGGCGCTCCCCTGAAATAAAAAAGAAAATGAGTGTAAGTACAGTCAGTCGTTGACGCAAAGTATGGTAACAAATTTTCTAATTACTATTTCAAATTTTTCAGTTTGCTAACAAAGAGCGCCAATGACGGTAAACTTTTAGCGGACAAGAAATGACAATCGTACGCAAAAAGTTTCCTCTCACCGCTTGGACGAGGGAGATTGGAGAGTTATATCAAATTTCATGTCTAGCATGCCGTACAATATTTGAACACTCGTTTTCTCTTGGTTTAAACATTTTATCAGCGCATCATATCAAAGGTTTTATTTTTCACCAATTAAGAAAATCGGTGAAAGAAGTTTTACATTTTACAAATAATGAAGACTAGCAGTTTTTCAATACTTATCCATTAAAATAAGGTTTTTGGAAAATAACGGAAGCATTAAATTACTCAAATAATACAATCAGACAGATGATTAGAGAGAGACATAGTTGTGACATAAGTACGTATTTATAAATAAATATAAAAAAATTGCTTAAAGACATTGCATATATAACAGAAAATAGAGACCAAGAATACCTTTAAGGCTATGGTAGTATAGTTTCTTGCAGGTATGATATTTACTTCTGCTAAACGTTTAAAAAATGTAGCAAAAAATAAACGAGAATGTAGCCAGTCAACTGTAGTACTTAAATAAATATCTGAGCAAAAAAGCTTTAAATATGAAATATTTTTATAACAAATGATATTTAAATTTAATTTCAGAACAGATTAAAATATTTCCCAACAAATTCCTATAAAAACTATCAAAGCGTCGCATATTTACTCGTTTAAATACAAAAGCTTTCAGTTAAAGTTAAAGCTGTGAAAAATATTTAAGGAAAAGCTATTAATTTTTTCATTTTAAAGCTCGAGAAAAATTTAAGAGATTCTATTTTTCTCATCAATAAGGACACAAAAAATTATCGCGACATTTCACTTAAATAGCTAGACAAATTTATCACGTAAACTAAATCGTGTTGGTACCCAACACTAATCTGAGAAGTTTGAGCAGCTTCAGGAATTAGTTTTGATTAATTAACAAAAAGAATGGGGACTCCCACCGAAAAATGGAATTTTCTTGATTACCCTAATTCGAATTAAATTCCGAAAGCGGAATCTCGCACAAACCTTCCCACTTTCCAATCTCGAAAGCGAGAAACACCAAAAATATGCCATTTTTTCTTGCCCTCCTCATTTCTACTTACCCTTCACTGTTCGTCACGGCTTAACTGATTCCTCTCCTTAGTCATTTTTAATTCCCCCAGGGAGCGGATGAAAATCCTTAAGTTTCCTGACAAAAAACAATCAGGGAAGAGTGCCACTCCCATTCTGACTCCACCCTTCCCTTCCACATGAACATCGATGGAGAAAATTTTCTCTTCTCCCTCGCCCCTTATACCCGTCCTTGAAGAAATCGATTCACAACATTTTATTGAGGGCACATATTTTTTACTTTTTGGAGATGGAGGTTCAAACTTGAAAAAACGAAGAATAAAGTTCAGACCCCTACTTCATTTTCTAGGGAACGGTCAATGCAGTTCTTTAACCATAAGAACGCAAGTTATATCTTAAATCGCTTTTTAAAATAATTATGATGTCTTTAAAATTAAGACTCATGAGTCGGCTACAGTAATCTGGGCGTACACTTCCTGTTGCTTTACCTCAGTTTGAAGTTTCTTAGTTGGTTCGATTACAGAATTAATTTGATACTATATTTACAAGTTTGTCTCAGTAGTTACAGCTTCATATTTGATAGTATATTATTCACTCCATTATTTACCAACTATTTTTGCTATTTCAGGATAGTATACTCATATGGGAATAGAAAATTCTTCTAAACTAACCAAATTGGAATAAAAAAGAAAATAACCCAATACCCACGCCATCACCGATTCCCCCCAAACTCACCCTAACCACCCTTTTTTTCCCCGGCATCCACGATATTTTGAGGAATATCCTAAAAGCCGCCCACCCAATCCTGACATCCTCCCCTCACCAGGTTCCATTTCCTACACCACCGATCCTCTCCTCCCGCCGACCCTCTAATCTGGCAAACATTTTAAGGAAAAAAGAACCCCCTGCACCCACTCTCCTGCAACCTGCCGGATCACATCCCTGCGGTAGACCCCGATGTCTCACATGCCCAATAAACCTCTCCTACAATTCCTTCTCCAGCCAACCAACTAACATCACCTACCCCATAACTTCTCCTACCAACTGCACCACCCGCAATATAATTTACCAACTGAGATGCACCAAATGTCCCGCTTTTTATGTTGGCCTCACCAGCAATCCCCTCAACATCCGCATGGACGACCACCGCAACAGCGTCATTCTTAAACGACCGCTGCCTGTGGCCGTTCATGCTAACAATCACAACCTAAAATTTAATGATTGCTTCACGGTGAGAGCCATTCGCGCTCTCCCCGATAATGCTTCGACTCCCTAACTCCGTCAGTGGGAGCTCGCCCATATCCATCTTCTAAACTCCTTCACTCCCCCTGACCTCAACCTTCGCTAGCATTTCACTTCTTTTCGGCCATTCCCCCACCCCCTCCGCATCCTCCAATTCCCGACTTTTCCGCACTACCCTTCCACCACCATGCCTCCACTCATCATTGTCACTGCCATCAGTTGCCTCTCTCCTGTGCTGACAAAGGGATCACCCCCGAAAGCTTCCGTGTTTTTTGTTTTTGTGTTTGTTTTACGTGTGTCACTTCGACACCCACAGCAGTTCGCCAACCTGAAGTCATCTTTTTGGTGAGTGCTCACTAAGCTTCCTTATCCCAACGGCTTGTTGCCATATATATATATATATACACACACACAGCGCCGTAACTGGGGCGGGGCATCTGCCTCGGGCGTAACTAAAGAAGGGGCGCAAAAATTGTTAAAGGCAAGTTGTGCATGCCACAAGGACAGGGGAGATTTCACTACTATACTTGTTCCAGACATTATGCATAGCATAAACTTTAATTTCGATGATGCTATTGATGAGTTTTTGCATTTAAATCACTCTTTAATATTACATTATTTATACTTTCTGTATTTAAATTATGTACATTTATAGTAAGAAATTGTCATTTATAGTTTATTTTTATTTATTATGTGTTCACCCTAAATACATATAGGTATTAGAGAATTTTTTATGGAGGGGGCGCATATTTGGTAGTTTGTCCCGGATGCTAAAATAGCTAGTTACAGCTATATATATATATATAGAGTGTCTGCTGGGCTTCCTTCAACACCTTGTTGCCACCCTCATCACTACCTTTTCATTTCCTTAAGTTTATATATATATATATATATATATATATATATATATATATATATATATAAGTACGACCTATCCTTAACTTATTTATAAAAATTAAGCTACCGGTATTTTTCGGATGCAACTCTTTATATATTCCTTATAATTTAAAGCTTCCAACTTTACAACAAAAACAAATACATACATTTTTTCTCGAGCGAAAATTATTTTCTCAATTTTTCTCGAGCGGAGAGAGAATTGAAGGAAAGGATTCCAGCACTTCCTTTCTCATATATTATTTTTCTAAAAAAGTGGATTTATGGACGACACCCAATTTTCGTCGAGAAGTGGGCATCTTACTCCACGCGTCTTGAATTCTTAAAAAAAAGTAAACGAAAGAATAAGGAACCGGACAGATACGTATACATATGGAAGAGAAAACAAGGCTGGACGGACATGCAGAGAAAAGAAATGGGGATAAAAATGGGCGCATTGTGCTGCTGTGCGTAGTCTTTGGGGAAATTGTCCTATCTCCAAGGGTCTCCCCTCTGACATATGAATAATATGAAAACGCGGAAAGAAGAGACGGGTGAGGGACTGGGGAGGAAGAAGGGAGAGAGAGAGAGAGAGAGAGAGAGAGAGAGAGAGAGAGAGAGAGAGAGAGAGAGAGAGAGAGAGAGAGAGATAGGGAAAGAGAGGTGGGTAGACAAAAATTGGGTAGAAGGAAGGAGAGAGGGAGAGAAAAACATGGAATGGGGTAGGATACTGTTAGGTACGAGTGGACGCTTGTTAGAGAGATTAAAAAAAAATCCTGTGGATATCATAAGTAGTTTTCGCGATACTTCAGTAGCCAAAGCATCTCTATCTTATCGGGGCACAGATTATTTGAACGCGAAGTTCCTAAAGCGTGAAAATTTGCAGCTTTAAAAATGGTTTTAATTAGTCGGGAAGAAACTTTAAGATTCTTCCCTGCAAATGTAACGGAAACTAGATGATGGTCTGGAAAAATAACTTATTTCATTAATCTAATTACAGTGCATGAGGGTCCTTAAACATTATGAGTTGATATCTTAGATGCATATTAGAAAGTAATACTAGTTCTAAAAATATCGATATATTATAATAAAAAATTTGCTATATAAATCAGTTTATGGTCCATTATGTCTTTTAAAATGAGTAATTTTACGAGCGTCAAAGAAGATAACAAAGAATATTAAAATTCAACTTTACGTTGTTACTACACGCCTTTTAATTTGAAGCATAAAGATTCTACAGGTTGGATAGATTAAACAGTGAATAACTAAACAAAATAGAAGAAACTGCTTTGAAGAAGCTGATGTTAAAAGGGAAATTTGACGGATTTTATATAATTTACCCAATTTTAAAAGTTAAATGTAAAATAATTCATTCATACTTAATATAGACAGAATATAAAACGTATTAGGTATCGACAACGAAAAAGTTGGAGATCGCAATGATACTTTCTGAATAATATTTTTTTATTAAAGATGTCTTTTTAAAAATGAACCATCTAAATTAATGTATTGGAGAATATGTAACTTTACAAAAACGATTCTTTTTATCTTTCTGAAGTTCAACGGAAGAGTGTCGACATCGATCAGATCGTCCGTTAATTCACAAAGAAAACGAATTGCGCCAGGAGACGACGTTTTAAGTGCAAGAGAACTGGATTTAATTTGCGCCTTTTTTCTATACCTCTACGTGTCTTACATTTTGAAAAGCGGCAAACAATTAGAACCAGGCTTTGACATGTAATGCGTCAAATAGGGAAAGCGGACACTCAAGTGTTGGTAGATCGCAGAGAGAACTTTTCGCGGTAAAAAAAACTCGCATTTTCCGTGACAGTTTCTTTTCTGCGACGTATTCTGCTCCAGAAATTACATGATATGCTTGCGCACTTAGGGTTCTCCAGTCCCGATCGTGGTTCGCACCTCGCTCACGATGTTCTTCCTACTTTTTTCCTTCTAATAGGTCCCAAGTAGAACTTGCGCCGCCAATAATGTCCTCTGTGGGTCATGGAAGGGGCACTGGGTCGAACTTCGGGACTATTTTCGTCACCTTTTTTCTCCTTTGTCACCGCCGACTCGAAAACGCACTTATGAAACATTTCCGGCGCGAAACCGATTCTTTATGGCTTATATTTTTTCAGGAAATTTATTGGCGGTGCAGTTTTAAAAGTTTCCAGGAAGCTGGGAGAAATGAATCAAATATCGTCCGAGTACAGAAATATGAACTTAGAATTACCTTTAGATGCCAAAAATGGCGTTTCTGGTTCTTTAAGAAGCTTTGCTAAAATGTTTTGAGTTCGCAATGTTTTTGTCAACTATGTTCAATTGTTATACATGTAAATTAATTACAAAAGTTTTGTAGTTTACCATCGTAAATGCTTCTGTAGGCTGGCTGTATTAGAGGTCATTAATTGCATTTATTTAACTATAATATGCCGACATGGATTGGTGGCAGTTTCAACTTTAAATGTATACAATCATGAACCTATTGCCATAATCATTCGCAACATATCAATTTCAATAGCTGTGCTGCTGAAAATACGATATCGATGGTAAAAATTAAATTCTAAACAAATAATATTAGTCAAGAGGAAATTAAAGAAAAATTTTAATTTAGAATTCAAAACTAACTACGCTTAAAACACTGTGTTACTTTTTATTGCTGTAAATAAGAAAACGCCGCATGAAATGAAAAGTCATCAATTATATTTATTATACTTGGACAAGAAAGGTGTGCACTTTCATTCATAAAGGAGCAGAATAAGCAAGAGAATTTGTTTTTTCGAGTGAAAGTTCTATTTTAAGAGAGTGTCATCACATGACGAATAAATCAAAAGAAACGAAGATTTTTCTTTTCTCATAGAGCTTGTAAATTTGTCCGCAAGTACCGAAATGCACCATAACGACACTTCCCTCTAAGATGTCGTCTGACAGAAGAAATCTGCAACGTGTCCCTTTTCTCCCTTTCCGTTTACTATTTCGATGTTATTCGAAGAACGAATACGCGACGAGGTCCTGCGAAATGGATGCAGCAGATGCAAAGAAATTTCGCGAACGACCCCTTCGAGCCACGTTTTCAGTTAAAAAGCTCAGATATTTTCAATTCGTCATATTAATTTTTCCAGTTTTATTTCTTTTACTGACGTTGATGAAGTAGAAGAAAGGAGGAGGTGCGAAATAGAATGGGACATGAGTGTTCCTCTCAATAATGAATTATGCCTTCGAAACGAGGCTTTGGAGATGGCAAAAACGCTTCTTATATTCTAATCTCCAGTTTTAAAATTAAATTGGATGTTTATTTTAATGATATCGGGTTCTATATTTTATCCAGAGAAGAAAGTTTCCATAAACTGTATCGAGAGATAAGTACGGTTCAATTTTATAAAATTTCGTTCTACTAATATCATCATTATTATTTTTCGGATAAAAAAATTCTCCATTTAAATTGGCTAAATAAAAAAATATAACAAACGATCGTGGAGGTCGTATTTTTATTATTGTTTTAGTTTAACACCTAAAAACGTTTAACATGCTGATAGCTAAAGAGTAGAAAGAATGATTTAAAAACAATTAGGCGAAACCTTTCAAAACTAAGAATTTGTAGTTTCCTTGCCTTAGCAATAAAAATATTGAATAAATGTATGCTATAAGTAAAATTTTGGATCTTCTCCACACCATTTCCCAAGCATTCTTATGGAAATAGTACTTTGTTGACCCATGGGGTATAAGAGACCCCACGGTCTGCAAACCTAGACCTAGTTATTTCTTTGCTCCATAGGATGGCCCATGAAACTTTTTAATTCGATAGCTTCAACGGTGTAAAAACGTATCAAGAACATACATGCATACAGACATACATACGCACATACATACACACTTACATACACACATACACGCACACACACACATACTCACATACGCACACTCTAAAATATTTATAAGATAATAATTTTACTTATCAAAAAGGAAATATTCTATCATTAATAACGAGTGCGTTGCTCTTCATATATATATTTACACGGTGTTATGTACTTGTTGCTACGATGATGACAAAGAAAGGGGGAAGGGAATAACGCCATTCTTTTTTCTATTTTATTTACACGTTGTTATGTATTACATGTTGCTACGTTGATCACAAAGAAAGCGGGAAGTGAATAACGCCATTGTTTTATCTATTATATTTACACGTTTTTATGTACCTGTTGCTACGATAATGACAAAGAAAGCTTGAAGGGAATAACGCTATTCTTTTGTCTATTTGAAGGCTTAACAACTGCAATTGAAATTTTAAATTACCTTTTTAAGGCTTTTTAAGGCTTATTCTATAGAGAAAGGATTAAAAAGTAGTGCGTTCTTTAATTTGTAATAGCATGATTCTGTATTAAAAATTTGGTGAATATAAGTGAAGCCGTTCTTGAGTTTTTAGCGAACAAACATAGCCTTGAAAATATATAAGAGACATTTTTTGCAGCAAAGGAAGCAACTTGAGTGTGTCACTTGACGTTCTAAAAAAAAAAAAACAAAAAGCGTTTCATTAGCCTCGCAGTGATACCGAGTCCATAAACTGGTCGAAGCCGTGATTTAACAACGGTGACGCCTAGGTAAGAAAAAGGCACGGGAAGCATAAAAAAGGTAACAGAAATGCTATAAAATGGAGAGAAGCGAGAGAGGGAAGAAACGTAAAAATAAAAGTTGCGGAGGAACGGAGTGCGAGAGTCAGAGGTCAGAGAGTTTAGGGGGAGGGGGTGGATGGGAGGGGAGGGGGTGGATGGGAGGGGAGGGGGTGGATGGGAGGAGAGTGAGTCACGTACCGTTCAAGACGTGGACTCTTACGCTGGCGACATCGGCATTCGAGGGGCTGCACGAATACTTTCCAGAGTCAGAGAGGAGGGCGTGCTGGATAAGGAGATAGCTTGTGGTCACCTCGCCTTTTTCCGTGATCACGCTCACGCCGCCGCGGTTGGAATCGTAGCTGATGACCTGGAAAGAGGAAGAAAGAGAGGCGTGAAAGCGTGCGTTTTTTTAATGGCGCCGCTCAACCAATACCCTTTACAAGGACATACGACGAAGGAGCGTAATAGTAACGCCATTTGAAATGGGCGCGCGGCGTATAGGATCAGAAGGATCGACTTTAACGCGGCGACTTATTTAAATGAGAAACCTTGAGGAACCTATAAAATAAACGCAGTTACATAAATTCAAAAGATAATTTAATCTTTTATTGTTTGTCAAATGATAAAAAAGAGTGAGGTTACTGATTCCATTCTGAGTCGAGGTTTACTCTACATTTTGCCATGAAAAGTTTACTTCAAATGTTTATGAGCTAGACGGGATGTATTAACGGTTACTTGAATACATTTTATATTTGATTATGAAGAAGACTTCGAGAGTTTTATGACCTCGTAAGGGTTCAACTTTTAATTGCTTTGCGTTCCGTATGACTGTATGGAAAGTAAACTACTTGATGTTTGAGACTTTTATTGGATTGATAAATATTTTTACAAGTCCTTGCTTGACGAAAACATCGACTGGTTTCCCATAGCAAAGCAATTCTTTATCTGGGCAGACATTGGATGTCACCGAACTCCAAAATTGAGATACATTTTTGGAAAACTTTCAAAATATAACGCTTGGGCGCAAAAAATAAACCACTCTCTTGGCAAAGAGAAATGTTTGCACTCTAAAGGAACTTCTACGTGCATTTCTGTAATCTTGATACATATACGCCTGCGCTCAAACCCTTAATGGAAATGTTGCTCCTAAAACTTTAAGGAAGGATAGTTTTTTCCGATTGCATTTCGTACTAACACGTAAAACAAGGACAAACCGCATGGATAAGTGGTTTGCGTCCAGAGTCTTTATTTAATTTTTCAAAGGGTAAGACGTCTTTAGAATTTTAGTCTTAAGTCTGTAAATAATTTTGAATGGGAAACTTTATATGCAAAAATCCACGCACAAAAGTTCTGCTCTAGAAAAGAGTCGTTTGTTGGGACGAAATATTATCCCCGAAAAACATCTCTGGCAAATGATCAGCTCGGTGGAAGATTGCGCCAAGTGTGCATCGATTATTTTATTTAAAAAAGGTTGAAATGAGTGTGGGTCACAGGTCTCGCTGGGCATTAATTTATTGAATCGCTCCACTTGCATATCCAATTTCAGCATGACATTGATTTCAAGAGCTATAGTTTGGAATAGCAGAACCAGGAATCCTCATCTGCAGTATAGTCAATTTTGAAATAAATTATCAATTTACTCATCTTTTAAAACACACAATGACTGAAAATTGACGAGGTTTATTGTGATGTGTAGCATGAAAAAAGAGCTCTTTTACAATTTACGCATCAATTATACTAAAATTGCTGAACTTAAAGTAAAGTTGCTTTCATTGAATTTGAACTAATCTCTCACGACGAGGAAAATAAAAACTCTCTCATCCGGTTAAAATTGTTAATGAGGCATTTTTGCATTTGTGTTGTAACACACGCACTTTTAGTACGCATTTTAACACAGTCATACTTCAATTATAAATTTACTGGGGTTGTTTTATCCAGTTAATCCATTCATCACGGGACAGAGACCGCGAACTTTTGATCTCCGATTCAACTCTTGGCGATGGACGGAAACGCCGTCTTTACGTGTCGTGGGAAAGCATTTCCGCGACGCGGCGTCAACACACACGTGCGTTATCCGATCATCAAAAGATTTCCGTAGGGAGTGAATCTTGTAGAAGGAGTTCTTCCTCGGATCCATGCACAAACTGCGACAGAATGTTTGTATCCTAATGGTCCGCGCGCTTTCATGTACGGCCATCGTCGTCTTTTCATCGACGTCCCACTAGGAGTTTAATACCCCATAAAGCGTGCCTTATCGCATCTAATAATCCCCTTTCCTTCAAGCATTCTCCCTACCTCTTATGACACAGCTGAGATAGAGAAGGAAAGAGAGGGAGAGAGGGATAGCGGAAGAGGGAGAGAGAGGGAGAAAGAGAGGAATAGAGGAAGAGGGAGAGAGGGGGAGAGAGAGAGAGGGAGAGAGAGAGAGGGAGAGAGAGAGAGGGAGAGAGAGAGGGAGAGAGAGAGGGAGAGAGAGAGAGAGGGAGAAAGAGGGAGAGAGAGGGAGGGAGAGAGAGGGAGAGAGAAGGGGAGAGAGAGGGTGTCATGAGAAAGGATTAGGTAAAGGGGTAGGAGTGATAGGAAAAATTGAATCCCAGAGAGGGAAGGTACTCGAGACAACTTTCCCCTTTCCTGTCCTTTCCCCGTCGGCTCCGTATTCCTTTCGTCCATCTTCCTTCTGTTGGCGCTGTGCGAAGAAATCTTCCCACAGGACGTCAAAGTTTAGAGGAGGCACTAATGCCACTAAGCCGAAAATCCTTTAGGGGATGGATGGTTCGGTTGGCGAAGCCTACTCATTCTATACTCTCTCGGTTTTGTGTACGTCTCTGGCGGAGGCAGCCAAGTGCCTCTCTCTCTCTCTCTCTCTATAGCTAAATTACTCGTGCCGAATAACCGCTCGCTCCTTTGCCTCGACTCACCGCAGAGAGCATTTGGTTTACGGTCCTTTAACTACCCGAAAGAGAGATAGGGAGAGAACCCGACGCCACCAAATTGTAAAGGACTTTTCGATCCAGACCTGTGGTGTGATTCGCTGGAATCGAATGGGGGAGAGTGGGGGAAGGGTTTTTGTTCAAAACGGCGACGACTGAGGGCCCTGTCTGATTTTTGTCGGTGGCGTAGGGTCAGAGGACATAACCTTCGGAACAAAAAGATTATCGTGCGTCGTGTTGTTTTTATGTTTACGTTGGTCGCGCGAGGCAATTAAAATGCGTTAACGTTTTAATGAAGTTTACTGGTACTCTGTTTGTGCATTAATTAATATGGATAATACGCACACACGAGGATTTTTTTTGATTAATAATGAATAAATGCGTAATACTTTTCTATCAATACAAATTGTACATATTAATTTTCTGTATGTCTTGTGAATAGAATCCTACCTACGGTATACAAACATGCACGCACTTACATATGCATTTTATACGTTAATGGCATATTAAAATAAAAGTAATGGGAAATTTAAAGTTTTTTTACTACAATACATATTTATATAGCAGACATATTAATAAAAAGAGAATCGTCTCGTTGTCATTTAACTTTAGTACGGGAATAAATACATATAAAATCAAATATTGATTCTAGGCTGAGGTCAAATTTATAACAGCGCGGAAAAGTCCATCGAAAAGGAAGATAAGGTTGTCACATCGATAGGAAAAATCGGGGTTGTATTTTTACCGCTCACACGATTATTTTTCGACATCTCTTGTTTTTTTTTTTAAGTTCCAATATCGGTTTCAGATCAATTCAATACATTAGGTCCGGAATAATTTGCAGCTTCATCTTTTCATATAGAGAGAGGAGACGTGATCATCCTAATAGGAGAGAGCTGAGAATTCCGAATGCGCAAAAAATCGAGTCGGTAAAAAAAAAATAAAAGAGAAAGACGCGGATTTTCTTTTTCCGGCTGCCGTAAGAAATGGAAATGACGAGCGATATTGTTTACGCTCCCCTCTTATCCTTTCCACTCTAGGGCCCTTTATTTTCCTTCCATTTTATACGACTCCGTTCCCACCCTCAGCGCCATCAGGTCTAGAAGAGTGTAAAAAAGAATTGCGATGGAAGCAGGAGTAGAAGATGGGATGAGGGGGAGGAGAGAGAAGGAGAAAAAGAGAGAGGGATACGTAGAGGGGGAAGGAGGGAGTGAAGGGGAGAGAGTAAGGGAGATAAGGAGTGAGAGGAGGAGGGAGAGTCAGGGAGATGGAGAAAGGGAGTGAGGAAAAAAGGGAGCAAAAGGGAGAGGGAGAGCCTGGGAGAGAGACATGAGCTACTTTGATCAAGCCGTATTTCCCAGAATTCAATAGAAACCTCCTGAAAATCTACAACTCGGCTCTCCCTTCTTTATGATGGAGGGGAACGGCGTACGAGGAAGGGAGAGAGGGAGTGTGTAGAAATTGAGAGAGAGAGGGGTAGAGATAAAAGGGGATAAGAAGGGAAAGGGAAAGACCTGGAGGGGCGACTGACCTCCGGGTTCTCCTGTCTTCGAGCGATACCATGGGAGGTTTTTAGAAAGGAGGAATATTGAGGGGAAAAGGCTTTAGTATGGAATGGATCGTACGGGTGAGATAGGGAGAAATGGGGAGCGGAGGTAGGAGAAAATAGAGAGAGATGGGGGAGGAATCTAGGAGACGTAGTGAGAAAAGGAACGGTGCAAGTGACGTTTCCACACTAGCACGCGGAAGCTAGTACATCCTTCCCCATACCTTTGTCTCTACAACGTACCACTTGCGTTACTTACACGCGTTTAGTGAAAACTCCTTCTCCTCTTCTCTCTCCCCTCCCCCTCTCTTTCTGCCTTATTGCGCCTTTTCTAATTCCAAACTCCTCCACCAATACCGTCAATCTTTCCTCCTCCCAGAGACTTTATTCCCCTACTCCCAAATGATTGGACGGATAGATACGTTTCGAGCCTGTTTCCCAACCTCTCTCCCTGCGTAACGGCCTTTACGCCCCTCCATGTCCAATTCAGTCCGCCGGTCTATTTTTCGCGGAACCATACTAGGCAATATAAACTTCGCCCGAATCCATCCCGCTCTCTCATTTTACTTCACGGTGGTCCGCTAGTACAGCCTCACCCTTTTCTTACTTCACCTACTAGATCTGCCCCTAAAACAAAATCCCCACTTTTCTCTCCATCTAAAACGCCCTCTCACAATCCCTTCGCCTCTCTATCTCTCCTCTGGCCGCAATCTTCGCCCGCCTTTTATTCGGATGCGAAAACATCTTCACTCTCTCCTCCCCGTCGATTCAAACTCGCATCCTCTTTTTTCCGTTCGGATGCCTAGAGAAAAAAAATCAACCTTTCACCGCACCCTCTTTCCATCTTCCCTTCCTTTATTCCTTCCCGCAAATCTCGGCTGGTTTACGGGGTGAGAGCGCCCCCCCCCCTTATCCAGCCTGCCCCTTAACTTCCTCCCTTGACCCATTCCTTCTACAATTCTTCGCCTCACTCTCACTCCTTCCATCTCCGTCTCTTAAGTACACTATACCGCCGTCATTGTCACCCTTCATTCGTTCTCCCAAAACCTAAACGCCCACGATTTCTTTTTTCTTCCCTCGTCCCTTAAATCTACGTACCCTATTTTATTTTCCCCCCTTTTGGGGGTAAAAGGGACCGTGTCCATCATCCTACATGCTCACTCGCTCTTTTATTTTCTATTCTCCGCCCACTCCCATTTGGCCCTCTCTTTCTTTCGCCATGCGTCGTTTCTTCATGCTCCCTTTCACTTTCTCAAAAAAGTAGACTCGACATCTTGTCCCTTTACTGCTAGCGAAAGAATTTCTCTCGTCCGTTCGGGACGAAACGGCTGACAGCACGAAAACGTGAGCAAAGTTCCGATTACGAGATATTTATCGAACTGCCCTCGAGCCACTGGATTATTTCGCCACTTTAACCTATATATAATGCGCCTTATTTTCTCCCCTTCGTGCCATTTACGCCTTTCAATACCTCACTTTTCGGAATTGCTTGAAAGTATACGCAGCAAATTTTTGGACTAAGAAAAATATTAGCAGCGTGAATGTCTTCTAGAACTATAATAAATCGATTGTCGTTTATAGTTGCTCCAAAGCCATAAAAATCAATGCTTATTAGGTCTATTTGTACAGAAATCGTTTAGGAGTGAAGTGATGACTTCGCATAGCAACGAAAAGTACATCATATTAATCCAAATTCTTTCACAGTTAATTTGGTGTTTGCATGTTTATGTTCCTTATTACTTCCAAGCGATAAAAAGTTTTTAAAGAAAGCATCGGTCGAGAAATTTTTATTCCAATCACATTTCGAAGCTATATAAGCATGCGCCACTAATCAATGGAAATAAAACGAGGATGGTGCAATTTATCGGCGTCTCCGACGAAAAATAACGATCCATGGCCTCAACCAAGTCCGAAAGTAACACACGGGAGCAATTCCGAGTCATTCGCCGACTAACTCATTACACAGCGAGCGAAACTGAGTCAATTTAATCAGCTCGAAAAGCAGGATAATAACTGTGACGCGTGAACGGTCGCCGGGGCAATCAAACGGCACGCGGATATAAATTAAGTGATGGCGTGGGCGACGCTAGTTTCTCTTGAAAAACCCCGCATAGCCATTCGAGTCTCGTCGTTTTCCTCTCCTTCTTCCTCTCTCCTTTACCCCTTCCCTACCAATTTCTTATCTCGCCCCAACTCCTGTCTTCCCTTAGGCTCGTCTTCTCTCTCTTTCTAGCTTGCATTCGCACATCTCCATAAATCCCACGAATTCCGTTCGTCTTTTGGGGCCTTTTCTCCTTCCTTCCTCTCTACCCTTCCTCCTCATCCGTCTTCCATTCTCTCCTCTAGTTGCTTTTCCCATTTCCTCCTCCTTCCATCCCCTCGTTCATACTGCTCTCTCCGCCGGTCTTATCTTCCTACCCTTTGTATTACATCTTCCGCAGTGGGGAGCGGCTGGTTCTTCTCCCCCACCTCCACTCCTCCATATACTCTACTCTTCACGCTCCCTCTTCTTTTGGCGGTCCACGGGCAGGCGTGATACGAACGGAATTTCAAAATTATACCCAACACCGCTCTCGCAAAACTCGCCATTTCCCTCTTATTTTTCTCTCCTTAATACCTCTCCCCCTCTCCTCCCCGCTCCCTTAAAATTTTATCCTTTCTCCGACTCCGCGGTCCCTCCTTACGATCTATCCTTTCGCCCCTTACTCACGCCCACGTTCTACACCTCCATATTTTCCCCTTCTCTCTATCTTCGCCCCTTCCCTCTATCTTTGCCGCTCCACTCTCAATTTCGCATATCTTTTGGACGAGATAACGGTAGAAATCTTTCAATCAAGATAGAAAAGCCAGTTTGTTTCTCTCTTTTCACCTCTCTTCTTCCCTCTCTCTCTCTCTATCTCTCAAAGAGATATGTTATTTTTCTGTGGTACGGAAAGGCATGGGTTTAAAGGCAGTTCGATGGTGTGTTGGTTGGAGAAAAAGAGAGATTCAGGGTTATTTTTTATCTTAGAGGGATGGCAGGCCGTATGGCTTTGGATGCAGGGTTCGGATGAGAAGAAATGAAGAAGAGGATTCGGTACGATTTTGGCGGATGAGATTTTTAGGATGGGGTACGGAGGTTTTTGGTAAACATAGGCTGGCTTTTTGGGCGTTAAAGAAATCGGCATCTAGGAAAGTTTTTTTCTGAGCTTCGAAATGGATGGGTGTCAAGAAAGGAAGGAGGGTTTTGGGATTGGTTTTGGAGTATGGAAGAGGATGAGAATGGTTAGGACGGAGGCATACAGAAAGATTTCTTGAAGATTTAGCTTCAGAATCGAGGATCTCAGGAGAGGAAGAGGTGTAAGGGAAGGCCACTCTCATATGCGTTCTACAGGGTATGTGAATCTTCGTTTTCTTGGATGCTCTCATAAATCTGAGGGGTTTAGCTCCTATCGGAATTTCCCAGAACGGAGAGAAAAATAAAGAAAAACTTTTTTCCTCACATATTTATATATATATTTATATCCATTTTAAGGCGACGCCTTTCGAATTTTTAATGCATGTGCTCAAAATGACACTAATGCTAAAGTAGCGCATAGGAGTGATGGATGCGGATTAGGATTGCTGCTTGTAAGGAAAAACTTTCATAGCTTTTGTTCGCTAATATATTTGAACGGCGCAAAAATTCATGCGTTCATGGCAAATAGACTTACCGTCATATTACTTCATTTTGGTTTGGCAAGTAGCGATCGCCCTTCTTAATCCCAGAGCATCAACAGATTATTCTAACGCTATCATTCCACGGCGTTGTTGTGAATTCTTGAGGAACAGGATTTTTCCTTGAGCCTGTTACACTAAGGTCCTTTCGTCGGTAAACGTCGGGAAAAATCATACCGAGAAAAATATCTATTACTGGATTTATGATTTACTAATCCTTTATTTCTTATAAGACAGAATTTTTAAGCCTTTGTAAAATTATGATCTGTGAAACCAACCAATCATTTTATCATAATCTTGTCTCGATTTATTCAATCCTCTACAACTACAGCTGATAATTTTTCATTTTATGAAAAATGATTTCAATCTAAAACTGGAAAAAAACTTTATATTTTAGAGAGAAAAACAGGGGCCATCCAAATCACGTCAAGTTATTTATATGCAATATGTACTCATATATTTCTGGTGCTTCTTGTACTCTCATAATAAAATAAATATAACGCAAAAAGCGCAATATATTTAGGCAAAAGATTGACGGAATTTTGCTCATAGCTCAGTTTCAATTATTATAGATACAGGTTTGAATAAATTATAAAAGATAGCATAAGGATATTGTCGTTCACTCTTCATAGAATTATACCTGAATTTTCGGTTTTATTGATTTTCTATGGTAAAAAATTGAATCATTAAGCAGCATCTGCAATCTTTATAAAAGAATCCATACATCAGCGCTACTTAAAATCACATTTCTCTTTTCTATTGGAATTTTTACTTCGAATATAAAATCAAACAGCATAGTAACAAAGTTTCATTATTCAGTAGGAATCGGAACTTCTTTTAAACGCTCCGATAAAACTTCAGCTCATGTTTTCATCAAGATTAAATGTTTTTAACATACACGTTCTGCTAATATCTTTTTACTTAATCTAAAAATCATAACGAAGGATATTGATTTTACTGGAGTATAAAATAAAAAAAATAATAAAGAGAAAACTCTCCCCGTAATTTCATACACCCACGCACTGAAATTTGCAGGAATGCTAATTAGAGATGAGAGAAGCGAATACTCAATTTTCTGAAACTGATTTATTATTGAAGACTAAGCGTTTCGTTACGAATCCAATTATCCGACGAATATGAATTTCGACAAATTCGACGAGGACCGAAGATGCCGCAGCTCAGCAACAACGCATTAGAGGGAAAGCGTCGCTGACTATTTCATAATCTTCAACATCAAGCTCGCTGCACAGATTGCGCACTTTTGCAAATGACCATCCTGGACACGAAAAAGTACAGAACATCTCGTTCAGGTAACGCGAAGCTTCGTGCGAAGGATCCGCAAGAGGGCCCCTTTTTTCTCTCTCGGAATTTTCTCCATTCTGAATGGGTACAAGAGAGAAAAAGAGAGGGTGGAGGGAGATAAAGGTAGGGAAGTCATTTCTGCGAGGAAGCGAAACAGCGACTAGGATAAGGAAACGTAAAAGGGGGGGGATGGAGGCGGAGGATAGAAATGAAAGAACGGAGGAGACGCCGCGTAAGAACCCAGCCGTAAAAAGAAACACGACAGAGACCGCCGAGAACATCTCTCTGGCGCTCCTGATTGGTCCGCGCCCCATGGGCTCCCGAAAAATCTTTTGTCTTTCGTTTTCTCCCCTCCGATCCCCCTCCGCTTCCTTTCGCGCCTGCCACCTCCTCCCATCGCTCCCTCTCTTCGCGCGAAACACCTCTTTTCCATCCCAACGCCCCACCAAAACACGAGCTCGCCCACTCCCTCCCCGTCTCGCTTGTTCTCTCCGCCTAATGCAATTCCCCGGCAACGAAGATCCGGCGAGTAAGAAAGCGCCGCAGATTCTCTTCCCCTCCCCCTTTCTCTCCTTCGCACGCAAGCCTCTAACCATCTCATCTTCCGAGTTTCCGACGGTTGCGGAATTTTGCGGTTTTAACGAGGTCCGCCCTGGAAGTGCGCTCGTTCGCCGCTTTACCCGGCCGAGTCTGTGCACTCCTAACCGAAAACCTCTTTATCCGTGGCCTTCGCGATGAATTTTCTCGGCCGCCAAGCAAATGGGAGATTGGATAAAGGCTGCGACTGCCGCACTTGCTGTCGGGTCGCCTCTAAGCCGCAATGTTTACTCCGTCGGTCGGACTCGTGCAATATTTCCGACAAGTACCCCCGCGCGTATCCTCAAATTGAATTAACCGTAAGCATGCGATACCTTTTTGCTCGTTAGAAACTTTTCCTCAAAATTAGCGACGTTCAAAAAATTAGCCGAGTCCGTTAAGCAGACTTTCTTGTTAGAAGCGTTTCCTGGCAATATGTCTGTGCATATTAACTTTCTACCCATCACTACCGTGTCCATCCATTAATAAACCACCATATTGTGTATTCATATAATAGTGTAGCAATCGGATACGTAATGATAGAAATCAATGCGGAGGATTTTCAAATAGATTATAATAAAAATACGAATTTTCCGATTGAACTTGGGCAGAGACAAAAGAAAACTTTTACTGATGATACCATTCAAAGGAGTTTACGGTAAGATAAAAACATTCATATTGTCCGAACATGTCGTACTTTAGCTCTTCCACGATGTTTCAATTAGCAGGATCAATCAGATACCCACTACGCATAGACGAGAGGGAATCAGCAAGTCGTAAAAAAATCCCCAATTACAAGTAGATGCTATGTGTAATGCATAAGATTAAAGATACGGTATTTTTTCTAGGTACGCTAGTTTAGGCAGGGAAAATTTTGTAGGATAGGTTTTGGAAGATGCCTGTAAGGGGGGCATTTTAGCTTTGCGATGGAAAACGTGTGCCCTTACCATTTTTTCAATCTTCTTCCTCCTTTAAAGGGTTTCTGGAGGCCACGAAAGGCGTGTTGATAACCACATGGACATATCACAAAAAGCACGATTTAAATCCCATTCCATCTGCTGACCCTAGTGAATTGCGTCTATCCTTTCATTTCTTTCGCACGTGAAGTCCGACGGGACGCGATTACGTGCCTTTCTCGAGACCTGTGAGTCATTGCGCTATGATAGCAGTCAAACTCGAACGGATCGAAAACTAACTTTTTAGATCTCTGGCCGAGATCGCTGACCGAGAGAGCCACCTTTAAAATCCGAACAAGTGATCCTGAATCAGCTTTTAAATAAAAAATATCGTAATTCGATGAAAATATTCATTCATCAACAAGAAAAGGGATAAAAAATATCAGAATAACTGCATGTAACTACATTTATACAGAGGGAAATATCAAAATCCTTCTCATTATTTTTGAGTGATGACTTTAGTTGATGGCACTTCTGCGTCAGGGTCGAATTAAGGGATGAGAAATTTCTTCGCCGCAACTCCATAACTCTAATGCTCAAACAAAACACAACAAATCCCGGCGCTTGATCGATTTTCGCCCTTTCACAAGCCGAGAATCAATTATTTTAGGCAAATGAATTAACCATACCTTGGCTGTTTTGTCACAGCATATTCGGGCGTTGAATGCGCGACTATATTCGATCATTTCATTAGCGAAGAGAAAAAACATGAAACAGTAATGAACACCTTTCCATTAATGAAAACAATAATCCAACTCGCTGAAGCGTTATTGACATTTCCGGGAAGCGGATTGAAATTTCCAACGACGGAATTCCTAATTGGGGTGCGTGGCAAGCAATAGCGAGAGAGGGGAGAGGAGAGAAGAAAAAATCCTATTGAAAAAAGAAACAATAAGTCGGGCAAACCGGGGAGTGCTCGTATATCTTGAGTTTGGCGGGAAATCAATTCGTTAATTTCCATCATATTTCAATTAATTTCTAAGGCTGACGCCAAGGAGGGGGGGGGAAGAAACGTAAGGGTGAAAGGGCTTGTGATGCGGAGAATTATGCTGTGACCTCTCAGTCGGTTCCGCCTTCGTAACCTATCATATACACAAGAATAAAGTTAATAAAGTTTCGAGATTCTAGCATTTTCGTTTTGGCATAAACAGATTTCTTCTCTCTCTCTCACACGCTATTTCACCTTTTCTTTCTCTCCCTCTCTCCAATCTCCAACATGGCGTCCTCTCGCATAATCGCGCATGATTCCATCGAGAAACACCTCATCGCGCTTGCGAAGTGAAACAGCCCAATCTAGTACAGGTATGTAGCGAGAGATGGAGGCACCTGCACCACTGGTGAATGAGGGCGCCATCATTGAGATTACCATCCAACAGGCGTAACACGTTTAATAGATAACCGACGCATTTGTTTCCTCCATTAATTTTGCATGGAGCGTAATGCGGACGGATAATTTATTCCGAAAGATGGCATATTGGATGCGCGAGTTGGTAATTATAAATGACAGGACAATATATTTGTTACAACATTAAGGCCATTATTCTTAAATGAAACTATTATCTGTTACGGGAGCACATTAAAAAATTTTGGACTATCTAAGGTTTATATTAAAACAAATTAATTCATATGGATTTTTATATTAAAATGCAGAACTTTTCATGCTATAGTCAATGAATATTACACCATTTTTGATTAATATCAATTTATTTGTTGACAATTATGTAATGAATGCGTGTAATTTTTATTTTTATTTTAGTTAAGGTGGATTAATTTCAGATAAAAAATATAGTTTTAAATATTTTTAAAATTCTTTTAATCAAAATTCAAAGGGAATATATTAGCATGTTAATTATAAAAAGGCACGTATTTTGAATTTAAAACCTCTCATTTTGTCGAATTAAATAAATTATATTGAGTTAACATACAAAATAATCAATAAGTATATTTTTATACAAAGTCATACAAAGCCTTCAGCGTATCCCATAGAGATTAGTTTATAATTACCAATAAAATAATATACATACTTGATTATTTCGACAGGTTCTTAATCCTATCGTTCTGAATGAAAATTAAAAATAAAACCCAAAAGAGCACGCGGAATCTCATATCTTTAGCAAGATCGTTTATTTCCACGGCGTCGCTCGATTTATCACGCACGATGAAATTCGAGCACTCGTGTCACCGCGCGTTGATTTTGACGGACGTCAACGCGGATTTTCATTCGGAGAGAAAACGAATTATACCGCCGTATCAAATTATCCGGATTAGACATCGTTCAATTTCTCGATTTCGCCAGCCGCGACGAAATAAACGAACGAACGAACGCCGATCCAGCGAAAAAAACAGCAGCGATATCGTGGCACATATCTACGAAACGAAACAACGGCCGCGAGAAGGATTTAATTGCGCGATCCGCTCTTCTTTTTTTCCTCCCCTCTCGATCCCCAAAAGGCACACACGCACGCCGGAGCCATCTCTCGGCAGATAACGAGATTACTCTCTCCCGGAATGACGCACATAACGAATCGAGTCGCGCGTTTAATTTATGTTAACTCTCTCCGAGCGTGAAAAGGCTGAAGCAGAGAAGCGAAAAATTACTCCTTTCTCCTCTCTCTCTCTTTCCCTCCTCTCTCCTCCTCAACCCCATCTCAATTCGATCTGCTTTCCGCACCGCCTCCCGCAGGTCGCTCCATTCCCATACCTCCTCATACTTCGTCCTTTTTTTTAATCGATCTTCTTTTTTATCCAAATTCACGCTCGGTTTGTATCCAGTTCCGTTCGTAGCTTTATTTTTTCATCGATTCCAATTTACATTTCCGTCAGGATGGAGTTTTGCTTATACCTCTTTCCAACTTCTTTTCTCTCTCTCTCCCAGAAAAGCCCTCGGCACTGGGATACAGAGGCGAGCGTTTTTCTCTCCTCTTCCGTCTCTGTATGTATGAGATAGGTAAAGAAAAGTAAATAACCAAATTCCGAGCGAGGTGCTTTGTGTTTATAGTCATATCCTCCTCTCTCTACTTTTATTTTTGGTCCGCAAAGCTATTTGGAGGGCCCTTTCTCTACGGGTCCTCGGGGAAGTTGAAAAAGGTCGACCGGAATGCGGTCCACGCGCACGCGGCGAGCCCTCGAGAGAGAGATTGGAGCGTCTGTGGGGGAAGCGGTATTACATGGCCCTTCTATGTGCAAACGTGTTTTTAGGGCTTGTTTGCGCTGCGTCATCGCCTCGGCATCCTCCTCGCTATCCTCTATTTTTTCCCGTCTCGTCCGATTAGGGACTCAAGAGTTAAACGGAGAGTTTATGCCTTTCCAAAATGACCCGGCGCCAATTGATGCAAGCTCGTCGATTTCGGTAAATATTCTCGGGTAACGAACGAAGCGAGGATAATGGCCTCTGGCCTTTTCATCAACGCATTCTCGGAAATTCATTGAGATGGAAATCGTTGCTTCGGGATCGTGGGAGCGCGGAGAAGCAAATTAAGTTGTTTCAGTTTTAACGAGTGTAAGAACGAGAGGGTTTAAAAAGAAATCCAAATAATCGCCCAATATATGCAGCATTGTAAAAGCCTTAGCAATATTTTTTTCTCTTACGAATTGGCGCATGTTAATAAAATGGCTCTGGAGACTACTTTCAGGAGTTAATATGGAAAGAATATTCCAATGTTAACACTTAATAAAAAGATTTAAAAGCCAGTTTCTGTGTAGAACCCAGTGCAAGAATTAATGACATTCCTCCCTTTCTGAATGTTGGATAAACATTAATTCACAGATGACATTTAATTATCATAAAATAACACAGTATATTACATTCCAAACTCTCTCTCCAAAAGCCTTGAACAGCTTAAGAAAAACAGGCATTTCTTCTATAAATCAGCGGTGATATATTAAGGGTAGATTCTAAGAAGAACTCTCACTGATGAAGGTTACTTGTAGCGAAAATGCGCATCTGACCTTTTCAACCTTTTAATGACGTATTTTAGGAGTTTGTTTGATTTTAGGCAATAGAAGAGTTCGGCATTTCTCGTTGGAATGACGTAGAGTTACTAATTATTATTTTGATATCTCAAGTAAATATAAAATATTTTTTGTTTATGTTTATATAAAAATATAATAGATAATTTTTAGCGTTACTTTGTGAGCCCACCGGGTAGGTTGCAAAGCTACGTTACCGGTGCGGACGTATAAATTTTTAATTTTTTGACAGCGCCACTCTAAGAGTTTTAAACTTAGAAAGTACTGAGCGAGAGTAATTCATGAAATATTAATTTCAAAGCACACAAACGCTGAAAAGTATCACGCTACTCTAAAAATAAAATAGAATAACTCCCCTTTTCCATACCACTATCTTTTTCGTTTTCCAATCCCTTTGTTTTGAATGAAAAAACAATGCATAGAGTCGGGACTTAAAAGAAATACCGGGCCATTTCCATAAATAAAAGAAAATATCGGGAGAAAAGAGAGTTGAAGGTTGAAATATAAAACCCTGTGAACAATCCTTTTGAAAAGCCGTCAATGGCAGGAGGACTCTTCGCAAAACAATCCGACACTCCATTTCCCCAACCTCCTCCCACACTCCTCCCTCTATCCTCCCTCTCTCCTCCTATTGTCGTCCATCTATTTTCGGGGCCAACTCCCTTCGGGCGCCTTATCAACGTATCACTCCTCGCAGAAGCGGCATCCCGCTAAGATTTGACGCGGCGACCCCTTTGGTATCCTCAGTTGGGTTTTCGGGAGCTCAGGCTCTGTGTAAAGGCGATAATAAAGGCGGAGACGGTGGCAGTGATAGTGGAGACACAGAGAGAGGGAGAAAGAGAGGGCGGAATGAGGGAGAGATGAGAAGAAATGCGGGTCGCCGCGGTATTGGGCGGACCGAATGATAAGGAGAGGCGGGTGTCGTGGTGAAAAGGGGGTCAGGAATTCACTCCATTTGACCCACTTCCGGATGCAATACGGAGTGCCAAAGGATTCCGCTAGTGTGTGTGTGTGTGCAATAGAGTTCGAGAAAGAGGGATGGATTTGGAGAGAGATGTAGAGGGAGAGATCAAGGGATTAATAGATTGATTGATTTCACCGGCTGTAGTCAATATTAGGCACTATTGGGCCTCTCTAACACCTTGCAGGTCGTTTGATTTAAAACTCACGTTGAATGAAAAAATACAAAGAATGAACAACATATACAACATAAAATATACAAGAAAAGAAAATGACGAAATGACAATTGTTGAGAAGTAATTTAAATGTGTGGGGTTGAAATACAGTGAAGTTTCTTGAGTTTCTTAAAGGTAATTATAGGTTACGAATTTTCCAATATCAATGGGGCGACTTCGGTGATTCTATAGTAAATTAATTTAGCATATTGTTAGGGAGGGAGATAGAGGGAAAGAGAGAGATAGAGAGGGAGAGAGAGAGAGCTATAGAATGAACCCTGAATGCGAACGCTTTTTACCGCTACCAAAGAACGGTTCTGCATATTGCCGTCCCAGTTTAACAGGGAGTTTGCTTTTTCTCGAGATCACCGAGCCATTTAAGCGATAATGCTAGTATTACTTTAATTTCACGTTGAAACGTGACTCATTAATTACGTTATTTTGCGGACGGCTTTGATTATAATCGCCAAATTCGGATGAATGGAGAGAAAATATCCCGATTTGAGCTAAAAAAGAGATTTGAAGCAGAAAACGCGCAATCCAACTCATATTCGGAATTTCAAAGAGTACTTAACAATGAACTTTACCTTTTCATTAGCGATAATTTCAGTTTATTGCATGCTTAAGGAAATCGGAATATAAATTCTGTTCTGATATCTCCTTTGAAGGAATCCTGCAACAGTTACGAGTTAAATTATTCTTTTGTTAAAGGAAAATCATAGAAATGCAAAATTGATGTTCTATATGACTATAACATGTCATAAAAGAAGTAACTCAAGAATTTCAATGGGTTTCAAGTTTAACCTAATTTAATTCGGGACTTCAATGGAGTTAAGAGGAAAATACCGGATCATTTCGATGGAGTAACGCAACATAGGTGTAATGGTAACGTTCGAGTCTTGTAATTAATTAGATTGGTAAAGGGACAGACATTCTCCGAGGCAATTCCTGAACTAGGAATTAGAAGTGGGATTAATATACTGGAAGCCAGCGGCGGATTTAAGAGGGATCGTAATTTGCGCTCGCCAGGGGCACCATGAAATACGGGGCCTCAAAACCTAACACGTTTCAAGAAATGCAACAAAACAACAAAAACAACAAAACAACTCTTCGCTGACAAGAATGAATGAATGTTTCAGTAAAGGTAATGGTCATTTTCAACATATTTTTTAATTTTAATTGTTTTTAAGTTTTAGCAGTAATTGTTGTTGAATATAATCTATATCCCTAATCGGTTGCGTGACTTTTTGATCGCCCTATATTACATAAAATCTTTTCAAGATAATTATGGTTGGTTATTTTTGCCTACTTAAAGTTAAACCTCTCTATGATTCCATAAAAAAGCGATCGTTAAGAGAGATGACATAATGGGGTATTCGTTAGGTGAGGTTTCCCTATAAACTTAAATTGTTTAGCGCCAGGGGCTAAGATTGTTTAGCACTAGGGGTCTCAGAATGCCTAAATCCGCCACTGCTTGAAGTTGGATTCAAATTCAAATACAAATAAATGCTAATATACTGTGATTATATAGCCCTCTTGAGAGGCAATATGTTCATTGTTAAGGAAGTTCTCCTCATCGAATGAGACGGAAATATAATCAGAACAAGGATAAAAATACAACCTTGAATTACAAAGAGAATTTAAATAATCAGTTGCCACGTACTTGTCACAGCAGCAAGAAAATGACATATCAGTGAAGCTCTTTAATCCACTCTTTTATGATCGAGGCCAGTGAATTGGGCCATTCTTCATGAGTGTATGCACAAAAATGAAGTTAATAATGCGCTAATCTACGGAGGCAGAACGTTCCCTATTAGCAAATGATAAAGAAAACATTAAACGGAACATTTTGTTCTTTTAATGAAAATTGAAGATAGGGGCCCATAACAAATATTGAATTAAAATAGTTATAGCGTATAGGAAATATTATGGGCTAAAAAGGCACTTTCGAATCAAATGGCTTGTATATATAGAGCGTCTGAAATCGAAGTCACTGATTAGGAAATTGTTTGGCGGAACAACGGACAGCAGAATTTTTTTTGGACTGCTGTCAACGGAGATAGCTCGATAGCCCGACAGCTGTGGAAGGCAACCGAAAAGAAAGACATTGTTTGGGCAAACGTAAAGCAATCCGAATAAGCGACTGACAACATTCCGATGGCATCCTAAAAGATTTAAATGCGCGTTCTTAAATTCTAACCTCCGGACGGTTTTGCGAGGAAGGATGGAGTAAATGCAAGCGTGCGTAAATCCTAGCCAAGATGCGATCCTCACCTCTGGGAAACATGGCTGCCATGTGTAAATTTACGCTACATAACTTTCTCGTTCGTCGGCTCCGTTGCGCCTGCCATATGCGATTCCCCGGGGGGAACGAAGGTCGTCCGAACCGTGTGATCGTCAAACATGGCTGAGTAACACGGCTCGCGTCGCATGCATTTCGGAGTCGATGATTTTAATATTTATCGCCATTTAACTCCAAAAATTTATTATTAAATTTCGTTTGCCGGCAAGTGAAAGTTTCTCTCGTTAAATTTTTATCAGTTTATTTATTTTTAAGCCATCGAATTGGAAATGGGCAATTAACAAACCCTGAAATTGTTTCGTTTTGCGAGACGGCCCGTATAAATTCCATCTCCACAGCCGGGAATCAATGTCATCGTGAGATGAACTGCCCGAAGGCACGTGATTCATATTTCGAATTCGCGGCGTTTATTATGCTAATGCTGAGTAATGCGCTTTTGAAAAACGGACGATCGGAAAGTTTTTTTTACCGATTTACACTATCGATGTTTTATTTTACGCGACAGTAGATGGTCATATTGCCAAAATGGCATTCAGAAAAATTGTTAAATTAAAAAAAAATGAAATTATGCTGTAATATACAGGGTGGAAGAAAACTCTCGCAAACGGACACCAGGACACGATTCCTCGTCGTAAATTGAGACGAAAATGTTATTTGATAAAATTTCGACCGATGCGTTGTTTTCGCATAAAACGCGATTAAAATTTATGCGATGCGGCAACACTGTGGTAGGTTGAAAGACGGGTTCGCTACATAAAAAAGCAATGGACCGAACCGTCTGCTGATCGGTTAGCTCAGTGGTAAGATCTAGTCTTTAGACGTGAGCATCTCGGGTTCGATTCCGGGTTGGCTTAATTTTTAAATTTGCAATAATCGATTGCTTCGCTGTAGTTACTGTGTTTTTGAGCGTGCTATTTTTAATCGTATTTATTAATAAATTACAATAATAATTTATTTTTTCCATAATAATCGGGGTAAGGGTGAAAAAATATTAGCTCCCAACTCTCCGTCGTGCGATTGCCTGTAAAAATTAATGCATACGCAGAAAATAAAGGAACCTGACGTTTAGTTTTTCAGATACATGATCATTCTCCGTCGTCGTCCTCCGCTGTTCTGTCATCCTGCAGTTATTATTTCATTTTTGGGCGTGTTATTTTCAATCGTATTTATTAATACACTACATTAGCGATGTATGTTTTTCATAACATTCGGGGTAGGGGTGAAAGAAAATTCGTTCTAAACATATTCATCTCGTTTTCGCATTCTATACTCGCCCTAAAAACGAAATATCTTTGAAATATGTTCCGTCAATAACTTTCAAATTAATAGTTACAGAAAATTCTAACCTTGATATTTTGGTAGCCCCCTTTAGTCAACCCAGCTGAAATATGATATTTTGGTTATTTATTTATATGAATATTAAATAGACTATATTTGTTTAAAATCTATTAAGTCAGTTCCCTAGAAATGCGTGTAAAAGAAATATTATTAACTTTTTACTGTGCTCCTTAGCTCCGGTTTAAACATCTTGATTTCACTATGATAAGTTGTGCAAATTTTATATACACAATTTAATTGAAATCCGTTCAGCCAATTCCTTCAAAATCTTTAATAACTGAAAAAGTTTAATTTGTAACTGTGGCACCCCTGTTTGGCTGGTTTGGTTAAAATATGCTAATATGGTTTTGTATATAAGTGTTTATTGTAAGTATTAAATTTAGTTCAAATAGATTTGGACAGTACGTGTAAACATTTTTTTTATTCCTTGCATTATGGCAGCCTGCTTTCTATATCTATACCAAACACCTTAATTTTGTTATTGCTTGTTGCACGCCTTCTTCATGCAAAATTTTGTTGAAGTCGGTTAGACCAATTCCTTCCAAATTCATAATTACCGAAAAGTTCAACTTTGCAATTGTGGAACCCCTGCGGAGTCGATCCGGTACGTATATGTCGCTTTGGTCATTAATTTATGTGACGATACTATGCACCAAATTTTGTTGAAATAGGTTCATTCATGAAAGATGTTGGGGGAACACGCACATACACACACGGACACCCGGTCGGTCTCATAAGACTACTTTCAATTTTTTGGAAAGTAGGCTAAAAATGTAAAATTTTCGTGTTCAAAATAAATCTGTGCATCAAATGGACGTGTATATGATCATCGACAGTAGCAAAATGAATTTAATTCTTTTAGGTATTCTTCGGTTCAAGTCACAAGGTTTTGCAATTATTTTTAGTAATTTTAAAGTGCAAATAAACTATGTTATTGAATTGGAGAAATCAAACGTTCCTAGTATCGAACAGCGATTAGGTGTCAGCCTATTTAAAACTGAAAGGATGGTTAAAATAGATTGAGCCGTTTTCGAGTTATTCGACATTCTTCGGGATTTGAATAGAAGAGCACAAATACAAAGATGAACAAATAGAAGTTCATATAAAAGTTATCAAAAACACGCGATATCGAATGAATAACTCCTGAAAGATGACTGCGGCGAAGATTTGAGAAATAGTAAAATGAAAACGTCGTATCGCTTTTTCCTATTGGAACCCCTTGTTTGCGTCGTTTATTCTCCCTCGCCTCGTATCTTTAGTATGTTAAAGGCTTTAAAAGGCATCGGATGCAGGAGTTCTGGTGCGGGCGTCTGGTTTGAGGGACAACGACGCGGAAAAAAGATCTCGTCCCTTTTCCTTTGAATTCAAGGTGAGCGTCTTCACGGGAGTCATTTCCCTTCTACGAAAAGGACTGCGAGGTTGAGGATCGGAGGGAAAAGGTTAATGAAACGCCAGGCCGCGGGGAACGGAAGGGGTAATCGGGGGGAAAAATGAACCGCGTTTCACAAAAGGAATCTCGAATTGAATTCAATCGTGCAATAAAGAAGATGACGGCGAAGGTTAATACGACGAGCAATAAGTCGATGTTAACAACAAAGAGGAAATTGTCTTTCTTCAGCACTCTTTACGACAACGAAGAAATAAGAGAATATTGAGCTCTTGCGTTTTTCTTGAGCACTCAGATACGAGCCACGCGTAAAAAGGGATAAAATAATGCTGCATTTCTTTTATTTATTTTTCTCTTTGTCATACACGCTGCTAAGTTAATGAAGAAAATCTAATGACAGAATAGACAATTATAGGTCAAAGGTCAAGTCAATTAAAACAGGGAGATATTATTTTTTCTCGCATACGCACGTGTAATTGTCGAGTTTATATCGCGATTCTGAAGTTATTTTTTTAACGAAAATAATAATTTCATACGCTCTAATTCACTAAAATGGAAAAAGAGGGAAGCCCTCAGAATCAAACCGTAGTTACAATAACGGAAGAACAAAAAATTAAGGGACTTGAACTGAAATACTAAATCGATGTAGACTGAAATGGCGATTCTTGACTCATTCAAATTATTTACTTGAACTGAAATGCTAAATCGATCTAGACTGAAATGGCAATTCTTGACTCATTCTAATTATTCAAATTCAATAAGCCATAGAATTGCGCATATTCACCAATCAAATGGTTATTAAGTTAGGTATACGGCAGGGGTGGCCAAACCGCGGCTTGCGAGCCGCATGCGGCTCTTATTCATTTACAGTTTAGGGCGTATCAAGACTTATCACGTCAGAATGCGATAACGCTGTGC
Organism: Tanypteryx hageni; assembly: GCA_028673005.1. Classification (NCBI taxonomy): domain Eukaryota; kingdom Metazoa; phylum Arthropoda; class Insecta; order Odonata; family Petaluridae; genus Tanypteryx; species Tanypteryx hageni. The sequence continues at coordinate 89,367,578 of CM054116.1, read as the reverse complement.
AAGTAAGACCTTTTGGGGATGCTTAATGGGCATGCAGTCTCTCTGTATTGCATCAAATAAAATTTATGATTACTGTTCATACATATTTGTGCGCAGAATGCGTGTCTTGCGGCCCACAAACTTAGGGAGATTATCATATGCGGCTCTGAGGGTAAGCAGGCTTGGCCACCGCTGGTATATAACATGGTAATCTTATATGCATATCTGCATATGCTACTCTCTTAATTAAAGAATATCGTTTTCACATCTCAACAGGCTTATACAGCAAAGAATAATTTTGTGAAATTTATCTCTAACGCTTTTTATAGAAAATATGCTTATATGATCGCAAAGAGCCGAAAACCAATAAAATTTGCGTTTTTGTTCCACCAAATATCGGCTTGCGTCTTTTTGTATAACCTTCTGAAAACGCTACTAAATTTAAGATTTCCGCTCACAGCTGTATTTTTTCCATACATTCAAATAAATTCAGATCCCTTTGATGTTTACGCGGTTTCAAAAATTACAAAAAAACACCAAACCAAAATTTACGAATTATAACATCAGCCTTGCAAGGGAAGGATTTAATATTTAATTCGCCAACCAAAGGCAGAGAGAGGCTCGTTATATCTCTTCCCTCTCTCTTAGCTTCTCTCTCTCTCTCTCCATCATGCCCAAAGTCTTTGCATAACAAAGCGGAATAATCCCGGGACAAAACAAAACTCTGATATAGACCGGCAAAAAAAATTGGGTTGACCATAATGCACCTGCGTAAATCGAGAATTTTGAAAAAGTCCTTCCTTCCTCCACCCCCCTCCTCTCTTACCCACCACTCCGTCACGCCCACCCCCTCGCCTCCAGCATCGTACGCTTTGCTAGAGCGGCGCACGTGTAGGTAATTCGAAAGCATAAAAATTCCCGTAGCCGGAGGATAACGAAGGGTTACGACGACGGACTCGGTGCCGCTGCCCGTAAGCCACGATATGAGGGATAATCTCTCTCCATTACCTCTATTCTCTCCCGGATAAAAGACCTTACGTCAAAACTCCTCCCCTTTTGCGCCTTATTTCGCGAGTTCGGTCAGATTTCCCCTCCCGCCAATTTTACTCCATCCTCGCTTCTCGTCTCTTTTTATTGCCACCGCCCATCTTTTTCTCCCGCGAACTCCCGTTTAAAAAAAAAGTGATCAGGATCCTCCCCCCCCTCCCCCACACTCGCATATCTCCCTTGTTTTCGTTCTCTTTCCAGATGCATATCCATCAAAACTTTTCTTTCCCAGAAAATTCCCTTCCGTCATTCACTCCATATCTCAAATTTAAAAATGCGGTTTCTCTTGTCTTTTTATCCATTCAATTTAATATTTACGCAGAATCTGAGTACAAGGGAGGCAAAAGGGGTCTGCACCCAGTGGATCGCCCTAGCGAAGTGAAGTTAAAAAAACACTGCTGAAGAAGGCAATAACACACGCACCTATGCAAAATATTTGTTATCATAACCCGTAATAAATCAAGGAAAGGAGAAAGGGCAACGACGCTAGATTCAGCTCCTTTAGTCGAATGAAACGAATCGGATTTTGCCTAGCAAAGGTATTGTCAGGAGAAGAGAATATAACATTGTTATCCATTTTTAATGGAGCAATCCCACAAAATATAATGTCTACTGCAGTTTATTATAGCCTGCCCGTATATCCCTAACTTCATCATGCAGCCCTCATAGAATCTCATTCGGCAATTTTCTCCCAATGGCGGATACAAAGGGGATAGATAGATTGCGTCTTTATTTGGGTGACATTGAGACTAAGCAGTCTCTTCTTCCATCTAACCCATTGTCAATTACATACAAGACGACAGTAACAAAGAAAAAATAAAACAAAAGATTACATAAAGTAAATTTCTACATAAATACAATGCCATGTTAGCATTTTTGGAAATAAAAAGAGATGGAGGCTTGTTGTTTGTGGGGAAAAACATGGGAAAATTAGGATACTATTTTCTAGTAAAAACCCCACTGCAGGAAAACACCCACACAAGAAGGGGGTGTGTGAAAACCTGCGAAACCTACTGATAGCGATATTTAAAGATTTACAGGATCATATTAGAAAATTACGTAAATTGAAATTCACATATACACAGTTTTGCTTAAAAGCTAAACAAACACACAAGAAAGGGAGGGTTGATAGGATAATTACCTCCCCCTAAGGGAGATGATCAATATTCATTAAAATATTATCTCAATTAGTTTATTTTATATTATAGGCATTCTAGAAATATTTTTCAAATACCTAAGCAGTAAATAATATACGCTGTATATCTCTTGTAATGAGACGGTGTTATTTTGCATAAATATTCTTCAGTAAATATATTTTTCATCGTGTTGCCTCCCCCCTCCTTCCCTAAGCTATGCACTTAGATCCACCCCTGTAGGCTACAGCCTCTCCCTTTTAACAAAGATCTTTTCCCATTCACGAACAACTCTTTCCGCAATCCAACCCGTAACAAACATAAACCACCTTCTCGTTTCTGATACTATGGCAACTTTCTATAGCATACATCTACCTTTAAACCCTTATTCTGCTCCTACAATTTTTTCATTTCAATTCCGTATTTAACAATTCCATATCTCTCTTGTACCATTCCTTCCTCGAATCAACGACATTCATCCTTCGCTACCGCGCCTTTGATTTGCATACCCTCCCCGGATGCTCTCATATCTCCCTCTCTGCACCCTCTGTTACTTTCGACGCCGCCGTGCCACCGCCGCGGCGGTATTGGAAGAGTGGCGTCGTCCGCCTCCTGATCCTCCCACGAGCGCATATTCCAACCGATTAATTAGTATGCTCCGGCTCTAGGAATTAAGGCCGCGATAAAATTCGTATGGTGAATGGTAGGCGGCCCGGGAGTGTAATTTTTTTGAAGCATGCGAGAGGCGCGGCGGAGACCTGCAGAAGCGTGGGGGAGGGGAATCGGGGAGGGGAGGGGAGAAAGGGCTCTCTCCACGCTCTGGATAAAAAATAAACATTTTCCATGCAGAGATTGGCTCTAATGCTCGGCGCGAAGTAGGATGCGCTACTTGTTAGCGGAGGAAGGGAGTTGAGGAATGGGGGAGGGAGACGGGTGATGTTTGGGAGTTGAGGGGTGAGGGGGTGGGGCGGCGGAAATGAGACGAGGAAAGTGGTCTGAGGGCGATCTCGATCCCCGAGGGACTTGTATGGCGTACGCCGGCACTATGGTCTGAGTCTCGCGGTCGGTGGGAAATTGATCTACGCGCCAGACGGGCTACTCAAACAGGCGGCGGTGGGGTAGGGGGCGACGTTATGGAGGGGCGCGGATAGATGGTTGCACCTTACGTGAAAAGGGGGTGCACTGCAAATTTTCTGAATACTATATTTTTAGGCGGTGCCAGTTTTTCTTCGATAGTGTCGCGTTATATACGTACGCCATTATTGCTTATCGAATATTTTAGCTTCAGGCTACACTTTTGCATATATTTTAAAGTTAACTCCGACGTTGATGAACTTTAAGTGTTTAAAATTTAAATACAAACTCTCGAAATATTACAGAGAATAAGCGCGTAATATACATATATATATATATATATATATATCATCATAGGTAGTCTGTTTGTAAACAGGTCCGTGATTATTCTTGGTTAAACCTGGTTCTCCATATACTCCTATTTTCCGCTGTCCTCTTCATATCTTGATAACTCTCTTTCCCTTTCAAATCGTCTATCAGCTGAAACCTTTTCCTACCTCTTTCCCTTTTCCCATCTAGTTTTCCTTCTAACACGTCTTTAATCATACTCTCTCTCTCCTCAGGTAATGTCCAACCCAGTAAGCCTTCCTCTTTCTGATAGTCTGTATAATCATTCGCTTCTCTCCTATTCTTCGTAGCACTTCATCGTTTTTCATCATATTCATCCATTTTATCTTCAACATTCTCCTCCAAGTCCACATTTCAAAGCTTTCCAAGTATTTGATGTCATTTTTCCTTATCGTCCATGTTTCTGCCCCACACAATGCTATACTCCATACGTAGCATTTTATCAACTTCTTGCGGATATCTTACCTTATATTCCCTGTAAGTAGTTGTTTCTTTCTCCTGAAAGCCGCTTTTGCTTTTTCTATTCTAGTTCTGATCTCATCCGTACATTTTGCTTCTCGTGTTATGATGCTTCCAAGGTATTTATATTCTGAAACTTGTTCTAAAGGCTTTCCCCCAATACTTATGTTCAGATTCTCTTTTTTACCTGATATTCGAATGACCTTGGATTTTTCTGTATTTATTTCCATGCCGTATTTTCTTCCTGTTATCACTAGTCTATTTATCATTTTTTGTAGCTCCTCTTCCTTTCTTGCTAGAAGTACTTGATCATCTGCGTATTTTACTGTTCTTATAATCCTTCCTCCAATTTTGAAATCTCCTGTGCCTTCTAAAGCTTCTTGCATTAGACTTTCTCCATATATATTGAATAGGGTTGGCGATAGGCAGCAGCCTTGTCTTACTCCTCTACCGATATTTATTCCGCAGGTGTCCACATTCTCAAACCTGACCTTTACAACTTGATTCACATATAGATTCCTAATTAGTCTCCTGTCTTTCCAGTCTACACCTATATCCTTTAATATCTTCATCAACTTTACCCAATTTACTCTATCAAAGGCCTTCTGCCAGTCTACGAAACATGCGCAGATATCTTGACTGTATTCTATTGCCCTTTATGATATGATTCTAACTACTCCTATAGCATCTCTAGTTCCTCGTCCTTTTCTGAAACCGAATTGATCTTTCCCTAGTATTTTCTCTGCCTTTTTCTCCAGCCTTTTATTAAGAATCCTCGTGATGATCTTCGATGTGTGTATATAAATGCTTACGGAAGAGGAAAGGTAAATGGGATAAATGGATGGCAACAAATTGTTGGGATAAGGAAGCACAGTGAGCACTCACCAATGAGATGACTTCAGGTTGGCTAGATGCTGGGGTGTCGATGTGACACACATAAAATAAACACAAAAAACACGGAAGCTTTCGGGGACATCCCCTTCTTCAGCACAGGAGCGAGACTGTCTCTCTCTCTTATCGGTGAGTGCTCACTGGGCTCCCTTATCCCAACATGTTGCCATCTATGTATATATATATATATATATATATATATATATATATATATATATATATATATATATATATAAATGATTTGGTTAGAAATATATATGTTAATTAGTGTGTTGCTTCCTGAGAGCTAATTTGCGTTTTATTATTACCTTAACAACTGAACATCTTCGAAATAAATTCGGAGTCTTGGTAATGATCTTATTCTTATTCTATTTATTGATCACAAAACAGGAGCACCGCAGCAAATGTATATTTGTAGTCTTTTTTATGCGTTGCCTGTGTAGTTAGAATAGATATATTTAAGTACCATGTGCTCTGAGCTGCGACTACACTTAAATGCATCCGTTAACTGATGGTAACCTTCATGGAATTGTAATTCAACTATTTGTTTTCTAACCAAGGCTCTCAAGATTACCAAAGTTTCAATTTTGCATTTACAATGACGTAATAACGTCTTAACGCGGCGTACCTAAAGGACATTTTTTTGATTATTTATTATAAAGAATAGTAAAGAAATAAATGAAAATGCATACACTAAATTTTTAATTCTTTCAAAAAAAGAGGATTGTAATTTGCAGTTTGCGGCGTATATCCACGGGATTGATCCATAACAAAACAAGAGACATAAGGAGATTAATATTGCACTTTATTTAGTTTTAAATAGCGAGGAATTTTAGGTCATTTTTTTACTTTGCAAAATAGAATTTAAAATGCATATAAATCACTTGTTTTCTCTGTTGTAAATTTTGTACAATAATGGCCGTAAGTGAATCGTAAAGCAAAATTTTGAATGAGAGGCGCCAGCAACTTAAAAGAGGGTGAATCAGAGCTTATAAGGAAAGCAGTTGGGAATATAAAAAAGCGGGATAAAAAGACATAAATTATGGAGTTTTTACGGAACGTGAGTGGATTAGAGAATAGCGGAAGGTATATATCAATGAACAAGACCGAGTCGACCGCAGAAAATCTTCTCGAATTATGATATTATTTTTACCGCCATTTATATAACTAGAGAGCAGCCCATGATATTTGCCATATGCAATCCCAGCGTGACCTACATGCAGACTTAAAAAAGAGTAGGTGGAGCTAACGGATTGCAAGGAAATAAGGGAGAGATAGGACGGAGAAGATTGAGTGGGAAGGGAATACGCTCACGGACGGGTCAGTTGATGGGGGAGAGGGCAATAGGGATCGATGAATGCTCCCCTGTCGCATTCCACTTCTCAACTATCCCTCCCCTCTCTCCATCTTCTTCTACCTCCTTCCCTCTCTCCACTTCCTTCCCTCTCTCTTATATTCTCTTTTACTTCTTACCACTCATTGTCTCCTTTTTATCTCCACCCCACACTCTCTTCGCATTTTACCTCTCCTCCTTTCGCTACCTCCCACTTTCTATTTTTTCTTACTCTTTCACTCCTTCTTCGTAGTGTTGCACCTCACTAACTCTCAGCACATTAACATACAACATCCAATGTCGAATTTTCTATTTATATTATAATTCTTTAACCACTTTTTCAGTAAACAGAGTAACCCTTGCTCATGGCGGATTTATTCAACACGGATTTCATTATACGCGTTTAAACAAATGTGACATTTGACTACCCAATGCATATATAATTTAACCGTGGATACCTGTGCATACCACGAAGTTTTTTCCAGAATTTCTGTGCTCAAAAAGGGGATGCCTTCTATACAAGGGTGCACAATTCTTCCAAAAATGAAAGCACACAAAAACATGCATAAATTAAAATAAATTAATTTTAATATCATAAAAACTAAGAAAATTGTGTGTAAATTTTATTATTAAAGTCCAAAATTATATGTGGAACGAACTATAGAGAGTTTTAATAAAAGTATTAATGAAATTTGAGCGCAAATAGTCCATACGTATATAACGGATGCGTTTGAAAATTCACAAATTAAAATCCATGAAATTCTTTGTTTGGAGCCTTTGATATGCGCTCCACGTGCCTATTGAGTGGCAAATACGCCCATGTCTGCTGATGTTCTAACTTGCTAGAATGAATATGCGACCTATATACGGATGCATTATATTTTCCTGGAATTTCAGACCAAAAACTTCCTTGCGTCCTATTCACGGGTATTTTCAGTAATGATACGCGGTTCTTATTTTGGCTCGCTCCGTATTTTACCTTACCTATGCACATGACGCGAAAAAGCTCGTTGTCTATAGGAACGGGTGAATTAATAAATTTGCACATCGCGGTTTTTTCAAACGCGGTCTTTTCTAAAAACGTAACATCAGCGTTGCGCAAGGGACTACCGTTAAATATTAAAATCTAGTCTGTATTATATGACGAAGGGTTAAACCTAAGAATAGATACCCAGTCTCCGTTTTGTACGGAAGAAGAAGTTCGTCTTTCACATTCTGTCTCTCTCTGCTTACATCTCACCCATTACCTATTTCCCTCTTCACCTTCTGTTCATCTCTCTGTTTCACTCTCATCCTATCAAAGATTCCCCCTTTCCTATTTTTTCTCTCCTTTTTCGCACTTTTCCCTCTCTTTGCTATGTCCACCTCTTTCTCTCCCTCTCTTTTCACTCCTTTCTTTCTATTTTCAACCCATTTTCCATGCCGTTTCTATTCTTCCCTTCACCTCATATATTTCTCTCTCTTTTACACTCTCTTCCTCTCTATATTTCTCTCTTTCACTTTTTCTTACACATCCTCATACACATGCGCACCTGTCGTTTCCGCAATTCGCCTTCTCCTCTTTTTATCCAACGCCTTCCCTTCCACTCCATATTCTCAGTTTCCCTTTCATATGGCACCATTCACGCTGAATCGAGAGGAAGAAGTATTTCTTTTATTATTCCTTTCCCTCCTTTTCCAAATGATACCTACACTCCCTTCTACGTCGCCACCTTCTGCGCTTCCATCCCTCGCTTTCCCCTCACCGCCCCTTTTTTCTCGCCCTCTTTCCACCTTCCTCTTGGAGGGGATAAAAGATCTCTTCTCAATCCCCTTCTTCCTAAGAACCAGACTCAAACCGCGCATAAGCACAAGTAATTCTCGGCATGTTTCTATTTTCTCTCCTCTCTTATCTATCTATCTCTAACTCCTCTTTATAATGGGCTTCTGGAATAGACATCGATGGGAGTCGACCGTATTGTCGCACTTCTTTGTGTCGTCTCGATGGTGAGGAGCTGTTCATATGCCGTTTTGAAGGGAAGGAGTAAAGGATGGAGAGGCAGGAGAGCACCTTTTATGTCCCATTAAGTCGCGGAGCTCTTCGACGAGAAGGGACGCCTCCTCCACCTCGTGAGGATTCGCTGGTTGGCTATAACGAAGCTCTGATCTACTTGGGGTTTTCTTATACGTGCTTTGTCTCTCCCCCCGACGATCCCTTTGAACCGCAAAAAAACAAGCGAAACCATCTCCAGCGCGAATATAACAGGGCCACCGATGGGGCTCTTGACTCTATTTAACAATCGTGATATACCACCGCGCGAATGGAAAACGAACGAATTTTTAGTATCGTTGTAAATTGCGATGAATTGCGCATGTCGCATTTTAGAACGGACATGTGCGATTATAAATGAAATTTTAAAGACAGAGCATATATTAAGGGATATGAATCAAATCGCTCGTTATCAGCATTGAAAAATTTTGCGCAATCAATAACATCACGAGGCATTTCATTTTTAGTTCAGATTACACCCGTTCCCCTGTGGAGTTCCGCCAAATTTCGGCCTCTTCAAAGAATTATATTTACATGAAAACATTTTAATTCGTTCATTACCGATTTAAAATAGCGACAAAATTGTAAAAAGTTGCGGCAAAAATTAAAGAAATGGCTTTGAAGACGTCTGCTTATTCTACGATGTCCTATGCTTGCCGAATTAAATCTTCTTGCGAATAATGCACGAAGAAATCGATAAGATAGCGCCTCGTAAATTTTAGCGTCCTGGGCAACCACCCAGCTCACCAGAACCTCTGGCCGGTCTTACGTTTAATAATACCCCTTTTATGAATAAAATATCACTTGACTTTATTGTAATACATAACAATAATTACAACTATAATTGGCTATTTAATTCGAATATGCCCTATGGGCCAAGCTAATTGAATTTCCGCGCTTCGAAACGAAAACCCATCTATGCGACGCATTAAAATTTATCACACGTAAGGTCAAAAACCCCGTTAAAATCCTAGATCAATATTTTGGTATTGCTTTTTTCTTGTATCACGCCCATAACGGTGTTCCTTTTTTGCTGGAATTTATTTCCAGGGCATTGACTCGGATAGCCGAGCTAGTTAAGGGAAAACCTGTGTGGAGGCACTGCTCCAAAACCTTTATTGTCCCGAAGGGTGCGGAATAGTAACGTCCCGCATCAAGACATCATCCTTTATTGGCAGCGCAAAAGGTTTCATCTCGCGGAAGGCGATAAATAGGGAAATGCTTTTCAGGGCGATGGAGAGAAAGGTGAAGAGAGAGAGAGAGAGAGAGAGAGAGAATGTAACGTTTTTCCCTCTGCTAGGAACGCTTCCCTCGTAGGAATATCTCACCGGGAGACATATGAGGAGAAAAAATCGAAAGCAACGAATCGTCACGTCGTCATTCAACTTTACTCCCTTTCATTCTTCCTTCTTCCTCAATTTTCCTTTCCCTTCCTCACTGACTTCCTCTTCCTTCCTCCTTCAATCTCTCCCTCCCTTCGTTCCTCACTCCCTCCCTTCTTCCTTCATCTTTCACTCCCACCCAGTGTTTCTCCCTTTTTCCTTCCGTTCCATTCCTGCCTATTTCTCTCTCTCAATCTCTCCATCCATTCCTTCATTTCTCCCATTTCTCTCTACTCTCCTCAATTTTTCTCACTGTTCCTTTTTCCTTCGTTCTTTTTTAGTTACTTCCGGGCCTAAACTCAAATTATCTGCCCTCTGAGTAATTTAAGCTATTCCTCGTGAGCTTTTTATATTGCATCTCTGATAGGCGCCTAAATTAATGTATCATAGTTGCGCTTATCGAGTATATTCCATAATGGAAGAATCTCTCTATAAACACGCTTTCCCAAGTAACTCAGTAAGTACTAACTTGACTGTATGCACTACACTAATAAAGTATATTCTCTACCTCAGAGAAAATAATTTCGCTCTATTTTTTCATAACAATCCCTCCTAGCTTATGTAGGCGTTGAAGTAGCACCTGCCGGTGAGAAGGTTGAAGATCACTGATAGGCTACAGCCTATTTTCATACATCTACCGCACTCTCTTTTTTACTCTCCCTCCCCTTTTCTTTCTCTATCCTTCCTCCAAATCCACTCGCTGCCTTCCCCCTTCTTCCCTCTCTCGTATGCGGTCAATTTTTCCCCAGTGCAAACGGGTAGCGATTCTTCTCTTCCAGACCTTTTCGGTGGTCCGACAGAATCCTAAATGCCTTTTCCGCCTCCTTCGATTCTGCCTCTTACCTACGTCCTATCCCATAAAAGAAAGTAAGGCCGTCGAAAGAAAGAGAGAAATTGAGACTTTCCTCTAACACGTCTCGCAATACATATATTTTATATTTCCGTGTCTTTAAACGGATAGAATACATAAGAGGAGGCTCTGACAAAACGTGAAAGATAAAGAGGCTTTGCGGTTAGGTTGGGGAGCGGGCAAAACACGATCTCGGCCATGGGTTGGAAAGGAAAGAGACAGGGCGGCGTCGAAAGACGAAGTCGGCGTCGTTTTGTAGGTTAAAGAGGGACAGGGAATGCATTGGAGTTGTGATCTCTCTTTTCCTTTTTTATCTCTCTTCCTCCAGCGAAGCCGCGTTATGATCCTAACATTCGACGCCATAAAGGTTTACGATTCCCTATTACCGTAGAGGGCGTCTGGGTGGTCTAGAAAGAAACGGGATGTGAAGGAGGGAGAGAAAATGAAAGCGTGACAGGGTCAATGGGTGTAAGAAACAAGAAGAAGAGGGGAATAAAGGGTTAGAAAGAGCGGGAGAGATAAGCAATACTACGACGCTGAGATGGATGCGATGATGGAGTGGGGAAGAGTGGAGCGAGGGAGAGGCGGATGCTTTGGCGAGGAATGCCAAGAGCAAAGATGCGGGAGTGACGCAAGAGATAGAGGGAGAGATTTAAGGGCGGCGCGATTTTGGATAATAGAAGAAGGCGGCGGAGACGTGAGGACAAAGGAAAATAAAAATTTGAAATTTGGAGAAGATTCAGGGAGAGTGTGATGGATGGGTATCATATCAATATTTAGAGAGATGCTGCATTCGTTCGAAAGTACCTTCCAATGTATCACGGAGAGAGGGAATAAATCGGCGCAACATTCATAGCGCAGACTTCCTCGTAGCCTTGTGGTTTTAATCCTATATATTAATTTTGTAGCGTAGGTCCATGCGTGCGTGTATCACACTGGTACGCATAGCAGACACAAACGGGAATGTATCAGAAAAAATCTAAAAATCTTAAAATGTGGAATAGTTTTGAAGTAATTAATTTTTCAAATTGAAAATTTCCTATAAGAAATACATTGTCTCTCCATTTATACACAAGGCATTGAAGTAGTTTGAATTATAATAAAAGCTTTAGACAGAGAAAAGAGAAAGAGCAAAGTATATTTATTTCGGAGAGAGAATCCATGCCAAATTAGCTTAAAGATTCTTTAGGTGTCAGGAAATAATGGGAATTTCTCAATATTTTAACAGTGGAAAATTTATACCACAGAAACAAGTGTATTGCTTTCAAATGGAAAATGGGAGAGGGTGAGTGGGATTTTATAAAGGCTGCCGATTGCCTCGTCATCCGGTGGGAGTACGCTTCTCTTAATGTTGCTAAATGACTCGTCATCCAGCGGGAGTATCCTACGTGAAAAGCATCGCGAAATGAGAAACTCTGATACAATGAAAGTGAGAAAATGCTTATAAATGGAACGCGGGAGTGGAAAGGGGAGACAGAGAGTTAGATAGATAGAGAGAATAAAAAATCTCTTTTATACCCTGAAATGAAGAAACGTAAAAAAATATGGAAACATATTTGTATTGCGATTTTATAAAATTATTCGAGTAATTTAGTATCAAGAATATAATAAGGTTCTTTTCATTTGATTAATAAATATTAAATAATACCTTCAAAATTAATGTTTTTTAGGCCTTTCATCCTTCTACCCAAATTGAAAGCAACGATGCAACAAGCGGCCTAGTCAATGTATTAATGTTACTGGCCACATTATTGTACGGACAGATTGGAGGTGGCTGAGAGTAAAACTGTGTTATAAGGCCACCGGATCCAGTCGTTTCCTAGACATACAGGTTAACTGGAATCGTTTATGATACCAAAATATATAAAATTGATTTTTATTAAAATCCTGGGAGATATTTTTTGTACATATTGTGAAAATTTATAAGAATAAATACAGTACACTGTTTCACCATATGGTTCATTTCAAAAAGATTTCGTTTCCCGGTGATTCTCTATATAAATATGAGATTTATTCTGTTTCTGTCGATCCGTTCAGCTACTTGAACCGCGCACAGACGACAGAGACGGAATTGCAAAAAACTACTATTTCGGACTCGGGCACCTTAAAGCCTGCATTTTCATAAAAAGCAGATATCGTACTTTTCCTCCAAACATTTCGCTTATGAGAAAGTGAAAAGGAAATGAATTCGGTTTTGTGAAAGAAACAACGAGATTTGAAGAAGTTGGGATGTTAAACGGATCAGATACGCGTGAAAAAGGGAAGAATGTTTCAGGAGAAACGGCGAAGGCGTAGAAGAAGAGATGGCGAGGAGAGGTTAAAGAAGGAATGCATTTGGAGAAGATGAAAAGACAGGGAGAGAGAGTGTGAGACGGAGAAGAGATGGGATGTATGGGAGAGAGAGGAAGAAATGGGGCGTATATATCAGAGAAAGAGCTATTGGAACGAAGGAAGAAGGGGTAGAGAAAGAGAGAGGGAGTGGGACAGAATGGGAAGGAGTGGAGTGGTGGCATGTGGAGGAATATTGCCAAAATAAGAGACGACGCCAAGAAAATCCTCGAAACTGGGGAGGAAATAAAGGGGTCTACGCTTGAACCAAGGGTCGCTGTGTCTCAGTTGGAAAATATATACACCTACGAAGCATATTTAGTCCTCCATGAACGACCCTTAGAGAGGAGATAGGGGAGCAGTGTTTTCAGGATCGCGAAAAAAGTGAAAGTAGTTGGCTCCGAGGAATATTTTTTCTTCTCCGGGCGAAATTTCCTGAGCGGGGTTTTTTTCCTCTCTCTCTCACCGTTCCCTCCCCCCACCCCTCACTTCCTTCCTCTCTCCTCCTCGGGTATTCGCGTTCGTTAGGGGAAAACCATTCTCCCATTTTCTCCTCCTCCCAGGTGGATGATCAACAAAAGTTTCCCACGCGCCAAATGATACTTTCTTCCGTGGGGAAATGAGCTTTAAAGCGAAATATCTTCGGGCGATGAAAAGGAATTAAAGAGTTGAAAGATACGATAAGATAAAGATGAAAATGTTTTTCGTCAACTTGTTCAGATAATTTAGATAATTTCATTCATAGTCTGTCCTAAAATGAAACGCAGTAAATGACCAAAATTAAAAGAAACAATTTCTTAGCGATAATTTCCAATTATTTCGATAGGAAATAATTGATAACTAATTCATAAAGACTGAAATAAAAACATGATTTAATTTTCGAACGAATATTAATTACAAAATTTATAATATTAGTCACGTTTTATAATTAATAGAGAGTATCGATAATTAAGCTTTATAAAGGAATATTAGAATCTTTTCATTTTTTCCAATACAACCATTTTTAATATTCTCTGTTTGTGTCAAACTAAAATAATCGATCGATAGCCATATAAGAACGCTTAATAATAAGTAAAATATCTACGTTCAATAATAGATAACAGAATTTAATGTAAAAATCAATAAAACGTATTACAATAGCTAAAAAACCTTAGATTTTGTCTCTCTAAAGATTCTGATTCAGCGATAATGATAATTAAAGAAAGTACAAGATAGAAGGACGGAGAGGCATATATAAAATCCGACTACACTCAGAGACGAGACAAGTGATAGGCCAGCAAGGCACCCGTCTAGAGCGCAGCACGATTAGGGTCGTAACAAATGACAACTTTTAGTATAACGACTTATACTATAAAATATATTTTATTTTACTTCTACATTGTAAATAAACCACTATTTTTAGAGATAAAATTGTGTATACTCGATTGCATACTTTCATTATGGGGGTGTATTTTAAATTCTTGCCTAGAGCGGAAAAATACCTTGTCCTGATTCTGAATACACCTTTTAATAAATACTATCATTATAACTCTGCTCTCAGATAATTAAATCCCTGCAGTCAAATTGCATAAGATTCTATTTTATTTTTAATAAGTATACAACGTACGGACGGGCATGGAATCGAAATCATAAGCGATGAAGCGCGCTTAAAGGAAAAAACAATATGTATCCGCTTCTCGACACTCATCCATTATTATAAAAATAGCCTTGTATCTAAACTATAGACAAATTTCTATGCCGTTAACGTATCCTGCGCAGCAGATGGGAAAGAAAATAACGTCCGGATATATCCTCTCGCATCCCTCTAGAGTAGAGCCGTTACGAAACCTCGAGAACACAAACAATGACGCGATACACCCTTAGAGACTAGCAAATCAAGGGCGGATTTCATCTTCCAAAAGTGTAGAGCGACGGTCAGAGGAGAATGGCTTGGGTTGGATGGATTTACGCACGGAGACGGAGGATTAGAAATCACGGAACAGACGATAGGCTTCCTTCCCTAGGAAATTTACTATGACGCCCCTTTTATAATCCTAATTTTTCACTCTGGGAAGAGGAATAGATTGCATGCCGAAGATACACCCCAACCCTAGTCGGGTTATTTGCTGGCGGTCCTTTCCGTACTAAATCGTACCTAACCCATAGAAAAAAGGAAAGAGAAAAAGGGGGCGTGAGTTAGCGGCAACTTCGCTTATCGGAAACGCATAAAACGTCAGTCGGGCATTATTCTCGCGGAAGAAACGTGTCTTCCCCGTCTCTTCTTTGCGGCGCGTTTTTCACGAAGACGATCCTCCCAACTATATATATATATATATATATATATATATATATATATATAAGTGTGTGTGTATATATATACCCCGAAAGCTCCCGTGTTCTTGTTTTTTGTGTGTGTCACTTCTACACCCCCAGCAGCTCGTCAACTTGAAGACATCTTATTGGCGAGTGCTCACTGGGCTTCCTTATCTCAACAACTTGTTGTCATCCATTTATCTCATTTACCTTTCCTCTTCCGTAAGCATTTATATATATATACTAGTAGTTGGTGCTTGAATTCTGCAAGCATATCATCTCAACATAAAAAACATTCATTTTTCATCTTTTATCATTACAAATATTTTTTTAATTCTAAGTATTTCACCTCCGGAGCGATTTTCGTTTTTCCATTATGTAAAAATAATAGACTAAAACAATCCTAAAACTACAATTTTATACTTTCTCCATTTTGAGGTGCTAATTCTACACGTTTCTGCCAAATTTGAAAGTTATAGTACTTCTAGAAGTGAAATAATATTTTTCCAATTGTTTAAAATTTAAACATTTTTAACGGCCGCCGCAATATGTTTATGGAGAGATTCAAATGTTTATTTGTGCAAATGCACTAATTTGTACATAACTTGAACATTTCAGCTTCCTATCTCATCCCGTAATTTCTAAACAGTTATCAATTTGTTTAAACTTTAAGATTTTTTAACTGCCAAACAAATTAAAATATCAAAATTTGTATAGTCCCTATTTCGTTTTTTTACGAATTTTACTTATTAATAAAATTTCAACTCCGTAGCACATGCGGAAATACATAAACCTTGAAAATTTGTTTAAACAATTGCGAATTTTTAGTAGCCGCATTGTTGCACTTTTTCATAATTTTCGTTTTTTCTAGTCGGTTTTGCACAAAATCCTACCTATGAAAAAATTTCGAATCTCCAGCTCATGTAGAAGTGCCTAAACATTAGTATCCTCCTATATCCTCCTCCTCCTCCTCTGTAAGAAACGTCTATATAGAATGATATATATATATATATATATACACACACACCCACACAGGGTGTTTATAAAGCCCGTGTGTGCACTTTTAAACTTGAATAACTTTTATGTGCACATGATAAAAATATTCTGCAAATGGCATATAGAAGCAAATTGAATAGTTTTATCATTGTGCAATTTTTTAGGTTCGGGAACAAATATTTAAGAAATTTGGCAACATGAAAGAGATCCCAAAAATCAAGTTTCGGTATGCTTTAAGGAAGTCATTGGTATTTAATTATTTCTAGAGAAAATAATAGTAGTGGTAATCTTACAATGATGCAGAATTATTTCATCAATGAACTTCGCCAATTAAATCTCTCTAATGCCGCCTTCTTTCAACAAGATAGTGTTTCGTGCTATTATGTATTGAGGGTGTGACAGTTACTGAATGATATCTTTCCGGAGAAGTTGATTGGCAGAGGTGGACCAGTTGCTTGGCCATCTCATTCACCCGATCTGTCAACATTTAACCACTTTTTATGGGAAAGTGCTAAAAGTGAAATTTAATCATCGAAAACGTTTGTAAATGCAATTCGTTAGGTCCCTCGATAGCAATGTTTTCAACGAGTTGGAAAATCGGATTGAACGCCAATGGTGGTCGTTAACTCTAGAAATGTTTGCATCGATAAAAATTTATTAAAGTTTAAAGTGCACACACACTATACATATATATATATTAGGGTGGCCCTTAGTTATATGTGAAAAAATATTTTTCGAGTTTGCGTTGTCTCACCCCCTAAAATGGTTATAGTTACTAAAAAAATTATCTTGGAAATTTTTTAGTCCAATTGGACATCATTAACAGGTGCCAGAAAGGCCCTGAGTTTGGATTTATCAACTTTTTAACCAGTTTCGGATAATATCTGAATAACGAAAGTTCTTATCGAAATTATGATAGAATGTCCTGAAAGAACATTAAATTTTCTACGATTTTTGTATATAAAGCTATTTTATGCACTCAACTGTTTTTGAGATAATCATGTTTTAATTTACAGAAATTAAAATACATAGTAGATAAGAAGAGGAGACATAAACAGGAGAAATGGAAAATGCTACAAACAATGTTATTTTAATAACATTTGTGCACATTAGATATTTGAAACATATTTAAACATTACGATTAGCAGAAAAATAAAATTATTGATAAAATAAATAAAAAATATAATTACATAGTAATTATATTTATTATTATTATTTTTTACTATCTGGATATTTTTTTCGATAATCACTGACAACTCGTAACAGAAATTGCTTTTGACTTTCGTCTTTTGTTAGAATATTATTGTACTCTTGTATTAATTTAACTCCTCCTTCAGCCACATCATTTGCTACAGGCAATTTTTTCAAGATTTGGAATCCTTTCTGGTAATCACCTCTTTCTTCCCATCCATCGGGGTCTGTCTCAAAGAAATGTGATGAAATTTTAAATCTAGAAAAAAGTTCAATGTTCGCGATGATACAAAGTTATTTAGATCTTTTGTCATTAAATCCTTCACTTCTCTTGAGCGGCACAAGATCTTTTTAACATTGATATCCTCTGATTCCTCAAGTGATTTTGTTGCCTCTATCATTTTCAATTTCGTCTCCTTTGGCACGCGAGAGCAACATTCTCAGGAGTAAGGTACCATAAGTGTCCGCAAAAATTATTCAGGACTGCGCGAGAAATGTCAGAATCTGGATACTCTGCCATTTTATTTTATAAATAAAAATCATTAAAAGGTGCTTCAATAGCAACATGGGCTCTAAACCAGGCTTCTACATAAGAATGTACCAAAAAAATGCTTATGTCTCGAAAAGCTCTTTCTTTCGTTTCCTGAAGATGATATTGATTTCGAAACGTAAATATTTTTAAACTATATATTGCTTTTGACACCCACCTTGCGTGATGGAAAGCTCCAGAATATCGAAAGGAAATGCCGCGAGGTGGAATAGCTCCTAGAAATATAACTGTTAGCTCCAATAACTCCCTGCAACCCTCTCTACACTGTTGGTCTTTTAGGGAAGTCATACAAAATTCAATAGTCTCATTCCGGATAATTTCAACAGCTGATTTCACGAATGTGTCCGTTATTCCGATTTCAAATTTTGTTTTGTCAATATTGGTCCACGTTTCTTGAAATCTTTTGAAAATTGTTACGTTTGGACCAGATGTAGGTAATCTCAGTTTTACATCGAACACACCCCTCAGCACTAGTTCCAAAATGTGGCGTCGACAGGGAAGTTAAAGAAGATCACGTTCCATCAACTGCTCCAACACAACGCAAGCTCCATTTTGGCGACCAGGTATTTGAAGCTGTGGAATCACAGCATATAGCTTGGACTTTATCTGCGACATCCCATTCTTCCAATGTCTCAAAACTGCTTCTGCCTGTTTTTCCCAGTTTCAGCTTCAAACTTCGGTACACCGAGCAATTGTGTCTTTTCCTCAAATGAAACTATTACTGGCAATCGATCAACATTCCCCTTTCCACTTAATTCGGGGAGAAGTTTTCCGTCCCAATGCACAACAAGGGATTCCATTTTCAGTCAATGAAAGTTTTATTGAAGTTCTTTCGTATTTTATTCCCGAGATTGTTTTCTTAAATGCTGTAAAGAAGATCTGTTTATTAATAGTTTTGAAACATTACTACCTAAGGCTTCAGCTATTGATATTATTATGTGCACTGCGTCACGATCACTGATTTTGTATTTGTCTAATGCAGCTAGTAATTTTGTAGTCATAAATTCTGATGAGCCTCTTCTCCTGAAATGAAAAGTTGATCGACCAGAAGGATCCATTTTTCCTTCCATTGCTTCAAAACATCTTCATTTGAACTATTGGAACTTGAAAATTCGAGTTTTTCAAATTTACCTGAAAATAGAAAGGAAATAAAGGTTATTTTAAGTTTTTAATAAAGTTTAAAATAACCTTCATTATTAATTACTATTTCCATTTTAATTTAATTTTTTAATTTATTTATTGGAAAAATTATAAGACAAATAAGCATAAAAAAGGCTTGAAGAATTGTCTAGTCTAAAGTGCTACCAATAAAATGTTGAGTGTCTTGACAGCAGTGATGAGCACAAATCCCTTCACATGGGCCTTTCAGTCGCATAATTATAAGGATTATTTTTATGTATCCATTAAACTTTAATTTAAAATACTTGAAGAGAACACTTCCAAAACTATGGTGAACAAAATACTGCTAAATCGCACAAGTCTTTATGATTTATATAATAAAATATTATATGTACTTAATAAACCTACCTAATCGCTCCATTTCTGCATGCACTCTTTTCCTCCATTCTTCCAACCTCTGCAATTTTGTGTTCGCTCTCCTCTCTTGCATAACCAACTTGTAATCACATCCAAGCATGCAATCCGGTCTTCCTTTCTGCCTTTGTGTTAACAGGAATTGGCTATCCTCTTCTGGATGAATCAAGTCTAAGGAGTTTGCATGAGAGATATCAAACAGATGGTCCAATTTGTCAACAAAATCGTCCACCTTTTTCTTTTGTGTTGCCGATGCTCTTTTCGACAGCTTTTGTAAGTCCCGACATTTCTGGTAAAATGTCTCTAATTTTGATATAGTGTTGCTCCTCTCTAATAGGAATTCGTGCTTTTTGCCAAAAAAACTGCTGTTTCTTGTCAACTTCGCACTGTCACGTAAGTTCAGCTTCACTTGTCTTAAATTGCAAAACGGTACACTAAGAACTTGTCTATAGGATGGTGACTTATTGCCAACAATTTGGTTTGTCACATGCACTATTAAATATATTTCATCATGAGCACGACTCTCAGATGTTTCTTTGTCAGCGTCAGCACCACATTATTAACACAACTTCCGATGCATAAACCCGAGCGAACTTGTCAAATGGCAAGAAATTCTATATATATGCACTCTATTGTAATAGTGTTTCCTTTGGCTCTACACACTGCCTTTAAAAAATAAACATTGTATGCAATCTATTACGGAGGCATCTTCGCCATCACTACAACGTATGAATTTTTTTTGCTTTCTCAGTATTGAAACGCAATTATCTTGAAAACGGTTGAGTGCATAAAGAAGCTCCACATACAAAAATTGGAGGAAATTTAATGTTCTTTCAAGAAATTCTATCACAATTTATATAAGAACTTTCGTTTTTCAGATATAACCCGAAATTGGTTTAAAAGTTGATAAATCCAGAAAACCTGCTATTTCCTAACTTCAAAGCCTTTGCGGCACCAGTTAATGATGCCCAATCGGGCTAAAATTTCCCCAAGATAATTTTTCTAGTAACTGGAAAAAATTGAAAGTTGATATTTAAGGGCCACCCTATTATATATATATATATATATATATATATATATATATATATATATATATATATATATATATAACAACTTACGGAAAAGGAAAGGTAAAATGAATATATGGATGTCAACAAGGTGTTTGGATGAGGAAACCCAGTGAGCACTCACCAATCAGACGACTTCAGGTTGGCGAGGTCCCGGGGATGTCGAAGCGACACACGTAAAATAACACAAAAACACAGAAACATCACAAACGTAAAGCTTTCGGAACTACTCCTTCTTCAGCTACAGAGAGAGAACTGATGAGTCGTCTGATTGGTGAGTGCTCACTGGGTTTCCTCATCCCAACACCTTGTTGACATCCATATATATATATATATATATATATATATATATATATATATATATATATATATATATATATACACACACACACACATACATCGCCGTTACTAGCTATTTTAGCACCCGGGGCAAACTACTAAATATGTGATCCCCCTCCTTAAAAAAATTATAGTCTCTAGTTTATTTAGTTGCTATTTGGACTTTTTGCGCCCCTTACTTAGTTGCCCCGCCCTAGTTACGATACTGCATATATATATATATATATATATATATATATATATATATATATATATATATACACACACACGCTGGAAATAGCTCATCGCAATCGCCCCGAAAGAGGAAGAAATTTCCGCTTCGCGGAAGCGACCTAATCCCAAGGACTCTCTTCTTTCCCTTGCCCTTAGGCTTCGACCACAAAAAGCGGCGAAGTAGCGGGGAGGGAGATAGGCATTTCGGGAAAAAAATCGGTTTCCATCAACCTGCCGTGTGCGAGGCCATTTATGCCCGCAGTACGATTCGCCGGGGATAGATGACAGGTCTCCATAGGGGAGGAATGCGGAGGAGGAAATGTGAAGTTAGGGGAGGGAGAGAGGGAGGTGAAGTGAGGGGTAGGGAAGTTGAGGGGAAGTGGAGGTGAGAGGTACGGGTGGTGATGGGTAGGGGAGGCGAGGGGTAGGGGAGGTGAGAGGTAGGGGACGGGAAGAGGAATGGAGAGACTGAGGGGAAATTGTAGAAATAGAAAAGGAGGACGGGGAATATCGAATTGAACTGGACGTTATAGCGGAGAAAATGTGTACAATTACAACAGATTCATCGGTTTTTAAAGGGAAGATCGGTTTGCAACGCTTCCCCCTTGCTTAAACCTAGCGTTAACGAAGTCTACTATTTTCTCATCCTCACAGATATAGATCGAAGGAAGGGTTTAAAAGGGGAGAAAGAGCGGAAGAGCGGAAAGAGGAAAATATCGCACGCAACAGCGCATGTCGAATGCGAGGCATCACTGTAGGATGGTGTGTGCATGTGTGTTCATATACGAGTGAGTGAATGTGTGTGAGCTTGATTCGTGCTGGATCAACGAGGTTTTTGCGCGAGAGCCATTTCGCCATGTAGTTTGTTTTTTTTTCATCGTTTCGCCCTTTTTCGTTCTCTCCCTACCTCTTCGACGATCTTCTACCCTCGTCACTCATTTATATGACTGTCGGTACCAAACGCTTATGATCCCCTGGACTTCTCTTCTTCAACAGTGTCTGCTGTTTTTGGAGGACCCTCCGCAAGCCAGCACCCCCCTCATCCACCCACTCCTCTCGAAACACATGACATGTATTCAAATCCCGAGGCCGCGTGCAAATATTGCACACCGAATCATTTTGAGAGCAGCGTTTGGAATTATTGTTTCTGTCTGTGGGGCAAATCTGCATATACGACCGTTGCATGGCGGTGCCGCAACGTCATTCGCGCTGTGAGTACCTCTTGAGAATCACTGGAATTTAGGCACTGCAATGTGTTTTTATTATTTTTTTTCGCAATGTGAACTTGTCGTTTAAGTATACGTGTGATATAAATGCGTATATATATATATTTATTAAATTAAGATTATAATTAACACTAACAAATTATCAAATTCGTCTTAGGGCTGAAAATAAATTTCAGGATAACTATTTAAGTATTTAGAAATGAAAAATTGACTATTTGTTTTTATGTATTAATGTATGTCAAATAGTCATAACAAGAGCTAATTATAATCAAACGCAGAATACCAAAACCAAATCTAGCTTAGAGCTTAAAATTTTTTCAGCATAATATGGTGACACCCACAGTCTATTGTGGTAAAAATGTTGTCTGATCGCTAGACGATTGAAAGGAGGAAATTAATTGCTAAGAGTTCCTCGTGACAGCATTGTATCGACATCTTTCCCACAATGTTGTATGATGCATACATGTTACGCGAGGTCCCACAAATTACACGGCGCACGTGTTTTGAAATCAGTCCCCAGCGAGAGCTTTCCGACCAACGCTAGCATTCAGTTCATATTGAGAGTGTCACGGCAAATAACCCCGTGCGCAGAGCTATCAGCCGTCACAGAAACGCAAAGATTTGTCTTCAGGAACAAAAATATCCTACATTTCACGAGTGCAATGAAATAGGAGCGGATCTGAGACTATGTTTTACAATAACTTTCATTTGAAATTTTGAAAAAAAACGAACAATTTTTTATGATTTTCAATACAAATAAAAATATGAATAGAAAAGAGATACTGAAATTACAGATTTAGAAGATGCACTATGTAGATCGTTTAAATATTCAAGTATGCTATTAATTTTTATTAACCTTCTCTTTCCGATTGAAAAATAACTCAATGTGATCGCAGTAAGCGGTATCTACTATTACTGCTATCATAATGCACATATATATAAATACCTACATAGATATAGATAGATACATCTAAACATATAATAAATATGCCATTCCAGAGGTCTTTAAAATGTTTTCAATAGTATTATATTGTACCATCTCTATATTGCTATAAAAGTGGTACTTGATGGATGTTATAGGGTTGATCTCTTCCCAATTGTACCCTCAATTACATATATAAATTTGTGAGTAATTTTACGAGCACTATTCCTCAAATTGATTGGTACGAACTGTACAAATAAATTCACAATATCTATAAATCGCTGTAGTTAATCAGCGCATGAAATTCCGAGTGGAAAGTCAAGAAAAACTAGCATTAAAACATTAAATTATGGTAAATAATTCATCAAATAAGGGACAGCCGATGAAAACTACCGGTGTTATTATTATCAAATCTTGTTAAAGTTAATTCACACCGTAAGTCCACACGCAGGCATTTTCCGAGACGGGTGTATTAGCAAATCGGTATATCACCATGCACGGGATGCATAGGGGCTTGGAAAAAAATAAACGGGGAAGCTGGAGAATGTATCGTTCGTTAGTTTGATTACTGCAGAATTAACCGGCTCGATAAATTATGGAAAGCAAAGAAATCGAAGAAAAGACATACATCTGTACATCTGCTGGCGTTGGAATTCAACTCTGAAATCATCTTTAAGTTCCCGTGGAACCTCCATCGGCAACCCACCTGAAAGAAAATTGCTGAAGATTACCCACATATCTTCCAAAGGAAGAGAGAGAGAGAGAAAGAAATGATTTCTTAAGTCGTGTAACGTTCAAGAAAGTAAAAGAATATCATAGAAACTGATAGAGGAAAAGGAAAGACAAAATAAATGGAAAGGGATACGGTTTTGGTGGAGTCAGGAAAAATGTAGTTGTTACTTTAGCAGAATACCAAATAAAGTTTGATTCGTTTAAAGGTCTGAACTATATGTATGTATATGTATATATATATATATATATATATATATATATATATATATATATATATATACACACACACCAACAGAGTCCTTAATGAAAGCAAAAGAAAATGAGATATAACTTACAAATGATAGTTAAGAATACCAAGCGGGTAATTTTGAGGAAATTGTATAAATAAGAGAAGCAAAGCAAACAAACGAAACGCGAAGAAAATGGATGAACTTATGGAATAGATAATTGTCAAGAAACACGCACGAACTGCATCGAACATTGGATGAGAGCAAAAAAAGCAGGAAACAAGGAATCGGAACGAATCCGAGGTCGGATGGAATCGCTCGGTTAAAAAATGGGGATGGTTTCTGAATTAATGAAAGAAAGAGAAAGGAGAGGGAGAGTTGGAGAGAGAGGGGAAGGTTAGAACAGTGCAGAGAGGGCATAGAGAAAAGAGCGGTTACGTATCGGATGACGTGTTTTGACGGGAAGCCAGGGGGAGCGTGAATTGTTATTCAACAACTCGACGTAACGACTGGATGACGGAGCGGGTGTTTATGGGAAAGAGGGAGAGAAGGAGAGAAAGAGAGGATCAAAGAAAGAAGGAGAGGCGAGGTGTGACGTATCTGCTTTCGATTTAATTTCCGGACACCACGTTGGGCGATAATGGAGCGTTGGACACCGTGTATTTTGAACGAAACGGGATGAAATGTTCCAGCCATAATGCGGTCAAGGTATTAACCCGGGAATAAGGCGTGAGGCGATTTTTGCGGGTAACCGACGTCAATAAAGAGGAAAAAATGAGGATACGCCGATATTTACAATGTTTGCGGCGTAGTTTTGGCATTATGTATCTCGCGGTTTGGAATGTGGCGGCGAATTTGCGTCGAATTATTATTGGGTACGAAGATAAAACTGATGCACTTACACGTACCTTGAATGTATTGTAGCTAATTAATATCTTATTAATAATTAATATCTCATCTTAAGTAATTCGCGATCATCACGGAGGGATATTTGGTAATTAAATGAAGCACTGTCAGAACTTAGGCAATGAACAAATTAGTTTTTTTCGGGACCATTTATCACATATATTAAAAATCATGTTCCTTAAAGCTTACTCGCCATAAAAGTCGACAAATAATGGATTTGGTTTAAAGTAGACGATAAACAAGTCCGGATTTAGAACATGGTGATTGAAAATAAAGCGTTATTAAAATCTTTGAAGTTTGGAGGATTTTTATCGATGAACTATATTCTTGGTTAACGGATTTTAAAGGAAAATGACGATAAGCAGCGAAACCGTTTCCTGGCATTACCTAAACAAATATTGACATCTATAAATGGTTATAAATAAGAGAAATAACCTGATTTATACTGGGAATCATTTTGAAACGAGAAAAAACATTCTGCTATGAACGGGAATCGAACTCAGATATTTCACTTACCGGGCGGACATTCTACAACTGAACCATCGTAGCAGATTAATTCTTTCGTTTCTAAATTACTCCCAACTTTAAAGATAATACCTATCTGCTTAGGATCTCATGATCATTTCATTCCATCAAATTATGAATTATATTGTTTCAATTGTTCGCCAAAATTGCGCCCATCAATGTAGCCACATAAAGAGTCACATTTTATGGATAAACCTATTATAAGCACTCACCTCGTCGTGATGGTACCAAAATATGTAGGCCGGAGGCTCAGGACTGTATTTTATGATGCAAGTCAAGTTTATAGTGCTTCCTTTGTCTACGTGGAGGTCAGGAGCTCCCAGAATGGAGGCCGTTGGTACTGCGGAGAGAAATAAAAGTGGCCATTAAGGTCTAAAATATATGGATAAATCAGTAGAAACGCCAGTCACGGGTTTAAGAAAAGAATGGCACGACGGAAGAATGCTTAGAATACGTGAAATTCAGTAATCGTATGTAATTATTTACTAATTTTCACGTAATTTAATTATGAAAATCGATTATGTTGAGATATAATAAAAAAATATATATATATTTGATGAAAGTTCAAATTTATTTATAAAAATATAGCAACGTATAAAATTGAGTAAGAAATTCCATTTAAATAATGTAACGATTGCCACCAAAAATCAAAAAGACGGAAAATAATAACTTGAAGAATATAATTTGATATAAAACTTACCCAGTGAGAAAAATAATTTCAAAAATATTCAAGGGAAGTAATAATTATCTTACAATGCACACCTGGAATAAAATAGGCCATGTTATTTGGACAATCGCTCACGGTCAAGGTCGTGAAATCTTAGCAATCAACCGCAAAAAAAGCATTCTCCAAAATGACGATGAGTCTGTTAGCCGTGCAATTTTAGTTAATCTTCGCACACAGCATGTAGGGATAGGTAAGTGAAGGAGCGGGTTTATTAACTCTCATATACTACCGGGTGTTGTTTTTTTTAAAAGGAGGTTCGTCTTGTTAGATTTGTTAAAGCGGATTCACTCTAGGTGAGAATTAGAGAATATATATGAAAAATATAAAAAAGACCTTGATCTCGGTACATCTGGTGATGTTGAAATTCATCGTAGAAACCATCGTTAAGTTTTCGCGGTGGCTCCGTTGGCAACCAATCTGGAAGAAAATAGATTTCGGGTCACGACACAATCCAGACAAGCCGTAGAATGACGAAAAACTGGTGACTGGTTCTGAAAATGGGCGTCTAGGGCCTACGATATAGGGAGAGCGAGGGTATCCGTGGGCAACCAAGTGGGTCGACAGTTAATTCCGTATTTTTTACGAGGTCTGGGAAGGTTTTGAACGACTGGGACATAAAATAGCTGAAAATGGGGTAGAAAAAGTGGCAAGCTAGGAAAATAATGGTTGTAACTCTGAAGAGAGGAGGAAACGTGCATGAAGGATAAATATAGGGAGTTGAGATGGTTTGATGCTCTTACTTGTGGTATAAGAAAATAAATAAATAAATATATAATATGCATATAATTTCCCGAATTAATAAAAAGATTTTATATTGTCATAAAATTTCAGTTTTTCTAAAAGGTTTCATTTATAAAGGAAACGCAGGACTATATTAATATTGACACTACGTTTTTAAAGTACCATATTTTCCTCTTTACCAATTAACATAACGAATATGTTTATTTTCTATGTTATTCACTTAAATATTGTTTTGGCTATAATTTCACGTTATTGACGCAAAAATTTATATCCGTGGTTATCCAATAAATATTTATGGAGATATTGAATCTCAAATAGCTCATATTAAATGACCGACCATAGAAATATTTTCACATTAACGTTATAAATAAATGATACATGTGCCACTTCGACCCGTCCAAGCCGTTTTATTGATATATCGATTATCTTATACAAGCAATTAAATGTCCCCTAATATTTTTATGATCAGAACCAGAGGTTAAATCAATGCAGAATGCCAATATCGAAATTAAACACTATAATAATAGAAATAAAAGGTAATTTAACAATATAAAGAGAAGGTCGATGAACACTTTGACATAAAACGTTGCTTACTTTACCGATAGAATTAAATGATAATTATCATTAATTAAATATCATTTTATTATAATAAAATAAAAATACTACAAATTAGATTTTTTAGGTTTGAAAAAATGAAAACATATATGTACTGCGAACGAAATGACTGAGGTTAAATAAACAAACAAAGTGCGAATATGATCCTTTAGAACAGGACCGTAGAAAACATATTCGATAACGGCGAAATGCGGGCATAAAAGGAGAAATGAATACATATTACGTATCTATACCTCAAAAACGAACATTCAACGGGCGAAAACGTGGAGACAACGCGTAGAAAAATAGATAGAGAACTATAGAAATGATGACCGGAGAAATAATTCGACGCCCCGGGTTGGATATATACCATAGAGATGGCCTGAAGGAAGAGAAGCAAAAAAAGGTCAAGTGATATCATAGATAGAACCGGCACCGGACTGGGAGATGGAATCATGCGAGGGTGGAGGAAGATGGGAGGGGAGAGGTGGGGTGGGGGGACGGGGATAGGGGATGGAAGGGGTTTGAACGGTTAGGTCCAACGCGTGAATTTTATCCCGCCTGCGGGAGCATAGGGAGAAGGAGAAATCGCATTGGGAGGGGAAAGGCAGAATTGGAGGAGGGGAGAGGCGGCGCTTCGGAATCCAGTTTAAACACGTCTGCCGAATTCCAATTTCCCGAGATGTGAAAGAGCATGGGAAAGGAAGAGAGAGAGAGAGGGAATGATATAGAAAGAGAGAGAGAGAGAGATAGATATGCGAGCAGGATGGAAAAGGGTTCACGGTGGTTTGAGGGGTTCCCCTTCCATCTAGTTTCGTCATACGCACCCATTCAATACTCACCTTTCCGGCATATATCCATCCCTCTCATCCCATTTACCTCGTCCCTATTCCCTCCATCTCCCTTTATCTCTACATCCCATTCAAAATTTTTCGCCAATACCTCTTCCTCCTCATCTCCTTCCCTTCAAAAACGCCTTCACTATCTCCATCCCTATATCATTTTATTTTGATCCCTCTCCTCGCTAATCTATATTTCCAGAAATTCCTACTTTTTCGTTCAAATTCGCCTTTCCCTCTCTGTCTCTCCATTCAAAGTCTTTCTTTCTCCAATTATCTTGTATCTTCCATAAACACACCAATTGTCTTAGTTATATTTTCTCTCTCTATCTGTAGATTCTACACATGTCTTTTTTCCTGTAATTCCTTCGAAACTACCCACACTGCCATTTTAACTTCTTTATCTCCTCCCATTCTATATTCTTCTTATGATTAGGATATGTTATATATTATATATAATCTTAGACCTGTGATGGGCCAACTTTTCTAGGTGGTGAGCCGCCTTGACGGTTGCGAATTCTTCGACGGGTCACACTGAAAGTTGTCAATATTTAGACGGTCCGAATTAGACTTTAAATAGGACGCTAACTAGAGATTCTGAGCCAACATATCCGTGAAAATCAAGTCTACATTAGGTTTTTAGGGTTGACATTTCAATGTCATGTGTCTTATTTCCGTAACTCGAACGTATGAATTTGTGTATTCATAACTTATCGGGCCATATAAAACGCTCTTGGCGGCCGCATGCTGCCCGCAGGCCGTTGGTTGCTCACCACTGTCTTAGACTATGACTAATTCTTTATTACCTTTCAATTCGTTTTCTAGATAGTTAACAATTAAATTAATAAAAATAAATAATACAAACACATACATACATTATACACACACACACATACACACCCCAGGCGCTCGACCACATGACGCGCTTTGTGCTGCAAATATACCAAGTGGGGTCACCCGATCACTTCGGTAACACACCCTCCTGCTCCCGAAATATGTATGGCGGAGTCAATTATAACAACTACCCCTACATAGCAATCGGTATGAAGCGCATTCACCACCTCTTCCAACTGACGCCATTCTCACCTCTCCGTCCCCTCCCCTGTCTTCCTACCTGGACGCGGACCATAAACTTCCCCTCTACCCTCGAGCGTCAGAGAGGGGAAAAACTTTTATAATAGATAGAGAGATATAGATAAAACTACGTACGTAAGTATGCGTGCCTATAATGTGATTGTGCAATCCTCACTTTCTCCACTTTCATATGCAGGCCTCTCCGTAGACAAGACTTTGAAGAGAGGTTGAGGAGTTGGCGAGATCGCAAAGGGAGGTGAATGGAGGAGGGATAAAAGGGGTGATTCGGCATATTTGGGAGGAAAACTTTTCCCTCCCTTTTCTCAGCCATTCCTTAATACCATGCAAATTAAAGACTCGGAGAAAATATATCACCGAACCATTCCGATTAATCTCCTGTCCCTATTCCATCCCTCCCAATCTAACAAAAACTCCTTTTACCCTCCAACCCACTCTCGCTTTTTCTCCCTTTTATATTATCCCTCGAAATTTCTACCAATTTCAATCCGGATCCGTCCCTCGCTATTTATCACGGGGTAATTAAAATTCCTATGCATATAGATTGAAGTCGATGGGAGGAACTTTTACATCGGGCTGACCCCTACGCGACTGTCTCTCAGATCGTCAATCGTCTGGGGAAATGGGAGGGGGAGAATAGGGGAGAGAAGGCGGAGGGGCAGGGGAGATAAGGGGGAGAGGATTGAGGGAGGAAAAGGAGAGAGTTGAAAGGGAGATGTTTTTGAGAAATGGGAATCAGAGGTTCAATAAATGGGGAGGCTGGAAATTGCAATAGTTTAGCGGATGGCTTTTTCGAGGTGTAATTGTTAGATGTAATTAATTCTACTAAAACGAGGGAAGAAATGAATATTGGTGATAGAAAATGATAGAATGATTTTAAAAATCTATTCGCCACAAGTTCTTAATACAAAATCGTATAGATAGTTATTATTAAAGTGCCTCCCATAAGAGAAAGTTTTTAAATACAAATTTAACATCCATTTTTGTGAAGCGACAGTTATAAGTTTTACGCCATGTGTCATAAAATTTATGACGCAATTTATAATAATTTATTTATTTAAAAAGCATCGCCATAGATAAGTTATCTCTTTTTAGGTATAATTCAGTATTTTTGTCTTAAAAGTATTGCTCAGGTTAATCGTAATATTGCTATTTAATTTCATTATTCTTTGATGCTTTATTTTTAGAAAATACCATTTTTAAATTCCTTATAAACATACCTTATTTATCTTACAACGTATTTTATAATCCACACTCTTATCTTTATTAAAGATCATTTCAAATTAAATCTTTCTTTCATCGGTGAGAAGAATCAAATGCAAAAGTCAGTGTCCCTATCTTGCAACATAATTGAGCTTAGCTTTTGCGGAATTGCACCAGCATCGTTGCCTGTTGTGCTGATCACCACATTTCCCCGCCTTATAAGCTTAAAGAGGGGAACGGAGCAAATTTACTTAGCCGAAGCGAATATTCGACTAACAGTATTGCAAGCGAAATTTACGTTAGCGTCGCAGCGGATTTTGGAATTAATGGGTTTATTTGGTGATTTAGCGCACAGATTAAACTGGAGAAGGCGGACAACGAGAAAGGAAGTGGAGAAGAAAAGAAAACAGCACAAGTGAATGCAGAAAAGGAGTGAGAAGGGTAAGAAATGAGAGGGGAAGATGAAAGAAGAGAGTTACGGAAAGAGGAAAATAAGAGGGAGGGAGCGAATAAGTCTTGAATGAGAGAGGCGAGAGAGAGAGAGAGAGAGAAAGAGGTGGGACGAGGAAATATAGGAATGGACAGAGAATGGGGAACGGGATCGGATCCGCTTGAAGAAGGTTGAAGTGGAGGAGGAGGACTTGGCTATGGGTTTAGGGGGATGGGAGAGAGCGAGAGAGATGTCTCATTGTCACCTGGCTAGGATCCGTCTTATTCTTCATCCCCTCCCCCCTTCCCCATACTCCTTCTGCATCTCAATCCCCCTCCATAGGTCTAATTCGTACTTCGCTCAATGCCAGCTCATTTGACAAAAGTCGTGGAGTAGAGATCGGAAAGGGACGAGCAGCGGGTGATGGATGTAGACGAAGCGAGGGACCACATGCATTAACTCCTTATTTACTTATTCTTTTGTAAACTTTAATCGTTTTTTTAATTACATTAATTATAAAACAATCGGATATTTTCCGAAGACTGACGGCAGGGAAAGTCTTACACCAGATGCACTCTTTCTTTAAAGGCATCAGTCATATATTTTTTGTAAGTTTACATTTAATAGTTTTCAGTTTTAACAATCTACTGCCACGTTGACTTGAAAAACTTAAATTCACTTATGATATTTAAGATTTTCTTATTGTATCTATGTTTAAAAAATAATATTATTCATCCTTTGCGAAATGCAATTGAGGTTATGATATTATAAAGAAAAAATATTCAGAATGTTTAGGCATGGTAAAGCAAAAGTAATGTAACTTGAAACATATGTTGATTTAAATAAACATTTGGCAGTAGAAGGTAAATTGTAATCTTAAAGCATAGATGAAATTAATGCTCATGGAAGCAAAAAAAAACACGTAAATTTGTTCAAATTAATATGAAGTCATTGATAAACATTATATAAATGACATCGCATAGGGTATCTTGACTTATAATAAAACTTATTCATCGATACCCATTCCTACTATTGGTATTTATGTTGACTGAAATATCAATGCGGGCGAATCAGAATTTGGAAAATCAGTTATACGTTGAAATAGGTCACATGCACGGAATGAGTGTGTATTAATACACAAAAATATGGAAAAACATAAAAACCGGTTCTCTATCACGATGTTTGTCTATCATTTAATCCGTACCAAGAGTTAACTAATTATGCAACCGTTACTCTCTCAATCCACGGCATCTCATTACTTCAATTACGTCACGCAGCCCTCTTCCTCGACGATCTCTTCTCTATCCTACCCCAGGCACTTCTCTTTTCCTCGCGCTACGTCCTCTCCGTCTCTCGCATTCCTTCTCTACTCTTCGATGAACTCTCCCTATCTCCTTTCTCCTCCTTATCACGGCTCCCTTTCCTCATCACCCCGCCCCTCCTCACTTCCCCTCTTCTATTCACTCCCTTCTCACGCCAACCGCAGAACCCGTCGACTCATGCTTAATCCTACTCCGCCGCTCTCTCATCTCATTTACCCTCCCCCTATCTCCAGCCCCTCCCCCTTTATTTTCCCTTCCTCCTACTCCCTCTTAGTCCCTCTATCTCCAATTCTATCTCCTCTCTCCTTCTCTTCTTCCTCTCTCTCACACCCTCTCCAACCCTCCCAATCTCTCTCACTCTCTATATCTCTCCCTCCCATTCTATCTCCTCCCTCCTTCTCTTCTACCTCTCTCTTACTTTCTCTCCATCTCACCCCATCCCTCTTACTCCCTCTTCATCCCTTTTCATTCCACTCAATCCCTCTCACTCCCTCTATCTTTCTCTCCCATTCTATCTCCTCCCCCTTCTCTTCTACCTCTTACTCCTTCTCCACCCCACCCCATCCCTATCACTCCTACTTCATTCCTCTCAGTCCCTCTCTTCCTCCCATTTTATCTCCTGCCTCTTCTTCTTCCCCCCTCTCACTCCCTTCCCGTCCCTCTCACTCTATCTCTCTCCCTAATTCTTTTCTTCCTACCTCCCAATCCCTCACAGCTCCTCCACAAGACATCCTTCTCGGACCCAAATGGGATTAATTTGCATGTTAGGCGCGAAGGTACATTACAGCACAGTGACTTTGCTTCACAGGTGTAGTAAAAAAAGAAAATGGCGCCGAAAAGGAGGGCAAGCTCGCTTGGATGGCGAAAGAAAATAAAAAATACAATAGAGAGAGAGAGAGAAAAAGGATCGAGAAAATCGACGCGGAGATGAAGAGCTTTAAAAGATGAGAATAATAAAAAAAGCATATTCCCGAAAGAATGAGGAGATATTTTCAAACGCAGTCAGGAAATAGAGCAGCGGTATGAAAACTCGAGAATGGGAGCGGAATAAAAGGATAGAGATAATAAAGAGAGGGAATAAAAAAGCGGAACGCATGCGTGTGTGCGTGTGCGCGCTTTGATGGGATTAGAGGAGATGGGATAAGAGCGGAGGGGGATGAATAAAATAAAAAGGAGAGGAATGGAAATAGATGGAGGGAAAGATTAAGGAAAACGCAGAGAGAGAGAGAAAGGAGTCGAAAGAGGGAAGAGATTGAGAGAGATTTAAAAAAAAATTAGTAAAAGAGAGAGATGGAAGGAAATGTAGGGAATGAGGTTAAAGGGAATAAATTAGGAAGGGAGAGGGTGACTAAGAGAGAGAGAGAGAGAGAGAGAGAGAGAGAGAGAGAGAGAGAGAGAGAGAGAGAGAGAGAGAGAGATAGAGAAGGAGAGGAAGGGAGAATTTTAAAAGGGATTGGAAGAGATCGAGGCTGGCGGAGGATGAGGGTTTTCGCGGGAATAAAGAAAGAGGATGAGTCGTGGGGTAAGAGGCTTTTTGGGAGGACTCTATTGCTCTTTTTCCCCAAGCTGTGGTTGCTTTTGGACGCCGTAATTAAAAACGAGATCGTAAAAGTAACGCGAATTAGGAGTAAAACAAGGGCGTGTCAAAGGCGGAATAAAACAGAGAGAGAGATAGAGAACAAGGAAGAAGACAAAGGGAAGGATCGGGAAAAACGACGTGAGGTGAAGGGAATTATAATACATGTGTTTTGGGAGTAAATTGTTTTTGAAGTAGCAGGCCGATCATCACGTCACTTGTTGAAGAAATTTATTCCATTGGATGCACGAAACACAATATTTCTTGGTCTGAAAGAGGGGAAAAACATTTATTATCGTGGTTATGATTAATATGAAACCTTGCGATAAATCACAAATATTTGCAATGATCGAAAAAAATATTAGCAAAAATTATGAAAATTGGATTAATGTGTGTATGTATATTTCCAAAAATATCTGCATTTAATCACATTTTCAACTCTATCCTATCAATATGTGCCATTACGTTCGTAATGTAGGAACTTTTGCTCTTTAGGTGTTAGGCCACATAAATTAAGTTGGGAGAATATATGCGATTGAATACGCTTCTTTGAGGCTTTATTCCTTTATACCTAACGATACATTTGTTAATATAAAAAAACATTGATACGTAATTATGTACCTCTTATTCTGATTAAACGCAACTTTTGCCAACATAGATTTTCGTCGAGGACTACATGGCCATAAATGGCGACAAAAAAGTTCAGGTAATATTTGGCGACCATCAAGGTAAACCTGGGGATAAATTAAGATACCCGCAATAAATGGCGCATAAAACAAGTAAAAATATGAAAGAAATTTCATCGCGAAACCGGAGAAAATTATTCAACACGAGGCACAAACATCCATTAAAACAGATGAATAAAATCGATTTTCTGCCGCCGGAGAATAAACATGATTATTATTATCTTCCCCGAAGAAATTCATATGCTTCTCGCACATAATGTATACACAGGAGGGGAAAAACAATGGAAAGAGCTTTTAGAGAGCTTTTTACCTCTAAAAAGGAGAGGAGAAATAAATCGAATGAGGTTAGGTGATGCGTAAGAAAAATGTCATTCTTTTTTAAAGGGAATTGGAGACATTATTTGGGGATGGATGAATTTAGGACGGTGGAAAAGGGAGAGAGAGAGAGAGAGAGAGAGGGAAACGGAGATGGAGGAGGGAAAAATCAGGCGGAGGGGAAAAAAGGTTACGAAAAAAAGGACGACCGATAAATATTTTTCCGGAAAAAAATCAGGATGAAGAGCGAAGACGTTTTCGGAGGGGAGAAAAATATAAAACTGGCCGTCGTGGAAATGGGGAAAAGGTGCGAGGTTGAAGTAAAAAAAAATATACGTTTAACGATGAAATTAAAGAGGAAGAAAAAGGGCGAGGGGGAGCGAAAGAGAGGTTTTATTTTTCTGAGACGCGGCACGGGATGGAGTTTTAAGGCGCGTGATGAAGTGTGGAAAAATGGAGGGAGTTGGATGTTTCAAAGACGACCGACGTGAAAAAGACTGAGGAGAGAGAAGGGCTAGAGCAGACGACAAACCAGCGGCCCGCGGGCCGCATGCTACCTTTTAACTGCCGTACTGCGACCCGAATGCCAAGTTTTGTCTTAACTAAATCGTTCGATATTTTATATAAATACTCTAATTTTTTGAAAAGGAGACGCGATTTTTTAATAGGTGTGTAACAGAACGCATTTTATAAGTTATTGTTTTTAATGCAAAAAATTGAGTCTAATTTACCAGTTGTGGCCATCATTAAATTATTGTATTTCCAATGCGGCCCTTATAAAGCTCCATTGCCTCAATGCGGTCCTTATGCCTCCTCGAGTTTGACATGCCTGGGTTAGAGAGAGGAGAGGAAAAAAATAAGAAATGGGAAGGACTTCAAAGGGGGTTAGGGTGAGGGACGAGACTAAGAGGAAGTAGAATAGACGAGCAATATGGGAAGAGGGGAGTGGTTTGAAGGGGGAAAGAAGGGCGGGAAGAAGAATGTGGAGCGGAGGGGCGAGAAGAGGAAGGGAGAGAAGGGGAAGAAAGAGTAGGGGAATGGCGGAAGGGAAGGGCGGGTAGAAAAACGGGTCGAGGAAGAGTGAAAGGGGAGGGGGGAGAGAAGGGTTGAAAGAGCAATGGGAATGGGAAGTAGGAGGAGGAGGTGGAGAAGGGGATCGGGTAGAGGAGAGGAGGGGAAGGGGGGTAAGAAATGATGGGGAAAGAGATGAGAGTGGGATGAAAAAGAGGCAACCGTGAAGAGAAGAGGAAGCTGGATAAGCAAACAGACTCCGGCGGAGAATGGTAATTAAACGGAGAGAGCAAACACGGAGCAAAAAAGGAAGTATGTGGATGCGAAAAAGAGAGAGAAGTAATGCAGGGTGTTATTTTTACGATAAAGGGCAAGCCTTATATTACTCGACTATGGTGATCGTGAGAGATAGAGTATTGTCGGTATATTGGCTTACCGGAAGGAAGGTGAAAATTTTCGTAAGGTGAAGTGAAAGAGATGTTTGCTTCTAAGATATGGAGGAATGCGAGTTTCAGTCTTTAGCCACGTTCACGATACGATGTTGGTGATGGCATAAATCTTCCGGGAAATTTTATTGACAGAAAAAGTGGAATATATCCGTTTCCATTATTTATTGAAACTAAAAACGATCACAAATACGAAGTCATACGATCATGCACTCGACAGAATTCGATTTTGCGACCCTGAAATTGGTTGCCAGAAAATCTAACAACCCACATTAATATGAAGAATTTTTTGAAACCGGATAACGAATTTAGTGTAGAAAAAATATCATCAGGATTTATGGTGGCCTCGCTACCATCGCTATGTGATGATTGAGAGATGGCAAAGGGCGAGTAAAAATGGATAATATTTGTAAAATAGCACAGGCTAAGATGAAGAAACGAGATTTCCGATGAAATTTTTAAATGAATTTTCGCAATTGTATGGCTTTATAATGTGCGTGAGAGTATATTTTTTCCTAAAACACATGAATGATGAATGCTGTCAAACATTATCACGGAAAAGCTGTGTGGTGGATGTTGAGCACATAACCGGGCCGCAAAGCTGGAAAAGATATCGATATGTCGATTAAACAGAGGCTAAATTTATACACGCAAACGCACACAGACAAATACACACACAAACATACGTGTGTGTCCGCGTGTATGAGCGCGAGAGAGCGTGAATATATGAGTTCTAAGGCGGCGGAAATGGGGAATGCGAAATAAATCGCGTAAAACGACATCAATGGAGCAGAGTATTTCGAAGAGATAAAAGATGGAAGAGAGGTAAAAGGGTTGATTGGAAAAGAGAACGGCGCAAGTCGGAGGAAAAAAGGAAGAATCCGAAGGTATCTCCAGGAAAAAATGTAAAAAAACTCTGAATAAGGGTGCGCAATCAAAGAACGGGGGAAAAATAGCGATCGGAAAGACGGGGAAAAGAAAGAAGTCTCAAATGTTTGAAATGTCGTGAGAAAAGCGACGGGTGATGTAAAGAGACACAAAGGAGACCAAGTTTGACGAATGATAAAAAAAGAAGAATGAGGAGATGAAGGGATGAGGGGAAAAAAAGAATCTAAGAAAGAGGAAGAAACAATCGAAGGGCGAAGACTCGAGGGCGCGTGGAAAAAAGGAATCAAAAGCGAGAAGAGGGGCGTAATAAAGTTTAGGGAGAAGAGAATTACGTCAGAATTGAAAGGAAAGTAAACACGAGGGAGGGTTTCGAACGATGCAGGGAGGGAGTAGGAATTTATGCTGAAGAGGAAAACAGGATTGGAGCGCATGAATAATACTATTTTATGATAGATGTGGTCAAACACGGAGAAAAACGGTAACGAAGCGTCTAGGTAAACCCTCAAAGAACAATAGAGCTCAAGTCGTGACTGAACTCGAATCGTAAAATTATGTTTTTACAAGTGGATTCTTCCTTAATATAGGTGAATCGCTGATGACGGCTTCTTTATTGTCTAAATGCGCATCTGGTCTTCCCAAACCTTGTATGCCTATTGTTTCAAATTAGTTCTTCAATTTGGTTAATTCTGTATGGATTAAATAAAACGTTTCAGTTACAAAGTTCTCACCAATAAGAACTGTAATATTTTAGGTTCACTTTTATAAATGCGAGATGTTCTTACATTTATTTAGGAAAACTCCTCTCATTATTTTCAATCGATTTATTTTGAAAATGTTTGCGGATATTTTGGAAAACTTCCACCAATAAAGCGATCAGAAAAATGGTCCCAAAGACAGTAACTATTATCTGAAACGAAAAATTTAATATTTAAGTTTAGGGTAACATTAAAACTCGTTTGCACACGAAAGATATTTGGCGTGGTTTCTTGGAATAAAAAATAGAGCTCCTATGTCTATGCAGCGGCATGTTTTATACAGAGACGCTGCGTGGACTACTATTAGCTCTTTTCCAATCTATTGGTCTTGTTAGCATATATGACCATACCGAGATCAAACGCTCAAATAAGTGTAGCTGTCATCGGAATACTCTGACCCTTCCATTAAGTCATGGTTGTAGTCCACACAAGGGACATTTACTTAATCGATTTATGGCAACATGATTCACCTATATCATTTATCAAATACAAACATGGCTAACCCGTGGTAACGGTGAGCCGGGCGTCTCCACGAGGCGTCAAAATCTCGACTAGCTTTCTTGACTGCAAATATTTAATTTTTAAGCAAGTAGGTAATATAAATGAAAACGAGTGAGTTCGCGGTCATGTCAATGAAGTGATGTCAATGTTTTCGTCATTACTTCATCAAAATTTACCATTTTTAAAAGTAATAATAAAAATATATTAACACGTAACTTAAGAATGTTTCGTATTAAGCGGCCCATAAAATCGATCCTTGCTCGGGGCATAAAAATAATGTCTAGCCTTGATAGAGGTCATGATGAGAACCTGACAGTTATTTATATTTAATGATATATTTGACTAAAAAGTACGGTCCAGATAGATGAAAAGTATCTCGTTGAAACGATTAGGAACTAGCAGGAGGGAGAGCGTCATGTTGCAAAGGAGATGGAATCGTAAAAATAGCGGTTGCGACGAAGGGAAACCAGATGGACAGCGTAAGCGATTGGTGAGTGGACGGCTCCTTGAAAATGGCTAATGGAACTATAGAGGATGAAGACCCGCCAGGACAAAGTTCTCGTCAAGAGACAGAGAGAGACGGAAATTGAGAAAAAAAAGGAGCAACGATGAGGAAGGGGGAGAGGACGGCGAATGAAGGAGAAATAAGGGAATGGCACAGGCGTGTGAGTGGTGTCTGCCGGGAAAGAAATAGAATGGGAGTAGTGATGAAGTTATATAAGTGGGAAAGGGAGAGGTAGGCAGGAAGAGAAAGAGAAATAAAGAATAATAAACCTTCAAAAGAGCACATTTATTTGGTGAGGTAGAGGAGGCAGTGATGACTGTCGGATGAGAGAGAGAGGAAGAGGGAGTGAGGAATCAATTAAGGGGAAGAGATTGAGTGGGAAATCAGTCGACTACTTGCCCCTCCCTCGTGCCATCCAATTCTTTTCTCTCTCCCTTTCAACCCATTCTTCTTTCCGGCCCTAATTCTTTACCTTCCCTGCGATGCTGTGCGTTTTCTTTGCCCTCTCCCGTACTCCCCATCTAACTCTTCCTCTCTCTCTCCCCACCCTCTCCCTTCCCTCTCTTTCTCCCTTCCTTTCTTTCTCTCTCTTTTTCTCCCACTTTCTCCTTTATTCTCTCTCCCTTCCTCTCTATTTTTTCCTCTCTCGCACTCCCCCTCTCTTCCTTCCCCTCCCTTACCGTCTCTCCCTTCCCCTCTCTCCTTTCCCTTTCTATCCATACCCTTCTCTTCCTCTCTCCCTCCCACCATCATTTCCTTCCCCCTCTCCCACCTGTCTCCCTCCCCCTCTCCCTTTCTCCTATCCAATCCTCACTTCTCCAATCCTATATCCTTCCATCCCGCTCCGTCTCTCACTCCCCTTGAACACCTTCCAATCTCGGATTTATCGGTGACAGCCTTCTTGAGGCGTGGATTGTTTGATTTCTTGCGTAAGGAAAAAAGTCGTATACTCCAATTCTTTTGAAAGGGAAGTTTGCTATCCAGTTGTGTCTTCCGAGCGACCTCATCTTCATCCACTCCTGCGACAATGCAAACACCGAAAACTTCTCCCGAGGATTTCGCGCTCTCTATATCGAGCCGATCCGTTTTTTTTAAAACTGGTCATGCTTTGAGAATAAATGATGCGGAATCAACCAACTAGTGTCTCAATTCTTTCGAAAATAGACGAATCTCATTTTGTTAGTCGCGGAGTAACTGCAGTCTTGAATAAAAGAAGTAATCTGTCTTTTAAAGGAATGCTTGCTAGTGAATAAAAAATCGGAAAGTCGTAAAGGAATCACTTAATCCATGCGATGGAAATATGTAGAAATTATGTTAAAAGAATTTAATTTGCTGGATAGCAAAATTTCAATTAATTCAATTTCTAAAGTTTTATAGGATTAGCTAACGTGATATTTTATCTGAAATGAAACGGTTTAAATTTAGGAAAAAATGAATCATTTATAGCAGGCGTGGCCTAACCTACTTGCCCTCGGAGCCGCATACGAAGATTTTCAGAAGTTTGAGAGCCGCATGACATATTCTGCGCTCATAAATTTACGAAAAGTAAAACATAACCTGTATCCAAAGCAATTCGAATATATGTCCATTCGGCATCCCAAAAACGTCTTGTGCCCCAATATGTCATTGTGTCCTGTAGAGAAAAACGTTGACAAGCCTCTGCATGGAAATTTAAAAAAGTCGCATACCACAATAAAAGAGCCGCATGCGGCTCGCGAGCAGCGGTTTGGCCCCGTTTGATTTATAAACTGCTAAATACACACGAGTTGTGATAAAAAAGAGAACAGGGGTAAACATTAAAACAACTTACTATTTTAAATTGTATTTCACTGCCATTCAAATAATCTCTTTCAGCCGTAATCCCTTTATCCCATCTTATTTTTTATTTACTAAAGGCAAAATAATAATTGATTCGTAGTTTATTGAGTTAACTCGTAACAGAATTATTTATCTCATTTTCGGACACAAGTTGGTGACCTCTTAGTTCTTTTTTAATTTCCGGTACAAAAAATTGGTGTTAGTTATGCTAAATATAGTGGCTGGGCCATGTATTCGATCCTCAAGTACTTGATGGTTTGTTGACAAATATGGAAATAATACGCAAATGCGTTATTGCGGTTTAAGATGGAATCGTACTAAACAATATGGGGACGCTTTTCTTGAATTATGCTAATAGTTAGGCTATCAACGTATTGGATTAATGCTCGCCGTTTATTCCTTAATCCCGTGCTACACAGTAAACGTAAATGATTCCAATTTTGTCTATGAAAACAAGATGCATGACATTCACGGCAAGATCTTCACCTTCTGAGGTCGGGGACTCCCATTGCGTTTACATAGGCAACATTGAGACTTCAGTTCAGGATTGTGGTGGTGAAACCACGGCTCTTCACAATTAACTACTTTGTCCAAAAACATTGGATCTCGAAGCGGCCTTAGTTATATGGGATATATATGGGATGTACAGTCAAATTCGTTTATAACGAGCACGGTTGTAACGAGTTCACGGCTATAGTGAGCAAATGCTACCTCCAAGATAAGTTTACATGCATTTACATACAAATATTTCACGTATATAACGAGCACGCTTCACGGATATATCGAGCAAACTTCGATCACTTCTCACTGTCTCAAACGCGCGGCGGTCAGCCCCTTCAATCCTCATAGTGACCCAAAATATGTAACCTTGTGTTCTCGAGTCCAGCCTCTACACCCTATCCCTCGGGGAGGTTCAAGACCGCGGCGTTGTTGTTAAAAATAATCCCTTCGTCCAAACCAAGAATTCCCAACTTGCAGGTACAGTGGCACTCGCGGAGGTCCTTTGTCCTCTCCTCCCAACCCCCAGCTCTTTTACAGCCAGGAAGTTGTGTTTGGAAGGGGGTAAGGGCATGTACAATGGCGCCCACCCCCGTCGCTCAGCCGAATGCACCCAACACCCTTTCCCACGTAAAGATGGGAAATCCCACGTTTAATCCGTCTCCTCATTAACTCTTCCTGGAATTGGTATGCTCACAGTTTGCAAAGAAAGTTCGTAACGTTGATCATAAAAATCAGTTGAGATTTTGCCCTTGAACGAGTAACATGTCCGTACATAAAAGGAAGTGTTTGTCTATTCGCGAAAAGGTTGATATTATTCGAGAGCTAGAACGTGGTAAAAAAATGTTGAAGTGTGTAAAAAATTAAATTTATCGTCGTCTACGGTGTCAACCTTATAGAAAATCAAAGAAGCGATTTTATCTGCACTAGAGAACAACCTAACAACGAACAAGAAAATGAGGAAGAGTGACTTGGGTACTGTTGATCAAGCACCTCTGGAGTGGTTTAAGAGGCAGAGAAATGCTGGTTTCCCCATCAAGGTACAGGCAGATAAATTTGCAAAACAGTTAGGACACGAGAACTTCACATGCAATAACGGGTGGCTTGACCGTTTTAAAAATCGGCATAACATTGTTTATGCGAAAGGCCCTGTCAGCAGATTCAAAAACGGCAAGTGAATGGGTGAAAAGTGTTTGGGAGGAGTGTGGAAAAGGTTACAGAGAAGAAGACATCTACAATGCCGAAGAAACTGGACTGTTTTACAACATGATACCTGATGCAATGTTTAAATTCAAAGGTGACAAATATGTTGGTGGCAAAAGACCTAAGAATCGTTTAACAGTTTTAATGTGCGCAAACATGAATGGGAGTGACAAAAAAAAAACTTTTTGTTATTGGTAAGTCACAAAAGCCGCGTTGTTTCAATAATGTAAAGAAGCTTCCCGTTGAATATGCAGCTAATAAAAAGGCATGGATGACTTCCAATATTTTTCAGCAATATGTAAGTCAGTGGAACAACGAGTTACGGAGGAAAAATAGAAACATTTTACTCCTTGTCGATAACTGTCCTGCGCACCCACATATGCAGGAGTTGTCCAATGTAAAACTGGTGTTTTGCCTCCAAATGCGACTTCTATTTTGCAGCCAATGGACATGGGGATAATTAAAAGTTTTAAATGCCATTTCAAGCGATTTTTTGTTCTACAGTTGATTGAAAATAGGGAAAGAGGTTTAGATGGCAACGACTCTGTATTGGATGCAATTCATTTGATGACAGGTGCATGTTTCACCTACAACGATCATAAACTGTTTTCGAAAGTCTGGTTTAATATCGCGAGAATTTTCGATTGATAACCATAACGTTGATGAAGATCAGAATGGCTTAAAGAAAATGGAATTGCGAATTTTGACCATGTAAATGGCATTGACAATTTTGTTCATGTTGTTGATGATTTGATTACCAGTGGAATTCCTACGGAGAGTGAAATAATAGAGACAGTATAAAGCACAGCAGACAGTGATGAAGACAATGCTGAATGTGTCGAAGACACAATCCTTACTCAGGATGCCGTGGAAACATTAAATGATTTTTTTTAAAACATTAACATTTCCGATGGTGTTTTTAGTGCACTAAGTGTAATAAGAGGAAACTTCAAAGTGAATTCTATGAAACAGGCTACTATTCAAAGTTATTTTTGTAAAAAGGGGAGTGATTAAGGATACAGCTGTGAGTAAATTTTATATGTACGTATGTTTACTTTAAATTTTCTAGTTTATTCTCATTTTTAGGTTTTTTCATAAATTTACTAAATAACCTTTCTGTTTATATATTCACTTTTACTGCTTATGTCATATTTCACCATACGCATGCATGCTTTTGCCTTCACGGATATTAAGTTTAACGGCTATAACGAGCAAAACTAAACGGTCCCGTGGCGCTCGTTATAGCCGAGTTTGACTGTATATGCCAATAGATTGGGTGACATAAATTGTCAAAGCTTAGTGTGTAATCATGATTGAATAGTCCAGAGATAAACAAATATAAGTTGGAATGCCTAAAATCTGGGACATTTCATGTATGTTAGGTTAGTATAAGTTGTAAGGACAGCTGAGTGCGAGTCGGGCATTCGGAGTATGCTTGGCGGTACAAGTGGCAGGGGAAGCAGAGTGTAAGCCGTGTGTTATAATATTAAGGTGTATTTAGTGTAAGTTGAGTGGTATACGTTGTAGGGACAGCTGAATGTCAGTTGGCATAAAACCAATGGGCATATGGCTAAGCTCAGGGATGGTTTATT
Organism: Tanypteryx hageni; assembly: GCA_028673005.1. NCBI lineage: Eukaryota > Metazoa > Arthropoda > Insecta > Odonata > Petaluridae > Tanypteryx > Tanypteryx hageni. The sequence goes on along the minus strand of CM054116.1, from coordinate 89,323,264 downwards.
TTGGTATAAGTTGGGTGGCATAAAATCAAGAGGAATTTGACATAAGTTGGGTGGCATAAAAATAAAGAAGAATTTGTTGTAGCTTAAAATCAAGGGAATTCCATGTATTTCGAGTGGCATAAAATTGAGGCAATTTGATGTAAGTTGGGTGGCATAAAATCAAGAGGCATTTGCTGCAATGTAGGTGGCTTAAAATCAGGAGAGATTTGTTGCAAGTATAGTAGCATAAGTTTAAAGTGTTAACTAGTGTAATGCGGGTGGCGTTAAAGTAGGGGATATTTGATGCTACTTTTGTTGTTCGAGGGATAAAATTATAGATTTTTCGGTTTTAGGGAAGATTTAGTGTTAGGTTGGTGGTTAATACGTATTTATAGGGAAAACTACAATAAGTTGAGATGTATTTATTGCAAGGGCTTCCGTACAGAAGCACAAGTAGAACCCCCAGCAGGGCAAAACTTGCTTTGTGCTGAACGATAAATGTATTCACAAAAATCTAGAATGTGTATAAACGGTGTTATGGTCATAATCAAAATAGCTCAAGGTGGATCTTAGCTAGAGTTAATGTAAAATGCCACTTCATGACTTTCGGTACCTACTTGGCTGACATTTTGTTGCCTGAATAATCATGGAAAATACCATGAACTATTTAATTATAACTATTTTCACAGTAGCGAATACTTTTCTGGTGCTAATGCGATTATTACCTTTTTATCAATTGATTGATTAGATTGGTCTTGGATTCAGATTGTGATATGGCTGGTTTTATACTCAATTGATATATGTTCCTTATTCATCCGAATACTCCATGGTGAGATAAAGTCACTTTTTAGGCTGGTTTCCAAAGAAAACAGCCTTATGAAATGGTCCTGTCTTTGTGTATGTATGTACGTGTGTGTGCCCCCTACTAACAACTTTTGCATTAATTTTCATGAAACTTGGTATGAGGCTCCTGCTTTCAGGGCTATATTACTTTCTTCATATACGAAGTATAGAGAAAGTATTGTTTTCATGAAAACAATCGAATTCGAGATTTCAACGGAAATACATCTTTTAAGGTTCCCTGAACACGTTTTGATTATTTTCTCGAGGATGTATGTGTGTCTGTCTGTATGTGATTGGATTTTGTGGGCGCTTTCACTCAAAAACTTATATTCATATCATTACAAAATCTTATAATTAGAAAGAGTAATATATAATAAAGAGCTGATTAGATTTTCGCATCAATCGCTCAATCGGAAGTAAATGTTTACTCTTGTCATAGTTTTGTTTCGAACTCGGCTTGAGCATAGACAAATGAAGCATGAAGTCCAAACCAGGACTAATACAGGTTTCCCAACGTTGACGTCTCGAATTGATTACTTATATTGACAGGAAACGTTTCAGTATGTGTTATTCATTCCAAGGAATTCTTATACCATAAATACCATTTGTAATTCATAGTTTATTAATGATAGAGAAAAATTGAAAAACTAATTAATAGAGCATCAGGTTAAAAGCAATGCCAAAATATCTTTTTGACATATTTTGCATATATTTTTAAATAAGCGAATTAAATAAATGATACTGTTTATACGCTAATATGTATGGATCAACTGTCCATTGCTGAAGTGTAGTCGAGTGGAAAAGAAAATAACCCATTTGTTCACTCGTCTATGCTCAAGCCTGGTTCGGTAATAATCGTCTGCATGGCAATAATCCGATAAGATGCGATTTAAAACGTTAAAATGCTGTTTTAATAGAAATTCAAGAAAATACGTCCAATTATCAAAATTCGTTGATAAGAATTAGAATTTGTTCTTTTCTCCTTAAAACAGTACAAACCTCGCTCTTATATCACAATTTTAAGATATTTTAATGCGCTAAAGAAAACATCTCTGCATGATGGATTTGAGATTTCCGTAAAACGAATAGGGAAAAAAGTTTCAGGAATGGAACCCGGGACTTCAATCTTCGCCAAATAAAATATAGCCCAGAGCTGGGTCCTGGCAGCACGAGCCCCATATCAAGTTTCATGAAAATCGGTCCATTGGTGAAAGAGTTGTTAGTAGGGGACACACATACAGGACCATTTCATAAGGCTATATTTCCTTTGGAAACCAGCCTAAAAATGGGTTATTTTCTTTTTCACTCGACTACCCTTCAAAAATGGACAGTTGATCCATACATATTAGCGTATAAACAGTAACATTTATTAAAGTCGTTTATTTTAAAAAAAATTCATGCAAAATATAATTTCAGAAAGAGATTTTGACATTGCTTTTAGTATTTTAAACCTGATAATACTCTGTTAAGTTGTTTTCCAATTTTTCTATCAATGATAAAATATGAATTACAAATGGTATTTATGGTATAAAAATTCCTTAGAATGGCTAACTCGTGCTGAAACATTTCCTGTCAATATAAGTAATCATCTCGGGACGTCACCTTTGAGAAACCAGCATTAGTCCTGGTTTGGACTTCTTGTTATTATTTTAAAAGTTTCTGTAGCTGATTTTTCAAACTCACATAAAACATTTTCGTATTTCGTTGGTCTATTCAAAAATCCATAATACGTACGTTAAACTACACTTCACCCTTTCAGCGTATTACAGAAACTGTCAAGAAATGTCAGACGCATATTGAACTGATAATGCATTAGACCACAGCCGGGACATGATATTTTTGTGCCATAAGCAAGGTTTAAAAATTGCGCCCCTTAATGAAAGTTTAATTAAGTAATTATCTCTAAAAACGTCTAGTTTAATTACAATATATAGGTAAAACAAATTATATTTTATAATAGAACACGTTACACTTAAAAGTTCAACTTGTCATTTGTCGCGCCCCTAAGTGTGCTGCGTCCTAGGCGAGGGACTCGCCCGCCTAACACTTGTCCCGGCTCTGCATGAGACATTGTGATATTTTAGGACTCTGGAGATGAAAATTCACAGTTCGTATTATGTAATACTAAAATATGACAGACTTTGTAAGCTTTGATAAAAAGATAAAAATCTTTGGAGGGCCTGGAGGAAATAATTTTAACATTGGAAAGATAAATTAGGTTATCATCATTATCTCTAAAAACAATTTTTCCAAATTGCCGAACACTTAGATCCTGATCCTAAAACTGATAATATATTTTGATCTAATATTAAGGTACAAGGTTTCAGCTTTTTAAAGCCTCACTGTCGCTTTTGGACATTCTTGAGATAAGAACTTTTAAGTGCTTATTCTTGAATAAATGAAAATCAATGTTTAGCACTTTATTTGCCAGTAAGTCACAAAAGACTACTTATCAACCACTTCATAATTTTCTCATAGATTTCTATAATCTAACCGAAAAATATTTATAATATTTTGCGTAAGCGGTAATAAACTAAATTATTGCGTAATTTAATTTGGATATTTCATTGTGACGACAAATGTTTAGCAAACGGTATTTATTGAACCTCTTTGTACCAAAGCATTCATTAGTTTCGGTAGGAGAGGAATTGTGCAACTTTATTTTTCCGTTGGAGTCTCAAATAGCCTTTTAAACGATGTGTGTCGCAGAGGACTCCGTTTTCAATAGTGTGTTCTCCAACACTTTTTCTCCTCCGTTTCAGCAAAAAAATGTATTTTTTTGTGGCCACGGATAAATTCCTATCGTTTCGTCTTTATCGGGTAATACAAGCTGTTTTCCCGGCATTAATGCTACATTTTCGAGTAGCGAGGACGCTAAGCGTCGAAATGTTTTCTCACACGCGATTGGACTTGTCCTTTTTTGCGAATCCCATGCACTTTGCCTGCATTGTAAAATAGTTTGAGCGCTTGGCGCGCTTGTGGCACTAAAATTGAATCTTGGAAGCGAAGGAGGCTGCAAGGATAAGGTTAAGGAGAACTATGATAGAATGGGAGAATGGCATTGGAATGCGGTCGAGGATTATGGCAAAGGATGCAGAGGTGAAGGGAGAGGAAGAAATACATGCCTCTAGGATAGCGAAGAATCCCAGAAATTTCTAAAGGATGATGGCATATAGCTATCGTTAAAATTTAATGTGACTATATTTTACGGGTGCGAGTCTAGGTAAAAACTAGCCTGGAGATAATGTCTCAAGTCGAAAAAGAAAGAATACATCGGCCAATGCAGTTGAAGAGGTGGAGGAGCGGAGCAAGAAAGGTCTTAAAGATTTATTCAAAGATATGTATGAGTTTGTAAAAACGTGTTTGACTGTGTGTTTTCATTGCTTCAAATTTATGTATCCAATGAAAATGCGCCGCAACAATAAAACGTCGACATAGGGAGGAAGGACGCTAAAGCAAGGAACAAAAGAACGCAGTTACTTGACACTGAAAGTAGACTACAAAATGCAAAGATAAATGACGGAAAATACTTATAAATTGGAAATTACAAAGGAAAAGAAGAGAAATGTAATGATGAAGAAACGTTTAGGTGGTAAAACGTATAAATGTTAATCGAGTTCGACCATATAAATTGCTGCGCGGATTATGGGATTTCGAAGCATTACTTTTCGGCCCAAAGCATCGATATCCTTCACGGCCGAGTGACACGAATCCACGACCCATATCACTGACAGGAATCAAAACGTGCGCAGAAGATGCGCGTGGAATATAGGAATAGGGATTGAGGCTATAGGAAAGGAGTGCGCGAGAGGAAGGGAGGGAGAAAAAAATGGGGAGAGGGAGATAGGGAGAGGGGGGTTGAAGTGGAGAGTGAGTCCGGGAAGAGGGAGAGTATTGCAAGTATGAGAACCAGGAGAGGTGAGGCAGACGATGTGGGGAAGAGAAGTTGGAGGAGGTTGAACGGGAAAAAAAATGAAAGTGGGGCAGTCTTCCGTTGGCTTACGCCTACGGGAGCAAGAGTCAAGAGGAAGAGGCATCTGAGGAGTGCCGGAGGCCTAAGTCTGCGGATGACTGCCATATTCACTATTGCGCTTCCTCGTGATGTGCCCTACAATTTCGAGCCGGCTGTGGAAGGAGAACGTCAGGAAAAAAGGGTTTCGCTGATTGCTTTCGCGTTAACGCCTCCCAGCTCCACTCTTCCATCCCCTCCTAACTTTTTTTCCTCTCTCCCTCTTCCACACGTCATCCCCCATTTACTTCATTTCGGAATATTTTTTCCCAATTTTTACAGCATGTCGCCTTCGTAATTTCTGTCCCCGTCCCTATATTATTACATTTCTTCTTCAATTTATTTCTCGCTCTTAAGTACTGTTTTTCAATAATATCCCATCTATGGTCTCTTTTCTCACTTTATGAGTCCTTGGTTAATAATAACCACTTATTAACGCGGGCTTACAAGTTACACCGCTACAGAGACCATTTTACACGCGCAAAGCATTAGAAGATAATTCTCAACGCCAGGGACCGAAATACACGTGGAGACGCATAAACACCATCTTTAAAATCCAACGAACTTTCAACTACATTTATTTACTTACATTTCTACATTAAGAAAGCCATCCTTCATAGAAAACATAGTATTGAATATAACAATTTTCTTTCCATTATAGTTTGATTTAGACTAATATTCTGATCTTATCAGTTACGTCAACGGGATATTATTGTTATTTTGTCGAACATTCTATCTCTTCGTTCAACTTATATTCTTGTATTTTAGCTATCTCTCCAGTCTCTTGCAACTTTGCATCTATTATCCTACATTTTTTAGCTCTCTTACTCTTATTTCATCTTCTTTCTATGCCACATCTATCTTTGCGTTTGCAATTTTCAGCATTGGTTTCCTTTTGCCCTCATTTTTTCCTTTCGTCTCTCTCCTGTTCTTTTATCTTATCTCTCGTTTTTATGCCAATTCCATCCAAAAACGGTTTCCAAAAGGCACCAGCCTCTTTTTGAGAGCAACCAAACTCCAGGAATACCTCTCGTCCGAAGGGAAATATAAGATTTTTCCCTGCGCTGTGCCGGAGGCTGGCCTCACGAAAAATGCGAGTCGTAGGAAATTTACAGCGATCAAATAAGTCAGATGATTTTTTTTACGTTGCGACGAATTTGTATTCAATTGACGTAGGCAAAAAAATGAATTTGTTCTAAAAGTTTAGGATGTCAGATGAAATATTTATGCATTCTCCATATGTATCGCCTCATCTTGGACCATTTTCGCGAAATATGTGACGACTGGGAGGAAAAGATGTAGGAAGAGAGTGTTGTTTTCAAGTAGCATTGTTCTTTACCACTCATAAGTACTAAACGGCATAAAAACTGCTTATAAGACATTTATAATGTAGAAATGAGCAGAGAAAACTGCAATGCCCTAAAAGGTTTTAATTATGACGTTAGGAATAAAACAAAAATAATTATATTTTCAAATGAAATACGACGAATTAACTTTTTTAAAATCGAATGTTTTACAATTTATATCGATCAATTAACAATATGAATTATATCATTCACGCATCATAATCACGGATCACAAGGTTTTTATAAAAATGCAAATTACTTCATTTAGATCACACATATTTAACTAGTTTGAAAATGGAAAAATAAATTGTTTTGTCCAATATGGTGAAAGCAAAATTATTGGTCCAGTATATAAGTATTTATTCCTGGTGAACGTTGGAAGTTTTTAAATTTCTTATTTCTTGCTATAGAAATTGATCTTCCAACGATTTTAAAGGTTACATTCGAAGCAATAAAACTGATACAAAAAGCACTCTCCTCAAGAATTAATAACTCAACTCGGCATTAAAATTTAAGTAACGAAAATTAATTTTCGATGAAATAGAGTTTTTCTTAGATGGCCCCATTAATATTGTTTAACAACTCATTCCTTGTAGAACCTTTACAACGGTTAATTCTGATTGAACTATTTCATTTACATTTGGCAGACGTGCATTGCATCATCTGAATTCGGAGGAGATTTATGGAGGGAAATGCAGATAAAAAAGTCTTTTATAGATGATGTTTTTCAAAAATCTACAGGAGACACTGAAATGAAATACAATTATCAGATTAACATGTACTACTATAGAACACAGAATTATGTTTTCCTAAAGATAATTTTTATTGATTTTCAGTGAATATATTTAGTTTTGAAACGTTATTTTAAGAATGTCGTCCAAATGAAAAGGTTGGCATTTTTTGTAAAAATTAATTCGTTTAAAAATTGAATCAAGCAATTTATGGAAGAAAAGGTTTATGCATGGTATTTAGTTAAAAGAAAACAAATAATTATCCAGTACACTTAAGCTTAAAAAGTTAAATTTATAATACCTACAGTTGAAATGCTAGTCATGGAATTGGCCTTCCATTCGTACAAGTTTCCGTACAATTCAAGAAATAGCCTACGTGCGATAGCGGCAATGAATAATACATGCCGGATGGTATCAGATTCACACGACTGGTGGGAGAGTAAAAATGAGCCACAGGCATTATCATCGAATGCAAGTCTTGGGCGAAATTATCAATTTGATCACAATCTACGGATTGATCCATTGTTTACGGAAAAACCTCTCACATTATCCGGTGATCTTTAATCATTTAACTAGCAGGAAATTTATCTTTAGAGTATATAATCAGCTCATGGCACTAGGTCCATCACGGCAATTTCTGACTAAGATAAATTAAGCGAGAGCTCACACTATGTAATTGCAATCAATTTATCATCTTATCGGAAAGTAGCGATAGACTGGAACGCAAAACGGCATTAATGACATCGCCGTGAAATAAAAGTCGCTGGAAGATATGACACATTTCTTAATTTACGATTACTAGTGAATGGATGATAATTCGCTAATTATTACTTTTAGGTCAAAAAAATACAAATGAAAATTCGACAATCATAATATAACATGACTTCAAGTTAGATTCTTTAGAACAAATTATAAAATGTACTGGTCGTCACAAAAATATTGTAGGTGGTCTGAAAAACAATGAATGGAATGAAACTGTGCCAAAGGAATAATATTAAGTTCAAAATATGTACTTGAAAAATTCATCTATATGCTTATAACATATTAATTTAAAAAATTATATTCATTACATTTAAAAATCACAAATATTTAATCATAGTGCTAGAAAGAATTTTCTCGTGATAATCTCCGAGAAATTGTGGAATTGTCCTGCAACATATCTGACAGCAGCATTACCTACGGGATAGAAGGATTAATTCATGAAGAAATCTTAATCGCTTGGAACATTTGCTCATCTACTCACCGACGACGTTCAGGGCGACAAAATAGGACCGGTGAGGCTGCGTGGATATCTGACACTCGTAGATCCCGGCGTCTCTCTTCTGCGCCCACTTGATCTGCAGCGTCCACTCCTCGTTGTCTCGGTGATGGATAGCCTGGAACCTCTGGTCACTCGTGTACGTATATCCTCCCACGGTAAGGATGTGAATGTCCCTGTGCCGTATCCACGACACCTGCGGAGTATAAAAGAGAAGAGTGCTAATTCGGAAATTGGAATTAAAGAGCTGATAAGGTAGAAAAAAAATCACCTCGGATTCCTCTTTTTTCTCAGGAGAAAATTCTGCTGCATACTAATCGATGTCCTACAAGCACTTTTAAAGTAAGAATTGAGGTAAGGCGTCTTTCAAAAGAGGGTGGTACAATTTTTTCACACTCAATAATCATTTTCAAGCGGATTTAATAGTAAAAATAATTTTTAAAGAACATTTCGCTGATTTTATGATCCATAATATTTTATATATCATGTAGGTGATGTAATAATTATAAGAAGCTCTTTTTTGTAAATTTCCTATTAAACTTGAAACGAAGAATACAATAATCGAAAAATTAAATTAAATTTATAACACAGAAACATACTCAAACATAGATTTTTTTATTGATGATTGACTATAATATTAATTCCACAGTTGTAAAAATAAGTCTACATTTTGGAATGAACTCTTATTTATGTAAATAAGTAAAGATGGAAACTACGGCGAAATTGAGGTTAAATAGAATTAACTCCTTGACCGTAAAATTCAAAATGGCACATTGTGTGTCTCTAATTTTGAATTTTACGGTCAAGGAGTTAACTCTATTTAACATCTTATTTATGTATGAGAAGAAATGCTGATGTACTATTGTAGTAATTTACATTTAAGATATGATTAATGGCATAGGCTTCTCACTTAAACAACAATATATAATAGTCAATCATGTAGCATTATGGATTATCATGAAACCGAAAGAAAATTTTTATGACAAGAAAGGTTCTCAAAAAAGAAATAAAACATTATTTTGGCGCATCAAATAATCGTGTGACATAATTTTTTGGAGCCATTACAAAAATACACAAAGCCCTTATTAAAACCTTATATGATCCACTTTATGGCATGACTGTACTTGAGAATAACATAAAAATTCTAAGAGAACCACGGAATAAATACAAAAACAATCGTTTGCATACAGACATAATTTAAGATCTTCCTAATTAACAATAGACGTGAGAGAGAAAGAGCAGTAATGGTCAAGGTTTCCACCTGGCGAGACAGTGTTCAAGTTAAAACCGATTGGCAGGCATAGGAAATGTGGCTGTAACATGGAAATTTAGGAAAGGGAGGGACGGAGCGGAAAAGTGAGCGGGTGACCGGTGGCGACCCACAGAGCTGCATCAAGCTCCCCTGGTCATTGCGAATGCGGTGAAAATCGGAGATGGAGAGTAGAGGAAGGGCTTCACTCGGACGGTTTTGGGAGGGTGGGGAAGATTCGGGAGGCTGATGGAGGAGGGGGAGAGGAGTGAGAAAAGAGAAGGAAGGAGAGAAGGGGGAGAGATGCGAATCAGGGGTGGCGTGGTTAATGAAATGGGAGGAAATAAAGCTACAAATAGTCGAGAGAGCAGAGTTAATCGGGTTTTCAGATAGTAGAAAAATGACCTAGGCCTTGCTCTCCGTTTTATACGCTCCGTCTCAACCTCATTTAGCGAAGAGACTGCTGCGCGAAATAAAGGTTAAAAACAGGACGGAAACCGTGTATCTCGTTGAGGAGAGAGAAGATGGTACAAAGAGATGCATTTATGTGAGAATTCGACTCTATAATGGTCGTAAGGGGAGAAAGCGTAGTCAGAAATTAGTGGGAAGAGAAACTGAGCGATAGAGAATGGTTGGAAAAACACGAAATATATATTGTTTCGTCCAAAAGTGTTGCATCATATTTTTATTTTATTATCGGAGCACGGGACTAGGCTGTTGCGGTATTTAAAGTAATAATACTTTAAACGAGATTTTGTTCAATAGTATTTTAAAAATATATTTCGCATTTAGGAATTTTGTGTAAAACCTCAAGATCTGGAGTGTTTTTGCAAAGTTTATTATGTGCATTTTCTTAAAATTAGCACAATTATAAATCTGATTCATACTTTATATAAATTACTATAAATAAGATAAAAATATTATAACCGCTAATAAAAGTCCTTTTTTTGGAGTTGATGATATAAAAGAACCAGTTTTAAATATAATATTTTGATAGATTTAAATGAAAAGCAAATTTTTCTGTATAACTAAAGAGCTACTAGGACATGATGATTAACTAATTAAAGGCAGAGGTTGCTATGACCACATTAATGCCCATAATGCCAGCTTGAGAGTTAGTGCGTGTGTGTGTATTTTTGGTTGATCAACCTCTTGGATAATTATAGCCATAGCTCCTTCCACACCGAACACACTCACAAGGGAGGAGTGAAACTCGGTGCCGGCATTAGCCTACTCTTAACGAAGAGCACCAAAGGGGCCAACTGCTTAACGTCCCTTCCAAAGGACGAAACGCTGACTTTGCGCGGTCTCCTTAAACCACACAAGCAGGAAGCCGGGCGACCTGCTTGTGAGTTTAGTAATACATTAACTTTACGAGTAATTATGATACGACGGATACTAATTTTTTACCCGCAAATAATATAGTATAATGAGCATATTAGAAAATATCTGGATTCATAAAATATAGGACGTAGGTAACTAAACAATGGGAATTAAGTGAATCTTCTTAGTTTGCATGTTGATCATATTATTAACTTACATTTGAGCTTCAGAATAAGTCATAAAAATAATCTTAAATTCAAGTGAAGAGTAAGCAAGAGTATTAAAAGATATTTATGGTAATTTTGAAAAGAAAAAATATCCGATATTATAATTCATTATTTTATTAATTTGCCTTCCGCCTGCTTTCATAAAAGTATCGAATGTCATGTCTTATGCTGTTAAAATAAGCAAGGATCACTAACCAGGATTTTACTCAAGAAATCGAAAATTGCTGCGTGTTATAGTTTTCAAAATTTAGGCAACCTAAGCCTATTGAATGATGAAGCGCACGATTCTCATGTGAAGCAAAATTTGAGTACCCAAGGGATTAAAGGCAAAGATAGTTTCCGCAGCGTGAGGCGGTGGTGGGGAGAAAGAAAAGAGAGTAATGTGCGCCAAGGGGCGAAGGAAGGGAAAGAAGGAGGGAAAGCAGGTGGAGCCCGGAGAATGACCCTGGTCTGCGGAAGGTTTGGGGTCAATAGGTCGATCTGGCCTTCCATCTCCCATAGCCTTTCCCTTCCTCCTCCACCTTCCTCCTCTCCATCCCTTTGCTCCTCGTCTCGCAAAACTGCCGTTCAACCTCCCTAAAGCGACGCCATCTGTATTCCGGACCCGGAGTCTCCAAAACCTCTAGCTCACCGCCGCCACTCACGGCTCCTTTATCTCTTGGTACTATCCTACTATTTTCCGCCCCCTCCTACCCCCCGCGTCACTCTCTTTAGGCCCTTCGCCCTCGCCGCCCTTCCTTTTACATGCTTCGACTTACTTATCCCCTCCAGTTCACCTCGTATCCTCCGACACTCTTCCCTAAAAAGCCGGGCTAAAACGAACATATGTATTCAATCTCGATAACCACGTTGAGTGTTTGGGTGAGGTCGGAGCCTACGAGATCTTACCAAGACACGCGAGATGGCCTGCGTTACATAGTAAGTGTATTTTACGCTAAATTAAGAGACTAATGTCAAGATTTACTTTCCTCGTCACGTTTAGAAAGTCTGGTGATCCTCCTTAAAATGAGAAACATGAACAGAGCAGAAATATCTGGTAAAGACTCGTCAGAAAAATTTAATAATTTCAATTGTGCTAAGTTTTTAGAACGATCTAAAATATCTAGATGTTTTAGCATAAAATACTTATAATTTAACGACTTCAAACTTTGAAAAATCCATTGATAAAACTGTTTGACAAAAATATACGTCAATAAACAGCAGAAACTAGAAATGAATTATAGGTTTAAACAATATTGATATCACAAATGAAATAGGCTAAATTAGAATCGCAATAAAGAAAATTTCCGTAATCTTTAGGCCCTTTATCGTGTTTTTCTCCAGAAAGACAAATGAAAACATTCGCTACTCAAAAAAATGGCCGTAAATATTTCCACTCCGAGCCATAATGCGCGGTCCCCGGAAAATGTTTACAGGCGGAAATTTAGTAATTTATGCCCGTACAAAACTGTGTAAATCAGACAGCCGTACTCACGCATCAGCGGACATAAACAACGCTTATACCTTCCTCGAAAACCCTTGCCTCTACAAACCGGCAGACAACCGTCGCGGTATAAATTACCTCGTCACAAGAGGACGTGATATAGGACACACCGTCGCGCAATCATGGACACAAATGCCTGGCGAGGAGGTGGAGCGCCGTAAACACAGGCAACAAGCAGTACCGAGAAGATCGCCGGGTTGCGCCGACGCGCTCGGCAGGGGACCGCGATATAAAGGAGAGACGAACCCGAAGCCCTTCCTCGCCTAATGCGAGCGATGCCACCGCGTGAGCCGTGGGTTCGAGCCCCTTTGCCCCCGCATTCGTGTCCCCGTTTGGATCCTCCCGCCACCATTTTGGTCCCCCTCCCCTCGTTACCATCCCTTTCGGCACACGTTTGATTACCTAAGTGCGCTGAAACTGGAGATAGGTCGGGGTCGTGCCATGATTTCGTTGGACGAAACCGTAAACTCGTGGGGCGAGCATGGGCAGGTCGGATTTAAATGGTGGATCGCCACCGAAGGGCGGTTTATAGGATGGCAGGGGCGGTGTTTCGGGAACCACGCGTTGGGATGTCTGGTTATTTGTTTTGAGACTTGATCGCTCCTCGTCAAAAAATAGGAGTCGATGAAAATATTTTGTTTCTCGGAGGGATAAATGGCTGGTAGTGCCGTAAAACGGCAACATCCCGGAGGTTAATAAATATATTTTTATAAAGAACGGGCTATAACGCAGGCGATAAATTGAAAATCGGGCAAGTTTTCCGTTCATGGAGTTGAAAAAAATGGGAATAAATCGTGCACGTATTTCCATGGATGAATGCTTTGTTGTCGTGGCTCATGCCTCGTTTATTCTTTTGATGTAGTCCAGCCATATGTGACTAAAACGCATCGAAAATAATGAGTTTTTTTTAGATTTGCGGAAGGTAAAGTAAAAGAGGAGAATTATACTTTTCAAACTTTTGGTGATAGGAATTAAAAATAGATTGTCTGGTCTAATGTAATATGTTTGTGAAATTGTAATTTATTTCACATAAAACAATTCAAAATAATGTATTTTGAATTAATTTCCTTAAGAACCGTATTAAATGTAACGAATCATGTCCTCATAACAGCAAACAGTTTCGTCATTTCAACATTACAATTTCCTGGTATATTCTGAAATAGGCGATACTGAATTATTGTAGGAGTTCCTATTGCGATTATTCTGAACAATATTAATTCTATGTATGTACTTGCTTTTAAGCTTGAGTCCTTAAATAAAATTCTCATTTTAACTAAATCTTTGGCCAATACCGCATTTTAACCCTTTCTTCATGCACATTTTGATCCTTTAAATAATAGTACTTAATTTACCACCATTGCTTTAACAGAAATTTTAAAAAGCTACAATTGCTCCTCAAACTTTGATAAATAAATATATAATAAATTTTTAATAAATATTAAATTGCCTGTAATATCTTAACCTAACTCAGTGTGTCCTATAATTAACAAATTTCATAATGATAGGCTTTGTCGTATGTAATCTATTCCATTCTTCCACTTCGAATATGTTCACTCATACACCCCATCACTTTACGTTCCCATTCCCTTCATTACTATTCCCACAGTTTCACCGCAGTTTTCTCCTTTTTATTGAATTCCTCCTTTCTCCGCAACACTTTCCTCCGGAACCAAAACCGAACCATTCACCACCTTTCTCTCTCCACACCCCTCCTCCCGAACTTGCCAATTTCTGTTATTCTTTCCCTCCCCCTCCGCTGCCTCCCATCCTCATTCCCCTGCTCTGCACTCGTCCCACGATCTCACGTTCGTACATACAACAGGATTCTTCGATTTATTCCGAGTGGCATTTGGCCAAGTTGTTATGCACGTTGATTTACGATCACCCCGCATTAATGCGAGCTAAGTCGTGCAAACACCAAATAAATGCCTGCCGTGGATGCGGACGGCGGGAGAGAGAGGATGGGGAGAGAGGTGGGTGGCTGTCGAGGGGAGGGTTTGACGATGGACGGGGAGAGGCGTGGTTTTCGAAGGGGTAGGAGAGATGGAGAGAGAGAGGGAGAGAGATGGAGAGAGAGAGAGGACAGAGAGAATGAAGCAGGGTCGGCATGGAACGTAGAGGTTTTGAGAAGGGAGGCGGGTTTCCCGAATATAAACGCGAAGCACGCACTCGAAAACTTTTCCTCAGAACTTGAACCTTCTGATAGTCCTTCAACCCATTAGAGCGAGAGAGAGAGAGAGCGAGAGAGAGGGAGGACTTGTAAAAAAATTAAAAACAACTACACCGAGGCGAGTGGGGAGATGAGAGTGAATGACGAAAGAGAGAACGAGATGAAGGAGACTGGAAAGGAGAATGAATAGAAAACGGACAGAGAGATCGATGGAAAGAACACAGCAAAGCGGAAATAAAAAAATAAGAGTTATTGCATGTGTCCTTTTGGGATTGTTAAGGTTCAGAAATCCCGCGAGTGGCGAGGTTTGAAGTGTTTCCTGGCATTCCGTTGTTATCCGATCGAAATAGATATTTGGAAAAGTGACGCGTACGAAAAAAAAGTGAGGGAAGAATTGCAGAGCAAATTAAATAAGGCGCTTTTTTCACCGACTGCTATCTTTACATTGGAGTAATGAATGGCAGATGTGATGTACTGTTGGTTGCTTAAATTTGAGGCAGCATGTACTTTTAGTGACATTTTCTGATTATTCCCTAGCAGCTGATTTTAGATTTAGATAAATCTAAAATTGGGATGTTTTTAACTCACGTTATTTTTTAGTTATTTTGTACACGGAGGGACGGACGGATAAACCGAATACATAAGAGATTTTTTTAGAATAAAAGAGCTAAAAACATATAAAAATTCCAAATTTAGATTGTTTTCTTATTGTTTAACACCACCCTCTCCAACAACAAATTTTATCGCAAAAAAGGCATTTTCGTGGATTTCTGGAATTACACTGAATATTTATGTTTTTGTCGGAAGCGAGGAGAAAATTGTTGGACTAAATAAAGGTTCTCCACATTGAGTAATCGACGTTTTGGAAACAAGTTTTCTCGGAGCTTCGAGTCAACGTATTGGATAAATTATCGGGAAATTAATATCTGAGCCCGTTGCTGAATGTATTCCTCGTAAAAGGAGTACCGCGAACATCCTTCGATTGTGAGTCTCATGCGAAAATCTTGGATTGCAAAATCCTAGCATGCGAAACTCATTCGAACTTAAAAATCTCCGAATAGCATTCCTATGGATTTTGAGAGTCGTCTACCGTTATTTTAATAGAGACAGATATACATTTTTATAAAATTAACGGAAGAATGCGTTGAAAATATAAAAAGGTATGAAAGAATGCTTTGTTCGCGCAGAATAAATAAAAAAAACGAAAACTTTGACCGCATTTACTTTCTACCACATTTTCCTTCCCATAATTCCTGATAAAAACCCTAGTCTAATTTTCAGCGACACGAAGAGACGAAATGAGCCGACCGGCGCACTTCTCTTGTTTTCTGATGCTATCTTAAACAAGATCTCAAACAGTTTCATAACGTTTATACCCATGGGGACGAAAATAGCGTCCCGTAAAATAAATGTCGGTACAAATTACCATTCGCGTCGAAAATAATCTCCATCTCTCCTCGTCAAGGGAAAGACACGAGCAGGCATTCACGTCCTCGAGGCTTCACGAGAAAGGAACTGCCAGCTCTATCCACGCGTATGCACACACGCACTGATTTTCCTCTCCTACACTTTAAATATAACAAAAAAACATCAAAAACGGACACTCTTTTTTCAGGTTTTGCAAACATCTACTGAGAGAGAGTGAGAGGGAGGGAAAGAGCTGGAGAGGCCGGTTCTAGAGGAGGAGCGATGTCAGAAGTGAAGGTAGAAAGAGAGAGAGAGAAAGCGTGAGGTTAGAGGTTGTGAATGAGGCCTGAAATATTCAAAGGGAAAGGAATAAGGGAGGAGAGGACGGGATAAAGGGATGGGAGAGAGAGCGGAAAGGAAAGAGTGAAAAAAAACGGAGGGAAAAAAAGGGAGTGTTTTTTTTTAGGGTGTGGGGAGGAAGGCTAACATCACCTCTCGACGCGGGCGGCGTATAAACACTCGCGGGATTGGCTATGCATGCGAAATGAATGTCCCTTCCCATCCGACCGACCAAAACCACCAGAACCACCCGCTCTAACGCTCTCTCTCTCTCTCGACCAAACCCCTTCCTCTCTCTCCCTCCCTTTTAAACCGTTCCATCCTCCCATCCGCACGCAACTCATCGGGATCCACGGAAGGCGAAAGAAAGGCACCAAACAAAAGCACCCAACCCTCCCTTTCACTTACCCTCTCTCTCTATTCTATCCTACTCACTCCTGCTGCTCTCCTCTCTCTTACTTTTCACACATTCGCGCCTCTATTTAAAATTTTCGCCTGCCCTAATAGACTACGAGCCTCTCTCAAACCTCCTTGGCCATTGGCACAGAAGAGGAATGAAAGATGACTTTAACATGATTAAGAAAAGATATCAGTAAATTCTTGAAAATTCGTCCTTAGGCTTAGCCGTCAGAAGCAAATCGCATCTGTAAACTGCCAGCTCGAAGTTTTGAGTTAACCTTTCAAAGTAGAGATTGAGAAATTTAATTAATTTCTTTGAGAAATTTACCGACAAATATATAAATAAATAGCAAATGGTGGCCCAAAAACGTCTCTTTTGAAACCACCGTAACTCAAATAACAACGAAAAAAGTAAATTCTAAGCGAATTCGATTGGAGGAACTACGAATGAAAAAGTTAACATTTTTCAAAGTTCGCATTATACAAATATTTCCAATGTAAAAATTAATTGTGACAAACCGATATGCGGGGTCAATTTCACTTTATAGAAATTTACTCCCTTGTTCTCATTAACAGCTGAGTACCAAGTGTTACACTGCGATGTCGATATCAAAATCTGGATCACGTAAAGCTTTTGTTAATAAAGTGAAAATTTGTAGTCATTTTTATTTTACACATGGAGCATTCTGCAGAGTTTCCAGATATAGTTCAGGTTTCTTACCAACTCTCATTCCACGATTTCTTTACTCTAGTCAAATAAGAATAATTTCCAGAAATGTAAAATAGTAATAATATTTTGTAGGAACAATTGGTGTACTTTTTGATGCATTTATAATTTGTTCCTGGGAAAAACTTTTCCTGAGGGAATGTATCTCCTGTTATGCAACGTTTATTTTAGAGCAAATAGATTTCGTTGTATGCAAATTCGATATTAACAAAATTTTTAAAGGAACGCATCCATTTCGTATAAAGGGGAAAACCTGCACTTTACGATTGTGGGTTCTGCGAGCTCGAGAAAGAATAGCTGTTGCCATTCTTAATATTTTTCATCTTTTGGAGCTCTGCCAAGTAATTTTAATTTTAATCTCGAGAGTTAATGGTACCAGGCGCGGGGTTCTAGGCAGAACTGGTTTTAAAATTTCGCGTAAATTGTTCCCATTCGAAAAATATCCAAATTGGATGGGTTTGAGCCTGTTTGTTCTTCTTACAGGAATTTCCAAGTTAGATGAAATCAAGATAAGGAATCATAAATTATTAGTATACCAAAAATATTAAGTATATTTTGCATATAGGGTCAAGTTAAAATTCTAATAGAAGTTCTAATATTTTTGGAATCGGAAATAGACTAGTGTTCTAAGCTTTAAACAAAGGGAATAGTTTTAACGTGACATGAAAGAATTCGTTGAAAGTTAGTAATATTTAGTAATTCAGAGCAAAAACCTTCCGAACTCGTACATGCTATTCGTTATGAAATAACTTTACGCGTATCTGACTGGTAACCCTTACTTCATTTATGCTCTTCCATTATGGGATTACATTATCAGTGAACCGTAAGAGTCGGCAATTAATAATGAAGGCCAAAAGCCACTATCTTCCTGGTGAAAGGCGAGAATCGTACTTATAATGGAGAAATTACTTTGGCCTAGCGGGCGTTATTAATGGGGACTGATTCATGTAGCTCTAAAGGACACAAGGGAGCCATTGACTCTTGTGACGGAGTTTCTATAGTCCCGTGCGAGTGGATGAGGACAGCACCGGAAGGAAAAAGTTGTTTGGTTTAAGGAACGTTCGCTGCATGGCTCATGGCAAAAACATATCTTACGTAAGAGCAAAAATTTGAATCAGAGTTTTGCTAATTTCCGAGGAACTCTTTACATCTCTTCTGAATCACTTTACTTTCCTAATTACGTCACAGAAACCTATCTTTCGTCTTACTCTGTTGTTTCTCTGGCGGTCTATTTGCGTGGCCCCTAGGATACATCTCTCGTGTTCCTGCTTAGTAATTAAAACTCTTTGGGGGTTGAATACATAGGAACCCATATATAAAAACAAGAGTGGAAAGACGCACACATCATGCGTGCATACATGCAAGGAAGAGGGTTTTTTTACGATTTATGCAATCATGTCAAAAAAGATAAATATTAATGGTTTAGTATAATCTATCATTTCTACGAACTGAATTGCCAGTAGTGATGTCAAGGAAATATCGAATTTTTAACTCTCCGACTAATTTCCTAATCAATTGTAATTAATAAAACAATCGAAAATTACTAAAAACCTACCTCACTGGAATAGTAGTAATATAACCTTTATATTTACGTTCATTCCTTTGTCGTAAATTACTCCTTTCTTTTCACTTACAAACGAAAAGAAAATAGACGTACTTACGTTCATTTCCTTGTCGTAGATAATCCATTTCCCTTCATTTTTCAAATGTTGCGTGCGCACGAAACAAAATTAAACTAATTAGGTATTTACAGCAGATATTTTTTATTTCAGTTGTCACAAAGATTGTTTTCGTTGACAACAATTAAAAAACACAAAAATGTTCTAAGTTCAAAGTGATTTACGACTTTAAAGCTTGATTTTCTTGAAATTGGCTACTCCTTCGATAAAAATGTACTGTACAAAACATATGCTGTTTAACAAGTTCTACAAAGTCGCTTAAAGACTTTTTTGATATAAGTGATATTTTACGAAATATAAATAAAAGTTCATTTTTGTCACCAGTAAAGTAGCACTCCCGATTAGGCCACGCAAACTATTTGTATCATTTTCTTATTTTCTTCGCCCCATGTCCTAAATACCAAATTTTATCAACATCGGTCAAGTAGTTTCTGAGATGAAACATGCGGACCATTAGGCGTTCTTAATTATTGTATAGAGTACCTAAAAAGCTAAGCTAAAAGTTGGTAATGAATAAATAGCGAGCATCATAAAGAATACACGCAACCAAGAAAAATAACATACTTTTCAGACAGTAAAACAGTCAATCAGAAAACTCCCGAAAAATAAAAAAATCATGGTTAATATCCATAGGTAGTTCCATTAGAAACATCTTCCATCGTCCAAATATTCATGCTCGCCATTATTTAAAGCTAAAAATACAGCGCGCACGCTCCTTCTTTCCATTCTTAAGTTTTTCTTCAACAAAAATTTACATTAAAATAGTCATATCGTCTCTCATCTTGCCGAAAAAATGAAAGGAAAGTGTGTGCAAGTGGGAGAGAGAGAGAGAGAGGTAAAAGGCGGAATCTAAGAGCCCTTCCTCTCCACCTCACCTTTGATCCCTCGTTTCGCAGCGCTGCCAGGCCGACAGAGATCGCCTTACAACCGTACTTTCCTCCCAACAATGGAGAGATGGTGAGGTGAGACGTTAAAGGTCAAACCGAATCTCGGTTCTCTCGAGTTTTGCCGCTCTTCTTCTCCGATCTTCCTTTCATTCGTCACCCAATTCTTACGTCTTACCCTCCCTATCTCTCTCTCCTACTCTTCTATTCTTTCACTACGTAGTCGCCGGGTCACTTATTGCCCTTTGCTTCTTTTCCCTTCGAAAGATTTTTTCCTGGACGCGCACGCGGGGGTCATCATTTCTTCGAAACCTTTACTGTGGAGATGCGCGCCTGTGTCCTCTCTCTCTCTCTCTTTCCTTCTCCGCTTTCCCATTTTTCCATTCCCTTCAACCAGTCCCAAGACCTCAATACGGTGTGAGAGATAGGAGTGCGAGGCGGTCAGCTCCGTCGGAGGCGATTTCTGACGTCTGGCGGAACGCAGCCACCTTCAGGGCGAATAAAGTGGGGTCGGGGACGCTTCATTTCTCAAAACGTACGAGGGGACGAAAAATCGGGGTTCCTCCGCTTTTTTTTACATCGCCTTGCGCGCGTTTCGGGTGCGTGAGGGAATCTGCTGCTTTTGAACGCGGATCGGAAAAAGTAATGTAAAAATCACCTAGGATGCGCGGCGTGATAAATTTCGTTGCATCATGTGGGAGAATTATTTGAAAATGCGGGAGAATTATTTGGAAATTTTACATTCGCTCGCACAACTGCTCGTCATTAATTTTTAAATGAAAGAAAAATGCCCGGGTTATTACTTTCGGTGAAGGGGAAAATGATCGTTTCCCGTATGTAGTGGTATTGTAATAAGGATTAAGAAGTAATAAACCGTGTCGACAACGTGGAAGCTGGACTATTTATTAAAATGATTTTCTAAAGAGGGTATACTTGAATACGGACCAAACCAAAATAAAGTCAGTGGGTGTTAAAGCGATATTTGGTTGAAAATGCATGAAACTGAAAGGAAACATGTCAATTTTAAATATCATACATTGGTTCACAACTTGTTTCTTTTTATTTTTCGAGTTTTGTCCTTGAGAAATCATGGCAATTTATATTATTAAGGCACAGGACATTCCCAGGTTACTATTTTTAACCTTTTTAGAAGATACACTATTTATTTTGCGGTGAATCCTCAATTTGTATTAGATTTATAGTGGTTTTAAAATTTAGAATTACACTTGAGATCAGTGTCGTAACTAGGGCGGGGCAAGCGGGGCATCTGCCCCGGGCGTAACTATAAAAGGGGCGCAAAAATTGCTATAGGAAAATTGTGCATGTCACAAGGACAGGGGAGATTTCACTACTATACTTGTTCCAGACATTACGCATAGCAGAAACTATAAATTTTGATGATGCTATTGATGAGTTTGCTGCATTAAAATCATATAGAATAACTCTTCAATGTTAAAATATTTATACTTTCTGTATTTACATTATGTATGTATAATTATGTACGTAATTATATTTATAATTATGTATTTAAATCATGTACATTTATAGTCAGAAATTATATCATTTATAGTTTATTTTTATTCATTAATTGTTCACCCTAAATCCATATAGGTATTAGAGATTTTTATAGGGAGGGGGCGCATATTTGGTAGTTTACCCTGGTACTAAAATAGCTAGTTAAAGCTCTGTTTCAGATAATATGTATGCATAAATTTATTTGTTATTATTTAAGTCTCAACCATATACAAGTTAAAATGACAGTGACATTTGGTATTTTGCTAAACGATAACACTTACTCGCGGAAAATTTTAATATGAAATTACCTGAAATCTTGTTTTTTTTTCAAAAATACCTGAAAGCTTTTCTTTACGAGAACTTCTTACATGTGCGCCGATATTTCACGTATCCGAAAAAAAATTCTTCACAAAATGACATTTTTGGGTGAGCGGAGGAGAAGGAGGGAAGTCTGGTTCATAACTCAATCCGACCGTTTTCCAGCCTGTCCTCCGCCACCCAAACCCCTTCACCTCCGCTTCGCCCTTTCGCCTCCCCCCAGCCTTCTCCTTCCTTTTCAAATTCCATGCATGGAATATTCATGTCAACTTTGCAATCAATTTGGGACCAGGAAAAAAAGCCGGAGAGAATCCACCGGGAGATTTGGGTGAAAAAATATCTCCCAAACTCCCCAATACCTTAACTCTTTTCCCGTATAAATCCTTTATCATTGTAACCTTATTTTATGATTCGTGTGTCCGAGAAGCGACTTGCATCTGAGCAACTCCTCCTTCCGTCTTATTTTTTATCTAACGAACCCCCATATTTTCGCCACTATTTCTCTTTCCGTACTCTTCTTCCTTCTTCCCTAACTCCTCTTCATCCGATTCGCCTCCTTGGCTACGCACTCACGTCCTCCACGTGAGAAAGGCGCGAATCTATTCTTGTTCTCCTATCCCGCAGAGTCCCCTCTAGTCAAAAATGGATTCGTTTCTCCTCTTTATTCCTTCCTTTCTCTACCCCTTCTTTTGTGCTCTTCTCGGTCTTTTTGTCCGCATGTTCCTCCTGTTTAGCATTTTTTCGCATTTTTCCTCCGCTTCTTCTCTAAACATCTTTAATACATTCCTTTCTGACGCTCTTCACCTCTATTCCAATTTTTTTACATTTTCGCTCCCTTCTTATTTCTTTATTGCTTCTGTTCTATTTCTTCCTCATTTTCCGTGCTTTATTCTCCGTTCGTCTTTTTTACCACGTCCTCGGTACTTCTTCCTCAACCGCGTCCTTTCTATTTTCGAATCTTTCTATATCAACCTTTTTCCCTTGCTTTCTTTCATTTACTATATCTAGCTGTTATCTATCTCTAAATCCCTGCTCCATATTTATTCCCGTTGGTTTTCCTATTTTTCGCTCTCATGTTCTTTCTTATTTTTATCGAAAGGCCTCCTCACTTGCCGTGATTTGCCTGTTCTCTTTCTTTTTCTTGCTATTCCATTTTCTATTCTTTATATTCTTCCTTCCAACGCTCCTATTCTCCATTTCTTTCTCATTCTTTCCAAACAAACTTCTTTTTCAGTGTTTACTCAATAATTTCCTCGATTGTTTTTCCTATCTTCCTTAACTCCATAACTCCATACTCCATAACGATATCTCGTTTCTGTCGCCATCTTCCTTTTTCTCTTTCTTATTACTTTTTGTCTTCCTTCCGCTTTTACTCTTTCGACATTTTATCTTTTTACAAAATTTCCACATCTTTCTTTCTCTCTTCATCTCTATATATTGCCGGCCTTGGTAGACGAGTGGTTTGAGTATCTGACAACGGAGACCAAGGTCGCGGGTTCGAATCCCGCCGAGGGCATGGTCGTCTGTGTTCGTATGTACAGGGTTATATGTAAGAATGGACCAGATGGTCTAAATATCGCCCTTAAATAAAGTCGATTTATTATTATTATTATATCTTTTATCATCGTTATATATTGTTTTGTATCTCTATTTCTCTGATTCCATCTATTCCACTAACTTTCACCTTTTCTCTCGTCCTGATCTTCGTAATTTCTCTCTCTCTCTCTTTATTTTCAGGACTATCCTATTCTCTTTAATTGTACATCTCTCTTTTATGTGTCCTTCATTTATTCTCTTTATTCCTTCCACTCTTGTCCCCCTTAACGTTCGCGAGACCGTAAAGGGCGCCCTCTGCACTCTTCCTACTCCGCCAAACTTTATTGGCGAAATTTCCATTTTTATCCCGACCCTGTTCCCCTGTTCTATAATCTCTGATACTCTCTAGGAACTTCGCTGCTCATCTTTTCCTTTTTACAAAAAAAATAAGAACCTCTTAGACAAGCTCTCTCCCAAACTGGCGGATTTTTTATTCGCAAAGAAATCGGCCTCGTGCCGCCCTTATTTCATCATTAAAAATTTTGGTCACGTATCTATATATTTTAAATTTCTCCCTCGAGCTTTATCAACCCTTTTGCTTTTATTTTACTCCCTTTTCTTTCTCTTTCTTTTGTTACATCACTTTCGTTCGTGACTTATGCCCGCATGAGAATTGCCGTATTCATTCCCCCTCTTCCCGTTACCCACTTTTACTTGTGTCAACGCTCTAAGAATCTTTTCTCTTAAGCATTTTAACCTCAATTTCTTCCCCTCTCCCTTTTCCCCCCGTCGTGACTTTTCATATCTGCTTCCGCTTCTCTCCTTGTGTCACTGTAATAATTTTTCCTCTTTCTCTTTCCCATTTTCTGCCTCTATTATTATCTTCGAGTTTAACCTTGCGCACTATCTCCTTCTTCTGTTCCCCAAGTATGCCACACTCGCCAATACTTCCTCCATCTACGTCTCTCTATCTTGCTCTTTATCCTCCCTTCTGTTTCTCCATCCTCTTCCTCCCTTCTTTCCCTCTCTCTGGAAACCGAGCCCAAAAATTTAAGAGCCGTATATTTCATTGGAAGGAGGTTTGCGTTGGAGAGGGGGAGGAGAAGTTGGTTGCTCCCCCCAACTTCCCCTCCCTCCCTCTCTCTCTTTCCGACACCGCCTAGTTTCTTGCCATCTCCCCTCTTCTCCGCAGCCGAGAGGGGAGTGCACTGTGTAACGCAATCCCTTCGTTCCAGTCCCAGAGGAATATAAAGAAGAAGCATGGCCTGCGTGGCGTAACGGTTGAAAACACAGGTTAGGGAGTTTCTATTTTTCTTCGTCGGTAGCGGTGGGAGGGGATCCGCTGATATTGAAATATCGGTAGGGAGGAGGAGGAGGAAGGGGGTGAATTCAAGGAATCGAGGATTAAATGGAGGTAGTGGAAGAGAGGAAGTGGAATGGGTTCAGGTAATCAAAAAGTTGAGTAAAGGGCTTATACCGGGATTTTGTGCGGAAAAGGATGAGGAGGTGGGGGTAGCCGTTTTAAGATCGGGCGTGGGGGAAGAGGGTTTTGGGAGAGAAGAGAGTCTGATTGGAGGACAACGAGGAATAATTCAGTCGAAAATCGTTTGTTGAGACAATCGTTTGGAACTGGACCTACGAAAGAAGTAGGTATATCTTACAAAAAACTGTTGATATTAGTAAGGTTTATTATAAATAAGATGTACACAAATGTATTTACAGATTTAATCGATTTGCATGCATCTATACATATTAACGACATATAGAAACATTTAAGTAGCTCATGTTAAATTGTAATGGTAACATAATACTTATTTAATGAATGTGGAAAAATTTGATATCTCATTGATATAGAAAGAGCCGGGAAGCAACCAAAACAGCGTTTGTGTATGTGTATAATTCGAGTAAGGAAACTGTTAAATGATTTCGCTGCTGATCTGTTCTCATTGCTAACTACATATCGGAAAATCTAATCAGGATTAAAAATTAAGTAATGTTAAGATGGTCGTATAGTACGCATCCAAAGGGGCTCTCTGTTCCTATGAAATTGTTACGATTCACCTTACAACTCAAAGCAAAAGAAGTTTAGAGATAGTTTCTTTTATTCCATTGAGAGAAATAGTCCATTTATTCGCGAAGCAACTTGTCTGCTTAAAAGCCTCGACGTTACCGACAAAACTCTCCGAAACTTCTCATTGTCCCGGCAATCTAAATTGCTAGCAGCAAGAAAGTAGGATCCTACAGAGATTAACAAACCCGACGATGGACACATCTGTCCTTGATAAGCATATATTCTTCTCCTGAGACGACCGCTTCGATTATAGTCAAATTTCCAGTTAGGCTGAAAATAGAAAGTGGATATTATTTTGATACCAACGAAAATCCCTGACAATTATACACAACCGTGCTTACCATGGGTGCAATGTGTGCATTGCATACGGGTGGCAGCTTATAGGGGGCGGCAGTGAGCAGCAATCTTTAAAGGTTTAAGGCGGATACAAACTTAAGCACAAACCCCCTACATTTATTGCTCTCTTTTTTATCCGATTGGAGCAAGCCGAACCTAAACCGAAGACCGTTACTTTTTTCATTTCTTTATTTCTCCCACATCCCCGTGGTATATTGGCAGTTGGTTGCGAGCAGTGTTGATCTAGGCCCCAGCCATGGTAAAACACGTAGGAGGGGGCCTCCTTTCTCTGTGGGTCTTCTTTGGCCGTCCTCCGCCACACGAGGATTGCGTGTCCGTTATGACACTGTTTGGGATTGTTTATGACCGTATTTTCATGTGTTTCTTGAGACGCAAGATGCAGAGAGTTGCTTTCCTCTAAATTGTGTTGGGGTGACAGAGTTGTCTGATGAATTACAGCAAATAGGAATAATGCCCCAATCTTCTGTGAAATCTCAGTATTAGGGATATTCTGGGTGTTCAAAATAGATTGGCCAAAAATGGCAACTTTTTATAAGTCAATCTTTTATTACTCTATTTTCTGCTCGGAGAAAGCTTCTAAATTGCACGTATGCCTAGCGCCAGGCCCGAAACCCTTGCGGCTTGTTTAATATTTACAATATTCATAGTCCCTAACATGTAATCCTTCAAAAGCTATGTTTCTTCGCAAGATCGTCATTTTCCTTTAATCCCTCCTCAAGTTCTAACTTTTTAACCTTAAAAGGATTTTTGAGAAAGGATCCCAGCAGTCTTATGTTGACCTCTGTTGAAGTTGCATCTATTTCACAGAAGTGTACTTTTGTTTCAGCGCTTTCTCGCATTCAAAAAGTTATTCAACAACAGTGAGAGTGATTTGAGTTTTTTGTGCATTCAACTTGGAAATGTCAACTGCAGAGCAGGATGTAAGTGCTTAGTTTTAATTTTTATGGTTTGTTTGAAAATTAAAGATCACACTAACAGGCGTGTCTATTGTTTTGTAAAGAACCATTTACATATATCGATAACGAGAATTAAAGTTTACATAATAGTTTAAGGGTGTTCTCTGTTCTGTCTTAGTTGAAATTAAACTGTGTTTAATTTGTTGCTGTCGGTTCTGGTCAGTTCGATTGTATGGGAGTTTAATTTTTCCTCTGTATACACAACTTTCATTCAATCAATCAAATCATTTATCTGCTTCATTTTCAATTTTATTTTCTGATATTTTTCATAGTTTTGTTTTAAGTTTTGATTTTATTTTCATTATTAATAATTAACCCTTGTTTTAGCAAAATAAAACGATTTCTGGGTCTGAGTATAGAAAAAAAGGAATTGTAAGACTTAAGGAAATTCAGAACAAGAGAGAAAAGATTGACACATCATGTGTGCATACATGCAATGTAGAGGCAATCTTTACAATTTATGAAATCATGTCAAAAAAGATGAATATTAATAGCTTAGTATAATGTCTAATTTTTTATTGTTCGTTTGATTAAAACTGATTAGAAAATAAATCCCTAAATATAAATTGAATATTTCCCTGGAATCATTTCTGATATATCGTTTTGCATTATTTAATCATTAAAACTACGTAATGTATATTGATACACAAACTTCGAGGGAAGAAGAAATTTTTAATAGACAAAGATACTATCGGGTCCTGGTGTTTTGCTGTTTTATGGTGTGTGTTCGTTCAAATTAAATCGTATAGTTCCAAATACTCCATCGCACGAAAAGCGCCTATTTGTGGTACACTGTACACTTTTATAACTTGTATACTTATTTTAAAGTACTCCTAAAAATTATTCATCTTCAATTCCCAACTTTTTTAAAACAAAAGACAATTCCGCGTCGACTTTAAACGTAGCTTTGGACGAGAATACAGAGCAAGGAATGATCAAGACAACAGATAACCACATTGTACACCCTATTATTGAATAAACTATGGATAATACTAAAGAAGAGGTTTAGCCTAATGTTGATCCGAATTCAGAAGCAGAAGGTATTTAATTGTAATTTTTCAGATGATCTAGGTTTGTGGTTCGAATTCATACAAGAAAAATACCGGCTAACATTATTTTTTCAAATGGGTTCTATAGAAGTGTACAATTCTACATTTTCCAAAGATAAGGAAGGAAACGTTGGTATGCGATTATTGAAAGGATTGGATGCATCAGAAAGTTTTTATCTTGACAGAACCTTGCTTTACAGTGAAATTCCAGCACATTATATGAATCGAACATCGGCGACTTTTTAAAACTGGTAGAAATGATAGGCAAATTTGATGCTGTTATATCAGAACATATTAGCCGAATGAAAAATAATAAAGAAAGTATGCCACATTACCTTGGAAATAGAATTCAAAACGAAATTATTTCAATTATCTTATAAAAAATAACGAACAGTGGTAGAAAACTCCTTCAGCCAAAAATTATAGGATGAGCCCTATGTATTTCGCCCACTAAGTGGGCATCTTCAGGGGAGAACCTGCCTTGGCAGTGAACAGAGTTCAACTGCGACGAAATTAGAAGAAAAGTTTATAACGAAGACCGAAAAACATTTGAGGATCGAAAAGAATTTTGTGCGTCAGTAT
Source organism: Tanypteryx hageni (assembly GCA_028673005.1). NCBI lineage: Eukaryota > Metazoa > Arthropoda > Insecta > Odonata > Petaluridae > Tanypteryx > Tanypteryx hageni. The sequence continues at coordinate 89,294,827 of CM054116.1, read as the reverse complement.
TGTTAAGTTCGGTCAATTTATATAAAGTTTTGTTAAAATCAGTATCTGTGTTCATGAGATACTGATTTTAACAAAACTTTTGCTAAGAATTGTTGAAAAATATATTAAAATGTTAGTAATACATGTTAGTAACTAATAAATATGTTAATTGAATTTGTTATGAAGTTGCATCTACTTTATTCTCGAGCTGCAATATTAAAAAAAATTAGTACATACCCACGGCACGGCTGTGTGTGTATATATATATATATATATATATATATATATAATCTGAAATTACCCGGCGTTGCTCGGGGTTTTAACTCAAGACAAAAAATACTAAGTAAGATATGAGAATAAAACTAAATAATGAAACCAGATTAATTTTTACTGTAGTGCTTAACGGTATGCAATATTTCTTGTCTTCACATCTTTTTCCCAAATAAAAAAAATTTTACCGCAATCTTAATCGACAAATTTGGCGACTGTATTTTTAATCAAATAATCATAAAGAATCGATGGAATAATTTTTAAAATATAGAAGTTATACTCGAATTGATTTCCAGTGGAAGAAACTGCATTATATTATGTGGTCATGAATATCAAAAACATTAAAAACTTGGGCAGGAATTGCAAGCTCTAGGGATGCATCGGTGGAAACACGTTTGAAGATATATTCAAATTTAGCTTTACCATACGTTATCCCATGCAAATATTGATTTTGTGGGTCTAATTTGTCACGTGAATACTTAAAAGTTAAACCTACAAAACAAAATGAGTTCACGGACTTTGAAATCGAATTTGGCAATAAAAAGTGTGATGGTATAACAAGGAAAGTGTTATTATAATCTAATAAGCATAATTGGCTTAAGATAATAACTTGACCAAACGTTTCTCATTCCTTAATTAAGCAAGTTATGTTTAAATTAGCGTTTACTATTATATATATTGTATTGTCAAGTTTTACCATTAATATAATTACGCATTAACGTCTTACTTAATAGTCACATGGATAGATGCACCGAAGCCTTTAAAGCAGCAATAAAATTATGTCAATACTATTAGCCAAAACGTAAACAATAAACAATATCTTGGTTACCGAACAAATGTAAGTAGATGTATCGATTTATGTTGCGATAAATCTTTCAATGCTAATGGTAAAAGATAACAATGTTTTAATATTCCTTAAAAATCATTTAACTCACTTTAAAAGTATTCATAGACTATATTTAGGCATGAATCCATTTGTACCCTTTATCTTGGAGTTGGCTATTCTTCCTCTACGGAGCGCCATAGCGTGGATTTTCCTTGCATTAATATTTACGTGGCTATCTCCCTTTGAAGAGGACAACAATTAAGAAATTTAGCTTTGTTGCCGCCTGGAAATGTTAATAAATTTTGCGCTTAAAGGATAATTTCGAGCGATTTAACATGTAATACAATAAAACGTAAACAATTAAAATATGCAGTCTTTTTTGAGCAAAATAAGCCGTTTTCCGTTATCGTAAGTTAATATGTAGGTATATTTATATCCACATCAGTGAAGGAATGCATGGCATTTTGGAGCTTCTCCACACCATTTCCCAAGCATTCTTATGGAAATAGTACTTTGCTGACCCCATGGGGTATAAGAGACCCCACGGTGTGCAAACCTAGACCAAGGTCTTCCTTTGGTGCATAGGATGGCCCATAAAACTTATGAATTCGATAGCTTCAACGGTGTAAAAACGTATAAAGTACATACATACACACACTAAAATATTTATAAGAAGATCTACAGGGTCACCCAAAAAAGACGCTTCAGTTTAAATTGCTTATATTTTTTTATATACTCAACGTACAGGAATTATTTTCAGGTTAATTTACACAATAGACATGGAAGAAATGTTGCTGCCCAGTGGAATATTCCTGTAACATGGCATACACTGTAAAGCAACACGTGTTTATAGTGAAAACGTTTTATTCTACCGGTAGTGTAGTACAAGTACAGCGCGATTTTCTCAAAGAATTCAAGTGCAGGGAAGTTCCAAGCTATTGGAATTGTTGGGACAATTTTTCTCACTGATACAGTGACATCGGAGAGTTATGATCGTCTCCTTGAAGAAGACCCCGTTTCTTCGAGGTATGGGTGTTAACTTCAAGGAAACGTTCTTTCATCAGGTTGGAACTCAACTGCATACTGAAAATGCAATTTTTGATTTCCTCCATTGGCATTTTGACCATCGTGCTATCTCGAATCTCTTTTTTTCTGGACGTTTTGGCTGTGGGTCTCGGCCACCGTATTTTCCGGATCTCAATCCCTGCGACTACTTTCTATGAGGGTATCTGAAAGACAATATGTACAGAAACAAGCCCCACACAATTTATGAAATCAAAGAAGAAATTGCATCCGTTATCTGCACAATCACTCCTGACGTTCTAGGCAGAGTAGTTGCCAATTTTCAACGTCGATTACAAATGGTCTTGAATGCTGGTGGTTCACATAATGAAAATATTTTCCATTAATCTCCCAAGTCTACTGTGTAAATTAATATGAAACTCATTCCTGTACGTTGAGTAAACAAAAGAATGTAAGCAATTTAAACTGGAGCGTTTTTTTTTGGGTGACCCTGTATATGTGTGTATATATATATATATATATATATATATATATATATATATATATATATATATATATATATATATATTTCACGGATCTTCTAATCATCAATAGAAGAGTTTCTATTTTATGGTACCGATGTTCAATGAAACTTTTATCCGTAGGTCTGAAGTTAAACGTACGTACGTAAAAACAATCACTTCATCTTTCGAACGCAATAAAAGTTTTAATAGACACTGTTATGTTATTCCCGAAAAGATCTTTTTATATTCTAAGGGTTTATATTTTTTGGAATTTATATTGTCATATCTCAATTACAAATGAAGTAGGAAGGAGAAAGAGGCTGCATTATAAGATATTAGAAAGAGAAAAGGAGGAAGGGGTAGGAGAAATTTATACGAAAATAATGATAGAAAATCGTGTTTTGATTCACTTTGGAATTTATGCTTGTGGTTCAAAAAGAGATGTAGGGAGGATATTTAATTGGATTAAGCCCGCGTCGTCGACGATTGGTCTCTATGTGCCCTCGAACGGTTGAGAACGAAATCAGGAATGGTAGAGAGGGAATGGTATAAAAGAGAGAGAGAGAGAGAGAGAGAGAGAGAGAGAGAGAGAGAGAGAGAGTAGAGAGAGAGAGAGAAAAAAGAGAGAGGGACGGAGAGAAAGAAAGAGCGGTAGGTATGAATGGAGAGAGTGAGATTCTGAGAGCTGAAGAAAAGTGAATGGAAATGGAGGGAGAGTGAGGGGAGAATGGAACGGCGGGCGTGGAGAGAAACTTCTGAAAATCTTATCACAAACGCTAGCGAAGGAAGCCATCAATGGTAGGTCGTATAATTGGAATTCGTCTCGTGCCTTTCCGAGGTTTCATCAAATTTAAGTAGCTGGGATGCGGAAAGCGATCCCAGGATCATAATAGACTCTTCGCACAATAATTGGGATTAAATCTAGCTACAATTTACATGCAATTTAAACGCTTAATCAATTTTTGTACGCGTTTTACCAGAGAAAATAAACAAATATAATGTTTTTGGGGTTGATATATGTTGAAGCTAATTATCTGCCATCATATATTTAGCGAAGGTTTATTTCGTAATAAAGAGCGATAAAATTGCAAATTAAAGTTTACATGTTGAAAAATTTACTCAGATATTGCTAGTTTAATGTAAGTATACCATAAATGTGACTGAAAATAAAATCTATTTCATATATATACCGAAAGTGCGCCAGAAAATATTTTAAACCCTTCAAGTTTCAAAAAACGCTTATAAATAGATTATAATATTATTATTTAAACGATTATTCAGAAATGTCAATGTTAAATTATAAACTACTTCCCGTCTGAATTGAGCTCATGGGTTTCTTTTGTGAATTTGTATGACATGGGAAGAGATAAAATCCAGTGTGAAGGCCTTCCTTTGTTGCTATTTTAAAATATAATACAGCCAAGGTTTCGACAAGGGATTTGCACAGTTATATGACGAAAAGTATGAAGATTAAGCTTCCTATTGTGAAATTTTAAACATCGGTCGGAATTCCCCAAAAATTTTGTTTTAATAAGTTTTTTTGCGGCATATATCCATTTGATTTAGGGCCATGGAAACTTAATTGTTGGCGTTAATCACATTTGCATAGCAAAAGTGTACTTTTAATTTCTTAATGCTAGCAAAATATTAATTATTATCCCAACTGATTGTGAATTTTTTTATTCTATCACTCGTATTAATGATGCTATAAAGATAGCAATTATCTCCTTGAAGAAAGAATGCCAAATTTCATGATTTAACTAAACCACGTGAGATACATTTTAAACAAATTTATGACACGTAAACAAATTTTTGCATCGACATTTAAACGTGGTGATAAATTAGCAGACGTTGAAACTGTGAGAACCTGGAAAAGATTGAGAGGAATTCTTGCAGAAAGGATCTGAATGGGGAAGGGTATGACGAAGGGCAGATAAATATAAAAAGAGGAATAGAAAATGCGGGAGAGAGAAAGAGAGGGGCATGAAGAGAAATAGGTAAAGAAATAGAGGAGGCTCAAAAAGTAATTTTTTTACACAGAATCTATTGATGTGAAATTTTACCTCAATTTTCAGAACTTAAAATTCATATAAGCAAATAATGTTTTTAATAAATAGGAGACTACGGCAAAGATAACCGCTAACTTGAAATTATAGCTCCAAACCGTGCAAGTGAGGACTTAAGAGAAGACCAGTAACGCTAAGTGAGGACTTAGAAGGAACTAGTAACGCTTGATTTTGATTAAGTACGCTATTGATAAAACCTGTAAAAAACAAAAACAAAAAAATTACATTAGAATATTAATACCTTGCCGTAGTTTCCGCAAAAAATCATCATATCAGTTAAGACAATATTTATCATTAGAATATAGATATGAAAACTAATTACTTTACTTTTATTAATGACAGTTTTATGCTGAAAATTTGGAACTACAAACGTAAAAAGTAATATGATATATTTTAATAGTTTTTTCTGTCTCATAACCTGAATCTCGGCATCGGAAATTATAATTGTTTTATTCTTAAGAATTATATACTATAATCTTTATATTTGAAATAACAGAATTACATTTATAAATGTGGAAACTACTTAAACGCAAGCTGTACGTTTAGATAAGAAGAAAATGGATTACTGAATTTTTCACCATAAGCGATTTAAAAACATGAATTTATGCTTGAAATTAGTGAAAAATTTAACTACCTATTTCTAAATATTACTTCAAAACATCCTCTGCTATTATATTCGACGAGAATATCTTTTTGACGGGTGTTAATGATGCAGAAACGGCACGAACAGAGAAATGAGTAGTTGGCGTTTTATTTTCCAGAAATAGATTATAAATTGGTAAAAATATAGTTTCCGTGTTAATGGCTCAAAGGTTTGACCAATGCTCCGATATTCAAGTGACCAATCAATAAAAGATATTCAAGTATATCTTTTTAATAGGTACTTATTAATAATATCCTTTTATTTCCATAGCATGATATTTCCTACAATTTTAATTATACGAACGAAGGTACTTGAACAAAAAATTGCGCAGTTAACCAATTTAAGGATTCAAAACGTTTTTGTTTTCATATTTGAATATTTTTGTTTTAATCTTAGTTGAATGTTGGCTTCGCAAAATGAGTGAAGTTCGAATTACGTAGAAGTCGCGGGAACTCGAGTTCATCAGTAGAGATTAAAGCGAATGCTTCTCATGAACGACTCATTTTTTTAGACGCAAACTATGGGGAGATAAATTTATGGGATACTGTGGATGAGAGTGAAGAGGATTAGTTTTTGAAGATTAAAACTACATTCAGGAGAGAGCAAGTATATGTTTTCTTGAAACGGAAGGAACTCTTTGTTCTTTAAGATCCTAGGCCTGCATCACGGATGGCTTTGCCTTAGACAAAACTTAACGGAACATTAACGGATGGAAAATGCTTGCAGCAGAGTAAAAAATTCATGAGACTCGAATCTGACTCCGAACTTATGCAGCAACGCTGTGTTTACGATCCTCCTAGGAAAATCCGACGGACAAAGGAGTACGAATTCATGATAAAATTAAATATTTTATGGTTTAAAAAGATAGTTTTGTGCATCGTAACGTCAGATGCTTTAATGGAAAAGTTCCACCTCAGACTGACCTTGTCGTGCTCTTATTGTACATTTTTCGGGAACGATTAAAGATGAAGTAACAAAATATGATTTTTAATCTATGGTTCAAATACTCATGCGGTTTAAGAACATGTTTAATCAAATGACAAATACAGCATAAAATAGGCTTTGAAATATATCGAAGTGCTATCAAATATAGTAATAGTTTTAGTTCGACAAATATTGCTTTTAAATTATCTATTCAATTGACAAAATGGAAAATATAAAGGCAAAACTTTAACGGCGTAATAAAGGACAACACGCAATTTAAGATACAAATGGTTGGGTTATTGGAGGGAATTCACAACAAATAAAAGTTTATTTTATTTTGAGTTAAAAGTTTTATGCACTTTTTGGAAAGGATTAATTTTTTATTAATTTACAAATTTATATCGAACTTATTCAAAGAATTTCTTATGGATTAATGTTATTAATTCAATTTTTTAATCTGCGAAGAAATTTCCTTCATCCGTTATCGAAACAAGTCTAATTTTGCGAAACTTTTTTTTCTCGGTATTCTATAATTTTAATAATATAATACAAAATAATGGCGATATATCGAAGCATGGATTTTGTTTTACCTTTGTTATTTTCTCAGTAATTTTAATTACCTCGAAGTTTCTCTCTAAAATAATAGGTTTTATTATTTTTATTCTTCGATTTTAATAGTATCCGGAACTCCAAGCGATTTTTCGGGAAACAAAGCTTAAACTAATTTGTAAATCGTAGCTGGATGATGACACATTGACCTCGTAAAGTAATTCACAGTTGTCCAAATAAATATCTTACTTATAAACGAACCTTTTCCAAAGTTCTGATGCCCTGCGAATATTTTTATGGCAAGAAGTTAGTTTTGTGCTCGTAAAGAATTCCAAAAAATAAGGTTATTTAAATTAACTGAAAAGTGGTCTTTGAGTACATTTAAATTAGAATGTGATTAGATTAAAGAATTGCGAAGTCAATTTAAAATTGGTTTTCATTTGCTTTATTGTGCTCGGGAAAAACTAAAAGTTTCAACACCGAATGTGTGGGAGAAAGCCGTTTTTGTAAGCGGCGGAAGTTTTGGAAAACAGTTTTTTTTCTCTTGTCAGTTTTTTTACGCTTCTGCCGTAACTGGCTTTTCCGATTTTAGCATCTTTTTACATCTCCCGATCCAACAAAATTAATTATTCGAAATGGCATTTCTGTATTATTTAAAAGTCGCGAGTATAGGCAAATGTAAGGATTCGATACCGACTGCTCGGAAATGGGCTTTCTTTGTCGTCAAAAGCCTTCCTCACATTCCCCCACCACCCGGAACCATTTAGATTTCCTTGAGCCGTGTGTTTTCTTTCAGATTATCTCCCTAGCCAGAGGCGGGTTTAGGAGCAGGCTTTCTTCAGAAAGCAGCACAGTTCTCGTGGGGGATAATTTCTAGGAACAAGAGCTACGGAGAACTTGGAAAAAACGACTTAGCCTTTACTCATTGTGATGGGAACGTCTTTCGAAATTATGCAAGAATAGCAAGAGAGGAGTTTTTCTTGTATCCAAAGCACAAAAAACATTTCATTTCTTAATATATAACAAAATTGACACATACTATACCACAAAACATTTTAATTAAACAGGACCCTGGTTTTGATGCATAGCATCATCATCAGGTGATAAAGAGGATGAGGAAAAGGTTGAGGCATATATGAAAAGAAGGGATGAAAACAAACTATTGGCTAAAGGTTGGCAAATAGGTGGGGGAGGAAGGGTAATTGGTCTCTTGCTGATTAGCGACTGCCGCTAGAATTGGAGAAAGGGAAAGGCACAAATATCAGTTAAAAACCGTTACATAATTAATTCGATTAAATTTTAAATTTCTAATTGCTCCAACGCATGTCACCGAATTAATTATTCAACGGTTTTAAACGAATATTTGTACCTTTCCTCTTCTCCTAATCTAGTGGCAGTCTCTAATCACCAAGAGACCAATTACACTTCCTCCCTCACTTCTTTGCCAACCATTAGCCAATATTTTGTCCTCATGCCTTCATCTCATATCTGCCTTAACCCTCCCCCCCTCCCGGACCTTCCCTATATACAGGGGTTTCCTAAATTTTGCCGACAAACTGATAGGGGTTGTAGGGCATGCCCGATATGCGAAACTCCCGGTCCCTGTGTATGGAGCAGTTCCCTGTTCGAGCTACGCGGTGAGAAATATCGTACCGCCCCGTGTTAAGGAAACCCGTCTATTGGGCAGCTCGCTCCCCGTAGCTCAATCCTCTGGATTTTTTGTTTGGGATCACATCAAGAGCCTTGTGTATGAAAATGGAGTCGGTCAGGAGGCGGACCTTTTCCTTCGCATCCAGGCTGCTTGTAATTCAATCCGCGACGCGGAGGAAATTTTCGAACGAACGAGGAAATCATTGTTCAGAAGATTCATGTTTTGTTTGCAGGTTGGGTGCCGCCAGTTCAAGCACCTCCTATAATGAATATTGTTCCGTACTCAGTACGGTAAATGCGAATTAATAAAACATGCTGTTACGCCCCGAAGTTTCAATTTATTTTCCTTCTAACTCGGCAAACACACTTGCCGCCGAATGCACCGTCCGCAATCTGTACATTCGTGCCTCCAAGCTATACTAAGTAAACAGAGTGAGCGAAACATTTCACCGTACATCAAGCCCGTGCGTCATTGGTGCCGTGCAAAGCACAAGGATTGCCTCGACACCGGGCACTTAGGTACGAGATTTCTCACCTCGTAGCTCGAACAGGAAAATGCTCCGGACACAGTGATTCGGTGTTTCGCACATCGGGCATGCCGTCCTACAACCCATATCATTTTGTCGGTATAATTTAGGAACATCCAGCATAGCGCGTTTATATAATCTTTGTCTCCTGATGATGATGCTATGCATCGAAAACCGGGTCGTGTTTTAATAAAAATATTTATGTTATACATGGTATATGTTAATTTTTTATTTTTTAAGATGGAATACCACCAACTAAAGGCTAATACAGTGAAATTTCATTTCTTACTAGAAAAATAAAGTATTGGAGAAATACGGACATATCTGATCGATATCAAGGTCAAATTAATTTGTATCATGATTATATTAGGTGACCTGTGCACTTATAATTTAATAATTTTAAGAAGTGAATTTCTTGGTTAAACTTGTAGTAACCTAGATATTCATCCATTTAACAATAGTGGAATCGGATTAGTGAAGACAACGATTTTATCTATTAGTTAAAGACATTGAACTAATATTTTGATAGCATCTTTAACAGTGTGGCTTAAATAACCATCGGTACAATTATCAATGCTAAAATGTGTATCCATTTGTAAATTTTTCTCTGGCCATTTATTTTGCTATCCTTTTAGCGTGTATGACTTACATGTATGACACAAATCTACAGAAGGATTTAACCGACTCGTTGAATTAGGCGCCGAAAAAAGGCATCAAAAGCAATTTGAAAGAGTCGCAATTTTAACTAATGGAATGACACTATATTGAGGAAATCTCTTATGCGCATAGATCGTTATTTGAAAAATAAATAAATTGAGGACTTATCCAAGACAATGAAGTAAATGATACAATGAAACCCTCCGACGACAGTCCCTTGTGACTGTAATCGCGAGGGAGAGAGGAGGAGAGGGGGAGAGGGAGGGAGGGAGGGAGAGAGAGAGAGAGAGAGAGAGAGAGAGAGAGAGAGACCTTTTTCTCAGAGATCGATTAATGATCCACCACTTTTATGAAAGACGATTGTTTTTCTCTCCATCTCGCGATAAGAGATAAGAGCGGCACGCAGTCTTAATTCTTGAAAAAATAACCTTGGATACAGAAAAAACAAAGGAATATAAATCGCGATGGATAACAAAAACGATGTCATGGCTAAACTTTTAACGACTTTGAAGATGTAAGGGAAAATGTAGATGCAAGAAAACTCGATATCTTCCTAAACTAAATTAGTTTGCGATGGTCGTTTACTTTTTTCGAATTCATTTATAATATCAAATGAATGAGTAAATATAAATGGAATTTATAATAGTATTCATAAGACTTCATAAAATTCGTTTTTTATATTCCAATCCATAAATAGTAATGAAGGGAAGGAAACAAACATTTCGCGACGGAATAATTAATCAGTAGAGAGGTGTGGCGAGAGAATTTTCTATAGGGAATATAAAGGGAAGGTGAGTTTTTCCACTTTCCACACAATTCCTCTTTCCCTTCCAATCGTTATGGATCAAACCGGAGCTGATATGCCGAGGGAAACGGACAAATCCTCGATTCTGACTAGGGAATGCTCTCACAGGAAGCTGAAACCACAGGCACGCAGGATCGTTCCCTCAATAACGATAACTCTCGCCCAAACTCCGCACATCCCTCAACCTGGGATCTACCAAAGCAACTCTTTGCCCTTCTTTTTCCTTCCAAATAACCCCTCCTGTCCCTCTTCAATAAGTGAGGGCGTTACCCACACACGCACACGCGCGCGAAGCGTTCGCACAAACATACGTGATCTCTTAAAGACACGTAAAACCACTCTTCCTCCCATCCCATCTATCCATCCTTACGTATATAGATATCTATCGCTCTAAAATCTCTGCCTTTCTTCCAATCTCCTCATCCACTTATTCGAATATTCCCTTACCCCCTTATATTCTGTAATTATTTTATCCCCCTGCCGTCTTCCTGCTCTACATATATTGTATCTTCTACAGGGAAAGCCGCCGCATCAGTATTTTCTTGCCATCGCTCTCTTCCTCCTCCCCTGTGTCCCTTCCCTACATACCCTTTCCTACGTCCACCACGCTCCCCTACGCCCTACCTATGTTCCGCCACTATGCTCCACTTATTCTTTCCTTACGTCTCTCTCCTACGCTCCATCTACGCGACCCCCTGCGCTTCCAATACGCATCCTCCCTACGCCCCTCTACGCTCTCCCATTCCTCCACTTAACCTAAGCCTCTTTACACCCCAGTTAAGAACAGACTTGTTCTTCCTAGCAAAACCCACGCAGATAAACACCCGCTGAGAAGAGGGGGGTGTGTGTGAAATACGCGCAAAAAAGCTACATATAGGTACACTATGTAGGGTTTTCGCAGGATTTCCACACCTCCCTTCTAATTGGGTGTTTTCCTGCGTGTGTTTTACTAGGAAGAACAAGCGTGTTTTTACCTAGGATTCTCCCAAACTTAAATCTGTCTTCACATATCTTTTTATATATTTTGTATATTCTTACATACTGTTTATTGTAATACTTTTTTAATATTCATGATACTGACGAAGGGTTAAATGTAATAATGGACATTATTGTCCAAATTTCGTCCGAATAAAGACACTAATCTATCTATCTATCTATCTATGCTTCCCCCTAAGCCTCTCTACGCCCATCTACGCTTTTCCACTCGTTTTTCCCTACCGCTACATATCTTCAATTACGCTGTCCTGAGTCCATTTCTCTCTTACCTCGATCGGTTATTATTTTTACTGTCTCTCGCTTATACGTACCGTTTTGCTCAGATTGCGAGCGATTTTTGATGGCTTTATTGCTTTTGTTAACGGCAAAACACGTAACCGCTTGGACATAATTACGAAGTTGGGATGAGAAACGTCAATGTGGGTGATATAAGAGGACGAATGTTTAGGTGGTGGTTGTTATACGTACTTAAATGGGGTGTCAGGATTTTAAAAGGGTCGAAGTTAATTTTTATTCTGAGTGTTCGGGAATAAAGCTGCCAATGCAGAATGTAGACCGCAGAGTTATCCGACGAAATGGGTAAAAAAAGGTTTAAAATGTTCTATCGATATCATTTTCGTGTTTTCAAGAATTATTGCTGCAATATGATAAAAAAGATAATATTGCATTAGAAGTGATTGATGCGTGAAAGGAATTCACAAAACGTTTTTGCTCTTTTTGTTCCTCCGTCGAATAACTCCGTTAACTGGAAAATTTATAGTTGATTTTATTCTCCCAGCTACGTTTTTTTTAAATATTTATTTATCTCATAATATAGACTTAATCTTATATAGTTTAAAAATCTATTCCATTTAAAATTACTCTGGGTACTAAATTTTATCCGTTATTCGCAATCAAATGATAGCGCACAAGTTTTTATTCAACTGGTGCCAACGCAAAAGTGAATGCCAAAACTTAATAAATTGATCCGAAAAGATTCTGCACCCAAATCGGTTAAAAAGGAAATACTTTTCGGTCTACTGTTAGTGAGATGGGGGCTTTCTACTAGCGATGACGTTTGCTTTTTAAGCATTAGTCCCTCGTTGGGAAAAAACATCCTGGCTAGCAGGCTGACCTTGTTATTTTCGTACCGATTCGCCATAGGTCACTTATTCCGTCGACTCAGCCTTCTATGCAGAGCCTCGTCCAATCCTCTCCGACTAATTCTCTTTCCCTCCCTCTCCCATTCTGTAAAACTCGCCTCCCGAATCCTCCCTTGTGATTACCTCCCATCCGATTCCTCCTCGTTCTACTCCACTCCTCCCTTTCGCTTCCCCTCCCCGTTTTCCACGCCCTCCCTTCCTCTTCCTCCATTACCGACCCCGTCTTTCTCTCCCATTCTCATCCAATCATCATTCCTCCCTACCACTCTCTCAATTTTCCCTCATTCCAAGACCTGGTCTGTATTTTCCCTCTCCCCTTACCTGCTCCCAACCACCTCGACCGTCACCTACGCGCCACACCCATTTTGCTCTACTACCAAACCCTCACATTCGATCCTGTGAATAAACAAAAATCGGACGTAAAGAGAGAGATAGATTGATAGATAGATAGATGGATGGGTGGATGGAAAGAGATGGAGAGAGTGAGAGAAAAACAGGGCGACACATAAAACTAAAATCCTACCTACTCTTTCTCTCTCCCTCCACCGAAATAACCCCGTCCGTCTCGCCCGGACATTGAATTAAACAAAATCGCGCTTTGGAATAACAAAAAATATAGAACGCGCGCATCAATTATATTTCCGCCGCCCCCTTTTATTTCTGTCATCTTTTTTTTTTCGTCCACGGAAAGTTGGTCCCGCGTCAAACTGACTGATTTGTCGCCATGTCGTGTTTTTAATCCCGTTCTTTTTCTCTCCTCTCTTTTACCCTATCATTCTCTCTCTCTCGCGCCATCCTATATTGGCACGCCCACACGTTTCCAAATTCTCTCGCACACATGAGCTATATACTACATAGAGTCGTGAAATAGTATTACCGTCACTATCGCGTATGAATACATACACAACAGGAATTGGCACTTGGGAAGTAAACTCGAAACTTTTCCTTTCTCTCTCTTTATCTAGGACGGGTGGATTAATGTCTTCTGGAAGACTTTTAATTAACGTCGAGTGTTTGGCAAAGTCTCCGATTTGTCCTCGGTCCATTCGCACCCAGCCCTCTCTCTCTTTTACTTCCGAGCTTGGTGCACTGCTTGCTTACCGGAATTCCTAGCCGCTCATAAGCCTTGCGTGTGTGTGTTCTCGCGCGACAATTGAATGGAATGGCCCTAAACCGTTTTCCTGGAGACTAATGAGTTTTCCTCGCGACACCTGCAATGTTTTGAGGAAGGGATTCCCGTTACTCTTTTTCTCCTCTCTTTTCTCTCTTATCAGCCATACAGGTTGGGCGGCTGATGAAAACGAAGCGCAAGGGAGTCGAGTCGTAAAAACGAAAAAGTTTTTCCGAACTTTACTCAGAGAGAGAAAAATGCGGAGCGAGTCGTAAAAAAAGTAAGGCGAGATCGTATTGTGTGTTTGTTTTCTGTATTTTATTTCTCTCGACCTTTTCCATATACATCCTTATTGCTTGGAAGGATGAAAGCTGGAGGGAGGTACGCATAAAAAAGTAATTCTTGACGAGTTACACGCCAATGCGGCTGTAGATACGGATTCCGTATGTAATTGCGACAGCGGATGTCGACGGATAAGATTAAAAAATTATATCTCCGAAATATTTATGATACTGAAAATTACCTTCCTTTCCTCGGCATATTTTTGTTACGCAGGCTTTTTTGGGTACGCTCAAATGCGATTATATTATAGAACAAGTTAACATCTGCACAATACAGGTAAAATGAAGTTAATATTGAGAGCACTAATTATTCTGTGTACTAATTATACTGTGTTATACTAACCTTTACTGCATCTAAATTGATAAAAGAATGCTAAGGTATAGACTCGAGTTTTATCATAGAGCAATGTTTTTCAAACTTTTTGTTTCGCGACCCAGTGGAAGGAATGGCAACGTGAAGCAAAAAGTACTGACATCAGTATACATTATCCCGCTATTAAAAGTAGTATGTATACAGTATAGAGTCTATACTATAGACTAAAAGGTTGACATTTGTCTAATAGGATAATTTCGCCCTCTGTCATTTTCGATGTACTTTTGCTGGTATTGCATTGAGTGCTTACATTTTCTTATGGGCCTTGCCACTCTATATTTAGTCGTAACAATTACTTTAAAAGATGTTGCCGTAGAGGAGACAACTTATATTTAAAAATTATTATTACTACAATAATGAGCACAAAAACATGGAAATCGATTCTCGAACGAATGTTTGAATGATGGAATTGCAACGAGTCCTTGTTTATTCTCACTATTTGCAAATATTAAAAAAAAAGGAATCATAAATCTTCTCTGAAACCCAGCGATGCACTATTAAACCATACCTTTTTTTTTAACTGTCACCGGCAATTAAAACAGCTTATCCGTGAAACGCCTACAAACGAGCTCATCACCGACGAATCGAAAAAGTCATAAAATAAAACAAACAACACTTTGCCCTTCCAAATACGATGCGGAATGGATGGCTAAACATAAAATAGGAAGAATATTCGCCGGAAAACCAGCAGAAACTCGGTTTTGTTTTCTCGAGTTTCTGAAGCGTTTATCCAGAAAGGATCACCCGAACGGAAAAGGAAGAAGACGAAAGAAAGGGAGTGAAGCGAAAGAAAGACGAAGGAGATAAGCGAAACGTAAAAGGAACGCGGGAGGAAGAAATACCGAAGCAAACGCGAAGGAACGAGACGTCTGACACTAAGAAAGGGGGGGAGAAACAAAACAAGCGAAGAAAGGATCGGAAGACGTAAGGAACGTGCTCGGAGAAAAGGAGACAAGGAAAAAGTTGAAAGTAACATTAAAGAGGGAAAGACTTTCAGATAAAGTTGCCGAAAGGATGAGTGAGAGAAGGGAAGATACAGAGAGCTGTAGAGAGGGATGAGAGAATGATGCCGCGATGGGCAAAAGGGAGAGAGAAAGAGAAGAAAGAGACGAGAGAAAGGGAGAAAAGAGAGAGAGAGATATTAGGAGACAAATCGGGGACGCACTTCGAAGGGCGACGTGGATTAAGAGGGAAGAGTTTGCTGAGTGCGTAAGGGGGAGGGGGTAGGCGGGGAAGAAGTGTACTGGGTAAAGTGCGAAGAGGAATTTAGTTGAAGGCTGCTTTGGTTACGAGCGGAGCCAGGGGAGTGAGAGAGATAGCGAAGGGAAAGAGTGGAAATGGTGGAGAAGGGAGGTTGGGAGGGGGGTGGGGAGGAGTAGGACCCATTTAACGCAACAAAGCTCTGGGAATTCGACTTCGGTCAGAGTGAGGGAATGGGGAGAGGAACGCAGCGAGGGAAAAGGGTGGAGTTTTAAGAGGTATTGAGGCAACGTCTGTATCCAGATGGAGTTTCCAGAATTTTAAACTTCCTTCTTCCCTTTTACAACTGCGCCGTTTCTTCGATACATAATATTATTGTCTACCTGCCTACTAATTGGATGCAGAGATGGAAATTTTTTTACACGCCAACGATCGAATAAAAGATTTATATTTTCGACATTGTTTCTTGACAATATCGATTGCAAAAAAATGTTTAAATAAATCTTTATAGCATTCTGATATATGTTCTTGATGCTAATTTGACATCATTTAAACGAATGAATATTCAGCTACAGAAATAAATGAACAAATATAATCATATTAAATATGCAAATGAAATTAATTTTTATTGATGTTATTTGTTGTTAGCTGTAACAAAACGCTGAACATAAGTTTGTACGCCATTTACCAAAAACTCCTAACGCAATCTATTGTACAACAGCGTTTCCATCTTGTTAAGCACATTTCATAGTTCTGCGTTGAATTAAATGTACATGCCTAATTGAAATGAAAAGTGAAATTCTCTTTTTCATCGTTTCGCAGAAATAATATAAATGAACGAATTTATTGTTTCCCACAGCATTCCGACACAATGTTTAAAATCACACAATAGCAGCAAATGCAAAATTGCATCGCTGCTAAGTTAAATATGACATTTGAAACGTCCTGGCGTTGGCGAGGGTAAAACTATTAAACCGCCAGTCCGTGAAATTGATCCGGGTCGCATGAATCCTTTGTTGTTATTTTTTTACCTCCCAACATTCTTCAATTAAAAATCAATTTCGAATTTTTTCCTCTCGTCTAAAAATTAGAATTTCCTCTCGTGTGACTGACAGATCTCATAAAACCTTTTGTCTCGCCCGTCTTTCGAATGATGCAATTAGTTTGATATAAAAGGCGCGTACTAAACGCGCTCCGATATAGACGGAAAAATTAATCGTTATGAGCTACGTTGGACGCACCTTACATCCCATTTGACCGATTTCATGGTTTTCGCCGTATCATGGGAAGACGGTTAAAGCGACAAAAGCAAAGAACGAAAATGAAGAAATGATTCTTTAGTTCAAGTCTAACTAGAAATACTGATATTTTGAATTCCACCAATTTCGTTTTTGACAAATAAAATTCTAAAAATACATTCAATTATCAATTACTGTCGTTAGATTACTGACAATTTCATTCTATTTCACTCTGTATTCTTTAAAAGTCGTACGATATGGAAACCATTCCTCAGGCAATGGCGGGTACAAAGGGGGGATAATAGGGTAATTACCCCCATAAGGGAGATGAACAATCTTCATTAAAATACCATTTCAATTAATTTATTTTATATTATAGACATTCTAGAAATTTTTGCATATATCTAAGCAGAGTAGAATATACGCTGTATTTTTACTATAATGACACATCATTATTTGAGAATAAATATGTGTCAGTAAATACATTTGATTTCTTATTATTCACCTAAGCTATGCTCCTAGATCCGCCCCTGTCCTCACATAATATAGCAAAGGTCATTTCCGAGCGATGCTTGCGTCATAGTTTTAAAACTTACATTGCTCAAATCGTTAAGTTCACTCCTCTGTGAA
This sequence comes from Tanypteryx hageni, assembly GCA_028673005.1. Taxonomy (NCBI): domain Eukaryota; kingdom Metazoa; phylum Arthropoda; class Insecta; order Odonata; family Petaluridae; genus Tanypteryx; species Tanypteryx hageni. Next base: position 89,277,374 of record CM054116.1, on the reverse strand, counting down.
ATATCCTCGGACGCAATTGATGTTTTAATAAACAAAAGATGCCGAAAACCCGATTAGGGCGCGTTTGTACCAACAACCGCGTCGATAGGGATCACCTTACCAGAGGAAAACACGTGAGTCATGTGGTAAGATATTAGAGATCGGGAAAATTTTATCGGTGAATAAGGTGGATGTATTTGTACCTTGGTCGCAATTCACTCTGGTCCCAGACTGGCAAGAGGAAATCGTGCGGAAGAAATGAGAGATTCGGATGCATGAAAGGAAGACGAGGAAATAACAGGGCCGGAATGGGAACAGATAGGAAGCGGACGTGAGTCGATACGGAGGAGATAGTGTACGTATGGAAATGCAAAGTAATCAGCGGACTAAAGGAATAGGCCACTCAGACCGAGACAAAGTGTTTGGAGGGGTGGGAGGGGACGAGAGACAGAAGAAATGAGAATAAAAGTCCCCATGAGGGAGAGAGAGAGGTAGAGAGAGAAGGGGAAGGAGGAAATATAAAAGATGGAAAAAGGGATCCTCTCCTTATTTGAACGGCATATATTAAAATGTATATGCAATAACAGAGATGCTAAGCGCTCGTCAGAAAAGACAGACTTTGTATCGAAAGGATGGCAGTTAGAATTGTTTGGCGGGAGGTTCTATCTAATGAACCCCAAAATTAAAGTACGGAAAATAATAGGCTTCCTGTGCTTGCAAAGAACAGGAATAGTTGAGATATATCCAGAAAGTTAAAAGTTATCTTGCCCAGATAGGCTTCTTGTGCTTGCAAAGAACAGGATTAGTTGAGATATATACAGAAAGTTAAAAGTTATCTTTCCCAGATCTACCATTTGTTAATCTGCCTAAAATTGTAAATAAATTCAAATAATTGCGTTTTATGGTATTAAGATATCACAAAGTTTTTAATGGTACTAAGACAAGGACATTCAGGGGAACAATTCGAAATATATGAGATGTTCTAATTCATGGAAATAAAAATATTTTGAAACGTCCATCGCAAAAATGACTTTTCGAAAAAGTCGAACAAATAAATATGGCGATCGAACACATTTACAATATCGGGATAGAAATTGGTACAAATTACAAGAAATACGGCTTTATAGTAACCTCTTCCTTTTTTCTATTCCTTAAGAAAGCAGTAAGTATCATATGTTTGAAGTATCAGGCCCATAAAACCGTTAGAGAGGGATCGGGTTTTTACAAATAACTGTGTGCGTAGGAGCGAGAGAAAGGATTTTTAAAAATGAGTGGGAGATATCACTACGACTGGGAGAGAAATTCCGAGCGGTGGAGGGGAATATGGGGTTTATCGCGATTAAAAGGAATGAAAGGCAATTTTTGGAAATTAGGGACAGAAGAGGAGGAAGGGAAGAAAACGAGATACTGTGAGCAAGTGTGTTCGAGGGAGGAAAGAGTGATCAACTGCTTTTTTTTACAAGTTCTATATTTCATTATTGCGATGTTGGTATTTGCAAATGTGTGTGTGCGTGTGATGAGGTAATTTATACACATTTCAAAAAAGGCCATATATATATATATATATATATATATATATATATATATATATATATATATATATATATATATATATATATGTGTGTGTGTGTGTGTGTGTGTGTGTGGGTGTACACGCATGCGTGCATATTTGTCACCTAATGACAAATTTGTAAACCATTTAGAAATATTAAATGGCAAATATTACTGCTGATGAACGTATATACCTGGTGCATAATTAATTATCCGTGCACTGAATTTTAGAAGTCATTATATCATATATTTTAAAAATTCAAGAACATGTCATTTTAAAATGTACTTGCCTTAGGTATCTCCAATATCTACTAGGTTAAAAACCAACGGTATTTTAAAACTTTGTTATATGGCTATTGGAGATACCTTAGGCAAGTACATTTTTAAATTGTTTGCTCTTGAATTTTTTTCAACCACAAGACGAGCTCGATTGTTTCCTGATGATTAAATTTTAAAGCCAAATTCAATCGCAATATTGCTCCTATTTATCGAGAAGGCGATAATTAGAAGGGAGGTGAGTTGGTTGTTGCGGATAAGTTAAAGGGAATAATTTGGACTGCGGCTAAATCATGTTCACAGACGGGATGGAGTACTTGCCCTTGAGAAAATGGAAGGCAATGAATGGAAATGAAAGGTAAAAGGAGCGTAAGTGTTCAAAGTGGAAGAAAAAAAGTGAAGCGTTTTGATGCGATATCACAATTTTTCTTTGCATATAAAGCGTCGAGGGGCGCGTTGAAGCATCGGAAAACAGATATCTCTTTTCTCCATATTTAATGTAAATAATTATGTTCTATGAAACGCAGCAGAGACAAGAAGATTGTACGAGTGAGGCCATCTAAGCATCTAAGGTCTTCGAAATTGAGTCTACTGTTGATAATAGCTGAGAGCAATCTTTTTTTTGAGCGAATAGTAAAAATCTAACTCTCTGTTGTCAAAGAAAATTAACGGCTGGGTTACCCTAGAAAGGGCAAGACATGTCTCAAAGGCTCTCACCGATGTGCATATAGAAGAATGTAGTGTTTCTATAAAAATTGAGGAGTGAGATGTTACGTATTTTATGTTCTCGGTTACAATACAATAAGTACAATAAGTTTCTATACGCAAAAGAAAAATATACAATTTAGTACCGTTTTAATTTCCAGGCATTCCCAAATGTGAGCGAAAAAGGAAAGGTGAATACCACATACTCTATACAAAAACCACCAGGAATTGGATTATCATGGACGTATAACAACATTGCAATTTCGGTTTGGCGACACTGCTGCTCTAACCTCTTTTATGCTGACAGATTAATGACTCGTGCAGTTGTGTAGCTTACTCTTTGCAGTGGAGCTGATCGGTTTTATTCTGCTACATGAGCGATTGTGTTTATTGCTAATAATCTACGTATGTCTCACATTTCCGTCTTTTATAACCTTGAAAACAATTGCAAATAGGGTTAAATACTTTATTTAAAACAATGACGGACAGACTAAATAGAAGGAGAATAACGGAGATTCTGCTGGTGGAAGAAGATGAAGGTGACTTGGATAGTAAACACAAACCTAACGAATGGCGAAACTCATTATTCAGTTAATTATTTGAAACTAATTGCACCCTCAACACCTTTTACCACAAATGCAAGGGGACATTTTTCCCTAAAAAATAACACCTACTTAAACGGAAGCTTTCGGATGTTTTTCAAGGTAATCCCTTCAAAAGAAATCACGCTCGCAGATCATCCCCGACTTGTTTTTTTACGCTGACAACCCGCGCGAAAACATAATCCGACAAGACGATTTCCTCCGGGAAGAATGTCGTGAGATGATATCTTGGGGAAAGAGAGAGAGATAGAGATTCATCAAGAGATGTTTTCTCCATGATGAATCGTCCCGAGTCATTCCGTCTCATAAAATTATGTCATCCGGGACGATTTCCCGTTATCAGAGAAGGGAAAAATACGGTAAGAGAGAGACAATCAGACGCGAAGAAAATGGCTTAACTCAGTTGCCGCGGTGATGGAGATGTAAAATGGGGGAGGTGAATAGATGGGGAGGGAGGAGATCCGGAGAGATAAGGAAAAAGAGAGTGAGAGATAACTATCGTCCATTCTCTTTCAAGGTCGGCGTTTTTCCGCGGCGAAAAAAACCTTGAATGCATTGTTTTAATCCAAAGGAAAAGGGAGAACTCCACTTTTCTTTTTATTTTCCATCTCTCTCTCCATCGGTCTCTCCCATTTGGGAAGTGGTTCCGTTGTTTGTTAGCCTTTCGCCGAGGAAGAAAGAGACGAACCTTCAATAGAGCAGAGTGGGCCTGATTGTGTGAATAGAGAAGGAATGAAAGTAGGCCTCTCTGCAAAATGGAACGTGTTAATTCCGAGCTCCCGGCGGGGTTACGCTCGTTTTCGAATTCCATTATGTCATTATTCTTTAGGGAGGGAGAAGAGAGAGAGAGAGAGAGAGAGAGAGAGAGAGAGAGAGAGAGAGAGAGAGAAAGGTAAATATCTAACGGTGTCGGTTCCATCGCCCTCAAATAAAATGGAGCAAGGGTCCAATCGATCGCGCATTGCATTCGATTCAGCTAAAATATCGCTGCAAACTAGTCTTTTAAATTTCGTTCGCCTAATGATCTCCGACAACTTTTTTACGTCGCTTCTCCTAAATAAAAAGTATCTGTTGGAATATTAATTCGTCCAATCAATATGCAATGCTAAAAAATGCGTTTATCTCATAATGACCCAAATTATTTTTTCTGAGTTAATTTTTTTCGAAAATGTTTTTAAATTTATTTTTAAATAATCAATGTTCAAATTGATCAGCGATTGGCAACCTTAATTAATGAAAATAAAATAATAAAACATATTTTTACAAATTATCTTGAAGTTACAGTGGGTGGTAGGGGGTTAAGCTTTAACAGAAGGTAAAATTTAAATACGGTTGTAATGAATTTTTAAAGAAGGATATTTTGCACCTTTCTACTGAAATGCTATAAAATACAGGTTAGATAGAATTTAAACATCAGTATGGGACTAGAAAACACATTTTAGAATTTACCATATTTATAAACTGAGTTTCTTCATCAACAGACCAAGTTATAGTTTCCGCGATGATTCTCGCATCAATTCAGCAAAAAAATCACAATCGCGCACCACATTTTATACATGATATCGATCGAACAAAGGAGCAACGATATATGAAAAAAAAATAAAAAAAATAAACAGATTCCTCACACAAGATTTCGAATTCGAACTTATATTTTAATTCTCTAAAATTGACAACTATGAATTTGGTATTTTTATAAGGATAACTGGCGTGTGACAAAATCCAGCGCAAATTTAATTTCTTAGCCATGGAAAACTCGTTCGCGAAACAGAGCAATAAAACGAGCTTATCAACGTATGCGCAAAACATATTCGGGGATTGCCGTTTCACCAACCCATTGCTACTCCATTCGACGGAAGAGTGTACACAGGTTCCTGCTTTGAAAACTTGTATTGATTTGTTCTGCGACTATTCGGTTGCCGTTCCGCTTCATCCGGTGCATGGCATCGAAGAAAATAAGAAGAAAGAGAGGAAAGAAGCCGATTGGGAGCATTTTGGTCGTTGACAGAAGTAATATCTGTTAGGGAGATCTCGAACTCACATAAAATCAGAGGCGAAATTGGAGTGGATCGTAATCTTTGGTCGCCGGCATGGAAGGGGAAAATGGGATGGACGCATCATTTCAGGACGACGCGACACTATGCATTCGCCCGAAAGTCTTTACAGCCTTATCTTTACTTCGATAGGCGAGTCTTTTTTTAGAAAAAATAGCCGGCGAGACTTTTAACGCAGAAAGATCCTCTTTGACGATTGGTTACGTGACAAGTGAATTCAAGGATAGACGCTTTGTGGAATTCAAAAGATGTAAAGTTTGTCCATTCCCATTTTGAATTCTTTAATCTCCAAGATTTGTGCGGCTTCATGAGAAAGAAAATCTTATGTATGTAGACTTATCACCGACGATAGTACGTTGTTGAAATTTACACTCAAGACCATTTCGAAATTACTTGAGAAAAATGGTAATGAGGTTTGTTAAATAAGGAACGTTTTTTGAATCATAAAGAAACCGTTACATAAAATTCTATAGAAGGCGTCTATTTTTTGTGTGATTTGTTATTATATAGATTTATGCTACGCTCTTAGTTACCGCTGATATTAAACTTTCAAATTTATCAAATACCCTTCATGGGTTGTTATCTCCATAGAGGGTTGCGATGAAGTTTGCAATATGTGCTTCGTGAATTTTTTATGCCCATTCATTTAAATTAATATCCGAAGTCGAACTTCATTGATTCATGGGTGATTTTATATAAATATTCATTTGGCGCAACAGTGAAGCTTTTATGCTAATTCGTTTTCCTTCGAATAGAGTAACTGAACATTTTAGAGTCATTTTCCCACGAGATTTCAACGTTTCCGTGTCTTTGGACAAAAAAATGAATCCACGTCGATCAACGGAGAACGGATACCTTACCCACTTTGCTCGCACGGTCACGTGACCTCTGTCATGGCGACCCAATTCTTTCCAAAGCGATGTGACCACTCATTTTTAGCCGGGGACGCGTTATTTTTTTATTGGCAGAAGCGAAGCGAGATTTCAATGTCACTGTTACGTGAGCGATCTTGCGTGTTGGAATTTGAGCCTGAATTTTATATCTCGATCCGTTTTTCCCGGCGTTTGTTAATGATTTTTTGGCGAGCATTCTCGTATTTGCACGACAGCTTGCAAATCCCACAACGAAATTTTATGTACTAGCAACAAAGTAAAAAGCTTTACTTTTAAAATAAAATACATTTCAATCTGAATGTCACAGTATAACCAATACACCTCATTAAAACTAAAAATATCGTATCATAACTTTTAATGATGCAGCTGCCTTTTTCCGAATTATTCTGCGTTATAAAAATCGGCAGCGGCAAAATCAAGGAATCGGAATTTTTAGATCATGGAACAAGAGAGAAAAGCTAACTTGCGTCTTTTAAATTATTCATTTGTCACAATTTCCATTTCAATCCCATTACAAATTTTAATGGTTCCATATGCTAAACCTTTGAGATACAAATGGGAATTTTGTTTGTATAAGGAAAAGTCCGAATTTGGATATTCCCAAGCAACGTATTCTGTTACAGCCGTGATTTTCATAGAAGCGTATTCCACGAAATATCACAACCCTAAATTGGCATATACTTACTTAATAATTAAAAAATATTTTTCATTTGAATGGACTATAGCTTCAATTTTAATCTATATTATGGATTTATCTTTATCCTTGATTGGCCAAAAAACACTCATCTCCTTAGAATTCTTAATGTGGTCACGTTCTTTTCCTTCAAAGAGAAGGTATTTGTACTCGGAATAGACATATGCCAGTAAATTTTGAAATGTTTGACAACCCTTTCGTAACGCCAAAGAGAAGGCGAAATTTTCAGAAAAAAGGAATAGCATCGTTCATCCCCTTATGTCCCTTGCAAACCCTCGAAAACCCGGCCCCCTAAACCCTATTGCTCCCTCCTCACCCCTTCCTCCACTTCCATTTCCTCCTCCACTCTCCCATTCTCCTCCCTTTTGCCCTTTCCCTCGCTCTTCCATTTTTCCAGAACCCGACTTCCCGTCCGATGTCGACAAACGCATCTCATTCTCTCTCTCTTTCTTATGTTATGCATGATCCAACAACAATCTCCATATTCATTGTATATATTTCAAGTATATTTCATCTTATTCTGCCTAATTATTGTATTATATTTCTTGGTTTGCATTTCGTTATTACCTATATATGTATTTTTTATGACGGTATACAACGATGCTGTATATACGAACACTTACTGTACATACTCCTTTCTATTTAATGTTGTATTATTATATTATCATATGTACGCTATCTAGGGTTTTCGCAGGTTTTTCACACCCCCCTTCTCAGTGGGTGTTTTCCTGCGTGGGTTTTACTAGGGAGGACATGTCTGTTTTACCTAGGTTTTCCCCACAATCTCTAATCTGTCTTCAATTTTATATTTTTTTTACTCTGTATGATTTAGGTATATACTGTTTATGTAATGCATATTGTAATATCTTACTTTACCATTTCTTATATTTATTATATTGACGAAGGGTTAAATGTATGAATGGACCTTATGGTCTAAATTTCGCCCGAATAAAGACGATTATCTATCTTTCACTCTCCCCCCCTTTTCACTCACACTATCAATCTTTCTTTTTCTGTCTGCAGAGTCCTCTTCCTTCCATTTCTTTTTCGCCGCTCCTTTGTTTCTCGCCGCCTCCTGTTTAAGCCCTCCCTCATCGCGTATACTTTTTTTCTTCGGTGCACCCTTAAAAATCTCACCGAATTCGATCTGCATGGCTGGAGATAAAAAATTACGCTCTTTCCCTCTCCTTCTTGACTTTCCTTCCGGTCCTCTGTGTAGCTCTTCTCTTTTATCCCTCACTCTCCTTCCTTTCTCTCTCTTTATGAGACTCCGTGCCATCGGCTTTTACCACTGTTTTCCCCTCTCTCTCAGCCACTTTTCTTCACTCTTCTCCTTCTTCCTTTCCTCCCCTCTCTTACGCTTTCGGTTCCGTACACCTCGCATCCCTCTCCAAACATCCAAACTCCCTCTTTTGCATCTCTGTTTATACGCCCTTTTACTTATTCTCTACTCAAATCTACTCCAACTTGTAAATTCGGAGACATGGTTCGAAATAGTGCGAGGAAGAAATAAAATCGGCGCAACGCACGTTGCAAAATTTTTAAAAATCTTGAAGCTTCTTCGCGATGATGGCACTGGTTACGTTAGTACTCGTTATTCGATGGAAACATTTTTCGCGCAGTTTTCCTGCCAGCTCCTCTAAGCCGATGCTCGATTAGAAACATGACTAGATGTTGGAGGAGGAGGAAAATAGACGGCTCCCAAGCACAAGGATTGCCGCATTACGTCACGAAAGTCGAGAGAAGTTGAGAAAGTAAAAAAGATTGGGTGTACCAAAAAATAAGGTAAGAGATAAAAAAAATACTCCTCGGTAATTTGAGTAGGAAGATCACTCATTCGGAATGATTAATTTATATATGAATGCCAACTAGTGACCCGAACTAAATAATAAAAATAACATTTCAACGTGTGGTATTGTATGATCATTCCGTTTATGCCTGATTAGTAATGGTTTGTTTAGAAAACAAGGCTTAAATTTTAACTAATATTTTTGAGCCACACATAACAACACTGAATATGTTAAGTTGAAATTATTTATAATATAAAGTCAGAAAAAACGGCCATTTTTTCAAATTCAGGAAACATCAAAGGGAAAAATTGATTCAGACAAACTGATAAAGATATCTGCGGAAAATGTTTTTATCCAAGAATCTTGGTAACACGATTGAATTTGAAAAATAAAACACTCACAGGGCACTAAAATTTGCACTGGGTGCGGCCAAACAGATCATTGCAGGAACTATCTCGGATATTTTGGGTCTTTTCTGTTGCGTCATTTGTTCTCTCATACTTTACGAGTGCTTTTTGCATTCAAATTACTGTCATTCCGAGTCCCTAACACAAACTTCGCGGTACCCTGTAGTACATCAGATCGAGACTGAAATCCAATTCTCTCTTTACATTAAATCCTTTTTCCTAACATAGCACGCCATAAAATAGCAGAGGGCATTTTCTAGCTTTCACTATATTTAATTAGACTGAAAGCTTTTTCACTGGAAATGGTGTTTGACAATATTGAGTCATAATTTAAGTTTTCTCCGTAGAGTGTTTTCAAAATTTTATTTCGAGATTTTCTACATATTATATCGTAGAAAAACTTAGATAAATATTTACCTTTTTTAGCTCGAGCTATTGAAATTTTTTAACAAATTTTGATCTGTAATAAAATTGAAGTATAACTAAAATTGTCGATCCCTTCTCGTAATAAAGTCTATCAATATGTATATCAATTATATATCACTAGTTGTCGTCGATTGCTAATTTATACGTTCTGCTTCATAGAAATGTAACCCGTACGCATATCGTTGATATAAGGAATTTGATGATGACATAAACTATGTTTATTCAATAAGTAACGCGAGAAAACTTTTCAAAAAGTTATTTAAAATATTGTCTAGAAAAAGAAAGTAGAAGGTGCTTGCATTCTGCAAGCATATCATCTCACCTTCAAAAAACATTCATTTTTCAGACAGATATTTCATCATTACAAATATTTCTTTAATTCTAAAGATTTCACCTCCGCAGCGATTTTCGTTTTTCCATTATGCAAAAATAATAGATTAAAACTTTACCCAAACTTGGTAATTTAAAGAATATTATACTTTCTCCATTATGGGGTGCTAATGCTACACATTTCTGCCAAATTTTAAAGTTCTAGAAGTGAAATAATATTTTTCTAATTGTTTCAATTTTAAACATTTTTAACGGCCGCCCCAATATATTTATGGAGAGATTCAAATGTTTATTTGTGCAAATGCGCTACTCTGTAAATAACTTGAAAATTTCAGCATCCTAGCTCTTTCCGTAGTACCTAAACAGTTATCTATTTGATTAAATTTTAAGAATTTTTGACGGCAACAAAAATTAAAATATCAAAATTTCTTAAATCACTATTTCGTTTTTTTTTACAAATCCTACCTCTAAAAAAAATTTCAGCTCAGTAGCATATTCGAAAATACATAAACCTTGAAAATTTGGTTAAACAATTGGGAATTTTTAGCGGCCGCATTGTTGCACTTTTTCAAGATTTTCGTTTTTTCTAGTCGGTTTTGTACAAAATCCTACCTAAGAAAAAAATTTTGAATCTCCAGCTCATCTGAAAGTGCCTAAACATTAGTATCCTCCTATATGTTATATCCTCCTCCTCCTCCTCTGTAAGGAACGTCTATATATGTTAAGTTTTTAGCTCACAATGCATTGCTTTATTTAACGCAAAATTAACAGTGATATTGAAAGTTTTTAGAAAAAAAGCAGCTACGCTTATTTTTAAGTTATAAAAAAATCGCTGTCATCACGGGCCAAAATTGATCTTAAAGTCAAAAGTTTTCATGAGAAAGGTTTCTTCATAAATTTCATAATATACCTATACTGTTAATTCCCATAACTTTGGCAAACTAAACATCTCCATCATATTTTTAATATCCAATTTGGCTTGTCCTGTTAGAAATACCAAATTTAATTTCCCTATCCGAAACTACTTTGTAATTTCTCCCCATCATCCTCTTCCCTTTTTTCTAATGTGTTTTACACAACACAGAACTCTTGCTTAAGAGCTTTAGGATTAAGGATTTCAGAAACTCATTATCCTCTGTCCCTTCTCGCTAACTCACTTGCGTCCTATTCCGACAGTGTTGGCTCTAAGCATGTCTACTAATTGAAATTTCACGTAAAATTTTATTTCCGCGGTAAAAAAGGAATGCCATCTCAATTAGAAGTTGACAGAAAATACGCGCTTCATTATGGCATTATTTTATACTTCGTTTTTGTTCGAGTTAACTCAACACAAAATAAAGTTGACCGAGGTCTTTCCCTTGTTAATCAAAAGAAACATGAAAGTGGAAATTAAGTTCCTTCCATAAAAGTCGCCTCCATTAATTTTGATCCGTACAATGGCTGCCTTTAGGTAAATTCTTTAGGCTTCTAAATTTTGGGTGTCTGCATGGAATAGAAACTTCATTTTACGAAAAAAATCGGTAATCCGTACTTCTAATAGTAAAGTATTTAGTCTTTTTTAAGTAAATGAATTCTGTTATATAAATAAATAAATAAATATATATATATATATATATATATATATATATATAACGGAATTCTCGGACTTTTGAGTATGGCAATCTCTCTATCTACTATAGTGAAAATATCCTTCAATGACGCAAAATCTACCGTAATCTTCAATGCGTACCCCGCACGCTATGCCCAAGTATTGCAGCTGTTCCGATGTATCCACAACTAAAGATGGAACAGGAAATCAAGCGGAAAAGAAACTAACAAAAAATTGTCTTGAAAGTAATTTTGTATGGTCGAAGAAAATAGCCGATTATGATACGTGAATCTGGGGAGGCTAGGTTAAGGGAGTGAGTGCAGCGAGCTATACAGAATTACGACAGATAGGAGTAAGTGATGGAAGGGAATTTCAAAATAGATATGATGGAATTAATTAGTCAACATTTAGAAACCTAGTTAAACATCAAGGCGTAAGGAACAGGTACCGCGAATAAGATTGTTGAAAGGAATATTGTGTTAAATTTGTGCGGCCTTTTTGCAAAACCACAAGGGTCACCGAAATTGGCGTTCATTTTTGAAGAATTATTTGAGTAAAAGTTTTGCGTGCATGGTATGCCGACAGGTAAAAAGTGTCAGAAGAAATACTGGGAAGGCACAGAAACGGTCTTGGAATGAAAAGTTTCGTCTACTGAAAGAAAAACTATATAATGGTAATTTACATGATTTAGGTCCTTAAATATATGTCAGGGAAAATAAGGTCTTGGTGAGCCCATGCGGAAAATTCTCAACGATGGAGCGCATCACGAAGTTGGGCGTCGGAGTCATCGGTGTAGCTCCGAGTATTATCCTATCACCGAGATTGACAAAAAGTAATTAGTGCATGTGTCAGAAGCGTCCAATATAAGGATAAAAATTGCATGTTTTTTATCTTTATTAAAAATACTTAAATAAAAATTTGACTTGAAAACCTGACAACGGTAAAAAAATTATTCGCGCATCAAACTTCTCTTAAGTCCACCTGAAGATAGCACAAATAACTCCCTCGTAGACGCGGATTCCATCTTCGTGTCAGCAAGCCTTTATTCCAACTTTTTTGTTAAACTTGAGAAGACGCAAAAAGCAAACTTTTTAGCCTTCAGCCGGTATGTTTTCGAAGATCATCCTCTAGACCCGTCACTACAATGTTCGGGAGAGGCTGAGAAAAGGAGAACGCAAAATTTTCCAAGGATTTAATCCTGCCTCCAACTTGAACGTTAGGTAAGAGGACCAATCAGGAGAAAGGAAGGGGGGAAGGTTATTTTAATATTTTTTCTGTAGATCGAGAGCCAAAAAATCTTGAGTGAAATTAGAGATTTCTTGAAGGAGAAGATTCTTCTCTCTTCGGCGTTTGGAGTCGAGTAGGTGAAGAGGTCCCCAAAGGACGAAGGAAAAAATAATTTATCTCGGGAGGACGAAAAATATAGATTTTATTCCTTTTCACGGGGAAAATTGGGACGGAGAGGAAAATAAGGATGATGAGAGTGGAGTGGAAAGAGAGAGAGAGAGAGTTCTGAAAAAGGGGTTTCGGAATGAGATTCGGAGTGGTTGGCATAGAGAAATGGGGCCAAGGTGTATTAAAGGCATTGATAGGTAAATGGGACAAAAAATAGGCGCACGATGAATATGAAAGGTGGGTTTGTTTGAGAGAGGGCGAGAAATGGAGATAAAAAAAATATTTTCGTGACCCGTTACTTAAAGATTACCATTGAATACATTGGTGCGATTTTTTAAAAAGAATTAAATTTTTTTTCCAGTTTGCGAGATACTTCTGAAACTCTCTTAAATGACATTCCTGAAAAAAATAGTTTCGTTCGAATTTTTTCTTCACTAGAAAAATTACTTAACTCGACGAAGCCGCGCATTTTTTCATAACTCCGGCCGAAAGTTTACTTACATAGTTCGCCCCAGAAATTAATTCAATATTTTAACCATGCATGCTGGGATCGCTCCGAGGTAAAGAAGAGACACGGCTAGCGAGACGTCGTCGTGGATAGAAGATTAGCGTCAAGGACCGCGTGGATAAGTGGGGTGAGACTGGGGGTGTCGACGGGAAGTAGACGTCAGCAAAACTCGGCACCAACGATTAGGTGAATTTTAGAACGGAAGAATTGAGTGATGGGATGTCAGTTTTAATTGAAGCTCCTAATTACTTGAATCGATACGGCGCGTCGCGATGGCAAGGATGACATTCAAGGAATTAAAAGTTAAGAGATTCAATTACTTATATAATTAGATAATACTTTAGCGCACGTAAAGAATTAAGAGATTTTTGGAAAATTTCCCTACTTTCTCCAATTTAATAGTGTTGAAATAGAGGTAATTTTGTGGATTTTCCAGAAAAGAAACGATAAGCAGAAAAATGAGAGTAAAATGCCATAAGAATTCAAGAGGTTTTATATTCATCAATACTAATTGGCGCGAATAGGAGTTCTTTTTAAAGCCAAGAGAAGAAGGGCCTCCCTCCCAAAAACAAAACAAAAATCCCTTTCCCGCGTCAAGTTTTGCATAACTAATTGTTTTGTAAAACCAGTTCTAAAAAAGCGAAGTCATAGTTAGTTATACATTCTTTTTCTATGATCTGTAATTATCACTAGAACTCTATTTATGAAAGTTTATAGTATGGTGTAGATTCCTCATGCTGCAAATAAAACAGACGGTATCTGTTATATTTCCTGATTTAATTTATATTTATATATCCCTCTCCTATCGAGTAACGAGGTGTTAAAAATTTCACTCCAATGAAATAAATTATTTTAAAAATAGATGAAGATGATAAAAGATTCCGTTTCGTTAGTCTCACATGCCGCACATTTAACAGGCGTTTTCCGGACTTCATATTAGCCCCCACCACTGGAGAACTCATTCGAGAGAGAAAATACAGAAATCCAGAACACTTTTGGCAAAATAAGGGAGTGTTACGCGATTGATTCGTTCGACGCCTACCATTATCAATCACCCTTTGATCTATCTAATCAGGTCAGCGAGATTTTTCACAAAGACCCGATTCTCAAATACTGCGCAGGCGTCCCCGGGCAGAATCGGCTCCGCTTCCCCCACGAATCCAGATTTTTCCCCACTCCTCGGATCTCGAACGACTTTTCCTCGCCGAACACAAAGGCGATTATCGGGCATTAGAGTAGTAACGACAGAGGAGGCGGCGGCGGCTTTCAGTAGCAGCAGGTGGTGTGGGGCGGAGGAATCTTAAGCGAGAGAGAAGGAAGCGATTGTTTTTCCTCCTCCCCAACGAGAGGGCCCTGCAGGTGGCCATAGATACCCGGATTACTCCCTAAGCTCCAGGTTACCTCATCGATTGCAGCGCCTCCAACCCATTAGCCAAGAGTTTCCCATATACACATGGCGTCGGCTCCTGTGAGTCTGGTGTTCCTAAGTGCCGTGGAGAGAGAGAGAGGCGTTGGTGAAAGAGGAAGAATCGGGGGAGGGCTGTGGCGGTCTGAGTTCTATTTCTTCTCGGTTTTGAGCAAACACCTTCAGCTATCACTTTGAGCAAACGGAGCGGCGGGAAGGAGAGAGTTATTGCGTAAACACGTAACGGAGAAGCGATTGCCACGCATGTAGTGGAAGGCTGAAAATATCCGAAAGGGATCAATCACTCCGCTCCGTGTCTAAACGCTAGATCGGAACTATGTGTTGACGGATCGGGTTCCGCTAGAATTTTCACCTCATTAATCAGCGCTTGTGAATGAATCGAACAAAAAGTTCTTCAGGAGTCGTTCGATAATTGAAACTTTATCAGCGAGGTGAAAAAACGGGACAAAACCGTTATTTATTAAACAAACCATATTCGCAAGCTGATTATATACTAGTGCGTGTTTCGCTATTTATCGAAGAAAAATGGAAATGATAAACCTTTTTGTTGTAAATAAACAAACATATGTGTAATAAAACTATATAAAAATTTAATTCAAAGGTAATTTCAATCAAAATAAGCCCGTTGATTATTTTAATCGATAGCATTATTTATTGTGGAAAATGTCAATCAACCGGCTTTTAAACATATATTTGATTTATTTATTCTGATGCTACTATAATAGTAGTTTAAATTTAAAAATGCCTAATTTAGTTATAAGAAATCAACTCGAAACATGTTCAGTTTATGGAGTAATTCATGCACATATTACTTTAATAAGCAATAATGAAATAAAAATAATCAGAGAGGTCAGGTTTTATACTAACGATTGTGAAATTGATTTTATTCAGTTTTATTAATCCAACAAATAAAAATAATGAGAGAAAACGTGTTTAATACCTTCACTGATTAGTCGATAACGAATGGCAATCGGTGGGATATATAGATGCTGTTAAAAGTTGCGCATGAGCTAAGTAGTTAATTTCGAATCAGTTACGTGGATAATTTAAAAGTTTTTATGGATGAATTTTATCTCTGATTCAAGTTTATAAAATGTAACCGGATTAATTTCTCTGCATTGGGGCAGGGCGAAGGGCAGTCAATGCCATTTATAAATTATTTTTTAAAATTGCACGCGCTTAAAAATTTATTATTCGTCCACATACTTTGATTCCTCTGAAAAATTTTGGTTTGATTGGGTAGGTAGATCGTAGTTGGTCTACTGATTAGCACGTTTTGAAAGAGATGAGCGATTATTGACTACATTAGCTTCCAAAAAAAAAATCCAATCTACCGTGTCGGTCCATTATCCGACATTTTTTCAAAGTCGACCCTGTTATTAAAAAAATTGGTAGTTTAAGTTTTTGGGTTTTTCGGGTTTTTGGGTTTTGGAACAACATCCTAGAAAGAAATTTAATTTTTTTCCCATGCTCTTTAAATTTTATTATCAATTTTGAAGTATTCAAATTTTCTTAATATTCAGATAGAATGATCAGTAAGAATGAAAAATGAATCCTCAAATGCTCAATAGAAGCAGAAATTCAATAAAAAAGCAAAAGCAACCTATACAACTGCGCTAAATAAATCAACTTATGCTGACCAATAAATCACTAGAGGTATGTATATAAGTAGACAGCGCAGCACACTTATAACGCAAGTCATAATTCGAACTTTTAAATGTAACGTGTTATATTAAGAAATATATTTCATGTTAGTTTTACCTCTGCAATGAAAATAAACTAGTTTTGATGCATAAAATTGTGTACTGTAAACTTTGATTGGGAGGAGGGCTTAATTTTTAAACGTTGGCTAGGGCGCAAAAATGTCTTACACCGACTCTGCGTGTGTGTGTATATATATATATATTAATATATATATATATATATATATATATATTATATTAATATAATTAATTTACAAACTGGAGCAATCCTTTCTTATTGGGAAACACGCAACTTTCGGAATTTCTGGAGTAGAACCCATGTCACTTAGGTGAGAGATCCCATTTATTCTGTAGGTTTCTCCATGACATATATATATATATATATATATATATATATATATATATATATATATATATATATATATATATATATATATTGGGGTGCCGGTGGTGTAGTGGTTAGGACGCTGGCTGCTACTCGCCCGATGCTTGAAAGTCATCGGGTACGAATCCTGCGCGAGTAGGATTTTTTCTCAAGGTCATCCGGCCCCCTGTTTGCGTGGTTTGAGGAGACCGCGCAAATTCAGCTGTTCCGTCCTTCGGAAGGGACGTTAAGCCGTTGGCCCCCCTGGTGTTCTTCGCAAGAGCAGGCAAATGCCGGCACCGGGTTTCCCTCCTCCCTTCTGTGTGTGTGTCCGGTGTGGAAGGCAACGGGAAACCACCACACCGTGTATGTATATTCCCTAGTCAAAGCCAATTAATTAGTTAATTGGTAGGACCTGTCGTAAGACAGAACACAAATGAATGAATATATATATATATATATATATATATATATATATATATATATATATATATATATATATATATATATATATATATACACCACTGTCCAGCCCAAACTACAAGAGCTAGAGAGCTGAAAGCTTATCTTTGTAGATGTCATGGAGAAACCTACAGAATAAATGGGATCTCTCACCTAAGTGACATGGGTTCTACTCCAGAAATTCCGAAAGTTGCGTTTTTCCCAATAAGAAAGGATTGCTCCAGTTTGTAAATTAATTTCGGGCACTTGCCGATAAGATGGAGGAATGAAATTTTGAGGGTTGCTGAAAGGCCGCAATACTTATGAGAAATTTGCATTGGCTTTGCTTAAAGTGTCCTGGATTCTATTCCAGATGCTCCGGAAAATCTCCAATAAGTTAGAATAGGAAAAGGTTATTACAGTGTGTAGATCAATCTAAGAGAAATAGGGAGCTGAGATTTTGCACGGTTATAGGATTTGGTCACAACCAACCAGAAAAATAAAAAATTTCAAACTTTTTAATTTTAAGGGCTGTTTTTACCCCATTTATACATTAAAGTTTAATAATATTTATCTCGGAAACTATAAGTTTTAGGTAAAAGTTTTTAAAATCATTTTATAGGAAATTCTATCATCCGTATGGATCAAGTTTTTATTCCATACCTTACAATCATATAAGGGAATAGAATTTCAGATTGATATACGTATTTTTAACGATTATTACGTATAAACAATTTTTATCTCAAAACCTATGGATCTTAGGCACAAAGTGTTTCAAACTTTATTGTAGCAAATGTTATCTTCTACCCCAATAAAATTTTTAATCTAAACCTTACAGAACATATAAGGGCGATTTAGCAATTTTAACATGCCAAGGTCGCCAAATGCGGTGGTGGGGACAACTCCACCAATCGTAATTGCGCGCTCTTCTCCCTCTCTACCCTAATTGAATTAAAAGCAAGTTTATTCCCATAAGCATATAAGTTAACGTACTCTAATTTCATTATCATGCATATTATCAATACATCATCAGCAATATCTTCTTCAGATAGTGTCTATGTAAGATTTTACTGTATCCAAAACACTAATTGCATCACGCACTGTGATTGAGGATATCATAGATAATTGTAAGTTTCTCGAATTGTTGAAAGCGCAAACATGACGATTAAGTTTGGGATATTGACTGTAGGAAGGAGCGAATAGGTTTGTGTTTCTCTAGAAATACAGGGGATCGCAATAGGAGAAGCAACCTTGATAGCAATGACGGTAAAACGTGAAAAGAATTTTTCGTAGTTTTTCGAGAAATTTTAACATACTTCAATTTTTAAATATAATAGCGCCATACTTATTTCGCGAATTTATTATCCAAATACATTCTAAAGGCACGGATGATGCCATAATATTAACTTAAAATATCGTAATTTAATGTATATGGTATTGTCTTAATGATGATTATTCTTATTGCTCATGCATGGCGATATGAGTGACGAAACTTGAAATACGAAAACTTGGACAAGTGCCGATTGCCAGAGAATATGGAAATGACGGATAGTTGCCTTAATTTCATGGAAAATTATAAATATTCTGCTATTACTCATGGAATTTATTATCTAATACATATAAGCTCTACGTAGCTGAAGTGCTGTTGCCATGGAAATCGCGATGGTATTTTTACGAGTTTGATCTTGGTATTTGGTGATTTTTTTAGCGCTTACAGTATGCAAGCCCCGACAACTCGTGTGTGTGTATGTATGTATATATATAAATGCATGGGCCAAATATTATCCTCATGCAGAAACCACGGGGCTGGGGATGATGACGCAAGAAATAGATATTTTTCTCCCTTTAAAATTCGACCCAGTTGCGCAAAGTCTTTGGAAGTAGGTCAGTTCGTAACTGGCCGGGCGAGTGATGGAGAAAGGTTAGCGGTATGAATATTCGGGGTGGCGAGGGAGTAAGAAGGAGATGGAGCGGAGCGATTTGACAGTGACAGGGCAGGAAGAAGGTAGATAGAAGACGGTATAAGCAGTTGTGGAGTAAAAGATTGAGAACTAAGACTTTGCTCCTTAGAATGCTTTGGTGTCGGTCACATCCTATATCCATCTCTCACTATGCATACATACATACATACATACATACATACATACACACACACACACACACACACACACACACACACACACACATATATATATATATATATATATATATATATAATCATAGGTAGTCTGTTTGTAGACAGGTCCGTGATTATTCATGGATTAACATGGTTCTCCATATACTCCTATTTTCCGCTGTACTCTTCATATCTTGATAACTCTCTTTCCCTTTCAAATCGTTTGTCATCTGAAACCTTTTCCTTCCTCTTTCCCATCTAGTTTTCATTCTAAGACATCCTTAATCATACTCTCTCTCCTCAGGTAATGCCCAACTCAGTTTGCCTTCCTCTTTCTAATAGTCTGCATAATCATTCACTTTTCTCGTAATCTTCGTAGCTCTTCATCGTTTTCCATCATATCTCTTCATTTTATCTTCAGCATTCTCCTACAAGTCCAATTTGAATGCTTTCCAAGTATGATGCAATTTTTCCTTAGAGTCCATGTTTCTGCCCTGTACAAAGCTATACTCCATACATAGCATTTTATGAACTTCTTGCGGATATCGTTCTTTATATCCCCCGTAAGTAGGTGTTTCTATCTTCTGAAAGCCTCTTTTGCTTTTCCTATTCTAGTTCTGATCTCATCCGTACATTTTGCTTCTCTTGCTATGATGCTTCCATGGTATTTATATTCTGAAACTTGTTCTAAAGGCTTTCCTTCAATATTTATGTTCAGATTCTCTCATTTGCCCGATATTCGAATATATATATATAATGAGAGATATGAAGATGGGAGGAGTAGGGAGTTTAAAGACGTCGGAAAAAAGGATGGTAGAAAACCCGTGATAAAAGATGAATTTTGGTGTCGCGAAACAAAGTTGGGACATTGGCGGCAAGAGGCGCTGTTGTTAAAGCAGGCGAATGCGATATTTCAACGGAATGAGACCGAGTGTCATTCCTAAGGTTGATCCTCCTCCATCCCTCACTCCTCCGTCCATCCTTTTTTGCCCGCTTTCTATCATCGTCCTTCCTCCCCCCGTTCTCTTTTCCTCCCTCGGTCGTTCCCTTTAGCTCACTCTATCTTGTCCTCTCGCGGTCCCTGTTAAAAAAAACCCGGTTCGTCTCATGTCGCCTCGCTCTCCCTCTTTCTTTCTCGTATGATACCCTTTCACTCTCTCTCTCTACCCCTTGTTCTCTTCCGGATAGAAGTTTCTCGGATTTTCAATTTTTCCCCACTTTGTTCCGCTTCTCTTTCGCTTTTAACGCGATTCCTCTTCCATTCGCTCGCCCTCTGGCTTTCTCTCCATTTTCCTCTCTCTCTCTCTCTCATGTATTTTCTCTGTTCCGAATCTATGATGCGTAAATATTTCTCAACGGGTTATATTTCTCATTTTTTATCCTCCACATCGAACCACTTCAACTTTCTCGGTCAACTCACACTGCCCTTTAGGGATTATCTGATAAAACTTTTCAATACTTTTAAATGTTCCAAAAATTGTTGGCATCAAATTCCTTTCATTTGATATTTAATTATGAATTACATTTTTCTATTTATTGCACCCAGCTTTTAAACATCCGTATTCGATGCTATATTTTCAGAGCGCTGCAAAATATCAGAATTTTTGGAGTTCTCAGAATAAATTTTGTCATACTGCAAAATATTTTTCGTTTATTCGTTTCGATCAATCGTTTTAATTACTTATAATGAAACATTTCAAAACATTTAATTTCAAATATCCTTTATCATATGTTATCAGATATTTGGCCCAGGACGGATATCACTTTGGTTTAATGCTAGGAAATATTTTGCATCAAATAATTAAAAACCGTAATGATTCGTATCTATGGAATTAATTATGCGGAAGAAAACTAGGAACCAATGGTTACCGAAAGAGGTTTAAATAATACGACATAAATTCCTAAAATGAATTATAAATGTTTTTTTTTACGTTAAAAACTTAAATTCATGTCAGAATTTTATTAAATATAAATTTATTTCGCTTGAATAATGATGAAAGTTACCATTTTACAAAAAACACATTGGGAGCTCCCCTTTCGTTTTAGAAAAGTTTTTGAGATATCGGAGAGAGATGAAGGAATTTAACCAATAATTGTGCTTGTTATAAAAATCACACAAGTATTCTGGTGGGGTCTGGAAGACACCAAGTACATTTTATTGAAAAATCAACTATTTTAATGATAAATATGAATCAAAACAAAATGTTTACAAAAACAAATAATAGCTAAATCTGCTCAGAATTATCTAAAAAAATACTGTTTTCTAGACAAAGACGTTTCTTGCATCGGGTGAAAACCTATTTTGTTTTACGATCACGTTGTCGGAGACAGCATTGGCAACGGCTCATTCGAACCACAGAAGTCTCTCGTAAGTCTTCCTCTGGATCTTTTCCCCGAAATTTGATGATAATTAGCTGATAATCACGAGATAAAAAGGGGAGTTCGGGGGGAAAGAGGGGGCTGTTAGTGATAGGGAGCTACAACGTTCGGCGTGCGGTAGCGCCTTTACCGTCAAGGGCCCGCCGGGAGGGAGTTCATGAGCGGGTGTTCTCAAGGTGTACGCCAGGAGTTTCGGTTCCCCAGTTGACGAAGGAGTTCAGGGCGTCGGTATTGGGCACGGGTTGCTCCTCGCTGCGGGTGATGGTCCATGTTGGGGTTTACGACGCTTCGAAGCACGGATCCGAGGAGGTTTTAAGTTCTTTTAAGGACTTGTCCACTGAGGTTGCTCGTGCCCGAGAGGAGTCGGGTGTTGATGTGCGGCTTACTATCTGTAGCATTGTTCCTCGGACGGACTGCGGGGATATGGTTTGGAGCCGAGTGGTCTGGCTAAACCGTAGGCTGTGGGACTTCTGCAGGGGCAATGGAGTGAACTTCGTTGACCTGAGGCCGGTCCTGCACTCATGTAGGGCATCCGTAAACGGTTCTGATGTGCGCTACACTACCGAGGCTGCGGAGGCGGCAGCGCGTGGGGTGTTCGAGCATGCTACGGCGTTTATAGGTTAGATGTAAGGAATTGTAATTATTCAGCAAACGTTGAGATGCATGTCAATAGTAGTAATACGTTCGACCGTCATACCACTATAAACGCGATGTTAATTAGCAGTAGAATACATTCTAAGTGTAGAAATAGTCGACGTAATAGGAAGGACAAGGAGGATGTAGATAATAATAATTCAGAAACGCGCGAGGCATCGTTACGTAGTAATAGCGATAAACTAAAAATCACGGTTAACTTTTGCAGCATTCGCAGGAAGGAGGCCGAACTTGGACAAATTATTCGTAGTCTGCGTGCTGATGTAGTGATAGGTGCAGAAAGTTGGCTAACGGCGGAAATAGCAAGTCAGGAGATCCTTCCTCGTGACTATAGCGTTTTTAGAAAAGATCGATGTATCCGGCTGGGACATGGAGTTTTTTTAGCAGTTAGCAATAAAAAAGAAAGTTACCAATACAGATTAATGGCGACCAAGTCGAAAGTGTTTGGTGTAGTGTGAAAGGGAGCGACTGTAAAACTGTAAATATATGCGCCTTTTATAGACCACCAAATGCGAGCGTGTAAACTATTTATTATCTAGAGAAAGAAGTGGCGACTCTAATTTCGTTTAATAAAGGTAAAGCCATTATAATCGGAGGCGATTTCAATCTTCCGTCAATTGATTGGAGGCATAATTGCTTTTATCCCGGTAATAGAGAGCGTAAATTGTGCGAGGCTTTACTTGAAGCATTTGGTAAACAATCATTGTATCAGTTAGTGAAATTTCCCACGAGATTTAATAATATATTAGATTTATTGGCTACTAATCTTCCTGAGCGTATGAATAGGGTATTTGTTGCTGAGGGAACAAGCGATCACAAGGCATTGCACGTGGAGTTTCAGTTAAAGCTTTATGTATTCGCCAAAGCTGATTTCACAAGATTTAGGTCTTTTCTGCGAAATAAATATCCTAATTTCTGCGAAGTAACAGATATTGCAGACGCGGAAGAATACTGGTGCATTTTCAGAGATATGATGCGAGAGCGCACAGAAAAATTTATCCAAAGCAAACTGAAGCGTGAAAATGCAGAATCTAGATAGTACAACCAGGAAGTTAGAAGCGCTCTTTGACGGCAAAGAAAACTCCACTCTCGCGTAAATAACACATTCTCAACAGCTACGGTCCAACAGACTGCAACGATAAGGCAGCAATACAACGAGGCACGCTCCGTAGCCAGAGTGTCAATGCGGCATGCGTTTAACAATTACAAAAAGAAGGTTTTACAGGATAACTTGAAAGAGAACCCGAAAGCATATTGATCTTACGTCAGGGAAGTCCAAGGTAGATGCGCCACTATTGCGTCACTGAAATCGGAAACGGGAAATGTAGTTCACGATAGTGCGGAGAAAGCAAACCTATTTAATCATCACTTTCAGAATGGTTTTACTCCTAATGACGATGAATGTTAAACCCATATTCCTATGCATCAGGGCAACTCGATGGATGACTTGATATTTTCCGAAAATGGTATCGCGCTCCAACTTCATTCAATGAAACCAAATAAATCTCCTGTGCCGGAGGAAATAGCGGCGCAAACATTGAAAGAGTTAGCTTATGAAATCGCGCCGTATTTTAAAATTATATTTGAGAAATCCATTACCGAAGGTGTAGTTTCTAAAGATTGGAAGATTGCACACGTTACGCCCATCCATAAGGGCGGCGACAAAGAGAACCCCGAAAATTATAGACCAATTTCCCTAACTTTATTATCGTGCAAGATACCTGAGCACATAATCTTTAGTTCTGTAATGCGCTATTTAGATAGTCACCCATTGCTTAGCGGATGCCAGCACGGATTCCGGAGAGGTTGATCATGCGAAACGCAGCTCGGCTTGTTCGTGGATGGTTTGTTGCGATGCGGAGAGAAAAATACTCAGGTCGATGCCACATTCATTGACTTCAGAAAGGCGATTGATAAAGTATCTCATAAGAAATTAATTGCGAAGTTAGGACAATATGATATCAATTCGAAAGTTGACAGTTGGGTGAGAGATTTCCTCTCGAATAGAGAACAGATAGTTGTCATCGATGGGAAATACTCGTCCCCCGTTAAAGTTGCGTCGGGTGTTCCTCAGGGAAGTGTATTGTGCCCTCTTCTTTTCTTAATCTATGTGAGTGATATCTGCTCGGCAGTTCGTAGTAAAATTAGAATTTTTGCAGATGATACCGTTCTATATAAAGAAATAAAAAACAAGGAGTACCATCAGTCGCTGCGTGAAGACTTATGAGCCATTTCCGCGTGGTGCAAAGAATGGCAAATTGAAATTAATTACACAAAATGTGCCGCAGTTACGTTCTGGAATAGTAAGAACATAGAAGTAGGTTTCGAGTATAAAATAGATGGAATAAATATTCAAGCAGCCGATCATGTTAAATATTTAGGAGTAACCATTTGTCGAGATCTTTCGTGGGACATGCACATTCGTCGAGTTATAGGCGCGTCCAACAAGAAACTGTTTTTCTTAGGTAGAATAGTACGGAACATTACAGAAAATGTAGGTGAAACATTTTATTTATCACTGGTTAGACCACAAGTGGAATACGAACCATGCATTTGGGATTCGCACGAGAAGGGGCATACAATTCAATTAGAAAGAGTGCAGTGCAGAGCAGTCAGATTCGTAAAACAAAAGTACGAACATAAGGAAAGCGTCACCTCATTATTGAGGGATTTGAACTGGGTACCGTAGATTGAACTCATGGTTGCGGCTTCTGGAGAAATATAGATCGGGATGTCTAAAAGATGAGGTTGTAGGAACAATTGAAGCACCAACGTATATAGGTAGAAACGACCGTGACGATAAGATATGTGAGATCGATTGTAGGACGGAGCGTTATCTAGGCTCGTTCTTTCCGAGGACAATACGATATCACAATGGAAAATTTCAACCTGCGATAGACAATCTTTAGGTAGGTTTTGGTGCATTGCACCCCCTACCACTCACCAATTAGGTGAATTGCAGGGTAACATGTAGAATGTAGAACATTGTGGTATTTGATAAGAGCCTTTCCCAATTCAGTCAAGAACATTCGTCTGACTATTTTCGTCGAATTTGTTTCAAAATACTACCTGGCAATTTGACTGCTCACTCCATAAATGTCTAACATGGCATAAAATAAAGCCATAGGCTACCTACATGTTCGTCTTGATGTAGTATGTGTGGCACATAATTTATCAAGGGTATTAACTCCGCCTTTGGTGCCTTTAGAATCCATAATCATTTCAGTCTTCTGGTAATCCAATAAGTACAAATTTTTGGTAAAAATCAGCAAAACACGAACCAGTTATTAACGAAAAATACTTACACTCAATTTCTGGTGGGGTTTATCATACCCAAAATTCACTTTCACGCTGTTGCAGCGCATTCCACAAAGCTACAAATGACACTGAGGGGTGGAACGTAAGTTGGCTTGAGAATACATAGAATCACAGCGCCATCTGGCAGTAAATACGGGAGATATATACAAATGTTTAAGTGCTGGGGTACAGAGAATTTGGCCAGCATAATTAAAGGTTAATAATGGTTCTTTACTAAACATAAAAATCGATCGCATACTCAATATTCGTAACATGTGAAAAAGTTGGAAAGTTTTTCAAGCTCATTAATTCTACATGCGTTGCCATAAGCCTTTTCTACAATGCACAAATATTTTATTCTAGACATACGTATCGCTTTTAAATGTTTGGATAAAAATTATTTTAGCTTACCCGTTTAGATAAAGAATCAACCGATATCAACCAACGCTATTCAGCCTCTCCACGGAAACCTACTCCACCTCCCACGTGTTTATTTTTCTTTTCACTTTCGGACCCGATAAAAAGGGCCGCTATTATCCGAATCCTTTTCACCTATTTTCTCAGCCATCTACTCATTCTCTGTTTTTCGCTCTCCATCTTTCCGATAGTCGTAACTCAAAGCGTTCCCCAAAAAAGGAGCGAGTCAATCTCGAGCCCCGCAATTTCAACACTCTCATCCATAGGGTTATCTCTTTTCCTCCCCTTTTCTTCCCCCTTCCATTCCTCCTTCCCTCTTCCCTTTCCCCCATCCCCCTCTCCTTTCTTCTCCTCCCCCTCCTATTTCCATCTCCCCTCCCCTCATCCTCAACCTCCTTCCCCCAAACCCCTTTCAACAGAACCGGTTCCTTTTCACCCTCAAGCCTTTCCTCATATCCTCTCTCCCCTTCCCTTCCAATTTCCCCTCCAACCCACACCATCCTATCTCTCTCTCTCTCTGCTTTTTTTCTCCAATATATCGCCAACCCCAAAAGACCCCAACCCCAGGTCTCACGAAATCCCCCATACGCCTCTTCCTCCTCCCTTGTGAAAATATCTTCCCGAATCAAAAGGAAGAAAGAAATGGAGAAGTGCGATAGCGTGAATTGTCGGACCAAAGCACCCCCAAGAGAAAGGGAGGAAGGCGAGAGCTTAGTGCAGAGTGACTGAGTGGCCCCAATTCCGTCTCATCCATTGCAGTTTGCATTGTTTCCCGAAGAAGTTCAAGAAAAAGCCTTAGTGTGTCGGATTTTTATCTATCGAAACCTCGCAAAGGATAGGCTTTTTTCGTTTAAAACTCATAGAAAATCACTTAGATTCAATCTAAATATTTATTTCTTATTTATAACGTATTTAATGACATAACATTTAGTGGTGATCTAATCTATAAGACGATAATGTCCAATTTTGGGTTTTAAGCGAAGATCTTATGATCAGCGACATAAGAGAAATTTTATTCACGCGAATATTGAACTAATAGGACGAAAATACAACCGTGGCACTCTTGTTAAATGGACTACTAGTTATAACCTCTTACTTTTATACGCGTTATTTGAGAGCGATAAACGTTTCTCAACCACTACATTTTTATTCGGTAATTGATGTATTCAGTTCACAACTCGTGATTGACTGTAATAGCTAAAAAAAAACCACGCACGAAGCTGTATTATAGGACGACACTGAAGTGAAAGAAGTCAATTTAGCGCGAACTGAATCGATCGCCAAAAAATAATTACCTTGGCCGAGGATTCTAAAGTAAAAAAACATATTTGTACCGCTACTTTACCATCGCTATGTTTATTTGTTAATAAATCCATCCATTTGAATCGCTTTTCACGTGCTATCGCTGCACTAAAAAAAACTTTTCAAAATGTGTGTCTTTCCATATTCAAACAACGGTGGAAATGCTCGCGTTTACGTCGGCAATTAAACGCCAGATATAAATCAAGAGGCGAACAAATTTATCGATGCCTTAACCGAAAACCAACTTTTTTGAAGTGATAAGGTCGAAGCATTTATTCTAAATAATTGCTCCCCGCCTCGCGACGAATACAATGTATATCTTATTTTCGATCGCCAGTGGGATACATCACGCGAGGAAAAAAACAAACCAATGGATTTAAAGGTTCGCAATAAAAGCGGGGATCCTCTTTCACGATGACCAATGCTCCTCCCCTCGCCCTTACCGCCTCACCCTCTTTACCCACCCCTCCCCCCGAGCCTCCCCGCTCCTCCAACAGCCCACGCTTCATCCGCCAACTTCTCACTGCCCAACCCCTCCCTCCTTGCTCCATCCCGTCCGAAAACCCAATAACCCATTCCCGTTCTACCCCTTCCATCCTTCCGACGATCCATCCACTCGAAGCGACCTCACTTCTCCTTTCCTCTCTCTCCCTGCCTCCACTCTCCTTCTCCCTCCACTATCCCCCCTCCCTCCTCTGAACCTTTAGAATTATCACTTCGGGCGGGAAATTCGGAGTTTTTTCGCGTTTTTTTTTGCCATTTGCCGTTTAATTTTTTCTCTCTACCCTTCCACCTTCCCTCCCTATGCTTCAATCCTCCCCATCCATTGTACACAGTTCCGTTCCTGCTGTTTTTTTCGGAGTTCTCCAAAGTCGAAACTTCCGTGTGTTTGTGTGTGTTTAGGTAAGCTTTGGGATACACGGGGGAGAGGGATCGCTGTAGAAAGTGAGAAATGGGAGGATGGAAAGAGGAGAAAAAAAGGGGAAATCTGAGATGGACAAGGAAAAGGTAGAGAGAGAGACAGGAGGAATGAAAGAGCAGGATGGAGATGCCGAAAAGAGGAGGGATCGGGAGGGAGAAAGGAGGGAGGAATGTGAAAGAAAAATAGAAATTACGGAAGTTTTATAGGGTAAGCGATGGAAGGGAGGAGGTGTGGGAGAAGCTGGCAAAGAGAAGCGTGTTATATTAACGAAAGCGTGTGCGGAAGGCAATGGGAGATTGTTCACACCGTAGGAGTATGATAACACCCTCGGAACGCGTCTCTTTCCACTTACAAATGTACGAATTTTCCAGATCGACAGGCCATTGTTTTAGTTCTGGAACTTTCTCATTGCGCATCATCAGAAAGACGGTTTGTCGATGTTGAGTTGCGTGAGAAAGATTTGTATAAAATTGTCGGCATCGCCGGTAAATATGAAGTAGGAGGAGGATATGGCTTGATTTGAAGTCGCCCAAATATTTCAAAAGAAAGTGTTTATTTGCGTTCGTTATTACAGTAAAAATGCACTTGAGGGGAATTTATTTGGAATTGTAGATTGAAAATTTACAGCGATACAAAATATTACCAAAACGGATCAACAACATAATTCTGAAGGAAGCAGAAATGTATACCATAGACTAAACTATCTTTCCTATTTTGAGTAAATGGCGTGGAATTTGGGTCGTAATTAAAATAACTGAAGTGATACGGCAGATATAGCACAGAGGATTAGAAATGCAAGGTTATTTCTGGAATAAAATCTACAAAAAATCCATTCAAATTCAAAATAATGTTGCTCCAACGATATTACAGAAACCACGTAATCCCTGGCTAATAATACTTTCGTTTACAAAATGAACGATCATAAAAATTTAAAAGCGAAAGTAATGGAAGAAAAATATGAAGTAGCATTCAAAGAAAACCGCTGAATAACCAAAAGAAGCTAAAAACGAATACAAACGCAATTAAAATATAAAAAAACATCTACCTAAATATTTATAAAAAAAGTTAAACCACGTTCCCGATATATTTAAGGAACTCCTCCCAGCGCGCATGAATCAAAAGTTTCCTGAGAGACACAGAAGCCATAAATTACACCAATAACATTGCGGCATGCAAAAGAAAGCAGCGTGCAAAATTTTAAATCCCTTGTATAGTTACCTAACGTTTTATGGGAAAAACTTGGACAATTTCGACAGCACAAAACATAACCTAGAAAGAAAACTTTTTCGATAAAAAAAAAGAACTGAGTATAAAGCACGGATCGTGATAAAAGAAAGTAACAAAGCGGGAGAGATCGCGGAGAAAAAACGGCACGAGAAGCGCCGAAGGGACACACGGCAGAGGAATATACGCATAAGACGGTATTGGCAAATGATGCAAGTGCGAAAAAGTAGGACGATAAAGAAGAGGAGAAGGAGGATGACGACTGACAAAGAGAATGCGAAGCAACGGGAAGAGGAAGAGAGAGATCCGGAAAAAAAGGGGGAGTGGGTTCTGTTGTTCCACTGCAGCCGGATTTACACTCCGGGAGGAAGAATGAAATCGGATGCGTGAGAGGGAAAAATATTCGGGGGCGTCCATCCACTTTTCCTCTCTCTCCCTCTCTTCCTATCCCCTCCTAAACCTTTCCCTATTTCCCCGCTCCATCCAATCTCTCCTCTTTTCGTGGGTAATCTACCGATAGGGTGAATATCGCTGGGGCATGGAGGGACTCGATAGCAAAAGGAAGGGCTAGTGGGCTAGGATGGGCGAGGAGGAATGTTGTTTTCGGTTGGCCGTTTATCAGAGCGAGGGTGGGGGAAAAGAGACGGAGAGAGGAAAATAGAGAAGTAAACAGAGATAGAGGAGTAATGAATAAGGGAGTGGGTGGGGTGGACGTGATCTGGAGAATTTTTAGAAACGCGCCAAGCCAAACATTAGACTAACTAGGGCTAGAAATGTGAATCGCAGAGCGAGTGACGGCGCAAGCGTATTCTCACAGAGAGTAGGATATGCGACAATAAACGTGTTTTGTATCCATGGACGTAAAAAATTAACAAACAATGGATTGGAAGTCTTAGTTTCGCATCTCAGTAATTTATACAAAGCTATTATCTATAGAGCACCAATGTCGATACTGGGGTTGACTTTTTGAAAGGAATAAATCTAAAGATTCTCTCAGAGTGAGTTTTTAAGGACTCTGTTCATACTCGAATATATATTAATTTATAGACAGATGATGTCATAGGTTAAGATTGATTAATTATCCCTCGTCTCATTATTGCGACGATTTTCATTATATATAGCACATATAGATAGTGATTGGAAGAGAAATTCGTATCGATTCAGAAATTGATTCGGTTAGAAAAATGATGTTGAACTCATTAAATTTAAATATGGCTGAAATCAAATTTTATAGGACCTTCAAACCCGCTACTCCAATTTACAACCGTAAAGCATCGCGGGTCCATTACAAAATAAATTTTAATAGAACCAATTATTTAAATATTTAAATTAACTATAATCCGTTGTTGAACTGTTATTACCTCATCCAATGTACTATTCTATAAATATAAATCACCATTCCTTAAATATTTAAATTAACTATAATCCAATTTTGAGCTGTTATTACCGCATCCAATGTATTATTCTATAAATATAAATCACCACTGCTTAAATATTTAAATTAACTATAATCCAATTTTGAGTTGTTATTGCCGCATCCAATGGAGTCCAGAGTCTGGAATATTCTATAAATATAAATCACCAAATTATTGGAGCGCTTTAAAAACACAACTTTACTCTTAAAATGAATTAGCTCTACTCTTATAATTTCGTACGGGAAAACCTTGTATTAATTTCGTTGCAACTACTGCACCATATCTCTAAGGTACTCGGAGAGTCATAAAAAACTAATGGATATAATCGGTCACTTATAATCTTTCAATCCACTTATATCGCTTCTTATTTATCCTGCGGCTAACTTGCTATCGTGTACCACTACTAACTTGTTATCGTCTACCACTACGAACTTGTTATCGTCTACCACTACTGAGATCTAAGCATCTACGCCAGCAATGCTTCGCGACTTCAAAACTCCAATTCAGGTTTTATTCGCTCATGCTGGATACCGGAGATCTTTTCGGATAAAACAATTACGCGTTATCATTAGGTTTCCGCGAAAAAAGTGTAACCTCCCCCCCCCCACCTTCCTGCCACAATTTTTCCGAGAAAAAGTTTAGAAACTTTTTGAGGAAGCACGTACACGTTTAAAAACGTATCCCCGTCATTCTATTTTCAAGTTCTGATAGAAACTCCGGGATAATTACCGCCGGAGTTTTTTATTTCAGGAATTTCCCCGTGCCTTTTGTGTTCCAGAAAAATGTAATCAGCGGATCACACGTGTACGCGACGCGCGCTTTTGTGCTATTTTATTCGGTTGTCCTTAGGATCCTTTATCGCGTTATATATTCTTTCGTTACTATCGGTGCCACTCCTGTCTCTCGTCCATCTCTTCTTTCTGGCGTGAACTTCGCTCCGGCTGCTCAATCTGTTTTGTTTTTTATTGCATTTGCATTGCTTTCAATCCATCTGGTTTATTTCTCCACCCCCATCCTCTCCTTCTTCCCCCCCTCCTCCATCTCTTCCCCCACCTCCTCCCTCTCTTCCCCCACCTCATCCCTCTCTTCTCTCCCCCCTCCTCCCCCTCTATCTCCCCCTCTTTCCCCATCTACTCCCTCTCTTCCCCCACCTCCTCCCCCTCTTTACCCCACCTCCTCCCCCACTTCCCCCTCCCCCAACCTTCTCCCCCTCTTCCCCAACCTCCTCCCCCTTCATCCTGACTTCGTTACAGTCCCGGTGTCGCTGAAAGACTTCATGTCATCCTAATATTTGTTTTTTTCTTACTATTCCGACCACAATATCGCGAGTTTAATAAAAATTTCGTCTCCTCACTGATGTTTACTCGGCTCTGAAGGGACAATAAAAAACGTGTTCCATTGCTGGAAATACGGTATGCATAGAAATAAATTTAGATGAGATGTTTTATTTCTATTCTCCTGATACGGGAGAATATTTGAGCGAAGTAAATCCCTAGTTCCTACGACTGAATTGATGAAACTTCTCGTTTCAATGATATATCTGCGTCTGGATGGTGAATTTACTCCACGAATTACTTGTAATTCTCTAGGTAAATATTTGGCTATATTTGAAAAGTATAGCTAATTTGAGACTTTTATGTCACCCAACATTTTATGATTGTCTTAGAGAGTGTATCTGGAGTTACTGAGTGATGATGAATTTGCCCAAAATCCTCAACTATTGTTACGGATACTTTCTGAGAAGAACGGTCACGATTTCAAGCTACAGGTAAAAGGTTATTTCAATGCGTAAGATGAACTTAAAAATTTAAAACAGAAAAATTAATTAATTTACTTAAATGAACGTAAAAAGGCGGCGATAAGTTCCTTTTTCTTCAGCACTTGTGATTTTACTAGTAGCCCAGACAACGGATAATCACAAGAATTTTCGAGTTTCTAGCAAGCGAACACGTGGACACGGAAAAAATAACACACTCCGAGACAGAAACCGTGCCCGAGAAATCTTAATTTCCAAAAAATAAATAAAATAACGATTCCTCGACACTTCCTCTCTTGAAAAATAAATACAATGCTCTCCCGATCCAGAAAGCACCCCCCTCCTCCTCCCTCGCACTCTATGCGAAATCTCTTTCGACGCGCCTGACTCCGTATTCCAGACGACCTAAACATTTATGCAGAGAGACATTCGGTCTGCGGTCACACCGCGGGAGGGAGAGAGGCACTCTTCCATCATCCCGCGCGCAGACACGAATAATTCGGAAGGTATTAGATTGACGCGAGGCACGTATAAGAAAACTCCGCTTTGATGTTCGGAGATGTATAACATGTGTGTGTGTGTTAGGAGGTGGGATCAGGACGGACGAAATATCTGGTCCAGCTCGAGTAAAGGAATTCGCGGTTGCCCGGTGGCACAGATAGGCTGTTGCTTTGGCGAAGGAGAGAGAAAGAGAGGAGTTTGGGTGCGAGGTCGACCAAAAAACAAAGATGAAGGAAGGGAAAGGAGAACGTGAGAGTGCTGATGCGTTTACACAGACAGAGAGAGAAAGAAAGGGAGAAAAGGTGATCACACGAATCCGTTTTTTCTTGTCGTTTCTCACCCTTTTTCATCCCTTTTCCGCTTTTCCAGGGCATCATATAGAGGAGAGAATTTTCAAAGCGCTCTTTTTCTCCCCGTCCGGTCCTCAACAAAAGCTCGCAAGCATCTGCGTTTCCTTTCCGCATTATTTATGACGGGGTAAAATCCTCCTTTTACGCAAAGGCTGAAAACTTTTCCACACTCCCCTCCCTTTTTCATTTCTCTCTCTCTCACTCTCTCTCTCTCGTTCTGCACTCCCCGTGCATCGCCTTTCCTCCCATTTCCTTACTTTCTCCCATCCAACCATTATCCCAACCACTCCTTCCTTAATAATCTAGAATAATGAAAAGTAACACAACCGGATGCGTTCTCTCTCTCTCTCTCTATAAAGGCCTCTCATCAACAAATACCGACAGCTTTAAATAACTAATTGTGCGGCGAGACGTAAGAGGACGGAGGGGGAGAGACAGAGAGAAGTTCTTCCTTTTTTGTTAATTATGCCCGAGGTTTTACAACAGCGAGATCGCCTTCCTGTTATTGCTGTTTTTGAGGGTCTTTTTATTCGGAAGCGTTTACGTTTCGCGAAATGGGTCGGGGGAGGCCGACGCATGCTGTGGTGATTTGCGCCCTCCTCCTCCCCCCCCTCCTCCTCTTCCCCCCTCCTCCTCATCCCCCCTCCTCCCCCCCCTCCCTAACCCTCTCTCTACGGCGCGATGCGAAACTTAGTTAAGCCTAGGTTGCCGCTACTCCGTTAGTCATGCGACGCGAATAGGCAACTCGGCAGTGATAAAAAAATACCCGGGAGGGGATTATTTCCCGCGTTCAACTTCGACGTTGGAAACTTAAGTTTATATACGCGACTATTTTGGAAGCGAATGGTTAATTTACGAGAGAATCTTTCCTGAGTATGTTCTTCGATTAACTTTTTCGCTCTCGACAGCCGCCATTTCATTAAGGCGAACTCTTTTTAACACAATAATGTATACCCGACACAATTATCTCGGCTATTTCACGTAAAATGCAACTTTGGATATTTTAATCGGTTTGCGGAATTTGTTACGCGACTATGTGGGGATTATACTGCCCCGCGTGCTTTTATTATTATTTTATCATGTTTGGTAAAATTATGCATTGTATTCGAATGTGAAATTGATTCTTATTTGTCGAGTGTATGTATCAAGTATGCGTTGGTAGCTTATGAGAAAAAAAATACGCATACAGATACACTCTGAGCCCACTAGGGTAATAGGAAAGAAATAGCTTCATCTCATGTGGAAACGAAATGAACAAGTCCAGTTTTACAGCTTAATCCCCAAAAGAAATGCAAGATTTTTAGCGTTATATTCCTCTCGCTAATATTTTCATCATGCACGGATTCCGGGACATCATTGAGATATAACTAAAGCCTCTTTGTAAAGTCTTTATAGTGGACAAATTGTTTTGATTTATATCGGAGGGTTTTGTTTAAACTTATAAATAATGCCCATTAGTGAGACTAAGTGACTGTGACCCAATTATGCGCAATACCCCTGTGGCTCACACAGGATGATATACCTACATGTGCATACATGCACGTGAATATTCTATGCCAAGGGAAATTAACGATAGATATTAATACGTGAATTAATTATGCAAACTAAACCGCGACCGCATTCGAATGCGTTAATTCATTCCTAACCTTTATCAGGAACATACTTTTTATGCAGTAAATCATGTTCATTACCGGCTGAAGAACCAATGGAGTACATAATGCATTTTCCGTTATAAATGTTGCTTTCAGCTAATATGATATGGGAATTATAATATCAATCCATCATAAATGGTGGGCTAAATATTAGAATTAAAATACCGTCATTGATAATAGTTAATTATAAATATAAAACCCATTAAAAATTAACATCGTAATATTTAAAGGAAGTAAATTTCATTCCAACATGGTCATGTTCTTTTACATATAAAATTCATTGCAGCCCATGGTGACACTTAGTCTTATACTAGTATACTTTGTATGATTCAATATTAAAGTCATATAGATATACTCGTAATATTATTAAAAATCTCTTGCTCTGGTATTTCCATGGCTGCTCGTAACATTCTACAGAACCAAATTTATCTTAAAACGTTGAAATAATTGCAGGATACCAAAAACCGAAGTAAAAAAATATTATATCATGAAATAAAATTACTGGTCAAAGATGCCTGTATAGTAAATCCAAAATTATTTCCTCAAGCGAGTTTTCGCATATGATATATGCGCACTTTTTAAAAAATCCCGTGTTTCTTATCCTTTCTTTTTGGGATAAAAATTGCTTCGTGCTCTAAAAAATAGAGAAACACGGAGTAGAGTGCGCCAGATAGAGGAGTTCCATAAGCCTCCGATTCTCGTTAAAAACGAGCAAAAAAAATAAAGCCTCGCTTTGACGACGCGAAGCTTTTTTTTGCCGCTCTGTCAGCATATCAGCGTAGGTGGCGGGATAGTCGCGGAATAAAGGGCGACTCCGTCTTTTGTTTTAATTTCGCATTGTGAATGCGTTGAAAGACAATGAATGCAACTCCAAGAAAAAGGTCCGTTGCGAAATGCGCACGATGTCTCGTGGAGCGAATAGTTTCGTGCATGGGATGAGGATTACTACGCCATTAAAAGGGCGAATAATAAGTTACAAAAAACGTAAGCGGATTTTTTAATACCCGACATCGTTGTTATTCATCTGAGTCATTTATTTAGGATTGTTACGCGTTCCTGTTAAGATAAAACATGATTGGTCGACGGAAAGGAATTTAAATTGAAAAGCGGAATCTGCTGAAAAATAGAGTTTTTTACGGAGGGAAATATTTACTTCGGTAGAGGAAGAATGGCTTGCGAGTGACGTTGAGGGGAATTTTGCGTGCTTTATCTGAATCGGAGAGATGAAGGGCTTGGAGCTCCGCGGAAGATATTTTGATCCATTTCTGAAGAAAATGAAATCGCTGAATTTTAACCCCAAAGTTGGGCGTTTGAGATGAAAAAAGATGAATCCAATTTTGGTGAATGTTAAGTGCCACGAATATCGGGAACAATTTAATGAATAGAATGGATACTTTTTTACGATTAATGATGATTGAAGTGGTTTTTTAATCATCCTTAATTAAAAATGTTCGTGGATGTATTGAGAAAATTAATATAAATGGATATTAATTAATAGAAATTGAAAAATAATTGCCTTAATTTAGCTCGAAACAAGTTAGCAATCATGAAAATAAATGCCCGGCGAGTTATTTTTCAAGCTCCCAATTTTAAGCAGGATATGGGTTTCCACACGAATGTGCTACTTAATATTTCCAAAATTTTATCCATATCGTGGGAATATACGAAACATGAACATTTTTAGGGAAACTTAACCATGGCAAAGTTATTAAAATCGATAATTTAAATTGGTTCATATTAAATACACACACACACATAAATAATATTACCTCCTTCCACGAAGTCACGCCTGATTTCATTAATTATTAAATTGTTTCGTCAAAATTTTATTACACTTTCCTTAGTGTGCATAACTTAAGTATGGATGCATGTCTTCATTTAATTAAAACCCTAATTGAATGAGGAATTGTTTTCTGTTGAACTATTTTTGCGACACCGTCAACTACAAGATAAATACGAACCAATGTTTCTATTACAATTTAACGAATGCCTGAAATCTTTATCATTACACCAACGCGTACTGTAATTTAAATTTAAATGCTCAGAAGCATTGTAAGTAAATTTTACGAATTAAACAGAATAAAATTATACGTCCAAAGCTGAAGAGAGTCATACACAAAAAATAAAAGTAATTATCTGTAATATTAAAGATGGGATTGATAACAGAGTCGTAAAGGCTATAATAAGATTTCTGACGAATGAAGTTCATATAAAAGTTTTCTTTAGGGCATACATCTATTAAAAGGAGTTCACCTAACTCATTACAACAGATTAACTCCGAGATGCATTAAACTGGAGGACCAGAAGTTTTTCAAGTTGCAAAACGAGTTCAAATGAGAAGTATGAAATGAGAGAGCAATTTTCATTACAAATTTTTACGACAGTTCTTGCGAGTGCTGCAATTTGACCATTTCTAGTCTTATTACATTCTAATCTTGGTTTTTTATTTACCATCCTCCGTCATCTTAAATATCCTCAGGTATAGTTCTCTAAACATCGTTGAACATTGATATTTTACAGGATAACCAATACTGTTCCTCCAAAATAAACTAAGTCGCCTTGACTTCGTTTCTTGTAAAAATACAATTTTATTGTTTGTATGTTCGCTCAAACATAAATATGTATATTTTCACACGCATACGTGTGTTTAATAGTAATGTGACGCACGTTAATATAATCTTTAAGTTAATTAGTTTGAGGTATAAGCCAACGGAAACTGTTTCATGATGAAAATAATTTAACAGTAAACTGTATTTATCTTAATAGTAAATTTAAAGGCATGCATTTTTTAACGCTGTTGGTAACACTTTGGAAGAAACAAAAAAAATGTCCGGATTCCAAAGAGCTAATTTCCGAATTAAGAAATAGGCTTGCTGAACAGGCACCAAGTTCCAGCACAGCAAGTTGCATTCCTTCTGGAACCTTTGGACGACGCCTTCGCATGCGACAGCGAGTTTTTAATTTGGATTAACTTTACGCCATTGCGTAAACGGAGCGAACGATAAGAAGGAAGCGACACACTGGAAGCGCACCGTCTTCTCTCAAAAACTCCCATTTTCACGCTTCGCCCCGCGAACTTCTAATCATCCCATCTCTCATTCCGCTCATGTCTCATTCCGCCGATTATCTAAAACGAAGTATCTCCTAGGCATCACCTCTAGCAGGGAACGTAATTTCCTCCCGGCTCCTAGTTAGGTACGGAGGGAAACCCTACTCTTGAGATGCATCGCGTCTTGATAAAAGCCAGAGAGGATTTTAACATGCATGCATCTCGCTTCTCCGGAGATTCGGCCATATCGCTGAGAACATCTTTTTCGGCGGAAATCAAAGGGGAAGATGAGGAAAAGGAAGGAAGTGATTCTCAAGACGAACCGACTGACTACGGAATGCCACAAGTCATTGCCTTATCGGATCATACTCTTAATGATTTTGGCGTGACATTTCCTATGGTCGTGTCACAAGTAAAGTGGACGAGTTTAAGTACAAATGGATTTTTGCGAGATTCGCGATTTAAAAAAGTTAGGCATTTGTTGTTTGTAGGAACTAAAACGTAACTGACGTATTTTGAAATGGAAACGCCCATTAATATGACAATTAATTACAGACAGGCTACAATCAATCAATAAAGTACTAAAGTTTATTTTTTTAAAATCTAGTAATATTCTTACTTTTGAATGGTGAGAACCAAAGTTAATAACAAGTTCCTGCGGCATACTCTATATTTAATATTAAAAGAAATAATATTTATCAAAGCAGCTAAAACTATTACGCTTTATTTTCACCTAAAAATGCCGCATTAATTTAGCACGGCATTTAAAGACTGAGTGCAAGGGATGGTCGTTTCTTGACATAAGCCATTTCTACCACTTAAAAAAGACACCTAAGAAAAAAATACGCGAGACACATTAAAAACTAAAAAGGGTACAAATGCGAGAAAGCACTTTAACTGCTTTCTTTGCAGCGTCAAGGGATATTTTTTTAGGTGTCGGAGATATCGTCCCATTTCAGCTAGAAAAGAAAAAAATTAGTTTCTGAGGAACCCCTTGGTCGCCGTGCGAAAATTACCGCGAATGGGAGGTAATATAAGCATAGGAGAGTGCTTTCTAAGCAGTTTGTTCATCCATTTGCACGTTTAGGAGGACTTCTTCGCATTGTTTTTTTATCGGAAGCTTGCGCATAGCGCTAGGACTAATTAGAATTCCCGGGTACTTTCTGATGATAGCAAGTTGAATGATTAAGAACCGACCCAATTTGCTGGACATAGAGAGCTCTTAATATGGTTCGGCGAGGAATTTTCGAAAAGATAACCCGACTTTTCGCTGTTTGCCCAATTCGTTTTTGACTAATTGAGTGCAATATTTTACGCGAGAAATCGATCGTCCTGACCAAATGTTTTTAAATTCCTATCTTTCAATTTAGAATGACAAGTAGGTTCTTTTTTCTATATTTTCAGAATCCCAAGGAACTTGTTGTTCTCCAACGCGAAGAGAAAGCACTATACGACTTAAATTTAACTAATACAATATTTCCCAAATGAAGGTCCACGACCGTTTTTTATGCCTTGTTAAATGAATAAATCCACGATTTAGAAATGGAGATACGAGATTGGGAAAATAATTTTCCTACGATAAATTAATTATGCTATAGTACCAAAATCTAACTAGCCCTGTAATCTGATGCCTGTGTGCATAAATATATAACCTTGTTTCAAGTTGCAGGTGCCGCAAAATTCTGTTTATCTTTGAAAGGGT
Organism: Tanypteryx hageni; assembly: GCA_028673005.1. Lineage (NCBI taxonomy): Eukaryota > Metazoa > Arthropoda > Insecta > Odonata > Petaluridae > Tanypteryx > Tanypteryx hageni. The sequence continues at coordinate 89,237,509 of CM054116.1, read as the reverse complement.
ACCGTGCCTTAAAAACTATCTAGAGCCATTAAAGATTTTGATTAAAATAACGTAATGATCAGCTGATATTCTTTGCGTCATTATATTCAGCGTTTTAACGATTGGTACCAGCTATATTCCTTCGTACATACATAAAAACTGTTGGTAAGTAACCGACATGAAATGCAAATTTATAAACGTGTCGTTTCATGAACGTTTCTTACAACTGAGGAATATAGCGCAACATTTTTATGACGATAAAAATCACTTTTTTGAAACTTTCTGGCGACCACTGGCACAGAAAATCGCCGGGTGGTTGACAATATTCCACTTGAATGTTACTGGAGAGTAGGCGATAACGGAGAAGCACAGGTGGAGATATCTCCGCTAGTATTACGAGTTTGGTTACGCCGTTCCATATCCTCCGTCCGTCCAATCCACTCCGCGTTTTTCGGGCGAAGCTTTTATCCTACGGATCGAGCGGATCACACGCGATGGCCATCGTTAAAGCCCTCGCGGGATTCTCTAAAAAAAAAACCTTCCGAAGTATTCCCGCGCCATCACGCGTACGCAATATCTTATCCATTTCACCCCGCGATCCCTTTTAAACAGGAATTCCGCGAATAATTCCCGCACATCTTATTCAGCGCGACTCTGGAGAAGAAAAATGAGATGGACGATTTCTAACTTTCGACACGCCGTCGCGAATGCGTCATTATTCGTCATGCCATGGTCTGACGATGAGTTGTGGCTAAAGTTTTGGAGCGCGATGTGATTTTTTGCACGTGGAGTTCGTGCCACGGAAGTAGCCGTGATTCATTTGAAAACAAAAAACGATATCGAGACTCACATGATCCAAATGTTGGAGAGGCATCTTCGAGTTCCCCTTATGGCGGGAATAAGACTGTCGCTCAATAATAACACCTTTGGCCGAAAAACGTTTGAATAAAACGCATGCGCATTTCAGCTACAAAGCAACCGTGATAAATCGACGAATTTCGAATTTAGAGGGAACGTCTGTTTCAGGAGGAGTATGAAAAATTTGGGAAAACGTGTTTTCTGCACAATAAAAAATTAAACGCGGAATTTAATTCTGAATATTTTAGTGTTTATTAAATTATATATATATATATATATATATATATATATATATATATATATATATAATGAAGGGCAGATTAATTTCCCATGAAAACTACCGCTTTGAATATGAAATGCGATTCTGATTTACTCAAGTATCGTGGCTGAAGGAGTAATCTTGATCACCATTCGCATGCAGGGTATTAGGTAGGTTGCTGAGGTCCACCATTTTTGCTTACCTGAAAAGATAAAATAAACCGATCAGTAACATTTAAGTTAATATCAAATAGATTTACAGATGGCTATTCCAAAATAAAGATCAAAAAGTAGGGAATGGTTCCGCGTAAGAATGAATAAATGCATCATTCTATGCTCAAAGTAATAGACACATTTGAGTTGAGATTCCTTTTATTTTGTCTTAAGAATAATGGAAATTTCGTTTTCGTATCATTAAAATATAATACAGTTTAAAATGTAGTTTTTGAGAATTTCGGCACCATTCTAGCAACTAAATTTTAAGTCTACTTCAATATAGCTAATTATGATGCAGTAAACCTATACACTTACATCAACATTAATTAAGAGGACCGTAATTTTACATTATTCATATCAAATGAAATTGGATTTCATTGTACGCTCCATTCTCGAGTTATTATATTAGTTCAAAAAATCTTACACAAAGAATGATAGAATTGGATTGTCATTTATTATAATAATGATATATCAACATAGGTAATCTGTTCGTAGACATGTCCGTGATTATATATCTGTGTGTATATATATATATATATGGATGTCAACAAGGTGTTGGGATGAGGAAACCCAGTGAACACTCACCAATCAGACGACTTCAGGTTGGCGAGGCCCCAGGGATGTCGAAGCGACACACGTAAAAGAACACTAAAAAGTTCTCTCTCTGAAGTTGATGAAGGAGTAGTTCCGAAAGCTTCTACGTTTGTGATGTTTCTGTGTTTTAGTGTTCTTTTACGTGTGTCGCTTCGACATCCCCGGGGCCTCGCCAACCTGAAGTCGTCTGATTGGTGAGTGTTCACTGGGTTTCCTCATCCAAACACCTTGTTGACATCCATATATCCATTTTACCTTTCCTTTTCCGTAAGCTGTTATATATATATATATATATATATATATATATGTGTGTGTGTGTGTGTGTGTGTGTGTGTACATATTTATTTGTTAACTTATATACTCCAAGTTAAGTACTGTGTAGAAATTTCTCGTTTGTCTCTCTCAAAACGGCTTTCGTTGAAATTAGACCTCCCTCTCGCCGTCCTTCCTTACGCACTCAATTCCCTCGTCATCAGGAAAGTAAGTCGGGCGGAGAGTAGGCAAGGACAGTGTACAATGTCTCCTCCTTTTTGCCCTTCACCACCGACACTTCCACTCCGCACATCCTTGCGGTCGGTGTCTGAGGTTCGGCGAGAGTTTTTATTTTTCAAGGTGGTGTGAGATAACCACGTCGCTCCCAATCTATTCTTCGAGACCCCCTAACCCTTCCACACACCTCATTCATTCCCTTCCTCTCTTACCCTTTCTTTTCCTCTCCATCTCTCTCTATCTTCTTTCTCTCCTTCCCTAGAGATAGTATCCTTATCCATCAACCTTCCCATCTCTCCACTACAACGCGACCGCCGCAGCCGCCTGCTCTCCCCCTCGTCCCTCCCGCCCCTCTCTCGCCCTTTTTGCGGGAGGTGGTAGTGGAGAAGAGGAGATGGAGGAGAGGAGGTGGAGGAAAGGAGGTGGAGGAAAAGAGGTGGAGTAGGGGTGGAGAAGAGAAGGCGGAGAAGAGGAGGAGGTGGAGGAGAGGAAGAGGTGGAGGACAGGAGATGGAGGAGAAGAGGAGGTGGAAGAGAGAAGGTGGAGGGGAGGAGGTAGAAGAGAGGAGGTGAAAGAGAGGAGATGGAGGAGAGAAGGTGGAGAAGAAGAGGTGGAAAAGAGGAGGTGGAAAAGAGGAGGTGGAGGAGAGTAGGAGAAGAGAAGGTGGAGGAGAGGAGATTGAGGAGAGGTGGAGGAGAGGTAGAGAGGTGGAGGTTTAGGAGAGGGGGAGATGGAGGAGAGGAAGAGATGGAGAAGAGGAGTAGATGGAGGAGAGGAGGAGATGGAGGAGAGGAGGAGATGGAGAGAGGAGGAGATGGAGGAAAGATGGAGAAGAGGAGGTGGAGGAGAGGAGATGGTGTAGATGAGGGGAGGAGAGGAGATGTAGGAGTATAGGAGGAGAAGAGAAGATGGAGGAGAGGAGGAGATGGAGGCGAGGAGGAGATGGAGGAGAGGAGGAGAGGAGAAGATGGAGGAGAGGAGGAGATGGAGGCGAGGAGGAGATGGAGGAGAGGAGGAGAGGAGAAGATGGAGGAGAGGAGGTGGATGAGTGGTGGAGGAGAGAAGGTGGAGGAGAGAAGGTGGAGGAGAGGAGGTGGAGGAGAGGAGGCGGAGGATAAGCGAAGGTGGTGGAGAGGAAGAGGTAGAGGAGAGGAGAAGGTGGTGGAGAGGTCTTATTCCTCCCTACACCTTCCAACCTTTCCCTCCCACTCGCCCCCCTCTCCCACATCTGCGCGACGGGGGAATGCCGCGAAAGTAATTTTCCCCAAAACCCTAGCAACCGCAGTGCGTGCCGGTGAGCCAGAAGGGGTGTCGACATCAAAGTGGGTGACGGCGAAGTGGGAGTAAAGTGAGTAGGGAGGGGAAAAATGAGTGGGGAGTACGGTGTGTGTGAAGACGGGGTAGAAGTTGTGGTGAGGGGTGCGGAAGGGATGAAAGGGAAGTGAGGAGGAGAAGGAATCGAGAGAGGAGGGAGGAAGTGGGGCTTTAGAGGTATGCCGGGGAGTCGGTGGTGAAAGTAGAGTTAAAAGAAATATAAAGAATGATGTGCGGGTTAAACGAGTTAGGTGGAATGAAGTGATGAGTGATATCCCAGTTGCGGGAAAAAAGTCTCCGTTTCATTTTTTTTTCGCTGATATAATTTCGTTGATTAAAAGAACGTGGCGGTGTGACGTACGATAAAAAAATGTCGACTAACGATTGGCTCGAGGGATCTTAATTTAAAAGATGAAGGTATTTTGGTGGAGTTCGCGTCGAATATGTTGTGTTTTCGGGTTATAGACGTGACTTTGTCGGCATTTCGCCCAACTTTATGGTTTTTGTGCAAAGTTTTTGGTCTTCAATCGATGTTCTATGAGGAATAAATTTGAGTTTATTCTTATTTACTCCAGAATTCAGATAACGAGAAAACGGAATATCTAAGATATGGTATATTGTATTATTTTATGTCATTCTATATTAAATGAGCTGCAATTTTACATCAAATTTATTATTACTTTTCCTTTACTTTAAACCCGGAAATATATTACGCTTAAATTACAATTATTAAGTTATATGATAATTAGCATATATTTTTTAAGTTAAAATAATGAATTTGTGTTATTTAGTGCTGATATTGTCGAATCATAAACGTTATAGATTAGAAATTCTTGTTACAGACTGACTTAGCTGCTCTTGTAGAATTTAATGTTTAAATTAATTACTAAAGCATGGCTTATATATCTTTACGGTGATAATGAGTTTTCTGCGCGGAACATGAATGCAGGTTAAACAAAACAAGTGTTGGGGAGTCTTTGGTTTGATTAGTTTGGTATGAAAGATTCGATAAAAAGCTGCTTGCATTAAATACAAGTTTTCATTATGAAGTAGTTCATTAAAAACGTTACTGATTATAGAGCATAGTAGATCTTCGTATTAAAATTTTTTCATCCTACAGCTATTGATTTTCAAATATAAATGAAAATAATATCGAAGTTACAATTAATTTAACGAAATTTTTACGTCAGTAGCCATGAAGTGGTGCATTTGCCAACTTTTGCGAATATTAGCTATATTTTTAATTTCCAGGCAGTGATTATTTAGGACACTATATTATAATGGTGATAATAAGAGCAGTAAAGTATAAACAAATCGTATACCATCGGACCTCTTACGGCGTATTTGTAGCCAGGAGACGCCTTTTGAAAATTTCACTGGACGCAAGAAGACATTTATTGCAAATGGTTAAGAAACGTGCATCCTAAAATTTTTAAGAACGGTGAAGGACGCCGCTTAGCCTTTCGTCCAAAATCAATATTCAAACTGGTATAAGAAACAATAACTAGATATTAAAAAAAATGAAACGAAAACTTTATAAAATCTTCGATTATTCTGAGTAATGAAAGACGATTTGAAATGGAAGTGACTTTAAATAAAAGTATTCCAAAGATCGTTTTTACTTTTTTTTAAGAAATCGTTTTTTTTCGCGTTTCATATTCAAGATAATCAAGGATGAATCGGTTTCGATTTGGAAACTTGAAGGGAATCGCCAAAAATATCTAGTAAAAACGGTTGTGAAATCAGAAAATTGATAAGTAAAAAAATCTTCGGTTTAAAAACAAACAAACGCGATAATGAATTAGCAACCCTTTTTCTTAGTTTCTTTGTGGAGCGATTGCATCGTGGGTAATCAGGTATTTGCACGTTACTCGTATGAAAAAACTGGATAACGAGTGCGAGAGCAAGAAAGAGGATTATGCAATAATTTACCGGAATGAACGCGATTTCAGGTCAAGTCGAAAGAAAGCTCCCTTTATATGGTTTTCAAGTTGTCGAACGAGATAACAGGCTTATTCTTCATTTTACTGCGTGGGTTTTTTGAGCGAAAAAAGAATTATAGCCGCGTTTGGAGAAAGAACGAATAAGGAATTTCGTTTGGTGCCACACAAAGGATCCATGTTTCTGTCAAGCCGAATCGCCCAAACAAAGGAAATACAAGAAATCTCGGAGCAAGATAAATAGTCTGAGCAAAAAAGATTTTTTTTGTTTTAGAAATAGCTTTAGAGGAAACAAAATGGTCAATTATCATTTAGAAATTTCTTGAAAAAAAAGAAACTATGGAAAATTCTGCCCACTATATATTTTATTTAATGATGAAGGTTTGCAGAAAATAGTTTGCACAATCGATGATTTTTCAAATGTTGTTTAGTTTGTTGACTACTGTAAGGTGTAGATTAGTATTATTCAATTAATTTGCAACAGCTCATAGCAAAGATAGCATAGTTAAAAGGGAAAATACATTTTCTCAGCGATTTAATTACAGCATGACCTAAAGGTTAAGATTTAGATAAATAATTAACAAATATACTTTAATAACATTCTCACTGTAGATTCTAATTACATAATAACTAATTTTGGTAATAATAAATTGTAAGAATAGGTTATTTAACATTCTCTGATAAAAAACAACAATTTAGCATAATATTGGGAGAAAAATCTTAATCATCTTCAAATGAGATGCCTAAATAGAGAAAAGAAGCGGATTCGCGGTTAGGGCAGAGGCAATTTTTATCAGGCATTTTCGTCCAGAATAGCAAAGCTTCGTATTCCTCTCGCGCTACAATTCAGCAAAAAATAACCTCCAGAATGAAACGTGTTTTAAAAAAATTCAATTACTTCCTTCACGTCCTGGATTGAATCAAAGTTCTCGGCTGGAAAAGCGGTTTTAAGATAGAGATTTATGCCACGGATACTCGACGGATAAAAAATCATTTCGTCACGTCTTCTTGCAAGGTTCGTACCAATTCGGAAGGATAAGTAAACCTAGATAACGTAGAATATTAAGGATTCCGGTTTGTTTGGAAGTAATACTCTGAAGACATCTTGGAACGGACTGATCTGGAAAGAGCTGGGCGTGGAATGTAAAACTGAAAATAAATGAATTTGCTTTGTTTCGCCGTTGTCTTGGATAGGCTCCCATGGATTATCATTCTCCTCTTAAGGGATAAAGAGGCAGAGAGAAGGAGAACGGGTAAAAAACCTTAATTGAATTTTTTTGTAAACGCAAGGTCGAGAGAGAGAGAGAAAGAACGACTTCATCCACTCTGGATAGAAGGTGTTTCCCGGCGGAATAAGGTGAAAAATATATTATGGAAAAAGGACTGCTGCTCTCTTGCCATATCCTTAAAACAGCAGGAGAGCCAGGTCCCAAAATGCGCTCCAATTTCCTTCACGGATTTCAATAAGAAGAACCGCCGCCACCACTCTCATACCTCCGCCTCTTCCTCTCACCTATCCCTCCCTCTTCCCCAATTTCAAACCGACTCCACCCCACTCTCGGCACACGAACCACTCGTGGAGACGCACGTCATTCTTCGGCATTCATCCACCATTTCACTGCCCCCGACCCTCCCCCGGGTGCCCGCCCCTTCCGAACCCTATTGCTCTATTCACCCCTCCTTCTCCCTACCTTCCTATCCATTTACCCCTCCTCCCTCATCATCCCCTTCTACTTCCTCAACTCTTAGCGTCGAAAAAGCTAGCTGCGGGTTTTCTTAAAACTCCCCGAGCAGAGCCACTCCCGAATCCCATTTCCAGATCGAGGACTTACTTAGCGGAAAGGGATAAAGGGAGGGAAAGAGAAATTAGAAGGGCGAAAGGGAAGGAAAGAGGGGGTAGAGAGATGGAAATATTCCGAAACGAAGGAATATCCGAAAAGGTTTTCGCGCGGGGAACGAGAATTAGTTTCCGAGCGGGAAGATTGTAAAACGCTCGAGTAACGTTTTCCGCGCTTTCGAGCAATGCCGCGGAATGCGGCTGCCTCCATTATTTGTAAAAATATGCGGGATTCCGCCCAAAGAAAAAGCGTCAAAATGCTCGTTAAAACCTGTGGCATTCTATTAAAAGAAATCGGGGGATGGAAACGACCAAAATAATCGTAATTTCACGGACCAACGCATCCGAAATTAGCAACGCGGTGTTCTGTTTCCCCTATTATAATCTAGAGAACGCGAGTTGTCTATTTCGAAACTAAATGCGGCACAACCACGCTAACTTGGCTTGAAGAGAGGCAATTTCGATGTGAAATATTTCACTCGGAAATACAATAGCCATATTATTCCAAATACTATAAGCAAACTAATATTCACATACAGTGCAATAAAAATGTAGTAAAAGTCGGAGAGAATTGTGAAATTTTCCAGTTTTCTTATGCGTTAATTTATAACAAGAAACCAAAAGTTGAAGATACGTCGAAGGCGCACTTGATTTTATGAGCACTTCGGTAGGAAATATATCTGATAAGACATTTATATTGCTTTATGCGAATACAACAAAATTCAGTGAGGAGCGCTCGGGTGATCGCAAATTCCAAATTGGTAGGCTGAATTCACTAGAGAATTATCGAGCTAAGCTAATGACTGAGAACAAACTCAAGAAGCGCTTAAGTCTCGTTATGGCTATCGGAGATACCTGTCATAAGTACTTGATTTTCCAAATTTTGTTGCTTTAATGCTTACTCTTGGATCGTGGGTTTACAATTTATGATTTTAAAAATTTTATTTTGGAAAGCATTTTTGATTTTACAAAGAAATTGAATCGAAATAAATTCTAGAAAATAATCATAGCTAAATAAATAAATGTGCATTTTTCACCTCTTCCGCCCTCAAAAACTACGCAGGAGACTCGTTAAAATTCTTGCATTGAATAATTTTTTTAATTTTGAATTTTTCTAGCTACCAGAGCCTTTAGTGTAAAACTGAACGGGACATTAGATATATTCCAATACATGGAGATTAATACGTTTTATCCATCAGACATGCATGTACACAATTTAAAAGAAAAAATAGTTCTCCGAACACGGCCAAAGGCAGTTCTGAGAGAAAAACAAAAGTTACTCCCGTATTTTCGCTACTTAAATAACGTAGCAAAACGCAAGAATCGACGAACTCGAGTCTGGAAACAAAGCAGTTATCGCTACAGCAATTGATGCGACCCAAATACCAAGCCGTGCGCTGTTCCTCCTCTCATATCGGGAGCATATCCATTACTATCGGTAAAATATACCGGAGGAAAAAATAAATAAATTCCTCCACACAGTCGGCCCTAAGACCCAAACAGGATTTGCTTCGGAGAGTGTAACGGGAGGCGTTTTTGCGATTTTCCCATCGACGTCTCGAACCAGACCTTGGTATGCCTCGACTGTTCCGCCACGGGTATTTTTCCTCTTCTTCTCCGATTCTTTCATATCTCTCCCTTTCTAACTTCCTTTATTCCTCTTTCTTGTTTATTTCGCATTCTCACGTCCTCTCTTTTTCTTTGTTCGTTCTTCGTTCTGTTCTTTTTCCCTCTCGGCGGAGGCGGTGGTTGAATGATACCTCGGGAAGAGGTGTGGGGCAGATCTCCGGGGTCTCTTCGCATCCTTTTTTCCGGGGCGATTGTTTCCAGGAAAATCCCTCTGAGGTAAGTGATTGGCATTACAGAGGAGGGAAAAGAGGAAGAGGGAGAATACTCGTGTATCACAAGCAAAAGAGAGAGATAGAGTTGAGGGGAACAAGGGAATATCACCCTACCCTTTATACCCTACTTCGTATCATATCTACTCTCTCTCTCTCTGTTTCCTATTTTCCGTTCCTTTTCTTGGCACGCACAATTCCACTTGGTGCTGTAACAGCCGCCTTCGCTGCCGTCGCGCCGTCTAGGGTGCAACGCCGTTACCACAGCAATGGTATTCCGGCAAAGTATTTCCTCAATTACGGAAGCTGCTCTCCCCACTACTCCGCCTTCCATACCCGGAAAGGCACGCAAATGTTACCACTTAGCTAGCAATAATAATCTAGAATGGAAACAAGTAGTTTCCGAAGGGAATACGAAGCGGGGATAAACGTAGGGAATAGGGGGTTCGTGCCTACTTCTCGCCCGCAAGAGATGGTTGCTTTCGCAAATACTAACAAAAATAAAATTAGATAAGCATAATATGACATGCTCAGAAGGCGGCTGGAGCGAAAATTCAAATTTATTATCCGTTAGAGCAAATTGTACACTCACGCAAGTGTTACAGTTAGTTGGATAAATTATATTTTTTCCGAATATTGAAATATTCATTGAATGATTTCAATTGATATACAGTGTTAAATACAACGGAGTCAGTACAACTATTGTTTAAAACTTAATTAAAAGTTTCGTTCGAAGAATTTATTTATATGCACTACATGATAAATTGAATTTATTTCTTTATGAAATTCTTTTCTTCGAGGAACAGGCATAATAAAAAAAAAGACGTCGTTAAAAAATTTCAAATATTATAACAGGTAATTTATATGGGAAAATGAGAAAAATAAACCATCAGATGCCACAGAATAGACATGCCTGTTGAGTTCACGTTCGGAGTAAGAACTGATAAACCGTCTTTAACAAAGATAGTTTTCAATAATTTTATTCGGGTACATTCTGTTGAAAATAACCTAGTATGAATTTCAATACGAACTTCAGCAGAAAAAAAGAATTCGGCACGATACGATCAATGCGATGTTTCGTGTCTGAGCTACCAGCAAAATAATGAAAGCAAAATAAAACTATCCAATTCCGTTCTCCCATCCGTATAAAATGAAAATGTGCCCAAACAAGCATTCATTTACATTGGCGAGAGGATAAAAAAGATTACTTTTTCCATTGAGTATATTTTTTTGTTTTTTAGCTCTGTAAATACCAAGGCCTACTTCGCAAAAACCTCCAATCTATTCAAACGTAGATGCTTTGGCAAACAATTCTCCAGCAATGCTACCTTTCGAAAAGTTCCTACAGACAATGGTCTCGTATTGTCACCATAAATTCTCGTAGTTTTTCCGAGACTTAAACTCAGTAAATCGTACGCGTGAAGCTATTTTACTTATTATAACTTTTTGAATGATATATCATCCGGAATGAATAAAAATATTAAAAAAGATAAATTATTTAAGTTTCGCAAATACATACATATAAATAAACATACACATATATACATACTTATACAAACCTACATATACATAACTAAGGATAAATATACATAAATTCTTGCACATAAAGCAACTTTTGTCCTCCCCAGCCTAAATCTTCTATACTGCACTTTTAAAAATCGAACAGCTAGCATAGAGAATTGTTATTTATTTTTAATTTTTGTTCTAATATACCCTTAGAGATTGGGGCTGTATCACAGAAAACCAACGCCTATCATCCCCTTAAATCCAACTCGCCGTTATGAACCGAAGAATTATCGGGAGTAGATGAGAGCGCCCTCATTTCCATGAGACTGCAATTGATCTCAGGGGCAGCGACGTATATGCAGAATGGGAATTTATGCGCTCCTAGGAACCTTATTACCACACCGCCAGTTCGCGGGGGAGGGTTTGGGCGAACGCGGCGAGCGGGAGATGGGCCCTAGAAAATGGGGCACTCTGTGATTAAAATGCCTTAACCCTAACGGCGAACACGGCGCTGGAAAATCTATATCCATCCTTCTTTACGCTGCCCGTCCAAAAGTTTAACCGCGCGTACGTAAACGCGAGTTTGGATTTCTTTATGCGCTGGCATTTCGGAGCGCCTCGTGACACTTATCGATTCTCCTGAAAATTCACGGAGCGAGAGTCGGAATAGTATCGAATGTCGGGGAAGGGAATGGGAAAGACTGTAGAGATTCATGGAAAACCCTCTGGAGATTCTAAGTTATCGGGTATACAAATAAGAAGTTTCTCGATCGTCGCGAGAAAAAACTGAAGATGTTTCGTCGTTAAAGGGGTGGTCTATACTTGAGAAGGATCGAAGAATTGATGGAGCATTGCTACATGGGTGTTTTAAAATATTTTTCCGCAGTTCCAAATTTTACCACTACGTAAAAAAATGAAACACGAAACTCGTATTCAATAATCTTTGAGTGTGCGTTTGTTTCGATTAAACTTTTACCTAATAAAGAAAATTCTAGTGAAACATATGAGCATTTGACTGTTCATGGTTTAGAAAAACGTCCTCTATTCTCAAATAAATTTACCGAAAATAATTTACATTTGGTATTAGTTTGATTTTAATTAAAATTCGTAAAACAAAGAAGTTTGGAGAAAAGATTTGGTTTAAGGACAAAGACTTATAAAGCTTGCTTGATTTAAAAACTTGAATAGTCTTTATCTCAGACTTTAAGTATTGCTTTTCTTCCATAATACTTCATGCGCCGGTTGTATCGATTCGGATAAACTGTATAACATAATTGAAGCCATTCGGTATTCATAAATTTAATATAATAATATAACAATAATATAATACGGCTTAAATTTTAATTTTGCCATCACAAATCGAAATTTTTCTTAGGTTGTCGCTTTGCTGTGACGATCATCTATTTACGTCCATTTCCCTCTTAACTCTATCAGTCCCTTGCGAGCTATCCGTCTTCTTCCTACTTTTGCTTCATACATTTATGTATGTATTACGTGGTGTTGCGACTTCCAGCTTCTCTTATGCATCCAACGCTCCTTTTCGTCTCTGTTTTCCCTCCTCCACATCTCTTACTTCCATCTTTCTCTCTCTCTCTTTCTCTCACCACGTTCCATCTCTCTCTCTCTCTTCTCATATTTCCCTTCCCAACTCGGCCAACACAATTGTTCCCTCCGGGTAACCATGGATATAAATTGCGCGCGCATGTACGTGCCTTCCGTGGAAAAACACGACGGAGTGAGAACTCCGAGGGGAGAGGTAGTGAAGGGTGGTGGAAGGAGGGATGAAAATGTTTTGGAAATGTAGTAAAGAGTTGTGAGAAGAAAGATGTGAAGATGTCGCGGATAAAAGCATACAAGACGTTCTTAGCGCCCCGCGGTTCGCTTTTGTTTTCCCCTTCGCGTAGTGGGAAATTCTGGGAAACGGGCTTAGAGCACAACGCCTTGCATGTATATTATGTACGGTAAATATGACGGTCCGAATTGAAACGTAGAAAAAAGCGAGTAGGATGAAAAATTCAATGATTAAGAATTGAGATTTCGTTTGATCGCAGTAGTTAACAACTTGTTCACACCAATTATGCGAACCTTGTGAAACGTATACGTGCTTAAAGCAAAAAGAGGAAATTGAACCGAGAAATATAAAAAAAAGCGTCTAGTTTGAACGAGAAATTATTTGCTGACAATGGAAACATGCATACGACAATATCTGGGCCATTTTAACTAAGCATATCTAATTAACATGCAGATGTACTTAATGTGTACTGCAAATTTCCATGATATCGAGAGATAAACTTATAAATGAGTCGTGTACCGTTAAGGTCTGAAGAATTTTATCAACAACTTTTATTGGAACATTAACCCTGTAATTATTATATTGTTTTTCACACTCTTTTGAAATATTTCATCTAATACGGAAATGTGATGGTGTTGCAAAGGGATAGATAGAGGACGTGGAACAGGAGCACTTTAGATATCTGAAAAAGTTTGCGACCCATTGTTTATCCACATAGAAATATCATACTAGTTTATTTGACAGTTTTGTTGGTATTTTGATCTTTTAATCTAAATGGTATCATTTTAACAAAGTTGAGGAAATGATGTGCTATGCATGTTCGCATAAAGCCGAAACTAAATTTTGACATTTGAGAAGGAGAAAAAAATCCGATACTTGACCGGGAATCGAACCCAGGTTTGATTCCCGGTCAAGTACAGGGTTTTTTTCTCCTTCTCAAATGTCCAAATTTGGTACATATTTTAATTGACACTGTATTAAGAAAGCAAATTTGAAAAAGGAGTTGTGACATTTAAAAAACAAAAATTATTTTCGTCACAATCTATTTAAAATAACAAGAAACAAAATTGATGAACTGACGTGTTATACGTTATCACATAAATACCCAATTCGAGAATGGCTTACTTGGTTAAAGCGCCTATCCGGCAAGTGGAGAGATCCAGGTTCGATTCCCGGTCAGGTACAGGATTTTTTCTCCTTCTCAAACGTCAATATTTAAAATAAGATACAGAGAAGTTCGGTCATAACCCGGATCTCTGCCACCCACTGCATAAAGCCTCCCGCGGTTTAATCGAAGATTATTGTATATACATCCAACTGTTTAGTTTTCTTTCTAATTTTATCTCAAACGTCCCTTTAAACATCGAAATAGAAAAATTAATGAAAGTATTCCGTAAATAGTAGAGTGGAAATTCCTCAAGTTCAGCGTAGAATGCAGGGAGAGCAAAGAAAATCAGTGGCATGAGCAGCGACGTTAAAACCAGGGATAACTGTAATTTAAAGATTTTCATCTCCTTAATGTTAGATGCTACACATTGAAAAGTATGTATTCGTAAAATTTTTGTTTTAACTAGAGGAATTACCTGTTTAACATCAACGGGACTTTGTAGTGTGGTTTAAATTTAACTTCTGAGAGGTGTGTGTGTGTGTTAAAAACTTATATATAGACACGCACAGACTTTACTGTTGATATATGCAACGGGTAATTCCGATAGTAAGAAGTAATTAGTAAAATTAAAATAAAAACAAAGAAATATTCGAAATAGATTTTACAGATTCATATAATATGTTCAAAAAAATCTCGTAGTATTTCTTTATAAACATTATTTGTGTAGAAACGACCATCTCTCATCTTTCCTTGTCCATAACTTTCTTAGATCTTCGCTCTGATGTTTTCTAAACGTGTAACTCTGGAAAAGGCGACGTATAGCTGTCTGATGGGTGAAGCTTAAAACATCTCGGGTTCAAACAGTTTAGAATAAGGAAATAAGAGAAGTTAAAATGTAAGAATTAACATGAAAAAAACTTGAGCTGGCTGGGAATCACCATATGAAAAAATATGAGTGCAAAGGGTTTAAGGCTGCTACTTTAAATACAAATCAATACAAATGAGCTTTATAGGTTATCTGAAATTATTTACGTTTGACGTTGCTACAACAATAATTTCAATGTTTCATAAAACTCGCGAAGCGAATAACGCAATTATTTCGTCTATTTGAAGGCTTAATAGACGCTAATTCAATCGGAGGCAACAATGGGGTCGCCTTGACAACACCCGGAAAGAGTACGAAAAAGTTATAAAATTTCGAAAAGAAATGCGTTTCTGACAAATTCTTGCGTGTGACATCTAAACATCGCAAAAATAAGATATTTTATAGTTTTAGCCGTCGAATAAAACAAAAAATGGGGAAATTTGGTCCATATTTACATATTTTAATGACTGAATGAAATAAACCTTACACCTTGAAAAATCGAAAATCCCGTGTAAACTTATGGGAAAATATAATCGTCTCTTGGAGTCGAATCTGGGACTTTTTCCGGGATGTTTGATTTTTCTAGGGACCACCTCATGGGGGATTAACGATTGTGAAAGTTTCAGCTCTTAATTCCATTGCGAAATGCCCAAAACTACTGGGACAGACAGACAGACGGACGGACAATCCAGAATTATTATATAAGGATAATGTGATTTTTTTCAATAATATGTGAAATGTTGGCTCTTACAATGCATATTAATGAAAGATTTTAAATGTGAACAGTTTTCGTAAAATGAGCCGCTTGCTTCATAAGTTATTGATGTGAATTTTAGGTAGAAAAATCCATTGCTATTAATTTCAAGTTGTTAAACATAAAAATGAGAGAGATTTTATTATTTAGAGGAAGAATGTATCTTGCTTAAAGGCTAAAAGCCAACGACGACTGGAATTTTCATTTGAGTCACGCGCCTCCTGACGCATATTAATCGATGATCTTGGCGTGCCCTCTTAGAAGAGGTTTAACCAGGATGTAAGATTGACTAATAGAATATACATTACAAAATTATTTCCACTTCACAAAAAGTATTTTTTTTATGAAGAAGATAAAGTATTTGACTTAAAACAATCCTTCACCGAGGATAATAAACATGGTTTGAAATTATTATTTCCTATCCCAAGGGATGGGTATTCTGATAAAAATGGATTTTAAAGCGTACATTTTTAAGAATATCCGAACATAAGCATTGTTTGTTGATTTGATACAGTGTTTTTCCACTTCCAAGTACACAATTTATTGCCTAATTCCAGGCAATAGTAACTCACTTCGCCACCGATACGATGCTGCGTGATTTTCAACTCGGAGATGTTTGCTTCTTTTCCTTTTATGTTCATATTTATGTTCTCAATCTTAAATCTTAAGTATCATACCTTCAAAAAAGAAAATTGATTCGGTTTTTTGCTATTTTTTTAATCGCCGATATTCACAATCGAGTAGTCATGAATGTCTCAGATAAGTAATAAAATTATTTACAACTCAAGTAAACCGTCCTTTATCTTTAAAAAGAATTTATAAAATCCAAATCCTCTTTTTTTCCCTCCGTCGACCTACGCCCTTGCCCTCTTATCATCTCTTAACTAATTCCGATGCATCCACCAAGAGATCCCACGCGTAGTTTCTCCACCTTAAAAAATCCCATTTCTTTTCCTCTGTTTATCTCCCACTCTCTATCTACGTGACTCACTCCCAGTTTCTCTCTCTCTCTCTCCTTCTCCCTCCCTTCTTCAAATAATCAAATTCAACTCTACTTCACTCGCTATCTCTTATCTAACCCTTCAACCCTTCTCAAAATCTACACCTCTTCCCTCCCTCTTTACCTCCTCAGACTCCAATTTCCCACGTCTATCTCTCTCTCTCTTCCCCATCCTATACCTGAATCTTACTCCAGCTACAACCCTTTGCTAGAAACTTCCTCTCTCTCCTCTCTCTCTCTATTTCTCCCTATCTCTCTCTTCACCTTGTCCCTTCTCTCCGATCTATTGTCTTCTATTTCTTCCTCGCTCTCCATTTTTCAACTCTTCCCTCTCCTTCCCCTCGAGCGTTTTTCTCCTCACCTCCTCCCTCTTCGCATTCGCCCACTTTTGGCCTCCGCCTTAAAAGAAACTCCCTCCCACTCCTCTCTCTCTCTCTTCAGACCCTCTTTCTACTCTTCCGTAATCATTTCCTTCCCTAAGGCTCGGAGAGGAGTCGAAAAAATAAAATAAAAGCTGAATTTTTTTCTCTCTCCTCCTCTCCTTTTTCCCCTCTCCTCCTCTACTTTCCCCCTCTCTTTATCTCGCTTTCCTTATCTCCCCCTCTTTCCCTCTCTCTCGGAAGCGTAAAGCCCTCCGTTTTCATTGTTGGTCTCCATTTGCCCTCATTCGCCGTAATCCCCAGAAGCTTCAGAATGCGAGCGTACCCACGGAGCCATTATCTCCCCTGAGATGTATAGAGATGGACTGCTTGCAGCCGGGGTCCTCCTCCTCCACTCCCACCCTCCTGCATCCTTCTTCTCCTCTCTTTTGTGCTTCCTCTACGGAAGGATGACAATCATTTTAAACTAGACAAGCTTTGTGACAATAACTTTCCCTCAGCCTCTCCCGACTTCTACTTTCTCGATCTCTTAACGCCTCTCCCTCCCCTCCTCTCTCTTTCCCGTTCCGTTTCGATGTCAGCGCGAAAGAAATGGTTCTCGTCGAGGTTCCGTCGGGAGGGAATAATTTTTTTCCTCGAGTTGTACCATGCGATTAGATCCCATGAAGGTTAAAAAATGGAAATTACGCTCCGTGAACTCAATCGAGAAAGTGCATAATCTTACGTGTAGGATCGATTCTGAAGGACGGTGAAAAATGGCCGTGATCTTTGATTGAAATTTATTGAATTGTTTAGAGAACATTAAATGAAGACATTATCATAGCGCCACGCTAGATAAATTCTATATAACAATGAAATTAAAATGCTAAATATTCAGAGTTATATTTGATCTAAATGAATCCAATACGAAGGTATAATAATACGCTACCAATTATTTTATTCGAAAATATTTTGCATGTTAATCTTTGCCATGTGTTAACCTACGCATTAAGACCGATAGTGTGAGTAGGCAATCATGTAACTTTTCAAAACCTGGGTCTATTTTTAGAAAAAATGACATGAAAATATATATTATTTCTGCTACTATTCTCAAATAGTTGAAAAATAATGATATCTATGTACGCATACATCGCTTTTGGTAATTTAAAACGTAACATATTTCTATATACGTTCAACCAATGATTTCTGTCAAACCTCTTCCAAACCCATCCTCTCACCGATCCCATATAGACGCAAACAAATACGAGAATATTACGTTTCATTTCCCTCTCTCGCCCCGATCGCTGAATGGCTACCGTTCGCTCTCTTGACCAGGAAACGACGTTTTGTATCTCGAATATACGCACAGTTTCGAGCAAACAACCGCGCCCTCGGGGAAGCGACACGAAAGACCCCTTCGAAAATGATGGACGTGCGCCCTCGCAATTATGGCCTTTTCAGGGCCACCAACAGACGAAGCCGCCGTCGTTCACTCTGTTTGTCCCCTCCTGAATTATTCCGACGGGGCACGCCATGTATATTCATGATTCGATCGGAGTCGATACGTCAGGCGGTGGTACGGCTAGAGACGCATCGTGGGGCGTTTAGCAGTGTTAGTGGTGGGTGACGACTGCGAGTCTCAAGTATACCGTAATTTCGCGGAACCGAACACCATTCGCATCCTGTTCTCCTCCTCCAATGTCTGGTAATTGTAACACCAAAGAGAGACTTGATTCGGAGAGCTCGTTTGATTCGTTTTGACGTTCATCCACTAAATGATTGAGATTATGATAATAATTCAGAAAAAATTATATCGGAATGAGTAATGCGGAGTTTTAGATAAAGGTAATATCTACGTTATTGCATCAGTATGCGACATAAATTTCGAACATATAACGATGAACTTTGATAATTCATTTTACAGCCAGTGGAATGCACGCTACATGTTTAACAACGAAAATGCCTGACTTGGTTTTATTTTAAGTCAGGAGAAAGGCAGTCATTTAATTTTAGAGGATATTGGATAAAGTCATATTCAAATGCCAAAGACAGGACTTTAAAATATGGAAGAAAGGAGCTTGATAAAACGGCAAAAAAAAGAACATTTAAATATCACGGGATGATTTTAGTATGTTAGAGTAAAACTAATACGGCGCGGATCTAATCTGTGTCTATAAATAGCACTCATTACTTGAATGAAGAAGGAAAAAAGCTGGATACCATAGCTAGCTAGAGATTAGTTTTTTGGGTTTATCCATGGATGAAAGAATTAAGAGAAGAAAAGAATGTAAAAGGTTGACTTCCGGAAAAGTACGGAGAGGAGGATATCAGATTGTTTAGTCCTTCTGAAAGGATGATAGAGTAAGAAGCCCAAGGGAGACGGTTATTATGGGCAAGATATGGAAAAAGATGAATGGAGACCCAAGGTCAACGGGTAGATAGGGCGAATAGGAAAGGACTTGGAATGGTGGAGGAGAATCGGAGAAAGTGAAGGGAGAGTATGCTTCAGAAGAAGAAATATAGCTACGATTCTAAGAGGCAGGCATTCATTAAAATTTAAGAAAAATGTTGAAGCACGAAAAGAAAGTAGACAGCTCCAGAAGGAACTTCTATTGACGGGAACTTCTATTCGCTATGCTACAACATTTCGTGCGCGTTCTAGATGCTTTTGTACCAAAAAAATCTCCCGTTATTATTCTTCCCTAAATGCAAAAACGCTAAAATTACGTAAAATACTTGGGAGTTCGTTTCTATGTATTCTCTTCCGTATGAGATTTATCGTATATTCGGGTTCGTGTTGTTTAATTAAGCGAATTGTTTCGTTTATTGCTGCAAGGGATTCTCATTTTCTTTTGCATTACCTTCAACAATATTTTCTTATTCGAAGTTTTATAAGTGCGATAGAAAGCTTATATAGTCAGTATCAGACGAAGTTTAGGGAACAAGTTGATTAAGCTGAAGCCTTCAAACATGCGAAACTTGCAGAGTCAACGAAAATTGGGGCAAATAATTGACAAAGTTTAAGTAAAGAGCACCTGAGACTCTATGCACTATGCGTTTTTATTTAGGCTTCCGAAAAATTTGAAAGCAAGGAAAACTTCCGTCTTTATCACCTTACGACGAAGAAATCTTCCACAGATTTTGAGTAAATGTTACGAAATAGCTACTCTAACCAAATCAAGAACGAAAATTTTCAAGTCGTAACAATTCCACCAGATGGAGCGTTAAATTGAAGTTTTTTGGAATTAGAGAGGGATTAAAGACGTTAAATATATCACTCGGAATGAATATTTTCCACCTACGTAACAAAAGAATTTGTTTCATTAGTGTTTATTAAACTTTATTCAAAATTTAAGGAAATTTGAACACTCATGTACACTAATTTCAACTGTTATATTTTACCCAAAGAATCAGCGCAAAAATCCAATTTTCAAAGAAAAATTGAGATAATAACCAACTAAATGCAATAGCGAACGATGGAAATAACATCAGGATGTGAGAGAGAATTATCGCTCTCAAGATGCAGCCGTTTACTGTTTTAATCGATTTGTCTGTTTCTACGCAAGAGCGCGCCAATTAAAACAAAACACATCTCATTAATTAAAACCTCGCTATATATAATAACATCAGGATGCGAGAGAGAATTATCGCTCTCAAGATGCAGCCGTTTACTGTTTTAATCGATTTGTCTGTTTCTACGAAAGAGCGCGCCGATTAAAAGAAAACAGATCTCATTAATAACAACCTCGCTATATACGTTTCATCCCGAAACACCTAAAATGTGGTAATTAACTCCTTGCGAATGCGAATTCCGCGTCGTTTGAAACGTGGAACCAGGACGGAAGAAGAGAAAAAAAATGCTTTCGCCAAAAGATGAGCCACACACGTATTCGATTAACGTTAGTCCAATTAGTCGGCGATAAGTAATTAAAAAAAAGAAAACTTCAAGTTAATTGACAACTATCATACTATGTCCTCGCGCATTTGACCGGAGGGATTTGTGGCTCTTTTCTTTCTCTCTCTCCTCTCTCCAATTCTCATTTTCTGTTTTCCTATACCATTCATAAAATCGCAAAGACAGCGCAAACCCCGTGTTTAATCAGCCAAACCGGAGAAAAAATTAGTAAAAAAGTATCGAAAGCTCCTGACGCTCGCAACATTTCATTCCCTTCCATTCGAAACTTGAACGTTTTAACTTGGTCCGGATTATGAAAAAAAAATCTCCAAATATTTCACCGACTCTTTGTATATCTCTCTGCATATATCATTCTGCATATATCTCTCTGCTTCCCTCCCTCTCTCTCCCTCCCCTCTCTTTCTCTCTCCTTTTATCACCCCTCTGTCTCTCTCTCGTTTGGAAAAATAAACTTCTCCGGCAGATATCCAATAAGTGTTCTCGATTTTTGGGAAAGGGAGCGAATTAATTCATTTCCAATTTTTTTCTTTGCCAAAGTCCAGATACATCCATAAATTTGCGAAAACCTTACTCTTGCACAAGTACACGTACTCTCTCTCTCTCTCTCTCTCTTTATTGCTTGCGGCTGAGCACACACACTTGCGCGAGAATCCACACAGATACGCATGCACACTTTTCAAACTTTCCTACTTATGCATAACATGTCCCTGCATTCTTCTTCGCCTCCTCCTCCGCCTCTTTTGACCCCACCTTTCCCTCTTTCCACCACTACTCAAGCACTTAGACACTCACACACACACACCGAAAGTATTGATTTGTTAATCCCCAGACCTGTATTGATTTGCCGCGGGATGGAAAAATGGGAGGATGGTGTGGAAAACGTGAACCTGTGGTTATTCCACAGAAGTGGGAAGATAAAAAAGTTGAAAGTGTAAGGGTGGAAGAAGAGGGAGAGTGGGATGGCAGTGATGATAATAAGAATAGAATAAATGTAACGTGAATGGAAGAAAAATAGAGTACAACAACGCAGAAGAATTCAATGAGGAAAGGGGCGCGGATGAAATGATAAAAGGAGAGCGCGTTGGGTGAGTTCAAAGGGCAAAATGTAGGTGCGGGTCGAGCAATAAGACGGCTGAGAAGAAGATTATCTCTTCCTTTTTTTCTCCGCTATGGCTCCCGTTGTTTGCCGACGCAAAATTACACTTGTGTGACTTATTCGCACAGGACGTGTGTGTGTGTGTAGGTATATGATTTGGAGTGGATTAGGATGAGGGGAAATGAGGAGGTGGATTAGGGTTAAGGAAGGGAGTCGAAAAGTAGGATGTGAGCGGATTTGGAAAGGGAAGGAGAGGTGGAAATATGGAAGGAAGGGGAGAGGAGGAGAGAAAGCGGTAGGAGGTGGAAGTAGCTAGGTCACTCGGGATCGGCCCTTTCCTTTTGGCCTCAGTGTCCGCCCCCAGTGACCTCCTACGACCTAGGATCCACACTTTGATTTACGGGTGTTGCTATAGCTTAGTGGAGAGAGGGGAGATAGGGGTATAAAAGAGGAGGGAGAGAAAGTAGGAGGTGGAAGAGTAGGTTTTTGGCACGAAGGAGTTAAAGAGGAGGAGTGGGAAGGAGGGATATGGGGAGGAGTGTTTTGGCCTTTCGCTTGATCTGTGGGTCACCGGAGGATGAAAGGAGATTCTCTGTATGGGACGGAGGAGAAGAAGGGTTTTACAAGGAGGAAAAAATAAAGGGTGTGCCGCATTAGAGAGAGGAGGGAAGGCGGTTGGTGCGCTGCGGGTGGTGTACAATGGGAGGGAGAGGGCGAAATGGGAGAGGAGAGGGGCAACCTGTTTTCTCGGTTCGGGGATTACGCAAAAGGAGGATTTTTTTATCTTTCGTTTTCGTATTTGTTCGGAGAGGAAAATCTGCTGAATCTGGCGCGAGGTCTCCTGTGCGGGGTATAAGGTTTTTGAATCGGCGATAAGGGAAAAAAATATTTTTATTTTTGCACTGAGAAGGAAAAAACCAATGTTTTAAGAGATTTAGTATTAGTGTGGAAGGTGTTACAGAGTTTGGATTACGGATAGAGATTGCGGCCTTTTTTAAATACACAATTCCCTGTGCAGGCGTTGATTCTTGGAAATACTCGCCGATAAAACGTTTATAATATATTTATGATACACATCGTATTCAGAACACTTTTTACCAGTGAGGATGGCGTACAAACTAATTTTATATGATTTTAAAACGTTGCAATCGACTTTTTAATCTTAAAATAAATATTTGCTAAACTGTTTAAGCTGTTGACTTAAATAAATGTAATCTAAATTGTTTCAGCTGTTGACTAAGGAAAGGTGTAATTTTTTCAATTTAATATTGATTCACCATCACACTGCTGAAAAGCAAACATTTTACCAATGAAAATAAAGTTTAAAATTAATTTTCCTTGAAGAGAGAGGATACAAATCTAAACGCTCATCGAAGCAAATATAAATGTTGACAAATATATAATTACATAACTTTACAGGTTATCAATTAAAGGAGAAAACTCATAAGCCTACCTTAATAAATGTCGAAATGTAATTTCATTTCCTTTGATATCAACCTAAAAGAATAATTAAATCATAAAATAAATATAACCGACTGAAATTATATTATAACATTAATCATCCTATTCTTAAAAAGCTAGATATCCAAGCATTCGATAAGAGTAAATCTGTATTCTTTATCTGTACCTAAAAGTTACATAAATTTTACATCCCTCGTAAATATTAGAATTGCCTCTAGAAATAATATATATTTGAAATTTTTACGTCACCTCTTTCAAGATCCCCGACCTTTATGCGGCAATAAAAAAGTATCTTTAAAACCTTGCCAACCAAAATAAAATGAACGAAATTTTCTACAAAAGAAAGAGTATCATCTTGGCATATAAATAAAGGCAAACCACTATCAAAGTCCAAATAACGCCTAAAAACACATCGCGAATTCTGTCCGGGGTTTTTAACGACTGAACGAGAAAGGGAGAAGAGTGAGAAAATGAATAAATGAGGAAAACTTCCCCTATTAGCATAGGAAATTCGAACCGTATATTCAGGAACATAGGAGATAGAAGAGAAAGTGAGAGAGAGAGAGAGAGATGAGAGAGATCAAGTATCACCTTAAAGAGACTGAAGGATGATAAAACCGCGAATATTGTCAAACTAGGCAACATGGAGAGGTAAAGTAGAAGACGAATACAAGTGGCAGGATAAGGGATAGAAAACATCGTGGGAAAAATCGAAAGGGAAAGTTTTAATAAGAAAGGGGAAGGATATTGTTGTTCGGAAAGAAATTTCCTTTTCCTCTGGAAACCAGAGATTATTCTTTCAGCATCAAACGATGAGGCATGGGTTTGGGTTGTGGTGGGAGACGGGTCGAGGCGTCGGACGGATGAATGCGTGGGAAACTAGTTGAATTGGGGAGAGATAGCGAGGCGTAGGTGAGGCGAGGGCGATCATACTCCAAAGGAAATTTCGCTTCTCTCTCTTCCCACGCGATCGCCGAGCGTGCGTGCCCTTTACTTGACCTTACCAATGCTCTCTCTCTCTCCTCCTTGGTCTCGATTGGGTCTATTCTCCTTTTGAAAGGGAAAACGGTCGGACGGTGAATTCTTCGAAAACGGGGTCCATTGATCGCCAACAGTGGAAATAGCAAGACTACATACATGTTAAGATTCTACGAAAGATTTAAGAAGCGTGTCTTAGTGAAAGAGAGCTTTAACGACAAAAAAGACAGCAGAAGAATAAAAAAATTAAAAAAGGTAGTTTCGTTACGGATTTATGACTTCAGGAGAATATATACAAGCATAAGAATAGATACGAGCAGAAGAATAGATCCAAGCAATTTTACGGACGGAATGAAAGAGTGAATTATTTTGAATTATCCCTTTGCCGATTCGATGCGAATCATTCAATGGAAACGTACTATTAACATAGGGATATATTTTCGATCTTTATTATGCAACTTCAAGGCGTTTTTAAAAAATTGCGTGCAGACTCAACTTCTGATGATTTTTTAAGATTTAAATTTTAATTTGGCCACTAAGATATCATAACGTAATAAAAGCACATTTTTATTCCAAAGAATATTGCTGTATCGATGGTCGTATTTTAATATTGCTTATTAAAACATACATACAAACGATCTGCTACAGCTGAAAAAATATATAGAGAATTTCTTCTGCATCCATCTCTTAAGATATGGATACTATGTTGTGATTTCCGCTGCAAATCATAAATGAGGTCAACACTTGCATTCAGACTTACTTCAGAAACCTTTATCAAAAAATGGATTTCCGCTTTAGATCAATCAAATTTTATGAATATTGTTAAATCACGATTCAAAATCATATACTTAATCCTTTGAACCATATTTCATCAGTGGTAACATCACAAAATTAAAATGAAATGCAAACAATACACCCATAACTTCTTTGTGAGAGTTTTGATACCGTGTTAACTTCTGCCATCTTTATCCGGCAGAAACGGATTAGGGTTTGCACATAAACATCAAATAGTTTTTGAATGTGAATGTATACGAGTGAATAATGGTTTAGCATGACGTATTAGGTCATAAGGTTGCTCACTCACAGCCGATAATTCATAAAGAGATTACTATCAGCCGTCTTTGTCATATTTATGCATTCATTTATCAATCCTGATATGGACCGGATACGAATAAAATATAATTTATCGGATTAAAACTGTTTTAGGCTAATAAATCATATTGAACTTGGCTCTAAATTCAAGGGCGAATTAAACCAACAATATTGTGGATAAACAGTAAATGCTATCTACTCCTTACAATACTGCCAATTTGATAGGAAAATTTCAAAATATTCAGTTATAGGTTTTATATAAACTAAAAGAGAATTTGCAAACAAAACATGTTTTAGTACGAAAACTTTAAAATAGGATCAACTGGACACATTTAAAGTCTTCGATCTCTAACGAGTGGAATTTATAAAGGAATATCTAATGAAAAACTTAATTTTGAATATGAGACTTTAGACCGAAATAAAAATATTAAAAGCGTTTTATGTAATAATGTTGCGTAACTATTTTAAAAACTCAATCCCTCAGCGGTGATATGGGATTTAACCCTGTGGTATTTAATTGAAATATGTCCCTATCCGAGAGAAAAAAAGTGAGGGCTATGGCCATATTTTGGAATGAGAAAGTTCTCCCCTCGAGATAAATACGATAAATATTGATATCAATATAAGTTACGAGGAAGATTATTAAAATTCCATTACGGTGACGGCGCACAAAGCTGACTTTCACTGGACAAGGCTGCAACTAACGGCAAAAGGCCGGAAGTGAAAGGTTTTTTAGGAGATGCGGAAAGGGTGATAGTGAGAGAGGGAAGGGTTGTGGAGCAGTGGTTAAAATTTTATATCAATCGGATGAAATAAATATTATCATGTTATTAATACCTGAGGTTGACCACTTCGCTTTTATACATAAATGAAGCCTACGTTAATTTAAACTTTAAACAAAAGCTGCATATGTTAACATGTACGTATGCGTAAGTATAGGTATTTATCTATATCCTAATAAACAGTTTTACTAAGATAGATAAAATGAAACTAAACAAGGTCAATTTCACAATTGCATTGAAATAAGAATGCTTATTTGTGTGAACGGGTTTAATTGGATAAAAAATGAACAAATAATTCAATAAAGAAAAAGAACCTTCCAACGATTTGAAGGACAACAAAACACATTCAATAGACGAGAGATGCACATTTTAGTCATTGTTTCCCACCGCCATTAAAATTGAAAAGTACATTCAGTTTGATAGGAAATTTGGTCCCCTCTCTTAACTTTAAATATTTAAATAATCTCTTTGGTTTAAATGAATACTTTTAGCTGTGGTTGAAGTAGAAGGGTGAGAGCATTCAAGTTCCATGCTATCGGAGGATATGAAATATTCGTAGAAATTAATATGAAAACGCACAGTCTTTATGCAGTTCGTTTCTTAATGACAATGGAGCGCAGTTAGAAAAGATTTGCGGCAGGGATGCCGCAAATTGAATAAAAGTCGATAAGCAAAGGAAAAGGACTGAGTGAATATCTGTGTTGAAAAATATGAATTCGCACACAGTATAAATGGACGTTGATCAACCTCCTGCACCCATCCATCAAACAAACCTATCCAGACTAACATTAATCTTACAAACGACCCTTCCTTGAGTAGCGTTACGACCTTTTAAAATGACATAATATTGTATTGGATTTTATAGCCCAAATGATATTTTTAAAACCTGAGAAAATGCTTAATTTAGTAAAAATTTCCCATGAATGTAGAATCAACTCTTTATAAAGATATTAACATAAACAGTTTCACAGTTTTATCATTAAATAAAAATTTCCCATGAATGTAGAATCAAATCTTTATAAAGATATTAAACTAAACACTTTCACAGTTTTATACTTAAATAAAAATTTCCCATGAATAGAATCAACTCTTTATAAAGATATTAAACTAAACATTTTTCACAGTTTTATCCTTATTAATGTTTAATGTGAACAACTTGAGCATGTTTTAAAGAGAATTTATAATGATGATTTTAGATACTTTTGCCATGGATAAAGGTGCTAAGTTGAACAAATAAAGAAACCTGAGTTGGTTATGAAAGAAAAAATCCAAGCGAGGTATGATATACTCGTTTGGGAACGGCATTTTGCTCTTTTCATCCCCATTTCATGCCATTCCACCGTAAAGCCGACATACTTGATATTTGCATCACTAGGTTCAGAATTCCAATCCGCCGAGAGTAATCTCGCCTAGTCCATTTGCATCAAACGGCTGATCTGCAGTATTCCCTGCTTCAGCGCCATTAGTGACATCTGGGGGATACCGTAACCGCCTACCTCAGGACGCGTTTACAGCGCCGGAATCCATAATCGGACGCGTTTTGCCCACGAAATTGCATTATACAGATATAATGGAATAGAATTTCGCTGAATATCACTGGATTGCAATGCTCTGTTAATGCACTGATTCCAGGATTTTATGCTACTCGCATAGACAAAAGCGGTGTCGAGATATGCATACTTCCATTTGTTACGTTCGATCAGACAACTATGTATTACGCGGGGTTTTTGCCAGGATACTATCTTCCTCGAAATGCGTTCCGACCAAGTCGTCTCAAGGTAGCTATGAATTTCAAATGACTATTTATATTAATACAAAAATAAATAAAACATTTCCATAGAGAAGCGAACGCGTTGAGAACCATTTAAATAATGCATAAAAGTGGAAAATGGGGTATGGTCGGTACTACTAATTTTGTGCTTGTAAGATTCTATTGTCAACCATGCCTACAATTTTAGAGGGATGCAATTTAATTATTGTCTACAGGTTTCCGAAGACAAATTAACCAACAAGTATCGACCAAAGGTAACCGACCATATCTGAAATTTCTTTTATGAATAACGCAATAATTAAGAGAAGGAGGAAGCAGTTTTACCCTCAAAATGTGACAAAATTTATGACGCGATGTAATGATGTATACGTTAAGCGAAACTTGTTCAGATTTCGCAATCCCCGTTGTGGTTTTTGGCGCCACATTTCGTATTGATGAATTCCTAGATTAAGCATTTCAACTAAACCATGACAGCATTCGTCGCTGTTGCTATTCAATAAACGTCTGTGGGGAGATCCTGCCGTAAAAGTTAAACAAAAAGTCAAAGCTGATGAGCCACATCGACATCAAACGAAACCACCAGACGATGGAAGAATACTGTTGGCTGGTTTTGGAATTTTATTTACTTTATTCTACGCTTATTTTTGTTTACAGATTTATGATTTTACTCCTAAAATTTTGTTTTTACTGAAATATACGCTATAATTTATATGTAAATATAATACTAACAGAAATTAAAGATGATCTCATCAAAATAACCCCAGGAAATTAATAGAAAGAGAATTTGAAATCGATCGTATGTGCAGAATTAAATTAC
Organism: Tanypteryx hageni; assembly: GCA_028673005.1. NCBI lineage: Eukaryota > Metazoa > Arthropoda > Insecta > Odonata > Petaluridae > Tanypteryx > Tanypteryx hageni. The sequence goes on along the minus strand of CM054116.1, from coordinate 89,208,889 downwards.
TATTATTTATATTAAGATAGTTTTTAGATTATGCCTGTAAATGATTAATGAACAATTGCACCGATAAGCAGTAAGCAAATATATGTATTTATAATATCCTATTTTTGAAAGAAAAATAAAAATATTTTCAGAATATATAATGCCCAATGAAATTGCATAGTCGGAATTCATAACGAATAATTTTACATCTGCAGAAAAGATAAAGTGGCATTATATAATTTTTTTGGTCGAACATGAATCAAACGCCACTGGACTGCTGTTGATAAGCATGCTATTATCAGGAAGGAATTACGCAGATTAGGGAAATACCTCGCATTAACGTCGGATTTCATGAATTCTCGCGTGACGTCGGCGGCAATAACAGCTATAGGACATGCAGCGCCATTTTCGTTAACGCATTACAGATGTCAGCGATATCCAACGGAGGAGGTAAGACGGCAAAATATGGCGCACGGGAATTAGGTGGCATTACTCGTAAACTGAAATGCAGGACGTAGAAAAAAGAATGCCGAGTTTTTTTTATTAATCCGAGGGTTTAGAAAAGTCAGCCTCTAGAAATTTCAGCTCTTGCCGTTTTCGGAAATAAGAATGTCCAAAGCAATAAAACAAAAACTACTTCGTTGTATCGCGTGATTGGCTTCCTTTTGTTAAGAGCTGACACCATTTCCGGGCGTCGATCCGGGGATTGATAAAGATGAAAAATGGACCATAAAGATTGCAAAACGCTTGTCTTGGCTACGTTATAAGACTCACACACACGCGTGCGTTTGACGTGCGCGTGCTGTCTATGTCTGCGTATGTTCGCGCAGGAGTAGATTATATGAATGTATTTATGAAATCTTGTGCGGAGGTATTAAAGGTATACAAAGAAAATGCAATAAAAACTAATAAAATATATAATCCACTATGGAAGCCTTAATTTTGTGGAATTACATACTTCCATAATAAAAAATATATATAAATAAATAAATAAATAAATATATATATATATATATATATATATATATATATATATATATATATATATATATATATATACCACGGGAAAATCCATTTAGAGGAGAACAAATTATGTTCTTTTATTAGGAGAGACTAACATTGGATTCCGTGAATGCTTTATCGGAATGACGGGGACAATTAGGAGTTATGGTAGATACACTTGGCAGGAAGAAAATGGAAATTACAGGCAAATTACACCTGCGCCGCTTTTCTGCGACGTCAGAGACGGTATGAAATTAGATCGAAGCAAAATTATTTTCGTCCTTTTCATCCATAAATATTGCAATAGTCTTTTTACGCTAAGGAAATAGGTGATTTACTTGCAATAGTAAAATAGGCCAAATCTAGCATAGAATTTGTATTCCTTAATCTTGAAATTACCTATATTATCTATAAAAGGTCGTGATAGGGAATAAAACAATGTTGGAGGAAAAAAAAAACGCGCGAAGCTATTTACAATTTTTTATATTTCCTTGTAAATGGCAAAACATCGGCAGGTACAACTAATGAGTTTTATAAATATTGGTATACTACTCATAAGCACGAAAGTTAGATTTGTATAGATTAAAGATAAAGACATCAACATATAGAAAATAAGGAATCCTTAAATTCTAAAATTCCCTGAGATATTAATTACCGTACTTCGTCAGCAAATGCCTTGTTAAAGAAAAACATGCGATGGAAAAAAAATCAGTCGGAAAGTGTGACACACAACGAAGGCAAAAGAGAAAAAAGAGATAGTAATGTTGCGAAGGACATATCAGGCAGAAGAAGACGATAAAACGCGAAGAAAAAAAACATATTTTCTTGGTACGCTAAGAATTTCTGTTTATGTGGCTTGATGGGAGCCAAAATCTGAGACGTGGATTTCAACGAAATGCGGGCGAAGAAGGCGAAAATTGGAGGAGCGGGAGGAAGTGGAGGAAGAGTGCGGTTTTTGGTCGGAGCGCGGGGTGGGGAAAAAAGAGGTGGATTAGGAGAGGTTTGTTGGGCGGAAGAGCAGACTCAGCCGCGAAGAAGAAAAGACAATGGCGGGGAGAAAGACGTGGGCGGTGGGGCGGAAGACGTCGAGGAGATAGTAGATGCGAAATGGAGGAGATAGGAAAGGGCGGAGGAGGAGTCGATGTGGAGGAAAGAGACGCGCCTCGGAGCTCCTTGGTTATTGACAACGATGAAGGAAGTAGCGGCACCCTGGGGGCTCTATTTTTGAGAGAAAATGTCTGCGTTGGGTGGCGTGTGAGAGGAAGGAGGATGGTAGGTAGGGGGGGGGACTGGGAAGGGGAAGGAAGGAAGGAGATAAAACGTCAGTTAGAAGAATGGGGAGGGATTTTAATCAGCGGTGAGGAGCGTCCTATTTCGCGCTGTCTTTTAAAGGTGGAGATGGATAGGAGGTAAAATAAGGGGAGTAAATAAACAAATTTGGGAATTTTGATGGGTTATAGGTGGTAATGTCGTCGGAAGGACGTATGTTAAGGAAAATTGCTGCAAAATTAAAGTTGAATCTATTTCGATGAAAAGGCGATTTTCTGTGTACCAGGAGAACATTTTAAGAAGAATAGAATACTAGGAATGAAGGTTAAATAGCAATTAAAATCCATTTTAGCTAAATACTCATGTTTAGTTACAATTTAGTTGTAATTGTTGATTTAATTAATTAGTTATTGTAATTTTTATACTTAGTTTTAAGAAGTAATTTAGATGAGATTATATAGTTTGATGATAAGCAGACGCCGACGACGTTTCAAAAGAAATTATACGTATGTATATGTTGAAAAAACACGCAGAAAGTTTTGAAAACTTAACTCCTATTAATAAACGCGATTTAAAACAAAAATTAAATGTTACTTTAATAAAATTCGATGAATGAAAACCAATCCTCTATAAAACAAAAGGAGCTAACCTTAACCACCGTATTTCTTGACATTTTAGGAGGAAAATATAATTCTCCCTTTTCCCACAATGATCACTAACGATTTCCGCGACGCTCTGAATTCTAAACAAATTTCTTCCCTTCACAATCCAACAAAAAAATCCCAACTGTTTTCTTTAGAAACCAGAGGGAAGGTTAGATCCAGCAACTCAGCTCCATCGACACGTCACCGCCGAACATGAAAATCAAAAACAAATATTAAAAAAAAGAACCTTTCCAATCGATAACGGCTCGCACTCTCTCGATATACTATTAAAGCAGACACACCACCTCTAAAAAGAAACGAGTACAAGAAGAGAAAGAGTGGAAGGAGGAAAGGAAGCGAGACGCAGTACGTAGAGAGAAGAAAAAAGAGATATAAAGTTTTCCCGTAGTTTTTGGGAGAACTTAAGGGTTGGCGAAGAGGCGGGGAGAGAAAAGTTAGTGGGGAGAGTAGAGTTAGTGGGGGAGAGTGGAGTTAGTGACGGAGAGGGGAGCTATTGGGGGAGGAGAGACGAGGAAAATGGGTGGTTTTTTTGGAGGGAGAAGGGGAAGGTTGAGAAGGTAGGAGTCGGGTGGATGGAAGCGTGAAAAAGAACAAAAGGGAAGGGTAGGGTCTCTCTTAAAAGAAGAAAAGGGTGAGAGATTTAGAGGAATTGACGCCTGGGAACTTATGTGTGAGACCTCAGTGTGGTTTTTAGACTAGCGAGGAGAGAGAGAGGGAGAGAGAGGGAGAGAGAGGGAAAGAGAGAGAGAGGGAGAGAGAGGGAAAGAGAGAGAGGGAGAGAGAGAGAAAGAGAGAGAGGGAGAGAGAGGGAGAGAGAGGGAGAAAGAGAGAGAAAGAGAGAGAGAGGGAGAGAGAGAGAGGGGGAGAGAGAGGGGGAGAGAGAGGGAGAGAGAGAGGGAGAGAGAGAGAGAGAGATAGGGAGAGAGGGAGAGAGAGAGGGAGATAGAGAGGGAGAGAGATGGGGAGAAAGAGGGAGAGAGAGAGAGGGGGAGAGAGAGGGAGAGAGAGAGGGGGGAGAAAGAGGGGGGGGGAAAGAGGGGGGAGAGAGAGGGGGAGAGAGAGAGGGAGAGAGAGAGGGGGGAGAAAGAGGGAGAGAGAGGGGGAAAGAGAGGGAGAGAGAGAGGGAAAGAGAGAGAGGGAGAGAGAGAGGGAAAGAGAGAGAGGGAGAGAGAGGGAAAAAGGGGGAGAGAGATTGCGGGGACATAAAGCGTGATGGTGTGGTTTTCTTGATGGAAGGGCTCTCTGAAGGGGGAGGAGGGTGTTTCTTATCTTGGTGGAAAGGTGGAGAAGGAAGGAGTTTGGTGGAAGTACGAGGTGGTCGAGGAGTAGTGAAGGAGAGTTGGGGGTGAAGAAAAGAGAACGGGGGTAGGCGGTGAAAAAGGAGTGGAGTGGCAGACGATTTCAGCGGCGTAGCTGGAATTTCCGCCGTAATTGCTGGAGCGTAGAGAGAGAGAGCGGTTGCAAATGAGCGAGCGAGTTGAGTGACAAAAGTCGTGTTAGCTCAGGAGAAAGGGAAGGGGCGAGGCGAAGAGGTAAAGGAAGACGTTTTTGCGTTTATGAAGTTATACACATGTGTGTGTACACTATGTGTGTGAATGCACGTGTGTATGTAAACAAATACTGAAAATAAAACTGAAAGATAGGATGAACAAGTAGGAGTGTACGGAAGTGCTTTTCGTCGAATTCCCCGTAGTGCGTATAATCGTATACTAATGTATTTGCTTTGAAACCAGAAAATTATTTTTCCTTATATTGTGGTAGCCATGCTTTTTTATTCGTTCTAAACATATTCACCTCGTTTTCCCTTTCTACACTCGCCCTACAAACGGAATTTCTTTGAAATCCGTTCAGTCAATACCTTCCAAATTCTAGTTACAGAAAAAATCTAACCTTGATATTTTGGTAGACCACTTTAGTCGAACTGGTTAAAATATACTATTTTGGTTATTTATTTATATGAAGATTAAATAGACTATATTTTGTTAAAATCCATGCCTACTGTTCTCTATAAATTCGAGTAAAAGAAATATTATTAACTTTTTATTGTGGTAGCCCTGCTCTTTAGCTCCGCTTTCAACTGATTTCTCTACGGTATGATGTACAAATCTGATATACAAAATTTAATTGAAATCTGTTCAGCCAATTCATTTCAAATACTTAATTACTGAATGAGTTTAGATTTTAATTGTGGCACGCTTGTTTTTCTGATTCAGGTTAAATATATTAATTGGGTTTTATATTAATGTGTACATTATAACTATTAAATTTGGTTAAATTGATGTAGAAAATTTAACACAAATACGTGTAAGAAGAATTTTTCTCTTTTATTGTGGCAACCATACTTTCCATATCTACACTAAACATCTTGATTTTCTTTTTATATATTGTTCACCTGCTTCATACAAAATTTTGTTCACATCGATTTGGCCAATTCCTTCCAAATTCACATTTACCGAAAGGTTAAACTTGGCAATTGTGGTGGCATCCTTACCTAGTCGATCCGGTCCAAATATGCCATTTTGGTCATTAATTTATGTGAATATTCTATGTACCAAATTTGGTTGAAATCGGTTAAGACGATTCTTCCCTGATGTATGTGTACGGACGAACGGACATCACGAAGATAATAAAGCTTTTCAGTAATGACGAAAATCACTAACAAGTAGGGATGTACACGGGTTTCCCGTGGTACAGAAATGCTTTTCGTCAAATTCGCCGTAGCATAATCGTATACTAATATATTTGCTTTGAAATAAGAAAATTAATTTTCCTTATATTGTGGCAACCCTGCTTTTTAGATCCGTTTTAACCGTGCTCATTCCGTTTTGTCATTCTATACTCTCCCTACAATCGAAATTTCTTTGAAATCTGTTCTGCCATTACCTTCCAAATTCAAAGTTACAGGAAAATTCAAACCTTGATAGTATGGTAGCCCTGTTTAGTTGATCCGGTTGAAATAAAACATTTTGTTATTTATTTACATAAAGATTATATGCATTATATTTGGTTAAAATCCATGGAAGTATAATGTTTCAGTTGATACACAAATTGATAGCGAAAGAGGAAGTGATGATTGCGGAAAGCAGGAGTAAGTGGAGAACCGCACACGAGTGTGTATGTGTGTACATACAGTAACAGACAGATATTCCGGGGCCTAAAATCAGCCAAGATTCTAAATCCGCAATCCCTCGCATTCAGGATTCAGCATGTTATACGACTTTTCAAAGTTCATTACAGTAAGCTATCTTCACAAAATAAAACTACTGTGTTATTTTACATTCACTACGAGAAGATATAATGTAGGACCTGATTTAATCACAAGTTGGAGTAAAGGTATGTTCAGACCAAGAGATATTCTACTAACCCTACTAGTAATTTGTATTTATGTTTGTTACTTCGAAACCTCCAGCAGCTCGTCAACATGATAAGTGTGCGCTGGGCTCCCTCCTACATCGTTGCCACCGTAATCACTACCTTTCCCATTCCTCAAGATTTGATATAGTATATATATATATGTGTGTGTGTGTTTTATTCTTAGGGGAGAGAAATGAGAGAATGCTGGAATACAGACGGTTGGAGAAGGAGAGAGATGTGAGAATGCTGTGGCCGTGCGGTCGTAGCTGTGAATTAAGAGTTCTCAAGGTGTTCTCGGTGTTGGCGGTCACGATAGAGAGAGTGAGTCGTAGAGAGAAAAGAGAACGGGAGACTCTCTCTCCTTTTCTCTCACCTCGCCTTCTGCAAATTTATTTTTCCTTACGTTTTAGGACGGCGTGCGGTGTAAGAAGGGCGAAGGTGTGGCGTAAGCTGGAAATGGAAGAGGACCCTGGAAGGGAATCGCTCTCATCAAGTTTCGTAGAGGTCTGCGAAGAAAGAACCTAGTTTTAGAGAATTTCCTCTCCATGGTGAAATAGAGGAATGGAAGATAGTCATGGAACGAGCAATTGAAATAGAAATAGAGAGCCAAGAGGAAGAGGACATTCTTTTCACTTTCTCCTGGAATGCAAATGAAATCCCTTGGAAGGGAAGGAGAAATGGAGATGTTTATGTTTCTGAGGTAATTTCTACGCCGAATGCGGGCGGAGGAGAATTTGAATCGTCTGACCATGCGTGGAGAGTGAAAGGGGAAAAACTTAATTTCTTTGTATTCCATAAACCTCCTCATATACATACGTATATACGTATGGTCGACTTTGTACGCTTACAAAACTAAAACGCTTATAAATCAAAGTTAACCGTAGTTTAGCGTATATATTAATGCCACCGGTAGATATTTAGTACTTTTTTGGGTCATATGGCTTACAATTAGTTAATATTATTTTTGACGATTGTACGATTGGATGGATTTTGATCAAAATCCTTATAGCCATTATTGAGTAAAACGAATTTTGTTTCAAAATATCCAAGAATAAAGTACCCTTAATTGCTGCCCAATATCGTTTATCTCTTCAGTGTCTATCATTAATGATATTATCCGCAAATATGATACATCATTCGATTTAGTTTAACCGTTTAAGCTGTAATAAGATTTTTAGTGGATCGCGGAGGAGGCGGTACGTCATAGGGCTTAAGTAAGGTAGCTTAGCGTGCATTTTAATATCACTGGACGCCATATAGTGATTTGTTTTTAGATATATGGCTTACACAGTATTATTTGTATTAGGCTATACAATTTGGTTGATTTCAATAAAATTTCTTAGACATATTTTTGATTAAATCAAAATTTTCTAAAAATCACAAGAATAAATTACTATATTTTGTGCAATATCATTTTTACCAAAAAAGGGTGTGCAAAAGATGATATATCGCAGACGTGGCCAAAGCGCGGATCTTTTATCCTAGCATGCGGCTCTTTTAAATTTACATTGTCTCTACAGAACGCAATGACGTAATGTGACTTGAGACGTGTCTGGGATGCCTAATGAACATTCATTATATCCGAATTCCTTCGGATACAGGTTATGTTTTACAGTTCATAGAATGTGTCATGTGGCTCTCGAACTACGGAAAATCATCGTATGCGGCTCCGTGGGCAAGTAGGTTTGGCCACCCCTGATATATAGCATAAATACTAGATATCATTCGATTTTATGTATGCGTTTGGGCCCTAGAACCGCGAACAGATCGAGAGACAGACACAGATAGACACAGACAGACAGACACGGACAGACAGACGGCATGGCGAAAACAACTTTTATGGACTCAGGGTCACCTAAAATCCATCAAAATCTCAAAGTCGAATTTTTTCACGATTGTAGAATACTCTCCCAATATACTATATATATGAGAAAGTAAAACATCAAAAGAAAAGTAAAAATGAACGCATTTTTTAAAGAAGATGTTTATTGAGGAGTGATCCCAATTCAAAGGAAATGGCGAAACGAAAGGATTGCATTTAATCATTCCTATCTTAACTTCATGATTTCAGTAATTTTCCCCATGATTTTTCTGTTTTGTAATTTAAAGATTAGGTATTGCTCTATCTTCGCCGTACGAGATGTAATCACTCATTGGCGATGTTGCAAACTTGTACGAACGTACGATAAAGTGAATGAAAATAAAAAATAAGAAAGTCGTGAAAAATAATAACATTCAAGTTTTCTGATTACCAGCACATCACTTGGGAGAATTTCATCTAATGAAAAAGCAGTTATAGCAATATATTCAAAGAGTCAAAAAGTACACAGAATTGGAACATCTGAAAAATGGGGGAATTAATGCAGCACCAAAATTAAACCAAAAATAGAGAATTTGACGAAAAAAATCATTTTATCGATATGATAAAAGCGAGGATATAGAGGTGAGAGACTAATAATAAAATCTCATCGAAAAAATAGATTTATATCATGGAAAATGGATTGCGTCAAAAGTTCAGTAAAGGCTACCTCTGTCTATCAAGAAGATAAACATTGAAAATCAGTCTTAGAAAATTAAAAGCATATGTAAATACACTGAGGAGGAAACATATAAATTTCAATATCAATGAATGACGATGACTATTGAGGGCTTCGAGAACGATTGGAAATGTGGATTCAACAGTGTGAAAAGGGGAGATAATTCAAGAAACATGGCGAAAGCAAAGCGTGTTGGTGCATGAATACATACAGAGGTAGAAAATCTGTCCATGACAGCAACAAGGTTACGATCTGAACCAACCACTTACATCGAAAAAAGGCTATTCAGAGGATCCGACAGGCGGTTGGGATAATGGATGTTGGCGGACACGATGCGGCTTTCGGCGTTCTTTATCTGTTGGCGCGATGCGGGAAAGTCTCTCCCCTTGGTGACGGAATGAGCACAGGCTGTGTCAGAGAGAGAGAGAGATCGGAGGAAGCGATAGGGACCAAACGAACGTGGGAGTTCACCACAAATGAGCGGTGCGAAGGAGTGATTAGGATTGCGGAAACCGAGCGTCATAGGCAAAGGCTCAGAGGCGTTTGAAAGTGGACGGCGTGGAACACGTGGTAAGGAGGGATCAAAGTGTTGTCTTTATAAGGGATGAGACAGTCGACACAGATGAATCAAACAGAGCCGAAAGAATACGTATAAAGCTGGTTGTGTGCCTCACTCTCGGCGGAAATATCGCATTCGAAACATTTTGACATCACCCGATGGATTAAATAATCAACGAAACTCAACTGCAAAAATCTAATAAGGCAAATTCGGGAGAGAAAATACAGAGAAACGGTGTAAAAATCTAAACCGAGTACATATATCAAGGTAAATTTCAATAAAAGCCTAAAGTATAAAAAATGCATTATCTATTTAAAAAATAACATTTTCCGAATCCGCCTCACATACTAGTCATTCACAGCATTCGGAAATATCGACCGATATATAATTTAAAAAATGCAATGTTGTTACACTAGATATGAATAAAGCATTAAGGGATGATTAACGACAATTTACAAATGTGCATGTTAGTGTCAGGTACAATGCGTATATACAACAAAATATAGTAGATACCGATGTAAAGTACAGGTAACACCGTAAGAAAATATTCAGTAGCATAAATTCAACTTTTGCAGAATAATTACTAGAATCTATGAATTAATGCATTTGCTTATTGTGAAACATATATTGAAGTTGCTTCAACCATTGGATTACATTACCAAGGAGATTGCGGGGGAAAAATTTGTAACGCTTAGCAAAGTGATTCCATTTATCCATTGCTTAAAAGCACAGTTGCAATCTATCGGAATTACTGCGGAAAATGACGTTGTTAGACAGGTAAAAGAAACACTGCTGAGCGAAATTAATCACAGGTTCGCTCATATTGCGGAGTCTCATCTGTTAGCTATATCCAATTTATTAAATCCGCGATTTAAAAACATACATTTTATTGATATCAAGGCTTGTGCGAAGGCTCAATCTAATACCCGTTCCTTGATTAGAAGTGAGGCATCAAGCAGTGACACAGACAGTGATTCCACTCTGAATACAGAATCCGAGTATGACTTTTGGAGCCACCACAAAGTATTGGCCCATGGCAAGCAAACAAAGAAAACAAATACCTTTGAGGAAAGAGATGAGCTGTATATTTATCAAATCCAGTTTCTCCTCTCTCCTCTGATCCTTTGAAGACCTGGGAAGATACGAAGTGTGTTTTCCCCAATCTTCGCAAGCTCGCACGAGCGTACTTGACAATTCCTGCCGCCTGTTTTCTAAGGCGGGGGCAACCGTAACGCAAGCCAGAAATCGGTTAACGGGAAGCCGCCTGGAAAAGCTCATGTTTTTGGGAGATTGCACAGAGGAGGGAGGAGTGGAAGGTGTAAATTTTATTGTACTTTGCAGAATGTGTCTTAATTTTTTCAATAAATAATATTTTTTAATTGTTTTGATTTGAATCGTACTCATAGACGGCTGTGCCTTTCCTTATGTTCAATAAATGTATTTTTTTTGCTTGTTTTGATTCGATAAATAATCATAGACGTAAGTGCCTTTATTTATATTCAATTAATGTAATATTTTTAATTGTTCCGATTCGATACTGACTCATATCGGTACTTTCGGTCCGATACTTTTGTGGTATCGATACTTTTCATTCGATACATCATATGAGTAAGGTATCGATTCTTTCGTTTCGATTTCGTATCCCTAAGTAAAGGGGCAAGTATTTTTTTCATGAAAAATCAATTTCGAGTTTTTAACGGAAACACACATTTTGAGGTCCTCTGAACACGTTTTCACCATTTTATCGATTATGTCTGTATGTGTGAGTTTTTTGGTACTCTTACTAAAAAACATTAATGAAGTCAACGCGAAATTTTATATTTGACATTTTTGTTAAAGGCAAAAGAACATTAGCTTTTTATATAAAAATCAGTCGGAAGTAGGTGTTTACTCTTGTCACTTACCAGTTATTTTTTAATATTTGCTTTAATAATTGATTAATGTAAAAAAGTACTTGAATAAATGTTGTAGGAAATTTAATTTTCTACGACCTTTGTTTGAAATAAATTTTTTAGCTGCCACAACCACACCACCTACTGGCGGCTATTGTAAACATTTTACGCCTAGTTACGTCATAGTAACGCTACTTTTCATTTTCTTAATTGTTGGAGCTTCCTGGCTATATCCAGTATCAGATGGCTACGGTTTGAGCTTATTTGAGTTCTTTGTTAAGTCATTGAATTTTTCATGCAGTTCCTTAAAACATTTATTATAATTTAACCTGTTTGGAATTTTTAGAAATATTACAGGTATGGAGAAAGTCATGAGGTGGCCACATCAGACTTTTATTATTTCATTTGAATATGGACCTATTGTAAAAATTTATGATGGCAAACTATATTTTTTGTGGTATATACACAGTATTTAATATAAGTTATTATCGCCATTTATAGTCCAAATTCATAAATTTCAATACATGTAAAATCTTTGAAGATAAACATATTTGTGGAAATTGATGCTGCAATGATTTACAATTCAAACTGCTATTTATCAAAGAAATAACAAACAATTCGTAAAACTAAAATATTAATAATAATGAAATAATAATAATAACCTATTATAATATCTTCCACAGGTGTCATCCAAAAAAAAAACTATTCAAAAGTCTTGAAACTCTAGACCTACACATAAATAAATACATAAATTTACAAAAATCTATCATAATCAACACATTCTCTATTGTCCGGCGATTTTTAAATGAAAACACACCGTAAATATACAATAGTTATGCATACAGCTTGAGCCCGCTCCGCTGTAAGCATGAAAACCCGGAATTAATCCGCGTCAAGAATAACAATAATAATAGACGAAATTGCTTTATTCACCTACAATGCTAATTTTGGATTTCACAAATTAACGATATACCCATTCCACTTTGCATTAACGCTGAATGGCAGAGGCATATCCCTTAAATTCTGTCTCTATCGGCAAATGACACTTTTTACATTTAACACCGGAAAGTGGCACGTCTAGCCGTCACGAAAACAATCATCGTGCTTTGTTATCAGTGACATAGCAGACTTCCACGGGAGTAATCAACTCCGGTGCCAATGCTCGAGAAAATATACGCCCTCCGTGGTGTAAAGCAGTCGAATAATCTTGTTGTCAGGAGAGATTTTTAATCCACTGCCCCGCTCAATACGATCGGCACTTTTATTTATTTTTTCTGACCCGTATGGACCACTCATTCGCTTACAGAAATCACACAATTTCCGGCCGAATTAATCCGTCACCTGTCGTCCCACTTTTATTCTTTTGTTTTTCTGAGCGGTGGAGAGGTCCCTATCCGACAGCGAGAGAGAGGGGGAGAGGGAGAGAGAGGAAAGAGAGAGAGAGAGAGGTGGGAGGGAGAGAGGAGGGAGGGAGAGAAAGAGGAGGGAGGGAGAGAGGAGTGAGGGAGAGAAAGAGGAGGGAGGGAGAGAGAGGAGGGAGAGAGAGGAGGGAGAGAGAGAGAGAGGAAGAAAGAGAAAGAGTAGAGGGGAAGGGAAGAAGAGAATGGGATGAGCCTGAATGGACAGATAACGGTCGAAATCTGTATTTGCTGTCACGGACGCGAGATAGTGCGTGGTGACCCCTCTCTTTCCCGTCCGCTGTATAAACAATTCAGCCTTGCAGTTCAAAGCGTCCGAACATCTTTTTTGTTTGTCCCAAACTCTGTTTCCTTTTCTATTACGTCAAATTTCTGCAGCGCTTAGGCGATAAACTATTTCGAAACGTTCAAATATGCATCCCATAAACGTATCGAATTTCCGAACATTTTGAAAATGCGTCATTTTTGTATAAAGAGGTAAAGCGCGCGTTAAAAAGTCGCATCGATTTCGAAGTACAAATTAGGTAGAGGAACCGACGTTTAGTTTTTGACTGTTGCTTTTCTGTGGATCTCTTGATGGAGACGAATGCTATATGAAGAAATTTAAAAATTGTTGGATCGAAAATGCACTTCTGGAAAAATCACTAGCAAAAATTAGAGCTGTTATTTTATCGTTATTTTTAATAGCAAAAGGAAGGGGTTTGAATTTTCGTGTAACATGTAAGATTTATTTTGCATAAACAAATTGGCCTGGCCTTTTTCTATTTACTCGAATTAATATACAGATACATTTGAATTATGTACGCAACAGATATTCAGTCGAATTTTCCTCTATTTTGTATGGGTTTATTTACTAGTATTGCGATTAAATTTTGTCTCATATTTGATGATTAATATGTATGTTTTTTTGTGGTACTAAGATTGCTTAACGAGTAAATAAATAAACGATAGCAAACATTTTACTCATTGTTATCAGGATGACAAAAGAACTATCAAAGTTGACTTTTAATGGTAATGGTTGAATTTAAAAAACTATTTAGGGAAATTTTTCGAAAGTAATTAGTGCATATTAAAGATCTGAAACTCACAGCAGTTTAAATACCGTTTGACAGAAATAGGAAAAAAATGACTGAACAGCTCGAAATGAACTAACATCACTCTTTTTGCAAATTTAGTATTCACTAGAAACTGCATCACTGATAAAAGCCTATCTGCGTGCAGAACATTGACAGAAAAGGAAGCAAACAGCAGAGTTTGTAGTTAGAGACAGAAAAAGGTGCATAAGTATTATTTAATCCGAGGTTTATGAATATTTATCTGTATGAGTTGAATCATGAACCACGAGGCACAAATTCCTTCGAAGATATTATACATCTGCCCCATCAGGATCTACAATTGTCAGTTCGGATAGAGGAAGTGGTTGCAATACACAAAATTATCTCAAAAAATACAGGATTGGCTCTTCTACATATTGTCATCCGTAGTAAAACGAACCGCTGCATTGCTTTGTGCTGCGATGTGCGTATTTAATGCTCTTATTCGAGAATTATAAAACATTGTATACGAAATAGCAGTTTGAATAACTGGAAATTTCTCTCTTAACCCTATACTACTAAAATAATAAATAATAATAAATATATAGAATAAATAAATAAAAATAACTAATAAATAATAAAATAATAGGAAGTAATTTATGTAAGATTATCGCATTCAAAACAAATGTTTGCTCGGTGATCGCCACACATTGCTCTTGAACAACGCCGACAATAAAACTTAGTCATTCTTCTCATCTTGGAGGGAAAAAAAGCGCAGATCTTTATTGTTTGGTTGCACGGGTCCAGGTTGTTCTCTAACTGGGGGTAAATGAAGAATTTTTGTGATCATGACTTTTAATGGACGAGCTGAGAAGCTTACGCACTTACTAAACATTTGTCCAAGAGGCGACTGACAACTAAAAGAAATAGAAAGGAGCAGGTTGCGGAACACGTCATTATTTTCACAACTCTAACCCAATGCAGTCTTAGAGTAAACAAACGCGCGACCCCCAATTTTACTTAGAACTGTATTAAAAGTCCTTTTGCTGCAACTGGAGTGGTCTGACAGACGAAAGTTTAGTAGTCTAGGGTTAAGCCCACGAGTCTCTAAAAACAATAAAATAATAACAATACGTATTGATATCGTGATTGTGAGCACATGAAAAACAAGAATTTACAGCAAAAATTGTTTTTGGTAAGGTCAAGTCGTGCAAATAACCAAATAAAAATGAATATATCACCGTTTAAAAGACGCAAGGTATTAGTAAAACTTCTAACTTCTATTACCTAAGCCTTGCATAGAAGAAATAAGAACAAAGATTTACCGGTAGATGATACACGAAAAATTATTTCCCTCGGATTTATCATCGTAAGAGCGATTGATGCATTTATTCCTATCGCAAATATAAATTTCATTCCTAATCAAGTATGTTGGAAAATAATATTCTACCTTCCGCCGCTACAATAATCCAGAAGTCTTATATTATTTATTCATAAACTCATTCGGACACATTTATTTTTTTAACAAAATCCCATCCCAAGCCCGTCAAACACTTCAATGTTAGCCTCATATCATATCATGTTTTCTCGCCAGATGTCTTTGACCGCACCAGAATTCCTTATCTCCACTTTAGGAGACACTAAAAAAAACGAAATAAATTCTCCAAACAGGTATATTTGTCGTCGCCGCAATTTCGCTTTTCCCTCCTTTCCCGCGCCCGAGTTTGCGTTTTGAATGGGAAGGAAAATTTTTGAAAAACGAGAGGGGAAAAATATTGGCGTGAAGGGGAGGGAAAGAATGATTGCACAACGAAACAGATTGGGAGGGATTGATCAAGTGAGAAAAAACAAGGGAGGGATGACAGGCGAGCTTCGACATAATGATGAGATAATGACCCGTGTACACTTCCTCCTGGACAAACAGCGGTTTGTCAGAGATGAAAAACGATAGAGGAGAGAGAGAGAGAGAGAGAGAGAGAGAGAGAGAGAGAGAGAGAGAGAGAGAGAGAGAGAGAGAGAGAGAGAGAGAGAAGAGAGAGAGAGAGAGAGAGAAAGAGAGAGAGGCGTACAAGTAGTTGGAGAGATGGAAAGAGAGGTAGAAAGAGGAGGGGAGTATTTTTGGCTTTTGCAATATGTCGAAATTGCGCTGGATGTTATCTCCGCTTATATTCATCGAGATTTCTGATTTCATCTGCGGAACAGGTTACGAGAGAAAGAGCCATATTTTTTGTGATGTATTTAAATTCCTGTGCGGTTGACTCGTTTCCATTTTTCATTTTCATATATTTCAGTCGGAAAAAGTTACACATTTTTGCAAGCAGTTCGTAGGACGAACCCTCTATAACGCATGTATTAATGCGGAGAAAGAAAATAATTGAAGTAATAGAAATCCAGATACACAGAAATTTAAGTCAACCTTTAAGAATGATTGCGAAAAATATGAAGAAAAACATTTTAAAATTGTCAAGTAAAAATTACTTTCAGCAGAACGATTAAAAAAGCGGTCGCTTCTATTATTCATAGCCGATAATAAGCTCTTTTCAACATATTGAATCTTCCCAGACTTATCTATGTATACAGGAATGATAACGGAAAATCACCACTTAAGGAAAAATCGATTTATCGGCATTGGTGTTTCGGAAATTCCATTACATACGTACACGTTCTCTATCTGCTGACGATGTCAACTAACACTGTTTTACGATTCCATTCCTGGTCGTATAACGGAAAGCAATGAGAGGAATTCTAGGGATTAATGTTGAGCCTGAATTGATGTCTCACTACAATGGGCGAAAAAATGAGGAATCTTAAATGATAAACGATATTGCTCCAAATGGCAGCGCGTCTGCAGCCATTTAAACTCGTTGTAGAACCTGTGTACGATATAAAAGTAAGATATTTGGAAAAATGATTAACCTTTGTATGGTATTTTTATTAATAAAAAAAAACAAATGCGCGGTTATTATTAGAAGCAAGGTACGAATTAAATCCAAATTTGTCGTCTTCAAAAATCGGAAAAAATACGACACATTTTTTTCTCTAATAAAATGTTTCGTGTTGAAGGAAATTAGTCGTACATATAAGTATTTAAATGTCCGGATAGATTTTAAGGCTCCATTATTCAACTGGAAAGATTTTTAATTGCTTTATGAATAGTGTCTTTTGCAATTTTGTAAAGTGAATTTAGAGTAAAATGTGTTGTGTTATGCTGATATACATTGGCATCATACATATAGTTTTCCAGTTCTGTCTGTATGTAACGATGACGTCATCAGTGGTACTTTTTATCGCGTTTTTAACAAAATTCCTGATTAGGTGGAAGGTTGAAATTTCGCAGGAATGTTTGATTCAGATATAAAAATTAAATGACGAAAAAATACGAAAAAAGACCCGGGTTCGACTCCAGGGGACGATTTCCATTTCCTGTAAGATAACATGCAAAAATCGACTTTATAAAGTGTAGGCTTTTATTCTTTTGGATTAAAATTTGAAAAAAATTGACGTACAATCTTTGAATATGAACTATGTTTTATGAATATTAATGAAGTTTCTTATTATATTCATCTTTTTCCGTCTTACTTTCGAAATCTCTCATATTAAACATTTAAATAACATATTTTGGGAAAATATCGGCTTTTGAACGGGATGTGGCCTTGCCGACCACGTCATTGTAAAACCTCGAGAATCAATTGTTGTCACAACCCGCATACGTGTAATATATACGAATGCATAAATTGCCTTAAATTATCGTAGGATTTTTCGCGAAATTACGTAATCCTAATGGGACTGGGATGTAGTTTGGATTCCTTTGCTTATATAAACGATCATATAGATTTAGAGTAAGAGACAGGGGATGTGGGGAGGGAAGGGATATAGAATGGTAGGTACATAGAGGTATAGAATTAGAAAAGGACGGGAGGAAAGAGATAAAGAGGAAGACGGAGAAAAAGAGGGAGAGCTATGGATTTGGACAGGAGGGAATGGGCGAGGGGGGAAGTGGGAGAAAAGAGAAGCAGAGGGAGGGAGGGAGAGAGAGAAAGAGGAAAGGAAAGAGGAGGGAAGGAAAGAGAGAGGGAAAAAGACGAAGGGAGAGAGGGACTATTATTATTTATTTATTATTATTTCTTCATTTTTGACCAGGGGATCATCATTGGAGAAAACAAGAATGTGAAAAAAATTCTCCCGAATCTCTATTTTAGCAAATTACTCAGTAATTACAGCTGTTATTATTCATTTATAAGTTTCTAGTAAATAATATATTCCTTACCGTCATATTGACGGGCTTTTATACTAGTAATTTATAATATAATAAAATTATAAAAACTTGTGAAAAAAATATATATATACATTAACTTAAGGAAATGAAAAGGTAGTGATGAGGGTGGCAACAAGGTGTTGAAGGAAGCCCAGCGGACACTTACAAGTCAGGGACCAAGTTGGCAGGCAGCTGGGGGCGTCGAAGAGACACGTTAAACACACGAATATATATATATATATAAATTTATAGCTTTTGCTTATTATAACTTTGCATGGTTTTTTTAAAAAGAAATAGTTTGTCACGTAATCAGAGTAAAACATTGCCGACTTGAAGATTTAGTAGTGATTTATTTCACGAAAGATATATAAAATATATAAATAAAATAGAATTTTCGAGTTGAAAGTTTATAGACGTTCTTGAAATATTATTTCCCTTAGGCAGCCCAAAAATGAGTAAGGATCAAAGGTTGAGACGTCGTTCCTAAACCTCCACAAATGATCCTTTTATCTAATAAACGAAAATCATAATAACAATATAATAATTCGACCTTCGGTCGTTGCGTGACGGCGTAATAGGAAAATACAATCACGCTAACAATAAAAAACTTTTTCTGTCTCACCTGCTCCAAACCCGGGTAAACACGCGCCCTTTACATTCTGGGAAATTTTCCCAGCCATCATCGCCGAGTAGTAGTAGGAGGAGGACGGCGATTAAAGTGGATTACGTCGGACTCCTAGGCATGTTGGAAGGGATTTTGTACTTTCACTCATCAAGCAAATCCTTATGCTATTTCAGTTCCATTCTCCTCCTCTTCGAAACCTTTGAATGCTCACGCAGGTTTTATGGTCACCCCTCGTCCCCCTCCACTTCCTACACGGTCCTTCTAGCGCCATTCCCATGTCTGCCACCTACTCATCCCGTCAGGATGGAGAGGTTTTAGGAGGGAAGGCGTAGGAGGAGGTGACGGGGTGGAAATGAGACGGATCGCCGGGGAGGAGAAGGGAAGGAGAAGGATAGGGCGCATTAAACGGATCGGATACCGCAAAAGGAGAGGTGGAGAAGGAGAAACGGAGGCAGGAAATGAGATAGGAGGAGAATCGGAATGGAGGAGGATGAGCGAATTGCAGAGGAGGAAGGGGATGAGGAGAGCAATGACGCACGAATATTGCGAAAGTGCGGCGTAATGGAAAGACGGAAGAATAAAGGAACGTGAGACGAGGATGGAATGAAGGCGAAAACGCGAGTGGATAGTGAAAGGGGAAATTTTATCGCCGCGATATTTCCCGAATTAAAAGTTTGTGCGAGACGAGAGGCAAACGTAATGAAGATAACACCTTTATCTGCTATGGAGATGAAAAGGCGTCTGGGTAAACGTAAGAGATAAATGGTACGCGAGAAGGAAATAGATGAAAGGAAGAATAAAAAGAGACGAAACGAGTAGAAAACGCGAAATTGAACAAGGAGAAAAGGAGTCATAGACAAAAATAGGGACGGGAATCCTAAATTCGGAATGTTTATAATAGAACGTGATACGAAAACGGAAGAAAAGTGAAATCGCGTAAACAAGAGGATGAATAAAACAGTGCGAGAAAGAGAGAAAGAAACCGGGAAGCCGGGATCCTAAAATAAGGGCGACTGATGTCGACTGAAGGAAGAGAGAGAGAGGAGAGAAAAAAGATGGAAGAACGATAAAGATAGAGAGAGAGAGAGTGGGAGACCCGAGTCTGTGTGAGTAAAAGAGGCAACTACAAGGGACCGTGCTCAGGGCCGACCGGTCATTGGGGAGAGGTAAGGGATAAGGAAGGAGGAGGAAGGATGAGAAAAGGGCTATAGTTCCCTCATTCGCGCGTCCAGGAGACCGCTATCGCGCAGCGGAAACACGGGTAAGTGAAAGGAACTAATTGTATTCCGGGAAAGAAAACGCCCCTCCGATCCAAAGGCACATTTGGAATGCCTTCCTATGTCTTCCATTGTTTCTCACTCTGCCACTCCCTCATCACGCATCGATCGCTAACGATATTATAAATTTCGTTTATCCCTTGTCTCCTTTACGGAAGACATCCAATAAATTGATCCCTACGCGTCTGTGACCTTTCTAAATAAATTGGTTTTAATAACTTATACAAGCTCTCATTAGAACTTGCTTAAAAAGTTCATTATTAAAGATAATCCGTTGCTTTGCGAAAATTACGCTTCACGTTCAAAATATTCAAAACGCAATTGATGTCTTCTCTATCTCTCCTGAATCTAACAAGAACAAACTTTCCTAACTCAACGGATATTTCTCTTCCAAGTTAGTCGAATGAAATCGAGAGAGATCTTTGCTGAACTGGTTAATAAAAGTTTAACAAATCTGTAAGATATACTTCAGAGGCAAATATGATAGTAGTAACAATGACTTCACGACATGAACAACAGTACATTGAGCCAATGGAAAGAAAAAGTAATGATGATTAGATATGACAAAATTGACGCAATAATTCATCTCGATAAATACGCTACTAATTCGAGATTTTTTCAAACAATAACAATTTTTGCGATATTTTCCCGACTAAAAAATGACGGGTCTCATTGTGGTAACGATATAAGAATTTCAGTTTCAAACAGGTTTTTTTTCACTCTATCAGAAAAAATATTCGAAATAATAAAGAAGATATTCATTATAGAATATATTTTTAACTAATTCCTACATAATAAAAACGATTGCTCTCGATTCAAAAAGATCTTTTCCCATATTACCTTCAATTTCTCTTACCCTACATCCTTTCTCCGTTGGATTTTCAAATTGTTACTTGACGTTGCTCTTGGAATTTTTCACATTACATTCTTTTATACGATAGAAATGAGTTAGTAAATATATATTGGGATTTAGATACAGAATAACAATAAATTCTTGCTCTTATAATTGTTATTGTTTCATGAAATATTAAAAATCCAATTATTTTATCTCGTTCATTTCCTGCCACTCTTGTACCTTGCGCGAGAAAAATTGAACTAGCTCCGGATCTAATTTAATATTCATGGATCAAATTACCTGCAAATGGTTCATTATTGTATTCAGTCTTCAATTACGTTTGCGGATTTATTTATATAGCCACATTTTAAAATTTAAATAAGCAAATTAGTTAGACATGCTTATAGTCATACTCATGGTTTGAGTTCATACTCTGCTTGACGAAGGCTCTAAAATCTCACTATTCGGATAAGGTGTGTAATGCCCTACAACAGTTTGAAAATTTTCTCACAGAGGTATTAATAAATGGCACATACATAACGAAGGATAAAAAACGAGGAATTACTGAGAAGAATAGGAGAAAATCGATTGAATATACAGATTACAAGAAAGGGAAGGAGGATTTGATCGGATATTACCTGAAGAGAATGAGCAAGGGGTTTCAACTGATAGACGACTTGATAGAGCATGAGACCTACCAAGAAACGAATAAGATTGCAGATAACAGGGGAACGTTAAGGACCAGGTTTAACCACGTACCTACAGACTACCTATGATGATGATAACAAAATGGCATCACCTCCTTTTGACACGTGAATTAACGTTATGTAACAATAATTAAACAATAAGTCAAACAAGAAAATATATGTCCTTGAAATTTTTAACTCACTTAGATGACAGAATAAATTTATTTAAGTGCAACAACACTCTTAACTGACTGAAAAATATCTTGGTTTAATGTTCTTCTGGGCGCCACACATTGCAGGAGATTTGCAGCATCCCATAAGGTATTAATATTAATCAAGGTAACCAAGAATAAAAGGTAGAGCAGCCAGATTCGTAAAACAAAAGTATGATCATATGCAAAGACATTACCTCACTATCAAAGTATTTGAACTGGGTGTCTATGGAGGATCGCAGATTGAACGATAGATTGAGGCTTCTGGAGGAATATAGGTTGAAACGTTTAGCAGAGAAAGTATTTAGGAATAGCTGAAACACGAACGCGCATAGATAGAAACGATAGTGAGGAGAAAATACGTGGAATCGATTATAGAACAGAGCGTTATCGAGGATCGATAGTCAAACTTGCGAGATAAAATTTTTAGGTAGGCTTAGGTGCAATGCACCCCTTGCCACTCACCACTTTGGTGAACTGTAGATTTCGAGTTAGATAAAAGACAGCGATACAAAACTAGTATCCATCCGATCCTGACAATCACATTCCCATTCTATATGAGCGACATCCAACTACCAACTAGTTAGGTACAAAATGCCTCTCTGAAAGCGGTTCTCTCGATACAATGGCCCTTGTTCACATCGATTGAGAGAATTTTCCAAGTGACCGCTGTGAACAGAGGAAAAAATATTCTGAATATGGACCCTCGAATTCTACGGGTAAGTGCCAAAAATAAAGGGAGAGCAAAGATTCATGTGATAGGTATGATCCGGGATAGGTGGTGGTAGCCAAACACCAGGCTGGGTCTTGCCGAATCTCTTTCTGAAATAAGAGGCAATGAATGGAAATCGAGAAAAACACTTAAGACTCATCATCCAGACAGGGCGCAAGGAGATTAATTTTAAGTAAAGCGGGAAACGCGTCTCTTACCTACAGAGTGTGTGTATAGAAAAGTCAATACTTAAGCATCTCTTTCACCGACACTCTCAAAACGCAAGTACATGAAACAATCAACGTATACAGAAAAACTGCTGAAACATGTATCGTAAGGTTTGTGATATTTCACCTAGATAATAAACAGTAAATAAATTTAAATTCGAGGAAATCTCTTTGCACCAGTTTATAATAAAAAACTATGGGTATCTATAGTACAATGATAACTTTATTTCGTTAAGTATTCTTTTGAAGCGGATAGTTTAATTGCACTCCAGAGAAAAGTTGGAGCTCGCAGTTAGAACACGTTTTCGTTGAAATATGGAGATGTATTTCATCTCGAGTTAGTATTATATTCCGCTGTAACATCGGATGAAAAACCCATAACAGTTTCACGTATATTTTGATGCACGAGTTAACTTAATAACGCCGTGTATCGCGATGCGCCCCAAACTCCAGATTAAATCGCTCAAAAATCCGCGAGAAATAGATCCTCCTATGTCATTTCATTTGTACGATTCCAATATTCGATAGGGTTTTGGAGTTTACTGCCGATGAGTTAAGGTTTGAGACAGAATGTTGGAAAGAGGGATGACTTTTTTCGGAGGGTAGAAGAGAATTGGCCCGTGGTCATTACTCTCGATTCGAAGAGAAAATCCAATAAACCTTCGCTTATATTTATCGGACAACACAAATCGTAAAAAGTTATTGAACACCGCCTTTTTTACGGCATCATTTCGGAGTTCAAAGAAAAAAATGATCTGCGTGTGATTATATTTAAAGATATCCCCGATAAAATGCAAGGAATTTGATCTAACTGGAAGAAGATTGCAATTTGAAAACGTCTTTAACGAAAATTATGGACAAATATTTTACACTCCTTTTAACTATGTATTACCACATATATTTACTAAATTATAGTGAATACATCTATATATAGATATTTCTCTGCAATTCACCAGACATGGTTGTTCATATATGAGCAAGAAAAAATCATGCAATTCATTAAAAACAGCTTCCTCTAAAAAATAAGTCCATAAAGTGAATAATGCGTGGAAACAAATTTTTCTATAGTACCTGAAAATGATGAGAAAAACCATTTCAATCGGGAGGTTGTAAATAATATATCTATGCGAGACAAGTGAATTAGGTGTACGAGAGGTGTATTTTTACGCGGTTTGCAGCAATGCGGCAACGTTCATTAGCCACGCCGTGACCGTACGTTTGCGTTTCCTTACGCATGTAACAGCGCCAATGTGGCTGAACGGATTTCGATAAAATTTGGTACTGCGGACCCTTAATAAAATTCCTCCGGCAAATTCGATTTTCGTTCACATTGGACAGTTTGAACGAACAAATTAAAGTGTTTCCCACATTTGGATTTCAGTAGCAGCGGTGCAGAATGAATTTTGATGAAATTTGCTGTGGTACTCGCACATAAACAAGAGGTTAAAAAATATATTTTTCAAAAGATCGACCAATGAAGTCTTTCGCTCTATTGGAAACAGAAAATGCTTTACCTCACGCAAAATTTTACTGAAAAAATTGTTTTAAAAGATCCACATTCGCCGTCCCATAATATCTTTTATTGCATTTATTGCCACGGGGAAAATGGCTATCAAAGTCTAAAAATATGTTAAGTTTAAGTTTCATTCCAAGCATATTTCCATTTATGTATTCGTATAAATAAAATTTCAAAATTTTATGCATATATCGTCAATGCATCAGACTGTTCGTTCACCATTTTCACTGGTTGGCATAACAATTTACAATACCTCAATATTTTAAAGAGTACGAAACGAATTATTCCTTGTAAACTCGATATTATCACAGAGTGCCAAGGGCACTGAAATAGTACGAGGATATGATACAGTATACCAATGTCCTTTTACGAGGACTACGCGTAAAAACTCTATCTTGTAAACTCCTTTTTCTAACGGGACTTAAGGTTGCATCCGCCATATAGTAATGTATTCCATTTCGGCATTTTTAATGCATTCACGGAACCTCGCTCCTGCACGGATAAAAAGCACACGCTTTAATCTTCATGCTCCGTTCCATCGCGATCCATCCTGAACCTAGATTACGAAAAAACAAACGTCGAAAGAGGAAATTTTTCTCTCCGGGAACATTTTCGAAAAGATGCAATGATAATAAAAAACCGGTGTACTCAAACGGGCGCTTTATGGTAGAGAACAAATGTATCCATTTTCGCGGGGAGCCGTGAAATAATATAACTGCGAGATAAAGAGAGAGAGAGACACTCCAGAAGAAAGGAAGTTAATTGAAACCCTCAGCGCCTCGCGAGGTATCCGAGTCTCGCATAAATATTTGATTCGCCGCCACTTCGAAACGAACGGGTGTACACCGTTGGACGCGGCGGAAGATCTCCCTGCCAAGGAATTGAATTAACATTTTTTTGCCTCGCTGCAGGCATCGCTCTCTTATTTTCCTTCTTTCTATCCCTCACAAATACTATTTTTCTTTCGTTCGGCGGATGAGCGCCACCGAAAAGAAAGCGAAGCGAAGCGAAAAAATACTTCGGCGAACAACAGGAAAAGGATGGCATAGGGTTTCTCTGTTATTACCTAAGAAAAATGAAGTCCTCGGGAAATATTAGCTGACAAATCATTGCAAAAAGTTATTGCCGATTACTTGACCTACAAAGGGAACGCGGAAAATGTTCGAGTTATCGAAATTTAGAGTTGTACGAATCCTTTTTAACGTCCAAGAACCCGTTTCATCGAATTTGCGAGTTATTGCTGCCCGATTGCAATTAAAAATTTTGTCAACGAAATTTGTTTGAAAAAATTAGGTAACGCGAACGTTAGTATAACTCGCTAAATATAAATAAGGATGAACTATGGCTTTGTTAAAAATAAAAACAAAAATTAAAACAATTTTATTAACACCTTCATTTTTCACCAATTCTCGGATTATTACTTTCGCTCAAAGAAAATCAATTAAACGTATTAAAGGTATAAGAGGTATTAACTAAATTATTATTGCTATCTTAAAAAATAAACGTTTTATTTCTTTTTGTTTTAAGAATCAGAAATCGTTAAATGAACTTTGAGACATCTATATTGCATCTACAAACAACATAAATAGATGGAAATCTCAAGTAAAAAACAAAGCAAAACGTTGTTAAACCATTTTTAATGCCACTGTCATAAAGACCGGAGATTTTTTTGCCACAATACATATTTTCGCGATAATTGAGCCTAGGTCCGATTATTCAGTCGAACAAAAATAAACTGTCCTTCCAAATACGGATTCGTAGCTCAATTTTAACTTCTTTATATGAAAATCAAAGATGCACATCACATTTCTCCAGGCTAATGAAAAAAGGACCGACACTGGTTTTCATATGTATGGATCGGAAATTGTTTTCAAGAATACCGCAATAAAATAAATTTAACTTTTCTGAACAGCTGACATTTTTTAATAGCCTAAAAACATTTTGAATGTAATCTCCCTTCTATTTATAAATTTTCCAATAATGCGCTATGCTGTAGTTATCTCACTTCAAAAAGGAATTTGGGCTAATAAGTGCCTTTTTTGTGAGAGTATTATAAAAAAAATTCAAAATTTTATTCATTCGGAACTGAATGTGAGAAGATGAAGGGAAGAAAGAAAAACGAAAAGTCTTATGACATGTCCCAACAGATTAAACTGTCTCACTAATGTCCATAACAAGTGAGGGAAGAATTTTAGAGCAAATGACATAAGGCGCTTTATTCACCGACCGTTATCTTTGCATTGGAGTAAAGAATCACAAATGCGTTTGTTTGTTTGTTTGAATGCCCAGCCAATTCGCCTCTCTTACAGCACAAATGGGTATCTCAGAGGTAGTGCGATGAATAGCCAGGGAAGGGAGGATGGAAACCCGGTGCCGGCATTTGCTTGCTCTTACGAAGAACACCCCAAAATTTCGTTCTGTTAGGCGCTCCTGGTTTCAAATTTTAAAATCTTACAATGATTCTAAGTAATTTTAATATTTGAACCATTAATTTGCAACACTCATCTCCGTGTTAATCAGATGAAGGAAATAAACGTTTTTGGACTCGAACACATGACTTCAACGTAGACAGTATGCAGCTATAAATATAAATGTTGTGCTGTCAAGTAATTCCTGGGGGTGCCGGTAGTGTAGTGGTTAGGACGCTGGCTGCTACTCGCCTGATGTTTGAAAAGGCAGCAGGCACGAATCCTGCGCAAGTAGGAGTTTTCCAAGGTAGCCCGTCCCCCTGTTTGTATGGTTTGAGGAGACCGCGAAAAGTCAGCGTTCCGTCCTTCGGAAGGGACGTTAAGCCGTTGGCCCCTTTGGTGTTCTTCGTTAAGAGTAGGCTAATGCCGGCACCGGGTTTCTCTTCTCCCTTGCTACCCAGTTATTCATAGCACAACCTCTTAGATACCTATGGCGCGTAGGCAAGAGGTGAAACAGCTGGGAACATACATTATTAGTAATTCCTGAAAGTTAGATCTTAAAAGAATGAAACGTTTTCAAGTTATAAGCGGTTTTCCGAGATATTTTGTACACGGGCAGACGGACGGATGAAATAAATACATAAGCGATTCTTTTTAGAAATAAAGCTCCAAAATGAGAGAAAATTGGTTTATTGATGTGATTCCAGACACGAGGCGAGCTCGAAAAATCTATTTGAATGTCCCAATAGGGTCGGCAACCTTCTTCACAAGAAGAGCCACTTTTTCACATTACGCATAGCATCGCATCGCATAAAATCGCGATGTTTTACATTTTGCGATTATCTCTGTAAAAGAAAACGCTTCTTCTAACAATACGTCCATATCTTTTATTTTTCTGCAATTTCTATAATAATAATTTAAGAAGCCAATTTCGTTCGGCCATATTTCAAGTGTTTTGGCAGGGAGCCGCACGCGAGTGCATAAAGAGCCGCAGGTTGCCGACTCCTGACAGAGGAAAAGTGAAAAACAATTCATTCCTAGATACAATATTTCCCATAGTCGATCTAACTTTAACCTGACTTTATCTATCTTAAAATATACATTTACTATCATTCATATTAAATTCGCTTTAATTTGGAAACATATTTATTAGTTTAAATGATTTCATTATTCATAAAGTGAGTTTTTTGAGTTTCTTTGCTCGGAGAAGATTTTTATGCATGAATAATACATGGCATATTCCGCACATATATATCGTATTGTGATCGATTCAAACATGATTCTCTTCCAGAAATAAAAATAACTTTGTAAATTCCTACAATACTTTTATTAAGAGATTCTATCTAGATTTCGACGCTTTGCGTCATCATCAGGATTGATAGTTTCTTAATAAAAGTAGTATTGTAGGAATTTACAAAGGTATTTTTATTTATGAATTATGAATTTCTACCATGTACCTAACGTCCGAAACAGCTGACTATATGATTCTCATGTTTCATTAATTAAATATCTATAAATATCTTAATTCTTTTATAGTATTTTAAATTTGTAATGTTATTCCTAAATTTACGACTCCAAATAATGAATCTAAAAATAGAATCGTAGTTATTTTATGCGTTCTTTTTCTGATTAAAAACAGGCTTGAAAATTTCTCATTTTTATTGGACGATAAAGCATTTCATTCACTTCGCTGTAAGACTCTATGGACCCAGAGTCTTTATCACCATTATTAAAACATGATTTTCAACTCAAATTTCCCATTCTTTTGACAGTCAATGCTCTTGCAATCCCCTTAACCGCTTAATCTTTACCGGGGAAGTGCAACAACAATTTCCTCTTAAAATTCCGTTCACCTCATTCAATCGAGTATATATCGATTTTCCGCTCCATCGCCTAATTGTTTCTCCGGTTATGTGCCTACTATCAACAACATTTCGTGCACCACCTTCCATTAACGTCCGCATTAAAATTCTCCCTCTCTCCCACAATCACTTTGCCAAAACTGCCCGTCATCTGACCCGGCCTTCCCCCGGGCCGTGAACTTCATTCGCTTCCTGAATATATATTACACACAGATTCCTTTATTCTCTCATTGTATTCCCCTTCCCTCTCCTCAATCATAATCCAACTATTTCTCCCATATTTACCTACCTGCCGGGGCGCAAAATAAACCTTTCTTCCACCCTTTCTCTCTTCCTCCGCCGCCACTTCCGTGCTGCTGAACAATCGCTAGGGAACACACCATCCTCTGCGTCACTTCCTTCCCACCAACCCTTTTTCTACCTCTGAACTTTGCTCCTACCGTTCCTTACATTCCTTCCACATAAGACTTAACCCTCTCAACTTACTAATACCATGTTCTGGGATAACTAACCCTTCCCATTTCTCTTGCTCCCCATTTTCTTCCACCAGACACCCATTCAAGACACTTACTTACCTCCTCTAACCCTCTGCCCTTACCTCTGATTTTTTTCTTTCCTTCCTAACACCATTTTAATCTCACCCCAAATGCCAAACTTCTTCGATTCCCCTCCTCCCTCTCCACACACACACACACACACACACACATATATATATATATATATATATATATATATATATATATATATATATATATATATATATATATATATTCCTTGGGCTTTCCTTCTCACCTGCTTTCCCATTCGACCCGGACCCATCCATATCCTCTGTACTTTACCCTTCTCTCTTTTCCTTCAATAAGCCAACCCATCCGCTCAATCCCCTTCTACTCCATTATATCCCATTCTCTCTCTCTCTCTCGTATGTACGCTCTATTTGCTTTTCCGCGCTTCCTTGGTTCTTCCTCTTTCCCCCATTTTACTTTATAACGCGTTTAATTCCTACTCTTTCCTACCTCTACAACCCTATTGCCTTTCGTAACCGCACCTTCTCGCTTTACTTCCTCTCCTTCCCGTTTTAACTCCATTTAGTCATAACCTAATCCTTTTCCATTCTGGTCACATTTCCAGCTCATCGCACTGCCCGTCCATCCTAAACCTCCCCATCTCTCTCTTTCCATTTCTAATTCATTTATCATCCTTACTCCTACATTTTATACTCCCTTTCTATCTCCAATTCCTTTGCTTTAGTCATTACCCTTTTCCAATCCGCTTATTCTCTCTTCATCCCTTTGCTCTCCTTCTCTGAACCTTTCCCTCTTTCACCATCCATATTATAACTTAAACACCTTTATATCCAAAAGCCTTTCCCTACCTCAGTTTTCTATTTCCTTTCCTCCTGTTAACTCAATTTCCACTTCTTTCATTCCTACTCCTATTTCGCTACCTTTCTTAACTTCTTCCCTCCACCTATGCTTCCTCCCTTCCTATTTTCTATGTTTATTACTTCTACTCTCTCCCTTACCCTCTCTCCTTCCTGCTCATTCCCCTACCCTCCGTATCATCCCTCCTACCCTCTCCATTCCTCCCTCCTTCCTAACCCCCTTTCCTCTTCGTCTCTCTCTCTCTCCCTTGACCATCCTGGGAATTGTTTGTGCTCGGATGGAACCACCGGATCGAGGATGAGGCCACATTAAATTAAACTGCGCAAATTGCTTTTTGCGGGTTAGCTGCGAGGGATAGGAGGAGGAGGAGTGATAGGTGAGGAGGGAGTGCCGGGATGAAGGTATAGAGGGAGAGAGAGAGAGTGGCGCGAAGAACCCCTCGTTATGATTCCCAGGCCGACACCTCAGTCTCATTCCATGGATGGCCATCCAGGTCTCGCCCATTGGGCATTCTGATGGTTACTCGACCGTTTCAGCGCTCCCAAATTGAGACCTTAATCCAAACACACACACACACACACACATGCTCACCATCTCGGTCTGTGCCTGTCGATATATCTATCCTAGTCTTGCAAGAAGATCCGTCTCCGTGACGACACTTGAATTGACACACGCGTGGATATAAGCCTTTGAATAGAATATGAACGCTTCTTTTGAGTAAATTTAATAGCACATTATATGCTGAGGAGGATCTGCGTTTTTTTAAGGCAATATTCACAATTTAATTTCAATTAACACTCTTAATCAGTGGCGGCCGGCGGTTGTTTCAACTGGTAGGGCCAAAATATGTTTTAAAAAACCTAAAATTATAATACAAAAAGTATTTAATTTTTTGCTTACCAAAAAATGTACAGTAATGAGTAGATGAAAAAGTGTCTTGCAGCTAAAATGAGCGGTAAACAAAGTTCATTTGGCGATCTTTCTTGTTAGAAAATAAATCAATAACTTTTCTGTTGAAGTTATCTACGATATTTAAAAAAGTTTTTTCACACGACAGCATGTCTAAAGCACTTAGTCTTTCTTCTTTCATACTATTCCTAAGAAATATCTTTATTCTTTTCGTCATGAAAAAACACCGTTCTGCTTCTGATGTCGACATTGGCATCGTGATCAACACTTTTAAAAGCTTTACTGTCTCTTGAAATGTTTCACACAAATCATCACCCAAAATCAGCGACGGAAATGGTACTACACCAGAAACTGCTCTCAATTCCTCTCTTTTGTAAAAAACTTGAAGTTCAATCTTCAGTCTCTTTTTTCCAAAAAAGGATACTTTTCAATTATTTCACTGAGATACGTGCCAAGGAATTTTATGCTTTAATTATCAAGTTCTTCGACCACAAACGGATTCGTAGCCACGAGGTGCCCAGTAAATTGAAATCTATCTTTTATTTCTGCGATTATGGTGTCACAAACTTCTTTACCTTCTCTCTTCCTGCAGGCAGAGTTGCTGTCAGTGATCCGCGGTCTTTTTGGTCGAACTTCTTCCTCTTCATTTTCTAACTCGACTTCAACCTGTTCGGTAATCACATCAACTTGGTTTCTGACTGTCTGTATGCTATTCTCGAAATGCTTCATCGCTTACTGTACTTTAACTGCATCGGTGATTCGTTTTTGAACCTGTCTAAAAATTATCTCCACGTGAGGCATTATCCGGTGAAAAAGCGTTAAACAAAAGACAGTTATTTTCTTTCAGCATAAGTTTATATGCACCTGCTTGTGTTACAGTAGACTGCAACTTTATGTCATCACTGTTTTCAATAATTTCCATAACCGTTGAGTTCTTTCCTATATTCATAGACAGTGCTGAATCCATGAGAATGGAAATTCCATCTGGTCTGTGATACCCGGGGCAATATTCTCTGTACAACGTCATCCAACACTCTTGCTCTTTGGGGAGAATTAGAAAAAAATGAACCGATATCAGACAAATGTGCAAAAAAGATACGGGTCTGG
Organism: Tanypteryx hageni; assembly: GCA_028673005.1. Taxonomy (NCBI): domain Eukaryota; kingdom Metazoa; phylum Arthropoda; class Insecta; order Odonata; family Petaluridae; genus Tanypteryx; species Tanypteryx hageni. The sequence goes on along the minus strand of CM054116.1, from coordinate 89,177,164 downwards.
CGGTTGATGAACGCTTCGTTAGACATAATGAGATTTAGCTGGTGGGCGTAACAGTGGACGAAATTAGCAAGTAGATATTTGTCTTTTGTCAGTTTCTGAGCACCATTTAAACGTCCACTCATAACAGAAGCACCATCAAAACTGTGCTATAAGTTTATTAGGAATGCTACCAATTAGGTGGTCGAGTTTTAATACAATCTGTGATTTCACGAGCATCATGTTCGTCAGGATTAACGAAATTTCAGAACCTTTCTACCGGCTTTTCGCCTACAATGTAACGTAATACAAAGACTAACTGAAATTGACATGACACGTCAGTAGCTTCATCGGCTATAAATGTTATATAATCTGCTTTTGAATTTCTTTGCGAACTTCTTCGTGGTATACTTCTAACATGCATTCTAGAAACTCATTCTGTATAAAGAGAAACAAAGGTGTTGAGAAGACTTTTTATGCATGCGGGCATAAATCTGAAATTGAAATTTGAACTTTGAGAAGGAGAAAAAAAAGTCTTCTCAACACCTTTGTTTCTCTTTAGATGAAGCCCACTCACTTTCTTGAGTTAAAGTAGGGGTTTTTCCCGCGATGCCTCAGTGAGGACGCTTAGTGTTGGAGGTTTACTACTCTGTTAGCCCTTCTTCACCGTTAATACCCCAATTCGAGAATGGAGAATCATGCTGGCTTGATAGCTAAGTTGGTTAAAGCAACTATCCGGCAAATGGGGAGACCCGGGTTCGATTCCCGGTCAAGTACAGGATTTTTTCTCCTTCTCAAAGTTCATTCTGTATAATTTTAAACGTACCTTTAAACACAGCTGATTGACTAAGGTGAACATTTAAGTCTTTACCTAACTCAGAACTAAACGATTAACTTACGAAAAACTCCCTTATTTTGTCACTCATCCGATTCATCATGCCCTCTCAATGCTAATTCTAATGCCCACAAAAACGTATACAAATTATAATCAAATTTAAAACGTACCTATCTACTTGTTCGTTATGTTTAGATATAACTAACCGATACTGTGAGTTAAACTGACTTTGAATATTTGTTTTATCCAACAACGATAAACTCAAAACATTGTTCATATGTTGTTTAGATTTTTCGTGAGCCGTCATTTTTTCCCAAATGTGTACCAAGTCCGAAATCCCGTTCCTCGACCAGCTGACATCATCTTAAAAAAGAACACAAGGAACAAAAGCATTTTTTCATCACACCCGCACAGCCAATTGTTCTTCGAATAAATATCGACATTAAATTTACGACACCTTTCCTGTTTGTTGGCACACTGTTGCTTTTTAACTAAATTCAAATTAGGGAAGGGTCTTCTCAATCTTTTTATTTCTAGTTTATCATCGTAAGCCAACGATGAAAACGGCTGTTTTAATAAAGCACTTAACGTATTCATAGCGGAGAATTGAAACATTCACGCTCACCAATACTACACCAACTCGTTAGCTTAAAGGCCGGCTGAGCCAAACTGAACTTGGTCCCAACGGTCGATATTCTCAAGCGCGGGAGAGGGTAGGTGAGGGGGTGAAAATCATGCAGTGCGCATGCGTTCCACGTCTTGTGACCGAGCCAGCTAGGCGGCGGCCCGCCGGACTCGCCGCCCACTCCTCCCGTAAATTCTCTTACCGACCGGAGTATTTTGCTGCTTCACGACAAATTAAACTTATTAGAGACTCAAAAATGAAATCAATCCTTTCAAAAACAAATATTTATAGTGCTTTTTTCTGTGATTATTGGTAGTGCCATTGCTCCATGGCCTATGCCAGCGGCCGCCACTGCTCTTAATGCATTTGGTTTTCGAAATAGAAAGTCATTTTTCTTTTTTAAATGAAAGGCGTAACAACAGGGCTTTACAGTAATAAGTAAAGACAAATTTTTTGCTGTCTATTCATAAACACGAAATTCCATCTAAATCTTCTTTACTTAATTAAATTAAGAACGTTCTACTTTTTGTATCTGTTAGGGATAACATGGATATTAAATGACTCTCATTTAACCCTGAGGAATATCATGTAAGTCTCCATTCATTACTTTCCGTTATTCAATGCCACTATAAGAATTTATTTCTACTTGAGATGAAGCGAATGCTAGAAAAAGATTTTTTTTAAATGTGACAAGGGCTTTTAAAATTGCTCTCAAATAATTGAAACATCCTTGAAAAGGATGAAGCGAGGAGAGAAGCACTTCGTCTAATTTATGACTTAATTTTATATAAATTATTTTACGGAAGCAGAATACATCTATAATGCGCCTCAGTTTTACCGCATAATAATATCATGATAATACTTTTCCGAAAACGTACTCCTGGATTCAATATATAGGCAATCGCATCACGTTTTATGAGTTCTGTGAACCAGAGTACTCCATGTTACTTAACAACCGACTAGTCCGAATCGAAAACCCTCCTCTTCGTAACTCTTAATATCGCTCCAATTGATCGGGCCACCTTTTGTTCTCACGTTCGAATACAAAAGGGGGAAGAGCGTATGCATAGCAGGGAACATCGGAATAAGGGCTCGCCCGAGGGAATCGGAATTCACGTGGGAACTATATTTTTTCCTCTCTCCTCTCGCCCTTCGTCGATATCTCCCTTTTTCCTTCCTCGGTCACTTGGTTTCGGTGTATGGAGAGTTTTTAGGATGGTCAAACCGCTGAGACCGCTCTTCCGCCCGCGGCAACCACTCCCGGTTCCATTCATCCCTCTCTCGAAAACAGACCTGCCACTTACCGAGAGATAGATAGAGCGCGAAAGAGTAAAATAGACGGTGAGTTGGTTAAGTTACCTTCCCCTCTAACCTATCCTAGGCAACTCGGTATACTTTCCAGAGTTTTTTAGACTTCATTCCGGAATGGAAATAGGCTTTGTCGTTGTGTCTGTCTGTCCTTCTGCCTGTCCGTCCCCCCTATTAACTTTTGAACCAATAGACCGATTTTCATGAAACTTGGTGGAAATCTCTTGCTAAATGAGCTGTGCTCCCAAGGATAGTTTTTGTTGCGAATATTGAAGTCCCGAGTTCGATTCCAGGAACTATCCTTCCCATTTGATTTACATGGGAAATCTGAAATCCATCGTGCAGGGTAATTTTCTCTTGCACATTAAAATATCTTAGAATTGTAATATTGGAGCGGGATTTGTACTATTCTCTGAAGAAAGGAATGAAAATTTTAATTTTTATCGTAGAAATTTGTTTATCGATTGTATTTCTTAGAAATTTGCATACATACTGGCGATTTTGCAGTTTTTATCACGCAATTGGAGAGTGTTGCCATAGTATTGTTGGACTCAGATTAGTTATATTGTAATACGTACACGCGTTATTTTTTCCTCACAAATACGCGTGATCGATTTAATATTCCGATCGAATGTATTTGTAGTATTTTATTACTCTAAATTATGAAATTTGGGAACACAAAGAGCTACATATCCGCGATGACTTTAAAGCTATCAAAGCCAATATAAGTTTTAAATAAATGACTCAATGAAAAGTAGGCATCATAAGTACTGGTTATGTGGTAGCTCAAAAACTTTTGGCTCAGTCGATGTTTTAGTAGCGTGAAGTCCTTTAGCCAAAAAACGAAAGGATTGTAAAACCCAATGCATTTCGCCCACGACGTGGGCATCTTCAGGGGCGACCTGTGAACGACAGTGACTAGAAGTCAACTTTCTAGTTACTGTCGATCACAGGTCGCTCCTGAAGATGCCCACGTTGTGGGCGAAATGCATTGGGTTTTACAATCCTTTCGGTTTTTGGCTAAAGGAGTTCAGGCTATTAAAACGTAAGTTCTGTTTGGATCATCTTGTAAAGTTTAAGATGGCTTTTTTAAAGCTGTTTTTTATAGCCAATCTATTTCCCCAATCACTTATTCAAGTCTTTCCAATTTAAGCAATCCAGAGATGAAATAATGTTTAAAATTCTAAATTTTTATAGAGCTATGGAAAAAATTGGTACGGTTGAAATGCACATAATATTGATAGAAGGGCAGTCTTGCATAGGTATGATGTCTTGTTTTTTCTCTAAGTAGTAGGCTAGAGTGAATACATAAAATACGTTTTCTCAAATTTACATTGTAATAAATACTATTTCCACCTTACAAAAAATCGTGCTCCTGCATTTTCGGATTTGCGGGAAACAAAATATTTGTTTCTATATTCAAAATTCCATCAGGACATAAAAAATCGTACGCTTTTTTAATCGTTTTTCTTGTGGTAAAAATAGTGCAAAATCTTTATACGATACAGTGTGCATCGAATACTAGCGTGGTCTCTCTCTTCCAACTAATTCCACGAAAGTACTGATCGTGCTATGCCTCTTCATTAACCTATGCAGCCAATTTTATTGAAGCCTAATTTCGGATAATAGGACTTTATGCGCGGGAGGTTTTTTAATTTCCTAAACCTTATTTCTCATCTCTTACAAAAGTCCTCTCTTTAATGAACCATCCAATTTCATCACATTCTCATTTTCTCCTTCAGCGATCTTTGTTTCATCCTCGCTCTTCTTATCTTTCTATATACCTTCATGCATATTGCAGTTTTTCCTTCGCCTCCCAATATTCCTTCCACAATTAGCCTCCCGTTCCGTGATCCTCTTCCCACTCTTCCCCCCCCCTCACTTCGACCGCGGTTATTACTCGTTTCTTTTCATCTCGCTTCTTTCCTCTCTCCCTCCGTCTATTTCGCTCTTTAGCCTTTTCCCCGCCAATTCCTAAACTGCGCTTTTCACTCCTCAACTCATGGTTCCGCGGGTCATTCATAAGCTAAACACGTACCTCTTCCACGCGAGAGCTGAACTCTTCCTACGGCTTATCCTACGACTCGCCATGCGATGGAAAGAACGCCTTCCTACCACCGCTTCAACCTCTATCCTTCTTTCTCTCACTGTCTTTCTCTCTCTATTTCTCTCGGCCTTTTGCCTACTACGTGATCTTTGGGCAAATTGCTCCCTGGTAAGGCTCTACAGAAAAGCCCGTGCTGCAAACCAACTCCCTCTCTCTCTCTCTCTCATACATTCTTCCCTCCCTCTTTCTCTCTATTTTCTGCCCTTATTCTCCTTTTTCCCCTTCCTTCACTCTTATAAAAGATTCCTTTTGCGACAGGGGTTGAGAGAAAGCAGAATACGGAAAGACAGGGAGTGAAGATAAGAGAGGGGGGAGGGGAAGGGAAGAAAGCAATGGTGGAAGTAAAACAGAAAAGAAACGTTGCCCTGAAGCAAAGTTGAATATTTATATTGACGGCTAGGAGGATGCTACGTGTGATGGCTTCGGGGAGATGGAGGAAGTACGCTCGGGCGAGAACTCTTCTCAGAGGAACAGACTTTTAGCTTCCATTTGTTTCCGAGGGAAGTGTGACGTAAGATGCAAAAACTGGTGTCGCTGTCGAATACGGGAAGATCGACGTAGCTAAATAAACGATGGACTCCAAGGGGAACGTTCGCAATATAAATGAACGGGGATTAATATTGCAGCGTGCTTAATTTTTCTTTGCATTAATTGATAATATAAGTTCAACAGAGTAATGCCGCTCGCTACACTACTTGAATACGATAGAAGGAAAGATAGCCAATTATGGATGGAATTAATAAGGAGGTTTGGGAGAGAGAGTAGAGAGGCAAATATTTATGGCTGCTGAATAATTATTACATTATTATCAAACTTAAGCTGTTAATTAATCGCTTTCTAGCAAGGTATGCATCTGTTATTCAAAGGCGGATACTATATATATTCTAATTAAAGTAATCAAGATGATGATATCTTGTAATCAAATTTATTGTAGAGTCAAAGTAATTTTTGTAAATCATGTGTAAAGAAAGGTGTTCCGACATACTTTGAGAAATAGCAGCAGAATTCCTACTAGAAATGTTCCACTGTTATTTTAAAATATTATATATTATTCAATATAAAATAGGTCAAAATAATTGTATAATATGACATCTGACTTATTTTATCAAGAGTAAAGGCACTTATTATTACATAATTACAGTAATTTTACATATATTATAACATTCATCATCATAAGTAGCTTAATGTAATTATACTTTAGAATAGCAAAAAAGATGTGCTGATAAAAGAAATAGCTATCATTACACAAATTACCACAAACAGTCAAATATTTTTCTCCAAAGCTTTGAACTCAGAAGTAGAAATAATTCAATTCAATACTGAGAAAATTTTCAAAACCGCAGGGTACACAAAAACTTTCAACGCAACGCAAACAACTATTTAAATTCTTTGGTAAGATTAAAAAATCCAAAAACATAAAATCTGCAATTATAACGCATTGCAAAACCAATAAAAATCCTTGGAAAACATATCAGCAGGTGGAAACTAAGCTAGTAAAACAAATAACCAAATGCACTCGACTAGTTTCATCGTATTTAATTTGCTTCGAGAACGATAACTTATCCTTTAGTCCGCATAAGTAGATCATCCACCCTACAAGTGGAAGACCCGAGTTCGACAGAATTATGCTTTCCAAAATTTTTTATACTCCAATTACAAGAGTACAAAAAAATCGGCACGACCGTGTGCCGCTTTAGAGAACTGCATTAAAAAAGTTAATCGTTATTTCAATCTTCCTTTATTTTCCTGAACCTCCCTTAATTTGATATCGCGTAGAAACGGCAGCAGTTGTAATTGTATCTTCTATCACGTCCTCCTTGGTAAGAAGGCGGCGCATACCTCGCTTAAGGCGCGATAGGTGGAATTTTCCGCCTGCCGTTCCTGTCCTCTGGAGGAATTTGCCCCGATCCTTAAATCCCGCTCGTTTTCCGATCTAATTGAATTAAGGCGAAGAGAGTTGAGGGAGGGAATCAAGATGGAAGCGGGAGAGAGGAGGATTTAAAGGGGGGCGGGAGAGAGGAGGATTTAAAGGGGGGCGAAAGATGATTGGGGAGTTTGAGAGATTGATGTAAGACCAAGGAGAGGGTCCGCAATCCTTAAAATTTGGAAGCCGTTGGCGGAATTCCCGCGAGGCACAGCCAGGGCGAACGGAACTTTTGGCGCTAACAAAATTCTATACGCTTATGACACTTCAAAACCTCAAGAATTTCTAGTAAACATAAGATAGCAAAAGAAGGTTAAGAAAATTTCGTAGAAGAAATGGAGGATGATAAGCAAATAGGAGGATTGTGGGTTTGATATGTATGTAAAATATGTGTGTACATAAAATATGTATACGAAATTTTTTTAAATAAAAAATGAGGCATTTAAAATACTAGCAGATCTACTCGTTCTTCGCCCATGCCATTGACTTCACGTTTTTTTATCGTTTACAGCCTTTGCTTTGGTTTATATGATCAGTCGATGAAAGTTTGGTCGAAATTGGAGCAGTACTTCACGAGTTATGAGACTTGAGTAGCACACACTATTTATACACATGTTTACAATAAGTGTCTTTATCGCTAAATTCTAAGGAATATTTTTATTTCCCTCCTGGGGTGTTCATTTAAGCTGTTTCGCGTATGGCTAAACTGTTTGATATTTGCAGGATCAAAGAAACGCTATATGTTTTAAAATGATTTTCTTGTTTGACATTCTCAAAAAGGCAATATTATGCAGAGAAATATTTAGCAGCAAAGTGCTGAGATTCTAAGGATACATATTTTTCATCTCTTTTAGCTAAGAAATTTCAATCCTCAAACGTGTAAATGAATTCATAGCCGAATCCAAAATTTGGAAATGTCAATTATAAAATAAACGGTATTTCTCACACAAAAAGATACCTCGAGTTATTAGGAAATGGAAATATACAAAAATAATTGTATTTTTATGCCTAACAAAATATAAATAATCTCTAAAGACAAATGTCAAATAGACAGCCAACAGATATCTCAGAAACGCTTTAAGGTTGAATGTGATATCATTTTTCAAACATCAATGATTTTTAAAAACGGAGACTTGGTTTAATTTGCTTTTTGTATCCCCAATGACATTAAATGCATATTTTTGTAACATTTCGTTAATCTTCCTTATAATTATACATTAATTTTATTAGTTATAGTGAAAATAAAAATTAACAGAGTTTACTTCACAGTATGCGGTCTGTTTGCGCTGGAAGAAAATTGGAAGAATTTTATCAAATTGTATCAAAAAAATAAAAATAATTTTTTAATGTTAGCTAATGATATGAGTAGGACATCACCCTTTCCATAATGTTGTGGGAACTTTTAAAGAGGCAAAACCGAATGCAAATAGAATAAAACTGCTCAAAATTGCTGTGTGCAACAATTTGAAAATAACTATTAGGTATGTACTCATTTATGAAAATGATTATCCGCTTGTGCTATTAGGAAGTTAGAGGTCAGAATTGACTACATCATAATGAAAGAGAAATGCGTAAAATTTCTATGAGATTCAAGAATATATATGGATAGTAGAATGCATACTAATAGCTACTAAGCAATGTAAGATAAATTTATATGTTGAATGGGTAAATATAAAGTATAAAAAAAGAAAAGCTGGACACAAGACTTTTAAAATTCAATGAATGAAAGAGTTTAGAAATTGTAATTGAGAAAAAAGTTGATGAAGCTTCGGGAAAAGGATATAAATGTTCTAAGAGGAGTTTTTGTAACTGGAATGTGATTGGAGATGAAGCAATTTCTCATAAAAAGAAAGATTGCTATCGACAGCAGCAGAACAGAAGCAAAGAGGCATCTAAATTCATAAATTCATCAAGAAAGATGAGAAGAATACATTACTAAGACAGATGTCGGATGGAGGAATATAGAGACCATACTGATATTAACTTTGGAAGAATTGAAAGAAGCAATTAAGAGAAATAAAATAAAAAATCTGCCGGTCTTAACGGTATCAACGGAGAATTACCTAATTAAATATGGAAGTCCTTTACTGAAACTTCGAATTTTACATCTCATCAATATGTGCTGGGTAGATGCGATATTTCAGAATCTTGGTTGAACTGCTCTGCCCAACTTATTTTTAGGAAAGGAGACAGAAATATATGTGAATATAATTGTGAAATTAGTTTGTTAAAATCTGCTTATAAAATATCTTCTATAACTACTGTAATTGTGCAACAAAGTGACGGTGAATATGGATGGAGGGATGGAGTACTAAATTAACATTAAAGAGTACGAGATATAGTTCTTAGGTAAGCGTTAATGAACAATAGTAACTTAACTAAAAATCAAAGGCTCATTGCAAACATAGAATGACTATTAGAAAGTAAATGTTAATCATTGCCCGTCAAAAACGACTGGTAGAAATGAAATAATTTTAAAACAGGAAAATTTGTTATGACCGGGAATCGAACCCGGGTCTTCCAGTTGCCAAGCTGATATTCTAGCACTGAACTACCGTAGCTGATAATTTTTCTTCTTTCTGACCGTGGGTGTTTTTCTTAGTTGGGTCCGGGCTAGCCAAGCCAACCAGCCCCAACGGGCGTCCTTCAAGAGAACGTCGAAGAAAACCCCTCCCTCTCAAATGCCGAGATTGCCAAAGTTAGAAATTGATGGGATAATATGATCTAAAAATCCTATGCTATTTCCCAAAACTACAGCTTATGCCTATCAGCAAATGATATTAAGATCACATTATCCCATCAAAAATTTTCATGTTTCAAAATTATTTCCCAAAATTACAGCTTATGCCTATCTGCGTATGATCTTTAGATCATATTATCACATCAATTTATATCTTGTTAGTTATAGAAAAATCCTAAATCATCGAGATATTATATACTTCCAGTAATGATTAACTTCATATTATAGCGTTACATATGCTATGCTTTTCTAATATAAATAAATTTCTCTTTCAATTTCAAAAAATATTAATTAAACAATGCCCTAAAACATTACATAGATCAGTGTTTCTCAACCGGTGGGACGCGAAGTTTCGACGGCAATTAATGTATAGCCTTTTCTCAACAAAATTACTCCAGGTTTTTAAAAATTTCCATTAGGATTAATATGGTTCTGAAATGAAGTTGACATAAAAATCCACTTCTTGGAAAAGATGGGGTTTGTTTTTATCATTATGAGTTTTTCAACAAAGTGGTTGGTGGGACTTAGATTTTTTGACAGAATGGTAGATAGGACGCAAGATGCAAAAGGTTGAGAACCACTGACATAGATGACATTATTTTTAAATCGAAACGGCAAGAGCTCCTGAGTAATAATTTAGGACGATATTTTTATGTAAGTACTCTTTCAGCCACAGATGATCAAATACTGCGTGGAGAAATGTAAAATGGATCACAATTGGGTCTGTATAAACTTCACGAAATAGAATGGAAATATAATTGTAAAATGTCCACCTCAAAAACAAAAGTAATGAATTTCCGTGGAAAAGAACCAGTCCAATCAGCAAGAGTTTTAGAAGATAAGACACTTGAACAATTGGTAAACTTTAATCATTTAGAACTTGACATCTCACCTGAATGCGGTCATTATATCCATAAGAAAATATTAGAACTCAAGCAAATTATGGAACTACGTATGAGAGGGTTGCTAAAAATAAATAAAGAATAGAAAGCCAATTAAAACTTCATAAAATAATGGCTTCACCTCCTTTACGGAGGCGAGACCTGGGTTGCTAAGGATAAGGAAATAAACAGAATTCAGTTGGAAGAAATGGGATTTTGAGAGAGCTGAAACGGATAACAAGGAGAGAAAGATCAAAATAAAAATAAAAAATAGGAGATTGAAAATATTTTCAATGAAAGATAAAATCGATTAATTCACAAAAAACTGAATGACTATCCACCGAGAATGGAAACTGAAAATACCAAGGAAAGGCCTGAATTATAAACCAAACGGAAAGAGGAGGAAACGGAGGAGCCGAAACAGGTCATAAGAGACATAAGCCGTGAAGGAAAAGAAGAATAAATTAGTTTACGATCAAAATAAAAATCTACAGTCGTAATTAATTCCATGACTACGTGAAACTGAAGCAAAAAACATTATGCCAAATGTGACATTGTCGTACGCACCGAAACGTTCATTTGGAAAATATCCAAGGTTCGGAAAAATAATCTATATAATATAGCTACTTGTGCCTCACTGACAAAAAACTCGAAGGTACTTCTTGAAGGGCTAGAAATCTGAAATTTGGCATGTAGGTAGGTCGAGTGGCACCACCGACGAGTAAAATCGAAAATTACAAAAAGTTAATATTAACCCCAATGTTTTATTTCAATACAACATAAGACAAGCATGGAATTCAGTGCAAGGCTTTATAAAAATGCATTTTTAAATTGCTTAAAATTGGGATACGAATTCACGAAAAGAATAGTTGTCTATGTGAAAAAACGGAGTTCTTAATTTTTTAAGATAGAATTTAAATACCTACAGAATTAGCGTAAATATCTGCTTTTAATTGTAAAAAAGTGTGACATTTTTCCACTTTTCAACAATGAAAATCTTAAAATACTAAGGCAACGACCTCAATACTTTTAAAGGGATCTGATATTATACGTTACGATTGCAGTGATTTAATGCTTTTAATGGAAATTAATCCCGTCATAATGAACTACGGTTGAACTTTCATAACTCGAATTCCCAAATGCGTTCTTCGAGATTTCACAGTTCTCAATATTTTTCGCTCAGATGAGAATTTAACGAGAAGCAAGCAAGGTACGTTGTAAAATATACGTTGGTCTTCATGCAAAGTAGTCGTAATTATGGTCCGATTTTAACCAAAATTGGAATCGGTCAATTAATTTTAACAAAACTCCCCAATAGCAAATTTCATCAAAATATGACAAGCGGTTCCCGAGTTGAAACAAAGAAACATTATAAACTACATGTAGGTCTTCATATAAAGTGATCGTCATTGTTGTCCGATTTTAATCAAAATTGGAATCGGTCGACCAATTTTAGCAAAACACATCAATACAAAATTATAAAAAAATACTTCAAACGGTTCGCGAGTTGAAACGAACATTGTAAACTACATGTAGGTCTTCATGTAAAGTGGTCGTCATTGTTGTCCGATTTTAACCAAAATTGAAATCGGTCGATTAATGTTAGCAAAACTCTACAATACTAAATTTCATCAAAATACGTCAAGAGGTTCCCGAATTGAAAAATAAGAACATTGTAAACTACATATAGGTCTTCATGTAAAGTGGTCGTCATTGTTTTACGATTTTAACCAGAATTGGAATCAATACACCAATTTCAGCAAAACTCCCCAATAACTAATTTCATCAAAATACATGAAGCGGTTTCTGAGTTGAAACAATGGAACATTGTCAACTATTGGTTGATCATGTAAAGTGGTTCTTATTCTTGACCGATTTTAACCTAAATTGGAATCAGTAGACCAATTTTAGCTGAACTCCCCAATACCAAATTTCATCAAAATACGTTCAGCGGTTCCCGAGTTTAAACAAAGGAACATCGTAAACTGCATGTAGGTCTTCATGTAAAGTGGTCGTCATTGTTGTCCGATTTTAACCAAAATTGCAATCAGTCAACCAATTTTAGCAAAACTCTTTAATACCAAATTTCATCAAAATACATAAAGCGCTTTCTGTGTTGAAATAAATAAACATTGTCAACTATTTGTAGGTCATGTAAAGTGGTCGTAATTCTTTTTTGATTTTAACCAAAATTTGAATCTTTCGACCTATTTTAGCAAAACTCCCTAATACCAAATTTCATCAAAATACGTCCATAAGTTTCCGAGTTGAAACAAAAGAACATTGTAGGTCTTCATGTACGGTGGTCATTATTGTTGTTCGATTTTGATCAAAATTGAAATCGGTCGACCAATTTTAGCAAAACTCCCCAATACCAAATTTCGTCATAATACGTTTCCGAGTTTTAACATGCGGACGGACGGAATCGACCTCCCCTATATGCGTTCACTTCGTGCAAATAAAGCATAAAAATTATTCGAGTTATAGAAAATTCAAGTTACGGATATCTATTTTTCATTTTTTACTTTCTCCATATACGTAGTATAGGGGAAAGTATTGTTTTCATGAAAAAATCGACTTCGAGATTTCAACGGAAATACACGTTTTGAGGTCCCTTGAGCACGTTTTGATCATTTTCTCGATGATGTGTGTGAGATAGCTTTTTTGTGGGTGCACGAACTACAAAACTATTAATCAGGTCAACGCGAAATTTTATATTTAACATTTTTATAAAAGTCAGAAGAACTGATTAGTTTTTGGTAAAAATCGGTCAACCGAAAGTGAGTGTTTACTCTTGTCACTAATTCGTTATTTTGAAATGTTTGCTTTAATATTCGATATATATAAAATGCACTGGGATAAAAGTTGTAGGAAATTTTATTTACTACAAACTATGTTTGAAACATTTTCCCATATAGCATTGTTTAAGAGATATCTTAAAAATTGACGCTTAGTTACGTCTTAATAAGGCTCTTTTATAGTTTCTAAATTGTTTGAGCTTCATTTACTTACTTTCGCTGTTGGGTACCCCAAGTTTCCCAAACGTTCCACATCCCTTAATTACGCAAGCGATGTTTGCATTAACATTCACTATTTTATGTATTGTATTGTAGAGTTTTATCATTAACAAAATTACGCATTAACGTCTTACTTAATATCCACATGGATAGATGCACCGAAGCCTTTAAATCAGCAATAAAATGATGTGGATTATGTCAATATTATTAGCCAAAACGTAAACAATAAACATCTTGGTTACCGAACAAATGTAAGTAGATGTATCGATTTATGTTGCGATAAATCCTTCAATGTTAATGGTAAAAGATAACAATGTTCTAATATTCCTTAAAAATCATTTGACTAGCTTTAAAGTATTCATAGAATATATTTAGGCATGAATCCATTTGTACCCTTTATCTAGGCGTTGGATATTCTTCCTCGACGGCGCGTCATGGCGTGGATTTTCCTTGCATTAATCTTTACGTGGCTATCTCCCTTGGAAGAGGACAATAATTAAGAAATTTAGCTTTGTTACCGCCTGGAAAATGCATTTAAATTTTGCGCTTAAAGGATAATTTCGAGCGATTTAACATGTAATATGTCAAAACATGAGCAGAATTATATTATTCAATCTTTTTTGCGTAAAATGAGCCATTTTTTGTGATTGTAAGTTAGTATTTAGGTATATTTATATCCACATCAGGGAAGGGCTGCATGGAATTTTGGGGTTTCTCCACCCCATTTCCCATGCATTCCTATGAAAATAGTATTTTGTTGACCACTTTGGGTATAATAGAGCCCAATGTCTGCAAACCTAGACCAAGTTCTTTCCTTTGTCCATAGGATAGTCTATGAAACTTTTGAATTCGATAGCTTAAACGGTGTGAAAACGTATAAGGGACATACAAACATACATATATACATGTATTCATTTTTACTTTCTCCATATACGTAGTATACGGGAAAGTATTGCTTTCATAAAAAAAATCGACTAAGATTTCAACGGAAATACACGTTTTGAGGTCCTCTCAACACGTTTTGACCATTTTCTCGATGATGTCTGTGTGAGTATACGAGAGCTTTTTTGTGGGTGCTCTAACTCAAAAACTATTAATCAGGTCAATGCAAAATTTTATATTTAACATTTTTATGAAAGTCACAAGATTCGATTAGTTTTTGGTAAAAATCTGTCAACCGAAGTGCGTGTTTACTCTTGTCACTTATCCGTTATTCTTAAGTATTTTCTTTAATATTTGATAAATGTAAAAATATATTGGAATAAAAGTTTTAGGAAATTTAATTTTCTACAACCTTTTAAGAAGCGTTTTCCCATATAATGTATTGTTAAAGAGATATCTTATATTTTTAGCTGCCACCACAACGCCACCTACCGATGACTGTTAACAATAGACCCTTATTAATTATTTATTATTATGTAACCTGTTTGGATTTTTTAGAAATATTACAGATATAGAGAAATTCATGTGGTGGCCACATCAGATTTTCTTTAAATGAATTAACATCAAGTTTATTCCTATAAGCATATAAGTTAACTTAATCTAATTTTCAATGTCATGCATATTATGAAAACATCATCACCAATATTTTCTTCCGATAATATGTAAGATATTACTCTATCCAAAACTCTGATTGCATCACGCACTGTGATTGAGGGCATCATAGATAATTGCAATTCTCACGAGCTACTGAAAGCACAAATATGACGATTAAATTTGGGTTATCGGCTGTAGGAAGGAGCGAATAGGTTTGTTTTTCTCTAGGACTAAAAGGGATCACAATAGGAGAAGCAACCTTGATAGCAGTGACGTTAAACGTGAAAAGTATTTTAATGTTGTGTATTGTAGTTTTTTTTTTGAGAAATGTTAACTATTTTCAATTGTTATATATAATGGCGTTATACCTATTTCTCGAAATTTTTATCCAAATACGCGCTAAAGGCATGGAATATGATATGATAATCTTAACAGAAAATATCCTAATTTTTCCATAAATTTAATGTACTGGTTATAGTCTTAATGATGATTATTCTTATTGCTCATGCAGTGCAATCTAAGTCACGAAACTTGAAATACGAAAACTTGGACATGGGCCAATTGCCAGAGAATTTGGAAATTACGGATAGTTGCCTTATTTTCACGTAAAATTATAAATATACTGCTATTACTCATGGAATTTATTATTTGATACATATAGGATCCACGTGACTGAACTACTGTTCCCCTGGAGATCGCGTTGGTTTATTTACGAGTTTAGATCTTGGTGTATGGTGATTTTTTTAAGCGCTTTCAGTATGCAAGCACCGACTACTCGTGTATATATATAAGCTCGGGCAAACTTGGCGGAACAAATAATGTGTATGTACTCGCAAAGGAAAGAAAAGCAACATACGACGCATGGGACACAAAAGTCATAAAAATATGTGGTTACTCCTTGGTTCCTTGGTTGCACGAAGTACTCGAAATTAGAATTTCGTTGCTTTGTGACCTGCGGCAAGGAAGGGAATGAAATGGCTCGTTCGAAGCCTTAATTCTGCAAATTCTGACAAACCCCATATCCAGCGGTATGGTTAGAAGAGCAAATTACCGCCCCCGATGGAAGTTCAAGCAATCGAATTGTGAATTCCTAAAATCTTCACCAATTGCTCCAGGGCAATTCGGATCCCGCAGTTCGCTTTAGCGCAAGTAAGAATGGAGACCAATGTGTAAAGGCTCCCGTTTCGCGATTTCGACTCGATTGGGCCTAATTCAATTCGCAAACTCGAAACTTGTGATTTGCGCCGGGTTGTTTATTGCTGCAGTTTTCGTAGTCGAGTGATCGTATCGTTGAACTCAATAAAGTCAAAATTATTCGCTGCTCCCTTACGATCTTCCTGCATAATATATAACTTTTTTGTACTTGATCCAGACTCGGCCAGTTACATATATGAAATTTTAGTCACTTATTTTCCTAAACGTTTTTATGTTGTTTTCATCGCTTTGAAACTTATGAAATAAAATATGAGAACTTCATTTCTTTTTCAGTTCGATTTAATTCATCATCTTTATTTATATTCCTCTTTACATGTTATCTAAAGAGTGATATTAAAAAAATATCGAAACATGTAGTAAACTATTGTTATTATTGACTAGTGTAGTTGCCCATCAAAATAATGACAAGACTTTAATCATAAAAGTTAGGTGAATCAGTTTTATCTCAAAATGCCTTTTGTTTCATGTTCATGTCTTATCCAAAAATCATGAATAGCCTCTCGGTTACTTTGTTACATACGTCGTGTCTTTTGTTTAACGCTCTTCCTATCTCTCCATTCCTCCCCCTCTCTACCTCCATCTCTCTCTCTATCTCCCTCTCAGCCATTTCTCTTTTCTTCCAACTCTTCTCCTATCTTCTTTCCTCCTCTCTAATCCAATGTGACAATTGGGCGTTAAAAACGAATTTGAGGACCGATTCGACAAATTTGATAATCTACAGTAAAGAAATAAATTATACTTCTTTTAAGCGTTCTTGGGTTCGATTTCCGAGTTTGTACGATAATTATAATGATTTTAAAATGATAAAGAAAAAACCTAGCACACTACTTTTTAGCTCTTCATTAGATATCCAAATAGAGAGAAGAAACGATCCTGGAATCGAACGAGTGACCTCAACGCGGGATGTGAGTAGCATACATTTACCCTCCGGTATTCGCGATGGGTAGATTTCTACCACACCCCTCACATTTTATGATGGTATCTTTTCCGTTTGTTTTTGGCTGTCTCCTGCTTTTCAGTAGCTGGAATGACACGTGTGTGGAGGAGTTTTAGGCAAAGGTTTCTAGTATTTTGTCAAGCATTTTTGAGTAACTAAGCTTTTTCTTAGACGGCGCACGGCGATTTGAGAGGAACATCTGTGATATATCTCCTTGTGTGGAAAATATTGTTGCTGTTTTTGTGAATTTGTTTTAAATGCAACAATTGACAGTTTTTTCAAGTTTATCTTTCTCAGTCAACAAATTTTAACCGATACCTATAATTTCTGAAATGAGGAAATAACTTATGATCTTTTCACTTTCTCTCTCCTTATACAGTATTATTGATAGTAAATAATTAATTTTTTATACACTAGTTGTCTCACATTATTAATTTATACTTTGTGGTTGTGCATGAGACATCTGACAAAAATAATGAGACATGAGAAAAATAGATGTGTATGAAACATCTGTCAAAATGAGGACTTTTGAAAAATAGTAAAATTATTACAATTGTATTTTTACCAACTTTCATGTATTTATTATATATTTATATTAAAAATTAATTGCAATTTAACCATTTTTTTACCAAATTTCATTTTGTATTTTGTTTTCGCATGTCAAAAATATATGTTCGCTCTTTTTGACAGAAATATCGACTTAAGTATTTTCAATATTTATTTTAAAATAATATTATTAAATAATTTTTTTAAAATTATGTTGTTTCTATTTTATTATATATATATTTGTAATTTTTTGTTGACGAATGAACTACATTTGGCATTAATTTTCAATGTAATGCACATGGGATTAAAATCTACCCGCGCGAGTACTCGTGTTTGAAAATCCCACGCGAGTACTGGAGGGTCAAAAGTGGCATTACAGTAATTCCTGAAATTTTGTTAAGGAAGAACAAAACATGTTAGAGCTATACAAATTTTTATCATTTTACCACATAACTCCATACATGATTACGGATACATAATTACAAAACTCGTCTTTGTTTGTATAGATTTATTGTCGTATTAATATAATTTTACTATCATAAATTTTTCGTTAGGTTACTTAATTTTCTTTTCTAATTAATGTGCCTCTTGTAAAAAAATTCGTTGATTTTTGTCGCTCCTATCTAATCAGTGCCTACAAAGAAATCGAAAAAAATTAAAAAGCAATGACATCCATGTTCATGCATCGTGGATATCTAGAAACCGAAAAATACATATTAAAATTTCTGGCATTGTCTAGGCGTATAATTTTGCAAATTAAATATATTTGCCAATCAACGTTTTTTAGGCGTTCTTTTCCAGCGAAGCGGAAGCGGAACGCCTTATGGGCCCGTCTGGTCCGTCCGTCAGTCGTAACTTTCATCTCCTAAACCGCTGGACGGGATTTAATCAAATTAAGTACGAGTGATTCTTATTAAAATTTATCTCTCGATTAAGATTTTGAACTGCATCCGTCAATTAGAACTTCCACTTTATATAAGCACTTAAATAAACTTATACTCGTTAAGTGGCATCAGTAAAGCAACAATTAAATACCATGTTTTCTCCTCCTATCTCTTATATAATCTGTAAGGTATCGTTTAAAAAATTTAATTGGATAGAGGACAATGTTTACCACAAAAACGTCTGTTAGACCATACAATAACAACTTATAATTTCGGAGAAAAAAATTGAAGAACCACCGAATCTTTCCGTATTTCCCAAAAAGAACGCCTTTGAAATCTCTGTATTCCATTTATGGAGTATACTTTTACATCTAGTTATAATGCTAGTGTAATTTCTTGCCATAAATGACGGGTAGGCATGAATGAACTATTAAGTTAATAGTTAAAACATTTCAAGAGACGCCTATATCAAGCCGTTAGCTCAAAATTGCAACCTAAATAAACAAATCTATGAATTATTGTTAACATTTACCGAATCTGAAGTTACATCACTTTCCAGACAATCTGTTTTGGAGAAATTAACGCAATAAAATAATACGATTGAAAATAGTCAATCTAAATTGTTGCTATCTAAAAATAAAAACTAAATTTTATACCTACAGCCATTGAAAAACGGAGTGACGAGGAAATGTTTCCAATATAAATAAAATATCAAATCTGTTATAAAATATTCTAATTTAACATTTATAAAATATATATTTTTTAAATCCTATCCTAGTACATACATTATTTATTCAGCTATAACTTAAGCTAATAACTAGTCTCTAGAGGTGCCTCTAAACGATACAAAAATACAGTCAGTAGGGGTTGTCTAATCTGCGCAACTCAAGAAATAGCATTCTATGCCACATATTATTTATTTAGGTAAATATATAATGCTGATCCATATCTAAATCCAATTTGGTACATATAAAATCCCATGAAGTAAGCAACAACACAGTTGCCAATATCGACGACATCCTAAGTGAATGACGTAAATAAAATATTATATTGATAGAATATTGGTAGTTTGTGCCTAGAAGAAGGAGGATATAATAAGAAAATAGCACGCCCCAAGTAGAAATTCTCTGAGAAATCGAGTTTTAACATAATTTCCGTGGATATGGTAGTTCCATGGTTTCCATTTTTATTTCGTATTTCCCCCCTTCAATTCGGCTGACCAAAAGACTACTATGGATTTCCCGTCACGTTTATTTCCGTCTCCCGGACACAGTAAATCCTATAAGTTGCCACTGTGGGACGCGGACTATGTCTTATGCATGCTGAATAAGAATGTCTCCTCCACTCACCGTCTTGTTGCCCAGGTTACGGACTCTGCAGCTCAGGTACGCCGACTTGCCAACGAGCGCCGTGACGTTCCTGGGCGTCATGGGGTCGAAGTAAGGTTCGTTTCGTCCGAGAGGAGGCATGGGTGGCTGGGGCGGAAACACTGGGGGAGGAGGAGGGGGCTGCGGGGGTGGCTGCGGTGGTGGGGCGGAGGCGGGAGACTGCAGGGAATTGTAAGACGTGCCAGAGCTGTAACCGCCGCTCACATAGGATGACCCTGCGGAGGATAGAAAGAGAGCCCACGGTCAAGAAACATAAGAAGAGAGATAAATGCTTCCTTCGCGACGAACGTGAGGGAATATGTGAAAATTTTCAGAATGTACAAAGTGAGGGATAAGAACCAGTCAGTTTTCTTCCGAAAGATTACAGAAATATAGTCCAGTTTAACATAATTTTTATTAGAGTAGTATATCATTTTCAAAGATATCGTCGCTATTTCGAATAAATTCCCTTAGTTGTTATCAAACAAATGAGGTTTCGATATTTCGTCCAATTTCTTTAATTGGAACACTAGTGTATAAAAGTACAGAGATATTCATTAAAATATGATGCGATTTAGGAACGATTAGAGAATAACATTCGGACACATAGCCGTTAGTTCTATATTATATCACTAGCTGTATTACCCGGCGTTGCCCGCGACGTTTGGTAGTTCACATTAGTTAAACTCTTCTTTGTACACATTATTTTTGGTCATTTCATCGGGGATACAAACAAACAGATCTCTGGTGCTCTTTAAAAACCGTTAAAATGATGTGCCACAAACCGCGGTTTTATTCAAAAAAGTATGTAAATCTCTCCCCACCAAACCCCCACCAAAAATTTATTTGGCTACGCTACATAGCCTATATTTGAAGTTGGAACATCCTAAAGATACTCTTCAAGTTTCATAAAAATCCGTTAAGCCGTTTTTGCGTGATGCGGCAACAAACAGACAGAATTTTAATTTCATTACTATAGATGTACCCGCAAATAGAAGTATTTAACCTCTAAAGTCAGGAAGACAGTTATAAAAATCCCACCCCAGATGCCGAAGGAGATTGTTTTGGCGATGCAGACGAGAAAATTGCAAAGATATAAAAACTCATGACTTTTCACCTGTTTGTGAATTTTTATGAACTATTTTGAGGAGTTAGGAAAAAAGGTTAGAAACTGCTGGAAAGAAGCAATTTACACACCGATCCGTTACCTAACCAGCTCGTGACCGCCCTTTCATATAATAATCAATATCGTGAAAACTATAAAAGTTATTGGCATGCAACCTACTCCATAGGTTAAATTAAACTATTCTAAAAATTTTATTTTCATCTTGAACCCCACTAAACCAATTAGGGAAAAAGTTTCCCGCAGGTAAACATTTTCATGCCTCGACTGAAAATTTTAGATAAATGTTACGATTGTTATTTTTTTAAAAGACGGTTTATAATTTTTTATGTATTCTTGAGTTACTTTGTCGTTATTCGAAATCATTACAGCAATCACATAAAAAATTGTCCCTTTTAACCCGTCAACGCCGTCAGACGTACTATTACGTCCTGCGAAATCTGTCCAATCGGCCGTCAGGCGTACTATTACGTCCTGCGTCAGTTCTAATTTCTTTTATCTTTTGACGCTAGAGGCTTCTTTAAATCTAAATAACCTTTATATAATTTGAAAGAGGAAGCTATGTACTTACTTACTATCTATGCTCGCCCTGTATTGTTTTTCCTATTTAAAAAAATATATAATCAACGTTGAATTTTGTGATGGAATTTTCCATTTTGCTACAATATGACGGTGTTTCTCCGTATAAAAATTGCTCTTTAATGCTGCAAGGAACCTTTCCTTGGTGTTTAAAATGCAATGTAGGAACTGTGTATCTTTTCAAAGGAGAGCACGATTTTTCTCCTCTTTTTTCCTGGTGGAGCCATTTGGCTTATGTCATGCGACAAAGGTCATCATCGGCATGTAAAAAAGAAAGAAAACGTCTTATTAGAAATTTTTACGATGCAATTCATGAAGAATGGAATTAGGTTGAGTAAAATAATTTCGGTAAACATTCGCTTCCATGACCGCGCGATCCTTCGTTCCTCGCTGCATAGGAGAGCGACAACGCCAACCAATATCTGTTATTTCGCTTTGTTCGAGGTGGTTGGGATTACTAAGGTTTTTTGCATCCCCAAAGCAAGTTAGTTGAGAAGGAACCTTTGTTCTATTCGGAGCGGAATTGCGAGAAATTCTGTATATCTATTTGTATGTCTTTATTTACATATAATATACGTTTAGTTTTGTGATAGAATTTTAGTTTTTACCACGGACCTACGGGCTTTCGGTTTCTAAAGTTGACACATAAATACCCGAGGAAAGGGAACCCACCTTATTGGGTTCCTTTTCTTTGTCATTTAAAAGAAGATGTAGGGTTTGTTTTCCTCTTCAGATAAGGGCTTTCTTTGTTGTGCTATCTAGTGGGGCCAAGGCAGCGATGAAGCGAATGGGCAAAAAGAGGCACATCATCAAAAATCACGAACAGCGAAGCTCTTCCATATATAGTTACGCATTATTTTACTAGAAGAGTTTACTAAGCTATAAGGAATTTCTTGCTGAATCCAATTAAGCATGTGTAAATTTTCTATAAATATTTGGAAAGGACTCATAAGCTAGTTTAACTTTTGAAAGTTTTCCGTGTTTTGCATCTAAATTCATTTCTGATGTATGCATCGTCATATCTCCATTTCCAATGAACGAAATGTAATCATTTCTTCTATGTGACTTTCGCAATGACCAAGAATGATGATTGTATAACTAAAACGTTTATATTATAAATAAATAGTCTTCCAATAAATCAGTAATACTACATTAACTTAAAAATTTCCAGTCAAGACATGAAAAAGTTGAGATACGTAAAACTTTTCACCTAATTGGTTTAGATGGGTAGAGTCGTAGAATGAAATAGTTACTAATTTAAGTTATTTTTTAATAAGATGGCACATCAATATCTTTCATAGATTTCCCGGTGTTGAATGTTATATACAAAGAGCGAACGCGCGCCGGAAAGTTAGCGATTGGTGTGCATTTCCTTCTACTGTAACAATGTTTGCGTGTAAAATATGTTACGAAAAATGGATATTTACAAATTTCATGTTTTTCGTAAATCCACAAAAAATCAGAAAAATCGGGAGAAAACTTATAAGTTATGATTTTTTAAATTTTCTCGATCGTGTTTGCAACGCAATCAAGAAAATTAAAAAACCTCATTTAATAAATCTCCTCCGGGCGTGAGGGGTTAATTCACTAGAAGCCGAAATATGACGTTGTATGTATATGCGCAGGGAAGGAATCGCGTGGCTACAAAAAATATTCACAACATTTCAACTCTTTATACAATATAAGAAATACAATACAATTTAATGAGTACATTATTATTATTATTAAGGCCAAAACTACTTCTTTTAAATATACCAAGGTTATTAAGATCGGATAATTTCCAGCGCGGCAAAAAATAAATAAAGCTAGCAATGGCGCTCGACGTACTAAAACGTCATTTGAAGTTGTTTTCAATCGACGTAATGACACGTCAGATGGCGTTGAGTGGTTAATCACTTTATACCAAAATACAATTTTATAAGAATCATGTAAAAAAATCAGTCGATTGAAATAAAGACGCTGGTCTGAACCAGTTCGATACAATTGGAAATAAATTTGAATAAAATCTTTATTAAATTAAGCATGAATACTATCAAGTTTAAAATTAATAAAGACTTGATATGAAAAGACACTATTGCATGTTTTAATATATACATGTAGATACATATATTCAATATATGTAAATTGAAATAATGATGGAGGAACAGGAGTTTTTAAAGGCACATATGTATCTCCAAATAGAAATTCATAATTTCCACAATTAATATTGAATCCACAAAAGAGAGCTGCAGTATTATTTATACTAATGAGAGATTGCTTTTTAATAATTTTTTGATTGTCCTTGTTGAACCAAGCCATAAATTAACAATATTTAAATTAAGCAAACGATTTTAATGAAATTCTAGCGATTTTCATGAAATCTAATTGTGAAGATAACTTTTATTTAAAAATAACAGACCAATTTTTAAAGAAGAAATTTGGATTGGATAAAAAGTTAAAGCCAAGTGGTTTCGTTCAATAATAATATTTAATTAATGTGTTAAAATTAATTTAATTAAACAGGATCGCGAAAATTACTTCATGGCACAATTTGCAGTTCACTGCAACAGAAACCGGATCCAAATGATAGCAAAGTTCACGTGTTAATTAAAGTTCAAATTAAATACAAAACGATCACTCAAGAGGAAACTCATAGATTACACAGAAGGAATTTTTATGTAACAATGGCTACCGATGATAATGAAAAAAAAATGAAAGAATCCAATCCGAAATGTCGCAGTTTTTGAGTTTTTCCCTTTATCCTCATCACCGTAACTCCACACATCCCCTTGACTCTAAACACGATTAACGGGTAATTTTATAAAAAGTAGAGCTGCAAGGAGAGAGCGAGATGCGTTAACTTAGAAGAGATATTTTTTAGCAATGCTATCTCGAAACTTTTCATGGTATTAATAGCCTTTCCGTTTCCTCTGCGAACTCATTTTCGCGGACATGACCGACCTTTAATATTACTGGAACAAAGGCGTTACGTTACGAAACCTATTACTTTCGCGTCCATCCGTTTTGTTCAGAAACGCAGCAAAGAGAAAGAGAGAGAGAAAAGAGAGAGAGAGAGAGCGGGGAAAAAAGGTTAGGAGAAGGGCGGAGGCACACCTCCATTCACAGGAAGACGGGTCAGAACCGACGTATTCCAACTGGCGAAGGAAAATAAACGAGCATCGGATTGCTACGGGAGACAAAAGAGAAGCGCTTAAGCTGGAAAACAGACACGAAATACTCTTACCCTTGCGAAAGGTAGTTTAAAGGACTTTGCTACAGTGAGAGGCCGTGGGACTTGCGACGAAGAAAACAACCAGAACGAGAAAAGGATAGCGAGCACGATCCGTTTTTAACGCTTTTCCTATGATAAGGAAATTCTTAAGTTACTTAATTATAATAAGTAATTCCAGGACCAGAGCGATAGGTGAGGCGGCGAGGCGACCGCCTCAGGCGCTTCTCGCAAGGGACGCCAAAGTTTGACCACTATGGAAATCATGATTTGGAATAAATAATAATAATACACATAAATCGAAAAATCAACGCATTGTAGAGCATACCCATCTTCAAAACAAGAAACAAGACCAACAGTGATCTCGGTCCAATTCTATGCTCTCCGTTATATTTCTTAGCAAAACATATGATGCATGATTTTTTTCTTAGAAAAGTATTTCGGATTTAACCTAGGGTGACCAGATTCTTAAGAGGGAAAACCGGGGCATAATTGGAAAAAATTCGGGACAGCCAGAATTTTCGTATCTTTTTAATTATATGTGCATAAATTAAAAGTAAATAAGCTTCGCAAATACAGAGCACAATTACGTTCAAAGTATTAACAAATAATTTCAATTTAACGAATATGTGAAAAAGCTTACAACAATATATCACGATTTATAGGTAAAAATTATTTTAAGAACAAATAATAAAGTTAAATATATATAAGTAGCATATATGATAAAATAAGACTATATGGCTTATTCCATTTTATATAGATTTATGTATTTTTTCAACATTTTTTTAAAACTACGTCTGCCTGTCTCATTCAAATTTTTATAATTTTTAATCATGGGAAATAACTTGAAAGTTCATATTTAATTTAAACACAATATAATGGTATTGATAGGTTTAACGTCAAGGCTGTTTTGTTTGTCAGATCACACAAAATTTATTTTCGAAACACTCTTTCTACATGTGCATTATATGCCTAAAATACAAACCAAAAGACAATTTCTTCATCTCTGTGGTCTGCTCTTGGATATCAATGCCGAAAAATAGGAATACCACCGATAGTAACAAGATTTAATAATCAATTTTTGTATTTTCTAATATAATGTGATTCCGATAAAATACATTTATGAAATGTTTGTGGCGAGGACATTTCATAAGGCAGAAACGAAAAATCCGGTACAAATGGGTGTCCCAAAGAACTTTATCGGGACGCAGTTCTTTTGGCTTCCCCAAGTGATAAAATCTTTCAGTGGATCGTCTGTTCGAGTTTGCTAGAGCAATTCTTCTCAAACTATGCGCCGCGGCCCCCCAGCGGGGCCAAAAATTATTTTGGAAGGTGAAATGCCAAAAAAATAAAATTTTTACGTATAATATAATTTTATCAGAGAATTTTCGGAAATACGATGTTATAAAAACTATTAATAGTCATATATAATTAAGAAATTTGTATTCAAGTTTCTTATTTTCACTATTTTCGTTTCAAAGGGGACCGGATGATATTCAAGGAGGCTTCGACAATTGAAATCACTGTGCTGGAGGGCCTTGAACCTGTTAATATTCATTTCAGGGCATCGAGTCGGAGCTGTACTGTAAAAATGATTTTCATAGCAACCAATGTAAACAACATACGTTCCGCTATTTACGAGAAGGAAATCATTTGAATGTAAAACATTAATCATTTGCATATTCAAATTACTTAGAATCATTGTAGGAGTTCGAATCATGAAACAACGAATGCCTAAAAGATAGAAAGTTTGTTTTCCTGCCTTCGGGTTTTTCATACGCGTCGACTCGATCAACAGATCAGTTTTTAACGAGAGGATATGACGCATTCTTAGTGATTTGCATTGTTGCCGGTTTCGTGTAATTGAGCACCATTGACTAGGATATATCTCATATGTTCACGAAATTTCATAATAAAACTCTACCGTTTAATTTCAACAGGCATCTCCCTAGTAATGTATAGATTTTTACGCCCAGCTACCGCCCAGCACTCCCCAGCTCTCTCAACAATCTTCGTCAAGCAATAATGCTTCATTGTGCCTTCGTCAATCTATAAATACTTGATATTTTTGTATGGTATTACTATTTATCAAGTTTGATTTTCACACATTTTACATAATCAAAATATTAATACCATTTACGTAAAGAAGACATTTTCAGCGGTTATGTTGTTTTTGTAGCAGTAAAGGTTCTTTACAGTCAGGAAAGAATGTAGTAAGACCAGATGCATTGTATGCTTGGTATACGAGTATGAGAAAGTTGTTGCAATACATATTTCACCAATTTTTGCTATTTTATAAAGTAATCAAGTTATATTAACCCTTGACCCCTTAAAAAAGAAGTATACATACTTGGCAATTTTGCCTTTTGTTTTGTAAAATTTTTGTCGAATGTAAGATAAAATTAAATGTACTCTAACGAAAATTTTATGAAAACGTGGGAGGGAGGAATTGCAGGGCAAATTACATGAGGCGCTTTTTTCACCAACTGCTGCCATTCTAACGGAGTAAAGAATATTAGATGCGATTCATTATTGGTTGTCTAAATCTGTAGCAGCATGTACTTTTTAACGATTTTTTCCTGTTAATCCCTAGCAGCTAATTTTACATTCACTAAGTTTATGCCATGTCTATTGCTCATGTAGAAAACCTACCCAAAAATTTGGTTTCTCTAAACTGCAGGATACCAAAAATGGCTGGATGGACAGACAAACCGAATACTTGAGGGATTTATTAGAAAAATGCACCTAATTTTCATTTTTTAATGAAAGTAATTATATGATACGAATAAATATATTTATATTGCGTATTTTTTTTTCTTTTCCAACCTACGTCTAATTAAAAGAGCTCAGTAAAAAAAATTGAAGGGGCGCCATATTATATCTTGCCTAAGGCTGCAAACTGTCTTGTTCCGGCCCTGAGTAATTCCTTTTCTCGTATTAAAGTTTTCTCAATTTTTCACAAAGTTCTTCTGAAACGTGACTCGGCAAGATTGGTTATATTTGTTTTGCAATAATATGAATGACAATTCATTAAACAGAAACAATGCTTCAACTGTTATAATAAGCATAAGGTTATTTATAACGTGTCCTCACATATTCGACCGTGCCCTAGGTAGTTTTAGAGCTCGCGACCCTAGCAATCACGCATTGCACACACTAACCATCCATCCAACTATTTTATTTATCGCTAAATTTTTGTGGAATTATCGCGGTGAACCGTTTAAAAGGAAGTCTTTAATTTTGGCGAAAGCAAGTTGAGTGATAGAGAGAAAGAGAGAGGAGGATATCAAGGTGACGTCGTATATTAATAATTAATGGACGTTCAGAGAATGGCTGCCCTTTTCTCTTCTAAGCTTCGAGGGATGGTAATTAGGGGACGAGGACGGGGAGAGAAAATTTCCAAGATGGAGAATGCCTCGTTGGAAGGAGCGAGGTTTGCGAAGGAACGAAGAAGGAATGACAGAAGGGAAAGTGGGAGAGAGAGCGAGGCAATCAAAATTTCATTTGCAAGGATAAAATTCGGAGTATTGACGGAGTAAAGATTGCATTCGAAAAGAGCTCGTCCTAAATGGCTTGAATATTGATAGCATCACGTGAAATAGGTGTCTCTCAAAATCTTTGAAGATTTTGAATTTTGGTAAGAACTCCGGCAGATGGCGGAAAAAAACTCAGGCGAAAGAAGAGGAAAATCAAAAGAGGCCGCATGAAAAAGGTATGTTGTATCACGATATGCATCGGAAGTATGATAATATTAAGTAACAGGAAACTTAAAAGAAACAATTGAAATTATCATTTGTATGAGATTTTCTCAAGTAATTTTATTACCACAAAAGGGAAATTTTAACGTCTTGAACTCTTGAACGTGTCTTTTGACGAAAAGGAAGCGCTGTCATTAACATTTATTTCGTCGTAAACATGTAGTTTTATTTACACCTAATCGAAATGAATTAAGTGGAAATATATGGTTCCATTCAAAACAAACGATAATATTAATCAAGGAGAACATAACTAATATATTTAATAATATGTAATTGACACCACCGACTATAAGGCTTGGAAAAAATGATGTCGTTAAAGAAAAACGACGAAGTAGAAAAAGACATAAATACAATAAAACAACAATGATTGGAAAAAAGAACGCAATAATTTCCCAGGTAGCTAATATGAGTAATGGATGGAGCTTATGGAAACGAAAATAGCAAACGTATCGGAGCAGGATCCAGGGGATAGAAGACGGGAAGAGCTGAGTGGGAAGTATAATGATTAATCCGCGCGTTATGGTCGAAGGGAAATTAAACGGAAGAAAGGCTAAGGGGAGAGAGATACGGAGGTAGAGGGAGGGAGAAGGAAAATGGGGGATACCAAACCAAAGATGTCGAGGAATGGAACGGATAAAGGAATGGAGAAAATGAAAGGAAATGAAACGGACTGGTATGGATGTGTGTGCGGCGGAGGGGATAACAATTGGACGAGTATGGAGCTTGTTAGGGAAAGGAAGGAAAGGCTAAAGAAGGCGGGAGGAGGGGGGAGGGATGGGGAGGGGAGGGATGGGGGGAGGGGAAATGTGTCCGGGAAGGATGAGAAATAACTCGGAGATGTGGATATCGAGAGGTGCGAGGTTTCCGTAAAAGGGAGGACTAATGCGGAGTAAGTGGAGACGTGAGAGGGAGAGCCTCTGCGGAGATTACATCGAAGGGATTAGCGAAAGGGAGGGAGAGAGAGAAAGGATATGGAGGGAGAATAGAGTGAGATAGAGAGAGGGGGAGGAGGGATGGGACGAGATGAAGCGAATCAGTGCGCGGGCGTGCATGTGTGCGTGTGCAGCATTGAGCTGACGATAGATAATAGCGAGTAATAATGCAGCAGTGGAAGGAGGGATAGAGAGGAAAAGGGAAATGGAGTGAGGGAGAAATGGATGGAGGAGGAGGGGAAAGGGTGGAGGGGGAGAGGATGGAGGGGGAGAGGAATGGAGTGGGGATGAGGAGGTGGAGGAGAGTTGAAGGGAGTGGGAGACGAAGGAGTTGGGGAGGGAAAGGGGGATGAGATAGGGAGGGAGAAAGAAGTATGTGCGTGGATTTTCGAGTGCGGTATATTGACGGGGGGTAGATTATTAGAAGTTGGGATTAGACGACACGCGTGGGGAACGGGACTCGAAGGGATGAAAGCTTGGAGGGAGGGTGTGCTCACGTTTCGCGCCATTGCACTTCCCTCCTCCTCCTCCCTTTTCTCCCCCTCTATCTCCCTCCGGTACCCTTTGGTATGCGGTCTCCCTACGGCGACGGTAACGTGTACATTGACGCTTATGGAGATTCATCTATAGGTCTGGAGGACGTGATAGTGCTTACTAGATGGAGAATACCTCTCTACCCTGTTTATGACGCGTAAGCCTATTCGGTATCGCAAACTATGCGTAGCGCGTGTCCCGTTCTTTTCCTAGCTGGTAATGTATGCGGTCTGTCTCGGCGTCAAGAATCGCGTTCAAAATTGGGTTAATCCCGCATACGTTTTTAAAAGATTTCAAGAGGGTGAATGAAGGAGCAAGGTGAAGGTTAAAAAAAAATTAATTTTCCGCCCTAGCATGTTTTATCTCACGTCAATTTCCCACTCTGATTTTAAAATCAATTTGTGTACGTTTTTCTTGTAGCTCTAGTTTTCCACCACATTGTATTTTATTGAGCTGAGGCACTTTCTCCTTCAACGTATGCTACGGCCATCCTCTTTCTTCTTTTATTCCATCCTTCAAGATTTTGTTCTTATTCTGTTTTTTTAACTAAATTTTTATTTGTCTATGATTTTTTCCGTTACGATATTTTCTTTCTTAATTATAAAATTAATATGTAGGTTTGACAGATTAACATGCAGACTAACAAGTTTTTAGCCATTGGCTCTTAAATTTTAAGTCCTACTTAATTTCCTCCATTACATATTAGTAAAATAAACTAGTTAAATTTACATAAATACTATGCAAAAAATCATGCTGTAAACTAGAAAGATAACCATTTCATGATTTCATAATTTTTTGGTAATACGTCTCTCAATATTAGGCTCCCCCCACCAATTAGCCTTAAGCCCCTAACAACTTTTATCCAGGCATTATCACTGGACATAATTCATTTAATTTTCTATAAAACGTGTCGCGTATATTTTTTAGGCGACCGGAAGTGATTTTAAAGACTCGATTTTACCCGATAACAACTTTTTTCTACCTAAAACATTTCGTACCATCTTATATTGAACACTTTCTCAACCGTAGCTTTCCAGGAGACTCAAAATTTTTCTCCTCCTCGCTTAACCCTTTCACTTCGTTACTTTCACTCCCTCCTTCCCTCTATCCCGCCCTAAATCCAATCCTTTTGTGCTTATACCTCTCACGTTACAATGTCCTGCACTTTCCCACCAACGTATCTCTCCCTATAATCACGCCTACTTTATGCTTCCTGTGTTCCTCTTCCGCCACTTCCTATTCCTCTTCCTTCCTCCACCAACCCATCTCCTCCTTCCCCCTCCTCCTCCACTCTCCTACCTCAAAAATCTTCCTCTTCATCCTTCTACGTAGTCCCACACCCGTTGATTCAATTATGTCCCTCGCGGATATGGGGGCTAGAGCCGCTACTCGCCGTATCTCTTGAGCGGTGAGCCCCCAGGCCTCAAGGCCGGGATATCTGGGTGAGAGCAACCCTCTCTCTCTCTCTCTTTCTATCTCACTCCCTCTATCTCTCTCTAGCACTGCCTCTCTTAAGTCCCGGGAGAGGTCTCCAAAAGGCGAATTGGATCCCTTCCATACCTTTTCTCTCCCACTCTCTCCATCTCCCTACCATCGCTTTTTTCTCCATTCACTCCTTTCTCTCTCTCTTCCGCACCACACTCGCCTCATGGGAGAGGGAGGAGTGAAGGGGAGAGAAAGGGCGCAAAAGGATGAGGCGTGGTGGGTAAGACCTTTAGGGTTCACCGGAGGCACAAGAGGAGAGAGGAAGATCCAGTAATGACACGCATTCAAGTGGGGGGAAAGGGGTCGATCTCCCCTTTTGGTGATCCGTGGGTTCGAGAGATAGAGGTTTTAACTGTACGGAGATTGGGTGTCCGGGACGCCTTCTCTCTCGTGTTGAATTCTCATTCTCCCTCTCTCTCTCTCCTCTCTTTAGGTTGCGTATATCTTCACACACGTGTTCACTAATGAGGCGAGCCAGGTGATCTTTGTGTGTGAGAGTGTGTGTGTGTGTGTGTGAACGCGTTGCGGATGTGTTTCCAAAGCGGGTTCATTTCGGGTGATTTGTGGCTGCGTCTCGCAGTAAAAATAAACTGCGCGCGTCGGTGGCGTGTGGGATTCGAGGAAACCGTACGCGATATAAAAATATTTCGCCGGCTCTCGATTGAATTTAATCTTAATATTAAGTGAAAAATAGTACCAAATCCTTTATCCCGCACAAACGAACTAAGGAAAATATTTGCGAATATTTCGCACAGATTTTGGCTGTTATTCAATCCATATGTTAGTTAACATCAAGCCTCATAAAAATGAAATAAAGAAATTTTAATTTTTAATTCGGAACCTATTAAAATAATTTTGTTTTACTAATAAAATACGCCACTTTAAGCTTTTTGGATAACCATTTAAAGAAATACTTTTCGATGGTGGTGTTTTTAACGCTTTCTTCCTAAAAAGTCTCTTATGTATTCATTTTGTCTGTCCAGCCGTCTATCTATCTGCACGGACAATATCATCAAAATCTCGAAAACAGGAGAAATTTTTTTTTCAGGATAGCTTGGCCTATACAACAGGTAAATATGTTAAATATTTAGTGGATATAAATATAGCTGCTGGGGCATAATCGGAAAAAATCTCTTAAATGCTGGCAACCAACAATGCGTCGCATCTGCGATTCTTTACTCCGATGAAAAGATAGCAGTCGGCAAAAGAACCGCCTTATTTAATTTGCCCTGCAATTATTCCCTCACTTGTTGTAAAATACATTATCACTTTTGGATATTAAAAATCTCCACGAACTTTCCTACAGTAATTCAACATATAAAGCATTTTTTAATGTTTCTTAAAATATAAACCTTTCTGAATATTTTATTATTAGATGCAACCACTAAAATTTCATCATTATTTAAAATTTACTGCGTAAGTATAAAAAATTGCAACATGCAAGTACTTCATTTCTTTTCTGTGTAATACCCTAATAGTTAACAACTTAAAAACCTTTTAATAATATCGTCGCATCACCTTTCGTGCGCTTGTTGTATTTTACTGTAATAAGAATGACAAACTGCATCGCATCTCTTGTATGATCTCTAAACATAGGAAGTTTAATACAAATCCATGACAAAGGATGCTAATTAGAAAACACCACAGGAGTCTCAATAAATCTCTTCCTATATAGGTTTTCATTGTGACCTAATTCTAGTCCGTTTCATGACGGATTACAATAAAGTTTCCATTTTGTGAGACTCTCGTGGGATACGGATTTTTGTACACCCACGGCGAGAAACGGAAATAATAGCGTAGGAGGTATATTGCATTGACAACTTCCTAAGCTTTATTGTAGATGATTTGTGTACATAGCTCATCTGAAATTGCATTCTTACTCTTTCACAAAATATAATGGTATGTGCTTTCTCCATTTACCAAAAGAGCCCAGTACGAGCAATTTTCCGAATTCAAAATATGTTTAAGCATATAAAAGAAGTAATTTCGTGATTTATTATTACTAAAGCTTACTAATTTAATTGAAAGTTTCATAATGTAACGTATTAAAAATAGATAAAAGTAAACGTTACTTCGAAAAATGATCATAAAAGTGAAAATGATTTCTTTTAATAGCGACTACGCTATTTGGATCATACACCAGCATTTTACATTTATTTAACTCGAAATATCTGATATACATTCTAGTAAGATACTGTTTTAGAATTATAATTGTATATTTTCCAACCTTAGAATTTTTTCAACCGCTAGGGTTGTGAATTTCAGGGTTTGATGCAAATACATGTTAAAATAAGTCATGTGGTAAGTTCTTTGGAATAAGGAAGAAGTCCGGTTATATCAATTCGAGGGAATGGCAACTTCCTGCATAAATGGCGTGTAGGATAGAGATTAAAGAGGATGACGGCAGATTTTGTACGGATCGGAATATAAGAGATGTGCGGAACGGATAAGAGGTCAAAGACAATAATGCGCAGAAAGCGAACACGGGAGAAAAATTGTTGGTTACTGGCAGCGAAATATAGCAAAAAGTGGAATTCCGTGAGATGCAGTTGCTGTAAACAGGCGATAGAGGACACAGTATTTGAAGGTAACAAGAGGGACGGAAAAGGGTTGGAGGAAACCGGGGATTTTCGGTTTGAAACCATCGGTTGGGTTATCTTTAAGACTTTGTCCGCAAAAGGGTTTGGGATCGCCTTACAAAAGGATTTCCAGAAAGCCAACGGCAATTATCAAGCGCCGAAGTAAGTTTTCCATGACGGTGATATATCGAGGAGGTAAGAGTAGTTTAATTCCTTTGGAGGAAACGAATGGCGAAGGATATAACTTTTGTGGACCCAAGCCAAAAAAGATTTCTTGCCAAGGACGGATTCGTTGTAATTAGCGATGCCATATTAATGATATAATTACGTGATTATGTTATCCTGGATAAACTCTTCGCTCTTTCTTTTGAATGGATCAAGCTTATTAATAATGTCGGCCGAAATAAAATTCATCTGCAAAGGCCAATTAACCATTAGTTTTACGATACTAGAATTTCTGCTATATCTACTCGCGGTTTAAATTCCAACAATTTACATAAAATTCAGTATATATCATTTAAAAGCGTAATCCTCAATTTAGTACCCTACGATACATCTCAAATCATACGTCAATATAAGATTCAATTTTTTAAAGACATATGTAAATGTATAAAATCAAAGCGTAATAATCACAGTACTTTTTAAGATGGGGAATTCTAATAAAACAAGTGGAGGAAATATAATTTCAGTTAAATTTTTACTGTTGAATAATTAGAAAATCATAGAATATATTGAGAACATTTTAGTTACAAAGAGAGATGTTCCAGTTCCGCAGTAATTGAAACAACCCAAATTAGGTTATAATAAAATACGAATTCTTGGCAGCACTATCAAACATTATCATTTATGAAAATAATTGAATGAATAGAATTCTATATCTATTTGTTTATATGCTTAATACTATGTTGAACGTGATCGACGATTTCGAAAAAAATCTTTCGGAGCAACGTTTCTACCTGGTAATTTAGTTTAACTCTGGTAAATAACTTATAGTTGTTTATGTTCACTGACAGTTATAATTACGCTCGATAGGATATGTACGGTGTCAAGAAAAATATTCAGCAACGCATATTAACCGATACTACGAGATGCGTATGGCATATTACAGTAATACCTATAAAAAATTAACTATAAATTATAACTAAAGGAAATGCGATCATTATAAGTTATTCCTTATCAAACTATGATGAATTAAATTTGTTAATAAATTAAATATAAATAATAATAATAAAATAAAATAAATTTAATTTGAGCCCTCGTCAAAATTGTAGAAAAAGATGATGTTATTTTGTTCCATCGCATGAATACGCTATTGCTCATAAATAAAAGATGAGTCGGCCTCAACTTCTTTTCAACTCTTTTCCAGCCACCAAAAAAATTATATCTTCCGAGAAAACCAAGATGATATAAATCGTGCCTGCATTTCATCTCCAAGACCGCTTGATTAAGAGAGAAAGAGGGATGGGGAAAGAAAAACTGCTTGGGGAAAGTGTAATGAGTAACCCATGCTGAGTGGATGAGAGATTGAGAGAGTAAACGCACGCACCATACGCTCGCCCGTGCACGGAGTTAATTTTGGGGTTAGGAAGACCGGAGAGGAGTAAAGACGGTAGTACTCTGGACTCCGGAGTTCATTCGAAGCGAGGAAAGTACGCTTAAACATCTTGATATGCGTCAACAGACAAGACGGCAAGAGAGATGGCGGAGAGATTGATATCGAGGATACGGCAAAAGAGGGAGACAGGGAAGGAGACGCACGCTTGGTGATAAGAGGGTGATAATTAAGAGGAAGAGATAAGGAGATTGATGAGAGTGGCGGTGAAACAGCTGAGGATAGAATGAGATACCGACGTCACGGGAAAATGTAAAAGGTATACTACGGCGGTACGACAAGAAACGTAGGGTTGAATCATCGTCATTAGTAATCCGCCCCGCAGACAATTCCGTGGGTTAAAGAGAGTTTTCCACATTATCCTTCCCTTTGCAACTTTCTTCGTGTATTTATAACTCTATTTCCTCTATTAGCCGTCTTAAAGCTAGATTACATTTTATTTGTATACTTGTTTTCTCCTTCAGTTGAATTATAGTATTAGAAATAATGATCGAGATCTGTTCATTCAAATACATGGATGTGTGTGAAAACTTGTAACAATTAAGTATTTTTCTTAGGCATTTCCAATACTAACAAGGAGTCTTTTTTTAGAATCTATTTTTGGTGAAACCTCTAAAGACGGTTGTTTTGCTGCCGAAATGCGCATCTGTTTTTTATAACCTTGTTGTAGCCATTGGAGATACCTAAGACAAGTACTTAATTTCCAATTTTTGTTATGTGTATATTCTGGACTTTATTTTCAGCCATAAGACGAGCTTGATAATTCTCTACTGAGACTTGTACAGTGGAAGAAAAAAGGAAGCGATGAATACAAAGCGAATAACAGCATTCAAAATGGTTTAGAGTGATGGATTTAGAATATATGGGCTTAAGTAGAAACATAGTAATACCGAGTGTACCTAAAACGTCAACATTTATTATTTAATTGATTAAATTGATAATGTAAACGTTCATTCGAAAAAAAGATTTTTTCTGCTGTACTCGCTCCGATCCCGACCACTGAACAGATTGGAACGAAGTCTCGTAAAAGAGGCAGCGAAAGCAGAGAAGGAGAAGACGATGCAGGTCGGAGGGAGCAGAACAACAACACCGGGAAATAGGTTTAAGTCGCATCGGGCCGTTGAGAAGGCTTTGAAGACTCGAGCTCGGATCTCTGTTTGAGAAAGAATCGAGGAGCGTAGGATAAGGAAGGGAGAAAGTGAGAGAGAGAAGAGGAGTTGAATGGAAAGCTTATTGGGATGGGCTTGAGTTGCAAGGAACGGGAAGTAGGGCTTAAGGAGGGGAGTTGAGGAATGAGCGAGTAGGAGCGGGCAGCTTATGGGACAGCGATTCCGTATGGGTGGCCGGGAGAGAGTTTAAGGTCGGGAGGGAAGGTTTGAACGAAGTAAGTGAAAGGCGAATCTGTAATGCCCCGGAGGAAGTGAAGGTTTAGCTGCTCGAGGTCGCACGAGATGTTTGAAGAACTAGGATTTCGGAAGTTGAAGAGAGTAGTATAGATAGATAGAGAGAGAGAGAGGGAGAAATTTGATTGAATGGGAAAATTGGAAGTTTCGGAGAGTGACTTTGAGAGGGATAGAGAGGGATGGGGTGGAGGGAGAGAAAGCGTGTGAGGATACCTGTCACATGATTGGTCGTCGGCAACGGGAGGGAACAATGTCGGAGTGACGCGGCGAGCGAGGAAATTTAGTGCGACGGTAATTACAGGGAGCAATGAGGCCATCAATTTTCGGGCTCACGTTAAATGGCCCACTACCAAATTATAGAGAAACATTTTTCTATGGAGCTGTCGCGTGAGATTGTGGCGCCATCAAGAATCCTCCAATTAGATACGCTTCCAATGAAGCATTGATGCATTATCATTTTGGTGAAATTATATTTTAAATAGCTGTTCAGTAAGAGATCTGGTGCTGGAATGAAATTATTTGTGAAAATTTATAGGTAATTAATAAAAGTAACTTGTGTAACTTACGTTTATTGGTAAACGATCAATTTTATTCAATAGAAAAAGTTCAAAATTAGTTAACTAAAATTCAGATTTTACCGTATCCATAGTACTGATGACTATCATTTAAAATAGAATAAAGAGCTAATGAGCCATTACCCTTACCATCTAGAAAAAATTTTGTTATCGCCCTTGAATTATTATTGAAATTAAGAAGTATTAATCATGGACTAAAAAATTAAATAAAATTATAATTAAAAATTAACTACGAAGTAAGGCAATGTTTTTCTAATTGAATTCATCACACGTAGGTAAAGAGTTTCATATTTATTTCCCTCGATAATTAAATTTATCGAACGCAGGAGGCACGCACCCTTCTTAGACATTATTGCGAATTTATGGATAAAAACTCGAGGAACTTTAGGAGTTATTTCCAGGATTTTCATCATGTAAGGCGTAAATGAAGAAAAACCTGCGTGTTCGTAAGAAACTTGATAGTATCGGATGGAATCTCTCGTCAAATACGCAGAATGGAATTCGATTCTAAGAACATAGAGACCTTGAACGCGAAAGAAGATCACACAGTCATTGGAGGGGAAGCGAGAATACGCCGAAGTAACACAGGAAGAGATTGGAAGGTTTATGAAAAAGATACCACGATCCGTTTCTCTCCGAGTCTAGCGTCAATTTGATTCTTGGAATATGAAAACACTCTAGAACGAAACTCTAAAGAGAGAAGAAAGACTTACACTACCAAAGTCACTCCCTTTGCAAACATGATATCTTACACCTTTCCTAAAGTAAACAGAAAGAGTTCCTTTAAGTTAAGTGTGACATTTTTACTTCTCGCTATAATAAAATGATAGCGTCAGCAGTACCTACTTCCAATGATAAATTTTTGGGATGTTTCGTGCATCAAAATGTAGCATAATCAAAAATTTAAATTTCGAAACTCCACCGACCGTCAACCGGTCCGCAGGATCTCTGTTATGTAATTAATTTGCAAGAGCTGTGAGACAAACTCTTAGAGAATCATGAATATTGATGCAGCAGTAGTTGAAGTTAAGAGCTCGGTGTTTGTTTGCAGTATGTTCCGCAAATAGGAGTAGAAAGAGTTTTTGCCGGAAGGAACGTGAATAAAAGGGCAAAACGGAGGACAGAGGAGAATACTAATAACCCGAAAAAATAAACCACGATAAATAGTTCTCAAATGAAGTCTTGGAAACTCTGAGGCAATTTTTGTGATGGAAATTTATAAAGAAAGTTTTTTCTGCAAAGTGCTGTTTCTTAGCCAAAGGTGAATAAATAAACGAATTTACAAGATAAAATGACAGTTGGTTTGCTTGAAAGAAAATTCTCAAGAAAAATCTAGCTCTCTAGCTATCAAAAACTGCAAAACCAATGTCGATAATAATCAAATTAACAGTTTTAATGCCTATGACCACATCAGAATGTCAAGACGCGTAAACATCAAGCCATTACCAGCCTCGAAAAATCGACAATTCGAGAGCCACGGCTACTAACTTACAGTAATACTTTTAACGACGCCAAGAGAAACTAAGATATAATTTTTTTACTTCTCTGATAGAAAGATTTACACGTGCTTAAAAAATTCTCAGCATTCATCCAAAACGCTGCTTTAAAGGGAAATTGGTGCCAAAACAATATATATGCGAAGATACACCCGAAAAACGGAGGATATTCTAACTTTTCCCTTGCGATGTAGGAAGGGACAAGAAATTCGCAGTTCAGGGAGGCGTGGCTGAATGAAGTGGAGGGGAAAAGGGATAGAAAAGGGAATGTTGGAAAGGAGAAAAGGAGGAAAGGGGTAAGAAAAGGTGCGTAGGGGGACTTTGATGAAGGGAGGTTGGATAGGTTAGGTGTAATGGAGCGCCTATGGAATTAGTTTCCTCGCTCGGATATCCCAAGAAGATGAGGGAAGGGGAAGAGGTGATTGAGGAAAGAGAGGGAGGGAGAGAAAGAGAGAGGATTGGGTAAAGGTCTTTTACCCCGCCTTCCTGGCGACCGAGTCCCTAGAAACGAGAGCCCTCAAATGCGCTGGAAACAAAAGAGGAACTAAATATTCATCACGGTGCAAAGATACAAGAGGCAAGGGTGGGATGGGAAACCGGGGACGGAAATTATAGTTTGTAAGAGAAAGGAAAAATATTGGTATTTGCATTTATATATAATGTATATATGTATAAATTTATATTTATATATGTATAACACACACATAAACAGATAGAAATAAATAAAAAGCTAAATTATAGACCCGAACGATCAAAGAGAGTTTCATTGCGTTTCCGTCCATTTTAAGATCTGCCCCGAAAAAAAATTCCGAGCATGGCTTTTTATGACGCAGCCTCTCTTCGTAAGGTTTTATCCCGCGGAGACACGGGCGTAAAGAGACGCATCGTCTCGTAACTCGACCCGGGTAATGAATTTCAAAGTCGGAGGACTCGGAGTCTCCGGATTCTCCCGACAAACTTTCTCACTTCACTCTCTCACCCGCTGACTCTGCCTCTATATCGAGGAATACGCGCAAAAAACTTAGTAAAAACTCCCTCCTACCTGCTCGCCATTGTCTTCTTTTCTCCCACACCTCTCAAGCTTCGCGTATTTATTCGCCAGATGGCTCTGTAACCGTCTGCCGATCTCCCCACGCTAACGCTCGTCAGTAAAATACCCGAGATCCCGACGCTAAGAAATTGTCGATTCTCCATTGCGATTCCTGGAATTTTCCTCCTATTTTGTTTTTTTTCCTTATCAAAAAAGTTTCCAACAGTGTTTTCGCCCACCTTCGTCTCGTTTATCCATTCCTAGTCTTACGATTTGAGAGGAATGGGCGGCGTTAATGGAAGAAGTTATTCAATTATCTCCCATTTGCCGTCAATTGCGTCTCCCTGTCGGTCGCGTAATTCCAACTCTTCGCCCTTTTTCAATATTCATCGCAATCGTAATTTGTTACCTCGTTCATAAATGCGAGCCCATGGCGCGTGCATGACTTTAGAAATTACTAAATAAACCAACTGCCACGAATAAGTCCATCTTTCACAATGTTCCCAATATTTTTCGCTCAGATGAGTACTTAACGAGAAGCTAGTAAAGTACGTTGTAAAAAACATGTCCATATGTAAAGTTTTCGTTATTATTGTCTGATTTTAACCAAAATTGGAATCGGTCAACAAACATTAGTAAAACTCCTTAATACCAAATTTCATCAAAATAGGTATAGCGGTTTCCGAATTGAAACAGAAACATTGTAAACTTCATGTAGGTTTCCATGTAATGTGATCGTCATTTTTGTTCGATTTTAACCAAAATTGGAATCTGTCAACCACTTTTAGCAAAATACCACAATACCAAATTCCATCAAAATACGTCCTGCGGTTGCCGAGTTGAGACAAAGGAATATTGTAGGTCTTCATTTATAGTGGCCGTAATTTTTTTCCGATTTTAACCAAAATTGGAATTAGTCAATTAGTTTTAGCAAAACTTCCCAATACCAAATTTCATCAAAATATGTTAAGCGGTTCCCGAGTTTTAATATGCGGATGGACGGACGGAAACGACCTTCCACTATGCATTCACTTCGTGCAAAAAACGAATAATTATGAGATTATGGCTGGAGTGGCAACTCGATTATAATACGAAAACAATGTTTTTTTTTTCTTCTGATTTTTAGATCTTATTCACATTAAGAGTGGCAACGACATTAAAAGAATACAAAATTATATCATTTTACAATATTTTGATGTGCAGAGCATTTTAATAGAAAATATGTATTGCAAATCGATTAACTTAATTTTCCAGCTCACTTGTACTGTGTAAAAGAATTCTTTGCTGAAAATACATGCATGAATAAACTCGCAGCCTTACAGAGAGAATTGCAATAGCTTGGAATAATAGTAATTGGAGACTCCATAAATTATGTGGTAGCCCTTTATATTAGGAATGCATATTCAAAATCAAAGTGGTTAGAATTTTTAGTGTGTTGTGCATTTTAATAAGAAAAGCCTAACTAGAGGGCACTGAAATTCCCTTCTAAGATCGTATTACTACAGCTCATCCGCGCTCTTGGGCACTAATAATTTATTCCGCACACAGGGCCGGAAATTGGTATCTGATACCTTGAAGATTCATTTCGTATGAGGATCTACAGAATCTTTCAGTTACTAAGTTTATCTTATAGCGTGTAGTAGCACGTTACATTAAAACAGTATGCTATGCATCTCATTAACATTATTTGATAATTACTTCAAACATGGCTAACCATAGTTGGCACATACACACTATTTCAAGCACACTTAAAAAGTAATGTTTTCACATCATTTTCTACTATTTAGCCCAGTAGTGGGCAACCAATTCTCCGTGGCGGGCCGCATTTGCGGTTGCGGATTCCTCGGCGGGCCGCATTGCGAGTCGTCAATGTTTCGGCATGCCAGATTAGACTATAAATCGGACGTTAATTGGAGAGTCTGAGATATTACATCAGTGAAAATATCGTCAAAATCAGGTTTTTAGGGTGAACATTTCAATATCAGTGTTAAATCTCTCTTAAGTCATAGTTTCGCGGGCCGCATAAAACGCTTTCGAGAGCCGCATGCGGCCCACCAACCGTAGATTGCTTAACACTCATTTAGCCCATGTATTTCAGCTATGCAAACTATTTTTCATATCTCCTTACAAGGCATAACCAATTGAGAATATTATTACGATCCGACACGTGGACAATTCCATCGCTTAAAAAATTCTTCTCGCTTTGATCGAGGCAGACAATGTCAATTTAAACTACATTTTCATTCAACATAAAAATCAACTTTTAGTGTAATATTAATTTTAATCCGTAAATTTACAACAATTTCATCAGATAAGAAACCAATATAGGCCGAAATAGAGGATAGTAAATATGTATATCGACACCGAGAAATTTAAAGATTGTTTTTTTTTTCGAAATTTAACCGAGAGCGTTATTTTCGATCCATGAAAAAGACAACGAAAAGGAAATATTTTTAGACGCTAAGACGTGGTTTTACTTTCAAAATGGTTTTTCGAAAAAGGTAACACGTGGCTCACACTAAGTGCGTTCGGTTAGCGAATTACATTTTATTTTTTCTTTGAAAGGAAAGTTTCCTGAGGTATTAGGGGTTGAAAGAAAGAAAGAGATAGAGAGATACGAGGGGAGGGGTGGGGGCTCAATAGCTAGAAAGATGAGGAGTATCGGTGGAATGGAGGGTGGAGGAGGAGTTAGAGTTGGAGGCGGCGTTTTTCTTTTCGGCGACGGCGAAGTGGATACAGTGGAGTGGGCAAGTGAGAAAAGTGGGCGGGGAGGCGGCGTAGGTGTTTTTGGTGCGAGGAGGAGGAGGAAATGGATGGTTGCGCGGTTAGGGGTGGGGGGGAGTATCGGAAGGGTGGAAAAGGGGTGCCGATCTGGCGCAGAGCGGCGGCGGGAGGATGAACAGAACTAGAGAACGCGGAATCTATCGCCTCTGCGCTGCAACGCTCCCTATCGATTACCCGAGGCCAACGGCTGAGGGAGGATGGGGGAGGGGAGGGGAGATGAGGAAAGGGAAGGGGAGGGAGGAGAGGCTATGCTGGACTGCCTCGCCCTCTCCAAAAATCCTCTTTCTTTCTCTTCCCTGCACCCTGCGGGTTATTCCCCCTCTCCCATTTCCCTCGCACGACGTGGGATAAGAGAGAGACTTCGCTAAAATTCTTCCGTACCGAGTCCAAGTTCCCTGCTCCCAAAGCATCTTTTTCACGACCTCCTTCTTTAGGTTCGGGATCCATCCCGTAGAGCGTCTGGAGCGTTCCGCATTCCGACTAACAACATTGTATATCCCTAATGCTTGGATACATATGCACCCAATTACATCCGCATTAGGATCACACGGTGGATTTCTGAGCGCGAATGAATTGTTAATGTATCACCTCGAATCTCTCGAGAAGCGATCAGATTAGGCTTTTTTTAAAGATAGAATTTCAAAGGAAAAACTAACTTTAAATGATCGAAAAAATGGCACGTTTTCGTTTCCTTGCGCAAAAACTCATTTTCTTCGAATTTTTTGCTAACAAAAGAATTTAAACACTCATACCTGAAACTTAAAACATCTCTTATATAATTTTATGACAAATAAAAGAAGGAAACGGCTTTGTGACGCAATGTTTCACGAATAAACAGCTTTAATCTGTTAGTGCAACGATGCGTGGTTATGGCAATGGCTATTTATTCTAGCGCAGTTATTTCCCATTGATTTCCAATATGAGTCAATTTGAAAGAGAAGAGTCTTTTCTTGTTACTTTTAAAATCATTTGTCTTTATAAATTTATTTTTTATGAAACCTCCGTAACGTGTGTTGATGAAAGGTTCAATTCAATATTTTCACTGTTTGCTACAACATTTTGAAAAATATATTGGTAACTAGAAAAACCATTTGGAGAAATAATAACAAATGAGACTAATTGTATCCAAAATTAAAAATCCATTCCATTGCCTCCCGATATGCCTTATAGCGTAATTACTTTGGGTGCAAATAATAATTTTCTCCACTCAAGCATTGCTTCATTTGTAAAACGATATTGTTAAACGAATATTTATCGGCGTCATCTTCTTTTGGTAGAAACGAATTTATTCCTTCTCTTTCGTTAC
Organism: Tanypteryx hageni; assembly: GCA_028673005.1. Lineage (NCBI taxonomy): Eukaryota > Metazoa > Arthropoda > Insecta > Odonata > Petaluridae > Tanypteryx > Tanypteryx hageni. Next base: position 89,132,862 of record CM054116.1, on the reverse strand, counting down.
AAAAATCACAAACTCGAAGAATTTATAAGAGGAATGAATCTGATTCTTTCACTTGAACCTACGCAAAATTCCTCTTGCGATAAAATAAAATGCGAAAAAATCGCGTAGCGCCCAAAATCGGTGTTGGGTGGATAAAAGAACAACCGATCCCCTCCCACACACCTTACTTTCACGGAATACAAATTGTTTTTCTTTTTCAATCTCGTCCCATAATCTTTGTATCTCGTAACGGTTCCCCCTGACCTCCCTCAACCCCTTCGATAACTTGTCTCAAACCTCTTTACTCTCGCAGACCCTAAACTAAACTCTTCTTTCCTCTTCCCTTTCTATCTCTTAACCTAACCAATTGCTTTTTTCCAGTCCCTCTAACACGTACCGACTCACCCTTAAAACTATCTCTCTCTCTTCTTTCTTTTCGTCTCGCTCTTTCTCTTTATCCATTACCTGCGCTTCCAATCTCGAAGGATTTCCTAAGGAGAGATCCCCACCTTGGAAGACGCCTTGGTCTCCCACACAAGTCTCTCTCTCTCTCTCAGGGGAATATCTATAGGAGAGGTTTGGGTTGAGGAGTAGAGAGAGAGCGGTGAGCAGGATGCGAGGATAGATTACTCGAGATAAAAGAGGAATAAAGAGGGATAAGAGTAGGATGAAAAAGGGTAGGAAGAGACGGGGTTATTAAGGAGACAAAGGAGGGAAATAAGAAGACACGGATGTCTCCCTTGATCGTGATTTCACAGTGGCCTTGATCCCTAAAAGCTCCCTTTCTTACCTTTCCTTAAGTACAAATCTCTCCGATTCCTTCAACCTCATATGTATCCGTTCGACTCGTTCCTTTTCTCTAGGACAGTTTGCCTGGTATCCTTGTTTTCCTTAATCTCTCCATAACAAAACGCTCAAGTTACATTTGTGAGAGAAACGCGTAATACAAGATGCCAGACATAGGAAGCCTACAAATGTTTTAATTGCTATTCAGTATTTCGTAACAACACAGCCGTCAGTTTTGATGGTAAAGTGCACTAACATAAACTGAAAAATTAACGAAGCAGCGTCTGTGCGAGGCCTCATTATTATTGACAAATAGTCGCCGAGGCAACATTGCTTATTTGTTGGAATATAAAATGAAAAATTTAGTTGCTTTATATAAATCCTTTAAAATTCTATTAAAGGCGAAATATATATATAGAAGGGACTATACCTTCCTAACAATATAACGTTTATATATGAATACTTAAAAAAATCAAGACTTTTTTGATGTGATCATAAGGGTGACTCATTGTTTTTAATAGCAACAAGATGATCCAAACGGAACTTATGATGCCTACTTTCCACATAATTATTTTAAATTAAATGAATGTTTATTAGCACAGAATTGATTAGTGCCTGTATTAAAAAAGTCTCTCACACGTTAACTATGGATATTATGAAAACTTTCAACGACTCTTCTAAAATATACCAATGTAATATTACAAAATATTAATAACATATTCGAACGAAAAACTACATTGATCATCCGTATTTGTGTGAAAAAATAACGCGTGTGTAAACTAGAACTAGACCTAATCTGAAAATGAGTACAACAACACTCGTTGCTATGGCAACATTCTCGTAATGAGTGATAAAAACTTCATAACCGCCAGTATGTACGCAAAATTCGAATAAATACGATCGATAAGCACATTTCTACGATAAAAATTACAATTTCCATTCCTTTTCTCAGAGAATAGTATAAAACTCGCTCCGATATTACAATTCTGAGATATTTTAATGTGCAAGAGAAAATTACCCTGCACGATAGATTTTAGATTTCCCATGTGAATCAAATGGAAAGGATAGTTCCTGGAATCGAGCCCGAGACTTTCAATCTTCGCAACAAAAACTATCCTCGGGAGCTCGGCTTCAGTAGCAAGAGATTTCCACCAAGCGCCATAAAAATCGGTATATTGGTTCAAAAGTTAATAAGGGGGACCAGGGGCGCACCCAGGAGGGGGGGGCTATAGCACCCCCTAAAAATATTGACATGTTCATGCTAGGGCTTTAGTATTAATTTAGAATGTCTGTACTATTTGTCAGTAAATCTGCTGGTTTTTCGTAAGATTTTTAATAATAATCTCGAGAAATTCTTCACAATGTCGATCATTAAGGAAATGTAGTCATCGGTAATTTTTCAGCCATTTTCCTATGCAGCTTGCCGAAGTAAGACTTCTTTTCATTTGTTTTTATCCATTTTTCTAATTTCATTATAGCCGTTCCCTACACCAACGGAATAGTGAAGAAAGTGGTCATTTCAGCCTTCTTTTGTTCTCGGTGTGAAGGGTAAAGCCAAGTGACCCTGGATCTCTAATAGCTTCCAGATGGAGAGAACACATGCGAACGACGCAAAGAGGAAATTCGAGGAAAGGATTTTCTGAGAACGTTAAAGCACATCTTGGTAAGGAACGCGTTTTTGAGCGTCAGTTTCACATTGTCTCTCCTCAAAGCAACTGCATTAGTGAGTGTGTCTGTTTTGTGTATTCTGAGTGCAAGATAATTCGTTAGAAATCATAAAAGTTGACAATAAGTTACCTTTATGATAAAATCTCAAGTTACCGGTTATGCTCACCATATCCTGTTGCTTCCAGATAGCTTTCTTTTTTGAGGAGTGAAATCTTAATTTCGGAATGTTTGTTACCATAAGTTTCGAGTGTTTCATCTTATTATCCTGAGTTTCTTGAAGTTTCAACGGCGACGAATTTACAGCATTTGGTAAGTAAAGTTAATTATTTCACAAAATGAAATGTTTCCTATTTTTATGTCACTAGTGAATAGAAGTATGTTTCGTGTTAAGAATGGCAAGTCAACCTATTTATGTATTCTCCATATAAATAAACGGTTTAAATGCAATCATAAATGTAATTATTTTAATTGAATTTGGACTCTTGGAAATCGTATACAGTTTTCCTGCTCTACATAGGAACTCTGTTAAAACTGGTTTTTAAATAATTGTGTTTAATTTTTACCCATAAAAGAAAGGCAGAAAAACGAAAAAATGTGCGCAATTTGTTACACTTTTTCGGAAAAAAACCGAAGACCGAGGTGGAAGAAAAGTCTTGCGGTACTAGCAATAATGGACCAAGTGTAAAAAAAACAAAAAGCATCTCAATGAAACAGAGGCAGTCTCTACTTATTCCTTTAATATTAATCAAAATGATATAGCTCTTTTAAAAATTAAACCATTGTCTGGGGATGACAAGTTAGATATTCTAAGAATCCTTTGGAAACCTAAAGCAGACTATCATTTTCCTTCCTGCATCTTTAAAAATAAAAAAAGAAGTTTTCAACACTCATGGCTGGTAAAATATCAGTGTTTATGTTATTCTAAATCTGAAAATAGTGCCTATTGTAAGTACTGTACATTTTTTGCGCCAGTGGAAGTCGGTAAGTCTAAGGCACAGGCTGTTGGATACTTAGTTTCAAATGGTTTTTCTGACTGGAAACTCGCAATTTTAGCATTCAATGGACATGGAAAAACTGCTTATCACACCAGTTATGTGTTAACTTTTCAAAGATTGCAGGACCTTCGTGATCAGAAAGTTACATCTATTGATAAGCAAATAGATAAGGCTAAGGCACAAAAATTTAAACTAAATAGGAAAAGATTAAACCCTATCATTAAAACAGTAATTATTTGTGGAAAACAAGGAATACCTCTTTGAGCCCATCAAGATTATGGTCAGTTTTGTGTTGAAAATGAGGGTAACTTTTGGGCAATATAGAGTTCCAGAATTGATGCTGGCGACAAAGAATTAAGAGAACATCTAGAAAATTGTGGTAAAAATGCAACGTTTCTCAGCTGGAGGATTCAAAATCAAATTCTGGCAGCCTGCAACGACATAATACTGAGATAAATTGTTGCGAAGGTAAATGCTGCACAATTTTTCTCAATTCTTGCAGACGAAACCTGTGAAATATCGACTAATGAGCAATTTTCATTGTGTGTGCGATACATAGATGAGGATAAAGAAGGGAGTTTGTCAATACGAGAAGATTTTTTACAGTTTGTTCCAGTATCAGATACTTCTGGTCGTGAACTATCAAGTACGTTAATTGAATCGGTTAAAAGTGTAGGAATTTATTTAAAATTCTTACGAGGTCAGGGCTATGATGGTGCTGCGTCAATGAGTGGGAAATTCAATGGAGTTTAAACACATATTAGGAAATTGTACCCCCTTGCACTGTATGTTCACTGCGCATCACATAGTTTAAATTTAGCAATTGGAAATGCTGTGAAAGTGCAAAAAGTAAAGAATTGCTTGGGTATAGTAGAACAAATTTATAAGTTTTTCCATACTCCTAAAAGAGGTGAAGAATTGACGAGAAAAATTAATGGTCATTTCCCTGAATCAAATAAGAAAAACTACGACAACTTGCTAATACAAGATGGGTTGAACGGCATGAATCCATAATGGTAATGATTGAACTCATTGTCGCGATTTATTAAGCTCTTGATGTTGATGTTCCTGGCAGAACCAAGAAGTTTCATCCGGTGCCCAAATACTATTAAACTCTATTTGTGAGTTTGAGTTTCTTATTTCAGTATATACAGTACAGGCATTTTTTCCTATACATTAGTGTTGTGCAGATTACTGCAAAAAGTTGATAGTGACCTGCACTCAGCGCTTAATCATGTGCGTGAAGTTGTAGAACAAATAGAAGGTATGCGAACTAATTCAGAAAATTAATTTAGGGTTATATTTCAAAAAGCTTCTGAAAAAGGAACATCGATTGGTATTGGAGTAAAGAGGTTAATAAGCTGCAAACGCCGTCAGAGTGAAGATGTTCCATCTGAAACTACAGAGGAATATTGCCGAAGGTTTATATTCATTCCCTTCGCAGATCACATGCTAAGTTAGCTGAATGAAAGATTTTCTAAACATCAGGGCGTACTACTTCAATTTAGCAGTATTCTACCTAAAGGAGAACTTCAAAAACAATCTGAAATCAAGAATTTTTTGAGGCTTGTGTATTTCTACAATACCAATATTCTCTCAACAAATGAGTTTGTCTTAAAGGCAGAATTTATAATGTGGTAAAAACGTTTTGATAAGTTGGTATCTACCACCGAAGAATGCTATAGATGCGTTGAATCAGTGTGATAGATAAATTTATCTAAATATTTTCATATTGCTAAAAATATTTGCCACACTTCCTATTGCTACGTGCACCAGTGAAAGATCATTTTCGACTTTACGAAGGTTGAAGACATATTTGAGGAACACCATGTCTCAAGACCGTTTAAATAGCTTAGCGCTTTTAAATATACACCGAGACATTAAAATTAATCCTCAAGATGTTTTAAACGAATTACAGAAATCAAAGAGAAAAATTGACATTTTAATCTAGAAAGAAATATGTATCGAATGATGTAATTAATAATTAAAAATAGTTTGTATTTTTTGTCGAATTTATACCAAGCTTTTCATTATTGTTAACCATGTCAAAATTTTCATTTTTTTCTTTTGTCCTTAAATTTGTGGGTCCTTAAAACTGCAAATCTCAATCGCATTTCTTTTCTTTAGTGAATACCCCCTTTTCCCTATCCGAGAATCCCTACGATTTTATCCCAAATTAAAACGTAAAGTACTAGATATGTTCGGTGGGATATATTTTCTTATGGTTGAGCCCCCCCAAGAGAAAATCCTGGGTGCGCCCCTGAGGAGGACAGAGAGACGGTCAGACACAACGAAGAAACACTAAGCTTATTTTCATTCTGAAAAGTAGGCTAAAAATACTGCGCATAGAGAAATCCTTTAGAATTTCTTGTTGATATAAATTCATTTTAGATATAAAATGATTTTGTAAGCAAGTCTGCGATTAAAGTCTAGCGTGTGCATGTGTCAACTTTGTTAACTTTATTCGATTAATGAAAATATGTAAACACTTATTTTGAAGAATGTATAGATCTTTATGTAGTGAGGAAAAAATTTATGCCGTCTTCAATTATTTACAAGTCATCTAAATTGTAGCTACCTCTAGTTCCTTTAACAATTTGTTTCCTAATAATGTTGGTTTTGTGATCAAATCGCTTCTCACGCGAAGCGTTGAGTTTCCGAATCGCATAAATATGTGTGCGCTATGCTAACTAGCATAGTCAATTTAACAGTTATTTTTGGCGTATTAGTTCATGAAAACCAGTTAATTATGGAAGTTAAATTATGCCGGGAAGTCACCACAACATTACATTTGAAATGATTTATTTTTCATCATACATTGGATAATTAACTTTGTTCACAAAATCATTTTTTCCTGTGAACGAATCCCATTATTGATAATGATTTATAAATAACTTTTGAAGTTAAAAACTCAATATTAAAAATAAAAATAATCATCTTAATGGTCTTTTTTGTGTTTTAATGAAAATTGAACGTTTACTGGTGACGGCCTTTGCGCCCACAGAATCATATCAATTAAATTTTGATTTTATAATTGTGATGAAACAATTATAGACTTTCACATGCATTTCAAATGAACATATCATTATTTTTTCTGAAATTAATTAACATTTTGTTTGAAATTGCAGTTTAATCAATTGATGTATAAATGACATTATTGTACATTCTCCGGTTTATACTCTTAACATACTTGTTATTATGTAGGAGTTCTAGATATTATTAAATTCCGAATTGCTGGATAACAAAACTGCTTTGGTAAGTTGGAGTAATCGATAAACAGTTAGTATATATTCTATAGGTAAACTTTATTATGACCTTTTTACAAGATTATTACAATTTATTGTGTATAAATGTGACCCAGTTTCCTACAAACCTCTTCCGTAGCATAGTTGAGTCATTCTTCTGGTAAATACCTCCCGATAAAACGATATCATCCAAAAGTGCGAGAGAAAGAAACAAGGGGAAGAAATATAGCAGTACAGAAAGAAAGAGTGGAAAAGAACGAAGTAGAAAATGGATTAAAAAAGAGGAATAGAGTGTGTGTTAGGAAACAATTCGTTTGGTCCATGGAAGTTACTAGGGCGACTCAAGGATGGTATAGCGGAGCGTAAAAAGTTCACTCTAACCTTGAAAACGCCTTTTAGCACATGGGGGAGATTCCTGCACTGAGTTCTGTGATGTAAAGGTCATATCTACCGTATACCTCATAAGTTTTATTATCCCGTAGAAAAGTTATCTATTTGCTGGAAATCGGCTGTAATGTTACCGCCTCGTCGCCTCTTAAGAAAGGAACTTAACGCAAAAAAATATATAGTATATATCTAGCGACGGAAGAGGTACGTAAAAATGTAAGAATCTTGCAGAAGAAATTTATGATTTTCCTTTTCTGCCCCATTAATCAAGCTCACCTCTTAACCGAGCATCCTAGTTTATTTATTTCGAGCTTGCATTTTATGTTGAACACGTGGCATAAGAGCACCACGGTGGCCACGCCCTCTTACCATGACCTCAAAACTCCGAAATATACACTCAACGGTTGCCGTTTGCAGTTTCCCGCGCTCGCACGCGCGCGCACACACACACAAAGAAAGGATTGGCCTCGAGAGCCCTTGGGCCCTGGTCAGCATCCCAGGAGAATACTACATCATCCCCACTTTATCCGTCTTCTCCACGCTCCTCAACAACCAATCTCCGGTCCTCTATCATTCGAGAACTTATCCATTACCATTCCTTCCCTCCTCCTTCAAGCTTCCCTTCGGTTCATTCTTCTACTCTCCTCGTGCACCTATGTAACTTCAACTCCCGCGCAACACTCCAGAACCCCCGAAGCAGACCGCCGCTGGTCTCCCCCCCCTCTCTCTCGTACCCCTTTCCTACCCCATTTTACTCCAGCTTCCCACTCCATTTTGCTCTCCCCCAAATCCCGCCCCATTTTACTCCCTTTCGCGGCGGAAAATACGACCTACTCGAGCGGGGAGGGGCTTTGGGAGATGGAGATGAGAGAGTGTTGCGGAGCGGGTGGGGAATGAGGAGGAGGAGATATGGGCGGGAGTGGAGGAGGTGGAGGTTGTTCTGGCGAGGATCGACTTTTAGATGGGAATGTATATAGCGAAATCCGAAAGGGCCGAAGAGAGCGAGGAAGGTGGGAGGAGGACACGAGTACTGGAAGAAAAGAAAGTAGCCGAGGGCGGAAAAGGGTGCAAGAATGGGCGTGCGAAGCAGGAAGAAGATAGGGCGTGTAACGAAGGTGTGGCCCTCGAACGTATCCCCAAACACCAACGGGAAACGTCGGCGACACCGCTTCTCTAAGTGCCTCGTTACACTAAATAAAGTCAATTTCCCACGCCGTGGGGCGCACTTATCAAGGAGCGTGCGCGGGTGGGGGGGGGGGCGTATACGGGCGGAGCGAACGGAGGAGAAGGAAAGAGGGATAGGGAAAAGGTTCCTTCCCTTTTCGCTTCCATTCCATCCTCGCCCGTCACTCCCCCTCGTCCATGTTCACTTTTTTGCCCGGGATAGGTAGTCGAGCGCTTCGAGACCGTTATCTCGAGTAACAGAGCTTAACCGAATGTGTGTTCCAGGTGTAGTCGAGTTTATTATCCCGTACAATAAAGGCGTTACTACCGAACATTAATCACGCTGAAAACCCTCGAGACAGAGCTCGTTCTACAAACGTTGGATAAAAAGCTCGGAGATGTTATGATAGATACTTTTGATCAAACGTCGCAATTTATCTGGCATACAGATTTGAAAAAACTGACTTGTGATTATAGCATAAACGTCGCATTAAAAAAGAATTCGCAAATGCGATGACAGGGTTGAACGGCGGAGAAAAATTTATGATTGTTAAAAATATAAAAATTGGCTCATTCGAAAGTAATTTTTGGGTTTGTTCCGAACAGATTCTAGTTCTCATAAAAACTGTAATAAACTCATTCATAACTCTCATGCATAAATTATAGCCGTAGTTCCTTTCTTTATTTTAACCAATTTAAAACCGCAAAAATATATCGAACACATTCCCGATTAATTTTCACCGACTTAGCGTTCCGGATTTCATGCGTTTCAAACTTACGATGAGTAGATCAAGTATATATAATTTATAAAATTTAGCAAGTAAAAACGAACAATTTATAATAGTGTAGAAGATATCAACATAGGAAATCAAAATTATTACTAATAATGGAAAACGACGATAACGTATCAGATGGAACTCGCCCCTGCATCTTATGCCGCCGGTGGTACATTCAGGTCTTCTTCACATGGGATATAGTAGACAAGTTACCTGCCCCACGCTACTATCCCCGTGTGGACAAATTTCCTTGAATCCAGGAGCAAAGCCAGTAGTGGGAATAGTTTGGAAGACAGTCAAGTGAATAGGAAACTTCCATTTTTCTGGCGACTTGCCACCACCACTAAATTTTGTGCTGGCACGTTACTGATCCCTTTAATTTTCTCGTTGGGACGCGTCGACAAAGGCCACTCAAAAGCTGAAGACAGTGGAGTCCGTGCGTGTTTTTCGTGTATCCGCCCTGTTTTTCTAACGCGATAATTTGTCAAGTAATTTGAAACATAGAAACATTCTGTTTTCGCAGGTACCTTGCGAACCTCACCCAGACTATTAGAAAATCGAAAATACCAACATTTTCTATTTTAAGGAGGCTTTTTGAACACAAAACTTCCATTTCAATACGCCATAAGAAAAGCATTGACTGTGATGCAATTCTTTTTTAATTGCATTTTAAAATTACTTAAAATTAAGGTACAAACTCAGAACTTGAATTATAATAGAGCAAAAAATAATAATATTTCCTGAAAAGAGAATACGAATTAGCTGAAATATTTAGTTTTAACTGCAAAAATTGGAAATTTTTAAAATTTAAAACAATGGCAAATTTTGTCTATCATGACAACGAGAGGTACGAATCTCGAAATTGCCGATTTTGAAACTCGAAAGAAAAAGTAGACCTCCGTTAATGTTTCCAGTAACTAAGTTCGACAACGTCCTTTCCAATTATTATTCTTGCTGATATGGCTTGTCTTATTACAGTGTCTGGGAGTTGAATTTAAGAAGTAATTAAATTTAGTAGGGTATAAAAACTTCTTCGTGACATCTTCCAGCACAATCACAACTCAGCTGGATCTTCCAAATAAATCAATACATTGTTCTTCCGTTTTCCTGATTTATAAATATGAAATCGTTGAAAAAAATTACGCTTAAGACTCTCAACTTCACTTTCAAATAAAGTTCTCTCATAAGCAAAGCAGAACCTTTGTGCGTATTTCTCATTGCTATTCATTTCCTAACCCAGGTCTTTCTCTCGCTAATCTCATCCTCAAGTATCTCCAAAATCCCAGCATACAATAATTTAGAAACATTTCTAATCTCTCGTTTCTTATGACAGCGATTCATGGTGACCACTGAATTGTCTTGAAATACTTTCCCTCGTGTAGACAGCACTTGCTTTAGCCACTGTCTTACAAAAAATAGGAAAAGTTACCTTTGCCTACTTGACTGCCCTCTCTACTAACTCCGTGTGCACGAGCCCTTAGTGCATTATTAGATGAATATGATAGACTTGGATACGATAATAGTAATGCACAAGATACCATTTGCGGAGACTTTTTGGCTCGGTTTTTGTTGCATTTTTACGTTATTTTTATTAAAACAGGGCTATATGATTCTAAACCATGTATGAAGTAATATGGGAATATAATGAGAGTTTGCGCATATGTTATTAAAAAATTTTCGCATTCGATATTTTTACTCATACTATCATTAAATTAATGTACACTTAATAGAAAACGGATAAATTACCTACCTCAATTCCAAGGAAATCCGTAAGGAGCGATCATTGTTTATCAGTAACTTTTGCACGTGCAAATATTAACCTGTGATTCTTAATTTTTTCACCTTTTGTCAAGCATATTTTCCTTAATTTCAATATACAATGGAACTTTGTTTCAAAAGTTGTTTAGATTAATATCTAATTTCAAACAGAACCACCTGGGGCGAGAATAAAACTAGGTCATGCTGACTTCGTCATGATGTGTCTCAACTCACACTCATGGAAAGAAATCATTTATAAAACGGTATATCTAAGTGCTCTACCACCTAATATCTAGAAATGTTAAAAAGATAATATACCCGACATCTTATTCATGCCGTAAAAATTATATTATATTTCGAATTCAATCTCTTCGTTTTAATAACTCCTTCCTGCCGGCGTCTTTTTCATCAATCGATAAGGGACCGAATTAATCTCCCATCCAACTTCCTGGTACTTCATTGAACTGAGGTATATGTGTGAAAGAACCTTATTAGTTCAGGAGGAGGAACTTATTGATTGGAGCCTATTCAATCCGAAGGTGAGAAAATAAAACCCAAAAGATTTACGAGAATTTAGTTCGGAAAATTACTGTTTTCGATAAAAGTCCAAAGCTTCAAAGTTTAATTGCGATTCATTCCAATTAAATGCAATAAGATCACCATATGGTGACAATTTATCACCGCCTGACCTATTTTCGTGAATTAATTAGTCAAATAATTGGAACATTTAAAGATTCAGGTGTAAATAATGGGTGGCGTAATCGTGGTGGTAAGTAATTAAATTTAGTATACCATTTGATCATAAGGTTTGTTAAGTTTTCTATAGAGGGTAAATCCTTTCTCAAAGTTATTATAATTTCAATATCTCAATTTATGAACCATTTAGGCGATGCAAAAGAAATATTTTAGCAGGAATCATAAATCTTAAGAAATAAGTCTTTTATCATTTACTTATCAGCACTTGCATTAGTTGAATAATTTTAAAAATCGTTCTTAAAAAGAAACTAACTATTCTGAATCCCGTTTCGTTGTGAAAGATAAGTTCAAAGTTTAGAAATTTTACACAACAAAAACGCATCGCAATAAAAATACGACGATTTTATTTTAAAGTAAAATAAAATTATTTGTTAGCCAAACTTACATAACAAAATGAATCAGTCAAGAATGAGTTGCATCTATCAAAAATAGCCTTAAACATAGAATATTAACTTAACCTGACCCTATATACGATATAATAGAAACTTAGAAACATATTGGATCATAAAATACTTTATGTGGTTTCATCTGAATATCAACTTTTAATATGAGATGAAAGCCACAAAAAGCCTGCACTTCAGAAAAGATTGGATTTAATGTATCATGTTCAGATAAAATCATGGATAGAGAATTCTGGTTGAATCGTAAGCCAAAAGAAAAATATGAAATCTAAATTAAATAATTTGAAGAAATGAGGAGTAAAAATTTATCAAACACGAATGGAAATGAGAAGTTAGTATTGGTTAAATGATGACATAGGAGATAACCTCTCAGAACAAATAAAAACACCTAGGGATAGTTTTACCATTATTTTCCTGTTAATTTCTCTCCACGACCAAAATTGCGCGCACTTATTAAATTTTAGAATTTAATTAAGCATATTAATCTATTAATGGACAGGTGAATTTAAACAGCCTTTTCTAAATCTCTGACATCTATTACGCTTTTCACAGCATTTCCTCTATGAGATCGCTAAATGTGCGATTAAATTTCGAAACGGATTCGGAGGCAGGAAATATTCCTCCAAGTCCCAGCTTTGCTGCAGAAATGCGATAATGAGACAACAATTCATCGCCGATTTCAAGCCGACCTTCGAAAATTTCTCCTCCATTACCAAAATTCGTCCCGCGTCGACGTTCACGATCGCTATGATAATTTCCTCTATTCTGTTTTTTTTTGTCGGTTCGCCTATCTGTTATTTTTGAGCCATTGGGATGAGGAGATAGGTGAAAAGAGAAAGAGAGGGGGGGGGGAATTGGTGCGCCATTTTCCCGAAATTTCCGCGGAAAATTAAGCTACTGGAAAAGCGTAGCAGAACTCATATCCATATTCATTCTTCTCTTTGTTTTATCTCTCCTACTCTCTCCGAATTACTCTACTGCGCTCACCTATTGTTTCTCTCGCGCCCTATCTTTTCACCTCTTCGTATTTGTCCCTCCATGACTCCGATCGTTTTCTGGAAAAATTCGCGCCCGTTACGTATTTTTTATTTTTCTTCTCTGCGATCTCAACTTCCCTCCCTCTCTCTCTCTCTCTCTCTCTCTCCCTTACGCTCTATCCCTCTCTCTCTCCCTTACACTCTATTCCTCTCTCTCTTTCCTTTATTCTCTATCTCACACGAGGGAGAAAAAACTCCGAAACGGCCAGCACCAGTTTTTTCGCAATTATTCTCCGTGGAATTGAAACGGAAAGCGTTTCCTGGACGACTTAGATCGGAATCAAAACGCAAAGGCGTTAAAAAGCGGAACAGTTGAACCGAGAGGGAATGGTAATGAGAATGGGATAAGAGGGAGCGAAAGAGAGAGAGAGTGGATAAAAGGGATGGAAAAGAGGAGGAAAGGAGGCAGAAAAGCAAGTCTCCCCTCGGGGCAGTGAAGGCGGTCAACGGGACCAGAAAATAAAGAGGCGGAATATACCGAAAATCCCGTCAGCGCTGATAATGATGATGATGGCAAGGTCAGAGGGGAAGTTAAGAGGTGGGGGAGAAAGGGTTTCAGAATGTAAAATGGGACGGGGAGATGGGAGAAATAAAGACGGAGAGTTTTTGGACGTGCGGAAATGCACGGCGAAGTGGATGTTGGGAGGGGAGGAGGGGGGAAGGGGTAGGGGAAGAGAAGTTTTGGAAACGGAAAAGAGGGGAGGTTGTTCGTTGTGAGCCCATCTCATAGAACCTTCATAGGTTAGTGGGAATGGTTTTTTCGGGCGGCAGATGGGAGAATGGGGAAGGTGGTAGCGGAACTGGTCCTAACACTCATTGTAACAAAAAAATAAAGTCACGTGGTCGGACTGAGGACGTAGCTTTTCGTATCTCCGGAATGGTGGAACGCGTCTGGCAAATAAGAGAAAAAGTGGATTGGGAGATATGGAAAGGAATTAGAGAGAGAAAGAGGTGTAGGAAAGAATTGCGTGGGAGAACGAAAATGAGCTAGAAACGGATGGAAGGTGGAGGTCAGGTCTTTTGTTCTCGATTGGAACAAGAGAGATGGAGAGATACGGTGTGTGTGTGTGTGGGTGTGTGAGGGAGATAGAACACGCACATTCTTCGTGAATAAAAAAGGTCTACTTTACTATTTTGTTCCTTCTCTATACCTTCCGCAGACCACCGCCGTTTCGTCCGCCTCTTATTCCCTTTTTCGTCTGCAATTGTTCCATTCGCCTCGCCTTATCCCACCGTGGGAATCGGGCCCGCTATTTCACCCTCGCTATGCACGCACGCACGAACAGATTAGCGTTCGGCTAAACGTCGACTTAAAACTTCATCGCCTCCATTTCAACTGGACTGCCTCCGATCTAAAATCGTTACGATACCGAAGATATTTCTTCCGTACCCATTTAAGGGCAGAAACCCGTCCAAATCGTTAAGTGCGTTTGTCGGAGGCGTTCCGCGTAATACCTTAGAATCGTTTTCCGTCGCAATCTCGGATATCTCGATGCAGGGACGTCGCGATTAAATTTCGTAAACAGTTCGGGCGTTTTGACCTTTGGTCCCGTCCACGCTTCTGTGCGAGGAAATCATCGAGGTGATTTTATTTAGAAATGCAGCTTTTCTGGACGATTTCTATTATCCGATTCTGTTTAGAATTCGAACGTTTGGAACGCTGCAATCGATGAATCCGTTCCTTGATCAAGAAAGAATGCAATTACGGATTTTATCCAGACTTAATATTTATTAATAATTTGGAAATTAATATATCAGAAAGTCCTCGAGAAAAACGTATCGCATAATTTTTGTATGCTTGTAATAATCCTCTGAAAATAATAATTGAGAGTAAACCATATACGGGCGTGGCAAGATTACGACAAAAGGATAAAATATCCATTAGTACGAAGCAGTTTTATTCATCGAGTTCGACAAAGGGAAAAAATTCTGGTTTATAAAACATTTTTACGGTCGAAAACATTTCATTTTTTTTACGCTGTCAATTACTTCATTCCTCGCTTACACCGAACATTTCACGGCTCACAATTTGAAAAAAAAAAACGTTCGACAGAGCCCCAAAACGCGATAAAAACCCTCAAACTTTAACCTTTCCATGAAATAAAAGGGCTCCCCATTTCACCACGGAAACGCCGTTACGCGCGAATCCACCGAGACTTATCTTCCCTTCTCACGCACCTCTTTTGTTCCTCCCTTCCTTCCTTCCCCTAGCAACGCTTTAACCTCTCCCCTTATCCGATTCCTCGGACACAGCTTCCTTCGCTGGCGATCATTAAATTCTCTTCTCCAGGCAATCTGCATTTCGGTGCAGTTCCACTCCTCACGTAGACAGTGGTGAGAATTTTTCATGGATGGAAAGAGGGCGGTTGCGAGAGGCGGATTTCGTTTTATTCCGCTAAGGAAAGGGAGTGTGGAAGGACAAGCAGGAGAGGATGCGAAAGTCAAAGTCTAAGAAAGTAAGTCTAAGTCGTAAGATGGCAAGATTGATTTTGGCCCAACCTTTCGATTTTGTAGTCATTTATTGATGGGTGTGAGATCTCTGTTAATTAAATAAGATGGCGTTTGATAATAAGCATTGCGTTGTAAAAAAATGAAAAAGTAAGGACTAATCGTAGGTGTCTCTGATAGCTAGGTATAAAAAGGATATGAAAAACTATATGCACATTTGGCTAAAGTGGAGGTCTCTTTAGTGGCGATTCACCGAATGTATATACTAAAAACCTTTAATACTTTTTCAATTTTTTTGTATATCGAAGTCTTGAATTTGATTTCAGCAATAAGACGTGCTCGATAATTCTCTAGTAAAGATCGTGCCAGTTTAAATCTCATTTGCCAGGGATGTTACGCCGATTCATTCATATTTTAATCCAATCGAATGATTGTAATTCACAAAAACTTTTATCAAGCCTAGACGATTCAAATAAAATCTAATTGTTAACACGTAGGTACTTAAACTTGAATCAATGTAAGTCTAAGCAAACGTATAAAAATAGCACATCCACAAGTATTAGTACAAGCGTATGCATACGCACGCACATACATTGTAACACCAAAACATAAAAACTGTCATATTCAGCCAAAATCGTTTGAAACATGAATCCTTGTTTTTAAAATAGGTAGACTCCATTCCTCATGACCATAAGGCTATGGGAAATATAAGACTACTTATAAAATAGAAAATCTTCCCTTATTTATTGCTAATTACGCTAAATTCACTTGCTCTCGAAGCCGCGTTGTTAATTTACTGGTTTATAGATAAATAACAAAACTCCGTATAGGACGAAGGACACAGAAAGCTATTAATTCTGCATCAGGACGACAAAAACTCTCACATTTTTCAAGCAAAGGAATTAATAATTCCAATCCCCTCCGTGAAAAAACACTTGCAGTTAAAAAAACACCAATAAAATGTAGGCGCAAGAAACACCGAAGCAGCAGATGGGTCTATTTCATAAGTTTTGCGGGACGTTCATATACTATATATATATATATATTTTTTTTTACGGGAGAGCAATTCCTCCGATATTTTTTTCAGAGAAGATTTTCCCCGCGTTTTTTCTTCCCCGCTCCCTCTCCCCTTTTCCTCCTCCACTATTTCCTCTCGCTGCCTTCCCAATCTCTCCTTTCCCTCCTTCCTCTCCTCTTTATTTCCAGGGAAACATCCCACCATTTATCACCTCCGATCCATGCGTGTCTTGCCTTGGATAAATTCTGTTCCCTTGGGTCGACTCTCTTTCGTAATGGCTGGCCGTAAATCAGGGTGCTAAGGGTCGACCGTGAGTCCACTCTCCTTCCCTTTACGCTACAAACCCCCTTAACACCCTCTCGGACCCTCCCGCCACCACCATCCTGCCCTCTCCCTATCTCCTTCTTGCGACACTCCCAAAACCTTATTCTCCCTCCCCCTCCACTCTCCCCCTCTCTCTTTCCTTCCATACCCTCTCCCAGCGATTCCACTCTGGCCGCTCTCAGACACCAATCGAGGAGATTGCTACAAGCCTCCCAAGTGCTTTTCCAGTATCCCGTCTCAGGTGCGACAAGGGGGGAGGAGGAGGGGTCTGGCGAAAGGTACCCTCTTGTCATTCCTTTAGCAGCGAATGCAGTTTAAAATCCAGGGGTTGTTGGCCACATATTTCCCCGTATTTTTTCTCTTAAAAAAAGGCATAAACATCGGCAGAAACTTTGTGAAAAAATCCTAAGGTCTTTCCGTGAAAAAATGTTTGTTGGGCGGAGATGCTTTTTACTGCAGGCTGTTTTGAATTAAGCGAACCGAGGAAAAAAAGCCTCCTTCCTCGTCGGTAATTAAATGAGATTTACAACGTTGGATCTAATTTAACTTTGAAGATAGCGATATTCATAGGATAAAAGTGTAGGAGATAATTTGAAGAATAGATGGAGGAAGAAAAATTCGTATTTAACAAATTTTCATTCTAGATATATCTCTTTCTACTGGTTAAAAATTGTCCATGGCACTGTACCAGTATGCGTAACCAAATAAAATATTTACCTATGCATGTGCTAATAAATGCACTTGAGTTAACTTTAAATGCATTAACAAAAGATTTGATACTAGAATTTAAATTAATTAAGAAAAGTTTTGTCACTACATTCATTATAATTTGAAAACTTTTTCTATGCAAAACTATTTGTGGATACTGCAAATGAAATACATATCACAATCTAATCTTATTAGCGTAAAATACTATGTTTGTGCCCTATTTTGCGTGCCCCTCGTCTTGAAATACTACTTTTTCTCCCTGCAAGATAGTGCTTTAACTTGTATTAAGTTAGTCCGAGTTGCACTGCAGACGGTGTTAAATTCTAAAAAACGCCATTTAATCTCCTTATACGATGAACACGTGGATTAGTTCGCGTTTCATAATTACCAAACGGAGTCATACACACACCGAATCTTTTTTTTGACCCTGCTTACATCTATGAGGTACACGTAAAACCCTTTTAAGCAAACTTCCTTTGTGGCCGCTCACACTGACTTAATTAATCAGAAAACTGAGCGTGAGCCGCAAAATTGCCGAGAAACTCTCCGAAAAAATAATCCTTTTATGTCCCTAATATAAAGGAACAAACGAAGAGATCTTATTAATTTTTTCAGAATCTCCTCTGCTAGGGTTCTCGGCCATTTCACTTGCCTGCTTTTTCTCTCGAATCCTTCTCGGGCCCACAATGCGACGCAAAGAGCTCAAGCTCTATGCCGAGGAGTGCAAGAGGTGCACCCTGGCGGTTATAAATCCTACTAAACACTCCGAAACGTAATAGCGCCATCGTCTCCTTTGCGGATAACCCGGTAAACATTCTAGGACTACTTAAAAGCGGATGGAGATGCCCACAACCAGAGTTAGAAATGATGTTTTCTCCGCTCATATCATGCAGAACCTGGCATACAATATCGATCTATTGAGAATGAACTAGAAAGTAACCTCTTTTTAGTTGGATAATCTAATAGCAAAACTGATGTAATTCAATACACATTTTACATTCGATATTAAGCGGGATAGTATAATGATTCCTACTAACTCATTTTTAATGTTTCATAATACATGAAACGCTTCTATACAAATGAAATTTTTAATTAGAATGCAGGGAAGTTTTATTAGTAGCATTATAAATTTTCATAAATTTAAGATTTAATCACAACCATATCTTGATAGAGGAATATGGAAGGGACCATAGATAACATTTCTAAAAATTATGTTTGTTTCATAAGCTGTTTCGATTAAACGTTTTTTTTATTTGTTATTATCCATTCTGTTACAACATTACTGACTACGTTAAAATCTGTTGGACAGTGGGGCCGCTTTCTGGATTATGGGATGTATTTTTACCTAAAGAAAAAATACATAATAATCAAGCGCTAAAAAGTTTAATTAGGCCGGAGTATTCCAACAACGCACATAGATTAAATCCTCGATTATTTGTGTCAATTTGGACTGGTGCAGACACGGATAACTGAAAAAAATCCGCGGAATATATTTCAAGAAATATTCGGTAAAATACTTAAACACAGTGCGCATATATGACAATTTATTAATGATAAATAACATCAAATACTGTATTCATCTAACTGAAAAACGGTATCTACGAAGAAATTTTATTACTTGATTTAACATTAGTTTTTGATGTAAACACAAGTGTTATACATTTAATTACAAAATGCTCGGAAATTTTGTATATACGCGAAAAATCTTTTCACTTGAAGCAAACAGAATACTGAGTCAAAATAACAAACCTTCCTGAATGCTGAAAATCACCAGATATTTGGAAAATTTTATCGCCGATGGTAATTAGAAAATTCAAATCTAAGTAATCTAACGTAACTTGCGAGTAAATAAAAAAAATGATTTTTCTCCATATATGGAACTTTAACGGAAAACTCTATAGGTAACCCTTCCCTAAAGATGGCGCGAGAGCATAGAACTGGTTTTCTAAATAATTTATTCCGAGTGGAATTTTTAAAAATGTTGTTTTTTCCTTGCCAAAATTTCTTTGCAACGAGCGGAAAAAAGCTCTTTGCTAGGTTTTATAAGAGCGTATGACCAAATAAAGCGAGCGGATTGAGGTGCAGAGTCAGGCACAAATAAACATTTTTTAAAATCCCAATCAAACTACTGTATTTCATCGATTCTAAGACGCATCCCGATTTCAGAGACATTAAAAAGTGAAATAAAAGATCATCTTAGATCGAGGAAATACGGTAATTCATTATGTGTCATTTTACAGTGTAACGAAAACTAAACCTTGGCGAGTGAGAATATTTGAAGACATTTGGAATTTTTATTTTCTCTCGGTAAGAAGTTTAAGGGACAAAATTCGAGCAATAATGCAATCCTCTTCGTTGAGCTCTATAGGAGGAACGGCGATGAAATTCGCTCGAATTAACACGAGCGCTCTGAACGAATGGCAAGTTAAAAGGCCTTTCTCCTTGGGAGACGTGAGAACAGAGGAGTGGTTGTCGGGAGTAGCGGCTGTGGATGGCGGGGCAGGTGGCGTTACCATGGCGACGGAAGAGGGTTGAGCGAAAGGCGGCCGTGCGCGTCGTACTCATGAGGTAGGCGCGGCGGTCCGCGAAATAAACACTTTCGTCGAGAGATGGAGACACCATAGGCGAAGGAGAAACACTGCCCTGGATCTGCGCGAATTTAGAGAAAAAGTCGCACTTGAAAAGTTCTAATCCTTCCCATTTTTGCGATGGAATGAGGATATAAAAGAGCGCACTCTCGCAAGAGAAAATTACATAGCGCTTCCATGAGATAGTTAACCTTCGAAATATAAATACATTTTTTAAAATGGCTATTTCAGCCAATTGTAGCTTAGTAAGAGCAGTTGTCAATGTTGGTTTCATAACGTGTACAATTATTTCAAGTGATCTACTAAGTTTTTTAATAAAACCAAACGAGGCTCATGTATATGATTACAAAGAAGAGAGGTATTTTTGTCGTCTAACGGATTTGCTTAAATAAGGGCTAGCAATGTTATAATAATATGTTATTATTTACAGAGAAAACCTTTCCACTAGACCATAGGATAGGTACGGCACGACGGGCCATATTCGCAGTTGTGAATGTTTCGGAGGGCCGTATTAGAAGTCAAGAAAGTCTCAGCGGGTCGGATGAGTGAACAAATCCAAAGTTATCTCGAGTTACTCTGGTCTTATATAAGCGAAAATCAAGTCTACATAATTTACTAACGTTAAAGGTTCACTAGAATAGGTTTCGAGTAGAGACCTGCGAAACGCTAATTCTCCTTCGAATCGAATCGGCAATCAAGATTCGAATTCGAATCAAATTTCGAATCGAATCAGGCAGTGACTTATATAGTTACGCATATACTTTTGTCTACATAAGTACATGTATAAGTACATAATTGCAATGCGTATTAAACTAAAGCGAACTTAAAATTAAGCAATAAAAATACATACTTTTTGTTTAATAACTTTAATCAGTGCAAACCATGTTATGAAATGAAGTTTAAGATTTTAACGAAGTACAACAATGTAAATTAAATACTCATTCGTTCATGCCATACATAAAAGTTCTGACTATGTCTTTAAAACTATCTTTTGAAACTATCTGCTAATCTTTTTGAATCGTTACAACAATAAATATTTGTTCTTTCTAGCCCAAATCAAAGTTTCTGCATTATGTCTGGAAAGATTAAAACGTGTGTCGGTTAGTATTTGCCCTCCAACTGGGTTAACTATCTCTGATGAACAGTTTGTGGCTTGGGCAGCGAGTAAATCACGTGCTGCTTTTGCTAACAGTGGAAAGATTTTGCTGTTTTCCTTCCAGTACATTATCGGATCACCATCACGACCAAGTGCTGGCTGTTTAGAGTATACACTGACTTTGATTTGAATTTTTTTCGCATCTGAGAGCTCTCTGCCGATACAAGCGTTCCCTTGTTGTGCCGCATGCACTTTTCTAAAAAGTGAATCTAAAAGACTCTCGTTCCGAATCTCTAAATTAGGCAGCATACAGTCAATAGCAGACTTCATATTGCATTGTAGTCGTTCACTCTTACCTTCGTTGTTCTTTGAAGCTGAAACCAGTATTTCTATACATTCTATTGCTTGCTTGGCTTGATTTTCTGTGAACAAGAAAAGTTTGAATCTTGGATCAATAAATGTGGCTGCCTGGAGATAATCCTTGGATAGATCAAATCTATTGTTAAGTTGGTGTAAAAGTTAATGTCTAAATAGCTGTACATCAGATAACAATACCGCAGTCAACTCTTCTTTCAAAACAAAAATGCATGGAATAATAAGACACACTAAGAGCAGCATTAGCGCTCAAGACTGTTGTTGCCTCCGCTGTTGGTTTGAGCAGTGGAAGAGTATCCCTTAACGTATCTTTCAGTAATTGAGTTATCGGCTTTTGTGGGCTTCTCGCACACTTTCCTCCACTACATTCAACAAGTGCAAGTGAAATAGAAACAGTTTTTCTCCACCCAGTCCAGTAGATTATAAGTGCTATTGAAACGAATTATTACATCAAGTGGGAGTTTTGACTCACACAATCCTTGATCAACTTGATATTTTGTTAAGATGGTTTGGCCAACAGTTGACGTATGGAAAAAACCAGTAATATGATGTACATGGCGGATAAGACTATCACTTTTGGATCATCCAACGCTACGTTTATTGAAAGCTGAAAATTGTGACCAGCACAGCTTTGCTATTGAATACCAAGATGTCTAACAGTGCAAGGAATTGTGTTCGTTTTATCTGTGGTAGCAAAAAAATAGTTTCCAGTTCAATACCATGTTTCTGAAACTCGTTACGAATGATTTGTTCAGTTGCTGCAGATCCAGCATCCAAATTCTCAAGATTACCAACTAAAAACATCGAGCTTGCATCACTCAGTTTGATTCAAGTGTGTAGTGTATTGTAAGGACCAAGTATTTGGGTTGGTTGTCAGCCTTCCAGTGATCAAACGTGATGGAAGGTCGAGAGTCCGCAATTTCCAATCTCAAAGACTGTGCGAGTTTTTCGTGTAAACTGTTACTCAAATCATAAAGCTGACCTAAAAGTGTGGTTGGATGAGGAGGATAATAGCCGCCATTGCTTAATACTGAACACAAATTCTTGAACCCCAAACCGGCAGCACTCTCAAATGGTCTACCATCAGCCACAATAAACTTCAAGACTGCCCCGCATCATATACTTTCTTCGTTGATGCATCAATGGATTTTACCACAAATTTGGATAAGCTGGTTTGTTTTTTCTTAGCAGATTCATCTAATTCTAAAGGTTGCTTCATTGCTCCCTTCGCTATATCAACTTCTCTAGCTTCCCTGTACACAGCCGGATGGTTTTGTTGCAAATGAGTCCATAAATGAGAAGTTGTTCTACTGATTTGCAATAAAAACGTTTTCTTGCACAATTTGCATATTAAAGACGTGTTTTTCATCAAAATGCATTCAAACGGCTGACATGATATGGGTATTATTATTCTGTAACAAATAAAATGAAGTAAAAGTTAAAAAGAAAAATAAAATAATTATTTCAAATAATTGTGAAAATATAACGAAGAGTACAGGTATTAACTGTGTATGTAATGAATCCACTAATTTCAATCCGGTCAACATTACGGAGGTAGATATTGGCATTCGATAGAAGTCAGAAATTGAATCTTTTAAATGTTGTTTTGAATTTTCTATATTATGACATACATGTCAAAAAAGTAGTAGAAAATCCTCGCATTTACTTATAGTGATAGTTAAATCAAGAAACCTATTTTAAAACAAATATAGCGAACCTACTGCATTGATTTATTTTAAATATACTAGTGCATTACGTCACTTCATACGTATACTCAATAAGGGTAGGCAATGGAAATATACCTTGATGTAGGGGGCTTGAGCGATAATCGGATTTAAGGAATCGACCTTCTTAATTTCAAATCAAATCGAATCATTCACCCGATTCGCAATCGAATCGAATCTCGAAGCTTCGCAGGTCCTTAGTTTCGAGGTAATCATTTAACTGAAAAATATGAAATTGCCCATATGATATTTTCTCAAACATTTTTTCACTAAAATTTCTCGAGCCGCATAACGCTCTCTCGGAGCCGCAGATGGCCCGCGAGCCGTAGGTTGTGGACCCCTGTAATATACAAACGAACATTTCTGAATATTTTGTGCACTTCTTTGAACTGAACTTATAACTTGCATAATAAAAGAGTTACGGAATTCATATAAATTTTTCCATAATAAGGATAAAAAATGAAAATTTAGGTAAACTTGACATAAAATGGGGACTGAAAATAAAACTCTTCCTTTTAATGCGTAATCCTCAACAACGCCCTAAAATGAACTTCTCATAAAACATTATTTAAAAAGGTTATATAAATTTCCACCTGTAATAAGCTAAACAAAATAAAGCTGGCGCTAGCTAATTGCATAAAAGACCGCTTACCTAAATTTACAGCTGTCGCGAGATTTGAGAAAGGATGAAGGAGAGAGAGAGAGAGAGAGAGAGAGGAAGAGTGCGTACGTGTCACACCTTGGCGACTTTCATTTTTTTATAGGATTCCTTTTTCCTCATCTCGTCGCCGGGGAGAGTACCTTTTTCCGTCCATTACGCACTCTTAAAAGTCACGATGTAATTAATTTACGCCCCGGAGCACTTTACATTCGCCGTTAACGGGACGGCGACATTTTTCTTCCCTCTCTTTCTTCCTCCACATCGTAGCCATTTCTCTCTTAATTACGCTCGAAAGTCTTCCTTAAACGGATAAGTTCATTTTTATTTTGTACCAGATTCATAACCCTTTCAAAATTACGAAAAAATGCAAAATAACTTTTTTTAAATCAACCTTCTATGAATTCTTTCCCTTTGGGTTCGTTCTCTGTTCCGTTTATAAAGATATCGACATAGAATGTGGCGCCACCAGACGAACGTGATGTTATACAATTTTAGCTTATATCATAAAATAAAAGGGGCAGAAAATACGTACATTAGATTGTTTAAACAAGTCGAGTGGATTATTAATAACGCCTTGCCTGGCGCCACTCTTAGCGAAAACATAAAACACAAAGTTTTCGACAGGATCTCATTGTTGGTACACAATTATCCAAGCTACTGATTCGAGATAAACGCTGCTAAAAAGATTTGAGCGGATTTACGACATTTCGCCACGTTTTCCCTTTTAACACCCACATCTTTTAACCGAATTCACATTTTGTTCGTATATTTCGGTGACGCAAATGCCTCATTTATTTGGTTAACGATTCCCGATTCCAATTACTGGCACGGGACGACTAGTATACGCTCGGATAGTTTTCTCCATAACCCTAAATGATGGCCACTTCAACGTCGGATTCTTTCGTCGCTTTTCTCGCATTCTCCCTTTTCTCTATCCCTCCCTCATTTTAATATCTCCAATTTGCTAATTGCGGATATGTTTTGCTTCTGCAGAGGGCAGAGAATAGAACACTTCTTAGCGAACAGACTTCCCTGTTTCCATTTTTCACCTGGCTTTTCGGCCACCCCTCCCTCACTTTTCCGTCCCTACATTTTTCTCCTTCCCAGACTCTCCTCCCTCCCTTCCTTCCTAACCAAACTACTCTCCTTCCCTCCCTCCGTTTCGCGCCTCGTCATTTTCTCGGCCCACTCGCTTTCTTAATTTAATTTAGCTCCATAGCTCCGAGGATCTTAAAAGAATGAGAAATTCCCAGCTCCCTCCTACTCCTCGGTAAAATTATATATAAGCCTCGGCTACACCTCTCCGGCTCCTGTCTTGTGAGGAAAAGAAAGAGGCAATGAAAGAGAGAGAGAGAGAAAAAAAATACCGAGTAAGCGTTGATTTTAAAAATTGATAAAAATAGGAAAAAATAACGATATTTCTCGCTTCGAGAGTTTCTCGATTTTTATCCCATCGCAAGTTTTACGCCCCTTTTTCTTTTATTTCGGGTTTATGGAAAGAAAGAGAGAGAGAGAAATAAATAAGGAGAAGGGGTGGGATCGAAGAGAAGAAGTTTTTTAGAGCAAGCATACGAAAAACACGCGAGCGAGATGGATGGATGCGAACTGAACCGACGCTAGAAAAATTAATGATTCTTCTTAAATGTTTCGGCAACGCGGATTTTTGTTAATATTTGATGCGGCTCAAGGAGATCTTGGATGAATCTTTCTCAAAAATTTACAGAAATTTTCGATACGCTTATTCTTATTTTTTTGTTTTCTTAATAATATTTTTCATCCTTTTCATCCACTCCCTTATTGGCTTAATTGCGTTGAAACAAAATTTATCTTCACCGAAGATTTTATTATTGATAGTTCGAAATAAAAAGGAAACGATGGGAAGGGTGTTTTGTTCTTTTATTAATAAATAATGACTGCAATTGCTTTCAGTGGATTCTGGTTTTTGACTAGTGATAGCTTTCTAGTGATTCAGGAAACTCGACCTGTTTCGCAAATGAATCATTTTATGGACTGACTACTCTATGGGAATATAATATTATTATTAAAGAATTACTGACTATTCTATGGGAATATAATATTGCTATTAAAGAAATATGTTGAATGAGAGAATTATCAAACTTTCTTCAGCCGGAACTTTTTCGGCGTAATGCTATGCGTCTTTAGAATTTCGTGGAATTCCATGGAACTCAGCTCGTTTTTCCCAAGCGAAAACTTATTCCGGCGCATCGGAGCCTGCGCATGTTTTGTGTGAATTGCTTATTTTCTTGAACACATACCATAAGGAGGAATTTTGTATTATGCGGAAATTTCGAGGGCCTAAGAATATTTTTGTAGTCTTTTATCTCATTTTCTTCTCACTAAAAAGTTAACGGGTAACTGATTAAAAAAGATAAATGACCTTTTTACTGTGAAAACGGTAAGATTTATTTTCTAAATTTCTTGTATAAATCTGCTCAAGGTAGTTCACACTCATCTTTATTTTTTAATTTGGTATAAATTTTGTTAATTTAAGTGAATATTCAATTCGGATTTCAGGGTTCTTTGGTTGTTGGAATCTTTTATGCCTAGGTGTATACATACTCTATTGGTAAACGCGGGAATATATTCTCAATTACCGTATTTCCTCGATTCTAAGACGCCATCGATTGTAAGATCCTTGATTTAGTAATCCGAAAGAAATTATACTATA
This sequence comes from Tanypteryx hageni, assembly GCA_028673005.1. NCBI lineage: Eukaryota > Metazoa > Arthropoda > Insecta > Odonata > Petaluridae > Tanypteryx > Tanypteryx hageni. The sequence continues at coordinate 89,106,279 of CM054116.1, read as the reverse complement.
GATTGAATCGAATGTAAGACGCAACCCCTATATTTCAGAGACATTAAAAAGTGAAAAAATTGCTTCTTAGAATAGAGGAAATACGATGTGTAATTTAACATATGAAATGTCATTCAAATATTTTTACGACCTGCTGCTGCCCTCTCTTGCATTTATAATATTTGATTTTTAACGAGAGCCAGTATCGACGTTATGACTATTTGACATAACGTCCCTAGAATGGCCTTAACAGCAACAGTAATCTATTTCAAAAGGTAAACTAAAAATTTCCAACGCAGGAAAAAAATGCCATGCTTTACCGCCTCACTTTAGAATGATTATCCTGCTAGGATTCCACAATCGGCCGAAACCATGTTGTCGCAGTTTCGAAAATTCTAAACAAGCGACGTGAGCAGCAAGGCGAAGTGCATCTATGAATTGCATTAATGTCTATGGCAACGCAGTGTTTCCGTTTCATTTACCAAATGTCTGCATTTCTCCCCCGATGGTGTAATTTGCCCAGTTCAAACTCCACCTCTCGGACACGATTCTACGCGTGGTCGCTAATTGAATCCGATTCGAGGAATAAGAGGTAATTGCCCTCAAGAAATTTTCCAGAACTGGAACAATCGCGCGTGAAACACGAAGTCATGCAAGAGTTATCGACAGATTAACTATTCTCATACGATGGAAGGGCTCATATTGCATGATTATCAACATTCATTGGTAAAAGCCGCATTATACTATCCTAACATGCGTTCGGTGGAACCTATTTCCATCAGAGTACAGCTACTTCAACTGAGGTCGCGAGATTGTTGTCGATGAATAATCGCGTTCTCGCGGCTGTTTATCATCGTAAACACTAACAAGTAAAATGAAATTAAGATTTCTGCAACTAAATTACGATGAGATTAATAAAACTCCCATAAACTACGTTTGTGTTCAATTCCAACTTTCGAATCCACTCCGTAAACTTTCCCTCTTCATCACTAATCAACCGTTTATCATTATATTCACTAAATGGCTTTATTATAATTTGTAATCATAGGCCTCTTAATGAAGTGGTACTATAAAATCGGCTTTTTTTTCTTTCTCAATTAACTAGGATAACGTATACATAAACAATATTTAATTTTTTACGAAAACTTTTAGTCACTTTCAAATTGTTAAGATTATTTCCACCTTAAAGAAATGGATTAGATTATTTTTTTAAAATGAAGTCTTGTTTAAAATGAAGAGGTCCAGTTAATGACACTTCAAAGGCGTATAGCTTATTAATTCTGCTACAAAAAACTTATAACGCGAATAAAAGACTTTCATGCATTCACGTTTACGGCCTTGCGTGGAAGAAGTACCGCGGTCTAGACATTATTTTCAAGAGTATCATAGAGACGGCTGCATGAAAGACTGCTTTCAAAACAACATGAATAACAGTAAAAAAAACGAAGGGATGTAGGGCCATTGCGAAAGAATGGTCTGTTACTGTTAACTACTTAATAAGACAAACAAAAATACTTGAATATCCTCGCCCGCACTTAAGTGAGGTACGGCGATTGTTAAAAGAGAATACGTAATTAAATGCGTGTATTCAACGATATCTGAAGAGCAGATTAAAATATTCATAGCTTGCGCATCCTCAAGCAAATGCATTCATAACCCGCTAAAAACCCGTTTTTCCATAATATTCACTACAAAGACATCTCAGTAAAGGAATTTAAGACTATGAAATGAAAAAATGCAGTTAATAAAACAAAGAATGAAAACTGTGCTTAAGAGCGCAAACAAAACAAATTATTCAGTGTAGATAAAAAGAGATCCATTTATCAGTTTACAGACATAACATGGCGTAATATTTTGCTATGAAATATGTATCTCATCCCTAGTCTTATAATTGTAATTGCGGAAACTACAAAAGAGTTTTTATAAAGCCGTCACATGAAATACAAGAATGAATCAAAATTCCATTACCGCAAAATTTGCTTAAGTGTAAGTGAAATAAAAATATAATAGATTACTGAAAGAATGATTATTAGTGTAATATTTCCATAGGCATTAAAAAAGGATATACCCTACTATGATTACAATTTTAATGGAATGCACTCATAGTCGATTAAATTTTGCTACGCTTTTACCTGAGAGACCCTGGACAATCAGGAGAAACGATTCGAGTAGATTAGGGAGTAAAAGGGTTATTGAAGAAGGAAACTGGAACTCTAGGGAACTTAATGGATAGAAAAGCAAGGCTTTGAACGACGATAACTAGCATTGTAATATATTTTTCCTAGAGAAACACTGAAATCCAATTAAGTATATGTATATGACCTGAAAATAGAGATACCTAAACTAAAGAAAATATAGTGCAGAATTAATGTATGAGAACAGGAGATATTAACCCACAACAACATAATATTCTGCAATCCTTTCCTGTTACATACACGCATCCATCCGGCACGAATAATATTTAGCTAAAAATTCCGGAAAATTAAGCATGGAAGAAAAAAGCACGACGAGGAAGATAAAAATGTGAAAGAGAGAGCCAACTTTTAGTTTTCCAAAGAATATGGAGGGAGCGAGAGAGAGAGAGAGAAAAGAAGTGGGATATGCGCGTCCAGATGGATGGGTGTGTTTATTAAGGCGAGAGAGGTAGAAAAAAAGGAAGATGAAACGAGAAAGGGGGCGGTAAGATGAGAGGTTATGGCTGGCGCCGGACTTAATTCGCCGCCCCGGGAGTCCCCGCGGAAAAATATGATGTGGAGCGGAGGGAAGAGGAGTTGTAGGGGAAGGAGGAAGTGTGGGAGAAAAGGAGGAAGAGAAAAGCAGAACAAAGCTCTTCCAGGATGGAACGAAAACGGAAAAACAAAAAAATTACTCCACTCTGGGAGGCGAGAGGGAGAAATTCTCTCTCGAGGAGCAAACACTCGAGGACTCTGGTCCCTCCAGCTCTCCCCTCTCCTTGTTTCTCCCTTTATCCATCCATAAACTCCCTCTGGATATCCAGCACCAACACCACCGACCCCTATTCTGGGAATCTCCTGACCTCCTCGCTATACCGTTCCGGATGAAGTCCTTTCCGCGAGACGCCGCCGGGCTTTATCCCCCAGGGGCGGCCCAACGCCCTCATACTCCCCACGGCTAATCCAGACTAATGGGCCTGAGAGGTCGAGGAGAGAAAAGATAGAGAGAGAGAGAGAGGAACCCCTTCAGCTGTATGAGAGGACGAGAGGGAGGGACCAAAGGGCGTCACTATGCGAGTTTTAAGGCCGCAAGGGCGCATGAGGAAAGAGGCTCTGCGCTCCAATTTTGGTTGGAACGCATTGTAAGTAAGATAAAGTATTTGGCGGCACGCGCGGGAGGGTTGGGTGAAATGAGGGGGGGATGAAAAGGGAAGTGATGGCGGGGGGAGGGGGGTAGAAAGCAGGCGCCCCTTCGGACGGGGCTTCGGAAAGAAATGAAAATTTGGTGGGATTGGATGTGAAAATGGCAAAGTTAAACTATTTGCTATTTTTCTATTTGAATATAGGGCGATTTTGGAGTTATTACAATAGATAATTAAATAGCCTATATATTGGGAATTCGAATAAAAAATACCGATTCCAACATAGGATTATCCATCATTAAGTCATTATAGTGGCTCAGCCAGATTTTTCTCAATGTGGGTGTTGACGGTTCATGACTTAGGTGGTAAATCCTATTAACCACGAACACGAAAAAGTGAAAAAATGCTATTTCGAATTAAATCAATATCGAAGGTTTTCCCAACGTATCTCATGGCACGGGTTTATGTTAATCATCGTCTGCATAAACGGCACGGGTTCATTTCAAGGAATATTTCTTTCATACAGCATAATTTGCAGGAAAAATTGAAATATTTTAATTTTCATACCTCAAAGGTCCAAATACTTAAACATTCCCATTGGCTACGTAACTGCATTAATTTAATGAGTACGTAGGGTTATAAGGTAAATAAATAATACGTGTGCTCCAAAATTTTACTTGCAATCAATAATACATATCAACTAGTTAATATACTGACCAATGAAAGCAAATATAGTTCTGTTAGACATAAAACAGATATCAAAGCCTGTTAGATCTGTACTGAATATATGTAGAATAATAGAAGGCAGGATTCGCTTTGTAAAGTAATCTACAAGATCTCAGCCACGTTTAGACGACGAATCGTTCTATTTATGCAGGTGCCGAACACCCAATCTAAATATACATTCGAGTCTCGAACTTAATTATCTCCTTGAAAACAAACAGCGGAGGTAGTCTGCTGCTTTGCATTACTTCCAAAATCTAGGCTAATCATTTTTGCGTAAGTTGAGATCTTCAAATAGACTTCAAAAGTACTTCGGTACACGAGAACTAGATTCAATGAAATTAACCATCTTACGTCTAGTCAAAAGAAACTCGGGGAATAGGGGTAATGGTGTATTGAAAATTTTCATGCAAAACCTAAAATTCAGAATAAGTGGAAGTATTAGACATATTTTATGGGACTGCTACCCTACCTTACACCGATATCTGAAAAGATTAAACTATCAAAAAATAAGTTATTGAGTAAGGGCGATAATGCGAAATTCAATTTAATATTCACATGAAATCTTAATCCCCTATAATTCAAGCCTGAGTGCTTATATGAATTCTCTACAGTCCATCTTTACATTTGGTGTTCCCATCTAAATAAATTTGAAAGTCGTTCTTTTGGTTCTTTGTGCGCAATTCTATCGTAACATGTGAGCGTAAAATCCTCGTACATTTTGGATCGATTCATTGTTATGCATTATTGTTCTGTTTTTCAACTGGTGATCCGCGGAACACTGGTGTTCCGCTGGCATAGCCTAGGAGTTTCGAGAAATATTCCACCGAAAATAATTTTTCCATAAATTTAGATTTCTTAATGAATTTAAAAATAAAAGGTATTTAATTTTTCTCTCACACCGTAAATGCATCTATCGGGGAAGCAGAAAATAGCAGGTTACATCTTATACCCTGCTGCAGTAAGCATGTGCGTTCCCACAGCCATGGTAAATATATATGCCTATGTATATATGTGTTCCGCCAATATATGCGTATGTATGTAGGTGTTCCACCAGTTTTTTCTCCTAGATTGTATTACAATGCAATTGATTTACAACTACGGCGTAAACTTATAACTGTGTCAAAATCCAAAAACAGGAAATATTATAGAAATGTGAAAAAAAGTAGTAGGGTTTGTATTACTCTATTATTCTTACATAAGATCTCCAAAGTGTTCCGCCACACAAAAAGGGTTGAAAAACATTACAGTTTTGCAACGAATTACCGTAATTTTCCAGGTACAATACGAAATATTTTTGCAAAAAATTGAGCAGAAAATTAAGGATCGCACAATACATCGTAACAAATGCAAACATTTTAAAGACTCAATACTACTTATTTCATGTTTTAGATTCTTAGTATATATTATACTTACACAATAATCAATATATAGTTGGAAATTTGGTAAACTTGCGTTTTATATTATACTATAAGTTTGTAATCATCTTTACTAAAGTCTGCATAGGTTAAATTGATTTAATTATTAAAATTTTAGCTGTGCATTATATGTGACGATAATGCAATTTTGAAGTTTCACTCATGAGAACATGAGTGCGTATTGCAATCGGCAGACTACGATAAGTTATATTGAATTTTTCCAAACAAATGAGTTTAGGTGTAAGAGTACGTATTATCTTCGGTTTGTATTATAATCGGAAAACTACGGTAAGCAGAATTGTATTATTTGTAACAAATTGGTTCAGTTGTAAGAGTAGTCTCGCCAGTATTACCCAAATCAATTGACAATCCACTCATCAAATAAGGAAGCAATAATTTTTATAGATTCATAGGCGTTGGCGAATAGTGAATCAAAGAATTGAAAATAAATTTGAAAATAATATAAAAGAAGCTCGGTACCATAACTCCTATTATACAAAAATATATTAAAATTATTTTTCTTCGCACATATGCTCACGAAACGCAAATTAAACAGCAACGGCAACCTTTTGAATTAAATCCTCGGAACAATTTTATATCGCTCGAAGGGTAAAAATAAAAAAGGAGGGGAAACACCGGCTCACAATCTGAGCTACTTTCCAGGTTTTCGTCGAGAAATGAGAACGGGATCCCTGGAGCACACACGAGCACATAAAATATGAGAACAAGATTTCCTTTCCCTCGCAATTCAAAATAATCTCTTTTTATGTCATTTCGCGCTCCCGTCCTCACACTCTCGAGAGCTTGTCCTCTTCTCTCTCTTCTCTCTCTCTCTCTCTCTCTCGCCTCTCTTTCTCCCGCAGTCTCACTCCGCTAAATTCTCGCGAGAAACAGACAGTTAGGGATGAGACAGAAAGAGAGAGGAAGGAGAGGTGCAAGAGCACATAATATGGAGGAGGGAGGGGGAAAGAAGAGGATGGAAAGTGGGTAGGGGGAAATGTGGGAGGGTGGTATGGGAGGGAGGAATGCGGGAGGGGGCAATGTGGGAGGGGGAGAATGTGGGAGGGAGGTGTGGGAGGGGGGACGTGGGAGGAGGGGGGGTGCGGATTTGGGAGGAGGGGGGATGTGGGAAGGGGATGTGGGAGGGGGATGTGGGAGGCGGGAATGTGGATGTGGGAGGAGGGGGGATGGGCGGAAAAGGTTGTAAGGGCGAACGGCAATAATAATATGTGCCTCGTGTGTGTGTGTTTCTAGCGAATGAGTAAGGGAAGCGCACAAGTACAGACGGAGCAATGAAATGCGGGATGCGTAAGGGTTTAAAACACTCCGTGCAGGGCATAAAACGGAAAGCGGCAAAAGGTTTTGGAGATTCGAGAGGCGTGGAAAGGGTTTTTGTCTCATTTGCTCAAAAGAGAGAGAGAGAGAGTAAAGAGAAAACAGCGTTGCAATCCCACAGTCTCTTTTTCTTCCACGAAGCGGACGAAGAGGGAGGGAAGAGAAATAAGTTAAAGGAAAAAAATAGGAAGGAGATGATAGGGTGCTCGGGATGGCTCGGTTGACATGTAAAATGATACGGGGGAAAGTATAAAAAAGGGGTGGCGAAAAAGTTCGATAGAGGGTTGGTAAGGTTTGGCAGGATATTTCAGAACGGGTCGGAAAGTAGAATGGGAGATATGGGAAGAGGATATATAAGAATGAGATGGAGAGATTGAGACAGGAAATGGGTTTGACGCTATAACCATCTCTATTTTGCCGTCGTAGCTCGGGATTACAATTGAGGAATAACCTTGGAGAATGGTGTTTTGATAACGAAAACGATAGACGGAAAAACGGCTCTTTGGAGGGATTATGAAGCAACTTAAAAATGTTCGGATGCATAAAGGGTGTGGGCGAAGGAGTGGATTTCCTGAAAGGGAGAGTTAAAGAGAGGCGCGAATATCGAAAAACGTGTAAATTGGGGTTCAATAGATAATTCACCAATAATGATTCAAATTTATCTTACGATATTATAATAAAAATACAAATTTTGTTTAGAAAATGCGGAAGACAAGCCTTGACAAATATTCGGATATTTTTTATAGTTCATAGTTATATTTCCATGATAATAAAATTACATAACTCAGTAGAAAGAATCATCAAATACCCTGACACCCAGTATCCGTAACGACACTTTTCAAAACAATATCCTATTAAAAACATGCTTTAGACTTTGATATTTAGCCAAAAAATAGAAAAACAATTACCTAAGTTTATTGCAAAGAAAAGCGTCCGTTGTTTTGAATAAAACCACAATAACCTGTGAACACAACTATGTACTTCATTTAATATTTAGTTTCATTATTTTTCTATTATCATAACAAATAATAATAATTCAAATTAGGTCCTTCCCCAATTAGTTCGCTATTAGTGTGCTATATGGATTAAAAAATACGAATAATTTCATTATAAATTTATTGAAGAAATGTTTTAAAATAACCGGCTAACGAAATACCAGTTTGATAATTAGGACCTTAACACAATGAGATAAACAACAGCTTAAATCTTATAAAACACAACAAAAGCATTTTATCTAATGAAGATATTTCAACGGATTGTTTTATTCCTTCTACGAGAAAACAAATCAAAGCATTGTACGACATAGAAATTTTAATCGCATCTTGGAAAAGTTCTGGATTTATCGGGAGTTATAAATAGCGCAATCTTTTCTTTCTTCGCGATGTCAAAGAAACGCATAAACTTTGCCCGTGTGTGTGTATATATATATGTATCATTATATATAGACGTTCCTTACAGAGGAGGAGGATACAAAATATAGGAGGGTACTAATGTTTAGGCACTTTCAGATAAGCTGGAGATTCGAAATTTTTTTCTTAGGTAGGATTTTGTGCATACCCCACTAAAAAAAACGAAAATCTTGAAAAAGGGCAACAATACGGTCGCTAAAATTCCCAATTGTTTAAACAAAATTTCAAGGTTTATGTATTTTCGAATGTGCTACGGAGCTGAAATTTTTTTTAGAAGTAGGATTTGTATGAAAACTAAACAGGGATTATAGAAATTTTGATATTTTAATTTGTGTTGCCGTTAAAAATTCTTAAAGTTTAAACAAATAGATAATTGTTTAGGCACTATGGGATGAGGTAGGAAGCTGAAATTTTCAAGTTATTTACAAAGTAGTTCATTTGCACAAATAAATATTTGAATCTCTCCATAAATATATTGCGGCGGCCGTTAAAAATGTTTACAATTTAAACAATTAGAAAAATATAATGTCACTTATAGAAGTGAAGAAGAAGTTTAAAATTTGGCAAAAATGTGTAGCATTAGTACCTCATGATAGAGAAAGTAAAAAAATCATAAAATTGAAAAGTTATGGGATTGTTTTAATCTATTATTTTTACATAAGGGAAAAACGGAAATCGCTGCGGAAGTGAAATATTTAGAATTAAAAAAAATATTTGTAATGATGAAATATCTGTCTGAAAAATGAATGTTTTTTCAAGGTAAGCTTGCAGGATGCAAGCACCTACTACCATATTAACTTAAGGAAAAGGAAAGGCAGTAATAAGGATGGCAACAAGGTGTTGAAGGATGCCCAGTGGACACCAAGTTGAGGACCAAGTTGGTAAGCTGCTGAGGGCGTCGAAGACACGAAAACAAACACACAAAAATGTAAGCTTTTCGGGCACAAGTATGCCCTTCTTCAGCAATGGAGAGAGCGTAACTAAAGGTGATACACTGAGCGGGGAATGACAAGGTGATGTGAAAAGATTGATGATTGGAGGAGACAGGGAGTGGGAGGGAGCCAATAGGGATTGAGTGTTTTAATGTAAGGCGAGAATAACTACATTGTAACTAAAGGAGACATTGTGGGCATTGTAGAATGGCTAATAGGGCTAGCGGAGGTTAAGACCAGAGGAGGAGAAAGAGTCAAGAAGGGGTACATGGGCTAATTCCCATTGTCGGAGAAGAGTACAGGAGTGTCATTGGGTAAGGCGCGAATAACCCTTGCATTGTAGCAACTATTGAAGGAGATATTGTGGGTATTGGCGTGTAATGCAACAGGGAGGGGGCGTCTGAGATTAACGCTATTCCGGTAGCCGTTCATACGGATGTTTAACGAGTTGCTGGTGAGGCCTACGTAAAACGCGGGACATAGGGTGCAGTTGAGGAGGTAAATGACGTTACGGGTAATGCAGTTGCTTCTAGAGGTGATGGGGTAAGTAATGTTGGTGGAGACACTGTAGGAAGAAGATGAGGGTAGGTGGATAGGGCGAGTGAGACAGCGACGTTTGCCGCAGAGATTGTAGCGAGAGGCGCGGTGGATGTGGGAAGTTCCTTCTTCCACAAGATATTTCCCAAATTGGGGGGCCGGTGGAAGGTGGGAGGTAGAAGTAAGAATTGGGTGGGCAGCATGGAGGATCGTTTTGAGGGCCTCGTGGATACCAGGATGGTAAAGTGTGGTTAAAGTGAGTGGAGGGTTGGATGCAAGGATAGTGAGTGTATGGGGATTGGATCTATTGGTGGCAGGCGTGGTCGCCCTATGGATCTGTTCACGGACCAGGTCCTGAGGATAGCCATGTTTAGAGTAGAGCATCATCGAGGACGAAGTAATACTGTAGAAGACACGCTATATCAGAACAAAGACTCCATCCACGTCGAGGAAGGGGATAGAGGTTTTGGTATGAAGAAGATGGTAGCTATCAAAATGGAGGTAATGGAGGCTGTTGGTGGGTTTAACATGGACGCAGGTGCAGATTTTTCGGTCTTGGGTGCAAAGGTCGACGTCCAGGAAGGTGGTACGGGAAGTAGAGGAAGGTGGGTGAAGGAAAGTGACGGGTGAGAGGAGAGGCGCGAAAGAAAAGAAAGGAGAGAGTCAGGTCCATGCGTCAAAATGAGGAAGACATCGTCGATGTATCCCAGCCATAAAAGTGGTTTGAGAGATACGTTAAGGTAAGTGACCACTGGGTATCCTTCAACACCTTGTTGCCACCCTTAATATATATATATATATATATATATATATATATATATATATATATATATATCCACAAATATGGCGACGCCCTCTCCCGGTCGGATTGCTACTCGCCTGCTGCACGAAAAGGCAGCGGGTACGAATCCTGCGAAAGTAGGATTTTTTCCAAGGTCGCCCGTCCCCCTGTTTGTGTGGTTAGAGGAGACCGCGAAAAGTCAGCGTTCCGTCCTTCGGAAGGGACGTTAAGCCGTTGGCCCCCTTGGTGCTCTTCGTTAAGTGTAGGATAATGCCGGCACCTGGTTTCCCTCCTCCCTTGTGAGTGTGTTCGGTGTGTTTGAAGTTACGGCTATAATAATCCAAGAGGTTGATTGGCCAAAAATACACACACATGTCCTCTCCCGGTAATAAGCCCTCGCCATAGACCAAAACTTGTTTATAAGGGATAAAGAAGTAGGGAAGCGGAAGCGATGGAGAGTCGGCATGTGTGTTGTGTGTGTGTCGAGCGAGGCAGATGTGAAGAGAGATGACGGTAATGAGGAAGTTTAGATAAAGAAAACCGGAAGGGCAGAAGAGAGGCTATAGGGAAACAAAAAAGAAAGAATAAAGGAAAGCTAGTTAAGAAGATTGGAGTTTGGAAGTAAAAGGGACGGAAGGGGAAGAGCGGAAGGAGAGAGAGAGAGAGAGAGGAAGAGAGTGGCAGAACCTAAGCGGCAAGAGTACGGGACTGAGGAAAGGGAAGGAGCCGAGATCGCCAAGGGAGCGGTAGTCCTGTGGACACGCTTTGGTACCCTGAGATAGCGAGGACGGCATAAGAGGGGAGAGGGAAGTAGGGGGAAGGAATTTTAAGGGGTGGAGAAGAGGAGGAAGGGAGATAGCGTGGGATATGGGAATTGGTGTGTGGGTAGGAAGGGCAGAAAGAGGAAATGGAAGGATAGAGATTTGGTCAAACGATCGCTTGAGAATGCTGGAGGCGAGAGTACTTTAAGAGAGGGTCTCATCAAAATGTCTCCTGGCAACGCTATGCTTGGTTGTACGCTCCATGGCTCCGCTTTGCTTAACATAGCGGGACAGATGATTTAATTTGGTTTACCCACTAGCGTCTGCTTTTGTGCATTACTATGTATTCGGGATGTTTTTTTCTTTTCGAGTTAAATGGTTGCATTTTTGAGCCGAAGCCGTTATAATTTCAATGAGCCTTACACAGAGGAATACGTGTTGGTTATGGTGGACTGAAAGGCTTAATAATATGAAAATCTGTGCGCAAACAATACTCAAAATTTATCGTTCAAACCTTCGCAGATTTTTAAAAGTTGAAATGAATATTCGTACGCAGATAAAGCCAAAAATCTTGCATTTAAATCGTTGGGGATTAGTGTGGAGGCTGAAAATCTAATTTATACTGTAAATTTAAATCAGCAAGATGCGTACTTTCTTATAATTTAACAATAATTATTTTAGTTACATAATGATATAGGATAGACATATCATTAAAGGTTTATTCTCTATCATTTGGTTTTATTAAATAATTCGTCCAGCTCTCTTTAAGTACTTATTTTAGTCTAACATTAGATTATTTTGAGGAGAGTCGCTTTACAATGCTGGCTGGATAACGTTGAGCTTAAAGAGTTATCCGGGGTGAGATGTTGGCAAACAGATGCAGGAGCAATAGATGAGATAAACGCGAGCTCACTCTGAGATAAAGTAAAACAAGGGTCTCCGAAGTTTGACATTCATTTCATCTGACTGATTGCCACAGCCGCTTGTCCTCGAAATGCAATAGCCTAACGAATCCGATTTCTTTTCCTCTGAAATGCTTTTCTCATAAAAGAAAAAAATCTGGTGTGGCCACCTCATGATCTTCTCCATATTTGTAATATTTCTAAAAATTCCAAATAGATTAGATAATAATAAATATTTTAAGAAACTGCGAGAAAATTTTTGGCTTTACAAAGAACAGAAAGAAACTCAAACCATAGCCTTCTAATGTTGGATATAGCCACAAAGCTCCAACAATTAAGAAAAGAAAAAGGAGCGTTACTAAGACGTAACTAAGCGTCAATTGTTACCAATAGTCGTCGGTAGGTGGCGTAGTAGTGGCAGCTAAAAGGGGACATCAAAACATGTATTTCCGTTGAAATCTCGAAGTCGATTTTTTTCATGAATACAATACTTTCCCCCATACTAAGTATATGGAGTAAGAAAAACTCAGACGTTTCAGTTCTTCTATATTCGAATAGTGGTATATTCATTACTCGATATGATAAATAAAACTTTTGAATGGCAAAAGTTTTATTAAATCTAATTATAAGCGATGTGGTAGATGATTTGGTTGTTATTTTACGACTCTATTGCTAAATTAATTTATGGTTAATTATTATACTTTCGCCTTATAATATGGTTAATTTTTTATAATAATTCAAATAGTGTAGTCATAAATATGTGGATACCTTTAATGGTAAACAAATAATAAAATGTGTAATATCTTTATATATATATATATATATACACTAGAAAATTAATTTACCGTGTCGCTTGAGCAAAAATACGGGTAAATTACAGTTTTACTTCTAATTAATAAATTTTTATTTTGAAATGTCAATAATGAGTTGACGAAGATCTACTGTCAAAGTTCTCGGTAAAGATGAAAAATATAAAATACAAAGGACCATACATTCAATTTCAACCTCTCAAATTTGACAATTCCTTCCATATTTAAATAGTATCCAAATTTACATGCATACATAGCCTGCAGCGCTATACGAACGATCCGTATATATCTACATATTTGTTTACAATAAAGAATTTAAATACAAACCTTGATAAAATATAACCACAATGCCCACAAATCTCCTATCATTTCACAAAGAATTCGTCGACCGATTTTCCTCTAGTCCAACCATGAACCGCCGAGTAATTCCGGTATCGTCTCCGATATATTAATGCATCTTATCTTTCAAGACCGCATTAGACAACTTGTTACAGATTAGGTCAATCTGCGAGATATCTCTCATCTCCTCATAAGACGACGTTCCGTGATTCTGAAGGCATACTCGCGGTTCCCTGTCCGTGTAACAAAACTCTCACGTCAGCTCACTCGGCAAGAATGATTACATCCCCACGAACGTGAGAAGGATCCAAAATGGCGGACAGATCCTCGTTTCGAGAGGGAAGAAGCGGAAGAGGTGGAGAGGGAGGGACAGAGGTAGATGGAGACGACCCTCGTTCCCGAAATTTCGCTGGCACCAATCGTTAAAAGAGAAAGAGTGAAATTTCACCCCGCGTAACTTGATTGGTGGACCTCAATTGACATTTAAATTCGAGAATAATGGAACGATCCGACGAACCGTTATTTCATGCGAGTCGGAAGCGAAAGGCTTTTATTACAACTTCTTAACTTGGAGCGTTTTAACCTCACCATTATTGTTTCTGTGTGATGGTCCATTAGACTCATTTAAGAATTATTATCTTCTAAGTTACATTTTAAAGAGGTGAATAAAAGTTATATTTCAGCTCTAAAGCGGGATTGGAATGGCAAGAGAGACAAAATTAAAATCACACTTTGTTTAGTTTCGGAAACGATACAGTAAGTGATAATTAAACTGCACTATAAATTTATTTTAGCTTTAGCAACCACATAATTCACTTTCTTATTCGTGTGCTTTACCGTAACTTGAAAATTATCGGACGGAAAACATATAAAACATATTTTTTTAAATGGGACAACAGTAAAAAAAAAACAAATATCGGGGAAAAGAAATGGAATGCAATTTTAACGTGCAGCATGCGCAATCCTAAAATTACTCAAAATTGACTATAGTATTGACACCTCTCTCGAATATTTCATCTCATTAACTGCCAGAAATAAATCATTCCCCTGGAATTTTATTTAACGTTTCTGGCGAGCCATTACAAAAACTTAGCAAGAAGTCCTAAGTGTTTTGGCTTTATGAAGTTCACTCGTTTTCCAGATTTTATAGGAGAATTCCTAATTTTCCGGCAAAACTTACGGTTTTCGAGCACGTGGAAAACAAAAACGAAGCAAGTAATTTGTCCCAGATAAAAATATTATTATAAAAACTCCAAGTTTTTGATCGCACATCCTCTGGATTATATTAAAAAATCTTTTTTCCGACAACGAAGTTAACATACGAAAAATAAAAGAATCTAGCGAGGGTACCTGGCTGGCCGAGTCATCATGCGCAGCGATATGTATGAGGTAATTTGTATTCCATCAACCTCCCGTGATATGTTAGCCACGCTATGGCACGGCTTAAGCGAACTTTTAATAGAAATTACTGGCGAGGAGGATTTCGGAATCCGGGAGAATAATTGAGTCGTTTTGCCGGAGTTCTTCAGAGGATGGAGGGAGGAGAGCCCGGAATAGGAGGCAGAGCAGTGGTTGTTGTCGAAGAAAGAGATGGAATAGGAAGTGGAGCAGTGGGAGCTGGAGTAAACTAAACGGGAGCAGTACTTATTTTCCAGATTTCGAAAAAATAAGCTTCCGGGCGCATTCAAAAACGCTGTTATTATAAACGAGAAATGGGTCGGAGAGGAAGATTTGGATTGACAGAAAAGTACCGTGGGACTTTCTTTCTCCCGTACTCTAATCCATGCCGAGCGTGGAACATTAGAGGAGAGATGGAGCGGGACAAACTAATGTCAATCAAGATTACATTACGCCGAGCAACCGTTTCGTGCAAAGATTCCCACTATCTCTCTCTTTCTCTCGCGCAATATAAAAAATATTCTTTTTTGAAGTTTGAAGGGCCAACTTGCGCGGAGGGATGACATTCCCGTCGTCCGGGGGCACGTTAATCCTCTCTCCGTCTTCTTCCTATCAAAACGGAAGGATAAAAGGCAGGAAGAGGGGGGAGTTTGATGTTTCAATTTGGAAGCTGGAAATTTCTTTTCCGGGGATAACTTGCTCACGAATTACCGCTGCTCATCTCCGATCAAGGACGTGACTAGGCGGGATCGTATATTTTGTCAGTCGTCTCTTTTTATGGATGCATATACGTACCTCCGTCTTATCGGATATTTAACTCATTTTGTGCGACAAGATATTTGGAAGTGTTTTAATTAAGGATCCGATTGTTATGCGCGACGAAGTTACTTCGAGAAATTAGGTGAATTCTTATAATTACACCGACGGGATGGGATTTTTACCGTCTAGAATCTTACATTATATTTTCGCTCTGAGATAAACCGCATCAGATTATTACGGACAATGAATTGTTAACAACAATTGTAAATAAAAAATTTGAATAGGAAATTAAGAGATTCTTTAGCTCAAAAATAGCAATCACTTTCGGATAAGATGACATCTGATATAGACGAACTGTCTTTCTCTAATGCACATAAAACGGATGGGAAAACAAGATGCACAATTTGGCTACTGGTCACCCGACATCCGTGACGTCTCACCAATACTAGATACAAAAAATTATATACTTCGTCAATACCATTTCAAAAATAAGGTCAGCTGGATAATTCTCTCCTGAACTTGGATGCTTGATTAATAAGACCCTTTAGATATGAGAAATTTCGATAGAGGATTGTCTTATGCATTGACGTGGATTTATTTTTGGCAGACATTTTTTTACGTATGTGCGACATTGAATGATAAACGCTAGGGAATGGTTTGTTGTATGTTATTATGCCCGACTATTTACTGCATTTGCACGTTAAGAAAGTACCAAAAGGAGCAGAAAGTCCGAGTTAAAATCTGATCCACTACGAGCAACAAAATTTAATTCCAATTAAGCATAGGAAAGTGGTTATATCACGAAGCAGAATTTATTAAGAAGACGATGCAGTTTGAAGCATTTGTCAAATTTCAAACACGGAAACGTCAAACACTTCACATCTGACATTTCGTAAAACTTTCGTGGAATAAACCTTCTCCCGCTGATCTCTTATTCACTCGAAGGTCCATATGGATCGAGGGAAATAAAGAGAAACGGGAGAAGAGAGACGTAAAACACGCATTTTCCCCAGGCGCTGTTGCTCGTAAACAAATTGCTGCGCGGTGGATCTGAAAGAAAAGATCACCGCGCGACACGTCAGCGTTCCGAATCTCTCGTCCCAACCCAAAGAGCAGGGAAGTTTCGGATCACTTCATTCAGCGGAGCTGAGTAAATGCTCTTCAAACTCCGAAAAAAGACAGAGAGAGAGAGAGAGAATAAAGCGCGATATAAAAGCGATAAAAAAGGATAGGGAAATATCGGGGAATACAAACGTTCTCACTTGATACATTCGCCAAATTGAGATAGAAACGATAAAGATGAGGGAGCGAGGGCAAAGTGAGGAGGCAAAGGTGAATGGAGAGAGGATATAAACCCAGTCCGATTTAGGGAAAATGGGGAATCCAACGTTCGTGTTTTTCTGCGAATGCATGAAAGGTCGAGGAGTGTGACGCATGCTGGTTGGGGAAGAGAGGAATTTTCCCAAAGAGAGGAGTTTTCCTAAGGAGAGGAGTTTTCCCAAGGAGGGAAGACGATATAGATTAGACAGGGAATGGAGGGAAGGATATGGAGATGGGTGCTTGAAAGGAGAAGCAAGGGGAGTAATAAGAGGTAGTAGAGAGAGAGAGGGAAACAGGAGAGATAGGCATTTACGATCGGCGAGAGACGAGGAGAGAATTTGCTACTTAAGTAATTCCGCGCTCTCTGTGAGACATCTCCGCAAACACAAAGTGAAATGAAAAATTGGGTAGAGAGAGAGAGAGAGAGAAAGAGAGAGAGAGGAAGATGAAGGTTAAGAAAGATGTAGAGGAAAATTGAGGGAAAGGAGGAATTAGAGAGGAGCCGAGAGAGGGATAGAGAGAGGTTGAGATGAGCAGTGAGAGGTAGAGAGATTTAGTGGAAGCCAGCGAGAGGTAGAAAATGTTGATCGAAGCACGGAGGGGACGGGGTCGTAGAAGAAGATGCAAAGGGTGACAGAGGGAGCCAAAGAGAGGCAGGGAGAGATAAAAAGAGGTTGCCAGTGGTAAGGAGAGGAATGGGAAGGTAAAAGAAGATGCTAAGGGTGACAGAAGGAGCCAAGGAGAGGTAGAAAGAGGTTGAGGGAGGTATCGGGAGTTCTACGATGATGTCAAGAGTGATAGAGGGAGTCAAAGAGAGGTAGAAAGAGGCAGAAAGGGGCTGGAAGAAATAGGGATAGGCAGGTACAAGGATGGAGAGGTAGATAGATGAAGCGAGAGGTGAGACGTAGGTAATAGCGGAAAGAAGGATCAAAAGTAGTAAGCTGTAGAGATTTACAGAGGGAGGGCGAAATAAGAAGGCAAGGTGGGAGGGGGATGAAAGAAATGGAGAAGAGCCCATCTATCCTTTTCACAATTCCTCCTTCGACTCAATTTTTTATTACGCGCCCGCCCTCACCGCCACCACCCTCGCATCTGAAGTGTTTCACGCGTCCTCTCTACACCCCCCGTGTGCACGTCATTTCCATCTTCCTCTCGACCAATAGGTTTATCGCGCTTAAAAATTCGAATATATATAAAAAACCGTCGTCTCAGCAAGCAGCGAAGCCCCCCCTCTCTCTCTCTGGATGGCGAAGGTGAAGAGGAGAGGGAGAAAAAAGCGCTCGTGCGGACAGTTTTGTATCACTTAGAGCGGGAAATATCCTTCCAAAAAATAAGGTGAGCGCGCAAGTGGAAGGGGATAGGAGGGCAGAGATGAAAAGTTGAAGGGTGCGCGCGCGAGAGAGGACGAGATCTCTGGGGGGAGGGGAAAAATCCGAGAGACGGAAAGGAAGGAAGGCTGAGAAATGTATAAATAAGCAAATGGAAATACGAAACGCGGAGAAAAACGGCTTTATTATTTTTGTTCTTCGCGTCGCAGGGCGCGTGTGGATGTCATTTGAGAGGAAAACTGGTCGAGAGAGAGGACATAAATACATATTCTCGGGTTCCTACTAAATCACCGAAATGACAGGTGAGACAGCATAGAGGGGATAACCAGAAGGGAGAAATGTGAACGGGACCGTCTCGCACTCCGCAGAAGTGGAACGGATTCAGATTTTGTGTGCGTATGTGTGTGCATGCATAAACATATATATCTCCGTTTGTAAATTCATACATCAAGGTTTATTTATGTACAAAGAGGTGTAGCAAACGTCGGATGGATACATGCGACGAAAAGAATGCCCGCATAAAGCTTCGCCACATCATACCTCTATCTCTCCCCTCTGGAATGTGTCGACTGCTCGTTCGCTGATGCGACAAATTGGACGCTTAGGAGAGAGAGAGGGAAAAGAGCGATTCCTCCTGTCTATTCCGAGACATCTAAAATACCTGTTTGATGCAACTGGAAGAGGAAAGCAAAAGAGGTGGGGAGAGGGGGGGGGGGCGTGTGTGGGCGGGAGAAACAAACAGAGCGAAAGAGACGGAGTGAGAAATTAAGAGGGAGAGGTGGAAACGTTAAGAGTGTTTGCGTTGGTGTTTCGGAGTATGGACTCGAGAGAGAGAGAGAGACAGAGAGACAGAGAGAGAGAGAGGTCGCCACAAAAAAGTAAAAATTAAACTCATTGCTTGCTTAAATCGAATCGCGCTCATTTTTGGACCGTTTTATTTTTATTATCACGCCGTGCGAACTCAATTCCCGTCCGTACCTTTTTCGGATGGCCGTGATTAAATCATCTCGCCCGTTGGGAAGCCATCCAGCGTCATGGGACGACTTTTCTTTCGTTTGGACGCTCGCGTGTTGGAATATATGCTGCGAGAAGTCAGCGGTGTAATCGAAATGCGTTTCGAATGAGCCTGCGCATGTGAATAAATGATGCCGCGTTCCTCTTACATTTTAGACGGAAATAGGCATCGTGTTATGATCGCTATTGAGTTTCGTACGCAATATGGTACAACTTTAGCGGCGTGGCGCGTTGTAAATAGGTCCAATTCCCCAGAATTCCTACGGTTTTTGTCGACTCAATTTAATCGCGCCGTTGCATGGCTGTTCGCGCATCATTTTCATATAGGATTCATGGGCAAGAGAGTGGAAGGCAATTCAATAATCATTCATGCGTTTGATAACGACATAATTAGATATTTGATTTGTGAATACACTAATTGCACACCATGGCATTAATGTTTTAGTCTAGTTGAATTGGAGAGCCTTAGCGGTGAGAATTTTCTTTTCAAAAGCGAAATGACGAAATGAAGTCGTTATGTTGAAAATTGGGTCTGACGTCAAAATAATGGATAATTTTCACCGTTTTTTATTTTATTTTTAACGAGTTTATTTTCTTATAAGATTTGATGTGTTCATATTAGTTCAACTGAAATATATTACGAAAACGATCGTTTTTATTTTAATCGATAAACTACAAAAATAGAACTGCCATAACATAGGAATATCTTGAAATTACTGTTACATCTCATTCGCGTTTGGAAAATATCCAATCATACATCAGATTAAAACTACAGACATATACGTATTATTTAGACCAGCGTTTCTTAACGTTTTTAATAGCACGACCCACCTGGACTATGAAACCCACCTAATATCTCTATAATTATTTCTTCAAGCAATAGATGCTCCACACAGGGCGCACACTGTACTATGATGAGTTCTTTAACAATTTTATCGCGAAGTCTTTCAAAAAATGGAAAACTTATCAAAATAAACTGTTTATAAATCTTTCTCCGACCAACCTCAAGTTCCTTTGCGACCCACTAGTGTAAGGGTGACCAACAGGCGGCTCCGGAGCTCTTAGGCTGCCTTACAAATTCCGTAATTTTTCGATTAAATTTCGTTAGAGAATTTCCGAAGTCAAACATTGCCAGAAATCCCACTAAATAAGGTTTTCTTAATTATTATTATTATCTCTTTAGAATGAGCTAAGAAATCCGGTCACGCTCGACTAATATTAACTATATCATGACTAACTGTAATACTATTTTTAACACACTCCGAGCAGGTAAAGGATTGAAATTTGGTGGGAATGTTTGATTCTTATATTAAAGCCATTTAAGAAAAAAGATCAGGGTTCGACTCCAGTAAATCATTTGTTTCTCATAAGATAACACGTAAAAATCGATTTTTTGACTTACAGCATTTTATTCTATTGCAAATTAAAATTAGACAAAATTGATCTAGGTTCATCGGGCCTAACCCTTTTTAAAGAAAAATAAATATTTCTTATTTTTATCATTACAATTTGCCTACGGTTCGAAATCGCTCAAGTTCTACGTTTAAATCATATTTATTGAAAAATGTTATGCATTTTAATGGTATGATGCCTTGCCGACCGTGTCATTGTTAAACCTCGAGGTTTTATTGTTGTCTCAATCCTTATACTATATTCGTAATATTTAGTTTCCGTTAATCTGCCGGTGAAATCTCAACTTCTTTTGGACAACATTGTTTAAAATTCAAAATATCGTCGATATTTTGTGAATAGATACGACCCATAATTATAACTTCAGTCAATCATAAGAAATTACACGAAACCGACAACAATGCAAATCACCTTAACGACGAAATATTTTCACGTACAAATAAGTCAGTACAGGTTTCCCTCTCTTTATGCGGGGGTTACGTTCCAGGAAAATATCGCTTAAAGTGAATTCGCATAAACAGAACCCATATTTACGTGTAAAAGATTGGGATACTTCCCACAAGCAATTCTAACTCCCTTCCAAGACGCTCTTATTTCTCTCCATAACGACTTCTTATACGCTAAATACAAACTTAAAACATTTAACACTGTAAATTATACTCGCCAATGAATGGAAGCAGAGGCGCACAAGTGGGGGCTGTTGTGAGTGACATAATAGTGGAAGTAAGTGCTGGAGGTTTGTCTTGGCCCAACGCAAGTTCCGCGGGCAAGGAGACAAAATTTCTCAAGTGTGCTCAAACAGTAACACGCGAAATATCCGTCTCATCTCCACTCGACAATATCCTCTCCACTCTCACCTCTTTTACTGTATTACTGATACGCACAGCATAAGAGACAATGAGAGACTTAATGGT
This sequence comes from Tanypteryx hageni, assembly GCA_028673005.1. Classification (NCBI taxonomy): domain Eukaryota; kingdom Metazoa; phylum Arthropoda; class Insecta; order Odonata; family Petaluridae; genus Tanypteryx; species Tanypteryx hageni. The sequence goes on along the minus strand of CM054116.1, from coordinate 89,084,895 downwards.
AGCCTTGTGGTGTAGTGGAGAACTTTCTTTTATTTGTATTGCACTGGCCACGTAGCCGCATAAGAGCGAATCAAAGACGCATAAAAAGAAATTCCGGTAGCAATAAGTTTGTCGCATAAAAGCGAACCCGCATAAAGAGAGGGAAGCCTGTATTTTCGCGTGTGAAAAATAATTTGCGGACAGATTTGACGCATATTCAAAATTCGACGTCAAGAAAATAAAATTCGTTCTTTATGGTGTTAGTTGTTTTAACTCTCGAATTCCTACGATGATTTTAAATAATTTCAATATGCAAATGATTAACGTGCTACTCTCAACAACGCATTAATCAAATGGAGTAAGTAAATGCTCCTGTATTCGAACCCATTGCTTCAATGTAAACGGTGAGAAGTTAAATATTTAAAAATAGTGCTGCCATGTAACTTCCAAGAGTTTGATTGAAAAAGAAAGGAGGGTTTTTGAGTTATAAGCTTTTTTGTTATTCTCGCAGTTGATCAACCTGCTTTATTACAGCGTGACCGGATTTCTTAGCTCGTTATTTAAATAGATAGAAGATACTGCGGCAGCTACATTGTGCGTTAAATATATTTTATCACCTATCATGTTACTGCGGCTCTTCAGTAATGCTCATTGCAGTATTGTGGATCCTGCCCAGGCCCAGATTGGTCACCCCTTCACGAGTTGGTCGCGGCCCACCGATTGAGAAACCCTGATTTATATGAAGCATTTTAAACATTATTTCCACTTAGTTTAAATATGTTTAAGGTGGAAACATAACGAATGATTATTGTTCTGAAAATACTGGTTCGCCGATTTCTTCAGTTATGCACTTAATACTTTCCAAACATGATGAAGCTTCACGAAGAAAAAAAAATTGGTCTTGGTGACGCTATCGCTTGTAGCTGTAACCACCAATCGAACGTCGAATGCGATTTAACATGTCCCGATTGTGATTTTGATTATAATGCCTGTCATTATTCACAAGGTCGATAACGTAAAAGGCACATCATTATAATCACTCATGATATTTTCTAAGTAAATAGGTTTTCCCGTTGAAGCTCTGGAAGCCTTTGTTTGCAGTTTTGATTGCTGCGGGATGCAATTGCCTTGCGGTAAACCCCATAAACCTCCAAAATTTTACAATTTAATAAAGGGTAATTGAACCAGCCTTATGACTTGGATACAATAGTTGTTCAAGGTAACTGCAGCCATAAAACGGTTTACTCTACAATTTTATGAGCATAGGAGTCGCCTCATATCATACATATCAAAACAAAATACAAGGAAACAAAGAATTGCTTAGCTTGAGATCGTATATTCAACCGTTCCAAGATGATTGATGAAAAGGTAATAGTGAAATCATTGGGATGATGGACATTCCGCTCTATTATTCCGTGACGCTACGGAATTTGCTGAAAATTCATGCAATAATAGAATCATGAATCGTAACCTGCTTTTTAATGAAAGCGCAACCAATCCAAATAGAGAGGTACTTTCCTCAAGAACTTATTTGAAATTCAGTCAAAACTTATCGATACTAATATTTTCAGGCTTACGTAACTGTATTCATTAAAATTATCCGGTCTCTTAAAATATCTTTTAAAAAAGACAGTTGCGAATGAAACGGTTTTAGCTTATTTTAATGAAAGGATTACGAGTAACAATTTTTTTCTAAAATAAATAAATTTTACAATTTTGGATTTGGTCTGAAATTTCTTCTAGAGAAAATAAAAAATTCTCACAAGTTTGTCTATAGCTAAATCCCTTAGATGACATAGCATCAGGATTCTTTCGGCGCCAAAAACCATTTTCTCGCTAAATAGCAAACGGCAGTAATATCAAATTCGACAAATCGATATTCATTCAGGTTTACAACGAGCGTGGAGAACGATTAATAAAAGCCATCCTCCATAGATACGTTTCGCTCCATTCGACTAATCCGAGAAAACGCGTCCTTAACATAATTGAAACGTTCTAGCTCATACAGCACCTTGCGAGAGACCCCCCTTGAGGCATCTCTCGAGATGAAGCCGGTGTAAGAAAGCGATTCCCGCGTACTCCAACGGCTGGCTTTCAGAGCAATCACGGAAGACGTAATGGGGTAAGAGAAAGGTGGTAGGTGGAAATGCTCATGTCGTTCCCTTTCGAAGCTTGGCGCACATGGGTCCCACGCATCTGAGAAAACACGACTACGGCACACATAACGATAAGACATCGGGCGATTACGCGCCATCCACGGCAATCCCACTTCATTATCCGATCGCACCCACTCCACGACTGATAGCATTAAGACGACATATATACTCTGCTGGTGGCCTATCTCTCTTCTACACCCTTCAGCCTCCTGTCATAATCCCGCAGCGGGGAAATGAGGAATGATTATCCCTTTCGCCAAACAGCCTCGTTCCAGTCAAGTTATCATTGATGGTTAACGAAGGAAGCCGGCTAGGAGCAAACATTGCCTCGAGGCCCACCTCCTTTTCGACTGGCAGGAGGAGAGAAAGGAGGTGAAGACGGAGGGGAAGAGAAGGACGGAGGAGGTCCCTGTCGAGAGAGAGAGAGAGAGAATGTAATACGGTTCGATCCGCGCAAGCAAGGTGAACGGGAGATTTCCGCCTTTCGCGTATTCGTTGAGGAATGGAGTGAGAAATTTTGAGGAATATCGAATCGAAACCGTATTTAATCAAGAGAACATCGATATTCGGTAGATTAATCCATATCGGATAAGAGATCGAAACGAACAAAGAAGGGGAGGACTTGAAGCAATGGACAGCAGTTGGGATTTTCATGGCAATTTTTTTTTCGATTTATCAGAAATGCAATTAAATAAGTGATAAGATATAAAGCCACTTCATTCGGATTTTTTTGCAGTCCCTGCGTTTCCGCCAAAATTTCATTATACGCAACAGTGCCTCAGACGGAAAGGAACGGGATGCCCATGCTTATAAATGGGACTACCTATGCACACCGAAAATTTTATCGTTATGGGTCTTTTGGTACAACCAAAATTTCAATATTTGTATGTTTATGACAGACTGAAAAAATAACACCTAAGAACATACCAAAATAAAACCCATTTTAATTTATTGTAAATTTAATAATAATCGCATTAAAAGACTAATAAAAAATCACAGGCAGGTTTTACCACAAATATTTTCTTATTCATGAGAAGATATATATTAAATATCAAAAGCAGAAATGCATGAATTGGAATGTTTTTCAATAATTTCAAGTACGCAAAAATGCAAATTAATTTGTTGTAACCGTTCGCTCTACAAAAGCAGTAATAAGTGAAGACCAATAAATGTATACCAGACATAAATTACTGATAAATTTGGAGCAGAATTTTATCTCTAAATCCCATGCGAAAAACAAAATGAGTTTCTAAAGAATGAATAAAAAATGCCACTATTGTAGGGAAGTATAAACTATGAAGCTTGAGGAAAAATATGAGAAAGTACACATGAAAAGTTTCATTTAAGAAAAAAAAATAACTTTATTACGTAGATGTCGCATGGAAATGAAAACTCGGCGAACGCCCGAGAGAAACAGAGCACAAAGATTTCCAAATATCACCTGAAATAAAGGAATTTATGAAGGATAAGATTCTCAAATAGCGAATGTGAGAATGGGTTTACTTAGTCGGCGGAGAGTAAGGCAAAGCGGGTGATGTATAAGTTAGTGGTATTACCGTTACATTTACATGCATTAGAGGATAATTAAAAGAATAAATCAGTGGCGACGTTTAAAAAATATGAGGCGGTCGAAAAGAAGAAAAATGTTTGCGTTAATAAAACCGATGTCCTGAGGAAAGTATAAAGGCGATGGAAAGATAAAAATGCTTTTCGGCGCAAAAGCGTAAACAGAGCAGTTTTAGCGTAAATGGAACTAGCTATTTAATTATTTAAATTTTAATAGATTGATGAAAAACAATTGCAAGGACCTTTCGACAAATATTTAAAAAGCAATTGGATAGATAAGAACTTTTAAAAAAATCTATGATCCGATATATAAATAACTGGAATATACCTTCTCCGACAGAGAATAACGTTTTTCACGTAAATTCCTGCTCGAAAAGGTGATCATTTGCAAATATAAGCGATCCCCACTAAACTTCAATTTCAACAGTTGGCCGTAAAAAAATGGAAAAGATGCGCGAGATATTTATGGAAATTTGCCTGCTAAAAGTGATATATGCAAGTTTCCATTGTTGGATGCTGCTCTTTTGGAATTTATTCCTTACGCGTTTTTACGATCATCCCTGAATCCGATGATAGCACTTCTAAACCTTTCACTTAAAATCGCACATCGCGCACCTTCAAATTTAAGCGGCAATCATAGTAAGAGACGTCATAAAAAGGAATGGAAAACAAAAGTAAAAGAACGAGCGCCACCAAGAAAAAACGGGAAGAGAGAAATCGATGGTGAGAAATAGTCACAAGAAGTATTGTAGACAGACAGACAGACAAACGACTTTATTAGGGCGAAATTGAGACTATGTAGTCCCTTCTTACATTTAGAGAGGGAGATAAAAAGTAATGAGATATGTAGACTAGTGCCAAGGGGAATATTGAGATCAATTTTGCTACACTAAGGAAGAAGGGGAGAGGGAGAGAGATAGAAAGGGAGGGAGATGGAAGTTTGGGTAAGAGAGGAGACACGGAACGAGAAACCGACGGAGAAGAAAGAGTGAGAACTGTTTCGCGCGGATGTCTTCCGTCTGCGTGGGAAAGAGGAATAGGGAATGGCTTTTGGTGCGAGCGAATGAATGGGAAAATAAATGCCAGAGGTATGAAAGAGAGTGTGAATCGTCGATGTAAATTCGGAAAAGAGAGGGTGTGAGGGAGAGGAGGGAATGTTTTTTTTCGATGCCTTTTATCATGATGCGAGAATGAAGAGGGTTGGAGAAAAAAATCAAGTCGTAAAGGAGTTTTATATTTTTAAATCTCGATTTATCTCACGAATAAATCTGATTCCGCTTAGTTGGTGGTACTTTTGAGTTTATTTCTCGCTTACCAGACGCTGATAGGGCTGCAGAGCTTATGCATGCGAGTTTCTCACGGCGAATCTTGGCTAGTAGTACGCTACCTGCAATAAGCGAGAGAAAAAAGGATTGGTCATTGGTATTTTTAATATGTTACGTAATATTCCTTTATTTTAATTACACTTACATATTCTTAAAGGTGCCCACATATATATAGTTTCGATTTGCCGACGGATTTGCCACCTCTCTCGGAATTCCGTGATTCTCCCGGAATATACTCACCTTAGATACCTCTTTCCCGTAATCTGATAAAAACTTGCCCGAGAGCCCAAAATATTCGTGATTATGTAATTTTCAGCTTTACTGGTGTTTATATTATATTAAGTCGAGATTTTGGTAGAATCATTTCCTTTATTCCAATGAAGCGATAATTAATGTATAAATACAGTCTTTATAGAGGATCATGTGAGTTACTACCTCTGACGCGCCACTAAAGGGTCTTTACTTTTATTACAATTTAAACCAATCAAGAAACATTTAAAACTGTTTTTGATTTATTTCCACAAGTAAATTGAGTTGGTGAAGAATTCAAAGAGAATTGTAACGATAATGCTTTCAGTTCCAGTATCCAACGCATCCTGCGAACGTGTGTTCAGCGTCATTAATGAATTTTTGTGTAAAAGTCAAAACAAATTAAGTGCGGGTCATGTCAAGGCAAAAATGTAAGTATGCACCGATTTCAATTACTCTTGTAAAGATTTCAATGCCTTTTGAAATCAAAACCAGATCTTTTGGAAATTGCTCTAAGTAGCCTAAAATGCAAATTAAAATTAAATAAATGAAGTATGGCTTTTGAAGTAATGATATTTTTAAGGGTTTGTTATTATAATTTATTTATAGAATGATGTTAAAACAAAATTTAGGCTAAATATTCATATTTATGTTTTCTAAATAATAAATGAAACAAGTTTTATTGTTGTCATTAGCTGTTTTTTAACCTACAGTCAATCTCATAATTAACTACTCATATGGTGGATATATCCCGGAATCAGAAATTTAAAAGGTGGCAACTCTAACTTAAGAAATAAAATAAAGGTTAAATAATAATTATATGTTTGCTAATAAGTGAATAATCCAAGTTTCGTTGCTCACTTAAGTTGTTTTTCGACTTAGAGAAAATTCTCCCGGAATTTGCTACTCATGAGGTGGAAATCTCCCAGAATATACTGCTCATAAGGTGGTAACCTTTACTAGATGATTGTTCTGTCCTAAAACAATTTACGGCCGGAAGCTATCATCGATTGATACGATGGAGGAGTAAATTAATTTCCGATTGGGAAAGAGGAAAGCTTGAAGTAAGGTTAAGCCTAACATGAAGGGAAAAGTATTAGAAGAGCTAAAGAATAATTCCAGCAAGATCTTAAAAATTGTTTTACTTTACTGTATGACCAAGAAATCGAATCATGATTAACAGAGATGCTAGGAGAAACCTCTAAATAAATCGACACAACCGTTATATTGTTTATACAAAAAAAGTACTGATAATAATGAAAGGAAGGGAAAGGAAAAACTACAAGAAAACCCATCAAACAAGAAGCGAAGAAATATAACCAGGAGCTAATCGAGAAATCTATATAAAACAACAGATGCTATAAAAATGAAGCAACATCTCTCGATTGGTAAGAAACAGACGGTACCATCGATGCTGGAAGATGATTTGATTACCCGTAGGAGGAAGGAAATTTTACGGCAAATAAGTCTAAACAAAACTGCAGAAAGTTTCCCTACCCAATAAGAAAGTAATTGCAGAAGGAAATCTGTCCACCTAGGAGGTTCCAGAAATTTTTTCAGAAGAAGTGAGACACGCAATCAAAACCACGATGAACGGAAAAACACGCATGGAATATGTAAGAAATATTCAAGGCAACGGGTAACTGTATAAACAAGACCCCTCCAAGATTTTTACATCTCGTCTGACGCTAACCGTACATATTTACTTCTTCAAATTATTATAGCAACTACTATATAACCTTTAAATTTATAATGATTTAAACAATTTACTAGTTACATAAAGATAGAGATTAATATATTATTACTGTTTAGCTATATAGGATATTTTATAACTCAAGTTTAACGATCGAAGAAATTTTAAGATTTTATTTTCCCGCAAATAATTATTAAGTACACAAAAAATACGTGTTTCCATACGCTCATTTTCCCTTATCAACATTGGCAATCCAAAATCGCGTGACGATTAATTGGAGTTATTATGCTTCCATAAATTTCATCCCAAAAGTAATTATCGTCCGCGAAAAAGATATCCTTACGTAGACGTAATAAAACACCAACGAGCAAATGTTCGATAACACACATTAGAATACATCCCGTGTTTAGCATCGCTCTCGTTTTTCGTGCCTCGGATTTTCTATTTTCCGCCCGTAATTGCGATTTTCTCCGTTAACGGGAGAAGTCTCTCCATAAAGCTATCGCGATTCGGTCATGAAAATGTTCTTGGGCATCGGAGGATAGAAAAAAATAAATGGAGCCATTCACGATTGCCCATTACTCTAATGCCACCGCCTACCCGTGCAGTACTCCGCAAAACGCGTCCTGTCTTGAATTGTTTCTCTGTCTCACCTCGATTAATTATTTCCCATTTTACCTTATCTTCCAACTCCTCTAAATTCTCCATAGCCTCTCCTGCCAAAGTACACACACATTCCCTCCTTTCCCCCTCTCACCCTCGCAACACCAAGAGGCCCAACCATCCAGCTTAAAACCCGCCCCCCTTTCTCCCTTCGCCTCACTTCCTTCACTCTATCCCTATCTCTCTCTCTGTCTCCTCCCTCCCACACTCCTCCCCAATCTCTCTCTATCCCCATCTCATTTACTGTTTCCAATTTTGGCCCCATTTCACATCCCCACCCTATTCTTGGCGATCTGCGCCAACTTACGTAGACTTTACACATAGTTGGCGAGATATGAGAAAGCCCTTGAGTACCTCTATTCCTTCGAAATTGAGGAGATCCATTGTTACGATCATGGTTTCGAAGTGGCACACCTAAAATCTCTCTCTCTCTCTCTTTAACTCATCGACTAGAACGCAAACATGAACCACCAATTCCTCAAGACTTCTTGTTTGCTCTCGCATTTATTCCTGGATTTCTTGAACTATAATGTTTTCCATTCTCACCGCGTTTCCCTAAAACCCCATTCCGGAAGGAGACGCAGGACGATATACCCCGACCAATCGTTCCTGCATTCCGCATCTCCCTCTCTCCGTCCGACCTCATTCCTCTCCTTCCCCTCTCATTCACGCCTCGTCTAGTGTGTAATCGCTTCCCTTGCGGGGGTCTATTGTTTGACACTCTCCAGTTGACGGGTCTTATGGGATGGTCGGGAGAGTGAGACCCCGGACCCCATTGTTCCGAGGATGCGGTGGGCGGGGAGAGGTTAGGTGACCGAACCATGAACACATCCTCGCCCCTTCTCCGTACTTGCCGCGCTACAAACACGTACACCTTCGTCGTACCCCAAACCCCTTTCTTCACCTCGCTAAACAAATTTTTGAACGCGATTAGAATAGTCGGGGGTCCTTCCCTCGGTTTACAGTCCAAATACCATACTCTTCGACAACGGTTCATTTTGCACGTTACTCTCTTTATGAGGAGGGTCGCGTCGTAAATATCCCTACAATTAAAACTTTCTCCCAGAAAACCGCATAAATATCGCGCCGTGTTGCAGTTTTCCGCGCGGCACGCCATCCGATCCGCGAGTTTGTACGTTGATGAATCGCCATGGAATCGTGGCGTGCTCTAGAGGTTCGCTATAATAATAGGCTTACGTAACGAGGAAAATGGTTGACTTCCTAAAATGTTCGATTTGCTGCGTGTGAGTCTACGCTAGACGTAATGAGAGGGGGAGAACCAGCCGAATAAGAGATGCAATCGCAGACGTTTTATCTGAAGGAGCAGTTAGTGCTGTTTTAAGGGAGGGAGAGATGAAAGCGCTTCATATGCCGAAACACAGATTTAAGATTAAGAACTTAAAATATCTCTGTTGAGATGGTCCTAAAAATCATGAATGTTTGCACATATATGTATGTACAGGGTGTCCCAGAAATATCCGGCCGAATTTGATCGGGATTAATTTGGATACTATTGATCGCAAAGAAAAAGGTTATGCAAGTTTTTAAAGCTGGTTTAATGACTTTTCATTTCTCTTTTTAAAATGACCGCCAGCAGCATTGTAGCATTTAACACAACGCTGGAAAACCGAGGCACACACGAACTGCAGCATTTCCACCGGGATAGACGCATACACGTTTTAAATTTCCAGTCTCAGCTGGCAAATTGTCTGGGGTTTTGCGCGTAAACCTTGTCTTTTACATCCCCACAAAAAAGTGTAAAGGAGTCAAGTCGGTTACCCCATTGGCTGTTCCATCGAAAAAAAATGGTTCCAGAATGCTTCGGGAGGAAAGGCCGCACCACGCAGTTACACCAGGCAAATAGCCAGCCTTTTACACGTGAAGGCCTGGATTCTCCTGGGATCAGTACGCGCAGTTATGACGATTCACTGTTCCATTCAATTTGAAGGATGCTTGGTCGGACCATACAATCTTCTGCAGGAACTCCTCATCTTCCTCTACTTGCCTTGTGACCCACTCACAAAACTGCATGCGGCGATCTGGATCATCGTCGGACATTGCATGTAAAAGAGTGGGTATGTAGGACTTGAATTTTGCTCGTTTGAGGATGTGGAGCACTGACGACTTGCTAATGTTTCCCGCTTCAGCTACACAACGACGTAAGGATTTTATTGGTGAAGACTGAACTCGTTTTAAGATGTCTGCTGAATTTTCATATGCAGTAGCAGTGCGAGGTATGTGATCAAACTCGGCCGGATATACATATACTAATATAAACCCGAACAGATAATGGAAATGAATTCCTTTTTAAATGCTCTAGAAGAAAGACTGGGCCTATGGTATGAATAAATTTCAGTTAATTAGTGTGGTTTTATCTTTTCCATTGGTGCTACAGCTGAAATTATATAGAATAAAAGTAAAAATTTTAAAAATAAGAAAGTTCGGGGAAATTATATACCATGAGTTGATTTTAAAGGGAATATTGTCATCTCTCCCTGTCGTGCATGCTAAAATCTAATTACATAACCTCATTTAACTAATAATATTGTTATAATTTTATTTTTAAATATGCTACAGCATTTCATATATTCTCATTTGAAATACTGGGTAATCGGTAATAAAAATTGTTTTGTCTGAGACCCCACACGTAATGACAATTGGGCATTCAAATAGTAATGCATAGTTTACGTGGTATTTAATAAAAAATCTTCACTTCATTTGATTTGAGAATCGATTGCGATGTATGAAGAGAAAGACCTAATTTTAAAATTATAACAGGATTCTCCAGGAAGTGATATCATAAAAAAACTTAACAGAAACATCCAGTTTCCCTTAAATTATTCTTTCAGGATTAAACGAATTACATTAATTGTGGCGAGCTCTAAAGTACATTTAATCACTCCTGCGCTTCTACTCGGACCCTTATAATTATTCTTGCTCCAATAAAAATGAATAGTTAATAAGACTTTAACTTGCAGCTCATCCAACTCCCGTATCTTTCGCTAATTTCCATCCGCAATCCGAGAAGTGTGGGTCGCATTTTAAGCTCCCAAACTAAATTTATCATCTCAATAATTGCCACACCTAAAAGAAATGAAAAAAAGGACATGACCCAATTCCTGAAAAATCCAGCGCAATGCCTCCTCGCGCTGGGGGATTTTAATTTAAGATCAAGTGAGCCAGATAGCCGAGATAATTCTCCCGCTCTTTTATTTCTTCCATTTTAATTCAAATTTCGTGGATTACGGAGAGGAGGAGGATATCCCCTAATTACGGAATCTTAAATGCCGTGCATAGCTCGGGAGATCGAGGGAAAGAGAGAAAGAAGGGTCCTGTGAATCACGTGCGGAACCGGGACACGAAGCGATGCGAGACGAGCTACCTGGTCAGTTTTACAGCGGCCAAAGTAGGGTAAAAGGAGATGGTAGCTGGATGCGGAAAGAGAGAGAGAGAGGGAGTGAGAAAGGGGTTATGGGATGCGAGAGAGAGGTAGAGCTGGTGGGGATGGGGTGGTGGGAGGGATAAGACTGATAGGACGTCGGGGAGGTGGAGGTGGTGGGGACCATAGCGAGAGATAGAGAGGGGGTGGGGGAGTAGTAAGAAAAGGTAGGGAAGGAGGTTGAGTCGAGCGGGAACGGACCGAAGGAGGGGATTGATTCATCTCCGGCCGCCGGAGACTGAGCGCTATCTCAGTCCCCGTGATGAACGGCTTTTGTCTCCAGTTTCCTTCATCTAGAGGGCGGAGGAACGAGGACAGAATTGGAGTGACGGGACTGCGAGGTGGACGATTAGGTCTGAGACAAAAGAGAGAATACGATACGGTGACTCAAACTGTGGATGCTAAAAGAACACGGTGGACCACCATGCTTAGCTGAGATTCCTTTTAGTTTAAAAGCGGAACTGTTTGCAGCTGGGTGGCGTCCATGCCTCGCGTGTCTCAATAACGAATATTTTCAAAAGTTGAAGAAGGAGACATAAGTTGCATTTTTCTGAAATGTGTTGGCGGACACAAATGGAACTTTTTTTCCAGCATATGGATTCTAAATAACAAAATGAGATTTTCTCCCTCCATGTTCAATATTTTTTCGTACAGGTAAAAGAGATTGATTTTCTAAATCTAACTGTTGTTAAGGCTATAAATAGAATAATACCTCAATTAAGAGATTTGGCACATACATACTCAACGCGTACGAAAGCATCAATGAAAGAAGACCAAATAAAGCATGTGACGAAGTGAAGTACTGCCAACGTTACAAAAATAAACGGACATTGTTTCAAGGTGATTTGTTTGTTATGGACCAGTTCCAAACAATGTCATCCGAAAAGTCGAACTACAGAAGTCTGTTAATTTACGGAGTAAATTTCTATTGCATAAGTCTGCGCGAATTCATTTCTTTCGGGTTTAATGAAAAAAGTTCTCCAATTTAAGCATGGTGAAGAAATTTCTATATGGTATTTTTAAATCAAATGGAAATACTGAGTCACCACCAATGCGCCATGCAAACCGAAAGCTCAAATGGGGGAACCGCAATGCATCTTGGAAAATGGAACCTTCGCAGCTTGATCAGTGGCTCATGCGAACATTTTATATCTCGATTTAGCCCACTTTTCTCTAAAAAGATTGAAAGCTTATATTGCTTTTAAAAGGGGAACATTTTTTACCTTGAGACAAAAATTCAGCCACAAAACTTTCAATTCAGATATTATAGGCAAATTTTACTTTCCAATAATTACGCTAGACATTAGTTCTCAATAAATAACTAAAACATATATTGTGCAAGTCAAATATTTCTGTATATTTAATTCATATAAATGTGTTTCAGGGGCGCTTTGATATTTCTATAGCGATATTTTCAGATATTGTTTTGTTATTTAAGGATTACCAAGATATATCATAACTTATCAAAAAGTTTATAACTCATTTTATTTGTCACCGGAACGATTAAATAATTAAAATCCAATTAAATATTTCCACTATAACGAGAACAGATACCGAAAAATAGTTAAATTTGGGTAGCAAATATTTCCGCCATTTAATTGGCTCATAAATAAATTTAAATATAAAAAGTAACGTTGATCATGTCAGAATTTTTACTATCAATTATTATAAAGCATTTAAGGCATAATATTTAAAACACGTCGCTTAACAATCTTTTTAATTATTTGTCATTCAACGAACCGCAGGTTCCCATTACGAAAATTTCCAAGAGAATTTTTTCATTCCGCCAGATGATATCCTCTGCAAAGCCAAAATCAATTTCGACACATGCATTTGCACGAAGCGAGGGCGGAAAACTTTTATTTTGCATTTCCATGGTCTGCTAAATGCGCTTGGGATAACTTGACTGGATATCCATTCGTTGGAATGGGCAGCTTTTAATTGCGCGCCCTTTTAATAATGCAAAATGGAGGTCATGTGAGGCACAAGGTGAGCAACCACCAGAACGAGGATTGCATCGCAGATTTCTGGCGCGAAAAATGTGAAATGCCACAAAAATCCAAATATTTCATCGCTTTATTCTTTTAATCAATCATTAATTACTTTAGTTTGCGAACCGCGAAAAATTAAACGATGATGTTCCGGATTACAAATTACAATTTCAATCGTTTATGCACCAAAAATAATTGACAGAGTTGAATAAAATACATTTTTCAGACACATAAATAGAATATTAATAATATTCGAGTAAGAATTTGCAAGAGAAATGAACGTGAAGTTAATAAATTGGTATTTTCGAAGCATTTACTTCCAAATTCTAAGTTTGCGATTCATAGCTCTGTCACATTTTATTCTAATCTAAAAAATGTATTTATATTTAAAATTATTATATAAATAATTGTAAGCTTCGTACATGTAAAAAGAAGGAAATTGCGAATAAAATACGAAGTAACTGTGACTATACAAAAATATTCTGTAATGGTTGTTATAAATTTATAAAAGACATTAGTTGCACGTTTTAGTTATTAATTTCTTAGACCAATGGATTTACATGAATATTGTCCCTTGAGGATTATTACAATTTTATGATGAATCTCATCGACAAATGCTATTAAAACAAAAACAATTCACAACAGAAGTTCATTTATTTGTTTATAACAATGTATTTTTTTAAATCTTTGAAAAATTAACATTTATTTTTTGCTAAAAGCAAAACTCGGGAGATTAAAACATTCTTCAAATGGTCTTTTAGGGGAGTATGGGTTTGAGTGAATCCAGTATATATCCTTAGACAAATGAATTAAACCAACAAAAAACAAAATAAAAAAAATTCCATTCTCAATCAATTGCAACTTTAATACCCATAACACTCGGCGGAAATTTATTTTGCAGGCTTGAGCCGATAAATACGAATCAACAAGCATTATTCCATACGGCAATAGGTGGAAAAGGTGTAAAAGCAAAATTAATTCAGCTGACAATATATTCGTATTGATCAGTTTTATTTCCAACACCATAGCATCTATTTTATCACGACTACCATACTTCATTCTTACCATGATTTTGTGATGTAATATTTTTTCTTTTATTATATTTTAACTTATTCGATCTATTCCCCTCACAGTTTTAATTCGCACACACAGACCTCACTTTTCCTTTTCTCCATGCCCTTCCATGGACCCAGCTGTTTGCCAATCTAACCGCCTCACGCACACCATTACATCCTCGATTTCGACTTTCACACCCGACTCTGTATTCCGTAGGAAAGAGTGAGAAGGATGAGAGGAGGAGAATTTTGGATTCGGAGGGAAGCTGGGAAGAGAAAGTAGGGGGAGATTGAGAGGTGTGAGGTAGGAAAAAGAGAAATAGAGAGAGGAATAGAGGACAGAGTTGGAAAGAGAGAGAGAAGCAGAGGAATAGAAAAGGGTGGGAGATTGGGAGAGAGAAAGGTATATGGTGAGAGGCAGGTAGATACTGAGAGAGTAAGAGAAAGGTCGATGGAGAGGAGAAACAATGGAGAAAGAAAGAAAGAGAGATGGAGAAATGGGGAAAGAGAGGAGAATACGAAAATAGCTACCGGCTAAAAGAGAGCGGGAGAAATAATGGAAATGAGACTGAATAGGAGTGAGAAGAGAAAAATAAATGAGCGAGTTGTTTAAAAGTTCCAGGAAGGAGCATGGGGGAGTGGAGAAGAAGGGAGAAAAAAGAAGGGGCACACAGGAATGGTAATGAGACGGGATAAGAGAAGCAGTGGGAAAGAGAGAGAAGGGGCGAGAAAGGAAGGCGAATGTGCGAGGGAGAAAGAGGAAGAAAGGAAACGTTTGTCTCGGAACGGATATTAGAGAAAAAGGGAGTGAGATGGAATGGGAGAGAGAGAACGGAGGGAGATAGATGTTACTTGATATAGGTTATAATGACATGGGACAAAAGGACGAGAGGAAGAGAGCGCAAGCGTATTGGAGGTGAAAAAGGTGGTTAAAACGCAGGGAGGAAAGGGAGAGAGAGAGAAGAGAGAATAAAGGATAACACTTGTACGAAGAAAGGAGTGAAGGGAGAAAGCGTAGGTGGGGTGAGATAAGGACGAAAGAAAGCGAGAAGACGTGAATGAGAGGTTTGGGAGGTGAGGAAGAGTTTCACTCTATCTAGGAAATAGAGACAAAGATAGACGATGCCGACATCCATTATCCATACCAAAAATAAACCTCAGGTTAGCCGATTGATATTGGGTTCATATAGCTACATAAAATATACGAAGTTGGGAGGACAAAAATAGTCTACAAAGTATGGTGATCATCTGATTGTGTAACAGTTGTGTGTAAATGTGAAATAAAATAACTGATAATTTTGCAATATGGCATAAAATTAAAGGGATTCGTTTTCGATTTGATATCGAGTAGAACGAATACCAGCAATGAGCAAAAACAATGGGTTAAGAGAAGGAGTAGAGAGGAAAGATAGCATGCAGCGATGAAGAACGGAATGCCGGATCGGTTGGAAAGAAGCGTAAAAGGCCGAATCGGGGACAAATGAAAGGGTTTGGAAGTAAACGAACAGGAGAGAGACAGAAGGAGAGGAAAAAAGAGACGATGATGGACGACATAGTATATAAAGGACTTAAAAAATGTGCCGGAAATAAATGGTGACAATATATGCGAGCTGGAGGACAGAAGAACCAAAAATATAAAAGAATGAACTGGCCGAGATCAGAGAAGAGAACCGCAAGCATTTTTATATTTTCGCGGTTTTAATGCCTGTGCGGCGATTTGTTAGAATAAAAGGAAGAATATATGAGACTCGGTGAATTACACGGTAAAAATAACATGAAAGCGCTCATTCTAATGTGATACTGGAACGTGAACGAGTCAGAAGGATGAATAGGGTTGCGCCAACCTAATAAAAGTTTTCAAAACCGATTCGAGTTAGGGATGAACCTTTAGAGCTAGAACGTTTGCCTCTTCATGTCGCAACTTTTTTTAATTTTAAAATTTTTGCAGGAAAAAACATGCTTGATAACTGACATATCAGAAGTGAATATAACTCGTACATCAGGTATTTAAATCTTGAAACAATTTTCCACAAAAACGTGATTGGATTTATAATATACCTAGTAACGATAAACCCAAAACTTATCTTCCCTCAAGCAGATATTAATGATACTAGAGACATACAAAGCTAGTTCTGAGGTTTTGCCTACCTCAAATGATAACTGTCGATTATTTTTGCGAGGAAATAAGGATTGATTTAATTTAGGCTCATGTGTAGTTTATAATCAGTTGTCCAAAGAGCGAAAAATAACAAAAATTCATTTAGCGACAAATTCTAGACAGCATACCTGTAGCCCACTGCTCTTTTTGAGATAACAAACGAATTTCAATAGTGAGGGTAGAATAAATATGAGACGGGGAAGTAAGAGCGGGAAAAATAATGAGAGAGAAGGTAGCGTGAGGAATGGGCAGGTTTTTAAAATAGAAGAGGGTTTCTGGACGTGTTTAAGACACGGGGGTTTATAAACCGAAGATGCTTGGCAAATAAACGAAGTTGCTTCGTATGAAAAATTGATCGCGTCGACGCGGGTTTCCATGGTTTTAGAGGCACGATTTAAACTTTATTTTCCGGTATTATTTTTACTTTTAAAGAGCCTTCCTGCTGATTGATGACGAGCGTAACTCAGAGCCTTCACCAAGAGATAGAAACGTTTTTTTCCCTTAAAGTGCAAGGTTGGTTACTCCGTAAAATCGAAGCTTTTTTTCTCCTGCCGTTGGCTTTATTCACACAAACTCAATTCTCCGTTATTTTTTTAAATACGCTTTCCTAGAGAGAATTGCTTTTTATTCTTTCCCCGTGATAAATTTATAGTAACATGAGTTTTATTTTAATTTTAAATTACTCTTACCTAATTTCTCGAGAAAAGTCAGTTTGTCACGAAAAGTGGTAAAGGGTTCTTTTATTCTGCTGTCGTTCCATTACTTGGAGTGTTATTGAGGAGAAAATAGCAGCTGGTTTTCCCTTGAGCTGGCATAAAATGACTCAAAAGGGTAAAAAAAAAACTAATTAGAACGGACGTATAAGTAAATTTAAATAGCGATTTTTTAATGATAAGAATTATGAAGATTTCGCTGATCTTAGTATCATTTATTATATGCACAAGTGTTCATGTATCTGCACTAAGCGTGTTTTATTGAAAACTGCTGACTATTTAAATTTATGACAACGAATTTATTGACAATAAATTAAATGAAAATACAAAATTTAATTCAGGCGTGAATTAGTTTGATTTACATTATTAATATATATTTAAATGCAAGCACAACGCAATCATTCATGTCCTGTTCATTGCATTAAACTTAAAAGAAAACGACAATGATTTTATACTACATCATGTTGCATCTACTTAACTTGCAATTTTCAAATTCGATTTTGATAAATCATTGGTATTAGTTATAAAATTAATCACAAAATGTAATAAAAAATTAATTTATATGACGAGAGTTATGATGTAAAATACAATCATTAGCAAAATAAAGTTCATAGAAACAGTATGAAGAAGAGATCGCATATCTTGAAACAAATTTTAGTACGATAATGATTTCGCAGAATTTATTTTAAGAGAAAATCGAATATAATTTTGGCAGTTAATATCCTCTTCAGCCGAATTTACATCAAAAGAAATAATTCTCTATCTTTGAAATTATTAGTGGGCAAATAACAGCGATACGTACAGTCAAAAGCAGACAATTGCAAATTTAATCAAAATTTTTGGAAAAAACCGACTTGGGGGAACACACTCGTTTTTTTAACACACTTAACAAAACCCTGGCATTCATCCTAAAAACGGAAACGAATCACACCGCAAGGCAAATAAAGTTTATTTGCATTTATTTACCGTTTTTTTTACCGAGTCCACAAAAGAGCTTGGCCACAAAGGCAGGTGGGAGGGAAAGAGCGACCGTTTCCAGTTGCACGAAAGTCAATTTTCGCCGAGAAATTATACGAGAGATACCACGCAAGTATTTAATTTAAAAAAATAATAATCGTAAACGAATAAACGAAACATCATACAAGTGCATCAATAGAAATATCCGTGGACGCCGTTTCGTCAACGTTTCGAAATAAACTGAAACCAAAATCAAAATCTCAAAACGCGAGGTTTTTAAAGCAATTTTATGTTTTCTCTCTCTCTCGCCCTCTGTTATATTTCCGTCCTCGGCATTTTTGGATTTTAATTGACTCGCACTTTTATACACGCTTTCACCATTAGGCTGCATAAAAAGAGATTGGAGTCTCTCTGCTTTCTCCCACCGGCGAGCCTAATGCGACAATCCAACCAACCTCTGCCTCTCTCACCCTTTCCCTCTCTCTCTCCTTCCCTTGTCCCTTTCCCGCCATGTCTTTCTCCTTCTCTTTTTCTTTATCCGCATTTCTTTCACTCCGACATACTAACTCTCTCTTTCCTCGAGCCATACCTTGATATAACTACTACTCCGTCTCTCTCTTCCCCCCCTCTTTCTGTAACTCTTCCTAATCACCTGTTCCTTTATTCTGCCGCAGGGCCAGGGAAGAGCGACACGTTTCCTCCCGTCCACTCTTGCCCTTTCCTTCTCTCTCCTCTTTCTCACCTCTTTACCTATCCTTTTTTCACTTTTATTTCGCATTCATTCTTCCTACACCAAGAATCATCTCACCCTCTTTGTCTCTCTCTCTCTCTCCCATCTTTTTCCGACCTTCTAATAGCTCTGCTTCCTCCAATTTTTTCGCTGTGTTTATTTAACAAGTTCTCGTCCGTTGTATATTATTCGCTTTCCTCTTGTTTTCCTACCTACCATTCATCCAATTTTACATAATTTGCGCACTTTTTAAATCTCTCCCTACGCTGCCGACTTCATCGCTAATTAAACAAAGGGTATATTTGGGTTTACTGGCACCTACGAGGAGTTAATTATTTGATCGTTTCCTATAAAACTGAAAGGATCTAGACTCCAAAACGAAGGAGAAACTTCCATTATTGTAGTTGGTTTCAAGTTATTGATCGCGAGGAATTATTCACAAGATTAGATGTGCTATGAATAAGGAGGTTTCCGTCGCAAATGAACGTTCCTCGAGTTGTTGTATATAACGGAATTTCTTATTGAAGAATGCGAGTATCACTCGATTTATTTTATTTATTAAAATTAAAAGTTTATTGTTTGGTTATGTAATGCTTTACACCTAGCACGATTCATCATATAAATAAGATTGCCAATTCAAAAAGGGCTTTTCCTTTTTCGGGCATAATTTATCTATCAATATGAGACCTCGTGTGAGTTCGCATTAAAATTGTGAGTTAACCATCACTTAAAGAGCATTATTAATAATTTTCCAGTAAAAATGTATACATTTCATTTTTAAAGATTTTATGCAATGCTATCTTATATAATCATTTAATTATTATCTGGGGTAAGTGCTGAAATTCCATTTATCTTCGAAAATATATGCTTTATAATGCACGACATTTCTATTGAAATTAGTGTTAGCATTAATTTACTTATTACGCATACTTGACTGATTATATTAATTCATACATAAGAAATATTCACGTAAATTACTTTTGCAACGACACAATCCAACACTTTTCTCCTCACACTTGGATGGGAACTTCATAAACCCTTCACCTATATCCTTAATCTGATTTCGTCCACTTCCACTACTTCCCTTTATTTTGCCATCTTCCTCTCGATGTCCTCTCTCTATCCCATACCATTTTCATACATTTCCTCTTTTTATCCCTCTCTGAAACCCTCCTTATTCCTTCTGCCCCTCTCTCCGCCCTACCTTCTCACCCTTATTCCCTCCTGACACTCACTTCCTGCCTCTGGGGCGACATTAGTCCCTCCAGGGGTCCCTAACAGTTGTACGGCGTAAAAGGGAGGCGAAAATGTAAGGGCGTGGGGAGGGGGGTAGGGAAGGAGGTGAGGGGATGAAGGAGGTGAGAGGAGGAAGGAGGTGAGAGGAGGAGGAAGGAGGGAAGGTCTCGCGGAGAAAGGAAGGGATGACGTGGGAAGGGAATCGAGGTGAGGTCTTCTCATTTCGAGACCCACGGGACGCTGGGCATCTCATCACCCCTTTTGTGCCTCTCTCTGAAATGATGACCCTCCCCATGACACCTTCTTGACTTCTTTTTTTTTTAAACCCAAACCCTCTACCGAGCCTTTCATCCATCTTCCCCTTTCTCTCTGCCTCTCTCTCTACATCCACTAACAAAATGGCCGGGAGGCAATCCACCTCGCCTTTTAACAATGGAAGTTTTAGTATCGCTTTTATTTCTGCGCGGGAGACAACTGGGGGACGTGAGATGTTGTAGGTAGGCGGTTTTAAAACTCTCTGGATTGTTGGGCGCGGCACGCGCGATATTCGCATGTTTCCCTTATTTATTTTTTTAATGCCGAGGGATTTTTTATGACAAAATATTTCGTTTCGACGAGGAGGATACATAAAATAAAGTTTCGGGAGTGGTCATTCGAATTCTAATCTTGTTGAGGGTGTGAAAACAAGCGAGGCGAAAATTTTTAAGGTAAATTGTAGAACCGTGCCATATATTTTTCATTATAAAAAGGAAACTGAGCTTTACTTCATAGACAATAACTTTTTCGCCCTATATAATGCTTTGTTTTTAAGTCCAATACGAAAACTGACCTCTTCGTGCTTTTAGTGGGATCAACTATTTCTAACCATTAACCTTTTCGCTGCTATCAACGCATATATGCGTTTCAAGTTTTTCCGTTCGCAGCTCAAAAAAGATGAAAATATTTTGTCGAGATGGTTAATAATCAATATGAATGTAAATGATTGACAAATTAACTTTTAAAATATAAAGAGACTAAAAGACGAACTAAAGAACGTAGACGCGGAGCGCCTAGAGACGCAGAAGCTAAAAGTCCATAGCAGCGAAAGGGTTAAATAAGATAGAATAAAAGATTTTCATTCATACAAGAGCATGTACTTTATCATTTTACAGTTATGCGCTAACAAAGGTTATTCCACGTTTTCATTAAAAGAGTCTGCAGCATAATGCGGCAATCGATACGACAATACTGGGAAAGGTCTACAAAACCCTTTTGCTCGGCTGCCCATAGCGCCTGTTAAAATGGTTTCATGTTATAGCTGACTGAATATTTATTCTCAAAAATATATTTTATAAGCGCTTTAATCACCAAACTCTCT
The DNA here is from genome assembly GCA_028673005.1 of Tanypteryx hageni. Classification (NCBI taxonomy): domain Eukaryota; kingdom Metazoa; phylum Arthropoda; class Insecta; order Odonata; family Petaluridae; genus Tanypteryx; species Tanypteryx hageni. Next base: position 89,063,628 of record CM054116.1, on the reverse strand, counting down.
CGTTACCGGAATTGTGAGATCCAAGGGTACAAATTACAAGCTTTGCACAAGCTTGTATTTCTTAATTGTGGCAGGTCATTAAAATATAACGTTCCGGCGATTTGACACATCTCTTTGTTACGTAGCCACCATACTTTGTAATTGTTTCCATAGAATGCTAACGAGAAACCCCTAATTTTGGTAACGAGAACGAGAGAGAGAGACGGATTTTCGAAACCTGCGGACTAGATAGCATTACGAGGGAAAAATTAATTTTAGATGCGTAATAAAATGAAAAATGACAGAACCAATCTACACTGGTAATTTTCTTTCCTAGATATCCTCGACAAAAATGGAAAATACCCCAATAAATAGCATGAAATTGCTGTTAAGTATCGAAAATTCATCGTAATATCTACGGATTTTACACAATATGGAATATTTAACTAAAATTCAATGCATTTTTAAAAAGTAGGTGTAAAAGATGTTCAAGTATTGGAACACATTTCACTGCTAGGAATTCATTTGTAGCGTAAATTTCTTAGCAGCTAATAATAATAATAATTTATTTAATACATACAGGTTAACCACAATTACATGTATTTTAATAGAATTATTAATAACTCTAACATATACAATCACAAACATCCATGACCAAGGCGGGATTCGAACCCGCGACCCTGGCATTGGGAGCCAGACGCGCTAGCCATCCCTCTACCAGGCCCGTTCAGTCACTCTTTCATCATTAGTAACTGCCATTTGTTACTATTTCTATATTTACTATGATTTCAGATTATATATAAAAGCTTGGTTGGAATAATCTTTCAGTTAATTTATAATTGCGATTATACAGACAAATTAATTATAGCAATTGCAAAAATAATTGAGAGTTTAATTCTGTAATTGACAGTTTTATGCTACTGCAGATACTTTATCTGAATATTTACTTAAAATATGGATGGCATAAGTTAGGAACAAAGAAAATTTCATAAATAAATCATGCAAGACGGAAATGTTCATTCATATGGAGTTGATTTAGTGCCTTCGGCACAATATAGGAACTTACTGATTAACCTTATATTTTGTATAGATTTTACTTATGGTTTTTTAAATCAACTCACTTCTATTACAACATCCTCGATGCTGCCAGCACATTTTATCATTTACTATTTTACAATATATTTCGAAGGAAATGTAATACCAGCAAACATACGCATCTTTAGAATTCGATAGCTTTCTTTTTGTGCCACACTATAACTCGCGTACCTATATTACTGCCCACATTGCATCCTGTCTCATATTATTTACTAGCGTTGTCCAACAATGTTACGAGGTCCACCAAAGTTGTGACGAACTGATAACCATATTCGCCAAATATATGAATATCAATAAGAAAAATGCTAAATCTTTTAAATAAGTTTCAGGTCGTATTATTCAGTATTAATTTTTACTGATTGCATATTATTTATCAAGAAAAAGCATAAATAGTATTATCAATGTGCTAAACAAATATTCATATCATAATGGCATTATTGCTGCGCTAAGTTCAAAAGCAGGCCTTGGGAGTTAAAGAGGTGCCAGTTCTCGATTTTACTTATTTCTGGACTAAATATACGTATAAACGAGGAATTATCGGAAATTACCAGGACTGAATATTATCTCCAAAATCTGGCCAGATAATTGCTTACTGCAAGTCGTAACATGTCACTACGTGTCACATGCATCATCAGCTCAGAAAGCGTCTTGTATTCCTGTCAGTTTCTATACAACGCTCATAGAGAGAAGAGTTGTTTAAAATGCCCATCATGAATTTAGGAAAAGAATTACGGTATAAGATAATGTTATGCGCGTTTGGCTAAACAAGTACAGAAATGTTTGAAATGATTTAAAATTCGTTGTATGTTTTTCGAGTTTTTAAGTTGAATGGGTTTAAGGGTTGAGGCGATTTCTTCCTTATAGAAGGGGAGAGTGAAGGCCCACAGAATAGGAAACGGTGTGAGGACAGAAAAAGTATGCGGCTCGCGGACTTGGTCCGGTGCCATAATGCGGCCCGCGGGTTCGGTGGAGGGCCTTCATGCACTGCACTGATGTGAGTTTGAGACCCCTGTCATATCCAGTTCGCTTTCCCCTTTCTTATTATCTGTATAATTCTTCGCTTTTCTCCTATAGTACTTAGTATTTCCTGGGTTTCCACTCAATCTGTTCATTTTAGGCGTTCTTTACCAGAAAAGCGTTAGTAGCAGAACGCCTTTTGGGCACGTCTCATCCGTCCGTATGTCGTAACTTTCATCTCCTAAACCGCTCAACGAATTTTAATTAAATTAAGTAGGAGTGATTCTTATTACAATTTATCACCAAACTATGACTTTTAATTGTAACTGTCAATTATAACTTCCAATTTACATAAATACTTTAATAAACTTATATTCGTATCTCGTTAAATGACATCCGTCAAGCAACAATTTAATAGCATATTTTTCTCACCATAGGTCTTAAAAGGTCTCTAAGGTATACATTAAAAAAATTATTCCGATAGATGACTTCATTACTACAATAAAGTCTGCAGGATCACTAATTACGAGTTATAGTTTCGGAAATAAAAATTCGAGAAAATCCCGAGCAAAACATCGCATATTTTTACATCAATCGCTAAGACGGTTGTGTCGGCAAACAAAAATTAAAAATCCATATTTTTCTCTTTCATGCTCTTATATAATCAGTAACGTATACATTAAAAAATGTATTCTGATAGAAGGCTTCATTTACCGCAAAACGTCCGCGAGACCACATAATTACGAGTTATATTTTCAGAGATAAGAATTCGAGAATCGCCCAATCTTTCGATGCAGTTCATACGTATTTTCCATACAGAACGCCTTTGAAATATCTGTCTATTCCATTTATGGAGAATACTTTTTCATCCGGTTATCTTCTGCAATCTTCTTCTTTCTCACATTTCAAAAATTTCCAAGTATATATACCATGTCGTTATTATACGTTCTTTGCACGAAGTGCACGAAATGAACGCATATAGGGGAGGTCGTTATCGTCCGTCCGTCCGGCATGTTTAAACTCGAGAACCGCTGGACGTATTTTGTTGAAATGTGGTACTGGAAAGTTTCACCAAAAATATGTCGACCGATTTCAATTTCGGTTAAAACGCACAATAATACGACCCCTTTACATGAATACCAACATGTACTTTAAAACGTACCTCTGTTTCAATTCGGGAACCGCAGAACATATTTTGATGAAATTTGGTATTGGGAGTTTTATAAAAATTTGTTGATATTAGAGAACGCATTCGGAAACTTTGTGTACTCTGAAACGGAGAACACTTTTCCATACTCGTTTCCGAGTGTTCGTGCTTCTGCTCCATACAAAACGACAGTCTATACCAGACATGGCCAAATTGCGACTCTTTTGTACCAATGTGCTGCTCGCGGAGGAATGTTATCCATCTTTTCCCTAAATCAATTTTATCTTAACCTCTCAAAGGCATGTTTAAATATGCGCCGAATCGATGCAACTTATTTTTCGGAGTAGCTAAAGAATAAAAACGTTTTTGCTTATTTCTTTCCTTATTTTTCCTTGTGTTGCGTTTTAAACCCATTATCACAGTTCTCACTTGAGTGCGGCTCTTAATATTTTTGAGGATAATATGTGCGGCTCGCAGACTCAAATGTCTGGCCTCCCCTCGTCTATACATTACATTTTATTAGATTCTATCTCTATTTTTCAAGTCAGTAGGAGTTTCCTACTTCTGAAATCGGCTTTAGCTATTCTAGTTCTTAATCCACCGATACATTTCGCATCTTTCGTTATAATGCTTCTTAAGCATTTACAGTCTGAAACATCTATTAATGTCTTTCCACGATTCCTTATATTTAAGTTTTTTTATTTTCTCAACATTCGCATGAACTTGTATTTGTCTGCATTTATTTCCATCCCATATTTTCTACATGTTATTACCAATCAGTTTATCGTTTTCTGAAATTCCTTCTCCTTTCTTGCTAGAAGCATTTGATCATCAGCTTTCATATAATCCTTCCTCCAATCTTAAAATCTCATATGAATTCTAACGTTCTTACATTAACCTTTCTCCATACATACTTACATATTTAATAGGACCGGCGATAGGCAACCTAGTTTAATCCTCTCCCGATATTTTTTCCGCTTTCTTCAATCTGACCTTTACATCTTAATTCGCGAAATGATACCTTATCAAACTAATTTCTTTTAAATTTACACCTATAATCTTCAATATCCTCGTCAGCATTAATCAATTCACTCTATCCAAGGTCACCTACCAGTTGCCGAAACATGCGCAGCAATCTTGGCTGTACTCTATTGCCCTTTCTGATATGATTCTTATAATTATTCCGATAGCATATTTGGTTTCTCAATGTTTTGTGAATCAAATTGATCTTTTTTAGTATTTATTCAGCCTTTCTGTAGTCTTTTAGTGAGAAGTTTTGTGTTAATCTTCTATACTTGCGATAGTAAACTTATCATTCTGTTGTCTTTACAATGTCTTCGACTTATTTTTTTAGAGAAATCACTATTAATTCTAGAAACACCTGAGGCCACTATAGTAAAGAAAAAATACACAAATGACTAACGGAAGTAATCTATTTGTCAAATGTGGTGACTGGCGAATGGTTTGTTATTTACGATATTTTTTCTCTCCTTCAGCAGTGTATCCTCAACTGCCCTCACTGGTTGCTTTGATGTTTGCATGAATATTTGTTTTTCTCTCGGGAAATTTTCAGGCATTACCTTCACATAAAATAAATTATGCGTCCATTAATGTAATCTTGAGCTTGCCTTACGTTTGCAATCTATGTGATATATTCGGTAACTCAAATAGCTATAAAATGGTTGGAGGAGCCCGTGTCGCATTTCGGATAAAAAGCAGCAGTCGTCAGCGGAGATTTACCAAGGGTTGGTTCTAAAAATTATCTATTTAGAATCTTTTTAAGTCAACAGCAGTTATCTCATTAATAAATTAAATGCGTGTGGTTGGAGAACAGCATTGAGTTGCTCGTATTTTATACTGAATATGTGCTTCACCGTACAACAGAATTTGTAGAGATGCTCGAATGCTTAATGTGGGAACTATCTCATCTATCTAATATATTTTGACAATTTCTCACGTTTTCATAAACAATGAAGGCATTATTTTCAGTATTATAATAATAAAACACAAGTAGTACTTTTCCACAGTATATATTTCCTTTTCACCATGATACGGCATCATCTGGTGATAGGTGAGGTGGTGTAAGGATCTATATAATAACGGAGAAAAGGGGTAGAGGAAAGTACTACTTGTGTTATATTATGGATAATATTACACTTTTACAAAGTAGCGCCTGATAAAGTAAATTATATATTACATTATTTTCAACACACGCACGCACGCACGCCGACACACACATCCATATATATATATATATGCATATACAATTATCTTCCGGGAGCTTAATCCAACATCTTACAACGCCTTTCTTCCATTCATACCTCTCGTATTTTGTAATTCCTTCACTTCTTCTTTACCTTTCCTATCCTCGCATAAACGACTCATATTCCTTTGATCACAGCTTTGCCTGACAAAAATTAGAATTTATTAAAGAAAAGCCCTCTCTCTCTCTATCTCTGACCTTTTACATTTTAAATGCCCAACTCCGCTTACGCATACATAGATGCTCAGATATTTCCCCCTTTATTTTATACATTGCGTTAGCCCCAAAGGTGTTTAAAATCTCTCAACTCATTCTTTATGTTAACCCGCTCGTTGACCAATGCTAAAACGTTATTAATTTTTTTCTTCCCACCATTGTCATACCACGTACCACACCACCACATACCACGACCACGTCATACCACCACGATTCTTAAACTCCACCTTTGGAAGAAAACGAATGCTGATATTCCTTTTTATCCGTATCCCTCCATCCTTCCCTCACCCCTCTAATCTCCCTCAAACCTCCCTCTAACTTCCCTCTAACCTCCCTCTCCCTTTCCTTCCTCCCCCCTCTCTCTCCCCCGATTAGCTCTCCCCTCCCACCCTCCCTCTACCCCTCCCCTTCCTTCGCTTAAGGGCAATGGACATTAGCAATCCATTACTAAGCAAAGCAAATATTCTTCTATTGTATATTTAATACTCGTGCATTAAAAGATGAATTAATATACTTCATTAATGAAATGTTTCTCAGGTTAATTTACACGGTGGATCATTTAATGTATTTTATAGCTGCAGCCTAATAAATTGGCGTTTTCCTAATTACGATGTAGCTGGATGTTCCTTTAATAGATGTTGTGTTTGTCTCCTGATTGGAGGTATTTTATACAGCTGCTTCAAGTTAAAGTTTCCTGCAACTTCTTGTTTCGGTGACTATAGATAATTTATTAACCCCTCGCTACCCATAACCGTACCATGCACCTAACTATTACGCGTTTTACCTCTTCTGAAATTAGCGCTTAGTACCAAACTATGAAATTCCTTTATTGTGCTCTTCCACAAAAGTATTTAGGCCGGCTTTTAAAGCCTTGTCGTGACAAGCCATATTTGCAAGGAAAACCGCATCAAAGACTCCACCGGAGGGTTCCGTTAATACCAAGCGCTTGTGAGCAAATATATCATCCATTATGATGAGAATTTAAAAATCTTTTTCCTTCCCTCCATATTATTACATCGAGAAGTAAATAAACTATATATACCATTGCTTCAAATATAGTTAAATTATAATTAAACCCTCGGAGATTGTTGCTCTCTGCTTAGACTCTAGTTTCCGAAGTAATTTACTATCTTTAACTTATTTCTGTTTAGATTTTAGGTTAATCAATAAGGTTTCACAAGAATATTAAACATATCATTTTGACTATATGAACATTAAGTATAAAGCTCACACGTCTCGAAAGACAGTGATGCGACGATGTAAAGATTTCAATAAATTCCGGTTTTTCTTAAATTGAAATTTTAAAATTAAAAATAAATATCATGCCAGATAAATTTATCTTCAGATTAAAAATTTAAAACAAATATTCGCTCTTATTTGTCGTGATCAGATATCTTTGAGCTGTTTATTTCGCGGGACGGGGAACACGCCCATCAATTTTAAAATCCTGCTGCCGGGAACGGCAAACATACGACGACTTCGTACCCAAAAGCAATTACCGCGAAACAAACCGCTTAAAGCTTGACTGAGAATAAAAAATAAACACAAAGAAAATATTTATCGAAGATGCTCCTCTTACCGGGCGACCTTTAAAAATATGAAAAAAACAACACCAAAAAAGTGTCTGAACGGCATCCATCCTGACGACAATCAATCTCCTTGACATAGCAACCCAGATAAGCAAATAATTTTCTCCGAGCGGGAAGGGGCTATGGTAACAATGCCGATACACACACCCATGCCCACACGCGCGAGAGCACGCAAGCACACACGCACATCAAGGTTCTCGATAGATTGCGAAATAAGCACCGCGCTGCAACGACGCCACGTCAAAAAACGAGCGCACACACAAAGGGGGAAAAAGAGAGAGAATGACGTAAAGAGAGAGAGAGGGAGGATGGGATAATATCACATAGAGGATGGAGAGAGAGAGAGAGATAGAGAGAAGAAAGAAAGGATTTTTGGAAAAAAATGAAAGGAAGAGAGAAAGAGAGGATATATTCGCTCTGCGTAGCGAGGACAAAGTGGTGCCTTTTCGAGGCATTAATCATTTCGTGGCATGAAGCGAGCCTCCCCTCGACGAACAGTTTGCAATTTTTCATGCCGCGCGTCTTTTCCTAGTAGGCGGAAAGGAGAGAGGGAAGCGGGATCGAGAGAGAGAGAGAGGAGGGAAAGGGTTTTGGAACGGTTGAACTCCGCCCCATCCACGCGAGATGCGCAGTCCTTTTCGAAGGGAGATAGAAAGAGTGAGAGAGTGGAAGGAGGAAGAGGGAGCTTTGAAGACGGGGGAGTTGATATCGGGACTTTTCGGAGAGGAAGCGTGGGCCTCCTTAAGGATCTCACGGGCGGATACTCGGGGCCCTTCGTTTCCTGGCAAGCGTCCCAAAATGCCGTGGGACAATAACCTCCGTCCTCTTTTCCCGGGAATCGAACGGTTATAAACCTCAACTGCTTCCCTTTTTCTGCCGGTTTTCGTGGATATTCGTGGCTACTGGGAAAGCGATGCAATGCACCCGGAGTTGTTTGTGAACGTATGCTACGTTTTTGTTTATTTTTTAGGAAAAATAATATAAGACTTGGGATAACATGAAAGATTTTGTTTCGAGGTAGGTATTTCTAAGAAGTTTTAGCTATCGAGGTTTCACTGCTTCGTTTCAAAACCTCTTCGAAAAAACTAAGTTCTTTTAGGAAATTACAGCTTTTTTTTCGGAAGGCCAACAAATAACTCCTTTATGAAGGTATCCTTAGAAGAGAGTGAAATATGTGTAAATTCAATCGAATCGTTTGGCGTTCCATAATTTTAAAAGCGATGTGTTCATTGAACATATAAATCGGTGCTGGAAAACGAATTAAGGACAATTCATCAATAAAACTATTGATACATACTTATTCTTTTGATTCTCTTTTTATTAATTATATTTAGCAGTTTTCGTAGTACAAAATTTTTGTTTTGACATCTCAATAAAGTTTTAAATCCGATTTGATTTATTGATTTTTTATTATGAAACTTCTCTCCAAACTGGTTATTTTTACTGCCGTAACAACTAATTAAAACAAATTTGTCGTGATTATTTATCATATTTGCCTCATCGGTCTCAGAAGTTATAAAAAGGGTTCATAGAGTTTATAAGACGCGCTTATTCCCTGTCAGTACTGCACAGCCCAAGTAAAGGGCATCACTCTTGCCACAACACAGCTAAAAAGGAGAGATAAAAAATATGCAACTCTTTGAAGGGAACGTTCCTTTTTCCCTCATTTTGGATTACTCTGCTTATAGTACACTTTCGAGTCTTTTCAATCAACAGCTCGTTTTCGAGAGACGGATCTATTTTCGAAGGACGGAAAGAGAAAAAAAAAAACATTCCATTCGGAAAAAGTGCGATAGATTTCTTGAGAGGGCGCTCGATACCAAAGCACAAAATTTTTTCGCAGCAAGCGAAGTACGCTTTTATTCCATTTGGTTGATGCAAAACTCTCGAACTAAAAGCACCTCGCACCTATTTCCGAAGCGACCTTAATGGGAAAGGAAAGCATCTATTCTAATACGATCTCCTTTCTTGTTTTGTGCAATTTTACGGAAAAGCCATTAAATGGATTAGTATTTCGCAATACTTGAATGAAAAAACTCCATCGTTAAACGTGACGTAAAACATTTAACAATAATGAATGTAACTCATTAGTTTCTATTCATTGTAACATAAGAAATTCAAAATACAAGCAATTCCCATTCATAATATAACTCCATCGAGATAGATAATGTTAAATGGAAATTAATTGTTATACCTATTTCAATAATAAATAAATAAAAATAATTATCCGATTGAAAACAAAACTAAAAACGGCCGTTTTAAGTAAACTTGGCATTTCTTGTTTTATGTATCCCTATAAAACTCTACTGACTTCACAAAACATAATAGACATGCTTAAACGAAATTTTATGACCGAGAAGTTGTTTAACTAATATCATTATATATAGACGTTCCTTACAGAGGAGGAGGAGGAGGATATAACAGGAGGATACTAATGTTTAGGCACTTCCAGATGTGCTGGAGATTTGAAATTTTATTCTTAGGTAGGATTTTGTGCAAAACCGACTAGAAAAAACGAAAATCATGAAAAAATGCAACAATGCGGCCGCTAAAAATTCGCAATTGTTTAAACATATTTTCAAGGTTTATGTATTTCCGCATGTACTACGGAGTTGAAATTATTTTTAGAGGTAGGAATTGTAAAAAAACGAAATAAAGACTTGACAAATTTCGATATTTTAATTTGTTTGGCAGTAAAAAATTCTTAAAGTTTAAACAAATAGATAACTGATTAGACAATACGAGAAGAGCTAGGAAGCTGAAATTTTCAAGTTATATACGGAGTAATGCATTTGCACAAACAAAAATTTGAATCTTTCCATAAACGTATTGTGGCGGCCGGTAAAAATGTTTAAATTTTAAACAATTGGAAAAATATTATTTCACTTCTAGAAGTACTACAACTTTAAATTTGGCTAAAATGTGTAGCATTAGTATCCCATAATGAAGATAGTGTAAAATGTTTAAAATTGCAACAATTGGGGATCGTTTTAAACTATTATTTTTACATGTGGGGAAAACGAAAATCGCTGCGGAGGTGAAATTTTTAGAATTAAAAAAATATTTGTAATGATGAAATATGAAAAATTAATGTTTTTTTATCTTGAGATATATATATATATATATATATATATATATATATAAATTTTTGAAACAAACGGAAATTATTAACTAGAATAAGATAGTAAATTTTAAAGATGGCGCAAAAGAAAAATATTTTATTGAAACGAATTAATTTTCATTTAATAAGTACGATGAAATGTATGCATCATTGAAATATTTTTGGGGTTTTACTTGCGCCTTGACATCAATTTTTTTGGGATTTATTTTATCAACATTTAATCCATAGTGCATAATATACCTGTCTTCAAGATGTCACTTTCTCGAAATTAATAATTTGGTAATGCGTCTATTGAATGTTTAATCCCCCCTTCCGTTCTTCTCTCTTTCATCCCTTTCTTCCTTGTCAGCTCAGCGCATGCCCAAAACATTCTTCCCACATTTCTGTTTCTTTTTTTCCATCTCTTATCCTTCCCACCTGTTTCTTTTCTTATCTTCCCCAAGCGCACCTTTTGTCCACACTCCCCATCCCATGTTCCACCATCCCATCCACAAAGAAACCCCTTTTAAAACCGCGTACCTAATCACATTATAGCATCGTTCAATAATGCACGTGGTTGCAGGAGAAGAACAGGATTTCTAGACACTCGTTCCGACCATTCAGGCTCCTCTCAGCTCCTCCAATCCTCTTCTACACGACTCTGACCCTTTAATCTCTTCCCTGCCTCCGTTTACTCCCATTTTTATCCTAAATAACAGGGGTTTCGAGACACTTGTAATTTGTATGCGGCTCTTTTAAATTTACACTCAAAGAAGTGTCAACGTCTTTCACTACAGAACACAATGCTGTAGTGTGACTTGAGACGTGTTGCGGATGCTTAAGGGACATGTAATCTGCATTGCTTCGGATACAGATTATGTTTTACTGTTCGTAAATTTATGAGCGCAATATGTCTCATGAGGCTCTCGAACTTATGAAGATTATCGAACGCGGCTCCGAGGGTAAGTATGTTTTGCCATCTCTGCTATATAATATGCTATACAGTATAGATATGCCAATTATAAATAGCTGCTTTTTACATAGGATATAAGAGAGTATAAATGTTTAGGTACTTCTGAAAGAGATCAAGACTTGAGATTTTGCAGGATGAAAGGTTGTTAAACACAACCGACAGAAAAATTTCAAAATCTTAAAAGCTCTCATTTTTAAGGTTTTATGACCCAATTGTTTCATTTCTACTCCCCATAAGAAAAGCATGGAAATTGGGGCGAGGATTATAAAATTGTATTTTATAATTAGTTAAAACTGAAATAGAATCTCGGAACAAGAACAGTTTTATGGCTTAAAGAATGAGATTAAATATTTTTGAAGATTAATTTCAAATTCGTGAAAAATTGGCGTAAAAAATTGTTTTTATTCCGAAACAAGATGCAAAAGTATACTCTATAAATGGAATACACAGAGATTTCAAAGGCGTTCTTAATGAGAAATACGTATGAAACGGTATCGAAAGATTAGGCACTTCTCAAATTTTTAACACCGCAACTATAGTCTCGGGGACTATCTTGTAGTAAATGTTGTTCTCTATCCAAATAAATTTTGTAATCTGTTCCTCATAAATCATATAAGAGAATGGAAGAGAAATATAAGGATTTTTAACTGTTGTTTGCTTAGAGAACAGTCTTCGCGATCGTTGTAAACAAAATATGCGATGTTTTGCTATGGGACTTTCTCGAATTTTTATCTCCAAAAATATAACTCGTAATTATGTGGCCTCGCGGACTTTCGTGTAGTAAATGCCGTTCTCTATCCGAATAATATTTTAAATCTATACCTTACACATCATATAAGAGCAAGGGAGATAAAAGTTTGATATTTCATTGTTGCTTTATAGAAGCCATTTAACGAGATACTAGCATAAGTTTATTAAAGTAATTATGTGAAGTGGAAGTTCTAATTGACTGATTCAGTTGAAAATCACAATTAGGCGATAAATGTTAATAAAAATCATTCCTACTTAATTAAATTAAAATCCGTCCAGAGGTTTAGGAGATGAAAGTTGCGACGGACGGAAGGACCAGAAGTGCCCATAAGGGCTTCGCTGGTAAAGAACGCCTAAAAAGGGACATTTTCTACAATGAAATATGTCAACTAACGTGGCAGCGAGTTCAATACTTTTGAATGGTAATTGGTAATGTATATTGTAACAGCATAGATTTAATGCTTTTGAAAATTCCGTTGATTTCAACCAACGATATACACATATGATTACGTCATCATTTAAAAAAAACGATAAATAATAATAATTTAAAAAGACATTACTCCTTTTAATTATGAGATTTGATAATATATATATTATAAAACCCTTGATTTAGTAATTTAAATGGGAATAAGTGGGCGATATTATAATACCATTTATTTTAAACTGCGAGATGGCGTCATAATCCCAAAACACAATATTTTAGCAAAACACGAAATTTTAATGCCTTGTTTCGTAAAGTAACATTTTAAACTCTTTTTGTAAGATATGAACGTGAGAATTTAAATATAATTTTTTTAAATATGATTTTATACGCATTTCGAGAAGTTTTTTCGGGTAGGTGACGCCATGAACATAACACACAAAATACCCTTAATTTTCCATAACCCTTAGTGTATCATATACATTATTGTCTCAATGATGATTATTGTGATTGCTAATACACGGCGATCTGAGCCACGAAACTTGAAATACGAAGACTTGGAAGCGTGCCGATTGCCAAAGAATTTAGAAATTCTGGATACGTGGCTCCATTTCGCGAAAAATGAAAATGAGAAATATTCTACGAGAACTCTTGCAGTTTATTATCTTATATATATGGGCTCCGAGTGGCTCAAATGCTGTTGCCTTGAATATCGAGTTGGCTTATTTACGAGGTTTGATCTTGGCGAATGGATTTTTTTTTATCACTTGCAGAATGCAAGCACGGACAACTAGTATATACAAACATAAAGCAGTGGGAATTGTCTCACTCCCTCTCATAACCCTGTTTTCCTCTCTCTCTTCCCTCTCCCTTCCCTCTTTCTCTCTCTCTTCCGTCACTCCCTCTTTCCTCTTTCACTCTCTTTCCACTCTCTCTCTTACCTCTTCCTCTCTCTCTCTTATTTTGTAAATATTGTAATTATTATATGACGAAAGGGTTAAATGTAAGAAGGGACTACATAGTCTCAATTTCGCCCTAATAAAATCGTTTGTCATTCTGTCTGTCTCTCTTCCCTCTCTATTACCCCTCTCTCTCTTCCCTCTCACTCTCTCCCCCTCTCTCTTTCGTCTCTTTCTCTTCCCTCTCTTACTCTATTTTCTCTCTCTCTCTCTTACCTCTTTCTCTCTCTATTCCCTCTTTCTCTCTTCCCTCTCTCTCTCTCTTCCCTCTCACTCGCTCTTCCCTCTTCTCTCTTTCGTCTCTTTCTCTTCCATCTCTCTCTCTTTCCTCTCACTCTCTTTCCTCTCTCTCTCTTACCTCTTTCTCTCTCTCTCTCTCCAAACCTCTCGATACCCGCACCTTTCTTACTTCTCATTAATACCAGAGGGCAAAGTAAATCCGCTGGCGTTAATTGCGGCTTTTACTTTGTATCCTTTTCCTCCCAGTTTCTCCTTCATTCCATCTATAACTCCTATCTCCTTTCTACCCTACTCTCCCTTACTTCCTCTCTCTCTCTCTCTTTAAGCCCACCTCGATCTTTTATTTCTCACTTTCCCTCGAAATTTTCCCCGCGAAAACGTATTCGCGTTCACGACCGGCTACTTAATCATTGATAAACTTCTATCAGGCTCCGAATTTTTTAGTCTTGTTTCCGCTGCTTATTCCTCCCAAACCGCCTCCTAAATTCAGAAACGAGAGATTTCCCTCTATCACTTCCTCATCTCTCTTTTACTCTCTCACTCTCGACCCATCACACCGCCCATTTCTCCATTTAGAATTCCGCTTTTTTCACACTGTCTACGGCGCCTATCCGTCTTCATTTGGCCACGAGAGGGCAAGAATCGGACCGGATTCTCTCATAATGCGCGACCATCACTCGTGAATTTTGAAGGAACAGAAGTGTGTACGTATATACGGATAGAGGTGGAAAAAAGTAAAAATTTAGGATTTGAACGGATGTGCATGCCTAAGGGTGTTTTTGTATGTGTGTGGGAGAGAGAAAAAGAGTAAAAGAGAGTGAGAAAAAGATTGAGAGATAGAGAGAACCAGGGTGTGGTTCGCAAGGCATCGGCTTTAATAAAAATGCCCCTTGGACCCCATCGTGGGAACTCCTCCCAGTGAATAATGCACGGAGCTGCGGTTTTGAGTTGGCTTGCTCCTCGGTTTTTGGATCCGCATATTAAAATGTATAAAGAGGGGAGATTCAGAGGTCGTTGTCTCTTCAGGGAAGTGGTAATTATATCTGCCCACTCGCAGTGCAAGTTCGAAATTATCTTCGAAGGAATTCTCTCCAGAGTTCCGTCGGAATATTACTGTTTTAATTAGGGGAATGATTGATTGTGCGTATCGCGATATTTGGAAAGCAAATAGTTATATTCGGCAGCATTTCATAAAGAAAAAAAAGACTCATCGAATTCGTGAAGGATTAGAAAAAATATCTGACCTATCGATGAAATAATCCTTAATAGTTTTCACGTTCATGCCGAAATAAAATGAATCTATTTTCTTGAAAATTCGAATGAGCATGTTACCATTGGAGATATTTTTTGTCGATAGCAAAATAAGGTTATGGGTTTGCTTTATTTATCAATGGTAGAATTCAATGCAAAGCAAACCACATCTTCTTATAGAGATAAATATGCGACAGAAGGTCTTTGAGAATGTTATCATATTTAACACAAAATAATTTAGGGAAATTTAAATCTTTTTTATTTAAATATATTTCTGAGAAATTCTATTCTACTTGTCTCTTTCTCTTTATTAAATTGTGAAATATAAATTATTAATTTTAAATGCCTGATTGCTAGCAGTCATGCTCTAAATTATATCTTCCTTATACAGGCAACCCTCGGTTAACGACGATTCGATGTTACGACCAAACCAAGACCAATTATTTTTCAAAATATTCAAAATATTTATATAGATGATAAAAGGCACCGTGTGTCAGTCTAGCACTCGTATTGGGATGTATTCACATCCGTCCCTTTTTACGTTTTTCTGTATTAAAGCGATTAAAGCTGCAGATAGAAGCGCGATTTACTCTTTAAATTCTAACATGTTTCTTTCACAGCTCACTAAAACTTATCTCTAGCGATGAAGTAGATTCAAACTCGGAAGTTGGTATGCATGAGCATAGGGGATTTCGTAGGAGTAAGCTGACTCAGTCTCGCTCAACAGAGCTGCAAAGAAGTTTATTTGCTCGTTCAAGAGAGCCGAGTGTGAACGGGGCATTAGATACCAGCCACTTGCCAGTTCACTACGTTACTTCAGTGGGCGCCCTGCCTAAGGGTTGAGTTTTATTTATCCCCTCTGTATTGCGTGGTTCTAGTCCTAGTCAGCGTGCCTCAGCCACTCCTTCAGCCGTTAATCGAATAACATCTTCCTATCTTTGCTCTGTCAGTTTTTTTGTTTAATTTATTTCTTTTGTCCTTCGGAATTATGTTTCAAAAGCGACAATCTGAGTCAACTGCAGCTGGTGTTTCTAAGCAGTGCTTTACTTGAGCAGGTACTTTCCGGTACGCAGTACCGGCAGTTAAATTTCGACTTTTAGCGTACCAGTAGTTTTAAAATTAATTTCTAACGTACCGGTACTATTATTCATCCGACTGCTAAATGAATCGCTGTTCCCATAATTAAAAAAATAATAAAAGTGAATTGCAACGTGTACTGCGTTTTCCCCCTATCTGCCGTTACGGAGAGTACCGGCACTTATTTTTATCCAAGTGAAGCACTGCTTCTAAGAGAAGGAAGCAAACAACTTTGGAACAGAAAGTTGACATAATAAAAAGGAATGAAAAAAGAGACGCCGACTGCAAAATTTAAATGCGTTTAGATTGTCTTATAAAAGTACATTGTTCGATGGCTAATGAGGATTAATTCTTCATTTCAATAAAAACATTTAGGTGAAAAAGCCCTCTTTACATCTTATTTTACTGTACTGAACTATTTTTTTGATGTAGTAGACACTAAGAATCAGATGTGCGATAAACCGTACATAACGATTTGGTAAATGTTTAATTATATTATTTTAGGCTAATGTAGGTAAAGTCATTATTTCACTAAACCACCTGGGTGAAAATCATCTCTCTATATTTTATTTTACTATACTATTTTTGGTATTTAGCAGGAACTGTAAGGACCAAATGTGTGCTAAACCGTACGTAACGACCGCTAGGGATGTAAGATTCGGTTAACGAACCAAATTCGGTTAACGACCATTCGCCGGAATTCGTTAACCGAGGGTCGCCCGTATATTAATTTAAAAAAAATAGTTATATGAACATTATCTCTGAATATATTTATATTTTTTGCACAGGTTATAGAAATGAATTTCCGAATCTGCTACCCCAAGCAGAGTTAAATTATGTCTGAAAGAATAAAAAGAGAATAATATAAATCAATTTGACTGTGTTACTTAAAGGAGTTAAAATTATTCCGATTGTACTTTCGCGTTTTCTAAAATGAATTACTAATTTACAATAATAAAAGATTCCATCTCTCTCTTCTTTGAATATGAATTCGAATGAGGAACTCGAGACGGGTATCAATCAAAACTACGCGACTTGATCTCCGCGTATTATTGTACCTGATGAGACGGAAAACAAAAATCCCTCTTTGGAGGAATAAAAAACGTTCACCACATCGATCCGGGTCTCTCGCAGTTAACCAAGTATGTTCCTCGTTTGCTTAATTTTTTTAGGCAGTCCCTCTCTTTTGTTTTTGCGGGAAATATTTGTTCTCCCTCTTCCCGTGAAAACTCTTCTGCTTCACTTCCCACTCAGCCAAAAAACAACGAAACCTTTCGTAAAGTTATTTCGCATAATTTATTCGCTCCAATTTATCTATTAAGATGCAGTCTTGGCACGTTCTCTACACGCTTCTTTCTTTCGCGTTTATCTTGAATTTTAAAAATTACCAAGTAAAATTAATACTCAGTAGTTAATATTCAAATAGTCAATGACCAATTTGAATTTTGTTTATTGCGTTATCCTAAGTTATATCATCCTTATAAAAGAATTTAACTGTAACCATCTGTATGACTTGGCTGCGATATTAAAAGTATGTATTAAAATAACTAAAGAATCTTCAATTTATATTTTATTGCTAACCACGTTCCATTTTTTGGGTCCCACTGTTATGTCTAACAGATTACAGCAAATGTCCTATCGACTAGGAATGAAGATTTCAAAGCGCCACTTTATAGTCACCCACAAACGTGAATTTCCAAAGAAATAGAAGAACGCACAGCGCGGACGTCCTTGGTACAAAGCATCACCGTCGGCATCGCATCACCTGCACTCTTTGAACCTTAAGGAATGGGATTACGGAAACCGAAATATTTAATCACGCCACAGGATAAACGCGTTTAAAATGTACCCTGCTTTCCAGGAAATAGACAAAACGTCCTTTCAAAGGGGATGAGATAAGGAGAGTCACGTGCCGTAATTTCACGAGACGACCCGAGGCCTTCCTCAGTTGGTTAACCGAGGGATCTGCGGTGGATAGGAAAGCAAAGGGAGAGCAGGGGAGCGGAAGGAATGCGGGGGAGCACGGAGACAGGGAGTGAAGGAAGAGGAGGAAAAAAGGGTCAACGTGGGAATGGAATGAAGGAGACCTTGGTAGCCGAATGCCACTTCTTGTCTAGGAAGAACACCAATTCGGTACCTTCATCTCTGTGACCTTCGCAAAACCCCTTTCGTTGCCTTATCTTCTCCGGGTCTTCCCTTCTCTCACTTTCTATATTCCTATCCGTGCGGATCGGTCACCAAACTCTCGTTCCTCTCCCGGCCATTTGGATTCATCTCATCACGTCCCTCTTCGAACACTGGTAAAATTCTCGTCCGTCAACCCGCAATGCAACTTTTTATTAGAAACTATATCCTGTAATATAAACACATTGTTTATATAAATTATAATTTAAGTTTTTCTAAATAAAATTTTATAAAAGAAAGGATTTATCTGCTCTTCAAATCCGAGATAAAAATCTATTTTTGCCAATATACGTATTAAATCATTCGCTAGCATTTGCAAAGTTTACCCATTTTAACTAATTAGTTAATCTGTGTTTATCTTTCCGGCATCTTCATGGTACATGAATTATATTGTCAAATATTTAAATTTTAAATTCAATATCTGGCCCTCAATTTTCCCAAGATATGTGCTGTTCTCCGGATCATCTTTGGCTTAAATATTTTACACTTTTATTCATCAATGTATTTGAATTTGTTTATATATATATATAATATTTTAATTACGTAAAAAAGATTAATTTTTCAAAAATGATGTCTCTTTTTCCGTTGATGTGGAGAAAATATTTTATTCTGTTTTTAATCGTAATATTATGTTATCACCATCTCGTCTCCCTAATATAAATCCTTCTTTAGTTCATGCAAACTATAATTTTATCTTAAATTTTGAGTTTTATTCTGGTGCTAAATCACAAACTTCTTTCATGCTAGATACCACGCTTACTTACATTACTTTATCGAGTCTTTTTGCTTTTGAATCTCTCGTAATTATGATAACTATACAAATTAACTCAATTGCATTTTTAACATATTTTACTAGCGCAAAAACTTTTGTATTTAATTTTTGGCTTTCTATTATCTCTTGCAATTTTTTAACCAATAGGCGAGAATGGAGAATGTTGTTTATAATTTCAAAAGCGTCCGGCGCTCGAGCTGTGAGAATTTTATACAATTTGAGATACATTTTTGATAATAGGTCACTTCTAGAAACCTAAATTAAAGGGTATAAGACGAGATCAAGCTTTGCGATGGATGGCCAAAAATCATTCTCTTTTTCGCTGATGATAACGAAAAGAGGAATCCAATTCGTCATTCCAATCTACCTTCGATGCAGTGGCTACTTACCGTCTTAACCAAATGAAGTTTGAGTTTTTCCCAATATTAATAATGATAAAAATAGTCTTGGAAAAATATTCATAAAATGCCGCCTATTGGTCGAAATCTCATTTACATAACTTAATTATAAAAAAATTCCACAATAAATGTCACATCAATATGACGAAATAGATATTTTAGGTAATATGTTAACACTCTCAAAAGAAGAAAGAATATCATATATTTAAAAGTTTTCTTCCACACTCACTTCACTGAATGGAGACGACTCACGCATAATCAGTGTAATTTTCCAATGTTGAGCAAATTATAATGATAAACTTATGTCTTAAAAATAAAAAAATGGAAACTGAGGGCAAAAAACCGTCCTTGAAAATCTAAAGAATGAGAGCAACATCATTTATCGTTTAAGTTTTCGTTCGATGGAATTGCTCGACGATATTCTCAGCACTTGGCTGCTATTAACAGGAACGCCGTCCTTACGGACATGTATCTTCAGCATCAACTACTTCCCTGATTCACTTATTCGAGCAAAACCGCGCGAATTTTTCCCTCTCTCCGCTCTTTATTACTGCAAGACTTCCACTTTTAACTAGATTAGGACGAACCCCCATAAAAATGAACGTTAAGCCGCGCTAAAACTATAAAAAAATACAATAAAAATCTCCGGGAGAAAAAAATACTCCCACGCCTTTGCAAACATCCTTTTTCCCTAACTCAGGAAACTTTATCTCCCTCTCCTCTCCCAAAGCCAACTAAAAAATAACAAAGGGCTTTTCTATTTCTTTTTTTCTACCTTCAGCCGTAATCGATCCCTTATTCCCTTCCGTTTTATATACCAGGGGCTCTTAAATTTCCAACCACTTTGCTTCCATTTATTTTTCTACTCCCAAAAAATCCACCGCCTTTATTTTCCACGCGAACTGACCGGAAAAAAGGCTTTTTTTCTCTCTATCTCTCTCTGTCGGTACTCTCTTCCTCTCCTGCTCTCTCTCACTTCATCCTTATTTCACCCTCCAGTCCAGGAGAGAGAGAGAGAGAGAGAGAGAGAGAAGGGGGAGAGAGAGGAGAGAGAGGGGAGAGAGAGAGGGGAGAGAGAGAAGGGGAGAGAGGAGAGAGAAAGAGAAAGAGAGAGCTCAGCTAAGGTCGTGACCTATCTCTCTACCAGAAAGAGTGGGAGAGAAATTTCTGTCCTCAAAATAAAAAAGAGGTAAAGGCAATCATAATGGTTGAGGCAAATGGATCGGAACAACAGCAAATGCTATGGGAATAACACTCGAAAACAATGGGAGAATTTTTCCAAAATGTTTTTTTTCTTTCCCTCGAATTCTCTCTATTTCCCTCTTCTCCACCCCTTCCACGCCTCCGTTTCCTTTTACCGGAAGTGAAGTTTTGAGCAAAAAAGAATGACTGTAAAAGCGAAGATTATTTTTTTCCTACGCTATCGTAAATCGCAAGCGGTCGAAACCCGGCAGATAGATTTTCAACTCCAATTATCGCTGTGGCTATTACCCCGAAATATGTTTTCTCCTACGAAGTTCTTTCGTATGGATTGTCTGCGCAGAAAGTATGACGGAAATAACCGTCCATTGCCCACGTTCCCAATAATTTTTAAAATGTCACATTAAATAGTATTTCTAACCAATAATGTAACCGCAAGAAAATTATCGGAGCCAAGTAATAAACATGGATCATTACAACGTTAATTTTTAGTCAGGGTTTCATTCCTGCAGCACGTAAACCGAAAATGGAGCACACAATGATAAAAATACATAAAACCGATTTCCAAATTATACGAATTTCTATTTTCTTAATATTGATTTATTTTTATATGCCACTTATCTTTTTTTCAACATAAACATGGAATTTCCATTAAGGTATCAATGATTTCTACGCATGAGAGGGAGTTCTTAAAAAATACAATAGTGCCACTTTGCAACCGTATGTATGCATTAAATCAATTGAAATCTTTCTAATTATGCAATAATAGTGGTTCAAATGTCAGCAAACAAAATTATTGCAAAAATAGCTTCACGCTAGACTCGAAAAAATCTTTAAAAAAATGATAAGCCTTCGAATGTTATGATCGTGATTTGGGCTAAATATGTCTATTTAGAAGACAAATGCCATAAACCGCAAAATAACAAAACTCAAGCCAAAAACGTTCTTTTTCTCTTCTTATTACTTTTTGCAGACTGTATTTTGCCAAGTTCTGCACCTAACGGCGTCTCCAAACACCCGCCTTGCAACCCCTGCATTGCCAGTTATTTTTTCTACCAGCTCAAAAGATGCAGTGAGTATGCTCAAGAAACGATCGCCTAATATGTCGGTTGCTGGAAAAACGAATCAGCCAATCTTAATCCCATTTCTTTACAAGAAAGGTGGGAAGACCGGGATTGTTATTTCCTTTTTACATTATTCGACCTCTCGGGCATAACTCAAAAGAAAAAAAGTGTTCCAAGGTAAGGGCAAGGATCCTCTGGGATACAAGAGTAGGTTTGAACGAGGAAAGGTTACTAGTTCTACAGAAAAAAAGGAATAA
Organism: Tanypteryx hageni; assembly: GCA_028673005.1. Taxonomy (NCBI): domain Eukaryota; kingdom Metazoa; phylum Arthropoda; class Insecta; order Odonata; family Petaluridae; genus Tanypteryx; species Tanypteryx hageni. Next base: position 89,041,736 of record CM054116.1, on the reverse strand, counting down.
TAGAAACTCAGAGGGGTAAGGAAGCAAAGTAGAAATGGAGTTGGAAAAGGAGGAATGGCTTACGCACGAACGTGGGAAGGTGGTTGGGCAAAGAGAACGAGGGAAGAAAGAGATCGAGAGAAAGAGAGAGGAGAGAGGGAAGTAAAAAGGAAAGGAAAGTTTCAAGACGTTGAAGCTGCTGAAATATTTAGTTCGTTCCCTCGCCGCAGCAACAATGGAGTCTCTGCGGTCGTCTTCCATACATGCCGGAAGAAAGGTAAGGAAGGAGTATTTGAGTCTTGCCTTCCCTAGTTCCTCTTCAGAGTCCCATCCTCTCCGCTCCCCGATTCCGACCTTTCTCATCTTCCGCTTCCCCCTTTGCGACCTCTATCTCTCTCTCTCTCTGCCAGATGTAAATGTTGGAGGCGAATGGATATTAACGGCTCAAGGTGCGAGAGACCGGGCGAGTCAATCCGAATGGGCTTATCCTGAGGCACAGGTGCGCAAGAGAAGCGTAGTTCAGCAAGCGCACCTTTTGCGAGGTGACTTGGTAAGTGATTGGTTAAAGGAGACCGAAACCTCAAACATAAACAGTCTCGGAGGTCGCGGAGCTATGGAAAAGAATGAATAATGAAACAGAAAATCTCTGGCCATATCCGATATTATTCCAAAGGTAATTGAAAGGCTTGTTTATAGATTCCTGTTAGATTTGCTTTTGCATCATCATCAATTTATGAAGTGGGGGTCCTTATATAATATTAAATAGCTCATATACATTTAATTTAATGATGATAACAATTACGTTTGATGTAATTTTGTCATTGAAAACCTGATATAATATTAAATTACAATTAATGACGTTTTGGTCACATTTACGTTGCATAGATAAGGTATGTAATTATAATGCTATATCAGCAATTTGTCTTCAGATTATGGTAAAATTAAAACATCCTTAAAGTATGGCAAAGAAAATAAGTAGTCTTCTGCTAAACTAATGCCGTTACAATTTTAAAAAATTACCTTGCCATTTAAATTAATTTGGCGAATCACTGATTATTTAAGAATGTAATTTTAGTTGCCTCGAATGCTTTCAATGATAAAGAATTAGAATAACACAATTAAACAATATCTCTCACTTTAAACTTTTCACTTAAATTCGCCTATACAAAATGTTCGCGATGATACATATTCATGAATATATGTAATGAATCAAGTACCCTAAACTTGGTCTCACCTGTCAGTAGCAAATGTCTACAATCGAAGCAAACATTGCTGGTAAAAATAAAATGATGGAAAAATATCTCCTGCGTCAGAAAAAGTTCTTTTTGGTTTGGTTCTCCATGAAAAAAAAATAAACCCTAACCTCAGGATCACACGCATATCACATTACTCGCACGTCGTCAAGAAAAATTTCCCGCGCGAAATGAGATTTGTCGGAACCGACTTAGCAAATAGCGAAATCCCGGCACGTGCTTTTCAGTAGACTTTGAGGCGTTTATAGGTGGCGTGACCGTGCGGTCAGTGTGGGCGTCGCCGGAAGTGAATCAAACCTCCTAGGGCGGTTTGTGTGGGCGTTGCGGACCGCAGAGGGAAGGGAAACGCTAACTCAAATCGTTTTTCCGTGAGGGATGGCTCTCTTTCTTTCTCACCGGACGTCAAGAAAGACAGCAGAAATGTGTGTGCAGTGGAGGTTGGTGGAGAGGGAGGGGGGAGGTTGGGTAGAGGAGGGAGAGATGTGCTCGCGAGGAGGCGTAAGGGTGTTTTTTTAGGAACGAGGGGACGCGCAGTGAAAGCGGGGAAGGAAGCGTCGGCAGGGGGAAGATCACGCATGTTCCACCAATCTTCGGATAAATCATCTCCCGATTGTAGGCGGCGCCGATCGGGCCCTTGCACCGCCCCCGGAGGCAGCGGTCAATTGACCGTTGGCACGCAATCCTTGAGAGGGGGCGGAAGGGAAGAGGATGTTCATCCCCGAGAGCAAACCCTTCTCTAGCTGGAGGCAATCACGGTTTCCACGCACCCCCCGTGACCCCCACGACTGCTCCTCTTCTTCCTAACCTCCCACCCTCTCAATCACTTCGGCAACCTCCCCCAGGCCCTATCTTGAAGCGAGATCGCTTGCCCCAGGAATGGCTTCATCCGTGCAAACAATCTTCTGCCCATAGGTGTCGTGTTATGGACGGGTAGCGTGGAGGTTTTTTGGGGAATGAGAGGCGGGTGGGTTTTTGAGGGGAGGTATAAACACAGGGTTGGAGCGCTCCCTGACGTGGAATTAGGGAGTCGTGGGAAGATAGGACGACAATTTCGCGGTCGGCGCTAACCTGCTCTGGACGGGGAGTTGTGGTTTTTTTCGCCGCAAAAATTGAAGACATTCGCCCGTGTCATGCAACTGGAGTAAACGGAGCACGAGAAGCATTAAATAATAACAGGAACAATGGGAATAATTTTGAAACAAGAAAGAGTTCTAATATGACCGGGAATCGGTACGGTAATTTAGTAGTAGAATATCCGCCCGGCAAGTGGAAGAGCTGAGTTTGATTCCCGGTCATGGCAAAAATTTTTGGTTCACAATTGTTCCCAAATTACATCTGCATAGTATCATATTATTCCATCAATTTCTAATAGAAACAATGTTTTTTTATTGCTTAGGACTATTTGCTAATTTGACCATATCAAAAGAAAAAATAAGAGGGTAAGCTGTAGAGTTGTAGTGCTACGTACATAAAGCACGATTATAAAAATACCGCGATGATAAAAATGTTGTATTTTGGATAATTCCTAACATTTTCTTCGTTTTAGCTTCTTATTCATCACAGTTTAAACACAAGAACGAAGTGCGAGATGATATGAATCTTAAAAATAAGTAATAAGAACTAGTTTCATTTAAAGTGAAACATCCATTATATATTTTTGAAAAATAATTGTCTAATTATAATAACAAGGACAATAAAAATTAATTTCTAGAAGATTATAAGAATTTTTTTACAGCTCTACTGAAGACATGTCAGGCAATATCATGCAAACACTTCCACTAATAAATATGAACAAAACCGATCCTTAAAAAGCCGAAATACTAGACGTGTTTCACTATTTATTTTACTAGTATTCTGACTAAACTGATAATACCGACGAAGAAATTCTTTGAGAAGACAATTTTAATGTTACCAGTGACACAATTATAAATTAACGGAGACTTCTCGCGAAACTCTTAAGAAGTAATAAAAAATTGATGACCAAAGGATAAATATCACCGAAAGGCCTTTCAACTATGTTCTTAAAACTGAAATATTGTATGCCCCTTATAGAATTTTGCAGTGGCCCTCTAAATATGACCAAAGCGTGATAAATGACTTTTGATATTTTAGTCTTAATGCAAAACTCATCTAAAATAAGCGCGACAACGCATTCACATAGAAATATTTTAGAGTGTGTGTATGTTTTTATGTATTTATGTTCTTTATACATTTTTACACCGTTGAAGCTATCAAATTCAAAGGTTTTATATGGATTTTCCTTGCATTAATATGTAATATGACATCAAAAGTAATATATAAATAAAAATAATAAATATCTTTTGTTATTTAAAAGAAAACTCTTTCCCGAGCAAAGCCGGACTTTTCAGCTAGTATTATATTACATTGTAAAATAATTAATTTAGCGTTATGATTTCCGGAGTAACTTCCGAATTTCGCTTAAATAATAAGATTCAATGGAAAAAAACTTTCATTGGTTTGTGAAATTATCAGTAAAATCATTATTATTATTAAAACCTTCCCGTCATCGATTCTTCTTTGTTATCATTTCTAAAATGAAGATCTCTTTTCCAAATTGGATTATAATACTAATAATTGCTCATTCAAAAAGTTTGTTTTTATGCACTAGCTTACGAACATTAATATTAAATGGAACATGTGTAGTACTAAAAAAAGATAAAAAAATGTGCCTCTATCGGCGAAGTCATGACTACAGGTCTGTTTATAATTACCCAATATCAAAACATGCGGGTTGGGTTCCTCTATAACTTCTGTTATTGGTTTCATTTTAATTTCCTTATCCCTCTTTATTGCACTTTTAATCTCGTTAAATATAAACACCTTTCTAATAGCAACTATGTATTTTTGCCTTGGACGACTAATAACAGACCTGTTTCTAATATTTATGTTTTTCTGGTTAAATATAATCGTGATTTTCAGCATTGTAGACGACGCAACTATTTCTAATTTAGGTCTTAAATAATCTTAGCTTTTTCAACTGTAATAGAAGAAGAAATTTCATATTAAATAATAACATGAACTTTTATGTATCTGAAGCAAAAATTCTCTTAAAAGCGTCCATAATTTGCTAAAACGAAATAAAAGTATCGTAATATATAAAAAATCTATATTAGGTGAGTTTCTTTATGACAGGCATGGCAAACATGCAGCCCGCTGGCCATATGCGGGCCTTTCTGTGACTTACTGCGCTCCGATAGCTAATTTTTGTCTCAAGTAAATCATGTGGAATTTCATATAAATGCTTTATTTTAGCAAAGAGAAGATGACATTTTTTCATTGTTACCGAATTACGATAGAACGAATTTTCTAAATTATCGTTTTTAATTGTTAAAGTCTATCGTTCCAGCTCTGGCCCATATTAAACAACTGCAGCCTTTTTATAACATTCATCGCTTTAATGCGGCCCGGACGCATAATCGAGTTTGACATTCCTGCTTTATGAACTAAATAGTACACCTATTTTAACTTAGGATAAAAATTAGCTTCACTAAAAAAATATCAATTATAAAAATATCGACAAAAACAACATTTTCACAACAGGTTGACAACAACAGTCATATGTGAAATACATTTTTGTAGCCATGACATTGTAAATAATATCAAATTCGTCAAATATTTGGGCTATGTTTTTGAATAGGAACACAAAGAGAGTGGGAATGACTCATTTGGGGAAAAATCAGCATACAGACCTCATCGATTATACAACCGTAACGCCGATGGAAACGATCCACAATGACCGCATAAATTAAGAAGGAAAGGTGGGTTAAATATTCCCCAAATTGCTTGATAAAAATCCACGATAGCATGCTGAAGCAGATTAAGAATTTACACTAAGCATTGGTAGCGCAATCCGAGGCTCTTAAGATTAAGTCTCAAGTGTTTATTTATATTAAAAATTTCCAAATATATGAGAAGGTATGTTTGTGCGATATGGAAGTTTATTTTTTGGAAGAGATAAAGAGTGAAGTGGAGAATGCTAAGGCGAATGTGATAAGAAAATGGTAAATTAAGGAACCTCAATTCCTTAAGATAAGTGAGTTTCTTTTCCCTTTTTGAAACAGGATGGAAGATAAAAAAGGACCCTCTCTGGAAATTGGGTCGTATCGCAGGTCACGCATCAAATATTCGTTCCAATCCAAAGGCGCTCAGTTTTGTAGACAAATACCAGAGCCAAGCAAAGTAGAGCTTTAATACAGACTTTATGGAGTTTCTTTTCGCGATAATTTCTAATTTTTAAAGAGATACATTCATCGTCTAACTTCCATAATCATTAGCCAAACATTTTATACAAGAATAAGGACACATAAATTGATCGGATATTTTTTGAGGAAATATTCTATGATTATATATGTGATTGGAGCAAAACTTGAAGTAAAAATAAGAAAATAATTAAAAAGTATTCCGCTGATGCATAAAAGGAAAGTTTCAAGAATCGCAGAAAGTTATAGAGGGCAGGAAGATATGTGGAAAGACAATCATTGACCAGTCTCTAAATATATTAATGATGATATATATCGTATTCATTAACATTTATTCTGCTAGAAATTATTATGATGTAAGCAAGAAAGGTCAGGTTAGAGAATGCGGACACCTGCGGAGTAAATATCGGTAGCGGACTAAGACAGGGCTGCTGCCTATCGCCGACCCTATTCAATATATATGGAGAAAGTCTAATGCAAGAAGCATTAGAAGGCACAGGACATTTCAAAATTGGAGTAAGGATTATAAGAACAGTAAAATACGCAGATCATCAAGTACTTCTAGCAAGAAAGGAAGAGGAGCTACAAAAAATGATAAATAGACTAGTGATAACAGGAAGAAAATACGGTATGGAAATAAATACAGAACAATCCAAGGTCATTCGAATATCAGGTAAAAAAGAGAATCTGAACATACGTATTGGGGGAAAAGCCTTTAGAACAAGTTTCAGAATATAAATACCTTGGAAATATCAAAACAAGAGAAGCATAATGTACGGATGAGATCAGGACTATAATTGGAAAAGCAAAAGCGGTTTTCAGAAGAAAGAAACACCTACTTATGGGGAATATAAGGGAAGATATCCGCAAGAAGTTCATAAAATGCTATGTATGGAGTACAGTTTTGTACGTGGCAGAAACATGGACGCTAAGGAAAAATAACATCAAATACTCGGAAAGCTTTGAAATGTGGACTTGGAGGAGAATGCTGAAGATAAAATGGAGAGATAGGATGAAAAGGATGAAGTGCTATGAAGAGTAGGAGAGAAGTGAATGATTATACTGACTATTAGAAAGAGGAAGGCAAACTGGGTTGGACATTGCCTGAGGAGAGAGAGTATGATTAAAGACGTGTTAGAAGGAAAACTAGACGGAAAAGGGGAAAGAGGTTGGAAAATGTTTCAGCTGATAGACAATTTGAAAGAGAAAGAGAGTTATCAAGATATGAAGAGGACAGCGGAAAATAGGAGTATATGGATTACCTGGTTTAACCATGAATAATCACGGACCTGTCTACGGATAGACTACCTATGATGATGATGGAGAAAGAAAACCTAGTTTTAGAAATTTTTGTAAGCTACTCTTATCTAAGCTTAACCTAGATACAAAACATTCTATAAATGCAAAATATATTATTCTAACACTAGATGACTCGAAGAATATATTTTTTTCCGTTGACATTTCAATGCGTTGAAAAAAATTTCTATAGCACTATATTCTGTCTTGTCACATAATAATATCGACTGGTTATTCTGCAATGGAATTATAGGCACTATTACACTGGCAAATATAGGTACATAATAGCATTCATGGCAATTACAAAACGATTTTTATATTCATTTTTATTAAACTAACATCTCTGTGCTTAAAACGCCAATCTAGAGAAAGGTGCAATTTTATTTCAATAGAATCTAACTTTTTGGTCTCTGCGTTCAAAACAAAATATAGAGGCCGTCAATGCTAGGGAAGATTTAAGCACATCAGTTTAAAAACAAGATTAAACCGTTCGTAAAATGGCATCATATTATCTTGGGAGAATATCCTGATTATAAAATTAGTCCATCGCTCCGAGATAAATGGAAACTCAATATAAGATCCCCGAGTTTGTTTACGAAAATCTTGGCTAAAATGAAATTAACGCAACGACGCGATATTACCTCATCTAAATTTTACAACGGCGAAGATTCTCGATAATGGGTGAACCGGGAAAATGATGCCATAACAAATTTTTCGTGATGCATTAAACTACTTAGCTTGAAAAAACAGCGATGGAGTGGGAGAATGGGATCTCAAGGAGAGCTGGTAAACAAGGGATTTGATAATCACTTCGACCCACTTTTGGAAGCTACTACGTAAAAATCACTAGGTTTTTTAATTGGAATAAATTTAACGAAGCACTACTTTTAAACATATTAACTGTGCATCAATGATAACCATAAGCTTGTTAGTTTTAATTAAACGTTAAAATTCTATCATATCTGCAGAACGTTTTGTGCTTTGAATCACAACAGATACGAGCATATGAATATGGATTTGGCTTAAATGGAGTGTGGCTCATGTTACCAATAGAAGTGAAATCGCAAATCACTTACATTGTTTATGTGCGTATATGTAATTGAAGATATAGATGAGTAGGTTACATTTGGCAACTAAGGTTTTTAAAGCAATCTTTAAACTCAATTTTCAATCGCATCAGCTCATTGCAAAGCAATTTATCATGTTACCCATTTTTCGGAGAGTGCATTTTAGAAATCATGTTTTTTTCATGGATACGGGAAGATGTTCTAAAGGTTTTCACATGCTAGGATATTTGAAAGGGTGATTATGTAGCTGTTTGATGAAACTCGCTCTATTTTATCCTGTGATAAAAATTCTACCCACTCCCTCATACGCAAGAGAAAGAATTAATGTTTCTTTTCTAATCCAAATATTGGAGAACCCTGGGGGAAGAAGGTATTTGATTGTTAAATAAGTATCTTTGTGTATAAAAATAGTTTGAGTAGTTTAATTTAAAAAATGAATTTTATGACGGAGTAAGCATGAATTGTAACATTTAAGCTTCTTGATAGTTTTTACATACTAAACTATTAATTTCTAACTAAATTACAAAGATATTGTGGATTAAAGCTTCCCAGTAAAAATCTTATTAGATAATATATCTGCAAATATTATTGTAAATATACAACGTGAACAATATGTTCCATGATAACCGGGCATCAATAAATAATCTCTATCGTATTTTTCCTTCAATTTACCCCGAAATCGGTAAACATTTGGAAATGTTTTCACTAGGTAAAATGAAGCCTTCACAAAATTAACCAAAACGAGAATCGATAAATGAGAGTATAACACGATCGATTAGATATATTTTTTTAAATTATCAACTTATTACTCGGGACTACATAAATTTTTGCAGAAAGAAAAAATAACTTAATAAGTAAATTAACGGCTAACTTTCAATTTCAATTTTAAGCATAAGAAGCGCTCATATATGAAAGGCGACTCTTATAATACCCGTTTTATAAAATATAAATCATTACACAAATATATCTACAAAGAAGTAAACGATAGTATTATTACACGTTTAAAGAAGAGAGAGAGAACTAATCCGCCTACTTTCCTTACAATACAATTTTAATATATTACAAGTAGGGGTGTACACAGGTTTCCCGTGGTACAGAAGTGCTGTTCCTCCAATTCGCCGTAGTATAATCGTAATGTATTTGCTTTGAAATCAGAAAATTATTTTTCCTCATATTGTGGTAGCCCTGCTTTTTTGACCCGTTCTTAACATATTCGTCTCGTTTTCCCATTCTATGCTCGCCCTACAAACGAAATTTCATTGAAATCCGTTCAGCCAATGCATTTCAAATTCATAGTTACAGAAAAATTCTAACCTTGAGATTATGGTAGCACTGCTTAGATGACCCGGTTGAAATATACCATTTTGGATACTTATTTATATGAAGATTAAATATACTATATTTGGTTAAAATCCGTTGGGTTAGTTCTCTGGAAATACGAGTAAAAATAAAATAAAATTTTTATTGTGGTAGTCCTGCTCATTAGCACCGCTTTGAACATTTTGATTTCATTATGGTATGTTGTTCAAATCTTATATACAAAATTTAATTGAAATCCGTTAAGTCAATTCTTTCAAAACCCATAATTTCTGAAAGAGTTTAATTTGTAATTGTGGCACTCCTGTCTTGCTGATTCGATTAAAATTTGCTGATATAGTTTTGTGTATATGTGTTTATTAGAAGTATTAAATTTGGTTAAAAGTTATGTGAACAGTTCAACACAAATACTTGTAAAAATAAGTTTCCTATCCCTTGTATTGCGGCAACCCTGCTTTCTATATCTTTACTAAAAATCTTGATTTTGTTATTTTATATTTCATGCATACTTCATACAAAATTTTGTTGAAATCAGTTTGGCCAATTCCTTCCAAATTCATAAGTACAGAAAAGTTTAATTTTGCAATTGTGGCACCTCTACTAAGTCGATCAGGTCCAAAATATCATCATTGTCAGTAATGTATGTGAAGATTCTATGTCCCAAATTTAGTTGAATTCGGTTCATTCATGAAGAAGATATTAGGGACACACACACATGCACGCTCACAAGGACACCGAGGCGATCTCATAAGACTACTTACCATTTTTTGGAAAGTAGGCTAAAAATCATTAGCAGTATTGGCGTAAAGAAACACCAAACGAGTCTTTATGGACGCAAGAAAATTGATTAGAAAATTCTGACTTAGTTGGCGGGTGAGATTATACCATCCCTACCCTGCCCTAGGGTAATAATAACATGGACATCCGGAGAGGAAGGAACGGGAGAGAGAGAAGACGAAGAGTACAGAAAATAAGAGGGGAGATAGGGAAGAACAGGGAAGGAAGGAGAGAGAGAAAGAGAGGAAAAATGAATGTTATGGAGGAAAGCGCAGGAATGCTCGTGGGAATAAGCAGGGTTAAGTGGGGGCGCGTGTGAGAATGCCGGATCGAGGAAATGAGCGAGAGCGTTGAGAGGAAGAGAAAGGGAGGGAGATGTAGGGAGGCAACAAATAGAAGGAGAAGGGGAGAGAAAGGCAACGGGGTGGAAAGAGAGTAGGTCGAGTAAGATAGGATACGAAGAGGAGGTGAGTGGATGTGGAGGGAGGAGTGGGGAAGGCAGCGAGGAAAGCGAGAGAGCGTGAAGAGGCAGAGAGAGAGAGAGAGGTAAGGGTGGAGAGGCTGATGAGTGAGGAAGGAGGAGGGAAAGGGAGTATAGGGATACGGCGAAGAGAAAGGCGAAACAGCAGAATGGGATGAATGAGCGCTTCAAGTGAGGAGCCTCGGGAGCTGAGAGGTGGACTCGCAAACTTCCAACCTCCCTCTCTCTCACACTCTCTCCCCCATCCCTCTCTCGCTCTCTCTCTCTCTCAGAACTCTCCAAAACAGAGGACCACACGCACAAAACATACCCCTCCAACCTCTTCCCTCCCACCGCCTTTCCCCTACCCACCCTTTCCCCTCCCTCTCTCCCACCTCTCGTCCTTTTGCCCTACTGCTCTTTCTCCTCCCCTTATTCTCCCCGCACCTAAAAAATAATATCCCTCCCACTTTCCACCCCCATAAACCGACTTTGTACTCCCACTCTCCTTTACGTTCTCCCTTGCTCCCCTTTATCCGTCCGCCAGCAACAAAAACCGTCACGCCCGAATGCATTAAGTTAATGGAGATATTTTGGTGGGATGGGCGTCGATGGCAAGGGGGAGGGGAAGAGATGTGTGTGGGGTGAATGGGTGGAGAGAGAGTGAGAGAGTGCTGGGATTTGGGCTTCTGTTGCGTGTAGGCGGCGGCGATGGAGAGGGAGGTAGGGAGGTAAAGAGGGGAGAGTTTGAGAGGGGGTGAGGCAATGTGTGTGAGCGAGTAATGCTAAAAGACGGAGGGGTAAGGGAAGCCGGTGGGAGGGGAAGGGGCGGGAGGGTGAAATCCACCCGCACCGTTAAGTGGCGGGGAGTAATAAGTGGAGAGAGGGAGATAGAGAGGGCAAACATCGCTCCGTGATTGAAGAGGGGAGAAGATGGGAAGGAGGTGGAGAGAGAAACGAAAGGAGAGAGAGTGAAGCGAGAATAGGTTATGGAGGAAGAGACGGAGATAGAGTTGGGTGAAGGTTTATACGCATATGTGGATGAAACGCTGCGGAGGAGGGGAGATAGGGTAAGGAGGGGTGAGAAGGAGGAGGAAAGGAACGCTCTGTTAATGACTTCTCCCACGCGGTAGGCGTCAGTAAAATATTTTACGGTCGGGACTCTCTCCCTGCGTTTCCTCCTCTTATCCCCTCCTCCTTCATACTCTCCCCTCCTCAACCCACTCGCAAAATATCTTTTCCTCTTCCCTCCTGCCCTCCGCCTCTACAGCCGCCCGTCCTATCACTTTCCATTCTTTCCTTCCCTCCTCCCACTTCGTGCAAATGTCCTTTCCTCTCTCTCTCTCTCCTGTCTCCTATGAACTCACCAGAATGGGTGCAGATGATGCCACGGCTCGCTAATAACAGCGAGGTTTCCGTTCGCAACGGGGTAGTCGCTCCTTGAAGACTCCTTCCCTCTCTCTCTCTTCTTTTTATCTCGTCTCTCTCTCTATATCTATCTTTCTCTGTCTGTCTCTCTCTCTATCTCTCCCTCTAACTCATAACTCTATCTGAAACTCCAAACGTTGAAGAGGGAAACTTCCTCTGGAGTACTGAATGGAGTGGGGGTTGGTGGAGAAGAGGGCGGAGTATTGGAATTCGCTTGTATAAACGCTTAATGAGGAGAGGCTTGATTTTTTTCGAAATCTTTATTGTTTACTGGGTTTTACGTTGTGTGTAAGAGGGAGAGAGAAGAGGGAGCGTGAGAGATGTGCTTGTCGTTGCGAATGGATACGTTCGGTCCGTCATGGATGGACGACAAAAAGGCTGATTGAAAATTAAGAAAAAAATGAATAGCATTTTTCGAGGGGGCTCTTCGACATACGAGTTTCTGCTTTTATTTTATATTCCTCTGTCGGGGACGGAAGAATTTGTCAATCGGCACTCGGAATAATGAATTTTTTTGGTAAAACAACGTTTGCCGGGAGTATTGATTGAAAAAGTCAATTCCATCCAATTTTCCCTTTACGGGAGTTGATTCATGCAGTTTACAATTGGAAATGGAGAGTAAAAAAGATACTTATTCGATTATGTGGACGAATAAATATCAAAAAGCTACAGGAAAACTTAACATACGTTACATTGATTGGAGAATTACGTTAGATGTGAGATTTTATTAACGATTAAGCATATTTTTTTAACGTTTTGCGTTTTAAAGTTTAGTCTTTTGACATGTTAAAATATTTTGTGAGTACTCAAATTAATTTAAAGTTACAGTTTGCGAAAAAAAATTAAGCAAAATTAGCGTAATTACAAATGTGACGGCGTTTTGAGTTTAGCTTATTAGGCCCTTTGTCTAATTTAAATTGCATGATGATTATATTATAACAAGTTTATTGATTATATTAATATTATTACTCTTGCCATTATTTGATAATAATGAAAAATCCAACGTACTACATTAAAATGCTCACTATTTCTTACCAGATTTAAAAAAGAATATAATTACACATTACCATAACACTTATGCGATCAAACTAAAGTTGTAAATAACAATCAATGTAAATAAATACTAATGTTTATTTTAACGGAACTATTGCAGCGTTAAAGCACGTTTGACTTAATTGCTAGCATAGACAGAATTACCTAACTATACCCCTTAAAAGGCAGTTTTTGCGTGCGTAGCTATTACGATAAATACCGAATTTCTAGGGGAATTCGCTAATCTAAAACCAATTATGTTCGATCAATGACTCAAGTTTCACTAATAATATCAACACGTCACTCAGTTTATTTACAAAATCGGTTGCCATATAAACCTATTTAACCGAGGACAAAATACTGGCAATGCCGATATATTTCTAATTTCCCAAAAATATAACAATACTGATTGTTCGATAAAACTGTACCAAGTGAAAAGTCCTTTGGAGAAGTTTCGCATAAACATTAAGCGAGTGATGTATTCGAAGTATTCTTGAAGAACATTTATGAATTACCAACAGAACAGCGCATTAAACTCAAAGCGACCTCAGTAGCGCTTTTCCTCCTTGGCTTCGTACAAACATTCGAACGATTATAACGTTCATATTTGTGGGCCGAAGAATCGCATAATATTTTATCATGGAGGATAACCTATTGTTGAATGTAGGCATGAATACATTACCGCCGAAATGTCCTAAGGTTGGTTCTGATCCATACTACGGGCCTCTATACTCTGTATACTAGATTATGTGTACTGCCGTCGTTTCCATGGAACATGTTACCAAGGAGTTAAACGCGTCTAATCATCGCCCGTTACTTCATCTATTTTAGGAATCCACTCCCCCCCCCCGTCGATCTGTTTTAGTGTGTGATATGAAAAAAAACGATTCCGAAAAGAATGAAAAGGCAAGTAGATCTCTCCTGGAGAACAAATGACCGAGAAAAAGGTGGCAGCGTAAGCTCGAGGATTAGTTATATAACCAATGCATGTTAAGTCTTCTCCTCTATCTGTCAGCGGAAAATGGATATGAGATCGGATGGATGGAGTTTTGGGATAGAAAAAATAAAAGGCAGAGGAAGAGAGAGAGTGCGTGTTGTCGAGAGAGAGAGAGGATGACGCAAAATATAGTTCAAGTGGAACTCGAGCGATGGCGTGGCTGCTGCGCCGCTCGGTTGAATTCCCCTTGCACTCCACAAGGCTCGCAGCCAGGAATTTACTCGGGCACAGGTGTAGCGAGGTCTCCGGGTCGCAGGCATTTATTTGAATTACGCCGGCTGGCGTCGGCATATTTCTTCTCCCCATCCACCCTTCCAGCGCCACCCTGACGTCCTCTCGCACGCCGACTCACCTTGCAAATCGCGCCGTTTATACCCATTCCTTCATTCAAAATCATTTTGAATAGCCTTCGCGTCGAGCCGATCTTCCCCAACCCTCATAACTCCGCACGACGTAAAACCTCACTTTTAGCCATGGGAGGAATACATATGATGCAGTTTAGCATTTTCCCATCAAACTCCAGTCGCGTTTGTCGTCTCTATCCCTTCAAGGTATATCTCATTTAAGATTCCAACTCTCACGAGTCACTCGCACTGCGCGCGCACACACACCTACACACACGACACATGCGCGTAAAACGAGGCACGAAATCCGTAGAGTATATACTCTCTGTCGGCTTTAAAGCGCGCGAGCATCATTGCTCCAATTACTCCTCTCTTCTTCCCCCACCCAGGCGCACGTTTCTAAGTCTCATTCAATATTTAAGTGCTATATGAGGGAATTGTACGCCCCGGGAGTGCTATATACTCAAGAGGGAGAGAGAGAGAGCTTATTAGAACGAGAACGGGTTACTGCTCAATATAAAATATTGACTCGTAAATTAAACCGGATTGAACTTTTGTCTTTTTTATTGGAAATTAAACGTGCTATCATTTATCGGCACAGCCTCTTCAGTTTATTTCTTTCGTATTAATTGCTGAATTGACCGGCGAGTTTGTAATTTCAACCAATTATTTTGGAGAGAGTAGACACACAGTAAAAGAATGATTCCGATTCTTTCTACCAAAACGATTGTTTTGCAACTTAGATATATATTGCCTGTTTGAAATATTTTATATTTGCATAAAATTTACGAGATATACAAAGTATATAAACTTGTTGTACAATTGATGCAATATACTATAAGTAAATAAGATTTTATCGGTGAAAGATATAACTATTTTTATTGAACTGAAATATTATTTATTTGATTTTTTCGCGCAACAGTTTCATTATTATTGTATGCTAACAATGTAACCGCGTCAAGTCTTGTAAAAATTACCAAATATATATATATATATATATATATAACAATAATTAAATAGCCCAAAAATATATTCTAAGTAGTTTGAAGATACATAAAAATTTTAAAAACTACATTTTTCAATGAAAGCAGTGTTAATTGTAATTAGGCTTGGTAGAATTCGATTTAAATTGAAAAAGTCGATAAACGTCGATTTTTTTAAAATTTCAAATCAACGAAAATGAATAGTCGTCAATAAAAAGACGGAAAAGTACACGTCTAAAAACCTATTCTGAATTATAATATTTGTCTTTTCTGTTTACTTTTTTCGCAGTTTTATTTTCTACCTACGGTTTCGTTCCTTTTCTGGGCTTGCATTAACAGTGAGACTGAAAGAACGGTGTTTTCTTATACTCAAATATGCGTCTTTTTGAAAAGCTTAAGCTTCTACACTGTACAATCAGGTAACCGCAAAGCCCTAGGGTAGTTTTGAGAACACGTGTTTCTTAGCCCTTCTGAGGTTTTTGATATTATATTTGCCGACCTAATGGTGGGATATTCCACAAGCCTTTCTATACAGATAAGGTCATGGATATGCCCTGCTGAGAATGCCTCGACCCCTGTTAAAAAAGGTTCGGAAGAGAGGAATTTCGGTTGTCGTTTGAAGACAACCTGCTAATCGTTTTCTACCCCTTCCACTCATCAACACCGTGGAGTGTATTCCGGAAGCAAATGTTTCTTGATCCTTTCTAGGATTTTTCCTATAGATTACCTTGTATGCACTTTCACCCGTTCTCCCTATGCACAACCCCATCTTTTGGAAGTCTCTTTCTTAAAGATATCCAGGAAGAATCGTTCCTCTCTCGTGCTTTTGGCTCCTTCGTCTTTTGTTACAGGATAGTAAATTTCAATTTATATATAATGGTTTAAAAAAGGTGCACATAAATTACCAATCGTTACTAAAAATTAAAGGGGGATTAAATATTAATATTTATTTGCTATTTGTTGTTAAATATTTTGTCGATTGGAAATACACATTTTAACCAGGATTTGAGGTAAAACTGTTGATCGATCGCTCAATAAAATAGTCAAATTTTTCTCACTATATATTTTGTTAAATAAAGAGAATATGTAGTGCAGTGATGAATTATATTGAATGATAAAAAGTATTAGATAATTCTTTTTTGATGTCTACAATATTATTCTGATAATTACATCATTAATGTTTTTTCCTTAATTTGTATCAACAAATGTCTAAAAGACTTTACGCTGAACTCGCATATTATTTTTTTAAAGAATGTTTCTCGGCAAAAGCAACATCATATTGTTCTGAATTCGTTATTGGGTGCTTTCTTTAATAATAACATTTAATAATGAAGAAGAGTGTAAATAAAATTTATGAAGAACATGATATATAAGTTCGAATAATTTGTACATAAAGATTTAACTTCATATAAAATTTTAAATAAATAATCAGAATATTGTAAAACAAGATTGGAAAGGTGTAGTCCATGTCGGATTACACAGTTTCCAAATGCGTTCTTTGAGATTTCACAATGTTCTCAATATTTTTCGCACAGATGAGAATTTAACGAGAAGCAAGCGAGGTACGTTGTAAAATACATGTAGGTCTTCCTGTAATGTAGTCGTAGTTATTGTCCGATTTTAACCAAAATTGGAATCAGTCGACCAATTTTAGCAAAACCCTCCTATACTAAATTTCATCATAATACGTCCAGCGGTTCCCGAGTTGAAACAAAGGCACATTGTAGGACTTCATGTAAACTGGTCATCATTGTTGTCCGATTTTAACCAAAATTGAAATCAATTGACCAATTTTAGCTAAACTCCCTAATACCAAAATTCATCATAATATGTCGCGCGGTTACCGAGTTGGAACAAAGGAACTTGGTAAACTGCATGTAGGTCTTCATGTACTGTGGCCGTCTTTGTTGTCCGACTTTAACAAAAATTGACATCAGTAGACCAATTTTAGCAAAACTCTCCAATACCAAATTTCATCAAAATACATAAAGCGGTTTCCGAGTTTAAATAATGGAACGTTGTCAACTATTTGCAGGTCATGTAAAGCGGTCGTAATTGTTGTCCGATTTTAACCAAAATTGGAATCGGTCGATGACGATGCGGACGGACGGACGGAAATGTTCACTTCGTGCAAAGAAGGCATAATAAACGTTAATTTTACGTAGAATTTCGATGTAAAAAGTCAATTTAAATCATCGAATTGAAGAGCCGAAAACTGCCAGCCTACATTAAGTAGTACCGTATTTTAAGCGTCGATATTCGTTGAAAAGGTCAATAGGACAATAAACGTCGATTTTAAAAGAAATCAACTTCGAATTCTACCAAGTAGCAATTTGAAGCGTCGATATTAGTCGAAAACCTCTCGGGAAAATAAACGTCGATTTTAATCTTCGATTTTCAAAAAACAAACGTCGAATCCTACCAAGCCTAATCAGTTGTAACTTACTACCAGAAAGTTTTTCAGTTTAAAAAGAAATTTTACACAAAACGCCATACTTGAGGCAAATAAAATTATATCGAATTATATCTCAAATTACAACTATTTCTCTCTATATTATATATCTCTATATTATAACCACACTATCCTGCCTAACGCTAATTATGTCAAAATTATTTCTTAGTTCCGGATGAGCTAAAACGCTGAAAGTTTGGAAACTGATTCCTTATGACTTATAAACAATGAAAAAATGCGACAACGGGAAGTTTTAAAGTTGAAGTGCCCCAAAAAATTTGAAAATGTTCCATAAGATAATCATTGGAGCACTGCTGCTGTCAGGCACGCTTCTAAAGAGGACTTCTAAATGTAATTATGCGTTCAAACTCGGCATGTACGCAATATGGCACAGGGTAAATAAATAGCAATAGGTCAGTTCGATTTCGACGAAACTTTAATTATAATACTCGGCGTGTGTTTTTGCTCGTAGTAAATGTGCAGTTGTCTAATATAAGGCGATGGGTTAGATACCAGGGCAGTTTCCATTCTCTATTTGATAAACATGTAAAAGTGTGTAAGACATCTTTCGTTTGCTTTTAAAAATTAGTTTTAATTGTTGTAGGAATTATAAACTTAAACCATAGTACGTGCAAAAGAACGCAAATTTATTTTTCTACCGTCACTTTTAAATACTGTTCGAACTGGCTCAGAAAACTGTTTTGAAGACGATTTTTATGAATAAAATATATCGTTGCTAAGAACAAATTGTTGCCGTACTCATAAAATTACATAGAGCCGTATTAGGATATGGGAGAAAGATGGGAGTATGGGGGAAAGGCGAGAGTGAAAGAGAGAGGGAAGGAGAGAGAGAGAGAAGAGAGAGGGTAAGGGGGAAAGAGAGAGAGAATGAAGGAAAGCGGAAGTTTGGGAAAGAGGGAAGTTTGGTGGGAGGGAGGGAGAGAGGGGGGTAAGAGAGGGAGGTGAGAGTGGTGATAAGAGAGGTGGTAAGAGAGGTAGAGAGAGAGGAAGAGAAAGGGAGGAGAGAGTGAGGGAGGGAGTCGAAGGGAGAGAAAAGCCCGAAAATAGGGCTAGATATAATTTTTTACCATAAATATGTCCCGAAAGGTTGAGGTTAAGGGTTGCACACGGGCAACGGGCAAATTTACCTCACGGAGCGAGGCACAGGATTGATCTGTTTAGCGCGTAGGGGCAGAGCTCCTAGTTAATAGAAATTTTCAGGTTCTTTCAATCAAGTTTTCCGTTGGCAAAAAGTAAAAAATGAATTCATTACTGAAAAAACTTGGTCGGTTTTCATAAAATTTGTCAAATTTTGACATAAATGAAATAAATTTTAAATGTTGAATGATTAAAGTGGCTAATGAGGCGAATAAGCTCTAATTGTTGAAGATTTTAAGATTTTGATAATTTTTTATTACAAATTTTTGTACGCTAATTCGAAACGAATTTAAATCCTGTAGATAAAAAATAAAAGTTTTTTATTTTTCCCACGTGTCTTTAATATTCGAGTTCCTATAACAATTATAATATTTTTAAATGTATGTTTTAAAAGCATTTCTGGAAACGAACTGGAGCAACATTAGCCAAGGAATTCAACTGATTTGTGAGCCTTCATTTCCATTTGAAAGTTCTATATAAAGCGTGATTGACCAGCACTTAAGAACTATAGTATGCATAGATTTGTTAAGTAAAAATTATCGAAAATACTACTTATTATTACACATTATAATTAAAACATTAATATTAATCTAAGGACTATACTTTTCGTTTTATACGTCCTGCAATCATCATCATCATCATCGGTAGTCCGTCCGTAGACAGGTCCGTGATTATTCACGGTAAAACCTGGTTATCCATATATTCCTATTTTCCGCTGTCCTCTTCATATCTTGATAACTCTCTTTTCCTTTCAAATCGTCTATCAGCTGAAACCTTTTCCTAACTCTTTCCCATTTTCCATCTAGTTTTCCTTATAACACATCTTTAATCATACTCTCTCTCCTCATGTAATGTCCAAACCAGTTCGCCTTCCTCTTTCTAATAGTCCGTATAACCATTCACTTCTCTCCTACTCTTCGTAGCACTTCATCGTTTTTCATCCTGTCTGTCCATTTATCTTCAGCATTCTCCTCCAAGTCCACATTTCAAAGCTTTCCAAGTATTTGATATAATTTTTTCTTAGCGTCCATGTTTCTACCCCGTACAAAGCTATACTCCATACATAGCATTTTATGAACTTCTTGCGGATAAGTAGGTGTTTCTTCTGAAAGCCGCTTTTGCTTTTCCTATTCTAGTCCTGAGCTCATCCGTACATAGCTATATATTTACAGATAAATCTTTCGTCGAACGTTTCATCGAGGAGTAATCGAACGTGTATTTCAAAAGACGATCATAAAACTGTGGTGCCAATAATTTTGCGTACGCAAAACTCTAAAAATAGTCTACCACTCCATTATTCTAGTAATCGAATATCTCGCAGTGTTACGATTCCGAAAAAAAACTTTCCTTCCAGAAATAAATGTATTCCTTCGTTTCATCTCACAGTTTTCCGCGTGGCCTCTTGACCTGCAATCATACTTGCCCTCTCCTCCCCTTCTTCCTCCCTCTCTCTACACCCTTCTTCAACGCTTCCTCAGTCCCTCTCAGAGTCGCTCTTTTCCTCATAACACATAGACCTCAGCCCTCTCTCATTCACTGTTTTATTTAGAAGCATGTCCAACGGACCGCATCCGTCCGAATCTCCCAGCCACCCTTTTTCCCCATCCCCCTCGGTCACCCCCGCCTTCTCTCCCTTCTAGCACTCTCCCTTTGCTTCCTGCCTCTCAAAGAAATCCTTTTACCGAAGGAATTACTCGTTTTGACCTCCACTCCTTCGATCGCGGCTTCAAAATTCCTGGATTTTATGCACACGTAAAAATTCACGCGTTCTCTGCTGACGCAGCGGGTGAGATGCACGGAAAGCTAGTAGTACAATCCGTACTGCGAACAAACGTTTATTTTTCCGTTGAATTTTGAACCTTAAATCATCTTCCCCGTATTTCGACGCGGAGGGTCCTTTCCGCATGCGCATGTATAAATGCATGCGAGAGGTTACAAAAGGTGCGGAAATGTCGCAAAAAAATTTCGCCAAGCTTTAAGAGCAAAAGGACTCGGACGGCGAGTTTTCCATTTTTCTCTCTGCTATGCGAGCGTTTTCCACGGGTAGAGGGGGTAGGAAGGGGGAAAAGGGGTGGAGAGGTAAGGGAAGTGGCGAGGGAGAGAGGTGGAGGTGGATTTATGCGCGGAGTTTCGCGAAGGAGGACGGGAGGCTGCGTCCGGACGGCGTGGGGTGGGACGAGAGAAACGACATTCCGAATATTCGAGGAACTTATGAAATACAACATTTTTCCCTGGCCTCTACTCCATCCAATTCTGTCCCTTCTGTCAGTCCTCTTGCTCTCTGTCTATCTCTCTCTATCTCCCACATTCTGCCCTTACCACCCGCTCACTCTTGTTTGATCACCTTCACCCTCTTTCTCTCCCTCGCCTCACGGGGAAAGGACATGCCTCCATCTGAATGCTAGACTGGCCGTCAAGGAGTGGTACCCCTTCCATCTTTGTTCCGTTTTACGCCCTTTCCCTCTTCTTTCTACATCTCTCTTTCCTACAAGGCTTTCCTCCCCATCTTCTTTCCCGGCAGAAAAGGGACTCATTCCTTTTTCGCCCACTCTCTATCTCCCTATATATTCCTATTTCCGACAGAGAGCTGTCGCTCAGAAATATTAAAAATGCGACGGTAACGGACATCTCCTCGGGATGGGAAGCGGCTCAACCCTAACCTCTTTTTCGCGTTGAAGTCAGGACGGGCGAGAGGCTATGACGTTTGCGAAAATGAAGTGGGTATGGAAGTGAGAGTTCAAAAGGACGAAATATTTCAGTCGCGGGCTGGCAGGAGGGAGGAGAGGGGTAAATACGGACGGGAGAAAAGGGTGGAGGGGTGGTGGTTTGGTCGTATTGAGACGTGTGACACTTGACGCCGTATTCAGGGCGGGATCAACTTTTCGATGGATGTTTAACGCGTTGGATTCTGTCGTTATATTCTAATAAATCTAGTTTCGTTCGAATTTTCCAACAGAAGTCCTTGCGATATATTTGTTTTTTTTTTTAATTTTTATTGGTCCATATTTTATTATAGAGTTGCGCATCAGAAAACCTAAAGCTATGAATAATCTATTTTTGGCATTCAAAAAAGACCAAACTCATAAAATTCCCTTTGAAGTTACTTAATTCCCATCCTGAATTAAATGCCAGTATAACATTTCGCCATGAGCACGACGTAAAGCGGTGATTGATTTAAAATTAAGAGAGAGAAGGAGAGAGAGAGAGAAATTCATACTCTTTTAATTGAAACTCCTATATGGAACAGAAATAAAATTAATTCAACATTTCTCCAGAATTAAGATAGAATTTGTTACAGTAAAATGTCGACGATTAAGAATAACATTTTTTGCTGCATGAATGCGATACTTGCTACCAAAATTTGCCTTGAATATGTTAAATTGCGTGGAAATAGGAATTTTAAAATTAAAATTTATTTCGAATTTGACGAAAAATTTACGAGTTGCACTTTTACGTCTCTGATAACATTTACAAAAACGTGTCTGCGTTTCTATTCTAAGGGAAAATTCCTTGGAATCAGCTTGAATGCCAATGAACTCGAAAACCAAGTATTGGGAACTACTATATCCTCAGGTCGTCTCGAAGCGAATTACTTATGAAATTTTATACTTGCATGATAAGCTAGGCGCCCGAACTACCATCACTCAAACCTATTCGAATTGATCCCCCTATTAAAAACGTGACCCTATATATTCCGAAACTTTTTTCATTCATCTCCGGCTACCCGCGATCTCAGAAACATACCACCCTACTATAAATTCCGTCCTAGCTCTCCTATTTTATTTTTCTAGCGGGATTTTCTTCAGCGTTTCCTCTTAGGAACTTCTTTGCTATTCGCTCTGGGATAGTTCAATGGCGGTCGTCAAACTTTGTCCCGAGGAATAGACGGCGACTGTCGTATGACCGACAACATCGAAGGTTCCGCTGAATTTGACCTCCCGTGACCCTCGTGTAAGGATGGATATCAAACTGATGGCGGGATGACTCCTACCCGAGGACTAGTAGGATGGGTCGAGGAAAGAAAAGATTTGGATAAGACGAGAGAGGTTTATGCTAGTTCGCCGTGGTGTGAACTCCCGTAAATTCATCTCCTGTGTCGTGCAGCTTTTATCTTCACGCGCGGACGCCCACGCCTCTCAGGGACGTCCGCCACAAAAAAACAGCATGAGATGAAACTTTCCGCACTCAAACACAGATACGTGTACAGATGAGGCCTAGGAATCCAACCGTGAACTATGGGTCCATTACTTATTGAAAAAAGACGTTCACTCCGTTTTACTAGAATAGGACAATAGTGTCATGAATCAAAACCAGTGTAGAAACATTTCTGTTACGTGACAAAGCTCTATAATGGGTTTTCCCAAACTTTAAAGCGTTTACTTATGTATTTAACTACGCATTTAGGAGGATATTATGTTTTTCTGCACCAGTGTACGTTTGGCAGAGAGATTCAAACGAAATAAAAACTAATTATTACACTTAAGAGCATTTATTGAATATATTTTATTTTTAGAAATGGAAAGAATTTTTAACGAAATATTCAAAACTTTTATTATTCTTAAAAATGGCTTTGTGGTAGAAGAAAAAAGATAGATATGTTGATGGAAAGAATATGGAGAAATGGAGATGCAAGGAAAAATAGGCGCTTTTGGCCTGAGGGGAGGATAGAATCAAATTTTATAGATGAAGAGGAGTGGCGAAGCTTAGTATCTTTGCTGTGAAGGAAGTCTTTTCGCTTCCGACGAAACTGCCTTCATCAAACCCAGACACA
The DNA here is from genome assembly GCA_028673005.1 of Tanypteryx hageni. NCBI lineage: Eukaryota > Metazoa > Arthropoda > Insecta > Odonata > Petaluridae > Tanypteryx > Tanypteryx hageni. The sequence goes on along the minus strand of CM054116.1, from coordinate 89,018,202 downwards.
GCAGGAACCTACTTTCATATAAACCAACGTAATCTTGTATGTCCAGTAACATAAACTGTTTCTCAGAAACTTAATAGTCTTAAGCAAATCATCACAAAGATAAATTCTCATTTATCGTTTCATTTGTAAACGGGCCTTAATTGAAACCAGAAAAATGTAATTTTTTCTATTACGATCCTTCAGTTTTGTTTATTTTTCTAAGCGTTTTAATTTACATAAATCGAAAGTTGCTATTCTTTTTTCTTGGTTTCGCTTAAGCTGCGCAGCCACAGTCACTTGAGAATATTATATCCACTGCTAAATTCGAAATAGATATAGTTGAAATGATTCCCATTTTTTGAGCAAAATTAGAGAATCTTAACTTCACCGACCATGTATGTTCTCATTTGAGAATATGCGCGCTTGGGTTACTTCATAGTAGTGGACTGAGGCGTATTTGGATACTTTTATCCCAAGACGTTTCGTTGTTTGCGTCCCGCAGGAATGTAATAAGGACAGGATAGGAGAGCTTGCTACATTCGTACACACTCAAGTATCACCAATGCCCATAAAAAGGTTATAAAACTGTTTGCGTATCTTGATGAATATATGGCAAATCTACACGGTGAATACCACTTATGATAGCGACATGTCAAATGGTTTTGCAAAAAATTTTATTGGCTCTTGTGATACTTTAATTAGTACTTGTTATGCTAATTTGATTTGTAGGTACTTACTTCGGTAATTTTATTTTCGGTTCAAGAACAAGCATTTAAAAATACTCATTTCAGGTATCTCCATAAGGTTATCTTTTATAACCTTGTTGTGGTTATTGGAGATACCCGAGACAAGTATTTTTAAGAGTATGTTCTTGAATTGTTTCAACAATGAGACGACTTTGATAATTCTGTTGAATTAATATTAGCTATATGATGAGCTCTATAATTCTACATTGAACCAATAAGTATACAGAAAAAACGGCAAACAATTTTTATCCATTTTAAATGTTAATTTCCAAAACCGGAAAAATAAATGAAGGATGAACATTTATTTAAAAATTTTGAAACTCCGAAATACCTAAACAAGGATCGTGCCCAGGATTTGTGTCAACACATTGAATGTTTAATAATCATACAATACTCGCATTGGCATTTTATTAGCACATTGATTTTAAATATTAATTTCTCCTAAATATTACCGTTTCCAAGCATTATTAAATATTCCGAGTCTCTCTGTTCGCAAATTTCCTAAAATTTTGCGGAAAAATATCCCTTTAATTTTGGAATTTCCCCGGAAATTCTTTCAAAGCTACGCTAGTGGGTCGGTTACTAAATGTTCCAGTCAACTGACAGTATTCTATGGACCAGATTAACGGCCTTAGGGATATATTTTTGTGGACCAAAGCGTTTCGAAGCCGCTTGCGTTATGGTGGGTTGTTTCCCTTGGGATTTCGGCTCCAACACCCATCGCCTCCACTATCGCTGAGAGCTTCAATCATGCGGAGGGCTAAGCCCGAACAAACGAATTCATTGATCGAAGGTTCGATTATTTTGTTGATAATATCCAAAGGGGATCAAAATACTAAACCAATTCAACCTTCCTGTCTTAGACACACACAAGCGTTGCCACACCCTGTGTGAAACCTACGATGCATTGTGGGAACAAAGCTTTTTCTCGTTTAAGTTTTGTAATATTGAATTCTGTATAAATATGCGTCACGCACAGTCATTTAAGTTCATACAGAGTCTAAATTCTTCGAAAGAATAAGAACCGTAATCGAATGTTCGATTGTTAAGAATCTTATAGTATGTTTGTATGTCTTCTGGACCCACCAAAGGGAAGAAATGCCAAAAGCTTATTCATTTGAAGGAAAAAATGTAAGATTTTGAGATGGTTTTCTAAGACGGTTTCACCTCATGGAAGATATAAAATAGTTTGGTTTTTTACATAATGTTTTAAGATGTATCCGAGTTGTGCCCTATGATATTTTTAATTGTTATGTAAATTTTTAGGTAATAATAGAATGTATTATTTTGTTACGAGACATAATAATCTTTTGAACCCGGCTGGAAACTTGAAGACAAAAAATCAAGGATAACCTTTTTTCCAACAATGAAAACGTAAATACATAACTTCGTAAGAAAATCAATCTCAATTGTGTAAACGGAAAACAACGCATATAAAAATATAGAAAAAAATAATAGAGATGGGGTTGAAAGGGCCGTCGTTTCGTTTTCTTCCAACCCTTCCATTCTTTCACTCGATATATTTCAATTTCCACACAATTTATTTTTAAAATGATCACGTGCTTCATCGCATTCGATACCCTACATCTTTAGAGATTATTTCCAGGAATTCCCACAATGGCCATTATTACATAATCTTCCAATAAAAAAAAATCCCGCAAGGCTCACGCATATCCTCTCCGAAAAGTTTTGTTCCCACAGGCTTTTCGTCTTATCTAAAAGATTACGTCAACCATTTGGCAATTTAATGCCGACCAAGATTATATTTATACTGGAATTACAGACCAACGCGGTGATAAATTTGTATGTGATATCTAAATCGATATCACACCGGCACTTTCTTTTGTTTCCATTTTTGTCTTTGGCATGATGGTTCATTCACGAGGCACTTAAATTAATGTTTGCCAAAATGCATGACAGGATAAATATGCACAATCGTTTGCCGAATTCTGATATAAAATAATGTTTTAAAAATTATTAATCTCTGAAATCGGTTCGACGCACACATGTACGTACCTTATCATCCTGCCTAAGTAGCTGTTGTCCGTACACGTGTATGGATCCCGACTTCTCTTTACTCAAAACACAATATCTGAGCACTCCGTTTACTTTTTTCTTGGCGGAAAAATAAACAAAACGCAAAGGCTGCCGAAATAAATTAAAATCCGTACCTTGAGAGTCAAAGAGAAATAAAAAATTAAAAAACGGGTTTTTATGAAGATGCGAGTGAGATGAAAAACTATGAGGTATTATTTGGCGTTGGAGCATAGCTGCTTTGAGACGGAGAAATAAAGTTATTGCTATTAAAGTAATACGTAATTACAATCCATTATTACAATACAATGTAGACAATTACTTCACATTGACGCCTACATTTTCAGCAAACTAAAAAGAAAAACGGAACAACGAAAAAATAATTTTCTCTCCTCTATTGGTCACTCGATGGAGAGAAAGTTGAAGTTTTCAGAAAATGAAGTGGCGTAATTAAAATCGATGATACGTAGGCGACATTAATATTCTATTTTTACTCTACAAATATCGAGTCTCCGCGGCAGGACAATATCGTGACAGCGAAACGATCTTCTATATTTCTCCCCTATACCTTTGATTGTTCTCCTGTATTAGCACGCATCTTTTCAGGGTCGTTTTTATTTTCAAGGATCGGGACAGTATGAAAGGAAGAAAAAGTGCGACGATAAGTAACTAAATAATCCTCTCACTACAAGGCAGAGAGAGAGAGAGGAAAAGGTAAGTCGATAGGGAGAAAAGAGGTAGCGAGGAAGTTAAGAAGTGAAAGTGAAGAGGGAGACAGGTGTTGGTGCTTAAGGGACAAAAACACCAAGGGACGATAGGGTGTACCACCCCGTCCGGAAGAAAAAGAGATAATGAAGAACAAAACAGTAAAGCGGAAACATGTCGAGTGTTAGAAAAGGAAGGAAACGAAAGAAGAAGGATAAAGAGTAAGGGAGAAGAGAATGAAAAGGAGACACATCGGAGCCAACGTTTTTTTATAAGAAGTGACTCTGGAAAGATAGAGTGGGAGGAGGAAGTGGAGGGGGAAGGGGAAAGAGTGCGAAAGAAAGAGTGAGAGAGAAAATGAGAGAGAGAAAAGAGAGACAGAGAAAGAGAGAGCGAACGAGAGAGAGAGAGAGAGAGAACGAACTGGGAAAAATGATAAAAAGAGGGGCAAAGAGAACAAGGCCTAATAAATGAAAAGTTAAAGAACAAAAAAAGTAGTGCCATTCTTATCCTCCCATGAGAGGACGACCCTCCCGAGGGTCCTTCTCGAAAGGTATAAAAGGGGGGCTCATGCAAATGAAGTCAAGAGATCGGGACGAAATTAAGGAGGAAAGAAAGAGAGAGGGATGGGAGGGAGGGAGAAGGGGGGATAGGGTAGTCTGGGGTGAGGCTTGAGAGGGAGGCTTGTTAAGGGTGGGAGAGATAGGAATGGAATGGATGGGCGGGCGAGAGTGGGAAGAAGGGAGTGATAAGGAGATGGTGAAAAGGGCTGGAGAAAGTAGGTCCTCGGTGCCTCTGGCACTTAGGAAACTTCCAAAGGCGAGTCGTTGGGAAAGAGCTGGGCAGGGGTTTTTGGACTGGATGACTCGAGGAGAGGGAACACGGTTGCCAACCGTTCGGAATGCAAAGGAACAAGGAATTTTAAATTAGCATCTTCCTCAAAGTTATTTTAGAACGAAAGAGATATCTTTTCCGTCGTTAAATAATCCATCGGTATCGCGGAGTTTGCTATTTGTTGATTACTTTTTTTTAGATTAGTTATTTTTTTAATATCCAGACTTTTGCCTATGAGACTGGTTTTTATTTTGGAGGAATTTTCTATTAATTTAAAGCTGTAATTCTCGGAAATGCTATGAAAAAAATATATGTGAATATTCCTCGCAGCAAGAATGACTTATATTTTATTATAGGAGATAATTAAGAGGATAAACGCAAATTACCCATTCTAATGACATCGTACAAATTACTTGTAAAGTACATGTTACATATCTTAACGGTATTTTACGACGAAAGAAGAGATAACATTCCCTAAAAACCAATTCCACAAGTCCTATCTTTTTATTGAGAATTTAAAAAATTCACTTTATACCTAATTACATGTGTGTTGGCTTCCGAGAAAAAAATTCAAAAACTTTTCTTCTTTTTCTAAGCAATAATTTAGCCAACTGAATAAAAAATGAAAAACAAAACGATAAAAAATATATGAATTAATATTTGATAAAAATAATCGGCACTTTAAAAATATTCGAATTTTTTGTTGTCTACGTTTTGTACTATGGTACCAAGTTTAAAAAGAATCAATTATAAAAGAAGAAAACATCATCTTTCGATTAATAATTACTTAAGAAAAAATTTACCTATTTAAAAATTTTCCTTTTTTTTGTTCTAGTTGGATCGGTGATATTTGCATAACGTAAATACCATATGAAGTGGAGGAAAATTAGGTGCAAATTTCGACAACAAAGCAGCCGTTTTTGTGGCAATTCATCCATAATTGACTCAAAAAAAGAACATTTATTTATTTCTTAATACGGCGAGGTTGAGGCCATATGGCCCCTTCTTCCACCTAACCATTATGATAAATTTAAATGTACAGAATTCAATACAAATCAATATAGAGAAATGAAAATCATTTCAAGGTATTCATAAATAACATAAAAAATAAGAATAGTACAGCACAAATATACACAAAGTAAAATAATAAAAATCATCATCACTGCTCTGTTTGCTGATGGATATAGTGTTGTGCTGATATTTAAATGAAGGATAGAAGGAAAAATACAGAAGAAAGTATTACATTTTTATGAGGACCTAATGCTGGCTAAGTATTTACCACAATGATTCTTAAATTGGTTAATACTATTGACAGAGTAAAAGTGAAAGGGGAGAGAGTTCCAAAGATTGCAGGCGGTAACGGTGAAGGATTTATTATAGAAACTGCTACGATGAGTGGGAATAAGTAGTTTGGATGATCCTCGGGTGTTCAGGGAGTGGCCAGAATTAAGGGGTTTGAAGTTGTAGCTTAGGTATTTAGGCGAGGAAGAGGTGAGGATACTTCTTAGTTGCGTTAGGATATGCATCTTCCTACGTTCTTCCAAGAACAGCCAGCCCAATTCTTTGAATGCGTTTGTTATATGGCAACTTTTGCTCATATTAAAAATGTATCTAACACAAGAGTTATGAGTCCTCTGGAGCTTTTGTAACAAATCTTGTTTTAGATCTAAAAAAACGGAATCACAATAATCGAAATGAGGAATTACAAGCGAATTTGCAAGTAAAATTTTTAGTTTTACTGGAAGAATGTTTTTAAGTAGCCTAAGTGAATAAAGTGAGTAGTTGATTTTTCGGCAAATTTCGTTTACATGTTTAGACCAGCAGAGTGTATCATTCATAATAACACCAAGGTTTTTTACTGACTTGGAAAACGGTACAGGAGTGGAGTTAATTAATACTGGGCCTATATTTGACTTTTGTAATTTGCCGAGTAATTTAGGATAGCAGAAAATTATTGATTGAGATTTTAAGGGGTTTAACATTAAGCCATTACAAGCACTCCAGGTCATGAGCGATCTTATATCCCTATTCATGCAATCAATTCTGTTATTGATATGAGATATTTGAGTTCCTATGTATATTTGCAGATCGTCAGCATAAAGGTGGTACTGGCAGTGATGAATTGAGTTAGAGATATCGTTTATATATAAGGCGAAGAATAAGGGTCCTAATGTAGATCCTTGGGGACAACCACGGGAGACATTTTTCCACGATGAACTTTTATCAGAGATTGATACTATTTGGTAGCGATTCTGAAAATAAGATTTTATCCATTTCAAAGAGCTAAGGGAAAAGTTCATTTTAGCAAGTTTGGCAAGTAATATTCCGCTGTCAATGGAGTCAAACGCTTTAGAGAAGTCCAATAGTGTGAGAATTGTAGCTTTTTTGTTATCGAAATTCTCCCGAATATCATCTGTGACTTTGATCAATGCGGTAGCAGTGCTGTGGCCAGTACGAAATCCAGATTGATAGGGGTTGAGGAGCTCATATTCATTTAGATATTGATGTATTTGTTTATGCGCTAGTTTTTCAATAATTTTGGATAGCGTTGGCAGGATGCTTATAGGGCGAAAGTCCTGTGGAGTTGTTGGATTAGCCTTTTTAGGGATAGGTCGCAGTAGAGCACGTTTCCAGGAACTGGGAAAGTAACAGCTAGAGAAGGAGCAATTAATTATATGTGTAATGATCGGTGCCAAGATATGAATCAAATTATGGAGCATAGATCCAGTGATGATATCATAGCCTTTTGTTTTCGAATTAAGTTTAGAAATTATCTTCTTTACGTCGGATATGGAGACAGAAGCAAAACTGAAGGATTGTGAATAGTTTATGATTGAGGAAAAAATGTCAGAGATAGTTAAATTTCTTTGATTTACTGAAAATATATTAGGTGGTGATGAGAAGGCATCATTTAATGCATCAAGAGAGACAGAAGGTAGTTCAGAGTCACTTTTCTTATTCCCAATTCCGAATACTTTCAGTTTTTTCCATAGTGATGCATTGTCGGACTGAGGAGAAATTATTGAGTACGAGAATTTGATTTTGGCATTTCTAACTGCCTGCTTTACTGAGTTCCTCAGTTTTCTCTACTCTTCGAGTTGGAGCGTAGAATTTGTGCGTTTGAATTTACGAAAAGCGGAATCACGATTCGACATTAATCTTTTTATATCATCCGTAATCCAAGGAGAATTTTTTCTAGTAATACGAATTGTTTTTTGTGGAGCATGGCGAGGAAAGCATTAAAATTATTCACCTTATCATCTATGTCATTTATATTAATAATACTTTCCCAAGGGACTAAGAGAGCATCATCTGTCAATTTGTTTATGTCTATGTTTTTAAAATCTCTAAAAGTAATAAATTTTGGTTGTTCCTTTGGTACTTTGAAAGAGCAGGATGCATAAATGAGATCATGTGCAGATATCTCCGGGACTGAGATCTGACCGTATTTGAGTATTTTGTCAGGTTTGGTCGTTATTATTAAATCAAGTAGAGTAGAAGAGGTTAGGGTGCGGTGTGTAGGATTAAGCGGGAGAATACTAAGTCCTAGCGGGTGTAATATATTAAGGAGTGTTTTAGTGTGAAAATTATTCGGGTTCAGGAGATCAGAATTAAAATCGCCCATAAGGATGACATTATTAAAATCTACTCTAAGTTCCGTGAGGGGAATTTCAATATCCGATAGATTTGAAATTTGAGGGGGTTTGTACACAACTCCAAATAATAATTTCTGACAATTGAAAGTTATTTCCAGGAAGAGAAATTCAGGTCTGCGAGAATAAAGGCTGTCAGAACATATGATTATTAGTAGAATTGCAACGAATAGCCCTCATTTCAACAATATAAATTATTTAAAAAATAGAAGATCGAATTCAATAATAAGCGCTTACGTATCAAAAGAAGAACTACTTGAGCTAGATAATTATCTAGCGAGAAGGTTGAATGATAATCTGCTATACTCAAAGTTATGAAACCCAAACTATGTACTTGAGATGTTGCTTTCAAACCATATTTCATTTTTATGTCGTGTGATTTGGTATTCTTTATATTTATTCTTCTAGTACATAATAAAATATGTTAGGCATTTAATAAAAATTCAATTTGTACTGCAACTGTGACTAGTTTTTTATAACACCGTGAAGTCTTATGCGACTTTAAAAGATTTCATTTTTGTAAGAAGATTTGAAAAAAATTAGATCATTATAAATATATGAATGTTCAATTATCTTTTAAGCAACATCCATTTCAATTTGAGTTTTCCTTAGTTGTCGGTAATATAATTCTTCAGTTTAGCTAACTAGAATAGTTTTTATAGAAAATAGTTTGCTTAATAACTTACCTTCTACCTTTATCTATACGTAACAATGATAAAAAATGATAAAGAAAAAAACTGAAAATGAGGTAAGCTTATTCACTTAAATAGCTAAATAAACTAAATCTACCGAGTTAAGACCAAACCAGTCTTCACGACGTGGTAAAAACACATGTCTACATCTCTATTTACCTCAAAAGACTGAGTGCAGAAGCCCTTTACGATTGTGAAATAATATTAAAACGCGGAAAACCCACTGAAAAATTACAATGATTCAGTATAAGGGTATTAAACTTTTAGGATCATTTCATCAATTGAAACTAAGAAGTAAAACTTGAAATCTTTTAGACGTTTTTGCGAAATTTTCATATGGATTACCTCACTTTGAAACCCATTGTTCGACTGCTGATTAATTATATTACAATTGACTTTTAAGCTAAATGATGCAAGCCAATCATTTTACAGGGCATAGAAGAAAAAATACCTTGAAAATTTCGCAATCGTATTCTGGAAAAAAAATAAAATACTGGATTCCGAATTCCGTTAGGGTCATTTAATTCACGTGAAGTCAAGGGAAGCTTTAAAAAGCCCATTGTGAAGCCGCCGGATAACTCAATTCTAATAAAAGATGTCCGTTATTCAATAGGCTTCAAAATAAAAAGTGCCTCTGATCGGGAAGAACAGGGATGGGAAAGAGACGGTCGCTTATCAGTCAGTTCGACTTTTATAGAGGGTTCCGAGAGATCAATGCTTACAGATAAACGATTTGTCATCAACGCCTGATTGGTTTCACAACCCATTAAGCTAACGTCAAAGCATTCTTTCGAGGGAAAACTCGCGATCCTTGGCTCCATTCCACGCAACGGAAAGCCTCTTCTTCCCCTCGCTATTCCCTTATCTAATCCCTCGCTTTCTCTTCTCCCCCGATGGCATAAAAGCGACCTATTGAATTTTCGTTACAGCACAACCTTTCCAAACCATTGGCAATTTTGCTGTCAATTGTACGCCTTCATTGGTACAGAGATTCGAGAGGCGTTGAAAAGTTAAGAGATATCGCTTCTTTATTTTTCATGGTTTTGAAGGGCATTTAATGCAGCGTTTGCGAGGGTTTTCATTCGGGCGAACGAGCGCTTCGATTACTTCGGAGAACTTAATTAAGGGCGTGATTTGCTCGAAAATATCCGCAGGCAATAATAGTAAAGTTTTGCGGCATTATGCAACATCTGAGTTAGTAGGAAAGCTGATGATTCATTACCGCTTTGACACCGTCCAATTAAAATCTAATTTTAGACAGTTTCTCAGCGCTTAAAACTTTGGAATCGAGTTCTGTTTGGTTCATCAACAACAAGTTGCGTCAATAGGTCGAGTGTAATTGCACAATAATGGCGAAATAAAATTCTGAACATCATTGCATAGAAATTACGTAGAGCGTGAGCAATAGCCCGATTTCAGAAAGATAGGATAATAATTGAAAATAAAGCGCTTATAGGGAAAAAAGTTTCTCTTAATACTCAATAACACAAATTCTGTTAAAAAAAGTTTTAATTAGAGCTAAAAGTTTACATGGTATTACATGGTCGTTAAAAAAAGAAAATCTTCGAGGGAAACGAACTTAAAACATACCAATTCAAATCTATATTGAGATTGTGAGTGGAAATTACATATAAAACGAAATTTGTAGCTTTTAATTTTACTTCCATTTATAAAAGATATATTACTGGTAAATGAGAAGCAGCAATAGATATATAAATTACCTCATATTATAAAGGAATCAGGTCATATTTTAGTATAATGATGTACTGCTCTCTACAATAAAAAAATACTGGTTTAATTAATGTAGAAATAAGAAGTTGCCAAACTAGGAGCTCGCACGCAGAAGAGTGATTTAAAATTCATAAAATGTTTCGTGTACTGTACAAATGTCCAAGTGTAGAGAAAATGGTTGAGGGATGAAAATTGTCATATTGGAACCTAAGAAACAAAGATGAAAACAAAGCATAAACGAAAATTTAACTTCAAGAATAGGTACTTCAATATTAAATATTAAAATAGTAAGTACTCATCATAGGTATTTCCAATAGCCGTAATATTGACTATAGGAGAAACTTATGATAAGTAATTACTTATTTAAATTTTGTATTGAAGTACGTGTTCTTGAAAATATTTTCTGCCAAAAGATATTGATAATAATTTAGTAAACGAAGTATCGTAAATATATGTACTAAATTCTTCTTAGAATAAAAAAGTTTCGTTAAGAGGAAAGATTTTTAAAATGCCACCGCATCTATTAGATAAAATCTATTGAGCTAACTCACTCGCTCATAAAGCTTTGCGAGTTGATCTTTGATCGGAATACAAAGCTTTCTTTATGTCATTTTAATGGAAATATACTAATAATGACTTTTTTTAAATAACCCAGAATATATAAGCAATATTTAATTTCTACAGAAGCTCGATCATATTTTAGACTTAGCTAACTACTTAATACTTTTTATAAGTAGCCTCTAATGTTAAAAGAAAAACTAAATTTCATAGGGCATAGTTTAAATATGAGCGAGAACATAAACAATTGGCGATAAATGAATCAATGAGAAATATATGCATGTGTATATATCTTAGGAAAACAAAAGAGGCAGTAGTAAAAGTATATCGTGTGAGGATTGGAATGAGGTCGGAGAACGCTAGAGTAAGATTAATCAAACCGATTTTTAAGATTAGCTAAATCACAGCAGAATGGGACTGCCTCGCCTTGATAACTACAGCCAATGTCCCCCAAGACTTGTATTTAAAAAAAATCAAGATAATATTGATGTGATGAAAAGGGAAAATCTTAGGCAGGCGCTCAAGTTCGAATGTTTTTTTATAAGTATGCCATGACGTCCAGGGGAAGAGCCATTTTGACTCCGTCCCGAAACTCATCCTAGAGTTAGATTCCTATTCCACTCCTGACTTGCTCAGATAAGCCGTCAATCGATTTGGTCTATTTTTCTCTCTCTCTCTCTCCGACACCCACACCCACCCATTTCCGTCTCACGATCCCGATTCAGTCTTCTCGCGATCCCTGACTCACGTCCCCGGAGCGATACCAACCTCCCTCGCCACCTCCGAAACCTCCCCTCCCTTCCTCCTCACTCAATGACGTCCGAAAAAGCTCTTCTATCCCCCTCCGTCCTCCCTCCCCCTCTCCTCTTCCGACCCTCTCCTCCCCCATCTCCTGCGGCGAAGTGAAATCCAATTCCGTGGATCTTTCCATGCTCTCGAAAACTAACCTAGCCCCCTCCCTCTCCTTTTCCCTTCCTCTCCCTTCCAACTAGACGACCTCTCCTCATATTCACCCGCTCTAGGAACCATTGTCTCGCAGCCCGACCCAATTTGTCTAACCGCTCCTTCCTTCAACCGCCCTGCCTAACGCTCGCTCTACCTTCAGTATTACCTAGAACGCTTCCGAAAGCCTCATGCATTAAACTATATGGATGAGAGGAGAAGCCCTCCATTTCTTCCCGCTTCGCAAGGAAACTCCCAAGGAGTGAATATTCAAATACATTCCCATTCTCTTAAACCCTTAAACTAAAAGAACCCTCCTCTCTCTCTCTCCACACACTTTCTTATTTTTCTCCTTTCTCCGACTTTATGCTTGGGCCTTGTTTTTCCTTTCGGCATCCTATCGCTCACCATTCCAAGGGAAAATACTTTCTCCACCTCCCTCCCCTTGTCCGAATGTCCTATTCCAGGAAAGGTTTATGACGCTCACAAATTTCTATTCTCTCCGTCTTATCTCCGCTCTTTCCATTTCTTTTGCTATTTTCCTCCGAAAAAAATCCTTTCTCCCGAGATCTTCCGTTCTCGCGTGCTTTCCATCTTTATATTTTTTGCCCTCCTCTCCCTCTCAGTCTCGCTTAAGATTACGCCCATCTATCCCGCGTCTTCTGTGTTTTATGTACCCTAACATTTTCTCTGCGTTTTTCTTTTGTGGGCGTTATTACTTCGGGTTTTAATTTTTTTTATTCCCTAGTAAATATATAGTGCCGTGAAGTTATGAGGAGACGCCTTTGATGACCGTTCTCTCTCTCTCTCTTGTACGCTCATGGGCAAACTTCATGGCTCTCTTTCTTATACTTCATCCGTGCTTAAACTATTGACGAAGGAACTAAGTGACTAGCTTGCCATGTAGATGGAAGGCGCTTCGAATATCGCCCTGGATTTAACGCAGTTCCTTCGCCCTTTATATTAAAAAATCTGAATTAGGACAGCATATGTGAGATAACTTTGAGACGATTATTGAAATTACAACTAAACGTGCAGTTATGTCGGTTTTATTCAAAGGGTCGCGGAAAATAGCCTTGGTCGCAAGGGTTGATAAAAGCGCTCACTGAATAAACATATGAAAGGTATTAAAACGTAAAGGTTACTAACTGTCTACAGTTATGTCAATGGTTTTATTCTCTCACTCATCGAAATTATTATAAAATTAACGATCATTCAAATGAATAAGAGATTAGCGCTTATCTTCCTAAAAGCGGGGAGCCGACAACTTTTAAAATCATGCATAGCAATCTCCTTTATAAATGTTGTTTCTTTTGAAACAAAAGCTATGTTCAGTTATTGCATTTTTGACTCCTCCACGGCGTTTAGGTATGGGAGAAGAAATTACCGCACACAACCATTATTTTCACGACTATCGCAGAAAGCTTTTGATCTCGCAGAGTTATAAATTGAACAATTTCACTGCTACGGTTTCTTAGTATCTCCTTGTTATTTCTAAATAAATCACTCGTAAAGAAGCATTAATTTGTATCTTTGAAGTACTTATTTACTGATATGTCGATGAGCAGAACCCTCACACAAATAACCCGTTCGAGATGAAGGAATACGGCACCGACAATATTTAAAGCGACCGATCTGAGATAAAAATAAACGATTCCGTTAATGCTACGCTCAAACATAAGGCTGCTAAATGAAATATAAAAACCAGTTGACGTTCGAACGTAACATTTTTCTTACCTCCACCGGAAAAAAACAGTAAATTACAGCTTAAACCGAGAAATGTCCAAACTTATTACTAGACGGTCAAGTTGATGGCGCATCAATCGAAATTTATACTTTTACCTTACAGTCGCGAACGTTTCTTTCAAGTCTTCGACAGAGCAATTGCTGACAACATAGCCTCCACTTGATGATCGGTGGAGATATTGCTTTTCCGTTTCCATTTTTAACGGTTGAACTAAGGAAAATAAAACCACCACCAATAGCCGAAAGAAAGTGTCCGTAACCGGGTTGTATAGAGAGAGCGGAGAGAGAGAGAGATGAGGGACGTGAGAAGTGAAGGGTGAACGAATGGCGAAAACACCCACTAAAGAAATGAGAAGTCGGAGAGGACCTTTCATAAAAATAAGGAAAACAAGAGAAACATTAATCTGCGTACCCGAGAAACGAAATAAAAAAGGGCTGAATCAATTAAAAAAGAGATATTAAAAAGATATCCCATTAAATGGAAATGAAATATTTCTTTTTTATTACGGCCAGATAAATGAAATAAAAAACGTCGGCGGAGAGGAGGCGATGAAAACTTTAGTCTGGAGGAAAGTGATCTTTTTTGAAAGGTTAAAAAATGAAATGGAGGAGAAAGCCATTCGCGAATAAATATTTCTATATAGACAAAGATCCCAAAGGGGCACAGAGGGCAATTTTATAAATAATATCCGAGGAACATTCAAATAAATCTTATTTTTACCTTTTCAAAAACTCCGTCGATCGATTACGACGGTGGTTATGAAATCTGAGATTATTTTAGACGTCCCATTTAACCAGAAATGAAAATTAATTTCACTGCCCTAATATATTTTTATGCGAATATATAAGTTCTTTTATTTTTGGGATGATCAATTACAAGGTGAGGGATATTTGGCTCTCAGAAATCGTATAGACCAATATTATCTATTTATTCCCTCACTTAAAGTGAATTCCCCAAGTTAAGATCATTTCTCTAACGCGCATTATAATTCCCCCTCCTCGAGTGAAAGCCTTTACTCGTATTTCGCTACTGAAGCGAGGAAGTTTGGCGTCCGAGAATAGCTTTATTAATTTCCACCAACTGCAAATGCTCCTCATTTCCCCCTTATGGGGATACTCGTTTTAACATAGAATTATTGAACACCGAATATAAAAAGCCGCCACTTTGAAGGATGAACACAAGAATCGAAGCATCTACGCACAATTGCAAATTTATTTCAGAAGAGAGCGATATAATGCCTTTTTTTAATAATCGAGAAAAACGCCATAAGATATGAAGTCCATTGACTTTTAAATATGCAATGGCTAAGTTAACATTCTGTTCTTTTTTCTTTATTGATTTCTCACCCTCCTTTTTGCTGTTTTTCTCCCTTTTCCTTGCTTTCTTACTCAGCGTTTCTCTAAATTTGGAATTTTACGGTTAAGGAGTTAAATTTTAATTTTAACATTCAGATTCAAAATGTTTGCTAAAACTCGGATTTATCACAAAGCTTTAAATCAAAAAGTATCATTTTAAGCATTCTATCATCCGTCAGCTATCTTTATAATCCACGATAAAATATATTTTAAGCAATAAAAATATTGAATACAGGGTATAAAACGCTTAAACACCAAAATAATATGTTTATTTTCATGCTTTTTAATCTCTTTAGCAATCGATAATATAGTCCCCATCAAAGGAAACGACAGTTTACATCGTTTTCTCAAAAATTCAATATTTTTGCTGATTTTTGTTCGCCTTTTCCTCATGTACCACCTGAATGTCCTTCGTAGGTCGATCTATCGAGACTATGTTTTTCTCTTTTAACTCACATTGCATGCTACCATAAAAAGTTGTGAGCAAACCACTTTTTTACATTTAAAGAAATCAAGCATTATCAAATCACCGAAAGTAACGGACTACAATGCACTGTGATTAAAATTATGCTTGAAGAAACTGTTTCCATTTTTACGCTTTGAAAAGATTGGTTCAATATAAATTAATACTTGAAATTGCTCAAGTTAATTTTATCGCTATACAGGACAAATTTTATATTTTTTACAATCTAAAAACGAATGTTAGATCAATTAGTCAGTCAATCTATTTACAATTCTTTCACGATACTCGTTTTGGAAATATCTCCTTTTTGTTGTTTTTCTTTAAATTTTCTCAAGAACCTTATCAAATTGAAAATAAAAACTTTTTAATTAGACAGAATACCATAAAACTATATTTATAGTCGCTAAGAAGCTTGAAATACGTATTTAAGTCAATTAGGTGCTTGACATAAAATAATTCTTCAACTGGTTGCTTCAACAACGAAACGTAGTATTTTGCCAGCAAGATCGCTGTTTATCGAAATAATCGTGGATACAATATCATTTATGTATCAAATATATTTTTTTGATCTTTCTACACTGACCCTAGAATCCGCAGAATAATTCAATTTGTAATATAGAAAATATTAATGCGTAGCGGAAGAATCAGATACACGATACCGAAAAAATGACGTTAAAATATTTTTATATTTACTTAATACATAATTGAAGCTTGTTTAAACATTACAAGGCACATCTTGTTTTTGTTTAAAATTGTGCTTTCTCTCAGACATTCGCAACTTGAGTGTAATACATTAAAATGTTTCATCTGAACACAATGCCGTGGCTATCTGTCTATCAAAGACTTAACTTCTCTACTTTTGAATACGATTTATGATAGCACCTGTGAAAAAGAGAAAAAATAGACCTCCGAAGATATTTGTCTCTCAACGTGATAAAACATAAAGGGGTGTTAGGAAGAAAATACCAACGCCCGAGATCGTAAAAGATAACAGCAAAATTCCGCAATCCAAGGACATTCACATCACGTCTAAGGGGGGGCAATTTCCCAAAGGTGGGCTAAAAAACCATTCTCGCGTGAAACACGAGCACTTTTATCCATAATGGGAGGAGAAGGAGGGGGAGGAGGAAAAGGAATTGAAGGAGTAAAGTGTTCTTTTTATCCGCCGTAAGGCGCTCGCGAATCATCCCCAAAACACATCTTTAAAAGGCACAATGGCAATCCTTTCAAAATTCAAAAAAGAAAGAAAGCGAGAGTGTAAGTGCGTGCGTTTGTAAGAGATCGGAGGAGAAGGAGAATATGGCATCGTAAAATTCGCGCGAGGATAATCGACATGACCTCCCTATCTCACCTCCCTCCGAATGCTCGCTTGAAGAATCTGTTTCACTCAACCGCCCACCGATAAACCGTTTACCCCTCTTTTCATTCACATACTCCATCTTACGTCTTTCACTCTACCCTCTCCCCTCTCTCTTCCCCCTATCAGCCCCTCCTCTCTTTCCCCTCTCTCCACCTTCTCCTCTCTACCTCATCTCTCTCTACCTCCTTCATCTGTACCTCTTCCCTCTCTACCTCCTCCCTCTCTACCTCCTCCCTCTCTACCTCCTCCCACTCTACCTCCTCCCACTCTACCTCCTCCCTCTCTACCTCCTCCCTCTCTACCTCCTCCCTCTCTACCTCCTCATCTCTCTCCCCCTCTCTCTATCTCCTTTTCCTCCCTCTCTCTCTCTCTACCTCCTCCTCTCTCCCTAACCCTTCTCTCTTTCTATCTCTTCTTCCTGAGTCTTAAATCTCTTCAGGGAAACCGAGTCCTTTCGCGCCTTCTATCCTTGTTTTCAGACACCAAGCGTCTACCACACTCACACACACGCGCTCCCACCCTCGCACACATTCTCCCAATCCGACACCGTTTTAGCCTCCCGATTGTTCCTCCTCTTCTGCACTCTCTCTCTCTCCCAATCTTTCTCTCAACCTCTTTCCCCTCCCCAATCCCCTCCAACATCCAAAAACCTCTCCACAATCAAGTGACGCATGGCCCATAAACGCCACACGGAGCCGGTATGGGCAGAAGGCGGGTTACTAGTAGCAGGAGTAGGAGAAGGAAATATGGAGAGCGAGAGAGAGAAAGGAGAAAGCTAAAAGCAAGAAAGTTGGCCCTAGGTCCTACTCTCTCCACTCTCTCGCTCTCTCTCCGATCCGCACTATCTCTCCCTCTCTCCTACTTACCCCTCTATCCTTCCCCTTTTCTCTCTCTCTTTCTCTTACTCAGAGGTCTAGATTTATCGAACCATTGGGCGGGGCCGGAAGGGTGCGAGATCTAAAGAAAGGAAAGGGGATAACCGACTTTCAAGACGAAGGAGAGAGAGAGAGAAAGATATATATATATATATATATATATATATATATATATATATATATAGAGAGAGAGAGAGAGAGAGAAGGAAACGAGGAAAGGGAAAAGGAAGACGGAAAAGGCAGGGGAAAGAAAATACCCGGAGGAATATGGGGTGTGAGTATTTCGGATTGGAGAAGGTTTACTAAAAAGAGAGAGAGAGAGAGGAAGAGAGGAGGGTGGAAGAGGGAAGGTTTGGTTGGGGGGGAGGGGAAGCGAGACGTAACCATATAGAATGGCGTTTAAGTCGACGGAGGGCTCTTGGCATTTTCCTCCATTTATATAGGTCGGACTAAAGTTCTCTTTCTCTTTTCCTAACTCACTCTCGCGCTCTCGGAAAAATTCCGGGTATCAGGTCGTAATTGGAACGAGGACAAGTCATAACTCCGGGGCTGTCTCTTAATTCAACTCTCTCTCTCTCTCTCTATCCCTATCCCCTTGCCTTCTTTCCCTTGCTCCATACCTCATGTCTTTCGAGGTTATCGGATTGAAGATTTAAAAGGGTGGACCAAAAGGTAAAATGGGAGGAAGGGGTCTTCTTTCTCCGTGTCGATATTTGAAGTTATTGAACAATTGGATTTATTTCCGAAATCTTTACTTCTAATTTTCTTCAACCTTTACTAACAATAAAAGTATCTACTTATCAGAGCTAGTTATTTTTTCCAGGCTTTACTGACTAATAATGTTTTCTCCGGAGAATTATTGAGCCCGTTTTACGGCAGAAATAAATTAAAGAACAATCGCTTAAAATTTGAAAAGGAATTGAAAAATTACTTATCACAGATATCTTCAATAGCAACAACAAGGTTATGAAAAACTAGATACGCCTTTAGCTACAATGCAGCTGTCCTCAGTGGTAGGTCACCAAATGTAGACTCCAAAAGAACACTAATAGGTAGTGTTCTTATCGAATAAATTTCTAATTTTTTTTAAATAACTACCTATCCATCGGTCCCAGTTCTTCTCACATATAGGAAAAAGAGCTAACTTTTACCTGGAAAATTATTATTTACTTTTTCCCCTACGAGAGAAAATTCTTTGAGCGTGAACCGTTTGTTTCAAAAACACTCTTGCGAAGAGTTTTAGTAGTACCCGAGGTAGTTTTAACTGGTAAAACACTTTGACATTCCTTCCGAAACCGTATTTGTGCTTCCCCTAAGGTCGCAATTCTTGAGTTCATGGGGAGTTCCGAGCCGTGGGAGTGCGCGGTCTGAGGGCGTGAGTAGAGTTTACCAAGGGTAGAGAAAGTTTGTTGGCCATAAAAGGGTTGAGGTGGCTGGGTTTGGAGCGAGAGAGGGGATTCAAAAAGGGGAAACATGAAGAGAAGGGAAAGAGAAAGGTAGAGAGGAGAGGGAGTGAGGTGCGGGGAGGGGAGGGGACGAGAGGGCGGAGGAAGAGAGAGGAGGGCGGAGAAAGAGAGAGGGCGGTGGAATGGTGAGTGAGAATTTGGAAGGACCGTTTGGAAAGGGATCCACGATGTAGAGAGAGAGAGATAGAGAGAGAGAGAGAGAGAGAAAGAAAGAGAGAGAGAGAGAGAATGGAAACCAGGAGTGGGACGTAAAAAACATGGTCTCTGAAGCCGATTCTGGTTTTCCTGCCTCGGAGGGTAGAGGATGGGTGGGCGTTATGTAGCATCGTATAGAAACCTAGTGAGAGTTCGTTGGATTGGGGCGTCAAATGAGCGATCTCGTTTTTTTCTTGCGAATCGAATAAAAAATCATGGCGACCATAGTTTTCGAAGTAATAATTACGCTTGGGTTGGGTCCCATATTGTATCAACGACGAGTATCGAGTGCTCGTACGTACGCATCCGAAAAAAAATTAGGCCCAACGTTTCGTGCGAATAAGTTGCTGAAGGACAACCACAGTATTTTCTAATTGAACAAAACGTTATAAGAAGGTTTGAAATTTGTGAAAAACAATTGCGAAAAATTTCATCTGAAATTCTATGATTTTTTCATATGCGTTTTTTAAATAGGTTTTTGACATAGAATAACGATGTAAATTCAACATTCAACTTCGATATAATATAGAATCATCGAGCTAGCTTAATGGCTAAAATTTAATGGATAAACTTTTTATCTCCAATAGCCATAAGAATGTTATGAAGTTCAGAGTGTATTCCGGCTACGTAGTACAATTATTAGAAACTATTATCGATGAAAAACCACTGATGGCGGCCGCTTGAAAGCCGAAACACGCCTCTCTTTTTACAGCTAATGGAGCTATCTATTTTATCTACTCAACATCTAGTATACGTTGCAATCATTTATATTTTTATTGCGGAGGACGTTACTCTGAAAGAGTTCCGCAACGCTGTCATTCCGTTGGAAAATTAAATGAATATATCAATTTGTCTTCAATGCGCGCGCTTCAGACCTCGCAGATATTTCTCGAAAATATGTAAAACGTGGGAGCATACGTTCTGTGTTATTGAAGACCCAGTGTTTTAATTGGGCCACAAATTAGAGGTGCAATCGTTTACGGCAGGATCGCTAATGGCCACGACTCCTTCCTTTTTCCCAATAACTAGCCGGGGAACAGGAAAGAATGGGACGTTCAGATGTGGTTTTAAGTTTTTTTTAATTATTTTCCGGGCATACCATTCTCACAAATTATCCTTACCTAGCCTGTTTTTTTAAAGGATTTTAAAAATTCTACGATTACCTAAAATATTTTTGAGAGATTTTTATTTCTTCGCGAAAGTAAAATTTGAGTCATCTAATGGTCAATATACCTATTTAAGTGCCATAATAAATTCATTGAAATAAAAATTATTATTTGGTTTCATCGGAAATGAAACAATGTCTCTCTTCCGTACATGGACATGCATTTTTGCAAAGAAAAACGTTAAAAAAATATATTTGATTATTTTGACGGAAAAAACATCACTCTCGTTCACTCCGTAGAAGGTTTATATTTAATTTTTGCAACATGGCCATATAAAGTGTATTATCCGCCACTGCAGCTATTTTAAAGATGTTTTACTCCGTTCGCACGGCTATAATCGCTTCTCCGTTCATTCTAAATGCATGACTACCACGAAGAGCTTGTAAATTGAGCATAAAAAACAACTTTCGGAAAACATACAATATAGAGCGATAAATATACATACGTTAAACTGATGACCATTCAGCCAGGTTGAGCGTGAGCAAGCTTGGACTGACCTAAAAGAAAGAAAGGACAAATATTTTAATTTGCATTTAAAAACGAAAATTATTCAAAGTTTTCGATAAGTATTGCAGAAAGGTTTTAGTCGGATGAATTAACTAGGAGGTTTTAAGAATAATTTAGTTATTTCAATGAAATTTTTTGTAATTCAAATGAAAACGTTGTTGTAGAATTGAAAGATTTTCAGATCTCTTCCAATCATATCAACGGAACAGCAGGTCTTCAAATACGACCACATCTTCTGCTACCCTCCCCCGCTATGTTCGAATGAAACGATAGTATTTAGAATAATATATTTTTTCTCATATGTACTTTACATAACTAAGTACTCTCACTCTTACATCACATGTAAATTTTTCAACAGAACATTTTGATTCGTGAGAAGTTTTTAATCGCAACATTCAGTCTATTTAAGGGTATATCAAGTCTTCCTTTAAAGAAAATATACTCAAGGGCAGATTGTTTTATAAATATTTGCATTTTCTTTTATTGGCATACCTAATCTTTTCGAAGTAAAAACCGATTCACTAAAAACACCCAGCCGACATAAAGCATCGCCTTGGTAATTCATACTCATCTCCAAGATCCGTTCTTGCGAATTTCCCCCATCGCAAGCAAGCCGACGACACTTGGTTGCAAGAGAAACGGCAGAGCCTCGTATTACGCAGCTTAGGCAAACGGAGCGTGAAAACGCGAAGGACGACTTTAAAGTGGATCCGCCCACTCGGGGCTAAATGATAAGGTCAACGGATACCGAAGAGATGGCGACAGAGCAAAAACGAAAGGAAGAGGGGAAGGGACAGGGGCCAACAAGACGTTGGCGAGAGACGCGGGAGAATGAATGTGGAAAAGACGAGATGAAAACACCGGAAAATTCCCAACGAAAGAGACGCTGAGGAGAGTAACTGTTTTTTCCCCAAAAAGGTCAAGGGCAACACATATCTGAAGCGGATAAGTGACGGATCGAATATTGGAGAACAGAGACGAGGGTTTGGCGGCGAGGCGAATGGGCGAGGATGGAGAGAGAGAGAGGAAGAAAAAGGGAGCGAAATTTTGGGAACGCAGAGTCTGAGGACCAAGGGCGCAAGTGCAGAATTTAACCAGGAAAGACTGCAGCCCGGAGCGAACGATTGAAAAAGGGCACACATGTGGAAGCATCGAAAAGGGGGCTTCCAATGGAAGAAACGGAAGGAAAGGATGAGAAAAAAAGGAATTGAAATGGAGAAGAGGTGACAGAGAGGAAGACGTTGTGTCTTAGACTTGGACCAAGGAGAAAGAACACTCCAGAATCTGCCTCCGGTAAAATTCGCCTCTCTCTCTCTCTCTCTCTCAGAAGGGTATGTGCTGAGGACGTCCTTCGAGAAGTGATCCGCTTCTAAAACCCTAACGTTCTCTTCGGCAGTTAAAAAGAGGACGTGTGACCCAATTTCGGGCGAATAAGGGATGTGGGGTTGAAGGGGAGTGCAGGGTGAGAGAGGCCTATACGAAAAAAATTGATGCGTGTGAGAGAAGGAAAACACGTCCCTGCGCATATTGCACACGAACTGAAAAATAATAAAACTCTTTTTTGTTACCGAGAGAAAAATGTCGAAATAAAAGCTGTAATCAATGGAAATAAAAAAACACTTCAGTACATTTCATGCAAATGGGTAATGCTCAGAAATTAATTGGATGAGCCTTTTACACAATAGGATAGGAGAAAATCGGCAGAAAATAATTTGAAAAGATATTATTTCGCGTATTCTCGTGGATGGATAACGCCTTTAATTGAAAATTTTATTGTTCGATGCCCCAATTTTGTCAAACTGTGATGTTTGGTTGATATGCATACATTTTTGGAAAGGATGAGCATAAAAGGCAGGGAATAGCTTTCATATAAAAATTACAGCGGAAAAAAAGAGTGGGAATTCAAAAAATATGTTTCAGTTCGTAAAAAACAATCGACACAACCATTAGGAGATCAGTTTCACGATTAGATAACTATATAAGCAGACCTACATTAATACAAGTAATGAACATTGTCAACTACTTAGAGGACTTCATGTAAACTGGTCGTAGTTGTATCCCGATTTTAACCAGAATTGAAATCGGCCAATTAATTTTAGCAAAACTCCCCAATACCAAATTTCATCAAAATACGTCTAGCGGTTCCCGAGTTGAAAAAAAGGAACTTTGTAAACTACATGTTGGTCTTCATGTAAAGTGGTCGTAATTGTTGTCCGATTTTAACCAAAATTGGAATCGGTGGATCAATTTTAGCAAAACTTCTCAATACGAAATTATATTAAAATACGTCAGGTGGTTTCCGAGTTGAAACTAACATTGTAAACTACATGTAGGTCTTCATATAGTGTTCGCCATTTTTGTCCGATATTAACCAAAATTGGAATCAATCAATTAATTTTAGCAAAACTCCCTAATACCAAATTTTATCAAAATACGACCAGCGGTTCCCGAGTTGAAACAAAGGAACATCGTAAACTACAGGTAGGTCTTTATGTAAAGTGGTCGTCATTTTTGTCCGATTTTAACCAAAATTGGAATCGGTCGACCAATTTTAGTAAAACCTTCCAATACGAAATTTTATTAAAATAAATCAAGCGGTTCCCAAGTTGAAACAAAGGAACCACGTAAAGTGGTCGTAATATTTATCCGATTTTAATCAAAATTGGAAATGTTCAATTAATAATAGCAGATCTCCCCAATACCAAATTTCATCACAATACGTCAAGCGGCTCTCGAGTTGAAACAAAAGACAATGTAAACTACATGTAGATCTTCATGTAAATTGGTCGTCATTGTTGTCCGATTTTAACAAAAATTGGAATCAGTCAATTCATTTTAGCAAAACTCCCTAATACCAAATTTTATCAAAATACGACAAGCGATTCCCGAGTTGAAACAAAGAAACATGTAGGTCTTCATGTAAAGTGGTCATCATTTTTGTCCGATTTTAACCAAAATTGAAATCGGTCAACCAATTTTAGTAAAACTCCCCAATACAAAATTTCATTATAATACGTTCAGCGGTTTCTGAGTTTTTGCATGCGGACGGACGGACGGAAACGGCCTCCCCTATATGCGTTCACATCGTGCGAAGAACGCATAAAAATCGAAAATATCAAGAAAGTTTAACAATGCGGCCCCAAAAATTCGCAATTGTTTAAAGAAAATTTCAATGCTTATGTATTTTCGAATATGCTACAAAGCTGAATTTTTTTGTTAAGGTATAATTTGTAAAAAAAATACGAAATGGTAATTATAGAAATTTTGATATTTTAATTTGTTTGGCTGTAAAAAATTCTTAAAGTTTAAACAAATAGATAAATGTTTAGGTACTTAGAGACGACCTACAGTGCTTAAATTTTCTGCTATTTAGAGCTTAGTGCAATCGCACAAATAAACATGTAATTTCCATAAATTTGTTATTGCGACCGTTAAAAAGTTTTAAAATTTAAACAAATAAATAAATATTATTTCACTTCTAGTTTTGCAAGAACTTTAAAATTTTGCATAAATGTGTGGAATTAGTACCCCACAATGGAAAACGTATAATATTTCTAAAATTTTTAATTTTAAGGATTATTTTACTCCAATATTGGTCCATGCGAAAGAACGAAAATTAGTGAATTAAAAAAATATTTCAAATAATGAAGTATCTGTCTGAAAAATTGTTTTTCATGGTGTGATGAAATTCTTGTAGAATGCAAGCACCTATTACTAGTATCATACATATTATTAAAATTTGCAGTACACTTTTTTAATGCTACATACTACCAACCCGTTAAGTCACTTCATGAGAATCAATTAAAATTTAAATATGTTTAAGTATCAGAAATCGCGCTCCGTAAATTTTAACGAAACTCCAGAAAAAATATGACTTCTGCAAAGGATTCTTTGTACTCGAATATTAAACTCAACCAGGATTTATGAATTATTATTGTAGCATATAAAGTAAATAGATCAAAACATAACTGTTATTGTGGCTTATTTACCATATCAAGGTAATAACTGATAAATAATTTTGGAGACTACAGCGACGTTTAAATGTGGAAATAATTTCTCCTTAACGAAAAATCACGGTGAAATTCTGTCACGAAATAGTTACCAAATTAATTAATTAAAATATTTCCCTAAAACAGAAATGGATTTGTTGAAACAATCAAAAGTTTTATTATCAATGTTTTTTGCATACAATTCATGCTGTTATGTTATCATAAATTCGTCCTCCCAGGAGAAGGCAATTTTTTAAATTCACCGAATTCCATTCCAATTGCGACAGTATTTATTGACAAATATCATTGGTAGCTTAAATTTTCAAAATGAATGTTTACACTTAGAACGTTCGTTCATGTAATTTTCTTGCTCATCTCCATAATTATTGCCGAGCACTCTCCGCTTGTGGTGGCTTTATGTCCATTGTGTACGTCGGGACATCAGAGAGGAATGTACGCGCATATCGTTCAATAGATCTCAAAATTACTTATGGATGGCAAATTGAGAGAAATGAAATGCTTCATGAATGCATCAAAATTTCATAAAACTGGGAATAGACTGCTCTCATTAAATATTTGTTTTCCAACTGTTTGTAAAAATACTATTTAATAAAGTTAGTTAAAAGACGATTATAAATTCTTGCCTTCCACCAACCGGAAAGACTTTCATAAGTTATTTCTTCGCATTTGTTTTTAACTGAAATAAGCTAAAGAGATTAGAATCTTAATTCATGCAATTTGAAGTGACATTTATCCTAAAATAAGCAATTAAAAAAAACTTTAATTCAATAGCGAAAGGAATTTATTTTATTATTTTTTTTTTAAGAAAATTTACTATATGTCTAACAATGCAAATCCGAATAAAGTCAAAATAAATAAAATATTAAAAATCTCCAATTGAAAAAATCGCTTTTCGCGAAGGATGTGTTCTTAGAAATAGCTTGTTGGAGCACATATAAAGGAATATCTCCCGTTGCGAATTAAACTCGGTTATTTATGGTGAGCAGTGGACAAAATGTAAAGGTTTTTTATCGTCAGAAATAGTTTTAGCACTCAGGTATTTTGTTCACGCTCTAGTTGATAAATACTTCTTCGATTTATTATCATCATTTCCAACTAAATGCCCACGCGAAAAAACAGGCGATTCCCTTTCTCCGTGAAATTCAAATTGTAAATTCCCGTTGGAGCTTCACCAAGTATGTTAGATTGGCATCAGGGGATCCGTCTGGCAAAACACAATACGAGGAGAGAAAGAGATTGAGAGAAAGAGAGCTCCGAAAATAATCTTCTACGCGCGTCGGCTGCCCATGGGTGCGTGGGTTATTTTATGGGTAGTCTCTTTTCACACCACCCTTTTTGCATACCTATTCCGCAACGATTCCTCCTCCCTTCGTATCGAGCAAATTCTATACATCCCATCCTCCAACGCCTATATCTATAATGGCTGCGATTTTTTTTATCACGCTGGAATCATCCCAACCGATAATTTCTACGCTCCGATTATGTGATATTTTTCCCTTTCACCGGCAGGCCCATTGGCGCTTTGCACGACCCACTGAGCCGTAAATATCTCTCACTTAGCCCAAAGGTTTCTTTTTCCCTATTTTGATGAAAACCTCTCGACGTAGAAACTGGAAAGTAGTGGAATTGTTTTCCGATGAGGCTAAAACCGCCCATTTAACGTTACCTTCCTTGGTTGTCAAAAGGATTTTTTCGTCTCGAGACGCATTCTAGTATTTAGGATGTAGAGGTCCTAGAGTTTCATGCAAAATAATGGGCTGCCGAGAAAAACAAATGTTAGAGGGTACATAAAATAGTAAAATATTTTCAGTCGGGAAAATTAAACATTTTTGCCAGTCATTTAAAAATTTGTCCGTATTAATTAAAGTATTACCTCTACCAAAACCCATTAAGAGTTTTCTGACTAAATATTTAGTTCAGCATATGTGACACTGTAATGGCTACCGACTCAACATGACGTTTTCGGTACGT
Source organism: Tanypteryx hageni (assembly GCA_028673005.1). NCBI lineage: Eukaryota > Metazoa > Arthropoda > Insecta > Odonata > Petaluridae > Tanypteryx > Tanypteryx hageni. Next base: position 88,991,213 of record CM054116.1, on the reverse strand, counting down.
GGCACAGGTTTTTTTTATCTACGACCGTCGCAATATTCCGTTAAGAAGAAAAGTGAAAAGGTCCAAATTAATGCAGCACATACGATGCTTGTAGCCTAAAAATTATGAAATCGTGAAAGGGAAAGTTTCGTTGAAAACGATTTGTCAGCACGATGAATTGCATCCAGTTTATGCCATATGTGACGATAATCAGAATCTGCATAGGAATTCTCTCCAACCAAAATTTATGCGAACGGGACCATCAATTCGGACGCCGACCGTTGGTTTTGTTTGTTTGTATGGAATTTCTGGCTAATCAACTTCTTGGATTATTATAGCCATTACTCCTTCCACACAGAAAACACGCACAAGGGAGGATGGAAATCCGGTGCTGGCATTAGCCTACTCTTTATGGAGAGCACCAAGGGGGCCAGCTGCTTAACGTCCCTTCCTCAAATCACACAAGTAGCAGACGGGACGATCCCAGGTTGAAAAATCCGACCTCCTTCGGATTCGAACCTAGGACCGATGCGTGGCAGATCAACGCTCTAACAACTTCACCACAGCCACTCCAACCAAACTTTGGTGTTTGAAACATTATCTTCGCTTTTGATTTAGCGAAGGAGTTTAAGGAAGACATGCGGTTAAAACATTAAGAAAACAAAAAACTATGGCTTAAATAATGGGACGCATTCTCTTAATTTTAAAAGTCTAAAACGGAAAGCGGATCGTATCCGGAGGGTGGGGAGAGAAACGCAGAAAAAATAAACTCCCAAAAACGATGGCGTCCGGAATATTTACTTTTGCATGACAGGATGTAGCTGTGCTATTCATGCGGACTACGAGCGCTGGCGCTGAAATTCAACAAGCGTATGTCTCACTACTAAAACTCAAGCGCCGTCTCTTTCCTCTCCCTCTTTCTCCCTCTCTCTCTCTCTGTTCTCTCTCCCTCTGCCATCTCTACCCCTGCCCTCTCTCTCCCTCTGCCTTCTCTCTCCCTCTTCCTTCTCTCCATCTTCCTTCTCTCCTTCCTTCTCTCTTTATTCCTTCTCTCCCTCTGCCCTCTATCTCTCTCTATCTTTCCACTCTTCCTCTATCCCTCTTTCCTCTCTACCTCTTCCTTCTCTCTCTTCCTTCTCTCTCTTTTACTTCTCTCCTTCTTCCTTCTCTCCCTCTTCCTTCTCTCCCTCTTTCTTCTCTCTATCTTCCCTCTCCCCCTCTTTCCTATCTCCCTTTCCTCTATTCTCTCTCCCTCTTCCCACTCTCTCCCTCTACCAGCTCTACCTCTGCCCTCTCTCTTTCTCACTCTACCCTCTCCCTTTTCCTCTTTCCCTCTTTCCTCTCTCTCCCTCTACCCTCTCTCTCCCTCTAACATCTCTACCTCTGCCCTTTCTCTTTCTTATTCTACCCTCTCCCTTTTTCCTCTCTCCCTCTTCCCTCCCCTCTCTCTCTCTTTGCCCTCTCTCTCTCCCTCTGACCTCTACCTCCCTCTTCACACTATCCCCCCTCTCCCTCTTCCCCCTCTTCTCTTAACTCCTGCTACTCTTTACCCGATGAATTCCACACGAGGGAGGCCTCAAACACTTGTTCAAGCGACAACAACAATTTCCACCCGCGAACACAAGATCCTTTTCCTCCGCCCACACCCGACCCTCCCCGTTTCCCGCTCACGCCAAACCACGCAGCGTCATACCGCAGCACTATTCATACACCCATTCCTTCGCAGCGCAGCAGCGGCGCCAGTATTGCATACACACATCCTCCGACCTCTCTCGTCCGACCGTTGACGCCGTCACGCCACCTAGTTCTGCTACCAGTCCCGCGCCGGCCCGATGCTCAATCTCTCGTGTACATCAGCCAAACCTCGCCGCGAGATCTTCCTCTTTTTATTTTATTTTTCGTAACGTGTTTTTATTCACAATGGCACGTACACGATTTCGCGTGTAACCCTTGCATCCGCAGCTCTTCCCTCTTCCCTCTCTCTGCTCTTTACTTTTCCCTTCCCTCTCCCTCCTCTCCCATACTACCTCTATTTGTATCCGACTCTACATGACTCTCACGCTGTTCGCGTCTCATTTTTTCTCTTTATTTTCTATTTCTCTATCCTCTCTCTCGCACACACTCTGCTTTGCTGCACCACATCTCCATACTCCGTTTCCTTCCTACCTTCCTATGCGCTTATCTAATGTCGCACTCAACTTGACGCTCCCTTTTCGCGTTCCGTTGAATGCTGCTCGCACTCTCTCGGTGGTCGCGTGTTGATAGCGGATCCATTTGTTATTTTTTTCCTCACGTGGCTCTAGAGACTCGTTAAGGCTTTTTATTTCCTACCGCGTGAGCGGTTAACGCTGCCCCTTTGTTATTCTCCTCGCTTCGTTGACATGATTGTAATCGTTTAACAGCAAAAAGTACGACACGTAATGAAGAAATGTTCCATTTTTTGCTTGTATTTTGCACAATAAGACTACCAATAAATGTAGTTAATAACTGTAATCCTATTTTTTACGTTTTTCATATAATTATATATATATATATATATATATATATATATATATATATAGTTCTCTTCTCCATTTTGCTGAAGAAGGATAGTACCTGAAAAATTTCCCAACACAGGTCTCTTCATGTGTGTGACTTCGATGCCCACAGCGGCTGTGCTATATATATATATATATATATATAAATATATATATATATATATATATATATATATATATATATATATATATATATATGGATGTCAACAAGGTGTTGGGATGAGGAAACCCAGTGAGCACTCACCAATCAGACGACTTCAGGTTGGCGAGGCCCCGGGGATGTCGAAGCGACACACATAAAATAACACAAAAACACAGAAACATCACAAACGTAAAGCTTTCGGAACAGTTCTCTCTCTGTAGCTGAAGAAGGAGTAGTTCCGAAAGCTTTACGTTTGTGATGTTTCTGTGTTTTTGTGTTATTTTACGTGTGTCGCTTCGACATCCCCGGGGCCTCGCCAACCTGAAGTCGTCTGATTGGTGAGTGCTCACTGGGTTTCCTCATCCCAACACCTTGTTGACATCCATATATTCATTTTACCTTTCCTTTTCCGTAAGTTGTTATATATATATATATATATATATATATATATATATATATATCCACTATTGCAAATAGCATTACGTCCGTGTTAAAAATACTGCAAGCGAAACTAAACCATTAAAAAAAGCAATGTCTCTCTCTGCTTGATTTTCGTCTTTGTTTCGACTCCTAAACAGTGTCGCATTCCACTCCCATTCACTTCTCCTTTTTTCCTCTTTCTCTCTCTCTCATCGTAAAAATCTCTTCCCTACTCGCGCGCGCACACACATTTAAAGCGTGTCCTCTCAACTTGCTCGGCAAACAAAAAGAATCGAGGGCGACCCGCCCTTTTTCCCGTCTCTTCTCCCCCCTCCCGTTCGCCCCTGCTTCTCCTCTCTCCGCCCCAAAATCGAGACGGCGCCGTGAGAGGCGTGCGGAAGAGAGAGGGCAGCATAGACACCGACGGCGCTTCTGCTGCCGCCACCCGGTAGCAGCCAACACGCTACGACGTGTTTCTCGTTGTTATCAAGGCACTTCAGGGTTCCGCGGCCATTTGGTTAATCTTACTGAAAACACAGAGAGGAATATATACGGAGGAAAAGAGGGAGCGGAATAGAGGAAGCAAGAAGTAAAGAGGGTTAAAAATCGAGGGGGAGAGAATGGACGGAAAGGCGGTTGTTATATAAATTGAGAGGAGAAAGATGAGGCGAGGTAGAAAAGCTAAATGGATGAGAAAGGGGAGAGGAAAAAGGGAGAAAAGAAATGCTAGCGAGGAGAGAAAAGAAGGGTAGAGGAAAGGTAGGTCGAGGAAAGGTAGGTCGAGGAAAGGAAATGTAGAAAAGTGACGGAGTGAGGAGGGATAGATATTGACTGGGTTGTGCAATTCGTTCGCCACGAATCAAATGTGTTGAATCGGTCGTAAGAACGCGACGAATCCTTACTCTTAATCGGTAATATATTTTCTTCTAATTATGACACAATATTCTCTATTTAAGCTTAGTTGGTGTTTGAATAATTTGTTTTATAATAAACAATGTAAATCAAATACAGGGTTTTGAAAAAGATTTTGTGCCCTTGGATTCTAAAACGTACATGTAATAATATTACACATTTTAATAATTCTGGGCACAATGACCTTTTGAATACCCTGTATTAACCATGCTTTGAACTCCTCTATGTTGGAGATATTAGGACTGCAAAAATATTACTTTTATCTCCACATTTAAAAATTCACATGTCACTGTGGTTTACTGTTTATATTACTGACTTCTTTTCATCCTCATTCCTACTTTCAAAATATTGCACATTTTCTTTGTTAACATTGCAAATATTTTGTGTCTTTTGTCAAATACGATAAAGTGATCGTCGGAAGTTCGGCGTTATGGGAGCGATGGAAATTGAAGTACCTAGCATAAGAGACAAGAGCAAAGGTGAAGAATAAGAAACGGAGAATGAGAAACGGAGGCGGGAAGATAGAGATGATAAAAGAAGATTAAATATAGAGCGAGAATAGGGAAGAACGAGAGGTGGGTAAAGAGAATGATAGGAAGCGTAAGATACTGCCGAACCATGCAAAAAAGGGATCCAAAAGAGGAGAAAAAAGTAAAGAGGCCTCCTTCCGAGTTCCCTGATCGCTCGATCCCGCCATCATGAAAAAAATAATAATGATAAAATTGCCGGAAAAATAATGGTCGGTGTGAAGGAGACTCAGCTGTGTTTATCAAGAGACCGTGGAAAGAGAGGGTTAGAAAGGGGAGAGAGAGGCAGGTAGAATAAGAGAAAGGCATGGTGAGAGCAAGGGAGAGAGAGAGAGAGAGATATAGAATGAAGGAAGGTAGAGAGGTCGTACTTTAACGCATTTTCCACCTTCATTTTTTTCTCTCGCCATTCTTCCACCCTCCGTGCGACTAATCCGAAATGTAAACGCATTTAAAAATGAAAATATGACCCATATAGAGCTGGTTACCGTTAGCTTATGAGCAGAGAGAGGACATTCATTTTTTTCGGTCAACATTCAATTCCTCGCGTCTCGTAATTACATAATTGGGTTATTATTACGCGGCGAACGGAATTGCTCGCCGCGATAAACGCGAATCGTAACGAATTAACCGGAAAGTTTGTGATTCGAGCGAATATTCATGAAGCAAATATTTGTCCCTCGAAACGAAGTTTGACGATCCCGCTTAATAACGTGATTCTAATTGGAAAGTTGATTCTGTGACCTGGAACCGGCATTTGGATTATTGCGCTTTAGCATCTCGCAAAGAAAAATGCGAAATAATTTCGCGATTTCGCAGTCATCGGTCGATATGATTTGAATACCAAAACTTCTCTTCTTCCGAAGAAATTTCGACCGGTTTGCACTACGTTTTGTTTGTTAGTGAAACGAGAGGACGAGAAACTGAAATTAAACCTCGGTTAGAAATGACAAATGAGATTATTCTTTCATTTACTGCGCGGAATAATTACACCAACTATTAATTTATCATGCATTCATTTACGAACTTGATTGAATTTCAGAGTAAACGCAAAGCGACGCTTAACAACCATCGGACATGTCGCGAAATATTTTTCTCGAAATAATACCACATCAACATAACCAATCAATAGGTTGATTACACGTGCGGCAGCCCTTTTTGCAACAAAAATGCAAACAATTCGGAATCACAGTCGAGCCTCGTTAACTCGAATCTCGGAGGAAGGCAGAATAAATACGATGTATAGAAACTTCGAGTCATAGAACTTCATTCTGACCTATACGAAGGTCTACTTCGACTCATCCAAAAATACAATCATAGACTCTCGAATTTCGACGTTTCCTAATAAAATTCTCAAACATTTCAGAAGCAATTCTGTTTCCAAGGTCGTGCCCAAATAAAACCCACTTCTCTCTCTCACGGCTCCTCGATGTTTTCCTTCTCCCTTTCTAGAGAGAGAGAGAGAGAGAAAAAGAGAGTAAAGGAAAACATATTTCTCGGGCGAAAGGGCAGCGGCTCGGTTCCTCTTGAAAAAACACCCGGATGAAGAGGAAGAGCGATCCCTTTCCGACCCTTTTTTCCCTCCTTTATGCCTCACGGGTGGCAAACCCCTTATGCCTTCCCAGAACCTCTCCCACACACACGGTGGTTCTGGATGGATGCATCAACCAGGTGGGGCGGCGCCTGGGTCGAAGAGGGATCGAAAGAGGGTTGAGAGGTGAAAAATCCCTTGGGGAGGCGCCCTAACCCCCTAGAAAACGCCCTTCATCACCCGCGGCTCTCGTGAGATGCTCGGGAGGGTCGGCAGTGAATGAGGAGGAGAAATTATTTTATTCCTCTTAGGCGAAGTGGGAGGAGTTAAGGATGACGTAGCTGACTACTTCACTCCGTATTGCAATGGCCTCGGACACGCACCATGACTTCCTCTTGTGAATCCATTTTGATTCTATCCAAAGTCGAGAGGGCGTGGACGAGACGATTTTGGGGGCTACGAAAAGATGCGAGACAGTAAAATAATGATCGATTTAGATTGGTATGGGATTTTTTACTAGTAACTAAGTAACAATATAAGTGGTGGACGTTGTGTTTAAGTTCTTCTGCTGAGGAGTCCGCACATTGTTTCAGACGGCAGATCTTGTTTTTAGTTGCGAATTTATTGGAGGGTTCCATTGAATATGGGGAATTCTTAGGCGGAACGGATAACAATTTACATAGGAAGTCATCCATGGACGATGTGGTGCCATGACTAAAAATCATGCCTGGACATTTCACATCTTTAAAACTTCCAACTTAAAAGGTTTCATGTCCATAATTTTAGGTCAAACAATTTGCACCTGCGTTAAATTAAATGGATCCCGTTATATCATAGCTTCACGAGCGGCATATAATTATTCCTGGGGCCGCAAGCGCCTCGTGAGACGATGGTGGCCGACCTCTGTTTTTGCTCATCAATATCTAATGGGACACGCGAAACACCTTCCATATCCCAAAATTATTTTTCGTGTTAATATTTTTGGCCCACTTGCGATACGAGTTAGATATGACAATTTTTCGTGAGTCCTTTTAATGAAAGTGGACGAGGTTTAATCTAATATAATGTCCGTTATGGGAGCTGACTTTTGGAAAATACATAAACATTATATGATAATTTGAACTAAATCTCAAGCCAAGAGATCTCGGTAGTTAAACTATGACATGATTTCAAAGCCTTTCTAATTTTTATCGAGGAATAAAAATATACCTACGCATTCCCTAAAGCTTCAACGAGAAAATTCAAATTGCTTAAATATTTTGCAAGGCATTGTACAACGCTCTCATCGTCATCATTTTTAAGGTTATCGAGGTGACGCTACATTTTAAAGAGCCCATCTCACTATGTGATATTTAATTTATATAATTTGTACGCAATAAGAGTTCGTTCTGCTTTTCTTATTACTTAAGCCCCTGCGCATCTATGGGATTTGATTTCGTTTCTATTCCTCCCTGCCGTACACCTGTGTCTCATAATGATTCCAAAAAGAATTATATAAATATTTATGAATAAAATTGACAGACTATGCCTACACAATGTTGTTTGTTGTTCTCCTTTTTTTGTTTTTGGATAGACGTAGTATTTCAGAAAGGTTTTTTTTTACTATTGGAGAGATATAGTTTGTTCACTTTGGAGGATGACTGATTAACAATTTAATTTGCAATAAGATTTTTCACGCAGCTCGCTCCAGCGTCGAGGAATTAAAACGCGTAAAAGTTTGCCATAAGGGAAGCCTAGAATAACGGCCGATATAATGAGTCAACTGCTTGTTTAAGGTATTACGTTTTATTTCCTCTTACAACGCTATTTCGTTCCGCATTTAATTCGAGGCGATTTCCTTTTTTTTCTCTCGGTTACTCAGAATAAACATAGATATTGGACTTCCAGCACTCAAGATTAAAAGATAAATACGAGCACACGGAACAAAATTTACTGCTCTCATTGATTTTCAGCATCTCTGTTTTTTATTTTCAACACTTTTCCGCCCATGTGTGCGTCTCCTTATTATATATTATTTTTTCGAACATGCAATGGAATAACGCACGGGAAGTTTCGTGCCACTAAAAAAACAAATACTTATCCCATCTCCTTCCCTCTTGTCCCGTAGGTAGCATGGAAAAGGCTATAAAAATACGTATCGTGGAAAATTAATGCAAAAAAAGCTTCCGCTAGCGTTATGTTATCTCTAATTTCCTGAAAATTTTAGCACAAACACGCACGGAAAATTAGGAAAATTAAATTTTTAGCTATAGGTCGACTTTATCTGTCTTTCAACGCACCGCTGTTGGCACAATATGCTGTCCGTCATTTTCCATTCTGGCCATCATCTTCAATTCTGTTTTCGCGCATTTCATTTCATACCATAAGGAATATCGTTAAAGTTGGTTTTCAGCCCATCACGCGACTGCTCCCGAAGGATTACAGCTAACATTTAATTCATTTTTAACTCACACGCTAATTATTATTTCTTTCCACCATCGGCCTTGGGTTTTCTCTCCCGTGATGTAATTAACCTTCATAAATGCAATTTTAAATTCGAAAAAAACGGCACAATTAAGACAGATTATTTGTAGAAACTGAGCTTACCTTCGGAGCTGTATAACGGACAGATTTTAAGCGATTTTATTTACGTTTTTCAGTAAGCAAAGATCCTTAACACACTTCCAGGTCCCTGGTACTTAAGTACCTCTTGCATTAAAATTTTTGTTACGTTTTCACAGGGAAATAGCGCGGAAGGTTTCACGTCCTTCGTTTACTTGCTGAAAATAAAATTTTGGATGAGGTTAAAGACCTCGGCAGGTGAAATTTTTGGACCGCAAGACTAAAGTGATGTTATTTATGCATTTTTATTCGATTTATTTCAGTATTTTCTTCATAAAGTCAGAATGTTTCACACATACTGAAACATAAATCCTGCTTAACAAGTTTTTCTACAGTAAATATTCTTCAGTAAATTTTAGTGCGATTCAAATATGTGTAAAATGGATAAATTAATCAATTGAACGTATATTTTTCGAGTGCGATTCTTCTCGTTTAATATACCGAATCTGTTGATGTGCCGACATCAACTTTCAAACAGTTTAGCGTTCCTTGCTATAAAAAGCTGAATGGTTTAGTACAATTTTTACGCTAATACAAGTTTAGATCCCCGGTTACAGGCCAAGATAAAATAAGTCAATTCGGAACTCTCTTAAATACAAAATCAGACTCTCTATGGCGGCATTTCAATTCATTTAAACCATTATTTCTGCAATATGAAGTAAATTCTAAGAAACTTATAAAAACGCCCTCTCGTTACCAATCCTTACATGAAATTTCAAATATAGTTTCACATGCAGGAAGTTGTACGTTCGAAAACCAATCATTTTAATGTAGTATACGCAGACTGTGAGAAACAAGAACGGAAATTCATCCTCCCATCTTTATTTTTGGTTTTGGAGTTCGTCCCGAACGGAGGAAGGAAAAGACGCAGTATTAAGGCTGGCACAGATGGCAGAAGAAGAGACGAATCGTTTTAGCAAGTAGAAGGAAAAAGGAAAGAGGGAGAGAGAGAGCGGAGATAGAGAGAGAGAGAGTAATAAGGCGCCCTCTCACGCGTAAAAGAGTCCCGGTAATTGATTGCGTTATCTTTATGGAGAGTACGTCTTTCATTTGGAGGGAAGAAGAGGTCGATATGCATTGACGTTCCCAACGCTTCTAAGGTCTAACGCGGAACCAGGCGACGATGTCTCCCTCGATAAAAATAACAGGAGGGGGTGAGTTGGGGAGAATTGTAAGGGGAGGAGTGAATTGGGTGGGAAGGGGTGAATTGTGAGGGGAGGGGTGAATTGGGTGGGAAGGGGTGAATTGTGAGGGGAGGGGTGAATTGGGCGGGCAGGGGAGAATTGGGCGGAAAGGGGAGAATTGGGCGGGAAGGGGAGAATTGGGCGGGAAGGGGAGAATTTGGCGGGAAGGGGAGAATTGGGAGGGCTGGAGAGACCCACTCTCGCTCAATTCCCACCCTCCCTCTGCTCTTCTCTCTCGGTTGATTGTCTTTTTCCCCCTCCCATATATTTTTCTTCTAAAAACTCATTCCACCCGTGCGCCCTACCTCCCTCCCCTTCTCCCAATCTCACCCGTCTATCCCACTCATCTCCCGCCGCTATCAATGGAACGGTTACCCTACTCTTCGTTTTTTCCTAACGCACTAACACACACACGCAATCCCGCGCGCGTGGGGAGAGTAGGTGGAGTGTTGCGTGGTGTTTGGTGGTGGAAGAGGCGTCGGAGGCAATCAGTGTGTATTATATAGAGAGGGTGTTATTGGAAAGGGAGACAGAAGGGGCGGGGAGGGGGAAGATTGTGAGGGTGTGTAGAGAGAGAGAGAGAGAGAGAGGAAATATTTTGGGCGTGGTAGATTACTTCGGGAGCGGCGAAGAGGGTTCGAAAATGAAATATCTGAAACGGTTTGAAAATAAATAAATAAAGGACTCTTACGCATGCGAAGCGAATTCGTTTTTCCCCAGAAGCAAATAGTAAAAGAATCCAATCACACTTTTGTGGCGGGCTATTTCGTTAGTCAAATAGATAACCTGTGTGAATAACGGAAGTAACAAGAGAGGAAAATGCTATTTATACATGTACATAGGAGTGAAAAAACATAAAATAATACGCAAATAGGAATAAGCAATAAAAAGACAAAAAAGACGTTAAACCAATATCCCAATTAAATTCTTTCTGAAGTAACCGACCGACTCTGAATTTGATATTATTTGAATGTTCAAAGCTTATGATATACCTTTGACCTTTTATAACTTATGCGCTAATAAACAATTTTTTGTTGTTTTCATAAAGATTTGAATTTTTCCTGTTTTGGTCTTTGGTCAGACGTATTTATCTTTTATATACCTATTTAAAATTTTATACATATTGTTTTATATTTTATAATAATTATTTATTGTTTGTATACCGTTTGTATGTGTCTTTTATGTCTCAATGTAATTTGGCCTTTATGATGTTTTTGGGGCTTTTCCTAAATAATTAAACATTCTCTGTATAATAATCTGCTCACTTTTCCAGTCATAACAAAGTTACGGTAAAGATTATTTAAATATATGTTATTTAAGTAGATCATGTTACTTAAAGCACTAGCAGAATGTTTCCTTTGAAAATTTAAAAACAATTTGTGTTAAGAAGATGGAAATGTCTTTGACCTATTATTCGATATACGAAATGCACACATTACATATACGAGCAGTATACAGTCAGACCCCGATTTATCGCCACCGTTTTCCATCGCTGACACTGGCGCTAAAGCGGATATATGCTTGCTCTATGTAATCATAAGATGGAAGTTCGGCTCACAACGACTCTTGGGCGGTGTGCGGGGGTGGCACTATATGGGAGGGTGCTAAATCGGGGTTTTCCTATAACTGAAAGTTTGTACTGTTAAATTTCTTAAACAAAATCATTTATGGAAGACAATTACCAGTTTTATAAATATTTTTATATTAGACATACTGTTTGGAATGCGCAAATGCTTGCAGAAAACATAATAAAATCCACTAATCCAACCGTCTATATTACAATCACATACGAAAAGAAAATGGAAAAATAGAACTATATCGGCGACAGAGATTGACGATTCCTCCCTTCCTGTCTTATACAAAAAATTCAACTTATTCCATTTTTTAATCTCGCATAATATTTAAATGCAAAAAATCCTGGAAACAATACGAAAACCGCGCTGACATACACATTACGTCAGCTTCAAGAGCAAACGATTGTCCGATTCATGCGTCGAATATTCAAGCTATCCGGTTACATGAAAACACGAAATAAGGAGAAAATAATGAGCGCTACACAATGCACAGATCGTACCCTGCGAAATCGTTTGGAGTAGTCACTTAATCAAAAACCAACACACAGGCATCAACATTATTTTGATTCCATAACTTCTATGACTCAGTGAGTGGCGAATGAAGTCGGAATAAGAAAGAGATGAAAGGACTGCCGAGCGAGGTTTATTAAGAGCCGCAACGTGGATAGATTTAAGAGGTTGAAATAGGGCGGAGGCAGAGCTCAAAATGGAACCGTGGCACAGAAACGGTAACCCTATGTATTAATTTTGCGGTGTAGCTGCGTGCGTTCGCGACTGAGTGTGGAAGCTGAAGATCCGGAATAGATGAGAATCTGAAACTTGGCAGGTATCAGTGGCGGATTCACGCCTCCTGGGGCCCCTGGCGCTAAAGATTTGGGGGCCCCTGGCGCTAAGTATTTGGGGGCCCTGCAATCTAAATATATAGGGAAACCGCTCCTAACGGCTACCCTCTTTTGTGACACCTCTTAACGATCGTTTTTCTATGGAATAATAGAGAGGAACCGCTGTTTTTTAAATTGAGACATTTAACATTTCTAAGATTATATAAACGGACATTTTTTGTTGCACGCTAAGTACGACCCCCCTTAAATCCGTCTCTGAGTGTGAGGGAGAAATTCAAGATTTAGGGTAAATGTGCCTTTTTCCCCATTTTCACTGATCCTCATAGAACCCCAAACTTTCGCATAGGGTTCCGCGTAACGCAATTTGAGAAACACTGCCATATGTCACGGGGCCCCAAACTTCGCGGGGCCCCTGGCGCACGCCATGCGCGAGCCCCCTTAAATCCGCCACTGGCAGGTATGTAGATAAAAAACGTGTAATCATCGGGAAAAAATCTGAACACCTTGAAATGCGGTATAGCTATGAAGTAATTAACTGCTCTAAATATAAATTATTCCTTGTAAAATACACTACGTCGCCATTTATAAATAAAACATTGCTTTTTAAAATTTGATTAGAATTAAGATACGAACTTGAGATATAGCCAGTTGCACGGCCGAAAAAATGAGCTTTATTTTTTTCGAGGGGATAATCCAAATCCGTGCCAAATTAGATTTTAAAAGCGTTTGATGCCAAAAAATACGGGATTTTAGCAAGGAGAAATTCTGGTATCATGGAAAGTAGTCCAGTGCTATTAAATGGTGCAATGCTTTTAAATGGAAAATGGAAGGGGAGGAGAAAGATTAGGAGGAAATTATGTATACTCTCACGGCGTTTATCGAGATTAATACCGTGTGTTATTATTTTCGGATTTTTATAAAAAGTGTCTGGGTCTGAATCCCCGGGCAATTTTTCTTCGTTTACGGAATTTGCGGGTAAAACATTCTCCAGAGTTTTCATATCCGAAACTACGAGTCGAACTTTCGTGTTATCGCTGATTATTCTGCGGCGAATGTTGTCTTCTTTCCGATAAAATGTTTAATCGACACCACACAAATGATACAAGAGCTATGGAGAGAAAAATGTTTTTTAATTGTTGCTCACCTAAGCAATCACCTCCGCAACCGATTAAAACTAAAGAGCACAGTATTCGCGATTCATTTTCGTCAGAACGTCTGTCATTCTTTGCCGTATGTATTTCTTTTCTTTTCCCAAATTTCATTATCACTATTTTTTGTCTTTTCCTGCAAACCGAGCTGCTACGCGCAGATACCTAATGCGCAATATTATTACTCGCCGTACAGGGACGAGATTAAATGAGTGGTATCGCTAATAAGATTGAGTTACTGCTACCTTTAAGGGATACGGACAGACATGCATTCGAGATCGTTAAAGAGAGGGACCGGATAAAATTGAGAATTCAAAATAGATATATCGAAACAACCTAAGAAGCGTAATTATTTGCGTTTTCCCTCCGATGTGAAAACAGCATTTTTCTGAAATTAACACTGAATACATTAAAATTTGCAAATTAAGCCCAATTAATGTCACTGAACGTCAGTTTCATACAGTTTCATGCCCCCGAGTATTAGAAAAAAGGAACTCGAGGAGATAGCATGTTTTTATGAAACCTCCGTAAAAGATATATGAAGTGCATTTGAATGCTCTAATGTTATTATAATGTTCATAAAATAGTGAAAAAGGCAATTTAGCAAATTTTCTTAATGGAAGTTATGCGGGACCTTGTTTCTGAACATGCACTGTACGTTAATTAAATGATATAAAAATTGGGTTACATTATCTTTAACGTCGCCTGCTATTTCACCTATAAGGTAATATTTTTTTTATTCTACCGTTACTCATATTGGCCTGAGACATCCACTTGAATACTGCCCTTCAAACACCTTTACGTATTTGAAACGGCCGAATTAAGCTGAATAATCAAATAAAAATGATTGCCAAAATATTTTTCAACCATTTCAATGAATTCAAAATAAAATTCATTATGGAACATTGGATAAAATTTTCCAAATGAGATTTTCACTCACTCAGATGCATGCATAGGTAGTTCAAAAACATAATACGCCCTTCTGCGCGCTTAAGAACAATGGATGCAGCTAATTATTAAATTCGCCTCTACGTAGGTGTAAAGTTCGGTGAAAGAAGCTATTGGGAATTACAGCTATTTCTATAAAACACCTCTTCGGGAGAATGGGTGTAATCTGAGAGAAAACTGTAGTCAGGAGTTCATTGGCCCGTAAAATGTGAAGCAACCAGTACAGACAAATAAAAGAACCGCCGGTAGCTGGAAAGGTTCTACTTGAAAAACTACCGGGAGTTTCTTTGAATATTTTAAAATATGTGTTTATCAGAGGAAGAAATTTAGTAACAAATTAAAAGTTAATTAAATAATTCACGTTTTATCTTAAATTTTCCATAATCAATAGAATGGTTTCACCTGAATGATGCGTACATACCAGTGACCAATTTCAAAGGGAGAGGAAAAATTCAAACATTTAGGGACAATTTATCTCTATAACATCTTTACAATACCAGCGGATCCATAAATTTCATTTCAAAGAAAATTACTACAGAGACTAAAAGAGCACATCGGTGAAATTTGGATCTCGATCGATGTGGACCCGGCAGAAGGACCATTGAAACAACCCAAACCGAAGTCTTAACTCTTACAGACATCCGAAAGAGACGGTAAAAATCAAAAAGAATAAATCAGGATAAAAGGCTGAGGTTGGAAGAGGGAAAGAGAACTATAATGGGACTGCGAAAATGCTCCTTCGGGCGTGAGTTGGTTTATTCCATGTGACAACATCGCTCGTCGATTAAGGCTTTGGCCCTTCCAAGGTTTGAAAAAAAGGCGGCAATCGCTGAAGCGTGTTCTTTCTGAATGGCGGATTTGAACGAACCGAACAATCGATACCTCCTTCTGCGGAAGAGCGTTCTCTCTTTCTCTATTCGGCGAACTGCCTCTCTCCGCCCTGCCTCTCTTTCTCTCTCTGTCCTATTTCAACCGCTTGCCGCGCTGTTACGTGTCGATTTCTCGGTTTCCATGCGGTTCCCTCAATCTCGGACAAATTGTTATCTAAACGACGGGTCATTTATCGAGTAACCTTCCTGTTAAAAAAAAAAGAAGTAAAACGATTAGAGTACTAATCCATTATGGGATAAATGCAATTTCGTTTCGAAGTCTAACGATAAAATCAACTCAGTCAAGGGAGGCAAGATCGTCTTTTTCTTTTTAAATTGTGAGCAATCAATTCGTGTAAATTTTTATTGACGGTTATATTTGAAACCAATACGGCCCCTCGATTGGCATTGCTTTCATTGAAATACATTGATGAATGGCGCAGAAATGCGAATCATCCATAATTAAAATGACGTAAATTTAACATTCTGACGTACTTTTTTCAAACTTACCGGCTATGAGTTATAAATTGTAATAGCGTTCGATATTTCCAATTAATAATTAAACATTTCATTTTTTTCAATGCATCTTGCTTTAGTTCAAAGCCACATCTGTTTAAAAAAATATGACTTTATAGAGTATGGAACTACGTATCCCTAAATATCCTAGCTTGCAAACGTATATAGAGAGATTAATTTTTCAGTGTAGCTATATCGATATCTGTGGTTGCGTTATGTTATTTTATTTCATAACTTTTCAAAACCTTTTAAACCAATCATCTCTTTCAATTTCACGCATTCAGGCATTTTAAAACAATTAAGGCCAACACAGGCACATCTCCAGCGTCAGAGACCTACTCCATCAAGAGGTTTATTATATTACCTCCAGACGGTTTCACCAAGACTCCATTAATATTTATACTTGTCATGTCATAAGATGAGACCGTGACATACTAAACAATACGTGAACGAAAAAAACATTAATATAATCCGCTCCCCCTCAGGAATCATCTCTTCAAAATCTCCACCGACTGAAAAATAACTCAAAAAAGAAAAACGAAATATCTCAATTTAATCTTCGGAAAAGTCAGACAGGAAAAAACATTCTCCCTGAGTTCGTCTGGGAAAACGAAATTTCTCCCAGCTTCTCCCGAATCGCCGTTAGGGGCGCTGTCATACGGTTACGGTTAGACACGCCACCGGTGACTGAAGGCTGCGTTAAGAGGCGGAGCAGACGCCCAAAACCGCCCTCGCGAACTTCGGGGCGTCAACTGTCAGCCAAGAGAGCCGAGGCCATCAGTCACGTGGTTTTCCGGGAGGCGGAATGGCAGCGTAACTCGGTAGCAGAAGGCGGTTCGTGTAACGAGAGAGAGCGTTGCATGTGGACGGGTAAAAACAAACGCTCTCGGGAAAATCTGGGCGATCTGAACGTCGATCCTCGCGAGCGCGCCGAGAGATGGCTCTGGTGGCGCGAAGGAGGAGGAGGAAGAGTCAAACGCGAGAGATAAAACGCGAGAGGTGGAGGCGAAGAGGGCGATAGGGAAGTGACAAATTGCGTTAGGGGAGAAGAGCGAGTTAGAAGGGACGTCTAGAATCTCGAGGAAGGTGGCGCGATCCCATTTCCTTCCCGAGACGACTTTTTTTTCATCTCCTCCTTTCGCCGCGAGGTCTTTGGCCTACTTTCCGAAAAAAATTAACACCGATATCGCGAAATACTTGACACGTTCGCGCGTTACGCGCGCTCGGGCCGACGTCGTTTTCGGGGAGAAAATTCGGGAAATCTGTGGGATCGCGTTCGAATTTGTCGGGTAATTTGTAGTCGAAGCTTTTCTTTAAGGAGGCGGTAGAAGACGTAGTAAGTACGCAGGCGAGATAAGTTCGGCCATTTTTTTTTTAAGATTAGAGCAAGTTCGACAAAAAGTGGTAATATTCTTTTTCTGAAGAATTCGCGTTCGTTATCTTTTTTAAGACGCTCGCGCTCTCAGCACGCTTATCTCACAAATCCTGTTGAGTTAATCAGAAGAATTGACGTTTATCTACGGCAGGGGTCGGCACAACCTTTTATGCATGGCGGGTCACACCCGTAGTTGTGAATGCTTCGGAGGGCCGCATTGGAAGTCGCAAGAGCTTCTGCGGGCCGGATAACCGTTGATATCAGACGTCACCTAGAGATTCTGTGGTCTCATATCATCGAAAATGAGGGAACATGATTTGATGAGTAACACCACAATACCACATATTTACAAACCCTTACTTTGCTATAAAAAATATTTGTCGGGCTCATAATTAACATTTATGATTTATTTATATGACAAATTATTTCAGAAAATTATATTGAAAAGCTATCATTGTTAATTGATTTTCACGTTTCTTTGATACATTTTCTGTAATGTTGCTATGTGAATACAATGTAACTTCTATTAATCGACCGCAGACGGTTCCGAAGAAAAAAATGTTCGTTTAGAGGAGTTATTGTTGAATAGGGTGAAAATGACATAGCCTTTCTGGAGTTGGCTCAAAAAAAAATTGGTTGCCAAGAGAAATTTCATATGTATAGTACGAGTAATACAAAATAAAAATTGCTGAAAATAAAACGAACATAGTTAAGTTCGAGGGAACTCCTTCAGCCATAGAGCGCACCAAAAATATAAGAAAATTAAGTTTTATCCTTAAAAATAACACACATTCTGTTGACAAAATAAAAGATAACCTCGAAGCTGAAAATATTGGACAATTTTTTGGCTCCTGTCAGCCGTATTATATGCGTGGATAAGAATAATGCTTTATCTACCAGAATTCGAACATTTTTTCCCTGACAGTTGCACGATGCCACAGTGAGATGACAGCCGCTTCGAAGGACCGAGGAAAGCTCCCTGGCGTCTCATTAAATAATTCATGGCGTACTCAATGTGGGGGAGAGAGTTGAAGGAGCGACAAAGGCGCGGAACACCTGAACGGTGGGAATATGAACTAACATAGGTCGGACGGGAAGAAATGCTACGCATCATAATACAGCGGCGGAACACTTTGACTAAAGCTAAATAAGATAAATGGGAGAACCCGACGTTGACAAATATGTAAGCTTTACTTTGTTGGTTTGGAGCACCAAAAAAATCTCTGACAAAAGGAAGAAGAGTGGCTGACATAATTTAATGAAAGGAGAATTGCATTGTAAAAAGCCGAAAAATCATATCGGCCGATGGGCAAATTAATTACGGAAATATTTCAACAAGGTGATTACTTTGATGGGATCCTCATCCAATTATTATGAAAGTAGCAACCCATCCTTCCATAGATAACGGACTTTGCGCATTAATAATTTTATCGACCAATTAAGGCCGAATGGAACACCTGCATATTTAATATTTCTTTTCATCTCCATCCAAAGACATTGAAGCACTCTCCTTAACGAGATTTTTTGGTTTGACCTGAGATTAATACCCCAACAAAATTTATGCTGTTTTATTAAAAGAGAAAGTTAAATTTTAATGAACTTCTAAAAAGAAAATGTTTTTTATTGAGTTGCCATACCGAGGAAAAGAGTGTATTTCTGGTAAAAATTGCGACTGTAATAAAATTACATACCCTGAAAGGAAATATTTAAACCTAGATGAGTTATAATATATTAATGAATTATATACCCAAACATCCGTTTAAACAACTAGATGCATTATATTCATGCATTTTTTTAAATACAAAAACGATATACAAATGTTCATTGTTAAAGGGACGATTAGGTTTCTGGCTCAATATTCCTCGGTTTGAGTCCTGCTGAACGCATGGTCGCATGTGCTTGTATCTTTTTTCGTTAATGCGCTCATTGTTAAAGATAACTAAATGCATGGAATTGTTAAATTGAATAAATTACACCTCCGCCAAATGAGAGAAATCTTAAAAATAAAATGCTACATCCTATTTTAAATCTCTTGAAACATCATTCCCTTTGTTAATATAGACCAAAATTGTTATCTTTTAAATGTCTTGCGAGTCAGGACTGGTATTCCCAGCACACCTGGATAGTTTCTCTCACTTTCGCAAAACACTAATGAAAAATCGAGTGGAAAAAAGAAGAAACGAATTTAGTAGCCCTGTGGAGAAAGAGAGGAACATAAGGGATACAAATTATCCCTAAGGGTCCAGACGCTATAAACGAGCCTTTCAGTTTTTCCCATCCAAATCGAGTTCCACGACATCCTAACGATCCTCTATCCTTACCCTTACCACACCACATATCCCCATCCCCTCTCTGACCGTCCGCGCGCACACACACATACACATCCTAACCCCTTTTTCGCTTCTCCGACCCCTTTTCGCGCTGATGCATCCCAAACTCTCGTTTGGTCGGGGGTAAAGGAAGTTGGCGCCGGGCGAGCGCTAATGCAGTCGAAAGACAAATGAGGAGAGAGTGAGATCCTCGGTTACCATCCAGCAAATGGTTCCCGCGGGGAGCCACGCCACGGAAGGGTGGCGGAGGGGAGGGGGAGAGGGGTTAAGAGGGAGTGAGAAGGACTTCGATGTGAAAAGGGGAAGAGAAAGGGCGAGAGAAAGGGGGGTGAGAGAAGAGATGCAGAGAGAGAGAACAGATGCAGAAAGAGAGAAGAGACGCAGATAGAGAGAAGAGATGCAGAGAGAATGGGAGACGGATGGAGATAGGGAGAAAGATAGACAAATAGGGTAGAGATGGAGAGAGTGAAGGAGAAAAGGGAGAGAAAGAAAGGGGGAGTGAGAGGAAGAGAGAGAAAGAGATGGAGAGAAACAGAGGGAGAGAGACAGGGAGGTAAACACAAAGAGAGGGAAACAAAAAGAGGTAGACAGAAAGAGAGGGAAACAGAAAGAGAGGGAGACAGCAAGAGAGGGAGAAAGAGAGAGAGAGAGGAAAAAATAGAGGGAAAGAGGAAAATAAATAGAGGAAGTGAGAGGAAGAGAGAGGAAGAGAGAAAGAGAGGGAAAATATATAGAGAGGGAGAGAATGAGAGAGCAAGAGATAGACAGAGACAAAGAGGGAGAGAGGGAAGAGAGAGGGAAGAGAAAGGGAGAAGAAGTAGTGAGGGAGAGATCGAGTGAGGGAGAGGGGGAAAAAGAGGAGAGGGCAGAGAAGGGAAGCGAAATAGAGGAAGAGAGATAGAGAGGGAGAGAGAATGAGAGGTAAAGAGATAGAGGAAGACAGATGCAGAGAGAGATATAGTGATGGAGAGAGATAGAGAGGGAGAGTGAATGAAAGAGAGGGGGGAGGGAGAGAGAGGAGAGAGAGAGGGGGGAGGGAGAGAGAGGAGAGAGAGAGAGGGAGGAGAGAGATAGAGAGGGGTAGAGATAAAGAAGGAAAGAGATAGGAGAGAAGGGTATGCAGAGAAGATCGTGGACGAAGTGTTTTCGCCGGTGAATTTAGAAACTCCGTGATATTTTCTCTCTCTCTCTCGCGGCAAATCCTGGAGGGCGCCAGTTTTGCGAGCAACGATTGCTTTCATTTCAGGATTTGGCAAAAGATATCAATTTGCGAGAAAAGGAGACAGAAGGCCGGAAAATAAATTCGCGTCGGACAGCCGGATATCGATTAAACGCGGTCGGATATTAAAACCAACGTTTTCCGATGTTACTGAATCACACGGTGGCTATTTTAATACGAGGTACGATATAATTTTGGAATGTATCTAAAATATTATGTTACTTGAGGGAATAATGTACATATCTAGAATTTAGGTTTATTTTAGGAGATTCAGGCTAAATGATGTTATGGTACCTTAAAAGAGATTATAGCTTGCTTGATTTTTAATATTATTAAGTCGATTTCATATCGCAAATGTTTATATTACATTTCCAATATTTCTGATAAAATAAACCTATTTGCCATTTCATGGAAATATTTCAGAACCGTATTTGAAGCTTCGCTTATGGTAGATTTGAGATAAAAAATTTTGAAATGTTTGGTTATTTTGAAAACATTTACCTTCGCATATTCTAAACATACAGAGGCAAAACATTTGAAGTTAAATCCCCGCACGTGCACTCAACTTCCGTTTTCGTTTTTTCGCCATAACAATCCCTCATATCCATCCCTCGCATTCAGTTCAGCGCAGAATGTGTTGACCTTCTCATATTTATTCCGAATTAAAGAGTTCCCGTCTCTGTGCCTCCTTTGACACGTGTCGCCGCACTCGTTCCATTGCGTATTCGGGTGTTTGCTTTTCCGATCGACTGCCGGAGCTTTCTTAAACACGGTTATCCACATAAAGAGTTATTTTTCGACCTTTTGTTGAATGAACCTTTATTAGGGACATGGAAAGTTGAACTCGAGCGACGATTTTCCCTTTACGATTCAATGAAATGAAAGAGCTCTCTTTAGTTGTTAAACGTGTACAACCTGTACCAAGCTCACCTGGTTTTGGAAAACATTTCCGAAAATGGCATTTCGTGGAATTTCAAGGATAGTTAAACAAATAGCAACCTGAGTTGGCTATTATTTTTATACGCATAAAATTTATGTTTTCCAAAACTGGTATTAACCAACACGTTCTGTAATTTTTGAGAAAGAATATCCGATATTTTTATGTGCGTGGCAATGTGTAATAGCGTGGATCTTTTTAGCACGTTTAAAAAAATGCGCTTATAATTTCACTTTGGCGCCTGTATCACTGTATTTGCACTTGCTTAAATTGAAATAGTGGCAAAACCGTAAACAACAGAGATGGATGGTAGATTTATGTACTGCTGCCATTTGTTTTTCTGTAGGTTTAAGTTTTGTAAAATATACAAGTTCGGATTGGGGCCCGTTTTACATTTTGCTTGTTTTTTAATATCTCCGAAGGTGTATAAGAAGAAAAGTAAAAAATTTGATCAACATTAATGTTACTTATTCTTGAATAGTTTGAATTTTGAAAACTTTACAGAGGTGGATAGGGAAACGTTAAAAATTTAGTACAATATTGATTGCGTTCTAATCTTAAATGTCATTTTGGAAGTATCAGTTAGCCAAAACAGTATATTTTTGTGTAAAATATATATTTATGTAGAATGATAATACGCAATAAAACACTAAGTTAGCTATTAAGCCTTTCTCAAATAAACTCAACCTTACCTTCGCGTGATATCCCCGTTATAAAACAAAGGAGGCTTTAGTGAACAAATATGTGGCGGTATAACCACATGAAAAATAAATATAGAAAACGTGCTATTTCTACCCATATTGATGAATAAAACTCTACCTGTTACTTAATATTTATACAAAAGTTCTCTTTAACTTAAATTTTACTCAAATTAATTGATGAATTTTAAAGTTTGAAATGTGCAATATTTTTACACGAAAAATTCTTTTTCAACTAGAAATTTACCAATTCACTGATATTAACTTAGAATTTTTAAGTAAACTGCTCCATTAAACTTTCACGAAGTTATTTACGTGTCATGTGACGAACGATTATGCCGCTTCAACCTTTATAAAAATATATCCTTGAAATTTAGCCTGCTACTTTCAAATGTTGCATAAATTGCAGGGGTCTTTTACGAAAGCTTTTAAAAACTTTTCTCTTCAGCCTTTCTTTCAAAACATTCACCTACAAAGTTGCAACTTACAGGAAAACTTAGGACTTACATTCAGCTGGAAGAAGTTACTCCGGCCAAATAAACTTTCCCCCTTAGCCCAAAGTTCTGTTTCCTCGAGGACAATCTCCTAAGCGGATACCCTTGACAAGACGCATGCCGTCTCAGACCGTCATTTGTTATGCACCCACATCCCACCCCGTAGATTATAAATTACCATCAACAGAGAGCCGAAAGTGAGGAGGGAGGATGACCATGCACCATAACCGAGTGCTTTTGAGGTGGGAAACAAGACGACCTGGAGGCGACATAGGAAGCGGGAATTGGGAGAGAAGAATGGTCCGAGCTCGCGTTAACAACTTTTGCTAACTTGTGACCGCACGATATGGCGCATGCCTATTTCATGCGATGATGTATAAGGCTTGAATAAATGCGCAGCTCATTCAAGCGTTGCCTTTCTCTGCACAACCGTAAGTAAGACGATATGAATAGATATAGGTAGTGTAGTCAAAAGGCTAGATTGTTCACCTCGATCGGTATAAAGAAGTACTATGATACTTTGTATTTACGAATTCACCTCAATATATATTAATAATACTAGTAGAAGGTGCTTGCATTCATCTCACCTTGAAAAAACATTCATTTTTCAGAGAGATATTTCATCATTGGAAATATTTCTTTAATTCAAAAGATTTCTCCTCTGCACCGATTTTCGTTTTCTCCTTATGGAACAATAATGGAGTAAAATAATCACTAATATTTTTAATTTTAAGAATAATATACTTTTTTCACATTTGGTTAATGATGTCACACATTTCTGCCAAATTTTAATGGTGTACCACATTTAGAAGTGAAATAATATGTATCTAATTGTTTAAATTGAAATAATTTTTAACGGTTGCAATAACAGTATCATACAGGCAATGAAATAATTTATCGTTTATATAGACTAAGATCTAAATTACTTAAAAATTTCAGCTTCCTATCTCGCCCGGTAGTATCTAAACATTTACCTATTTGTTTAAAATTTATGAATTTTTAACTGCCAAACAAAATAAAATATCAAAATTTATATAATCCCTATTTCGTTTTTTTATAATAGCTACCTAACAAAAAAATTTAAGCTCCGTAGGACATCCGGAAATACATAAACCTTGAAAAATTAGTTTAAACAATTTCGAATTTTTAGCGGCGGCATTGTTCAACTTCTTCAAGATTTTCGTTTTTGAGCATAGTTCTACCAATAAAAAAAAATTTGAGTCTGCCGCTTTTCTGGAAGTGCCTTAACATTAGTATCCTCCTATATATATGTTATATGTTACTCCTCCTCTGTAAGGAACGTCTGTATATAATGACAAGTAGTTGGTGCTTGCATTCTGCAAGCATTTCATCTCACCCTGATAAACATTAATTTTTCAGAGATATATAACATTATTAGGAAATATTTTTTAATTCAAAAGTTTTCACCTCTGCACCCAATTTCTATTCTTCCTTATTGAAAAATATTTTATTAAAACAATGCCATAAATTTGCAATTTTAAGAATGTTATACTTTATCCAATGTAAGGTACTAATTGCACATATTTTTGTCAAATTTTGAAGTTGTAGTTGTACAAAAACCTTAAAAATGTTTAAACAATTGCGAATTTTTAGCGTTCGCATTGTTGAACTTTTTCAAAATTTAATTTCTTTCTATGTATAATTTGCTACAAAATCTTTGAAAATACTCGAATCTATTACTTATAGTTTCCAAGATAAAAAGTATTAAACTTTAATGTGCAACTGGGGTTAAAACCACCCCAAAAAATTAACAATTTAAAAGTTTCAATATTTATAGTTGGTTATAAGCAAAATTCTATAATCCTGCAAAATTTCAGCTTCCTAAACGTATTAGATTGGTCTACACACTGGAATAACTTTTTCCCATGTTAACTTATGGGAGATATTCCGGGGCATCTGGAGTCAAACCCAGGACACTGTAAGCAAAAGTAACAATAATTCCTAATAGATATTGCGGCCATCTAGCAACACTGAAAATTTCATTTTTTCTAGTGTAAGGGCAAGTGCCCGAAATTAATTTACAAGATAGCGCAATGCTTTTCTTATGGGAAAAAATGCAACTTACGAAATTTCTGGAGTCAAACCCATGCCACTTAGGTGAGAAGTCTCATTTTTACCTGTTGGTTTCTCTATCATATCTACAAAAACTAAAACTTTCAGCACTTTAGCTCTTGTAGTTTGGGTTGGACATTAGTATCCTCCTATACATATCTTAAGGAACGTGTATATATAATGATGGTAAAGCACAGCGCAATATAATAATAAAACGATATATTTATACTAAATTCATAAAAAATAATAAATAATATAGTAATATAAAAAAAATTGGTTTAATATAGTATTAAATGTATATAAATTACATAAATTTTACGTAGTGTAGATACTGTAATACCAATCATTATTTAAAGCCTGTTCGAAAATAACGTAAGATGAACCCGCACCGCGTTCTAGGATACTAACGGCCACACTATAGAAATTGCGTATACATGAAACCGCGCTCTAGGATACCGCGTTATAGGCGAATTGATTGTAAATCATTTATAGTTTGACACGTTAAGCTTCGAGAAATATTTTGGTGAAAAACATAATAATATAGAATCTTAAATACATCATAGAAATTAGAATGTTGTTTTCAATCCACACCATAATCTAGAAAACTTCCATGTCGTAATGCGTTGTTTTGTGGAAGGATTCTAATAAACATTTATCAAAGTATTTCAAGTGTGTGTGTGCGTGTATTTCTGGCTAATCAACCTCTTGGATTATTATAGCCATATCTCCTTCCACACCGAACACGACCACAAAGGAGGAGTGAAACCCGGTGCCGGCATTAGCCTACTCTTAACGAAGAGCACCAAGGAGGCCAACTGCTTAACGTCCCTTCCGAAGGACGAAGCGCTGACTTTGCGCAGTCTCCTCAAACTACACAAACAGGGGGCCGGGCGACCTTGGAAAAAAATCCTACTTCGCAGGATTCGGGTATTTCCAGTGTTTTTACAACTGTACGATGAAGTCCTCAGCAACATGATCCAAGATTGGGATATAAATCAATTTGAAAGGAACTCACGTCTTCATTTAAGCTAACCCCGTCCATAATAATATATAAGTTAATGCTTCGCCAACAAAAATTTCGCACATCTTTAAAATTTCATCTTATACAGAAAATGTGATATCATCCACATCTTTATTTAACCTCTTTTTACTGAGGTCTCACACGTATGCACATCATTGCCAAGGAAACAATTTAATTCTTGACAAATGTGTAAAATTCTCCTAAAAAATATTCGAAAAAAACAATAAATTCCTGGAATGCGCATTTTCTTCATGCCTGACAAAATTAATTTCTTTTGAAAATTTCCGTCCATTTTTTTCGAATATAAGCCCTGGGGATACGTGGCGGATATTGCAAACCGTTTCGAAACGATATCCTCGGAAATTCTTGGAAATAATTAATATCGCGTCACCACCCTTCTTTCTCTATCTCTCATACCCTTCTGCTAAATTAAATACCCTGTCAGGTCCCCTCCTTCATAACTCTTTTGTCTTCATGTCAAATACACCATTTTTTCAGGAAATCCCTCTTGAATCACTTAACGTCGATCTTTCGCATTTCAATCGATCCAATACATCCCTCTTCCCGGAATTATTGTCGACGAATGAAAATTGGCTTAAAAGGCTTAAGCGTATCTATATAGAATATTTTCTAATCTGGTCGGTTTTCTACCAGTTAGCAGTTCCAAATAAGTAGGGAAAAAATTAATACACACAAATGTTCGCACGGAAGAGCGGGCGCGCACATTCCAGGAAAAAAAATTTAAACAAACGGGATAAAACATATAGAAAACGAATATAACTTAACTTTTACTCGTGTCATTATGCGAATTTGTATCTTCGTACAAATGACTTCACGTATATATACATACACCAAGTAACGCCGTGTAATATCGAACCTAACTTAACTTTTAGGCGTGTTGTAAAAAAAACTAACTTGCAAAGAACGTGAAGCCGCAATGTATGTATCTTTTATTGAACTGTAATTCTAAATTTCATTAAAACTGTAGAATTCTTTGTCCAAGTTTAAAACAGGTTTGCGTGTCGTCGATTGCTCCTAGATGAAGGAAGAAACGAAAAAAAACATCCGAGCGTCGAGTGGATTTATATGCGATTGAAGGGAAAGTGGATTTGATTTGATTCACACTTCGTGGGAAACACTTGAAGTAAGTATGAGGCAAACTTGAACCGGCTCAGAATTCGCTTAAACTAATTAATCTTGCGACTATTAGTAGCTCCTAGAAACTTGAAACTATGCCTCGCAACTTCGTCTGAGCATGACGCACGGTTAGCTTCTGAAGTTGGGAGGAGTGGTTTCGAAAGAGACAAAACCGTGCAAGTGTCATAGTTGCTGACACGGAGTATTAAAGCACATTTCTGCTAAAGCTTCACTTTTCATATTACTACGTGCTTTTTTATGGAAACCATATTGTCTGAGTCAATCTGTTCTTATAAAATGTGAACATGAAAGAACAGCAAATTTAATCTAATTTTTGACTGGATTGTGTTTGTGAATAAACAAACAAAAACTCCTTCACCGTAAAAAAGTAAGAGAAAACTCACTCACACACACTGCATGTTTCTGCGTGTGCGTGTGTTTTCCTTTGACTTAGGTCCTGCGACGGTGTTGCCAGCAACCTGCAGTGTGTGTGTGAGTATTCTCTTACTTTTTTACGGTGAAGGAGTTTTTGTTTGTTTATTCACTATTATATTGTTTCACCGTGTCTCGCAACCCTCCATTTTCATGGATTGTGTTTCCAAAGGCGACACAATATTTTGACCTGTTTTAAGTTTAAATTTTTTATCATATACTAAGTATATAATTAAGCTTGAGTGTTGACTAAATTCTTATTTTAGACAAAAGTTTTTTAGCGCAATATGAGTTATACAAGCCGGGTAAATAGATAAAAAACTGTCTCTCAAGCATCGCTTGACATTTAAGCGTTGTAACATATAATTATCGATTTAGCCATAATAGTACCTTATTAAATCTTTAAATTAAAATTAGTAGCTGATAGTGCTAATAAACGTTTTAACCGGTTATCACTTAAATCGCAACATTATTTTTTCTCACTATCCACTAGTACTCATATATTTACGTGTCATTAATTTATAAAACCTCCTACCGAGCAATCAAGAAACATTTTAGTATAACATATCGTAATATTTAACCACGTGTTTTACTCCATCGAATTTGCCATCTCTCAAAACTATAATATACAGATAAAGATGATCATTTAAACTTGAAAATTTCA
Organism: Tanypteryx hageni; assembly: GCA_028673005.1. Lineage (NCBI taxonomy): Eukaryota > Metazoa > Arthropoda > Insecta > Odonata > Petaluridae > Tanypteryx > Tanypteryx hageni. Next base: position 88,963,103 of record CM054116.1, on the reverse strand, counting down.
CAGAATATCAGATGAAAAACCGCTAGAACCTTCAACATACCCAAAACAACTCGGTAGTGACGTGCGATTATTCCCCGCACCGGGGGCAATAGAGAGAAAAGCTTATCGCTCGGTAGGGTTGGCGGAGTTACGCTTACATTTTAGCTAGGGCGACAGAGTGTACCGAAAGGCCCGGAGGCCACGCTGAAGTTTCCTAAACAGAGGTCATGTACCGTGTTGGCAAAAGGGCGCTTTCAGGAGGGGCCTCCGCTTAATCCGCGAGACAGAGACGGAGGAGATGATGGTCGAAGAGGAGATGGAAAGGGGGAGAAGCGGATCGGAAGTGGGGAAGGGAAACGGGGAGTGGAAGAACGGAAGGAAAAGGGGGTGAAGGTATGGAAAGGGGAGGGTTGAACGGAGGAAAAGGGTCGGGGGAGGAAACCGAGGTTTGCGTGAGAGAGGAAGAGGAGGCAGGGTGTATTCGATAAAATGGAAGAGCGGAGTGGGAGGAGGAGGAGGATAGGGAGTGAAGACGGCAGTGGCGAATCCGTCTCTCGCCTGCATAGTCCGTGCTCACGCCGTTCCCCCGAGTTTCGAGGTAATGCGAGTTGAACAGTTGCTGGGGCGTTTTCCAGGAGACCCGCACGGAATTGTTTGCACGGCTGGGCGCCCTTTTTTACCCCGCCGCGTGAACTTTGCCCTCTATGCGTTCAATTGTTTCGTTTCGGTCCATCGCCCGCCGAAAGGGATTGCGCCGCGCTGTGCGAATAAAACGTTTAAAAAAATCGATCCGTTTTCTGTTTCACTTGTATTGTCCACGTTGTTTCGATAGAGTGTTATTTATTTTCCAGGTAAGTGATCGTGGACCTCGATGCATTGTGATCCAGGTTTTAATTGAAATTTCGATAACGCATTTACGCTGTGTTTGTTGTTCCATTCAAAGATAGTGTATGGTAGAGATGCAATTTTTTCGATTAAATAAAACAGCAAAGCCAATTTATTTGACAATAAAACCAATTACTTTGAACACAAAATTATTTTCTTGAGTTAAAAGATAAAAAAAGTCATCACCATATAAATATTTTAAATCTAATTTCTTGCGCTTTTCCGAGTGTTATATAAGAAATGAAAGATTGATTGGCGGTCAAATATGTTCCAGTACAATATTTATTCTAAGTAGGATTAGATAGAGGACGTTTTATAGTTTTTTATAGGGTTATGATGGCAATGTATCCTTATGACACGCCTTCCTTCAAAGTTAACGTCAAATATATTTCCATACTTATAGACTGAATCCACTTGATCCTTCGCTACTCAGCTTCTGCGATTCATAACTCCCTTCAGACATGTTTTCCGAGCCGCGATAGGTTTTTCCTAAGAAACCACGTCGCCTTAAAGCAAAATCCGGTCATTGGCGCGCACATATAGGGACCTATCCATTTAGACGGATTTTATGAGCCATAAAATTCCGAGCCGTTAGAATAAAACGTGAAATTTTATCAAATTCCCTATAGAAGGCTTCAACAAAAGCTATTTGGAATTTTTGCTAAGCTTAAATGTGAGATGTCTATAAGATGCCCCCCCCCCCCCCTCTCTCTCCCTCTCTCTCTGAATAGTAAAAACTACAGGATAATCAACGTGCAGAATTGCATATTACATTAAATTTCACCCCGATTAACCTTGACAAGTACTATTCAAGTATATATTTTACTATTTCTTTAGTGGTAAGTAGCCGTTTTCCACAAGCGTTCATGTAAAATTACAGCTTAGGTAAGAGCAGAGATTGAAATATTTGGGTTTGACTCCATTGCGGATTGTCCTCGAGCAAAAACGCCATGCTTATGAAATGTACTTTATATGCTGTTAATTTGATAATTTTTTGCATGGTTTGACCATTTTCGTTGTAAGACATTTCAGCCAGTCTAGCTTGCTCAAAACATCAACCTTCTCTCTCATTAGTTTTACGGCTCACTGTGTCCTCAATTCGACCTCTAACATTTCTTCCTCTCCTTTCTCTCTCCGTCTTCTCATCCTCTCCCACCATTTTCATTCTCTATCCCCGTCACTATTCTCTTAACTCCGTCCATGGATCATAAAGCCTAGCTTTTATTTTCCTTCTTTCTCCTCTATATTCATTTTTTCTCACGGACAATATGAATCCTTTAGTTTTTTCATTCATACGAAAAACAGCTTTCACTCGTCTTCGCAAGCAAGCTGCGAATTTTTTATTAGCCCATATAAATGCTCACTCTCAGTTGTTAGTGCAAATAATTGCCAACGAGTTACAGAAAAGGCACTGCAGAACTCTCTCACCTAATTCTTGCTTTCTCGTTGGCACAGTTAAGTCAATCACATGGCCAAAAGTTTACTACCTATGCTATCAAGCATTTTCCATTTCCGATTTCAAGTGATATATTTTTGTCTATTCTATAATAAAAATTATTGTAAAACGGAAGGCGAATTAGATGGGACGTTTCTTGAGGAGAAGGCTCCATAATTAAAGGTGTGGTTTAATTAAAACTTGAGGGAAAAATAATAGAAAGGTTTCAGCTGATAGACCGATTTGAAAGAGAAAATTGCAGAAGGCTGCGGAGAAGAGGAAAACGTGGAATACTTGGTTTAATACATGATCGCGAATGTCTCTGTGCAAATAAAACTCGTTAATATGATGATGAAAATATTCATTTTTATATTAAAATAAAATTCAAAATTTACATGATGTACGAGAACACTTTAAAGATTGATCCGAAAATGGAATCGTGAAATAAAGTGGATGACTCCCAAACGGAATTTAAGTTAATTCTTTGCCGTCACATTTCTTCTGGTAGAATACCACCGTTTGCAAATGTTGAGGATTGCGAAATACTGGATTAAATATTTGAAAATTTTCAGATATTTCGCTGAATGACTGCCGCGCGAGACGCCCTCTTCAGCATTATGCGTACGACGTAACTATCGACCCGAGCGAGATTTTCTCCAAAATCCCTTCCGTCGGTGGATCTCCTTCACGTCCGGGCCGTTTCTCTGAATTTCCTTCCTCCCCTGCCCCCCTATCTTCACCCTCCTTCTCATCCCCACCCTCTTCTCCCCCTCTCCACCCACCCTTTCTTCCCCCCCCTCTGCCTCCATATCTTCACCCTCCTTCTCATCCCCACATCCCTCCCTTCAAACCGCCCCCTGATCCTCCCTCCCTTCGCCCTTCCGCCCGCCCTTCTTTACTCCCCGTCAACACTCACTCCAAGTCTTTATCGCAGGGCCATTGTCGTTACCGGGATTCCCCGTCCTTCCAATATCTCCCATCGCAATCTTGATAAGGACACTGTCCCTTATTTTTCCGGGTTCCGAGCCTGAGCGTGACAGTTCGTTACCCGACGGTGCGTGGACGAGAGGAGGGTAGAAGGATGAACAAAGGAAGAGGGTGAGATAGAGAATATAGGGTAAAGAAAGAGTGTGGAGGAAGAGTAGGAGAAGCATGAGTTAGTGAAAAGAAGAGATGTTAGAAAATGCGGTCCAAGAGAGAACTGGGTATGAGTTACGAGGAGAGAGGTTAGAATAAGAGGTAGGGGTGAGAGAGAATGGAGGGGGAAGGATAGCAGAGGAAATGCACGAAAGAGAAAGAAGAAATATATTCCGTAAGGAAAGAGTATGGAAGAGAGGGAGCGAAAGAGGGGATGGAAGAAAACGAAATGAAACATGAGATGGTTAAGGAGAGAGAGAGAGAGAGAGGTGAAGGAAAATTGAGAAAGAGGAGGAAAGGACCGGCAATGGGTCGGATTATAAAGGGAAAGAGGAGAGAGAAGAATAGGGTTGGATTAGTTCCGGGAATATACGAGAGAGGTATAGGGTAAAGGAAGGGAAGGCTTCAAAGAGGAAAATGCTTTTAAAAGAAGAAAGAATGACGGAGGATAAAGCTAATAAGAAAAGAAGGGAACAGAGAAAGGAAGTATAGGAGAGAAGATAAGAGGAGAAAGGAAGAGATGGAGGGAGACAAAGTTTAGGGAGGAGAAGGGAAGTGGTGAAGAATAGGAGGAAGTAAATAGGAGGAGGAGAAGAGGAGGCATGGAGTAAAGGAGGGAGGTGAATCAAGACGGATAAAGCAAAGATGGAAGAGAGGAAGGTAAAAAGCGGATTGAATAAAGAAGAAGGGGACAAAGAAAAGAGAGGTCAGTGAAAGGAGAGAATAGAAGAGGTATAGGACAAAGAAAGTAAAGCGGACACTTGAAGGGAGGGAATAGAGAATGAAAGGTCGCAGGACAAAGAAAGAAGAGAGAGAGAGATAGGAAGTTGAGGAGGGAAAAGGGACAGGGAGGGAGGGAGTAGATGGGGAGAGATTCAGAGGGGCGAGGGGAATAAAAAGGGGTAAAAGATGAACAGAATAAAAGAAAGGGCAGTGAGGGGTGGGACGGAGGGAGAGAGTGGGGGCGTAAGATGGGGTAGAGAAAGGGGAGCACATGAGATATGGAGTGAAAGGAAGGAAAAAGGAGTGGGAAGGGAAAGAGAAAGAGAGAGAATGCCCCGGAGGGTTCGGCGGCGGAGGCAGAGGACGTGCCTCCCGATTACCGGATCCTCGTTGGTTGTAAAACTCTTAGTGCACCCAGCGGATTTCTTTGGCAATCAGCGCTTATACAGAGTGGAGAATCGCATGAAAGGAATAAGGATATGTTTGAGGGTTCCATTCGACTGTTCGTCAAATTCAAGGCTGCGACGTTGAAAAATAAAAAAAAGAAATCGTTGCTTATCTTTTCCAATATTAGTTTTTTATTCGCGATAGTCTCGTGAATGGTAAGCTTCAATATGATTGCGTCATGGCATGTTGACTTGTACATGACTCAACTAATACATCTAAAATTATAACAATTTTTTCTATTTCGGAGAGTTCTTTTCATAAAGAGGGAGTTTTGATATGCATAGTTTTTCCAAACTTTCTACACAAGGCAGCCTCAGAATTTAGCTTACATTTTTAGAATCAAATATATTGAAACATTTACTTCGTTAAAAATGCAATGCTTTTTATATAAAAATATTTATCGGACACTGCAACTATTAAGTAACTATAGGTAACTATATCTTTCAACGGGAATCATCATAAGACATCGACGACGCGGCTGGCTCCAGCCTTCATTTTACATTATCCCAAAATTAATTTCTTAAAACATCAATTTATACCTTTGAAAATGGAATACGCAGTATGATTAGTCATTATTATATTGTAAATATCGATCTAGACACTCCTGAAATTTCAATTTTGATGATTATTATATAATAATCAAACAATAAGATCCTTCATGGAGCGATGTTACCTTTTGAATTTTTTATATATCATGAAACGGAGTGATTTTCCATCGTTGAGAGACAAAGGAGGTTTTTCTGTGCCAAATCGTAGGCAATACACGCCGTACATTTTTCTCGTGTACAATTTTTAGTCGGTTAGTGCACGCCCCTCTAAATCTTTCGATACGATCTGCTGGAATGAATTTTTATGCCTTCACTAACATAAATCGATATATCTATAGCGTTGACGTACAGATTAGCCATGGGGAGACGTGGTTCTTGTTACATTCTCCACCTAATCGGTAATAACGTATGACAAACTCATTCATATTCGTTGTTTGAAGTTTTATTTTGTGGCACTTTGTGCGCAACCTCGCTTACTTTTCTTCAGCATTATCATTTAAAGCCGTAATATTCTCCTTCTTCCTAATTGAAGAAACCCCTACATCTTCTCAATTTTAATTTAAAAATTTTTCAACATTTTTTGGATAGGATACTCAAAGTTTTAGCGAAAAAAAGTACATTAAATTGAAGAAATATTAAGTAAAACTGATGGAGGGGGAAGAAAGAAATCCAACGGTCATTTTCACGAGCAATCATGGCAAATATATACATACCATTCATTCTAAGAAAAATATCTTCATTAACTATACACTAAAACTCCATTTATCACCCTGTTATTCGTAGTTCCAGCCCCAAAACGGCATTCCTTTATTACAGAGATTCTCTCTCTCCGCTTTGAGTTCCCCTCTAGCGGCAGTGCTCCGAACTAACGATTCCGCAACAGGAATAGACGTCCGGAAAGACTAGCACATCAGCCAGCAAAGATAGGCTGCGCCTTTTCGTATCTCGTGGTTTTCCTGTCATTCCCTTTGGTGAAGGTTTAAGGTAATACCTGTTTTTGATTAATTTTAATGTGAGTACAACTCCGCTGCGAGAAGTAGAAACATCGATAAAATTTTATATCTAATAAAGTATACCTATGTTATTTAGCAACAAATTTATAACATTGGGAAAACATGCGAAAACATATAAAATAAATATATATTTACCTTAGCACTACAATCATTGATGAAGTTCGAGTGTTGGCATCTACAAGTTAAATTGTACAATTTAAAAACTGTCCATGTGATCAACTCAATGTTAACTGATTACTCCAGATATTTGATCAAAATTCCAATATCTGTTTGAAATAAAGTCACTTGGCAAAATAAACTTAATAATAATAATAATAATCGTCCATTTACTGCCCTTTCTATTGCTCGAGCGAATTAATGAACATTGCTGGGAAGATGATCTTTATAGGTCCACATCTTTGTTATTCATTCTTGAAATGACTCGACTTTAGGCACAAAAATATAATGATTGTATTAAACTAGGGTGTTTTGACGTTTTGCGCGAGTAGGATTTTTTCTCAAGGTCACCCGGCCCCCTGTTTGCGTGGTTTGAGGAGACCGCGCAATTTCAGCTGTTCCGTCCTTCGGAAGAGACGTTAAGCCGTTGGCCCTCCTGGTGTTCTTCGTAAGAGCAGGCAAATGCCGGCACCGGGTTTCCCTCCTCCCTTCTGTGTGTGAGTCCGGTGTGGAAGGCAACGGGAAACCACCACACCGCGTATGTATATTCCCTAGTCAAAACCAATTAATTAATTAATTGGTAGGACCTGTCGCAAGACAGAACACGAATGAATGAATGAATATATATATATATAGTAAATGTAAATGACTCTGACTCCTTACCGCGGGCTGAGGGTCCTCGGGCTGGGAAATCCGATGAGTGGAGAGTGGTGTCCACTCGGGGAGATCGTGGGGTGGTGCTGCGGAGGCAGGGAGTTGGGAATGCTTCGGCTGACTCGCTTCCTGTCAGTAATAGGTTCGAGGTGTTGTCGGAGGACGACTCCACGGCCATTGCGCCCGTACCCACTCCCGTCTCTTCGATGGAGGCCGGGCCCAAGGGGAGTCGGGTTGGGAAGGGAGGGTTGTTAGTGTTAGGTAGCTCTAACGTTCGGCGTGTAATGGCACCCCTGTTATCCAGTGCCCGCCGGGAGGGAGTTGAAGAGCGGGTCTTCTCCAGATGTATATCAGGAGGCACGGTGCCGCAAGTGACCAACACGGTGAGAGAAGCGGTAGTGGCGACAGGTTGCTCTCGGCTGCGGGTGGTGGCCCATGTTGGGACTAACGACGCCTCGAAGCGCGGGTCCGAGGAGATTTTAAGTTCTTTTAAGGACTTGGCCTCTGAGGTTGCTCGTGTCCGAGAGGAGTCGGGTTCCGATGTGCGGCTTACTGTCTGCAGTATAGTCCCTAGGATTGACCGCGGTTCTGAGGTTTGGAGTAGAGTTGAAGGTCTGAACCGAAGGCTGTGGAATTTCTGTCGGGACTTGGGAGTGGACTTCGTCGACCTACGACCGAATATCGAATCGTGCAGGGCACCACTGGATCACTCTGGTGTTCACTACACGCCCGAATCGGCTCAGAGAGTAGCGAGTAGGATTCTCGAGCACAGTAGGGATTTTTTAGGCTAGAGAGTAGGGCAGGGTGTAGGTCAGTTTTGGGTCAGGGGATAATCGATGCATTTGTAGAAAATAAGAATCCCGCAAGATTATCTAATGATAGAATATACACCGAGCGTGACATGCAGCACCAATTTCGCGATAGGTCATTGATAGAATGTTCCGTTAAGGGCGCGACGGGTCGCAATTCCAATTTTGATGCGACGCCATACAGTCGTGGGAGTGATTGTGGTGGGAGCGCATGTAGTTTTAGAGTGGAAGAGAAAGTCAAGGGTGAGATTAGCATGCGAAGTGATAGTGAGAAATTAAACGTCGTCGCACTGAACTGTCGCAGCATCCGTAGGAAAATTGCAGAGTTCGAGCATGTTATTCGCAGTCTGCATGCCGACGTCGTGATAGGCACAGAAAGTTGGTTAACGGATGAAATTCAGAGTCAGGAGATATTTCCTAGAGACTATCGTGTCTATAGAAAAGATCGCGCTAATAGATCGGGCGGGGGAGTTTTCATAGCGGTTAGCGATAAGTACGATAGCAGTGAGATTCCGATAAGTGACAAGGATATCGAGAGTGTTTGGTGCCGCATAGGTAAAGATGTCTCCAAAAAGGTGTTCATATGCTCGTTTTACAGGACACCTAACGCTGGTGTAGATTGTATTTTAAATCTCGAGAAACAATTATCAAAGCTTAGACTGATAAATCAAGATGGTATCGTTATAGTCGGTGGTGACTTTAACTTACACTCAATTGATTGGGAAAATCTATGTTTCGAATCTAGAGGTAAAGAACGCGAATCCTGTGAGGCATTAATCGAAACATTCTGCGCGCACTCTCTCCTTCAATTAGTCAGAAAGCCAACGCGATTGGGAAACATATTAGATTTATTAGCAACTAACGTCCCAGAAAGAATAAACAAAGTCACCATTGAAGATGGGATAAGTGATCATCAGGCCGTATATGCAGAGTGTAAGTTGAAAATCGAGAGGCACCCCAAGCCTCAAAGAAAGTTTTATATATTTGCTAGGGCAAACTTTTCAAGATTCAGGTCGCGCCTACGAGAAATACTACCTGGCTTCCGTGATATGACCGAACGATCAGGTGCTGAGTCGTCATGGAAACTATTCAAGGATATAATGCTAGAGAGTATCGATAAGTACATTCCAATTAAATCGAAGGTCGACAATAAAGAGCCACGTTGGTACAATAAGCAAGTTAGGAGTGCGCTTAGGCGTCAGAGAATATGCCACGCGAAAATAAAAAATATGCCGTCTACATCATCCGATGAATATAGAGCAACTAAAGTTAAGACGTATAAGGAATCCCGCGCTAAAGCGAGAACTACTATGCGCGAGGCTTTTACTAACTTCCGGAATAAGGTATTAAATAATTATTTGAAGGAGGACCCTAAAGCGTTTTGGTCCTATGTGAGAGAGGTCCAAGGTAGAGGCCCTACAATACCTTCCCTGCGTAATGACTCGGGTGACGTTATTCATGATAGCGTAGAGAAAGCCAACCTGTTAAACGGTCATTTTGTAAAAGCGTTCACAGCCGTCAGCGACCATTGCGTACATTATGCACCCGCAATAAGGGGGGACCTGATGGACGATATAGTATTTTCTGAGGTGGGAATAGCAAAGCAATTAAGTTCCATCAGACATAACAAAGCCACTGGCCCCGAAGAAATTCCTGCTCGCGTTTTAAAAGAATTAGCTGAAGAAATAGCACCTTTTCTTCGGATAATCTTCGAGAAATCCATTTCTCGCGCAGAGGTCCCTAGCGACTGGAGGTTAGCGCACGTTACCCCAATTCATAAGGGCGGAGACAAGGAGAACCCAGAAAATTACAGGCCGATTTCTTTAACTTCGATATCGTGTAAGATTCTCGAACATATACTCGTTAGCAACATAATGCGATTTCTTGATAGTAATTTATTGTTAGATGATTGTCAACACGGCTTCAGGAAAGGTAGGTCATGTGATACTCAGCTCTGTCTTTTTGTTAATTGTTTACTGAGAAGCGGAGAAAAGAATACGCAGGTCGATGCCATCTTCTTAGATTTTAGGAAAGCCTTTGATAAGGTACCTCACAGGAAGTTAATAACGAAATTAGAAACCTTAGGCGTAAATTCTAAAATCGTTAGTTGGATCCGTGAATTTTTAAATCATAGGAAGCAGATGGTTGTTATAGATGGGAAATCTTCGAACTTAGTGGAGGTTGTCTCTGGCGTTCCACAGGGTAGTGTAATTGGTCCGTTATTATTTCTAATTTATATAAACGATATCAGCTCAGTAGTCAGAAGTAAAATTAGGCTTTTCGCGGACGACACCGTCATCTATAGAGAAATAAGCAATCCGGAAGACCACCAGTATCTCCAAAATGACCTAGAAGCTATTTCTGCATGGTGTAAGGAATGGCAGTTAGAGATAAACCAAAAGAAAAGCTGCGTCATCAACTTCTGGAGAACCAAGAGTATCTCGTTGAATAATAATTATTCGTTGGACGGAGTAGAGATTCCAGTTTCAGACTCGATTAAATACCTCGGAGTCACGATCCATCGTGATCTCTCGTGGGACACCCACATTCGCCGATTGATAGGTGCCGCTAACAAAAAGCTGGCCTTTATAGGGAGAATAGTTCGAAATAGCTCCGAAAAAGTGAAAGAATTATGCTATTTATCCTTGGTTCGACCGCAGGTTGAATATGCTTCAGCTGTGTGGGATCCTTACGAAAAGGGACTCACTAACGAGATAGAAAAGGTTCAGCGCAGGGCAGCTAGATTTGTAAAGAGGAATTACGATAGTAAACAAAGCGTAACATCATTAATAGAAAATCTGAAATGGACATCGTTAGAGGAACGTAGGCTGCAGGCTAGAATTAAACTACTGGAAAAATTTATGTCGGAGGGACTAGCGAATGAGGTAGTAGGACTTATCAGAAGCCCGACGTATTTCGGAAGGCAGGACAGTGAGGATAAGATTCGCGAGATTGACTGCAGAACGGAGAGATATAGAGGATCGTTTTTCCCTAGGACGATAAGAGACCATAATAGGAAAAGATAACGTAGGAAAACTATGGACCCTTGGTGCACTGCACCCCCTGCCATCCACCGAAAAGGTGACTTGCAGGGTATAATGTAGATGTAGATGTAGATGTACGCGCTGTGCGGTCTCTCCTGCTACCTTTCTTAGTCTCCTTCGCTACTTCATTCCTACTAACCTCTTACATTGTGATTAATAAGGTTGGGGGAACCTCTTCTCTTTCCTTCACTTGCTGTGGAAGAAGCTTCAAGTTTCAATTTATGTCTTTCTTCAAATGGCTTGTTCAAATTCGCATTGTTGCTAAATAAATTTATAATCAAAACTAGCAGAAACGCCCGGATATGCTCGGGAAAAGAGTTTTCTTCTATGTTGCAAAAGATTTTTATTATTTATTAGTTGTGGTAGCTCTGCTCTTAAGCTCCGTTTTAAAAATCCTGATTTCATTATGGTATTTTGTAAAAACCATATACTTATATAAAATTTAGTTGACATCCGTTGAGCCAATTCCTTCCAAATCCATAGTTACTGAAAGAGTTTAATTTGTAATTGTGGCACCCCTGTTTAGTTTATCCGGCTATTATAGCTTTATATAGGTATATGTGTACATATTAAAATATTATAATACGGTTAAAATTGATGCGGACAGTTCAACACAAACACTTATAAAAAGAAAATTTTTACTACTTTTATTTTGGCATCCCTGCTTTGTATATCTATCCTAAGAATCTTATTTTTGTTTTTTTTTTAATCTTACACAACTCCTTCATACAAAATTTTGTTGAAATAGGTTCGGCCAATTTCTTCCAAATTCATTATTACCTAAAAGTTTAACTTTGAAATTGTGGCACCCCTACTTAGTTAATCGGGTCGAAATATATTATTTTGGTCATAAATTTATATGAAAATTTTATATACCAAATTTGTTTTAATTCAGGTCATAATTACAGAAAAGATTAACTTTGCAATTGTGGCACCCCTACTTACATAATCAGGTCGAAGTATGGCATTTTCGCCATGAATTTTTGTGAAAAATGTATGCATCAAATTTAGTATAATTCGGTTTGGCCATTTCCTTCCAAAAGCATAACTACAGCAAATTTTATTTTGCAATTGTGGCACCCCTGCTCGGTCTATCTGGTCCAAATATGTCATTTTGGTCATGTACTTATGTGAAGATTATATGTACCTACCTAATTTGGTTGAAATTGATATATACGTACAGGCAGGCGGAAATTTGGACCGACCGTTCCATGGGGACCCCTCGAAATCGTGAAATTTGAATCAGCCTTTACATTACGATCCTTGACACAGTAAACCGATTTTATCCATTATATGCTCGAAAATGCGTCTCCTCAAAACATTTATATTATTGGAGAATTCATCCAAATTGACTAATTTGTTGCTGAGATATCTAAAAAAACCGGCATTTGGACCAAAAATAGGGACCCTCGGGCCCCCGTGGGCCGATTTAAAATATTTTTAGCACTGCAACTTTTAGGACCAATTTAAAGCTGTTGCTAAATTTTGAAGCTCCTACGTTTATTTTCTGGAGAGTTATGGCTGCCACAGACAGACAGACAAATATTCTCTTTTATTTATAGGATATCCTAGCTCCAAAGCTTACAAGTGAGGAGTTATTCATGACGGTGTTTTTGTATTAGTTGATGAACATGCTCTCAAAACCATCTATATAGTTTTTTCATTTTGTACTGATTTTAACAATATTAAATTCTCGATAGTGATGGAGTGATTGTTTTTGTGTACATGTGTTGCTACACCCTAATTGTTAATTCTGTTGTGTCTAAAGTGTGCTAAGTGCTCTTTGAAGCGTGTTTCTAACTTTTGCTTTGTCCGTCCTATTTATGTATATTATTACATTTCCGCGAGATATTTTGAACATTTCGAAGAATAACAAGAGAAAACCCATCTGTTCCTTGATTTACTCGTAAAAAGACATGAAAACCAGCTAAAATTCAACATCTACCGGAAACCCATAAAAACGGACACGTACATTACACATGATTCCCATCATCACATCTCACATAAGTTAGGGCCTTTCCACTCCATGATACTCAGATTCTTACATGTACCTCTTTCCAAAACCGATTCTCGTAAAGAACTTAGTCACATAAAAACTGCCTAACACTTACTGGTTACAAAACCTAAATAGTTGAAGACATACTGCAAAAACATAAACACAAACTTCACATAAAAATCACTCAACACTCATAAAAATCCATCCCTCCCGGCGTCACCAACAAACTCTGTAATATTTTCCCTAAACACCACCTTAAAACTGTACATGTAAGCAAATATTATCTCGTCAACTTCCTTCACAACCTTAAAGAAACAATACCGGTTTTACAGAAATCCGGAATTAACAAAATATCTTGCGGAAGCTCTGATAAGATATACATAGGGCGAGACAAAACGAAAGTTAGAAACATGCTCCAAAGAGCACTAAGCACATTTTAGACACAACAGCATTAACAATGTAAGTTTAGCAACGCATATATCATACACAAAAATAATTACTCCATCATTATCGGCAATTTAACAATGTTAAAACTAGTACACAATGAAAACAAACTAGGTGGTTACGAGAGCATGTTTACCAACACATACAAGAACACCGTTATAAATAATGACTGTGGCCCGATTCCCCATCCCCTCTCTTCAGTTTAACCGTTAAACCTCCCTCTCCGACTCCTCCTTTCACTTCCACTTCCTCGCAAACAAACAAGAGGTTAAATACAGAACACTAAGCACCACCACGTCATTTAAAATCAGCTACTGATGATGAGATCTTGGCTCTCGAAATACGTATTTAGCGTTTCTGGTCTCGACTAAGTTCTCACTTGTGCGGTTCGGAGCTAGAATTTCAAGTTATCACTTATTTTCGCCGTGGTCTCCTCTTCTATTTATTAATCCAAATATCGATGGACTTTTCTGCATTAGAATATTAAAATCTGCCTTATACGTTACGTCATGTAGAGCCTCGTTGAATTTTGGTTCAGAATATGTTTATTATATTCATTTATTTAAGCAATTTTTTCACAATGACTTTGGGTGTTCTACCATTCAATGAATTATCATACTTCTATTATATTTCCAAACATGTTAGGCAGAACCATCCATTCTATCAAATGTATTATCAAATTCCGTTGGTTTTAGGATATCCAGTATAGATGTGATAGAAAATTGCATTAACTCTAATAAAAGTTAACTTAATTAGCGTTTCGAAGGGATGTGTACATGGAGTCTATTTTTTATAGCTAGGAATTTACTGTAACGATCAGGAAGGTTCACCCCGCTCTCGACTCCATCTTCTTGAAGTCCCCCTTAATTCCTTTCCTATCAAAGTTTCTCGTGCCTATTTTTCCCCACTTGATATTTCGACCCCTCCTCGACATCCACAACCCTGGAGAGCCACTCTCTCTCTCTCACGAACATTCTCCCTTTCATCCTCCTCCCCCACATCCACCCCCTCCCCTTACCTTCCTCTCTCATTTCCCATTAGTTGTCTCATTATCCGCCCCCCTCACCCTCTTTCAGGCCGATAAAAACTCTCTCGCGCAAGATTTCTCCACTCCTCTCCCTCATCGTGTTTCGAGGGTGCGGAGCCAGTCGCGCGTGACGGGCTTTTCAACTCCTCCTGGCCATAGCGAGAGTGGGCGTTTTTTGATCACATCGATTCATACCGCCCCATACCGGCGGGTGCTGCTGGCTCATCGTCTAGACTGGTACTCGATTGAGGTTGAGGGAGCGCATGAGATGGGCCGAAATAAAATCATTTTAGACCATCTTCCGACCACGAACCTGTAACTCACCTACGGGATGGAGATGCATTCGATAATTTCCAAGATTTGGTACCCGAAACGTTCCAATCACTCGTCTCCGGGCCAAACAAAAACGCTCGCTCAATCATCTGGGGTGAATGTCTACTATTCCTCTCGCCACTTATCGCGCCGTCGAATTCGATAAAGAATCATCGAGGTCGCCCTATGTCTTAAATCGCAGCTGTTTCTCCAATAGTCATAAAACGATTAGGTTGTTTCTTTTTATAATCTACTGTTGATGTATCACCACGGACGACGGCTTCTATGTGGCAGAAACGCGCATCTGGTTATCCTTATCTTTTCATGGCTACTTGAGATATATATCGTTTCAGAATTATCAAGCGTTCATAGTTTTCATCCATTCGGTTGCTAAATCTCTTTCAGGCATTTTTTTGGTATCCTAAAGAAAATAAAAGTTATTTCATCGTATGTGTGTCGTGCAATATTCGAATTTTTAAATTTTACAAGCTTTTAATATGCCGGATATATTAAAATGTTGTATATCTAGTCAAGGGTTCATCACATGCTTCAATTATAAAGCGGCGAAACGTAGTTTTGTTTTTTGATAGCTTTCCTTCGAATTTTCCTCTATTATTATTCTGTTCATGTTAAAATTGCACCTTTTTTCATTAGAGTAAACTTTTAATTACCTTTGCTCGAGAATCTTCTGCCTTTCGTTTTATCCCCTCTGCACACCCTTCAGTTACATTCATGCCGCACAACGACTTCACTTGATTCCTCCTTCAAAACCTTCACTCGTTTCCCCATCCCTGCTGAAGCCTAAAGCCTCCTTCCTTTTTACCTTTATCCTAGCTATTCCCATCCACTCAAAGCCCTCTCTTTCTCTCTATCCGTCGTATCTTCATACCGCTCTGTTATATATACATATATATATATATATATATATATATATATATATATATATATATATATATATATATATACACACATTTTTTCGAATTTCGAGCTAGAGAGAGAGAGAGAGAAGACACTTCTCCAGCAATTTTCCATTCGCCGCGAAGAAAAACGGGAAGGGTAGGCGAGTCTATAAGTGGAATTTTAGTTAAGAGAGATAAAGGAAAGCTCTTTGTTGCGTAGGAGACGGAGTTAGGCAAGAAGCGCTAATTTGGTTTTGGGACACCGCATCCTCCTATCACGTTTCGTGTTCCTCTCTCTATCTCTCCCTCGTGCTTTCGCTCTCTTTATCCCTTCTCTTCCCATTCCCCAACCTCCCCCTCGTCCGCTCTCTTTCCATCCAGCTCTCATCCAATCTCGGCACCGCGTTCCATCGTCGCGCCTCTCCGAACGCCTCTTCCTTCTCCCGTCACCTTTATGGGAATGCTCAAAGTCATGTGGTCCCAGACCGCTGCCTTGTAGTACCCATTCTCTTCCTCACCTACCAACGATCCACTTCCCTTTCGTTCCGTATCCTCTTTCCACCTAATCCCCCGCCGCTCAAACATACACTTTCCTCCCGAGTTACGCTCGCACCGCCAACGCCCACATTCGCATATTTTCACGCTGTCACGCACGCAAGCAAAAAACTCACCCATTGGCATTTTCGCATGAACCCTTTCTCTTTCCATAAGTATCCACTCGCTCGCAAACGACTAATTGCTTCCTAGATTAAATAGAGGAGGGTGTAAAGGCTGCGGCGAAGAGAGACAGAGCCAGATGGAGGAATGACAGAGAGAGAATAATAATCAAAATTCTCCTCGATAGGATATTCCTCGAAAAGAGCATTCGATTGGAGTTTCTCTCGACATTTTCAAGATTCTCGTTTCGTCGCTTTCGTGTGTTTCAAAAACGATTACTAGATTAGTGAATACGGCATATTTCGTTATGTAGGAAGTTATAAATAAAAAAAAATATCCGCCAAGAGTATAATATGCCGGAAAATGATAACGATCCTTTTCTCCCGATGGTTGGATTATATGCGATATTAATGTTGACTTTAGTAAGTTTTTGATACCCACACACTTTTACGAATTTAGTTCATCTTTATTGAAACTCGCGAAATCAGTTTTTTAGTTACTCCTTTCAGGATCATCTGGTAGCATTTATGGTGCAGACAACATACTATGCATGACGCTTATATAAAGCAATGGAAATCATGAATGAGTTATAGTCACCAAACGCTTCTTCCAATCACCAGAAAGATTGTGTTGTTCCAACTATTTAACCACTAAACAGTTTGATTATTTTTGCTAAATATTCTTATGACATGGTTCTTTTGATATCAAAACAGAAAAAGTAATAATGAAAATTAAGCAAATGCAAAGTTATTAGAGAGAGATTTGAGGACAAAAAAGCAATTTTGAATTTTTGACTCGAAATACTACTAAATTCATGAGATGCGCACACAATTGAAATTCAAATAATTAGTTTTCAGTTAATATACGCTTCAGGCAATTTTGCCCTTATTATAGCAATATATTCAATCACTCATTAAATATTTTGGGTCTAAAATAAAAATGGAGATGGTTAAAATGTTTTCATTTAAACAGTTTCGTCGCCTTTTATTACAGTTTTACTTTCTGCTTGCGCGTTTCAGATAGAGAGAATAATTTTCGCAAGCGGTGCATTTCTGCCAGCAATGCCACGAATGATGGTGACCTTTCACTTTTTTCTCCACCCGTACGACCATATTGCCACTCTTTCGCGAAATCTCGACAATTTCTGACGCAGATCCTTTTCTTCCACGTTTATTTGGTAAGGAGATTCCAAGTTGAACCTCTTCCGTCGTGCAGAAGTGGAGTGAGTTCGGGGCGGTAGAGAGGAAGGGTCAACCCGGGAAGTGCTCTCAAGAAAAAAAAATTCCTCCATGTCACATTCTCAAGCTCCTTTTAGATCCTATTCGATCTTCTATCCTAAGAGCCCTACTTCGTAAGATGTCATCACTTCAAATATAAACCCTTCCACATTGTATTTTTCTTAATTTCTTTCGTCCAATAAATAAAGCGCAAGTAAAAGGATGCCCTCCCGGAATGTTTTTTTTTCTTCTCGGTGAATTACACCGAACTTATAAAGGATGAAATATTTATTTCGGTTATATATGGAAGAAGAAACGGACTTTGGGGAAAGGAACAATTCGCCGAATAGCGTCGGAGAAAATCCCTTGAAATTCGGGGGGTTAAGATGTGGAAGAATATGGAAATCTTATCCCGGTTTAAACTTGTCCGTTTAAAGGAATCCGGCGATAAATTATGCACAGCGAAAGTAGAAAATACTAAGATACCTTTTAAACTGCAAATATTTTAATGATGGCTCGTAAGGAGGAGGCGAGTTCACAGAATTCTTGAATAACTGATAATTTAATAATCAGTTTCATTTCTTCCTTTTCCGATAGGTACCTTGATGTATATCAAGTTGTATTTTAGCACGTTGCCAGGTGTGCGTGACAAAATCAGTATCCTTCTTCATGTGGCTACGATATCGAGATATCGCCTAATAAGAAATGTAATTTACTCGACATACATTGATTTGTATCAACACATCAGCTTAGTGTCCGAAAGGCATGCGGTAATGCTAAATTGGGTTTGTATTATTAACTGTTATGAGTACATCTTTGTAAGAAACTCTGTATATTTGGTATATTAAATATCGCTGATGAACTGTAAGGTGCCGTAATAATGAAGTTGTAGGCAAATTACACACATTTTAAAAAAACTCTTAGAAGATGCAACTGCTAGGACGCACACGGCGATTTGGAATAAATAATGGTTTGAACTGAAGCAAAACTACATAAATACCATAAAATACGAATAAATTCTTTAAAAAGCTCTTCCGTTCCATCTTGATTAGAGCAAATTACAATACATGTAACTGCGCAAGTAAACGCGTCACAAAATGTCAATTAGTTCAGTTAAGTAAAGATAATATTGACTGTGACATTACTATTTATTTATAACCAAAGATGGGAATAATTTTGAAACGAGAAAAAAGTCTGACCGGGAATCGAACCCGGGTCTTCCACTTGCCGGACGGATATTTTACCTCTGAACTATCGTAGCAGAACACTTTTTCTCGTTTCTGAACACGGATGTTTCCTTGGTTGTGACGGAACTAGCCAAGCTAGTATCAAACTGCCCCAACAGATGTCCTCTAATTTCTTATAACCAAAGAATGTAAGCGACACTCATTGAATGGCCACGTGAGAATTGTTTTGCCTAACAGTTAAATGAGCGCTTGAAATCTGTGAAATGTTGGGTTCATATTTACATCCACATTCATATCCGTACGACAAATAATCCACATGGCTTTCCCATCTAGATCTGAATAGAAAGAACTTATATAGAAATAACATGTCACCTTCTGCTTATCCCGCATTCAAAGCACTAAAAATCCAAAAATATAATGTAATAAGCAATATACCTCCGCTTAACGCTCTTTCAAGACTCGTAAGATAGAAACAGGTTTTTTTAATCCTACGCATTCTAGCATCAAATAAAAAAATGTGGGCACAATCACCATTATGAAGAAATTTCACATTTACCAAAAACTAAAACGCCCCAAATAAAACAAAAGCTAAAGGCGAGATTACGGAGACATTCGGAGATGAAATAAAATCCGAGAATTTTGAGTTTTTAAGAGTGTTTTTTTTTTAGCGCTGCCCTCGAGAGATCTTGAACGGTAATGTTAGACAACGGAGATAAGGTGCTTAGAGGCGTGATAGCGCGCGAACCGTAGGAGAAGGGAAGCGAAAAAAGCCAGGAAATGCTTGGCCCAGAATGCCACCGAAAATTCGCGCTCCTGCAAACGCGTATACACAGTGCTGCAGAGAAGGGGCGAGGGAAGTGCGAGGAGGAGGAAGGTATAGAACGTTAGGAAGAGTCGGGAGAATGCAAAAAGCAGCGCCTGGGAAAAGGGAAGGCTCGCTCGCCAGTCGTTTCGTTTTTGTTTTTTTTTAATTTTTTTTCAAAGGTGTAAAGATGGTGAAAGTGGGTCTCGTGCTCGGTATGGCTAGGAAAGATAACGCTTCGGCGAACGGGGAAATGAGATGATTTCCAAGGTTGAAGTGGGAATGAAACGTTTTCGAGAATTAAAAAAAACCTTATGTGGCCACCACATGACTTTCTCCATACCTGAAATATTTCTCAAATTTTCAAATAGGCTAATTGATAATGAATATTTTAAGGAACTGCGAGAAATACTTAAAGACTTTACAAAGAACAGAAATAGACTCATACCGTAGCCTTCTGATATTAGATAAAGCCAGGAGTCTCCAAAAATTAAGAAAATAAAAAGGAGCGTTACTAAGACGTAACTAAGCGTCAATTGTTAACAATAGTCGCCAGTAGGTGGTTGCAGCTAAAAAAATAGTTTTTAAAATATTTCTTAAACAATGAATTATATAGGAAAATGTTTCAAACAAAGGTTGTAGAAAATTAAATTTCCTGTAACATTTATTCCAGTATTTTTACATTTGTCAAACCAGAATAATTGGACTCCTCTACGAGTCTAGGGAATTAGGACACCTACATGAGTATATCTCACAATATTCACTGTTATCTCCCAAAACTCTAAGGTTCATAGTCCTGAAGTAACGTTTCATGCAGTTTTTCGTTTGAAAAATACATCTCCATTATTCAAGCAATTTAGATGATTTTATGGGTAAATACTCAAAACTGGATATATCGATATGATACAAAGAGATTCAATGAAATTATTCATGATAGTGAATTATTTAAAGTTCCAATCTTAAAAAGTTTAAATTTCTGCATTCAAAAACATGACCTCCGAGATTCATCAGGAAAAAATCTAATGTGGCTATCACATGACTTTCTCCATACCTGTAATATTTATAAAAATTCCAAATACGTTAAATGATAGGCACGAAGCTCCGACAATTAAGAAAATGAAATGGAGTGTAAAGGGTTTACAATAGTCGCCGGTAGTTGTTGTGGTGGTGGCAGCTAAAAAATTTAACCTTTACAATATCTCTTCTTCTAAAAATTCCAAATATGTTACATACTAATAAATATTTTAAACTGCGAGAAAATTTAAGAATTTACAAAGAACAGGAATAAACTCAAACCATAGCCTTCTGATATTGGATGAAGCCACAAAGCTCCAACAATTAAGAAAAGAAAAAGGAGCGTTACTAAGGCGTAACTAAGCGTCAGTTGTTAACAAAAGGCGAAAGATTTATGAACGGATGTAGAACCACTACGGCAGACCCAACTAAGGAGAGATAGTGCGTTCTACACCAAGTGTAGCCGACACCCGTTGCCCATCATGCAAGAGATCGCTGCAACCAGGGTCATGCCGTGGGACCGCCATAAGCGTCCCATCGCGGCCATGGGTCCCCAATATCAACCTCCGCCCAAGAGGCAGAGGCGGATATAAACGCCGCCACACTAAACCTGACAGCACACCCTTCCACAATAAATATCAAGCCAAGTCAGGTTCATAGCATAGCTGGCAACCTGGTTTGGGTATTGGCCATTTACCAATTCCAGCACCCGTTCTGCAGTATGTAACAATAGTCGTCGGTAGGTGGCGTGGTGGTGGTAGCTAAAAATATAAGATATCTCTTAAACAATTCATTGTATGAAAAAATATTTCAAACAAGGGTTTTATAAAATTAAATTTTCCACAACCTTTATTCCAGTACATTTTTACATTTGTCAAATATTAAAGCAATATTTCAAAATAACGGATAAGTGACAAGAGTAAACACCCACTTCCGGTTGACCGATTTTTACTAAAAACTAATCAGTTCCTTTGACTTTTATAAAAATATTAAATATAAAATTTCGCGTTGACCTGATTAATAGTTTTTGAGTTCGAGCACCCACAAAAAGCTATCACATACACAAAGAAATCGACGAGAAAATGGCCAGAACGTGTTCAGTGGGCCTCAAAACGCGTATTTCCGTTGAAATTTCGAAGTCAATTTTTTTCATGAAAACAATACTTTCCCCTATACTACGTATATGGAGAAAGTAAAAAAGGATGTGACAAGAGTAAACACCCACTTCTGGTTGAGTGATTTTTACCAAAAACTAATCAGTACATCTTTCTTTAACAAAAATGTCAAATATAATATTTCACGCCGATCTGAATAAGAGTGTTGTGTTGGAGCACCCACAAAATCCCGGTCACAGACACAGACATCATCGAGAAAATAATCAAAACGTGTTCAGGGGACCTTACACGTACCGTAATTTTCCGATTATAATACGCTCCCATGTTTTTACGAATGAAATATGAAAATTGTCTTATCACCTAATTTTTTGTATAAAGATCAATGTAAATTTTCACTAGATTATTATTATTTATCATATATTATTATATATTTAAATATAACTGTTAAAAATGGTCAACAAACAATCCGACTGCGAATTTAGAAGAAAAATATTTTCTCAGGTGCAATAATTATGTAAGATTTTCAAAGATAAGCGTCGCCCTAGAATAAATTACAGGAATGAAAGTTATCATAAATATTATAATTTATGGGCAATTTTTATAATAATAATAAGTAAAAATATGAAATTATTGATCCATATTGCGTGATCTGGTATAATTATCTGAAAATTATCATCTTCCAAATTATCGTTTACAATAGCTTGTCGCCACGAATTTTCAAAACAAACAGAACTTAAGCGATTTATAGCCATAGATAAAAATTAGAATTTCAGATTAGGGAGAAATAAATTTAAACGCGGCAAAACTGGAAAATATGCAGAAACCGTCATCTTGGAAAAAGATATTTCGTCCTTCTAAATGTCCAAGTCTTCTGACTCGAGTCGAAATTTAAGAAAGGAGGCGTTACGTTTTGACAAAACAGTATCGCTATAAACAGCGAAATTAATATTCCGCGTAGGGAGATGATAACGGTTTGGCAGCTTCGATAGGTTGTCAGCGAGCTCTCGGAGGGGATGGTTGCCCGGAGAGAGTTGATCGCATCTTTTATCGCAGATCGAATATTTACCATCCACCCCCGGGGTTATCTGCCACGAATCCCTACCATTCCTCACTCACTCAGTCGACATAGAAACCGTTGCCCCGAGCTTCCTCTGCTCCCCGTCCCTCTCCCCAGCGCCACCGTCGATTTACGATCCCAACGCTCGGTAATATATTAAAGCGTACGCGGGTATTTCAATTTCGCCTCAGAGATGGCTTTCTCTCTCTTTCCCCGTCATGCGTCTTCCTCTTTCTCTACTCTGCAAACCCATCTCAGCCAATTGAGCCGTTCTACGCTCCCACACGCTTTCCGATATGGGTCCATCTAAAAGGTTTCTCATTCTCACCCTTCCTTTCGAAATAATACGTGACCCGCCACTCTGCCGCTCTAGCCAATCTCTTTCCGTCGAATATATTAAAAAATATTGTTTTTATCCCGCGACGAAATGCGGCAAAACAAAATGTGTGATTTTTCCAGTCACTTTAACGTTTTATACAACGCTACGTTGAATCATGTCATGTTTTCAAAACGCGGGATTTTACCTAAGTGGGAGACATACCCTTGTTATGACCTTTTGATTATAGAAGGTTAAGTTTCGCGATGCATCTCTGATTAGAATCAAATATCCGAGCGAGATATTTTATTACTTTTGATGAATCGACAAAATTTACCCAAAAGAGAAGCAGGAGCTCGAATATTTGACAATGTATTCTACCAACATTCAAATTACTATAAAAAAGTTTGTCAAATCTGTCGCTGAAGGAAATAAAAATAAAATTAACCGCCTAGCAAAAGTAGTGAAATATCTATATAATCTGAAACGACATAATCACGGAGTCCGGGAAACGTAGAGTTGAGATTCTTCAATTCAATATCAAAGTGCGAAGGAAAACTTTCAATTCATTTTATTTTTATATAATAAAAATAATCGCGAAAATTTATTAAAATCCACGCCATAAGGTTGGACGCAAACAAGAGAATGCAAACAGCGAAGCGAGAAAAATTTTCAAGTATTTGCAAAAATATGCATTGAAGAAGACAAAAATTTTACGCTTTCCAGTTATCAATCAAAGGAAACCTAGCCTACCCATTTCCAAACGAAGGTCTCATAACGAAATATTATCGTATTCTTCCTTCATTTTTTAGATGCTGAACACAATATATCACCGGAATGAAGTTTCGTGGAATGAAAAATAAACGTTGGCAACTGAGGAATTCATCTGCTCCCGTAAAGGATGGGTTAATTTTTCTTATTCTCGAAATTTCCACCGAGGAACCATTCCCCTCATTTTCTCACTCTATCCTTATTCAAATACATTGGGTATTGCCAAGCCTTTTCAATTTGCGTGGAGTCGTTACATAAAGTTTCACTCCGCGGCGACTCGGATAGCCGTTACCTCCCCGCTTCACCAGCCCTTCATTTTAATTGGCTCGCTTTAATTGGTTCAAAATGCCTCTGTCTTCCGCGTTATTTCTCTTGAGGCCGAAAAATGGCAATGTTTTCCCATCTTGGGAAAACATGGCGTTTAATTATTCCTTTAAATGAGGACATTCTGCCTCCATTTACTTACCTAGAAGCCGTTTCTCAGGATCACTTACCATCCAAACAGTTGAGAAAATTCAGCTTTATGCGTTGGTGGCTGTTTAAAGAGTTCTATTTACAGTTCAAGGATATGCTCAATTGCGCAAAAATAATATTGATTATTCATAATCATTTCGCGTGATATTTGCTTCGAGACTATATCCAAGAGGGTTTGTTGCCATGGCACTTGGAATTCTTTTACTATTTTAGCACAATCCTTTTGATATAGAAGGCACAAAAACTAACACATGACTTAAGAGAGATTATCGACTTCGTTAAACATAACTCGAACAATTGCTATTAGGACCTAGTGGACACAAGCTAAAAGTTTTTACCTGTAAAATGGTCATAAATTTTGCATATTTCAAATAAAGAAAATTTATGTAATTAATCAGATAGTTAAACATGAAATATGCCGATTCATTAGCGCAAATCATGAATTATTTTTCATTCTGTAGCGATAAATGTAAATCATTATAAAGTGTTGCTTCTTACATATATAGGATATTGGATATATATATATATATATATATATATATATATATATATATATATATATATATATATATATATCCCTCCCTAAGGACTGCATAACCTTGCAGAGGTGGGAGGGTTTGTGTACTCTTATGAACCAAAGAGCTATGCCGGCGGGAGATAATTCTCCTGGTAGGACCATCCAAGCCGGAAAGGTCTGAGGGGAAGAGTCAGACTAAGAAGCAGTCTTGGGGGTTTTACACCCCCCTGTGCAAGGGCAGCAGCTTGCACAGTACCTCAGTAGGTGGTGATCATGTGGATCTGAACAGCTACAGATGGGTAATCACTCTGTGAAACTGCGATGAGGAAAGCAAGGGGAAACTACCTCATTATATTTCCCATGATAGGCTGAAAAGCTGAAAATACCTCTATGGATCTTTCTGGGGTAAAATATTCCGGAGGCAAAATAGTCCCCCAATCGGATCTCCGGGTGGGGACTACCCTAGGGGATGCGCAGAGGAAATGTAACATTAATAAGAAAGCAAGTAGTGGGAAAGTAAGAATAGGCACATGGAATGTTAGGACTATGAATTCAGGGGGTAAACTAGAGAATTTAAAAAGGGAAATGAGAAGGAATAATGTAGTTATAGTAGGTCTTAGTGAAGTTCAGTGGGAAGGAGAAGGCGAGATAAATTCAGACGAATTTAAGATTATTTACTCGAGAGGAGAGAGAAAGGAAAGGGGAGTGGGGATTATAATGAGAAAAGAGATAGCTGAAAGAATTAGCAAGGTAGTGATAGTTAATGATAGATTAATAGCCGTAAAACTTCAGATGGAGCCAGTGGAAATGCTTATAATTCAAGTGTATATGCCAACAACTAATGCTGGCGACGACGAAGTAGATGAAATCTATGAACAGATTATGGAGATATTGGAGGAGGAGGGAAAAGGAAGGATCACTACCATAGTAATGGGAGATTGGAACAGAGCAGTCGGAGAGGGACAGGAAGATATCATAGTGGGAAAATATGGACTAGGGAAGAGAAATGAAAGAGGGGAGAAACTTGTGGAATTCTGCCATAGAAATAGATTGATTGTAACTAATACATGGTTTAAGCATCACCAGCGAAGACTTTACACATGGAGAAGCCCAGGAGACCAGACACGATACCAGATAGATTACATACTAGTCAATGAAAGATTTAGAAATAGCATTAAAAATGTGAAAACACTACCAGGGGCAGATATCGATTCTGACCACAACCTTTTGGTGGCAAATATACAATGTAGACTGAAGAGCGTTAAGAGAAACATAAGAGTTAACAAGAAATGGAACTTAGAGGAACTCCTTAAAAACAAGGAGGCTATCATGACTGAGCTGGAGGAAAGGTTGGGGGAGAGAGCTGAAGAAAATAGGAAGAATGTAGATGAGGAGTGGAGATACATCCATAGAAACATTAAAGATGTAATGGAAAAGAAGGTAGGAAAGATAGCGGGTGAAAGAAACAAAAAACCCTGGATCACCACAGCCATGCTGCAAAAAATGGAAGAGCGGAGAAAGTTGAAGAACATAAACACTGAAGAAGGCCAAAGAAAGTACAAGGAGTTAAATAATGCTTTAAGAAGGGAAACATAAAGCCAGAGAACAGTGGATAAATGAGAAATGCGAGGAGATTGTCGAAAGTGAAAGAATTTGTAGAACAGACCTCATGTATAGCAAAGCAAGGGAACTATTAAAAAAAAGGCAAGAAAGATAGGACGTAAAGGAATGATGAACAAAAGTGGTAAAATAGTATCGGAGCCAGACAATGTAAAGAATGTCTGGAAAGAATACATTGAGGTTCTGTATGACAAAGAAGGAAAGCCAAGAAATATTGAATTAAATGAAGAAGAGGATGTAGAAGAAGATCAGCTAGGACCAAGTATTCTCGAGTCTGAAGTTAAAAGAGCAATTGATGACATGAAAAGAAGGAAGGCTGCTGGGAGTGATGATATACCCGTGGACGTTCTCAAGGTTTTAGGGTCTAAAGCAGTTAAGCAACTCACAAAATTTTTTAACCAAGTATATGATACTGGCATATGGCCTGAAGATTTTTTAGATGTTGTGATGGTACCACTGGAGAAAAAGAACAATGCAAAATGTTGTAAGGATTACAGAACTATTAGTTTAATTTCTCATACAGCTAAAGTTCTAACCAGAATATGAACCAAAAGAATTGAATGTAAAATAGAAAAGGAGCTGCAAGATAATCAGTTTGGTTTTAGAAGAGGAAGGGGGACTAGAGATGCTATAGGATGTATGAGGATGATGACAGAAAGAGCGCTAAAAGTCAATAAAGGTATGTATTTTTGTTTTGTAGATTGGGAGAAAGCTTTTGACCGAGTGAAATGGGATAAAATGCTGGGTATTTTAAACAAAATAGGAATAGATTGGAAAGATAAAAGACTGCTTAAAAACCTTTACTTTGATCAAAAGATTAGAGTCAGGGTTGAAGGAGAAGAAACAGAAAGTACTTCAATAGGGAGGGGAGTGAGGCAGGGTTGTCCTATTTCACCAGCGATATTTAATATTTATGCAGAAACAATAACAGAAGAAGCGTTGATGGAAGAGAAAGGATTTAAGATAGGAGGTGAAAGTATTACCACCATTAAATACGCAGATGATCAGGGCTTAATAGCAGAAGGCGAGAAAGAGCTTCAAAGGATGTCAGACAGACTAGTGGAGGTTGGCCAACAATATGGAATGAAGATCAATACAGAAAAACAAAAGTCATGGTGGTTTCAAAGGAACATAAAGAATTAAATATAATGGTAAATGGCCAAAAATTGGAACAAGTAAGTAGTTTCAAATATCTCGGCAGTATTTTAGCACAGGATGGAAGTATTACACAGGACATCAGAGTTAGGATTGCAATGGCAAAAGCAGCATTTAACGAGAAGAAGGAGCTTCTCACAAGCAAGAAAATAAATTTAGAAACAATGAAGAAATTAGCAAAATGTCTTTATGGTGCAGAGACGTGGACGTTAAGGAGAAAGGAGGAAAAATATTTAGGAAGTTTTGAGATGTGGGTATGGAGGAGGATGATGAAGGTGAAATGGACAGAAAGGAAGAGAAATGAAGAAGTATTAGAAATGGTGGGAGAAGAAAGGATGCTAATAAAAACAATCAGGAAAAGAAAATCAAATTGGATAGGGCAGATATTGAGAAGACAGTGTTATCAAAGGACGATCTTAGAAGGAAAAATTAGTGGAAGAAGAGGAAGAGAGAGAGATTTTATATTAGATAATATAAAACTGGTTTATAATACTTATAGAGGTGTAAAAGAGGCTTCTAGGGAGAGAGAAAAATGGAGGCAGCGATTCAGTTAAAACCTGTCTTTCGGACAGAAGCATGATGATGATATATATATGTAAATATGTATGTGTGTATATATATATATATATCATCATATAAAACCTAAGGTGCTTTATAAGTGCTACAGAAGTGAAATTTGGCATGAGTATAGGTCATTGGTTGCAACTTCTGAAACAAATCCGAAATTCCAGAAAATGTTGTTTTTAAGGGGTACTTTTGACCCAGTGTCCAATTTTAAACACCCATAAGAAAAGCAATGAAAATGGTGTAGAGCTATATAAAATTGCTTTTATAAATTATTTACAAATAAGATACATAGTTGATCCATGCATCATTCTGTGGAAAATAGAATGAAGTTTATTTTTCTTGCGGACAGAGTTCTAATCCATGCTGAATTTCTGTAAAAATTCAACTTTAATCATAAAATTACTAAAAATGTTGCTCTTCAACAATGAAAAATATGAACTATCATAGCAACGACTCCAACCCTGACAATGGAAATTGATTTTCCATCGTTCGTTAAGAGAATTAATTTAATGGTTATACTGCATTATGATCCATTTGATTTTAGCCAACGACGTAAACATATGATGACGTGATAATTCTAGATAAAATATTTATCCAGATACGTACTAAAAGGCACGGATGATGAAACCCTAACCAGAGCTGCAAACCGAACCGAACCAAACCGCAAACCGAACCGCGCCCATTTTTCTGAAACGCGAACCGAACCGGAACCACTGAACAGATTTTTTTCTGAACCGCGAACCAAATCAACGTTTTTTTGGGAAAGTGGTTCGGTTTTTGGTTCAAACGTCGACTACTGGTCAACGAAAATTTGAGAGATTTTCTAGGGGAAATCCAGTGAGTAGGAAACTTACTCCTTTCTCTTTCTTTTCTGTTCCCATTGTTCACGGCTAGGCTTCTAGAATGGCTGCTAAGAAGACGCAAAAAGCGCAGCATCGGATTAGGAGCCCATCTCAGGGGTAGGAAAAGAGTTTTTTCGCTTTGGCCACAGGGTCTCTGCTGAGCCATTTGAATAAAATCTCTACAGGCTATGGCGCCTGGGAAGGGACGCTCTCGATGCAGCAGAACACTTACACCGATCAAATCAGTGATAAGGAAAAGAATACAAAGTTGAAGAAAAAAGTGGGTTGTTCATGGATCAAAGATTGGAGAGCGACCACAATGTGTTCAAAAATAAAATAAGAAAAATGTTGCTAAGACCTTTAGCTTATTAATTACTAGAATATTTCATAGAATGTTAACAATTATAAATTTAAGTGGAATGTAATAGAATCTGCGAAATAATTTTATAAAAAAGTATTTTTTCCTGCCTTAGTTCGATATATATTTTGATATCGAGATCTCATCACTTCAAGCTGAAATGATTAACATGTGATTTTATTACTTGTCAAATATATTATAAATATAATTTACTTTTATTTAAATTAAGATTTTATAGCAGTATTTTATGATAACGTGATATTATTACTATCATTAATGAACTAAGAAACTATACGAATTGTTTCAGACGATATACTTGACTGAACCGAACCGAACCACTGGTCAAAATCGCCTTTTGAATCGGACCGCGAACCGAACCACTTCAGAGATTTTTGAACCGAACCGGTCCCAAATTTTAGGTGGTTTGCAGCTCTGATCCTAACACACAAAATATCCTAATTTTTACATAACTTTTAGTGTAACATATAGTATATTGTCTTAATGATGATTATAGTTTTTTCTTAAAAAGGGCGATCTGAGCCATGAAACTTGAAATTGGAAAACATGGACGCGAAGCCGAGTGCCAGAGAATTTAGAAATTCCGGATAGATGCCTTAATTTCGCAGAAAATGAAAGCTATTATCTTATATAAAGGGGCTCTGTGCAGTTCAAATGCTGTCGCGTTTGTTTATTTACGAGTTTATATCTTAGTGTATGGTGATTTTTTTATATTAATTTATTCAATGCTAGTAAAATTCAGGCCATTCAGTTGACGTATAATAAAATTTTATGCGAATGCTAAATAATAATTCCCTGGGAGTTATTTAGGCATTTAAATTTATAATTAAACAACGAGGAATATTTAAAAATCGGATAAAAATTCTTGAGCAAATAACAACTACATCCAAAGCACGATATCCAACGAAAGAATTAAGCGGTTCAATTACGTTTCGTTACCGTTACGCTTCCATCCAAAACAACCAATCCGTCCTTTTGTCGCGCCGGACTAAAAAAAGAGATACATATTCTGAATTTAATTTAAACTATTGTAACACGAGGGAGGTGAAAAATAAAACACCGCCAAGCCCCGAGGAGCATTAAAATAGAGAATCTATTTCTGCGCTACGGACACTTCATATCCCTATTATCTCATATCCGTTAATGGAATTAACATTATCCTCCTGCTCCTCCGTCGGTAGAAGAGGGCTGGGCACCTCCGGCAAACGCCTCTTTTCCTTCTTTTGTTTCTCGCTCTTCGTAACTCAAGGCCCACCTTCCCTTTTGGCTCGCCTCGCCCTCCGCCGTCCCCTCCGACCGCCATCTTAATCTCGAACCCGCTTCATCCTGCGCTTGTAGGCCATCTCATCTCCACTTAAATTAAATTCTGAAAATTCCTCACTCTCTTCCGAACCTTCCTTTTCTCTCGCCCAGTGTCTTTCCAGACACTCCTCATCCTCCCGTTTCCATGCCGCCTTCCTACCACAATCCTCTCTACCTCTTCCTTCCTCCGTGGTCCTTTCTCCGTCTTTCCTCCCTCTTCGCCGCTTTCGGCCTCTCTCCCAGATCCGTAGGAAATTTTAGTCCACCCCGACCTCGCCCAGAGGTAACCGCGGTATCACTCGATATCAATTTCGGCGCCATCTGGTTTTGGAATAAGCGGGGTGAGCTTTGCCTCTAACCCTGGCCTTTGGAGAAACGCCTTGGACCAATTACGTCCAAGGACGCCGGATTCGCAGTAAATTTTAGGCGAGCTTTCTTGCAGCAGTGGTTCCAAAACTGGAGGTCGCGAAAGTTTTCGGGAAGGATTTCGAAGGCGGAAATTTTTTATATTTTTTTAATTTTATGGACATATTAAGTACAAAATTAATTTTAGTGCAAATAAGATAGATGCTAATAATATTTTGAAAATCTTATTAAATTCCATGTTTTCTGGTTGGTGGATGGGGTTAAAGGGTAGCCTACTGCATTTGGTTTTTCATCTGTGTGCAATTACCAGGTGCTTTACCACTGTACGTATTTCAACGAAATGCAGTATCTAGTATTTACCATTATAGATAATAAAATAGATGCTAATAATATTTTGAAAATCTTATTAAATTCCAGGTTTGTTGGTTGGCGGATGAGGTTAAAGGGTGGCCACGTAAAAAAAGGGAGAAGCGCCTACTGCATTTGGCTTTCCGTCTGTCTGTCCGTCTGTGGGCATTTACCAGATGTATTACCTCTGGACGGATTTCGACGAAATGCAGTATCTAGGATTTACCATTATAACAGAAGACGAAAACAATACACTCGTTAGAAAACCACACAATCA
This sequence comes from Tanypteryx hageni, assembly GCA_028673005.1. Lineage (NCBI taxonomy): Eukaryota > Metazoa > Arthropoda > Insecta > Odonata > Petaluridae > Tanypteryx > Tanypteryx hageni. Next base: position 88,931,615 of record CM054116.1, on the reverse strand, counting down.
GGGCTGCCTTTTTAATGAAAACAATATAAGGAACTTTTCGATTGAACCCTTAAAAATTCATTCAAAAAATACTTTCTTCCCAAGAGCTGTGGGGAGCAGAAAAAAATTCGATACTTTCTATCCCGGAAAAATCGCTACAAAACTTTCCGCCCTATATCCGCATCGTATGGATCCATCCATTGTAACATTTTATGGTTTATTTACATGCAAAAATATGGAACGTATCACAGAATCATGGCACTTACGATAAAATATGGAGTGAAAGTGACAAGCTTGGGTCATATCAACGATGGCTGCCATGGCAGCGGAATTGACATTTGAAATATCAACTCGAGAGAACTTTACTACATTCGACCTAGGAACATTTTTTTAAATGCCGTGAGATAGCGCGCACTTGAACCATTTCGCTATATCACGGCTGTTATCTAGCTTGAGAACAAAAAAGAAATTTCAAATCATAGATCTCCTGCGAGGAACGTGTCTTTTTTATGCAGTGCTTTTCGTATGTATTAATCTCGCTTGCTTATTTTAACATCCGGATAAGTCCTTTCCCCTTGATTTTATCCTAACTTTTTTGCGTTATTAATAACTCGTTTAATAGGAGATATTCTTAAACATTCTGGTTTTATTATAAATGTGGTATTTATTCCAAGTTTTCAATAACACCAAAAGTCTCACATCAATCAAAATGACCCAAAATGCCTAGAGTAGTAAATCGGTTGCTGAATTTTTTCTCGGTTTTAATTCATTAATAATTCAAAACGATTCAATTTAAACAATGAAGGACAACGTTCACTTGTAAAATCAAACTATGTATCTTTCGGCGTATAAATACCAGATTTATTCATTTCATATCCTGGCTCAATATGCGTCGTTTAGATATAACGGACTTCTTCGCGATTTATTTTGCGAGATCGAGATCGGGAGAGCGAGAGGAGAACTTCGAAGAGAAGACATAGGCAGCAGTAGCAGCAGTAATTTTCTCTTTTTAATTCCAGGTCTTGCAGTAGAGTCGATCTCCCTCTGAGGTAAAAGCCCCCACCAGTGGCAAGCTCTCAAGGGAATTGGCGACAGGTCAGCTGACTGTCGTAGGAAACAACGGCGGACGGTATGTTCAGGTGAGGACTCGAGAAGAATAAGGGACATAGCTCTAGCCAATGGCAAGCGCCTTATTCGAAAGACTCCCCTGCTTATCCCATCAGGCCCCTTGCGGGTATTATCTCTCTCATCGAAAGACGAGTTGAGCTTAAGGCGACGTAAAAGGAGCGCTGTGGCAACCCGCCATTGGTAACCCCCTACGCTAACCGTTACGCCGAAGAGGGTTTGCCCTCAAATTTTTAGTTTAAATTTTAGCCCCATCAGGGAAACCCCTTCAGGGAGTAGCACCGAGCCCGTCAGGAAGGCGCTCAAAAACGGTCCTTACCAGGGCCACAAACTTGCCCCCTCTGGGACCTGCTATATCTCCTTCCCCTTCAGGGAGGCGCTTTTCATAAGGAAGATCCCATCTGGGTCCCTCCCCCCCCCCCAAAAGCGGCTTCTTCCTCCTCCAGGAAATACGGCTGTAGGAATCCCTAATAGACTACAGCCGCGACCTCACTAGGAGGATCGTTGCCCCCTTTGGGACAAAACCTCGAGTCTCCCATCAGGAGAACGCTTTTTGAAGGGTATTTACTTGTATAATCCTTTCGGCTGAAAGCAATGAACGCTTGGCAAGGATAACTAAGAACCTCACCCGTAGCAAGTAAGCTTGCCGCATTCGGCATTTTCAGGTCCCCCACTAATAAGCTTTTCTTTTTTCTTAGACTTATTTAAAATTGACCATTTTGCGCATTAGCATTCAATCCTTCCCCCCTTAAAATTAGTCTCTCAATCTCTCTCTCTCTCTTCATTGGCTTGGTAAGTAGTTTTACCACAAATATAGGCCGTCCTTCGTGATAACACCCACGTTCCCGGCCGGTCAGAAAGTGCTCAATTACAATGGGGGTTGTTAATTATATTTACATCATTTTAATACCTTGCGGTCTGACTTGGCAGAGTTAACATCAGTACTAAAGTAAAAATCGCTAGTTAAGTTATGTTATTTCAGTACTCCTTTACTCCGTTATTTCCGACTGACATGCCAGAGTCAAAGTAGGTGGCACTAGAGGTCTGCACGGGACCGGGCATGGCCCTCGGGCCCCAGCCCGACCCGGCCCGAGGGTCGGGCCCGGGCCGCCTTGCACAGATAATTTTCGGGTTCGGGCCTAATTCAAATGATATTACTCAAACGTTAAATATATATTTTCGGGCTTTCTCGGGCTTTTCTTTTTTCGCAAAAAAAAGTTCACTCGTCGTAGTGTTCATCTTATTCTTTTGACACGGAAAAATCAATCTCTTGTCTACAAGCAGTTATTAAGGAGGACCCAGGATAAGGACCCACTTATACAATACAGTGCCATGCCATGCTTCTCCTGGTCTCCATTAGAATGATAACTTGATTCCAGTTATTCAAACTACGTCATTCTATTCACATGGATGCAGCTGTGTAAATACGCCAGATTAACCTGTGTATTTAAACATCTCGCCCTTCTGTGACAATTAAAACGAGGATGATTGGGAAAAAGAACTCAACATTCTAGGAATCCACTTCACCCCACTGCACACAGCACCGACAAACAACTTAATCCTTAATTCTCACTCCTGTCGCACTCCCAACCCAAATTCACAGAGAAGAGAGGCAACGGAAGGAGTCGTGTATGAAATCGAATTGTATCTAATTCAGTAAAAGCTATTCTGAGCGACGAGAGAATGTCTCGAATCTTTCGAGAATCTTGTCTTTAGATAAGAGGGGGAAGAAGTGTCAGAGGGGAAGTACAGATGAGAAGACACGAATCGAGCAGTACGAACCTAACAGACGTTACGATCGGTTCTGTATCGTTCGGGTTCAATATTAATACTAAGCACAATTATTTTTTAAGTGATTTTTAAAAAGTTTTTACGTGATTAAAAAAAAAGTTTTTAAGGGATTTTTTTGTTTGATTTTTTACTATTACTACGCAGTATCCCTTAAAATGAATTTTTACCAAGTCAAAGCGAAATTGAAAAGTGGTGAATATATTTTGAAGGAAAAAAAGACATGCTAAAAGTGAATTATGGAAATTATTTCGCGAAGTACACGATTCAGCTACTAAGGAGAAAATTGGTGCTGTCCAGTGCGTAAAATGCCAAAACGTTTTAAGTTACTCTGCCTCAAAAACTGAATGTTCGCATTTAAGTCGCCATTCTTGTAAAGTCAGTGCCACCGAAAGCAATATTGTGAAGCATTTACATCCATCATCTTCACGTATACCACAAAGAGTAAAAGACGAAGTGACTAAAGCATGTGTCTCATTGTGCTGCAAAGACATTAGACCTTTTGACATTGTGAGTGGTACAGGTTTCATAGACTATTCCCAATCCTTGATAAAAATAGGGTCATTGCATGGAAATGTGAACATTAAAGATTTGTTACCACATCCTACCACAGTTTCCCGCAATACGCAAAAGGAAGCTGAAACTGCGGAAATCACTCATCCCTAGTATTAACTCATTAATTGACTTACGACAATGTAGTGCATCTACGGACATATGAACGGATGACTATAAACACATATCCTACACAACACTAACTTTGCACTTTATTGATGAAAACTGGAAGCTGTGTAGTAAAGTACTGTTTACATGTGAATTCCCTGACGATCGTAAAACTGCCATCAATATCAGAATGGAATTGAATCGTAGGCTTGCCAAATTAGGACTTAAGGCAGACATTCTCTCAAAGTTAGTTTTTGTAACTGATCAAGGAGCTAACATTGTGTGCGCCCTTCAACAGTGCATCAGAGTAAACTGCAGTTCTCATATGATCAATACCATACTACCATACTAAGGAATACCTTCAAAAAGGAGTTCCTTGAAACAAATTCCCCGCATATTTACTTACTAACACTCGAAGTTAAAGACGTTGTGACATATTTGAAACAGTCTGGTCACGTACATTACCTGAAAAGGACCGTTCATCAAGAGTGTGAGTCACGTTGGTACAGTAGACTAGATATGTACCAATCTTTTGATTCCAATTATGAAGACATTGAAAATATTCTAATAGAACTTCGGGAAGAAGAGAGAATGGCTCACGTCCAACATGCGACCCTACAAATGCTAATTAATTTCCTTACACCATTCAAAGAAGCATCTTTGAAACTTGAGGGAGATAGATATGCAACGCTTCCGCTTGTTCTATCAATAAGATTCAACTTGCTGAATCATCTGAAGGTGTCGGCTTCTGATTTTCATGACCTGGCTGAATTAAAAAATTATGCTCGAAGGATTTTGAACGAAAAATTTTCCATACATAAATTGCACAGGATCGCTTCGTTCCTGTGGCCAAATTTCCGCCAATTAAGAATGCTCTCAACCCAGGAACAAGAAGAAACGGTGCAGGATGTGCAAGATATAATAGACGAGTTTAAACGTGACGAATTGCAATTATAGTTACAAGAACCGATTGCAGTTACAACACCTGCAAATCTGTGCGAGACAAGTATTCAAACAACATTCTAGGAAGAGACTGAAAATTATGGATTTCAGTGTGTTTGAGGACGGAGTTGAAGTGCCAAAAAATCAAAAAGATGAAATCAAGAAATATCTGCATATAACTGTGGCTCACGTTGAACTTAATGACTTATTGGAATGGTGGAAAAACCACGAGGAGGAATTCAAATATTTATCTAGAGTAGCCAGAAGTGTACTTTGTGTACCAGCCACCAGCGCAAGCAGTGAAAGGAATTTTAGTGTGGCCGGCTTAGTAGTACAGGAGCGTCGAACTAGCTTAAGCAGCGAAAGTGTTGACTCCATTCTGTTTTTGCACAACAACATACAGTAAGTGGGGTTGAAAGGAATTTCATCTTGGAAGTGCATTAAATTTGGTGAGTAGATAATTATTCTTACTTAAAATCACTTTTCTATGCTGTGATTAACCTTTCCTTGGTGATTGAGATGCAATGTAGGAAAAGTGTATTTTTTCAATGGAGATCACAATTTTTCTTCTCTTTTTTTCCCGGTGGAACCATAGGCTTATATCTTGCGCTAAAGGTCTTCGCTAGCAAAAGAAAAAGGAAAGGAAAACTTCTTATATCTGTCTACTCACAGCTTATTAGAAATGTTTACGGTTCAATTCATGAATCAGGTGAATATAAGCATTTCGACAAACATTCTCTTCCATAACCGCAAGACCCTTCGATCACCATTCTCACCCTCCGTTCCTTGCTGGATAGAAGAACGTTAACAACAACCTTTCATTTCGCCCTCTACGAGGTGGTTACGAATCCTAAAGGAAGTTAGTTGAGGAGCCTTTGGTCTTTACAGATGCAAATTCTGCTTATTCTGCTTGTTTCACTGTATTTGTTTGCATATAATACCTATGTATACCTTATTTAGTTTAGTTATAAAATTTTAGTTTTTACCACGAGCCTACGGACTTTTGTTTTCTAAAGTTGACCCATATATACCTGAGGAAAAGGAACCCAAAAAAATAGGTTTCTTTTTTCGTCACTTATTTTTCCCTTCACATAAGGGTTTTCTCTGTTGTGTTAATATTGCGTGGCCTGATGTTGCGTTTCATGCAGCGATGAAGCGAGCAGGCGAGAAAAGAACACGTCCGCATGAATCACGAACGGAGAACCTCTTCCATATGTTTTCACATTAGATTACTAGAAGTGTTTACCAGGCTATAGGTAAAATTTCACGCTGAATAGAATGATGCATGTGGTCATTTTCTAAAAAAATCGAAAAAGGAAATACATATAAGCTAATGTTTAACTTTCGAACTTTTTTCGTGTTTTGCGTCTAAATTCATTTCTGATGTATACAACGTAATATCTCCCTTTACAGTGGACGAAATGTAACAATTTCTTCTGTTACTTCTGTAATGACTAAGAGTGATGACTATACAATTAAAATGTTTATAATGTTTAAAATCGTCTCCTAAAAAATCAGTAATACTACATTTACTTAAAAATTTCCACTCAATGCATAAAAAAGGTGAGATGGGTAAAACTTTTCACCTAATAGGTTTAGATGGGTAGAGTCGCGAAATAAAATATTTACTAATATTTAAATTATTTGTTGATTAAGATTGTACATCAATAACTTTTATAGATTTTCTGGTGATGAATGCTATATGTAAAGAGCAAACGCGGGAAGAAAAATTAAACGATTGATGTACATTTTCTTCTACTGAGCATGTAAATATGTGTATATAGGATACTTTAAAGATATTATTTAAACAATCTATGTTTTACGTAAATTTACAAAAAACTAAGAAAAATCGAAATAAAAGTTATGAATTTTTAGACTTTTTTCGTACATTATCTCGACACAATCGTGTAAATTTAAGACCTCATCCGGCCGTATGGGTTGGATTTAATAAATCTCTTCCGGGCTTGAGGGGTTAAAGGAAACATGCACATATTACTGACACGGAGGTCAGGGCTGATTGTGTGTACATCGGGCCATATTCGGGCTAGATTGAAAAAAGTCGGGCTTCGGACGGGTACGGGTAGAATATTTTAAGGTAAACTTCGGGTTCGGGCCGGGTCGGGCCAAATGCTCTTCTGGCCGGGCCTGGTAAAATTCTAAAAATTCGGCCCGTGCAGACCTCTAGGTGGCACCCTGTCCAACCCCTTCCCCATTCAAATTGGTGTTCCCCAAGGAACTGTATTATCGACGCTCTTTTTTATACTGTATTGCGCTGATATGCCCTCTCCCGCACTCCCGCAGGTGACACTGCGCTGTTAGCCACGGCACGCAGACCTGAAACCGCAGCCCGATATCTACAAAGAGACCTCCGGCGGCTCGAGGAGTGGATGAGGAAGTGGCGCCTGCGGCCAAATCCAGAAAAATCTATTCTGATGGCCTTCACTTACGGTGGGAGGCAACGGGGAGGTCCGCAGCAACCGATTTCCGTCACCCTCTGGGGAAAATGAGTCGGCCTGCAGAAAGAGGGGAAATACCTCGATCGCCACCTAACGTTCGCCAACCACTTGAGATACGTGAGATCCACCGTAAGCAGGCGCAGTAACCTCATCCGAGCCGTCCGAGCTGAAGGGAAAGGCGTCTCCGTGGAGACAGCCATCCATCTCTACAAGGCGTTCATCAGACCCGTCATCGAGCACCTGCCATCACGCCGCTCGCAGCAGGAAACATCACAGCGCTGGCAGCCACCGAGAAAGGCATCCTCCAAAACATCCTGCGGGCCCCCGCCTGCACCTTGAGAGCCGAGGTGTACGCACGGACCGAGGTCGAACCGGCCCTGCACCGAATGGTGAGACTCCGCTGCAGGGCGGCAGAAAGGATGAGGGCACACACCCTTCCAACAAATCCTCGCTCCCCTACCCATTATCCTCCCGTCCCGTCCCAAACGCAAGCGCCCCACCCCCTGCAGAATAATAGCAGCGACGCTTTCGCTCTATTACCCAGATACCCCTCCCCTCCACGCCCGCACCAAGGTCCCTATCCCATCTGTGCCCTCAGGACGGATGGCCCCTGAAGCCGCCAAAAAAGAAGAGGAGGAAAAGATGGCGGCGCTAGTCAAATAAAATCCAATATTTATTTCTATATTTATATAAACTCAAATAATTGTCTACTCTGTTATATTTGTTATATCTATTTATTGTTATTCTGTTACTTTTTATAAATTTTACTTGTTAATTTGTTACAAACTGAGATACTATTATAAAGTGAAAGTGAACAACCAGCCACTCAGGCTGCCTACGGAAGGTTTTGCCGGGTTTTCCTTCCGTCTCGGGCGAATGTCAGGCAAAAGCCACCCCCGGAGAAAGCAAAAAGAACAATCTAACAATGGTTAAACAATCAGGAATGAACAATTTCCACCTGAATCAGCCCTGAAGAGGCCTTCTGCCTAAAACGGTATTTTCTGATCAGGCCATGTATAAGAAAGGAATGAAAATGTAAAATGTATGTAACTAAATGAATTGTATATGGCTTGACGGAGAATAAAAACCTATTGAATTTTAATTTGATATTTGTTGCACTGTCGGAATTACAGAATATGTACGTGTGTGTTAATGTATATATTTAAATGTGTGTTTGTCTTTTCTCGCATTTCTTGTCCATTATACTTACATACGCCCTTTAGCCTTAAAAATTACTAAAATTCGATAAAATTCCTTCGCGAAAATTTCGCCGATTTTCCGCTCGGAGACTATGTACGTAGCCACAACGAATTCACTCGAACAATAAATAAAATTTCTCCGACAAAGTTTGTTTTCGAATAAAGAGTCCGGTTGCTCTCTTAAAACTTTGTTATCCGTCTGAATTCTCTCGCAACTGAGATACGCGGCGGAAAAATTCTTTCCAAGTAATAGGACAGAGGTTACGTTGAAACAGAGCGAATGAGGAAGAAAGATAGAGGCAAGGACCGAGTTTGTTCTAGAATTGGCTGACTTCGTGGCGTGCCGCATTGCTCACCGTCCATATTGCTCCTCTTCCCCATTCGTTCTTTTCCTAAAAATTGTTTTCTCTCTTTTCCCCACCCCTCCTTACTCTCCATTTCGTATTATTTCCATCTCTCTCTCTCTATTTCCGTTTTCTCTCACAGTCTCCGACCCCTCTCTCTCTCTCTTTCTCCCACTCTTCCTTCTACCCCATCACCCTCTTCTATTTTTCTCTGTCTCTATGCCTCTTGCCCGCGAACACTTTTCCTACCCGGGAGAACTACTCCATAGCCGTTTTCGTTTCCGTGTCTCCCAAATTTGAATTTATCGCCACTTCGGCTTACTCTGGACGGAAATATACGCGTCGTGACTTAGCTTCCACCACATCGAGTTTTATTTTTATTTTATACTTGCGAGCGTGCTGCGCAACCAATTTGATAGTTGTTTATCGCCGCCAGTGGAATTTAATTTGACCTTTTTCATGATCTGCGGATTGACGCCACCTTGCGAATCATGAGTTCATCTTGCTTCTACACATTTTGATTTTCATTTCCGCCATAGATCACATTTAGAGCTATTAGTAGAGACTAAGTTCCTTAAAGATGTATCAATGTCCGAGTGGTTAACTATTCCATCTTCGAACCTTAAATTTTTAAAATAAATTTTAATTTAATCGAAGTTCTTTACACCTCGATGATAAGGGGAGTATAGATTTCGACCTTCTGCATTCATAAACAAAGCAATATAAACGGCGGGTGTCCCGATGGTTTTGTTTCCTTTATTAATCCTGCTATAACGCATAAAGTTTTCCCTATTTGTTAAAGTGCCTCAATTAAATTCTACGGTCAAAGGTAAAGATTAACGGATACCCTTCTCATGGGGACCGTTTTTATAAAACGAGATTGGACCAAGCTTCCGTTCTCATCAAAGATCACTCAGGCATATAAGTACACTTAAACCGTCAATCATTACAGTATAGCATTCAACAACTCAAACTCGTAATGCTTCAGCCATACATAATGTATTCCCTATTCTCGCGTCGACATTATCTTAAGTGCAACAACGGGCGGGTGATGAATGTACGCCTTTTCGCAAATGTAAACTAATGGCCAATATTTCCCGCCGGAATTTTTCTTCTGCATCGGCGGCGGCCTTTACCCCTCCGAGAACAACGGTGTTTATGGAAGACATAACCTACGCTTATCAACAGCTCTTACGTGTTGGCTTCCATTTTCGACGAGAGTTTACGATTAGATTTTTTGACATTCCTCCTCGCCCTCTTTCTCCTGCAGAAAGATGGAGGTTTAGAAGCCATGGCATATTTGGGACACGGAAATTTCCTCGAAAAACAATCGTTCGAGAAATTAGTTCTTGGGAAAACAATTCTTCGAAAATTCAATGAGTCGGAAAATTATTCAAATAATAACTTTTGAGAAAAGTAAAACTTTAAACTTTAAAAAGGTTAAAATTATAAACCGCTATCGATCTTCTAAAATTAAGATTTGTCAGCTTTTGAAATAATTAAGATATAATTTACGTAATTTAATAACTGATATTAAGGGTAATACTAAGTAAAAAATCACAAGTATTGTTAGTCCGATAGAACGTGTAGACATTTAATTGGGTTGGGTGGTTTTCGAAGAATTTTTTTTAAAGAATACGTTTTCGATGACTTTTCTGAAAACCCCTACATTTCGGGATCTCAAAAAATATACCGCATCTCGCAAATACACGGAGACGTATACGCTGCCATTTTAGTTCTTTCCACCTCTCTCCTCATTCAAATCTCTCTGCTCCCTATTCCCTCCTTCGCAGCGTTACCAGATTCGTATTTCTTACGCTCTATTTTTCCACGCGTCCCACTCTCATTATTCATCACTCTCGCGACCGAATGCATCGAGTTTAAAATAAAAAGAAAAACGAATATCAGAACGTGTTTCAAAATAAATTACCTTTCGTAATACACCCGTCAGTTTTTTATGCGCAGTGGAGTGCTCTCTTGGTACCAGGAAATTAGCGCAAACATGATGAAAATGTATCGTCTCTTGTTTATTATGCCCCAGTTTTAAGGTTACGTATATAAACGTACATATAAGCAAATTAGATATTCCTTGCTCCAAATAATAAATCTACTCGTGGACGACAAGTAGAATTTACACTCCGACTAATTATCCTCTCCTACCTTACACGACCGCCTCCACTTCACCTGTTTCCCCCTTGGGTCAACCTACATGAATTCCGACGTGCACACGCAAAATTCCTTCCACCTATCTTCCTCTTTATCTCTACTCCTCTCCTCACTTTCCCCTCGCCGCAAGCAGCATCTCACTGGCCACTTGGGCAGCCGCATTCCGCTGGCATGATAGGAACGCATCTGCGAGTGGGGGAAAATGGCGGCGGATTCCACTCCCTGGGAATCCTAGGGGAAAGCGACACATTCATTCCCAATTCTTGCTTACCAATTTACCCAGGAACGTGTTGATAAATGAGAAATCGTCTGTAGCTTCTGAGAACGGCACCGCAAAAAAATCAGTATCGCTGAATGCACATCTCCCTTGGGCTGTTTTTTCCATCCCTTAACTCTTTCTCCCCTCCTCTATCTTTCTGGCATGCATCTATCTATATCTCACAAGCACCCAAATACTCAAACCATTCTATACATTCTAGCTCTCACGCACTCTCCATTACATCTCTCCTATTTCTCTAGCCATCCTATTCCGTCTTCTGTAAAGATCCGCATCCTTTTGTCCCAATGCGGAGAGGGTTTCCGTGCGCCATCTTGCATTCCTGCGCCACGAACTTGGCAGCGAGACGTTTGTTGCCTCGACCTGTTGTATGCCATTACATGCGTATGGCGTTGGGGCAAAAGTTGGAGACTTTTTCTCTTTTTTTGTCTTTGAGTGTTTAATTGTGATAGGTGTTATGCAAGGAAAAATGTGGGTAATGGAAAGGGTGTTTTTGGCGGCTGCCTTAAAGTATTACGAGAGAAAATTATAAAAGAAACAAATCAACCGTGACTTGAGATATTGAGGTAAAAGAAAAAACTGCATCTGGTACATTTTCTAATTTTTAAAATTTAAAAAGTTCACTATTTATTTTCTTATCATACTTGTCAGAATTTGGATTTTTAAATTACTAATACTCTTTTTTCACGCATCTAAACTGCATTTTGGAGAATAAATGTAATGGCATGCATTCTTTATAGATTATTAAAGATTTAAATGAGCGTGTTGTATCATGGCGTTTATGCCTACATATAACTTGGAATTCAATATATGTGAGCTTTATTAGTGCGAAGTAAGTTGCTTTATTAAATGCCATCGTATGCAATGTGAAATGTTACATTTTTTAATCGCCTACTTTACTTTATGACAATTCCAAGTACAATACTTCCATTAGAACGCTTCAAAAGGGTAATCTTCCACTCTAGAAAACATACGAAATCCTAAAAAATATGTCTTAATAGCTCTACATTTCTCCCGCTTTGGAGAAGAAAAACTAATCAGCGACGTAAATTATAAGGACGGAGGCTTTAATTAATCCAACATTTTCTAAAAAGCAAACTGCCAAAAATATTTTTATTAATTACGACCCACTTTCACAGGGGGGGAGGAACTCCCCCCTCAGCACCCACAGTTCCTTCCTCCCTCTTTTCCCTTCTCTTCCCTTCCCTCTTAGCCAGAAGACCTCCTTAATTTCTCGGAAATCTTAGCTCGGATCTGGCAAACTCCATCTACGAGGGATATCCCTTCTTTAAAGTTCCTTCGGACAGTTGCGCCAACCGGACGCCGTTTTGCCCTTTTTAATAGACATCCGCCCGGACAATTTTTTTGGTCGAGATGGTTGAAGCGGTTTGTGATGGTGAGAGATAGAGAAAGAGGAGGGAGTCGGAGAAAAGGGGGCGGCTAGGGTGGTTTGCGTTTTGGGGGCGTGCGGAGGAGGGAAGGGAATGATACAGGATAGCAGGGAAGGGGGGCAACGGTGAGCTAACTCCCTTCCCGACGATTAACACGACCATTTCTCCCTGGCAAAACATCAACCACGCCTGCACAGAACCTCACATCCAGCAACTTCTCATCCAGAACCGTAACTCCGCTTTCTATTTCTCTCTCTCTCCCTTCTTTCGTTCTCTCCCTCTCTCCTCATTCTCTTTCCCTTGCTCTTCGCGCTCAACGATTTGCCACAACATGCATCTAATACTCGAGAACACCCGTGCTCGCTACATGTATCTGTTTCCGAAAGGTAAATATTTTTATGCACTAATGAAAATAACGCCGTAATAAAATACTATGCCTTCCAATTGTGACGATGAAGTATTTTTTTCTTTCGCCAAATAGAAGGAGTGTTTTATATACTGTTATTTTTAAACCGATCTTGTATGCGGTGATGTTTATTGGCAAAACAACAACAGATTAACAAAAGCAAAACGTTATGATAGTAAATGAGGTTGAATCAGGAGGGAATTCTATTTATTTGGAAATTTCTTGTTTTTTTTTTAATTTCATATATAAGTGCAGAGGGCGTGATAATACGATGTTTGAGCGCGCACACAAACCGAGAATCTGCTCTCTATGCGTGAAACAAACTCGAAATCGTCGAATATTCGTCTTCAACGAGCGAGTACATGTCTAATGTCGAACAATGAGGAAGGAAAAATCGAAAAAGTGACAGGAATCGAATTGAAAGGACCTCGTTAAAAATGTGAACGAAAGATCCCTCAGAGATCGAATGATGAGGACATACCGTCTGCTCGGCAAAATGAGAGAGGGAGAAAGGATGACCTACACGATTTTTCCTGAAAAGAAACGGAGTAAAAGGAAGAAAAGAAGGAAGACAGCCAGCGAGAGAAGAGAGAAAATTCTGCGATTCCATAATCGAGAGAGAGAGAGAGAAAGTTGCTTGCGGAAAGGAAAAAGAGAGAGGATAATCGTGTACATGAAGAGGGCATGGAAATATAAAGGAGAGGAACAGGATGAGAATAAAAAAATGCTGGGCGGAATATTGGAGAAGGTTCTGAATAAACAGAGGGTGGTTTTATGAGAAATATTATGGGAGATACCTAGTAAAAAAACTCAAGGAGAGAAAAAGTGGAAAAAATAATAATAGGGACCTGGGGAGGTGGAAAACAGATAGGACGGAAAATTTAATATAGGAATACCGTGGAGGGAAAAATCGGAAAAAGCAAAGCAGGCAGAGAAAAAAGAGTGTGAGAGAGAGAACAAAATGTGACCAAATAGGAGTGAGATCGCTGGAAGTTATGAGATTCAAGAGCAAAGAGAGAGAAAAAAAACGAATAAATCCAGACATCAAACTTCTCTAGCAAAATAGAGTGAGGGAAAATGTATTTGTGGAACGAAGAGCAGTATGGTAAACAGAAAATGGCGTTAGCACTATTTATATTGTTAAAGATCGAAGTAGGAAGAATAGTACTTTCGATTCATTGAATATGAGTTAATTTTAAATAATGAGACATCTGTGGCGGAATTATTTTAGCCATTTTGGTAGCTTTATGTGCGTTACATTGGATATGAACCTTTTATGAAAAAAAAATGAAAACGTTGCTCCAATCTTCTACTCTGAAATGGGAGTTTCACCCACCCCTCCTATAACATAGTGGGGGGTAGCGTTCTGAAAGAAAGTAAATCCGTACTATATGAACCTAGCTCTCCTTAGTGAAAGGGGGGGGGTATCCCATAAAAGGCGCCCTCATCAAGTTCCAAAACTACTAAATCTCTCTTTGATGCAAGAATACGTACAAACAGATTGATGCTGCCTATTATTTAAGCTTATAAAATACACTGTCCATCTGACACGTCTTTTCCTTGCACTGCAGTATAGAATTTTATTTACCAAGTCAACCAAATCGCGTTAATGTGAACCACTATCCACGTTCTACAAAATTCGCTATTAAAAATAACGCGCTGTACCGAATCGCGTTATACGAGCCCATGTTATAGGATTGAACCTATTCTTATCAAACTAAAAGGAAGATTCCTCATTTTTTTACCTTCCGGTCGATTAAAGCACGCTTTGTAATTGCCAAGCATTTGTTCGTTGAAGTTCATTCAAACCGCATCGAAAGGAAAAATTATCGAAACCTCCACTCTCTCTATTATTATTGATAATGATAGTGATACTTTAACTTCAACTTTAACTTGAATTAGCGGCTTGAACATCAAACGATCCCGAATAAACCGCAATAGAAGGCTGGGAAAAGTCGAGAGGGAAACCAGCCGAGGAGAATGAAAGGGATGGAGGAGGAAAGGTCAGGAGAATGAAAGAAAGTGATGCAAAGGGGAGAGGGAAAAGGGGGAGAGGGAGAAAGGAAGGAGAAAGGAGGGAGAAAGGAGAGAGAAGGGAGGAGAGAGAGAGGGAGAGAAAAAAGGATGGATGTGCGAAGACTGATGGATGGAGAAGAGTTGGTGTTCGGTGGAAGGATAGGTTGATGGATGGCTACAGGAGAGGAGAAAACGTGGGTGGCAAGAGCGTCTGTCTAGAAGTTTAACTTGGCAAACGGAAGGAAGTGAGAAGGCAAACAGATTAAAAGAGAGGGAGATATGGGGAGGAAGGGTAGCGGTTCGGACGAGGGAGAAAAACGGAGCTATCTACCCAAGAAGGAGGTTGTTTGCGACGAAAATGGCGTTTTAATTTTTCTTTTATTCGAGATAAAACAGGTCCCTATTTTATATTCTGCATCTATCCACGTGATGTAAAGCGTTTCAATTATGATTGAATAATCTCGTGATGTAATCATTGACCGCAAACAACGCCTTTTTTAGATGTTATTTTTTCGGAGGTACAAATCGATACAGTGAATCTCGAATGAAATTCAACTATTCAAGGTTCGGTACAATATTATATCGGTGCAATACTTAGATACAACTCTTTATTTTATAAATATTTTATATTATTATTATATACTATTACATGAGATATTATATTAACACTAGCGTAATTGCTTGTCAAATATGACGGGATTATCGTAAAAGTATTCCAAATATATATGATTTCGGTATGAAAAATCAGTAAAGTATGCTATCTGGCTTGGCTTTCATGCAGAATCAAATCAGTGTTTTTGAAAGTTTTCTTAGTTTTAATTTTACTGTTTTAGTAATTATTAGTAGAGAGGCCAAATGATTATCCAAATATTTGCTGAAAATAAGAGGAAAATCGAAATAATTAATATAATGCATAAAGATGTAGCTGAAATTTACTTGAAATATTTTAGCAAATTATAAGTTATTTAAAACGTATAGAATTTAACTTAATAAATGAACTATTTTACTCAAACGAACTGTCAATTTACCATCAAAGGAAAATTGTGTAGTAAATTACTTACTATTAACTAAATACTTACATGAACTGCAATGAGTCTTAACTATATTTTGAGATCGCGCTTTTCTTTTACCTATTTTAGTTTTGAAAATTTTCCTGTAAAATCACTTAATGTAAAGAAATTTAAGTGAAAGTCATAAAATGTCATTTTTCACTCCTATTTGAAATTCGGTTCGAAATATTTGCTGTTTATTGATTAAAGAAATCCATTAAAAATTACGTGACCTATATTTAGTTTAATGAATTCCCACCATTTGGCAATGGCGCATGGTTTAATAGTATAAAATTTTTTATAACAAATTATAATTTATTATTGTTATTTTTGTATTGCAGCTCCTTTTAATCCTATACAAATGCTACGTCCTCTTCCTCTTTCTCGATTTCTGCTCATTCCCATTCTCTTTTCCTTCCTCTTTCTAATTACTTAATGAATTCAGTAAATAAGTTATACCCATGTATAAAAGTCTTACCCGTCTTAAAGCGCTAAATTGGTGCATTTATTATGAGGCCAAGAAATAGAATTCAACACTTGGGACAACAGTTGTCCAATATAAATAAAATGCGTGAAAACATGAAAAACCGTATTAAAACGAAATTTTTGGAGATTTACGAATGAGATTTAAATTCTTCTTATTCGCATAACTAAATTAAATACCTCATCCATAAAATACTTTAAAATGCAAAGGAAAAAGGTGTGCATGTCAAGGAATGGCTTTTTGCGTGATTAATATACGCGATGCGAAATTATAACTCCGGTTAATTACAAGATGCACTCATCGGTGAGACAACTCCTTCAGCCATACAAATTTTTATTTAAACCCGATGCATTTCGCCCACTAAGTGGGCATCTTCAGGGGCGAACTTCTCTCGACAGTAACTGAAAGTCAACAGTTGACTTTCAGTCACTGTCGATCGGGTTTTAATAAAAATTTGTATGGCTGAAGGAGTTATCTCACCGATGAAAATCGAGCCATAAGTTAACCAAGCCACCAACCTTTATAAGATGCACTGAAAAAAAAACTGAAAATAACTATAAAAATAGTTAATTACCAAAAATTTCAATAGAATATTAACTGAAAAGAAATAAATGAAAAACACGATTTTAATTTAAAATAGTTCGGGCGCCTTCTCTCTCTCTCTCTTACTTAAGCATTCAAAACACGCTTTCCTTACGCATATAATACAAGTACGACAATACAATCTCGAGGTTTAACAATGACACGGGCAGCAAGACCACATATTTTTAAAAAGCTTAAAATTTTCCAATAAATGTGATTTAAACGCATAACTTGAGCGATTTAGAACCGAAGGAAAAGGTCAAAGATAAGAATAAGAATTTAGGTTTATTTTTCTTTAAAATGGTCTCAGTCTAAAGATCGTAGGTAAATTGGAAGTTGAAGCAATTTTACCAGGGTCCCTGATTAGATGGCAGCACCTAGTTTTACTCTGAATTTCACTTTTGGACTGTTGATGCAAGATGGTGCTGTTGTTAAATGCAGAAAAATATGGACTCCATACCTCTCTCCCCCTCCCTCTCTCCCCCTCCCCTTCTCCCCCTCCCTCTCTCCCCCTCCCTCTCTCCCCCCTCCCTCTCTCCCCCTCTCCCTCCCCCCTCTCCCCCTCCCTCTCTCCCCCTCCCTCTCTCCCCCCTCTCCCCTCCCCCTCTCCCCCTCCCTCTCTCCCCTCCCCCTATCCCCTCCCCTTCTAATTTAATTTTGCAAAAGAAAAAGCCTGCAAGTGAAAAAAAGGTATTTTTAAGTGTTCTCTTATGGGATTTCTATAGAGCGTTCCGGCGGACAGACGGACCAACGGACGGACAGAATAAGGATATTATGTATATAATTGCAAAATACAATATTAAGTAAAGTAAAATAGGGTACTACTGGGATATCCCGGACCCCTATTAAACATACTATAATAATTTCATTGGACACTAGTATCCGAATCCAACCCCCAACCCAGGGGAAGGAGGAAAATGGAACGAATCAAACCCCCAACCACTTAACCCAACTCGCAAGGAGGAGGACAATGGGAAGAATCCAACTCCCAACCACTTTACCCAACCCGGGAGGAGGAAAATGGAACGAATCCAACCCCCAGCAACTTAACTTGGATTCGGGTACACGATTCCAGTACAATGAAAATATTGCAGCATTTTTAATAGGGGTCCGGGATAACCCAGTAGTACCAAAAATAGTATATAAAATTATTTAGCAAGAGCCTGTATCATGAACATACTAAAATGCTGCGCTATATTTATTGCAAATGGAATAGCCACTCATTTATTTGAGTTTTCAACAAAATAGATTTAATAAGAGGAGAAGGATCCGCACGGTATTTTCTTCTTCAGGAGTGGGCGGTCAAGAAATCGTCAGAAAACTAATTGGTGAAAAGGTAAAAAACACCCTCATTTTAAGCAAGTTACACATTCGATAACCCATCCCGGCAAACACGAACTTGATCGCAGAATATACACGTATGCATCAGAAACTGAAAAAACTAAGTACCTGCCATAGATATCTTCAATAGCCATAGTAATATTACATTTATTTTCAGTTTTACTGCTAGCTCTGTAAGTCTCTAGCGGACGAGCATGAATGATTTGGATTTGCATGTTATGCGGACACCACTGTGAACTGAACACATACGGGCACACGACCACTGATACCCTAGGTGAATCACAAGGCAATATGAAATACTAATATTCCTCCATGTATGAAACCCGAAAATATCCCATCAACTTCGTACCAAATTAACACGCACCATTCAAGTCGCATTATGCATGTGCTTCGAAAGAGAGCATTAGTAGCCATAGAGATTTCTACAACAATTTCAAAAGCGAACGCACCGACGGACACATGACTCCATCACACCCTCCCTTATGGTGAGACACATAAATTCTTTGGAGCTTACCCGAATTTTCGAAGCTCCACGCACCCAAGAGATGATGAATAAGATTGATTACGCTTTGACGGTCAAGGGATGCGAAACCGAAGCCACGCGGAAGCAAAGCGATTCGGAGATTAGCAGACGGTAATGCATAGAATGGCTTTCAACATTTGCGGCCTTTCCCATCCGCTAAATGCCCCCGGCGTCGATATCCATTTTCGTCATTCTGACCTCAAAAACCACGGATACATACAGATGTCAGGATGGCAACGTTTCTCATTTTTCCCCCCATTAATTCGTTGAGATTAACGCATCGTAGCAATAACGAGCCTAAAATCGAGCATTAATTAGGTAATCAGATGATAACTAGATCGTTAAATTTGATCATTCCTCGGGGACCCGAACGATGAACTTTTAATTGATTCGCTTTAGCACTCAGTTCGTATTACCCTAAATCCGGAAAAGAGGGAGAGAGAGCGAGAACTTTAGCGGCTTTTCATTCCATCATTACACGATTTAAAAAAATATCATTTACCGGGCAGGCGATCACGCAAAATTTTCCTTCATATCGGGAAAGTCAAACGTAAAATTTTTAGTTTTTCCTCTGTCGCAGTTTTACTGACAAACCAAACAACGGGACCAATTATTATTCAGAGTAAATAATTCGACCCCGGACGGTATTCCCTCATTAATAACGAGAGAGTTTTTCCTAAAAAACGAGGTTTTAATTGAATTCCACGAAATAAATTAATTTAAACAATTATTTTGATTTCCGAATGACGCACAAAAGTACTTTCGCTCGAAACGAAACCGAAATTTTGTGGTTATTATCATAAGTGCGACGTTCGTATGATCTTTTTTTCAATACTCAGCGATTCGAAACTAAAACTAATAATGCCTTTTCCCTCCTGTCCTCTCCCCTTCCCTCCCACCAAAAAACCCATCATTCGTCCGCAACTTCACAAAACCCGACACGTGAGAACAAACGATATCTCTCTGAAAAGTTTTACCCCGGGAAACCTTCCGTGAGGGCTTAGAGTCCATTTCCATCTGTGATCGCCTTATAGCCGTGCAAAGTCAAACTTGTTTAGTTTTGACGCGGTGATTGAGAACCGTGGGAAGCAAAGCCGGTGACTTTAAGTGGAAACTGATGCACAAAAGGGTGTGAAGAATCCTTGGGTTGACTACTTAGCACCGTACTGAAGTGGCAGTATAACTTATCAACCGTTAGTACTTTACCCGCAGCATAACAAAGTATCGTATCTACTCGTAAAACTATTTTTTAATCAAATATTTGGATAGAAAATAGTCTACTAGCATGCAACGTCAGAGTGATGTTTCGCCTCAGAAGGCGACGGTAAAACTTTCAAATTAAAAAAAAGCTGCAAAAGAAATTTAAAAAGCACTTTTACTCCATATTCAGCGATAAAATTTATTTATTATAGCCTAACACAGCATTTTCATCAGAAACTTAGTATTAAAAACGAAACGCTACACCCAAAACCAATCAAACGTTATTTAAAATATATCGTATCTCACCGCAGTTGAGCAGTCGTCGTCATCCCTTTTCAAAAGTAAATCGAACATATTTGTACATCGCTTTTATTGTGATAGCAATGTAATTAAAACGAAACTTTACCATAGTAACGGACCATTATATATAGTGCATAATTTTTTTAAATCCTGCTAAAAGGAAAACAGACTGACAGACGGACTCCAAAATAGGGTTCAGGTATGCCACTACCCAAAACTACCATGAAAATATATAGGTTTCCAGCTTTTTTCGTGGCTTCAAAATTTTGTTTACGGACGGACAGACAAAGTGAAAACATAACTAATTTAAAAAGCGCTAATTAACACATGTTCAATAATTAGAGTCACCTGTCACAACTTTCAAATCGAGGAGACACGCAGCAGTTCTTTGAGCAACGCGGAGGTTACGTAATTGGTAAAAGCCGTGTTATGCAAATCCGCTTTACGCTTTTAAAAATGCCTATTGCAAAAATAAAGTGTTCGTATATGAGAGGCGCTTTGTCATCTCACATAAATATGTATCATGTGCGCATATAATTAAATTTTACGCGTAGCTGAAATACGTGCCAAATTTATTTAATCGCGTGATAAAGCCGCGCTGGGAAAAATCCGCTATTTATAAAAAAATAGTGAATTATTCGTTCCTAAGCATCTTCAAGATTTGGAAGCCGATAAAATACCTTTAAATAAAAAAAATCCTGGAAATCCTGAACAATGCATTCATCAAAATGTGTTTTGAAACTCCAGATTCCATAAACAAAATGCTTTAATATAACCTTAAGGTTTAATAATGGAAAGGTCAGATCTGTACCCTACCTGTGAGTGACTAAAATAGGTGTAACAGTCAGTCAGACAGACGGGCACTTCGGAATTATTATATAAGGACAGAGCCAACTCGAGCGTACCGCTGATATGATGGCATGATCCCCTGGAACAATTTGGAAGCTAGTTCACAATATAAACAACAATTCTCCACGAAACTTACCACTCAGGCCTCGAAGCATACGGTTGGTGCGCTATAATAGCAAGTAAACATGCCATCGCGGTGGCTGCGACTCACCTGAAAATAGAAAAATTTTCAAAAGATATTAGACGAATAACATTACGGCTACACGTGCGCAACAAACAAAACATGACAAACAGGAATCTATTTGTTCGAAAATATTGATTCGATAGGTAAACAAACGAAGAAACTTCCTCGTTTACCCAAGATCTATTAAAATTTTAATCCCCAAAAAAAACTCATACGCTTCAAATCACATTGTTTGCTCCTACTGAACAATATCGGTCGAGGATTGTATCCATATCCCTTTGAGAAAATCAGAAGCCCCGTAAAAATCGCACACGCAAGCGGGAAGGAAATAATACTGCTCAGTCGCTTCCGTGTTGACATTCGATAACCGGGCCTTGGGACTTCGCTCTGATATTCCCACGGGGGAAGAGCTCGGTGTATAGTTTCTTTCTCGAGAAAAGGGAAAGGAAATCGGTGGAAAATAAAAGGAAAGACGGATGGAAACAAGGGGCCATAAAGAAACAAGTCAGAAACGGTAAAGGAAAGAAAGAGAAAATGTTGAAAGAAGAACGCGGAGCATGCGCGATGGAGAAGAGCTTGCGGAGAGTTTTATACTCCATATGATAGGATCGAATTCTTTTTTTGCGTACAGCAAAAATAAGCACCGGGAGAGAGAGAGAGAGAAAACGCCGATTTCCTTTTTAAAACGCCCTACAGATCTCTCAAATAAATCGGCACTGCTCGCTGAGAGAACGCGACTTCTGTTTCTGATTTAATCCTCGTCATTTTTACCATGGGAGCCTCGGACGCGAATAATAATTAAAAAAAAAAAGATCCGTCGTGCGTTTCGAATCGAAACGGTGTGCAACGTTTCACTGTTTTTTCCGCGGTTCACTCCGCCATTGACCGTGTAAGTATATTGCCTCGACTCAAAAAGAGTCGAAGAGGGCAAAAAAAATAAAATAAAACGAAAATGTAGTTGATGGGATGGATGCGATCGCCGACACGCAAGCATAACTGACAGATAATGCGATTCCGAAATCCTTTTATCCGAGGGAAGCCACGTCAAAGAACGGTTCGGTTAATGAGGATCGGCAAACGAGGCGAGTTGGAGAGGGAAAAAAATAAATACGCGTAGAAAAAGCGAGATGGAATAAGGAACGAGGAAAATTGGAAATGATACAACAAGCACGCTAAAATAAAAGTGCCGAGCAAAATCAACGATTGAAGGTCGTGAGGGTTGAAAAAACATATGGTGTCAATGGAAAAACAGCTGGTGAGAGAAAAAGACGTTATTGCTATCAATTGCTATCAACTTTGATGCCTTCTTATAAAGCAGTTTACATTCTGTAATATCTTAATATATTTTCGAATGAAATACATTTCGTGAATTCTTCTTTATTAAAGAGTCATTACAGCAGGACTATAGGCTTGGCTGACCTATTCTGCAACCCTTTCAGAGTGGCTGCTTGGGCAACAGCCAGGATCTCCCCCCAGCAGCTACGCAACTGATATGTGTCCACTAAAAATTGCAGCTCAACAAATGTGCGTAACTAAGAACGTATAGCGCAAAGAATTAACCAAAGAAATAATACATAAACTTTCCAACTTCACAAATATAAGACCCGAGGCAAATACCACAATGACCGAAAATAAAATCAGTCACCTCCTCTGTAATATTTGAAACGTTAAAATAACTATACAAAATTTAGGCGGCGTCAATCTCGAACTGATGCATGGAGGCACTGCACAGAATCCATACCCGCAGGCTGCATTCCAAAATTTTCCCACCCCTCGCACCGTTCTATATTCACCGAGCATTCATCCTTCCTTCCACTATTGGTGGAAATCGCCCTATGATACGCCCTTAGACTCCTTAATTAGGATAAGACTAGATGTGGCAAGGCAGATTATGTCCTACAGACAACGGCAAAGACGAGGCGAGAACGGGAAGAACTTTATTTGGTACCATGACTGTGTAGGTTGTTTTAAAGGGCAACTCACTTGTTATTAGAAGTTTTGAGTTTAACACGTTTCCTGGAATTCTTAGAATACATACAAATATTTAAACGAAATATGTGTATTATATGAAACTTATCTGAGCTTGGACCGAACTATAGAATACAGAACCATTTTGAGGACCGCATAAATGTTTCACATGGTCCGTGTATTTGAGATCCTTGAGATAGAGTTGTTTTAAAGGGCAACTCATTTGCTATTAGAAGTTTTGAATTTAACACGTTTTCTGAAATTCTTAGATTACATAGAAATATTTAAACGAAATATGTATATTATGAGAAACTCATCAGAGCTTGGACCGAACCATAGAATACAGAATCATTTCGAGGACCGCATAAATGCTTCACATGGCCCGTGTATTTGAGAATCTTAATATAGACGAAGGGATGTTTTAAACTCTAGTGGCGCAATACACACGCATAAACATGGAAACACGGAAAGAGAAAACTGCCGAGAGAGGCAATGTTATTTTTTGTAGAGAAAAAGTAGGGTGAAGTGAGAGGACTTCGTGAAGTTTGTTGGTCAATGTCCAAAATTTCTCCACATCCAATTGCCGCTCCCTAAAAGGCAACGGTGGAGAATAGCGAGAGTGGGCTCGTGAAATAGCTCGAGGGTGGGAGAGTAAGATAGATAAAGAGTAAGGAAAGGGTAGATGGGAACGAAAACTCCAGGTTGGGAGAGAAAGAGTGAGTAAGGAAAGGGTGGATGGAAATGTAAACTACTTAGAGGCATAATGAAGAGCGAGGATGACCTCCGATATCTCTTTTACCATGGGGTCGCGCGGTCGGACCCTTACAGAGAGGGTGAGAGTATTGGGGGAGGGATGTGGTTGGGGAAGGATGGGTTGGAGAAGGCGTGTTGGAGAGTGGAATTCGAATCCTTACAATTGACTATGGATTTCTGTATGGCTTTGTTCCCCCACCAACACGGCCCCGTCGCCCATACTACAGATTTAGACGGAAGAAAACCTTGGCAGCCGGAGTTATTTTTCTCTTTGTTTCGTAACCTTTGCTTTTCTCCGTTTTTCTGTCATGAGTCGCTGAGAGAACCAACGTTACGGCACAAATATTTTTGATAAAAAAAATAGCTCACGAGCTACTGCAGTATGGTAAACATTGAAGATTTTGCTCTAGAGCAATATTTTTAGGAGCTTGTTCATATAACTTACTTTTCGGCGCTGTTTCTTTCTAAAAATGCGCAA
The DNA here is from genome assembly GCA_028673005.1 of Tanypteryx hageni. Classification (NCBI taxonomy): domain Eukaryota; kingdom Metazoa; phylum Arthropoda; class Insecta; order Odonata; family Petaluridae; genus Tanypteryx; species Tanypteryx hageni. Next base: position 88,907,155 of record CM054116.1, on the reverse strand, counting down.
TATTTTTATCTGTATTCTGCAAAATTTTCGAATAAGTCGTAAAAATATTAATTTGCAGTTGTTTCCTGCACTTGAGACACCTAGCTTTAGTACATATTTCCTTAAGAACAAACTCTATGAAAATCGCAACTACTTCTTGAATGAATATTTATAATGGAAAAAGCTGTAACAAGATAAATGCACGTTATAAAGCACAACTTTGGTGAATGAGAAGAAAAGTTTCAGCATCCATGAATTGATGATACATTTCGTATTTTAATTACACTAATGCGAGGGTATTAGTTTGTTTGTATACGATAACTTATTGATGTAATTGCCTTAGAGTACTAACTGATGGCGGGTTAAATACGGAATAAAATTAATTCTACGAGTAGTTTAATTTACATCATAAAAGCAAACGATTCTTACTTTCAATACGAGTTTCAGCTTGTGTTGAGGTTACAATAATTAGTATATTTGAATGTTAATTACAAAAGAGATGACATTTCACTAGCTGTGACGAAGTTTATTCAATAAATGTCACTCTTCCAATTTGAATTTTAGCTGCTTTACACATCATACGGATTCATTGCGTTCTGAAAATCAAGCTCACTTCGTAAACATGATTTACCTTGCCTTATTTGGCAATTATTCGTCGTTTTTCATTCTCGTGCTGACATTTATGACTCATGATCAATACATTTCATCATAACTGGAGATAGACTTCCAAATATTACCAATAAAATAACTCCAACGTCACTTTTTTAAGTGCAACAGAAACAACGTACATGTTACAAAATCTTTTGTTTTTATTGAAAACAGATACATTTTAGCATTCTAAGAAACTTTTTATAGAATTATAATTAATAGGACAGCAGCTCCTTATTTTTATGAGTGTTGAATGTCATTCACAGCAGGAATATATGTATAGAATTAACAAAATTTATATAATGAACTACAATAAATATATCGAATAGTTATTGCTAAAACCTACCGATTTCATCAGTTAGAGTAAAAATATTTATTTTTTGTTTTATAAACATAAGCGTCAGATTTGTACGTGACACAAATTCGCTTCAAAATGCAAACCCATTTCATCTAAACGTTATGCATTAGGTTTCAAAAATCGACAACCATTATACGAGTTGTGTCAATTGTTTTTTTTTTGACGGGTAACATTACTCTTTCAGTAATTTCTGGATAATGGGGTGGCGACATTTACCTGGAAAAATCATCTATCCGCGTGACAAAATGCCGATGACGTAAGCAAAAAGAATCCTCACGTTTTCGAATCCTCTGTTACAGAAACACATTTAAGGAGATCTGTGAAATGAGCGTGCTCGTTGCACTTTCGGACTTTCGGTCAGAGAGAGAGAGAGAGAGAGGTTTGGTGTTTGACTTGAGGCTTCAGAAGCGGGAGATTAGTGGGCAAGGGGGAGGAAGCGACGACTTGGAGGGCGAGTGGGCGGCGTCTTTGGCAAGGAGGTGGAAACTCGAGAGACACAAGGAATGAGAGAGAGAGGTGAGGGTCGGGGACCCTGGTGAGATCGGGTTGAGAGGTCCTACCGTATAGCCTGAAGAGGAAGAAGAGTCCCAAGTTTCGGAATTTTGGAGTGGCGGAAGGAAAGCGAGGGCGGGAAGAGGGAAGGGATAGAAGGAAAACCTTTCTGCTTCTTAAGAGAATTCCTGGGAAGGAGGAAATAACTTCGCAACGAGATGACTCGATACCATTGGAATGTAAACTTCTTTGCAAGAGTCAACATGTAGGACAAGAGCGTTTTTTTGGATTAGAAAAACTTTTTACGGTCCCGCATCCTATGTAAAATTCTTCTCTTTATAAAACTGGATTCCGATTATAGCATACAAATGACAGAGGTTAAATAAAATATTTAAAAATTCTACAAGACTTAATAAAGGAGTCTTGCGCATGTATTGTTCGATGTTGAAGAATTTTTGCATGCAACCGCTTTAAATTAAACGAGTTGGAATGTACTGACAATTTTCCTTGGCCAAAATCTAAAACTGCAAAGCCGTGAATACATAAATATAAATAATAAGAATATAGCCAATGCTTTCACCAGTTAAGAACCTATTAATTTATATCATCATTCGTAAAAATGGCAAATTTTAAAGCTAAAAAAATCTTAAATTTCCTGCAGCTTTGGTGAATAGTGCAGAAAAATATTCCGGAGAATGGGTCGATCACCTTTCAAGGCTAAGAACCAATGGGAACGAACAATAATTTTAGAAAATTACTCTTAAATGTAAGTAATAAAGGTGAAATACTCCTTTAACCAAACAATTAGAGGGTTACAAAACCCAATGCATTTCGCCCACAAGGTGGGCATCGACAGGGGTAAATCTGTTTCAACAGTGACTGGGAGCCAACTACAAGGTTTGAAACGGAAAGTATTAAGAAGACGACCGAGAAACAAGTGAAGCGCGGAAAGATTTTTCGGCGTGTGTGTCGTTTAAATCTGTCAGTTTGTATAGGGTCTTGTTGAAATCTGTGTCCGCGTTCATAAGTGTATCGCGGTTTTTTTAAATGTGAAGGTTTTCTAACGATTTTTTTGAGTTATTGGGTGAAGTTATCAATGTTAAATCGTTTACGTGTATACTATGACCTGTTTCAAAGATGTGGTTGGCAACGCTTGATTTTTCAAAACGATTATATTTATAGTGAGCCATGTGTTCCTTGAAGCGTGTTATTAGTTAATAATGTACATAAAGATGACAAAGCCATGAGGACAATTTCATCTGAAAAATTTTGTTTTAGTAACAATGATTTTAAAATTTGGGATGTTTCTTCCAGAGGTACACTTAGGAAGAGGCTTTTAACGTCAAAGGAGACCAAAATCTCAGACTCTTTTAATATTATGTTTTTTAGTTTACTTATCACGTCATAGGTATTTTTAACAGAGTGTTTGTCGGGAAAGGACATCTGTTTAAATTCACTACTAAGCCATTTGGCCAAGTTATAGGTTGGGCTATTTATTCCTGATGCAATCGGTCTCATGGCTTTGTCATCTTTATGTACATTATTAACTAATAACACGCTTCAAGGAACACATGGCTCACTATAAATATAATCGTTTTGAAAAATCAAGCGTTGCCAACCACATCTTTGAAACAGGTCATAGTATACACGTAAACGATTTAACATTGATAACTTCACCCAATAACTCAAAAAAATCGTTAGAAAACCTTCACATTTAAAAAAACCGCGATACACTTATGAACGCGGACACAGATTTCAACAAGACCCTATACAAACTGACAGATTTAAACGACACACACGCCGAAAAATCTTTCCGCGCTTCACTTGTTTCTCGGTCGTCTTCTTAATACTTTCCGTTTCAAACCTTGTAGTTGGCTCCCAGTCACTGTTGAAACAGGTTTTACCCCTGTCGATGCCCACCTTGTGGGCGAAATGCATTGGGTTTTGTAACCCTCTAATTGTTTGGCTAAAGGAGTATTTCACCTTTATTAATCTTAGCCAAAGTTATTGAGCTACTATTAATTATCTTAAATGTAAGGTTTGCGTCGAGTGAGGAAGCTGTGGAAAGAATGCTTCTGGTTTATACGTTCAACTGCCTCCTAAGAAAGGATTAACTATATTTTTACCTGAAAAATAAAGGCGCAAGTCTTATGAAAACCGAGCGGTGAATTTATTCATTATCTTGAAAACGTTGACATTATACATAAAGTGACCAGATTACAGTTCAGCCAAAGCGGGGCAATTTGACTTCAGATTAGTCGATGCGAGACAAAAACATTTTAGATTACTGCGGGATAATAAAAAATCTTTGTAAATGAACATTTACTAATCCGTTTATCAAGATTATAAAAATATAATTTTTCAGTTATAAATGTACGCTTTGTTCCATTTCCTGCACACTGCCGCAACACAAGAAAAAGAAACGAAGAATGAAATAAATCAAAACGAATGAATTACTTCGGGGAATTTAGCACGCATTCGACTAGCGCTCCACATGCTTCTCGACATTTGGTTATTTCCTGGGAATGTACCCAAAAAATGTATATTCCATGGTTTAAGCGTGTATCAAACATAGCAACAAATCCATGTTTTAAATTAGCAACATTAATAGATACGCTTCTCATTGGTCATATAGAAAGTCTTGAAATTAAAATTCCCATAGGATTGAGAATCTAATGCACGCACAATACGAAAAATTTTCCAGGACGCTTGACCATGCTAGACAGGAAGTCGAAATTCAGGACGTCTGGTCACTTTAGTCATATCATATAGTTTACTGGTAAAAGGTATGAATAATTGGTACATTTATCATCAGAATATTAAAAATCGGGACAATTTTGCGTCCCCTCAAGTTTTTTTGGGGACAGCGGGACATGCTTCTCAAAAGCGGGACTGTCCCACCGAAATCGGGACGTCTGTTCACTTCAGTGATATACAACATGTAACGTAATAGATATTGTTTATCCGAGCTTTGAGATATAAACGACTTTGAAGAATCCTAAGATATTTTATTATGAAAGTAATTAATAGAAACTGATAAAAAGCATTATTTTGTTAAACATAAAAAATAACTTCTTGATCGAAGAAAGCCAACGAATTTGATTTGATTACATTGCGTTAAACTAAAAAATATTCTGTAACTTTGTCATTAGGAATCGTATTTTGCGAGTACAAGAACAACAAGAACAGGGAAAATCTTTGGTAGTATATAAGCGTCAACTAGAATATGGACAAAAACTTGCGCAGATTAATAAAAAATCCCATTCATGTCATCAAAGAAAATACGAAACTGACGAAAATCTAACTTTGTGAGATCGCAGAATAATAGAAAAGGTATTAAAATCATCCAAAAATTTTCACACAATGGATTTTTGAAAGAAATTAATCATATCATCTATTACAGGGGTGGGTGACCTTTTCTGCATGGTGAGCTGCAACAATGCCAGTGAAGCCTACGGTGGGCAGAATTGAAAATTGACAATCCTTCGATGGACTGGATTAAGGTTAAATAGAAAGTTACTTAAAGATTCTTAGGCACCATACGAGAGAAATTCAAGTTAAAATTGGGTTTTTAGGGTTAACAGTTAAATATTAAAAATCATGATGGAATTCAAACTTGAGAAAAGCTCAAAAGAAAACATTAGAAGAAACTTATTTGAATTGAAAATATTTACTAAGAGGTCCCATTTTAACGTTAATCTTGAACAGATTTTGCTCGATAAAAACAATATTCGGTAAGTAAATCAAAAGAAAATGAAAAAAGTTTTGAAAACTATGAAACACTGGAGGTGGGCAGCATAAAATTTCTTAGTGGGCCACAGGTTGGGCACTCCTGGTCTATTATATTAGCAAAACTCAGATAAAAGTTTCACTCCAACGCCTCCAAATTTAGAGAAAAGTGCCTCCATCTCTCGAAATAGCAAACTATTCATCTCGCCCCCATGAAAGCATCTTTGTAGTAATTTTCCACCGTGGATTGACGAAATGTTATATATCGCCTTGAAATCTCAAATAATTGTTGTTTTAAACCACATTTCATGTTATTCTTAATAGAAAAGCTACATGAATAAACTCGAATATATCTCTCTCCCTCTCTCTCTGTTGCGATATTGTTGCTCCTCGTCTCAAGAGACACCATTCCAGAAATACCATTTCTGAAAAAAGCTTAGAATCTTGAATCTCTCGGCAGCGGATTCCTCAAACTGCGCGCTCTTGTGTTTGTGGAGGAAAGGTCTTAACGCGCCGATGGTTACTGAGGAGGAGGCGTACTCGTCACGCGAGGAAGGGGGAAATGAAACCGAGAATGGGAGCGAGAAGAAGAGAGAGGGAGAGAGCGGTGGAAAAGAGAGAGAGGGAGGGAGAGAGTAGAAGGGAGGGAGGGGTAGAGTGGACGGAAAGTGAGTGAGAAAGAGAAAGTGAGAGAGAGAGGGAAAGAGTGAAGGTAGAGTGAGTGAGAGAGAGAAAGAGAGGGAGAGAGAGGAGGAAAAGAGATAGATAGATAGATAATCGTCTTTATTCGGGCGAAATTTAGACCATAAGGGAGGGAGAGAGTAGAAGGTAGGGAGGGATAGAGAGGAGGGAGAGTGAGTGAGAAAGAGAGAGGGAGAGAGTGAAGGTAGAGTGAGTGAGAGAGAAAGAGAGAGGGAGAGAGAGGTGAAAAAGAGAGACAGGGAGGGAGTAGAAGGTAGGGAGCGATAGAGAGGAGGGAGAGTGCGTGAGAAAGAGAGAGGGAGAGAGTGAAGGTAGAGTGAGTGAGAGAGAGAGAGAGGAAGAGAGAGGTGTAAAAGAGAGAAGTAGAGAGAAAGGGAGAGAGGAGAAAGAGGGAGAGAGTGTGAGGGAAATATAGAGGGAGAGATTTTTAAGGAGAGAGTGAGAGAGGAAGAGAGTGAGAGAGAAAGAGAGGGAGAGAGGTAGGGAGAGCGAAAGTGTCCTGGCGGAGATTGGAAGTGGAGGAATCCGCAAGAGAAAGGCTATTTTTCATTTCTCCGTCGATCCATCTTCGCAAAAAGGTTACTTCTTTGCGGATATATATAAAAAAGAAACTTCGAAGATAGTGTTCGGAGACTAAAAGGTTGTGGCGGGAGTGGCGACGCGTCAAAACTCTTGGCATAGGAGATTGAAAGAGTGGAAGATGGAAGGTAAATGGATGAAGAGGCGACGGAGGAAGAGGAAAGTTAAGGAAAGTGGATTGGAACTTTGGTGTGTGGATTAAGAGAAAGTGATAAAATCGTAAAAGGTGACTTAATGCCTAGAAAGGAGTAGGAAAATGTGTACATAGGGTATTTTATTCGATGGAAAGGAGATCCTGAAGATAAAAAAGGGAAGGGAATTTTGGTTCGCAGAAAATGATCTGCGAGGCTTATGCAGCGAAGGAATTCCATTAAAATTTCCCTACCGCAACACTTGGGCAGCCCAGAAAATGCGAAATATGAATGGAAACAGGATTTAATTTTGCAGCGCATAGATGGGCACATTAATAATTGAACTGATAAATGCGTCTCAAATATGAATGCAATTGTAAGGGATGCTATAGTAATACTTCTGCGGAAAAAATACAATTTTGGTCGAGTTTGGAAATTTTGAAAAGCTTACAACACAGATGAACGATTTTCAAGCTTTTATAAAAGAACTTACGCAAAATTCAATAAGTTGTACCAGCAGAGAAATTTATACCAATAATTTATTGACTTATATTTCAATCCATCCTGATATACAAATTATACTCATTTTTTAAAATCGTTTTAATCAATGAGGTACATCTTTTCAGTCTTAAGGTTCCATCTATTCCTTTCCCTTTCACATAAACAAAAAAAAACATTCCGCTCCAAAGTTTTCATAATAGGGCACCAAAAGGTTCTCATTTCCCTATTTTCTACCGTCTATTCGCTGTACCATATCTCATTCAAATATTCTCCGATTTATTTTTGAAAGTCTCATCAAAACATTCTCGTTTCCCTATCTTCAACCGTCTCATCATCATATCACATTTCATTTAAATTTTCTTACATTCATATTCGACAGTTTAAATTGATGATGAAAAAACTTTTTGTCCTTGTTTCAGTACACTGGGTTATACGCAAAGTTTTACGCATTTTATCCATTAGAACGAAGCTATCTCATGAACTAATAGATGTCGCGGAACTTGTTTCTACATCATCTATGTTTTATCGGAGAAGTCTCCTTTATTACACAATCATTCGTTATTGTTTTATTAAATTAACAAAATGTAGAATTACACCACGTGCCATCATCACGAAACTTTAAAGAAGCGCGCATTTTTACGCAAATAATAATTTGTTCATTTTTCAGATAGAACGAAACTTTACAAATCGAATCTCCATTCAAACTAATTCAAACACATTTATTCCGGTTAATCGAGGCATGCGCGTAAAATGGCAAACGGGTTTTAATCGAAACTAACGAGCGAGCGGCGAAACAAAAGCTAATTAATCTCACGCAAATATTTATTTCCGCGGATTCCGCCAACCAGCGACTCGCCGTTTTCATTTTTTTTTTTAATATGTCGGAGCCACGCATACGCGATTGAAAACAAACATTCGCGCGTAAATTTTCGTTTTCGCCGAGGCCGCGAATGAAAAAAAAATAACCGCGAAAAATTTTCAACCCTGATAGAGAGTTAAAACCATGGCAGGAACGACATAAACTTGTCAAGTTTACCCCGCGTTATATTTCCGAGTTATATAAAGTTAGGCGTCGGAGCATCCATACAGGAGATTTCCATTGCATATACGACATGTTTGTGAGAAAATCGTCACGTGGCGACTGTTCTAGGGGATCGTTCCGCGTTGTAGGGCATGCTTCGGCGCCGAAGCAGGCGCGGCGTACGACGGAGAAGATATACGATATAGACATGAAGGATAGAAAGAGGGAAAGAGGGGCGGATGGGGGGGGAGGGGAAGTTAGGGTGGAAGAGGGGGGGGGAAGTTAGGGTGGAAGAGGGGGGAGAAAAAGACGGTGGGAGAGATGGTGGAGGGTGAGAGGGCGAACGGAGAGTTCAAACGATAAGGTACGATACGGAAAGGCGGGCCTGACTCGCTCTTTTGCTCTTCTCTCTCTCTCTCGTTCCCTCTCTTCCGATCTCAGCTTCGGAGTCTCGAGGGAATTGAAGGATCGTGGAAAATAAAAATAAATCTCTATCCTCATAGAATGGCTTTCTCCCTCGGCGCGCGGCGAAATATCAAAGGCGAAACTTGAAATGAAAATCGCGCGGCGGCGCTGGTGCTGCCGCGAGTGATAGTGAAGTGGCATGGGTACGTGTCTGCTGTTTGTGCGCGTGCGTGTGCGTGCGCGTGCGTGCGCGTGCGTGCGGGCGCGTGCGTGCGGGCGCGAACGTGCTTGTACGTGCGTGGGCGTGCGCTTGCGACCGTGTGTGCGTGTAAAACTGTACGTTTCGGATAGGCAGGAAAAATGAGCGCGAGTAAAGAATTGGTTATGTACGGGACGGGATTTTCCGTCGCGATTCGAAAATGATTACGTCACTCGGAGTGAACCGAGTTTAACGCAAGGGTGGATTTGGGCTCGAAAAATAGAAGATAAATTAAAACGCTAGAAGTACCGCATTTATATAAGTAAGTAAATGTAAGCGGAATTCATTCTCTTTAAAAACGAAATGGAAATATCTGAAATGTTGCTCGTTTATTTTGTGTTGTCCCTTATAACGTTTTACAACCTTTCACATTGGCATGGTGGGATTTTTTGCGAGAAATATGATGGAAAGAAATATTATTAGAGATCATGAAAAAAGAACTTAGTTACTTCCACAAATTTAATTTTAAACGACCGGTTTTACTACGATCGTAGCATCATCAGGTGATAAAATATAAAAATAGTTCCATATATATATATATATATATATATATATATATATATATATTGGGTAAAATAAGGGGGGGAGGGAGACAGGAGGGGTTACAAAGAAAACTAATTTTATATTTTATCACCTGATGATGCTACGATTGCAGAGAAACCGGTCGTTTAAAATTAAATTTTTGGAAGTAACTAAGTTCTTTTTTCCATGATGAGTAAATTCCACAGGGTTGAGCCTGACTTCATTGTTGACATTATTAGAAATATATAATTTTGATAAAATCTCTACTACGGCTTTACGGATGGAACAGTCATTCACATTATTATTTTATATTATTACCAGTAATGTGGCTAAGGAACGACGATATAAATAAACCATATAGACTCTTATTACGAATTTCCAGAATGCAAATAAAGAGATACAAGTAGAGTGTTATCCATGAACGTGGATACATCTAGCGTGTTATTTAATTTTTGTGGTTTTACCGCCACATATTTGTTCACTAGTGTCTCGTTTGTTCCATAACGGGAACATCACGTGAAGGTGAGGTTACTGTTTAAATAAGAGAGGCATAATAATTAAGTTAGTGTTGTATTGCGCATTATCATTCTAGATAAATATATATTTTGCATAAAAATACATATAGATATTATTTTGGATAAATTATGCTTTCAAATTACATTAAGTTTAGAACGCGAACTATTTTGTACTAAAAATTTGAACGTGCCCCTATCCGCCTCTATAAAGTTTTCAAAACTCAAACATATCGAGTGGGAACAATTTGAAAATGGAAGCTTAAATTTTCAGCTATCAATCTTTAAAACCTCCGAAGATATAAATAAAATAATCGAAAACTATTTAAGACATACCTCGCCGGAGTAATTGCAACCTACTCTTAAGGTTCAAGTTCACTCCTTCGTCGTAAAGTATCCATGCTTATTCTCTTACAAAGCATTTTGTGCACACGTACCGAAAATTAAAGTATTTACACTCATTTCTTCATCGTGGATGATCCTTTTCCTATCATTTACTATGGTCTGTGTGCAAACTAAAGGAAATTAAACGTATTTATGTATTTGTAATAGATCCTGTTTTCTTTATTTGCTACGAAAAATATTTTCGTTGGCAACACTTTATAAAACCGTGTAAAAAAATTATTGAGTTCGAATTAAATTCAGACTTTCGTGTTGAATTTTTCAAACTGTTTAAAAATAAGTGGCATTAATGTGACAATATAAGCTCAAATTTCAAGATTCCCATTTTTATACCTTCGGAGATATTTAAAAAAAATATTTTAAGTGAGCCCCAATCTAAACGTGAATATTTTTTAAAGTTCAAATCTATAGAAAAACGAATGGCAGTGATACAAAAATCTAACCTCCATATTTCAGCTCTCTATCTTTTACGGTTTTGTCACAATTTCAATTTAAGCAAATGCATAGACAGACAGACACCAAAGTGAAACTATAAGCGCATTAAAAAAGCGCTTAATTAAACAACCAAACAAGCTGAAGGGAGACTTTGAATGTAGAAAGGAACGTGTTCAATAGATAATAAATTTATAAGAAATTATATAGACTTTGTACTTATTACCACAGAAAAAATTAATAACCACCAGTCTTAACGTTATGTTCGCGAAGCATGAGTCATCACGTATATTTTATTTGGTAATCCTTTTATTTCTTGTAAAGGAGTTTAACAAAGTTTCGGCCCCTTCAGTGAACTATATTTTGCAACATCCATTCAAGAAGGGAGGTTGTGCGGGATTATATTTGTCGATTAATGACTTTGCTATGATATTAACGATCACATTACGTTAATCCGACCAATAGCATTTACGGATCTAACTCCAAAATAAAATAAACGATCTTACCTCTCGACTCGGAAGTATATTCCAGGATTTCTTTTATCGCAATTTGCTTAGGAACCTAGAGGACGAAGGAAAGCCGCTAAATGAAGAAATACAGCCACAGATCCAAATCAAGAGCGAGCACGATTAAAAAAGAAGTGCCTCCAAAAAATAAATACATAAGAACAAAACAAGCGCTTCGGTTCTCCGCATCCCGAAAAAAACGATTGCCCGGCGTCCAACTTTCCCCTCCAACCTCCTTCAACCTCCTCCTCCAACTTCTCCCTCCAACCTCCTCCCCTCAACCTCCTCCCCTCACCCTCCTCCCCTCACCCTCCTCCCCGTAACCTCCTCCAGATTCCATCTCCAACCTTCTCCTATAACCTTCTCCTCCAACCTCCTCATACATCTCTCTCCAACCTCCTCCTCCAACCTCCTCCAACATCCTCCAACCTCTTCCAACCTCCTCTCCAAACCTCCTCCTTCAACCTCCGCCTCCAACCTCCTCTCCCAACCTCTTCCCACCTCCTCCTCCAGCCAACGTCTCCAACCTCCTCCTCCAACCTCCTCCAACCTCCTCCTCCAACCTCCGCCTCCAACCTCCCCCTCCAACATTCCCACCCCGTCCCCTGAACGCTCTCTTCTGCAGCAACTTCCTCGCGAGAAGAAAAAGTCCACCTCGTAGTCAGGTTAAAAGAAAAATATGCAAAAGAGAGTGAGAGATATGCGGACAGAAGTGGAGAGCATTACGGACAATGGTATTAAATGAGAGAAAAAGAGAGGAATACAGAAGGGGAATTGGGAGAGAAAAATAGAGAAGACGCTAAGGAGAAGGATACCCATGCACGACGGGATATAATTCCGTTATGAACGAGCAGGAAAAATATGAACCGTTTGGAAATTATTTTTTAATACTTTTCCAACAAAAATAAAAAAATACATCAATAACGGTTTGGTGCTAGGATTGGAGGAGCCTAGTATAAAAATACGCGATAAAGGAAGAACCAACTAGGACGAATAAGGAAATCCCGTCCGTGACTTATGAGGGACTATCTATTCTCTTCTCTTTACCCTTGAGGAGGAGAGGGGAAGTTGGTCTCCTGCTCAGTCTACTGCGATAAAAGAACAAATTTTCTCCCCATTTTTATATTTTCCGTTGTTTTGCGACTCGCTCGTTGGTACTACCACTTTTTTAGCCTCTGGCGGAAGAAGTTCTTTCTTGAAATAGGATGTGAATAAAACGTAGGAGGTGGGACAGGATGAGAGAAGTTTTTGTCTATGTGAGAGAGAGAATGAAAGAGAAAGTAGGTGGGTTAAGAGAGGAGGGTGGAATGAGAGAAGGAAGTGATGGAGAAAGGAGGAAGACATGCAGAGGGGGAGAAAGTGGCGACCTCTAGCAAACCCGAAACGCAATTTAAGTCGCGGGTCTCGTTTCAATAAAAACCATCGAGGGCTTTTGGCTCGAGCAAACAAATGAGGAACGATAATACGTTAAGAGACGAGATAAGAGAGCAGCGGAGAAATGGGCCACCGGGGAGAGATTTAAATGCTCAGCATTTTAAATGCCAATCGTCCTAAAATTTAGTGGCGCACGTGAATGGCTAAGCAGTATCACGAGTTGAACAACGCTTTGCATGAGTTATGTGGCGATCAGGAGATATGTTAACCATCCATAAAACTTCTCTTACAAGGGGGGAAAATACTTGTAAAATCCTCCATTGCATTCTATAATGCAGAGCGATATTTCTGATCCGAGAATCATGAAAAATACCTATATCTCAAGACACAAATCAGAGATAAATGTGACCACTTTTATGATTAAAATGTGATGCTACGCAAAAGGTTTTATATAAATATATAAAGTTGAATGCTGACAGTGACTACCACCATGCTAGACACCCTAATGTGCACCACGCAGTATTTTTTCTGGCACAGACTGAAGGATTTGTTGGGAATATTCTCATGCCTGTTCCTTGCCTTCAGTTAGTCGTGAGTATGTGTATTTGTAACGCATAATTTTTAACGTATCCCCAAAGGGGGCGCCAGATCAAGGTGGCTATAATGGTTTTGAAATAATACAGTCTCAAAGAGTAGACAAAGCTCCTTCATGCTCTACCATGATGTGTGATTCATGACTCCATCCTGTTGAAAGTATCATCGGTGGATTTTATCCACTTTTTGGTACACTAAAACTTTGTGTAGTACTTAGGTACCGCTCCAATATCACTGTTTCTTTGAAAAAAACGGTCAATGACCCTATGGCGGCTTACAGTCCACCAAACACAGTTTTTCTTTTAATGTAAAGGACACTGCATGACGTTGTTCACTTATCCACAAACGACTGTTTCGTAAAGAAACATAGCTATCAAGAAGGAACCATGATTCGTCTTGTAAAAACAAGTCATCCAAACCATCATGGAGGTTTCTTAAAAACCTTGGGAACTATGGTAACTTGTTCGTTTCTCTTTATATGGTTCTGGAAATTGTTGCATTGCATGTATTTTATATGGATCAAGTATAAATTTCCTGATTGCATTATTTGCAAAAAAGAATGAACAACGTAATTTTTGTGTGATGGAATCTTTTGGGGTTCATTCCATTGCGTTCCTCACTTGCTCCTCCTATTCATCTCTCAGAATAGTTGATCGACCCTCACGTTTTTTCACAACCATACTGCCTGTTTCTATGAATCGCTTCACCAACATTTCATACTACTGTATAATTTCGGCCTACAAAACGACGCTAAAACTTAACCTCACATGATTTAAATGACTCACAATTAATGTATTGGTCATATAATAAAACACATTATTTTACGGTTAGCGCCATTTATAAACTAAATGAGCAATGGAATGGATGAAATAATTAATTTGGCTTAAATAGAGAAAATATTGTTTATTTCCGTTGATATTGTAGCGATTCCTTGGATGTTACAATTAAGAGAGAGGGGGTGGGAGATGGGGAGAGGGGGAAGGGAGAGAGGAGAAAGTGTAGAAGAAAATGAGAGAGGAGAAGCGAGGGGTGGCAATTCTTTCTATTCTTGACGAACTAAAAGCAGTAACCAGGGAGGTCATTCAAAATATACCTAAGAAATACTTCAACATTTTCATGAATCCACCATGGTAATGGTAATTTTCAGTATTTTAAGATATTTTAAATTGACATTTTTACGTAAAAAAATATTAATAATTAAGGTTTTCACATTTTTTCAGATGTATGCCCTGAGATATAGCAATTTTTCATGATTCTCGATTAAAGATTCACCCCTTCCATTAGAATCATTATTTTTCAAAGAGATGAACTATGACAATATAATATGCACATAAAATAAACCGAGTTGACGCGCAATAATCTTCATTCGACGCTGCAATTCAAAAGAGTATACGAATAAATTTCTCCCGGACCAAGTGAAACGATTTAAGTCAATAAATCGGTAAATATTATGTCGATATCAATGCGGATGAGGATTGACGATATCTTCTTATTGGCGCCTTATCTTTCAGGGAATGATTAAACGACGCCGGATCAATAATTCCTGAAATGTTGTAATTTCTTCTCTCCAACCTTATTCGGCGGTTTCCTTCATCATAAAGTCGCGCTAGGGTTGGAGGCCGTGCGACAATATATGGCGCGTAGCTATTTCAGTTCCTTATCTACACTGAATCCCATCGGGAGCCTCTTCCGCGATACGAATCTTCCTATTTTTCTGTCTCTAGTTCCGATCCGAAACAGATACTACAAACAAAAGCGCAGCAGGTACAGTTACTTTATCTCTCCGCTTCAATCGAGTTCCCACGTTATCTCTTCAGCTCTTCCATTATCTCACCCTTTTATGTCCTAAACTATCGCGTTCTCCTGTCATTTCTTTCTAGATTTTTTTCTCATTTGATTCGCCGTTTCCTTTCTTATTACTCCGATTCTTCGGATTTCATTCCCTATTTTCTCTCGCTTAACGGTGGCTTTATTGTATTTCGAGAGGCATTGTGTGTGTGTGTATATATATATATATATATATATATATATATATATATATATATATATATATATATATATATGGATGTCAACAAGGTGTTGGGATGAGTTCTCTCTTTGTAGCTGAAGAAGGAGTAGTTCCGAAAGCTTTACGTTTGTGATGTTTCTGTGTTTTTGTGTTATTTTACGTGTGTCGCTTCGACATCCCCGGGGCCTCGCCAACCTGAAGTCGTCTGATTGGTGAGTGCTCACTGGGTTTCCTCATCCCAACACCTTGTTGACATCCATATATCTATTTTACCTTTCCTTTTCCGTAAGTTGTTATATATATATATATATATATATATATATATATATATATACACACTAGTAGAAGGTGCTTGCATACTGCAAGTATTTCATCTAACCTTTTCAGGGAGATATTTCATCATGGGAAGTATTTCTTTAATTCATAAGGTTTCTACTCTGGACCGATTTTCGTTTTTTCCTTATGGAACAATAATGGAGTAAACAATCACTAATTTTTGCAATTTTAGGAATATTATAAATTTTCCACATTGGGTTAATAATGCCACACATTTCTTCCAAATTTTTAATTTGTAGCACATTTAGAAGTCAAATAACATGTATCTAATTGTTAAAAATTAATTAATTTTTAACGGTCGAAATAAAAATTTCATGGATAAACTGAAATATTTATTCGTTGGCATAGACTAATCTCTAAATAACGTAGACATTTCAGCTTCCTATCTTGCCCGGTAGTATCTAAACATTTACCTATTTGTTTAAAATTTAAGAATTTTTAACTGCCAAACAAATTTAAATATCAAAATTTCTACAATCCTTATTTCGTTTTTTTACAAATCCTACCTCTAAAAACATTTCAGCTCCGTAGCACATTCGAAAATAAATAAAACTTGAAAATTTGTTTAAACAGTTGCGAATTTTTAGCTGCCGCATTGTTGCACTTTTTCAAGATTTTCATTTTTTTAGTCGGTTTTGCACAAAATCTTACCTAAGAAAAATTTTCGAATCTCCAGCTCATCTGGAAGTGCCTAAACATTATTATCCTTCTATATGTTATATATATGCTAGATGTATGTTATATGTTATATCCTCCTCTGTAAGGAACGTCTATATATAATGATATATATATATATTTCACTTTTTACCGACCTCATTAATTTCTTTTTCTCGTAGTCTTTTCATAAACATGTTTCCGGAGGTGCAACATTCTATTTTTGCTGTTAATTAGTAAATCAATCTTTACATTTGAAAATTAACTGTATAATTTAATTATCGCTGAAGTGAATTTTGACCGCTATTTAAACGAAAATAAAAATAATCAGCTTATAAATATTAGGTGATTGATTCCATTGTTGTTGCCGCGCAATTGCGTTATATTGAAATAGTTTTTATTCAAAAATGTAAATTTCATTCGCTACTCCAGCCGTGTTATTGTTCCCCAGTGACATTTGCATTCAGAGTTTAATTTGTGAAATGTGATTTTGATTATGAGCCATATTAAATATTTCAGCCAATAATTAACTTATCAACTATAATCTTAATGCAATGCGTGACTAACTGCATAAAAATATTTAAATGATAAATAATTTCATGCATTAAATTGTAAAATAAAAAAAAAATCCAAAATCGATATTGGTTTTCCTACACAAACATGGTAGAAAATGAAAAAATCGATGGTTATTAATATATTTTAGTTTTAATAACTACAGTGCATACTATCAAATTTATAATAATGGTAATGGTCTATCTTTCATCCTTCAAGTCAAAATATTGTAAGTTTCTCAACATTTCTTTATCATTTTAATTTTCGGTATTTCACGTTCCGCACTCCATTTTTATTCCGTCTGTTAATACAAAATTTTTCCGTCTTTTGTCTTTTATAATTACACCACGAGACTTATTAAAATCTTTATCTCTTTCTCGAGAAGTTATTTTTTTTGTACCCCCAAGCATTACCCTTCTCCTTAATAATCCTCACCCTTTGCATGGAATTAGGCAGCCAATTTAAAATTTATATCTCTTTCTTTCATGCAATCTCGAATTTTAGTGTTGGCTTCAAACATTTCACCTTTTCATGATGCGTTGCACAGCTCTCAGTTATACTATACTCTCTTTCTCTCTCTCTTCCCGTTCCTTTTTGCTTTACATTATTCTTTGCCCTTGGAAATATCGTCTTGCGACTTCTCTACTCCCTTTGGAAGCATCCAAGCACCTCTAGGAAGCAGGCGATACACACAGCGACCCATTCAAAACAACGCGACTTTTATTCTTACTTTCCCCACTCTTCTCTCTCTCTCGCTCTCTATATCCACACCTCCTCACCCACCTCTCTTCCCCTCCCTCCCACCTCCTTACCGCCCTTCTCCAGCTGCCACCCTCCCGTTCCCTTTTCTCAATCCACTTCTCACTCTTCCACCCTACTCTTACTTCTTCTCCTCTTTCCTTTGACCTTTTGGAGATTTTTCAACCATTTTTTAAAATCTCATTTGCCAAAATATTTCTCTCCTCAATCCCATAGTCCAATCCTCGATGAAGGCAAAAGCGCGATAGCTTTTGCTACATCTCTCATGTTTTACTGGATGGAGAATGCACGTAAACGTATTTTTCAAGCTCGCGCAACCGAACGCCAATTGTGCTGCCTCTCCTCCTTTCTCTTTATAATGGAAATAATGCATGGTTTGAGTCTTCGGCGAGGAGAATTCCGCTCGCGGAGTATGACAGTCCTGTGTGGTGCGAACACGATACGATTCAAGTTTCCATCGCTTCAGTAACTGAATTTTTATTGCGTCGCTGTTGGGAAATGTTTTCCGACTTCTTTTTGATCGACCCAGGGTTTAATATATTAACAGGGTACACAACACAAGTTTTTACACTATTTTATGCTATCGTGTAGTCAAAACTCGCCGTTAAGACAAAAAAAACAAAAATTTAGATATAACGTGCATTATTTTTAATAATAGAATAAAAATGTGATGGAATATACTACGGTAATTTTATCATCCTTCATACCTAAGGAATGTTGAATACTTGAAAATATCTGATCTGCCTAACTAAAGTTGTTCGAAACGCGATATCATCATCTGCCAAGGAGAAATTTGGTTAGAATATCTTGAATAATAATAGAAAGTTTACGATTCAATATAAAAGAATAAGCTTGATAAATTGAAATGATAAGGTGGATTGGCATTTATTAGGTATAGTAAAGTGGTATATTAAAATATGCCATACTTTCTAGATAATTATCTGTCTATTAAATAATAATTTAATACTATTTTAATTGTCAAATTAGTCAACGGATATCGATATATAGTACCTGCTGAAATCTTGTGGTGCATGAAAATTTTCCGTCATTTAATTGCATCTTCATATCAGAATAAATACAAAAAAAAAGGTCGAATTAATTTCCATATTTAAAATACGGAATTTCACTTACGGAACTTTTCAAAATTCGTTCCATAAATGCATTTTAAGTACCCCTAGATTGCAGCCTCAAGATTATTTTCCACACGTGTCACGCTATTATAACGCACTTTACCTCGACGAACAACAGGGACCAAAACACTTAGCACAAAGAATAAAAATAACGCGTTATTAATCCCGCCGCTCGGAGAAGAAAAGCGCCGTTTTGCACCTACTTGCGAACACGGCTCATTCCGCAAACATAGGTCGAGGAAAACGAGATATAACTCGCCGCACATGTTCTCTCCGCCGCATGTCCGTTGCATTAAAAAAAACAAGAGAGTGCTTTTGAATATAAAACGTTGACATCGTATCTCAAAAACACGCGTACGGAGTTCTTAAAGTAGGATGTGGGAGGGGGTTTGGTGAGAGGGGGTAGGGTGAGAGGGAAGGGGGGGCGGAGGGGAGTGGGTGAGATGGGCATGGTGCTGCGAATGGCTTTCCGCGTCGTGCTTTTCCTTTACTTTCCTTCTTGTATATAATATATTTTTTTTCCTCTCTCCTCGTAGCACATGCGGGAAATTCCGCATTTTCCTACCCCTCGCTCCGTCCTTTCCCATTCCTTACCGGCTTTTCCGCGAGGTAGCTGGGAGAGCGAAAAAAAAGAAAGAATAAACGAGATTGTGTGTTTGTGTATGTGTGTGTGTGAAAGAGAGAGAGAAAGTCACCGGTCTTAAATGGGTAGTACGCCAGTGCTTCTCCAGGAAAAGATCTCCCAGATACTCATCCCACCGTTTCTGCTACTCGCGGGAAATCACGGGAAGGCGTATTCTTTTGAGATATCGACGGAAGAAAAGGAGATATTCCCTGAGAGATTCGAGTAGTCCTCAGTGAGATGTGAGAGAGAGGGCGTAAGAAAGTGAGAGAGACGTAAGACGGTGGACAGCGAGAAAGAGAAAGAGAGCGATGGGATGAAAAAGGCAGAAAGACACAAGGGAAGAGGAATGGGAAAGAAGAGCAAGTCCGTGACGAGAAAGATAAATCCTACGGGGAGCGTATTAGTTGGCGAGCTGATGTGTATGTGCGCCGGAAGACTCTAGCGGGTGCTGCTGCGGCGGAATGAGGTACGCATGGAAAGACTTTCGGTCGGATTCCCTGATGGGCGTGGCACGAGGCCACGGCGAGGGGAAAGAGCCGCTTTCTGGTGGGAACTTCTGTACTTCCGTGGTCGCTCGAATAGCGCATCGTCGAAAAAGTCTCTCCATCTCTAACTCGATGTGATTTTTTATTCGAATTACAAATATGCGTGAAGGAGCTCTCCGCGTTACTCGTCCCTCTGCATACAACCTACCGTAGGAAAGATTTGAGGAAGCGCAAAATAATTAATATGATTATTGTACGCAATATTTTTATTTTAAAATTTTTACTTTTAAGTCGCGTGAACATGTACCTAATTAATTATTTTTTCTTATTGCCCAGCCTAAAAATTTTAAGTCAAATAACTCTAAAGTAATTCAGCAGTGGTTCCCAAGCTGTGTGCCGCGAAAAACTTTGTTAAGTAAATAAATCGATGATTTTGATGTGTTTATAGGCGATTATCTGTGTATTTCGGGCATCTAACTCCAAAGAAGCCACGCGCCGTCTGGCAACGCTGTTCTCCATAAGGCTCTAACAGTCATCTAAAGGTGGAATGGAGTATAGGGCAATAATTTTCTCTTAATAAATTTATTATGAGGTAGTATAAACCAATGGGTGCGTCCAAAGTATGTAATATCCGTTTCTAAAAATACGTAAACTTTGTTACAAGGCTGTAGAGCTGCAAAATCCTGTTTATCTTTGAAAGTGTGTCGCGCCTCAAAAATGTTTGATAACCACTGCAGTAAAGGATCTTGCTATGGCCATTGGAGAAACAAAATGTATTTACATGATTTTTTTCAATTTTTTACACTAAGAAGCTTATTCTTTAATTCACTCTTGATTAGTATTACTGTCGTTGCTTTTACAAAAATATGAGATGTCAGCCATTTTATTTAACCAGGCATTTTTATAAAATTTTAAAATTCTGTTGGTTTAATATGTATAAACAGAATACGTATGAAGCGTAACACGTATATTTATGAAAATTAAACTTCTAGGCTCGTCATTTGATAAAACTGTTTGCGGAGAAAAGAGCAATCAAATTAACATATTTATTAAAGTGGCGTTGTTGACATTCAAATTTGTTTCATGTGTATAGGAATGCGTGACCTACGTATTTCTTCCATGCATAAGTTTTTCCAAAGTCAAAGAGTTTCTTTATTACCAGCACACGTGCTACGTGGAAAGACTCCTCTGGAGGCCGTAGAAACCAAATCATCCGGTTGATTTCCCCCGCGACTCCTGTCATCTTCACCGTCTTCCGTGTTATCTCCAATTTAATCCCGACGATTTACGCGTGAAAAGGCCATTTAAAGTCTCTCAGCTGTGTGTTATGCGACTAAGCAGGGGAAAATGGGGAATGGGAGAGGTGGAAGGTTCGCCAAATTCAAAAGCCCCCTCTATAATTCGATAGGTTTAACTTGTTGACATATTGGCGAAACGAGAGTATGCCCGGAGGAGGCGTCGTTTAGGCGGAAAGGGCGTTAAGATACCCAACCGCTATACGCGGAAGGGGCGGAGGGGGAGAGAGAGGGGGGGGTCTCCCTGACTACGCGCCAGGGCGGGTATGAAGGGACTAGGGGATGAGAGGGGGATGTAGGAGAAGGGAAGCGGAGGAAGGGGCAAACATCCCGCGTGCAAAAAGGATTATCGGGCCGTTTTCATCGAGTGTTAAGGTTTGCCGCGAGGGGTGGATGGAGGAGGGAAAAGGGAATGATGGGAACGGAAGGGATAAATGGCGGAAAGTGTTACCAAGGAGGCTTGAAACTAACTGGAGGAGAGAGAGAGGACGGGGAGAGCAGGAACTTAAGATGGAAAATATTCGACACTAAATTGGAATTATCACAGCATTATCCGTAAAGGAGACAACGGGGTAACCGAACGACGTAATCCCGAGTTTTTTTATCGATGCGAGATAAAGGAAAAAGAGGAATGAAAATCTGGGTTAACGCTTAAGAACACTAAGAAGCTGCTTTTCTTCTGTTTTCTATTATTCACCTCCCTCCCATACGTCCGCACGTATCCGTCCCCCACGCAACGAGCCCCGCGCGCTATTCGTATATTGATTTCCACTTTGTGAATGCCGCACAAGGACGGGCAGCACGTCGAGCGGGGGATTATTTTGCGGGATGGAAGGGGACAAGGAAGATGAGGAGGAAGGCGAGGCGATGGGAAGTGGGCGTAGGAGAGGAGGATGGGAGAAAGGTGTTTCGGAGTAAGTGGATTGAAGCGTAAAGCGTGCCGCGATGGGGATTGAGGGAGGATGGGGGTTTATTTGGTTGGTGATGGAAAATGGTTTGAAAACATGACGGGTGAGTGAGGAACGTAAGTACATTTAAGGATAGACTTTTTGTATGCTAAAACCACAACACAAGAGATGATGAGTGGTGTTGTATTTTATTCAAGTTCCTTGCTTATTCATCCACCCTATTGCAATCGCATATAATGAAGGAGGTGGATGAAGAATTCTATTTATGTATTCATAGATAAGAAATTTATTAGTGGAAGAGATCGTTGAGTAGCCATTGTTGGATAGTTTTAATAAAAAATATCCAGCTAAAGAAATATATTCTGATTATATCACCGACCTCTGTCCATTACTATTTACCAGGGCCCACCAAAATAATTTTTGTGCCTCTGGCAAGATAGCACTCCAGTTAATATTTGTTGAGATGTTTACATAGTTCATGTTAATTTATTTATCGCTCTGTAAAAATTATCGATAATGAAAAATTGAAAGGAATACTATCAAGGTTCTATCCTGTTCTTCGATATAAATTGGTATCCAATATTTATTCACTTACAAGTAATGCATAGATAAATGATCAGGATAGTGCCCCCAAAATTTTGGAGCCCCGGGCAGCCGCCCGGTTTGAACGTAGCTCGGGTCGGCCTTGCTATTTACACTAATCATAGGTGGATTTAGATGCATGACCTAAATGGGCGATATCAATTTGGACAGCATATAATAGAAAATTAAAAGTTTATAAATAGTAATTTGTCTAATTAGTTAGAGATGTAATAGACCAAAAGTTTTTTTTGATAACGCAGGTTCAAATTAAGTAATATAATATTATAAAAGCGAAATAATATATTTTCATAATTTATTCTGAAAATTCCTTGAAAGAGTTAAATTTTTAAATAATAAATACCATTACCTCTCGGAAATGCGATAATTAGATGAGAGGTATTTCAGTGACGAAGAGAGAGTAATAAAACATTCAGCGCCTTCTCAAATTATGCCAGCCTGACGAACACGAAAACGAGATAATATTTAGAAGAAAAAATTCGCGGAGAATGAAAATTTATTAGTGAAGAGATGCTGTCGGAGACGTAGATTACAAAGAGTTAGAGAGAGAGAGAGGGAGACGGCAGAATCCCGAACTGAAAAATTAAGCAAAAAAGAAGAGTAAAAGAGCGAAAAGTAAGGTGAAGTTTTCTTTTTTTCCTTAAACGCGTAGGAGATGAAGTGGCGTGGAGCTAATAAGGTAAGCGAATTTTACGGAGGGAAGGAGAGAGTGAGAGGGGGGAGGGAGGGAGAGGCGGGTGTTTTAGCGGATAGACGAGTGGCCAGGTGTTTTGGCGGCAAATGTGAAGCTAGGAGTATGTGGAGAAGGAGACGGAAGGTGGAGGAAGACGAGCTCTGGAGATCAAGATGGAAGATTGGAGCGTGGGTGGAGGGAGTAATGACGGAAATGGAGAGGAGAATAGAGTGAGGAATGAAAACATTTGAAGGCCGGGCGAAATTTTTGGTGAGGAAGACTTAAAGAGTGGAGCAAGATGCGAGTGAAGAGGAGACAGTGGGGGTTTTTTTAAGGTGGCCGTTGAAATAAGAGGGGAATGATTACGCCTGAAATTTATATTAGGGGAGTACGATAAGTATTTCAATTATTTAATATAATTAATGAATGGAGGACAAAAATATGGAGGTTGAATTGAAAATATCCAAAACTAAAGTGTACTTGATATCTCAAATGTTTAACAAAAAACAACAGAGACCACTGCTAAAAGGGTTATTAATGCCTCCGTAAAATTTTTAGCTGTATGATCAACTAAACATGGTTGAAAATGGCATTTATTTGGTCCAGATAGCATAATTGTTCAAAATAATTGACGGATATATTACTGAGCAGCGATTCATGAGTTACCATCACTGAGTATGAAAAATACTCGGAGAAAATGTCTTATATTACAGAACTGTCTAATACGGATTACAGCTGCCTGGATAAATTGACAAAAATCTTAAACTAAGCTCCGCTTATCACTTCCCGAAATCGAATACTCATCCGCGTTTGGGATAAGAATGAATAAATACTTATGGTACGATAACTGAAAAACAGTTACGACGAACGTTATCGGTTTAAAAAAGTTACATCATTTTTAAGCCAATATTGAATGGTATTTTCCCGAAAATAAGTCAAAGGCTGTTCGTATTAGAGGTAAGTGAACTTCTTGGCAATAAATAAACCAAAAAAATTTTTATGCATAATAACGCAGCATAAGGAGAGAGAGGGAAGGAGGGAGGGAGAGAGAGAGAGAGAGAGAGAGAGAGAGAGAGAGAGAGAGAGAGAGAGAGAGAGAGAGAGAGAGAGAGAGAGAGAGAGAAAGAGAAAGAAAAGGATTTGAGCGAGACGAATCGCTTTTCCACAATCTGCTGCTTAACGCCCTTTTGGATTCCTGATTACCCTTGTTATAAACTCGTCACCTTCCCTTCCCAGCACATAATTATAACGCGTTGCAATTCTAAAGTCGTTTATCGAGAAGAGAGAGATAGGAGGGAGAGGGGTGGATGGGGAAGGAGTGCAGAGGTTGATGTGTTTATATTGCTCTCTCCCCTCTTCCCCATCTTTTAGCTCACTCCCTCCAATTTAACCCCTCGCATAGCGAGTAAGACAGGATGAGACGCTTAGCTCTGCACTAGCAGCTGTGCCTTAAGGTATTACCGGACCAAAAATAAATTGCATTCGGTGCAATAACGCTTGGCAGCATCTGCAGCCAGGTTCTAACGCATGATAGCGCCCACCTCATACTCAGATTAAAAACTAGGCTAGACTTCCTTTTTTATTTTTAAGCAATGTTCTTCGAATTATCTTTCTTCTTAACCTAAAATATCACAACACAAATATTCCTCTTCTGGGTCTTTGCTCTGAAATTTAGATGCACATCCTTAATATCTTTTACCTCCATGTTCTTGCTCCACTAGCATCTATTATAAAAGATATTACCTTTACAACCCGTAGTCACAGCTTAAATGCATAAGAGGAAGAAAACAAATAGACAGATCGGTTGAATCCCGTACCCTCCCTTTGCCTCCTCAGATACCCACTTCTACCCCCTTCTCCCACTACCGAACCCTTATTTTTTCTCTCCCTAAAACTATTTTTTCCCTCCCCCCAGCCTTCTCTAAAGCTAGAGGTGGTGTGACTTTTTCTGAAAAAAAAATCCTATCAACGCATTATTTTTGCCATTTAACTGATTCACAAATGTAGTCCAATGCGTGAAAATAAAAAATCGCTAAATTAGCAAATTTAATTTCAGCCAACGTGGACCTAAAGTGATTTTCAAAACAACATTCTTTTTCCAACACTAAAAAGGATTTTAAGAAATAACAGCATTATTAATTTTACAATATGTGTGCGAAATGAATTAATTTTCTCTAAATACGAAAATGGACGAGACTGAAGATAACCGTGGAAAAAGAAAAGATAAACCGGTTATTATTTACCAAAATACGTCCTTAAAAAGATATAATTCCGACAAAATGAAATGAAATTTATTTGGAAAACAAGACGCACCTGGTTCAACTGGAATCTTTACATAGAAAAATGAAAGTCACGTGAAGGGTGAGCGGAAATAAGTACCCTTTACGCCCCGACAAGTCTAATCATGAAATGTGTCGTCTCATCCTGCAAAGAACACGAAAATTGACGTAAATTGAAAATTTACAAATGAACGAACGGTTGCTAAGATATTTCTCGAAATGTATTCGCCGCTTCGTTTATCCTCAACGTTTCTTTTTCATTGTCTCTTCACGTATGTATCCAAATTTCTCTCTCTCTCTCTCTCCGTCACTCATTTTCTTTATTTTCCGAGTAAGCGCTTGAAAATATCACGAGACATCGTATAATAACGTCAAAGAAGGAAGAAAATTGCTATAATTATTTAGCCATTCTTTATTATTTTCTGCCTCGGAACTAAAAAAAAGAAAGCTCATTAAGTTTTCCTTTTGCCAGATCTCTTTTCGGGTCTTAATTGCTCCTGTTTTTTTTGTTCTCTTTATCCAAACGACTGCGGCGCGAAAGATCTTTTTGAAAGGCTCCCTGAGAAAACATTTTTATTGCCATTTGATCCGAAATCCTTTGCCGTCATGCGAACGAATTAAATTTTTTGATCCTAGTTATCCAAATAGTTCTTTCGGAAAAAATATATATCTGCGTTCCCCTTCAGATGAAAGCGTTTGTTTGATCGAAGGATCTTGTGTGAAATCTGATGCGAATTAAAAAAAAAATATTTTTAATGATGTCGAATTCTTTTAAACATGAAAATGAAAGTTTAAATGTACGTTTTTTAAATTAAAGGTATAGTTCTGAGATATATGTGAATTAATAATCATTATGGTTATTTGGGCTCGCACTTGGAAGTATTTAGAGTGGCACTATAAATCGCGATTAAATCTCATTGATAATGTTTGTACCGATATAAAACGATTTAAATTAACTAAAAACCATAACAACGTAAAATCTTATTATTTTCTCGTATTAGTCTAAAAGTGTGTAATGATGATTTATTAATAAATATAAATGAGAACTAAAATAACGATGTACAATTGAGATCACAAGTCTAATCAGGAACGAAACTGTTTAAGACGATTATCAATGAAATAACAATCATGAGTTTGTAGAAACCTACATAAAATGAGTCTTTGTAACGAAGAGACGATCTTATACGCAATTCTGTTCTCGATGATGGCAGACTATCGTATCGTATCTCTTTTTAATAGAAAGAGGAAAGTTTTTGTAGCTGAAAATAGGTCACTCTATAAGACCGTATCGTATTTACTGTTTCTCGATAAACAAATACCACGTGGATATTTTATTTTTAACCGATCAGTTCATCTCATATTAAAGTCACGCGATTCTACTTTTGACAAAGTATAAAAACGAAACGATAATTTCAAAATTGCAATTCTCCCAAATAAGACAGTATTATTGTGAAAATATGATAAAACAATGCATGTTTTTAAACGATTAAAAATTGTTGTTGGAAATGGAAAGAATTATAACTCAGTTTCACTAAAATTTAAAAAATAGAAAAGCCAAACGGAAAGGGTACTATCACTACTTCGTCTCTCAAGAACTCATACATTTCTATACAATAAATGAAAATTTTATTCCTGACAAAAGCTAGATCAATGAAATGGCCGAATATGTTATTTCAGATCAATAGAAATATTGTAATATTTTTAATTTAAAACAATAAGCATTTTTCATCTCTTATAAGGGGTAAAATAAAATTTACTTTATAAACAACGATGGTATAGAAAGAACTCTCTAATAGTAAACTACAAACATCTAGGAAAAAATGTTGAATAGTCCTCTACTTCATTGTAACCTTTAGCAGTCCGTAGTCTGATTACTCTGGAAAATATTAACTGAATACATATTTAGACATAACATAATGTTGTACAAAAAGTTGTAGAGAGGCAAATGTTTCCCTGTACTCTATCATGATATTAACATAATCGTAGTTGAGCTATTGGTGGAAACAAGTCACCCATGAAGACTACCATATTACAACGTGCAGCTATCACCACAAAATAGAAAAATTCAACAAGGGCCGTCATTTTATTGTTTCGCTGTTCTAAAGCTGAGCCTACACTTTTTAAAAAGGAGCATGATGAAGAGAAGGCCCTCTTACTGCCAGACTTGCGTCATAAGTGCCCATTAGGATTCAAGGTGATTCCTGTCACAATTTTGAGGAAACACACCCTTTGGATACAGACAAATATAAGTATTCATTATATTGAGATACGTGATGACAACATGGTTATCTTACTAGTCATCAGAGTTAACAGAAATTTCATAAATAAACCACTCCAAAAAGATGATCTTTGCATTAGCTGCTATATTTTTAAACACGAGTTATTCGGAATTTGAAATAAATTTGCGATATAGGTCAATCATGAAATGGATTGATCGGTATTCGAGAAAATATAGTATTTTATAAGAAGCGAATGCCCCTGACATTCGTGGATATTGAGAGGAAGAGGGAAGCAGATGATCCCACTCGAAAGATACGCGCCGCAGTGTTAAATGTCGCATCCAATCCAATTTCTTGAAAGAAGCCGGAAGTATGGCAAGAAAAATCCTCCCTCTCTGACTTGAGAAAAAAACATTCTCTTATGAAAAAAGCCTCGAAAGACGTAGGCGGGTTCAATTTAGGTTTATCAAAATCAGTCGAGTCCCCGGTAAAACACGCAATATTGAAATGCCAATTCGCGACTTTGACATATGCCAAGAAACATATTTTTTTTTTCGAAAAAGTTACTTCCGTTCTATAAAGAGACGGAATTCTTTTCGTAGAATTTGAAATATTTTCCACAGCCCCAAACAGAAATAATCGCATTCACTTTTGGTAGTATTTGGATATTTATTATCATATGGCCGGTGGTTTGCATCTTGTAACATACACATCCTTAGGCTACTGAAAGAGGAAATATGGCATTTAGCTGCTTGATTTTGTACAATTTTCACTTTTCTCACATTGAAAGCATCAAAGGTTTCTCAGCTCGTACTGCGGTCACATTCTGAATAAAAAGTATATTATCCTACAACTTAAAAAGATTCACTAATCGTTGAATTACACAATCAAACAAAGAAAGGATACTTATGAGCTACACACAAAGTAGGCCTTTAAAATTTGCGGGTGTTACTTTATATATATTGACAAGCATTGCGTGACTTCTGGTACGGCGGAAAATAATTTCCCCAAAATATTCCATCCATTTAAAGACACAAAACCGGTTCGATGCTAGTCAAAATAGGAATAGAAGGGGATTCCGGGAAAGATGAAAGATTAAAAATGGAACATTTGCGAGCGGATAAAAGGGAGGTTTTTGATGTGTCACATGGGAACAGGAGGAAGCGGAGAGGAATACCCGCGCACTCGCGAGTAGATGAGAACACGGTCGGATCCACGTGTGCCTACGTCCGCGATGAGTAACGGCTTGCAGGCATAAATATGCAGAACGATGCGTATAGGGGATATGAGAGCGTTTGGTGAGGGAGGGTGGGGGGATGGGGGGAAGGGAAATGACCAGGGATGAGGGAGGGGGGAGAAATATGAACGCTTCATGAGTGGGAGATACAAAGTGAGGGAGGAAAGGGGAGGTTTGGGAAATGAGGGAAGCAGGGATGAGAGTATGTAAAGAGACATAGGAGATAGGGTTGGGGAGAATGAATGGGAGGGGTTGGCCGGATTGGGGATTGAGAAGGGAAGATTGATGTGGTAATAGAGGAGAGGCATTTGGGGGGAAAATAGGAGTTTAGGAGATGAGACACGGCGATAGTGTTCTTTTTTCCCTTTGGGATGAGGCTGCGGAGGTATCCGGATATGTTTCCAGCTCGAACTGGATCTCGTAATGTTGAATTGTAAACGAGAGCACCGCCTGCAAATTAGAGAAAATGGAGCAGCAGAGGGGATGATGTTGGAAGGGTCCCAAGATCGTATTCAGATTCCTTTGGGAATTGTATCGAGAGAAAGTGTTAGGATGGTAGTTGTTCGCAGATAAAATGGAGGACGAGAGAGATGCAGGAATTATGCAACTTGGCGTAACCGGAGAGAAATTTTGACCAAAATAATGTAAAACTATTGTGACTTCGTTGGTTATCTTGGAAATTAAGAAATAGATATTTATCAATCAACTTTTTAAAATCAATCACGAGTTTATGGTTTGTCGAGGAAATTTCAAAAGTACCATATGAAACTCCATTGTTATCCAGTCAATTTAGGACTATTACTAATTGATTTCCAGAAGGAAAATTGCTCGATTTTCATTAATAATATGTTTCAACGCCAAAATGGTCGTTTCAGCGAGATATGAATTATTTTAGGAATCGTACATTTATTCGCAGGGAAATATTCGAGTGTCAAACCTCCCAATTCAAACACCTTATCCGTTTAATAGCAAAAAATTATCAAACACAATTACTTTGTTTTAATGAACATAAGGCTAAACTATATTTCCTCGATTCGGAGACGGGGCTCAATCCGCTTTTATCCATCGAAAGTTTTCAGAAGAAGGATAATAGGACGGATAAAGAAACGCGCTCAGGTGCCCCGCAAAAAAAGGAAATATATTTAGCAATTCTGCTCCTGATTTTACTCGAAAAGCAGTTTGAATGAGAGAGGAGTAAATGATAGAGAGATCGTGATTGATGGAAAATAATTTTGTGAAGGAAACTAAACCAATATTAACAGCTTTCGTGGGGAGGTTATGAGAGATTGAAGGTGAAATATTAGATAGTGTAACCATATACGCAATCTAATTATCCTACCGTATCGCGGAAAAATAAAAGCTTGAAGAGGGAGAGAAAGCCTCATTCCCAAAAGGGACGTGGCAGTGATGAAGGAGACTAGTTTATGGTGTTGGTAAAAGGAGAAGATAGTAAACGACTATTACGCGCCCTTAACCGATTCCGAAGCGGAAAATCGCTTCTCGAACTGTTTTCCTTTCATCAGAGGTTTTACATTTTAGACGAAGGTCGTGGCGGAAGTTGTTATTAAATGATAAGGTAAACCGGTGCTCTAATGACGCGAAACAAAACGAAATTTAAAATGAAAAGCAAACAGCATTTTAGTTGGTTAGTGAATGAAGTTTCATAAAATTTTAAATTAATTGTGTAATTTCTTGTAAGATACTAAACATGGTGCAATGAAATTGAAAGCTAAAACAGACAACTTCGTTTTGTAAATCAATAAAATTTAGGAATGCGCTTATTAGAGAGATCAGAGAGAGAGAGTCAGAATTTTTAAATTATTGCATCGAATGCCATCAACTCCCGTTTTCATCATTATTATTATACTGATAAATACTGACGTTTTGAATTATAATAATTCCCATATCACTTCGATATAATGTATAAGCTGACATCCGTAACTCGTAATTTTTATTCAATATGCGCACTAACCTCTTAAGAGACAAAATTCTGTGATGTTTTAAAAGTAACAGCTTATAAAGTTTTACCCATACTATTCACTTAAATATGTTCCGTTTTTAATTCGAAAATTCTACATCTGGTCAATATCCATACCGATTTTATTCAGGGACAAGAACAAGATGGATTTCAAAAACGTTTTGACTTCTTATTACAAATAAGGCATTTGATTTACCTCTGCCATTTCAAGGATTCAAACCAGAATTCTGAATATGAAGGAGAAATGAAAATTTAGATTCAATTATTTAAGGTAAACGATAAAGAGAATATAAAGGGGAGGGTTTAAGGAGGAAACAAGCTATATCTTTGAACGGAAACGTTATGTTGTTTTCAGCCAAACGTGAATTGAAGATGATGGAAAGTGATCGAAGGACGTATTTACATGCTACATATGACGCATTATTAAAAAATGTTTGTATAAAAAAATCCGTACCTTTCTTGATGATAGAATAACCTTTCCCGAAAAATATGAATTCGTTTGTTTTGTAGAAATATCATACATAGATGGGCAACCGGACAAAATCCTGCCGGACTCATTAATAGAACAATACGCTCAGAAATTGAATGTTCGATCTTCATTTGTTCGTGTGTTCAGATGGGCGAGAAAAATTGGAAACTTGAGCATTTTCTCCTTCAAAAAGCTTTGAAATTGGACGGGTAAAAAAATGAGTATTTTACAGAGGGAGGGGTGAAGAAGGAATGAATGTGACGGTAAATGAAGCCTTAGGCGCAGGAAATCAGACAAAGGGCGGGCATGGAATAGAGAAGGGGTTTTTGGAGATCAAGCAATGAGAAGTGGAATGGACAAAAGAGGTCGACTTGGCCGCTTTTGCTCGGCCGGCCATTGACCCTTCCCTCGGGACTGCCTCAAATTCCTAGAAACCGCCATTCACGAGCAAAACGAAATCAACGAGGTGAGCCCCGCCATTGAATTTATAATGGCTTTCATTAAAGCTCTCTGCGAGCAAATTGAGGAAGAGGCTTTGTGTGTGCATGAACACAAGCCCGTGCGTGCATTTATTATTTTTTAATGCCGCATGTGGTGACCACATTCTGATGGCGAGATGCTGCGTTGGGGCTTGAATATTTTGAGAGTATCTATTCGGAGCGTAATGGGTTGATCATATTACATCTGATATCACTTCGGGGATTTGTGCATTACTTAAAATTTAGATCAGTGGTGGGGAACCTTTACTACGTAGCGGACCGCATTGGTGGTTGCGAATCCTTCGACGAGCCGCACTGCAAGTTGTCAATTCTTCGGCGGGCTAGATTAGACTTGAAATCGGACGTTAACTAGAGATTCTGAGGTATCATATCAATGAAAATCAAGTCTGAATTAGTTTTTTGGGTCAACATTTTAGTATCAACTGTTTTATTGTCGTAATTTGAATGTATACTATATGAATTTGTGCTAAATCTCTTTTTAACCATAGCTTCGTGGATCCAATAAAACACTCACAAGGACCGCATGCGGCTTGTGAGCCGTATGTTGCTCACCACTGATCTTGATTGTATTTAAAGTTGTTTGTCGTGTGATTACAGGGAGATCTCATGTAACCATGATTTGTCATGCGAGCTAATGACGGAAATGCAAAAGCAGCCAGTGAAAGTTAACCTAAATGTAACACAATCAAGTTCACAGATATATTAGGAAAAATTAACACTAGTATAACATTTTATATAACTATAATATTGAATTTCTAACATACAAATGGTAATTCTTTGCAAGTGCTACTTGTCTAAACTTCAGTTAACGAGCATGCATTTCCGGGAGACGTCAAATATCTCCTCTAGAAACTTTTCTTGGGCACTTTTAAATTGGAAAATAAAAACTTTCCGCGACCTTTTAAATCTCCGCAGAATGCGAGCCAAAAAAAATGTAAAAATTTTGATCGAAATCAAATGAAAGAAAGTTGGCAGCGGAATAACCTTTAAAAAGAAAAAAATACGCAGACTTCGTTTCATAAATCATGTCCGCATGCATTTTCGACGGAAGCCATGTTGAAAGAATCCGTACGTGAATGAAAGACGCGTTTACGGAGCCATCTCCGAGGAAGCGTTCCCTCGTCCCCTTCACTCTCCCATTGTCACGTTACGAGTCCATGAAGACCATGAGAAATGGTCGCATTCCCACTTAAAGAGCCCCAAAGGAAAAGGAAAAGAAAGAATGGCGAGGAAGGGATCGGAGAAAGAGGACTGAGTGGGTGGAATATTGAGGAGGTTTAGAGTAGTTCGAGAGGATAGGAGGAGAGACGAGGAGAGAGAGAGAGAACGAAAGGAAAGCGAAAAAAATAAAAAAATCACTGCGGCGGAATAAAAGAAAGAAAATATACAAAGGGAAGAATTTCTGCTCGAAGAGATGAAAAAGAAATGATATTACGGCTCCCGTCTTCAACCGTATGCTCGGGCGTAGGACGCCCCAGTCGACAATCTCATTTTGAAGAACACCCGAAATGCAGTTTCATTTCAACGGATTCCACCTCGACCTCAAACCGCCCACTCCTCCCAACGACACCCACTTCCCTCGGTGGCGCCACATCCTCCCTCCGCTATTGCCTTCACTACAAAACCACAGCGTTCCGGACTTACCTCCTCCTGCATTGTATTCCACTAATTCCATTCCTAATCCCCCTGAGAACTTTAGAAACCCGAAATAATCCCAAACTGACTCTTTACCAACTGCTCATAATATATATATATATATATATATATATATATATATATATATATATATATATATATATATATATATATATTGATGTCAACAAGGTGTTGGGATGAGGAAACCCAGTGAGCACTCACCAATCAGACGACTTCAGGTTGGCGAGGCCCCGGGGATGTCGAAGCGACACACGTAAAATAACACAAAAACATCACAAACGTAAAGCTTTCGGAACTACTCCTTCTTCAGCTACAGAGAGAGGCACCGGGGATGTCGAAGCGACACACGTAAAAGAACACTAAAACACAATATATATATATATATATATATATATATATATATATAATATGTGTGTGTGGCTAAAGGTTATTATGATATTTCCAATCTTCTCTGGCTATGAATAGCATTTTCCTGCCGCAGCTGAGTCTTATGCCGCATCTGGATATTATACGTCTCTCTCTCTCTCGCACACACCAACAGACTCATGTATTCTGAAATCTAGTTTTCATTTACGTCCTTCCAGCCGCAACAACCGACCTTAATATCGCGTATCCGATTGAGAGCGAGTGGAAATTGCGCCGCTCTCGCCGGACTTGCATTTTACACGTAATGAATAGGTTTCCGGATACGCGTTCTGTGTTCCGTCTGGGTTTTTCGAAGAACGTTGAAATAGATCACTTTAAAGTCCTAAGCGGCGTCAAAATATACGTCTCTCGCTCTGTCTTTATCTATGGACCTTCATAAGCTGCGAGACTAGAGGTGTGTTTGCATGAAAATTGCTATTTCAAAGGGAAGAGAGTAGGTTTGCGTTTCCTTTTAGGATTAACCATAATTTAGCCAGTTCCCTCCTACTTGTTCCAATCGTCACATTTGCAGAAGTCTAATCCTAGTTATGCAATTATATTGATATATATATATATATATATATATATATATATATATATATATATATATATATATATATATCTTGCTTGCTTTTTAAAACAAAGGGTTAATCGACATTATAAAAATAACCACGTGCAATCATCGTCCAACATTATGTTTCTATGAAATATTTTAAGATGCGAGAGCGATTCATTTTTGGCACTTTCTCTGAATTATATGTTATTTTTCTACATTTTTAGAGTGACATTCTTATTTACATGAATTTCAGCGCCAAGTAGACAGGATTAATATTAATGGAAATATTTTATGACTGAATTACATTTGTGAGTGAGAAAATGTGATTTAAAACCGCAGAGTTATATCAAAATTAAATTTAAAAAAGCAATACATTGGCATTTATGAAAAAAAAACATTTAGGTTACATTAACTTAGCTTCGCTGCACTAAGTCAGCAATCCCCCTCTAATTTACACGCATGATTTGCTCTCCTACGTCCAACCACCCTGCAAATAAAAAAAGAATCCAACTTTCCTAACTCGATCCAGAGTCATTACACGACCAGTGAATAACGACTATCCGAGACCTTATGCCGCCACCGTGCCTTGCAGGACCCGTTTCAATCCCTCGCCCCTTTCCCCGTACACCACACTCCCCCTTTAACCTCATTGTCTCTTCGCACTCGCCCATTACCACCGCCATTCCCAATAAGCTCTCACGCCGTTAAAACTTCCGTTTCTCGAAGCACTCCCTGGTCCTGCTATATAGTTATCCTGTTACACGGAAAGTTTCTGCTTGCTGCATCACCCGATTCCCCTTTTCTCATTGACTAGAACTTTTTACTCCCTTTTAATCATCCCCTGATAATCAAATCCTAATCCCCTCCCGACATCTTTCCGGTCCTCTTTTTTCCCCGGATCCTCGCGCGTAGCCGCTCTTTTTTTTCGTCTCTTCCTCGCTCTGCTTTTACGCCGATTTTGCACCCAACGAACCCTCTCCATCTACGCCTTTGCCGTCCACCAGGGTTTTCCGACCTAACTCCATTATTCTCACGTCCGAACGGTTTTCCCGTTTTAACTCGCAGTTACCACTCCTAACGCGGCATTCGGAGAAGATAAGCATGATACAACTTAACATAACGGCGGAAATGTTTGAATTATTATCTCGCTCGATCACGTTCATTGCATTGAATTTCGCCGATTTATCGTTGATTTATATAATATCGATGTACAATAAAATCTGGATTATATAAT
Organism: Tanypteryx hageni; assembly: GCA_028673005.1. NCBI lineage: Eukaryota > Metazoa > Arthropoda > Insecta > Odonata > Petaluridae > Tanypteryx > Tanypteryx hageni. Next base: position 88,871,451 of record CM054116.1, on the reverse strand, counting down.
CCATTTCTCTCTCTTTCTCTCAGATTATAGCACTCTAGCCTACTGCATAAATATTTTCCGACTGATCCCTCTTTCTGCCCGTGTTGTGCGTACCCTATATCTTACAACCCATTTATTATTTCTGTGGCCTAAAATTGCTCCTTCCATGTCGGGTTTTGGTTTTATTAGCTGCTGCACTCCATTAAGGCCGACCTGTTCCAGAAACGAATATTTCAAAACCCCATCGCCCTTTTGAGTCGATAATACCCGACTGCAAAAAGATACTTCTCTCCTATGTTAATAATGAACTTGAAATTGTCGTTTCTACTCAGTGGGTTACATTATTTTTGAGTGCCCACCACCTAAATGAAACTCAATGCTTCCTGAGCATAACCCCTCGTTTAAATTATATTCGAAAATTTAAATCCTCTCAGATTTTTCCAAAATTTGATTTCCTTTCAAACCGCACGAAAGAGAAAGTCGGTGAAAGCATTCCTCTCAATACATGGACATAAAAATCCGCCATTGATTGTGTATGATAATAGAATCAATTTTTAATTATGGTTATAAGTTATTTTATATGATTAAATTATTTATAGCCAGAGATCCAGGGACCTTATTACCATAATCCATACAATGTAAAAACTTAAATGGAGGAATTTTGAAGACTTCCCTGAACAAAATGTTTTAAGATCACGCAATTATATAAATCTATTTACAGTTAATCCATAATCGTAGTATGAGAAAGCGTAAAGAAAGATCTTAATGAGTAAAATTCTACCCAAAATGGCACAGTCGCAGTTATTCTTATCGCGCATATCTTAATATTTCAAAATACTTATCAAGCTAAAAAAGCTAGCAAACAGGAAAACGAACAAAATTGGCGAAGTCCCTTCTTATTTTTATTTGACAACTAAATGTTAAATACTTTCTCTGACAACGAAGTCCAGTTTCAAGACCCTATACGCAGCCGTAGGTTAGCTACACTCTTCCTTTCAACAACTATCCAACCTGCAACCTTTCCCGCATAAATATAACATCTCAAGCGAAAACTTATTTGCGCATCGATTTCATCGCCAGAAACTATCTCATTTACACGTCCATCCCGCCAACAGCTCTTTTCGGGAGAGGCAATATCTCCATCTCTCTTGCTCCACGAGAGAGCGGGCACTCTCCCTGAAGCCCACCGTCTCGCTTCGACCTCCATTATCACATTCCGGCGGCGCAAGAACTCCCTCGACACACTGCACAACATAATCTCATCATTCACATCCCGCCGCATCCCCGGCATTCGACCCACTCGCTTATCCCATACCGCATAACAACTCGCACATACGCCAAGTTCGACTCCTCGCCGCATCCAATCCCATCTCTCCGGCCTCCTTTATCCGGTCCGCCACATCTGCACCTCTCCCACCACCACCGTCGCACACACCCACGCTCCATTCTTCCCCCCTCCCTCTTCCAACCCTTATCATACTTCAAGAGTGCCGAACTACGCCCCAACACTTCACGTGCCTCAGCGACTCAATTTAACTGTTCCGCATTATTTTTTTATTCGCACCACCCCAAATCCCAAACCGCGGGGATGGAATTCCTTTCCCATGCCCACCCCAAAACGCTCCTTCGACCCTTCGTTCATACTCCCATCCCCTGCTATGCTACCGAATCCGGTCGTGAGAGTGAGGCTCCTTAAGACCCCACCTCACGTTCATTTCTCTCTCTCTCTCTCTGCATCCTTATCTCCGCCGCCGATTTATAGATGCCAATGCGCCAAAGTCATGCCGCGAAACTCAATCCGACTGCACGAACGGCAGGGAAAGGCGCTTAACGAAGCGTGGTGGCATCGCTTCACGTCTGAGGGTGTCTTGTGTGCCGAACAGGAATTAGAGCACGGTGCCGTCTAATCTTGCTGCAAATTGAAGTTTGTCGCATTTTGCCGCTCCCGCTCTCTTCAAAACTGATGGAGTTGTCCGGAACTTTGCTCTCCGGGACGAAGTGGCATATTCGAGAAGACGCAAAAACGTTTAAAGGCCCATGTATAATTTTTTTCGTGTTTGCCGATCATTTCAGCTTTACCCCCATGCATGTTATTGAAAAGTTCGTTACTGCATAGCGGTTTGAAATGTATCTCCAATCTTGAATGAAAAAACTGTAAAATTATGTTAAAAGGGTTATTTTATATGATTTCCTTAGGCCACGCATTAAGAAATGCTATCGATAAAAAATTTACATATTCCGCAAGAAAATTTTAAATAAAAAAACGTTAAATTAGCTGAACTCTAATTGGCCAATTTTTTCTACATTTAAAGACAAACAGTGAAATGCATGAGAAGACCTCTGTAATGACAGCCTAAAACTTCGGTCATCCATTGGGTAAATATTCTGCCATATTCCTATTATGCTAGAATAGCCAATATATTTTGGATGGTCTATTTAGGTATGTCGTTCATAGAACGAATAAGGCTCCAGTGAGTCACACAAATACCCAAGTAAACTTAATAAATTATACAGTAAGGAGATGATTCAGGATCGAATCCCTGTATCAACATACTTTCTCTCGTCCATTTCTGCCTTAATACTTGAGCTTAGACATTTAAAAATCTATACTTTCTTTGGCAATAAATAATGTATTCTTTTAGTTTATATAGTACGAGCCGACTATTACAAACAGCTTTAAAATTTCATCCCAATTCCAAGCCAAGCACCAAAACTTTTAGTATATATTATATGTGTTCTATTAGAGCAGATGTGAAAAAAAACAAAAGCTCAAAAGCTTTCGCACGCACTGCAGCAGCCCACTCCCACCTTTGCAATTAAACCTACCATCCAATTTATTAAAGGATTTGCGCGCCCAACAGCTTCATTAAGCTGCATCGCAGTCAAGCGTCACCCGCCTCCCTCCCTCTCTCCGCACTTCTCTCCCGCTCCCATCCACCCACACGCTCGGTCCAATTAAGACACTTGGTTATCTCTCAGCCGTGGAAGACCGTTTTAATCTTCCCGCTTCTCGCGACGGCAAGAGGAGAGCAGTTTTAGTAAAAGTTTCCCCGTGTCTCGGGAGGTGCACAGTTGCGAGGTCAGCGAGCGTGGTGAAAAATGGTAGCGGCAGGGGGTACATGGGACAGGTGGGGAACGCCATAAAGATGGCGAACGTGCGTGTGTTCGCGTGAAATTTTGAGGCGAAGGTTAGTAGAGGGAGTTAGGATGAGGGAGATGGGAGAGATTAGACCAAGCTCCTCCAACGGCAAGAGCTCCGCCCGAGTGTGTGAATTAATACACTTTGCGCTAGTTTTGGTACGTCGGGGTTGTTCTTTTTTTGCGATTAACCGAGAAACTGTCGAGATAAGTGACGACCCCCTTTTTTCACTTCGTGAAAAAGTGTGACGTTTTCCACCGAGGAGTTTCTCGAGAAGGAAAAAAGGTATTATCATTTAAAGGGTAGAATTTATTGCAACCTCCACGAACTTATATATCTGCCTGTTTTTAACAAATCATCCTCCTTTTTGACCATTATAACTTATTAATTTCTACTAAAAGCCACTGGCTAAAAATAGCCATAATACTAACTAATTGATAATGCTGGCGAGTAATAACACTTGCGTCATTTGGACGGAACAAAACCACGAGGTGCTTCCTTTATAATAGTATGCATTTATGGTAAAGCTGATATTTTGCTTGCGTTCCCTTAATTCTTTCCTCCTCCATGCAAACAGAAACGCACTTCACAATCGTGACTAAGTCGATATCCTAAGTGCGAAATTAATCGAAATGGTTGTATTATACGGTACTTAAATTCTTGAGTGTCGTATATCTAATTAGGAGATTTTCGCAAGTGTTAAGAATTAGCTAATAACCAGAGGAAAGATCAAAGTCGTATTAGATTTTCTAAGCTGATATGATGCTTTGATGAAATGCTCATCGTTATGCACCAGACACATTATTATTCTACACTCGAAACGAAGGGAGTAGCAGAGAGCGAAATTCAGCCATTCCCTTAGATTGCGGAGATAAAAGGAAAGAAGATGGAAACGGAGTGGAAGAAACCAAGGTTCTTTGCCCCGCTTCATATTTCCCCGAAACCACTTGTTTCCGCTTTTCCCCACTCACAAATCGCTTTTTACCTTGCCATAAAAGGCAGACATCTGCAACACAACATAAACGCCTCCGTTGCCAGGCGCCTTACCCGCGCCTCCTTAGCTTCTCTCTGCCCATCATTACGGGACGTAATGTACCTCACTCTACCATCCCTCTCCCTCCCAAAACTCATCCATCCCTCGAATTCACTCCGTGTCCCTGTTAGTCTTTTTATTAAAAACCCGCTTTTCATCCCTTTTACCCGTTCGCTTCGCCGATTCCGTCAAAAAACTCCCAACTTCGGAGACGGGAGGCTAGTTCCTCTGTACTACAGAGGGTCGACATCTCGCGACAACGACCAAAGAATGTTTTTTTAATGGGCGTCTCTGCGCTAGATTCCCTCTTCGTCTTCACCTCCCAACATCTCTAGGACCCTTGAGTATGAGAGATAGGTGGAACCGACGGAACCTCGCACTCCATGATGCTCTCGTTTCGCCGACTTGTTGTCCCCGCCTCTTGAGCGTCGCAGAGAGAGAGAGGGTGCTTCACGGAGCCAAAGGAACCCGTCCTTAGAGCTAGTCTCCAAAGAACGTAAGGATGTTCTAGATTGGTATAGCCAACGATTTCAACCCGTGGTAAACCTTGCGAGCGAGGGCTGGCTCATGCTCGTGTGCCTTGCGTACGCTTCTCCATGAATGCAGGACGAGGAGTCGTGTTCCTACTTCACTTTGAGACGTCTACGTAGACGTCACGGACATTTACATATTTAGTGGCCTGCGGTGCGCTGTGCGGCAGCGGAATGATAATCCGCGCGGAAAATAATGGGGTGTTGTGCTCTGAATTTCCCATCCGACGTATCAAACTGGCAGCGCAGGAGATTCTGAGTTGCAGCTGAGCGTGGTAAGTAGACAGGAACGTCTAGAAGGACAGCGGGTTTGCACTCTTGCATTCGGATAATGCATTTGACTCCCGGCTCTTCCAACTATCAATCAGCAAGTTCGAACACGGCGTGCATATTTGTTGTTTCTTCAATTATATTAGGCCAGTTCGAGCCGTTTATAGATGATTGTTAAACGAATAAATACTAAACGTAAAGCGTGGCGTGGAGGAGGCCTAATTTTTATATTTAGTGCCAAAAAGTAAGCGTTTTATATGGAGGCGTTGTTTAAAATAAATTTTTAAAACTTGTCACTAGACAGCTTCCAAAAGAGGGAAATCGCGGTAACTAAGCAAAAATATTTATTTTAAAATTAAATTACACTATCGATTAGTAATTAGGTTTTATATGTATTCCTTTAATTTAGGAGCAATGGTAGAGATAAAATTATGTCCTTTGAATTAAGGATCTGAAGTATTAAAAAATATATAAAAAACTTTTTAAATTTATACTCTCTTTTATAAAGCGCACTGGAAAGCATAAAATAAATTTTTGGCACAGAAAATATCTGGATTTTAAGGGAAATTTTTATTAGATATAATCATGAATCTCTTAAAAAAGATGTACGGCATATTTTTGATTGAATTATTCACTGCATTATAATAGTCTGAAAAATTCTTGTTAAATCAACATATGCCACATCTTCTTTAAAGAGATTCATTATTATTATTATATTATTATTATATCCAATGAAAATTTTCCTTAAGATCCAAATATTTTCTGTGCCAAAAATTTATTTTATACTTTTCAGTGCGCTTTATAAGACTATAAATTAAAAAAGTGTTTTATATATTTTTATTTTATACTTTTTAGTGAAAGGATTTTTTTAATTATGATTATATTATGATCAAATTGTTATGTATGAACTTGCATCAAAGATTACTACACAGCATAGAAATTTATTTTGTAGCTAATATTGAACTATGTGTACAAATCTGCCATCGTATTTTATAATTTGTATAAAGGGAGCTAAACGGAAAATCAAGCGTTTTTCTACGACTGGCAATCTTAATAATTCATCTGGTATAATTCTAAGATCCATATTATGCCAGTAATCTCTTGACAGGCATTCTTTTGCATTTATTTGGTAAAATTTTTTACACCGATTCCACAACAAAAGATTTTCTGGCTCTATAAGCTCAATTGGCAAATCAACTATGTTATTGTTCCTTAAAACCGATAAAAAGAATTAGCTACACAGGAATTTATAGCACTGTTTCTTGCAAACACAACCAATTTAATCGGCATATTTGTCAATGTCAGTCATAAAACTGCTATATTTGTCAGTAAGAATTGAATTGTTAAGATGTCGAGATCGATTTAAAACTAAATTATTTAGACGATTACATCGCGCCCTTTCGGTATCGTTTGCCAAATGTTGTGATTGATTTTCCATCATTGATACGAAACGTGCTTCTAGTCTTTCATTTGTTTCTTTATTTACACAAAATTTATAACTTACTTTGAACTTTTCTAATCGTTCTAGACGCTTTTTGATTTCATTTTCTCTTCCTGTCCTTGACTTGTTTTTCATTCGTTGCAATCTATTATTTCTCTGCACCGATGTTTCCCTTTCTTATCCGGTAGTATTCATTTTGCCTCGTTTATCTCACTATCCTTTCTTTCTCCGTTTCATGGATAGTTTTTCTTTTCATCTCCGGAATTTCTATGAAGCCATTTCAACAACTTTATTACAGTAATACTCAATGTGGCATTGTTTGTATTCATAAGTATTGCATTTTCCTGCCGCTTGGTGTCACTAGGTGCGCAATCGATCAGTTCTTAAATTTAAAAATTTAATCAAAATATCAAAACGTGGAAACGGTTTAAATATTTTTTTAACATTTTTTTTCATGTACAACTGTTGATTCAAACTAATTAATATACATTTATATTTCGGATTTGAATACATGGATATATCTCAGATAAAGCTAATAAAAAGTGTGTAAAAAATAAGTACCTCAACCCATTGACATAGCTAAAAATTATAAACCAACTACAGAGGATCTTTCATTTGCAGTTTCTCACCCAGATTAAAATTTATACCAACGTATTGCGCCAGCTCAAAAGTTATTCAATAAGTATTGTTCAAATAAAATTTTAGGTGCACAAAGCTTTTAAAAATGCTCCATTCGGGGTCGAATCCATGCGTGCGTGTAGGGGAAGTTTACACACATACAAACATACATACACAACCAATAACAAAAAGGGAGTGCAAGGTTTCCGTGAAGTCATACATGTTGCTACGGGGAGTTTATAATTGGTGCCGGGATGTCGATGGAGTGCTTCGTTGGAGACGCTCAGTATTTTTCTCCTCCGCCGTCTAAAGGGTTTACCGTGAGACGGTACGTGACTTGAAGCCAACGGTTGCACTGGGAGCCGTCTTCTCCTCCAAAAGATACACGAGGCAGTTGAGGGCGAGAGGGGTATATGGGATTGATCGCTCCAAAAAGTTCCTTGCATGGATGATCGAAGTTTGGCGAAGCTCTGAGGGTTGCGAAGACGATTCTGTTGCGAATTTGCGGCATTTGGAGCAAAACGTGCCGGAAAATCCTTCATTTTTTTCACAAAAAGCCGTACCCTCGCGAGTTCGGCGCCATTTAGAGGTTTAGGTAAGTGTACTGTCTACAGAGTTCTGGATATCGTCAGCGCTGTTGAGCGAGCGATTCCAGGGATCGCTTTTTTTTTAACCCCACGTGCATCAATAAAAATAGTCGGATTGACCCAATTCCGCATAGATCTGCTTCCCCGCATTAAAGGCACGTTTCTGATTTGAAAAAATTCTCCAAATGATGATCCTTAGTTACAATTGCGTTCGAAGTTCAAAGTTTTGCAAGAATTATCGATAGTCATCACCCGAAATATTATTAGTACCGTACATATAAAAAGCAGCACAAGCTTTCGGTCATCGCAACGCTGACGTCATCAATGGCACGTTTTAACGCGTTTTTAAAAAACCTTCCCGATTAGGTGGAAGGTTGAAATATCGCAGGTATGTTTGATTCAGATATAAAAATTAAATGACGAAAGAAATTCGAAAAAAGACCCGGGTTCGGCTCCATTTCCCGTAAGATAACACGTAAAAAGCGACTTTTTAAAGTGCAGGCTTTTATTCTTTTGGAAATTATAATTAGAAAGAATTGACGTACGATCTTAGAATATGACCTGTTTTAGGAAAATTAATGAAGTTTCTTATTCTATTAATCTTTTTCAGGCTACCGTTCGAAATCTCTCATATTAAACATTTAAATCACATATTTTGGGAAAATATTGGCTTTTAACCAGGATGTTATTTTGCCGACCACGTCATTGTTAAACTTCGAGAATCAATTGTAGTCTCAACCCGCATACGTGTAATATATAGGAGTGTATAGATTGCCTTAAATTATTGTAGAATTTTTCGCGAAATTACGTATTTTTAATGGGACTGGGATTTAGTTTGGATTCTTTATCCAAACGACGATATAGATGTAGAGTAAGAGAGATGGGAGTGTGGGGAGGGAGAAAGGAAGGAAGGGATATAGAATGGAAGGTACATAGAAAGTAAGGGGGGTATAGAATTAGTCTATTTTTCCATAGAAGGAGAGAGAAAGGAGAGGGAGGGAGGATGGGAGGGAGTGAGGGTGGGAGAGAGTGAGGAAGGGAGGGAGGGAGTATGGGAGAGAGGGAAGATGGGAGGGATAGATAGATAGATAATAGGGAGGGAAGATGGGATGGAGGGAGGATGGGTGGGAGGGAGGATGGGAGGGAGGGAGGATGGGAGGGAGGGAGGATTGTAGTTTGGGAGGATGGGTGGGAGTGAGTATGGGAGGGAGGGGAGATGGAAGGGAGGGAGGATGGAAGGGAGGGAAGATGGGAGGGATAGATAGATAGATAATAGGGAGAATGGGAGGGAGGGAGGGAAGATGGGATGGAGGGAGGATGGGTGGGAGGGAGGATGGGAGGGAGGGAGGATGGGAGGGAGGGAGGATGGGAGAGAAAAGGATGGGAGAGAGGAAGAGAGAAAAGGAGGAAGAATGGGAAGTTCCTTAAATTTAATACTTAATCCACGCATACTCGTCATATTTGACGGGCAATTACGCTAGTTTTACAGATTCATAAGAAACTTCAAACTTTTTTTAAGGTAGCGTTCAAGGAAACTATCTTTGGGGGAGTAGACGATCCAGAAAAGAAGCGACAACGCTAGTTATATCTAGTCGTTTGATGCTTTAAAAATTTGTATAACCATCATTTGAAAATACGAACTTCATGGCGACGGCCTAAATGGAGTCGCAAGAAAACTGATGCTCGACTGAAATGTTGGTTCTATTATTTGCACAGGAGTATGCTCGCATGAGAGAAATGCAGAGAGAATGAGAGAAAAGGAAAGAGGATAACGGGAGAGAAATAGGGAGAAAGAGAAGATTTACAAGAGAGGTGAAGTACGCGGAGCGTTGTGTAAGCCATCCGAATTCTACAAAAAAGAGGCAAGATGACGTAGATCAAAAGCACGAATTCCTGAGCTGTTTCTCTCTCTCTTCTCTCCTCGCTGTGTGTAAGCTTTGGAAAAAAAATGTTTTGAAAAAGTATGAAATCTATTTGGAAAATCGGAGAGTCGAACTTATAAAGCCTAAAAAAATACTTCTACCTATATTATTTTTCGTTTTACTTTTTTGTTCCATTTACAGTTGTATTTTTTTCGTTCTCTCCTAGAGCAACGCCAAAAATAATGAACACGAGACGAACTCGGGGTCATATTGAATTATCCTCATTTCAACCGAAAAATTTGTTTCGTCGAAGTTGCTCTACTTGCGAAGCGACGGGTTTTCCTAAAATAGCCATCAAATGCCTAACGGGAATATTTTTCCCCAGTTCTTTTATCAATTTTATATAATCTTGAGAATTGAATAATAAGATTTGATGCATATGACACTTATTCTCGATGCTTTCAGGTAGGGACTCTTTCGAGTATCCCCTAACGTTAAGCGATTTTTACATGCAAATGCAACTGTCTTTAATTTAGGTATAAAATACAGTTATAGCTGCTATTTTTTCGTAGAGTTACCAAATATTTCATGATATAAAAATTTATATAAAAATGTTGAATTGAAAGAGAAACAGTCAATTAAACACCAATTGTCTAACGAGTACTTCTTTCTTAATGTAACTTATGTTTCTGTGGTCATGAATGAGGAACTACAAGAACAAAATTAGTATCAATAATATATATTGAATTCAATTTCAACAGGCATCAATTACCAAGAGCGGACTACTAGAACGATACATTAAAACAATTTGAAGAATTAATTACTTGTGCCACAGAAGGAGTAGCGTTTGGAAAAACGAAGGGAAACTTTTCAAAAATAAGTTAAAAAGATACGCGCTTTTGTTATTGACGAGCTGGGGGGAGGGGGGAGAGCGGGGGGTTTTCGGCAAAGTTACACACACGTCGGGCAGCGATGGAGCTAGAGAGAACGGAATGAAACTTCATTCAAAATAAATCGGTTCGTGAACCAATAGGGTAGATCTCGCACGCAACCCAGAGAAGAAAAGTTTTCGATGGATAGGCGTTTTGCTTCGTACACGACCACCATAAATAATAAGAAGAGACGGGTCCGCTTTAAAAAAAGTCTCCCTTCCTTTTATTCCTATCGTTTACCCTCGATGTATTCTCTATCTTCGGGGCCACCGATCTCGGACATGGAATGCGACTCTCTCCAAGGGGATCAGGAGCGCAGAGAAAGTGACCTCGCGAATCTGAGAGTAGGACGAAAAAGTAAAAGTTACTGTGACGTGAGCATGCTGAGAACGAACAATCGACGAGAGGAATGAAAAGAGAACGAGGGGAGAAGAGGAATGGCGAGAGCGAAATAGGAGGAAGAGGATGGAGAAAAAGGAGTGAGGATTTTGATGTGGCCACCCAGGAAAGCAGCAGCTGCCGCACCAAGGATACGGTCGTAGCTATCCGCAGGGTCCAATGGTATCCAACCGCCTCTGAAAATAGCGTATACCCCGTCCCCTTATACCTCTGTCGACCTCTTCCTCCCTCTCCCTCTACGCGACCCCTCTCTCCTTACCCCACCATAGCCCATCAGAAAACGGCCTCCTCCTTTTCAACTCCTTCGAAGAAAATGGCGTCTCCAAATATTGACCTCCCGATCCATTGTGGATATTTTTTTTAGAATGCACCCCACTTCTCTCTAGGGAATCGCCGCGCGATCCGTCGGAAATGGTTGGGATGATAGCCCTTTTTACAAATAAATGGCGGAGAATGCGGAGAAAGACGAAGAAGGCAAACGAGAGCCGTGTGTTTGCTGAAAGCGAGTTGGAGATTTTAGACGCCTAATGGTCTTTCATTAAACCTTATCCGCGTACGTATTTACGAGGATCTGAATTTTAATCGGAGAGAAAAAATGATGACGACATTTGTATGAATTGTCAAGATACGTAAAAGCTGCTCCGCTTATTTTACAGGTATGCAGCCGTATCATATGGCAACCACTGAAAAGATTACACGAAAATAAGAATTAGATTTAATGCATGTATGAATACTTCACCGGGTTGTATTTAAAACGATATTCCTAGTGAGTGAAATAGACAACAATTTTAAATGAGCTGCTAAATATGCATTTGAGTTGGCGGGGGTTACCACATAACCAGGGAGTTAAAAGATAAAATGAGTTATAGCCGTTTTCTAAATAAGGAACAACAAATTTTCATCCTGTCAAAAGTTATTTCTTAGCATGAAGCAGAAAATACTTTTCTTTCGTAGAATTTGTCTAGCGGAAGAAATTAAGCGCTTGATTTTGATAATTGGCAATCTTGATTGTGATGTAGAATCCGATTATTACAAGTAAATACAGGTATAATCTGCCTCCAAATTTTCAATTACTTCTCGTATCTTACGTAATAAATGTAATTTACAAATATGAATTTGAATTATAATTGGATGTTTAAAAGCAGTCAGCCAATCATAATTCGAACCTAAATCTATTAATATTCCTATGCAATCATATGCAAAAAATGACTCAAGAGCATAGATGGATTATAGCTGATTAAACACACTATTCATTCGTTATATCAAAATCTCATTATTCAATATCTGATTGTGTTATGACTCCCCAATCAATTACCGAGAATGGACATTTTCAATGCAAATATTTTCAATATTTAAAGAAATTAATATCGCTAGCCGTTTTACCTCTAGTCCAATGAAATCCTTTGTAAGCACCTCACGATTATCCGCCGAAACACGGCCGAGGATAGAGAAGCATAGCTTTGCTTAGCAGATCGTTAATTTAATAGTTTCAAGCACTTGCCGTGATATTTACATTAGGTGGCGGTGACTGATGAATTTCATTAGCAAAAAGTTATTATGAATTACCTAACTAGTTGTGTTTGCACTGATAAATATGGATTTGTGGCTATAATCGAGGAGGGGGGTCAATTTATATCATTAAACTTTCAATAGTAGTAGTATTTACTTCATAAAATATAATCTAAAAACATGTCATCCATACCGTTAGAGATATTTACATCATATTATGATGCTTTTTATGTCTTTTAAGAAATAAGATAAGGTTTTTACGCTGCTTTTCTAGTTCTTCTTAAATAAAATTGAAAAATCCGTTGTTTGCGGTAAACTAAGAAACCAAAGCGAGCATTTTCCTGTTTTTAATGAAAACAATGGGCCTTATTTTCCCACAAAAAATAATTTCCCTTAAGCCATTCTCCAAGGGGAAAACAGAATTCCTTAGGACCTAAAAACACCAGCTCATTGACATTCTACCGAGCAAATTTAACTTTTACAAGGCACCCGCGAAAAAAAGGACAATTGAGTGAAACCTTGATGCCAAAGATAAAAAGAATAGAACTAACCCAAATTTTAGTTCGACAAGGCCGCAAAATACGGAAGAAAAACTCGACGCAGAATTCCTTCCCTTGTTTAAAAAAATCTTCTCTACCGCGTAGTAAGAGAAGGTAAAGGAAGGCAACCAACCGACCGGTCTTCCGAATCAGCCTGGAAATGACAAGGCAATGGGATAGCGGGAAGAGAGAGAGAGAGAGAGAGAGAGAGAGAGAGAGAGAGAGAGCCGGGGTGGAAGAGAGAAGGGGGAGGATGAGGTAAGGATGGGAGGGGGAGTGTATTGATGGAATAATGGATTAAAACGAGCGAAACGGGAGAGAGCGGGTGTATAGAGAGAGAGGAGGGGAGGAAAGGGTTCTAAGTAGAGTGGAGGATAAAAGGAGGGGGAATTGAAGGTAAAAAACGAATAAAGAGGAAGGAAAATGAAGGAAGATTAGAGGGAGCTGAGAGAAGAACAAGGTGTGAGGAATTGAGCGACGTGCGGGAGAAAGGATTGGAGAAAGAGAGAGTGGTGGAGAATCAAATCATGATAATTTAGTCGTCGGTTTTCGCGGTCGGGTGAGGTGAGTAATAAAGGATTCTAGTAGTGTGTCACCGGCGCGGTTTTGCTGCTACGCCTCTACTTGATTGCGAGTGGGTGGGTTGAGGAGAGGATGTTAATAGAGAGGAAGAGAGCGAGAGAGAGTGAAATAGAGTTTGAGATAGAGAGAATGAGCGTAGGCGTTCGAACCATAAACAACGGAGTCAATTTAACAAATGGAAAAGGTACAAAATAGACACAGGCCGTCTACAATCAGTATCAAGTGTGAAAAATAATGCTGAATAAAAAATTATGGCTAGTCTGACTCCGATAATTACTTACAAACGGTTTTAATGAATAGTGAAAGTTTTTAATTATATTTTTTCAAATATTTTAACTATTTATCAAGTATTGCACGATGCTCAAGAATAGGACAAATTAAATGAACTTGGATCAGCTACAGAGAAATTTTTCACTGAAAAAATTGAGTATTTTCAAAATATTTATGGGAATCATTATTAAAATGCAATTATCCTACTTATAATCTCATCGATGCCTTAGAATATTTTAAGCAGTTCCGAAGTTTAGACTAACCAAAAATAATGTCGTCTTATAAGGATTAAAGGAAATCTGCCGGCAGGCTCACATACAATGTTGAAGCAAATACTCCACCTAAGACAGAACACTAATTAAAGGTTTTTCCGCAATCGTGAGACGCACAGTATTTATGTTATAGGCACAAAACGTGAGCATCCAACATTTCGAGGGTTAGCAGTGCGTACAAGAGAGAGAAGGCACAGGAACGAAGACATTGGACGAGGAATAGAAACGAGGAGAGAGATTTAGAGATATGCTAAAGGTTAGCATATCGGAACGCGAGCCCGCTAGGGTTATCCCTTCTCCTCCCCTCTCCCCCTCACGTGATGAATGCCGTCCAAATTTACATTGAGAGTCATTTATTGCCAGCCTCTCGCCCTCCATTTCCCTTTCCTCTTCCGTTCCTCTCTCGGTATCCCTCTTCTCTTATTATCCTTCCTACCCCTCTACGTCTTTCCTCCCTTCTACTCCCCTTACACCCACACAACCATCTCCTACCTCCTCACGACACTGTTTCCCTTACTCCATATTTACCTTCCGTTCTCTCAATCTCTTCCTTTTTATGTATTTTCCCATCCCGTTCGACTTTAACCTCTCCCTCCTTTGTGAAAAACTTCTCCCCTATGGAAACGACATTTATTTATCCAATATCCCTCCCGTCCGCCGCGCTTTGTCCTGCTTTTTCTCCTCCCCTTTTTTGTGGGTTCCTGTGATTGAGGTTACAAGACAGGCATTTTGCCGAGGTCACTCAATCTAAGGGCCTTACAAACCTTACAATCCTTTCCTGTCATTTTTCCTCCAAAATTTTTCAAACTCATTGTGTTTCGTCGCTCTTATAACGAAGACGATGAATGCCATTCTATCCCGTTAACGCATGTTAATCCGTCCTCACCGATAGTTGTGATGCAATAGATATTTTCTTTGATATATGGTAAAATTATAGAATAAAACATTAATTCTTGAAGTAAACTCGAAAGCAATATTTTAGATGAATTATTTAATCTTTTGTTTCTTTTCAACCTCGAGGGCTTATAAAAGCATTCTGCGAGGGAGAATATAGTCGGAAAGATAGATGTAGGGACGCCGAAATTCTCTACCGAAGACCCTTGACACTTTGCTACACAATCTTCCTCTTCTTTTTCTCGACCGCCTATAACCGACCGTGAGACAAATAGAAAATTACGAGTCCTTCATATTGTCCTCTAACGCATGTCCGACACAATTGTTTCCATCTTCACTTCCAAAATCGAGTTCTGTTTTTTAAATATGAGAGATATCTTTCGGAGAAATCCTTTCTACCCTTTTAAGTGCAGACGTGTACTGGGACAAGTAAAAGTATTGCGGAAATGTGATTTTAGAAGTCACGCGCGCATAAATTATCCTTCTCATTAAAATTGTACGAATGTGATTTTTTTATTATTAAGTGCTTATCGAGACTTCGAACAAATGTAAGTGACAGCTACCTTTCGAATAGCGACAATAATTACTTCCAAGAAAATGATTCAATAGACGGAGCTTCGTTACGCAAACGTTATAATCCGGTAGGAAAATATAATTAGATAGCTCAAAAGTCTAAGGCCATAAATCCTGAAATAAAAGCGCAATCTCTGTATCTTTTCTAACACGTGGTTAAATGATTTTTGAGCTAGTATTAAAAGCAATCGACAACTCACGATTTTTATTGTACAAAGGCAAAAGAAGAGGAATAGAAGGTTAATGTCAGATGCAAAGAATTCATAAAACTAAATTATGTCGCACACGGGCGACGAGCGTCAAGTGGCGTTATAATTTGTTTGTGGACCAATGCAAGGCGAGTCGACTATTGCAAAATTAAGAACTGGGACTGATAATGGCGCCAGTGCCGTAACGCGAATTAACAACGTCGTTAGCTGGAAGAAGGTTTACTGCATCACAATGTTGCTAACGCGAAATCATTATCCGAAGCATTGCTGTACACGAATGTGACTAAAATAGGTCAACTAAAGGCAAAAAGGATGTGTAAAAAGAAATGCGTCTCGATAAATACATCGCTTTCACTGTTTTTATAAGGAAGGACAGCGTGAGAAATGCAAATTATGGAACTGGGAAAATCTCTATGCGTTGTTAAGCTAGCCATAATTAAAATATTTGTTTTATTTTATTAAAATCAAAATTCTTGCCTCAATTGATAATTATTAATTATAAACAAGATTATTTGTGCAAATAAGTGATAACAAAGTTTTTTCAAATTATAAATAACTTTTTTAAGCATTAAAAAATATCAATTGAATTCGGCATCTAAATACTGACCCTTAACCTATAAATAATTAATACAAAAAGTTCACCTTTTAAGGATTTGACTAATGATATGGACAACAGTATAAATTCTTATTTATAATCCACAGATGAGCACGGTACCGTAAATTTGGTTCAATCTATATGAGCATCGAAATATTTACACCTTGAGATTAATGTATGAATGCTAGGTTTCGAATGACCAAAAATATTTTTTGCGCACCTCGGTGCGCAAGAAGTCTTGCGATTAAACTAATAATCACGCAAACTTTGGATCGAATCGCCCATTACTTATGTATCAACCGCTGCTTCGGGGTAAAATGATACTGAATTATGTTAAACGGAAGACATCATCGAGATGCATATTTTTATAGTCCCCTAGCCTTCTCAAATTATTCTGTCCGATTATCAAAATAGCGTACTTTTCTCTCTCTCCACTCTCATTCTCTCTCACTCACTCTCTCTCACGTCACTTCCACCCTCGCCCACGCAATCACAGTCCCTTCCGGCGACTCAAGAGCCCAAGTGGTTTTGAGAAATGCCTCCTGCCATGTCCGACTCAACTACTTAGACACCGATTATAATCTTCGGACCCCTGAAACGAGAGGATGCCAAGCCGGCTCTCCTGGGAAAGGGGAAGAAATGCGAGGGAGGACTCAAAAGAGGAGAAAGTAGGTTGAGGGAGGCGGTGGGAGGGAATCTGAACATCCACTCCTTCGAAAATCCACCTTCCTCCTACTTCTCCAAACACCATCAACCCTTTCGGGACCACGATATCCCGTTGGAGTACGGCAAAAGCAGGAGCAATGGAGGTATGGGAAGGGGGAGAGGCGGGCTTACAATTCGGGGGAGCTTAATCTCTTCCATCACCTACGGGCATTTAGGAATCCAGGAGAGAAGAAAGGAGATGGACGAGAAGGTAAGAGAGAGGGGGCAGAGAAAGAGATTGGGAGAATATACGGAAGATGAAGAGAATGGAGAGAAGAGAAAAATCCAAATTAAATGGCAGAAAGACGTGAGAAAGGGAGAAGAGAAAGAGAGAAGTGCTAGAAAAAGGGAGATAGGAATGACAGGGAAAGTAGGGAGAGGAGAGAAGATGTAGGATGAAGAGGATCAGTGAGAAAGGAGAAAGGCAGGAAAAGAAGAGATGTGCGGAGAGGAGAGATAGTGAGAGAAATGGACAGAGGAAAGAGGGAGAGAGGAGAGAAAGGTATAAGGAGAAGAGAGAGGAGAGAGAGGTAGAGAGGAGAGAGAGGAAGAGAGAAGAGGTAGGGGAAGAAAGGGGAGAGAGGAGAGAGGGAGAAAGGAGAGAGAGAGAGGAGAGAGATTGAGAGAGAGAGAGAGGAGGGATGGGGAAAGGAGAGATGGTGAGAGAGGAGAGATAGGGAAAGAGGAGAGAGGTCGAGAGAAAGGAAAAAGGGGATAGAGGAGAAGACTAAGAGCAAGATAGGAATAGGGCATACGTGTAAGGCAGAAGAGGGTGAGATGGCAAGAGAAAGTGGCATGACAAAGGGGACGATGGAAGGAAAGAAAAGAACGGGTAACGGAACCGAAACTGCCTCTAGACGGAACCCCTCGAAATGGGTTAAGCACTGGCTGCCGCAGACTGATGAGAACCCGGCGTCCGGTGACAAGGCTTGGGACGATTTCCATCCCTCGGACATCCTGCTCCCCCCACTCCACTCCATCCCCACCTTGAATCTCCCACCCCACTTCGCAACCCTCTCTCCCTCAACCCCTTCCGACATCCGCCTTCCACCCTCTCGCAAAACCACTTTCAGCCTCCACGTCTGGCCTCTAGGGTACTGCGGCTTTTACCCCTTTCTCTCTCTCTCTCCCCCAACCCCTTCGTCTCGCTTCTCCCCCACCCATCCCCCAGTGGGGTACGGGTCCGAGAGTCGCATAATCAGGAGGACCTCATCTGCTGCCGTGGATTACTCGCCGTACGCCGCTCAGCGAGTTCACCCCCTTCCCCTCCCTCCACCCTCAACATTTCCATCCCCTACCACATCTCCAAGCCATAAGAGTGCCGTGTCGTTCGCCCATATATACAGAGAAATGGTCGTGTCCCGCCTCTCTATGTCTATGTCCCTGATGAAAAGTGAATCCCTACCGACACAAACACACACGCAGACACACAAACGCTCTCTCCTGTGACGTATGCATTCGCATATTGTACACGTCTGCGACAAAAGGAAAGCGGCGGAGCGAGTGAGTGAAAGGGAGGCCACGATCCTCATTACCGGACCCTGTCGCATCTGAGGCCAACGGTAATTAGGGCTGCCGTTTCCATATCGATGATGTTTGTTTGTTTTTTCAAAATAGGTACGTGAGGGGTAGGGATCCTCCCGGGCACATCAGAACCCACAGTCTAGTTTAAAAAAAACGCCTAAAATGAGATCCCTTGATCACGGTCTACCGTTCTTTCGCATGTTTTTCAAATCGCACGGGTACTATGCCTTAGGTAACGTTCGCCGGATTTGAAGTTTCGCGAGAGAAATGGCTGCGATGAAGAAGCCGGGAGGAAGCGGTCTGCTTCCCGATTAGGAGATGGAGTCTTGGGATTCTAAGACGTGCCTTATCAGTCACGTCGATGAACTCGGGCTCAACCTTTGAATGATCATAATCGCATAAAAAATATGTTTGTGACTTCCACGAAAAGGGTTAAAAATACGACCGGTTTTGCTAAAATTCGTTATTCTCGATTATGCTACAATATCGTTATTTTTTCTGTAGTCGTGCCTAATCAGCGCTTTCGCGTATTTTTTCAATTAGTATAGGTATCGAGTATTATTTAACTATTGTAGGATTTATTCTCCAGATTTTCCCGTAATAAATACCAAACCGAATAATTAATACTTCAAAGAGAGAGATAATGTTTCCTTAAAAGATGTATTTGTTTTAATATCGCATCGTAATTTACACTGATTTAATTAAGAGAGAAGGCACATACAGCTCAATCATTTATCGTAAAATTAATTGCTTTGTGTCAATGGAGAAAACAATAATACTTTTCATAATTTCAAAAGATAATATCACGTTCAACTGAGAAAATTTTACACATTTGAATCCATACAAAATGAATTAGAATATTTGATAAATTAACGATAAATATAATATTTCACTATTAAATTGTTTGTTTTGTTCGATTTTGCCTAGTATGTAACAAAATAAATGTAGCTAGTGACTGGAAACTTTATATTTTAGAAATTGCGCTTACATAAATTTGTTTATTTGAGGAAATTCTCTAAAACCGTATTTTATTCATTTATTTAAAATTAGGACTTTTGAAGTACGCATTTTTATGATACAGTAACTTAATTTAAATTTTCTTAAATAACTTGGATGAGTTACAAACGCCCTATGATAAAAAGTTACCAATAAGAATTCTCGACTCAAGAATTAGCTACAAATTACGCTAATTATCCTACGTTACACAAGATTCGCATGAATCCGATAATGTAGTAAATGAAGTCGTCTTTACACGTAATATAACCGCAGAACCTAGAGTGATACTGGAAATGTACCTACTCCATTTAGTAAATCATGGCCGAGAATCACTCGAAAAATTTCCAGTGGTGAAGTCACCTCACCTCACGGTCGTCGTGTGTCGAAATTGCTCGAGGAGCGTTAGGTCGTTGATCAAATTAGCAAAGCAAAGCATTCGGATTTTTTTTACAAATTATAGAGGCGTCAGCGATTCGTAACTTTTAATTAAATCGGGTTTAAAAGAAAAAGAGGCACGAGCAAAATTCAAAGCACGGGACTATTGCTTACTTGCATCGTTAAGGACGGTGTGGGACGGGCGACGAGAGTAATGCGGAACCGCCACATGGCGGCGCCACATATGAAGAGAACCGGGAGAAAAGCGTGTGAAAGTGTATTTGTGCGCATGCGCATAAATATGGGATTTTAAGGGAGAAAGAGAAAGAGAGACGGCACCCACGGAAGGTGCAAGAAACTTGATCTCGTCATTCGAGCATCACACTTGTATTGGCGGCAAGCGTCGTCTTGCAATCCTGAAGGAATGTCGACGTCGGATGGAATTCGTACCCGCAAATTTCTTAAATACATGGAAATTATAGTTCAAATCTGTTGCTGTAGAAAATATTTAAAAACAAGAATTTGTTTCGTGAATAAGATGCCACGAATTGAATGAGACCCGTGCTGCATTCTCACCCAAATTAACGGAAATGACAGGTTTTTAATAAAAATTACCCATCTCTTAGACTGGAGAGCTATTACGTATTACATCAAACAGGAAAGTGCTTCTTGTTTTCCAATGGGCAATCTTATAGGTTATTTAAGATACATAGACTCCACCAAAATATCTATCTCAAACAACTTTGCTTTCGGTCGCGTCATCAATTCTTTTCATATTCTTTAAATATTTCAAATTGAGGCTCGAACTTCGTTCAAGTTGAATTAGAGGGAACTTCTTTTATGTATAAGGAACAATTGTAAAGTAATATATATATTAAAGCTCCACTTTCTGATGAATGTTTTTAAAGATGCATTTGTAAATCAATTTTAAGCAAACCGAACTCCAGTAGCTTTGTCATAGAAACCTTCACTCATATTCAGGAAATTATACTTCGATATTTGCCATAAAAATATCAATTTCCGAAATGAAACCAAACAAGAAAGGATTGAAATGTATGTACCTACACATCCATATTTGATAAACTGAGTGCCCAAAAAGTTCTCTGCCATTCAACGGGCTAATGAAACGGAAGGTACAAAACATTTTAAAAATTCTTCTGCGAGATTTTTTACCAATACTCGAATTTTTACCTAATACTCAGCCCTATATTTTTGTCAATCCTTAAATTTCGCCTACATTTTTTCTGTTAGGGTATTCATTTCACCATCTTTGCTCTAAATGCATTCATGGATTATATAAATAAGAAATTAACGATTCGAATGCATTTCTTGGCTAATTCTTTCATTTCTTTCGGACATTTTTAGCATATTCCACAATTTTTAATTTCATTCGCAAACTTGGATGAAACAAATAATCGACCTATGGATTCATCATCGTGGATAACGCCTTTTACCGTTCAATTGTTTCATATAGATTTCAGCTTCCTAAATCCCCCGAGTTTGTACAGAAATGTTCTCTTCTTTGTTGATGACCCTTTTCTAGAGATACTCTAATAGTTTAAATCCATTTCATGTCTTCGTTCTCTCAGACAATGGTGTAAATCTCTTGAGGGGCTCTATCAGTCCGAAAGTTAAAAGGTTCTCACTCCATCCAGGCTTGTCTCTTCAGTTCCATTCCTTTTTATCCCATTCACTCGAGTGACTGCTTTGTAAATTAACTCGCTCTCACGGCTTTTCACTCGATAAAAGCAACACCTATTCAGTTATTATTTTCCTTTTTATTTCTACTACTCCTCTCCCTGTTTTATTTTTATATAAAATTTCTGTCTTAAGTTGGTTATTTAATGCTCTTCTAGATTTTCCATTATCAACTGATTTTGATTTCGGATTAAAACTTATAACGACGAAAACATTATCTAAGACAAATTTACAAGAATCAAATTCTGCCTTTATCGTTCTTTTAACCTAACTGTAAAACACTCAGCGAATGTATTAAATTAAAAAAGATACTCAAAAACCATATTTTTACAAAAACCTTAACTACACGCCCATTGACATTGAAAACTAAAACTGCCGTCGCAAAAATCCAGTTGAATATTTTTAACGGCGCAAAACGAAAATTCAGAGCTGGTCGGGCTTTAACTACGAATTTTTCTAAGCGTCGCACAGTGCTCGGCGATGCAAGAATCGGAGGGGGATGGTAACATGAGAACACCGAAAGGGATGCGGGATGGCGCCGGCGAATGGAGATTGCAAACTCAGCATCATATCATGAAAGCGTCTTCGCGAAATATTTTTCCCATAGATTCTGGAAAAATGGAGGCAGTGAACAGATGTGTACGGCGCGCGTTGGTCAGTGAAAGAAAAGTCGTATATTGGCCGGTTGCTGCGAAAGATAGACCGGCCTGTTGGACGACGTGGAAGGAATGAAGAAAGGTTTTTCAAGTGGTAAATATAGAACGAATTGCGAATATGATGGCTAAACGACGTTTGAGCAATGAATATTTATAGAAAGATAAATATTTTCCTCTAACCATACTGACAAATGAAGGCCGGAGAAACATGCACTTCTTACCGAAACTTAAATAAATATTTCGGCTTGAGACAGAGGAGGTCTGCGGTGGGAAAGAATCTGCCAGACATAATAACAAGAAGAAAATCAATTCAAGCTCAGTAGAAGGTATCTCTGATTATATCAAGAAAAGAGGTCAAGGTAAACACTTCTGTTTAATAAACATACTGTTCTCAGAGTAAAAGAAGAACTAAACGAAGGTCTAAATATATACGCCTGTTTCATTTGGATGAAAAAGCCTTTATCCTCATCAGAAAGAAATAATATGAGATGGAATCAGGATCGTTTTCGGAAATATTTATGCTAAAATAATATCATCGACTTAGAGGACATATTAAAAAAAGATGTTGGTGCGTCCTGTAATTTTCATCCAACCCTATATTTATTAGTGCTTTTCGTCAATGCTGAAAAGCACTATTAACTTCGTGATGTCCGTCCGTCCGTCCGTCAGTACGCATATATCAGGGAAGAATTGGCTGAACCGATTTCAACCAAATTTGGTACGTAGAATATTCATATAAAATAATGACCAAAGTGACATATTTGAACCGGAACGACTAAGCAGAGGTGCCACAATTGCCAAGTTTATCTTTTCGGCAATTGTGAATTTGGAAGAAATTAGCAAGACTAATTTCAGGGAAATTTTGTATGAAGGAGGAGTGCAACCTTGAAAAACAAAATCAATATGTTTTGTGCAGATATATAAATCAGGGCTGTTAGAATCAATGTAATAAAAAATTCCTTTTATACGTATTTGTGTTGAATTGTCTGAATCAATATTAACGAAATTTATTATTTGTAATGTCACATAAATACTAAACCATAATAGCATATTTTTACCGGATCAGCCAAACAGAGGTACCACAATTACAACTGATCTAAAATGCAGGGATACCACAATATAAGGAAAAATAATTTTCTGATTTCCAAGCAAATGCATGTATACGATTATACTAGGTCGAATTTGACGAAAAGCACTTCTGTAACACGGGAAACCCGTGTACACCTCTACTTGTTATATAATACCGAGAGGACATTGAAAAATACGTGATATCAAAAGATTTGCAGCTCAGCGAATTCGGGTGCTGGTAAGACGTATTTATAAAAATCCAAAGGAGTTCTGCAGTGTAGACATTTTAAGTACTGAAATAATGAGTTTTTCTGGAGGTAAAGGGATTGCAGAAAAGTAAAAAAGGAGTTTATGGACGTGTAGTATATAAAAAGTATGTGAAAAACATATGTGCAGAATTATAAAAAGTAGAGTAAGCTCTTCAAAAAAACAAATATATATTCGAAATTGTTGAGTAAAGAAAAACATGAGTTTTCATCATGGTATGAGAAATGGAAAATGATAATAAATACTAAAGTATTTCTAGAAACAAACATAATGAAGGACAGAGAATATCAACTATTAAAATAAAAATATTTTATGCCGAAAATAAGATTTAAATACTCGGCAGTTTTTCAACGGATGTGACATTTTGCATTCCTACAAACACAATTATAATAGGGCTTTTACGCGATTAGAATTTTCTGATAGAAAGTATTACCATTGATTCGGATCGTATGTGACGTAGCATGTGCTGAAAGGAAGGGAGCCTATGATCGTGTTTGTGCATCAATGGGCGGAACTATATTCTCTGAATACGCAGGTAAATTAGGTCGGGTATTTTCCGAAATTAACTGCGTTTCTCAAACATAGGGCGCGTACTAAACGCTGTTTGGTTAATCACATCTACGTCCAATTAATTTCTGATTGTAAACAGCTCCTCGCGTGATTGCGTGTTTCGGGCCAAAACCCAGAAGCGGCGATTACTAACACCGCCCTTAGGGCGCTCCATTGTTCTAAACCAGGTATGCGAAGGTAGTTTCGAAACCAACTGAGAATGTATCAACATTTCCCATGGACAAAATTATGTTCCGAGACGCCGAAACTAAGGAGACGGGAATAAACTGTGACGCTTGTCGCACATGTGCGCGTGGACTATGGGGAAATATTCCCACCTCATCCTGGCTTTTTGATGAGAATCTATGAGCTTAGGAGAAGAGACGAAATGGAGGCAATGGCAGAGAGCAGATGTGTTACAAGTGCCTTTGGCCTGGAGATAATAGGGAAGAAACAGAGAGAGAGAGAGAGAGCTTTGAAGTACGAACCCTCGCATTGCATCCCTCCCGCAAATGAAGGAAGTAGGAAGCATTCCATGCGGGGAATTGCGTGAGATTGAGGCATAATACAAATGAACAAGTTGTAAAGGGACAGAGCCGGTGTTCTCCATAATAGTTTATGAAGTCTAGAGAAAGAGGGGGAAAGCGAGAGAGAAATGAAAAGAGGAAAAGGGGAAGAGCAGGAGGTGGAAAAGAGAGATATAGAGAGGAGCGCTGATTTCTTTTAATGACCAGCGGCGATGGGACTACCACGCTCCGTCCTGCAGCTGCCTGAAAAGAGTTCTCTGCGGAGAGAATGAGACGAAGAGATCGTCAGGAGAAGTTAAGTGGGTTATGGGAGGGAAAGGGTGGGGAGAGGGGGTCACGGAAAGGGACGAAGGTAGTTTAGGCAACGCGGGGGTGGATAGATGGAAGGAGATGGGTGTTATTGAGCCTCGTGTGATCCTCTACGAGGCAACGCGTGATCTCTAACTCCCCCCTTTTGGATTGCCCGGAGGGGGGAGTCGGAAAAGAGTAGGGAAGAGGGGTTGGTGCGGATTGCGGAGAGAAGAAGAGGACGGGGGGGGAGGGGAGGGGGGAGGGAAAAGAGGCTCTACTGAGGACGGAGTGGGCGTACTTCCATGATCCGAACAGCTGCTAGGCCCACTCGGGTGGTCTCACGAGCGCCGCAAAGCCCTGTTCTTTCCCGCACCGCACCCTGCACCTTTTCCCACTCTCGCCTCCTCCTCCTCGACTCGACTGCCGCCGTCTCCTTCCTCCTCTTCCACACACACGCACGCACGAACATAAACGTACGCACGCGCACATATACACGGACTCTCCCGTTTCCATGGCTTCCCCCCTACCCCGTCTCACGCCCCAACCCCTGATACCACGCCAAGTACGGCTGATGGAGACATCAAACCGGGCGGACAGTGGGCGGAAAGAGAACTAAAGCTTGAGGTGGGAGGAGGAGGAGTGGGAGGGAGAGGGCGGTGATGGAGGTTTCTGCAAGCAAACGCCCGCATTGTGTATTTTTGGCTCTTTTTTGATATTATGTCCATCTGTTCTCTCGCTCGTACCCCTTCCCTCCCCCTTCCCTCCCCCTTCCCTCCCCCTTCCCTCCTCCTTCCCTCTCCCTCCCCTCCCCCTCCCCTCCCACTCTTTCCTTCTCTCCATCTCAGAACGACAGACTTTACTGTATGGCACGTCTCGTCTGTCTTTACCGCTTGACAAATCTTTCAAATATTCCCTTAGTTCTTTTCTCTCTCCCTTTCCCCATCACGCCGAACGATGAAGGTCTGGATTGCTAGACAGCCGAGTTCAAATGCACTAGCTAAAACCCAGTTCGTTTTACGATCGACCAGAGGGAAGAATAAAGCTTTGCTAAACCGAATTTGCTCAGCAATTTACTTCAAAAGACAAGCAAAATAGATTAAGGAGCCTTTACACGCCAGCTTTGAAAATCGGACCAAAAGCGAAGGGATGTAAAAATATTTCCATTGATAAAGACCAAACATAATGGGAAAACATTACATGAGATACAGTGAAAAACTAAACCTCAGAAAAGTAATGTTTACCAGAACACCAATTACAAGTTTTATTTCACGATCAAGTGCCTGCAAAAAAATCCTGTATTTTTTAATGTGCAAACAAAATAGCGTCAAAATTAAAGCTAATAAAAATATCTCAAATTAGGACAAATAGACAAAAACCAATAGATACGAATACCTTTATCGACTTTTATCTTTTTTGCTAATTTATTTGGCGTAAAAACCAAAAATTTACCACCGACGTTCGCATAATATATCCTCACTGAGTGATCTCGGAAGATTTCAGTTCCCACGCCCTGATTCCGCACGAATTCCGCGAACCGAGAAAAACGACGGAAGTCGAATATCCGTTAATGCGATGCGCGTCGAGAGAGGCGAGATCCAGTCGGACGCGCATGTCGCGGGATTCTCTCGCATACATGCCTCAGGTGAAAACATTTCCTCTTTCTTTCTCGCATCTCGAGCCTTCCCTTCCTCGTGTCGTGTCCACCCACGCCTTTAACTTTAAATAAAAGAAGGGAGCAAGGCGCGCGGGGAGAGAGAGATATGAGGACGAGCTGGTCCGTTCCGAGAAGGAAAAGGAAGGCGGGATTCCGTATCCGGGAGGATGGGGTGGCGCATTTGCATTTAGTGGCGGCCGTGATGAGAGGAAACGTCCTGAAGCTTGCCCGGGGATAGTATCAAGGAGCCCCTGGCACGTAGCACTCCTAGAAGATTAAATGGATGGAGGTGGGAAAGAGAATTGGGATAGAAGAGCGAAAGAAAAGGGAAGACAAGAGAAGAAGAGAGGCGGAAACGACTGAAGATGGTTTGAAGGTCGGCCGCACTCATTTCCGACCACTACCTAAGAAATACGTGTTCATCTCTGGAGAGAAGGCAAATATCAGGGACGTACTTAAAAATTAGAACGAGTTAGTGAAATTAATGCACCTCATGTAATAAAACCGAAATTAATATTTGGTTATTCATGCAATATTCGTAGTTAATTAATCTTCCAACGTCACCGGGCTTGATGACAGGTTGCTTCAGTATTACGCGTTATACGGTGGTTTTAAACGTTACGCGGGAATAGGATTTTATATTTTATACGATTGAAAATAACGGCCAAGTCACGAATAAATTGTTATTTGTACTACACTTTTCGAAAGCGAGAGCAAGCTGTTTGTGACCTCGCATGACTTGAACGCATGAATCACCCGAAATCCCTAATCGGTAACAAATCGGTCAATTATTCATTATCCCTCGAGAAAGTTTAAAATTCGAAGCAAAACCAACTAAAATATTTTCCAGCGGTCAGATTCGACGGAAAACCTTGTAATAAGGCAGCTAAGCTATAATTGACAGTGTCGAGGCATTATATCCCGCCCGAAGAAGAAAGTTATTTGCTTGAGCTTCTGAGGGGGATACGATTTACTTTATTGCCCGCAGACATGCACCCTGCCACGTAAAATAAATTAAAAAATACAAAGCGCATTTTTGAAAAGGGAGCGCACGGCCTTGGAAGATAATTGGAGGTCCCCTCCCTTAGTCATTAAAATTAGGATGGTAAGCGCAACTTTACGGTTTGCATTGCATGAGCGAATGAGTTTGATCATGTCATAGGGGGAGGGGGAGAATGGGCTCCCCTGAAATTAATACTGAGGAAATGCGACGAATTACACGCAAGCAAACACGGGAAACGAGCGCGGGGAAAGGTATTACGCCGTGCCGTTAAAACACCGGAACTCCTCCATAAATTCCTAATTTTTTCATTCCAAAGAGCGAAATAAGCGCATCGTGTTTGCGCATCCCGCGAAAGAATGATCTAAATGTTGTCGGCGGAACTCCCGAAATAACACGCGGACATGTAACGAGTCCCTCTCATTGAAATTGTTTACTATGAAAAATAAAACACCGTTACCAAACCGAAAAAAACGACGTACAGAAAAATGATTAACCTCACGCTCGAATTCCGACGGCTCCATCGCACGCCTCGATAATTGAAAGTACATTTTTTCTCCCCGTACAGATAAAAAGGTATGCGACGCGAATTCTTTTCTGGCGACAGAGTTGTTTTCTCGCGAAAATACCCGGAAATCCTCGATGGACATCATTCACCGGAAAAAGGGGGAAGAAAAATATGAGCGACCACATCGAAGAAACCATGATTGGATTCCGGCGCTTGACCGACGACGCTTGGTGCGTAAGCCTGAAAAATTCATATATCCGGCTTTAATTGCCTCTCTCCGGTGGATGCGAAGGAAATATTTGTTTCCGGACGTCATCGAATTCAATTAAAACTCGACGACTGACACATCGCCACCGTCAAACCCCATCCCTCTTCCCTCTCTCCCGCCCTCGTTCTCTCCCTATATATCTCTCCTTCCGAACAGCCCTCGGCCCTCGAACCCGGATATTTGTTTTATAAGCGGAGCCATCAGTCGACGGTTTGCTCACACACACACACACACACGGAAAGGACGAATGCCATAAAACACAATCAGCGCCACCATTCTCTACCCTCCTCCGTTCCGTATCTCCCTCTTTGTAACCTCTTTTCGCCTATCACCGTACGACGACACGTCATAGTTTACCCCTTTTTACGGCGACGATATTTCTAGCCTCATTGATCATCCATAGGTCGTCCTAAAATGGAGCGCGGATTAGAGAAGAGCGAGAGCAGCGGCCATTTTACGACGAGAGACAGAGAGAGAGAGCCTGATAGGTTGGGAGAATCGACAGTGAAGGACGCACTCATTAAGGCAACCAATGTGTCGCTTTGAAGTGCCTCATGTGTCGAATATTATGAAAGGGAAGAATTCCCTTCATTATTATTCTCAATGTAGGACCTTAGAGAAGAAATTTCTTACCGAGAGCGGTACTCCACGGCAGATTTTTTCACGCTCTTTTCATATACTTGAAACCGAAGAAAAGTTACTTTTCAATTGGATAATTGATTTTTTTAACTTTCCATTATTTTCATAACCCAGAAAATATGCGAATGATTTGTAAATGCGGGTTTTACCCATAAATGTCTCCCTCCGTATGAGAAAAGTGATTAATATTCCGCTTTTTTATAACCGAGTGATAAAAATGTCCCGTACGATCTCTCTGAATTTGGTTCAGTGTGCCACGACCATCGAGCGATCCAAAAGTGTGCCGCGAAATTAAAAATGTCGCGCATCTCTGAACTAAGGTGCGGCGAAGAAAATGGTACTACAGTAGAGATGGAACGAAGCGAAAAGTTTGAAGCGACGGGAAAAATGACGAATATCGAACAAACCATCAGCAGAGAGAGGAAGATACGAACGAGACAGATATTGGAAGCGTAGAATATTGGAAATACATGCATCGATCGAAGTACAGCCTGGAAAGATGAAAGAGACGATGTTTGGTTCGTTCAGGCTTTAGGCATAGGCCGAGGTGAAGTTTGGCGCGGAGAATAAATGGAGGTGGATGGGTTGGGTTTGGGGCGGAAAAAATGAGGGGAGGGAGAAATTCGGGCTTACACGAGAATCAAGGGCAGAAACGAGGGCGAGTGGCAGAGAGAGAGAAAGACGAAGAGGAATGAGAGAGGGAGTGACATAGCAGAGAGGGGGTAATAGGGGGAGGGAAAGATGAAAAAAGGTATTGTCTGCGGCAAAGAAATCGTCGGTCAAGTCAGTGACAATCTGCTCGTTTTCGCCACTCAAAGGACTCCTCCACGGTCTCCCCCCACTCTACTTCCCAACCTTGCCCTCTGGCAGAGCAATTTCCCCAGATGTCCAGTGCGCATGACCGGTGGCTCAGGTACGGAATGATTACTTATCGCGGGACGGGCGGAGACCGGAATTAGTTTCGACCTCCCCCTTCCATACCCTCTCTCCTCGTTTACCGCTCTTTTTCTTATTATTCCTCCTCATCTTCCAACCATTACCACTCCACCTCCCGTTCCCCTCTCCAACTCCCCCATCCCACTCCCTCCCTCCCCCTTCCCGCACATTCGACAAAGTTCCAACGGTGATTTCCCTGATGCGTCAAATATCTCCCACTCCCACTATCTTTACATTTTTTCACATTTCCCCTCTCCTCTCCTCCAAGCCCTTCCTTCTCTCTCTCTCTCTGGTCGATCCCTAAAGGTCACGGAAGATGACCCGAGCTCCTGCCTTCTACTCATCTCTTCCCATATTCTTCATAACACGGCCGTTCCCCCCGAGATGATGCCGAACGAGGGGAAATTAATGAATTAATCATCACTGCCTCTACTTGCGTGGCTCCGATGGAATGGAAATAAAATTGATTACTTGAAGGGTTTTGTATTGTAATTCGTTAGCGAGACGCCGCCGAGTTATTTCGAAATGGAATATTTCCATGGAATCTGTGGAAGAGATACCTCATTACGGCGAATTAATAAAATATCCCGTTGTTTCTGGCATGGACCGTTCGCGGTGGAAATCTTGATTTTCAGTTGAGTGAATTCGAAGAGTTTTTTCGAAGGATTATCTGGAAATTCATCGGTAACGAATAAAATTATATTCAAGAGACGAGCAAATTAAATTATTTACGTATCTGAAGCGAATGAGATATAAGCGATTTCCTGATTTAAGGGGTTAGCGTTAACATCGTAATGAAGGATAGTCAGATGAATTAGGACATATATTCACTTAATTTGTTCAGAATGTTTTGAATTTTGATGAAAATTTGATCGAAGAAAAATCTAAGTTTTTCAAATTAAAGCGGAATTATTTATTCTTTTGTCCGCTTAAACAATCAGAGGAAATGTAAAGGCATAATTGCCATTTTAGCGACTTTCTTTCTGTATTTACTGACTTTTTACTTCGTTTAGCGACTTACTTTTGGGGTTAACGACATGTCACTAACTTGGCGATTTTCGCCGAATCTAGCGACAAATTTGGCTATTTCTGTATTTGTACACAAATACGTGCAATACTCAGCACAAACCACACGAATGACTTTTAGGTAGGTTTATTAAAATATATATAAGTTTTTCATAAAATTTTAAATGATTTTCAGTTATTTCCCGTTACGTATATTAAAAAAATATATTTCAGAATAATTTTAAAAGATCACATTGTAATTTACGTTAAAGAATAATTTCATGAAACGCAGTTAAAATGACAGAAAATTTGATTTCCATTAAAAATTACAGAAGGTTTTGCTCTTGATGCATAAATTACATATCGACTCTTATTAGAATATTAAATACTAAGTACATTTTGCTTTTAATGATTACTGAACGTCTCCCCCTTTCAAGACGTGTCCAATTTATTCCGAAAAATTGAAATTATTTGTTATTATATATTATCAGCACATCAGCCGTTATCCTGTTTTCTGTTATTTTTTAAACCAATTCTAAGAGAAGTTCAATCCGCCAATAAGAAATTTGAAACCAAAGTGAATGATCCCACTAAGTTACTCAATGATTTGGTACATTCAAATTATATCCATTGTTCAAAGATCGATGTTTCAGAAAGTACTGAAACTGCTAATCGACTGGATCCTCATCCTTACTTAGGATATGAATTTGAAAAGGAAATAACAGAGTGAAAATTTTCTGATGAAGTAAACCGTGAAAGATGTCATAATTTTCTAGTTTCACTTATAAAAGAACGGCGACGAAGGTAATTTTTGTCGAATATTCAGCAATTCTGACTCAATAGAGACTTCCAGTGGAAAAAAACTACATACAGTCATGTGAACGTTGAAACTTGGCCGGAAATCGCTAGCTGCCGAGATTCAACTGGTGAAAATACTTTTGAGAATATTTCAAATATAGCTTTAATTGTAATTACATTACCCCACTCAAATTGTGATGTTGAACGTCAATTTAGTGTCATGGGCATTGTAAAATCAAAATTACGAAACAGAATGAGTGTAAAAACTTGAAAAGCAATTTTGTCTATTAGATATGATTTAGGAAGGCATGGGAAATTCTGCTACAATTAAGAACTGCCCGAAAGTGAAGAAATTGGTTCCACTGATGCATATCAGAATTTACCTAAAGATGAAACAAAAAGTAATCATATACCTATAAGTAGTGCAGAGTTAACCAAATGTTACTTATGTATGAAGCGTTAATTGAGTATTTTTACTTTCTCATATACGCCGTCTATTGAGCAAGTATTGTAATCGTGAAAAAATTGGACTTCGAGATTTTGATGGAAATACACGTTTTAGGTGTCCCTCAGTCCATAAAAGTGGTTTTTGCCATGCCGTCTGTCTGTCTGTTCGGCGTTCTAGGGCCCAAACGCGTTCATTAAATCGAATTATATCTAGTATTTACGCAATATATCACCTTTTCCAGGCCCTGTTTTTCATAAAAATGATATTGCACAAAAATTAAGAGTAGTTTATTCTTGGCGATTTTTAGAAAAATTTGATTTACTCAAAAATGGCTACAGAGAATTTGATTAAAATCAATCCAGCTATAGAGCCTAATGTTACAATTAATATTTCGTAAGCTATAATTCTCAAAAAATCACCATATGGCGTCCAGTGACATCATAATTTACGCTAAGCTATATTACCTAAGCCCTATGACGTCACGCCTCCGCCGCGATCCACTCAAAACCTTACTACAGCCTTACGGCTAAACTAAATCGAATGATACCTCATATTTGTAAATAATATCATTCATAAAAGACAATCTGAAGAGAGAAACGATATTGCGTAACAATTAAGGCTACTTTATTCTAGGATATTTTGAGAAAAAAATTCGATTTACTCAAAAATGGCTGTAAGGATTTTGATTAAAATCCATCCAATCGTACAGCCTGATGTCACAAATAGTACTAACTAAGCCATATATCTCAAAAAATTACTAAATATCGATCAGTGGCATTAAAATATACACTAAGCTCCGGTTAACTTTGAATTATAAGCGTTTTTCTTTTACAAGCGTACACAGTCGACCAAACGTATATACGTATA
Source organism: Tanypteryx hageni (assembly GCA_028673005.1). Lineage (NCBI taxonomy): Eukaryota > Metazoa > Arthropoda > Insecta > Odonata > Petaluridae > Tanypteryx > Tanypteryx hageni. The sequence goes on along the minus strand of CM054116.1, from coordinate 88,838,439 downwards.
TGAGAAAGTCTGTGCAATGTATATTGCGCCGTTTAGTTATAATAAATTTTTAATATATTTTATTTTAATGTAAAAAACTTAACCTATAATTGAAATTTTCTATTCTTTTCTATTATTAAAAGGATTGTAAAAATTCTACCATATTTATAATAATCAATTAAATATTATCTTAATAGTTATTCATTTATAAAAAAGAAGATAAGTTTACTAAATAGACATAATAAGAATTATTTTGAAGTATTCATGTACTATTTATTTTTAACGACTTTTTAACGAAATTTCTTTGATTTCAGCGACTTTTTAACTACATTTTATGGTGGATTTAGCGACATTTTCAAATTTATTTTGGCAACCCTGTGTAAAGGATAAGTGGCTGAATTGATTTGACTTATCTTTAGTTGCGTCGTTTTTTAGTCATTTAATACTTCATATTGATTTACATTATGCTTGCAATGTGCTGAGTTGATTTTTGCGTATAATATTTGTTTGAATTTCTGCAATACAAGCAACTTTATCACTTTCTCAAGAAATCAAACTGAAATGTATTAAACGGAATCCTAAGAAAATGAAAGAGTTCGTTGCATCTTATGTAGAATTGTAGAATTATCATTATTTTACGTTATTTTTAAAATAAATTCTTAACCAATTAAATATCTATTTTTTAAATTTGCAATAAAACGTTCCTAGCGATGAAAAAGAAGCATACGCTTATGAATATTTTCGACTTCCGCTGCATACATCACCATAGCAAAAAAATAGAAACTCACACGAAAACCACTATCGACAATATTATAGTTTCGTCTCGAGTTGAGGCGTTCGCAATACGCAAACAAACATCTCCGTCGCTTAGAATATTCCCATTCTCTCGCTTTTCCACTTCTCACCCGATCCAAAACCAATATCTCCATCTTCCGTCCTCCAGCACATCCTCTCATAAGTCTTCCTCCGTCTCCTCTCGATTTTTTGACCTCTTTCCCATTCTCTCCGCCGTAGAATACCTCTCACTCCTCCACAAAAACCATCTCCTCTCCATCCTCCATTCCCCCTTTATCCGTGCCTATGGACCTACATTCCTCTTTTCTTTGCGTTTCCTCGCATATTTTCCCCTCGCTGGATTCCTTCCCCCACTCCCCGTCCCCAGTGCCGATACAACCCTCCCACCAATCTCATACCCGTCCATCCTGCGGCAATAATTCATTCCCCCCCTGCCGGCGCTCCCAAAGCTCCCTCACCCTCCCGACATAGTGCCCACGGCTTGTCGGCGAGAATCGCAGGGTTCCTCCCCTGCGTTCACAGTATTGACTCCGGGTGTTTGTCACGTGGGCAGCCGCGATCCTATTCCCCTCCTCACCCTCTTAACCGTACCCTTCGCCCCTTCCTATCCCTTATCTGCCATTCTCCTGCCCCAAAAGTCTCTCCTCCCAATCCGAAATGGATGGCGAAGGTATGAGGGATGAGGGTCCGTCGGAACTCGAGGAAGGACACGCTGGACAAAGAGCGACCCAAGAGGTGAGGGGGGCTTGGATTGGGAGGATGGGAGGCAGGTAAAGGGGTTTGAATGGTGGTGGGAGTTGTGATGAAAAGAGATAGGGCAAGGGTAAAAGTGGAGAGCTTGAAGGGCGGAGAAGGAAGCAGAAGTATTCGATAGTGGACGGAGAACTTTTGGAAACTTCGGATTTCATTGGATTGTAGACAGTAATATACATTGCCCCTGTTATTGATTGTCCTTAATGGTGATTTGATTTAATGGTGTTCAACGTCGAACAGTTTTTGATGAATATTAAATACTTTACCTACATGGTTTTGCACACACACACACACACACACACATATTATATATATATATATATATATATATATATATATATATATATATATACACACACACACACACACACACATGAATGCATACATACATAGCTCACACACATGCCTTACAGCCACGCAGCTGGGCTCGAAAATAAATGGGGCTAGGAGAAGAGGCCGTCGAGCTTTTTTTCCTGGTGCTTTGGCGGTATCGGGATTACACTGAACACTATTTTTGGAGAGAAAGACAGAGAAAAGAAAAAAATTCAAAATCGTAGAAATAGGAATCGCTTTAGTCTCCCGTTCTTCCCGCGCCTGTTTTTTCGCTCTCGCCATGCATCTATGACACCGGGAATCTGGGGCGCGGGAGCATGGAGTAGGAGCACGAAATTTGTCACTCGACCCCGGCGATATTATTTCATTGTTTGGTGGACAAAGATGAATGCGGCCCGCGACATGAGGAGCCCTAGTTTTTATTTTGAAATTTTTTAAAACTTTGATTCTACGGCGATTAAATTCTAGAAAATGTGACATTCATGGGAGTTCTGTGAGGATGGAACAAGATTGGAAAGGTGTACTCCATGTCGGAGTACATAGTTTCCAAATGCGTTATTTGAGATTTCTCAATATTTTTCGCTCGGATGAGAATTTAACGAGCGAGGTATGTTGTAAAATACATGTAAGTCTTCATGCAAAGCAGTCGTATTTATTATTCGATTTTAACCAAAATTGGAATCGGTAAATCAAGTTTAACAAAACTTCCAAATACAAAATTTCATCACAATATGCCAAGCGGATCCCGAGTTGAAACAAAAGAACATTGTAAACTACATGTAGCCAAAATTGGAATCAATCCACCAATATTATCAAAACTCTCCAATACCAAATTTCATCAAAATACATAAAGCTGTTTCCGAGTTGAAATAATGTAACATTGTCAACTATTTGTAGGTCGTGTGAAGTGGTCGTAATTTTAGTCCGAATTTTACCAAAATTGGAATCCGTCGACCAATTTTAGCAAAACTCCCCAATACCAAATTTCATCAAAATACATAAAGCGGTTTTCGAGTTGAAACATTGTAACATTGTCAACTATTTGTAGGTCATGTAAAGTGGTTGTAATTTTGGTCCGATTTTAACCAAAATTGGAATCCGTAGACCAATTTTAACAAAACTCTTCAATACCAAATTTAAACCAAATATGTGTAGCAGTTTCCGAGTTGAAACAAAAAAACACTGTAGGTCTTCATGTAAAGTGGTCATTATTGTTGTTCGGTTTTAACCAAAATTGAAATCGGTCGACCAATTTTATCAAAACTCCCCAATACCGAATTTCATCATAATACTTTCAGCGGTTTCCGAGTTTTAACATGCGGACAGACGGACGGAATCGACCTCCTCTATATGAGTTTGCTTCGTTTACTTCGTGCAAAGAACGCATAAAAGCCGAAAAAAATAGTCGGGAAAAATTGTACGCAAACTAAGGTATGTTTTTGTGGATTATCTTTCATTGAATGTGTAGTAGTGAAGGGCGAACCTGTTTGAATAATTAAGAAATTTTGAAATTAGAGCTGAATTTCATTTAGGTTATCATAATTACAATATTTTGATTTTATATAGCTAAAACTTTTATATACACAGGATGTTCCAAAAGTAAATAAACACCCTTACTACACTAATACGACAAATATTGGAAAGCCAAAGCAATAGAAAAATGTACAGAATTATAATTGTAAAGTTTTTCATAAATGCTGTTTCATATATCACTGTTCACAACTGCAGTATTCCTAGTAATGATCTATGACGACGTATCCCGCACACAAACGGATCTGAATAAATTCAGTTTAAAATGATTACAAACCGATCGCTATCATTGAATACATTGAAATAAATAATCAGAGGTTCATTTTTCAAAACGGAGTATTTTTTATCACTAAAGCTATAGCTCTTCAAATGTGTTTCTTCAACTTACCCCACTCTGTGTGTGTATATATAAAGAATTAACATCATATACCTTTATAAATACTGCTGATATATTCATAAATATATGAGTTCATGCTATTTAAATTGCGTACCATTCTTAGTCATTGTAAATAAACCGTTACCACTTTTATTAAATTATTTATCTTAGCTATTATTCAGCGTTTATTATGCCGATGTTTAGCATTTAATATTACATATCACTTTTAAACTTTACGCCATGGAATTCATTTGTCGATGCCTGAGCTGCCTAATTTATTATTATAAATTTACATTAGTATTCCTACTTTATTTTTACTGTCTCTATAAGAAGTCTACAGCAAAAATAAGGTCGTAGTAGGAAAAAGAGTAAAAAGTTGTTTTACGATGATAATTAGGGTGAAAATACGTACTCGGTTCCAGAACTGTGAGGCCGGAAAGATGGTGGGAACTTCGTTAAAAGGGAAATGAGAAATGTTGCTTGCTGGTGATTAAGGGGAGAAAGAGAAAATATGACATCGTTTTCGAAACTTTTTTGGCATTTTAGCTTAAGGTTCTCTTTCAAATGTAGTCACGGAATGCTACATATATTCATTTAAAAATATCACTGCACACTACAACTATTCAAAAATAGTTTTAGGGGTTAATGCAGCTCCATTTTGGAAGGTTCGTAATCCACAGAATGCATGCCAAACCGATTCTTTCAAGAGTTTCTTTCTCCGTCCACAAATTATTCCCAAAGTTGTGAATGAAGTGCTAAGAGGAGTTCAATATTTTATGCCTGAAGTCGCTAAAATTCCAGCTAAGTTTTCTTACTGGTGTAATATATGTTAATTTCAAATTTACTGGGATTTATGATTGCATTTAAATTTTGTCGAAAAAAATTAAACGTATTAACTCATTGTTGGCAGTAGGATTTTTTACGTACACAGACAAAACTAACGATAGCATCCAGAACTAAGCCGAAATATTGACGAGTTAAACTGTGTACTAACTGAAATAATTCGCTGGGTGAAATTTAAACAAGAAATTGAAGTTCCATCATTAATTTTTCAGCAAAACATGATGATGATCCGCGTAATTATTAATGGAATATAAACTGACAAGTGGCGACACAACCTTATGCCGAGCAAACATTATTTGGAATGCCCAAGTAACTTCATCATGGAACGCCCGCAAACCGCATCACAATCAAATAAGACGGGGAAGTATAGCCTTGTAGGGGTAACCTCGCAGGAGCTTACAAATCGACTCCACTCCTTCCCGCCTTCCATCACGTAACTATTCTTTCTCGATTATATTTGGAACAGAGGAAAGACTTCGATCTTAAAGAGCAGACGCATCGGCTTGGAATCTTCCTCAATGGCACGCGCCTCGGACGCTTCGAGTTCCTCAGCTCTTAACTACGTCTCAAAGAACAGAAGAGGAGAGTATTGAAGCGCGTCCTATATAGAGGCAGTGGTTTGATGAGGAATCCGCGCTCATAAAGCACTGTATATGCGAGCACCCATAGGATTTACGCCGCAAAATGATTGAAAAATACGAAATGGCATTCTCTTGGAATATGGTATTAAGTATTCTGCCCAAACTTCGACTAAATATCGAAGAATCCAAAGGTGCCTGAGCAAACATGCACAACTTCCCCAATAAAAATGAATACAATTTCAATTAAAAATAAACTATGCCTTTACGGGTAAGATTCTTTCATTTATTTCTAGAAAGTTAAGACAAAAACTTCGTTATCTTTATTTGACTAATTTTCCTTCATATTGTTGAAAATACTTTGTATTATGAAAACTCGCAAAAATAAAAGACGAAGGAAACATACAAATATATAAAGAATGGAATCACTCACTGAATGAAGGTATTCAAGGAACTATCCCAAAAAACAGTATGTACAAATCATCTTATGTGTTTCAAGAACAGGATAAAATCGAAGAATTTGGGTACCCTCATTGGATTCGTGACCAAATTTCAAGGAACTCCGCGTTTTCACACAGACTAGAAAAAACAGAAATCTTGAAAAAGTTCAACAATGCCACCGCTAAAAATTTGAAATTGTTTAAACATATTTTCAAGGTTTATGTATTTTCGAATGTTCTACGTAGCTAAAATTTTTTATTTGGGTAGAATTTATAAAAAACGAAATGGTATTATACAAATTTTGATATTTTAATTTGTTTGGCAGTTAAAAATTCGTAAAATTTAAACAAATATGTAAATGTTTAGATACTACCGGGCAAGATAGGAAGCTGAAAGTTTTAAGAAATTTAGATCTTGGTCTATATAAACGAATAAACATTTCAGTTTATCCATGAAATTGTTATTGCGACCGTTAAAAATTATTTGAATCTAAACAATTATATAAATGTTATTTCACTTCTAAATGTAGTACAACATTAAAATACGACAGATATGTGTGGAATCATTAAACAAATGTGAAAAAAGTATAATATTCTTAAAATTACAAATATTAGTGATTGTTTTACTCCGTTATCGTTCCATAAGGAGAAAACGAAAATCGGTGCAGAGGAAAAATTTTTGAATTAAAGAAATATTTCCAATGATGAATTATCTCTCTGAAAAATGACTGTTTTTTCAAGGTGAGATGAAATGCTTGCAGTATGTAAGCACCCTCTACTAGTACTACAAATAAAAGGTGAAGAGAACAGCTTAAACATTATAGAAAGTCAAAATGTCTAAAAATAAAAATCTTTAAAAACCTGCTCGTTACATGTTTTTTGCAGAATTCGATATAAAAATATGAATAAAGGTTTAATATGAATGTTCATATGATGTAACAAATAACACAAGTGTATTTTTGTTTTTAAGGAAACGCCGTGAATAAGTGACCAACATGGGTGGGATTAGTATGCAGAGACTAGAGAGGAAAAGATTGTTTGTTGAGAGAGAGAGCGAGATGGAGGGGCAGCAGAGGACGACAACAAATACAAAACAGAAAGAGGGTTGGAGAAGCGTCCTCTCTCACCTCCCTCGAACGCCCATTAGCTCTATTTACTCCGCGTGATATTCACCCGGCGGGGATTGCGGGTTTTAAGGAGGATATACGTGTTGGATGGAACGTTTACTTTGGAGAGTGAGGTAGAGTTGAGAGGGGAAAAAACGGCCGAAAACATCTGAGATATGGAAGGTTTCGAAAGGAAACATCCCCAAGTGATATTCAAGCAAATATTTCAGGATGTAATTTCCCTTGAGTAAACGTTTATAACTTACCAAAACAGGGGTAATGTATTAATTTTTGCTTTAATGCACTTGTAAATATTTCTTTTTCATTTTTCAAATTTTATAGCTAAATTTAATTAATGAGAAATATCCAGTTTTACAGAAATAACTTACACTTTCACTTGACACCAAAAATGTCAGTGAAAATTTCACCCGGAATAAGTAGAATTAAACGTCAATCTTAGGAGAAAAAATATCGAAGTAGGAAAAGTTTTCGCACTTCTTTTTGCCATAAAATGCGGCACTTCCCGGTTATGCAGCGGATTTTCGTTGGAGGCAAAGCAACCCGTGTCATATGATCTACTGTGCCGTTATTACACAGCCCCACTGATCTAATGCATTGTGTCATAAAACTTTTCATTTTTCTGATTTTATCTTTTTCTGGTTGCTACAAACAAAAAAATACAAACATTGTCAAAATTATATAGTCCTAAATATACTGGAATTATTTATATTTCTAGGCAATATTTTGGTGTAATGAACGAGACAGTAAGTACATACAAATCCGGCGTTATAACGGGGGAGCATTGTAATTGTGACGATAATTCGTTTTATTCAAAATAAGAACAATTTATATTGATGGTTTATTTCATGATTAGATTCAAATGATATGTCAATGACATTTTATTCTAAAAATAGCGGAATGTAGAATCATACAATATACAATCAAAACGACTTTCTACGATATTACTGCGAGGGCAGAATAATAAGAATTATTAGTTAAACAAAATAAATCAAACGAAAAAAGGGAGAAAACTTCAATTTAAGTGCCTTTCTAATAGGTACAATTAAAGTAAATTAGAAATGAATTTCATTTACTTACTGCTGTGAAAGACTTCTTACTAATCATACATAAGGGCTGTTGCACACACCTGTAAAAGAAAAAATACAAAATCAGTCAAATTATAAAGTTTGACGATTAAATAAGAAATATTGAAGAGTACATTGTAATAGTATCATAAAAGTGGCAATAATTTTTATTAATAGAGAAACTATGGTAACATGAATATTTTACTATAGCTTCAATAATTTAAGTGAAAGTGGCATACATATCATAGTCTTTCAAATATCTTGAAATACAAGTTTCTATTAAAACATCTGCCTGATTTAGTCTGGTTTTGCAGGAAACATATTTACGATAAATACCAAAGAACTATATTTTATGAAAATAAATACGAATCGTTTAATTAAATTATAGCCTAAAACGTAAGAAAACATCACAGTCATTTATTCGATTGTAAACTTATTCTCAAGGCACCACACATGTAGATACACTCAACTGTCAAGGCTAAAAATACAGGTATATGTGATAGTCCTTTCTGTGCCCGACGTGTTAAGAAAAAACTTCCGCAGCATCTCAAAAATCACTACTTGCCGAGTAGGACGATTTCAGACGAAAGGTAAAAGGGCCCTTATAGCCTACGAACATTCCCTCTTTTTTCACGCAGACAATCTCACAGCATCCGTCCGTCATAACAAAGATAAAATAAAACGACGCAGAAATAACAAATTAGAAAACCGTCGCGGGAGGATAGTATTTCTGGCGCGGAGAAAGAATCATTTTCCTTTTCCCTCCCAGTCCTCCTCCGAGACGTCACGTCCTACGCATGGTTTTCCGCGACTTCCGTTTGACGACAGAAGATCCCAGCGCTTAATTGGCAGTCTTTGAGACACATTGCCACGTAGGTGGAGGCGGATGGGAGCGGCGAAGAGGAAAAGAGGCTGGGGAAATAGGAGATGGAGGAAAGGATGCGGGAAACACGGCTTGGCTTCTTTCCCGCTCCCCCTTTTGCCCTAACGCGCGACCGAAGGCGGTTATTCCTTTTTCCGCACGCCGCAGGATAAGACCGCTGCCGCCGGAGGTGCCTCCGCTCCATCCCCCCCGTCCCCACCATCCTTTCGCTATAACCCATTCCAATCCCAACGACGAAATCCTTTGTTCCCCCTACCCCACCACCACCACTCCGCTTCTCCGTAAATGCACAAACTCGACGTTGAGCTTTGACCTGGATGCCTCGAAATCTCTCCTCTCCCAACCACGCGAGGAATCTCGGCGCACCAAATGGAATGCAATGTACCAGGAAAGCTACGGCGACACTTACTTATATTCTTTTACTTTGCATGGTTGGCTCGCGAGTCGGGAGCCAAGGAAAGCTGGGCTATAGTGCACTCCCTCTTAACTCTTCGGATATGTTCGAGGCGGTGAAACGACGCCAAGAATGGTCATAAAAACCGAAATTTATACGAGCAAATTGGAGATGTAGATTGAGGTTAAATTACGACGTTTTTCAATTCCGTGACAGTTAAAAGCTAAACTAAACACTTTCATAGCCTCTGTTTCGACGCAGGAATATAAGGAAAAGATTCGCTACGATAAAATTTATCTCGCTTTAAGTAAGTGACTGCCTTAATAAATAATTAAATCCACAAGGTTCTTTACTGCCCAAACACATGCTAATGATATCCTAAAATGCTGAAAAATAATATCGTGAGTGATTTAATGATGAAAGTTAAAGAACATTTATGAAAATCTGATAGGGAGAGTATAATTTAACTTTTTTACTAGTAATGAACTGTTTTAATATTTACATAGCATTATAGAAAAATGATCACCATTTGCGCATGATTCCAAAATAATTGAGTAAATATCTAACTAAATATATGCACGAAATCATTTTTAAATTTTATTCCTATGCTGTTAGCAATTGCATTCATCTTAATATAAAAACGCCTTATCAGGTGGTGTGCTATATTTTCCTTTATTAGAACAATGAAGATTTGAAATTTTATTTTAAATGTATCAAAATTTCAAAACATCTACATTTTAATTTAAATGGAAAAAATATTTCCGGTTAAATTTAAAATTTAGGATTAAAAAGAAACTCTCGGGCACGTAATCAAATAAGAAAAAACGATATTGGTAACGCGAAAATACCCATTGCTCACTAAAACATTTTAGCCAACGAGAGTCATTGATTATTACTATGTAAAAAAATAATTAAAACATTAGTTCGAAGCATGCATTTTTGAAATCAAAGAACAGGGAAGATTGACTCCCTCCCCAAATATGTGCAGCGAGTCGAGGACGTTCGGGAAAAAAACCAGAAATACGCCGGATAGGACAAAATACGAAGGGAGGAAAAAAAGGGAGTCATTAGAGAGCCCTTGCGGCTTAGCGAGGCGGCAGGCGGTGTCACTCCGAGGGAAGCCATCCGGAAAGCGGAAAAAAGGGCCTTTTAATGAAAGCGTTGCGTGAGAATAGAGAGAACGTGTGAGTGCGTACGTGAGAGATGGAAAGGAGGATAAGGGCGAGAGAGAGAGCCAGCGGCGGAATCCAGTTAGAGGGATAGGGAGACAAAAAGAAAGGACCACAAAATGGAAAGAGAGAGAGAGATAGGTAGATAGATAATCGTCTTTATTCGGGCAAAATTTGGATCATAAGGTCCATTATTACATTTAACCCTTCCTCAATATCGTGAATATTAACAATAAAAGTATTACAATGAAGAGTATATAAAATATACAAAACATAAAAACATATTAGTGAAGACAGATTTAAGTTTGTGGGGAAAACCTAGGTAAAAACATGCTTGTTCTTCCTAGTAAAACCCACACAGGAAAACACCCACAGAGAAGTGGGGTGTAAAAAACCTGCAAAAATCCTACAGGGTGTGTATATATACAATGGAAAACTACAACAAAATATAGAAAACAGTAAGTACAGTAGGAAACGTCGTAAATACAGCATCGCTGTATACCATCACAAATATAAATATATTCAAGTAATACACACACACACGAAATATAGATATATGTATATGATAAAGATGCAGAGGAAGTTTTAAAGAGAGAGAGAGATAGATATTTGGCTTTATTTGAGCGAGGCTGAGGATGGCCAGCTCCGGCTTACAGCAAACTCATTCGTAATTCATACAGAAGACTATAAAACTGATCATGTAATTTTTAAGTAAACACAAGAAATTGAAATTAAGTTCAGCAATTTTCAGAGATATGATGAATATGGTATTAGGGATGAATAACTAAGTACACATAATAAAAAAAAGGATCTAAGTTTTGCGGGAGATGTCAAATATGAGAATTATTCATGTTTGGTAAAAACCGCATGGGAAAAAACACCAACGAGAAGGGGACGTAAAAGCCCTACACAAAACCTCTTTAGACGTATAACCTTCCTGTGACTATGGGAGGTACCCGAGACAAGTTCTTGAATTCTTTAGATGAGCTAAGAAATCATTTCAGATCTACATACATATATCGTACATATATACATAAAAAGCAGAATGTGATCATAATGAAAATTACATCAAATAAATTAAAGATAAAACAATTGAAAAATAATAACAATGAAAACAGGAAATAATTCAAAAAATAAATGACGATGGAAGCAAAAAATAATAAAATAGCATAAAAACTGCAATAATGAAAACTATCTCGTTTCTGCGCTTCCGTACTTAGTACGGAAGCTATGCTTAGTATGCTATCATTAATAATAGAATAAGTAGACCTTTGAATAAAAAACAATTACTAGACAGAGCAAAAAGGAAGGGAGTAAAAATACACAAAAGACCTCATCCATAAAAAGTCAGAAAATAAACACTAGAACTATAAACAATGGAACGCGCTCGAGCGTTATAGCAGAACTCCCACGTAGACTTTTCTATAGCACCTATAAGTTTCTTATCCTCTTAAGTTTTAAATCCCGTTCTTCTTCCAACTTCCAAACCTGCCGATACCGCAAGTTGCGCCTTATACGCCACGTTACTTAATGCCAACGTAGCGGGCGCCGCTCGTTAACGGGACGAGAGATGTGTGGGTTAGCGATGGCTAGGAGATAGGCCGATTTCCCACGGCCAGTTGTTGCGGTGGGGAGGGAGGGAGAGAGGGAGGGGAAGAATGAGGAGGGGAGGGAGAGAGAGAGAGAGAACGGATCCTTGGAAATGGAATTTTGAAAGGGAATTGACGTTTGGAGAGTGAGTTACGCGCCCGGGGGATGCCGTAACGACTCGCACGAATCGAGGTTACGCGGGAAATTGTATCGGTGAGGAAAGCAGGAAACGGAGGAACTGCTCGCCTTCATAAGCTACAGTAAGGTAGGTATCGTACGCTGTTTCACGGGAACGACAAGGAGAGAAAATTGGGAATGAAATAGAAATGATAGTATTCGCTACGTACTTGTTTTAATTTTTGAACTTTTCTGAACTCTTTCGGCTAGAGGAATTTATGAGAGTACCGTGAGAGAGTGTTGTGCAGACGTTTTGATATTAAATTAAAAAAAGAACTATAAAATATGCATAAAAACCCTGATATAACACACTGCCAATTAAAAAGTAAAATTCAGCATTATTCAAAACGAATTTCTATCTGAAGATGCTTTGAAATAAAGCAATCCCTTGGTCCTAACATCACTATAAAGTAAAATTTTACAATTTTAATCTCTTTGGTATTATTGTGAAGATATTCCGCTGGATATCACCAGAAAATATTCCTTTAATTGAAAATCGAGGTGTCTTTAATGAGCGCAGAAAAGAGTCGATAGAGTATTAACAGCAAAATTCTTATTAAACAAAGAATTACAAAAGGGTGGTGCATATTTTGTGTTGCTATGCAAAAGTCTAAATATTGCTGGCATCGAACTCGCCATGACCCAAAAAAGTTTTCAAAATGAAAAATTTTGCTTCGGTGGCTTATATATTCTCTGTTTAACGAACTACATTCCGTTTGACAATGCATGGATGGTAATTTTCGGGGATACTTGTCAAGATTATCACTTGGAAAGCATCCAAATAAGAGGTTTACGGAAGTTACCAATTACAAATGGATATATTAAATGTTAACACTGATGAGAAAATGAAATAAACTAAAACAATTAGAATTTAAAATTAATAAAGATTCTCTACTAGGTACAGCTACATTGTATCGCGATATATGACCGAGTTCGGATAACGTTAACAACGGACTCACTTCATCTCATCCACAATGTCACGATAATATTTGACCTAAATTTTATACTTTTCGAATTAATGTAACTCGCAAACCTACAACTCATGCAAACCCATACATTTGAATTAGAGCTGTCCAAGGACAAATTGTCTGCAGTTTTACTTCTTTTTCAGCACCACTAAGCAAAATTTTCAGCGCACATGCAAGCTGTAAACATCTTTATGACCAGAGACATATGCGCAAAGTGCTCAAAATGGAGATTTTATAAAAAGAAGATGAAAGAAGAAAATCGAAAATTTAAAAATCTGTCATAAAAATACGGCGTAAATGGAACAGCATGCTTGCGTAGGTTTTAATATTTTTTGCCCTTTTTTAATGGCTCTTGGAATAAAAATTGCCCTTAAGCAATAAAAACCTCAGGAAGCCAAGTTTTTAAGAGCTTTCACACCCAGATATTTCTTTCGTGGAATGGCTGGTCCAAAAAAAAAAAACAAAAAATAATAGGCTACCAAAAGGATAACACGATTAAGATATTGACAAAGCAGTCGTTAGCAGATAATATTTCCTTCATCAGGGAGACATTTTTAACCTCATAAATAACAGTTCAAAGCTGTTGGATTAGATTTCAAAACTAATAAACAGGTTAAATCCCGTATCTGCTCAATCCCTAGCCGTGAATATTTACTACTTTCATGCAATAAAAATGGTACTAAAGCGCTAAAGCATAAACCCCATGTTTTATGACCCATATTTGTAAAAAAAATTATATATGCCGATCTTTAGAAAGATAAAGTAAATTTATTTGGAAGGACTCGATGCGAGATAAAATTGAAAGTGTTGGGAAGAACTAATGGTCTACTGCCAATTTACAAAATAATTATTCCGTTCCTTGTAATCATAGAAATGAACATTTTTAATTTTCGAGCGTAATATGTCTTTGTATAAGAGTATGTATAGTTCATTGAAATAGGGAGATAAAGTGATCATACTAAAGTTAGAAAGATTCATAATTTAGTTATGCAAAAGTATCAATCCTGTAGATATAATACGAGTTTTTCTATAGCCTAGGATGATACGCTACGCAAAATTGTATGGAAAAATCTATCCACATTTCCATGAGCATATTTTGATTCGGAATTCACTTAGAAATTTTAGTAGATCTTGTAACTAATTCTGAAAATTAGGGTTTTCAATACTTAAAAGATTAACTTCAAATCAATTAAGATACCGCAATAATTCCATTTGCCTTATTTCTTCTCATCAAAGTATGAAATACCCGAAAAAATAATAACAATTGAAAAAAGCGCTGCGACGATCCTGGAATCGACAATAAAGACGGCGAATTAATTCCCTAAAATGTATATATTCATTAATTGGTATCTCTACGAGTATAGAAGCCACCTCTGTCATCTATCAAGGGAAGAGCTCGATTATAGATTTTGTTGCAATAAATGCAGCGACAAGCAAGGTTTTACATCTAAGTGTGTCTAAGTGTCCGAATACCTGAATTAAATACTCTAAATCATATTCTTCAGATTTTACGAAGTTTTAAGTATGCCTAAAGGTATTATATTATCTGAGAGCGCATAAAATATTCTCTTAAAAATATGAACGTTTTCCTTTTTTCAGTAAACTCTTATTTAGGTTTCCCTTTAATCTGCCGTGCGATGCACTACAATCAATCATTCGAACAGGTATTTTGCAGCAATAGAACGGCACACGGATGTCAAGCGACATTTCCTACGCGGAAGTCAAACGACACCGCAATTAATTGGCGTTTTGCAGAGGCTATTTGGAACGAAAAACGGATTGGAGGAGTTGGATCGAAAACAAATGGCGAAGAATTGGACAAATGTCGAAGTTGAGACATCAAACCGTCGGATGCAAGTCCCGAGGAACACACCGGCATACGCCTGGCCTGATGCTGTGATGGGATTTTCGCCATTTGCTCCGTTGACGCATCCGATGCAGTGTCATTTGACGTCAACGATCGACGGAATGTTCCGCTATCTCGGATAAATCCGCAGCCAGCACGCTGCGCTCATTTCTTCACAATCCATTTGGGTTGGTGAATATATGATTTTTCGATTACATTGTTATATTTTCCGCCAGAAATTTTCGATGGCATTCAGCAGAGGTAAAAATGTAATTTCAAGAATAAGAAATCTACATGAAAGGTTATATAAATAAATATGTATAAATATATATATAATACTTCAACCCCAGAGTGGTAACGTGAATCACTCTGTCTCACACATCTCCAAAGGATGCGTCAAACGCTGTTCGTGTTCAAACACGCTCACCCCTCTCTTAGCAGTGCTTCCTCTAGTTAGTTGTCTATGTGCAGTCACAAAAACCTCGTTATTTTTCTCCGATCACCGTTACAGCTACATATTAATGTAAGCCACTGCGTCAATTTGACGTAGCCAATGATAAAAAAGCAGACTCAGTTTGACAAACTTAAGTAATGATCTGAAAACTATGATTTGCAAAACCTTAGGAGAGGAAGGAAAGTTTCCTAAAACACATTAAGCGACAGAGCGACAAATATCAAGAAAGTACTGTCATTTTTGCCATTATGCCATGAGAAGGAAAACTTCCAATCTCTGCATACTTTGCAAGAAGTTTATCTGTGGCGAGCACCAAAAAAATGGTGCCCGAATTGTTAATTTACACATTTCTAATATTTACTACATTTTTGACGTTAATAAAAGTAATTTAAAAAGTTTTTAATGATATTTATTTTTTCCAAGTTTAAGTGAGTCAAACTGACGCAGCGTTGCTAAAAAGCGCCTAAAAACAGCGTTACCATTCTAGGGTTAATGGCAAGAATAGAATGAAAGGGTTAGCTAATTAGCCGCTGATTAAATTCGTCAACACTACTCCAATTGCCCGTCAAAAATGACGGGTATGTATGACTTGAGTATTAAGTTTAAATAAAATTTAAATAAAATAAATAACAAAAATAACCTTTATGTACACAAAAAGTAAACAATAAATACAAAATTAACTAAATAAATACTAATTTTACATAATTGACCTTTCAGAAAGTAACATTAACTTTGGGAATACGAAGTTTGTGTGGCAAAGAAATATTAATGACGAATTATTTGTTAAACATTTGGCTAGAATGTCAAATTTCCTTGTTAAAAGCTACATTTTTTATCTAATCGACGCGTATTAAAAAATCGACGCTAAGAAAACAAATTATCTTTCTTTTAAGCGTTTGCTGTTTTAAGTATCAAACTTCTACAATTATTCTAAGTAATTTTAATATGAATGATTAATTTACAGTCATTTGCATGGTAATCAAATGGAGAAATTAAACGCTCCTTGAATTGAACCCATCACAGCAACGTTAACAACAATCAGCTCGAAATATAAAAGTTGCGCAGTAATTTCTGAAACTTTTATTTTTATTGAATGAAAGATTTTTGATTAATAAACAGCTTTCTTGTTCTTCCATTGCACCCCATAGACATGGGACAGTGATAGCGAATCAGACAGAGAAAACGAGATAATATTCTATTAGTAGAGATGATAGAGAAATTAAAAGAAGAAAAGATAAACTTTATTTTTTTAATTCGTTGAGTTGGAATTGTGCTTCATTTTAACGAGAAAAAGCTGTTCAAATTGAAGTATTTATTAAACATCGATAGGCAATTAAAGGTATATTAAAATAACGAGACAGCACTTCACTGAAAATTTAGCTTATGTTTCATAACTATTTTGGTATTAAGCTGAAAAATTTTTAAAGTAGTATTTTTTAAAATATCCCTTTAAAGGATTATTTTTTGACTACTTGATCACATATGATGTAGATATGAAATTCAAAATGTGAAAAATATTATTGAAATATGAATTTGTCGAGTATATATTAAAATTTTTATCCCTGTATTACCAGAATTTTTCGACACTTCCGATTACTCTTTGAAAATAAAATATAAAACCAAATACATCCCGAATGGTAAATTGATTAAATGATAAAAATTCTAAAGTAATCATCATTTTCACAATTCCAAAGTATCGCCTCGCTAATCGCGCAAACACCACCAGATTACCTAAAAGATTTCCCGAAAAAAAATTTAATGCGACGCAAATGAAAACTTTCTGTTATCGATTTTAATAGCAACGAATGCTAAAGGAAGGCGCCGTATGTGGCGGAAATTTTGAGACGCGCAGAAAAGGATCAAGGAAAATATCGAAAGGATGGAAGGAAGAAGAAAGAGAAAAGGAGAAGAAAGATGGGGACAGGCGTAAAAGGCGACAGAGAAAGAGAGAGAAAGCGGAGGGAGTGAGAGATGGGGTTGAAAGGAGAGATAACTTTTCCAGAAAAACCCAGCGACAACCAGCGGTCCAGGATAAAAAAAACGAAATTTCTGCCAGAAGGAGAATAATCGACGTGGAAACCTTTTGGAGGTCCAGAAATGTTGTTTACCACCGCGCGGAGGCAAGCACAAATGCCTCCGTCTCTCACAATTCCAATTACCGTTTTGGCAAACACTGAGGGAGAGAGATAGTGGGGGAATGAGCAGAGGAGGAGGAATGGAAGGGAGATAGGAAGGGAGAGAAGTGGAAGGAGAAGGGAATTGGCGGAGGAGTTGGATAGAAGAGCGGGAGCGAAGAATTAGGGTGAGAGTTATATATGTTGAAAAAGTGCGCGAGGAGGTGGATTGGGTGGATGCTTTTTAGGAGAAAGAGAGAGAGAGAGGATATATAGGAGAGAAACTTTTTTAAAATAGAAAATGTTTCGAGAAGGAGGAAAATGGAGATGTGCGAGGGAAGAAGATAAACTACTGAAGGGTGGAAGGCGGCCGCGCGAGTTAAATCTAGTTAGGCGAATTAGGGATGGTCAGTAAAATCACTTTCCCGTCGAAAGGAGGTGAGTTGGAGCTGACTTTCTGAAGGGGAGAAGCTCATCGAGATGAGGACAGCAGCTAAACAGTTCGAAAATGCAGTGAAAAGACGTAACATTTTGCGGCCGCGATTTTTTCGCTGGTTGTAATAAGATCGACATTAATACCCACTTTATTCGTTTTATGCGTTAATTCAATAGAATCAGTGTATTTGAGAGGATAAAAAGGACGGCAACATTTTAATCCAACATAAAAGAGTCAGATAACGTCAAGCCGATTTTTCTTTGCCAAACTCTCCGTGCAATAAATTTACTAAACCTGCGGGATTTAGAGGCCGTGGGATAGCTGCCAAAATAAATGCTGTAGCGATAATTAGCGTGTAATTAACGCGTACGGTTTTAAGAATCAGAAAGAACAAACAGAGAAGTACATTCGCAAATGAGGTGGGTTTTAAGTAACATTCTCATTTTATTACATTAAAACGATAAATTCAGCATTTTATTCCATGTTAAAAACTAAGACTGGCATATAAAACATTCAAATAAAAAAGTATGCGCCCGTTAATAAATCTAAATATTATTCAAAGGAAACCTAAGATTTTTTTACTCTAGAGTGAAATTTTTGGAAATTTTTCAAAGCACTGGAATTAACGCTTCCTGCAAGAATGCGATGGGATAACAGGAAAATCAAATGAATGAGAAGAAATAGAGATTAAAGGAAATTATTGAATGGAACGATAGAGGGCAAATAAGAGCCCTAAAGAAGGTCAAATAAGGCGTCGAAAGACAAATGGAGAGCGCGGAAATGGGAAAAAGGAGGCATGAATCAGGGAAAGAGGAAACGAACAAAGACGGCAAAATAGAAAGAGAAAAGATATTTTGGAGGTGGTAGAAAGGGCGAAGAAAATAAAGAGGACCAAAAAGTTGAACATAAGTTCCAAAGGAAAGAAAGGGCTTACGTATGACGCAAGTGAAAGAAGAATGAGGGTTGAAAGGTTATTATTTATTGCATAGGGTTCCCATTTTGGCAAACTTTTAGAAGAGATGAATTGTTATTTTTCACGACTGATTAATTTATTTCTAAGCTTCTGCAAAGTTATAACAAAATGCTGATACATAACATTCATCGGAGACGCTTTTTGTAAGTCGTCTCTTTGTTGATGCCGAGTAAGTATTGCGTGAATCTTGAGTGAAATTTTAAGAATGGTTTTCTCATAAAGCTTTCATAATAAACCAACTTATGCTGTGCAATTTTAATGGAGTTTTTAATACATCAAGTTTCAATTGCGAACGAACACTACAGGAATTATAGAAATTTAAAAATCATACTTTCTTGGAGGCAAATGCTTGCCTGCCGCTTTAAAAAAAATCATTTTATGTTATCACGTTTGAAACTCTACATCAAAACTTTATCTTGTTATGATAGATGGACAAATTCTATCTCGAATACTTAGGAGTGACAGTGGTGTGCAAAAACTAAAGTTTTTTTGAATGGAAATATATTATTTCCATACGAAAACACTTCAAACGCCAAATGATTCAAGTACTGGAAAGAATTAGTGAAGGATAAATTGGTAATCTAAGAATGGAATTGGTAATAATAAAGTAATTCTAATTCTGTCGCTAATTTAAGACCATTGTAATACAAGATAAGAACGTAACTTAATTTTTACTGATTCTCTATACCAGTGGTTCTCAAACTTTCGATTGTCGCGGTCCCCTTGAATATCATGCGGATTCCTTTGAATTGAAAATAGTAAAAATAAGAAACTTTATTGAAAATTTCTTCATTTTATGTAACTATTAATAATTTTTATAACATCATTTAAAAAATATTCCCTGATAAAATTTTATTATTCGTGAAATTTTTATTTTTTTACTTCACCTTGCATCCAAAATAATTTTGCGGCCCCCTGGAGGCCCCCAGTTTGAAGAACACTGCTCTATATAGATGCTCCCAATAATTCGATTCAAAACATTTCTTTAAGACGACTAGCAAGAGTCACTAGAAGATAAACGAAAAGGCCGTACCCTTATGCCCAGATTGAAGTATTTATTACAAAAAGCTGCATAGTAATAATACCTTTTACTCCTATCCGACCTGAAACTAATGCAGCCTAAGACGCTGCTATGTCAATTCTCGTGAAAATAGAACACAATCGCCTCTTCCGCCTTCGCGTAATGTCGTCGAATAGACGACAGGAGTAATATATATTAATCGTCATCTGTCCCCTGTAAATGGTTTGCGTAAAACGTAATTAGGGCAACTTAACTGTGAGAGATAAATAGTGAGACTAAAAGAGAAGGAAATGAAAAGAGAGACCACAAGTAGATTGGGTTTGAAGGGAATCGCACGGGACAAAGAGAGGGGTATGGAAGAGCCAACCGCTCGGGAGATAACAAAAGAAGGTTAATGGGAAGAGAAAGACAGTAAGGAGGCCTAAGAGGGGGAAGCAAGGTGAGCGGAAGGGAAAGAGAGCAGAAATAAAAAAGGGCAAGGCTTAGAAAAGGGTGGGGATTACGGGGTGTGAGAAGGTAGAGTGAGAATAAAAAGGAACGATGGCAAATAACTGGAAAAGAGCGAAAGCAGAGACGAAAAATGTGCGGAAAAACAAAAGAATGCAGAAACAAGATGGAAGGAAGTAAGGATCAGTATACCGAAAAAGTGGAACTAAGGGAAGAAGAAATAGTAGAGACTGAGGCTGCTGGAAAGAAACAAGGCGAAAAAAAGCAAATAAGACCAGAGAGAATAGATGGAAACTGGTAAAAGATATGGAGATAATAAGATAGAGACGAAGGGAGCAAAAATAACAAGGGAGAGGCGATAAAATGCTAGGAGAATGGTTAAAAAGAAAGGACGAAAGGAAAATTCAGCAGAATGAGATAAAAGACGAAGAGAAGAGGTAGCTAAGATAGAAGGAAAAGATAAAAAGAGTTGAGGGGAGAGAGAGAGTTTTCCAGTGGTCGTGAGGTTGGCGAGAGCGGCAAGGGCGAAGGAGTGAAAAATATCGGAGTCGAGGGAGAGTTTTGGAAGTCTCATCCATCCTTCTTCTTGGCTCGACCCGTTTGTACACGCCCACAGAGCCGGCCTCCCACCTCCGTCCTTCTGCTCCGACCACCCTACTTCTTCCCACATTCTCTCTCCTTTCTCTTCCAACAAAGTACTTCACCCGCACCCTTTCCAGCACTCTTAAACCCCTACCCCGTCTCACTCGCTAAATAAAGCAACTATCCTCCTTCCCTTATCAACAACTCTTCTT
Source organism: Tanypteryx hageni (assembly GCA_028673005.1). Taxonomy (NCBI): domain Eukaryota; kingdom Metazoa; phylum Arthropoda; class Insecta; order Odonata; family Petaluridae; genus Tanypteryx; species Tanypteryx hageni. Next base: position 88,817,355 of record CM054116.1, on the reverse strand, counting down.
ACCGCAACCGCCCTCCATCTTGCAAAATCTCTAGTGCCGAATATACGAACCGCTTATCCATTAAACCATTCCCTAATCACTAACAACTTCTCTTCCTATTTCACCCACTTCTGCAGTCTTGGCGGAAAGCGGCGCGTGGAAGAGGGCACTTATTTCACGCCCGAGAAATCCTCTATGGGTTAACCAAACTCTTTTTTTATTTTTTATTATTTACCGGCGAATACCACCTCCCAACTCCACCAGCCTTCGTTCGAACCGTAACCACCATTCTCCCGGTTAATTCTCGAATATGTGACTTTTCTTTCTCGAGAGATCTATCGCTACCTTTTCTACCTCTCCCCGACATAACCTCTTCTAACGCGACCTTGGTTCGTTTACCCTCCCTCCTTCCGTCACTTCTAACCTCTCCATTTTTCCAGAATAATTTTCTCGCATACACCCAAAGAAAAAACCATTTTTCGTCCCGCATTTTTTTTTCACTTCCCCATCAACGTTTTTCATTATCACACTCTCCCCCCTCCTCCCTCTCTTTTTTCCACTCTGGCAGTAACCAACTCTCCCCTCCTCCCTCCCCCCGGCGCCAAAATGCTCCTTCTCACGGATCCCTCCCTCCCTCGCAAAATTCTTCACCCTTCCACCTCTCCCATTTCCCTTCTCAGGATCCACGCTCCCGCCGCCAAGGGTCCCCCAAAATAAGTGCCACCGATTCGACCTGCTACCGGCACTAATGAGGAAAGGGAGAAGGGACAGAGGTGGAGGGAAGGGGAAGGAGGCTGGAGAGACAGAGGGCGTAAGGAGACGAGGAAAAGACGTGAAAAGGAGGAGGGTTCTGCTCCCACCGGATGGGAGGAGGAGGTTGCTAGAAAAAGGGGAGCACGAAGCAGGACTTTGGAAATTCTGTGGTCCCCTTTCCAATCCCGGGGAATTTTTCAGTCCTTCTAAACACCTTAACGCCCTCCGCTTACTCGTTCACTCTCTTTCACTCATTCCTTTTTCTCCTCTCTCAGGTTTAATTTCTCCTTCACCTCCTCTTTACGCGCTAATTGTTCTCGGTTTATTTCTCACTCATCTTCTTAGAGAATTGCCATTGGGCGTTGAGAATTAATTAAGAGGACTGGGTCATTTTTTCTTAAAAAAATCGTCACAGTCCAATTTCTTATTTTGTAGTGTTTGACGGAATCGTTAAAGAAACATTTTGAATATGACTTAATATTTAATATCGATTTAATCGATATATATTTTTACGAAAAAGTAAACACACAGCTATGATGCTGAAATTATGAGCATTTCTTACATGGAATCTAGAATATTAATATTGGTTTGGAATTGTTCTACAAAGAAGCTCTCGGTAGTTTTAGGCTTGATAGTATATTTAATGTAATCTACGTGTAGTTGAGCATAAAAAGGCAAATATAATACATACCTTGTCACTAGATTTTTTTCCTTAAGCCCTCTCGGTTTAAAAATAAATACTTATATATCCAATTACTAAATGAGCTTTAATTAAAATTTTCATAATTAAGATACATAAAAATAAAAATCGAGATATATCTGGCAGTTTCAACCATAAAGCCTAACTTTATCATTGGTTTATGTTATTCTCAACTTTGAGCACCACTTCATATCAAAACGAATTATTTTCAATCGCTTAGAACTTCCTTTTAGAATTTTGCTTCGTGTCATCTGGCATTTTCTTAATACTTTCTACAAACTTCCTCTTGGGCATTTAATTTTCTACAGAACGTAGTAACTATAAAAATTATTCAAATTAAAATGATATTTTTAAAAATAGCTTTTTCTCGATAAATATGTGTTATCAATATTTTATCCCTGATATTGTTATTAATTAGATTAATGGATTAATGTTATTTTAATAATCTAGTGCATACCAGCTTCAATAATAGTATTTAAACGTGTCAGACGCAATAGATAGGATTTTTTTAAAGATAACAAATTGAAATATTAAGAACGAATCTACCGAATTTAAAACTTGAATATCAGTATCCTATTAGGATATTAAAAATTTATATAAACACCTCTGGGTGTCTTACTTTAACTTAAAAATAGATTTACTATTTTTAAAGGAGTTTTATAGCCTAAAAATTGCCTATTTCACCAGGCGGAATTTTTAAATTAACTTTTTCAATCTGATTCAACTTATTCAAATTATATTTCTACACAAAACCAACACGTTGATTCGTTTTTATACAATTCATAAGAAGCCTCAAACAAAAAATTAAGCCATAAATACAGCCGATCTAATGAATATTTTAATTATAAATTTTTCGCGGTTCCCTTGCTTCTCAGCGAGAAATTAGTCGCCGCGACTGTAAGAAACGAACCGATGCCATAATTAAAAAAATCCATTTCGCCAGTTAACTTCGCAAATGATTTTTTCCCCGAATGGCCGAGATTATGAGTTTATTTTCAAAAAACTACCTCCCCCATCCTACGGGAAGAAAAGATAAATAATAACCATGAAGCGATTCATATTCCGCTCCCTCCTCTTGCCTCCCACCCTTATTCCAGATCCTCATCCTGGACAGAAAGAGATTTTCCTTATTTTCATTAATCTTCTTTTCTCACATATAAAAAGCTCATTTCCTATTTCCTCCTCCAGGAAGTCTCCAAGAGGAGTTTCCTTCGGGTTCAGTGAGTCCCTTAACCCTTTTTAAAAGAATAAAAATTCACCTCTCCCTTCTTCCACTCCCTTACTCCTCCACCTATATCCTCGATAGAATAAGGAGATGGGGAACGAAATTCCATCGAAGTCAGAAGCAGAAGCCTCGAACCTTCTCCCCTTTCCCCGCTTTCCTTTCTCCTTCTCTTGATGGCCTAAGGGCTTAATAACCTAGGGAACAACGCTGCTGTGGGAGGAGGGGGGATAGGAGTGAGAGGAAAGGGAAAGGAGATAGAGAGACCTTATAACGCGGAGGAGGAAGAGATGATCCGGAGATCTCAATCTTGGGTTTATACGAGCGAATAATCCTTATAGAGTCGAGAGTGCGAAGATACAATTAGAACGACGGTGAATGAATAAGCACCGAATCGCGGCAGGAAGGGGGAGAGGTGTAAGCAGAGAGGGATGAGGAAGGATTAAAGTTTTGATGAATGACGGGGGATGAGAGGGCGCGAGAAAGGGAAGGGGGCGTATAGGTGGAACCATTCACCACATCGAGTATTTATCTTTTGGAAGAGATTGCAACTTAGGATTGAAAACCAAGAGAATGGGTGTGAAAAGGATTAAATTCGTCGAATCGAACGAGGGAAGGAAGCGGAAGAATATGGCCCAAATATATCGAATCAGAAACTTAAATATCATTTCAAATTTATGTGCCTCCGATGGTCCCAAAAATGTTGAGATAATCGGATGCAAATTTTGGCTACAAAGAAGCCGTCGTCAGTGTGGTGAACCACTCATAAATGGCGGCTACATTGTATTCAATATTCGCATCTATTTCTCCGACCTTTTTAATATTTTGGAAGAAAGAGTTTTGCGATATGAATTTGATATAAAAAATCACAAGTTACAGGAAGTACCTGAATAAGTTCCAGTTAAACCGAGGAAGAGACCGTCAGTATTAATTATGAATATGATAAATTATAGATCCATAAAAATTAATAATATCATGTTTTATTATATTCACAATTTCATGTATGCCGTAATATGGGCCTTAACCCTTTCGCTGCTATGGACTTTTAGCTTCTGCGTCAGCCGTGTGCGCCGAGTTCAGTGATCTTGAAGCACTCCTGTGCTGAATACTTTCCCTAGGAGCTCCGCGTCTACGTTCTTTCGTTCGTCTTTTAGTCTCTTTATATTTTAAAAGTTATTTTGTCAATCATTTACATTCATATTGATTATTAACCATCTCGAAAAAATATTTTCATCTTTTTTGAGCAGCGAACGGAAAAGCTCGAAACGCATATATGCGTCGTTAGCAGTCAAGGCACCGCTCTGACCGTCCGCATATATGCGTCGATAGCAGCGAAAGGGTTAAGGGTAAGCGATAAAATGATATTTATGGTAAATCTTACTGCAAAACTTCAATGAGAAAACGAATATTGTACAGGCTGGAAACATCGAATGAAATGCAATTTTCTCTTAAGGAATGCTGCCAAACCTAGTCAAACAATCGCATGCCTTTGTGACACAGAGACACGTTCGCCAAATGCCTCACTGTTCTGTAAATGGTAGAGGTCTTTCTTACCTTCATTTTCCTCTCTTGAATTAATTTTATGGGTTAACGCAAAAAAATCGAATAAAATCGCACGAAATGACAAAAACGTAGGGAAAGAATGATGGGAATATAATAATTATGAAAAACATTTATAAGGATTGCCTCATATGACAAAAAAACGTTCATGACAATGTGAATTTGACCGTGACATTGTTTAAAAGAAAAGACCCAAATTTCACCAATGCCGATATTCACACTACGTCATTAGAAGTGACATGAAACGAGAGGTGAGGGAGGTGCCCATAAATGGTTCATTATCAAAGAAAAAAATTGATATTTAAAATGAATGATTAATAGGCAATTTTGACGCGTGGTAATTCATAAGGATTTTTTGATACAGCGGAGGATGTAGAGTTTTTTTATGGGCCGAGGAATAAGGGATACCCACCGCTTCGAACAATGAAACACGACAGGATATATGTGATCTACAATATGCGTTAAATCACACTCTTAATGTACTTTTTACACTGTAGAGGACGCAATATATTACTGTGCACTTTTTCGTGATTGGATGAATGTTAATAATGTGATTATTATACAGAAATTTTCATTTTATCAATAACAAGCATAATCAAATTTAAAATAAATTGGTTACATGGGTAAAGGTGTATATTAGATAAATCATTCTGTAGTTGTGTAAAAAAAAGAGTTTATAGATTACTCTAGGTGACTAAATTTAAAATATTTTAAATATGGAGAGGGAAATACAATTAGTAACCGAACGAAAACACTAGAAATATCTCATGGTAGCAATATCACAGGTAGTGAGTGAAGCAATATCATTGTAAACAAGAGATCAGCAGAGAAAATTTACAATAAAAACTAATTTTATTAATATCACAGGTAGTGAGTGAACCAATATCATGGTAAACAAGAGATCAGCAGAGAAAATTTATAATAGAAACGAATTTCATTGCAAAAGATGGAACGAACGACGATATAAACAGTAGCCTGCTGATGAGAGTAAGCTGGACGAAATTATAATGGGGAAGGAGAAATGCGTGCGGAAGAAATCTCAAGACATAAAGAAAAGACGAAGAGTGGAAAAGAGGAAGACGGGGAATGAGTCCGAGGATGGAAGATTGACGGATAATGGCTTAATAGGGAAGATAAAGTGGGTCCCTGAAGGAGAGGATAAGGGGGGGCGGGGGTGGATAGGAAAAAAGAGGAAAGAAGAGAGCAAGCAGTTTACCGATATTCTTCTTCCTCTGGGCCGTAACGTGGACCATAGGTTTCCTCCCGGGATGGAGTGGGCTGGGCTCGCAAATGAGTGTTTTGGGAGGGCCCCTTCCCTATGGCAGACATCAGCGGTTACCAAGTGATTGATATCGCCGTAGGGTTTTAAGAGGGAGCCAAGTCAAGCCACCGATAAACACGAATGCTTTCCTTTGGGGAATATAATTTTGGAAGATCGAAAAGAACTTTTTTTAACAATGGCTCCATTGATAATTGATAAGAACACGGAGGAGGGACGTTAAAATGAATATCGAGAGCATAAATATTTTTAGAAGTTTGATGATAAAAAAATTCTGACAATATTTATAATTTAGTCTATTAATAATAATGAAACTCAAAAAACACACTGAATTGGATACTTTACAAGCCTGAGACATTTTTAAAAGACCGTTAATTTGACTATAAGGCTATTTGTTTTTTATATCTTTCATCCGTTTAAACAATGAAAGTTCTTACTACGTGAAGGATAATTCGCGAAAAATATTGATCTACAGGATACAGCTAATGGTGCGCCATCGATATTTCATTTACTAAATTAATCGGCATCGAAAATATAGATCTTTATTTTAATATAGGGAAGTCCAATCACAATTTTGAAAAGAATTTTAATTATTTTGGATCTGGATTATTTATTCTAAGTAGGATTTGCGGTAATTTTGCGAAGATAATAAATTAAATAATAAATAAATAAACCGCAAACACTGTTTTAAACATTGAAGACAACTTTAATAATTATTTTCGTAAACTTTATCTAAAAAAAACTTCTGAGCTCCTCAAACCTCGGCGTAATCACTTAGCCTTTGTATTAAAGTTAATACTAAAGTAATGACTCTACCCTTAATCTACTCTCATGTGCGAAATCTGAACGGTGAACCATTCTGGCACAGTCTACACATCCTCCCCCTCATATTTCATCAGTACATCACTGCAATATATCCACCGAAACGGAAAGAAAAAATAATCCCGAGGAGGAATCCAAAGTGAGTGGAGGGCTGAGAGCTATATGAGGCGATGAAAATGAGCTCCATTTTGCAAGTCGAAGCGGGAGGAGGAGAGAGAAATCTCTCGAGGAGAATGTTCCAGTGATTTCACGGGGGTGGAAGGGATGAGGTCGAGCATTAGGACGCATCCACCCTAGCGACAAAAGAAGGACCCGAGGGCAAGGAGGTCAAAAGAGGAGTTTGATGAGGCGGGGAGGGAAGGACGAGTCTATTTGCGGCGGGTAGGGAGTTGAGGGAACAGTGGGTGAGGCAGATAGGTTGATTGAAGGAGTTGTGGAGATTGGTAATGGAACGGATGAGGGAGGGAGGTGAGGAGTAATAGACAGCGAGGGAAGACGGGAAGAGGTGAAGCGGGATAGTAAGGGTAGCGTTGTCTCATCTCCGCTGAAACCTCAAACCTTTACCGCCTTCCGAATTATTACTTTACCCTTCACCGCTCACCCCCTTCCGTTACCGAGCAGACAGATCCCAAGTCTTTGGTCGCTTCATCGGTTGAAAGATCTCGCGGCGTAATCCCATGGCACCTCAGACGTCTCCATCGTTTTTTTCTAATCTCCAAAAAAGGGAGCCATTTTTTTATCGCGAGACCTCGATTTCTTAGAGGGAGACAACAACAGACGGCGGAACAAAGATTGTTCAGAAGATGTGCATTGCTAAGAACGTGTTGTAACCTAACAAACTCGAAAACGATGGGTACGTGACGTACGGGCGCCAGACCATCGGGCACCATTAAGTGTTAAAGATGGTCGGATTTACAGAGTCTACATTTTTGTGAGGAAGTATTTTAGGAAGAGTAATTTTGGATAACTGATTAACTGTGAATTTTAGCGCCATATTTTCATGGGCTAGGTTTTCGGATGCCGTGTTTCTACTAAGCCGAATTGTAGTTAAATAAAATAGACAACTCTAGTGAAAAATGAAGCGATGACATGGCTACTGTCTCAGCAATTTAAAAGTACAATAAGATTTTTATTCCAACCCAAAGCAATCCAAAGCTTTTCTGAAAAATATAACTGAATGAATGTCAAGAGATATTTAAAAACTATTATTAGAAGGAGAATGAAGTAATTGAATTTTCAACCCAGGTATAAATCGCCCTTTTCTATGAAGTACCATTCAGTGACATTTGAAATTGAGTACTTTTCAAAACACATTATTAAATTAATTTTTTTAATTAAAAATATATAACATAATTAACATTCAAATGTTAGCTGAATTTTTAATTATGAAAGAGAACAATATATATTTTTTATATTATTTTTGCTTGTTTCTGTGTAAACAAGGGTCCTGGTCTGGAGTAGTTCCCCTAAACCGGTCGTTTGCGTGTAAACAATGGTCCCTGGCGTGGAGTAGTTCTCCTAAACCGGTGTGTGCATTTGTGTATTTCTTTTTTAATTTTTATAGTTATAAGGCGGTTTCTCCCTTTTCAATTGTTGATACATGGTATTTTATACATGAGATGGATACATCATCAAATAATGCCTTGAAAACGTTTTCAAGGAAATATTTTTCGAAATAATAAGATAAACAAAGAAAATCTAAGTCATTTTTATGCGACTGCGTTCCTTACCCACACACCAAGCAGAAAATTCCTAATTTACTCATGAAATGACAAATCGCTTACACTGCAAATGCACTGGTATGCCAATCCCCAAAACAAAAAACACAATTTAGCGGTAATTTCCTAAGATTACTCGCTCGGGAGAAGGTTCCGCGAATTTTATGAATCATAAGAGGCAAAACAACTTGGACCAGTTCACTCAACCCTCTTTCCCGGGTTTGATATTGGGGACGGACGTGACAGTCCCTTGTTCCGACCAGCAACATGTGCCGAGAGCCCCCTCAGTCCATTTCAACTTACCTGACTCAGCGGAGCCCGATGTTCTCCCTCGAAATATGTCCACGCTTTGGGAGACGGAAAACGTAAAGCTCGTTCGTGAAGACGCCCGCAGTTCTTGCGTGGAAAAGAGGATCTTTTAAAAGCGGGGGGGATTACGGAGGGAAGCCTCTTGCCTTCCATCCTCTCCTCCTACTCCCATCAACCCACCAACGACGAAAGTCTTTCATGGCACGCCAAAAAATCATAAAGCGGGAGGTTCTGGAAACGAGTTGGCGAGAGCGTATCCTCCTACGCGAAACCGCCTACCCGAGACGTCTCCATCGCGCCTATTCATCTCTTTCGTGATACTCCCGTCCGTTCGTCTTCTCCCCCTCTTTTTCCTCCCCCTTCTTCGGATCCCACCCCACCTTGCTCCTTTCCCCTTCATATAATCCTTAATTATCTCTCCTGCCTTTCCGTTTCTTAATCTCTCCTCCACTTACAAGGTTATTCCTTACCCGCCCTCTCACTCCATCCTTCAACTTTCTTTCCCTTTGCATTCATTCCTCTTTCATACTCATCCACTCTCCTCTCTTTTCCCTGCCGTCTTCACTTTTTCTCTCTGTCTTTCACGTTGGCGTAACTAGGGTATGGCCAATGTGGTCCCTGCCATAGGCGCCGATATGCCATAGGCATCAAACAGAGTTGATGATAAGACTCAAAATAGGTAAAATAATAGAAATAATTTAAAAACAAAATTGGTATTACCTCCATCAATTATTAGTATAAAAATCCCTGATCCTGAGTTTTTTCAAACAACGGCGCTTATATGAAGAGCACTTTTTGCTTTCCGTCATCTCGACGGCTCGCGTACCCCGTTCGCCGGCACGGGTAGCGGCGGTCGCGTAAATTAAATAGTTCGGCAATGCAGCGTAAGGGGGCTTCAAAGCGCACAATTTTATTACGGGAATGACCGATACGTGAACCAACTGACAACTGGAGCTGCGGTCTAGTCAATTTGTGGTCTTTCGTCTCTATGCAAGGTGCGAGTTACTGTTATTATATTACATAGTCATTCATTCATTTTATTATAAACCGTTATAATAATAGTTAAGATGCCACCCAAGAAGAAGTCGGGCTGGGAGAATAAGAAAAGAAAAAGTTCTAGCAGAGCAAAAACAACAATCGAAGATATGGAACAAGTGGCTTCAGAAAGAAGATAGCGTAGTTGCCGATGCCGAAGTAATTCAGGAACGAACAATGACGAACAGAGAAGAGGCAGATAATGAAGAAATGGAAGAAAACACAACCCAAGACATACAAGAGGTGGATAATATAGCTAGTGACAAACTGGAAGAAATCACAAACCAAGCCGAACAAGAGGAAGTAAATAATATAGCTGAAATAGAATTTGAAGAAAAGGAGCAAATTAATTTCAACGATCCGTCCTCTTGGAACTTTCATTCATTCATTCGTGTTCTGTCTTACGACAGGTCCTACCAATTAATTAATTAATTGGTTTTTGACTAGGGAATATACATACACTGTGTGGTGGTTTCCCGTTGCCTTCCACACCGAACACACACACAGAAGGGAGGAGGGAAACCCGGTGCCGGCATTTGCCTGCTCTTGCGAAGAACACCAGGGGGGCCAACGGCTTAACGTCCCTTCCGAAGGACGGAACAGCTGATTTTGCGCGGTCTCCTCAAACCACGCGAACAGGGGGCCGGATGACCTTGAGAAAAAATCCTATTCGCGCAGGAACTTATCATCTGATAAATTCAGGAGTTTAATTAAATTGAACGGTCCTGAACATAAATAAATGCAAGTATATCCATCTTCCAGTGACGGTCGCAGTTTTAATAAAGATTGGATGCACAAGGCATTGTTTAACGGCGAGAAACAATATAGAAAATGGATGTATTATTCTGAAAACCAAAAATTCTTTGTTTTGCTTTTCATGGCTTTTTTCCGAAAACTTTATATTCTTCATTGTTTAGTAAACAAGTAAATGGATTTTCTAAATGTAAGCAGCTAAATCCTAGAATTCCAAATCATGAATTATCTGTAGATCACATAAATTGCTACACAAATTGGAAATGTCTTGAAAAAAAGAAAACTAAAAACTGGAAAGGGAGGCCTTATTGACGATGCTATTCAGAAACAGCTTTTCGATGACGTTAATAGCTGGCATTACACCCTTAAGATAATTCTAAGTGCATAATTTTTTTTGCAAAAAATAATTTAGCTTTAAGGGGTAACGAAAACAAAATTGACGTAAATTTGAATAATGGAATATTTTTGAATTCGGTGGAATTAGTTAGCGAATATGATACAACGTTAAAAAAAAGCTTTGACTGAAAGAACTAAATGCCAGATGTCATATTTATGTCCATATATCCTAAATCAATTTATTAATATTTTAGCCTCTAAAGTTAGAAAGAAATAATTAATGATATCTAATCTGAAAAATATTGTAGTCTAACAATTGATAGTACTCCTGATATATCACACACGGAACAATTATTTGAAATTATAAGATTTGTAAAAATTTATAGCGAAAGAAGAACGATGCATTGATTTTATGTGGTCAAAGGAGAAAAAGGGCGAAGGCCTGGCTAACGAAATTTTGAGCAAAATGGAAGAAGATGGTTTAGATTTAAAAGATATAAGAGGGCAAGGGTACGATAATGGAGCCAACATGGCTGGTAAATATAATGGTGTACAGGCTCAAATATTACGTGTTAATAATCTTGCCCAATATGTTCCATGTGCCGCTCATTCACTCAATCTAATTGGAGTGCATGCATGCACTTCTCAGTAACGGATTTTTATGATGTAATCGATGATTTTGCAAATGAGAAAGCAGGAAAAGTTAAATTAATTTAAATAATTATGTTTTTTTATTAGTTTTGGTGTTGTATGATGCAATGTACCTATATTTTTATGCATTATGCTTATATTCCACGCAATGATTGTGTACCAAAGAAAACTTGTTTATTTGTGTATAACATGTTGTTGATTATTGACAGTTTCTGTGATTATTGTATGTTTTGTGTTATTTAATAAAAAAATTTAAATCAAAGTCAAGGCGTAAGTATTTCTGATATTTGACCATAGGCGCCAAAAGTTCTAGTTACGCCACTAGTTTTTCATATAGTGCTATATAGTTAACAGGAATTTAGAATTGCAGGAATTATTAAAAATTATAACTGGATATTTTTTCATAATGTATTACATACGCAAATATGCTGTACTTATCTGTCTTATACCTGATAAAGTATTCACAGATAGAATGGTATACTTTACCTGCAAACTTACTATCTTATATATAAAATTGAATGTCTGTTTGTCTGTCTGTTCCCTATACATTCCCACACCCTTTGAACAATCGGGACCAAACTTTGCAAAGTGACTTCCTATGACCCTACGGGTAAAACATGGTACCCGGTAACCCCGACAACCACCTCTCACAGACAGACAGATGGATATAAAGCGGGTTCTCATATATCGATTTGTTTTCTTTAACTTATGTGAATTAAAAGAATAAACAATATGAATTAATCATAATATCGTAGTTTGATTTTTAAATTTTTAGAAATCGCGATGCTCTAAGTTTCTATAAACTGTTATTAGAAGCCCGAGCAACGCCGGGTACTTAAAGGTAGTTTTCAATAAAAATAAATTAGTATTTCTTCACTATTTAATGTTCATTACTTATTTTTTTATGTGTTTATGCGTGAAGTTGGGAATATCGAACAATCGGAATATGACCTGTTCCGAAGCATCCGGAAAATCGGTAGTTTACTGCGCCATATTGCTACCATTTCTCTCAACCTTGATCCTCTTCTTCCCTATTTCTTATTTCCATTTCTCCCTTCCAGCCTCCATCTCCAATATCCTATCTTTTGATCTCTTCTCTCCTGCATCCCTCTCTCACCTCATGTACTTCGCTTTTCCTATCATCCCTCCTTGATTCTCCCTCACTCTCTTCTCTCTTCCCGCTAATCTTCATCCTTCTCCCCTCATATTCCCACCTTGTTTCTTCCATTCTCATTCCCTCCTCTGTTTTTCTCTCCTTACCTCTCCCCCCCTTAACCTCCTCTACATTTTCTTCCATCAGCTTCCCACTCACTCTCCTCACAATCTTCCCTAATCCTTCCTTCCCCCCTCCTAGTTTTGGCTCCCTTTCCTCCCATCTAAATCTCTGATTCTTTCTCTCCCGCCAGCGGTAGTATTCCGCCTCGCCATTTTGCGCCGAGGGAACAAAATACAAATCCCCTTGTTTTCCTATGACTCCGCCGTGTTAGACGAGCTGTTTTTTTATTTCCTCTTTTCTTAACCCTCCTTTCTTCTTTCCATTACGCTCTAGCATGAGTTCCGACCGTTTCTCGATCCCCTCCCAAAACCATCCATTCCCATCTCCTCCTCCCCCTCTTCCTACCCTTCTTTCCATTCCCCTCAGTCTCCCCCATCCACGCGTTTCGCTCCCTTTCATTATCTCCAGCGTCCGTAATGTCGACTGTAGCGTGCCAAGGACCTGCTCCCGACGCGGGAGAAAAATACATCGGCGACAGGATCCACGTGGGAGGTGGGATGGAAGGAGTTTTTTTGGGGTGGGGGATGGGAAAGGGAGGTTTTGATGTCTACGGGTTTTAATGTTGGTGAGGGGTGGAAGAGAGAGGGAGAGAGAGAGAGAGATGGAGAGTGGAAAAGAGGGAGGGAGGAAGAGAGAGGAAACTGGTAGGAGAAAGGATAAATAAAATTAGAGGAACGGAATATAGATTGCTAGAAAATGAGTGTTAAGAGAGAAGGTTATGGAGGAGGGAGAAAGAAAGAAAGGTGGAGAGGGAGGAAGAAAGTAGGAAAGGAGGAACGAAAGGAGTATTGGTATGAGAAAGAGATGGAGGAGAGGAACGTAATGAGAGAGAAGAGGAGGATAGATAAGTAAGATAGAAAGTAGAAGGAAGAGAGAAAGGTAGAAAAGAGGAGAGAGGGGAAGGATAAATAGCAGAAAGAGAGCAGACGGAGAATAGGATAAGTTCACTGACGGTGAGGGATGGAGAAAAAAGAAGAGTTAATAAATAGTAGAAACTATAAACATAATAGTGGATAATGAGCTAATGTTTAGAGGAGAGTCAGAGGCAAGGAAAATAAAGGGAAGCGAACGTACAAGAGGCAAGGAGAGACGGGATAAAGTCTAAAAAGCGAAATGAAGAAAGAGGAGCAGGAAAGGGAAAATTAAGCGAAAGGGATAGAGAAGAATACACTAAGGAAGAGAGCAACAATTGAGATGGATATTTCTCCTTAGCTCCCATGAGATGGGGATGGGGAGAAGCCAAGGACTGGGTTGGAGGGAGGAGATGAGAGAACGAGGCATTGTTGAAACACCGTCTTATAACTCCTACCTCCGAGGATCCCGCTAATCATGCCGCACATCACGCTTACACTACGTAAACCGCGTCTTTTTTGTTTTCTCTCGCTTTCCAAGAAACATACTTTACCCTTTACCATTCCCATCCCACAACTCCCTTTCCCTCTCTTTTTCTCTTCTACGCTCAATATCATCAAGCGAAGGCGCCTCTCCAGCAACTTTTCCTCCGAAATCTCATTTTCTTCATTCCTCCTCCCTCCTCTCTCTCTCTCTCTCCTTTTTTGTTTATTGCTTCCTTTATGCCTCGCTCTCAATTTTAATTTCTTCCTCGGACGCGGGGAATAGAAAGAGAGAGAGACGCCGAGCTGTTATCCTTGGCATTGCCCGGTGGAAAGTGGTCGTTGCGAGGGATGGCAGACGTGGCCGTGGTCATATCTTCCCGGGATGGAACGGCCCGAGATGGGGCATTTGCATTTTAATAAGGTAAAAAAATCTTTTTTGATCGCGTCGGATGCGTCGCGAGAGATGTTGGAGGAAAATTTCGAGAAGTAGATTCTGAGTTATTCTCCGTGCACGTCGGCGTAGCGGTTCAGGTATCTTTCTCGATGATAGGCAAACGGGTGGTGAGCGTTTCTGCTCAAACCAATGCTTAAAATTTAAGCCAAAAACGCTTTTATAGTAAGGTGCTGGCGAATGTATTCATTAGTTGAAGAAAATTACATCTTGAAATGAGAGAAAATATTTAAGTTTTCCAATAGATGGAAATGTCGCAACGTAAAAATAACACCTATTTTCATGGAAACCATTAACCATTCTATCTCTTTTTCGTAACAATTTTAGGTTATTGGTATTAAACCTAACATTTAAAAATATTATTATGAATTAGTATTTTAAGAATTAGGTAGAAATCTGAAATTCGTGCATTTTAAATGTTGGTGGCAATGTATAGTCTAAAACAGGGGTCGGCAACCTTTAACATTATATGAGCAATTGAGATCTCAAGATCGACCACTTTTTCCGATGACGTTTTTTTACAATACAATTATTATTACAATATTTTCATGTGATACATTACAAAGTGATGAGCTAAAATTGTATGTTATTGTTTTTGTCGGCGTGAACGTTCGAAACTTTTTGTAATTTCACAATGATAGACGTATTTTTTTAATTTCTCGATTTTTGTTAAGTCCGGCGCGATCGACCACGATACGTTTCGAGATTGACCGGTCGATCACGATCGACCGGTTCCCGACCCCTGGTCTAAAATATTTACATAGATGTAAGATAAATAACTGCAGAATCACCCTAACTCGCAAAACAGTTCTCAATGTAATAATGGACGATGGATCGTATACATTACGTATGAAAAGTTATTACCTGTCGTATGAGATTTATTTATGCTTTATAAAAAGTGAGGTGCTTATTTTATATCATTACTTTATGCACTGGTGTGTAGGCAATAATCTATCAACGTAAATTTATTGTATAGAGTATTGCCTAATATCTCTCTCTAGTTGTCCCTCTATATCTTTAAAATATACACTTTAGAATAACAGAAACACATCTGTCTGGCGAAATAGAACCTTTCAAAGATTAAAACAGAATTTTCTTTTATAAATTTCTGTGTGATAAAAGTGGTTAATCGATTACAAAAGTGACTCAAATTCGAACAAAAATCCGTCTAGTTCACATTAATAAAATAATTACTTGTCGCGCACGAGCTTCAATGATAAACTTATATAACTACAAAACTAAGAGGCAAAAGGTTTTAGAGAAGAACTGCTACTATGAAACTAAAAGGTAGTTAAAATGTGCTTCACTTAATCTATTTCTTACGTATTTATAATTCCTTTACATAGTGACCAAATATCAAAAGGAAGTAAATTTAATAGATTAATTTTAAATGATCTACAACAGCAAGAATTGAAATTCGGTAGAAGTGAAAGTATTTAAAAAATCTAATATCTCCTTCTTATTTAAACTATCCTCAATTATTAATTCAAAAGTCACATGATTGCAGCACCCACTGGTATAAAAAGGCATGTGCTATATCAAGAAAACAAAGGGATGAGGTCCTCAGACGAAAGAGTGACGGATACGAGGCAGGATTAAAACTACCTCGAAAGTGTAATGACCCACAACCCATTGCAATGAGAGACAATCATCTGCAATTGTCAAGACAACAAGAGATTAATAAGAGATCATCAAAGGCAGCTTGCACCCACACACAAAAATATTTCCTAATACTTAAACGCGCATATAATCATTATTGGACTCTCCACCATTTCCATCTATCATTTAATAACTTATAATTCACGCGCGAAAATAGGTCCATTTTAGAGATTTATAAAGATAACATTTTACATTGATTCGTCCTAGCGTCGTAGAAAATGAACGTTTCCTTCTGTTTGCTCATCAAATGATTGAAAACATTTCACCTCAAAAGTTCCCGATAGTATTTCGATTCAAAAAGCAAACCGTCCTCAAAAATTCCACGCGCCATGCAACTTCCGGATGTGCTCTTATGTGGAGAACAATTCGCCTCAACGACGCCCGATCTCTCTCTGTCTCTGCAATCTCAACGCGTACACGCTACCTTAATCTTCCTTGGTCTCGCTATTCAGATTTTCGATGCACGTCTTTTCAAATTGCACACTCCGGGAAACGCCCACAACACAGCCTCCCTCTTCCTCCCCTCTCTCACTTCAAAAAGAAAGAAAATGCCGCAAGGATGTAACGGGTGTGAGAAGATTTTCAAATGAGCTGGACTTTTTTAAATACGGAAGAAGAACTCCTTCCGTACGGAAAGGCACTTTTATCGAATGCTTTCTTGAAGGCCGAGAAAATGAGAAGAATCTCCGATGCGACACGAAAAAAGAGCATTCGCTTCGAATCTACGGAACGTCAAAAAAAAGTTATATGCCGTGATTTTTCCCCCTACAGGAATGAAAAAAATCTATCTATTGACGGGAGGAAACCACATTAAAGGCACTTTGTCTACGCGTGACCGAAATTTTGGATTTTTAGTCTCTCGGAAAATGATATGTGATCAAATTACGACGAGAGGCGAAATAATACGATTTTTTTGCAGATTTCAAGTTTATTTAAGTTTGAAACGCGTAGGGTAAATAAGCAAAAACATTACATTGAAAAGACCATGATAGCGGAGGGGATAATCAGTTTATTAAAAATTTGTAGATACATTCTCTCTTAAGGGAACCATAATAGACTTCCTCAAGAAACAATCAAATATGCTTTTTCTTTTATTCTACCTAAAAAAGAATATCAGCGCGACTTATAAAAATGTATTCTCACTACACATTGGTTCTAAAAAGTCCTCTTATTTAATCGTAAACGTGATTTAAAATTAAACGTTATGCGGAATGACTTCATTTACATTCGATTTTAATTATGACTATCTCCGCGACAAAATTTTACAATATAGTTTGAAATTTAAGTTTAAAAATAAATTAATGCAAGAGCAAAGCAGAGTTCTATGTTAATGAAGCCCATTTGAAAAATATCCGCGTCGCTTTTGAAAACCGTTCCAAGGAACGACACACCCGGTATCACCTTCATATATATATATATATATATATATATATATATATATATATATATATATATATATATATATATATATATATATAAACCACATTTCAGCGGGCTTAAAGAAGGAGATCGTTAGAAGATAAAATTCTCGAGAAATACCACGGATCGGTGACAGATTTCGGCATAAAAAAACCCAAACTTAGAAAGGGGTCTTCAATTCTATCGCCCGTTCACCCTAGATGAGAATCGTTCCGGGAGAAGCATAGAAAGAGAGAGAGAGACCCAATCTTTCTCTAATATAGTCTTCCGAGTTATTTCGGAGTATACGTCTCCCTTTGTTTTCCTCAAAAAACCGATACCAATTCTATCGACTCCGAAATGTCCAAGCGAGCAGAAACGTCGTCTGGTTGACATCCAGTTGGCATGGGGACAGGGGACACCGGTCGAGGGGGAACTCGAAGGTCGTGTCTTTTCTCTCTCACTCTCTCTCTTACTCTCTCACTCCTCTCTCTTCTTCTCTCACTTCCTCTCTCCATCTCTCTATCACTCCTTCCATCTCTCTCTCTCTCGCAGGGACCCCGTTATTTTTATATATAACCCTTCTCCCATACCACTCCTCCGCCATCTTCCACCGAAGAATTAAAAGGGAGAAAAAAGATGGAAGATTTATTCAACCGAGAATGAGAAAAAGAGAAGGATATGGACGGAGAGGCGGAGAAAGACAAAAAAGAAAATATACGGAGTACGCAATCTCGCGAGAGAGAGATGGTCGAACGAAATCCGCTTTGCCCTTCGTTTTTTATACTAATTACGAATATCATTCCGCCGAGGGAAAAAAACATAAATGCCTACAAACGCCACTCGTATCCCTTCCTACGCCTCGTAACCTTTAAAGTTTTTTGCGAGGAAAATGTTTTTATGGGAGAAAAACGACGAAAAACACGGCGACGAAAATCCCGCTATTTCGCGTTTTTTTTCCTTATAATTTTTTCAGGATTTCTCTTCGTTACAAACGGCGTCTTTTTTTCGCTTTTTTCCCGCTCGCGCCGTCCACCGCTGGGGACAAAAATTAAAAAGAAATATATACATATATATATATATATATATATATATATATATATATATATATATACGTGCGGGTCTAAAATAAAACCTTTCTTAATGGAAAGGCACGCAGTTTACGACGGAAAAGCATTTGTTATGGGCCGAGACTCCCTTTTCCCTGTTAGGACGTCTGAGTCGCGTAGGACGAAGGAGAGAAAGGGAGACGAAAAGGAGAATGGGAAACGAGCGATGTGAAATAGACTAAACACAGGGGAGATATTTTTTTATAGCATAGAACAGAGGACATTCTTAGCGCTGTCGAGGAAAAGAGTGAGGAATACAACTTGAGAAAACTTTGTACAAGGAAGGGATCTAAAAGCAAGAATAAAGGATAGCGTATATAAATATGCATACAAATTTTATCAATCAGTCTCTGAGAAAAATATGGTATTGTTCATGTGCCATTGACTACTTTATACGCAAGCAGATATGTGAATAAAATGTGATATATGTCAACATTCGCCAAATATAAATATATTCAATATTAAAATCGAGTGAGAGAGTAGATTTTGAATGAAGATGATGTTAAAAATAAAATAACACAGCCTTTATATTTAAAAAATGGCAGAAATACTTCCCTATCCAAAAAGTTCTTCGAAATATGCACATTATACATATAGATATGTATACGGGTATATTGGTAAACTGAAGTGTTTATGATATAATAGGATCAAACATATTAATAAGTTGCCATATAAGTCATAAATAGCTTCATTCTATGAAAAAGAGTTTATACTAGGACAAATAATTTTCAATCGGATGAATTTATTGAAAATGACTGTTTACACATCTAAAATTCTGGATTCTAGACTTTATAGTTAAAATGAGTACTAAATATCTCACGACACTTATATAGCAATAGCGGATATCATAAATTGTAGTATTGAGTAATGATTTTAACATATAAAGTGAATGTACTAAAATTAAAAAAAAAAACATTTCAAACTCATGAAAATTTTCATTTTTTAGTTGCATTTGTTTTGGGAAATATTATTTGTTTTTCGAATGCTCTGAATTTTGTATAGTGATTATAAAAGCAAAGGGTTATTTGGCGAATTACACGGAACTCATTTTACGTAAAATATACGGAATTTCTTCGTTTCTGAAGAAGTGTATACATTTTTGGCTAATCAACAAATACGTTAATTTCAGACGTTGACGGTTCTTTGACCAGTAGAAAAGGTACATAATTAATGTTAAATACCAGAAAAGAATCCCATTTTTGGCTGTAAGTAATGCCAAGTCCCGTGTTAGCAACTGATTTATTTCCTGTTTTATTATGATCTGCGCTTTAAGGTACGGAATATCTGGTGATAGCGAAAATAGCCAGGTAAGATAATAGTATTACCAGCAAATTTATCGCGATATTTACTAATAAATTGGTCTTTCTAATACCGTAATATATTTTGGGACTAACTCATGTATTAACATTACCGTTTTAAGTAACATATGTTGGTTGCTAGTCAACACTATTCGTTGTTCAGTAATCTGAAGGAGTTAAATGCATCATAAATTAATAATTACTACGTCATAAGAAATTAATATGGAAAATTGGCATCATTTTTATAATTGTTCCATGAAGAAATGAATCCAATTTCTTAAGAGCAAAAAATCTACTTGTTCAAAGAGGAAATTATTCAACTTCGTTTACGTTTGCTTACAGCAGCTTTTATAAAATAAGTTCAAAGTGAATCTTAATGAGAAATTTTAATTTATTTTTAAAAATGAGATCAGAGCCTAATTTTAGAAAATGAGAAAAATTTCTGAGAAAATAATTTGAATTAAATTCTCAAAGAGATGGGAGGTCACGACCAAACACGTTTTTAATGTTGAAAATGTTTAACATACCAACTATAAAGCTGCAGAGAATGCCCTTTTTTAATATGAGTTAAACAAAACGAAAGAAAAAATTTTTAACTTTAACTGACGTTTCGTACATAAATGACCATAGAACATGTGGTAGTCATATTTTGAATTGTATTAGAATCGTTTTCACTTAATCTCTTCAATTCAGACAATTACTAATAGGTTAGGGTCACTACGTACATGTTTCATTTGACGTATTTTACTTCTCGCGGGATATTCAAGTGAAATATATATATTTTTTTGTTGTGTGCGTGTTTTTTTACGTGTCTCTCTTTGACGCTCCCAGCAGCCTGCCAACTTGGTAAGTGTCCGCTGGGCTTCCTTCAACACCTTGTTGCCACCCTCATCACTACTTTTTTTTCCTTAAGTTTATATATATATATATATATATATATATATATATATATATATATATATATATATATTTATATATAACAACTTACGGAAAAGGAAAGGTAAAATGAATATATGGATGTCAACAAGGTGTTGGGATGAGGAAACCCAGTGAGCACTCACCAATCAGACGACTTCAGGTTGGCGAGGCCCCGGAGATGTCGAAGCGACACACGTAAAATAACACAAAAACACAGAAACATCACAAACGTAAAGCTTTCGGAACTACTCCTTCTTCAGCTACAGAGAGAGAACTGATGAGTCGTCTGATTGGTGAGTGCTCACTGGGTTTCCTCATCCCAACACCTTGTTGACATCCATATATATATATATATATATATATATATATATATATATATTGAACATTTCCCTCGATTAGGTTATGGTTCTTTAGCCGAAAAAGATATTTTTAGCTCTTGTGAGTAATTTACAATCCATTTGAAAATTATTCTCCGCGAGGAGTGCCAAGTAATCTGAAAAAATAAAATCAACTTTGATTTTTTAAATTATTTAGGAAATCCAGGAATTTCAGAATAAATATAAGATATAATTTACTGTATGATTCGCAAAAAACGATGCAATTTAGATTTTTAAAATATTTCTTAAATTGGAAAAAATATATTTAAAAAAAAACTCGCACTAGCAAAATTTCTAATCACTCTAAATGAATACATATGGAAATACCAATAAATTCAGATTTTATGCGGCTAGCGAAACTGTAGCGTAGAAACGTTTTTGGCAAACTTCTCCATTTTATGCTCGGGCATATTTCATTACTGCGAATGGTATATTGGAGTGACGACAATCATTCGTAACAATGAATTCCTTGAAGAGAGGAGCTGCGACTATTAATTTCCTGAATTATCTCAATCCACCTTTTCGCATAGGATTTATGCAGCGCAAATGCAATTTCCTGCCCAAGATAAGGCTTCCGAGAGACAAACTGCAGTACTTAGCAAATAATGTCTTCCTGCTGAAACTCCGCATCTCATTGGAGCAAGTTACAGCTAGCGTAGCGCTATTCTGCCGCGGTAATGGACAAAAAGAACTTTAACGGGAAAAGAGTGAGAGAAGTCACTTCTTCGAGGTTACGAGTAATGTAAGATATGCACAGCGGATATTTTTAAAGAGAAGTTTCAGCAGGTCATGGCTGCGGTAAGTATGACTTCCAAAATCTTTCCCGTCGGTCTTCCAGCTAAGAATTTCTACAAGGCCATAATTTTTAAGTTTTCTAAAATGCTAACCTTAGCATAGGAAAGGATAATGGTAAACCTTTTCCATTTTCGGTTGTAGAACGAATGTATAAATCATTCTAACAAATTATACAGAACGACAATGTTCGATTTTAGTACAAAATAGAGCTATCGATTCGTGCAAACTTCATTCTTTAGAGATTAGCTAAAATAATGCGTACATGCATGCATGTGTGGGTGGCTGAATACATTTTTATTGGATCATAAATTTAAATAAATCAACCTTGGATAGCGAGTTTTTTTCCAAGAGGACTAAAAGTAAAGGTCACGAGACAGTTTGAAAATTTCCCATCAGACAAATGAAGGTGGAAATTCTCCAAGCGAGCGTTTTTCAAATCAAAAGGAGAAGCATGCATTATATTATTACTCCCGCAAAAAACAAATGCTTTATTTTACGGCCAATTCCTGGGGGATATTTTTTTAACTGTCAGATTACACGAATTCATTTAAATCGCAGCTGTTATTCCTCCTACTCCTTCTGAGACCAAAATTACATAAAAATGACGGAAAGGCCCAGTTTTTGTTCAAAGCAGGTAGGGAAGGGAAAAATTAAGGTCGGATTTATGGGAACGTTCCCAGAGGTCGCACTCCCAACAGTAGCCGAAAAAATATGAATCTTTATAATGACGTCCACATTAGATAATGCTGCGCAGCGGTGGCGTAGGGACGTAATGCGGCTGGAGCTTATTCCATCGACGAGATAATTTTTAACAAACCATAGTTATTTACCGGATTTATTTTAACACGGCAATGTCAATGCTTAACCTACATGGGATAAATTCACTGCCGTTATTTGCTGAAATGTTTTCCGTAACGTCAGTTTATTTTCCCCTATCCTTTTCATCCCTTGCCTTAAACCCTTCTCCTCTCCAGTAGAATGATCTCTCTCTCTCTCTCTGATATATCTCACTCACATTTATACGATACAAATTCGCTAATACAAACATCGCTTTGTGCAAAAAACTCGTTTAATGAAAGAACATTTCAATACCCTTTGAAAAACATTGTTATCTATTGGTTAGTACAACTATCATGTTATAAAAAACTCGTTACCATTTGAAATGAAATCTCTTAAAGCAGGTGTCACCAAACATTTTAATGAAAGGGTCACATGAAGCTTCATGAACCACTGTGCGGACCACGTAAGACCTATCAAATGACTGGTCGGGCCGTGAGAAAATTTCAGAACCAGTTTTGAGGATTTTGCCGATTTTGTAATATGTCATTCGCCTATATTAAAAGTATAATGAAATATTCGAAAAAAATCGTTTGGATATCATAAATGATATCTAATGAAAACTGCTGCTGGCAAATACACAAAACTTAAAGAAATATATGAGGTAAGTCGAGCCAGATGAAAGTGCTGCGCGGGCCGAATGTGGTCCGCGGACCGTAGTTTGGAGACCCCTGTCTTAAAGGGTTCTTTTTGACAAGGTTTTATTGCATTCTACGTTAATCTCTTCTTCCGCCACCCTTTTTTTATTCTTCGAATTTCTACCCGTCCATATTTTTGTAATGCATTCCTCCTTTCCCAATCACTTACACCCATTCCTTCCTCAGTTTAATTTTCTCCCTTCTCTTCTTTTGTTCTTACACCCATTATTTCCACTCCCTTTCCTTCTGTCTCATCCCTCCTATTTTTCCTTCTATCTCCCTCTTTACTTTTTTCTTTCCTCCCCTTCATTTGTTCAGCCACCTATCAGGCACCTCCTTAAACTTTCCTCAATCTTCCTCCTTAACTCTTTTTCACTATCATCTTTTTTCTTCTTCCTTTCTGCTTCTCCCGTTCTCTCTCTTCCTCCCTCCTCCGTCTAAATTTAGCTCAATTAACAACACGCCGCACTGGTAAGGAGTGCAGTGAGGGTTGGTTAGCTGAGGAAGCGAAACCGCGCAGAGGCGGCGATATATTTGCGGAGGGTGACGACTAGAAAAGGGGAAGAGGGGTCGGGAGGAGGCTTGTGTTGCGGGAGGAGGAGTCGAGACGGGGGTGGTGAGGATAGCGGGGGAGGAGAATGGTCATAGGAGAAGTATTCGGATGGGGGAGAGAAAGGAGAGAGAGAAGAGAGTGAAAGAGGGATGGGGTGTGGCCGTAGGAAAGCGCTAAGTGGAGGAGGGGACCCACCGGTTAAAGGGAAATAAATAAGGAGAACTTACTTGATGGGGTTTAGGTCTAAAGGAGGAGAGATTTAGGGGTTGTAGATTAGAAGCCGTTGAATTTAAAGGGGGAAGGAGAAAGAGGGAAGGGATGAAAGTGGAAGAAAAAGGAAAAAGTGCGAGCTGAGGGTTGAAGGAGATGGTGGAAAGAGGAGGCTATAAACATGTGGCGAAATTATATCGCGTCGCAAGAGATGAAAAGAGGCGGTCGGAAAGCAGTACACAGGAGTACGGTCATAAGGGAGACGAAATTAATTGGTGTTGAAGTTGTGCCGTTAATCGTGAAGACGCTAAAAGTGAGAGGCTAATTAATCATATCATAATTCTGCGAGTTATAGCTCTCGTTATTATTTAAGATATAACTTTGAAATTAAGCGCGAAATTTATTCAGCAGCGACTAAAAATGAATGCGAAACCGTTATACGAATACGAGTTAAGAGCATTTCCTGCTGATAAAATTTAAATTCTCGGAATCAAACGCACATATTCGTGAATATTTTAGATTAAACCTGTGTACGCTGTATTATCAAGAGGAAAAAGTAGAAAATCAGAGATAAATTATTATATCAAAGACATCGGAGAATTTATTTCATATATTTGTTGGAGCAAGGAAGAGGAAAATAATAGAATTTCTTCAAACAACATCGATAATTACCTATTGAAAGGAGAAGTCAGGAAAAAATTATAATATTGATGTGACTATAACTACTAATAAGAATCTTATTACTATCGTACGTGATGCATTTACATAGCTAAATTACGATGGTAGATTGAGTTTTTATGATGAATGTAAATGTAACAACGAAATGTTATAAAAAATTTTATTTTAAAGTTTTAGATAATATTTCTAGGCAGCCTTTATCCTTTATTCACGATTAAATTAAAGCATGAGCACGAAGTGATACAATATGTATCAATAGCAGTTGCTTAATTAATAGAAATTTCTTTCTTGAACATTTTTAAAACAATGATTTATGGCGTGAAAATGCAGCATTTTTTCATTGTGATAAACAAAAAGTAAAGTAATATTAAATTTTCTTGATGGACAGATACTGTTTATTATGTTGAATCAAAGTAAGCATTTGATAAACATGGAGGATTGGTCGATATTCAGAAAACTCAAAACGAAGAAAAGTATTTTTTTAACCTTCAAATGTAAGCTGAAATCGCCGTTTTTGTAGGAGACCACGATGCGTTCAGGTCGATTTTTTCCATCTCTTTTACCGGGATAATACAGAGCGATTTCGGAAGTTTTATGGATTTATTTGGCGTGGGCAACGTTCCTCGGGCGAGCGCCACATCGAGAATGAGCAAAAAAGTGAGTTTTACGAATAATGCGCATATTACGGAGTTTTCTTCCACCGCGTGTCATTCGTACGCCCAAGCCATATGTAGATTTCAGCTGGCACCCCGAGCGTAAGCGAGGAGTGGAAGAGACAAAGACAGAAGTTGGTTTTTTCCAGAGAAAATTTTCCGAATTCTCCACCACGCTCCCGCTTCCTCTTATCTTGCACTACTCTTAGTTTTTCTTCGTTCGCAACCAGCGGGACACATGAAAGGAATGGGCAAGGAGGGAATGTTCTCTACTCCAAAGGACGGTTAAGGGGAAAGAAAGCGAGAAAACACTCCGAGTGCGCGACAACGCGAGCTATGCGGGTGGAATTTGGAAGGCCTTGGCTCATTTGACCGCCAATCACCGAAGTGTTTAGGGTGGGGGAGAGAGAGAGTATGGAGTTCCCTGTGGAGGGAAGAAAGTGAGAGAAGGGGCTATGAAAGAGAAGGAAAAGATTACGGAGGATTGAGGGAAGGGGAGAGGGGGGTGAGAGGGGAGGGATGAGGTAGAGGAGGGATGAGGTAGAGGAGGGATGAGGTAGAGTAGGGATGAGGTAGAGGAGGGATGAGGTAGAGGAGGGATGAGGTAGAGGAGGGATGAGGTAGAGGAGTGATGAGGTAGAGGAGGGATGAGGTAGAGGAGGGATGAGGTAGAGGAGGGATGAGGTAGAGGAGGGATGAGGTAGAGGAGGGATGAGGTAGAGGAGGGATGAGGTAGAGGAGGGATGAGGTCGAGGAAGGATGAGGTAGAGGAGGGATGAGGTAGAGGAGGGATGAGGTAGAGGAGGGATGAGGTAGAGGAGGGATGAGGTAGAGGAGGGATGAGGTAGAGGAGGGATGAGGTAGAGGAGGGATGGGGTAGAGGAGGGATGAGGTCGAGGAGGGATGAGGTAGAGGAGGGATGAGGTAGAGGAGAGATGAGGTAGAGGAAGGATGAGGTAGAGGAGGGATGAGGTAGAGGAGGGATGAGGTAGAGGAGGGATGAAGTAGAGGAGGGATGAGGTAGAGGAGGGATGAGGTAGAGGAGAGATGAGGTAGAGGAGGGATGAGGTAGAGGAGGGATGAGGTAGAGGAGGGATGAGGTAGAGGAGGGATGAGGTAGAGGAGAGATGAGGTAGAGGAGGGATGAGGTAGAGGAGAGATGAGGTAGAGGAGGGATGAAGTAGAGGAGGGATGAGTTAGAGGAGGAATGAGGTAGAGGAGTGATGAGGTCGAGGTGGAAAGAATTGGAGGCGTGGGCAGAACGGGGCGCGCTCGACGAGAGAGAAAGATCGTTGGCTAATTGCATCGGTTTTTTTAAGGAAGGATCGCCAACCTCCTCAGGATTTAAGCTGTCTTGGTTTCCCCCCAAGGATAACATTCCTGACGGCGGAGTATCTTTTCGTTTGTTGTTTTACAGTTTTAACAATCCGTTGAGGCATTTACTCTAGTGACTCACGTTGTAATCTAGCTTGTGATATAAGTTTAATATAGCCTCATTCTCGCGGTTTTGCCGAAAGAAAAGTTAGCTAAGTTGCCAGGATGATTATAGTTTAGAAGCAAACAGTTTTCAGATTATATTTATCTTAAAAATGTTGTATTTACTTTTGGCCGCTAGAATATTTCTTATAAACAGTTATGGCTAGTCTGAAGTATTTATAAAGTTGGTTTGATGACGGAAATATAGAAGACATCAAATGTAGATTATCTAAGGAACATTAATAACTTAAAGTTTATCTAAATGTTTAAGAAGTCATTATTAATTAATTATTCGACACTAATAATTTTGACGTATTTTATACATATATTACCAATTTGAAACGGGAGTTTATAGTGGTATAAATACGCGCCTCGCATTACCTGGATGCGATTGTTAGGGTGGAAACACCCAGAGGCTAAACATCATATGACGTAACTGCTGTGTTGCACTAATTACTGTTAGATTACTCTCAAGTTGCTGTAGCGGTAACCCTAACGGTGATGTCGAGAAGATGTACAAGAGCTAAGGTGGGGGATATGAGATATGATGCGAACGAGGAAATTCATGGTTTTCAATTCAACT
Source organism: Tanypteryx hageni (assembly GCA_028673005.1). NCBI lineage: Eukaryota > Metazoa > Arthropoda > Insecta > Odonata > Petaluridae > Tanypteryx > Tanypteryx hageni. Next base: position 88,789,992 of record CM054116.1, on the reverse strand, counting down.
TACAAACCCTCTAATACCAAAAGTCATTACCCTAATTAATTTTTCGCCACAACTATAAATATGGAATAAATATGGAATATGGAATTCACCAATGGGTTAGAAAAACGCATTTGTTAATTATGCTTCGACAATTACGTTCTCTGATGCAATTCTCACAGGATATGGAGCCTTTAAATTGTCCACGTTAAAATGCAGTTTTCATGTATGCCTCAAATACCTGTAAAAATATATTTTGCAATATATATAAATATATACCCTAAAAGAATTTATTATGCTAATTACATAAATGAATAAGTAACACAAGCTAATTTAAACTCCCTTTCGCAAGAGTTATCTCTAACACTTGACCTAAGAAGAGCGATTAAAAATACTCGGCGACGTGTAACCTCCCTACTCGAGAAAAAAACCACCTCCCGCCCCCATGTTCGCCTAATTCGAAGCGGTCACCCCATCCGTTTCAACACCGCATTCATTTCGCACCGAACGCAACATAAACATTTTTCCAACGCGATTCCTAGCGGGGCCGAAATCGACGGCATAAGACAAGGAATTCCTCTGGATTTGCCAACATCAACGATGAAAAAAAAATTCGCAGCAGAAACCGAGAAGGTTAAAAATATTCCAGCCGTCCAATCGGTTGGCGGGGGGGGGGGGAGGGGGAAGACGGATTGGATGCGCGGGAGGAGTATTTTTCTCCACAGCGACGGAAAAAAGGTGGGTGGGAAACGTTCGGGGTGGGAGAAGGGTAGACGGTCACGTCGGGACTCAATTTCCGGTCCCCGGGGGCCGACCCAGATCCACGGACAAAGGTGGGGCAGTGTGTGCGTAGCCCCGCAAGAGAAGCGATCGGGATATCGGGGAAAGGGTCAAATGTGGAAGGAGAAGTGCCAAGCGGGAGGTGTGAGAGAAACCGTATTCGGGTAGAGAGGAAGGGAGGGGAATAAAAAAAGGAGCGGATGAGACAGGAATGTGATGGAAAAGGCCAAGAAAGAGTACAGGACGAGGGGACAAAAGAGAAGGGGGTGGGCAGAGGAGAGGCTAGGGGAAAAAGTGAGAAGGTAGAGTAGGAGAAGAAGAGAGGGAGAGGCGAGGGAGAGAAATGAGGGAAAAAGAGACGAGATGGCTGACGGAGAGAAAGGTGAGGACAGAGAGGAGAAAAAGAAGAGAGCAATGGAGCGAAATAAGGAGGGGGGAGATAGAGGGGAGAGTTAAAGGGAGACGAGAGTGAGATGAGAGGGAGGAGGGAGGTTTTGAAAGAGGAGCGGCAGCAGGAGAAGGGAGGAATTGGATGGAAAGAGTAAACAAGCCGCAGAGGTGATCAACACTCTCGACTCTCCCTCTTGTCCTCCCAATCTTCTCGCTTTACCTTCAACCGACTCCATCGCGGCGGTTTTTGGAGGGCATGTAAACTATTCCTCTTATTACGACCCTGGTACTCTTTAGCGTCGCCATTTCCTCCTTCCTGCCGTATACTTCCAGTCTACCTAGCCTCTTTTCTCTCTCGCTACCTATCCACTACCTATCCGCTACCTATTACGCTACTATTCCGATCGCACCTTACGCGCTTTTTTATTCTACTCCCGAAAGAAGAACAACTTTAAAACCTACCATTTTTTTACCGAAAACCCACGCGACCAGGTTTCTAGACGTGGTTCCCTCGATATTTTCGTCAGAGGTCGTTGCGAAGCTGACATGAGTCATCCTGTTACGTCAGATTTAGCGTGTTCCGGGAAGCCGTGCCGTAACTTTTAGGAGGAGAGTTAAAGGACATGGAGTGCTTGTTGTTGCTCGAGACGTGTAGCTGGCAGAAATTACCTACTCGGACGTTAATGTGAGCGTAAAATTTAATCTTGTATTCACCTAAAAAGCGTTGTTTCTCTCTCGAAGCCTTCGACGAGGCAGCCGCATTACATATTTTTCCTCTACAAGTTCGAAAAGCATGTTTATCTGGGAGTTTCGGCATATATAAGTTAAAGTCACTGAGGCCGGAAATTTGTGTCGTGCCGTATTTCTCCAAGTGCTGCAAATAAAGAGTTATCACCAAACAAAAATAGTTGCTGAACAGAGATTTTAGGATTGTGATGTTTAGAATTTACGGTGGATTTGTGCTTAGCTTAACAGTAATTCAATTCAATTTGTAAAATTAAAACAAAACTTTCCAACCTTATCGTGCATTTTATATGAAATAATTTTGATGATTAAACATAAATCTCTGCTAACCAAAATATAGCGAGAATTATGCTTTGGTATTGAAAAATACTGGTATAAAATCTCTCTCCTCTCTTGACTCTCTCGACTACCAAATTAAAATTAAAAAATCAACTGAAGAAGCCTTCACGTGGTGGAACTCCATATTGAAGGAGAATAAGAACGGGTAACGCTTGATAAAAATTCCATTTTATTGTACCAACTTGCGACCGGTTTTAACTAAAATATAGTGTTCATCAGTCAAGGAAACTGTTCACATAAATCGTATATATACTCTTCCGTATATATACGATGTATGTGAACTGTTTTCTTGTCTGATGATGAGGAAACAGTTCACATACATCGTATATATACGGAAGAGTATATATACGATTTATGTGAACTGTTTCCTGGCCTGATGATGACTATGTTTTAGTAGAGACCGGTAGCATGTTTTCCCAATAAAGTGGAATTTTTACCAAGTGTTACCTGTTGTTGTTGTTCTTGAAATTTAAATTAACTAAATATTGGTAAATGAACAATAATTTCCTCCCGCTATATACTGCCTCGTTATATAAAATTGCGTCACACTTGAAATATTTATTACCGAGATAACTTATTATGCTAATCATTGCCTAAAACGTGGGAAACTCTTTTAAATAGGTTAAGGGATTGCTCATATAAAACGTGAAAATTACATTTCCGAATGAGGCGTTTCAGCGTGAATTATTAAAACAATGAATACTTCGAAATCACGTACGTGGGTGGATATATCAAAAATGATTGCCCCGTAGATATAAAAAAATAACAAAAAACACGACAAACCCCGGCACATTTAGTTTACGACCGAAGTCTTTTTTGCGCCATTTTGGTCGATCATCTACTAAGTTAGTTGCAGCTAAAAAAACCTTCATTTTTAGCGCACGTTTAAACCCTCCTTAAATAAACCACAACCGGTGCCACACAATTTCGCAGTGTCTAAAAAAATAACCATCCGCCAGGTGCAGGTGCATGCACCTAACCATAGTCGTTGGCGCACCATGGAGGCAATTCCTTTAATTCTTCCTCCCAACCTACTCCTACCCACCATGTCCTCCCCTCCTCCCACTCCTTCGCCTCCTTTCCTCCCCCTTAAAACCTTTTTACGCGACTCCTACCCCTCTTTCCCCTCCGACAACCATCTCCCCCTATCGGGGACAATAACCTCAGCCGTGACTCGGTTGCGGAATTTTTGGCAGAGGAAAGAGGATCGCTGGCTCTTGTTGGCACCTAGGATAGGAGTGGGTGGGGGGGGAAGGCGGTAAGGAGGTTAGAATGGAGATAATACGAAAGAAAAGCTTTTACTACACGGTACGCCCACTCCAAAATGGTAAGGAATGACCACCCCTGCCCGCCACGGTTCATAACTTCTCGCGTTCAGCTAAGACCCTGACTTACTTCCTTATCTATCCCTCGGATTTATTTGTCGCACGTCCTCGGCTCCATTCTTTGTCCGAATGTTCCACTCTTTTTTTTTCGTATTATTTTCAATCTCCACGGTTTCCGAACCCTGCATCCAAATTGTAAGATTTATCTACATGTTGCCGTAGAATATATAAGCTGAATTCTCTTATTCGACTAGGAGTATGGTTACTTTCTCGCTCTTTTCTATCCATATAAATTTTAACTCGGCCGCAAAAATTTTTGAGGTGAATTTTCGCTTTTATTTATTTTTTTATCTCCATCGCGCCCTTTTCTTAGACGCACCTGCTCCGCATCCAAGCTCACATTTTTCCTCCATTATCCCCTCTCTACTCGGCTCTTTCTTTATGCTCCTTCATTTGTATGTTTCGCCGCGACGTCTCCATCTCAAACACGACTCCATCTCTCTTCGTATTTCCAACCCTCCCTTTCGCGCCATACTTTTCCATTTTTTTCGTTCCCATCTCTATTTACCCAAATCCCGTTGCTGTTGGTCAATCCTTCCACACCGTCCAATTTCACCTTATCCATATCTCTGCACTAATTCGCGCATCATCCTCTCTCCTTCTCACTCTATCTTTTCATATCTCCCACCTTCCCTCTCTCTCTCCCATTCTCCCACCTACTCTCCCACCTCCTCTCCCACCTCCTCTCCCTCTCTCTCTACCACCTTCCTCTCTCCCTGCCCTCAATTCTTCAACTCAGCCGTTGCCTGCACATTCCCTCTCCCCTGACCTACTCAGCAAAAGTTAATCCCCTTTCCCCTATTCTCCACTCCTTCTCCCTCTTTGGTCCCCTTTTTATAACCTTCTCTCCTCCTTCCATTCACACACTCACAATTCGCGCCACTCCCCACTCTCTCTCACTCTATCTCCTTTCCACTCTTCCTCCCCTCTATCCTTTTTGCTTTTAACATTCCACGCCCTACTACTCTTCCCGTCCCTCCCCCATCCATTCACATCTCCTCCCCCACCATCCCTGTGGAGAATGTGAGGCGAAAAGGGGGAAATTATGGTATAAAAAATCCTTCCCTGCCTCCGCTTTTGTTGTAGTGGGCCTCAAAATAGGTTACCTCGTATATTTCTTTATTCATTATATTTTTTTATTCATTATATTTTTTCATGCCTAGACTCTAATTAAGAGAAAAGACGTGGTATTATTATGGATGATGGATGATAAAGAAGAATGAAGAAAGCCTTATCTCGAGGGGAAGTCTTTTGTAGCACATTTTTTGGAAGAGAGGATCATGGGGAGACGAAAAGATCCTTTAATGCGAAAGGAAATTTTTTTTTCGTTCCCTCACCCTCGGCAGAAACGACGTGGCGGAAGCCGAAAATATAATTGTCGGCTCTCTTCCTTCAGTATAAGCTAGATAAACGCCATTTGCGGCGATTAAATAGTACGCTTGGATAAATATGCAGGTCATTATCAGGAATGACTCATGATTAATGGATGCATTTATGTATTAGTATACTCTGTAGCGTTATATGCGCAGAATTGGATTGAATTGAATCGAATTATCAAATATTAGCGCTATATAGGAATAGGAATACTCAAACATTTCTAGGAATGCGGCTATTGTAATGATCTTCATTAGGGTTGATAATTGACTCCCAGATGAGATTCTACGTAGAAAGTAAAATCTTTTCTTGGATTTTAACTGCAAAAGCGTTGATGAAAATGTAAAAATGATACTTTTCCTCAAAAATCAATCGGTTCCACTTTTCCATATCAAATCTAGAAAAACACAAAATGCCGAAACGTAACTTTACAAGAAAAATATATTTAAAAGAGTTTTTGGGCAATATTTATAGAAAAGAGACGGATTTCTCCTTTCCTATCGGAAACTGATAGATCAAAGGTTATGATGGCCTCACGCGTATCAATATTTTCCTCAAAACGTCATTTGCAATTCTTTTACCATCATAAAATCAGCTTTTCTGTCGAATTAATATCAACTTTTATTTTAAGAAAGCCCATAAGAATTTTACATTTTTCACCCCCAAATATGAACGGAAATTGTGTGATGGGAGTTAGGACGGACAGAAAGAAATAGTGACACCGTATGGGACGTTATTTCGGTGAAATGCTGGAGAAGCGCAGGAGAAGAGGTTCCCGGGGCACATTAAAGGAGAACGCTTTAAGTTCTTTCATGGCGAGAGAGCGTCGCCGGTCGCCTACATTTCGTTGCGTTTCGCCGTTTTTCACGGTACCAATCTCCCCATAGTTTGCACCTCCACCCCTCCCTTTCCCTCTCTCCTTCTTCCTCCTCGGCGCATTTCGTACTCGGTCTCTCGCGTGCTTTCGATAAAAAAATCCTCCTCCTTCACCGCGCGCCGCGTTCCCTCGCATTCCGCTCCTCTTCCGTTTTAACGGCGTTTTAAGCCGAGGTTCGCATAACTCCGACCTACTCCGGCCCCTCCGCGGATCCTCCCCTTCTTTCCCTTTTCATCCCCTTCCTCTACCACTACTACTACGCGACATTTTGACCTTTTTTAGGAGCCCGTCTCACACATTTTCTTCCTCCTTTCGTACCTCCTCTCTCGCTCTCTTACTAAAGGACTCCCTATCCCCTAATGAATGTAAACACGATTCTGGCGCCTGCCACCGCTCCTTCGTTTTCCACCGCCTCCGACCTTATCTGCCCCCTCCTATCCCTCTCTCACCCATAGCCTCCCCCTCCTTTATTCCTACCGTCCCTCTGCATACTCCCCGTCGGCGTTCGCTCATGGGAGTCACAAAGACCTCTGCGTGTTCGGACTAGAGACCCTTGTAGAATCTCTCGACGGCTCTCCCGAGTCACCTCCGCGATTTTTGTTTGTTTCCCCCCTCTTCCATGCAGTCTGAGAGAAAATGCTGACTCGTCGCGATGTGCGAGCTCTCGTTCTTCGCTTTTTTTTAATCTCTGCTCGGTGCGACAATAAATTATGGGACGGAGGAGAATTTTGAAGTGGAGGGGTGAGTCTGCGTGTGCTCTTTAGCGACTGGTCAATCCCAAGGCGTTTTCGAACGAAAAAGAGTGACTGACTGTTACCACCTTCCAATCGGTGTGGCTACAGTCACTGAGTTCTGTAAAAATGTCATAATTTTCCCAGAGAGAAGCCATAAGCAGAAAGAGCACATCAAATGTTGAATTTAAAAATTAAAGGAATGTGTTTTTTTTTTCAAAATTTTCTATTCTTAAAATCTCACGTTATTACTAAGAATCATTTTCATAGTAATTGAAGTTTGGGGAATTTCCAATAAATTTTATTATCCACAAAATTATACAGAATGACTTTCAATTGAATATGTTTTCGTATTTCAATGTTAAATCATGGCTGTGTCGCTCTTTGTTTGTTCGTGACAATTTATTAAAATAATTCCTCCAACATATACTACTGAATTTGTTCTGAAAATCTCAGAAAATTAACTTTGTACTATAATAACAAATCAATATTTATCCTATTCGTCTTTCAACCTGAGGTGTATATTTCATAACTAACGTGGTTTGGCTGAATGTGAATTTTCTATATTTTAGAGTGTAGATAAGATAAAGAAAAAAATCTCTCCGTCATGAAAAATGTATTTAAATCGCATTCAATGTCATCATTACATGCTACAAAACTCTCATATCTTATCAAGAAAACCTACATGAAATTTCAAGCCAATGAAGATTACGTATCTGCAACTGCAATGTTAAATTACCATAGGCTGAGCACAAGCTTATCACCAAAGTTCAGAGAGCTATATAGCAGTTTGTTTTCATAAAAAGGAAGATAAGAAAAAATACGTCACTTTATCTAAATTATTCCTGATAAATTATGTGACTTCAAAAGTCATAAAAATGTTTTTTATGGCATTTGAAGCTACCTTATTTATCAATTGGATTCCAGCCATAAGGTGATATCGACAATTCTTTTAAAAATCCTTGACATGGATCGTTTAACATATTTATATAAGATACAATCAGAGGAAACAATTTAAGCGTAAGATCAAATGTTTAATCAAAAAATTATTTAAAACATTTCTGCGTGAATGCCTGAATATTCTGTGCGCACACACTTTTTCACCGTCCACACAACTTTTTGTAGATTTTCTGCGTGATATAATATTGAATAAATAAATGTAGAAATTTCAGCTAAACAACTAATTTTCACGCTATATATTCAATTTTCTCGTCCTAAATTTAGCATTCAAATTGAATGAAATTGATTAATTAAACGTTAAAGTGGTATCATAGATAAATTTAAGCGAAATACTGAGCAACAACAAGTTTGAAATTCTCTTCCTGTTATTTTTATCGCGCACGAAAACGAATTAAAACTTTTGCCCATATAAATTGCTTGAACTCAGACACGTCGATAAATTCATAATCATGGGATTCGTCAAGAGTAGGCATAAAAACTCCACCTAGCCCCCCTAATAAATTCCCCACTTCGAAGCGATCTAACCTCAAATTAATACATTCTCCTCTCTCTTATCGTCTTAAAAAAAAGGACACGTACAATATAATAGCGACAATTTACGCTTCGATAGAAATCGGAGATTTGACCCCCTTTCCAAAGCGTTATCAGAACCCCCGCGAAAGATTTAAGCGCCGTGCCTTAACCAGCGCCCCCCGCCGTAAATGCTATATTCATGCGTTCAACAAACCCTTTTCGGCGATTAACCCGTATCGCTTCATATAGGATTCCGCTTTAAGTTTTATTCCCGAAGTGGATTTCTCACGCTCCGCTCCTACCTCTCCCTCTCTTCCCCAAACGTTTAAAATGCTCCATCGTATTTTTCCTTTCCCTCATTCGATTCCCGCGGCTGGTCTCTCCATCTCTTTTAATCGTGGATATCTCCCTACGAACCCCAACCGATTTTCGCCCACCTCCTCAGCACCCCAATGCACCCCACACAAGCCGCGCACTCATCCCCGCCTTCGGGCAATCGTTTTAATAGTCGGCCATTCTCCGCAAATGAACGCGTATCACGAAGTCTATTGGGTCGGGTGGGACGCTATCGGAGCTCACGGTGCCGCCTATCTGTACGTGCTCATTTAACTGTGACCGGATGAGGGGGGGGGGGGCAAAAAAGAAAATAAATAAAAATAGAAAGTCGGGAGTCGGTGATGGTGGTGGGGAGGCACATTAGAGGGCCAATGGGCATTAAATGACTGATAGGGGTCAGAGCTATAAACCAAGATTAAACGGGCGTGATAAATCGTTAATGATATAAGGAGGGAATTTTTGTTTTACTGCCGGCGTAATAAATTTTGGCGGCGCGAATGACGTGTAATTTCGAGACGAAACACTATAAGTTTCATAAATATTTTTTTATAAATTGATAGAGATTAAATGCTATGGGAGTACGGTTGTTCGACAAGGCGAATTTTGCCAGATTTAAGTTAGCGTATTGCAGAATAGCCGTTGAAAATTATCAATCTTAAAAAAATGATGTCTTTTCAGTCACAAAGCATGATGGCAAGAACAAAATAGAAACGCATGTGAATAAGAATACTCAACACTTATTCGCGCATGCACATTTAAAGAGCTTATAAAATTTTTTAGCAAACATACGACCTGTGAATTAGTATGTGTAAATGAAATTTTTCCTAAACTACGGCTCGGAAAGTGTTTACATCCGTACCGCCACGAGTTTAACAATTCAAGCGCACAATCTATGAAAATATGAAATTATAAAAAAAAATAATTCGTCTCAACCTCACTATTCTCACAATAAATAAATAACTATTAAACAAATCAGATAACATTGGCCCTCAACTTAAACCCTTAAAATTCGTTAAATTATTCCCCAACTGTATTTTTCACTGCGTGTTGCCCTCGAGCCGAGTATTTTAGGCACCGCAGTGATAATGGATCAAAACCAACATTTGCTACGCAACGACTAAAAAATAATAAAACCAAGTTTCAAAGACATTCGTAGCACGAATATTAACTGTCCCAAATTTTCAGCTTCAACGCTTTAAAAGGAAAATTCAGTCATTATATATAAAGTGCTTCTACTTGATTATTTTCCCCACCTCCCACTTTCGATGCCCTTCGAGCGCTTCCTTCAAAAATAACGTCCGTTCCGCCTACGGCCACAAAATATAGTTATTTTCCGGAATTACCGACAGAAAGAGTTCTCGGGAAAAAAAGAGAGAGGTTTATGAGAGCGGGAGAGTGTTCTAGATTAATTTGTGGCCATCCCGTCCAAGTGTTGTTTTCTCGCTAGAGACTCCACAGAGAAAATAATCCCGACTCACATCCTCCGCCCACGGGGGTGCAAAAAAATCTCGCCGTGGAGTCAAGAGGACCACGTTCCTTAGGTGAAGAAATTCTCGCGAGGGAGAAACAAACCCAAAATAAAAATGCGAATTTATGAAACCTAACTCATCGCTATAATAATGCCTCCATTACGCGACATGTGAGTACCGTGAGAAACTACACGGCTTCGGGACCGATGAAAAAATCCCTTGGCAACTGGATCCTTTTCAGCCTCGCACCAGATATGAGTTAAGAAGTCGGGTACAACGGGTGAAAAGGAAGGCAAAATGAAAGGCTCCAGGAGAGAAGAATGCTCGCGATATCCCGACATGAGTCGAGTCCCTCGGTAGTTTTCGGAGACGATATATGGCAGCCATTCTGGGCGTTCTTTTAAAAGGCGCGAGTGTTCGGGAGGAGAAAAATCGCCCTTATCAAGATTTCCCCCGCGGAAGAACAAATGCTTCCCCGAGAGAACTTCGCGTAACTCTTCCGAAACCGTTTGCATGCCATTGCGACTCGGTCTCAGCGACGGCGCGTTATAATCCGTTTAACACAGCGACTTAACAACGGCAATGGAAATTTCGCATTAAATTACTCGGACATCCTGCACTTAGGAATCGCTCGTTGAAGTGTCCATTTATTTATTTTTTCTCAGAGGTATTCCGCAAGGAAATCGTAAAAACAACAAGCCGCCACATTTTATCAAATACACCAGGGTTGGCAACCTGCGGCCCGCGAAGCTATGACGGAAAAGCGATCCGTAAAATTTAACATAGATTCCAGTTTTTGATCAAATTATGATAATAAAACCATTAATTTTGAATTTTTAACAATGAAATTCTTATTTATCTTTGATTTTTACTTACCTTACATTACCTCAATGCCATCCCTTACATCCACCATTGCGTAAAATTTTTACAACGCACCCATTCACAAATGTCTTGGCCGACAAAAGCGGCATTCATAAAGGCAGAAATTTGAAATCATTGATACCTTAAATGACTAGTGGAAGCGACGGAACGTTGAATTAAAAATAATTCGCCTACGCGCGATTTTGGGCTCTCTAGGGTCAACGGGTAAATAAACTGTTTAATATCCCCGTATTGTTTTGTTTCAGAGTTGGGATTTAGAGGGTATTTGGAAGGGGAGAGGGGAGTAATCCCTTTGCCAAGAGAGAGAGAGAGAGAGATAGTGCTGAAGTCGTAATAATACGAATTCCGATGAAATTGCGGAAATTAACGGCGGCGGCGTAATGGATGACTCGTGTAGGTTAGATCCGGAGACTTAACGGAGAAAGGCGGGGACGGTCCAAGTAAGTTGTGCTTGGCTGGCTCAGGAGGTATAAATGGGAGGGATGTGGCGAGTGGACTCGTTGCAGGTGGGGAAAGGGTCGAGGGAGGGGTATTAGAGGGAGGAAAAAGAGGGGGATGAGGAGAAAAAAGAGTGGATGGAAGGAGTGGGGGAGGGAGGATAGGGGAAAGGGAGAGAAGGAGAAGGAAGAGAGGGGGAAGGAAGAAAGGAGGAAGGAAGTGGGAAGGAAGAGAGGGTGAAGTAAGAGAGGAAGAAAGAGAGTGGGAAGGAAGAGAGGGGGAAGTAAGAGAGGAAGAAGGAAGAGAGGGGGAAGGAAGAGAGGGGGAAGGAAGAGAGGGGGAAGGAAGAGAGGGGGAAGAAGAGAGGGGGAAGAAGAGAGGGGGAAGAAGAGAGGGGGAAGAAGAAAGGGGGAAGAAAAGAGGGGGAAGGAAGAGAGAGGGAGGGAAAAGAAGAAGGAAAAGAAGGAGAAGGAAGAGAGGGGGAAGTAAGAGAGGGGGAAGGAAGAGAGGGGGAAGGAAGAGAGGGGGGAGAAAGAGAGGGGGAAGGAAGAGAGGGGGAAGTAATAGGGAGGGAAGTAAGAGAGAGAGAAGTAAGAGAGAGGGAAGTAAGAGAGAAGGAATGAAGAGAAAGGGAAGGAAGAGAGGGGGAAGGAAGAGAGGGGGAAGTGAGAGAGGGGGAAGGAAGAGAGGGGGAAGGAAGAAGGGGGATGGAAGAGAGAGAGGAGGAAGAGAGGATGAAGGAAGAGAGGGGGAAGTAAGAGAGGGGGATGAGGAGTGAAAAGAGTGGATGGAAGGATAGGGGGAGGGAAGAGAGGGGATGAGAGGAGAGGGGGAGGTAAGAGAGGAGGATTTGGAGGAATGAGATGGGGAGGATGTGGCGGTGGAGGAAGGAGAGGGGTAGGGAAGAGAGGGGTAGGGAAGAGAGGGGGATAAGAGAGTTGAGAAGGAGGGATTTTTTTGTTTGTATGAAATTTCTGGCTAATCAACCTTTTGGATTCTTATAGCCATCATTCCTTCCACGCGGAACACACACACACAAGGGAGGAGGGAAACCCGGTTCCGGCATTAGCCTACTCTTTACGAAGAGCACCAAGGGAGCCAAATTCTTAACGTTCCTTCCGATGGACGGAGCGCTGACTTGCGCGGGGTGATGGGGGGGTGGAGGTGTGAGGGGGTGGGAGGAGAGAGGGAGCAAAAAGAGGGTGAGGGAAGAGAAGGGAAATGTAGGAGAGGGGGGATGGAGGGGTGAGAGAGGAGTGGGATGATGGGGGTGGAGGAGAGTGGGATCAGAGGGGGAAGAAAAGGGGATGAGGGGGCAGGAATGTGGGAGGGGAAGAGAAAGGGAGAGGCTACTTTGGATATGGACGACCTAGGTTCTCGCTTTTTCTCCCATGAGGGAGGAACTCGGAAACTGCAAAAAGGATAGAGAGAAAAAAGAGAAAGAGCGACTCGGGGGGGGGGGGACTGAACCCAGCGATTGTTCCAATTCCCCCAGGCATATTTCACTTTCGATTGGAGCTGAGTTTAGGTCGTTAGGGGGACACTTTTCCGCTGACTGCGTGAGACCCAAAACAACCAATCGGAAAAGTTATCAAGGAACAATCCTAGGTTGATATGTGATCGGGAGGATTGCCTCCGAAAGTCATCCACCCCATGCGTCACAAGTTGAATGAAATACAATCGTAGTTAAGATTAACGGCGAGGTCTGATTTTTTTCTCGTCGGCGTGATATTAAAGTAAAATGCTTGGTTTGTGGTACTACATGAAAGCAAATTTTAGGTTTTAGCGATTGGAATTTCAACAAAATATCCATATTTTGGCTGCCGTAAATTTTTTAAATTATTGCTTATAAAATTGCTACAATTTGTAATATTGTGTTTATTGAAAAAATACGTCCACATAAAAATCCGAAAATTAAATCAAATTTCTGTGTTTGAATTGTAAAATTACCAAATCCATATCATCAGCCTAGTGAAATAATTGAAATAATCTTAAGTTGGATTAGTATAAAGTATTTTTAGAATAAAAAAGATCTGATAGGACAAGCATACAATGAAGGCACTTTCTGTGCACGAATTGAACCCTAAATCCATGGTGAGGTAGGGACCAAAACGTGGAGAAGAAAACTAATAAACATTTGTGAATTCCATAAGTACTACGATTGCATGAAGAGAGACGTGAAGATCACAATATAAGTTCTCGCCTTAATAGATTACTTCGGGGTCAGGCCGCCGGCAGCATAAAAACATCTGATGTGGCCAACACATGACTTTCTCCATACCTGTAATATTTCTACGAATCCCAAATAGGTTCAATAATAATAAATATTTTAAGGAACTGCTAGAAAAATTTAAAGACTTTAGAAAGAACAGAAATAAACTCAAATCGTAGATTTCTGATATTGGATATAGCCCCGAAGCTCTAACAATTAAGAAAAAAAAGGAGCGTCAAGTGTTTACAATAGTAGCCGGTAGTGGTAGCTAAAAATTTAGTTTTTAAAATATCTCATGAACAATGTCTTATATGGGAAAATGTTTCGTACAAAGGTTGTAGAAAATTTAATTTCCTACGACTTTTATTTCAGTGCTGTTTTACATTCATCAAATATTAAAGCTAATATTAAATAAATAGAATATCTCTTTAACTATCCGTTCTACGAAAAAATGTTTCAGACAATAGTATAGAGAATAACCTAATATATGAAAATAACTTTGAAACAGAAAAAATTCTGCTATGACCGGGAATCGAACCCGGGTCTTTCTGGCTTTGGTAATCTCACCATTTGAGAGGGAGGGGTTATCTTTGACGTTTTCTTGGAGGACGGCCGTTGGGGCTGGTTGATACTGGCTTGGCTAGCCCGGACCCAACTAAGAAAAACACCCGCGTTCAGAAACAGGAAAGATTATCTGCTAAGGTAGTTCAGTGGTAGAATATCCGCCCGGCAAGTGGAAGACCCGGGCTCGATTCGATTCCCGATCATAGCAGAATTTTTTCTGTTTCAAAGTTATTCCCAAAATTACAGCTTATGCCTTTCTGCATAGTTTCTATTATTCCATCAATTTCTAATATATGAAGTTTATAATAAAAATCATTTATATTTACGACGATTTAAAATGTTATTTGCCAAAAATCAAAATATGACTAGAGTTAACCCACTTTTCTTTGAGCGATTGTTGCCAAAACCTACTATTTCTAAATATAAAATTTGGTATTGATACATGTGTAAGTTTTTGAGTTAGAGCACCCACAAAATCCTAACATATAGACTGATAGACCGACAGACAGAAAAACAGACATCATCGAGAATATAGTCAAAACGTGTTCAGGGGACCTTAAAACATGTATTTCCGTTGAAATATCGAATACGATTTTTTTCATGATAACAATACTTCGTATATGGAGAAAGTAAAAAAGAAGAGCCTTACAACAACTCAATAGAAACTGGGACCTATGGTAACTGTGGCTGCTTTGTGACCTCGTTACTTTTTCACATTCACCCGCTGGAATATCTAATGCCCATATTGGTTGGCCCCCGACCTCCTCCGTCCGCTCCCAACCCAACTCCCTTTTCCACATCTCTCTCCCATCTTCCCCTCCCTCCCATGCATCTCTCTCTCTTCCAATCCTCTTCCTCTCCCATCCTTCCAATCCTCTTCCTCTCCCCTCCTTCCAATCCCCTCCATCTACCTTCCCTCCCTTCATCTCCCCTTCCTCCCTTTATCTCCCCTCCCTCCCTTCATCGTCCCTCCCTTTCTTCATCACCTCTGCATCCCTTCATCTCCCCTCCCTCCCTTCATCATCCCTCCCTCCCTTCATTTCTCATCCCTCCCTTCATCACCCCTCCCTCCCTTCATCACCCTCCCTCCCTTCATTACCCCTCCCTCCCTTCATCACCCCTTCCTCCCTTCATCTCCCCTCCCTCCCTTCATCACCCTTCCCTTCCTTCATCTCCCCTCCCTCCCTTCCTCAACCCACCCTCCCTTTATCTCCTCTCCTTCCCTTCATCACCCCTCCCTCCCTTCATCTACCCTCCCTCCCTTCATCACCCCTCCCTCCCTTCATCACCTCTCCATCCCTTCATCTCCCCTCCCTGCCTTCATCTCCCCTCCCTCCCTTCATCTCCCCTCCCTCCCTTCGTCTCCCCTCCCTCCCTTCATCGTCCCTCCCTATCCCTCATTCCCCTCTATTCTTCCCCTCCCACTTCATCCCCTCACATCCCGTAAAAGGTGCGCCTCACCGCCATTTTTATGGCCGACCTATCCTTTCGACCTCTGCACCGGAAAAAACCTGCATTTATCATGAAGAGGGAATAGCCCTGTGCCTTCATGCATGGGTAGCGGGCATCGTAATGAAATTCACATGTACACATATATACGCGCGCGCCCATGCATCTACACAGATAACATATATAAACTAAAAACAAACGGTAGACGGATATGAGGATGAAGTCGTCTGGAGTTATTGCCGCGAGGGCGCGTGTAAGGCATGCGGGCTGGAGGGAAGTGATCGGAATGACGTCCAAATGTAGGCTATGATCTTAAAAATATATATATTGCGACGAAAACGGGAGAGGAGAATTCCGTAAAGGTCGTCATCTCGCACGCGACGTTACCTTTGGAAGACTGAAAAAATTACTCAGAGACGTTAAAATGGCGTCCGTTCCTCCCCTAATGTATCCCTCTCCTGGGGATTCTAAGATGGAGAAGGATTAATGAAGTCGAGAAATCTAATGCATCTTGGCATGGCTCCTGGAAACATGCCAACTCAGAAGGAAGGAGAAGGTTCCTTATTCCTTAGCCCATGCTCTCTTTCACACTCTCTCTTTCTTTCCCTCTACATTGTATCCATTCTTTTGCTTAGCTCTTTCGAAAAATGCATCTTACCCTAGTCGAGATGAATATTTTCCTAGGCGAAATGGGTCACTGAAAGATTACAAACGGGAGATTTTCTTAGATTGTGCGTTTGGCCTTATCAGAGACGAAGCCATTGTTTGATGATTTCTTGAGTCTGTTCACGTTATCGTAAACATATGCGATATAAGAAAGAATACGTTTTAGAAAATAATTGATACATGATGCATACTGACTTAATTTTTCTTCGTATATTCAAAGAAGCAAAATTGCATATATCACTATACCATTTTCTAAATTGGAAATTTCCACCGACAGCAGACATGGTGGTCATATAAAAGTAGTGAGTTTGTAGTTCTAATTAGTAAATATTATCCACTCTCAAATTAATCTCTCGGGAATTTAAACGGCATGAGTGAAATCGATAGCCAATAATATATTGTAAAGACATTAGGTTGGTCAAATTTTCAAAAATACCACAAGCAGGAGAGTATTTATTGGTTGAAGAAATACATAATCAATTTTCGAGCTCATATCACGGCTTGTATCTAATAGGCCAGGGGTTCTCAACCTGTGGTACGCGAGCAAGTGCAAAGTGGTACACGAAAATAAAACATGGTTTTTTCTACAGCTTAAAATATTTTTATATTATATTTACATAATTAGATTTAAAATTTACATGCACGATTGTTGGCACATAACATCATTATAATATTCGAATTCAAATTTATATAAATTTCCATCAATCTCACTCTGATGGTACGGGAACATTTTCGTTTTGATTTGCTGGTACAAAAATAAAAAAGGTTGAGAATCCCTGTAATTGACGATTTCAATAAAATGGTAGTTGTATAGACCACTCATACGTTTACTAAAAACGATTCGTGAAACATCGAAACTCGTTTTCCCTTTCTTAAAAAAACAAACTCCTCGCTTTATCGATCGCTCCTTCCGAGAGGAATAAAGAACCTGTGCGACACATCTCCACTCCACCATCTTGCGCCAGGATATTAACGCTCCATAGAGGAAGGAGAAAGAGAGAGAGAGAGAAAGTGAGAGAACATGGGCGGACTCGCGAATTGATGGATTTGTCGGCGTCGGACGAGTAACGTAAGACAACAACCGGGAGAGTCGGAGCCAACATGGCGGCCGGGCGAAATTCGTGTTTAGATTTCCCAGGTGTGTTGCCGAGGACAAAAGGCGGGGCGACGGAGCGGAGTAATGCTGGCGGCGGCTGCAGCAACACAGGAAAAAGGAGTGTTTGGGTAGAGGGTTGCGGGTGGAGGAACGCGGCGAAGAGTGGAATAGGGATCGGGCAGCGGCTTTGACGGCCTTAGGGTTGGGGTTTCGGAGGTGGAGGAGAAGGGAGCACCTCCCCCTTCCCCGCGTCGTATCCTCCCAACATCATCCCCGCTCTTTTTCTGGTAATGTATGCTCAAGGTCTCCAGAGGGAAACAAGGGTTGGGACTCATTCGGCTCTTTTTTGCCAGCTCAAACTCGAAAAACCCATCCCTTCGTCCTACTCGCCCCATATCGCACGCCTCACTCCAAGGGCCAATGATAACGCTGCACAGAGAGAGAGAGGGGGGGAAGAGAGGGGGGGAAGAGAGGGTGGCCATTGGGAAAGGTTACCTGAGGGCCGGGCGAGGTGAGGATGGGAAAAGGATACGGAAGAGGGAAATGAGAAGAGTGGGCATATTATGGAGGGCTGCGGGGATGATTTAATGAAACACGAGTATAACGGAATGGGAGATGCGAGGTCGATGGAGACGCAGCTGAAGAGTAAGAGGGGTATAAAAAAGAACACGCACCAATGGATTAATTTGCGGAATAACGTGATCAAATTACATTCTTTATTAATAGAGTGATTAGGAGAATGTTTTGATCAACTGGCTTGTTCATTTAGCGCTACGTGATGTTTCGCGGAATAAATATATTGTAAGCGCAAATGCCCGTGCGAGAAGGGAGAAATTTTGTAATTCAGAAAGCTTTGGCGAACAATAATTTATCAGCATTCAGTTAAATTAAATTATCTTGGCCTTTTCATTTCAAAGTAATGAGAAAAAAATAGAAAACTAATTGAAAATGACTAATTAAGAGAGAAATGGGATTTAATATGTATCCGAGGAAAAAATAATAATGTAAGCATAAATTACGAGTTTAATTTATGTTAAGGAGGCAGAAGAATTCTAAAGCAGCTCAGGCGATTGAAAAATCCTCGATTCGCAATTATTTTTAAATAAAAATGGGAAGAAGCAAAACTAGTGAATTTGATCTTTAAAACCCGCAAAAAAGGTACAGCTAAGAAAATAGGGACACGATTACAAAATGGAAAATTGAGGACTTTTTATTTAAGTTTTCAAAAAATGGAGCAGATATTGACCGCTTTTCGCGAAACTTTGCAGCATCTTTCAAGGTTTCGGTCGTGGAGAAAAAAACAGATTCACTAATGAGAGATACGAGGGGAGTGACACTCCCAGTAATTACTCCCGTCTCTCAGGGAGCACCTGAGATGGGCTTAGCTACACTTTAAAGTAAATCACATCCGAGCCGTTAAATTAGAATTTCAGAAATGTATATACGCACACTTTTATGGAACGCAGATGCGTTCAAGATGCTTTCGAGTCAGTTATTGGCGAGCAGAAGGTAACTTGTAGTTTATCTGCTTCATAATGATTGAACTTAGTATTTTCAGAGAAGCAGGTTTTTTTAAGCAAACGTAACACGAAATTATTTGGGTGTCAAAAGATTTTAGAGTAGAATTTCTTCTTCCTGAAGCATCGAACTTTAACTAATAACCGGCTAAATTCGTAAAATATTTTGAATTGTAAATTTGAAAAGTTTTAATGAGTGATAAATCCATACCCTTAAAGAGCATGCCTGTAATATTCGAAAGCTTTTGACGGACAAATGCATACTTTTTACCTTATTTTTACGACTTTTCGATTAAAAACTTTTTAAAAACAAAAAGGACTACTTCGAAAGAGCGCCGGAACGAGCGACCAGACAGTTTGAAGACACGATTGCGAAATTGGCCGTTGAGTCGATACGCGTCCGTAATAAAAAAACTCGTTGCAAAAGCGACACGGAAATCCTAATAAAAACACGTGCGCTGTATCGACGGTCACCCTCGACACTCAATCTACGGCATCTCTTGCGGTGGAATGCTAAAAAACGCAAAAGCGATGGACACAGGACCCATTTAATAGAGAGACAACTGCAGAATTTCGGAATGGAAAATGTCCTCTGCGCCTCTCGCCCTCTCTCTCTCTCTCCTTCCATATATACCACTCTCCTACTCCCATCCCTTTACAATCTCTCACTCGCGTCCATTCCTCTTCCCCATACCCTTCGACGGAAACGTATATAACTCGGGGTTCAGTTTTGTGGTGCATTGGGGTTTCCCTACACCCCCCCCCCCCCAAGGGGGAATATCGGCTCCTTTCAGATACGACTGTTTTTCACTTCCTCGCAATAAGCTACTTTCATCTTCCTTCCTCGCCCATTACCTTCCACTTTTCTCGCGGTGCGACTTCTATCCCGCACATTCACAGAGAATCCCTTATTACGGCGTTCGATTGTTCTCCCAAAATCGCTCCACGGTGCGAGGCATGGGTTTTAGCAGCCTGGCCCTTGGATTGGTCGGATCGTTTTCACCATTCAAACCGCTGCGGGGATTCGGTTGATGCGCTTTCCGCCACGTTCTCTGGTTTGCGTCCCTTATAGCGAATTATAATTCCAGTCTCCCGCGTTCAGAATTCGTTTTACATCACGCGAAGGGTGTGCTATTATATTTAGCTACGGATTCGTTTGCCATCAGGAAATAAGTATGTTATGGAAGTGGAAAGGCAGCTGCCAAACTAGATTCAATGGAAGCTTTGCTATTTATGTTCAAATCACTTAAGATTTGTCGTTAAATCGTTCGCATTTGCTCAAACCTCAACATTTATTTGTAACAGGAGAGATACGGCAAGAAGCCATGAAAATCTTTTTCAAGAGTAAAGGGAAATGCCGAAAATGAACTTTGTACAATAGCCAAATTAACTCATTAGGATCAGATATATCATAAAAATAAAAAATGCAGGTATGAAACAATCAAAATTGGCAAAAATGTGTGTTACTTTTACCTCTCACACTTAATTCCAAGCCATGTACTCATTGCTATTTATATTGATTGGCATTGATTGGTCAAGCATTTTTCACAGTCTCTGAATTCTTCCATCTATAACATTAACGCATTAACCGAAAATAAAAATCGTGACCAACAAAATGTTTCGGGAAACGAGATAATTTTTTCCCCCGATGAAATAAATGCCGAAGAAACGACCTCTCGGAGCCAATTATCCCAGGAATAATCGTCTCTTGTAATGGCGCGACTGATCTCCCTCTTCATTCACCTCTCCCTCGCCCTTGCCTCACCCCACAGATAATTTCCTCTCACTGCTATCCCTCCAATTTTCCCAACTCGCGTCATTCCTTTGGACCTAATGCGCCCCTTACCCCCTTGCCTCTCTTTTCCCTTGACTATCCATCCGAATATTTGCTCTCTCTCTCTTCCTCCCCCCACCATAACCATATCCTCTCACACGTCAAACCCCTCCTACCCATTTCCTCACAAAAAAAAGTGATCCTATATATCCCGCAGCGGTTTCCGAGCTCTGGTTGTCACGCACCCTCGCCGAATCGTTATATCTCAACAAGGAGGGAGGGTTTTCGGAGAGTGGTGGAAAACGAAGGGGGATTGGAGGGAGGGTGGGGGAGAGAGTAGCGAGAGTGAAGGAGAGGGTAAGAGAGAGAGAGCTTGGGGCGCGCCGCTCAGGGTTAGCATCTACTGCTTCGACCCGGCCAAATTAATGGAATCGGTCCCTATGAGGCGGTAAGGGGTACGTGATAAAGGGAACGTTGAGAGAAGGTGATCGTTGGGTGGGGGGGGGAGGAGAGAAGGCGTGGAATGGGAGGAGGAAATGGGACAGGAGAGGGAAGTATATATAGAGAGAGAGGTGAGGTTTATGGGTCGGCATCAGCGTGTGTGCGCACGCCTGATGATCCCTGGGGTACGATTGAGAGCCCTTTGAGTTCCGATGTCCCGACTCTCGAAGCGTCCCAAAACGACCGATCGAACATACATTGCGGGAGAGTGAGAGAGAGAGAGGTGGGTACACACACATATGAGCAAGCTATCCAGAGAGAGAGAGGTATTCAGCTATACTACCCTTTCCCTCTTCTCCCCTTTATTTCTCCATTCCTCTCTAACTTCTCCCTCCACCGATTAAATTCTCTCCATCTCTCCGCCCCTCCCATACTTTCTCTCTCTGACCCCTGACCCCACCCTCTCTATCGGCGAGCATAAACGCTTTCTCATGGCGCCCCGCTGTGACGACCAAGGGCGGTAGAAAAAGAAAAACGTTGAACCGCCGGGAATAAAGAAATATCTCGAGAGATCGTATCGGTAAAATAGTAAAGGGACGAGTTATAAAAGCTATTCGATCGGTTAGATGGGGAATAAAAATGTGTCGCTGGGTGCAGGTGAACGTGCTCGTGATAGGCGAGACGTGAAAGGAAATTTTTGGAAAATTTTCTGTCCAAGTTTTCGATGGGCGTCACGTGAATGTGCTTGACCGCGTAGAAATGTCGAATTTATGACGACTCGGATATTAATGATTAATTCTCGAAATTGGAGAAAGGTACGTAATGTGTTATAATATAAATAACTCGTGTATACCCGGAATTTACACACAAATTAATTAAAATAAAAGACTTTGAAAACGAAGAGAAGGCATTTTGTTACGATAATTAAAACTAGAGCTACGTAAAATCACAATAGTTTGTAAAGTATTATTTAAAATTCGCAGGCATAATTATATATTGCACGCTATAATATCATTTATCAATACATGCATTTAATCATCTTGCCATATTAACAAAATATTCCCCAGCAAAGCATAGATATATCTCTCTAACATTAAGAGTATATGCGAACTCATCTAAATAATTAAATGTTCTTATTTTTTATACTGACGAGTTATAAATATAAATACTTTCAGGACTGTGCTCCTAAACCTATGATTACATCGTTAAAAATTTCGAGGAAAGCCGGTAAAGAAAATATAACAAGAATGATTTACCGAATTTCCCAATCGATTGCTTCCGTTCGACAAGAAAAAAATAATAAAAATACGTCGAGAATAAAATGTCCAAAGAATGGTATTGGCCACGATGAGATGGGGATGGAAAAGAGATGAGTGATGAAGAGCTGATAGAAAACTAAAAAATACACCCCGTCAAATGCGGGAAAATTGAAAGCGTGATGAAATGATAGTTCACCTGAAGTGGAAAAAGGGAGGAAAGGAAGAGGGATAATAAGGAAAGGAAGGAGAAAAGGAAAGCGGGAGAGGGAGGAATGGAGAGAGCCAGGGGGAGAGCGAAAAAGGTGGTTTATGGCGAAAGGGGGCTAGAGTGAGACGGAAGTTTTTTTTTTTAAATGTGTTCCAAACTCGTGAAAAGGACTTTCCCACCCCTTCGCGGATCGGGGAATATGGGGGAAGACACGAAGAGAGGGAGGAACATCCAAGAAGTAGGAGAGGCGAGGGGAAGAGGCAGGAGGTGAGGCTCCGCAGTACAGAGGAAGATGGGTTGCCAAGAGGAGGCGCTGGAATAGCTCGTCCCTGGGGCGGAACGGGTGAGATATCTAGAGAGGGAAAGGGACGCCGAGGCATGAGTGGGGGGAGATCGAGGGAGTGAGTGGGGAGAAGGGAGTGGGGGAGTGAGTAGGGGAGAGGGAGTGGGGGGAGGGAGTGCAAGGAGGGAGTGAAGAGGAGAGAGTGTGGGGAGGGAGGGAGAGTGGGGAGGGAGGGAGAGTGGGGAGGGAGGGTGTGGGAGAGAGGGAATGAGTGAGACGATGTGTGAGACAGAGAGAGAAAGATGGAATGGGTCAAAACCGTGAGGGGAAACGGCGGCGCCCTGAGGAGTGGGAGTTGGGTGGAATTGTGACTTTGGGTGGGTTGGGGTAAACACGCTATCCTCTTTGACGTCGAATGTGTTCAGAACAAAGGCTGACTCTCCAGTAGAGAGAGAGCGGGGGGAGACAAGAAGGGGGAGTGTATAGAGAGAGAGAGAGCATCGGCTGTCTCTGGGGGCCAATGTAGTGGCTTTTCAAGTGTGGAAGGGGTGTGGTGAAGATTTCGAATATGGGGAAAGGGAGAAAACTGTGATGCTTCATATAATGGCTGAAGAAAAGAGGAGGAGGCGGGGGGAAGGCATGAAAGGGGGTAGGGTGGGCCTTTTATTTCCGTTGAGGGCCGCAAGGGAGGCTCGATAGGTGGGAGTCAAAGGGTAAGTGTTCCTCTGTGGTCTGTTCGGAGGCTTTTGGGAATGGAGCCACGAGAGAGATAAAGAGGGGGAGAGATAAAGAGATAAGAGTGAGAGAGATAAGTTAGCGTGAGAGGGTTGAAGTAGGGGAAGGTAATTGGTAATTGGAAGCCTCAAAGGGTGGTGTTGTCATTTAGTTCACGGTTTGAATACTTGGTCGGCATTCGATTAGATGTTGCGAAAATTAAGTAAAAGGGTTGAGGTAGGAAGGTAATACGACTTTCGTACTTCGCTTTTCTAGAAACAAGACTTTGTGCTGTGAACCGTTTCGGTAAAATCAACAAAAATAACGACCGTATACAACAAAATAACCTGTACCTATGACTAGTTGCATATGTTAACATGCATTTCGAGATTAGTTGGCATCTTATTATTTCCTGTTGATTATAAAGTGCATAATTTTTGGTAGTAATATCGTCTAATAAATAAGATAATCCTCAAAACCAATGTTAAACTGTCGATTATATGTGGAAATAGTGATTATAACGATCTTTATACGTCTTCCTCAAGCCATTTTTTCCTAAATTCGCCTTCAAAAAACACAACTTCGGCGATAATTTTTAGTTCAATTATGGTTGCGCAGGAAATGTTTCAGCTTAACATTATACATTACAATAAAATATTAGATAAAAATGTATGGTTCAAAAATCAATAGCAGCTAAAGCATTCATTTTCGGCTAATGAGTGGTATTGACTTTAAAAAGTAATTGGATAAACAGCAGCCAGATTTGTGTCTATACATTCTGGAAGATAATCTCGATATTAAAGGAAATTCTTCCTTTTCTTAGAATATAACTGAATAAATCGAAATTTAAAAAAATCTAATAAACTGCCAGAGTAATTTCCGTTCGGTCAAAATTCGCAAATCCGCCACGAAAGCGCTGAAAATTTGGACGAAAAACCTGCAAAAAAAACATTTTGCGCGACAAAAGCTCCACAGAGATGAGATAAAAAAACTGTCATGACTGCATTAGGTGGGTGATGACTTCTCTTCAAATACCCGTAAACCGTTCCATTATCTTCCATCTCTCTCTCACACTTTGTCACGTCACACATGGGCGGAGGCATGTCTCCCGTAGAGGTTTAGTAGCTATATCGCCGTCCGGACGTCCATTTATCGAAGCACGCTGTCTGACCTCGGGACATTCTGCGGGACACGCACACACACACACACAAATCCACATGAGGGAAATGGAGTGAGCGGGGATACTCGAGCGACGTCAAAGCGAACGAGGAGTAGAAGAAATGACATCTGGCGGGCTGGGACGGAACGAATAAGAGGGCGGGGGGAATGGAGGAAAGGAGAGTAAGGAGCAAAGCGGGTCTCGTGGGAAACGGACGAATGACACGGGACGCGGAGGATGTGATCGTGACCGCCTTTGAGGTCACGGTCGTCACGACTCCCCAGATGGAATGCCCTCCGCAATAAAGCCCCAAGAGGATGCGTGACGCGCCCACGGCAGTAACTCCGAAGAGGTATGACGGAAGAGGTTAAAAAATAAAAAAAAAGAATAAAAAATAGAGGTCGCCGTGTCGCTCTTTTTTTCGACGCACACGACGGGGAAAAATATGATAAAGAGACGGAACTCAATTAAGTCGGATAAGCAAACCGGAGGGTTTCTTTTTTCTTAAAAACAAAACTTTTTTTCCGACGTGATATGTATACGACGCGATGACGTATTTTTATTTTGGGGATGACGGCGTTCTGGATTTAAAAAAACGATTCGGTATTCGGGAGGGCAGAGCGAACTCGTTCCGTGTCTCCATGGCGACTTAAATGGACGCGAAATTCCTCTCCTGTGCGGAAGGAATGGGTACGAGATGCCGTGGAAAGGGGGAAGGGGGAAAGGAACGCGAGAGAAGGGGAAGAAGAGAGAATTCAGCGGAAACATTAGTTATTCATGAGCGATTTTAGCTTGGGGGAAAAAATGTCCGCGCAATTAAGGTGAGCCGTGCGGGACGGATGGAGAGGGTTGCGACGTATTCCAGAATTTGGGTCAAATTCTTCATTTCGACGTTTAAATATTAATGTAGACGGCGTTTTAATTCGGTCAGTTCCAGAACATTTGGAGGATTGCGCTCGCGTCCTGTTTTTCCTTCCGTTATCAAGATATCTCTCGCCGTGGGGTCCGAAGAGATTTGAGGAAAACCGTGAGTGTGTTTTTTGCAGAAATTTCAGTTCTTTTCCCAAAAACCACCGCGTGCGGAACAAAAATTAATCTCTCTGAGGTTACTGCGTCTCTGACAGGTTTTACGTGGTAAAATACGGCTGAAATCCGCTTACCACAATGAATATCTTTATTTGCATAACAAATGAAAGGCAACTTGAATTCATTGAGCTCTTAAATCGGCGTACTTTGAACTTTCCTGAAAAATAAAACACGATTATCAAGACGTATGATATTCAGAACAAGCAAACTGCACCTAAACTGCCACATGTATCTGTTTAGAAATATTATTTATATAAATAATACCCATCATCTACTACCATATTACAAATGGGGTTCCCTCCATAGCCATAAAAAGATTGAGAACGCCATATGCAAATTTCGGCAAAAAGTAGCCGTCATATTATACTCTATAATATAGCTGAAAACCACTAAGAAGGCTGTTTTGTAGCCAAACTACGCACCTTCGTTTTCTAGCCCATTTATAGGTATAAGATGAACGGGATACTTTTAATTTTACTCGACCTTATCCCTTTCTCTACCAAGAGGGGTAACTCAGTTACCCCAACGATATTTTTTGTTTTTTTTTTTCTTATTAATAATTTTTTAATATTTTCATGCGTCCGTGTATTTGGTCTTTAAGGCCTGAAAATATTATTCTTGATAAATGCTTCGTCTATAACATTTTTTTTTGGTCTAATTTTAAATGAAAACTTTGTTGGGGTAACTGAGTTACCCCTCTTGGGATAGATTGTCTCAGTTTCATTTGAGTTTGAATTTTGTGCTGAAATATATACATTTTCTTGTCATTACTTCAAAGTTTTATACAATGTATCACATTTTGTAGGTAAAATTCTGACTTCCTAGATTATATGGACAGAAAAAAATATAACTTGGGAAAAAACAAACACAAAAAGGCGAAAAGATCTTTTGCATGAGTTGTGCTTACAATTGGCTCTATCGTACATCCAGGAGAGAGCAAAAACGCCTTGGGTTAACATAATAGTATATTACTTGCAATGGAAAGCTTAGGAGTCAGCGTAAATTGCAAAAGGCGTGATGATACTACAGTGGCTGAGAAAACATCACAAGGAAAGAGAGGAAAGAGATGCGCTTTTTGCAAAAGAGGTGAGGACAGAAAGACCAGACTGATGTGCGTGCAGTGCCAAAAACCAGTGTCATATACACAGGAAAGAACTCTTTCTCTACGTGTTTCGAATGTGAGGAAAAATTTCGAAAGGTTGAATAATGTCTTATAGAAAATGTTTCCAAAAAAGTGTTCAATTTTAATTATCTGATATATTTTTGCCAATAAAGGTATTTCCCAATAGCTATTTTCATTTATTTTAAGATTAATTAATAGAATCATCGTTTTCTTCAAAAATCAACCACCAATGACAGCAAAAATGGTGGGGTAGTCCAGTTACCTCCCTTGGTAGGAGTAAGGTGTAAAATACCTTGGTAGAGGAAGGGTTATTCTCAATATTTCCCTCTTGAATATGCTATCATGTTTAAAAATTTCCTGAAAGCAATCGCTTTGCACTTAGCCTTCTCCATCCTAGTATCGGAGAATAGAAGAGGGGACTCCTGCGGTTCTACCGTACTTAACCCTTGGAAATGGCTTTGCTATGGGAGACGCAACGGAACTGCGAAACTTAGAAAAAACAGCGGAAAGAAAGTTACGGTCTAGCTCGCAAGGTCGAGGGTCGAGAGAGAGAAAGTGAAGGGGAAAAACAAAAAACGTCCGAATGTTAAAAAAAGAATAATCTCCTTTCGCTCACTCTTTCCATTTTTAGCAATTTTAGCGTCCAGACTTGGCGAAAACATCATAAGCAGAAAAAAAACAAACAGCTCGCGAAATGTTACCTCACAAAAAATGCGGCAAAATAAAACCGTGCACGTAAACAAATAACCGATACCTTTTCAGCGCTCCCTTGAAATGATAACGCAAAATATACGCATTTAACCCATACAATCATTCAAAACACGCTTGTTTTATTCACCTGTCAACAATATTTCAAAGGGTTCGAAAATACAACATTAATATCGCCTTTGACCGAAAGATTTACAAACGTAGGATCCGAAAGGAACCTCTAGCAAAAAGAAACTATGGATATGAGAAGGAGGAGAGAAATATAGAGATCGGCGGATCGTTTGAAGCGAGCGAAAAATGTTAGAAGCAAGAATAAACGAGGGTTTTGAAATGAGAGGAGATAAACTAAAAAAAATATAAGGAAAAAAGATTAATGGGCTAGGAGGCGTCTATTTTTTCCTTCTCAGTACATTGGTTTTCCCGCCTATAGGGCTCGGCCGAAACCGAGGAAATATAAAACACGAACGGTCCAACATTTTTTCTAAAAAAGAGAACCATAGAAATGATTCAGAGGAGAAAAACTGTGTGCGCGTAATACCATGGAAAGAAAGCAGTGGTCTCAGAAAAGGAATTATATATATAGTCTCTCTCCTTTGCTGACGAAGGGATCGTCCCCGAAAGCTTCCGTGTTTTTGTGTTCATATTACGTGTGTCACTTCGACACCATGGACGCTAAGGAAAAATGAGATCAAATACTTGGCAAGCTTTAAAATGTGGACTTGGAGGAGAGTGCTGAAGATAAAATGGACACACAGGATGAAAAACGATGAAGTGCTACGAAGAGTAGGAGAGAAGCGAATGATTTTACAGACTATTAGAAAGAGAAAGACAAACTGAGTTGGACATTACCTGAGGAGAGAGAGTATGATTAAAGATGGAAAAAGGGAAAGAGGTAGGAAAAGGTTTCAGCTGATAGGCGGTTTGAAAGGGAAAGAGAGTTATCAAGATATGAAGAGTACAGCGGAAAATAGGAGAATATGGAGGTTTAACCATGAATAATCACTGACCTGTCTACGGACAGACTACCTATGATGATATATATATATATATATATATATATATATATATATATATATATATATATATATATATATATATATAAACTAAAGGAAAAGAAAAGGTAGTGATGAGGGTGGCAACAAGGTGTTGAGGGAAGCCCAGCGGACACTTACCAAGTTGAGGACCAAGCTGACAGGCTGCTGGGGGCGTCGAAGAGACACGTGAAACACACGAACACAAAAAGACAAAAAAAACACGCAAGCTTATCGGGCCTATGCCCTTCTTCAGCGAAAGAGTATCTGCAAGTGAATTTATATATATATATATATAATGTGACGCTCGATGTGAATACTAATAAGTACCCTGCAAGCAAACGCAATTGGTGTGTGGCAGGGATACAATAACACCAACCTATCATATTATTACCCCGGTATGCTCTCTCATCGCAGCTGAAAGTCCAATGTCTATTTTTCCACCCTCCCAAAATGGTCTTAAGTTTTTCGGGAGAGCCTTCTCCTGCATCATACAACTACCAAAGCGCCAGAAATTTGCCGGAAATTTCGGCCCGATATACGTCAGCGCCTCTCAATCTCTTTCTCCCGCAAACGAACAATGAAAAGGGTCCGTTCCCATGTTGGGGCTGGCCATCAGATGGGCGGAAAGAGAATGGAGCGGGCTCAATGGAACGCAATTTCTCTTCTATCAGGAAGTGCTTTTATACTACGGCGAGCGCACAGAAAACAAGATTGACATTTAATTTTCAAATGACGTGTGACTACAATTTACGAAATAGATTAACTCGGTGGATACATCAGTGGTTAACATTTAATATCTATATATATACCAGATGAAAAGCCCGGCTTCGCTCAGGAAAGAGTTTTCCTTTGATCGGCAAACGATTTTTATTATTCATTATTTTTATTGATATATCAGTTTTGATAACGTATTACAATAAATCTAATCCAATAAATTCTGAAATTCACTTACTTTCGCTGTTTGGGACCCCAAGTTTAACAAACGTTCCCCATTCCTTAATTAGGTTTACATTAACATTTGCTATTTTATATATTGTATTGTAGAGTTTTATCATTAATATTATTACGCATTAACGTCTTACTTAATATTCACATGGATAGATGCACCAAAGCCTTCAAAGCAGCAATAAAATTATGTGGATTATGTCAATACTACTAGTCAAAACGTAAACAACAAACAACAACTTGGTTACCGAACAAACGTAAGTAGATGTATCGATTTATGTTGCGATAAATCCTTGAATGTTAATGGTAAAAGATAGCAATGTTCTAATATTCCTTAAAAATCATTTGACTAGCTTTAAAGTATTCATAGACTATATTTACGCTTGAATCCATTTGTACCCTTTATCTAGGCGTTGGATATTCTTCCTCGACGGCGCGTCATGGCGTGGATTTTCCTTGCATTAATCTTTACGTGACTATCTCCCTTGGAAGAGGACAATAATTAAGAAATTTAGCTTTGTTGCCGCCTGTAAAATGCATTTAAATTTTGCGCTTAAAGGATAATTTCGTGCGATTTAACATGTAATACGACAAAATATGAACATAATTATAATATTGTCTTTCTTGCGTAAAATAAGCTATTTACCGTAATTGTAAGTTAATATTTAGGTATATTTATATCCACATCGGTGAAGAGCTGCATGTCCTTTTGGAGTTTCTCCACACCATTTCCCATGCATTCTTATGGAAATATTATTTTTTTGACCCCATGGGGTATAAAAGACCCCACGGTCTGCAAAACTAGACCAAGGTCTTCCCTTTGTCCATAGGACGGATCATGAAACTTTTGAATTCTATAGCTTCAACGGTGTAAAAACGTATAAGGGACATAAAAACATACATATATACACA
The DNA here is from genome assembly GCA_028673005.1 of Tanypteryx hageni. NCBI lineage: Eukaryota > Metazoa > Arthropoda > Insecta > Odonata > Petaluridae > Tanypteryx > Tanypteryx hageni. Next base: position 88,759,648 of record CM054116.1, on the reverse strand, counting down.
TATTCAATTTTTCTTTCTCCATATACGTAGTACATATAGGGGAAAGTATTGTTTTCATGAAATAAATCGATTTCGAGATTTCAACAGAAATACACGTTTTGAGGTCCCCTGAACACGTTTTGACAATTTTCTCGATGATGTCTGTGTGTGTGTGTATGTGACATCTTTTTTGTGGGTATAGCTATTAATCAGGTCAATGCGAAACTTTCTATTTAACATTTTTATGAAAGTGACAAGAACCCATTGGTTTTTGGTAAAAATCCGTCAACCGGAAGTGGGTGTTTACACTTGTCACTTATCCGTCATTCTGAAATATTTGCTATAATATTTGTAAAATGTAAAAATGTAATGGAATAAAAGTTGTAGGAAATTTATTTACCTTTGAAATATTTTCCTATATAATGCATTGTTTAAGAGATATCTTATATTTTTAGCTACCACCACCACCACGCCACCTACCATTGTTAACAATTGACTCTTGTTAGCTACATTTTAGTAACGCTTTTTCTTTTCTTAATTGTTGGAGTTTTGTTTGGCTATATCCAATATCAGAAGGCTATGGTTTGAGTTTATTTCTGTTCTTTGAAAAAAATTTTCTCGCAGTTTTTTAAAATATTTATTATTATGTAAACTATTTGGAATATTTAGAAATATTACAGGTATGAAGAAAGTCATGTCGTGGCCACATCAGATTTTTTTACTTAGCTGATGTCTGTGAGGGAAAGAAATGAATGGACAGATAGAAAGTAGCATTAAAAAAAAAACAGAAAAAAGAAAAGTTGAGAGCGCAAAACAAGCGAGGGAAGAATTACAAAGAAAATTACATCGGGTGCATTTTTCCCGAAGAATACTAGTGATATTTTTATATTAAACGATTAATACATTCATTCAAGATTCTCCAACCTTTAAGCTTATGAATTCTTCTCGAGTTGTTAGCAAAACAGTGATGTAGACACCGACTACTACCCAGTAGCTAATTTTAGATGCACTTAATTTTCGCCATGTCAAGATCTTTTCTCATACCTCTCCTGAACATATGGCTTCCCTAGATTGCAAGACGCAGACGGACGGGCAAGCCGAATATATGAGTGATTTAAAAAAATCGTTTATAATTAGACATATGTATTCTCACCATGAAGATATAGCGTGCAATCCAGATTTTGACTATGGAAATGTTTGAGCAGGTTGTCAGATGAAGATGAAAGACGCAGAATAGGGAAGCTTCGGGAATGCTATGATTTGATCCTACCACCATCTTTATTCCAATTAATTTTATAAATCTCTACATAAGTAGCTACCATATAGCTAATGTTTCTTTTAAAGCTGATGTTCCATTTTATGCGTTCTTTGCACGAAGTGAACGCATATAAGGGAGGTCGTTTCCGTCCGTCCGTCCATCCGTCCGCATGTTAAAACTCGGAAACCGCTGGACGTATTTTGATGAAGTTTGGTATTAAAGAGTTTTGATAAAATTGGTAGACCGATTTTAATTTTTGTTAAAATCGGACAAAAATGACGACCAATTTTCATGAAGACCTACAATGTTCCTTTGTTTCAAATAGGGAACCGCTTGACGTATTTTGTTTGGTATTGGGGAGTTTTGCTAAAATTGGTCGACCAATTTCAATTTTGGTTAAAATCGGAAAACGATTACGACCACATTACATGAAGACCTACATGTAGTTTAGATGTTCCTGTTTCAACTCGGGAGCAGCTGAACGTATTTTGATTAAATTTGGGGAGTTTTGCCAAAATTGGTCGACCAATTCCAATTTTGTTTTAAATCGGACAACAAACACGATCACTTTATATGAAAACCTACATGTAGTTTACAATGTTCTTGTTTCAACTCCGGAACCGCTATATGTATTTTGATGAATTTTAGTATTAAACAGTTTTACTAACATTTTTCGATCGATTCAAATTTTGGTTAAAATCGGACAATAATAACGCCAACTTTACATAAGGACTTTCTTACAACGTGCCTCGCTAGCTTCTCGTTAAATACTTATCTGAGCAAAAAATACTGAGAACATCGTGAAATCCCAAAGAACGCATTCGGAAACCCTGTGTACTCCGACATGGAGTACACCTTTCCAATCTTTTTCATGAACCTCCGTCACTTTCTGTTTTATGTTTGCTTGTCACCTTCAGGATTTCCAATAATGCCTCCGCTTTTAAATTTGGTTTATTAGACTACGTAATAACCTCAGCGCATTCGTTGGTAAAACATTCTTTCGGTAGAATTTCATCCAAACCGCGCTTAGAAAGACCAATTCATACGTATAATCGAAAATGACAAATATCTCTTTATTTATCCCGAAAGGCAATTATTTCGAATAAATATTAAAATTGTTACTATTAAATTATATACTTCCTCATTTTATTCCTTTAATTATTTTATAAAAATTATAAACATAACAAACACGTACGGTCAGCCGTTTCAAAATTCGTCATTCCTAAATTTTAAGCAAACACCATGCCCCTCATCTTCAGGGTTTTTGGAGAAATGAAAACTTTCTCATGGCCAAATAATTAACCTAAAATTATGACGAAATGCTAACATTTTTTGTAAGAAAGAAAAATACCCAGCGCACTTCCGCTGATTGAGAAGGTTGTTTTAATGTTTTCCGACACGGGGGGAGTAAAAAATTTACGACCAATTTCATTTATAAGCGGTCGAAGGGTCCGATTCGAATTAACTTACCGGCTGTCCACTCAGGTCATTATAGAACCGTACCTTATCCTGGACCTCAATAAAACCTTCAGCTGCGGCCGCGCATAAACTATCGCCGACTCAAAAACTACAAAAGGAACCGCCGCGGAAAAAAATAAGAAAGGTTCTTTCGGAAATTGTTTTCATCAACGGAGGCAGCGGAACGAGACCCTGCGGCGCATGTGTGTGTGTGCTTGTATTGTATCAGGTTTCGGGTGAGTAGTGGAAGAGAAAAAATGAGAGGGGGAGAGATGAAGGGTAAGGATGGAAAGTTGTTCGCTCAATTTTCTCTGCCACCGCATTAGGCAGGAATACTCTCTTTTCATCCCCGCGGACCTATTCTTTACCCAAACACGCTCAATCTCTCCCTCATTCACTCTCCTCCCTCTCTCTCTCGCCATCTCTCTCCCTCTCTCTCCCTCACTCTCCCTCTCTCTCTCTCCCTCTCTCTCGCTCTCACTCTTCCTCTCTCTATCCCTCTCTCTCCCTCTCTCGCTCTCTCTCTATCCCTCTCTCTCCATCTCTCTCCCTCCCTCTTTCTACCATCCGTCCATTTTCCCCTCAGTTCCTTTTTCCCCATCCGTTTAACTCCCCCGACTCAAAATTAAGCTTTTCTCTCGTTTTCACCCTTCCCCTCCCTCCGTCTTCCATTTGTACGTTCGGTAGTTTGAACCCCTTTTTACCCTCTTTTCTTCCCCTCTCTTTCTCTTCCCTTCGCCATCCCTTTTCCAGTCGGAAGCTGATTTTTTCCCACGTCTCTATATGAAAAGGAAAAGAAAATACTGAATCTTTTTGAGGTCTCTTTCTTTCATGGGTTTAATGATGCCTAACGAACGAGGAGGGAAGAGAATGTGCGTGGATGGGATAGAGGGATGGAGGGAGGGAGAGGGGGATAGAGAGAGTGGGCAAAAGGGTGCGAATGTCGGTGTACGGTATTCCTTTGTTTGTCCAAGCCTTTTTTATTATTATTATTCCGCTTCTCTTTCGGCTACGCTCTCGTTCATTTAGGAAAGTTCTTTGTTTTTGTTTCCTTTTTTAATTGCTCCAGCACTGGTAATTTGAAACACAAATTGAGTAATTCCTTCCCTTATTGTTTCGTTTGTAAGGTCGCCTAATTTTAGCGCCACCTGGGGGTAGGTTTTTTCAATTTGTTTGATTTTGGTAACTCATCTCCGCGTGATTTCGTCTTCACTCGAGTTTTATAACATACATTTAGATTAATTTTCTCCCATTGCTGGGGGATATTATTTCAGCAGAAAGCATCTATTTTTATTTGATTGGGCAGTTTTCTCTAATTTGCTAATTAGTATTCATTGTTGTATAAACAAATGTTGCATCATCGCGTTGCGATTTAAGCTCAAGTTTTTGTTTCCTTCAAAATATTACGTAACTATCAAATATTCAGATATCTATTTTAATTGAATTAAATAATATTAACATTATATTCAACTGCATGTTTCCCTCTTTTAAATTGAGATTGGCCATGAATAAATTAAAGATAAAAGTGACGATGGCGCGAATATATTCGCTATTTCTTGATAGGAGGATTTTTTTAATCCTCGCTTTTAAAAGAAGTACTTTCACTCTTTAGGTGATATGGAATTAAGAAAAAATATAATGTAATAGAATCTGTTTTACAAATTAGTTCACCTTTCTCGCGATACCTCTTGAGACTTATAATTCATTCACCCCAAATTATCATCATTATCATAGATAATCTCTTCGCATAAACATCTGAAATTATATCTTACACCTAGTTCTTCAAAACTTCCTATTCTATACAACCTTCTTCAATTCTTATTAACACTTTCAATTTCCAGTTATGCATCACATGAAACCTTTTCCTTCCTCTTTCTCTTCTACTCTTTGGATTTTCTCAATCACATCGCTGAGTCCCTTTTCAGGAAATGAACGATCCAGCTCGTCTCCGCTTCATAATCATTTGCATTATCGATTTCTTCTTTCCTATCGTCCCTAACAATTTTTCATTATTTGCAATATCCGACGATTTACCCAATTATATAACAAAAGCTTTATAAAATACTTTATCCACAGAAAAATCGTATTCGGTTGAATATGAACGGCAACAAATTATAATAAATATTGAATCTGTTCAATCGCTTGCGAATATATATATATATATATATATATATATATATATATATAGGTGAAATTAAAAAACTCCATGGAAATTCAAAATTTCTGAAAGATAATTTCACTTTCCGCAAAGTTACACCTTTGCCAGATAGGTAAATCACAATCATCAGAAAATATTAAGTGTACATAATAATGTAACTCTACTTCACTCTCGACAGACTTTCAAATGGCCAATTCTCGCGTGCCTGACGACAACTCTATTCTGAGCATAAATTCCCAATAAAACATGGAATTCACCGAAGGGTAGGTGCCGCTCAATCCCATTTTGCTCTCCGTAAACTCTTTTTTTTAATCTAATGACACCCTGCATGAGTAAGCGCTTTGCAAGGTCGCTCGGCGTATAATGAGTTGCAGCACGCAAAGGTAGGGAGTGGTCTTTGAGCCTTAAAAGTTATAAGATTAGTGCTTCAAGAGCATCGCTTGAGGTAATCGATTGGTACTCAATCCCATTTTGCTCTAAAGAGCTATTAATGTTTATGTCTGATACTAAAAAGGGTTCTCAATGCTTGACCACTGCTCATTTTTCATAAGGATTGCCATTTGTGAATAAATGTATAACAATATCTACTCCATTATAAAAATTTGAGCATTAAAAGCAATCTCGATGAAATGGAATATTTTCTAGAAAAATTTTTGAATTTGATGTGATCGTAAAAAATCCTGCATAGAGACAATAAGAGGGCACGAGTTATATTTAAATCTGCCAAAAATGGAAATTCATTCTAAAAAAGAAACCACGCAGGCAAAATTCGTATTTTATCCTCTAGTCCGATTCCAAATCGGAACTTCGAATTCGAAGGCCTTGCAGGAAACTTAGGTAAAAACGTCGATAAATGCTACGACGATGATGGATTTCTTGTGCTATCTGTAGTCACGAATAGTACATCTGTATCATTTAATAATACAAAAATCTTAAACGCGACGTAATCGAGGAAAAATTGAAACTGCCTCATTCGCTGATATTAACGCCCTGTTTGAATGATGTCGCGATAAGTTACTCCATGTAATATTCGCGTGCATTGAAGCTATAAATGAACTGCAAGAGAACTCCGGAAGGGAATTTCGAAAAGGTTCATGTTACGTTTCTTTGGTCTGAAGTTCGCATTTACCAAAAGCATACTTCCTGTAGTAAACATTATCCCGGAGAATTTCCGGTGATAGTAATTCAATTTATTTTTGTTTCGCTGCAAAATGGATTACACTGGAATTGAAATAAACTGATGGCGTTTCTTTCCGCCGGCAAATAAAGAAACCTACTTAATCGACCTGTGGTTCATTTTGTTGTCCACCGTTATTCGCTGCGAGATTTTCTGTCCTAGAAATTGATTTCTATTGATAGTATTTTAATGATGAACAGGGAGATATAGAATCCTAGGTAAGAAAAGATGTTGCTAGAATGATAAGTAAAAAATCTTTCTATCCGAAAGCATACTTTAAAACGCCATCAGATTACATCACAAAATAAAAATTCCAAATTACAACCGAGTATAAATGAATGCATCTTTAAGAACTTCGATAACCGACCTTTATTTTGCTAGAGTGATCAAATCATTGCATGTACCTGAAATCTATTATCTAAATGAACGTATTGTAGCTCACCCTGAAATGAATTAGACGCGAGAATTTCGAATTAGAATCTTTAGTATTCCTCATAATCAATGAGAACACGTACTGCAGTTCATCTAACCGCAGTGGCGCCATCGAATCGAATTAGTAGAAATGAAATCGCGCTAAAACTGCGGGGGAGAAAAATTACTGCAGAATACCACCCGTGACACGGGTAGAGCATACCCGAAACGCCGCACAATGGGGCAGATAGGGGAGAAAAATGGAGAATTGGCACGCCGAGAGGTCTTAATCACATTATCTTATGAGGCGGGGAGCTGAGAGGAAATGAATTTCCGGCGCATTCAATAAAGAGTGGGAGAGGCAACAAGTGAACTATATAAGGAACAATGGCACGCCTACTCAATCTCTCTCTCTATTTGGGAAGAAAACAAGGGCAAGCCGCACCAGACGGACAGAGAGCAAATAGATAGAGAGGACGTAAGGTAACGCGTGGGAAGAAGAGGAAAGACGGAAGAGGGAAAGCAGAAAGTGAGTAGGTGGCCTTCTCCCTCGCTCTGGCCCTATTTCTCAGAATTCTAAATTTAGGATAATCGAAGAGTGGCAGAGAAGCGGTAGGAAAATGGAGATAGCAAAGACACACAGAGACAGTGATGGGGAGAGTAAAGTTAGGTTTAGAAATGGGAACGGTGGAGGAGAGAACGCGAGAGGAGGGAAAACGAAGCGAGCTGAAAATAGGCATAAATTAAATGGGAGAGAAAGGCAAGAGTAGAATTTAAAAGAGAGACGGAGGGAGACTCAACTGAAAAGACTAAGACAAACGTAAGGAGACATAGAAGAATGGTTAAATAGAGAGAGGACAAGAGAGAGAAAGAAAAAATGTTGATAAATGATGGAAAGTGAGAGAGAAAAACAGATTACACTTAGGGAGCTGCAAAGATAAAGGCATAGAGAAGAAAAGAAAAACAAAACAGAAAACTGAAAGAAATAGAGGAATCTTCGGGGGTGTGTAGAGTAAATTTGTATTCGTATAAGAGGAAGAGAGATTGGAGGTCGGGAGGAAGAGGGAAGGGGGTTTAATCAGATCACGTGCTTCACTCCGCCGGACTCGGTTGGATAGGATAAGTGAGGGGGTGGAAACGGGTTAGATAAAGCGATACCGTTGAGATGTGAGGGGGCAGAAGGAATGGGAGAGGGAGATAGAGGGCTTAGAGGAAGGACGGAGATGAGTACGGTTTATGGGAGGAACGGAGAGAGGAAAGTGAGAAGGGGATTGAAACACAAGGGATTGCTATTGTTTGCGGAGAGTGGAAAGTTTTCCTTGAATCGTCTGCCACCTGAGGCGCGGAAATATGTTGATACGTTCTCGAAATTTTGCCCGAATATCGAAGTGAGACGCGTGAAAATTGGATCGGTTTCTTCGAGTTTTTGTATTTCTTTTTCCTCTAAAATCGTGAATTACTCATTAAGAATAATGCGGGAAATTTTGTCTGATTAACTATTAGGAGAATACATGATAAAGTGCAATTACGTTTAGCAATTAAATGTAGAGAGAATGCGGTCAATGTTTTCTTAAGAGAAAGGCAGAGAGTTGATGGAACATTAAAATTAATCACAAGTAACTTATACCATAAATATTTGAGCCATTTTAATTGAGGAGATGGATATTTCTTTGACGATGAACAAAACTAATATATTCGTAAAATATTAATGTATACTCATGCACAGAGGCGTAATTGGGAGATATGGCGCCTATGGCAAAATTTTAAGGAAACACCTTGTTTACATAGAAGATGATTTTTGCTCCATTTTCATAAATAATGTTGTTGTTTTTATTAACAATAACTTAAATATTTGAGTATTAAATTAATATTTGTTTATGGGAAAATAACCTTTGGCATTTTTGTGGGAACGTTTGGCGCCTTTTGCGAGCGGTGCCAATGGCAAATTCCAACTTCGCCATACCCTAGTTACGGCATTGCTCATGTATATAATTCAACGATGCGTCTTTTAAAACGTTATTAGCCCAATTTATCGTAAGAATTTACGTCAATTTATCATGACCTATATTATAAAGAATATTTCTGTTGTGAACTTTTAAAATATTCTTAATGTAATCTCTAGGCAGAATTGGCATGGAAAAATTACATTTTCATTCATAGGACTTAAAAAAATCAAAATCTAAAGTTTCATGCATGTTGGCAGTAACGATTAATTCATGATTAGACTTACTTACTATTTAAAATAATTATGTGCTTAAGGCGATATTTATGCAACCACTGCTAGTGAGCCTTTAGATAAGGCTATTAATAAACAGGATATAGTTTTAAAAAACCACGTGACATAATATATAATGCACGATATTTAGCGTGAGATATCATGATTTATGTCTTGAAATTCAGCCTTCGTGTCTTACAGAACTTTGAAGGAACCTTAAAGGTCAATTATAAAAGAATAGTATTTTAGCTATCAAAATTAAGCGAATTCTATATGAAAAAATACAACCCTCTAGATAAAATCGCTTTTTTTTATTGTACAGTTTTGTGCCGTTCTTTAGTCATAGGCAAATAAATAAGTTTTAAATTTCATTAAATACATTAACAAAAACCGGTAAAATTGATCAAAAAATATACTCTTTATGAACAAATTCTTCGGTATTAAATTATAAAGGACGGTGTCTTAGAATACGACATAACAATCAACCTAACAAATCTGTCGAGATAATAGGAAAATAATTTGAGTATAAGCTGGAAAAAGAGACATGAAAGAGAGAGAGAACAAAGAATATAATGGCTACAGTGTAGGTTTATCGAAAACGAGTGGAGAATACGACGTCGCAAGAGACCGGGATGGGAGAGGAACACAGGATGACGTAGAAAAGATCTCGCGATAAAGAAAGATAAGGGAAAGGAGAGAAAAGCGGTGAGATCTGGAACCTAATATAAAAAACTCTCGAGTGGAAGGAGATGAAAATGAGGTGGGAAAATCTCAGAGAAGAAGAAGGGAGCGCTTGCGGTGATGGAGGGCGGGCTGAAAACTTGTTCATATAAAGGTGGGGAGCACACATGATGAGGAAGAGGAAACTCGATAGCTTGTTCCATGTAAACGCTCTCCTCTAATTCCCTCTAGTCTTCTTTTCGCCTCTTTCTTTCTCGATCTTCGCATTAATCTCCCTCCTTATTTAACAATATCTCGCATCCCCACTTTACCCATCTCTCTCTTTAGTGCTCGTTCTCTAAACTCTCTGCCAACTTCCCCTTGCCCCAGTGGCTCCCATATATTTTGTAGGCGCGGCACCCTTTCAAAGATAAACAATATCCTTGAAACAAGGTTTTTACTTTTTATAGGTAGGCGTTACAACCGTTGGACGATTCTATTTTATGGTACTACACAATCGTCAATTAATTAGAGGAAAAATAACTTCCCAAACTACCTCTCAACGCATCCAAACAGTTGATTTATTTATTTAAAAAAAATTTTCGGGCCACTCCTAAAAATTAGCTACGTCTCCCAGTCGGGGAACCACTGCCTTACGCTCTCATCCATCTCACTAGAATGATCTCGCTTTCAACCACTTCCACAATCCCATCTTTCTCTTCACTTTCCTCTCTTTTCATCCATCCCTTCACCTTCCTTCTCTCTCTATCTCCCCTCTTTTTTAACTTATCTCTTTCCACCCTTATCAGCCTCACGATTCGCCTCCCAATCTCCCTCTCGTCGATTTGCGAGGCCTGAAGCTTCTCTTATTCTACTTCTTCCATCACTTTTATCGGAAAAAACCGTTCTCTTCGCCCCCTTCAACTCCTTCCTTAATACTCCCAGAAGAGCGTGAATGAGAAGGGAAAGGAGGGGAAGCGGGAGGAAGGTGCATTTGGAGATAAAACGAGAAGTTAGCAACGGAGGATTGGGAGAGAGAGTTCGTTGGGGATCGACGAAGAGACGTGGGATGAGGAAAGAGAGAGCGGGAATGAATGTGTGGCTCTGTGTGAGCGTGTGTGTTAGTGTTAGGATTCTCAGATAAGGAGGGGGAAGTCGGGGATTGATGATGTTAATGAGTTTGGGAAAAATAAAAGAGAGGGAGAAAGAAGTGAGGATGAAAGGATAACGAAGCGGGAAAGAAGAAAGGAGTCGGATCGATGATGTGGAAAATTTGAGAGAGAGAATAAAAAGAGATATAGTTATGGGGAGAAAAATAAAAGTTTCGATTGAGAAACGTTTAGGGAAATGAAACGACAATGGAATGAGCGCGTAGGAAATGGAGTAGGAATTGGTAATGCGTTTGAGCGATACGGGGAAAAGGATAAAACTATACTAATACTTCCTTTATTTTTTGATAGACTGCAGCCACCGTTTCTTTAATTTTAACGTTAGTACGATTAAGAAAACTTCAACGTCCTCGAATTAATAAAGAACCTATAGCCTAGAAGCCTAGAGACAGCTTTATACACCCTAGTTCACACAGATTCATCTTGTTTCTCAACAAATCCCTTTCACGGCTATTAATTCTCCTTCTTTCGCCATATCACCCTATCGTACCATCAATTTGTTATTCCTCTCCTCTCTGTCTCACTTCCTCCATCTTTTCTCTCGTTCTTATACCTTGAGGTGAGCTCTTCCGATCCCTAAACAACGACCTTCATGAATGCGTTAACATACTCAAAGAACTGAGAACCGATAAAGATATTTAAAATTGCAAAGAGATGTGTGGTACGCAAAAGATGCGAGGGAACAGACGGAGAGAGGAAGAAAATAAAGGAGAAAATCGGGAGAGGAATACGATACACGGCCTCGGAAGAGGAGGCGGAAAAAGATTAACGTGAGTGGAAGCGATTTAGAGGAGAGCCGAGGAAAAAGGAAGTGGAAAGAATGGGATGCAATTGATGGGAAGGAGATGGAGTGGGGGAGGAGGAGAATTGGTCGGAGTGGAAGTCGCAATAGATAAAGAGGGAACCGAGGCATTGAAAGTGGAAGAAGACGAAATCGTACCTCCCTATCTCTTCTGCCCATCCAGCCCTCCCTCTTCCTCCCTTGTTGGGCGGAATACGCTCCACTCCTTCGCTCGCAAGGGTTCCTTTCTCCGCATCCTCGCTCTTTCTCTTATTTTATACGATTGCCAGTGCGAGCCTAATGAAGCGGTTCGGATGGACGGGGAGTTTTGGAGGTGGCGGATTGGGACTACGAAAGTGGCGTCAGCCCTCCCGAAAAAATTGGAGGAGTCGAAACGGCATCTAAAAAATTTTGAGAGTGAATCCGGAAGAAAATACTCTAAAAGTGGATTGGCCCGCCGAAATCTAGCGAGAAATTCAATCGAGAATTTACTCGCTGCAAAATAATAAGGGACATTTTTTATTATTTTTCTTAACGATTTCCTTCCAACGTGCGAGTTCTTTTGGTCCGACTAATGAGAAAGTTTCTTTGTTCGTATATTAAATAGCATTAAATGTAATTCTAGAAACTGGCTATATGAGTTAAAATTTTTGAAAATTCCACAAAAATCAGGAAAAGGAATGTTAATTGGTATTTTAACGTTCTATCAAATTCTTCTACTCACAATTAATTTAAATGTAATGCCTCACAAAATATGTAAACTGAAAGTGGATAATTTGACTCTTGATTCATGAGAGCTACTTCAGGATTTTATTCGTTGATTAGTATAAAAGTATATATAAATATTAGGCAATTAAATGCTTTAAAAATGATCAAAGTGTGTCATAACAAAAATAGTCGCTACAGACAATCCCATTTTGAGCTGTAGCTTTTTATATATTTCCACGATGCTTATGAGATCCCGTTTCACTCAACCTTGCAACATCTTACCAACCAAAATTACGTCTACGTTATTTTTATATTCTACAAATGCTGTTACTAGCCATAGAAACTAACTTCTGTAAACAACCGTTTTTTTGAGGACGAGTCCATTCCGTGATTACCCTACTGAAATGCGAATAATTCCCTACATTATTTTTCGAGCCTACAATTTAATTTTATAAATTTATCTTCATTCCCCAGAAATTTTTTATTGATCCTAATCCGTAAAGTTTTTAAAGTTTTTTTTACTGCAGCATTATAACTATAGTCCACCAAATATTTAAGCCATCTACTACACACTAATGTTACCCAACGAATAATTTTCACCCTTTCTTTTACGTTGCCTTCCTTCTTACGTTAAATCTTTTTTTTTGTAATAGGCACTTAAGAATAAATATTTTTGAAAACAAATATTCATTTCAGGTATATCCAATAGTCATAACATGTTTATAAAGAACCAGATAGATCTTTCGGGTATAGAAAATCCGTCTTCAGAGGTGATTCACCGATAGTAGATTCTAAAAAGAACTTTTGATCGTTAAGAGTTTATTTTTTTAATTTTCTTTTAGTCACAAGACTAGCTCGATATTTGGCTACTGAATATTTATTTTTGTCTAAATCTAATAATTTCGCACTTATTCATTTGGTCGAATTCATGCGGGCCCCTCTACGTTCGTCACGTTAAGTCTCAACTATCGATTCGCACGCTAACTCCCATTTTCCCATGGGTAACGGGAATAAACGTGCTGCGGTTTTATCACTACGGTCGTATGTTTGGCTCCGTTCGTCTAAAGAAGAGATCATCTTATCGGAGGAATCAAAGCCGTTTCCTCCATTTTTTAACGAAAACCTGGCGAATCAGAAAACGATCGGATCGCCTTTGCGCGATTTTTTCCGCGCTTAAAATCTTACGCCATAACGCGTTTCATCTTGAGTGTCGGCCGAAGATCCACGAGCCCATTCCTTTTCCCTCAAAAAATCCCTCCTCTTCATTTTTTTTAACGAGTGAGAAAGACTGACGTAACTACATCGGATTTTGCTCTCGATGATCGGAGAGGAGAAGAAAAAATAACGCGATCCGTTGTTATCTTTTCTCGATTTTTCCCCCGCCTTTTCGTGGAAGAAGACTCACTTCTTTCCAGATTACGCGGATACATTTAAAGAGTTCCGAAAGTGCGGGCTTAAAGCTTTGCAAAGGAGGTATTGGCCGGCATTTGCCTTTTTAAAAGAAACCGAGATGAAGCGGAGGATGGAGAGTAAGGGGCAAAGAGAGAGAGAGATATATATAGGAAGGGAGGGAGATAAAAGTGTGAGAGAGCGGAAGTGGGAGAAGAAAGAGAAAGGAAATCGCCGTGGCAATCGAGTCTTCCGTCAGAATATCCAACGAGATAAGGTCCGAAAGAAAAAGTTTGAAAAAGTGGCACCGAAATTGGAAAAAGTTTGTTCGTGGGAGAATGGCTCCGAGGATGATAGCGTGAGGAGTAGAAAGGTTTGCAAATTGGTTGAACTTTTGTTTAACGATTGCTCATTTGAAAGTCTTCCGAGTACAAACCGAAGATGTTAGAAATCGATTAAAAAATACTGAGTGATAGTGACGATTTTTGATGGTTTCGGAGTTTCGGACTGTTGTGTTTCAACTAAAAGACAGTGATGATCCGTGCACATATAAGTTTATAATTCTAATTAACATTATTATAACAACCACGTTTAAGAAATTTACGAATAAAAATCAAATTTTAGTTTCTCCGTTTTTCTTACTGTTTGAAAAGTATTAAATATTTTCAGAATCATACAGTGGTGTACCAGAAAATTGAAGTCCCGGAAAAAGTTTAAGGGCAACACGGAAAAAATATGGACCCCCTTTGGCCATGGGTCCCCGGGCCGCGCGGGGGTTTCCGGTATGCTACTGGAATCACATATAGAGTTTATGCATTACAAAAGGTAAAATATCGAGGAAATAAAAAATTTTCGATAACGTCATCAATAAAAACAACAATAAATTTTACGATGCAGCAAATGTCATCAGCTTAAGTTTGATTTTATTTAGGTCACTAGGAAAAGATCCAATAGTATTATTAATTAGCAACCACAATTAATGCTGCAGCCTCGGCAGCAAGCATAAATAATGTCGAAAATTCTCTTTGAGTTACGTAATCAGACAAATTAAAATATCCAAGAGAGCAATTGGAGTAATTTAACGACAGAGGACGACAGTAAAAATGCAGAAAAATAGAAGCAACACTTACTCTACTATTTAAATAGAGAAAGAAGGGAACCATTTCTGTCTCGAAACCCAAAATAAAAACTTATGGAGCAGAAAACAGAATCGGTTGATGTCCGGCATTCCCGGAATAAAAATTTCTTTCATGTTTGCGTAATCATGCATGTCTGCGTGACCGTATAGGCCTGCACATCCAGTCACGCGCGCCATTTATCCCGACCAATGCCCGCCTTTCTTTTCGCATAGCTTTTCGTTGACGACCAATCCATGAACCCGTAACCAATCCGAGGAACAGAATGACAAATTTTATATTTCTGCATTCGAATCATCGACCGCTCCTTTCATCGTCGCAATAGTTCTCCTTTAAACTCATCCTCAAGTTCGCAGCGAATTCAAGTCCCATACAAAGAATCAATTCGCGAAAATTGCTTTCGGGAATAACTTTTCAACATTTTGACTCCTGTCTTTCCGTTTCGCTTTCTACCTTCCTTGAGAAATTTTCCTCTTCGAATCCTTTCCTCCTTTAAAATTTCATATAGGCAGGGGAGCATGAGAGGAGAGAGGTGAAAGGATAAAGACGTTTAAATAAGGAAGACAAGGGCAGGATCGATATCTCGATTGATCGAGGCAGGCCGGAGTGTTGCCTTGAATGCCTCGATTTTGCAAGATTGGTGAATGATATTTTAGAGATAGTGAATTGGAGTTAAATTTTGGGGTAGCGGAAATTATGGAAGAATGTATTTTGGTCTAACGCAGTGATTCCCAACATTTTTTAGCCCAACGATCCCTTTTTCTGAAAAATACTTTTCCACCGCGCCCTTTATGAATACTAGACTGCAGAGATTTTCAAAGTAGACGCCTGTAAAGCCGACTAGGCTCCGCGTGGACACCCGTCTAAAATCATATCTGTCTAATGCCATACGCTACATTTCTATTATTTAGTATTATTATAACATATAATTACCAATTTTAGCTTCCATAGACTATTTATACTCTAATACTATGATACATAATGCCAGTGTCTTAAATTCTCATCTGCAAACCTCTTGTTAATCAGCGCCTCCCACCAAATTATTGAACGCACACTTGGGGGAGTACATCCCACGTTGGGAAACACTGGCCGAACGCCATCTGCACATGAAACATCGACACCATTCTAAAAACTCACACGCTTATGAAACCAAACATGTATGCATGGTTCATCTAAAAATTTAAATTTACGTTGGATTGTGGAATAAAATACTTTCACTCACGTAAGGTTTCGGTCACTCTATGATTTTTCTTGATGTTTTTTATGTAGCTTATAAAAACCCATTTACGCCTGCTAATTCGGAATATAAAGATGTTTGCATAGAATATTTTTACCAAATGTTAGTTTTTTGGAAGAGCCCCTGTGGGGAAAATAACTCATTATTAGTATGCGTAAACTTTTTTAGGTATCCCAGAGGTGTCCAAGTACGTGTCACACAAATAACCATTAATTTCAGAAATTTTCCTCACTGCAGAAAAAGTTGGAAAAGGTGAAGGAACATGTTTACTCATATGTATACTTTGTCTATAAACAGAACATGGTCGATTATTTTCTCCAGTACCTCGTGTTCTCTTAAACGACGATGAAGGGTTTATTGTGGCATAAATAATGCCCCTTAGAAAACTTTATTAATTTTAATTTATAGCAAAAAGTCTCGGTGACCCAATAAAATCCAACCATTAATTTGGAGCATCTTTAGGGCTAATTGTCATTCGATTGCTCTGAAAGATGATGAGGCGTATGCCTTAACGTTTAATTTACAAAATATATTTACCAGAGGTTAATTACTTTTTATAATTTTTTGTTGAAATGAAATATTTTTCTTAATTAGCTTAGTGTTACACTAAATAAACTCACGCGTTGCAGCAACAAAGATGATAAAGATGCTAACAAAGATGGTCTAATGGTGATTACCTGCAAATAGATAGTAACATAATTAGAAGAGTGATTGAAAATGTGGCAAGAAAATTGCCCACTATTTTAGTTGATATAAAACAATACAATTTCAGAAACGTACAAAACAGCGCTTTGTAAGGACTGTAAAAAAATAATCTCTTGGTATAAAAACTAAAAAAATCCCACAGTTAAAAAAATAACGTCAGCGGGAAACGCTTCTATCCGACTCCATTCGGCGGAAGTTATTCTTTTTTTACTCGATTTATCCCTCTCTACGGTTACCGACTTAATTAGAGAGAATTTAATTTAATTCTATTTGGGACATTTTTATGGTCCTCCCTTTCGCGACGACAAGGATCTGAATCGACAAAAGGGAGAAGGGAGGGAAGGGGAGGAATGGAAAAGGTGGTGGAAAAAACATCCGAACGACAAAGCGTTGTTCTTTCTCATTTTACCTGCCGCCGCTGTACTTCCTCTCCGTTCGGACCTCCCGATGTTTCATAGCGCAATTATGCAAATGCACGAGCGGTCGGAGTCTCCCCTTCGGGCCACGCCAACTCCAGCGACCACCAAAAGCATCCATCTCTCCCTTTTCCTCCATAGCTCTCCTCTCTCTCTCCCTCTCTCTCTCTCTCCTCCCTTCTCTATCTCTCCTCCCTTCTCTATCTATCCTCCCTTCTCTATCTGCGTAAAATTTATTTTTGCGGCGCCGAAGCTTTTGTGAAAAAATGAAACAAGCGCTGCGCAATGCTAGAGCAGAAGTTGGACTGTGAACGACGTTCACAAAACTTCGCCTCCTCTCGGAACGCGAATGGTAAACGACCGAAGCTTTGTCTCGTTATTTAAACTTGATTCAAATGGTTTGGTTTTTTCCGTGCGCAAGAAGTAAAGGGAGCCCTGAATTGGATTTGTTTCTCTTTTTCGTGGGTTTTTTTTGCTCTTGCTTTTTTGTTTATGGTCCTATCTGCAGAGAAAATGCTAAGAAACTCATTAGGCGTTCGATGTTAATTTGAAAAACTTTCACAAATGAGACTAATGAGTCGTTTTTAATGTTGGAATTTGTAATGTATATGAGCTCAGGAAGATTTTGGCATAAGAAATTCAAAGATTGGAACATTAAATTAAATTTCATTCATAACCAAATTTGCAAGTTTGCTTCCAAAGAATCCGTGTTTAAGAGAATAGCATTTAATTCTCTGAAATGCCATTCTTCACGAATCAAATACTTTCCTTTGCTTCATTACTACAGTTAGAATTATTCGCCTGGGAGCGTAAATCTAAAAAAGATTAAAACGGGATTTCATTTAACGTCGGCACTCAACATTTTTGGCTGTAATTGCGAATTAAATGAAAGCGTCACTACTAAAATCGGTTAAAACTCTTATAGGATAACCATTTAATGCTAAAAACCACACTCGTGGCCTCCCCTCCCCATGTTCTATACAGTCCTTTATCTTATAAAACCGCACTGTTTTAGTTGTTAAACACGCACGCTCGACTAAACGCTCCGTCGATAAAAACCCTTCAGTGCGACATGAATTCGGCTATTTTCTCTCGCTTGCGACAAACGAAGCCGTAACGAGGGTTCACTCGGCTCGATTTTTTTCTCTCTCCCCTAACTCCCTCCTCCAACCCCCTCCTCCACATCTCCAATGGTCCAAGTTTGATAGTACATCGACGTGTTACTATCGCGCGAATCCTTTCCACCGTGCTGAACTGGATTACCGAAAACACTCAGCTACCCTACTCCAATATAGCCCGGCGCCTGGTGAATGGACGGTGCGGCTGGTGAGAGAGTCAGGGGGGGGGGGGAGGAGACGGGAATGGGGGAGGGAAATGAGGGAGGAATAGGGGAAGAAAGGGGAAGGGGACTCTACTCTTGGCATTGCAAGCCTTTAAATCCGAGCGCATGCGCAACAAGCAGCGAGTGAGCAGCCAAAACGGCACACCAAAGGATTTAGAACGGCTAAACACACACACGAGCGCAAATTACGCTCCTGGCTTTTTCCTCTTTTGGCCGGGATGACCTCAGCTGGGTTCCCTTACCGTTGCTTTGATATGCATTGCTGTCCACGGAACTATAATCTGTATCACTCCCTCTATCTCTCATTCTACATTTCTACCTGGATACCTTATTTTTGACCGCGTCTGGGTGCTTTTAAAATAAATTCCGTGAGGATAATGCAAAAAAAAACTAAGTCTCCTAAAGCTTTATAACACCGGGATCCAAGAATTGTAACCGACCCAAAAAAAAGTAGGGATTGTTGGCTCTACTCCGCGTACTTTAATGCGGTCGTGTCACGCATTCTAAAACGATAAACTCTTTGTTTTTTTATGTTGGGGAATGTTTTTAGATGTAATGGGACTACATATTTTCGGTTTAGCTGGCTTTTATGGCCGCAAGAGCTGTTTTTATTTGATATTTTAATGATCCATAATACGTATAAAATTAGGTTTGAATCACGTTGATCGTTTTAATATTGGCGGGGATACTATTTCGCTATTGGCGTAATAGTGATAAAAGAGAGA
Source organism: Tanypteryx hageni (assembly GCA_028673005.1). Taxonomy (NCBI): domain Eukaryota; kingdom Metazoa; phylum Arthropoda; class Insecta; order Odonata; family Petaluridae; genus Tanypteryx; species Tanypteryx hageni. The sequence continues at coordinate 88,740,724 of CM054116.1, read as the reverse complement.
AATTGTTAAAGGATTTTTACAAAATAACTAGTTTAATTGCTGTATTACTAAATAGCAGGGGTAAATGTTTTAATGTTTACTCCGATGAAGGGATCAAGCATATGTAGAGTCTGAATTCGGTATTTATAAATTAAATTAAATCATTTGGTGGCTAACCATCATCAAATGACATCAGGGATTTCGTCTCCATAACCCAGCTCTTCCTACATACGTTTTTTACGCCTACTTCATTCTATTGAGCGTTAATATATACACATCATTAAAGTGATCAAAAAATTAAAGTAAAATAAATCTATCATGGGTGGAAGCTTGCTGTCTGATGCTCAAAAATGTGCCTTGAAAAATGAAAGTTCGAACGCTCTAAAACTGACATTTAATTCGATTCTTAGGTATGAAAGATTTGATGGCTATATATGTTGAATAAAGAGAGAGAGGGATCCTACCTTTATTTATATATTATAGAATGGCCACCAAACGTTGAATTAACGCTATATTATAGAACTCATGCAGCCTTTCAAACTAAGCATATTCGTTTTCTTTAGAAACATAACCTTTCAACATATCCGAATTTACCTGTAGGGCGCGGTCATGATGAGTTATTAGAATCAAAGATTGCTGAATGACCCTTTGGACTTTGTGTGCTAAAAATGCGTATGGTTTACTTATACCTTGATACAGAGTAAAACTTCACTATTAAACTTTCCGAAACCAATATGCTTAGCGCTCTAGTTTAATACCGGGATCACTTTTATCCTCGGTACTTCTGATGTATTTGTACCTACAGGATCATGTTTCACCAAATTTTAGACATTAAAAACCTCCAGGATCCACTAGTGACAGCAATGCCAACTCATTAAATTTCACAAGACGTGCCCTATCTCAATAAGACCCTTAATTCCGCTCCATTACAAGAAAGAGGTTTCAGCTATACGTCAAAAAAGGATGAAGGCGACGTTGATAAAATACTCCGCGGGGCGGGTGAGAGGTATGCAGGAGGCTAGAAACCACTCGCTAGAAGAAGAGTGAGATGTGTCACGAATTCCACCTGAGACGATCCTTAAAGGAGGAGGATTGCCTTGCAGATTTCAGGACAACAGCTAGAAACCTTTTGAGGATGTCTGACTTTCAGTTCCTGAGAAGACCACTTTAAAATGACCCTGCTGCCTGCCGGAATCGTTTTCAAGGTGCATGAAGCCATGTGTTGGAAATGTACAAAGAGAAAGTTATAGAAAAAGAAAATATAACAGCGACACAGCCGTAGGAACAAGTACTTTAATTGCAGACAAAGGAGCATTTCAATGGAGCGTATCGAATTTCGCGACAAAAACCTAGTTTTAAAATGCGCTTGTCTCACGCTTCCTTCTCTTAGCAAGGAGGGTGTTTATTTCACAATCTAGTCGCAATTGCAAAATTTACCATTTTTTTGTGTCTGATGATGAACATCTTTCTCGGAAATAAACCAAAGAGCTCTGAAAAATTAAACTAAGTGTAGTTAAAAGGCCGGATAAAAACAGATGAACCCGGATAAAAACCGGATAAAAACCGGATAAAAACCCAATACCTATTTCGGCTACAAAGTAACCATCATCAGGGGTTTATCAGTTTGACTGGCTTTGGAGAATTTCCTTCGCTTACATTTATGTATTTGCCAGTGTAGCTCGCTCTCTTTTACTTAACTAAGTGTAGTTAATGACTTAGAGACAATCGATCACTTAAGCAGTCTTGGACGAAAAAAATCGTTCCAAAGTATATATTAAGATAATATCTACAAGAAAAGACATCGGGATAATCTAAATAGAAACAATCCGCACCTATTTTTAGCATCGCCGTCTTCCGAATAAGCACGTGGAGAACATAAAAGGAAAAATACATTCGAAAGCCCTCCATGATAGAGACTTGACCCGAACATTGGTCGGGAGAAACAAAAATTTTCACCGCGGAGTTGAAAAAAATCCCCTCCCCAAAACATTCCGAAACAGCTTAGCAGCAAATCCCTCCTTTCTCCTCTCCTCGTTATAGGCTATGAAATGGGATTAAATTACACCTTGGAGCGGCGTCTTACGGGGGAGAGAAAAACAATCAAGCTCACCGGAAAATTGGACTTCCGCGTCGACACCCAATAAACTCGCCATAAACAGAGTGGTAGAGACAGAGAGTGCTCTCATGTCATTTTCTTTTTTATATATTCTTTTTAAACACATCTCAGCGTTTCCAGTCGAACCTCCTTCGAGAGACACGCTCTCCCACTTTCTCTCTTCATCTCTCTCCCTCTCTCTCCTTCCACACGAATCCAGCTAAAACCAACCGTCTCTCTCTCTCTCCTCTTTCTCTCCCGCTCTCCCCTTTCCCACTCTTTTTCTCTCTCTTCTCACTCCATCTCACCTCGAAATAAAGCGCTCGGCGATAACCCGCATCTCCCAAATAAAAGCACCCAATTTCCTTATACATGAAGCTCGACAACTCCCCCACCCACCCTCCATACTAGCCTCTAAATCGATTTATTCTCCTCCACCTCCTCGTCACGCCTCCATTACCTCCTCCTCCAACCCATCTCTTCCGCACTTAACCCTTTCTTCCTAGCCACCTCCCGACGCGACACATCGAACACTCCAAGAATAAAGAAATCGATTCGAAAAAAATAAACGACGACTTCCTTCCGTGTTTTAAAAGGAATACGGCCGTTGCATTTACCCTTAAAAAGGGTGAAGAGGAGAGAGAGAGAGAGGGAGAGTGAGGGAGAAAAATACGACAAAACGGAGGTGGGAGGGAAGGAGGCGGAAAATTACTCCCTCGTTCGAAAGCCATGAAAAAAATCGCATGGCATGCGATCGGCTCGAGAGGCAAAAAAAAGAAGAAGGACGTGACGCGAAAGTATGCTAGGTAGCATGAGAAGGAAGGAAGGAATTGATTGGCAAAACGCTTTTCCTTTTTTATATGATTTTTTAAACTGGGTGTGGTTTTTTTTCGTCCCGTTGACATTCACACACGTTTTGATAATAGAGAGAGGCCTTGTGTGCGATGTGACGTCTGCCTTACGGCTTACATTCGTTTTTTTAACTCGAGGTAGGGACTCTCGCATAAGCTATATAGAAGCTTATCGGCGAGAGGAATCTTCTCTCGCTATTTTTCCCCTCCGCCTCCTTGTTACCCGCCTAACCCTCGGGTTGGAAGGGATGGAAGGGGTTTGCGTCGGAAGCGAGGGAGGGCCCCGAAAAAAGGGGCGAGGAGGGAAAGGGCCCAGAACTCTTGCGTGACTTATCGCGGTGTTCTCGGCGGGAGATTCTTGAGGACCCCACGAGGGAGGAGGGGAGAAGAGGAAGGAGAGAGAGAGAGAGAGAGAGGGTTGGGAGGATCGATCGCATACCAATGGATGCGAAGAAACAGAAAGAAAGAGATTGGAAACTCTCACTTATAGAAATAGATGGAAGAGAGAAAAATGAAAGACGAATGGCGGAAACGAGTCAAAGAGATCCGCGTTGACGACACATACAGGAATATCTCGGTTCAGAGATGAAAAATAGTTTAGAGAATGGAGATTTCTCCGTGTTACTATTCCAGAGGTGTTCCATGAAAAAATATATAGGGGATATTTTTCAGCTGAAGGCTGCCTTATTTCCACGCTGCTTGGGACGCTACTTTGATTAAATTTCATGGAAATTATTTTTTTTTAAAGTGTCGTTATAACGAATTTCATGTCGAAGGTCGATTTTTTGCGGCGATTTTCGAGTGTCGTTATGGCGAAATGTCGTTAAAAGTATAGGTTGAGGAAAAAGTTCTGTCGTTTTAAGAGGCCGAGAATAAAAACGCAAATATTTATTAACAAATTATTTTATTCATCAAAATATGACCCTTCTGATTTGATAAACTTTTCCCGATGCTCAAATAGTTTAATTATTTTTTTTATAAAAGTGTGGTTCTCTGGGATAAAAAAATTTGGTGTCTGATATTTCTACATCACAATGCTTCTTGAATCTCCTATCTTTCATAAAATTGTCCATGGATCGAAAAGAGTGGTAATTGGTAGGTGAAAGGTCTGGCGAATATGGTGGGTGGGGGAGAACTTCATATCCCAACTACATTAATTTTTGGGTAGTAATTTTTGCAATGTTTGGCTTTGCATTATCTTGGAGAAAAATTGGTCGTTTTCTATTGTGTAAACTCGGCTATTATTTGCACATTCTTTATGCATATCATCCGACTGACCACAATACACTTCTGCTTTGATGGTTTCTTGTGGCCTGAGAAATTCATAATGAATTATCCCTCTCACATTCCACCAGATGCAAAGCATAGTTTTCTTCGGATGGAGATTTTTTTGTAATTTTATAGGTGGTGCATCAACATTTAACCATTGTCCCGACCTTCTCTGATTATCATAGAGAATCCACTTTTTATCCCACGTGATGATCCGGTCAAAGAAAGGCTCATTTATGCTCTTTTGGAGCAAAAAAATGCAAATATTCAACCTTTGCATTTTGTTTCTTTCAGTCAATTCGTGTGGCTCCCATTTTTCTAGTTTTTTTACTTTTCTTATACGTTTTAAATGGTGACACAAGATTTTCTGGTCAACAGTTACTGTAAAAGCCATCTCCCTAATTGTTTGTCGTGGATCAGATGCCAGAAGCTGCTTCAAGACCACGTTGTCAACAACAAAGGGCGGAATTTGGTAAACCATCGTTGAGCAGTTCTTACTGCCACAGAACCTTGTCCCCAAGCCTTAGCTATCCGCTCAGCAGCATCGGTTGCTGTGCTTCCAAGTTTGAATTCATACAATAAACATAACCGAATGTCTTTCAAACTTATCTTATATTTAGAGCAAATACCCAATAATTAAATAAACAAATTTAATTGTTGCCACCAAATAAACAAAATTTAATTATCAGTTGAACTAACTAAAATAGTAATAAAATTATTTATCAAAATTAAATAATTCTTCACATTCAATTTCCGCAACCTCGTTAAAAATGACAGAACTTTTTCCTCAACCTATAGTTTCGTTTAGTGGGGTACATTGTTATAGACACTTTGTCGGAATGTTTGTTAAGTTTGGAGACGGATGACGATGAGCGATCAATCGACCCGACGGAGTCACACGCAGCATTCTTAGATATAATTGCTGAAGTGCGAATGATAGTCTATGGCGATGTTTAATTCAACGGAGGATTAAATGAAAATCACTAAAGATTAGCTGGACATGAAAGAAGAATAGAATGGGAGAATCCCTTGAAAATATATCCAAAGATTATACTTCTTTTGTTAAGGGGTAATAACGGGTTGGCTGCGCAGCATACAATTTAGTTGAGGTAGTTCGAATAAATCAATTAAAATGATCGTTTAAGGTACCTTAAGAAGATACGGGCCTGTATTAGGGATAACCGATCCCATAAAAACGCTGTGCGGCTGGAAGGGTGAGCTATAGGAACGTGCTGGAAGCGAAGGAGCAGGAGCGAAGTGAATTATCGCATGGAGGTAGATACTGACCGATATGATTCATTGCGAAGCATGGGAATACGCATCAATGAACCACACATTATTTTATTAGAGCTAGGCTTCGACATTTAGGTACGCCCACACATCTCCGTGCGCATGTTTCATCGCAGCCATTGCGGAAAGGATTATGACAAAAATTGGAAAGGAAGTTTATTAAAATAATTCAACGATGAATGGAATTAAACCCCAAATTTGGACTTTCCGTGGCAATACCCTCCCAAACAATGAGCTAATAAATCAGCATGGCTACCGATTGCAATGCTAGCGGATTCAATTAGCCAGGCCAATTATCAGCAATATCATTTTACAGCTAAAGTGACACACAATTTTCACATTGCTTTCTCCAAAATGTTTTTTCATGGATAAATCTCTTGGAAACTCTAAGTTATATAAATTTTGCAAGAATTTAGAAATTAAGAATGCGAAGTAAGACAACGATTTAATTTTTATACGAGAAATAAAATATTCACATATAAATTTCATTCTTACACTCCACATACTTTAAGTATTATTCGAGTTGATAGTTACCTGTCCATGAAATAAAAAAATATTTTTCTAATTTATTTGCGACATTAATGAAATTGTATACTTATATTAGTAAATTGCGCAACATAAAGCGTTTACGGAATAATGGAATGTTACAATTTTACAGTCAGGTCATCCCAGCAATAATGTTTCAGTGTAAGTATTGTACTTATACATTTTACGTTCCTCTCTCCTCCACAGAAATAGTAGATCTTAAAGAGAAATTCAGCAAGTAGAACAATCACCGTGAATCCGTTTTACATGCAATAAAATGGCGGCCTGTAAAATCCTCTCGAGTCAGTAATACCACCACCTGGGATAGGGCTCGTAAGGCTTGTTATACTCTTTGCTATCTCGCGGAAAATTTTAAGCAGTAAAAAGTTATACCACGGTGTTCTGTTAAGGTGGAGCGGGAAAGAGTGCATTATAGAGGAGAATAAAGAGAATAGAAATACGCCGGAGTTTTCCCTGGAAAAGCGAGAGAGAGGGCGAGAGATAATAATAAAAGGAAATGATGCTTTAACCGAAGAGAGAATACAGAAAAGCGATGCATAAAAAAGCTGTTACGAAGCAAAATATGTAGTATGAGACTTCCTGCAACAATTATACCAGACGAGAGCAGGAGAACGGTGGTTTTTCTTAGGTGGTGGAGGACGGTTATTATCGCGAGCGGTAGACCCCTGGAGAAGTGTACTACAGCGCCCCGAGAAATGGGTTAGCGAAGATGAATGACGGCAACAAATGAGCATCGGAGAAAATTTTGGAAGGAAAAATGGTGATAGCTGGAAGTGTTTACAGGATATATAATTGTGTGTGTATCGGATGTCGCGGGAAAAAATGCTTCCCGGCTTGAAGAGCAGCTGTACCATAAATATAATAGATACAGATCTAAAAATCTTACAATTACATGATAACATTTACAATTAAATTATAGACAATTATCTAAGAAATAATGCTAAAGTTACAGCTTTTTAAACATTACATTCCAAAAAGATGAAATTCCGCATTGGGATATTAACATTTACAGGAAAGATGCAGAGACTATTTAAACTTATTCTGGATATGACCACAACTTTTATTAATCACGTTTTTTCCATACTTTATTTCCACTGATGAATGGCAGCTTGACTATTATATTATGGTTCTATTTCCTAACACTCTTCAATGTTCCGCTATGTTGCGAAATAGCTTGTGGTTATAATTGGAACCTGTTGTTTCAAAGCGTTAAAAATTATATGATACACAATAATGATAGTCGCTTGTTTTTCTGGAACTCCATCAACTAGTCCCTTCCATACACACACAGATTATATATAAACTGAAGGTTAGATTATTATTGTATTTAGTAGTGACACAAACCCACTCGTCCCCAAAATGGAATATTTGGCAGTCATTCGACGAAAAGTTATTAAAGTAAACATAATTAATAGTATTTTTTTTTTCTATTTATACGGTAAAACCTTATGCAACGTGAATTCCGATGACGCAATTTCATTATTTATTAATGACCGCTCACAGTAACTACAATTTCGGTGCGTTTGCGATGTTTAATTCTTAATGAGACGGTTGAATAACGCGATTAATGTCACGGAACACTAGAATTCCGATTGATACCATAACAATTTTATAAATATCTAGGACAAATACCGCTACGTGTATTAAGATCGCAATGGCTACATGAGTAGAAGTATACGCATACACTATTTATTACCTATAAGCGTCAGGTGATTCAATAATCAAAAACATCCTTTCGGTCCATGCCCAACAGAAAAAATGATCAATGAATGCAGAAAACAAGAGGTAAAACTGAAGGTGACAGGAAAAGTAAAATTTAGTCTTCGTAATCTTGGTCATAAATGGCCACAACTGGAAAAGGTAGTGAAAAAATGGATAGTAGAACAAAAGAAGCTAGGTATCGGTCAACATGGTTATTCACGAGTCAAAAAGAGTAGCAGAATGAAAAGCATTAGTTGAGCGTACGTATCATTATTGCATGTGCATAACTTTTATTAGGAATTAAAATCTTAAATTAATCTTAATTAAAAATAAAAGTAAGTAGTATCGGTAAGGTGTGTCTATAGTAGGGATACGATATCAAAACGAAAGTATCGATACCGTAATCACATGATGCATCGAATGAAAAGTATCGATACTACAAAAGTATCGGGTTGAAAGTACCGATGCCACTGGAAAATCGAAAGAAAAGAATCGAGTGCAAAAGTACTTGGTATCGAACGGAAATTACCGATGTGAGTAAAGTATCGATACTTTTTTCGTATCTAAGGATACGAAATCGAAACGAAAGTATCGATATCTTACTTATATATTATGTCGAATGAAAAGTATAGATACCACAAAAGTATCGGACCGAAAGTACCGATATCACTAGAAAATCGAAAGAAAAGAATCGAGTACAAAAGTACTTGGTATCGAAAGGACATTACCGATATGAGTAAAGTATCGATACTTTTTCCGTATCCCTAGACTATAGGTGCGACGTGTGCAGCGCACTCCGACAGCTTAATTACCATGAGTGCCAAGAGCACGCCGGGAACATTTAGCTATACAAGTTTCGAAGCAATTATTTATGTTTTAGATCATCCCTATTTATGCTCAGGAATAAAGTTTATCTAAAATGTCATATTTAACTGCTATCACGCCATAATATTATTTTCAATGCTGCCTGGGAACGGAGAAACAGCAGAGATAATGGCGAAAAAGCTTTTTAAGAATCCCACCGATATCTTATTACCGCGAAGAGCTCCGAAGGAATTATTTAGATCCGGTTTATTTCTTTTTTCCCGGAGATGGATGTGGTGGCTTTACATGATCTCCGTTTTAGCGCAGAAGATGAGCCGCGAGTTTTAACGCAAGGAATTTTTACGCCATTAAAACCCGCTAAAGAAAAAAGAACTGGCGCCTAGGCCTCCTTTCAAAAGATTCAGTTTTTTTCATTTAACCGCGCTTCAGTCGAATTTCTCAAAAGGACGAAAGGAAGTGTTAACGTACGTGCAAGTAGAAAAGATCTTTTTATCGGTATAGAGGAATTGAAACATGGAGATACCATTCCGTTTTCTAAAAGAAAAATAAAAAAGTGATTTTTTTTAATTCACCCCATTCAAAAAAGAAACAAGAAGACAGAAAAGGCTTTGTTTAACACGTCGTGCCCGGCCGTTTTTTTGCATCCCAAAGATAAGGCATTCCAATTTGGTCGTCATTTTCAAAAAGCGCGTTACTAGGTACGAGGCACGAGCGAAGTGAAGGGTGAAAAAATTGAAGAGCGGAAACAAAATGAGCGCGACTATATGCCCTCTATTTCTCCACGTCACGCTTTTGAGGACTTGCGTATATAGGATATGCGGCACGTCATCTACCTCTGGCCCCTCCAATATCCCTCTATCCTTTACCTCCTCCTCCTTCTATTCCCCTCTATCCACCCTTTATCGCGGTTCCTTTCGCCGTCGACGTCGCTATCAGCCATTCAATTCGGTCTTCCCTCCCCCTCTCCTTCGCGATCCCTCCGGGATCTGGGCGATATCTTCACGGCGTACGTGAACTGTGGAAATACTACAAGAGGCTTTGTACGGCGCGAGGCTTTCAGAACCCTCTGCGACGCGCACACGACGCGATCTAGGAAGAAACAGTTACATGTGAAACTCTCGAGACCTATACGGAATTGAAAGGGTTCTGTTTGTATGTCGCAAGCTCTCTCTCTCTCTCTCCCCCTCATACTCTCTGGTCTCCTTGCTTACTTTACCATCTTTCTCTCTCTTTATCAAATTCTATTTGTTTTGAATTTACCTTTCCCTCCCTCTCACGCCCATTTTTCTGTTTTCATTTATACTTTGACCCAAAAACACTTTCTCTGTTCCCACTTCTCATACCTTTAAATTCCATATTGGTCTCCTTAAAATTTTTAGCAATTCAGGTACATGAATTGCCCACATTATTATTGAGTTTGTTGCCATAATGATCTATACAAGCATCAAGATATATTTTAATAAGTACTTTTGAAATTCAAAATTATAAGGTGTTCAATCCCGGCAGGTTTATTAAAATAGTTATTATATTATTTTCCGATTAAGGCTACATTAATACATATACGAATAAGTACGATTGATAATATATGTATGACCACTTCAACTAAAATTGAATGAGAGTAAACACATCCAAGGTGTAAATTTAAATACAAACAATTTAGAAGTTATAAAAGCATCATTAAAGAAAATATTTTACGTTAAATAACAATGAAACACATCATTTAAAACCTTTTACCGACTCCACATATAGAGAAAAACACAACCGTTTTCTACGATAGATCGTCATTATCAGGTTTCGACTTCATGTCAGCAATTGAAAACTTATTTACACATAAAATATAGGTAACACTCGGACATGATTAGGGTAATAATATGCGCATAATGTTTCAGAAATCATACTATTTTTCTTCGACCTTAATTTTATCGTTGTTACAGCGTCTTGAATGACCTTTCAGTCCGAATGTTACAATCATAACCCTATCCTTTTCCTACAAAACACCCGTCTGTCCTAATTTATGATTCAAACCTAACCCTTTTCTCGCTCTTATTTTCCCCCCAGTATCTAATCGTCATTTACTAACTGATGCCACCTTCTTCCCTCTAACCAGGGAATAGCGTGTAGAAAGCTCATTTTCAGTCGCTTTTCACTATGCCCAAGTCCTGAAAAATTTCCTTTGTTTTATAAGCGGAGATTAAAACTCGACCGGGACTGCCGCTCAAAATTATCTCAAGAGTATATTTTCGTTCGGTTTATTGCAGAATTTTCTTTAGCCCGGCTGTCACTTCAAATGAGGTCTTGATTTTTATTGCCATCGACGTAAATACAGATATGCGTTTCCTGACAATTAAACCATTTTCTTATCAAAATCGACACATTCTATGCTGCGATAATAATTAGATGGAAAACTACAAACGCAATGAACTAATTAAGATTTTAAATTGGTTTTTAAATGGTCAATTAATTTTTGTGCCGCATGCTATCGCTTTATTTTTATTGCTCCATTTTTTACGATTAAGAACCCAAACTCGCATGTTTTTTCAGAGCATCTAATAATGAAAACTTTTATCCATTATTTCATCATAAAATGAGTTCATATCAGGCACTGTTATTACGCTGATTATCCTTCCCAACTCGGTGCAAAATAAAATACTTGGTCAATCTTTAATTTCCGCCGTCTTGCCGTTTCATTCGGTCTCAGTCTTTTCCCCTTCTTAACTTCTCCATTTATCTTCAATCGCCTTCGACCCATCTTTCATTTCCTCACGTTCTTCAGCGAGGCTATATTAAGGCTCGAACATTCTCGCATTTCCCAGCTTTATTTTAGCGGGCATTACTACCCTCATGCTCCCGATCCTCTTCTCGCCCTCTCTTTGTACTTATATATACGCTTCGCTCATCTCTCTTTATTCCCTTACACCTTCACATTATCCTTGCATTTTTAAATTTTCCGACCTCCCTTTAACGTCTCTTTATGCCTTCATTTTCGCCCCCCTCTCTCTCTCACCCTCCCCCCCCCCTGCCCTTTCCCTCCTGCTCCTTCTCTCCCGCCTATCCGGCTCCCCACTCCTAGCCCCGTAGCTTCCCAGGGATAGCTTCCAGGGTTTGCGCACGTGCCCTACATTTCACGCTCTCAATTAAAAGAGTGAGGCCCGGCTGCTGAATGGGCGCACTCGGAAATGGTTTCGTTTGCTGATTGCTCGACATGGACCGTGTTCTTCCTCGCGTCTCTGGGATTTCGTACCAAGGGAGGCGAGACATTCATTTTAAAAAATTATATGCGGGTGAGGGTAAAATAAGGGAGGGAGGGAGAGATATAGCACAGAGAATGTGTGTGTGTGTGTGTGTGTGAGCGAAACAGAAGTGGATGACGGTGTTCCTATTTCATCTCCGTGACGCTGCGATAAGGAGGAGGAACGAAAAGAGGTCGGAGGAAAGAGAAAGGATGGGGAAAAAAGGGATCGAGGATTTTTATAGTTTTTAATATGTATTTGGGGACTGGAAGCTCTTGGAACTGGTTGAGGGAGAGGGTAGCGCGACATGTGGTAGGCTGTGGCGTTTTCAAAAGCAATCTGAAATCGGCACAGCCAGGGAAATGAGAAAAAGTCCGACTTTTTGCAAAAAAAGCGCGTTTCGTGGCGTTCGAGACGGTGAGGTTCTTTTCGAGGATCGGTAGTCTCTCCACTAGACTTTTATTATTTTGATTTCGCGAAGTCCCGTGAAACTGCTCGAAAAATCAAAGGAATTCTTTTAGAGAAAGGGAGGCGGAAAGGAGATGAAAACGGTTTAATGGCTTTGTCGGACGGCAAATGAATTTAATGCAAAATAGATGATGAGTGGAGTCGAATGAGTTATTTTTTCTCCCGAACGGATCTGAAGCTTAAAAATTGTCCCTTTCGTCTGGAAACATCGTCATCAAAATGGGAATGAAACAAATGGCGGTCTGGCAATTAAACTCGATAATTACGGCCTCCAACATTTTAGCTCTCGCTGGAAAACATTAATAGCTAAAAATTTACTTTGGTTTATTGAACAATTAAATTTGACGCACCTGGAGCACATCTCATAATTCACTCCCCTAGTATCTTTTACGCTACATACTAATAATGGGTTTCAATAGATAACAGTAGAAACAACAAAGTTTAATTGGCTTCTAAATCATTACGCACATGCGGACCATTTTTAAGAAATCTTTTTCTCTATGTATGCTCTGTAAATAATCAATAACTGGCTTACTATCACTATCAAGTTAGGAAAGTACACAGTTTATCACAAATAGGCGCGTATCGTGCAGTGGAATATTTGAAACTAAACAATACACTTTGAACGAACACACACCATAAAACAGCGAAACACCATGAACCGATTATGTATGTCTACAAAAAATTTCTTATCCCCTACGTATTTGCGTAACTATACTGTCTAAATACAGCAAAACGATATATCAGAAATGATGGCAGGGATATATTACATTTTTATTTACGCATCCACTTTATAATCAGACGTAACTAATCAAATAATAAAAAAAATTATTTAAAACATACCTCATTTAAGTTAAGTAGCTCTAATATTTAAGTTTGCGTTCTTTTCTTAATCGTAGATAATCCATTTCCTTCGGCTTACAAAATGTTGCATGCCTACGCAATGAAACTAAACGTGTTTTCGTAATTATGGCAGATCTTATTTCCTTTAGTTACCAACAAGATTGTTTTCGCTGACAACAATTAAGTAGCTATGTAATAATTTTTCTAATTTCAAAACGATTTTGATTTTGACTTGATTTTCTTGAAAACGGCTACTCTTACGATAAAAATGTATTGAACAAAAGATACTTAATTTGACTAGATCTACAAGTTTTATTTAAAGATTTTCGATATGATTAATATATTACGATACAGGAGGGAATGTTCGTTTTCTTAGTAGATTGGCACCCCTGATCGGTTTTTGCGAATATAATTTGTTATTTTCTTGTCTTCTTAATCCATGTCCTAAATACCAAATTTCATGAAAATCCGTTGAGTAGATGTACGGATAGAACAAAGCTAATAGGCGCTTAACGTTGGAATCTAAACGCGCCAAAAAACAGGTAGGAATACGTAATTTATAAGCAGGTTAACAATTATGGTCGAGGAATCGTAATAAACGACCAATAAACCTATTTTCAATAAAATTCTAATTTGAAATTGAGAGAAAAGTTAAACTCCGCTTTCGTTTAAAATAAATACGCCATGGCTGCAAAAGTGGACACTTCATTTACTATCTATTATGCTTCAGTGTTCGATATTTAAAACTTATACATAGACAAACCAGTATAACAAATATAAACATCCTTGTTCATAACTAGATTTCACTTTAATCCTTTGAAAATCGGATATTCCTACACTCTTAATTATGGAGTTAATATTCACGAGGTTTACCATTCAATGCTCAGAAAATTCAAACATTAAAATTTACTATAGAACCCGTACAAACTTTTATTTGTGATAGCACAATGGACAAAAATTTCCATAAAGTGGAAAGAGAGATTTTCAAATTATGTAAACTTCCTTGTTTGTTTGCCAAATAACAAAAAGTCTCGAGGAATTATTTTTTAAGTTTCGCCAATTTAGCGCCATTCAAAATTCATTCAAAATAAAATCGTTCTATTGACTTATACGTAAATTAAGGTAATAAAAATATTGACCATATACGCGCTAGAGCAAAATTTTATTCAGGAAACAACCGCGTTCGCCAGTTGTGATCACCGAGCATTAAAGAAGTAACCGCGTTATATGTTTGGTATCCTCCATATGTTTAAGGCCAATGGTTTCACCTATGTCAGCGGTTCCCAACATTTTGCATCCTACCAACCATGATGAGAACAAAATCCACATATCACAAGAAGTGGATTTTTTTACTTAAGTGCATTTTAGTATTATATTAATCATAAATGGAAAATGTTAAAGTAATTGAATATTGCGTCAATTTTGTAGAAAAAGTTTATAATATGTAACTATTTTCGACACTTCGCCCCCCATTGGCTGAGAAATACTGATCTATGAGTGATATTTGTCTCAATCCACAGCGTTTACTTGGCGAGTCATTATTAATCTGGTTTCCAAAGGAAATGAAATGATCCTGCTGTGTGTATGTGTATAATATGTATGTATGTGTGTCCTTCTAACACCGATTTTCATGAAACTTGGTATGAGGCTCGTGCTGCCAGGGCCCACCTCCGGGATATATTTTATTTGTCGAAGGTTGAAATCACGGGTTCAATTCCAGGAACGTTATTTCTCTATTTTTTACAATGGAAGTCTTAAATCCATCGTGCAGAGATGATTTCTTTAATACCTTAAAATATCTTCAAATTGTGATATCGGAGCGAGGTTTGTACTTCCTAAGGGGAAAGAAATATAAATTGTGATTATTATCACAGAATTTTGATAATTGATCGTAGTGGTTTTGAGTTTTAAATCTCACTTTATCGGACTGTTTCCATGAAGACGATTGTTACCGAACTCGGCTTGAGCATAGACGAGTGAACAAATGGGTTATTTTCTTTTCCGCTCGACTACACTTAAGCAATGGACAGTTTATCGATGCATATTGGCGTATAAACAGTAACATTTGTTAAATCAGTTTTATTTAAAAAATACATACCAAATATAATGTCAGAAGAAGATTTTGACATTGCTTTTATTATTTTAAACCTGATAATGCTCTATTAATTTGTTTTCCAATTTTTCTCAATCATTGATCAGCTATGAATTACAAGTGATATTTATGGTATGAGAATTCCTTGGAATGACTAACACATACTGAAACATTTCCTGTCGATATAGTTAAACAATTCGAGACGTCAACTTTGGGAAACCAGCCTGCATTAGTCCTGGTTCGGACTTCTTGTTGTATTTTCCACCTGACATAAATATTGATTTCGATAGCAGATGAATTTTCGTGAACAAATCTCTGCAAAGAAAAACTTTTAAAAAACGCGACTCGATTTTTGTTTTCGGTCTAAATAACTCGAGGAAACGTACAAAAACGAGATTGGAATGCTTCTCCTTCACCCGATTGTACGCGCACCAACAATGCCGACGCCGCATCGTTTTCAGATGCTAGGAATGCTTCGGAATTATGGAGAGTGTGTTAGTATGTAGTCGGGAAGTCGCGTAAAAATAACGCCCCTTTCGTCCCGTGCGACTCGCACGTGCTGCAGAGCGAAGGATAAGCGACGTGCGGAGAATAGGAGCGTATGTATTCCCTTTCTCCTCTTCCCAGATCGCTTCGTGCTCCTCCTATCATTCCAATGTCCCTTCTCTCTCTTTTTCTCCTTCTCTCTCTCTCTCTCTCTTTCCCCTTCCCTCTCTATCTATCTCTGTCTAACTAGCAGGGAATGCCCTCAAGATGGGAAGCCATTCGTTGTTGAACGTCTCCAGAACTTTCTCTCACATTTTCCCTGTGCCATTTCGACTGATCCCACGACCTTTATTTTTTGTCGGCCTTTTTTGTTACCTTACCGTTTTCTGTGCACCTACGTCGTACGTCAATCAATGAATAACAAAGCTGTTAATATTTTAAATTTATTTTTTCCTTGGCGAGAGCTTTAAGGTCAAATATTATAATACATTGGCGAGCAGCAGGCAACAATTGGCATTTAAATTTATTTGAAACTCAAATACAGCAAATATTGCCTAACCTACGGATTTTTAACGTCAAAACAAAAGCCACTATAAAATTCTGTAATGTTAAACATTTTAACTCTCATTTGTATCTCTCGTCCATTCCCTCTCTTATACCTACTTGCAGTCGAATGAAAAAAAAACATATTATCTTGCGGGCCACTTGTTTCAGATTCGTAATCCACGATTATTTAACCGTGTTTGTATAATTATTTGCTAAAAATAGTTATACTCAAGAATTAAAGTTTCAAGTGCTTATAAACATCAGTTCGAATTTTTAAATATTTTATTTCACTGTACCCATCATTGCAACGCAAAAATATTTTATTCAAAAACTTCACCAATAGGCGAATGCTTTTTCAGAATTAAAAGCATCGTTGAGTCGATCGATCTATATTATGTTTTTCTTAGTTTTTTATCATCATCATCATCTTATTTGCTTGATATTATTTTTGTTGTCGCATAAAACTGTGCCGTAAAATCGGCATTTAAATATAACTAAGACTAAATTATAGGTCCACAAAATCGGTAATAACCAGGGGCACACCGAGAAGGGGGGAGGGGTCTGATGGGCTTCAGCCCTCCTTACAAGATTTCTTACTAGCCTTATAAACATGTATTTTCGCAGGAAATATACTCTTTAGACTTTTTATATTTCTCTCAGCTTATAATTCATAATCATTATACAGACACTTCATGAATTACGCATATTTATATCGTGCGAAGTTTCTAACAACTAGCAATCTACCCATGTATTTTCAGGGCTGAGCCTCCCCCCCCCCCCCCCCCCAAGAGAAAATCCTGGGTGCGCGCCTGGTAATAACCATCAAAAATATCTAAATTAACAGACGAACTACAGCCATAAGACGAGCTCAATCATTATATTTTAAGCTAAAAAAATCTTCTTCAACCATCACTTCCCATTTTCATTGACATAATTATTTCTACGCCACAATATTGGACATTCAATTTTTAAAAAATACAACCTCGATCAGTTACCGCCCAACATCCTATTCATTTGTCCCATAAAACCGATCCGCGACTCCTTAAAAGCGTCCCCCTTTAAAGTCCCTCCACTTACCTGTCACCACCAAACTTACATATCTCCACCGTCACCATTTCCCGACCCCTCCCCTTCCAGGGAACAGCCATCTGCTTCCTCGCCCGCGCGTCTTAAATTCGCCCCTTCTCCTCCACTACCTAAGAAAACCTCCAGCCATGTCGCTTTACCGAATCCCTTCAAAAGCATCTTCACCTTCCACTTCCTCTCTCTTCTCGCCACTTTCTCTCCCCCTCCCCCTTCACCCTCATAACCAAGCCGGTAAATCCTCCAGAAAAGACATCTTTCCAACCACTATCCCGGCGAGATTCTTTCTCTACACCCCCCTCCTCCCCCCCTCCCCGCTACTTTCTCCTCCCACGTTCCTTTCCTGGCGAAGCAGACTAAACAGAGGAGCACTCACTCTCTCCTTTGCACTTATCGTCCTTCCTTTACTCCTCCCATTACTCACTCTCTCTACCTCCATTACAAAACTCTTTTACTCTCTCTCTTCCTCAATTTCTCCTTCCACCAACTTCCAGAACAAAACGCCCTTCTCTCTCTCTTTCTCGAACACATGATCCCTTCATTGGATGCTTTCCCTCCGCCGTGAATGCGCTTTGTCTCGCTGGCGTGAGAGATTTCGGCTTTCGTTAACGGTACCAAAACCTTTCTCGAAATGGATAAATTGCTTATTGTTGTTGTGCGATGCGCCGCGCCGCCAAACGAGTGGTTAGGGAAAGAGCGCCATCTGTTAAGCTCCGTGAAAATGCGACTGGAAAGAAACCGCGGTTAGCTAATTTGAGCCGTTTATGCATGGATTCAACTGGCGTCTGTGTGATATTCAGCTACCATACGCCATTCTCTTCTCGTGCATCCTTTAAATCATTGCATCAGATATAGATACGCGAGTTGACATTACAGGTAAGTAGATAATATAGAATTATTTTAATTATTGCAAAATAAATTACGAATGTGCCTGTAAAATAGCAATAACTGAAACTAATTCAATTACGATACGTTGTATTCAATGAGAGCAATGAAATTTAACGGCCTGCATATTACTATTAAAAACAGACCCAAGTTAGCAAAATGTATTTTGCTGGGAATAAATTTATACGCACAAAAATTAAATTGTTCAATCGAACAGCGATGTCTGATTAAACGAAGTAAATGTTGGATACCGAAACACCTAGTCTAGACTTAAGTATATATTCTCTCTACGGCTACCGTAAGGCTTCTTTTAAATCATCAATCGCATCGATCCAATTATTCGGAAAGCTGTCACGCAGAATTTTACGACCTTGAAAATCAACTACGCCGTGGCTAAGGAAAGGACGGTGATAAAAGGTAAATCAGAAAGTTTTCGGCAGCAAATTCTTAATGAGAAACAGCTCCAACGATCGCAAAATAAGTTAAGGAGAGACGATGTAATCGACACCGGAGTTTAGTGACGATGGTAGATTAGATGCCTTTCATTAAGCAAAGTGAGTAGGTGGAGCGGTCCGTAAAAAAAAACAGCGAAAAGGGCCCGAGATTGAAGGTTGCGGGAAGTAAAGTGTTACTGGGAGCCAATCAAAGTTGGATCATGGTTATTGGGCGTAATGGCGTATTTAACAGTCAACAGATTAATTTTGCACTGATTTTTAATCAAAGCTACCATTATTTAGGGCTCTTAATGATAGCATGCAACCGTAAATAATGGGCCAGTCTGAGAATATATAATCGATTTTATTGCAAACAAGGTCTCAATGCAAAATAAACGACCGAAATCGAGTCTAAGTAAATGTTGGGAGATAAAAAGCCAGATTCATTTGAAAGCGTTATAGGAATTACAATCAGAAAATAACATTTACCTGTATGTTTACGTAACACTTTGTAACACACGAGAAATCGGACGAAACTTTGGAATCACAGCCACTGCAAGATACTAGATAAAGATCCCGTTATCAGACATTTGAATCCATTATTTTCACCATAAAAAGTTTAGATATTCTAAACCTTTTGTTTATGTTAAATATCAAAATATTGAAGATAAAGTACTGAGATAAACCGTAGGCAAACATGTTTACCTTTGTTGTTTTATAATTTCGTAATTTATTAGAGGAATGGAATATCTAATAGGGCGAAACAAACGAAAGACGGAGATAATGGCAACGAAAATGGGACAATTAAAAAAAATTCTGGAAAGACCCAAAACAGACGGGAGAAATCACGTACGCTTGCGATTCCCGAGAAAGTGGCTCGCTTAAAATAATATGGAGCGACAAACAAAAGACCTGGTAAACGGGGAGTTTTATTTTCATCTGGGACTTATTAGCATCGCGCGAGAGATACAAACGGGCGATCTGATTTGATCGAGGTGGTAGAACGCGAATAAACATAAGGATATTATTCCAACCACCCCATAATTGAGCTCGAAAGGCAAAGGCGTAAAGAAAAAACATGCATATATTAACATTAAGGGGTGGTGAGAGGTGTTTCATAAAAAGAGAGTAATAAAACCGTTGGGGAGAGACCGGAAGAGATACGCGCAATTAAAGAGAGGGTGCTGTGAAAGCGAGCGGTTGAGGCATTGCGTAATAAATGTGAGGTAATTACGTCACGAGGGAATAAAAGGTTTGGCCGTAAATAAAAACAGAAGAACGAGTCGCTCCTCTTAAAAGGACGACGGCTATTGCAGGGAACGATAAGCGTTTAATCGGTCTTAACTTGAGGATGACAAAAACGTCGTAAATGAATCTGAAGATATGCAAAAGGAGCTGAAAACAGACTTGAAAGGCTGAACAATTACGCACAAAATGGAGCGCCGAGACAGCGAGAGAGAGAAGTTGGAACACGCAAGCGATAGAAAGAAGGAAATGGGTTAAAACGAGTTGAGTGAAGGTGAGATAAGGTGAAGAAAAAACGGGAACATTTAAACGTTGAAAGGGAAATTTTTTTAGGAGCAGGAATGCGGAGAAAGGAAAACAATATATATATTCCGTGTGTTGCTATACAGGGGATTCGGAACAAGCTCCACAAAAATTTTCTTTAACGCTCTTGCTTTTGATCCGTTTCAAAGTCTTTACATGAGTTTCTTGGCGAAGAATTGTTTATTTCTCCTATAAAATCGTCAGAAAGTCAGGTTGTAGTGACAATTTTAGCGCACATCTACAAGTTGCATAGTCGGTGAAACAAAATTATATCTCTCAAGTTACAGTTTTCTTTGACATGATGACACTGACTCAATTTCGTAAATAAGTCCCTAATACAAAACTAAAATAATTTACTATGAAAAAATGGACAAAGCAGTTATTTAAGCATACGAGGCACATGAATTAATATTTTAGAGAAAAGGACAAGGAAAGAAATGACGTCATAATAACAGGCTTTCCTTAGCAAATGAAAAGGAGATTGACCGGAGCAGATTATAGCAAAGTTATATTTTCCATGGATACGATGCGATGGCATACAAAGAATATATATATATATATATATATATATATATATATATATATATATATGTGTGTGTGTGTGTGTGTGTGTGTGTGTGTGTGTGTGTTTTGAGCTATTAGAAATCTTGATGGAATAAGTGTTAAATTGTTAAATTTAAATTGACTCAAGTTTCATATAGTTCGAGAACAGGATAGAAATAATATTTTTTTTTAATGAAAGAGTAAGTCGATTTATGTAACGAAAGGTAACTAGAGAGGAGAATAAAAATGAAGGGAGAGAGGTAGAAGATAAAATAAAGAGAAACGAAAAATGAAAATGGGCGCTGATACACAGTGGTGCAAGAGTTGGTGTATAGGAGAAAGATAGAAGAGAAAGGGCTGTTTTTATTTTAGAGGTGGCCTCGAGAAAAAAATACACTGTACGCCTGAAAAACAGGGCAAAATAATGACAACAGCATCTACATTCTCTGTCGCCGCTAATAAAAATGAAAGGCCAAATGCAAAAAATACAGTCGTATATACGAATAACAAAGAATACGGTACAGCTCTCAATTGGTTTTGTTGGCCATGTAGGCTCCCTTACGCTTCATTAGTAATGTTAAATTATTAATAATTCGTAAGAAGGGTAGATATAGTCAATAAAAGCGTTATAGTGTAGTATGGGATTCCTGACGAAGAAAATAAGACTATTAAAGGATAATGCTAATCCATCAGACGAAGCCTAGACTCAAGGTCGAAGTAGCTAGATAGCCTGCCTGAAATTTCATATTAATGAATTACGTAATTCCCATAGCGCGAGTGACAAAATTTTCATTTATAAAAATATATTTACCATCCAAGGAAATTTACATATTGTTGGTTCCAATGCCAATATTCGAATGAACTATCGATATATCAAAAAGGACGATCTATAATAGTCCAAGAGGCCGATTATCCAGGAAAACACGCAAAGGACAATCGGACGAGGATTTTTGTATCCGTTTTACGGTTAACGGAGCTACTGGTACCAGATAGTAAATTACTATATAAGAAAAGATGAAGGAAAAACTTTTTTAAAGCAAAAATGCAGATTCTGCAAGCATGTAGCAAACCCGAATGATGAATAAATTTTCAAAAAACGTTTTAGTTCCATGTCGCATCATCAAAAATGTTTACATTATTCGTTTACGAAGGATAATTAACTTAAGAGAGGCGTGAGTAAACTGATCAGATCTGTGTGCCATGGAATGGTTGCGAATAAGGCGGTTGATAACCATAGTAGTTAATCTCGTAGAGTTGGTTAAAGGTAGGATGAATATAGATCTCGAGCCGTTTAAACGTTATTTTTTTTTAAATCAAAGCGTCCCTTTGCCTCAAAATGATCTCATTGAAGCCACTACGGGAATTCTTGTGTAAAACGGCTGTCGGTATAGCATATCACACGGAAAGATATGGAAACTTCGGATAAATAAACATTCTTCCGATGAGGAAATTTTAGATTCCGTGGTCAGGGAATAGGAAAACAAATCATGAGAGGAATTTCCCTTATTAATAATTAATTTCTACACCTCGGAAATCAATTTGTATTCTATATACTTAACCGCGACATCCTTATTTGCATTTAAATATGCACGTGCATATATGTGCATATTTAGAGCCTATCCTCAGAACATAAATTCACGTAATTAATATAATCGTGAAGTTTCGAGAGGTTTTCAGAAAAAGCTCGAACCTTCAATAATGTGAGGTGGTACGATCCGTTCTCTTGCAATTTATCGACCTTCTAAGATTCTCTTCATTTGTAAATGGGTTTCATATTGGTCACACCCGGGGGGGGGGGGGGGATGCAGATTGAATTTCACGGCGAGAGGTACTTAAACGAAAAATTCGAGACTAAAAAAAACCGGACGCGAGATATATCGAGATATATCGATTGTTAAGGGATGTAACGGAGGAATTAGGAAATTGTGTACGCGGTAGGCGGTGATAGCATTCGTGGAAGGGGGAGAGTGCGTCGAGGACGTAATAAGCGTAGGGGGGAGGGGAGAATGGTAATGGATGGCGGCGCGATGAGGCGAGGGAGGGTTGGGTCGCAATGGGAGATGAGAGGGGTTTTCAGTGGGCGGATTGGAAGGGATATTGAAAGCGGAGAGGCGATACGGGTTTTAGGTGGGAGGGGTTTTAAAGGGTTTCCCGTGCATATTTTACTCCGTAAGCATATTCCCGCGAGAGAAAGGGATATGGAGAAGCGAAGGAGAGGTAGAGAGAGAGAGAGAGAGTGTTTGTGTGTGTTTGTGTGCGTGTGTGTGTGCGAGAGAGAGAGAGAGAGAGAGAGAGAGAGGGAGACACGGCCCAATCCGATCTGTCCAAATGGATTGGGTCAGAGTATCCGAGAGAATTATGGGGAAAAGTTTTTTGGAAAGGGTTGAAGGGGTTTGGACTCGGTTGGAGAGAGGTTTTAAGTTATGTTCAGCCTTCCTAGCGTTTCTGTTTGCGTGGACGAGAAAAGATGAGAGGGAGGGAGAGGAGGGGGGAGAGGAGGAGGGTGGGAGGGGAAGGGAGGAAAGCGGAGGGTGGGGGGGGAGTTATCCGTGATGCGCATATCGCGGAAGGCGAGGGGGTGGGATGAGGGGGTTGCATTAATAGCCGGAGACGGGCCACTCAGCGAGCGTATTTTACGACGTGTGGAAAATGGACGGTGGAGCGAAGGAGAATGGATATTCTTGCGGCGCGCAGGAATGGTTGTTGATCTTTCCGCCGCGCGGTAGGACGTGATATTAAAACGATACGCATTAAAATATGAGCAAAGTTTCATAAAACTCCCGTTCGTATAACCCGTCTCTCCTTTCCTAGGCCTTCATCCATTCCACATTTATTTCGGTCATCTCCATAAAACATCTAGCTGTTTACCTATTGCTTGTTTGTAAGGATGTCGGAGTCAATTCCAAAACTTCTCGCATGAAGTCCAATGGCGTTTTCAGACTTCCGTGGGCGACAAATTCGACTATGTAACTCTTCCGTATACAGTGATGCGCTTTTTATTGACGGATAAGCCGTTCTGCCTCGACGGGAAAACAAATCTTTTTTTACCGAACCCCAGGCTCTGCAACATTCAAACAGAATCGCGGACGCATCTTCAATGTTTGACAATGGGCGAAGAATGTTTGAAGTGACGTGGGCAAGGCACTTAGTTGAACTTCGTTTTATTTTTCCTCCTTTAAGCAAACATTGAGTCCAAGGCAGCCCCAAAACTTCTTACATGAAGCCGCCATACACTTCCAGAATACCGTGGACGACAAATTCAATAATGTAACTCCTCTGCCTATGTGAGATGCGAGGGGTAATGCACTTTTAATTGGCGTAACAGGGGTTCTGTGTCCACGAGAAGACAAATTACTCTGCCAAACCCTAAGTTTCGCAGAGAAAATATTTAACCCCTTTTGCGGGCCAACTTCAAGTGACGAAAATTGATTACGAATATTTGATGCTATGCAAGAAAAGCACCTACCTGCACTTCGCTTAACTTTTTCCATTTTAAGCTAATGCCTGCTTGTTTATAAAATAAAAGTTGCATTAGGAAATATTATGTCGAAAATTTACGCTCCAACCATTATTTTTAATTAAAACATTCTTTCTAATAAGCAATATACAGCTTATTATTTTCAAATTCAAACAGTTCATATCCACACTAAAAGAACGACTTTTTGTTATTTACCGGTTTTAAAGGTTGGCAAACACCTGATACTAGTTGCATTTTTTGTAATCTTAACTGAGTCAATCAACACTGTTTGAAGCGTAATTTTTACAATATTTCAACCTTCAATTACGACTGGAGTTTGGATATAGAAGTGTCATCACAAGAGAAATGTGGGATACCCATCGAAAAGTGTTCATCATTCTAACTCACTTCCATTTCTTGGTCGATCGAAGAAGACACTTCGAGTTATGGAATTACAGGACTCAATTGATCTCCCTTAAATCCATTGGAGATCCAACGTGTTTTATAGCACATTTTTTTAACACGAGGGAATGTAGCGGTTCTGCGTCAACATGATCCCCTTGCCATATCCCTTCCTTAATCCGTTTATTCAAAAAAAGACTCGCCAGCACGTGCAGGCAAGAGACGGATATCAATGGAAACTCTTTTAATTTGCCACTCCAAGCGAGCAACTTAACTGAATC
Organism: Tanypteryx hageni; assembly: GCA_028673005.1. Lineage (NCBI taxonomy): Eukaryota > Metazoa > Arthropoda > Insecta > Odonata > Petaluridae > Tanypteryx > Tanypteryx hageni. Next base: position 88,715,870 of record CM054116.1, on the reverse strand, counting down.
TCCGGCATCGAGTTCAAAGTGTCATCATGCGGTTAGTTAAAAGAAAACCTGTAGATTATGGTTTTCCTAAAAAACAAACAAAAGCGAATCGGTGTTTTTGAGATAGCCACGTTAAATATTTTTCTGCGAAGCTAATATATTGCTGGGTTGGATGACTACTTTTGAGGATGCTTTCGGAACAAAATGAAAATTTTAATTCACATAAAATTAGAGCGTAGGGTATTGCTCGTTTTAATTTATTGGCGATTAAGACATCTTATACAACAAGATTTTAAAAATATACTTCATTATATATTTATAATATTTATGAGAATCTAACTCAACTTAAATTGCTACAAATTAAAGGGAATTGGAAATGCAAAACATCGATAAAGGACGAAAACAAATTATAGATTTATTTATAGGAAATACTATATTGTTCCAATGGGTAATAGAAAAAAGTAATAGTACTTATAAAGAATAAAAACTGCAATAAAACACCCGAAATATACCTTAACCACTTTTTGGAATGTAAATTAATGCCAATAAATGACGCAAAGGCATGCCAATATTTAGATTTAAACTACATTTACTTAATTCGACAAATTAATTATAGCCTTCTCGGATTAATATCACGATAATTATTGCATCCTCTATATTTTTATATTTGACAATAAACCAACAGAAATGTATAATACGTTTTCCGTCATATTTTTTTCCGTTTATATTCCACAAGTACCTTAAAAAGCCTTCTTAAATACGGAGATATCTGAGTAACTTCTCATCTCTTCAACCTAATGAGTTTGACACCGACCGAAATCCTGTAAAATCTTACGCTGATAAGACCGTCGTACATTAGCGATTATAATTTTTTTTAAACATCTCCTCCCACTCTTAACGCCTCTAAGCCTTTACTCTAACGCGCAACAAGCGAATTATCCCCTCTCCGTGAGCCATCTAATTGGATTTTAGATTGTTCCCCGATCTCGTTGGAATCTCAATGTATTGCATTGCGTACTACTCGGAGCCTCCACTGGTTTCCGAATGCGCGGGAAAGGGAATGGGAAGTAATACAAGATCTCCGGTGGGGTGGTGGGAGACGAGGGTGGCCGAGGGGTATAGGGTGGGAATTAGCGCCGAGAGGAGGCGAAGGAGGAGATTTGCCATCCGTCTTATCCCAATTACCACTTCCCTCTTTCTCACCCCCCTCCCGATCAACCCGCTCCATACGCTTAAGGAAATCTTCCACCTCCGTTTCCCGAATAATTCTCCTTTGATCTTGCCCAGGCAAACTCAAACAACGCACGCCTTACGAGAACACGCCCATACGCCTACCGACTTCGCTCCTCCACCGTATCCGGAAACAGATGTGCGAGCAGGAGAGGTGGAAGGCGACGAGGAGGGTTTCCTGTTACCACCACCGCCATTTCCATCTATCTATCATTCTCCGCAGCCTCTGGGCTTCCCCGACCATAGTGTTTACGCAAGTGGGACCGTGTATCGATTCCCATTTGCGAAAAATCTAGCTGCGAGTGCCAGGCACTTAACATCGAGTTGGCGTGGGCGTGAGAGAGGGAGAGATGGGGAAAGGGGTAAGCTATTCCGTCCTCCCATTAAAACTAACTCCACTCTCATCTTCGGCCTTCTTACGTCCGCTTCTCTCGCTCTTTTCTCATAAAGCCTCTCATTCGATTCCATCCTAACCAAATTACTTCTCCTGGCCTTTTCCTGCTTATTTCTTCTGTCGACATTGACTTTTCCTCCCGGTTTCAGACGCGCGCTTCTCTCCATTATGGCAATAACGTTCTGTACTCATCAATCGTTTGGTCGCTACTCTGTCTTCGAGGTAGCAAAGGCTTTCACCGTTTTCCTCGCTAACGTTCTGACCTCCAGCGTTCGTCTCCTATCCTTCACCATCTGCCATTACCTATTTTTGTGGCGTTATCTTGTTTTATTCCACCTCTATCTCTCCTTTTTTCCTCTCACCCTCCCGTGTGGTCATCCCTATTTCCGTCTGAATGCATTTCTTTGACTCCTCCAAATCATTTTTATCCTACGGCGCGTATTCTCTCTACCCCTTTATTCGCGAATCGCTAAAGCCCTCTACTTTCGCTTCCCTACTCCTTGGGCGTGTATTATTTCTCTCCTCATCTTTATTTTCGCCTAATTACTACGCGGCTTTTAGGTGTTTCCGTTTGCTGTTTTTAAATAAAGACTTGATTGATGGCCTCGGCGAAAAGAAGTTTTTCCTTTCACCAGAAAAAAACGAGTCTAAAGTTGGTATACCTAGATGCACTCATCACCAATTTGTTAAATGAGTCACGCTAAGCTATGTTTGCCAACCTTTGGATTACTTTAAAAATAAAATGCTTTTATTCCTACCGTCGTTCAAGTGCGCGATTTTTTATATCTTACGGCCTTTTTAATTTTCGCCGAAATACTCCGAGGAACTATTTTTAAACGTGCCGCATTATCTGACATTATGAAAGACTATCTTAACCTTCATTGCCTTAATCAAATCTCCGTGTCCTACACCTTTCACTCGTATATCTCAAAACACCTCGCCGCCGTTTTCCTTCCTCGTTTTAAAACACACCCGATTACCGTTTGTTCCGTTTCCCTCTCTTCTTTTTGAGTTCAATCCCTCCTCACTTGTCCCTTCCCCTCTTCTCTTTTTTCAACGCATCCCTCTCTCCCGCTTCCATTATCTTTCCCTCAGCACAGTTATTGGAAGCCCGTGGGGATCCAAAAACCAATTAGCGGCCATCGCTTCCTGATCAGTTTTCTACTCTCTAGCTATTCTCCCTCGGTTTCTCCCCACTCATCCGCTGTATTTCTCCTCATTCCAATCATCCCTTCTTCTGTCTTGATGTTCCTTTCCAAGCAACACATTGTCAAAGGGTTTTTAATGGATCGGATCGCTGTGCATGAAAGAGCTCCCATTTAGAGTTTATGAAAGGGACGCAGTAAAAAGTAATACCGGCAAAATAGTAACTTTTGAGCTCAGACAACGATTGATGCAACGGAATTTAACAATTAGCGGACAATAAAGATTCATTATTTTTAATCGTAAATTTAACGTTTAGTCGAGTCATACTGCCATTTATATTATGTTATCGTGGTCATTTTTTATGAAAAGTGACTTACTGTTTCCATATTATTCATTTTGTTTTAATTTTTTGTTATAACTAACTACTTATTTAAATCCAATCTATCTATCTATTATTTAATTTGGAAATTGTGATTGTTTTTCTTCCATCAAGATGGTACCTCAGATTTTTGAATTTTTAAGTAGTCTAAAATTAAAAATCCAAGTATACAATTAACCTTCTGCGTTAAGCAAAGGGCATTAATATTAAACTGTATGAATTCTTTTTTTTCATTTATTCCTGACATTCGGTCCAGTTACAGTTCCTATGAAGGTGTTAGATGTTTTGGTTTTCATATGGAATTTATCACTTTATCACTCAGATAAGATATCCTTAAGTTACAACCCGCGGCCCTCCGTGAATGTTTGTGTCGCCAGAGGGAGACTATATAAATATAAAATATTGCCTTTGTTTCTAAAGGCTCCTATCCTAATTTATACTAGAAGGCGGCTGTTTGCGCGAGTATATTCAGGAGCAATTATATTTGCGAACAGGCATTCTCTTTGATGGAGGACAAATAAACATATCGGAGCCAGTTGATAGATGACAATCTGACGCCAATCATGTGGCTGAACGTAACAATCATTACACCTGTTTTGAAAAATTGACTTTGGAAATATAGATTCAGAGGCCGCATTGAAGCGTAATGAAGCTCAATGCAAAATAGTTCGTTCAATTTTAGTTTGGATTCCTTAATAATTGTACTTGTTTGAACTACCCATATTTAAAAAATAATTGATTTACGCTTTTAAACACACTGTAAGAAAAACACAAGAAATATTTCTATTAAAAATAGTAAATTATAACAAAATATGTATTACGGTATTTTAGTGTTGTATATTGAGTTGTCATAATGCGACCCGCAGGCCAGGGAAATATTTCTACTGCGTCTCTGTGATGGCAAAGTTGTGCATGACTACCTTAACTCATCATAATAAGATTATATTTTATTCTTTGTGATTGCACATGCAAATTACGCAGTATCTTCCATGCCTTGCTTATTCTACACTTAAAAAAAATCGATTAGAATAATATACCATTTCTCCTGATATTTTTTTCCCAACCAACATTTATTTACAACCCAACCAATCCCTTCGACTACTTCCAAATCAGCATAGGTAAACATCGCATTCACTTTCGATATTTTTTCGTTCTCACTTCCTCCCTTTCCATCATATGTTTTTGCCATCTCTATCCAAATTCCTCTCCATCTTCATTTCCCGGTAAAAAGCCATTCCCCAGTATTTATTTATCCTACCGCCGCCATCATACACAGAGTTTCCTCCTCTCTGTTACGCACTGCCTTTCCCGTTTCGATTCTCCTCCTCGACCGCATCAACTGGGATACTCACTTTATTTTTCATTTCTCCCCCACTCACAGAATTTTCTCTTCTAATGTGAAGCTACACCGATTCCTCTCTCCCTCTCTCTCTCTCTCTTATTAGTTCATCTTCCTCCTCCGAATTTTCCGGACCCACGCATTCATTCTCCCAGACACTTTTCTCTTTCCCTCTCTCTCTCTCTCTTCCCTTTGACTCTCATTCGCTCTCTCGACTTTAAAACCTCTTCCCTCTTGAGCACATCAGCACCGGGAGGACGAGAAGGAAAGAGAGAGAGGCGATAATCATAGCTGACGCGCAGTCGATTTGGATAATTAACAGTAGGGAAGCGAGAGTGGTAGGGAAGTGGAGGAGGAGGGTCGAGGGCGAAGGCCGCTAAAGTGTATATGATGAGTGATGAGTAAAGTAAGGGAACGAGAAGATAGAGAGAGGGGTCGGAGGAAGATGGAGGTTGCGGTTGAAGGAATGCCTGGGAACGGTGAGCGAGAAGGAGAAGAGAGAGGGACGCTTGAGGGAAAGATAGGTCGGAAGGAAAGGGTTTGGATGAAAGAGGGTGAGAAAGAGAGAGGGCGTAGGATGTAAGAAAGAGGCAGGAGTGAATAAATGTAGGATGAATATAGAGGGATGTTAAGAGGAGAAGAAAAAGAGAAGAGCGAGGTAAAGAGAGTTGAGAAACGAGAGAATTTTATGAAGGAAAGGGTTTCGGAGGAAATGAAAATAGGGATTTCTTCGGAGGATATGGAAAAGAGAGAAGGAAAGATGGGAGTAAAGAGAGAGAGAGAGAGAAGATAGAGCCTCAAGGGAAGGAATCGAGGAAGATGTAAAAGGAGGAGACGGGACTAGTTGAGAAAAACGAATCCGTTGGTTGGAGAGACGAGATAGAGAGTGAAGGGGAGGGGGAGAAGAGGGAGGGGGGTGTTAGTGTAAAAAGCTGAACTAGGAAGCTTATTGGCGGAGAGAATACGACCGAGCCCGGAGTCGGAGATGATTCGAGTGGAGGAGGAAGGCATTTTGGGGAGAGAGGGAGTGTGCCAAAATGAGAATCTTGGAGAAAGTGGAAAGAGAGAGGGAGCAGAGTGGAGCGAAGGAGTCTCGGACCCAAGGGTCTAAAGTGTGAATTAGCTTATTAGCTAATCTACACTTTGGACCCTTGGAGGGGCAACAAGATTATAAGATTTTTCTGTCGTTTATTTCGATTTTGGTCTTTGGGCAGCGTAGTTATTCTCTCTAGCAATAAAGAGTTGCACTCAAATTTTGGGGATTTTCGCCATTAGAAAATGAGAGAATAATTAAAATTGAAATAAAAAACTTCTCACAGACAATTTCGTCAGTTACTACTCTACCTGCACTGGACCGCAAATTTTCACGACAAATTCAAAAAAATCCTGTGGCGCAAAGAAACAATCAATTGTTATTATAATTTAAAGTTTTAAAAGCAATCATTATCGACAATTACTCAAATACTCGGGCGATAATCATAATTAGCTTCTAATAATTATTCATTTTTATAAATTCGTTATTAGCTCCTAATATATTCATCTATTTTAATGTTTATTTTCTACTCAAAGGACTAGCTACTATTTCAAATTCTCTAATACTACTCCTTGAATAAAATATGGCAAAACAAGAGAAAAGTTCAAATTGGAGGTAGGGCGGAAAAACCTATTCGCTCAATTCTCCGCGGAGTAGCAAAATGGAAATAAACTTCCTTATTTCCCTCCTAGCAACACATTTACATAAGCCCGCAGCTCTCTTTCTCTTGCTTTCTATCTCCCAACAATTTCCTCTCTTCTCTACCTCATGTTTCTGGAGTGAGTGGGTGAAATACCGCGATCCCCTTGAGGTGAATGCGACGAGAGGCACGTGTACGGGAAAATGCACGAAAATATGTGGAATGACGCAAACAAAGACCACAAAAAAGTTTTAACTCTCACACAGGATTCTAAGAAATCATTAGACCAAACGATTCAGTCTGTTTTGACATTTGGTCCTTTGGCAACCTCGCCCCTAGCAAAAGCCTATTTTCGTCATAAGGGAACATGCACGGAATAATAAAAAGTATGAATGATTTAGAATCAATGAATTTAAAAATAACTTCATGATTCATAAACCCTTCGAAAGAGCGACGCGTTATTTTTGCCTTTCCTTATCAATATGGTCTCCACATTTACTTTTGAAAACAACATTGCAATATCAATTAAATATAAAAAATTTCAACGATGAGGAAATATTGTGAAATTCTTTATCTAATGAGATTAATTCCAAAATAAATCAAAATTTTTATTGAGAAACAATGTTGTCCAAAACGATTTAATTTATAAATTAGAAAATGATAAATTATGCATGCCATATTGATTAAAAGTGTGCTTGACAAGGCCAGCATTGAATCGCAATCACGCATACTTTTGTGCATAAATCTGAATGCATTAGCTTGCATGGCAAGATATACCGATTTCAGCCGAAAGATTTATAATTGTATAAATTAAAAAAAATAAAATAAATCTAAAGTAATGTTTTATAAATTGTACGATTAAAAGTACATTTGACTTCAATTGCACAACACTAAACTCAGAGACATATTACGTAAAGCATAAAAATTTTACTCGAAAGATAAGTTTATATTTGAATACACATAGCAAACCAGAGCAGCTATTCACCTAAAAGGTTTACTCTGATAAAGCCAAACATTATAGTTTCCAAATTTACTCGTGAAAAGGGAGCCTTTCTGAATATGAACCTACAAAACCTTTTCTATTATAAACTTTTCCAAAGAATGCTGGTAGGGGTCTATTCAACAAAGATTTAACGTCTGCGAAAAGAGAATAACAGACGTAAATGGCCTTTTATCCTCTCCATGACTGATACTTCTACATGTTCGTCCGTGCATTTAATCCGAGTAACACACAAACCCGCCGGGAAGCACTCTTTAAGGCGCAGTTTCCAGTTACATCACGCACAGATACAAGGAATTCTCTATGGAGACATTGGTCACCTCTGTAGCAACTAACGTTTGCATTGCGTGCCCACATAAAAAGGTCAAAAATTCGTATAAGACAAAATAAATAGAGAGAAGTTTTTCGAGAATTTCATAAAATACTAAAACGGAGATTCTAGTCATTCCTCGGGGATTACCAACAAAAAAAATTGAATATGAAATATCTGGAACTCAATCTACTGCGAGATTCGGAGCTACAATATTTGTTTCATCTTTCCAAGGTTTTATTCTATTATAAATTCCTTCAAATGTTTCAAAATTCTCCCGGTTCTTATTACGTTTTAAAAAGCCTTTCTCTTACTCTTCTTGTAGTATTCATCTCATATTGATCATCATCGTATGTAGCCTGTCCGTGGACTGGTCCGTGATTATCATCTGTAATACCTCTCCCCACATTCTCCTCTTTTCCGCGAACTTCTTCTTTTCTTGGTAGCTCTATTTATTTATTATCTAATCTGAAACAGTTCCCTCGCTCTTTCTGTTTCTCCCTGCCGTTTTATTTCCAACACGTTTCATGCTCTCGCTCTCTCTCCTTAGTTTATGTCCAAATCAGCGTGCCTTCCATTTATAAACTATACTATCATTCACTTTTCTCCAATTTATCCTAATCCCTCGTCTGCCAATTTAATCCCCTTATTTTTCTCAATGCTCCCATTTTGACGATTTCAATCTATTTTTTATGTCTTTGCTCCATACAAAGCAATAGTATATGCATTGCATTTTATCAGTTTTTTCGCATGGCATACAATGAGTTTATTATATGTGGGTGTGGCCCAGATATATGAGTTATTAAATAACGATGTAAATTTATAAACTGTATAGTAGTTAGATAGTCTTCCTCATGAGTTTCATATATGAGTTATTCAGAAGTAATAAAAACTCGAGAAACTTTGAGAGCCTATTAAACGAAAAAATATACGGTCCATGAAAATTTTCATATTCCGATAAGGTAATGCGTTCAATAGGAGGGAATGTAATAAAATAAAGTTGTAGAATTATAATTCGAATTTAGATGGTAATTCTTCTCTAGGGATCTATTATTGGGAGTTTCTTGTAAATCTGAGGATCCATAGTCTAAGTAGATATGCAAAACTTTGGAAGAATTTATGCAGTTTTTTCTTCAGGATCTTAACTTTCATTTTTCTTTTGCACAGTCTCCATTATCTTTCTCCCCATTAACAGTTTAACCAATTCAATGTAATCATTTCTCATTCAAACTCTCCTTTTTATTGTAATTAATTCCATAAAATAATTTCACCCTCTGGTCTCATTTGATGCTTTCTAACATCTGAGGACTTGAGACTAATTTTCATAACTATATTAAAATTTGTTATCGATATTCAAATAAAGTTGATTATACTGCAATTGAAATCTTCATGAATTAAGCATTGCAATAAAGGCAGCGTTGCTTAACTCATGCTCCGTAGTATAACCTCCTCGACTAAGGTCAAGCACTTTGAATCTACCGTTTCATTATACGCAACATTAGTTATATCCGCTCAAAAATATCGCGTCCCTCTCATTATCTACCCATCAAAACAACAACATTTATGCTCTTTTCCCAGAATATCCCTCTCCTCTTTTTATATCCCCTCCGTCCAATTTCTCTAGTGGATCCATCTCTTAACTCTTATTTTTTAACCCGTTTGATCTCTCGAATTTTATCCTCTTCCTCTCTTCCTCCATAATTCACGTCGACCATACGAGCAACTCCACTCCCTCACCATCTTTTATTTTCCCATCTTATATATAGCACTCATTATTCCGCTTCCTCTGTTTCTCTGTTCCGCGCTTTTTTCACATTTCCCCCACTATTCCTTACGTTTACGTATACTAAACCTTTAACCTTTTGCTACAATAATCTTTTTCTCTTTCCAGCTATTTCATCATTTCATCCTTTTAAAAGTTATTATCCTATTATTCTCTTTTTCTCTCTCAGTGTATATATGTATACACGAACACACAGACTACGCGTATAGTCGCAAAGATGTAAATAACACGATACGTCCTCGGTACTGCTGCTATGTTTACTGTAAATGCAACGTCATATTTGCAAAATTGTATTTGCTTTGGCGCGAAGGGAAACGTATTTTTATTCCCAGTTGTGCCTTCCCTAAACAGATAAATCTTTTTGTTTTTTTTTTAATATCTCGCCAACGACCGTGGGTCCAGTTTACGACGTCATTGGTCTAATCTGAGAGATGAGCAGGTGGACTCTGGAGATGAATGATGGAGGATGGAGAAAGAAAAATTTGAACAAGACCTGAATAAAATTTCTGAATTATGCGATATTTAACGTGAGATTACAGCGCGCATCTTGTGCGGATAACCCCATTATTAGAGGGGGAGTAGATTATTTAGCCGTTAATTATGAAAGCACTATTTACACTCGCGAGGCCGGTTAGCTTTGCGGGTTTGCGCAAACTTAAATATCATTTATCTGGTTAATTTAGTCTTTTAAATAGATAATTTTTTAATTAATGAAAACGAAATATTAATGAAACCACATGTGACGTCTGATTTACGAATTTTTCGAGCAGTATCAGCGCTACCAATACTATCAACAAACCATCGTTACTAACAGCTTTTCGTGTGTATTTTCATAGAGAGAAATATGGCCAGAGTGCCATTACACTTGTTTGAAAAGTAACAACTCCCTCTGTAAAATGTAAGTAGTGTTGAAATATAATAAATATTTGAATATAAATACATGTGACTGAATAGGTGCACAAAACCGTTATTTCTACATGTTGAAATGTTATATATATATATATATATATATATATATATATATATATATATATATATATATATATATATATATATATATATATACATAGATTCCGTAAGAAGGTAAAATTTAGCCATAATGCCTTATTAAAAGTAAAGTACTCCTTTAGCCAAACAATTAGAGGGTTACAACACCCATTTTGCCCTGAAGATGGGCAAAATGCATTGGGTGTTGTAACCCTCTAATTGTTTGGCTAAAGGAGTACTTTACTTTTAATAATCTGAGCCAAAGTTATTGAGCTACCAACGATATAATGCCTTATGTATTTAAAAATTTCGAGTTGACTTCTAAGAATATACGAAATTTAAATATTTACCAGCTTCTACTTCGGCCCTAAATAGAAACTTCTAAAGTAAAACTTAATACAAAGCTCTATGCGTAAACTAGATAATAATTCTAAATAAACAAGCATTACTTTCGATCATTTTCGATGGAGATGCAGAGCTCTTAAGAAATGTATAACACAACTTTGTCTTATTATATTAAATATTTTATAAAGAAAATTAATACGCTAAAAACAAATCCATGTATTATCAATATTATAGTTCAAGAAATAATATAACATATATGGGGATATTTGTAAAATGATGCCCAATTACCAAGGAACGTAACTTACGCTGGGCATTGCAATACAATTTATGTTGATATGGCACTACCAAAGTATGATTGAACCGCAAGAGGTTTCATGAAAACAATGCTTATTTTGTAAATACACTTATTTTGCAGGACCGTTTTGTAGTAAAACTACGCTCTACTAAGTCCTTACCTAGACCTTTACTTCGCACTAACTTCTTCCGACAATGACTCAATTTTGTTTATTAACCTAAAAATATAAATTGCGCGTCTAGTAATTAATAATACAGCAACTTGTACATTTTTACACATGCACTTCAAATGAATATCACCTTCGTAAGGCAACTAATAATGTATTACGCATATGCTACCTTCAGAAAGAAACAAAGAAGTCAAAAATTATTATTTTTTCCATCCTTACTATTTCAGAAATATAGGAGTTACAGAAGTGTGCCATGAGAAAGAAAAAAATTAAGAGAGTTTTTAAAATAGTGTAGTATTTTGGAAAATCCACTTAGCTAGTTGGCACCGTATGATACGACGGCTTAGTTTAGCTCTTCTAGCGTGGAATTTCTGTGTGCCGTCCGGTCGCTATGCATAGCCTGATTCCCTCACGATATAATGCCGGGAGGAAGCCGGAGGAGAAAAAAAAAGCGAGGACTTTTTTATTTAATCTCTTGACTCAGTCGAGGAGAGTAAAGCGCCTTGAAAAAACATAAGATCGCAGATAAGCGGAAACGCTTTGCGTGAGCAAAGTAATTCCCAGTGGGAGGAGATATAGGGAGCGAGAGATAGAGAGAGAAATAGGGAGGAAGAGAGAACACAGGTACTTCGAAAGGCGTAATCTCACCAGACTTTTCTCGTATCGCAAACTGTCTATTTCGGCGAATGTTTTTGGCCCGAATCGAATGAAACGAAATTTCGCGGAATGAAAAAGTGGATTTTTTGTTCAAAAAAGTATCACCTTCTTCCTCCCCTTAAAAAAAGTTCCTTTACGTCATGTTCCGTTCCGTGTCAAAGTAACTTTTGTACTCCACGTGTGTGCATGGGAGGGCGCACCAGGAGTTTACTGCAGATAGGCCATTCGTGGGGGAGGAGGAGGAATAAAAACTCACGCTAGTTTCCACTTTGAATGCAGGAAAGGACTTCTCTCAACAGGTGAGAAAATATTTTGCATAATGCAGCTGTTAACATAAATTACGATAGCGACTCGCAGAGGATGAGATAGCGTTGCGGAAGAAAGTTTTAAAAGCCGTTATTTTTTCATCGAATCTTTCCCTCTCTTTCTTCCTATATCTCTCTCTCTCTCTCTGTCTGGCCTGCTTGATTGCCATTGCCGAGACGTTTAGCATAATTTTGCAATGAAGCAGTTATCTGAACCGTGAGTTTTGTACGAGGGCGATGAGTTCTCTTTATAAGGATAGGGTTATTAAGGCGGAGACTTGGAAATTTCCCGATGAAGGTCGCTAAAAAAAGAAAGTGCTCCAACAGAACCAAAAATAGCGTTAGAAATCAAGTCTTTCGACTAAGAGGCTCTTGCACGGAAACAAGGATTAATTTTTTTGTTTAAAATCCAAGTCTAAATTATAAACGTGCACTTTGATCATGTTACAATGAAACGCAACTGTTTTTGAGCAATATGGTCTAACATAGTACAAATTATATTATATTGATGTGTAATTTGTATAATTTTTAGTTCGAATTACACTCGTTTCCCATAATATAGAGTTCCACCAAATGTCGGCCTCTTCATTTAATTATTGACCACTTTTATATGTTAAGGAGCAGAGAATAATGTTACTTATCTTTACCCAGCATTACACACATTTGGATTTTTGGATATATTTCCATTACATAAACTCGAGAAGATTTGGAGAATTGTTTACAGCGCATATGCCGTTCTCAAGCTAATTCCAGCTCAGAAGAATTCTCAAGAGGAAACTTTGAAATCCGCGAGGCTGAATTCATAACCTCTTCGCACATTTATATCGAAGTCATTCGTGTGATCCCTCCCATTAACTCACGAATGACTTCATGGGAAGAAGGCTCTCCAATGAATACATTGCCATTCTCGAAGAGACTGCTGCGAACTAAGCCTTTCATAATCCCGTTCTTTTATCCGGCGTTGCACGGGATTAGACCTTGAGTGTGCCTTAAACAACAGCCCGTGAGCTCGCTTCCCACAAAAGCCGCTTAATTAAAGAGCTAACCCAATTGCGATGCAAAGTCGAGAATTCCTCAGTACTGTGTGATAGGTACGCCAAGCGGCATCTAGTTAGCGAGAAGGTAGGGTCGCACAGCGGGACAGGGAATAACAATGCCCATAATCCAATATCGCTTCCCTAAAGGCATAAGAGGCATCGTATTTCAACAGCGGTATTAAAGGGCAATTTTTTATTCATGAACAATAAAAATAGCAAAGTCAATAAGTAGGTGATTTGCTATGTTGGTCCTGTTAACCAATAAAAATCACATTAATTTTGTTATTATTATTGCTTTTTTGAAGCACAATAATCAGGTTAATTATATATGCGAAGATTGTTCCTTCAACATGAGCAACGACAAACTTAATGCATTGCGCGTAAATATAACACGTTAAAAAACCATTAGTTAGTAAATTAAATTAATACGTTATTTTAATTCATAACCACTGATTTCAATCACAATAAATAGAGTTATTACAACAATAATTTAATTGATTATAAATTCGATTTTTCGTGTACGCCAATAAATGACCGATATTTAATTAAATAGAAAATGTAGATAAAATTGTTTTAAAAACTGAGTGAATATGATCTCATTTTAATTAAATGAAAATATATCACTAAATCTTTACTTATGGTAGTTATTACTGTGAAAAAATGTTAACTGAAAAAACTTCACTTTCCGGGTAGGCAATCATATTGGCATTTTTGTTTTCATGCTACGTTAAAACCGCTTATTAAAAGAGAATAAATAATGTTGATATTCACCAAGCCTTAATTATATCCACTTAGGAGTAGAAATTTTATAATTTAAGTATTTTCAAGTTGAAAAGCACAGAGAAATATAGCTATGGTAAGATTTTTTAATAAAAAAGAAAACACCGAAAATTACTGAATATCAGAACAGGAGCGATAGATTTTATCTTATTATAAGAAAACAACTCAGAAAAGTGTACAGTGTATCACAAATAGGCGCGTTTCGTGCGTTGGAGTATATGATATTCAACGATATAATTTGAACAAACGCACGCCATAAAAATGCAAAACACCATGACCCGATTATAGCTCCTACCTACTAAAACTTTCTTCCCTCTCCCCTTCCCGAGTTGGTACATTAATAAACATATTACGTAATTTTAATGACTAAATACTGCAAAATAATACTATATCAGAAATGATTACAGTGAAATATTCAATTTTTATTTGCCGATTTATTTTCTAATAAGTTTTAATCAACCGAACAATCGAAAATTATTTAAAACATACCTCACTTGAGATCAGTAGTTGTAACATTTACGTTTACGTCCTTATATTTGTCGTAAATCCATTTCCTTCCGCTTACAAAATATTTCATGCACGTGTAAAGAATTGAATGCATTTTGAAATTATGGCAGATCTTATTTACTTCAGTAATCAGTAAGTTTGTTTAGCTATTCATTAAGATTTTTAAGTTCAAAGCGAATTACGAATTTCTTGCTCAATTTTCTTGATAACGGCTACTCCTACGATAAAATGTATAGGAAAAGAAATACTACATGTTCTACATGTTTTATTTGAAAACTATTTTAACATGACCAATGCTTTACGAAATATGACGTAAAGTTCATTTTTTGTCACCAGCAAAGTGATACCCCTGATTGGCTTACGTGATTCATTTATGGGGTTTTCATATTTTTTTTACTGTAGATTCTTAAATCATATTTCATGAAAATCCGTTCTTTAGGAGCCGAAAACGAACATGCGGAGGGAAGGGCGGACAGACTGAAGGTAATAGGAGCTTATGCTGGAAGCGAAACGCGCCTAAAAATTGAAAATTATACGACTGCCATAAAGCAAACATGTGTTGATATAGCTAAACTCGTGCATGAAAATGGAACAAGGCGTTATTTTATAACGTCGTCAAAAGCTAAGCTGTCGAAGAAAGGCTTTATTTCCTTCATTAAGGTCAAATAACATCTAAAGTTAACATCACTAACTCCTGCGATCAAATAGATATCGGACGTATTTTTAAAGTAAAAAGATAATATCTCAAAAATATAAACCACTCAAGTTTTTGCTTTTGTTTGCATGAAAGACGCATATAAATTAGGTGGTGAACATTTTTATAATTATAACTAACTTCCTCAAGCATGACTTGGTGGAAATGTTTTACTATGGACATTTTAATAATTAGATACTCCATGTGGAATTCTCAATGTCAGTTGAACAAATAAAAACTTAGCCCGTAAAATAACTAAAAACTTTGCCTACAAGAGAAAACATAAGCTAACAAAAATATCAACTTATATATATATATATATATATATATATATATATATATATATATATATATATATAAGGATGAACTATAAATAGGGATGTGCATAAGAATTAAGGATAAAATAAATCACCGAAAACGGGTAAGGGAGAAGCGCCGTGGTACAAAGGATAAATTTCGATGCACAGAAAAAAAAAATTCAAACTGGTAAAAAAACAGCATTATAAGCGACCTCCTTAGCAAGACGAATGGATACAGCTTTGCGACGGGATAAAGGGCGGTCTTGTTAGTCAGCGGTCAGCGCGTCCGGACATGCGCCGAAAATGCGGATTAATCACGTTGCGCTTCGCGGGGGATGGAGAGAACGAGAGTGAGAGGACGCAAAATGACAAAAAGTAATCGCTAATGATGTCGAGGATAACAAGCAGTTACGCATATTTTTCTATTTATCACCCGCGTCCCTGGTCGGCCGTAATGAGGATGGAGTTCGTAGCTCTCGATTTATTGCTTCGCGTGCTCGACTGCGTGCGCGTTTGTATGCGTAGGGAGAAGAGTGAGAAGAAAAGAGAGGGTGAGGAAGAAGGGATCAGGTGCATTTTCCCTCCGTGATCTATTGAGAGGAATCGCACGAACAGAGGGAAAGAGAAAGAGAGAAAAGACAGATTTCTGTTCGATTTGGGGATTAATACGCGTCTTTAAAGTTGGGAGATCAGAAATTGGAGGGTTCGAAATTTCCCCTTGATCTAATGCATAAGCGGAGGGAAGAAGATCAATGGGTTTAATGGGAGGTGTTCCTCGTACGGCGATTACTCGCATTTCGCTGCCGCATATGATTGCCCCTGCAAGATATGAAGGGAGGCGGGGGTAGTATGCTACAATCGGATCGTGGTGCGCTTAAAAGCACCCTTTCGATTCGACCATTTTATTGGAATAAATGAGACTTTTCCCGCAACTTGGTTATTTAATTGCGAATGAGTGTGAGCAGAGCAAAGAAATAGGCACTGTTCTCTTTGGTGAAAAACAAGCAAAATACCAGCGATAGTTGAAAGTCCACCAAGATATATAATTTTCCTTAATTTGTAAAAGTAATTTTAATCATTTTGTCCACAAATTAATAACAGGATAATGTTTCAATAAAGGTGCCATTAATAAAAGACTATAAAGAGACTGACTTTTTACCGTAGACTAAACGATCGGCAACCTCATCCATACAGATAAGAGAGTTTTAATTGGATTTGATTGGAATCCCTTAGGAAGGCTATATTTTGAAACAAAGGATCAAGTTTCACGATAAACACTCAAATATTATCATTATATTATATACTTGAAAATTTCAAAACTTAAATGTAATTTAATATCAGAATGAGCTTTAAGAATTATTCTCACAGCATGGCATTTATGGCAAAATTACGATGCAACTAAATATTTTAGCGCCCGAGGCAAACTGCTAAATATGTGACCCCTCCCCTCCTTCAAAAAATTATCTTCTATAGTTTATTAGTTACTATTTGGATTTTTTACGCCCCTTACTTAGTTGCGCCCGGGGCAGAATCCCCGCTTGCCCCGCCCTAGTTACGGTACTGGATGTAGGTATAAAACAAAGAGTAAGGACAAGCATGATGTTTAAATACGATACCAATTTTCCGACCAACCGCCAACCCAAGAAGATTTGAAAGACGAATTACCTGAAATGAAAGAAACGTTGCATTATTTTAGCGAGGAAATACACAATCAGCTATTCTAGTCCTAGAATGGCAAGAGAAAATAAAGCACAAATAATAGCGGATCGATTTGGGCTGATGAAGACTTTACCCTTATTCAAATCACTGTATTTATATACTAGTGTAATTACCTGACAAATATGCGTGATTAAGTATTAAGTTAAATAAAGTTTAAATAAAACATTAATGAAACCAACTTTTACATACACTAAAAGGTAAAAAATAAATATAAAGTTCACATAAATGAATATACCAGAAAGTAAAAATAGTTTTGGGAATAAAATCTTTTGAGAAAGAAATATTAATGAAGATTTATTCGTTAAATATTATGCTACACAACTTGTATATGCCCGAAGCTATTTGTGCTTTATGGAACATTCAATTATGGGAATTTTATGCTTAATTTTTACTTTTTAGTATATACGAGTATACAACGTTATTTCATAAAAAAAATTATTTTTCTGTTTATAATCAAAGATTAAAAACATAATTAGCTTTCGCATAAAATGTTCTCCAAGACGTTTAAAAACTCAGTAGTTTTAATCTTACTTCATCAACACAATATCAATGAATAAAATGAAAAAGGAATTTTCATTTTATTGGAAATATTGGAGACTAGTTTTTCCTACGAACTGTGCCTTTTATCTATTTTTATTTCACACTTATTTTCCTTCCTTTCACAGAGCAGTATTGTTACAATGAGACAATTTTCCGGAGACTATCAGAAATAGGAAAGAAGAAAAAACAGTGCGAGAAAGAAAGGCAGAAATCGTAGACGCACTGAGGCAACCGCTCCTTTGAGAAAACATCGCGCGTCCCTTCCTCCGAGGTGACTTATCCATTTCTTTTGCCGCGCGGAATCCACTAGCTCTAGCGAGACGAGCGAAGTGCATCAAGCTTTATGAATTCCCGCGTCTCCATCCCATCTTATTCCCTCTCCTCTTTCTGAGACAAATATATGTATTTTTTTCGTAACGCGCCAAAACCTCACTTTTATCGTCGAGTGCGCAAAATTCTCGAGTACAGCGAGGGAACCTGTTTTTTATCCTCCCGACGTGCCGATCCGAGATTTAATTCGCTGACCTACTTCTTTTTAGGAAAAAAGACAAAACGCGGGAGAATGGAACGTGCATAATTCTGATCTTTTTCGGCGACTGAACTTGAAAGACTAGGAGAAGAGACCCGGAGGAGGAAGGGGAAAAGGAAAGGGAGGCGAGGTAGAGATGCAATAGGATTAGGCTGCACGATGGCAAGGAGCGATTTTGAACACGGAATTAGAAACGTCCATGTCGAAAGAAATTCAGATCTTCGATGGATTCCGAACTGGGAAAGTTTTAAACGATTCGGATTTCGCGCTCTTTTGTGACGGCTAAGGAAACGTTCCGAATAGAAAAGAGAAAAGAGCATAGGTTAAATAGGCACATAGGTATTGCTTTGGGACAACCTTGGAGTAATTTCGATCCAAGGATTACGGCAGTTTCAAAGAAAATTTTCTACTGACACCATTAAATGAAGATCCAATTCTCCTTAGATATTGTTAGGTTAACCGACGAAGCAAGACAAGTATTAATCCAAATCCGTTCTACATTTCTGAAACGCAAAATTGTGTATTTCTTTGATAAGTCATAGTTTTTCAAGGTACATTATTGTGTACATGATATATATTGCCTTGCATTGAACATTTATGCAGATGTGTTACTAATAATAAGTTCACTTGTGAAAAGAATTTCAGTGAGGTTCTTTAAGTATATGTATTTGACAAGGTTTTAAAAACTAATATATAACGGGTATATCATAGTTATATTGAAGTATTCACGAAACTGTCTATGGACAGACTATCTATGATGATGTTGGTTGAAGCATATATTTCTAATATGATATCAACTATATAAATTATTAATAAGAATAATATATAATAATATATAATAAGAAAGCAAGTAGTGAGAAATTAAAAATAGGCACATGGAATGTTAGGACTATGAATTCAGGGGGTAAAATAGAGAACTTAAAAAGGGAAATGAGAAGGAATAATGTAGGTATAGTAGGTCTTAGTGAAGTTCGGTGGGAAGGAGAAGGCGAGATAAATTCAGACGAATTTAAGATTATTTGCTCGGGAGGGGAGAAAAAGGAAAGGGGAGTGGAGATTATAATGAGAAAAGAGATAGCTGAAAGAATTAGCAAGGTAGTGACAGTTAATGATAGATTAATAGCCGTAAAACTTCAGATGGAGCCAGTGGAAATGCTTATAATTCAAGTGTATATGCCAACAACTAATGCTGGCGACGACGAAGTAGATGAAATCTATGAACAGATTATGGAGATATTGGAGGAGGAGGGAAAAGGAAGGATCACCACCATAGTAATGGGAGATTGGAACAGTATAGTCGGAGAGGGACAGGAAGATAACATAGTGGGAAAATATGGACTAGGGAAGAGAAATGAAAGAGGGGATAAACTTGTGGAATTCTGCCATAGAAATAGATTAATTGTAACTAATACATGGTTTAAGCATCACCAGCGGAGACTTTACACATGAGAAGCCCAGGAGACCAGAGACGATACCAGATAGATTACATACTAGTCAATGAAAGATTTAGAAATAGCATTAAAAATGTGAAAACACTACCAGGGGCAGATATCGATTCTGACCACAACCTTTTGGTGGCAAATATACAATGTAGACTGAAGAGCGTTAAGAGAAACATAAGAGTTAACAAGAAATGGAACTTAGAGGAACTCCTTAAAAACAAGGAGGCTATCATGACTGAGCTGGAGGAAAGGTTGGGGGAGAGAGCTGAAGAAAATAGGAAGAATGTAGATGAGGAGTGGAGATACATTCATAGCAACATTAAAGATGTAATGGAAAAGAAGGTAGGAAAGATAACGGGTGAAAGAAACAAAAAACCCTGGATCACAGCAGCCATGCTGCAAAAAATGGAAGAGCGGAGAAAGTTGAAGAACATAAACACTGAAGAAGGCCAAAGAAAGTACAAGGAGTTAAATAATGCTTTAAGAAGGGAAATAGATAAAGCCAGAGAACAGTGGATAAATGAGAAATGCAAGGAGATTGTCGAAAGTGAAAGAATTTGTAGAACAGACCTCATGTATAGCAAAGCAAGGGAACTATTCAAGAAAAAGGCAAGAAAGATAGGACGTAAAGGAATCATGAACAAAAGTGGCAAAATAGTATCGGAGCCAGACAATGTAAAGAATGTCAAGAAAGAATACATTGAGGTTCTGTATGACAAAGAAGGAAAGCAAAGAAATATTGAATTAAATGAAAAAGAGGATGTGGAAAAAGATCAGTTAGGACCAAGTATTCTCGAGTCTGAAGTTAAAAGAGCAATTGATGACATGAAAAGAAGGAAGGCTGTTGGGAGTGATGATATACCCGTGGACGTTCTTAAGGTTTTGGGGTCTAAAGCGGTTAAGCAACTCACAAAATTTTTAACCAAGTATATGATACTGGCATAAGGCCTGAAGATTTTTTAGATGTTGTGATGGTACCACTGGAGAAAAAGAACAATGCAAAATATTGTAAGGATTACAGAACTATTAGTTTAATTTCTCATACAGCTAAAGTTCTAACCAGAATAATAACCAAAAGAATTGAATGTAAAATATAAAAGGAGCTGCAAGATAATCAGTTTGGTTTTAGAAGAGGAAGGGGGACTAGAGATGCTATAGGATGTATGAGGATGATGATAGAAAGAGCGCTAGAAGTCAATAATATTATGTGTTTTTATTTTGTACATTGGGAGAAAGCTTTTGACCGAGTGAAATGGGATAAAATGCTGGGTATTTTAAACAAAATAGGAATAGATTGGAAAGATAAAAGACTGCTTAAAAACCTTTACTTTGATCAAAAGATTAGAGTCAGGGTTGAAGGAGAAGAAACAGAAAGTACTTCAATAGGGAGGGGAGTGAGGCAGGGTTGTCCTATTTCACCAGCGATATTTAATATTTATGCAGAAACAATAAAAGAAGAAGCGTTGATGGAAGAGAAAGGATTTAAGATAGGAGGTGAAAGTATTACCACCATTAAATACGCAGATGATCAGGGCTTAATAGCAGAAGGCGAAAAAGAGCTTCAGAGGATGACAGACAGACTAGTGGAGGTTGGCCAACAATATGAAATGAAGATCAATGCAGAAAAAACGAAAGTCATGGTGGTTTCAAAGGAACATAAAGAATTAAATATAATGGTAAATGGCCAAAAATTGAAACAAGTAAGTAGTTTCAAATATCTCGGCAGTATTTTAGCACAGGATGAAAGTAGTACACAGGACATCAGAAGTAGAATTGCAATGGCAAAAGCAGCATTTAACGAGAAGAAGGAGCTTCTCACAAGCAAGAAAAGAAATTTAGAAACAAGGAAGGAATTAGCAAAATGCTACATATGGAGCATAGCTCTTTATGGTGCAGAGACGTGGACGGTAAGGAGAAAGGAGGAAAAATATTTAGAAAGTTTTGAGATGTGGGTATGGAGAAGAATGATGAAAGTGAAATAGACAGAGAGGAAGAGAAACGAAGAAGTATTAGAAATGGTGGGAGAAGAAAGGACAATAATAAAATAATCAGGAAAAGAAAAGCAAATTGGATAGGGCACATATTGAGAAGACAGTGTTTACAAAGGACGATCTTAGAAGGAAAAATTAGTGGAAGAAGAGGAAGAGGGAGAAAAAGAATAGGAATATTAGATAATATATAGCAGGGATATAATACTTATAGAGGTATAAAAGAGGCTTCTAGGGAGAGAGAGAAATGGAGGCAGCGATTCAGTTAAAACCTGTCTTCGGACAGAAGCATGATGATGATGATGATGATATAAATTGATGCTGAATTTCTTAGCTAGTTATTAATCACTTTATTATTTTTACTGCCTCTATAACGTAAAGGAGAGATAAATTAAGATCAACAGCGTGTCCCTTATTCTGAATACATTAAAACCACGTACATAAATTATCAAAGAGAACATACGCTTTTAAGAAAAAATTTTCTTCTAAAAATATTGGTGTTAGATTAAATGTAGACCGACCATTTCATATTAATGAAATAAAAACAAAATAAACAAAAATGTTTTATGTTACACTTACTAATAAGCAATAGAAAATAATAAAAAATAATTTTTTTGATTTTCTCGCGCTTTAATCAATTTCTGATAATCGCACTACAAAGCAACTGAAATCTGGGGCCCCTAGAAATGTGAGGCTCTAGGCTAGCGCCTAGTGCGCCCATACAAAAACGCGCCACTGAGGAACTTGTGTTATAAATCTGCTAAATTTCAGTCCCTTCAATCGATCGCGACTGAACTTTAAAAGTACTTTGAAATGGATGAGTGAGTATATTTGAGGACGGGAAAGGGCGGACGGAATCATTGTTCTGTTTCACGCATCAGATACCACAATGCCTCTTAGTATCCACTGACCTTCTAAGACCATTCGTACATTATTTATGTACCATCCATATGTGTGTGTGTGTGCTCGTGTATCTTTGTATGCCTGTATGCAAAGATAAAGAGTTTCATGCGCCATTTTGTTACATTTTTACGCGGCCATTTCGTGTCTCCCTACTACACTTCTGCATGAGGCAGCCCTAGTCCGATTACATGGATGTCTTCTTTACCGTGTAATATACCCTGATACGCACGATCGGTAAAAACTATAAGACGCCCGATTTAGGTTCCGCAAGGCACACGACACGGGACGGGTACCATATGGCGCGACCTGTTGTCACAGGTGTATGCCTCGTGTAGGTGTAGTTACCTTCCTTTTCCGGATGAGGGCAGGAGCAGGAAGGGCGAGAGAGAGGAGCAGAGATCGTATTCGACCCTCTTCAGATAAGGGGAGTATAAAACGGGGCTTAAGCACACCTGCTACCTCCACAGCCTAGTGAACGCTGAATAAATCACAACAAAACCAATCAAATTATTCTGGCTGAAGAGACGAAAAGTTCGAAATCGAAGGAAGAGGATGTATAGATATATTGTAGTGTCGTCAGAAATTATGAAGTAAAAACAGATGGTATTTTAATAATGGCTTCATAATGTTTGTCAAATCAGACAAAGAAATTTGGTGTGTTGGGAAGTATTTTCATTTTCGATGATTCAACAATCACAAACACGCAAAAGATGTTTTTCCCTTCCGAAGCTTTTGATAACATCATCGAAAATGCTCCATGTATTTAGTTGCAAACTCAGTTAGTAATGGAATTTTTGATGTCCGGAAATTATACTGGCTCTCGAATTAAAATATTAAATTAATTCAATAGCGGAAATGCTTTCCAAATTGCGTAATCTTTTAACATATTTGTTCCATCAAATTTTGGCTTAAACCGATAAATGCATGTTCCAAGTTTAGCACTGTCGTAACTACGAGCGCACGCAAGTTCATAAATGTCCATTACCTTTTACCCAAATAAAGAGTAGTTTTCTAATGGATAAAAAAATTATTACAATTTGCTACAAAGTTTGGCGATTATATAATTTCTTAACAAGGCGGAAGACGGAAAGTTGATTTAT
Source organism: Tanypteryx hageni (assembly GCA_028673005.1). Taxonomy (NCBI): domain Eukaryota; kingdom Metazoa; phylum Arthropoda; class Insecta; order Odonata; family Petaluridae; genus Tanypteryx; species Tanypteryx hageni. The sequence continues at coordinate 88,692,341 of CM054116.1, read as the reverse complement.
TAAGCCAGGAGGAATACTCTCGACCACACAAATAGGACAAAGAGGAGACCAGAATTTTTGTCCTCTACGACTAATTGGAGATAACATGAATTCAGGCGTAATGCATTCAAATCAAACAGAAGTTACCGTTGTTCGAAAATATATTAACAATTAAATGCGAATTCCAGTTCAAGTTTTTATGCGAAAACGCTAGCCTGAAAATTTTTAATCTGAGGCCTCTGAACAAATTCAGAACCCATTCGTTATCGCGAAATATCTATCATCAGTTGTGAAGTCCATTAACCTATTTTCTACGTCTTTTGGATATTTGATAAAATTTAACATAAAAGTAAATGTAAAAAATCACCAATGGTAGATAGACCCGCACTCGTTAGATGGAACACCTTGAGGGTTACCGTAGATTCTTTCATCGATCTTTACTTCTCCTTTGCACTTGAAAAATGCAAGCAACGTGCGACCTAGAATCTGCCTCACAGACAGAACAAGAACTTCTCAAACTTTAAGTCGTTAAGTTACGATACCCATGCAACAAGTCAAATTCATCCTGCATTCGCTGGCATTTTTTAAGAGAGTTGCAGCACCCCACGCCGAGCTTAAGGCGTATAATACATCTTTCCAAACGAAGAAAACTTTAAAAAGGCTTAATTCTTTCCGCGATCCGCCACAGAGGCCGAAGTAAGGATGAACTCGCCGAGTTACACCGCATTTCGGTGGGATTAACGATGAATACGATACTCTCTATATATATTTTGGGAGTTATACCCACAAGGGCTGACAAATGAACGGGAACACCGAAAAAGAGCTGGAGTTTTATGTTTTGTGAGGCGAGAGAGAAATATAAGGAATCTGGAAGGAAACCGAGTCCGAATTTCAAAGCTCTCTTATTCTTTAGTTCTTCCTCTAAAAGTCATTAAGTTCGCGGATCGATGTGCAACCTAAGCGCAGCGGTACCTGGGAGCTTTTTCCCAAAGAGAATGAGTGGTGGAAGTGGAGACATGGAACGTAGGAGAAAGATGTATCAACCTAGGCGATTCAGACAAGTTTATCGAAGGCGCCTCTGTTTTTTTAATTTCATATAATTGTGAGGTAAGGGCCATAGTGGTGATCCATCATCCATTCTTATCCCTTAGAGAAGAGCGAATTTTAAGGGCCAAAGAAGCGAAACGTTGCTGTTTTACGTACACGCAATCTAAGAATAGCTTCCGCAAGTGGCGCGAAATGTCTCCCGGGCGATGAAAAATATACCGCTTTGCGCTAGTTTCCTAAGTGTTATCTGATAACAATGCGGCGAAAAAATTGAACCAATGGGAAATGATATGGAGTCTAAAATATCAGTTTTTTTTTTAATGGTGCATAAAGCGATACGAAAAATAGCTTCGAAAAACCTCCTCATGTTACTCAACTTAGTAATTTTTGACAAAATTTATTTTTCAACAGTGACTACAAAACCATTAGCTTTAAAGCGATTCCTGTGATTAAACAGATTCTGTCAGAAACGCTAGATAAAATAATTACCATCAAATGGAGATGTATGGCTTAATTTCGGCTCGTAAAATAATTTATCAGGAGTTATGATTGGAAATAAATTTTAGAGTAACACGAATGTGCTTGCTGGAGTTGAATTTCATGAAAATGGGCGGAGAAGGTATTACGCAATACTAAATCCAAAAAATAACATACCATATGATGGCTGCAGCGCGTTAAGATGGATTCGAGTGGCTTCATGCACATGGCGGGCTAAATATAGATTGAAAAATCACGTCACTGAAGCTTTTACGGACGAGGAAGGCTTTTTTTGGAACGATATTTTCGTTGGAAATCATTCGCGTTTCTTAAAAGCGATTTCTTGCGAGTCGCCTGATCTCTTCGCGGTCGAAAACACGAACACGTGCTCCAATCAAAGATGAGAGCGCGCGTACCATCACGGCCGTAGCACGCGTGTGCGTGACAGGAATAGGGGGGATCGGAGTATGGCGCGTAGCGGAGGGCTGGAATCTTGGCACGAGGCGAGGAACGTGCTAAAGAAAGGGTCGAGGCGTAGTTTTAGGGCTGGCGTAGGGATTCTTTCCCGGTGTTTCGGTCAACGGAGAATCACGGCGCTCATAACTCATCGGCGGATGTCGGACGAGCGTGGTCAAAAAATGCATGAAGTTCTAATTCGGAGCCACCCAACCGTTTTTAGAAGGGTTTCGCAACAATGCAGTACTGCCTACTGACTTCCACGTCACGTTTATCCGTCCGCAACAGCGCCGGTCCAACGGATTTTGATGTGATTTTGCTTGCGATGCCCAGAATAAATGCCTTCGACCGAAGTCGTATTTTATACACGTTTGGAAATTTGCATTACCTTTGTAGGTGAATCAACATATTTGTACATACTTAGGTAACAGCAGCTGAATGTAATTTGACGAGTTCTTTTCAAATAGGCATTAACGTAAATGCAAAATGGCAATTTACATCTGATTATGGCTGCCCATTTGCGAAAAACAGGATATAAATATAGAAAAAACATGATATATTTTATGCCATCATCACTCATTTGGTGGAGTTAGTTGTTCAAAAGAATGGAATAGTCGGCAAAAGTACCACGAAATATGCAATAAAATGCAACAAAAATAAAATTATAGGCTATATATACTATCTATATGGCATTCCTCTACCATAAGTATTGTAAATATAAAATAATTCTGCAAATGTTAAGCCCTAATAGCTATATTTAAGTTTTTGAGTTTACCACAATTTTTAATAAAACTAAAAGAATGGATGGAAGATTAGAAATTAAATACTAAATTAAATTGGGTATGGATATTTTATACGAGCTTAATTTCAAAGCACAGACTTGAATGATCTTAAGAAGATTAAAACGCATTCAGGTCATGATAAAATCTCATAGATTTAATAAATTATCAATTTATTGAACGAATCGAGTTTCGCGTTAAAAGCTAAAATCTCATGGAAATTTCTCGAGTCAATAAATGAGGAGAGTGCACGCAAGTCTTTGGAATTCAGAGTTTTATTGCATCATTGCGTAGTTAGGCATTCGAAATATTCGCAAAGCTTCGGAACTTCCATGACAGAAATATTTATCGAAACGTCCATCCCTTTCAGCACAGTTTGATCACTTTTACAAATACTTGCCCGAAAATGGTCCAATAAAATAGTCCGACATTAATATGGCGCATCTGTCCAAATACATCACATACCCCCGAAGCGGGCAAAAGACGGCTGTCCCGAAACCGATTACGTAAGTTCGAATATCCACACTTTTATGTCTCCGAATCAGCGATACCGAGTGAAAGTCAATTTCCTTCGTGTCCCTCGCACGATTGACGGATGGACATATTTTTTCAAAGGTTATCTCCTTAGGTGAGGGTTAGTAAACAAGTGAAGTCTTTTGGAGGGGAGGGGCGGTGGAGAGGAAACGATTGTCGTTTGTTTCCCAATGTCCTCCATGGAGAGAGAGGGAGAGGGTGGTGTATCTTCCTCCGTTCGGATACGTAATACTGGAAAAGCCGACCGATCCTCCGACAACCAACTCCTTCCGCTAGAGTACTCGTATATTCCTTTATATGTTGAGAGAGGGATTGTGGCTCCATCTTTTGGCAAGAGCCACGAGAAGGAAGGAGCAGGAGTGCCTTATTTCAAGACGGGCTCCTCGTCTCTCTTTCTTCAACCTCCTCTTCATCAATTTCTAAGCCCGAGATACGAAAAATAAAACGCGAGCAGATAAGGCTTTAAGACCCCGAGTCTTAAAAAAACGCCCCACAGACATCATCAATTCTGGATCGACGAAAAAAAATTCCAGGAAAAAATCGCTTACCACAAATAATTCCCTTTAAAATTAGAGGGTATTTCTTGGCTGGCTTTTATACATGGAATTTTGCAATGCTATCCCCGTTTCTAAAGCGATGGCAGCTTCACCATTATGATTAGCAATCGGAAACTTTTGATTGGATAGTTTAAATGGGGTATAACATCCTTAGAGATACTTCAATGTCTGTTTGCATTTAAGTTACTCACTCTGTCTTCAATTAATTGGCCAAATATAACACGCCGTTCCATTCATTCCATAGCGTTCCCAATTTGGAACAAGACATTTATTTGACTTTCAAATTTCTTTCATAGAACTTTAATTGCTCATTGTTCCCTTCCAGAAACACTTCACTAACGCGTATTTTATGAAGTTGCTGTTAGATTATTGTCCATTTTTCCATGCAAAGTATGGAAAATATATATTATTTCTGAAATTAAAAAAATCAAGCAATAGGGTGTTATAATTATTTTATTTAAGTAATATAGAGATAAGTTAAACCAAGTTTCTTGGAAATCTTTTCAACACGAGCTTAATTGGAAAGACATTTAGCATAGCAAATAATAAAATAATTTTTAATTAATAAATATTTATATGCTTTAATTTATAAACTTTGATCAAGATTAACTTAACATAGTTGAGGATATATAATGAACAAAACTACTGCCAAGACAGCAAATACTAGCAAAATCCTAATGGAATGAAATTAAATCATCTATAAATTTAAAGTAAATTATTAATTTCCCTCTAATTAAATAACAGGACCAACCAACAGAACCAACATAATGGGCGAATCAATTAAGTAGAATATGGTAACATTTCATGCTGTAGTTTGCTGATTTTTTTAATTAAAAGGATAATTTTTCGGCAAATTAAGTCATGTTTCTTCCAGAAAACTGTTCAATATCCTATTGGATTTAAGAGAAAATCTTTATCGGTTAAAAAGGAAATTTAATGACGACAAAATTTTTAATTTTTTCTCAAAAGATCCCAGGGCCATAATAAAAACACAGAATCTTTTGAATTTAAACCTTAAACGTATACATATATAGGGACGACTTCTATATTTTACAAAATTATCATATTTTTATCAAGAAAAGCCAAAATAATAAATACACGGTTGAAAGTCAAAAATGGGATCATTGCATAGATTGCTTACCATAAAAAATAAACTTTTTAACATTTGAACAAAATAAATATAGTGGAATGTTACTCGCATGATTACGGAGAGTTTATAAATTTGAATTTTCTCTCTAGAAAAGAAAATTTGGCGGTACACTGCTTTTGCATGCACATGCAATGATTGTTGTGTTAAGCTATAAATTCCTTAATAAAACAAAGGCGAGCACGGCGCTGAATGGTTGAATGGGGTCGTAAGTTAAATTTAACCCATATCACTGATATCTAGCAGATTATATCAGCCCCAAGTATATTCTCAAAATGATCTGAATGACATTTATCAGATCCCAAGGTTTTTAACAGGTTTCTCGTGAAGAATTTAAATAAAATTTACTGCGTTCGATAATTTACGGAACACTAGATTTAGAAAATTATAGTAATGTCTGAATTTTTTTAAGTATCCCGGCATGTAGGTTAAGATCATAATTTTTTATCCCCGAGTTTTCTTAGTACTTAATACATCTGCAATGGAGGCACCGATCCCAGAGAACTACCTTTTCCGCATCGTACGAGTAGGTATTCCGTCGAGAAATAAGTTTTTATGGTCAGAAAAAACTGCACGAAGTACAAACGTTCGCGCTTTGTTTACGCGCGGAAGTTGGTCATTTCAGGAATGCCGAAACGACCCACTGTAATATTCAATTCTCCCCGCAATGAAAACAGTAGACATCCGTGCGCTCGAGAGATCAAAATGGAAATGGTACAAAGGAAGAGGCAAGATTTGTTCTAGGTTTGGAATGGAAGTAAGCGTGTCAGAAATGCTAATAACGCTGTTAAAGATGGCACAGGCAGGCTATGAAACGTGTTTAATGTACGCATTTGTACGTATCGTATTTGTAGAAAAGGCGGCATTAAAGAGCTTCCATGATAGAACTCGCAGTCGAAGTGATAAAAAACACGAGATTCACTAATTAAATCAAGGAACAGATGTTTTTAAATACTCTTTTATAAATAGAGATGATGAAAAAAGGAGCGGATAGAAATAAGATTAAATTAGTGTTTCAACATTAATATGTGCATACTCCTCCCGTCTTTGTCCTGTCTTTTGCTAATGTTTTTACTTTAAAATTACTTGTGCAATGTTAACCGCGAAATGAACGGAGGAGTAAGTAGCAGGATGCTTGTCAGGGTAATGTGCGGAGGGGAGACTACTGAGGTCTCCGTGATCGCCAGTGTAGCCTTAAAGGTTTGTCACTAAACTCTGAAAAATCAATGCATATATCATGAAAATGGTAAAATTCTCTACCAGCTGGATTTAATCCAAACATATTCGGGTAAAATAATATAATCGGTGGTAATAGCAGCACCCGCCCGCGCAATTTGAGCCCCCCTGACGGTCATCGAGCACGATGGGATTTGGAAACAAATGAGGCGTCATTTCGACGCTTATTACTTCTCTCACGCCACTCACGTTTATTTATTTGTCATGGCTTTGATCCACGTTAAAAGGGGGCAGGCAACGAATGGAGGTTTTACCGAACAAGATGAGTGTACGAAAAAATAAATCCGTTGTACGTCTCAAGAACATTTTCGACTGTTTCGTGAATAATATAACTTTCAGAACTAACCGGGGAAAACTTCGTCGCTTTTTTCCTCCCTCCTTGGACGTCGTTAGGCAAATTCGTCCATTTTATACTTAATGGAATGCGTCAGTCTCTTAAAAATACTCAAAAAAATATACTGCTTCGCTCGAGCAACGAAATAATAACCGTGTCTGCGAAGTTTTCGACAATAAAACTTTAAGAGAAAGAGGAACGCCTCAAAATTTCGACGTCGTAAAACTGCGTTTATGAAAATACACTCTTAGATGACAAAAACTTTACGCGTCTTGCCGAGAAACAATCCTTGGCCGTCATTTACTTATGCGACCAGTCTAACCTTCCTACGCAGAATATTCTGAATCCTTAAACTCCTTCCCCTCCGCTTTACTTTTTCCTCCTATCCTTAGAAATTTCTCCCTTCCCTTTTCTAGTTATTTTATGGCTTTATCGCCCTTTCCTCTCTCTCTCTTTGTCTTTCTGACCCCTCTGCTTGTACATTCCTCAAATTCTTTCTTGGGGAATCTCCTTAATCGCTTGTCTCTCCCCCTAAATAAGAATAGAGAGAGGAGTGGAGATGCCAGGATATCTGCGTTTCCGGGAGTGCATATTCCACTTCAGATTGCCTAGGGAAGCAAAAAACTAAGATGAGTCCGTGAAATGAAGAAAAGGGATGGGTGAGAAGTTCCCCTTGAGCCACCGAACGAGACGCTTTTACCATATAGGGAGAGAGTAAAGTGAAGGAAAAAGAAGAGCTTTCGCGATAAGGCAACAAGGTATAAAAAAAAACAAAAATTGAAAAGATGACGTCAGGAAAAACAGGAATATTTTTGGGAGATGATTCGTTTTCTTTCTCATTCTCCTCGCTTTGCACATTTATATGCATAAGGCAGGGGGTGCCATAAGGCAGCCTTTATCGCATGCTTTTTTCCAGTTCTCTCACTCACTTCCTTCTGTCTCGACGAATTTTCGTGATCCCATATACCATATGGGTCGCGTCATATTATTCCCTTACCATAATTTCTTTTGCTCTACTGCTCCTAGATCTCCTAAAATAATTAGAAATTGAAGCTAAATATTAGACCAAATTCACATCAACTTACTCCTATTTAGCCGCCCAGCAGGCAAACAGTCGTTGGCGATTATATGGCATGCTTGCATTTTGCGGCCATCTCATTTTATTTATTTGTTGATTATAACCATCTTGTAAGCCATCAAAAATGCAACTGTAAATTATACTGTTACAATCAAGATTTATTCTGATAAATATTATAACCCTGAACGTTTTAACAACATATTTCGAGATTATTGCAGGTGGTAAGTCGCCGGTAATGATGATTATCTTTGACTGAATTACACATATTTCTCTTTTACGTTTAGCTTCCTAATATTGCTTGTATACGTACCGAAAGTAAATAATCCAGCGTTTTTATTAAGAGAGAAATGAAAAACCTGTGAGGTTTTTGTATGACGTTCTCTCAGTACATACAAGTTATGAAAAAGCTAATAACTACTTTCGTATTTTTTCGCTTGTTCCTGGATTGCAACCATACCGAACACAGTAAAAATATCCATTAGGTGTTATAAAATGAGGCAAAATTCATGGAAATAGAAATTTTAGTACGGGATGGTAAAATATGCATCGAGAGGATTACCGAAAATGTTATGGGGCTAAAGAACATAGGAATAAGGCTCTTCACGAGAAAGGAAATTGTAAAATTTTACAAAAGGAGTCATAAATATGGAAAGGAGGAGAGGAACGGATAATGTGAAAGCAAAGAGTGGACCAAGCTCGAGTCCGTGGGATAAGGGGATTGAGTGAAGTAGGAGTTTAAAAATTCATTGCCCAACCTCAAAGGGAATACGATATGAGAAAAAAGTCAGTGTAGATTGAAGTCAAACGGTCAAACGGATGAATAAAAATACACGCGAGAAATTCCTATAACATTAAAGAGAGGAAGAGATAATTAGTGAAAGTCGTAAAAACGAGGAAGATAAGAGGCTCAAGGATCATAAATGCACAAATTATTGTAATTGTGACAGTAAGAGGGAAGAAGTAAACCGTAAAATAACTCTATGAATAGTTTAAACAGGAGTGGCTTCATTGGATAATAATACACTAACGCTAAGATATACAGAAAACTGCCAATGAAAATATATAAATGGTAGGAACTACATTTGGTAATGGTATATAAACTTCCGCTTCGCCACTGGCATCGAGAGGAGGAAATGAAAACAACAGGACTTCATTCAAAGCGTTTTACAAACTTCTTTTTTAATTTCAGGCTGAAGAAATATTCGCCTATAAAAGAGAAAATTAAACCGTGGATTTAAATACGTCAATTTATTTTGTGAAACTGAAGTTACTGCTCAGTAACTTTTATTCTATGGTAGATTTAAAACTATCTCAATTAAAATAGTTAAAACGAAGAAAATGCGAAAAAAGTCCGACTTATTCAAAGAGATAGAAGCGGGCCAACCGCTGGCATAAGATAAGATAAGAACGGGATAAGAAAAGCGGATTCTGGGCATTGGTTGGGGGAAAAACCGGGGGAGGGATTAAAGGCGGAAGAGGAGCGTAAATGGGCTGGGTCGCTGCAATTTAAGGGTCTAAGCGAAGAGGGAGCGAGAAAAAGAGCAGGATTATGAAGAGGGAGAATCAGAGAGTGGTTATCTCAACGAACGCAAGAAGATACGAAATAGTTTTAAACCTTCTGTATGCATAGGAGAGAAAAGCGAAAGAGGAGGATGAAGGAATAGAGAAAATGAGAGTGGGCGTGGTAGAAGAGCCCTTTTTATAAATAGGTTTTTTACATTTGGTAAGATCCGACAGCAACCCCTCCATTTCCTAAAAATTTGCTCCCCATTGGAAAAAATTACGTCCTCTGCCAATCTCCAACTTGCAGTGGAGTAACCAACGTAAAGCAAAGGAAAGGAAGATGGTGGATATCGCGCCCATCTACGATTCGTCTCTGGATGCTTTCCATGCCAAACCTCTTAGTATGGAATCTCATTTTGAGAAGTCTATAAACCAACCATTCTCTTGCATTTTGCTGCAAAATTAGGACGGAAAACTAAACTACTTTGTATGCGCAACCTCTAGAGAGGTGGTTTGCCTGGAGCAGATCAGTTTCTATCCTCTCTCTCCCAATCTCTCGTTGAATCTTCCAATTTCATAGACCTATATCTCTTATACGAATATGCGCAATAAATTAAAACAGATACGATAGTATAAGTGGTATTATTAGCGCCAAGGAAGGAATATATACCAAATAAATTGATGAAATGCGTTGTATAGAGTTGAAACATGGACATTCAGGAAGAATGAAATAAAATACTTTGACATCATCAAAATGTGGAGATGGAGAATAATGATGAACATAAAATTAACAGATAGGATTTTAAAAAAAGGAAAATTCTAAGAAGAATTTGTTAAAAGCGAGAGATTATATCGACTATAAAAGGAAGGTGAACTGGATTGGACATTACCTGGGGAAAACTTTTAGAAGGAATACCTGAGGGACAAAAACGACTTGAAAGGGAAAGACAGCGAAGAAGATTAAGGAAAGCAGGAGTATGCGAAGAATCAGGTTTAACCATGAATAAATACAGACCTATTTATGGACAGAGTACCCATGAAGGTGATGAAAGTACCGAAGAAGGTGCCGAAATTTACCTCGATTTTTAAGAGATAATATGGCTTATTAAGAGGAAGAACAAAGATACTTAGATTCGCAGCACTATTAAATTATCGAAAGAACATCATCATTTACGGTAGTGCTCGAGCATCCACGTAACGAAACTCACTTTACAAATTTCCCCTAACAGGCTAAGTGCACCGGACAAAAAAAATGTTTTCCGTAATTAATATTTGTACGGGATAATTACTTTCTCCAAAACCACGGTAAGAGCGAGGAAACAAGAAGGGCGAACCACGGGCTCTCATGAGTGCGCGCGTTCGCATCGATGTGCGAGAATGCGATGGTGGTGCGGGGTTATTGGGGAGGAGGAAGGGGTTTAGGCGCTGTTTATTTTGGTTGAGCATGCATTCGTACCGGAAACGCTTTAACGACGAACGTGAGGAAATTCGGTACACGGGCGTGGAATGGGAAGAATGGAGAGGAGAAAGCGGGATCGGAAGCTAGAGAGAAGGGAGAAAGAGAAAGGGAGTGAAGAGGGGTCGGGTGAAAAGGAGAACTAACGGATACCCCGGACCACATTCTCTACGTCACTCTCCTCGTCCCGGCAACCTCTCTCTCTCTCTTTCTCTCGAGTCCCCTCCACCTTTTCCACACTCACAGTCTAGCCCTCTCTCTACATCCTCCCGTGTAAACAAGGGGGTGCCCGGGCACAACCCGGCCACAAGTTCACCTCTCTCTCCCTCTCTCTTTCTACCTCTCCATCCTCTCTCCTTCACAGTCCTCTCAATCCTCTCTACCTCTCTCTCTATACCTCTCCATCCTCTCTCCCTCACAGTCCTCTCTACCTCTCAATCCTCTCTACCTCTCTCTCTATACCTCTCCATCTCTTTTTCTTTACCTCTCCCTCTCCTTCTATCTCCCCCTTTCTCTACCTATCTTTCTCTCTCTATTTCTCCCTCTCTTCCTCTCCCTCCCTCTTTCTACCTATCCCTCTCTGTTTGCCTCTCTACTTCTCACTCTCTCTCAACCTCTCCCTTTCTCTCAATTTCTCCCTATCTCTCTACCTCTCCCTCTCTCCTCTCTCTATTTCTCTCTCTCTCTCTCTCTTTAGGTCTCCCTCTCTCTCTACCTCTCCCTCTACCTCTCTCTCTACCTCTTCATTTCCCTCTCTACCTTTTCATCTCTCTCTACCACTCCCTTTTTCTCTCTGCCACTCCCTTTCTCTCTCTACCACTCTTTTTCTCTCTCTACCTCTTCATCCTTCACAACCCACTTCGAAAGCACCCTCTGCCTCCGAAAGGACTTCCTTGTTCACCTCCCTCTCTTCCACTTTCTTTCTTCCCCCACCTCCCACCTCCTCCTAGTGCGACCACCATCACCTCCGCTCTACCTATCTCGCCACTCCATTTTTTTGACCATCCCCGACCTATCCGTGCTTTACGGACCTTTTTGAGAGACCACCACGACCTCAACACCCTCTACGCTCACCCCATTCTCTCTCCCTTCTCTCTCTCTCTACATCTCGCTGGCTCGCTCCCTCCTACCCTTCCTCTCTCTCTCCTTTCTCTTTATTCCTCGCTCCTCTCGGCCTACTTTTCCTCTCGACCGCACCATCTTTTTTGTAATCTCCATCTCTTCGCCTCCCTTTATCTTTTCCTATCTTATCTCGGCCACTTTCTCTCGGGTGCTTTCTGCACGCTGTATCGCAAACAAAGTGCGGTTTTTGCAATTGACGAGGTTATTAATGATATCAATGGGAAGAAGCTTGTTTTCCTCAAATGTCTTAAAGAAAATGCTTTCAGTTATTAAAAAGTACGCAATATTATAGTCACGGTACTTTGAGAAGCTAGTGAGGAAACTGGTCTATTTTTGCAGTCCATTAGTTTGGCGATCAATGAGCAACGCCTCTTTTGGTAAAAACGGCTAAAACAATAAGAATCGCACTTAATATGTAAAACTTTAAATTTTGTTTGTAATATACCTGACGTTCATTTTTTATTTGCTTTATGTTTGAATTTTATACCTATCTTTTTTGCTATAACCTACAGTGTGAGTTCAATAAGCTCAAATTATTAATAACATTACAATGCACAAAGGTTTAAATAGTCATAGATCGTGTAACAGAACACATAAATACTACTAGAACAACATCTTCTTCTAGGCAAGTACCGAACATGAACCAATAGAAATGGTGCATTTATGTTCTGTAATGAGATCGACTTGAGTCCTCTTCGCACGAACGTTCAGGCCAAGGTTCGTTGAGTTTAATTGGTATCCGATGATAACCATTTGGATCAATGCCAAAAATGTCGGTTAAAATAGATCTTACCTTGACAACTCAACCAAAACAGTCAGAAAAAGGACTAGGAGTTTAGTATAATCCAACCTTTATTGCTTTGGGAAATACGGGGGGAATTACACATATGGAAGAAAGATGGTTTCGTGTCATAATTGATTTTAAGAGGTGGTATTTTTACTCTTATTATCCTAAATACTTATTCTACGGTTTTATTAGTTTTAATTTTTACAAAATTAACGATATGATATTTTGTTATTTTATTTATCCGATAAACGTAGTTCATAATTCGTTTTTCACACTAGACTAAGAGGTTCTTTTTGGTAGGCACTGATTCACGTTACGCGGGTCAATCCAAGTATTTTTTAGGAGTTAAGCATTTTTAATGGCATGAATTTTTATCAGTTTTTTAATAATTTGTAACCCGTTATTTATATACCTATTTTAGAACCACCAATCATAACGAAAATGATAACAATTTAGGAGTCCTCCAATTTTCTCTCTCTTCGGCTTTCGAATATCTCTTCTGAACTTGAGGAATCAAATCCCAACGGAAACAATGAATCCTAAAAGCCCCGTCGCCATTCACATGCTGCTTAATTCCACCTTTCTTTCCCGCCACGAACAAAACCGACCGTGACGCGGACACAAATGAAAAAAAGTTAAGGACGGCCCGCAATTACTCACCGCTCCATTTCTTCCTCTCTTCCATCTAATTCGATCTTGGTCCATCCTCCTCTTACCCTTCTAAAAAAATCTCCTTCCTTCCTTTCGCGTCTCTCTCACCTCCCTCTCTTCCCCACCTCCACTTCCCCTTTCTCCCCACGCTTCTCATTTCATCCGAACCAACCCTTTTACAACCAATACAAAAGGAAATCTCATTTGTTGTTGATACGGCGGCCGAACATCCTTTTAACCCTCCCTCCACTCACTCCTCGTCAGCATCCCTTTCACACGGACCTCGGATGAGAGTGAGAGAGATAGATAAAGATGAGCGAGAAGAGAGGGAGAAGGGCAAAAGAGGAAGGAGGCTGGAAAAGATGGGAAAGCCCCAACCCAACTGGAAAATTGAGACGAGAGCCATGATGTGTGTATGTGTGAAGGAGAAGAGAATGAACGGAATAGAGAAGGGAAGGAAAATGATGCGTAACGCTGGAATGAAAAGGACGGAAAGAGAGAGCGGCGAGAGGATTGGGAACAGATATTTAAGAAAAGAAAATTCTGACTCCGGATGTGAGGAAGAGTGGTTCAAAAAGTAGAGAAGAGTAAGGCGAAGGCGCCATAAAATCTCCGGGAAAATCAGAAATAAACACTTAATGCATATAAATAATGCACGGAACGCGATACGTTTTGAATGGCGAGAATACTACTCCCAAAATTTGGCGATTTTATAACGCTAACGTAAAAAGAATGTGTATAAAGAATGTTTATGAGGATGCAAAGCGCTTTTTTCCTAGAAGCATTTTAAATATTAACTGGAGCCTGATACATTATAATCGAATAATTTATGAGAAGCATAAAAATTTTAAAATAACGCCACTTTAGTTTGGAAAAGTATGTACACCAATAAGTCTGAAGAAGAATATCATTTGCTTGAAATAAAACACTTTTGTAGATGTGGAATTATTTAAGTAGCAAGGGTGGAATATTTGAGGATAACTTGAGTTGATGGATATGTTGACTCGATAGAGATAATGTACTCTTAAGACTGTTATATCGCGCAAAGTGCATTCATAAAAATGAGAAAGGTTAATAAATATTTAGGACTCCGTTAGTCAAAAAATAGTTCATTTTGAATTCAAGCGAATTTCTCCAGTAAAACTTGGAAAACAGCGTATAAATTAAGTCAGAACAGCGCTCACCAGCAATTCCAACCGAATTAAAAAAATGTACCGAACATCCGATCTTCACATATCTTTTGTGGAATCGTATCTGACGCACAGGCGTTAGACGAGATCTTCATTTTAGTCTCATTCGGGAGAAAAGAATTTTATTTATTTCCATAATTTACGCCATTACCACTGACGCCCTCTAGAACATCGGTTTTCACCTGCATGTGTTCCCATCTCCCTCTCTGTCTCTCATTATCTCTCTTTCCCTCTCCCCCTCCCTCTCTCTCTGTACCTCTCAATATTTTAAGACTGGGCACATGATCTAATAGCTCCGTAATGCGAGGACGATAAAGCGAACATGTTTGAAAGTGAACTCGGACCCTTTTTGGCCATTAAAGCAGTCCCCAAAATGTGAATTAATGTCGGAACGAGTCTCACGTCGGAATAAGTATTCTCCCCTCCTCCTTCAGTCCTTGATCGGTCGTAAAAAATTTTTAAAAACCTTTGAACGCCCAAAGGCAAACACGGCGAGCATGAAAGCGAGCCAAGTAATGGCCACCATTATCACACTCGGGAGAGGAATCATTCTCAGATTTCTTTGGCGATGAAATGGAAAGTTTGACCATTTAGGCGGGGAGGAAAGGAGGAGGAAAAGGAGTCCTTGACAGATGGGTGGACGTGAGTTGTACGCCGGTGCAGCGAAAAGTGCACCTGAACTCGTCGTCCCTATCTTTCTCTGCCCTTCATCGATGGAGCACAGCTGCGAGAGGATCAATCTGAGCGGATCCGTGCGCAGTTTATGCTCGGAAAAGAGGAGGAATGACGGTCATACCGTTCGCGAGGACGCACGCGGGTCGACAGGGAACGTTTTGAATGCATTACGAGCGAATCTGCGGGCGACACCGAAAGAGTAAAGTAAACCCCTCTCAGCCTACGTTACGGTCGTGCCCGGCCGGAAAAGGAAAGGGGGGTTTGAGGGATGTGGAAAGGAATTGCGACGAGGCGCGGCTTACACTTCACTCATCCCCCGTTCACACCGCCGCAAAGACCGCGAGGGATTTGAAGCGATGTAAAATGAAGGATGTAGGAAACCGAGTATGGTTCCCTGCTTTGTCCGAGTAGGAAATCATTTCAAAGCTTTAGGGGGATAATTATGGTCCGATTGCAGGGATTGGTGAATGGCAGAATGGCAGAATATGTCGCTGAGTCGGGCATTCCGTCGCCAATCAGTATTAGTTATGTATATTTTCCGCTTATAATCGGCTTCTGCCTTGACGGAATTAGCAATTGTCGCTATAGCAGTTTGATGGAAATGATAAAAACATTATTACACATTTTGAAATAATTAAAGCTGCCTTAAGAACAGCTTTACAAGCAGGCTGTAATTTTCAAGGATATTATAAGCTAAAATTTACATAACACGCTTAAATAATGAGAGATACATATTACGAAAAAATAATTGTAATGATGATGCAATTTCAGGAAAGGAAAAATAAACTTGACACGTAGGGTATTTATAATAGATAGGATGTAAAATACAAGCTATATATAATTAATTAATTTAGCGCACCGCAATTATATAGAAATTAAAAGTCGATAGAACGTAAAAAATAAGATAGAAAGCTTTTCATTTGGGATTAGTGAATTTATTTAAGAGGCAATGACGTAACACGTCATTGTTAGGCAGGTGCCATTAATTTATTTTTACGTTATTGTTAATAGCGGCATATTTTAGAGAAGAATATTTTAAAATATATTGCGAGATATATAGGATAAAAGTATATCCGGTCTCGCTCCATTAAAAGCCTATAAACGCTAGGATAGTGAGGAATATATAAAGGCGTGTATTAAAAAATTTACCTCGGAAAACTGTGTCGTATTTGGTAGTACCCGAAATCGTGATCCAGAGAGTAAAAACCACTGCTCTATAAGCTTGAATCTAGCTTATAGAGCTTTGGTTCTTAGGTCCCGGGTCACGACACAAAATCGGGTCGCCAAGTCATTTTGTCAAAGGTCTTCCGTGACTATCTATATCCAACTATACCATTCCTCTAAATAACTTGTTCAATGATAACGGCTTAAATTTATTTATATGTTTAATTTCTATTTATTTTATCACTTATAACAAGCAAACTAGTGGAGTCAAAAAAGGTTAGGAACCACTGTTAAAGAGTCAGATGTATAATGTGAGTTTAATGCGAATGAATTGGAATTACGCAAGCTTTCATTATCAGCAGTTAAATAACAGTAATCATTTCTACAAAGGTGTTAAAAAAATAACGCCAAAAACAAAAAAAACTGCTGTAGAAAAACAACCACGAACAAAAGATTGAAACTACAAACAACAGTAGTCCATTTATCTCGCAAAAACGTAAATTTTAACTCTACTTGGGAAACGAATTCAAATAATACAAGAAACAGTTTTAAATTTAATTACTTTCCCAGGCATAGAGAACACGTAAGACTAGAATAAAATTTAGCTAGCAATTTTAGCTATAATTTGGAAAGAAACATTCCATTTTATCCTCCAAAATTTCAGAACATGTAAGAGTTTACAGCCATGCAATTTACAGGAATTTACATGCCCGAAAAATATTTGAAAATTGACAGCTTTTTAGACATCGACAAGAACCACGGCTGAAGATTATCACTCCATGCGACTGGCACCAAATTAACCTAAATACGAGCAGGGTTCACATTCTGTTTTCCTAAGCTTGGCATACACGCTGCCAAAATAACAAAAGTGAGGCTTACATTGAGCCAATTGCACCTTGCAGAGTAGACTGCTGACGTCACAAGGAGAATAATTCGGTAGAAATAAATCTGCCCATCACATCTACACCCGCAGCGAATTCGGAAGCCTCCTCGAGGAGGGTGGAGCATAGCGGGGGGAAGCAGGGAGTGAGATGGAGGAGGTATTAAATGGGAGGCAGGGAGTGAGGTGGAGGAGGGAGTGAAGGGGGAGCATGGAGTGATGGGGAAAAGGGTTAGAGGAAGTAACGACCCAAGCGTCTCCGGAGAGACTAGCGGACGACAAGATGAGTCCTCATCGGTAGACGAAGGTTCAGGGCAAGAGAAAAGGAGAAGCATTGAGGAAGAGATGCGGAGGCCTTCGCGTTAAGTTCCAATCTCGAACGATTGACGTTGCTGACAATAATAGTGAGCGACATCCCGGACGTTAATATGGCGCCTATTCTAAGGGTAAGGTCGTTGACTTGGGTCGCGCCCTTAATTACCCAATTCCAATCTTACGTTCTTGCTCTTTCTACCGGGTATTGTTAACGGGTTGTCTTCCCGGATTATTGCCCGGTGAATTTTGTGAGATTCAAAAATATTCAGGACTAGATTATATCGCACATCAGATTTTTTCGCATTCTCGTTGATTATATGGAAAGCTGATTGGTAAGAGTTTTCGTTGTTATTTAAAAAATATGTAAATAAAATTCCACTTGAATTGCATTCATTTGAATAATATAAACAATCATATTAACTGAAAGCTGAATGTTTTGAATCAAGAGACAAAAAATTAATAATTAAAACGTTTTTGCATGTAATAAAACCTATTCCGAGAATAATTCAGGAATTGCAATTAGATTTATTAAAATCTGCCAAAAAATGTTAGTGAATTTTGAATACATTCACAATTTCTTCACTACATTTAAGAACTTCAAATTTCAATAATAGTTAAAGAGCATAGATTTGATGGGTCCACGATATGTTTTCTATGCTTGATTGACTTTTATAAACGAGAATTTTCCTTATTTTAATAATTCATCACGGCCGCTAAAGGATATTTTATCTGAAAAACTGAAAACTTCTATTTTTTCTATTTCCTGGGTTCTTTCAATGGTCAAGTGGAAGAGAGAGTCGTTTAGCTTCAAACTCACTACTAAAGACATTTTCTCCCTTCTTTCTCCTTTCATAATATGCTTCTAAGAAGGGACTACATAGTCTCAATTTCGCCCTAATAAAGTCGTTTGTCTGTCTGTGTCTGTCTGTCTTAATGATTCAACTGATTTACAGTTTAAATTTTTCTAAAATATGTTAAGTTGTTGTTCATCCTTCCAAATTACCCGCTCTAAAGTCTTGCCCTCCATCATTTCAATTATCCAGAATCCCCATTTTCATCTACCATTAAACATCTTTAAAAAGATATTACTTTCTATATCTACTACTCCCTATATATTTATTTCTGTTGATGATGATGGGTGCTTCAATTTTCATGTCTACCATTCACGTTCCTACAAAGGGAGATTTACCATGTTCATAGACATCTTTAATTCCATGTTACCATAACTGTATAAATTGAACAAAGTTATCATTTTAGCTGCATCTTTTGCAATAGAGAAAATCTTAAAAGTAAATCGTCAAAAAATGCTGAGTTTTATGAGTAACATTCCAGTGAGCACAAGTTCAGGTTCGTATAATATTAGTTATAATGAAAACTAACACATTAGTCAGGTGTCAGCAATAGCCATAAATGGATTGTGTTATTGATTCCTACCTTATCTACAGTTAATGAAAATAACAAAATGATCACTTTAGATAAGTAAAATCTTTCTCTTTAGTATGTTAATTTTCATACACTTTTCAGTACTGATGAAAAAACCACAGATGCATTTAAATCACTAAAAATAGATTTCTTAGATATGAGAGCAGCATTTTCTTTTATAAAACGGCCCCAAAGAAGAATAAGTGGTACGAGCTTAGAGGTAAATAGACACACCTAAGCATGAAACTAAGTTGGTTCTTCGCCAGTGCCTGAAAATAGATGAATACGCAGTTTAAACAATCCGTCCTCCGAAATCTTCGTGAAAAGCGCAATTGCCGCGTGAGAACAGAAAAATTAATAAAACGTGGCGCGAATTTCGCAATCCCTGCTAGCCGACAATAACAAATTATATAGACGAAAAAGGAAACGAAAATCAACAACTCGGCTCCCATTTATATTCCAATCTTGGTTTAATTAAAACTCCGCCCAATCTATTAATTCTACGAAAAATCCCAAAAACAGTTCCTGCTGAAGATTATCCCGCTCTTTTTTCCCGCCGCTTTGTCTTCATGGCTGCAATAGTATGTGTAATGTGATGTCATTTGAAGCTAAGGATTTAATTTCCCCGAGGACTAATTTACCCCTTTTGTCGCTAACTCATTTGATACAGCAGATTTTCCCTCGCTCCTGAATCGGTGTTAGTGGCAAAGGAAGATCACAGCATACGTTCGTGAATTTGTTAAAGAAATTAAACTGGGGTTTAATTAAATTTCTAAGATGATCCAGAGAAATTACCCTCGCCTCTTCCATCTCTCTCCAAAGTAATACGTTACGTTTTTTTAAGCCAGTCTGAAAGTTTGATTAAATGTGTCTTCTGTGAAATCCCTATGATACTATGAAGAAAATGTAGTTCCATTTTGTAACATTTTATTTTTAAGTCTTGAAAGATATTGGTGTGGATGTGCCTTTTCATTGGTAGCTTAAATACAAGAAATGGCGCGCGTCCAATGTATACGTTTTTCATTTTAATGTTGAAAAATGATTAAAAGGCAATCGAGGATAAATGATCAAATTCTTTATCAATTCCCGAAGTCGAACAATTTATTTTGCAGGAAGGTACTAATAGCAATTAATCCGAGATGATAAATTCCATTTTTAATTCGGTGAGTCATAATATGTCGTTTACAGAACTAAGCACAAAAAAATCTATTATTACAGAGGTTACCTCTCTATATAAAATAACATGGCCGAAAATCATCACCTAAACTTATAATATTCATAAAGCTACCTAGCCTTCCAAACATTCTGAAAATGGGAAACATGTAATGATTTCTCAATAAATTGGAACCTAAAAGATATTGAGAGCGAGGATTCTGATCGAACTTGTAAGTGGAATGATCCATTGATATTATCCTCATTCATGGGTAAAATGCGTAAAATAAAATCTGCTACTCCCATTATATTCTATGATAAATCTTCTTCGTATAATACCAAACCTTTAAACCTATCGCTCCCTTGTCCCTATTAGTTTCCTTTCATTTCTAGTGGTTCACTCATAGAGCGTATAACCTCAACTTCAATTTCAAAGTGAGGGAAAGAAGAGGATTCGCTTATCGGCCACTCTTGCTTCATTCTTCCTCCCTACATCCATCCTCCTCCTGCCTTGAGTCCCAAAAGCCTTTTCAAGGCATCCTCTCTTTCTATCTCTCTCTCTCTCTCTCCTTACCTCTCGAAGGAGGGTGAAGGTAAGTGCTTCCCTCCTCCCATGCTCGATACACAACCGCCCTCCAAGCCTTTCTACTCCACCCCTCCAAAAAACCTCCTACTCCGCATTATCTTCGGCCACAATACAAGGAAGAGGAGCAATGGATGACTTAAGGAGACATGCAGTGAGCGGGGGAGGGGGACGGAAGGATGGGAAGGGGGAGAGATGGTTAGGAAAGAGAGAAAGGGAGACAGAAAGACAGAGAGAGAGAGAGATGGGGCGCGTCTTTGAAGATGGGAGGAAGAGAGTGAGTGAAGGAGAAAAAAGGGGAAGGAGGGGGCACGCGCAGAGTTCTTAGGCGGCGGTACATGAAGAAAAGGATGCCGAGAAAAAGAGTTACGATCGCGGAAAGGGTGCAAGGATAAAGAGTCGTAACAAGGTGATGTTACACGGGAGAATAAATAAATTCCACCCCACGCGCCATATAGTGGGACGGCGTCTCGTGAAAACTCTCCTAGCCGGAACGCGTATCTATTGTTTTTTCGGCTGTAAATTTCCCTCCGCGTTCGCCCCTTTAAGAAGGGGATTGCGTAACCGCGGCATTGAATATATATGAGGCACAGCAGCGAGGCTTTAGTTCGACTAGGTGGTTTGCGAGAACGAGGTGGAGAAAGAGTGAGGCGCGTCTCGAGGAGGCGGGAAAGCGTAAGCGGGGAGGATGCTGCGAGGAAGAAGGAAGTTGGGATGCGAGAAAGGACCCGAGAAGAGGATGATGGGAGCGTGAGGGGATGATAAAACCGCCTAAGGATGTAACAGAAATCAAGCAACGCAAATGGTTTTAAAATTTTTAGATCGTGATTGATGTATTACTGCAGTTGAATCTGAATTGCGGAAGTGGAAAGTTACCCTTGAAATAACGAGCAAAGAAAAATTGACAAAACGTTTGATCTGAGAAAAATTTTTAATGTGAAAGAAATGAGAGGTATATTTCGCATTTACTCGCGCTATACCATCTTGCGTGTAATGCCCGGACACTTTTATAAAGCTAAATATCTGAAAAAATGTGAATTTTTATTTATATATGGCGTCGTCAATCTACCATAAAATTAAACAGAGACAGAATTTGATGAAACAATTAAAGTAAAAATGATTTATAGCAAAAGTTGATTGTAACACGAAAGCAAATATTTGTTATGATGCTATGATAAAAAAGGCAAATTTTATTTGAAATGTAATTTGAACTGAGAATCGAAAATCATCGTATGAAGGAAAACTAGAGGTTACACAATGACGAAACAGTTAAGTTAGAAATCCACTTTTTCTTCAATCATACAAAAAACTGATAAAGTGAAGGAAACTGATTAGTATGTGTGCCAATTTTATCAATTCTCTTTGGTTTCAGCACTTACAAACAACACCTTTTGTTTTTAAAAATAATTATTTGATTTCAATATTTGCAGTTCGACAAACAATTATAGTTGTTAACATACACGTTATATAAACTACAGTGTGGAGGAAATGTATAGCAAACGGTAATCACCTTAGGCCAATTTCGTGTGGCAGTAATTTAAATTTTGAATATCTTTTTCGAAATAGAAGTATTATTTTTACACGAGCAAATAAGTTATGGGCGCAAAATTTGACAATAAAAGCAAATATATATAAACCCAAAAGTATTGGAAATGAAAGGCTAACGTTTAAGCACTATAAGAGGAAAAATATTCAAAAATAAAAGATAAGATAACATGCTCCCTTCCTTGCTGAAACAATGGGAAATGGAAATTCTATGTACTATATGGCGCCAAAAAGATAACGAATATCGATAAACAATTTCGATTCAAACAATAAATCGAGTACAAGTTGCATACACGCTGACAAATAAAATAATTCACAGCCACCGTAGACTTTAGAATGACAGATAGTGGGTCCATAAGCGAGATAACTGCAAAGAGAAAGATATCAAAATGGCGTTATGGTAGAAATTTAGCTACAAATAGCGCAGTCATATAGAGGCAAGCCCCCGTAGAGGAAGAATCTCAAAACTGAAACTTGAAAATTTACAATCTACGCAAAAAACATTCAGTTGCCCAAAAAGTTTTCGTTTTGATGACGTATAAAAACAAGTCATTAATATAAATATTCAATTACGGCCTATAAAAAGTTATGTTGTGATCACGCATAACAACTTCAATACTTTACAAGGACGCTTTCAATGTTTTAATTCAAAATACTTACTGGCTAGAGACCCTGTTAAGGCCAAAAGAAAAGCTTAAAAAAATTACTGTAGCAATTATGTATTAATGGATAGAGACATCCTGTAATTCATAAGTGATAATAAAGGCATTTAATAAGTGCTTGATTATCAAATGCTATAGATGGATGTGAGGATGTTTTGCTGTAGTTTTGGATGTAGTTGTAAGTGATCAAGATAGAGAGAGAGCGAATAAATTGGTGAAGAGAATAACACTGAATGATAAAGACTGATAAAAACAATGACCTTTAGCGTGGGAAAGAAAAATATGGACTCAATAAGCTTACGGTAAAAAAGTTCTGTAATAACTGTAGACATTTTGAATGTTTTAGGAAACGCATGAACTTAGGTCATAATTTTTTTATGTCTAGACATTTTAAAAAGAGACATCCAATAATAGTAGTCGTCTTTGATTCTGGTAAATACAGGAAAATATTGATATTAAAACTGTTTAGAACGGGGCTAACTGTGCCGGCAATTTAATAAAAGTGACTGCTTGATTAAATAAGTAAATAAATTGATATCATACGAATAATTAATAACTAGTGGTACACACAAAAACTTTTGCGAAGTCAGTCAGAAATCTGCATGTTTAAATCATCATCGTTAAAAATGCCCACAGCCCACACGCAGTTTACTGAATAATATTAATATTCAATTATTAACTTTGCAATGTTAAGTTTAACATTGACTCAGCTATAATTGCGATGCTTTATAAAAAGCGCGAAGCGAATAACGCAATTCTTTTGTCAATTTGAAGGCTTAATAGACGTTAATTCAATCGGAGGCAACAATACGGGTTTCTTTGGCAACATCCGGAAAGAGTACGAAAAAGCCATAAAATTTCGAAAAGAAACGCGTGTTTCTGACAAATTCTTCATTGTAACGTCTAAAAATTGCATGAATAAAATATTTTATAGTTTTTATCCGTCGAATAAAGTAAAAACGGAGAAATTCGGTTCCTATTTCCGTATTTTAATGGGGGAAGGAAATAAACCTTGCACCTTGAAAAATCGAAACTCCTATTTAAACATGTGGGAAAATGTAATCGTCTCCAGGAGTCAAATCCGGGACACTTAGGCAAACGAAAATAGTTTTACCAGGGTCTCCTAGTTAGCAATAACAAAATGGCATTTACAGCATTTCTTTATAAAAAGCTGTTCAAGAGATAAAAGGGAGGACGGACGGACGGACGGACGGACGGACAGACATTGAGTATTAATATATAAAGATAAGAGAAATTCGTTTATTCCCTTACAAGATTACTTGAAGAGGGTAGGCAGTTATCGAGAACCGAAGAAGGTTGTGAAGGACACTGATCACTCTGAGGAAATACGAATGAACATCTGCATGTATTTACTAACGCACATATATATCTAAACCTACATGTAAAAATATGCACTCACACCACAGGTTAAAAATCTTAAGAAGAAAAGGAATGGAAAAGTGTGAGGACAAAGGAATTACAGAGGAAAAGAGGACCGGTACCAATTCTACCTCTCCTCGTCTTCACTCATTTCCCGAGCTTCTATCTTAGAAGAAAAAATATACATATACTGCGTTGAGGAGAAATCTCTCAATTAGAAAAATAAAGCAAGCGAAGTACGCAACGGAAAGAGCGCCATTTTTCAACGAACAAATGAATGAGAAAATAGAGGAGGCGTGAGGAGATAGATATTGGGTGAAGGGGAAAGGGGAAAAAGGAGTTTTCTCTTCTATCTCCAGAAAAGAATCTCGTAAGGAAATATGGCCCAGTGCGAAGGCTTAAATCCACAAAGATATCTCTTGCCCTTTGAAGTCCTCTTTTGAATGCGGGAAGAAACTGAAAGAGAGGTATTGCTGACGTTATCGAGAGCTCCGTGATTTTATTTTTATCCGATTGATGAAACCTGAGCCTTAGCATAATCGGATTTTTTCTGATTTCTTCTAAAATGAAATGCAATTGTAACCTCGAATGTTACGATAAAGCCCGATAAAGGATAAAAAATTTTTCTTTGCGGATCTCTCTCTTTTTTCTCCTTCGATAATTCCCTCTCCCTCTATGCTTTTTGCGCTGCCAACGCTTCGCCAAGCGCACGGTACACATTTTTTATTCGAGTGGTTACGTAAACAGTTGAATATATTCCTCCCCCGATACTATCAGCAAATATAGAAAGCTGTTGTTATACGCTCACCGTTGTTAGCACTGGCGGAAATTGAGTCACAAATTTTTGAGTGCCAACCTTTCAGAGAATAACAACAGCCAACAAAGCAGTGATACGGAAATTATTAAAATAAAAACACGCCTGTTCATTTTGTCTCGGAGTGCTATAACGGAGTGGTAACAAGACGGCTTCAAGAGTCGGTTCTTACAGTCCAGGAAAATTTAGGAGTAGTCTTTGAGAGAGAGAGAGGGAGGGGAGGAACGACGGGTAATAGGTGACAGATCAATAAAATAATTCTTCGAAAAATAATTTTGTTGTCAAGAATATTCAATAAATTAAACGATCAATAAGAAGAATCACAAGAAAGGTATTTAGAGGGGTAGATAACGACTTTAAAGTCTCTCACCATAGAACTTCCCAATCACAAAATAAATGATATACTTCGCCGCAAGAATTCAAGAATAAGCTCTTCAATATAAAAAACTGGAAATCTAAGTATTTATCTTAGGTAACTCCAACAGCCATAGCATGGTTCTGGTTCTCACAGCCTTGTTATGGGTACATCAACACGTTACCCTGCAATTCATCAATCTGGTGGGTGGCAGGGAGCGCAATGCAACGAGGCCCACCTAACAGTTATTACTCTAAGATTTGTCTTTCCTGTTATGGTCCCGTATTATTCTCGGAAAGAATGAGCCTTTGTAACGCGCCGTCCTACAATCGATCTCACGTTTCTTATCGCCATGATCGTTTCTAACTATGTACGTTGGAGCCTCATTTATTCCCACTGCATCCTATGCTAGACAATCTGATTTAGGAGTCTTAACCTTGAGCACGATAAGTAGTTACTTTTAAAAATTTTTTAAATATCGAATTGCTTATTCATTAATCTGTTTTCAACCATAAGACGAGCTCGATATTTTTATAGCGAATTCATTTCTTTTGTGAACGATAGTTGTAAGCTTAATTTGGCACTGTACACATGTTAAATGCTTTCTGAATTTGCGATTCCGGCCTTTGAAGAAGGGTGGTTGGCGTATCGGACTCCCAATAGGGTCGCAGGATCGAATCCTACGGAGGACATGGTTGTATATGATCATCGTTGTCGTTGTTATTAAGCTATTTATATAAGACCGGCGATGGATGTATATGAGCTAATTAGAATAGATAAAAATAAACCAGCATTCAAACGTTTTTGATACATAAATATAAGTTAGATGTGTTGCCTAGTTATAGATAACTAATAAAAAAGATATAGCTACTGAAATATTTGTAGACTGAACAGAGCGAATCTCTGTATAACGGAAAATTATTTAAATTACTTTAAATTCCTAATTAGTATCATATTTAATTCAAAAAGTGCGAATAAAACGGAAACTAGAGTGGAGCTTGTGCAAAAAGACGTAGATTCTTACATCCCTAACAATGAGTAGCCGATTAAATTTCCTCCCGCAAAATGTTTGGATAACTCCCGCATAACATAAACCGAGAATAAATTTCGCCGCGACAAAAAAATGCAACGAAAGAAAGCGTGGGACGAGAAAATTAATCCCTTCGAAACCAATTTAATTTCGGGGAAAAAGGATGAGCGATGCTCAAAAAAAACCTTCCGAGCGAGATTCGTCCCTTAAGGAATTTAATGAGATTAAGGCTTTGCCTCATTCGAGTCGAGATCGGCCGCTTAAACCGAGAGGTTTCTTCTTGCTCCATCCTTCATTCCTTGCCCTCCCATACTCTCATGTCAAGAACCGAATTCTCAATATTCCGCTCGAAGCGTTTATGCCGGAGAGGAGCAACAAAAATAACCGCAGACTCCCTTTCTCATTCAAGCAAAAGTGAGGGGGAGAATGATATCCAAGGGTGCAAAACTCGAGGTATCAATCGCAAGGGTTTAACTATGCAGTTGCTAAGTGGTGAACTGAGCACCTTTTTAAGGTAAGAGAGTTTAGGAGAGAGAAAGAGAGTGAGAGTGAGAGAAAGAGAGGCAAGTAGGATGAAGAGAGATGTGAGGTGTGGATAGTGAGAAAGAGGGAGTTAAAGGCACAGATATGATGGGAGAAAGAAAGGATACTTGGAAAGAGATAGAGAAAGAGGCGTGAGCTGATAGGTAAAGTAGAGAATGGGGAGCACTGAAAGATATTGGAGGGATTTGGAAGCGAGGCGAAAATTCGCGCGAAATGTTTCCTGTTAAATTAAATTAAATTGGGTTTAATCTCCTGCAACGCTGAGAATTACAATAATTACTCACTCAGAAAGGAAGTTATATAAGGGTCTCAAAAACCGAGACCTGATTATATGAAAGTCTGCCACTATATTTCTCTATACTCGTTGATATTGGAGTGAAATTATTTTTGTGAGTGTCGAACCAACTTGCCGAGCTGTTAGTATCATATTCTATCAATAAAAACTTCAATTACTAGAGAACTATAGACCTCATCTCATGACTGAAAACAAATTCAAGAATAATCTCTCAAATATAAAAAATTGAAAAATCGATAACTTATCTTAGGTATCTAGGATAGCCATAACAAGGAGTTTAAAGGATCTACTTTCGGCGAATCATCATTGAAGAGGCTGCATTTTAGCCAAAATGCGCATTTGGTTTCCATGACATTGTTATGCCTATATAAGATACCTAAGCGCTTGTTTTTTCCAATTTTGTCCTTAAAAAAAGGAAGGTGTACTGGAGAGACTAAATGATTCAAGATGTGATCGTAGGAACAATTGAGGAATAAAATGAAGGAAAATGTTTCAGTTGTTAGACGACTTGAATGATAGAGAGAGATTTAGCAAGGATTGAAAAAGTTTGCGGAGAATAGGGCAATGTGGAATACTTTGTTCGACATATGATGACAGGCGCGTAGGCGGACAGAATACCAACAGTTACGCTTAAAAGATGCTTTTTAACTATATATAAATATTTTATAATATAACCCCATTTTCAGCAGGGGAAAACAAAATTTCCCCAATTTAGTTAGTTGTTTCTTTAACATATATTGGTAAGAAGAATGACGAAAGGTTTGTAAAATACAACCTTCACGCAAAAAGACATACTCGAAGATTTTTTCGCTCAATATTTATATTTTCCCAAAGTCCTTATTTCGACACTCCGCCCTCCCCATTCCTTGCCATCCCGCGCAGACTCTATATTAAATGGTGGTAAAATTAATCCTCGATGCAAATGGCGCTCGGCGAGGAGGATTAGTTTTGGATTGGCGACAGGAGGTGAAGAGAATAGAATGGAGTGAAGACAACAAGGAAGGAAGAGGAAGGAGTTAGCATTGCAAATATGCTCCGTCGTGATGCAGGATGTCCCGTGCAAGTTCAGAGGATGCGGAACGGATGCGTTAATTCTGGCGCAGCGGTGCCTGTGGCGCATAGAGAGAACAATTTCTCTCATTCCCTCCTTCTCTCCTCTCTTCTTCTTCTCTGGCTTATGAACGATTGTTGGGAACGGGTGGTTGACGCCACTAGAACTTCATAAGTCTACTACGTGGAGCTTACGCAATGTTGAATGCAACATAAGATTTTTAGTAGTATATTTATATATCGATTGCACGAATCCATTATGGATGATTTGTTGAGCCATAATTATAAATGCGGTATGAAGTCTAAAGAAGTAAACAAACTTTCACTCTGTCGTTTTATTTTCCACATTTGGGTAGGCCATGAGACAAAGGAGTAAGCATCCGGGGAGAGTGGGAGCATAGTGAATTCCTCTCTAGATCAAATCCATGAAACTGCAAAATAACAACTTGATATAAAAACACTTGACGCATTTGATAGTAACATTTCCTCAATTGCCTGAGAGGAGATATCAACAAAATTTTCCATAACATTCGCAATGGCATTGATTGTCCTTCCTGGTTCGAATTATATTGACCCCGTATTTCCATGAAATAAGACTGAGTTAAACACTTTGTGTTTTTGCTAGTATAAACTCTTTGAAGTTTTGAGCATTTCTCCCATAAAATTTCAATCGCTATAATCTAACGCTTAAACTAGCCCCCTAAACATTTACCAAAGCAAACAGATGCTTGACAAAACCTATCCTTTGATCTTTTTGATAGCTGCAATTGATGTTAAATCGGAGAGCAAATTTACCGTCAGTATAAACTAACCGGTAACTCCAAAAGGCGAGATAATTACATTTTCTGTCGATAAAAAGATAACTCATATTCCTAAGTGCATCCATCTATATTTTTCACCAAATCCTCACTCATTCCTCACGCGTAATTTCCAAAAACGAATATTTGTTAGAAAAAATAATCCCGCAATAGGTTGAATGATCCGTTTTTCAATTCCGCTTTAGCAAGGATCTCAGAACTCAAATTGCATGGGGACCAAATAGACAAATTCGAAGTAGATGGAGGATCGAATGTGATAATCTCAATATATTATACGGCGGGTCGCACGTCATAATGAATGAATGAACCTGAGCATTTCGTTAAAACATAAAATCACCCGAGCCAAAACGGTATCCTTTTTCATTAAGAAAAAATCACCACTTCCAAAACATTAAATATTGTTATACTCTTCCGTACCTCTCTTATACCCCGTTATCGTCTCTTCTCCCGTTTAAGTTCAATATACCCACTGTAGAATCAAAGTAAGGAGATGGTCGCATGCGGGCCGCGTGTTTAAAACCCCTTCGCCGAAGAACAAGCGTTATCACGCCTTCTCGTAACTTTTCTTGATAATCCCGTAGGTTCAACGACGCCGAGAATAAAATGGACCGCGCAGCCCTCGTCTTCTCTTCACCGATGACTCCGCCCTTTTCTCAGTTCCTCCGCACGTCACGGTGCATTGTGACGCTAAAAGAAGCGCTTTATTCGCTCACGACCCTTCTGACGGGCGATGCGTGAGGGTAGACGAAACGATTCCAAGACTCCTGGCAGAACGCAGCAATCAGAGCGGAAAACGTCTCCCTGGCGAATGGGAGCGGGTTTTGAAAGGCGGAGACGCTAGAATTTCCAGATGCAACGCAAGATGCTTGGCGGATACCGTTCGTCCATTAATAACAGATCCGCCGCGCGACATTCCCGTCGAGGTGAGACCTTGGATCAAACGTCCTTTTCTAGATGCCTCTTGCTAATCTGCTTTTGATTTCATTCCGCCGTAATTCAGTATCCTAACTCGAGCCAATAGCAATATTTCTTTAATGCTAAAACGACTCACGCGTGATAACTCCGACATTGAGACTGCATTTCTGTGGTGAATTATATCATTTAAGTTATTCTATGCTATGCCATTTTTATTCAAATTTTGCTACAATTTCACAGTGACGTCACATAAGCTATTTTAAATTTTCAGATCGTTAAAAATATTCCTGAATGGCGTAAATTAGGAATTATTCCTTTGAATGCACAAATTTATAAAACTCTACGAATCAATAATTAAGATTTCGTTCGATAATCGACACTAATGTATACGGGAATATCAAAATATTGATACATTTACAATTAAAATTGGGTCTAGGATCAGATACACATGAACGATTTAACGTCTGAAATTTGAATACGGGTAATAGAAATTGCTGTAAACAGAATTAGAAGTTAAAATATTTTAAGAAATTGTTAACATTTTCACGTGTTCGATGAATGAAATATGCATTCAATATAGTCAAATACATGTTTGGTTTAAGCTGGCTTAGCACAAAAACATTTTTTTAGTAGTCCATAAGGCCAAACGCTCTTTTTTTTAAGTATTATATAAATTAGCTGGTGTATGTATATCTATCCATATGGAGTTTATGCATTGGCGGACCACTTCCGTGCGTCCATACAGGACACATGCAGTTGCGCCCCGTAAATTCAGGCAAAATTAATTTTGTTCCTGTTATGCTGGCGGTGTGTTTGCAGGGGAAATGCGTTTTACATGCTTCCGTTTGCCGCTAATTAAACCAACGCTCACCCAACTTGTCAAGATAAACTTTCAGTACGTATATTAATTGAGGATTAAGAATTTCATATTTTATTTCTTGATTATTGCGCTTGTTTGTTTAAATAAACTAAATCAGACGTCCTAATATGATACACATTAGCAATCCAATTTGTTGCGTAAATGACGTTATATTTAAATCATTACGCCATTGAATATTAATGCATTGAATGTATAAATAATTTGAAACTAATTAAATTTCGCATCCATGCCCAAATTGAAAAAAATAATAACCTCGCTTTTCTGTATTTAATAATTAAAAGGACACAATAAATAACATTAGCATTGTTAAACAAATGTTTCCCACAATTGTATCTTGTTTTTACAACCTGTCATAATGGGTAGGTGTTCTCGTTTCGAATTAGCGATAATCTAGCGTACAATTCGTTATGCATATTAAATGGCAGATATAGCAGCTTTATTCATTATTTGGCTTAAAAGATTTGTTGAGTATCACTGCGATTTCCAGAATGCTATATGCATCAGAGGGTATTAGCAACATCGACGGCATGGAAAATTTAAATTATATTTTTGTCTGCGTTCAAAATTAAAACGTGGTTCTAATTTGATGCTATAATATATACATTGTGCGTCAATTTTATGGAACAATCCATGATAATTTATATAAAATTTTTAAAACCCCGCTAAAATATATTATCTCGGAGAATGGCTTTTTTTAGTTAAAACGGCGGATCTGGTTTACTCAACCGTGTTATGCCTGAAAGAACTACTCAGATCATCTATTTTTTCAACTCGTTAAGGGATCCGTATAATTTGTTTATAAATTAGATCTTTTCATAATAATTTAAAACAATCTACTTGATTTATCTATTAGATTCCATTGAATTGTCGTCTCTAGAGAAATATATAGTTTAAACGCGGTAGCTTCCCTACTATATGACCTACAAAAGAAGAGTTTTTCTTTTCGAATCAATTCACAATTTTATTAACAAATCAGCAACCCATTTTGCTTAAAACGCTAGAGATGCTCGCGAGCGTTTAAGAAAGAAGGTTCTCAAATTAAAAAAAAACCTCACTCCACTTTGCAGAAAGAAAATAAAAACTTCCAACTTAACTACTTTACCACCCACGTGATAAAAAAATCTTTCTCCCAACTAACTTAACGACCGAAATAGAGAATAATTTTTAAAGCAACTCATCCAGCAGTGGGAATGCTGACTAAGGACACGGACATGGATGGCGTGAGAAGAAAATGGATGGAAGGAGGGAGGGAAGGAGGTATGAGGATGGAGATAGGGGTAGGAGGATGAAGAGAGGAGTAGGAGGATGGAGAGAGGAGTAGGAAGATGGAGAGAGGGGCAGGAGGATGGAGAGAGGAGTAGGAAGATGGAGAGAGGAGTAGGAGGATGGAGAGAGGAGTAGGAAGATGGAGAGAGGGCAGGAGGATGGAGAGGAGGGTAGGAGAATGGAGAGAAGGGGAAGAGGATGGAGAGAGGGGTAGGATGGAGTGAGGGGTAGGATGGAGAGAGGCGTAGGATGGAGAGAGGGGTAGGAGGATGGAGAGAGGGGTAGAAGAATGGAGAGAGGGGTAGGAGAATGGAGAGAGGGGTAGAAGAATGGAGAGAGGGGTAGGAGAATGGAGAGAGGGGTAGGAGGATAGAGAGAGGGGTGGGTAGGAGGATGGAGTGAGGGTAGGAGGATGGAGAGAGGGGTAGGAGAATGGAGAGAGGGGTAGGATGGAGAGAGGTATAGGATGGAGAGAGGGAAGGAGGAGGGAGGAAGGGGAGTATGGAGTGAGGGAAGGAGGAGGGAGGAAGGGGAGTATGGAGTGAGGGATAGGGGGACGATGGGAGGGTAGTTGGATGGAGAGAGTGGATGGAGGATGGAGAGGGAGGAGGGAGTGATGACTAGAGGAATGGGACCAGGGTGGGAGGATAACGCCGCGGAGGATGGCACAACTTTTTGGTCTTCCGAACGACCCGAGCAACGGCTTATTAGCAGAGAGAGAGAGAGGGAAGAGTTTTCAAGAGAATTTTCAGGAGAAAAGGGGGAAAAACGAAGAATCCATGAGGCGCTCTCAAAATTATGAAGAGCGTTTCTTCTCGCGGGAAAAAAAAGTTTACCACAAGCGACGGAACGTGTTAGAACTGCCAAGACCTGCATTTAATCCGAAGATGGGCAAGCGGGAGTGTTTGTGCGAGAGATTTCTGAAGAGAGATGGAAGAGCAGTTGAAACAGTCATCAAAATGACAGGGAGAGTGGGTATTTAAGAAGGTGGAGAAGTAGGAAGAGGTGGAGGAGGATGCGAGCCGTCGTAAAAACCGATTTCGAAAAGTTTCTTCTTTTTATCCTTCCTGGGGATGAAGTGAGAGATGATTACGAACGGGACGGCATTTTCTTTGAGCGAGAAAGCAGATGAGGAGTAGTTGAGAGACGCGATAATGAGGAAACGAAAGAGAGGGGATGCGGAGGGGTTGAAGCGGAGAAAGGAAATTTGGCGAGAGTGCCGAGAATCGAATGAGCTCGGAGGATAGACTTGAAAAGACGAAACAAGAGCGCCGAAATATGTGACTAGAAGGATTTCTTCGCATTATGAGACCCTCCTAGTATCTGGACACGTACGAGACGAATACCGTATAACAACGCTTAGGAAAATTTTCTGCATACTCGGAACATTTGCTTCGGATCCGGGGCCTCTTGATAGAGACCGTTTCTGCATGGACAGTACCGCTTGTTTCCTCCATGCCCAGATCCCTCGCATGCCCCTTTTGGGATGTTTTAAACGCATGTAATGGATTTTTTTACTGTCATACTATTAATATGATTAATATTAAATATATTAAATATTATTAATTAATGCAATAATTCTATCAAACATTTTCCTGCTCGATATAGACTTATTTCATTAAAAGCGCATTGAAATACGTGTAAGCTATTTAATATTACAGCAATACAAGATTTGATTTCCATTTAAGTGCTTTTCGTCATATCTGAAAAGCACTATTAATATTCGTGATGTCCGTCCGTCCGTCCGCGAGTACGCATATATCAGGGAAGAATTGGCTTAACTGATTTCAACCAAATTTGGTACATGTAATATTCATATAAATTAATGACCAAAGTGACATATTTGAACCGGATCGACTCAGCAGGGGTACCACAATGGCAAAGTTGATCATTTCGGTAATTATGAATTTGGAAGGAATTGGCAGAATATATTTCAATGAAATTCTATAGAAAAGAGGCGTGTAACATAAAAACAAAATCCAGATGTTCAATATGGATATAAAAAAAAGTCTGCCAAAATATAAGAATTTGTGTTGAAATGTCTGCTTAAATTTTAAACGAATTATAATATTTATAATTTACGCATACATAGAAAACGATAATAACATATTTAAACCGATCAGCCTAACAGGGGTGCCACAATTACAAATTAAATTCTTTCATTAATTATGGAGTTGGAAGGAATTGGCCGAACGGATTTATATTAAATTTTGTATATAAGATTTATAAAACATACCATAACGAAATCAAAATCTTTAAATCTGAGCTAAGGAGCAGGGCTACCACAATAAGAAGTAAAATATTATTTCTTTGCACGTAATTCCGGAGAACTGACGGCATGGTTTTCACTAAATGATGTATATACTCTTTGTATATATAAATAAATAATATTATATTCAAACCGGGTCGACTAAACAGGGCTACCACAGTATAAAAGTTAGGATTTGTCTGTAACTATTAATTTCGAAGGTATTGGCTTAACGGATTTCAAAGAAATTTCATTTGTAGGGAGAGTATAGAATAACAAAATGAAATGAACATGTTTAAAACTGATCTAAAAGGCAGGGTTGCCACAATATAAGGAAAAATACTTTTCTGATTCCAAAGCAAATATATTAGTATACGATTATACTACGGCGAATTTGACGAAAAGCACTTCTGTACCACGGAAAACCCGTATACATCCCTACTTGTTTAAATTTTCTTGGTGAAATCTCTGGTGTTTATTCCTTTATAGTCAATGTGATAATCTCTATATTACTATGAGAATAAAGCGTTGAATCTGTTATGGCGTTTAATTCTCCAGAATAATTCATTAAATGGCATTACTTTGCTACAGGAATAAATCTCTGTTCAATATGTTGTGCCATTAGATTCTTAATATGTATTTTTAGGAAAAAACCACTGATAAAATTACGAGTAAAAATATTTTCTTTAAAATTCGTCGACGTGTGGGTAATATACTCGTAATGATAAAAAACCTCCTAGCAGAAAATTTTATTCATAGAACACAGGGTTTATTAATTTTATGTTTTAAATTTTATACATGCTTCCTTATACGTGAATATTTTACATGGGTAATTGGGTAATTTTGACTTTGACCCTAGGAAATAATGTGTCCTTTCACTTTTTATATGGTTAAAGAGGCGTGGTCGACTCCCCATTCCTATTAAGCTTTCCTGTAGTAATATCATAGAGGGCAGCTAAACCACCATTGTTAAGGACGCTAACATACATCTGTTGCAGTTCGGTACACGTTTAGCCCATAAAAGTCTCCATAAAAATAGCAAAACGCGCAATAATTTTGAATGCAGGCATTTTTGTCCTTACATCCTCGGATTTTATTTTAATCCGAAAAATTCCCTCTGACGCAGCCGAACGGGAAAACGTCCTCGAGGAGCACGAGTGGCTAAAATGGCCTGACTCAACCTACGCGACGACAACCATCCTCTTCCATTTCGCCCTATTATAGCTATACTTCGCCCACACCCTCCCAAATCTCTTCCCTCTCCTCTCTCTTTCCGACGCCACCTCTCTCGCTTATCTAACTTTTTCCAACCTCCCTCAACGGCCCTTGCTCTGTCGCCCATTCACCCACGCTGCCTATCTCGGAGGATGACGACTTTGGACGTGCGCTGCATACCTAGCATCCGTCTCCCAAGCTGCGATTGTTGCTCCCCGACCCTCCTCCATCGACCTTCTCCTTCCCTTAACCTTCGGTGTCACGGCGGTTGGCGCCCATCCACGCTCGGCTACCACTCTTTCCTTTCTCAGTACATCTCTTATTAATACTCTCAAAACTCTTCTTCTGCCGAATAAAGTAATTCCTTCTATGTTTAAATTCCTCTGTGATGCGGAACGTTGCTGCATTAATCTATTTTATGCCCATTTCCCCCCTCATTTGGGAAATTCTCTATTTTTTATTTTAACTCTATTATAATTGCAACGCACAGGGCATTGCGAGTCAAAGAGGTGGCCAGAGGACTATATTAGTTAATAGGATACGTATATTAAAAGTGACACTGAAACCGAAAGTCAGAGTATTTGATAAATTGCTTTATAAAACGGCCAGAAAAATCCTGTGTTATATTTTCACCATATCAAAATCAACCAAATTTACATAGCGCTAAATAAGTGAGTTAATGAAAAATACATTATAAGTATTATTTTTATTTTATGTAACAATATTGGACAAAGTTAGAAGAGGAAATTTAAAATGCTGATGTAGCTCCTTTATTGGCACTACAAGTACTATAGAGAAAGATAAGAGTAACATTCTTAAGAAATTTCAAAATATTTCCCACACCTCTTCTGAAATTACCAACTTAGTGCACCTGTTATAATTTGATTCACTCTCCAAACAATTACCTAAGTTTCACGGCAAGCATTCCTGTCTCTCTCTATATACTCCGTCCACAAGACAATCACCGCACATGCTAATGCAAATAACTCCTCTCTTGCTTCAATTTCCTCTTTCCTCTCCTTTTTTTATTTTAATTATACTAGCATATATAAATTTGTGATGCAAATTGAATTTAAGCTTTTTAATTTAATCTATAATATATTAATTCAAATGATTTTGAGACTGCTGCTTATTAACAAAAGGTTAAAACGCTCAAATTTACGTTACTCTATTGTATTTTTTTCGATAAAGCCAGTTTTTAATTACCCTATAGGCCCCTTGCCGTTCTTTTCGTAGTTCTAAGAAACCAAAATATGGAATATATAATTTTTGGATAACTGTGAGCTAAACGGTTGACTGAAACCTATTTTAAACCAATTTTTGTCCGTGAAATTTGAATTCATAATATATTGTCACAATAAATAAAAAATGCATTCATCAGTTAAAAATTCAATTACGTCACCCTCATGAAACATGAATGGAAACAAGTAGGGATGTACACGGGTTTCTCGTGGTACAGAAGTGCTTTTCGTCAAATTCACCGTAGTATAATCGTACACTAATATATTTGCTTTGAAATCAGAAAATTATTTTTCCTTATATTGTGGTAGCCTTGATTTTTAGATTTATTCTAAACATGATCATTTCGTTGTTCCATTCTATACTCTTCCTACATACGAAATTTCTTTGAAATCTGTTCAGCCAATACCTTCCAAATTCATAGTTACAGAAAATATTAACCTTGATGTTGTGGTAGCCAAGTTTAGTCGACCCGGATGATAATTAATATTTTGGTTATATGTTTATATGATGATTATACATTCTATCTTTGGTTAAAATCCATTTGGTCAGTTCACTAGAAATACGATTTAAAAAATATTATTTCACTTCACTTCACTTCAACTTGACATTAAACATCTTGATTGCCTTATATGCAAAATTTAGTTGAAATACATCCAGCCAATTCTCTCCAAATCCATTATTACTGAAAGAGTTTAATTTTTAATTGTGGCACCACTGTTTGGCTGATGCGGTGCAAATATGCTATTTTGGTTCTGTATATATGTGTTCATTATAAATGTTAAATTTCCTTAAAATTGATCCGGACAATTTAATATAAACAGGTGTAAAAAGAACTTTTTCATTACATTTATTGTGGTAGCACTGGTTACCATATCTACACTAAACATTTTGATTTTGTTTTTCTATTTTGCACACCTCTTCCATACAAAATTCCGTTGAAATCGGTTTTGCCAATTCCTTCCAAATTCTCAGTTACCGAAAAGTTAAACTTTGTAATTGTGGGACCCGTGCTTAATGGATCCGGTTGAAATATGCCATCTTGGCCATTAATTTTTGTGTATATTCTATGTACCATATTTGGTTGAAGTCTGTTCGGCCAATTCTTCCCTGATATGTACGGACGGACGGACATCACGAAGATTAATAGTGCTTTTCAGAAATTACGAAAAGCACTAAAAAAATCGGAAATCCAGCAATAACTTCCCGCTGTTTCTCGCAGCAAAGACACAAACGTATCAGGAAAATAAACAATGGCAATAAAATTAGTCAAAGGAGTTTGTTAACCTAATCCACTGTGTTTGAATGTCCTTGCGAAAAGCCGGTCTTAAGACCCTAAACTAATTTCGGTCTGTATTTACGCATATCCTCTTGAGTATGCCTTACATTATTTAAACCGTCAATTTCGTTGCCGCTCCGATGTTCTTTTGTCGTACGACTCCTAAAAAGACCGATTCCATGAACACGTGACACCTATGAGACCCAGGTGGAAAAGTTAACAACCCAATTTCGAGAGGCGCTCTCTTGTTTTCTTTGGCAAATATTTGTTCCATCGATCATGGACTGGAAAGATAGCAAGCGAGGGAGGGAGAGGGCGCGTTAGGCTGTTTCCATTTAAAAGATTTGAAGAAAACACTGTGCCTTTATTCGGCCGTATTCAGGAGATTAACTGAACTATAATTCTCCCACCCTTCGCCTTTTATCCGAACCTGAAATAGAGGTGGTAATTCTGCAACGGTGAATAACTATCGGAAATATATTTTTAATGCTCGTAAGATCGCTTATATCAACCGTGGCTAAAACTTGTTCACAGAGAGCAGACGTAAAGCCCGTAAAGACTCGAACGTGATTACGAAAACAACTTTTCGTGTTATGAATTCGAATTTACGCTATGTGGACACTGAAATCTTTCAACAAAATGTACCAAACATGGGAATAATTTAAGGGAGGCTAACATTGATTCATTCCTTCTTACGTAAAACGCAATAGAGTATCTCAGAAACGTTTGAAATTGCGTCGAGGAGTCGAAATTTCTGAACACACCGAGAAAACCGAACACTTGCCTATCAATCTTGCTTTTCAGGGCAACAATTTTACGCAGAAAAAAAGCAAAGTACGTTTCCTTTACTCGGAACACCGCCTTAAAAGTTCACACATCTCACGCGAACGAAAGGGACAATTGACAGAAAACTCGTTAACTGTCAGTTATACCTTGGAAGGCACCCGTGTAATGAAAGAGTAATATATCTGGGGATATTTTTTTCCTCCCTTTTCCCGTTCACCTGTCCGTGAAACCCGTTCGACTTTTTCCTTGAATGATCGCCCTCTGGTGGGATGGACAAACCCGTACAAGGAAGAGAATCACCAACCACCCAGTCACCTAAAAATCATCCATCTCCCAGGCGACAGTCACTCTCGCCCTAAAAACCCTCCCTCCCATTCCCCTCCACCTCATTTTCCCATTCCTTTCTCCACTCCTCACCATTCCTCCCCATTCTTTCCTTCCTTCCGCAATCTCTCTTTCATAACCTTACTAAAAACCTCCTCTTCACGCTTCCCTCCTCGACTGACCCGGGTCGTCCGAAACACCCCGGGCATCTTTTTAGGGCCTGGCCTCCCGAAAGTAGGGTGACCACCTACCTATGTTTGACAATTTTACGGAACAGACTCTTGAAAAAAAACGGGACTGTTTACAATTTTACTGGACATCTTAGTTTTGAATAATGAAAAACTAAATATATTCTTTGAAATTATATATTTTTAACATTTTAAAATAAAAAAGACATCATTCGTGTATGGGAAAGTATTTTATTCTTTTTTATTTCTTTTTTATTCTTAGTTTTGAATAATGAAAAACTAAATATATTCTTTGAAATTATATATTTTTAACATTTTAAAATAAAAAAGACATCATTCGTGAATGGGAAAGTATTTTTTTTAACGTTCCTCCACACAAAAGGTTTGCTCTAATAGAAAATGAATTATTATCGAAGGAGTTGTGGTGCAACGAAGCACCATTAAGCTCACCAATGTAGTCAGCTTCTCCCGAAGTTGAAATAAACAGAACTACCTCAGAACACCTTCTAGTGCAGCTGGCACCTAACTGACCTAACAAATGAATGTAACTCGATTTTCGAGGATACGATAGCCGACATTGATGCAATCGCCTAAAATGTAATATATATTAATTTCTTTCAACTAGACAAAGTATGCCTTTTTTATCAACCGACTTATTAGGATCGGAAGTTAGAGAAAGTGTGTTATAAAATTAAAACCTCTCTTTAACGCTATTAACATATTTGTTTTTGTAATAAGTTATTTGTTGAGTATCAATGAAATGTTCCTCACTATAAAAATTGTATTTTTCCTTTCATGAAAAAATACGGGAAAAATACGTCCCGTATTGAATTCATACGGAATACGGGATATTTTAGGAAAAAATGGTCAAAAAACTGGATGTCCCGTAAAAAACGGGACATGTGGTCACCCTACCCGAAAGCCACATTCTCATTCAATACAACGAGGCCTATCATTACGTCACGCCGGGAAACCAAAATTATCCCCCCAGCTTATTTTTTGCGAGGATGGTTATGGGGCGATCGCATAAGAGAGCAACTGAGTGAAATAGCGAGAGAACGATAGTTTGGGAGAGTATATGTATTATGTAGATAGAGAGGAACGCAAATAATAGTGCTGAGAGACAGGCAGACAAACGACTTTATTAAGGGTGAAATTTAGACTATATAGTCCCTTCTTACATTTAATCCTTTAGAGAGAGCGAGAGATTAAAAGACGGAAAGAGATAGAGCAAGATAAGTCCATAAAGAACCACGGAAAGAGAGGTGGAACGAGAAGACGATAAAAAGACAAGGGACAAGAGGGAAGGACGTGATATAGGGAAAGATAGAGGGAGAAAGCTCGATAGGACGGGTTAGCTTCTGCTGTGCTCCGAGAGAAGGAATGCGGAAACTCTCCTTTTCACGCGGACGAGGAGGATCGATGATGATACCCTCAGGGTGCCCCACCCGCCCACCTCCTCGCTTCCTACACGTGATTCCTGTGCGAAGGAAGGAAGACGGCCGTTCCATTTATCACGGTGCGAACACTACGGTAGCGAAAATCTCTGATGCATATTGTTTCGTGGTCATTCTATTGTCTTATTTTTCCCCGCTTCTTTTCTTTGCTTCACCGTGCACGCTCATTCTGCTTCTCGCTGGGTGTATGTATCTTCGTAGTCGAGGAGAAGAGTCGATTTAGAACATTTGCTTGTTTCTAAGGCACAACTACAAGGTGTCCCCTAAGTCTCTTTAACACCAGGTGCAAAGATTTAACAACAACAATAACCCATATGTTATGTTTGATCTATTCGTTGTTACATTTCTTATATTTGCTTTTGTATGTATGCTTTATTTAGTCTTTGCAAATGCTTGTAATAATCATGAACATCAATACTGAAGTCCATTTGTGAACTGAAAATATGCTTTGTGTGCTTTCTTTAAATTACTGGTTTTAATCTAAGTAAATGTGAGTTACCAGAGTTTGTTTACTATAGAAGAGCAGTAATAGTGAGTATTTGATTCACAAAACCCATGCTATAAAATTGAGACATCAAACTACGGGCCGCATCATTCTTTATGTTGAAAACAATGTCATCCTTTTTCTGATTATTCGAAATAATGGTGAGGACCAAATACACCAATACAGAACTGAACACAATAAATGTAGCAATAAATACGATAATTATAACAATAAATATAAAAGGTTTTATTTTTTATATTCTATCTGAGGCTTTTGGAGCACCCTTTCGTTTGCCATATTATACCATGGGCAAAGATAAGGGATTCGAGTGAATGAAGTCTGATGAATAGTAAACAGTTATTTCATAGTTTTTTTAAAGGATGGGCTAGATACAACGCTGAAGAGAACTTTTATTTGCAGTATGGGCCAGGAAAAGTGGCAGATAAAAATATTGTTAGTAGTACAAAACAAGAATAATATGAATTAAGAAGACATGTTCATATCTAATACCAATAACTCGTAGGATTAGTTTAAGTCTGAGCACTAGAATGGTCATCACCTCAAAAACAGAAATTTCGAACATTATGCTGAACTCATTCTTCCAATGTTACTTTCGCCGTCTAACCCCATTCCCTATTGTCTTCTCCTCTGAAGAGATCGTTCTGTATCAATTATTTATTATAAAAATACATTCTTGTAGTGAAATAATTACGTTGAATTTGGTTTTACTTCACGACTAAGCAATCTGTTAAAGTCACGGCCAACTACCTCTTTCACAT
The DNA here is from genome assembly GCA_028673005.1 of Tanypteryx hageni. Taxonomy (NCBI): domain Eukaryota; kingdom Metazoa; phylum Arthropoda; class Insecta; order Odonata; family Petaluridae; genus Tanypteryx; species Tanypteryx hageni. Next base: position 88,650,265 of record CM054116.1, on the reverse strand, counting down.
TTTAAGGCCTTTAATTTTGTTTGAGGGTCCACAAAACTTGAGATTATCTCCACGTGATTAATTTCATGCATAGGCATTCAATTCATACCTAATATTTACTACAACACGCGTAAAAAAACTGTAAATCAGTTACTTTTTTCTGCAAAACATATATCTGCGTCCACGGATGCTTGTATTTATTTCATGCTTATATAAGAATGTAATCTAATCCCCCGATTACGATATAACAACACAATTTTTAAACATGTACACCATGTTTAAATTAAAATTTACTACAACGCAATAATACGGAAGACAAAATTATGTCCAACTGTTTGACATTAAATCCGCATACACCAATGTCAACCTTCCCTCCCATCTCACAACCCCATTTTCGCTTAACCAACACCGCGCTCCCTCATACCACGTTTGAACCTCCTGCGGATTCGAACACGAATTTATGGACCTTGGAAGCACCCTCAAAAGGGATATGTCGTACCCGATGTTGGAGGATAAAGAGCGTATGGTGAGGGGTTCTGGCGAATAGGGGCGAAGAGATGAGAGGGTGGGATACACGGTATTCGTATCTGGAAACCCTGAGGCATTCCTCCCTAAAACTCAGACATACCATAAAAACCCTTTCTCCTCCCCTTGGACGTCATCTGTGCATGAATAATTTAGGTATAAAGCGGAAGATGGCGTTATTCTCGAGAAACGCCCTCACTTATGCTACCATACTCATCCTCCCTCTTTAAAAAAAATATACCCTTACACTTTCCACTCAGCCACGCTCCGTTCCACTCTCCTTGTTATTTCTCTCCCACCCTTCGCCCCATTGGATTCCGCAAAAGTTATATCGCTCTGCTCCATCACCCCAAAATTCCCGTCCTCTTTCTCTTATCAAATTCTCTTCGACTCTTACCTATTGCTTATTGGTCCGTATCCCACACATCCTTTGATCCCTTTAGATCTTCCCACCCTTCTTAACTCCTTTTTGACTCCCTCCTTTAACTCGCCATTTAGTCTCCATCTCCTTCTCTTTCATTCTTTCTTCCTCCACCTCTTCCTCCATAGAAGAATTGAAAACGCTCTTCCCCTTCGCGAAAGTTACGCTCTTTCACTCGAATCTTAATTAGCATCTTGGACCGTATCATTTCATTCGGAGAAATATGGCGGTTTGCTCCGCTTCTCTTCTTGCGGTCTTCGGGGATTTTTAACCACGATTTTGGGAGGGGATTATTAAACTTCCGCGTTTAGCCACGTCCTCCGATTCCTCGAATTATTCAGATGTAAGCATTGGATGTTTTAAAAGGGGATTAGCGTGAATCGTTGAGATTCGATCGACACTTTTTGTTTTGTTTAACGAGCGCAAGCAGAACGCGTCGTATCCCTTTATCAATAACAAAATTATTTCTCGGGATTAACTTCAACGCAAGTTTTTCCATGAGACAGTTTTTTATTACCTCTCCTTCCGAATTATTCTTCAAGGGTCAACGTTTTATTTTTAATTCATTTGTACGTCACGTGGAAACGCGAGTATGCAAGAAGTAAATCTTTATTTAGTAAACCGAAATGCTAAAAATTCCAGGATAAAACAATCAGAGAAGATAAAAATTCCAGAATAAAACAGTCAGAGAAGGAGAGAGAGAGAGATTTCGCTATTTGACTCCGTTAATGAAAAAATACGGTTCGGTATGATATGACATGAAAGGATTTATTTTCCATTTATTTGCCCAAACGAGCACTCGAATGGGTGAAGGAATTAAATGAGAAAACTCGGGAAACAGAATGAATGCTTCGCCACTGAGCTATTTTTTTCACAGAAACTGTTGAGTCTCATACAATAGGTGTTCGATTTTTATATTCAAGATAGTGGAAGCGAATTATTTCTCGTTCCGCTGAAAATGCAGAGACGGTATTGAATTATTCATGCCCGAGAGAGTATGTAACAAGCAAGAGTGTGTATATGTTTTGAATGTTCGATCTCAACAGACAAAATTTCGCGGTTTTTTGTCAGTTTTATTATAGAAACCTGTGTGGATTGAGTAAATTTGCTACTCTACTAATTGTGGAAGATAAAACCGACGTTATTATTCGAGATTTTCGTGAACATTGAAAATAACCGGCTCGTTAAAAATTTCAAGTCGACCGATACTCAAACGCGAAGACATGTAACAAATAAATTTGATGAATCGTGAGTTTAACTTCTATTGTTTGCTCGAAGTCGGTGGAAATTTGGTAAACAAAATTTCATATTTCGATCAAGGAACTGGTGATTCATTGTCGAAACTTGGAATGTGCAGCAATTTAACTTCAACCGACATTGTTTATATGTATATATGTATATGTATATAAATAGTACGTTAACTAACTTTTAGAGATCTTGTGTGCACGCATTCGAGTGCTTGCGTGTGTGATTGTTTCGTCTGTTAGGTCCCTGTCGTTGCCGGAAGGCACATAAACCTACAGGTCACTGTGTGCGATATTAGGTCCCTGGCGTGGTTTAATCTCCCGTAAACCTAGTATTATTTCCCCGTTCCTTTCCCCTTTTTTCCCCCCTTACCTCTTGGCGTGTACGTGTGCGTGTGGTAGCTTAGTAGGTCCCTGTCGCGGTCGTACTGACTCACAAACCTTCTAGCAACGGTGTGATTTTTTTTGGGTCCCTGGCGCAGAGTAATTTCTCGCAAACCTGGTCCCGTTTCCTTTCCACATTTAGGATTAGTGCTTGTGCGATTGAGTGAGTGAATGTGTGAGTGACACCAGGTCCCTGCCGTGGAGTAACAACCCCTAAACATGTAAGTTTATAAATTTTATTGTCTTTTGCCTTTTCTTGCCATTCCTTCCCCCTTTTTTCATTGTGTGTTTCAAATTTTGAATTTTACGGTCAAGGAGTTAATTCTATTTAACATCAATTTCGCCGTAGTCTCCATCTTTACTAATTTATGTATAGTATGGTTACTACTCTTTAGATAATCAAATAAACAAACGTAAAAAAGATTTGACATTTAATTCCAAATACTATCTCAAATACGACCGCAATTTATGAACCGCTCGAGTTTTTGTAGCATCGCATGCACTGATACCGTATTATGAAAAATTTATGAATACTAGCGTAATTTGATTTTGCATGAGACGAAATAAAACAAAATTTGAAAATGATGAAAAATTGTACCTTACTCGAATGAAATGTTGATATTTTTCTCCGTTAACGATAAATCTGCGTCCGATTTTCAACTTTTTTTGCACGATTCCAATAATTAACTTTAAAAGGTCATGAGTCAGCTCTTTTTATACGATAGGAAAAAATAAATAGGGAAATCGTTATTCTTATTGGAACATGTTCAAAAAGAATAAAAAAATAAGGTCACATATGTTGCTCTATGGCAAAAGTATCGAATTTTTCCCATGATCCAAATATTTTGTAATTAAAAAATTGGATCAAGTCTGCTTTTTCACATGCATTACATAAACCCGCAAAAAAGGAATGTCTGTAGGGTTTTATCTTTATTTCTGCCTGAAAAACCGTTGAATCAATACAGGAAGAAAATTAATCATTCGATTATTTTATAAAACAATGAATCGATTTCCAATTCGATATTTTATTCAAGCTTAAATCATTCTGAATCACTTATTAGAGTATTAGATAATAAATATTTATATTAATGGTATAGATAAACTCGATTCTTAATATTACTTTCCTCCAAATGTGAAAAAAACTGCTAAAGATTCACAAATTCATAAAATATTTCCTAACAATATAATTTGAAACATTTTTCATATATCTCTTAGACATTCCATCAAAATTCATAAAATATCGCCATTTACGGCTAATAATAAAGAAATTCCATCAAAAGAACAAATGGAATTTAAGCACTAGATCATTAACTTTAATTTCTAACTCTCTTTACAAGCTTTATTCTCAGGTGAATCTACTCAAGCTTCAATTTAATAGCATTATCATTCCAGGCCAGTCAATTCAAATCGAATAACGACTTTCTGATTTCTCAAGGGAAAGAAATTCATGAATTTACGAGACAAATTTCTTTTAGCGATAACGTTGCTATAAAAACATAAAAATATGTCCTTGAAAACTCGAAACAAAATATATTTGCAATCTATTATTTTTACTCGGAGAGATGGATTAAAACGTAACTAAATGAGTGTTCGCGCGGTTCCCCCCTCTGACCCAGTAAATTACCCGTAACCATCAGGACCGAATTGGAAAAAAAACCCAAAGGGATAGTTTTAAAAACAAAAAAAAGCACAACGACAATAAAAAAAACGTTAGATGGTCGTAGGATGTAATTAAACCGATGACCCATCTATCCGATTGCAAAAAAGGGAAAAAATCAACGCGTCGCACCGTGGAGCTGCCATTAGTAAGGGAAGGCGGGTGGCAGCGTAGGGACAACGGGCGAGGCGCGCGAAAAAGAGAAAAAGAAAATATAAAATCAGGGCGGGACCGAATGGCGGGATGTGCAGGAAAAAAAGAAGTGGACCACCGAATTAAAAAAAAATATAACAAAAAAGAGAAGAAAATAACTCCAACCTGGACCTCGGATGCGGAAAGCTTTGACCGTCAAACGATAACGGGAGAATCAGCAAAAATGGGCGAAAGAGGGACGCACCTCTTTGTATCTCTCACTTCACGTTTTCTCTTTTTTTCAAATACAATTCCAAACGTGTTTAGAGTTAGGGAGCGTGTTTTCCTTCTCTCTATCACTCTACGGCCTTGTGTCGTGTGCTAGTCTGTCGTTGAGCAGCGAGCGAAGTGGGGTAAGTAGAGGAGGTGGAGGAAAATGAGGAGAGCAAGGGGGAGGTAAATGAGGAGGGAGAGAGGGGCTGGAAAATGAGAAGGGGAGAGAGGGTAAAAGGGCAGAGCTCCTGGTTTTAGTTTCAGAGGAGGGTAAAATGCACTCGGAAAATTGTTAAAATGCAACGGGACCATAATTAAACTCAACGCGCAGAGTGGGAGTAGAAGGGGAAGAGAAAATGGGGCTAGGTGGTGGGGAGGCATTAAACACCCCTGGTGGAAGGCAACCCGGATTGGGGAAAGGGGAAGGAGGGGTTTAGAATAGGTGGTTGGGTGAGAGGAAAAGGAATGAAGAGAGAGCGAACCAACGCAGTGCCATACACAGCCTTCACGTCGAATGCCCCCTCCTCCCATTCCCGCCTCCGCCCACCAGTAACTGTGACCGTCCTCCTCCGAGACCTTTACCCCTCTACCTTCCGAAACGCAACAAAAACTACAACGATATTATAGGGATCCTCGGCGCTTCACGCCCCGTAACGCCCGTAATCGCTTAGTGCCGCAGCAAATGCTTTAGCAAAAGGGAGGATTTAAAAAAAAAAACACTCCGAATCGTCTTCATTTTCTTTTGTTTTTTATCGCAAAATCCGCCTCCATCGAAGTCCGATTAATGGATCAGATGGGAAAGGTCGAATGAGAGGCATATTGGAAGAAGGATAAGGATGTAATAAAAACGAGAGAGAGAGAGCTTTCTCTCAATATGGGAGGTAGGTGATAGCATGGCAATGGATTGAACCGTGTGGAGGACGCAGGCGAACACACACACACACACACACACACACAAAGGGTCGGTGCGACAAAAGATTTGTTTTTAAAGGGATGGATTTTTGAGGTGAATTTGCGCAGAGACGGTTAAGGTGACTGGTTAAATTGCATGAGCGCGTCGGAGACGCTGAATGAGTAGAACTAAAATTCGTTTCATACGTGGTCCATGAATGAGTACAAGATTGATAGCGCTTTGCAATTAAGCGAGGTTTACAAGAAGTTAGCTCCACAAAATCAAGGTGTTTTTGGCGCTGCCAGAGCGATAGCATAATAACCACAGTATTAGTTTCACTATTATTTGAGAGTTGATAACTGAAGATTTCGAGCTTCAGGGTTAATTTAATTTAAAAAGTACGACGCATTTTATGCATTTAAGATCTATTGATAGCAAACTGCACTTATTTCCAAAAATGAAATAATCATCCATCCCAATTACTTAAGTTTGGGGTTCAACACAAGCAATAAAAATTCAACTTTTGTTTCCATCATTATAATTGTTCAAGAAATCATTTTGATTGGTTGTTTCTCACTTATGAGATAGTTATGAACAGATAAATTAAGGAATAAATGCTAAAGTGCAAACAAAAGGTGGTAAAAAGAAATTTATCTAGACCATTTATAAAATTTTTGAGAAGAAAGTAAATAAAATTGCGCGGTGCCATAAAAAATGGGATTCGTAGCAGTACGTTTCCATTTCGATCAGCCAAATATTTTAGGAAGTGCGTGCTTCATTCATCGAAAAAAACTCACGATATGATTAGTTTTCCGCTTGTATGAGCACGGTACGAAGAGTTATGCTCGAGTACAATAATCAAATCTTAACAAATATTTCATCGTTCGCGCGAATTCACCCACCCCAAACATTTAAGGCCCTTAAAATATCTACCGGATCAATTTTAAGCCCTTTCGGGCCATCAGCCGAAAATCACTTAGGCGCGGCGGCGGCGGAAGAGTTTTCATCACGGCGAAGCGACATTTTTTTCCCTCGCCCCTCTCCCGTCGTTCGAGTCGGGGCACGAAATGTCACCAACTTGCAGCGATTCATTCATCTCCCTCTCGGGACAGAAACACCTTCCTTTCATTCTTTTCTCTATCCTTTTCACTACGCCTCCCTCCCACAAACCTCTATCTCCCATCTCACCCCGCCGCCTCCCTCCTCTCTCGACTCCCCCCTTCCCTCCCGCGCCTCCTCCATAATCTCATTTCTCCAGCCTCTCCGTGATCCACATCTCCTCCCATCTTTCACTCCGTCACTCCCTCAAAAGCCGAAAATCCCAAGGCCCCACCCTTCAAACTCTCCTTTTTCCTCTCCTACTCTTCTTGAACCACTCCCTCCCTTCCCCTCCTCTCGAAACCTCCCCTCTTCCATTCTTTTGGATTCCTCTCAATCTCCATCCCTCAATCACCTCCGATCTTTCCTCCTCTACTCTTACTCCTCCCTCTTTACCTTCTTGCCACCGCCCACTTTGGCCTCCTCCCCTCACCTCTCCCCCATTCCCTCCCTCCACCGCATCCTTCGCTCACTTCAACGTGTAGCCGCCTTATTCAACCGCCACCCCCTTTTGCACCTTTCTGCTTGTTCATCCCCTGCCGCGTTGAAATTTCGGTCCAAAAACTCTCCAATACCTCAAGTTTCCGCTCAGAACCTTCCACGTCCGCCTTTTACCGTAAGCCTCCCCACTCTCCCATCCCTTTCTCTCCCGTTCCCATACCCACCACACTTTCCCGACCTCCACCCACTGGTTCGAAACTCGAGTCCCCTTATTTTTCACCCGCCCTTTATCCGTCCGCAACCCTCTTTCCCCCTTTTCACCCATCCGAGCCCTCCTCCCCGCCCCCTGCCCTCATCTGAAACCCGGCGCTGTCCCGCCCGACCCCTCGATCTATCTCCGCATCCATCCTCTTCACCTGCATCATATATAACGAGTGAGAGAGTGCTCTCCAATATTGATAGGTTTTGCGTGAAAGTGGGACATGATCGGAATATTGCGCTCCCTCCTCCATTGTGGCGGGCAAGCATGAATGCGTTGTGTGATGCTTTGCGTCGCCCTCCGGATAAGCTTAGCCGGAAACATACATGCGTTTGAATTGCATATAGTATAACGCATTTTAGGGGCATTTTTTTAGAATTAATAGATGAAATTTTGTACAGGCATGGGTGACTGTGAGCTATGACCCTGGCGCTCTAATATTGAAAACGTTCATCGTTTTCCGTTTTTGACGCTTTAAACGATTACATTTTACCTTTGTTTAGAGAGTAAAAATGAAGTTGGGGATTTCATTTTTGAATTGTACAAAGGAAACAGTCTGTATAATTACGTGAGCTTCAATCAATACGTAACAATAATGATACGATAGGCATTTATTTTGTAATATTCATTTGACCCATGGATCGGTTTGTTTGTGCTTCTATTGAACGAACACTAGACCAATATGTTGTACACGTCGAATCTATTTTAGTTCTGACCATTAAGCCATTTATTCACTTCATTCAAGTTCGAAAATATTTTTTTCAACCGAGCGATTTCAGTAAAATAACGAATATAGTAAAACCTTTCCCATATTGATATACTAAACAAGGAAAATTGTTTTTCACATATTTAAAGTTCAGTCCTAGATTTTTGTATTCAAATAAGATTTCCTCGAGGCTAGGCTCATCGTATTCTACTTGTGGCACAAAGGAACCCGAAACGAAACGCTTTACGCGTCGCGCGTCTAACCGGTTGAGTCTTTTAATACTTGCTCTTCTTACCCTCTCTTCCAGCGCTTCCGACCCAATAGACAACTCTTCTTGGCGAGCCTCTCGCTTTATCCTATTCTCTAACCATTCGCACGTTGGTCAGGGCGGGATATGAATCGCTTTTGCCAAACCATATTGAAGGGGTGCGGCTCAGGATAGTGGCCAACGATCAGCCAGGTTAAGCAGGGTGGAAATGATTGATACGTAGAATATATTGAATCTACCCGGGCAAAGAATCCAAATTATTTTCTCAAGAAAACTATCAGTAACATAATCCACATTAAAAATATAGTAAAACCCTAATCACGGTACGCTCTGCTAATGTTCATTGAGCTATTACAGATAAACTTGGACGCTCATAATATGTGAAATGAACCAGTAAGCGATAAAAGGCTCCATCGTTTGATCGAGTAATTCCATTAGAAAATTGAACGCAGAAAGCAGGATACGTTTTCTTATAACGTTGATGCTTTGCTATAAAAATTTTGCATTATTGCAACTACAATAATAGAGTATTTTGCATCTTTGGATCAATAAAACTCCTCTAGTCTATTTCATTTTCTTTCAAAAAGCTTTGACATACACGCATAATATTCAAAACCTAGGTGACATACAAATGGAAAATTTGTATTCAGTCGTCCTAAAAGCCTATTTTTGTGAATGGAATATTCAATAAACCCTACAAAACAAATTTGGCATATTTTGTTAGTACGGAACTGCCCCTTTTATTTCAATGAAAAAATGCTTTCTGCTTAGTATGAAATTGTAGTCAGCGATGGACAGGTGCATTTGAATATAAATATATAACTATAACAAATAACGACACCGAACTCGGAGAGGAATTCAATCAACGCGAACCGTATTTTCAAGCTTAATGTTTACTTAAAGCAGTTTAAATTAATTCAAATCACTGTTTAAATCTCGAGGCCCCTACTGCTAGCAATGTGGTCAAATACGCTACGCAAGCATACATGTCGCTGTAGATTCAACCGAGAAAAACCTTTAATAAACACCGTTAATCCGCACATTCAAATAGAATACGGGTTTATATGAATTACATGTGAACTTAAATCTATTGGAAATTCTTGATTTGGAGCTAGTATTGTGTGTGTGGAATGCTAAGATAGAACAGGTGGAGTACTGCATGCTTATGAATACACTCATTTGACGAAATTTAAAACTTACTAAAAGGAATTCCAGTAAATCAGCTTGTTCATTAATCTTATCCGGTGGGGTATTCAAGAGCTCTGCTCTGCTATTCTCCTTACCTGTAAAAATAAGAGATTATATTAAATTCGCGTATCACATGATCACATTTATATAAAATTTAAATCCTTTGAAAATTATTTTTTGAAAGGTATTTGTGAAAATTCTTTCATAATACTTTCCTTTAATCATTTTCGGCTTAACAGGTTTTAATGCAAAAGAAAATAAATTTACATAAATAACAAACTAAAAACAAACCCTTACCTAATCATTAGAGAAGGATTGGTACGTATCGTTTGATTATAAACTTTAGTTAATTAATTACTGAACGCTGCCGCAAAAGATTAGGAATAATAATTTAAAATATATTTTACAATAGTTTTGTATATATATTAATTTATATTATCTATAGTAGTGTGCACTGTGTTTATATCTAACAGAGCAGTAGGCACAATCGAAGCTATTTAAACATCTGCAATACTACTTTGTGGAAAGGAGAGGAGAAACTACCGCATGGCAATTCTCTAGTATTGATTACAGCCTTCCCTCGTTTTACGAACTGCCCTTTCACGAGTTTTTGCTTATACAAACTGAGCAATTTCATACCTATTTTTCGATTTTCGAATAAATTTTCGCTTATACGAGTTCGTTACGTTCGCGTGAAAATGCCTATTTTTCAAATTTCGAATAAATTTTCGCTTATACGTGCTCTATACGCTTCGAAAAACTTCGGGAAACCTCGGTAAAATTCGTCAGATTACATTTTTTACAAAGGAAGTAATGGGATAATAATTTTTGTTTTACGAGTTTTCGCCTAACGAACAGTTTTCGTGGAACGAATTAAGTTCGTAAAACGGGGGAAGGCTGTATATGGTTATACAATATGAGTTTTCTCAAGATAAAGTATATCGGAGGTAAATTAGTCCGGGCGAGGACTACCTTGAGGAAAACATGTCGTTGGGAATTTACGCATAGGTATTTAGAATGTAGAAACCACGAGGAAGGTAGGTAAAAAAGGATTGACATAATAGAGTTGAGCGAAGTAAGATGGCAGGGATAAGAGCAGTTCGACTCGGAAGAATTCACGATAGTTTACTCTGGAGGAAATAGCGGCGCAAGTGGAGTAGCTCTGGTACTTGGGAAAGATGAAACGAAAAGCGTGACAAGGGTAATGGTAACATAAGATAGGTTAATTTCAATAAAGCCTAGAGCAGTCCAAGTAGACGTGATGATAATGCAGGTGAGTATACATGCCATCGTCCCCTTCCGAAGAAGTACAAATCGAGGAGATGTATATGCAAATCAACGACATTCACGAAGAAGAGGAAAGAGGTAAAGTGAACTGCATGATAATGGAAGATTATAACAGCATATATAGATAGATATCCGTCTTTATTTGGGCGAGGTTGAGATTAAGCAATCTCTTCTTCCATCAATCCCATTTAACGTATAGTGGGAGAAGAACAAGAAGAAATATTTGTTTATCAAAAAATGAGGATAAAAACTGGTAGAATTCTGTATAAACAACAATCTACTAATAATACCCAATAAATGGTTCAGTAACCAGAAACAAAGACTACACAAACGCCCAATAAATGATATGCTAAACAGATTACATGCCAGTAAAAATAGATCAAAGTATAACATAAAAATGGCAAATACATTACCAGGAGCATAAACAGATTCAGATCACAACCTTATAATATTATATTTAGCTAAAATTCCAAAACAAATTATATATATGTGTATATATATATATATATATATATATATATATATATATATATGTATGTATATACTTATAAAAGGATAAAGATAAACCACTACAAGAATAGAAGAGGAGTAATTTACAATAAAATGTATCGATTACGACCGAGATGCTCTCTATATTCTCCTGGTGAGGAAATAGAAAAATAAAGCTATTGAACCTTACATATAAAGATAAAGAAAATACAAAGGTAGGTATAAAAACGGAACCGAAAAGAATAGATGCAGAGAACGAAATTGCTCAGGCGACCTCCCAGGTTGAAGATAGCGTCGAATTTGTTTTCGTCTCTCCGCCGCCCAAATTCTCGTACCACTGTCCTTGTACTCTATTTCCCTACCTCTCTCTTCCTTTTTCTCGCCCCTAACGAAATATATAAGGCACCTTATCCCTCGAAATAGAGCGAAAAAACCGAAGCGGCGAGATAGGTAAAGTGGATTTCGAAGCGCGTGTTGGAGGTATGCGAGGTTCTGGTTTTTTTAAAGAGGGTGGAGCTTCACAAGAAGAAGGATCTGAGAGTATGGGCCTTTGAAGTTGTTATAAGAGGAATGGAGGGCGCGAGAGAGAGAGAGAGAGAGGGAATGAATGGGGAAGAGGATTCGCATCCAGTAGAGAGAGCGAAAGATGCAGCCGGGATGCAGATTGCTGAGAGGCTTAAAGAATAGAAAAAAAGCCGAGGGGCATAGATTTTAAACCGATGAAAATTGAAAGGGAGAGCAAAAAAAACGTAAGCATGGGCGGTTTGAATAAGCCTAGTGTTTGCATCGCGCAATTTTATTCGGATATCTGAATCGAATATATGAAAGAGCGCGGCGGCGAATGAAAACTTTCCCGGTGCTCTCACAGAGTGCGGCTTATCATGAACATGTTGCGAACGGAATTTATTTCATGCAGATGAAATTTTCTCAGAAAAATTCTCAAACAGAAACATGAAAACAAAAAAAAGTAGACATAAAATAATGCTAGCGGCGAAATGATTCCGAGAGAAATTCTCGTTTTACTGCAAAATGATTATGTAAAAAATTGTATAAACTCTTTCCCTTGCTCGAGGAACAAAATGAAGTAATACTGCTCAAATACTACTGAATTCAAGAGGGAAATACTGATATGTATGACAATGAAACAAAATCGACCAACTACATCTCTACAATAGACGAAAAAAACGTTGAGAAAACTAGTTGCGTACCTCGATTAAAAGACGGCCGTCATCAGTGTGGATTGTCGGATAACAGATTTGAAGAGATGGTGAAGGATGATACGCAGGTGAAATCGTAAATCTGGTTTTACCAAACTTTTTATAAATATTGGAGCGTCTTATTTAGTCAGTTTATATACCATAGGTTTAAGAGCTATTTATATTGTTCGTGGAATACAAAGATACCGCTGGCGTAAAATAAGGAGGGGCGAGAATAATTGCAAAGAAATACATAAGGCGTTTTTACTTTCTCCATATACGAAGTATAGAGAAAGTACTGTTTTCATGAAAAAAATCGAATTCGAGATTTCAACGGAAATACATGTTGTAAGGTCCCCTGAACACGTTTTCACTATTTTCTCGATGCTGTCTGTGTGTCTGTCTGTATGTGATAGATTTTTGTGGACGCTCTAACTCAAAAACTATTCATCAAGTCAACGCAAAATTTTGTTTAACATTTTTATAAAAGTTAATAGATCTGATCAGTTTGTGGTAAAAATCGGTCCACTGAAAGTGGGTGTTTACTCTAGTCCCTTATCAGTTATTTTGAAATATTTGCTTTAATATTTGATAAATGTAAAAATGTATTGAAATAAAGGTTGTAGGAAAGTATATTTTCTACAAACTTTGTTTGATACATTTTTCCATATAATGCATTGTTTAAGAGATATCTTATATTTGTAGCTGCCACCACCACGCCACCTACCGAAGACGCTTAGTTACGTCTTAGTAACGCTCCTTTTTCTTTTCTTAACTGTCAACAGGAAGTAAATATTGACAACGATCCCAGAGCTAACAACATGTAATTTGCTATATAAATATGGAGAAAGTCATGTGTTGCCCACATCAGTTTATTTTTAATTAAAACAATAGTTTGCTCTCATTTGACACGAATTTGAATAATGTTTTCAAAAAATATGAACTTGTCTTTTACCTTTCACTTATTCATGTCCCGAGATCATATCTTAATTTTAACTCATTAAAAATGCAAATTTATACTGCCTTGGGCCGATATCATGATTCTCTTATTGGGATAGAAACGAAACAAAGGAGCCGGAAAGAGGCACCAATTATTCCCTCACGAAATAATTCCATATTCACCAAATGTTAACCATGTCTAACTCTCATATAGACCGCCCTGTCCTGAAAATTTGGCTCCTCTAACTTGCAGGTTTGCGGAAATATTGCCCAAACAGATGTATTGACAGACAAACCGAATATATAAGCGATTTCATTTTAGAAAAAAGTATTTCAAAATGTCCAAGCGTGGAAGATAAGAGATGACGGCGAGGAGGAAGAAAATAAACAAGTGAGGAACGACACGCGAAGGAAAAATTTGCTTTAAGCAAACAAGAGAACGATCGAAATATGCGTGCGGATAAAACGGATCGGATAAGAGGAAGAGAGTACCTCAGAGAAAGTCTCTCGAAAGGGAGTTGGATTACCAGGGCCTGCCGCACGAGGACTGCGTACAGAGGCTTTAAGTGAAGTAGAAAACTTCACATAAAGAGAAAAGGAGATCAGGTTGAAGAATGACGATGAAAGAAGAGAAGCGGTACCAATTGCATGCGCAAAAAATATCCAGTAAGGTCTGTGTGTGAAAGATAGAAAGGGGACCCTACTTTGGTATTGAGGCACGTATAATGCCAAAATAGGATATGCGGATTGGAAATGCGCCATAAGTCAAGGTAGAGAGAGAGAGGAAGATAGAAGAGGCCACTCCATTCTCCCAACCCTATCCTCACGCTATTTCTCTCACTCCCTATCTATCTCTTGTACTTCCTATATCGTTGCCTTCCGATTTCCTCCTCCCAGTGCCGTACCAACGTGTACATATTTGCCCACGAAAACAAAAGACGAGAGAGAGAGATGGATGGGAAGCGAATACGGGTGGAAAACAGAAGAGCGGGAAGGATGAGAAGGATATAGTGAGGAAGAGTGAGAGCGAGGCAGCACACAAGAGGTGGATTATGCAGAGAGGTTAGGGCTGTTCGTTGGCTAGAGGAATAATGGCCCGGAAAGAGAGAAAGAGTGAGAGAGGCGAAGTGTGATGCTCGGAGGAGAGAAGGAACAGCTTAAGAGCGGAGAAAGAAGATAGAGAGAAGTGTGAGGGTAGGGGAGGTAAAGGGAGCATGGGGCATAAAAAAGGAAGCATAAATAACGAAGGAAGCATGGCGATATTTGAGAGAGAGAGAGAGAGAAGGTTGACGTAAGAAATACGCAAGAATGCTACATAAAAAACATGACCAAATGATAAAGACTGACCATCAGAGAAGATAATACGGAAGGATACGAATATGGATAAAAATATAAAGTCGAGAAAAACGGAAAATAGACGGGAAATTATCATTATTTGTTCATTTCAATATCTTTAGAGCAACGTAATAAGAAAAGGTTCGCTACAGAACGAGGCTATTATGCGCTCAGATTGCGTATTAATAACAAAAAAGCGGCATAAGGCGAAAAATGCTTTACAATTAGGAAATAGAAGAGGGTTTAAAGGCCGTAAAGAGAAGATCCGAGCCAGATGTGAATTGGGAAGAGAGAATACGCGACGAAGGGATTTAGAAGAAGAGCACAAAAAAGGATTGTGCGCGGACAAAAACGACTGTAGAAAAATACGCGGAATGTGAATTAAAAAGTCTTCGCGGAAAATGAAAACGGAAAAATACGCAAAAAATAGGAAAAGAAGAAAAGATAATATTAGATAAGGATGAGAGAGGGAACAAACATTTGCAAAAGAGTGGGAGAAAAAGAGAAAACGCGCCTGCAAAAGAATGGCAGAATGGTGGAAGAGAATGACAGAACGGTCGCTCGAATTTATCAAAATGAGAGGAATAGAGCTTATTTGGATTACGTCCCTCTGCGTGGAAACCGTATTAAAATTCAGGAGGATGGAAAACTTTTGCATTTTATTAATTAAAGCGTCTTAAAATTATGGGCCACAATAAATAAGTTAGGGAACAGACTCGAACATGTTTCTAGCGTGCCCTTCCCATATTGCAGGAGAATGTGAAAGTCTTTCCCAACGTCTAAGAGCCATTAATATTTGATGTTGTAGGAAATATTACCGGAGAAAAATAGGGACCGTAGTCAAGTAAGTGATTAAGAAAAAGTTTGGAAATGACAATTTCCACTATTCAATAAACTGAAATACAATTAAACTGCGATGCTAGAAAATTGGTAAATCAAACTCCAGCTATTTTTGAGCGATATTGCTGCACGTTATTTAAATAAACCACATTACCTGACACGTTATAAATTACTGATACTTTTACAATTAAAAGTAATCAACATTGATTTCTTGAAAGTGATAAACCGCTTCGTTCTAAACTAGCACCCCCAAACTTTCATCCATTGGATGGCAGCAAATAAAAACGTAAGAGCAATTTCGTGCTTTGAGTAGAAATGTTTAATATTAAAGCAGGGGATTTTAGTATGTAGGGTAGTACATAGAAAAAAACATGATAAGAGGAGAGAAAAATGCTGAACGAATTAAAAGTAAAATTTAACATGCAATGCTAGATGTTTGCAAGAAGCTCCAAGTTAACGAGAACAAATGTTTCAGTGACGCTATCGAAAACTTTGAAGTATTTGTTTAAATAGAAATTCTTTCCGTGATATTTTTTTTTATAAAATACCTTTTATCAGGCTATAATTTTTATCTAATATAATTTATAACCATAAGATGGATAGTCTTCGGCGCTTACGCCTCTTTGCTTCACTAGATGTAACGCTTTTTGCGAATAGTATTATTTATGCATGGTGTTGAAAGTCATATAAAAAATATTTTTAGATATAATTTTAGCTTTTAATTTTAGGCTTTTAAAATATCAACTTTTTTATATTTGAAAATTAAAGAAGACAAAGCACTATTCATAAATGATGAATTAATTTAGCGAAAATCATCATGCTCCCAACGATTTTTCTGTCATCTATTGCAGAAAATATAATGTTATTCGTTTAAAATCTCAAGGTGGGCAATATATATCTTTAGTCTTCACAAGTAAGTCTTATTTCATTTCGCCAGGCATAAATATTGGCTATATTAGCTTCCAATTCCACAGCTTTTTGTCGCATTCGATCGAGCCTTGAAACTGATTTATTTCCAAATAACGCAAGGAATATTTTGAATAAAGTAATCCACAACCACATAAATTACCGGATTCATCGGTGAAATATGAAGCGAAGAAAAAAAAGAATATATCGGTTCCCGTTCTTCATGCATAAGCACGTAAGATTATAGGCTAAAAAGGCACCCTGACGCCGGAATGAATGCATTTTAGGAACCATAAATTGCGATTTTGATAACTAAGGGCTCTAGACGCTAAGAAAGCTTTCGTGGAGGACAAAAGGGAGAGAGAGAGAAAGAGTTTTGAGAGAAAGAGAATTATTCGGTCGGAAAGAGAGAGGGGGAGGGTGCAGTTAAAGAAGGTGAGGAGGAAGAGGAAGAAGAATGATAACACGAAGAAGACCTCCCTCACCCTTCATTCGATAAATCAAAAGCGTTTTCTCCGATACGAAACGTTCCGGAGAGAGAAAGAGAAGGAAGACGGCTAAAAGCTAAGATTGGGTCCATGAGAGACAAAAGGGAAGTTATCTCGTTATCGGGAGCAGTCGGAGTCTTAAAGAGGCGTTCCTTTCCGTCATTGCGGAAGACACTTTTACAGTCACCGAGGAAGAGAGAGCGACGGCCGTTGGGGGGGACGGTAAAGAAAACTTCCCCCGAACGACAAGCGCCCTGAAGATCATGATTTATAAGCTTATCTGAAGAAAATGTTCTGTTCGATTGGCCAAATGGGTGATAAGAAAAACATTGCATTATCTCGGAGAAAGAGAGGGACAGGTCATAAAAAATAACTTTCCATTGATAACAGCGTCCTATTTATGTGGTAGGACTTCGTTCTTTTATTTTTGATTTCCGTTTGGAGATGATAGTTGGCCATTATTTACTCCGGAGGTGCAAACATTTTCCCCCCTCAAATGTGGTCGTTAAAAGTCCCCGAGTTAATTTTCCCTGCTACATATAACTATATAACTATCTTACTTCACATTTTTATCTGCTAAACGTGTACAATCGCAGATAAATAACGGCCTTGGACAACTAATGAAACAAAGTTCGCCCTTTAATTTTGACGAGTTCGTTCGTGATGAAATAATGGAATCGATAATGTTTTCGGACTAAAATTTTTACTGCAAAGTTTTTTTAGTTAGGGGATTTAATTTTTGTGAATACATTTCTGCAAGTGTTGATGACTAACGGAAAAAATATAATCCAGGAATAGCGGTCAAAACAATGGCATTCATGACGCTAGGGGTACATTAGAATTATAGCGACAATTTCAAGTGGAAGCTGACTACACGAAATGGCTCGAGTTTTTGGATGATACACTTAGTTGCTAACTTTCAATCATAGATTCGTATTTGAAAATAATGGAGATAATAGAAATAATAAAGACTTTCTATGTGACTGGGATAATTTATGGATGCATACCCTCAAATTTGTGTGCAATTTTCACATCGATTCAGGGAACTAAGTCAGAAAACGTACCGTTTTCTTTATCGGCAAGAAGTTCTATCCGAGGACATTCTACGAACGGATATTTTCACACAGCATTGTTCCAACATCTCAGCCTTTTCAGCCAGTGTATCTTTTCTTCCATTATTTTTACCCATAGTCTACATGAACAAAGCCGAGCGATATACAATATCCACTTATTTCTTTGATTATTATCAGCGTAAAATCGTGGTCACAAGCCTAAAATAATTCGCGCCCATAAATTTGAAGTGATATTTTTTTATATTCCATACCTTTATGCCTGCCCTTCTGATTTTCATTTCTTTATCGTGTGTAATTCATCCATTTTTTCCATGATGATGTCCCATTCATATAATAAAATTCCGGGCTGAATTTCCCAATTACAATCTCAAATACACGTTTAGAAACAAATAATATTGTCGAGGAAACATTGGCGCTGTCAGACGTGTTCTATAAATATATTTACAGTTATTGGAAAAACGTCCCAACGGGAAAATTTTCGCGATATTAAATTAAACAAAACTGTGTAAAAATCCTCGAGTGTGAAGCCACGACCGCTATAAATGGGTGAAATGCCTTGAGAATGAATGGGTGAAACATCCAGAAAAAACACAATCCCAGCATGTCGTAAACACTAACATAACCTAGAACAGACTAAAGTTCCTGCAAGTAACTGGGAAATAATACAGAACACGTTCGTAAACTCGATCTTTACAGCAAACATAAAAAGTCGCGAAACATCGCAGAATATCCATCTTCGCGTCGAATAACACTCGCGAAGGATTCTAAAAAAATTCAATTTTCGCGTTTCCAAAACAACAGGCCTTGTTTAGACTGCGAGATGGAACCGTTTCCGCGCTCATTTTGCCGTTAGCCAGCATTCATCGTAAAAAGCCACGGAGAATTTCTTGGATTCGTAGTGACCCACATATTCGCCGGATCTTGGAAGTTGCTCTGTTTCTCGCTCGTACTCAGCACGCATGTGGATGTCTCGAGGAATATGAAGGCTCGCATAAAAGATGACTACTTTAAAAAAGATCTTTAACAACTGTGCCCGGATTCCAGCGATTGTCCTTCCGCGGAGTACGTTCAACTCTTCCCTCCCGCCTTTCTCTCCCTTTCTCTCCTCGCTCTCCGATAACCTAAAAAAAGGGAGTGGCTTACCTCGGAGAGGTTTTTGCGTCTCAATATTCAGATGAGTCGCAAGACGGGAAGAAGCGAGAAGAACTTCCTCTCCACTCTTCAAGTTTATCCCACACTCTGACGAAGACAACAGTGTGCGCGAATGAAAGGAAAGGAAGAGGCGAAAGAGGAAAAGGGATAAAGGAAGATATGGAAATAAGCTAAAGAAGACTGAAGTGAATTCAAGGGAGGAATTCGAGAACGAAAGGACGAAGAAGAAAGATCTAAGAGAGAGATGATAATTTGTGGTGAATTAGCCAGGAAGTGGAAAAATAAAAAATCGGCGAAAGTAATAGTGAGAAATATGAGTGTCACAAGAAATAGGCATGGATAGAGATATATTAGGTAAAGATCGGCACGAAATAAAAAATGGTAAAGATAATAGTGATTTTAAATGAGGTCGGAAAAAAGGGAGAATATGAAGGAAAAGAGAAATGATAGTTATTTATATATTACTTGCTGGAGCGAAGCTTTGGTCAGTAAACCCTCTCATACCCATAAATCCATCCTTCATATAGTGGTCATAAGCATTATTATGAAAGATGTCCAGAAAACGGAATGATAAAAGCGACATCTAACAACGCGTAGCGAAAGAAAGAGGTAATTAATTTATCGCACGTGTCAAATGAAAGTGAATGATTAGCTTAGAATTAAATAAGCAAGTAAAAAACTTTTCTATTTCTTCCTAAATAACAAAAGCGTTGGACGATGAGAGGCGAGAAGGTGAGTGCAAGGAAGGAGGCAGGACAGAGGAAGAAGGGCGGAGAAAGAAGTGGAGAAGTGGAGGCTTGAGGAGAGTGAAGCACAGGTTCGAGTAGCGGTGAAAAGGGAAGAGAAATAGAGAGGGAGAGGAGTCCTCGAGAGACGACCCTGTTTGCATGGATACACGCAAATTAAGGCGCAGAAAAGGAGGTGGAGATGGAGGAGGAAGAAGAAGAAGAAAGAAGCTAGGGAAAAGAGAGAAAGAAGGAGAGTTGGTTGACCTTGATTGATCCGGTGCAAGCGGGTCAACGAGGGTGGAAGAGAGCACGTCCTAGAAAGCTCTTCTAGATGGCGGGAAAAAATGTAAAAAAAGAGGGTGACGGGAAGCGCTGAGGACGCGAACACAAGAGTGGAAGTGAAGGAGATAAATTACTTTAATGATCGACAGCGGTGCCAATAAGCGCAGCTCCTCTCCCGGTGGCGGCAAGATAATATTAAATAGCATTATCACCTTGTTGGCACCAAAAAATCCACGAGATAGGGTAAAAATGATTTGCTCTGAGTGAGAGACCGATTTTAATTAGTACGTGCGTGTATATATATAGAGAACCCATTCTACATACATAATAAGTTATTTAACGTAGGAACCGTAACGAAAATGAAAAATCTAGCCGAGGACATTGATGGAGTCCATATTAGTAATTAAAGTGACTCCGGCCATTTTATGGCTATTTGAGTCATCTTAATAATGAGAGGCACAAGATGGTAAAGCGAATGCATTGGTATATTAAGTATACTATGGTTTAAACCATCTGATATTTACAATAATTTTATGGCTGCGTGAGTCACCGAAGATATTACACTGAAATTAATCCATAGCGTGAGCTCGCAAAATTATTTGTTGATTTCGAATAAATCCAGCCTGAACCAAACGCGGTTCATCTAAAGAAAACGATTCAAAAATAACCAGAGTATGATTGCTTCAGTTATTCATTTTGGGAAAGAAATATTGAATTATGAATAAGTAAAGATTCCCCGAATAATGGTGGATTTTTAAGGAAACGAAAAGAATGAAAGGAACTAAAAAACGACGAGAAGGCGCCACGAGGACAACGACTGCGGGAAAAATTTAAGGAATTTACGAGTGAATGGATGAATAATACTTGGCGCAAAGGTGTGACGGAAACGAGAACGGAGAAAGGATTGAGAGCGGTGGGACCGCAGAAGAGAGCACGACTTACGCCGTGGGTGGACGCAGGAAAGGAGACGGAAAGAGGAGCGCGCCAAAGACGGGGGAAGACTGAAGGCCGTCGGAGTTATCGGAAAGGATGCGAGTTCTCGGCAGAGAGAGAGAAAGGAAGAAAGCGTAGAAAAGAAAGGACGGGGATAGAGTGATTGGAGTGATGCGGGAAGAAATGAGAGTATAGATCGAGCGGGAAATGGGAAGGTGGGACGAGGGGAGTGATTCCTCTAATATAAGTGGTGGAGCAGCGGTGGGAAATAGGAGTGGGAGGAGAGGGAGTAAAACTGTCCGCTTCGACGACAATGGAGACCAGGGCAGGATGTTAGTGGCTAGGAGAGTGGGCGAATGGAATGGAAAAAAATGGTCTTGATAGGAACAGAAGGGCTTTCGATGGGTGGAACGAACTTAAAAAAAAAATATTAGACCGGATAACAAGGTTGGGCAGCACGACGTCGCTAATCGTGAATACCCCGTAACTCTTGTCGAGTCGCTGCAAATCGGGCATTTAATAAGGATGGTGGTGCATCGAACGCCGATCGATTCAGAGCTCATTCTCCGTTTCTTTTCAAAGGCGATCGCGATTGAATATTCCACATCATATCCGCGCATGAGTCTGAATGGATTCGAGCTCCGCTTGCGGTTTCTGAAAGCGAAGTCGGAATCCAATTCTTTCTTTACAGAAGGCTTTTTTTTAATGTTAGAATAATTTTCTTTAATCTCCTGATTGATTCAGATGAGGAAAGAGCGAATCTTGGACGTAAAAGTACCAATGGATTTATTATCATACCCTTAAAAATTATATTTGACATTTTTTATCATTTATGTACTGACAGCAAGTAGTGTTTATATGCTTTACACACAAAAGTACTCTGAACTAGAAGAAATCGGCGAAATCGCTTTCGTGAACTGAAATAATTGCGTTGGCGGGTGGAGAAAGGGTGCACGTGAGATAAGGATCTGCTCCGCTGGATCCACCTCCCCTTCTAAATTCTTCGCGTGACCTGTACACTTTTTGCTTCCTCTAAAAAAAAATTCTCGCGCGTTGACTTCGTCGCACACATGCACACACGCGAAAAAGGTGAAAAGCAAAAGTGAAGGCTCTCGAGAAACTGAAAATTCGGCTGTGATGGAGTGGGAATTGAATGAGAGAGATAACTCCAAAGAGATAATTCTACAGAGAGAGAGAGAGAGAGATTTTGTGGATAATTTTTCTCATCATGCAAGGTGATTCCAAGTGAAAGCATAATTACCACGCGATATAAGTGAAAATGGCCGTAATGATAGAGAAAAATCGAAACTAAACAAAGGTTACAACCCGCAATATTAAATAGGACCGAAATCTACCGCTAATTTTCGTATTTTTACCGTTTTGAGTTATTTTATTTGTTTGAGTTTTTTTGCCATCATATACTACATATATCTGAGGAAAAATATATGCATCATTATCTAATATTCAGGTTAGAAAATATCACTTTATCACACATGAAAATTCAAATATGATGGTCTTCATTTAAAACAATATACTGACTGTCCGAACCCCTTTCCTATATAATATATTTAAATTGAAATCACCTTTGACAGACTAAATTCAATAATTCAATTTGAGATAGGAATGCGTCTAGAAAATATGCTCGAACTAATGAAAAGTAAAAAAACGTCCGTTTGAAATTTATAAAGAGAATAATTTCAGAAAATATCTTGTACTGTCGTTAAAAATTTAAGATTTAAAACTACTCATATAGCATATAATCTTCAAAATGTGCCTGAAAACACATTCCGCATTAAGTTTAAGAAAAATCGAACAAAAAACTGTAAGAGCCGATATTCCACAGCAGTATTAAACGCAATGATCCCCAGGAAACGAAAATTCTCCGTATCATTTAATTTCCATGATTCTTCAAGAGATTAGCATCTTCATTGGAATAGCATTTAAAACCTAAGTATTCTAACATAATGGTTTTTCTATACGTATCCACAGCAGGAATAATTTTGGTCAAAACCACAAAACAAATGCCCCACTTTAAAGTAAATGTGGAGTAAATTGATAGACCGTGCGAAGATCGCTAAGCGGTTTCGTCTCCATGGTGATCCGGGATACGGTGGATTCATCGCTGCTGGTGCTGCGGCCTAAAAGAACCTAATGCCGCCGACGCTGCTTCGCATGAACCTCAACGAGTACATGTAGAGCCGAAGTGGTGCCTGGGATTTAGGTCGAGTGAGAAAGATAGAGAGAGAGAAAGAGAGAGATGGAGAAAGGGAGAAAAATGGAGAGAGAGGGAGATGTGGGCGCACTCAACATCCTCCATCCGTACACAATAAAGCGGAAAGCAAGACCCAAGAAAGCGGGTAGGGGGAAATGACTAAAAAAACAACTTAAAGATGGCGCATATGTCTCGCGGGTTAAGAGGTTTCCGCGAGTTTAGAATTGCTGGCTGGTTTACACCCGGCTCGGTAAACATAAAAGTTATTCGTTAAAAAACTTCAACTATATGTCAATACGAAAATGAAGTACCAGAAATTAAGTTTTATTTTGCCAAGTGCATACGAAAACCACGAAAAGTGGCTTTACCATTTTAACAATCCCGCTTTTTTTTGCTTTGAAACACTTGGATTTTAAAAACGTTGTCATTTGTCGACGGCGAGATTCAAATGAACTTGTTTAAAGCGAACTAATTCCATATTATATATATATATATATATATATATATATACATATATGCATACACAAGATTTATAAATACGTTTTTAATATTATGCATATAATGCCTGAATGTACGGAGGGACAAAGGAATTTTTACTGCCAAGTTTTAATCCCTCCGCTTGGTTATGAAGTAGTACTTGAATTATCTATGAGGTGAGGTATAAAATAATTATTTGGAACATTTTTAATGCGTCATGTGAAGTATAACCTCAAGAATATATTTATGAACTTCTACAGGAATGAGGAAATAATAAAAAAACGATTTCCTGAAATTGTGGTAAAGGAAGTAAAATGAAATTTAGAAAAAGTAGCAGGTGGGATAATTTAGGAATGTAAATTTAAACTAAAACAAACGCAAAATAATGAATGTCAGCAACGTATAATTGTATAAGACCATGTATAATTATAAAATATCTCTGCATTTATGGATATGATATATTTCCGTGCCATTTCATTTCCGATGTATGAAAAGCACGTACGTAAAGGGATTTGAAAACTTAATTTCATTCGTCTCAATTTTTAGAGCCAAAGATTCGGCGTAACTTTAATAAGACTATTTGGAAATGAAATTCCGATTCGAAAGGTTATTCAAAACATTTCTTTTATTATTGCTTTTTCTTAATTTCCAGTTGTTAATGGCATTGCCGAACCTCACAATCATTTTTTTCGACTATTTATACGTCCGGAATCTTCACGCATATTATTTCCACTTCGCACGTTGCTCTTCCTAGCGATTCAAGACGTACGTTAACTTTGTCGCCTTTAAATGAACGTATCTTTTCCTTGAAATAACAACGCTGCTCTGCGATCGCTTGAAATAAAATCGCTCCCTGCAGGATCAAGTGATTTAATTGAATTTTAATGGCGTAATCTCCTTGTAATCCGCGTTTCGACGGTATTATTTTTGATTGGCAGAGGACAGATAGGATTGGAAGGGGATTAGATCACGCTCCATTAAAACAAATCAACGCAACTCGAACATCCTTCGCCCATAGCGCGAGGCTTAGAACAAATCTCGCCGTAAACATTTCGAGGATTAAGGACAAACGCCCTGGGAGAGACAGAGAATCAGGGTAAGGACCTGATATTAGGAGAGTGAGTCAGCCCGGTTAAGTGTGACGAGTGTTTATGCGCCATACCCGTATAAAGCCCTCCTGCCCTCGTCCCCATCCCTCACCCTTCGCTCCCAATTCCTCACCCTTCGCTCCCCTCCCCAGCGTACCGAGATTAGGCCCTGGGAGAATAGGCGTCGGCAACCCTCGCGCGTACACGCTCTCGTTTCTCCCTTGATGAGAGAGCCCGGGGAGGTTATGGCATCGTGGGGAAAAGAACAACGAGGGATGCAGAAAAGGGGATGATGCGAGGGATGAGAGAGAGAGAGGCGTCGGTGGGCGAGGAAACGCTCTCTCTTGGTGGTTTGCGGCCTTCGTCGATTTCAGGCCCCTAAGCGCCCCTTACCCTGCTCACTCTCGAAAAAACCCTTTCTTTTATATCAGGGATCGGAAATCTACGGCCCGCGGGCACCATGCGACCCCCGAGACCGCTTCATGCGACCCGCGAAACCATGAGTAAAACATCTGATGTGGACACAACATGACTTTCTCCATGTCTGTATATTCCTAAAAATTTGAAATAGGTTACATAATAATAAATATTTTAAGTAACTGCGAAAAATTTTAGACTTTTCAAAGAACAAAAATAAGCTCTAACCATTGCCTTCTGATATTAAATATAGCCACAAAGCTCCAACAATTAAGAAAAGAAATTGGAGCGTTACTAAGATGTACCTAAGCGACAATTGTTAACAATAGTCGTCGGTAGGTGGCGTGGTGGTGGCAGCTAAAATATAAGATATCTCTTAAACAATGGATTATATAGAAAAATATTTCAAACAATGGTTGTAGAAAATTAAATTTGCCACAACATTTATTCCGGTACATATGTACATTTATCAAATATTTCAAAATAACGGATGTGACAAGAGTAAACACCCACTTTCGGTTGACCGATTTTTAACAAAAACTAATTAGTTCTTGTGACTTTTATAAAAATGTTAAATATAAAATTTCACGTCGACCTGATTAATAGTTTTTGAGTTAGAGCACCCACAAAAAGCTACCACATACACACAGACACCATCGAGAAAATGGTCAAAACGTGTTCAGGGGACCTCAAAACGTTTATTTCCGTTGAAATCTCGAAGTCTATTTTTTCATGAATACGAAGTAAAAATGGTCGTTAAAATTTAATATAGTACTTTTATATCTTTCAGTAAAATTACCGTCTCGAAACCTTTTCCGGTGAAGTCTTGACAGCAGTTAAATATTTAGACTTGATTTTCACTAATATGAGACCACATAATCCCTAGGCAACTTCAGATGTAAATTCTCATTCAGCCCGCCTAAGCTCTCGTGACCTCCAATGCGGCCCTCCGGAGCATTCAAATCTATGAACGTGGCCCGCCATGCAGAAAAGGTTGCCGACCCTTGTTTTGTACTAACGGGGGGATCCAACGTGTATAGATTCGGTCGCGCTCCGGTGCCCTGTACTCGTAAGAGCGGTAACCTTCCTCTGGATCCTCCCCGAAAAACAGTTTTACAACGCCAAAATAAACGCTGAAAGCGGTGATGATTATTCTCGATGCCATGGTGATCCAAAATTGGTCCAATGAGCACAAACGAAAGTGTCTACGTAAATTCTATGCAGACAGGCATATGCTGGACATTGAAGTTTTCTGAAATATCGGAATATCTGCCTCGACTGGGAATCAAATCCTGGTCTTTCAATTCCGCTTCGGTTTTGGTCTATCTCGGTAGTTCAGTGGTTGAAAATTCGCCCGGCAAGTGAAAGACCCCGGTTCGATGCCTCGACCAAAGAAGAATCCTTTATTAAAATGTCTCACAATTAGTCTAACGGGGTTGGATTTGTGACTCACGTGATCGAAATATCGTGATGTGCCTACGCTCGAAAGCTTGGCGAGCTGTCACCTCCATAAAAATTTTTTTGTATTTTTTTCGTGCAAGTTTTTCCGAAAATTCAGATATAATATCTGAATCTCGGCGAATGGATGTTTTTTAATTATCGTGGTGAGAATGAGAGTGTCTGAAAATTCCTGATATTATTCCGGATCCATCACTATGTGAAAATTACGTTTTAGAATTAATAACAGCTCGTAAAAACTTCATCGGTAGGCGACACGGGTAAATTGGTTGTGAGTTAGCCGCGTTTTTTTTAAGTTGGCGGATTACACGGTGCGTTATGCCTCGAGATGCTGTCTCACCTGAAGCAGCCAAAGCGTGACAACATAAAATATTCATGACGTCGGAGCCTTAAAGTGGCACCTGGTGCGTGAAAGAAAATATTTTATTCAAAATAGCCTTTTTTCAAAGAAATTACTACTGAACATATTTTCCGCAGTTTAAGCAACTGAATGGCAATTATTTTATGCGGTGAAGGATTCTCTCAAATAAAATGCTCTCTCATATTAAGGCTTTCCTTGAACATTTTCGTGACTTTTTTGGCACCAACACATCCATCAGCATCTCATAAATTACGTTTATGAAGCATTTAGTTTGATGGGACGGAAAATAATTTTTAAATCCTTGACCCTCCGGAGGTTATACTCGTCATAGAGGTTCGTTACGTCACAGCTCTCTCTAATTTGTTCCAATTTAATTGTAGACGCTTTTACAAGTTGTACGTAATAATATATGGATCAACGACAAAAATGATTAAATAGTTATATAAGTATCAAGTGTCTTTTAATTTTCTGATGAATTTGACGGCTGAAAATCTGATCCATTAAAAAAATGTTCCATACTTAAATGCGATTTCAGTTATACAGTATTCTAATAGATGGCATCAGACGTTAGTGGACTTAACTTAAACCTTGCAGCGGTGGCTATAAAGTCGGGTATTTCGATTTAGAGCAAGCGTCTTAAACAGACGGCCCGCGAGTGATTATACAACCAGTGAGAAGCATATATGCGGCCCGCGAAGTAATCTACTTAATACTGAGACGACCAAAACTCAAATGCGTGTCTCAAAAATATTTCACGCAAATCTTTGTAAATATTTTAAGTTATAAGTTATTCCGTATCCGTATTGCTCGACATAGTATATCATGTTACCGTAATCGTAGTCGTAGGCGAACTTCTTTTTGGTAGGTTGGTTATAACCTATTGGGAAGCTTATATCTTCACCGCTGTATCATCTATAATTTGTAAATATGCAGAAATCGCCTTTTCTTTAACGGTACTACATTCAATCGGAAAAGTTGAATACTCTCATTTTTAACGGGGGGGGGGGGGTTTCGACACCCTTGCACTCCATGAAAAAAGCACTGGAATCAGTTTCGAATGTTATAAAATGGCATTTTAAAATTAGTTAGAATCGAGATACGAAGTCGGGACCTTAACGATTGTATTGAAAAAGAAAGAAGTTCATTTTGATTACCGTGGACATTTAATTACGTTCTGAATTTCCCGGAAAATGTTTTTAATACGAAAAAACGCCACTTTTACACAATGAGAATTGTCAGTTACCATGGCCACCTCATTTGAGCGAGTGATAATATTGGGTGTATACTCGCAAGCCCCTTGCCGATATTACGTCATTTTGTTTGTTTGCATGGATTTCGAACATTTTTGAAGAATCAGTGAACCTTTCCCTTTTGAATTAACCCATAAACGCCTAGCGTGACCATATGAACACGGCAAACATCGCAAAATTTAAATCGTGCTATTGTCTTTATTTTAGAAACATTATATGCAGTGCTGTAGCCGCAAAAAAGCAGAGGGTGAACCGTATACCTACGGAAATAAAACTTTGAAGGAGAGTCTTGCCCAGTTTTTTTAAAAGCCGGGGATATATCCTATTCATTCGAAAAAAGCAGAGAGTATACGGCGTATACCACCGTAAACCCTCCACTACAGCCCTGATTATATGTCTTTTTAGCATATACCTTTTCAAAGGTTAGATTAAATTTTTTAGACGTTCTTTACCAGCGAAGCGGCAATAGCGGAACGCCTTATGGGCACGTCTGATCCGTCCGTCCGTCCGTCGTAACTTTCATCTCCTAAACCTCAGGACGGATTTTAATTTAATTAGGTATGAGTTATTAAAATTTGTCGTCCAAATGTGATTTTCAACTTAATCTGTCAATTAGAACTTCGACTTTACATAATTACTTTAATAAAATTATACTCGTATCTCGTTAAATGGTATCCGTCAAGCAACACTGATATATCAAATTTCTATCTCCCTAGCTGTTATATGATCTGTAAGGTATAGATTTAAAAAGATTAATCGGATAGAGAAGAACATTTCTACAAGATGGTCCAGAGACCTCATAATTATGACTTATAGTTTTGGAGATAAAAATTCGAGAAAATCCCGAGCAAAATATCGTATATTTTGTTTGCATCGATCGCGAAGACAGTTCTCTCGGTAAACAACAATTAAAAATCCATATACTTATCTCCCATTCTCTTATATTATCTGTGAGATAGAGATTCAAAAATTTATTTGGATATAGAGAACAACATTTACTCCAAGATAGTCCCCGAGACTATAGTTTATATTAATATTAATTATATATATTATATTAATCAATTCGAGAATCACCTAATATTTCGACACCGTTCAATACGTATTTCCCATTAAGAACGCCTTTGAAATCTCTGTGTATTCCATTTATGAAGTATACTTTTCCATCTTGTTAAATTTGGTTATAGTTTTCGTTTTATACTCCATGAAGATTTCTCCCGTTAGCATAACTGGCGAGATGAGGAAAATTTGGAATTTGATCACTTGTTTTTTGCGTAAACTTATTTTTTCTTAATTTATACTTGGTCTCTAGAGCCACGCTTGTAAGTTTCATCAATGTGAAAATGCACGTTCAAAATTTCAGCTTTCCATCTCTTATACCTTTGGGAATATTAAGAGAAAAATATTTTAAATGGGCCCCTATCCGACACTGAATATTTTTTCTAAACTGATACCCAATGAAATACAAATGGCAGTAGTACAGAAAACCAAACTCCAAGTTTAAACTCTATATCGCTTACGGTTTTGTCACAAATTCATTTTAAGCAAGTGCATAGACAGACAGATGCCAGATTCCATACATATTTCCCATTAAGAACGCCTTTGAAATCTTTGTTTATTCCATTTATGGAGTATACTGTTCCATCTTGTTATATTGTTGCATATTTACTTTTAACTATAGTTTTTGACTTGTGACAACTTGATTTTGACACAGTCCATTAATCCACTTCGAGGCTATGTAAAACTTTATTACATTGCTTATAACATGTAAATTTTTTGTTCTTTTGCATAATCTTTGCAACATATATATTATATGATGATTTAACTACAATACAAGTAACTTTGTTGTATTGTAGTACTTGTGTAACACAGAACTTTCCCGCGTGATCATATGGACACGCCAGGCGGATCCCTCAGCAATGTGATCCCTCCATACGTTGATGAGTAAGGCAATCGACAAGTCGCCTAAAACTGATTGTGGACTTGTTTAGACATATGCTCCATAAGAAGTGATGAATAGGGAGATTGGGTGAAACTTAATATAGATTGACGGAAACCAGACATCAGTAAACAAAGCGGTAGATAATAGAAGTAATTGTTTATTTTTTATGACGAGACGAGGGGAGCGAACCTTTGAAAATTTAGTATGAAACAGAAACCTTTTGAAGATTGACGGTTTCTGACATTTCTTGTTGCAAGGCGCAACAAGGATTTAGTTTTCATATTTCTTCTTCCGATTACTTCTTGTGTTTCCATTTATCCAGCTGAATTGAGAAGTTAATCATCACGATCTTCATAAAACTACTACGTGTTCCAGTAATTTTATACTGACACTGATTATTAATATCACTAAGTATGTTTTCTAGTCTAAAAACAAAAGATTGAAGAAGACGGGATTCTTATTACCGGATGGGTTTACGTTTCAATAGTTACTATTTATTTTTCTGGAAAATTTGCAAAACTAATATAGTTAAAAGAAAGGTGCGGTCTTAAATTATAGTTAAAATTATTGCAGCTCATGTATTTACTTAATAGTAAGTAAGTTACTACACATTTTGCCTTTGATGGTTTATTGACAGTTCGTTCACATTTTATCCTGTTTTTACGAGTTAATAAGAGTAAAATAATTAATTTATTAAGTAAATTTTTATAGGTTTTAAATAACTTATAATTTGCTCAAATATTTCAAGTAAATTTCAGCTACTTTTTGATGATTTATATCTTATTATTTCGATTTTCCTCTTATTTTCAGCAAATATTTGGATAATCATTTGGCCTCTCTACTAATAATTACCTAAACAATATATTAAAACAAAGATAACTTTAAAAACACTGATTTTATTGTGCGTGAAAGTTAAACCAGATCATAGCATATCTTACTGATTTTTCATATAGAAGTCATATATAGTTGTAATACTGTTATGATCATCCCGTCGTATTTGACGGGCAATTACGCTAGTATCATTCATAAATGATATTCTGACGAGATGAACGGTATTGTGCAACAATTAAGTTATTTTATTCTTGCATATTTTGAGAAAAAAATCTATATTCTCAAAAATGTCTGTAAGGATTTTGATTAATATCCATCCATTCGTAAAGCCTGATGTCACAAATAGTAATAACTAAGCCATATATCCCAAAAAATTATTAAATATCGATCAGTGGATTTTAAATATACGTTAAACTGAGGTTAACTTTAAATTATAAGCGTTTTTCTTTTACAAGAGTACATGGTGGACCAAACGTATATACGTAATGAGAAAGTTTGTGCAATGTATATTGGGCCGTTTATCATTTATCACATCACTTGGAAAATTCAAAAATTAAATTAAATAAAAATTATACTAACCCTTAATCCTAATACAGGTTAATAATAAATAGAATCTTCTGTTCTATTTACGAAGAAAGAAGTTTACATCTTTTGTCTAATAAATGTTTCTGATCAAATTAATTGTTTAAAAAAATCAACAGCGATCACAGCGAAGCGTCACAGCCTTTTTAGTCAAAATGTAGTATTTTAGAAATTACCGGATTTTTAGAGCGTATTGAAGGGTTGGGGAAAATTTCCACCTCTAGTGAAAGGAGTGATTGAATCTCGGGAGAATAAAACAGTGTGAGGACTTGGAATGCGGCCCGCGGATTTGTTATGTCGCCATAATGCGGCCCGCGGATTTGTTATGGCACAATAATGCGGTCCGCGGTCTTGGTGCTGTGCCTTCATGATTGTTTGAGGCCTCTGGTTTAGGGTGATCATGTAGTGGAAGTTAAGATAAGGAATGAGTATGGCGTTTTTAGGATGTGAAAATATCAGAATGAATTGATATTTGCGACTTTTCGATTATCATAATTGGCTTGATTTTGGGTTAAATTTTAACGCCATGATTTTTTGATTTACTCCGAAACTGCACGCATTTACATAAATCTAAAATTAATATCACTTACAACCATTAGTGCGAAATCCTTAACATTATTGAAACAATAATACCTCGATTCAATGCCTTTATTTTATCTAGTCTTCATTAATTCTGAGGCATTATTTCAAGGAGAAACTGATAGTAACAAAGAGTAGCTGGTAGGAGCGGCCCGATGTGTATTTGCGCTCCGAGCCTGAAACCGCTTCCATGTACTTTTCTTATATATTATTCAAAGATCCTGTTTATTTATTAATTGCTCCGTAAAATAATAGATAATGATAAAGTAAAAGGAATTTAATATGAATTCCCGCCTGTTCTGCGATATGAATTGGTGTCTAACATATATCCAGTAGAAAGTAATCGATTGATCAGAATAGCGAGCCCAATACTTTGGCGCCCCGGACAGCCGAACGACTCGCCTGTCGCTCGACCCGGCCTTGAAAGCTGGATCTGAACCTATGAACTTTCGGGTAAGTTCAGGGCCGGCTCTAGGGGCGAGCACTTGAGGCACAGGCTTGTGGCGCCAAAATAAAAAGTTAGATGTATTTAATTCTTAAAAAATCTAATACGCTAGCCCAAAAGGGCGCAATATATGTAAAACCCACATCAATGATGAAATGAGTATGAGTTCTATTTTTACTCTTTTCAAGGCAAAATTTTCATCCCATTTTTCAGCTTGTTTTTGCATTTAAAATTTAAAAATGATCATATAGTCATTTATAGCTAGAAAAACCTTTAGAAAGTAATAAAATTGATTACCTGACGGTACAGATGCGATTGTATCCGATAGCGTTCTGCAATGAATACCAATCTTTTTAGCGATCGCTACGTATGTATGCTATGAAAGTGATTTGGGTAAAGCAATTTCTTCTGAAGTGGCAATAATAATCTGTAATTTCAATATAATAATGTGCAAAAATTTAAATAAATATTATTAAAATTTCAAATTTGTAGACAATAATTGGAAAGCCTTCAGTTAGTTTTAATTTCAGTTTCTAGTGCTATGTTAAGGTGCATATAGCTCGAGCAGCTTGCGCGCCCCTCGCAATCCCCAAGACAGAGTATTCCTCACCATATGTGCAATGATTGGGTGAGTAAATGTTGATAATGAAAGTAATATTTCGCATGCGACAATGCGCTGGATAATTCGGCGGAGAGCCTTGGCGGGAAAGCAGAAGATCGCGATTTGCTAGCGAACTCGGTGACCGGGTACGATAGAATCAGAGCCAACCTAACTAGTCTTTGTCGTAACCGAGAACCTCGAGCCCAGGGCTTCCTAACGTTGTACTTGGGGGCTCCACGGCGCCCGCCAAGGTTCGCTGTGGCGCTCGCCGAGGTTTATTCAGGTGTACTTAAATCTTTCAGCTCTTGCAACTAATATTGCTGAGCGGTCACATAATTCTGGAAAGTGTCAATCTAAAAAAATTTTATGACTTTGTCATATAGAACAGTAGATGGTAGCTCGTAATCACTTTGGCTCCAAGTTGAACAGTTGTATAAAACTCCTTAAGCCATATAGAGTTTACATACAAATTCATACAATGATTCTACTCGCAATTTTTTCACCAACCTCTCGGGAGTGGCTCATTGTATCAATTTAGCTTTAACATTTATCGTAATATAGCTCATTGTAGCGAATGGTGAACAGTTTAAAAAATTATTTAAAAATTAATTACATTTATATTAGATGATACAATGAATTTTGTAATAGCAATGAAAAATGTTGGTGGGGAGGGGCACTCGAACAATTTTGGTGCTCGGGGCGCCAATACACCTTGAGTCGGTCCTGGGTAAAATGTACCATTAACCTCTTAAACAAGCTCGGGAGTCACAGCCGACCCGGGGCGCCAATGTTTTGGGAGCGCTATCCCGATCATTTATCAATGCATCACTTGCAAGTGAATAAATATTCGATACCAATTTATATTGAGGAACAGGCTAGAATATTGATGGCATTCCTTTTAATTTTTCATTATCAATAATTGTTACAGGGCGGTGAATAAATTAACATATACTATGTAAATATCTCAACAAACATTAACGGTGGGGGGGCGCTGTAGTGCTATCTCGCCCGGGGCGCAAAAATTCCTCGGGCCGCCCCTGTCGGGAGTGGTTCATACAGAAACATTATTTTATGGACGGTGGAGTTTTAAATAAAACATTTATTCGCCAATAAAATTTTCAAGATCCGAACTGTAGAATTATCCTGTAATTGATGAGAGGAAAAATATGAACAAATTTTATATAGAGAAATAATTTTCGTTCTTCGTTAGTATACTACTTTTTACATTTCAATGGCGTGTTATTTTTATAAAATCAAACTCATGATTTTGACGCTTCAAGCACAAATCCGTGTTACATGCGGTGTGTTTGTATCGTATCCATCATATCTGGTGGCGCCCTGTTTGCATTAATAATCACGAATCCGCTATAAAAACCGCTAGTTTACGTGTGAATCACAAGTCGTGCCTCATGTTCTTCTTTACATTTTGAACTCGAATCGACCAAACATTTGCAGTTGATTTTGATCTAACTTCTACTTCACGTAATAATCCCAGGATCATGAGTAAAATTAAGGCTTGGCCTCTTATTTATAAGCTATGATTAATATTATTTAATTTGTAGAGCGCTCGAAAAATCAAGTGACCGCAAATCCTGTCAAAGAGTAAATATAGGAGCGCGCTACCTTTTTCCAATCCGTAATAAATTATTAAATTATCGGAACTCGTTATTCATTCGTTTTTCCAGCCATCAATTGAGGCAAAGGATTTTTCAAATAAAAAACCGACCCTGTTTATTTCGGGCTGAAATAACACTACGCTATGAACATCGTGGATAAAAAGTTTTTCTTTGCAGTCCTGATTAATAATGTCTCGAAAATATTGCATTTTATTCATCAATAAAATATACGAAAAATTACTTTAATATCTAAATTTAATTCTCAGTACTATAGATTAATTGTTAATTCTTTTGGAGTTGATCGTAAGTAGATTTAAAGACAGGCCCTAATGAAAATGACCGCTGAAGAATTTTCATCGTTCATAATAGTACTTTGAATACGAATTTATTTCTCTAATTCGCTTCATCTCTTCTTACGTTGGCATTATTAGGTCGGGGAGGACGTTTTTCCGTAGCAAAACTGTGCGGCCTTTGTTATCTCAAACACAGCCAAAGAGCTAAGAGCACAACTGGGGCATATTGATGAAAGAAATACCCATAGGGGAATTTCATGAAAAGCCCACTCGCCGGATATCTGCGCTTTGACAAGAAATTATGGATTCTTTTCCATGTCAATATGATTTTTAGGTTTTGGATGGCATTCCCTCTCAGCAGACGGAGTAGAGAAACGTTTTTTACCTTTTTCTCGAGTGGCTCCGCAGCGAGAATTTTTACCCGACGTTTCGCTTCTTCGCGAGTGAAACGTCGAGCAACCACTCCCGAAAGCACCAGCTCTCAACATTTTTAGAAGCCCCAGACCCTTCTTGCATGAAAAAGTAGTATTAATGCAGAAAATTTTTAAATTATATAACCAACAAGATCGCGTGAGTTGAAAATAAAGAAAGTGAAAACCAAACCGTTGGTAACGAACGCAAACGCCTCCCCCCATAAAAACAAAACCTCTCCATTGCACATTTCTACTTGATCGCCAAAAATGATCTATAAGGGAGCGGATTTATTTTCCGCTTACCGCCTCTAAAACGCTCGCACACAAAAGCCGCATAATCAGGCTTCGTCGCCTCTCGAGCGCATTTTAATCAAATGTTCGGCATCGCGGAATCCGATATCCCTGGAAATCCGGACTAGTGCACGGGACAACATGTTTTTGAGTTCGCCTATCGCTTGGCGGCTAGCCCACTGGATCAGGCGGATACAATTTCTAAATAAATGTTTTTCCCCTCAATTAAAACAAAAAATAGGCTTTTTAAAACCCTATCGGAATAGAGAGAGAGAGTTATAAAGGAAGCGATTCCGCCAAAAACGAGCCTTAGCATTCAATGGCATAATCGGACTCTCTCCCTCACCACCGACTAATAATCTCCCTTCGAAATATGAATAAAAGTAGGCACGGAGAGGGGTATCGACTTATCGAAATTAACTAGAAGGAATTAATTAAACGGAAACCAAACTTTTTCATCCGTCAAAAATCGTGAATGTTTTTCTTTTGCGAATTCGAAGGGCCAAGGGGTGGGACGGGGAAATTTGGGGATTTTTGCGCGCTAAAGTTATTTAATTAATATCCGGTGAAAAACATTTCACGAGCTTTTTTGGGCATCACGCGATGCGCGATTTCGGGAGACTTTTTTTTACACTTCGTTTCGACGCGAAATTAAAAGCGTTTTCGCGTTACAGACTTTTCGCGTGACCGTAAAAATAAAAAGTTATGGCTTCGGCAAGAGGGATGCAGTGGAAAGAGGGAGAGAGGGAAGCAGGAGGAAAGGTGGAAGAGAAGAGGACATAAATTTTTTTCGGTCTTTAAGCTTGTTTGAACTGTGCAGCAAATTAATTAGATTTTCCGTTGCCTCGAGTAACGAAAATAAAGGTTAGCCGTCGACGTAAATTGGACGTACCTTCGGCACCCCATTAACATCCACAGCTTACACAAGTTCCGTTTTTTATTAGCGTCTCCCGTTTTTTCGTTTCCGATGAGGTATATTCTTTTATATCCGGGCCCTCTTTCCATCACGCAGATGAGGTAATCACGTAATTTGACGAGCTCCGTAGTCTTCACAGCCTCGTTAAACGTTAAAAATTTAAAGTTACGAGACCACACAACGCGACGGTCGAATTCGAAAAATAAAGAAAACAAACACATGGAATATCAGATTATCAACCTAAAGGAGAGAAATTATTGGTCAACTAAAATTATAACAAAGAGAGAATAGCAGGAAAACTTATTTTACAGAAACTGCTGTAAATAAATATTATCGATTTCTGCAAATAAGCAACAAAAATTTAAGAATAATAATTCCTGTATTTAAAGATAAACTGCCGCTGAATCAAACCCTTATGCTTGAGTTTTAAAATGCGACCCGGTATCTATTACACCAGTGGTCCCCTTACGTTTTCGAGCTGCGGTACACTTTCCAAGTTAAAGAGGATTTCTTCATACCCCAGCCTTGCAACAAGCTTTATCAATTTTTAGATACGGTCATTACAAACTTTATACACATCCATTTGTTGATGCAACTACAGAATCAATTTATTACAAGAAAAACAATGCTCTGATTACCCACCAGAACATGCAAATCGTTCATTTAATTAATATTTTTTCGTGGCACCCTTAAAAATCTACTGCGGCACAGTTTGGAAATCACTGCATTACACCAACGTTTAAATCATAGATATTTCCCTATCAAAAATCACTTTTTCTTTCTAATATGAATTCTTCTCGAGTTATTATCAAAATGCTGATGCAAACACTAATAACCTCCCCCTCAGCTTGCCCTAGATTCACGTATTTTATACCGTGCCTAGCACTCATACAGACCGACCTATCCTCAAAATTCTTTTCCGGGTTGCAGAACTCGGAGATATTTCCCACACATGGACAGACAAACCGAATACATAAGCGATTTAAAAAAAAGTGCTACAAAGGAAAATCGAAAACGTCTGTAGCCGTTTTAAGGTCCGATGCCTCGGAAGAGAAATCAGCGGGAGCCCAGCCAAAGACCTTCGAGCCTTCGTGGGCGTGGACGCGTGATTGAGATGGAGGGAGACGGAAGCAGTAACAATCCGCCGACAAACCAAATTAAGATAAAGGGAGACTCGAAGGACATGGGAAGAGTTCTTCTTCTTTCGCGAAATGCAGTAAAAAGGGAACAGATAGCAATCGGATAAGAGGAGCTCACCCCAATAAATAGAGAGAGGAATGAAAAAGAAAGAGAGGAGACCTGCGACCCATTCCCTTAAGCACAGCAAGGAGAGAGACGGAATAAACCGAGGGAGGATAGAACGAAAGAATAAGAGACGCGAAAGAATGAGAGACGCGAAAGAATAAGAGACGCGAAAGAATAAGAGACGCGAAAGAATGAGAGGCGCGAAAAAAGGAAACATAGATAAAATAAAAGGCCAACAAAAACACAAAAAAGGGAAGTCGGAAACACCTCGAGTGGAGGAGAGGGAGTAGAGGGGGGAGATATAAGTTGGACCTAAATTGTGACACGCAGATATATGTAGTGTAGGGATGAGATAACCATCTCCGCCAGCGGAGAGAATCGAGATAGAGAGGAGAGGACATGCCGCAGAGAGAAAAGGGTCGGGGGATAAAAAAGACGCGAGGAAAAGGAGAAAGAAGGAAAAAAGGGTAAGTCGGATGAAAGTTTTGGCCCCCATATAATTCGGGATGTCTTTCTCCCCGAGCAACACGGTGTCAAAGGAAAAGTCGTATACATTTTATGTCCCGGAGGCGTATAATGCGGCGGTATGGAGACCTCCCCCCTCCCTGTCCCACAACCCTTTTCGGCGGTTATGGTAGATGTAGGTGGCGGGTGGCGAAGGGGAGGAGGAGGAGGTGAGGCGAGGTTGGGGAGAAAAGAAGGATCGTTCGACCTTGCGAAGGTTTTTCTGGGCCCTCGTCGGTTTTGCGGTTAAGACGTTGCGGCCAGGCCACCTGTCAAATGGAAGTTTTGCGGCGGTGGTGCGGACATAGATACCAGCGTCTCCGTAGCATGGAGTAGCAAAGGCTGACGAAGAGGCAAGGAGGACGGAGAGGGGGAAGGTGAAGAGGGGGAGTGAGGGATGCCCGGCGGATGAGGATGAGAAGGAAGGGTGAGGTCGATGAGGAGGAAAGCGAGGAAAAGGATGGAGAGAGAGGAATTGAGATGAGATGGTTAGGGTTGCGGCGGGGCAGATGGCTGGATGTTGGTTATGTGCGCAAAGGGAGAAAGGTTTTGAAGGGATGGGGAATGAGATGGTAGCCTACGAATGGCTGCTGAAAATGGAAGCGCGGAAAGAAACAGAGAGAGAGACGGAAATTTCAAGGCATGAGAAAAAGATGGGGATGTTGAAATGAGAGCCGAATAAATATTTTTAAAAATATTTTATTTTTTCACGAACGTTCTTCTTTTAAGGTCATAAAATAAACTGAGAAAGTAAAAATAGGGTATTTCCTAGGACTTTTCTGTAGTGGGAATGGGCGTGAATGATTTTCATAGTGGGATGGCATTAAGTTGCATTAATAAACAAAGGTTAGTACTCTTAAATCTAACTCCTGAGCATGATAACTCCTAAATTCAATGGAATACTATTCTCTCACTAAAGAGTGTCGAAAGTCTTATCAACTAATCTTAAAAATTCTGACATGCAGAAAAATATGTTGTTTCAAAACTTTGAGACTGCGAAATTTGGTTACCACGATTACCAGGAACCATTATGCCAATTTGGAATCCGTTTACTTGGTTAATATTATATTGAGTCCACAGAGTATATTTTTCGTTTCTTATTCATGCATACAAGCTTTTTAAAACTAGATTATACAAAAAAACTGCATACAATAAAATATAAGTACGTTGACGTTAAGGCACTATTTTGCAGACGTGGAACCACGCGTTGGACGAACAATAAATTTCCAAGTCGCAAAAACAATCGGGAGCAAGGTTATAAAATAACCTCGAAAGGAAGCGAATGACCGCGTCCATTACATCCGGCAAACCCAGCCCCTCCGTGATACCATCCAGAACACGGGAAAGGAAAACAAACAGATTTCAAATTAAATCCTGATGAGAGGACGGAGACAGAGAGAGAGAACGAAACGGAGAAAAAGTAAAGAAAGCGAGGGATCGGTTAATAAAACTCTGGCGAGCGTCCGAAAGGGGAGCGAACCAACGGAACAGGAGGCGAAGAAGACCACCTCGGAGAATAAGAAGATGGAAGGTGAGACAGGAGGATCGAATGATCTGAACGAAAGGAAAGAGGAAATACGGAGGGAAAAGGAAGAGCGAGAAAGAGAGAGAGTAGGGTTATGAGAGGAAGGAAAAGGAAATGACGTAAGGGTTATATTGGGCAGAGAGATAACAGGTGAAGGGAGATGTATGGAAAAGGGAAAAGAGATGGGAAGATAGAAGGACAAAGAAAATGGAAGAAGGATCTGGATGGGAGAAGGATCTGAAAGTGAATAAAAGAACGGAGGCGGCGGGAAGAGCTGGAATGGAGAAAAAGGTAAAAAAAGGAGGGAAGTAGGCGTTTTTGGGTGAAGAAAGGGGGGATTTCAAGGAGCAGGGTTTTCGGGAGTCTCCCGAAAAAGGATTTTAATCAAGAGTAGGGCCAAGAATAGGTGGCGACGATGGGTCCAACGGAGGGATGATCCTAGGGGTAGCGTGAGGGAGGGAATCGGGGATGGGTGACCAGAAGGGAGTACCCTTCCCCCCTCCCCTGACCCCCACAGTGGGTTGAGCGGAAGTGAACGGGTGCGGGGGCGGAGGGATATATAAAGGGAGTGGTTCTCCGTGGACGGAGTAAAATGTGCGAGGATCAGGATTTCCCAGGCGACTGCAGGACGACCTCAACCCCATCTGAAACCCTCCTGTCCATATCCAGGCCGAAAGAATTGTGTGACCTCTCCTCTTCCTCTTTTGCCCCGTAATACCCTCCCTCTCCGTTCCTCTTCCCTCCTCTCTCTATCTCCGTCCTTGGCTCCGCACGCTCCGCCATTGTGTTCCATCCACATCTACGGAGAGGTACCTCTCCTCCGAGTCTTCTTTTTTGCGCGGAATACGGAGCCAGGGGAAGATCTTCTTAAGATCCTACTGGGTCAAACCCGTCGTAACGGAGTGAAAGGCGGGAAGGGATATTTTATTCGCGGAAAAGGAAATACGAGACTTCTTGGATTATTACTTCATGAGCCACTGCTGCCACTCGGGCGATATTTTTTTTACTCGGCAGATGGTGAACATTTTAGTACGGAATGTAGTTCAAACTTTTAAAATCCTTTGAGTCAAGTGTGCGCAAGTTGAGCCGTAGTTTATACTAGCTAACATTATGTTATTGCCGGCAATTATAAATCAAAGGAATGGCTATGGTTGTAAATATGTATGACACTTAAAATCACAAACGGTTAACCTGACGGTTATTCCCATTGTGTAACCCACGCAGCACCATGCAGAGGCAACGCGCTGTGATGTCTGGATGGATCTTTTTGTGTCTGGTTATTAGGGAAAAAACTACTGCATTTATTTCGAGGTTCCTATTTTTTTAAGTTAATCTTTACTTTGTTAAGGTAAAATGTTAATCAACCAAAAAACTAGGTTAAATTTCGACATCGAAAGCAGAAAAAGTTACACAGTACATTAACGGTCATGCTGTCTTGCGAGATAAAAGACGGAAGTTGTTTGTTCCATTCGACAACAAGGATTACTAGGGAGTCAGCGTCAAGAATGAATCGCTGTCGTGGTCAAAATGAACTAAATTTTACCGCCTTTTCGAAAGCGTGAAATTTTGACGATACGAGGCAAGGATTGAACTGTACAAAGAGATACCAATTTATACGTCCTCGTTGTTGAGTTAAGGGATATATACGGCGGCAGACGCATTGGTTTAGCAAGTGAATATATTTCCATTTATTTGCCATTGTTCTGTCCATCGGTTTATCACTTCCGCTCTGCCTCCCTTGAACGAAACGCGACGACAATCTCCAGGAAAAAAGATCGAAATCCCCCTTCTTTACTTTATGGGCATCCGTAATTTCATCTCCGAAAATTACTTTTTTCTCCGGATTTCCGTACTGTCGTCCTCATCCTTGTCTTTAAGCCTTTTTTGCCTACTTCCCAAAAAAAATGGAAAGTAGTCTTATGAGATCGCCTCGATGACCGTGTGTGTGTGTCCCCCTAACAACTTCTTCATGAATGAACCGATATAAACTAAATTAGTAAATAGAATATTTACATAAATTAATGACCAAAATAACATATTCGAACCGGATCGACTAAGCAGGGGTGCCACAATTGCAAAGATAAACTTTTCGGTAATTTTAAATTTGGAAGAAATTGGAATAACCGATTTGAACGAAATTTTGTACGAAGCAGGCGCGCAACATTAAATAACAAAATCAAGATGTTTAGTATAGATAAAGAAAGCAGGGCTGCCCCAATACAAGGAATAAAAAAGTTATTTTTACACGTATTTGAGTTGAACTGTCCACATAAATTTTAACCAAATTTAATTCTTATAAAAAACATATATACAAAACCATATTAGCATATTTAAACCGAATCAGCAGAACAGGGGTGCCACAATTACAAATTAAACTCTTTCAGTAATTATGGATTTGGAAGGAATTGGCTGAACGCATTTCTTCAAAGTTTGTATATAAGATTTGTACAGCATACCATAATTAAATCAAGATGTTTAATGCGGAGCTAAAGAGCAGGTCTACCAGATTAATAAGTTAAATAATATTTCTTTTACACGTATTTATAGAGAACTGACCAAATGGAATTTAACCAAATATAATATATTTAATCTTCATATAAATATCTAACCAAAATTTTATATTTCAACCGGGTCGACTAAACAGGGCTACCACCCTATCAAGGTTAGAATTTTTCTCTGACTATTAACTTGGAAGGTATTTGCTGAACGGATTTAAAAGAAATTTCGTTTGTAGGGCGAGTATAGAATTGCAAAACGAGATGAATATGTTTAGATCTGATCAAAAAAGCAGAGCTACCACAATATAAGGAAAAATAATTTTCTGATTTCAAAGCAAATACATTAGTATACAATTATACTACGGCGAATTTAACGAAAAGCACTTCTCTACCACGGGAAACCTATGTACACCCCTAATTGTTATATATTAAAATCGTATTGAAAGGAAAGTAGGCGGATTAGTTCTTTCCAGAACTACTTGTTTTATTAATACCTTCTATTTTTCACAGTCAGAACCATACATTATCAAAGGTTACATACGGCGATCTTTAATTACATAAATAGGGCAAACCAATTGCTAAACTTTTTTCTAGATGTCCAACTTAATTATTTTAAGATTCCCTGGTTAAAGTTCTTAGACTTTTAATTGTTTATGGTATCTCCAACCGCTCGCAAGTACACAATTTTTGCAGTACTAAAACTCAAACTGATCTTTTAAAATCGAAATATTTTAGAAGTATTATCAGCATCGGTCTCCAAATTGTCTAGTTTTATTTGGTATGATATTTAAGCTAGACTAAAAAATCTTTTGTTAAAGTTTATTTTACAATTAATTGGGAATACTAATTTATTACGATTAATATTTTTAAATTGCGACGAAAAATCAACCTTTAGCGGTAAACTACTTTGGACATTTTTGATAAAAATTAATTACATGCTTTTTCGAAAGGGACCGACGCGATGCTTTAGATCAACATTGTGTCAATTTGTCAAAACCAAAAGGGACAAAAAAATACAGGGCTCCCGTCGGAAAAGCGTTTTTTTTATGTCGAACCTTTTTCCTCTTTTGGGTCTTGGAAGGAACGCAAAAAAAACTTTATTTCCGCATTCTCCTTATCGATCAGTTCGAAAAAAGTGTCGCATTGTTGGCTGCGCACCAAATACATCAATATCCAACCTTTCTTTGTTGGGGAAACAGTCATTAGCCCCACGGCATATTTGTTAAGGGAAAAGAGAAGGGTGAAAGGGCGAGTGAAAGGGGAGAGAGGGAGGATGTATGAGAGGTAGAATTAGAGAGAATTAGCGTCAAGTAAAAGGAATAAGCGGCGAGAGAGAAAAGGAAAGGTAGGGTAAGAAAGATTAGGGTATTATAGAAAATCGAAATGTTACCCTAAGCTGTTTGAGTATTTTTACGCGAACGGGAGTAAAGAGGAGGGAAGTCGATGGAGAAATAGGGGTGGGAGTTGCGGAGGCCTAAGAGACCTGATTGTAAATGAAAGGGACAATGTGTACTTGGAGAAGGAACCTCGGTTATACTGAGGATATGCAGTTTAATGAGGTTAAGGGCGCAGGAAAAGGGTGATATGGGATATTGTTGAGAAAAATAATCAGTACACACAAGCTTGTTGTGTTCTATAGTTCAAAATAGCCGTTCATTTACCCGAAGTCTTTCAAATCTCTCACTCCCCCCTTCCCGCGCCCGTTCGCGTTCACAGTCAAACAGAGCCAGTTACTTACTATTTCTACCGACACGGTAATTTTCCTTCCTTTGCTTCGCAGATAATCTTCTTCCTCCTAAATGGCTCCCAAATATCCTGCAAAAAGTTCACCTTACCAATGCCTACGCATAATCATCAATAATTTATTTATTTTTCGTTTAGATCATTAACAGCACC
Organism: Tanypteryx hageni; assembly: GCA_028673005.1. Taxonomy (NCBI): domain Eukaryota; kingdom Metazoa; phylum Arthropoda; class Insecta; order Odonata; family Petaluridae; genus Tanypteryx; species Tanypteryx hageni. Next base: position 88,605,713 of record CM054116.1, on the reverse strand, counting down.
AGACAACCTTATACTATGAGCATTACAGAAACGACCTGATGAAACAGGTTTCGAACTAGCGGTTGTATCATCCGGTGTTTGACACACTGACCACCCATTAACTAAGGCCGGCACTGCTAAAGCAAAAAGCAGAAATAGCTACTCACGGCAACCAAATCCACCTTAAAAAATGGTTTAACTTCTTTTAACGTCAGTGAAATTAATTAATGTATATCGATACCCATCCGTAATGGATTTGCATTGACTGTTATCGAGTTAAAAATGCCAATAATAATTTTTAAGCAAATCAAAAAGAAATAACGTTCAAGGCTATACAGGTCCTGAACGGAACACACACTCCTTTATATTCGAAAATGACTCTCTGCTGAAGCTGGCAGGCAGAAACAATTTTGTTGCGCACCCGTCAATGCGTCTGAATTATTCCGACCCGCTCATTTACGGTCCAGAAGGCAGGCAATCAATTCTCAAAGGCAGCGAAAAAGATTCCAAAGGTTTATTTGCAGATTGATGAGTCCAGCCGGGAGCGGGTGATATTTAGGCAAAACACAAGGGACGAGAGAGAGAGAAAGGCGAATCCATCCGATGTGTTTGGCGGAGAGATATAAATGAAGAGGAAATTAAGAACAGCGTGAATGATAAAAGAGAGTGATTAAGGGGGAGTAATTCCGGCTGAAGGCGAAGTTGGAGAAATATCCTCGTCAGAGGCACTGGTGTGTACCCAGAGGGAACCGTGGGAGCGTATCAAAGGGAGAATGGAGGAGTGAGAAAGAGAGTTCGAGGAAGGAGATGAGGTAAGCTGGAAGAGAGCGGTGAAATTAGGTGAAATAAGAGAAGGCCAGTGGAGATGTTTAATGGTCGTTTGTGAAAGGAAAAAGGAATAAAAGTTTATAGAAATGACTTTTTGGCCCACCAAATTTTATATACATTTGAGTATACTAAAAAACAAAAAACATGAAATAATTACAATTTTCGTGTAAAAGTGAGCAGTTCAAATTGTAAATATTCCGTTTTCTCCTTATATTATACTAAGTACTTGCATAAGAGCTCGCTGTACATTTATATTTAGCTGAAAACCCCACACAACTTTTAGACGAAAATTGAAATTATTTTCTTTTTTATGCTTTTTCGAATCCTGTTTGGGAAAGGTTTTTTATAATATCGGAGGGCTTGAAAAGATTTTATATATATATATACACACACTACTTTCGAAGTTAACGTAAAAGTTGATAAAACGAGGAGCAAGCGGTCCAGAGGGAAGTGATAGAAATATGCAATGGAAATATAGATGGTAAGGGAGAGAAAAGATAAAGAAATGACAAGGAAAGAGGGGGGAGATAAAGACAGAGAGAAAGATAGAAAAAAGACTAGAAGAGAGGATAGTGACAGATAAAAAGAGAAGAGAATAATAGAAAAAAGGGAGGAATGAGAGAAGAAATGAAATGAGTGAGGAGACAAAGTTAAGAGAATAAGAGAGAAAGATGAAAACCAAAGAGAGGATAGGTAATGAAAGAGTTGGAGTGAAAGTGACCCTTGGAGGAATAACAGAGGAAAGGGAGACAAACGGAGAAAAGGATTTAGAGGCAAAGAGACAAGAAGAAAGGTGATAATGGAGAGAGAGAGAAATAAATCAGAGGACCTCTTACGACATGTTCGTCGCCGATTTGGTTGAAACTTAGTGAGGATGTAGTACCCCCTAGTGATTAAAAAATGCTAAAGCAAGAAGATGCACCTCTCAAGCATTCGCGAGATATTCGCGATCAAATTTAGCGAACGATCTAGTGTTCCAAAATTATTACGAGACCAAACACAACGTTAGGTGGTGACCTAGGTGGCTAAATCCTTGGTTTTGGAAGTTTGGATAAGCAGTTCTTTCCCAACACTTGCGATTTTTTTTTTCAATTTTTATTATTTGAATTCTTTCAAATGTTCTCGATTTTTTGGGTTTTACAATTTGCTGGAAGTTTATTTGATTTATAATGACATTTTCACTAATTATGCAGAACGAAATAATTTTTCTCACAAAGTTGAAAAAGAATTTAATTTGAATCGCCATCAAACATTAAAAGGTAATCACTGCTCATGGTCGTTTTATTACATAGATTCAACACTCTGTTTTTGCAAGAAACTAATGATTTATTGCAAATTATAACTGTAGATTTACTAACCTGCAGATGCTGAAGTCTCTATATCAATCCCGATTACTGTACTATTTTGAATTTGGATTTCAATTTTCCTTTAAAGTTTTGTGTGGTTTTGGTTTTACAATTAGAAGTTGTTGGATGTTCGTTTGATGGATAATTAAAATTTCACAAATCATTTACAATGCACATGATCTATACAGATTTACTAATAAAAATTAATTTTCGAAATATTTGTTAGCAAGTTGAAATTGGGAAGAAACCCTATTTATTATTTCAACAGTGTACAGTATATTCTCTGATGAGATACATTTAATAAAGTGAATGTAATTTTTGGTTAAACTACACGTACTACAGATCTGCGCTAAATGATAAGTTTGTTTTCTCATCTGTGACAACGAGTCTACTGATAAACGAGAATGATGATGGATCTCAGAGTATGGCATACATTGGGACGCTAGATCGCTCGCTAAATTTGATCGCGAATTTCTCGCGAACGCTTGAGAGTTGCATCATCTTACTTTGGCATTTTTCATCACTAGGGAGGTGCTACATGCTCACAAAATTCCAACCAAATGGGCGACGAAAATGTCGTAAGGTCCTCTGTAAGTGTGAGGAGATTAGAAGAGTGAGACAGAGGAAAAGGGATAAAAATTAAGAGAAGAAAAGCTAATAATAAGAAGAAATTATTGTGTGGGATGAAGAATTTGTACGTTGAATTGAAACGTTTATTTGATGGGGATACAGCGAAGAAGATCGAGCGAGAGAGAGGCGGAATTAGAGAGTAGAGTAGAGACGCGGCCTGCAGGTAAGGGTAAATGAGAGAGATGTAGGTGGATATGCAGCCAATGTAATGATAAAAGGAGTAATGGAGGAAAAAGCAGTCATCCCTCGAGGCTGACGAGGGTAAAGTACTTTGAGTTGCATGATAACGTAAAAGGGAGGATTGGCTTTGGCGGTCGCACTTGGGGGAAAATGACATCCTTGGGGGCGACGTTTTGCAACCCGCCGCATGAAAAAAGTCGTTTTAAAACGCACTTTATGTCATCCTGGGTGTATGTAAAACGCTGCTCTTTCAATGCTTATTCTTGTAATGTAATGAGTGACAATGCAATTAAAAGTAGTAATTGAGTTTGCATTACTTGTTTTAGAATTAATGAATGTGAATTTTTTGTTCACCTAGTCTTTTATCTTGCGAGTTTTAGCATCTGATGTTGAGTTGAGGATAACGAGATTTCAAAGGTGCGATGAGCGTAATTGATATTTTAAGCTCCTTTAAAGCAATGAACTCAAGTTTGGGAAATGGAATCTTATTTTCACAATTTTAAAGAAATTAAACAATTAAAATTTGCACTTTCACTTCAATGTTCTTAATTACAATTTTACCCAGGCGAAATAAAAACGTGTAAAATTGTAAACGTTATCATCATCGATAGTCGAAATATATTAACGTTTTCTAAAATTGGAAAATGCTAATTAGAGTAACCGAAGTGAATGGCGTCCAGAAAAACGAAAATAAATTTCTCGTTCCAAGTACGTGCCTATCTTTCCTTTCGATGAAAGGATACTATGAATTCAGAGAGGGCAGGAGAAGCAAAGCGACGAAGGCAAAGCCTCTGAGGCATGCAGTATGCAAATCGGAACGGTTTACTATAAAATGAGCAATACTATCCTTGAGGTACCACCACCGTGCCCATTATATGCGCATCTAAGGATGTTTCCTCTGTGCAGGAATTGGCCTCGACACGGAACATGAAAAAGAGATTCTAACCGCGATGAAATATTACGGAAAATTTTTTGAGATGCGTTTTTGCAAAGCAGTTCTTCGCAAATCCTTTCAACTGTAGCTAAGCCTGGAATAAGGACCGCCCCCGAAGAGGGAGGGCAGGACAAATCGTCCAATGAGGGGCTCCGTCAACATTAACCACCAAAGTAAATTTTAACTTTACTATCGGTGTTATCGAAGCGCCCCTCCACACACCAAGTCGAGGGGACCGGGATGGTCGCCCCTATTAGCCCTACCGTATGGACGGCCCTGTCTGGATCTCCTCAGGCCAGATGAATGTTGCTTGATTTATTCTGCAGCAAATCTATTTATAAACACTATTTTCAAGCATTCTCGAGTGTTTATCCTAAATGTTTGCCATCATTTCAAAAAAGATTATTGATGGCTGAAAGAAACTGAGAATATACGTGGCATTCATGTAGAGGACTAATTAAAGCTATACCCTTCATTGGCTTATATTGATATTCGCTTTCAAAAAAATTAATGGCAATTTCCAAACCTCCATTTATAACTGTGGATACCTTTGTGTAAAACTAATATATATACTCAAAGTATATCTTTAATAATGGATCTATACCAATTAGCGAGTAGGAATTATATCCCTAATATTTAAAATGAATTGAGAAAATGAAAAATAAAAAACATGATGAATACATAAAAGTTTAAATCCAATATGAAAACAAATTTTAAATAAAAACAAAAACTGCGGATTCAAGATTGAGTCAAATTATTAAGAGGGCTATAATTTTTATGCAAGAAATGCATATTTTCCTTTATTCCAACTACTGTAATAAATATAGGAATGCAAGACTCATATACAATTTACTAAATATTGAAGAGTATGGTTTTCTGAAAAAAAAATTTCCTCTAAATTCATGAACTCAAGTGCATAGAAACTTATCATCGACATACGACTTTGCGTTTCTTTTACTTAAAAATTCAAAACAAAATTTTGAACCTAAAGAAAAACAAATGTTGCGCAGAAGATTAATTTCTCACACTTGTGTGACGAGTCGCCTTCCACTGGCCTAGAATAGTTTTTCAAGAGCAAAATATTCAAAGATCGGAGGTAGATACGTCTAAAAGAAATGAAAAAATATGCGACTCGATAAAAACTGTAATAAAAGAAAGACAGGCATAACGGCAAATGAAACCAATTCGTGAAAATGCTCAGAAATAACAGACTAGTAAAATCCAGCGAGATAGTCCGAAAGAAATGAAAGGGCATTTGCAGAATTTCGAAAGGTCGAAGAACGAACGGAGAATAACACAGTAACGTCAAGTTAAAATAGGTTCAGACGTGAATCGAGTGAATGTGAAAGTCGTGAGTTCAGGGTCTGAAAATATGTTTCACTCTTCAAGTATTACCACTGGCTATTGCAGACCACTTTTTAGCACAATGGTTATCATTCATAATACTCCAACGCTTGTGAAGCTTATCACTGCTGGTTCCCGATTAATTCTTTCGACCAACGGGTATCAATAATATTAATATAGAAATTGATGTGATGAAATGATAATAAGATCCTTAGCAAAAAAAGGCATTAGCTGTAAAGTTGGAAATAATTTTGAAACGAGAAAAAATTCTCCTATGACCGGGAATCAAATCCGGGTCTTCCACTTGCCGGGCGGATATTCTATCACTAAACTATCATAGCAGATTAATTCTCTCGTTTCTGAATGCGGGCGTTTCGTTTAAGTTTCGATTCCCGGTTATAACAGAATTTTTTCTCGTTTCAAAATTATTCCCAATATTAATATACGGAAACATTCGAGAACCCTACTGATAATTCTTCCAAATAGAATCGTTCCTGCGTTTTCCTATAAACTGGGCATTGCGTGCATATTCTACTAACTGTTCCTGTTAGGGCGCAATGTGTGCTGAATGTTTTCGAAATATTACTACTACTCTGGGAATGGACTGATTTAAATATTCCATTCCTTACATAATTTTTTAGGATATAACATAACGCAATTTTCTCCTATGGGTAAGCATCAGAAATTTATTTTTATATATAAATATCCCACCATTTATAGCAAAATTTTATATTCACACGTGTAAATTATCCATTTATTAATCCGATTTTGGAAATGGAAAGGAAATAGTGAAGGTGCTTTGAAATTTGTATAGCAATTAAAAAATAATGTTTTCTTGTTTTTTTCTCGGAAGCGACAGGTTTATATTGCTCATGATGGTAAACGGGAGCTAAGAGTTCTTTGGATGGATACGGCATTCAGTCGTAGTTTTAACTCCTCGTGAACATACTGTCAGTCTATATATGTAGGTCTTTTAAACCGCGCTTTCGCCGAGAGCGCGAACGAACGTGATAAAAAAGACGTGTACTGAACGCTGCATAGCTTTGAATCAAAATGAGTCGATCAAATCTGCTTCTGCGAGATAAAACCGGACGAATATCTTACCGGCGGCAAGCGAGATAAAAACGAGAGAATGACACATCTCCTGTTCCTAAACAACGGCGGAAATAAAGGAAACGCCATAAAATAAACGGGAAATAACAAACTCGTTTCATTTCGAGGAGGGGCGTTACGAAAGGGGCAATAATAATTTTAGGGCCACTCCAGAGGAGATGAGAAAGAGTGAGAGACACTAAAAAAAGAGTGAAAGTAAAAGAGATACGAGAGATATGGACGAGGGATAAAAAACATGCAAAAACGAAGAAAAAGGGGTATAATTACAAACACCTGGGCCATAAAGAAAATACGCGAGAAGAGAAAGGAAATGGATAAGAGAGACGGACAGAGAGAGAGAGAGGAAGGGGGAGGAGAGAAAGATAAAGAGGGAGGGAGAGAGAGAGAGGCATAGAAGTGAGGAAAAGGCAGAGAAAGAGGAAAGGAGAAATGGAGTGAGAGTGGGAAGGATAGAGGAAGAGAAATAGAGCAGGAGAGAGTGACAGAAAGACGAAGAGAAAGGAAGATACGTAAGAGGGAGGGGAAAGTAAGAAGGGTAGAGAGGGAGAAAGAGGTGGAGATGAACCGGCGGTGGAAAAGGAAGAATGAAAGAGAGGCGGTTGATTAGAGAAAGACATGAAATTATTCTTTGAGAGAGGTATTGAGAGTGAGGGAGTAAGGAACTAAAAAGGCAAATGAGAAACTGAAATGAAAGCGACCGAGCGGATGGAAGAGAAAGAAGATGAGGAGGTAGAAGAGAGATAGATAGAGAGTTGGGAGAGGGAAAATAGCGGTTAAGAGGGGAGGAAAATTTGAATAAAAGGCAGGGAGATGGGCCCTCCGACAAGAGAGAGAGAGAGAGAGAAAGAGATTGTGGAGGACGAGAGGAAAGGGAAAGAGAGAGATAGTGGAGGGTACGCGAAGCGAGGTCTCTGAGAGTGCAGGGAGAGTGGGAGCGAGAGAAGAGAAAGCTCTAATTGCAGACGAGTGAAAATCCACGGATCTCCTCTCACCCTTTCCTCCCCTTTTCCTACCTCTTTCCTCCCCTTTCCTCCCTCTCTCACCCAAGCCGACCGACCCCTTTTTCTTAATCCAAAGAAAACGAATTTTCAACACGGCTCTTGTTATTCAGATGGTCCCTTACCTTTCGTGCCATTACAATTAAAATGCGAGTTTTTGACTTCTCCCACATAAATTGTCTCAGATCGCGTATAAAAGGAGACCGAATAATACCTCAATCAGTGAGTTTTTTACAAGTATAGCGAGAATAAAATTCGTTTGGATGAAAATACGTTTTCCTTATTGACACGATGATTTAAAATGTACTATTCGGGCTGGACGAAAAATAAATTCACGGAAGATAGGAGAAGGGAGCTACACAAATAAATTATGTTGTTTTGAAAATGTAACAAATTGGTAGTTTTTCCACCCTATTAGCTTAAATTTGCGCCACGATTTGGATGATACGTGACAATTTTTGTCGTTGGCGTGCAGAATGAAATTTTGCACATAAATAACTGGCAAACAAAGTCGAATTTAAAAGCATGCAACCAGAAACTTCAGCATAAACAAGTTTTCAAAAGACTCCGAATATTTAAGTAGAGGGCGCAATATTTTTTCACCTCTGTAACCGACGTTAATACATAATTTAACGACGCCCCAAAAGCAAAACAAACGAATCCTTCGAAACCATTACTTTTAGCATTCCACGTCATAATTTTAACGCGCCACGAATTGGCTCGGCCTAAAAAAAACGCGAAGCTGTAAATTATCACCGGAATGGATGACACGAAGTTTAAATGGCGCGTTAATTCGTTGGCGAAGCGGTCCGTCCTTTCCCCGGAAAGAAATCGATACGTTTAACAGTCGAGCGGTACGCCACGATGCTTAGCGTTCACCGATGGAAAACAAGTCGACGCTCGCTATATCTCTCTCTCTCTCTGTACACTTGAACCTCGAAACCGTTCCAAAACAAAAATATGTCGCTGTGACGACTGAAAAAGAGGGGAAAAAATCTCGGAAGAAAGCCGAGCGTATCCGAATAAAACGGAGGTAAAGGAACGTTTTCGCACGACGTGATCCGTGACCAGAATGCGTGAAACGACCTCTCCTCCCTATTTCTTATGTGGCCACGGAGGCGACCGCGCAGCGACCATCTTCGTTCTTTTTCCGTCCGTGATCGCGCATCGATGGAGAGAAAAATCGGCGAGGTGTGTATAAGGGCGTATGATGTCCTTCCATCCGCGACGCGGGATCGTCTCAAAATGAACGGAAGGCTGGGTTGGGTAAAAATAAATCAAAATAAAACGGTACGCCGGGTGCTGGCCTCTCGAGCGGGAAACAAAAGGATATTCGGAGGGCCCCTTAAGGGCTCCGAGAGAAGAGACTCGCACCGTACTTGACCTCGGTCTCTCGCCTTTAATTTGACGCCAGTCTTGAGGCCATGATGCTCTTTACACTTAAGATTACGTCGTGCCGTCTAGGGAATACTTGTATACTGCGAAACCGCCGTTAAAGCAGGTGATGTTGCGAACTTTCGTTTATTGCTTAACCTTTTTGCTTTCACTTATTGAGCGGAAAATTTTTTAGAAGTAATGCTCGTCCTTGAAAAGATATAATGTGGTTGGTTACTATATGCTCTCAAGTTTTAAAGAGCTGTAGTTCAATTTCTGCCATGAAAGCAACCTACGAATTATTATTTAGGCTCTTGCTAAGTAACGCTTTCACTTTCAAAACCGTTGTTATCATCGTTAACCTGGCTTAGGATTGATTTTCAAAATAGTATGTCTGGACTTAACGCAGAGTCAGTAAACAATATAACATTCGTTTGAATAAAATTGCTCTTAATGTTTCCCACATTCTAAGAAAAAACTAGATGTCTGAGGAAAAAACAACAATATTTGATTTTTTACGGATTGATTTTTACTTTCTCCATATACGTAGTATGGGGGAAATTATAGTATTCGTAAAAAAAATCAACTTCGAGATTTGAACGGAAATACACGTTTTGAGGTCCCCTAAACACGTTTTGACCATTTTATTGATTATGTGTGTGTGTTGTGTGCGCGTTCGCGCGTGCATGTGTGTGTATTTGATAGCTTTTTTGTGGGTGCTCTAACTCAAAAACTATTAATTAAGTCAACGTGAAATTTTACATTTAATATTTTCATAAAAGTCAGAAGAACTGATTAGTTTTTGGTAAAAATCGGTCAACCGGAAGTGGCTGTTTACTCTTGTTACTTATCAGTTACTTTAAATTATTTGCTTTAATATTTGACAAATGTAAAAATATACTGGAATAAACGTTGTAGAAAATTTAATTATCTGTATTCTTTGTGTGAAACATTTTTCCATAGAATGCATTGTTTAAGAGATATCTTATGTTTTTAGCTGCCACCACAACGCCACCTATTGACGACTATTGTTAACAATTGACGCTTAGTTACGTCTTAGTAACACTGCTTTTACTATTCTTAATTGTTGGAGCTTTGTGGCTATATCCAATATCAGAAGGCTATGGTTTTAGTTTATTTCTGTTCTTTGTAAAGTAAAATTCTCTCGCAGTTTTTTAAAATACTTAATAATATGTAACCTATTTGGAATTTTTATAAATATTACAGATATGAGGAAAGTCATGTGGGGGTCACGTCAGATTTTTTAATATCACTATTTGTAGGTTTAGCAGGTTTTTCCCTTGTCTTCTTCCTACGGTATAGTGCTTAAATTATCCTTTGCTTTTCCCCATAAACAAATCTCCATCTCTTTCCATTTCCAAAAATGCTAACTAGGCATTTTATTTATGTAGTACTTTATATTATGAAACTTTATATTTTATTATTATTCTTTGTTACCTTCGTCTTGTTTGTAATTGAAAATGGGCTAGATGGAAGAAGAGACTGCCTGGTCTCAAACCCGCCTAAATAAAGACGAATATCTATCTATTTCTCCAACTTCGTTTACTTGTACATCTCAAAACTATACGCAGAAGATATACCCATTCACAGCTGTTCCAGACGAAATTTAATTTTCATCGTAGACTTTCACTATATGAACGCCTTCCGAGGAGGAGAATCAAAGCAGCTTCGAATTGGCTGCCTGGGTTCGAGGTCTCTTCGCGCGGAACAGCAAGACTGTGGGAGAGAAATAGATTAAATTCTGCTGCGAGGAAATAGTAATTTTGGAGGTTATGAAGGCGATAAATGGATTGAGGGAGAGGAGGATGTCGCCTTTCTTTAAAGGATCAGATGTTCCATTTTTCTCGCGCTGCTGATCCCCATCCTCTGCAGAACGTCTGCGTGCTTGATCTTTGGTTCATTCGATTGCCACCCCTTCGAGAGTTTGAGTCGGTGCGGGTTAGTTTCCCCAAGAACCGGCCGTATATTGAAATTTAACTGAAAAGAAAGTTTTTATGTCCCCGTAAGTCTCTGCGAGGCTTTTTGAAATGGAGGAATAAATTGCATTTATCGAAGAGAGGATAAAAATTTTTGAATCTCCGAGTCCCACACGAAAGGATCCAGACTTCTATCGATAAAGACAGCGAACTATATTTCAGAGTTTCTGAATCGACTTCATAAATGATGTTCAACTGAAGGCTCTTCAGAGATAGAAAGAGAGAGAATTCAGGTAATATTAATCTGACATGCCTGACGAATTTGTTGTTCACTGTACTAAAATTGAGTTCATGCCATAAAGACAGAGACAGAGAAACAAATCAAATTAGAGAATGACTAAGTTCGTCTAACGGCAGAAAATAAATTACAGAATAAGGATGATATTTTCACATGGTACCACAATTTTCAGCCATATTTTGTTTCTGTCATGCTTGCGATGTTTAGCAAGTTTGGATCACACAGCTGTGATAAAATACGTACGAAGTATTCACTTCTAAAAGTCTTAAGAGTTATTTTGGTGCTGGGATTGCAAATGATTTTGGTGAGAATAACATTTTTTAGTATGGACTGTCAACAAAAGCCCGCCTCAACGCAGACGATCTGTGAGAGAGCCCCTTGATTATTGATTAATTGGGAGCTAATCGATATTTCTCTTTTTTATTTTCATTAAAGAGAGAACAATAACAAGGTCGGACGAACGAATTTTCCAGGTATAATACCCTCGCAAGCCGCCGTCTCCAGCATTTCCTCTCCATAAGCTCTAAAATATCAAAAGGCCCCAAAACAATTACAATTTTATTTCGAACGAACAACAGATGCTATTAAATTGTAAGATAATTATAAGTTTATGGATTTTGAAGTTTTTCTTAATGGAGAACTGAAATATTCTCGAGTTTCATTTGCCTTCTCCAGTTCATAGCGACATACGCGTTTTGCAGTTTTACCTCTTCTTCATAAACCATTTATAACGATCTCATTTAAATAAAAAATATAATTTTATCGATTGGTACACAAGTAGCTAGATTATTTTTATGCATGGGCTGATATAATATTAATTTAGGAATTAAAGTATGAATTTTTATTTTTTAACCAATTATAACTACAATTTTTGCTTATTTAAATAAACTTCTAATAATACATATTTCAATTATTTTCATGGAATATTTAAAATGATAATGCATAATTTAATTCTTCCTTTCAATGTTTCCATGATAAGTCGCAATTTATTTACAGTTGACTCAAGTTTCCCCGTTGCTGTTTTATCGATTGATAATTTGACACCAGTCTTAGGTCTTGAACCTCTTTAAACTTAAGAATACGGCCTGCCATCTAGGAATATATTATACCCTAAAACCGTCGTCAAATCAGGTATTGTTGCGAATTTACATTTTTTGTTTAACCTTATGCTTTCAATTTCGAAGTAATGTTCGTCCTTGAAAATATATAAAGCGGTTGGTTACTATATGATTTTAACTTTTAAAGCGCTATAGTTTAACTTCCGTGATGAAGGTACTTAACTAATTATTGTATAGGATGCTGCTAAGTCACGCTTTCACTTCCAATACCAGTACTATTCTACTCAAACTTAGCTAAGTAATGAATTTCAAAGTATTATGTTTAGACTTGAAGCAGAGTCATTTAACAATATTACATTCGTTTAAATAAAATTTCACTCTGTGTTGACCGAGTTCTAAGAAAAAGAAACTAGGCGCTATCATCTTACCTCTTTGCTATTTTATCGATTGCCCGTAATATAACACAAAGACACATTTATCTCTTTTATTAACATACGATGAAAAACCTCGGAATATATCAGTTGCCATAAGGAAATTCTCACCATGTCAAACACATTAGTTGATCAGCGTTTGGGAGAGGGAATTTGCGCGCGACAAATGAAATCGCTACTTTAAAATTTTGGATACTGGAAACAGTCGCTCAAATAAAATTAAACTGTGGACTGAACTGAGTGAGAGGTGGAATATAGAATGGAAGTAAAGGGTAGGGACACGGATAAAAATCGGAAACAGGAGAGTGAAAAGTTTCGCTGACGTCAAAGCAATGGAGGGCGGAGTTCAAGGCGCGATCTTGCGAGATGGTAACCAAAATTTCTTTTGAAATGCTTAGAAAGAATAAAAGAGAATGGAAGGATTACCGAGACGAGAAACTTTTGGTGACCCGACGGCAAAAGAAATCTCCTCCATCACAAGAGAGTGAAAAAAAATGCGACTAAAATCTTTTGACGGGATTGGAAGAAATGCGATAAGAATGAAAAAGGGATAAGTTAGAATGCTCCGCGATAAATTTCTTATGCGGGTAATAATAGAAAACTCAAAAAATAAAGTAAAATTGGCCTCGAGAAAGTGCAATCGAATCGTCAAGATTTGAGGATTACTGTATTTACGCACCTCTTATTTTGGGCCAGTTCAGAGGGAAAAATAAATTCGTGCCGGAATAAGTTGACATCTGAAATTTACTAAAAAAATCGGCCTTATCACCGATTCTTTTTTTGCCATTTTTTTATTTGTACTATATCATGAAAAATGATTGTATACATGTATGTATATATGAATACTTGTGATTTAAAAATATTGTGTATGCGAAATTTATATTGTATTTATACATGACTAATAGTTAGGGGAGTTTCTTGTACATATATTAATTTTTCGTCCTATAAAATTTCACTATAGCCATTTATTTGTGTGTACATGTAGTTATCTATGTAGGTGTTTATATATGTTTATATGTGGATCAAAATCTTTATCTATGTAAAATATATATTGTATTTATAAATGACAAGGGGTAAGGTGGAAGGGAAGACTGACTTAGTCTCAATCTCGCCCCAATTTAAGACGTAATTCAATTCCCCCTCCCTGAAACGAGGTCCGCCCAAGTTAAGCATCTTCTTCCTCCTCCCCCCGTGACGCAATTTATTGGGCGATCTCTTTATGTCGGTGCTAGCAGAAATCTCCTCCTCGGTAGTTTAATGTTAAAAGAGCATCATGGACTCACGATGAATTTGGCGAACACAGATACCAGATTCCAACTTATTCCGGCAAAAGTATAAGCAGACATTGTTAGTAAACTTTTAATGACCGAACTGCATACTTAGAGTAACAATATGGAACATAAAATTCATTTAAAAGGTACCTACAGCTTTAATATTATAAATATGTATAACGTCATTTCAATCGTCAGAATACATCGTAGAATTCTTCGTTTTCTGGGAGTATAAACGTAGACGCAAGCGTCTTGCAGTGAATTTACTACCATTAATCGCAATTTATATAGCCTGTCCTGAAATCCTCATGTAAGACGCGCAGTCTCATTTTCTTACCGACACTTACAGAACAAAGGTGCGCGCGGTACAGGAGTTAATACGGTATTTCCTTAAAATGATTTGCACGCTTTCCTAACTCTCAAGTTAATCTTTTGTGGTCCACAATTACGTTGAGTATCTTACGCTCAGATTTTTCAAACGGATTGCTAAACTTTTATGCGTATGAGTTGCTGTGTCGTAACAAAATGAGCTCTATAAATTTTCCACTTATTCATTGAAAAAATTGATGCGCTTAAAATGCCATTTAAACTTTTATACCTAGAAACCCATTAAATGCGAAGACGGCAAAACATCTAAGATATAAAAGGATCCTTTATGCGAAAGAAATTTAATTACCTTTGCCATGGATTTTTGCGGCCGTTCAGTTCAATTATTCATATATTGAAACAAAAATTTCAACGAAAGGGAACGTGACGTATATGAATTTCGTTTTTAGGTCTTCGAGTAACTAAAAACTAAAAACAGTTTTTATTCAATCTTTTTTATGACTTTATTGTTTTTTATGGGTTTATCCATGACAAAATGAACAAGAAGTCCAAACCAGGACTAATGCAGGCTGGATTCCCAAACGTTGGCGTCCCGAATTTATTACTTATATTGACAGGAAATGTTTCAGTATGTGTTATTTACTTTTGTTTTCAATTCGTTGGAAAGCAAGAATTTTATTCTCCGCCACATCAGTGCAAAAAAATCGGGGATCGTGAGACTTATGCTCGTGAAAGCCGAAACGTTCAGAATGAGTGCTGAAACTTATGTATTCCGTATATATAGAAACGAAGAGTCTACATGTTGCGGTTTAATGGAATACCAAAAGCGCATGCGAAGCCCTAATCCCGGGAGATGCGAGACTAAATGATTGAAGAGGATTAGATGCCAAGAGTGGAATAACGAAGAGATTGAAAGGGAAAAGTTAAGCCGGAGTAAGAGTGCGCTAGGGTTTGTGTGTGGGTGTGAATGAGACGGGGAGAAAGAGAGAGAGAGAAAATATACAATTTTTATCTGAGAGTACGATGCGCAAGGAATAAATAATAATGCATAATAGAAGAAAATTAACACAGACGATGAATGAAAACGCGCAAATTCTAAACTTGAAAAACATAAAAAAGGACTAAATGCATAAAACACTTTTTAGGAGCAAATAAAGTTAATGCAAAATATTTGCAAATAAAAAGTGTTTTTTTTCTGTTGAAATGTTCTGGAAACTTCCATTCGACAATTATAGTTTCATTTCGCCCTTGACATATTGTCACATAACAGATTTTTCGAACCAATTAAAACCATCGTGAAAGGAGTCGTGTCGCACTTCATTAATTCTCGAACTTTTCCGAACTCATTTCGTTCGTGGTTAATCGTGGTTTTAAGGGAAATATCTAAAAAAAAGTTATCAACACGCAGCAAGTAAACGCATTAAATAGAACGTATTCTCCCGCATATGTTTAGTAAAGATTAATATTCCCATCGTAGAATTAGAAGTTATGTCGCTCGATATTCGTTTAAAAAATTTCAACGGAGATTTATGCGAGAATTTTCGACAGTGCACGCGGAAAGCCAAAAACGTTCATCCTCCACAACATATTGATCACCTCTCTCACGGGCGCACATATCCACCAATCACTGAGTCACCGTCGAGTGCTTCGACAGCAGACATTATTTTAATTACATTTTGGCGCTCGAACAACAAAAGCACGTGCGTTACCCGTTATACACCCGCATGAAATAACATACCGCACAGAAAAGGCTTCCTAAATTAAAAACGAACGCCTCCGGTGAACAGTGCTTTATGCGCGAGAGGATTGAGGAGAAAAGTGTGCTGGTCGCGCGATAGGCGATCGAGGGAAAGGGGCGGACGAGATGCGGTCGAGGATGAGTGGAGATGAGGACGAGAGAGGATTGGATAGAAAGCAGAGTATGAATGTGTGATACGAGGGAGGAAGAGAGAGAGAGGGAGAGCGGTAGTGAGGAAGGGTAGAGCGAGGATGAGAACGAGGAAGGATGATAATGATGAAGTGTAGAGCGAGAATGAGAGAGAAAGGGCGACGGTGAGGGATAGATAGATTGATATGCGTCTTTATTTGGGCGAGATTGAGACTAAGTAGTCCCATCTTACACCCAACCCCTCTTCATGAAATATATATAATAATACATAAAACATTAGCAATGTAAATACAGGTAACAATAAAAATACAAGTATTTGAAAAGAAAAGATGTGATTTTGTGGGAAAAAGTATGGACTGCTGAGGGAGAAAAGGAGGGTGGGTGGTAGGGGGGGAGGTAGGGAGGGAGGGAGAGAGAGAGGGAGGGAGAGAGAGAGATAGATAGATATTCGTCTTTAGTTGGGCGAGATTGAGACTAAGCAGTCTATTCTTCCTTCTAACCCATTGTCAATTACATACAGAAAGACCGCAACAAAGAAAAAAAAATAGAACAAAAGACTACATAAAATAAATTACTACATAAATACAATGCCATGTTAGCATTTTTGGAAATAAAAAGAGATGGAGGTTTGTTGTTTTCGAGGAAAAACAAAGGAAAATTAAGCTACTATTTCCTAGTAAAAACCCCACTGCAGGAAAACACCCACACAAGAGGGGGGATGTGAAAAACCTGCGAAACCTACTGATAGCAATATTTAAAGATTTACAGGATCATATTAGATTATTACATAAATTGAAATACACAGTTTTGCATAAAAACTAAGAAAAACACACAAGTACATATTAAAGATTTACAGGATAGAGCGAAGATGAGAATGAGGGAGGGTGGTAGTGAGGGAGGGTGGTAGTGAGGGAGGGTGGTAGTGAGGGAGGGTGGTAGTGAGGGAGGGTGGTAGTGAGCGAGGAAAGAGCGAGAATGAGAGTGGGGGAGGGTAGAATGAGGATGAGAGTTAGGAAGAATGAGAATAAAGGGAGATTGTGTGAGAGTAATGGAGGATGAGGAAGGGAGAGAATGAAGGAGGGTGAGATATCGAGCAAGGATGAGAGAGAAAGGGAGTGAGAGAAAGGGTGTTAAAGAGAGGGAGATATACGTAGGAGAGGTCGACGGATGAAGGATGCTTAAGTATTGAAAAGGACGGATGGAGTCAGCAGCATAAAGCGGTGCGCGGTAAAAATTGAAGTTTTTCTTTTTTAATAGTGAAAGATTAATTCGATATTGTTACCTATTCCATCCTGCTGTATTTCTTCGGACTTTTTCCCTCCCTTCATTTATGTGATATTAACTCTGCCATAGTCAACAGTTACTGCTGATTAAATCGCTACTTTAGGAATAGATAAAAATCTCGGGCTACCTTCCTGGCTCCGAACCTTTTTAAGGTTGAAATGAAGTTTTAGTGCCATTCAAAAACTTCTTCCCTTTCGAAAGAAGAAACTGTTATATAATGGAGAGAAGAATCAACCCGTAAACTTCACTGAATGGACTTAACAAATTTGATGAGGCTTAATGTAAGGTCGCTGACGAATACGTCATGTGAAAAGGAAAATGCATCGGAAAATTTAAAGGAGATGGGTGTGAGAATAATGCTTAAATAGATGTGGGTTGCAATTTTCATGTCGCAGATTTACATGTATATGTGAAGTAATAGCTAGAACTACGTCCTGAAAAAGGAGCAAAGCGAGGAATAGCAAACGGTAAGAAATGTCAGCTGATAATCATTATCATATGTAGTCCGTCCGTTGATAGGTTCGTGATTATTCTTCATTAAACCTGGTTCTCCACATGCTCATATTTTCCTCAGTCGCTTTCCCAATCAAGTCGTATATTAGCTAAAACCCTTCCTACGTCTACCTTTTCCCTTTCAGGTTTCCATCTAACACGTCTTTAATCGTATTCTCTCTTCAGGTAATGCCCGATCCAGTTCACCTTCCTCCTTATTGTTCGTATAATCATTCGCTTCTCTCCTATTCTTATTACTACTTCTCGTTCTCCATCCGATCCATCCTACATTTACAACTTGATTAACGTATGGATTCCTGATCAGTCTCCTGTCTTTCCAATCTACATCTATATCCTTTAATATTCTCATCAACATTGCCAAATTTACTCTACTGAAAGTCTTCTGCCAGTCGACGAAACATAGACAGCAATCTTGGCTGTACACTACTTCCCTTTCTGATATGATTCTCAACACATCGACATCGTCCTTTTCTGAAACCGAATTAATTTAGCATTACATCGGCCATCTTCTTTAACGATTTATTAAGAATCATCGCGATGATCATCGATATGCGTGACAATAGGTTAATCGTTCTGTACCTCTAGACTTTACACTGCACTGCCTTTGACTTCTTCTTTCGAGGGGGCGGATAATAGTGAAATGAAAATGAAAAAGGAGTAAAATAATTGGTAAATAATAGATGAATCGTCTCAATTACAAATTTGATTTTGATACAGGTATTTATCATGATAAAGATCTTATCACTGCGCAATTCATTCTTTTAGTGGAGAATTTCGAAGCAGTCTTTACAATAATAATATGATGTCAAACTAGGCGTTTTTCTTGGTTTTTTTCGCCAATTATGGCGTTAACAATAAGGAATTACATCTATTTTTCTAAAACTTTAAACATTTAAAATAGAATTCCGTGAAACGACACTGACAAAATACAGCGTCGCTTCCACATCTATAGACATCAGCATAAACGGTACAAGAAGAAAATATTTCGCGAAGAAAGCACTGAATTAAGGCGTATATCGATAAACTCAGCTGAATATCTAAAATAGCAAACAAACACGTCTTTCAAATCTGCCCTTCAGGCGTGACAAGACTTCGGTCCACGTTACCCGATGGAATATACGAGAAAATTCGTGCTATTATTCGACAGAGTGAAGCCGCGGCAACCTTGTTTGCAAAAAGACAGTTTTACACAATTTGCGTGAAGGGATATCCGCGATGCCACTGTCAGGCGAACGATGTGGCTTTAAGGGAGGATGGCCGCGTTGCACAGTTGGCGGGATTAATAGAGGCCTCCCGCGTTTACCGCTTGAAAAGAAGAGAGGGAGTGAGGGGAAGAAAGGATGGAGAGTGAGAGAGTTCGAGAATGGCTGGGAATGGAAGGGTGGGGAAATCAGCTCCCCAATTCCCTTTGATTGGCTCGGCGGAAGGCTGTATCCTCACGAAGGATGGCAGCCGCGGAGAACAGCCAAGCGGTCTTCAGTCATTCAACGGCCCAGGGGGACACCAGGCATATGGTTCGACGTCCACTCTTTGGCGCAAAAATGAAATTGGTTTACCAAAGAACTGCACGCCCAATTATGATTAGCAGAGAGGTGAATGAGACGTGATAGGTTGGGCCATGACCGTGTAAATTCAGCTTAAAATTATGTTCAAATGAGATGGATAACTTCAGTAGCCTCAAAATCTAACTTTAGCAGCACGATATCCTTCATTATTTTTATCAGTTTCTCCAGTTATTATAAATGGCAGAAAATGAAATGATTCCTCGTTTTATCAAGATACTATTATATATTAAAAACATGGCATATAAATCATCTTCCAGTAAAGGAAAATACATTAAAATACTATTTTACAAATAAATAATCAATTGCTGGGTTTGTTAACCTAGATCCAACGAATAAAACATGGGATTTTGCCAGGAAATGTTTGGTACGAGGAAATTATATTACGAACATCTTGTATTAATACCTGCCATTAGCTATTATATGTAGATTTTATTTTTAAATACCATTCTAACTAACCTACACAATCCTTATGGTATATAATTATATTACAAAAACTAATTTTTAGCATTTTATGCATTTTAGGCTAAAAAATATACTTCTTTCAATAAAAGTTCGAGAATTTTATAATGTATCTTCTTTATTTGTATTTGTTTCATCAGTTTCAAAAAACGGACTTAAAGACACACAAGCATTTTGAGAAATTTTTCTCATAAAGCATACTATTTTATTGTGCTGCAGTTAAATATGAAGATAATTTTCCTTCACCAAAAACATTACTGTAGTGCTATAATAAAGATTTTGAATCGCATGCTGAGAACAAATTATTAGTTTAATTTTGTTTGCGTTGTAAAGATAAATTTTACCAGTTGATTAAGTACCGCCACAGCAGTGAAACTGAGTGTGGAATAGAAGAGAAAATTTTAATGAATTCTAAAAAATGTTTGAGTATTTCAAGTAACTAGTACAAGTTAAGTGATGAGACAATGTGAAGTAAATGAAAACAACCACCTAAATCCAATATTTACTCATTTCCACTGTGACCAATGTTTGTTAATTGAAACAAAACCAGCCTTCCATAATTTTTAAATTTATCCATATTTTTCATTTATTGACATTTTTTCGCGAGCTTACATCTCTGAGGAAAAATACAACATCGCAATAACCGCACAAAGCACATCGTGCAGGATACGGTCCAAACCAGCATGCGTCGGCGCGATACGTGCCACTCGCACGCAAAATAACTTCCCCCTTGAGGCAAACAATGCGCATTTCCAACCTCCCTTTACCGAGGGCAATTCGCAGCGCCGTGCAGCGCGGAGGTGCAGCCATGGTGATTGAACAGGCGAGGGAAACAGAGATAGGCCGAAAGTTGGCGCTGTTATGACGTCGGATTCCTCCTTTCGGGTCTGTGCGGGGCATGGGAAGATGGCATCTAACTCCCTTCTCTCCTACATTTCCCTCCCCCTCTTTCGCCCCCACCTACATACGTAACAACCCACGCATATCGCGGCATGCAATTTCCATCCTAAAGTGACATAGAGGTTTCGGGGATGGTCGAATATGTATGCGGGTGAGATGGCTTCCGTTGCGAGGAGGGTGAGAAAAGTTGGCGCTCAGAGCAATGCCAAGAGAAGGAGAGGAGGTGAGGAGAGAGAGAGAGTGTGTTGAGAGGGAGAGAGGAAGGAGAAAGGGTTTGGGAGAGACGCAGCAGGAGAGAGGAAGTCCTCGAAGGACAAAAGGACGCTGTGTGCGGAGGGCTCTCGAGTGTGTGGGAGAAAAAGGGAGGGAGAGAGAGAGAGAGAGGAGAGAGAGTGTAGAGATAGAGGGAGGGAGAAGGAGGAGTGGTTGGTGGCGTTGGGTGTAAGAGTCCTCGACGTTCAATGTTCAGAGATATAGGGACGGTTGAGAGAGAGAGTGTGTGTGTGTGTGTGGTGGCGCTGGAGGGAGTGAAGGGGTTGGAGTCGGCATAACGAAAGTTGCCTAAGTGATGGAGGAAAAGGAGGAGGAGATAATCCAAAAATCTATTATCTCTCATTGTTTGGGAAACCGAGGACACGGGCTCTCGAGATGGGACACCGCGTAAAAAGAAAACGCCGGCAGGAAATCGAAGAGCAATTAGGAGCGAAAATTTTGATGGAAGTTCCGAGAACCAGAGAGAATTGTTATTTAAAAGTGAATTTATAGCATTAACAATGTTGATTCGATTAGACAAAAATAATTATTATGAAATAGCAGTATTTTCTTCCAAAATGTGTTTTTCATTTTGAAATGAACAAATACGCAAACCTATTGAAAATTGCAGAAGGTTAGTCAATATGTGAACATCGATCGTGAGAATTAATTCATGGAGAAACTTCAGCAACGTAAATCAACTAAATTAACTCATGTAATCTTAACAGCAACGTAAATTAGCTAAATTATCTCATGTGATCTAAATTAAATTTGAAAATTAAATAATGGAACCCGAGAAGGCCATATTCGCATGATTTGTGAAAATTTTCATCATGGGCGCACACTGATGCAAATGTGATTCGACAAATGGTGATCATTAAATCACTTTTCAAATCAGTTCAGGTAGCGTTTCCCAATTGGGGAGATGCAGTTAAGGGCGACGCAAAAAACCTAGCTAAATAAACAAATTAACGATTTCTGAATGTTGATTACGTAATTAGGGTAATATTTTTTCTTTGAAATAAATTGATAATTAAGTCAACACGCGGCAGAATCTCGAAAAACATGGAAGGAGCACGAAAACACCGCGGAAGCCTTCGTAATAAATTGATAATTATTTTTTTACTAACAAACGCTGTAATTCCTTTACGTATAAATATTCAACCTTGTTTCAAGATGGAAGTTTTTCGCTTACAAAAACAAGCGAAGGAATAGTTATTGTAGAATCTTTTTAACCCGAACGTATAACAGTGTATAACGCATATCTTCCGAAAAAGATGTCTGGTCATTGGCATCCTCCCCACATGGAGACGTGAAATTCAACCACTCTAATTCTCTATTGCCCTCTTTAACTTATATTAGCATTTACATAAGGGTCGAATGTCTGCATTTCAAATAAAAAAACTATAACTTTTTATGTCAGTTAATAAATTTCTCAAGCGAGGACCTGCTGTTAAGCCAAAACTCGGAAAATAAGGAAAGCCCGTTATGCACCACCGAAAACACATTAAGATTATCAAACACGACCTCTTAATCAAACTAATCC
Source organism: Tanypteryx hageni (assembly GCA_028673005.1). NCBI lineage: Eukaryota > Metazoa > Arthropoda > Insecta > Odonata > Petaluridae > Tanypteryx > Tanypteryx hageni. The sequence continues at coordinate 88,583,258 of CM054116.1, read as the reverse complement.
TCCGTAAATAGCAACCCCTTTCTAAGCGACCCCTCGATGGAAATTTACGGTCGGAGAGAAAAATCCGCGCATAACCCTCTCAAAACAACACTTTGTATTCCGTCTCGCAATCATCCGCCGACCCCGTTAATCAAGACAAACGCCCCGCTAATGGAACCTTCTGGCCAAAATTCCGGAAGAAAAGGAGTTGTCCTTTTTTGTGGGGGAGGAGGGCGAGAAAGTTTTCAGCAGATCCAATTAAAAAGGTGAACAAACGAGGAAAGAAGGGGGTTACTTCGACTTTCTCTCATGCTTTTAAAGTCATTCCTCCTTTGTCCTCCACTTTCCTCCTTTGTCTAAATGCGAGCCCTACACCATTCTGTATAAAACCTTCGCCGCCCATTTCTCCTCCGCGACCCCTCTAACGGGGGCGGTGGAGATGGAAGGAAGAGACGGGCCTCCTTACTTACCCCCTTCCTTCCTCCGAAAAACCCTCCATTTAACTTCTCCCTCTTCCCCACCCTCCCATAACTGACGCCACAACGTCATTCTGCACGCAACCTCCTCTCCCAAAGTCTTTGGTAGTAAATGCACCCATTAGTCACTCCAAATGAAATTGGTCCCCGAACTGTTTGCCCAACGTTAAGCCATTTGGACCCACTCCACCTTTTCGCACGCCTCACATCTAGCCCCCAACCCCCTTCCTTAGCGCTCCTACTTTTCTATTCTTTTCGGTAATCCCTTCTACTTCCTCTCCCACCTCTCTCTCTCTCTCTCACTCTCCTCATCTCTCGAATTCCTCCCCCTCAGCGCCACCCCCGCTTCTTCTTTTAGACCTCCAGCTCTCGTAAGAGTATCCCCGTCTCCAACGGAGAGGAGAGCTTCTTAAAAGGAAAGCGCCATTCTGGCTCCCCCCTCCTCGCGCCGCCTCACGGGCAGAACTTTAAAAGTCTCCCAATTTTTCTTATCTGGCGGCGTTATCTTAACGCCCAAACGAGTGTCGAGCCGTCCCGTTTGCTCGCTTGTAACAATAACGACCATAAGACTATTCCGCCGCGCAAAAGCAACTGCATGGGCTGCGCTTCTAATTGGGGAGAAGAGAAAGTGCTGTTATCCTGCGTTAAAACTGCGCGATATAAACTGAGGAAACGCCTGCGACATTAACTCTTAAAAGACGGTGAGAGTTTCAATTGTCGCGTCCTCTCGAGGGAAATAATGTCGAATGGGATCAAGAGGTGTTTTTATCCGTCAAAAATGTACGAAATGTTTGCTCCTTTTCTCTTTTATCTTCTGAAATTCACCTTTTATTTGAAAAGTACAATTTAACCACTTTCCTTGTAGTATTTTTTACTTTTGTCAATGGTTTAAAGTAAGCAGTGTTACAATTAGAAGTATATTAAGTAATTAGTCGATAGCAAAGAGAGAGGTAAAATAAAATTTGAAATTCTTCAAATGTAGCCCACCTGGCTTACTTTTAGGTTCAGTTGAATTTTTTACAACTTATGGAACGTTAGTGCGTATTTAAAAGTCCCCACATTACTAACTGATTGGTACAAAAATAATTCCAGATTTAATTGATGCTAACTTGGTCGGAGCCTGAAGACAGGCTAGAGAGTAATGACAGTTATATAAAACGTTTCCTATTCAATGTTCCTCAAATACTGTTAAGTGAATTAACTGAGCTCTAATATGTAGCGAAGGCTTTAGTTGATAATCTCAACCTAGTCACGTGCAATGATACTTTAGCCATAAATACTATTATACGTGGTCTCATGCGCTATGTCTTAAGAAACAACGAATGGCAACGAAACGACTACAGTGCATCCCATTAAAATAAAGGATAATTATTTAGTTTTTTGTATAAAGTAATAATCGATATTTAGTAAAGTTGTGTCATTTAACTATTGTAACGCATAATACTGCTAATAGTTGAACGTTTTGATACACAACGTAAAATTGGTACAATTTTTCGCAATAAAGAGGCAAGGGCGAGGCGTCCAAATCGAACGTTATGCATACCAACAGCATAATCACTATGCGTGTAATAGCAATACTTGATATTGAATGGCGCTTGATTAAAATCATGAACGGTTTATCTGGATTTAGTATGCTCACAATAGTTTGGAGTTGAATTTCAGAAACACGTTATGAGAATTCCGGTTCCGAGTTTCCTTGATGTTTTGCTCTAAGTGATTATTGAATCACTGTTCTCCTTCTACAGTAATCCATTCCTCGACTCTTGCAACGAAGAAAACACAGAGAGAGAAATGGAGAGAGAGAGGAAGAGAAGTGTTCCAAAGAACCTCATCATCCGGCTTATCTTCGCTTCATCGACGCCATCTTATTCTGCCCGTCTCCAAGAACCCATCCTCCCTTTCCTTTAAATCTCCTCTCTACCTTCTTCTTCCCTTCTTCCCGCTGCCTTTCATCCATCCCCTCTCCCCTTTTCTTCCTCTACCTTCCTTTCATCCTTTCCATCTCCTTCCCTCCCCCCCTCTCTCTCCCTTCCTCCCTCTATCTCCCTACCCCTTCCTCTATTCCTCACTCCTTCTCCCTTTCTAAAACCCTCTGGAATCCCTCCCGACCTTTTTCAAGGAAAAAATAACACACTCCCGGCGATATCAGACAATTCCACGCATCTTCAAACCCCGAAACCGCGTCAAAAGAAATCTTCAAACCTCCTCCGTCTCCCAATCCTCTCATCCAAAAGGCGCAGACCGCAGCTCCTCCTACAACCATCCCTCTCTTTCCTCCTATTCCTGTCTCCTTTTCCATTACTCCCTAGGAAAAGATGATCTATTTCTTTCTATTCCAGCTTCATCATGACCTTTCGGAGCGAAAAGTCGCCGCAATATTTCATTTTTCTGCGTGTCCCATCGGAAAATGAAAAGGCCTCAACGAAGAACAAACTGGAAACGGCCAAGAAGGGTTTGGATCTTTACATGGAGGGCAGTGAGAGAAAATGGCGGAAAGAGCTGTGTATTTGTCTTTATTTCAATATGTTGCCAAAAGCATTCATGGTTCCGCCTTAAAAATTACATTCGGCGAAAAAAAATATTAGTGTAATTATAAAAATTACGAATAATATGTGCGCGAATACATATTTGCATACTTTGTTAACATAAATTCATAATTATCGTTGATTAAAGAGAAAACGGATGCAAATATAAAAATTAATGAATCACATCGTTAGTAAAAATCTCCTCAACAAAGAATAAATCCATATTTCAAAATGAATATTTTAACGGTTAAAAATAATCCCAGGCACAGCATTAAAAGAAGAGATGTTCACCACAAGTATCAAACACACCAGGAGCTTCGACAAATAACCAATCATAAAAAATGACAATGCAAAATTTTCTTCTCGGTTTCATTTTGCAAAATAAATATCTTTTTTTTAAACTGTATAACAGGACACAACTTTAAAATTATATTCATATAAGCATAATAAACAGTCCAGATGTTTTTAAAAGGAAACAATTATATTATATTAGCATACATTTGCTCCGAAACATCCTATTATTTCGTATAGAATCAATGTGCAAATTTTATTGTAAATATAATGTAATTATGTTTACTGAAAAATCTGCGTCGCTTGAAATATTTTTCTAACAGAAGTTTTGGGTTTTGTGCAGTTATGGTTTGCGACTGGAAGAGATTGCATGAAAAAATCAATTTGTGGTCTCTCTTGCGACCAAAACATGCGAAGTAGTCACGGTAATTGAAATTTTCACTGAAGAAGGGGTGAACAAATGAATTTTATTGCTGGAATTCCGTGCAAATTTTTGAACTAATTTAAAGAGATCTAAATTATCTTTTTGAAAAATATTAAATTTTATCTCGTTTTCACGTTTAAAATTATTGCGAGTGCCTCAGTACAACTCGGTAAATGCCTGCACTGACATGTATAATTTTGCGTTTTTGAAATGCTGACATAAATACAAATTAATGTGAAGAGTTTTAAATCAGAAAAATACACAATAAAACTTCATTATTCCCAATTCTTACAAATAAAACATCTAGCGGAATTTCTTTCAAAGAAAATCAAATTAATCCACAAAGCTTCCATTTAAAAATGTTTTGAAATAATACCACATGTACGATCAGTAGCGCAGAGAAAAAACAAGGAACATTTTATGTATTTATAGCAATTATGATTCAGAGGAATGTAGGAGCCACCTTTCCGCCAACCCCGCATTACGGGCGCTGCGAGGGCCTTCAATACGCCCCTGTATACTACATTCACGCCGATTAATTCCGATTTTCGCTAAGTACAATTTATTTAATCCATCGTCTTTAAATTTAATTTTTCTTAAAAATAAACTCGAAATTGAAAAATCTCTTTTAGCATTACTCACAATCACAGGTACAATAAAAAGGACATTTTCAATAAAATGGTTAAAGGTGATTTTTTTGTGGATAACAGGTATGCCGAATATTTGTCCGGAATCACTGACAGTATTCTAAAATGCTATATCGATTTCAAAACAGTGGATAACTATGGAAAAGGCAAAACTTTTATCAGAGTTAGGTTCCTCCTTTTTAAAAAGTACTATAAAAATTTTGAATACCCTACTATTACTTATTATAGGCAATTGAAAACCAATATCCATTAAACTCTATACTGTTTCAAAGGGACACATAAATACTCTTAGTTCTTGAACTTATTATTCTGATTGAGAACTGAGTTATGGGAAGGTGATGACGTCTCTTGTCTTCTCTTTATTCCATAAACCCAACTTAAGGATTCATCATCATAGGTAGTCTGTCCGTAGACAGGTCCGTGATTATTCTTGGTTAAACCTGGTTCTCCATATATTCCTATTTTCCGCTGTCCTCTTAATATCTCGATAACTCTCTTTCCCTTTCAAATCGTCTATGAGCTGAAACCTTTTCCTACCTCTTTCCCTTTTCCCATCTAGTTTTCCTTCTAACACATCTTTAATCATACTCTCTCTCCTCAGGTAATGTCCAACCCAGTTAGCCTTCCTCTTTCTGATAGTCTGTATGATCATTCGCTTCTCTCCTATTCTTCGTAGCACTTCATCGTTTTTCATCCTATCTGTCCATTTTATCTTCAGCATTCTCCTCCAAGTCCACATTTCAAAGCTTTCCAAGTATTTGATGTCATTTTTCCTTAGCGTCCATGTTTCTGCCCCATACAATGCTATACTTCATACGTAGCATTTTATCAACTTCTTGCGGATATCTTCCCTTATATTCCCTGTAAGTAGTTGTTTCTTTCTCCTGAAAGCCGCTTTTGCTTTTCCTATTCTAGTTATGATCTCATCCGTACATTTTGCCTCTCGTGTTATGATACTTCCAAGGTATTTATATTCTGAAACTTGTTCTAATGGCTTTTCTTTATGTCTTTCTTTACAACAGTGTTTTCAGAATTCCTCTATCATTTTTCCCCACTGACGAGTTTCTTTTTGAAATTGTAACCCAATTAAAACCATTGTATTTAACATAGAGCTTAGAAAATTATTGCATTGCCTCTATTTTATCTTAGTTCATCACTGTTTTAAATTTCAAAAGATTTTGTTCAGTAGTTATTCGTTTATGAATTATTATATATGACTACTTTCGCGAAAGTTGGCTGCGTAGCTGGTTTTTACGGGTAGTTTCTGTGTTTAACTCGCCGTAAAATTTTACATTTTCTGTCTAAAAATATTAAAAAATCAAACCTTATTAAACATAAAATAAGCTTTCCAATGGTATTTTTGTATATTCTTTCCAATATACGTAGCGCAAACGATCGCGCGTCAAAGTTGAGATGCACGTCTTTTTGACGCGGACAGTAGCGTCCATGTTTCTGCCCCATACAATGCTATACTCCATACGTAGCATTTTATCAACTTCTTGCGGATATCTTCCCTTATATTCCCTGTAAGTAGTTGTTTCTTTCTCCTGAAAGCCGCTTTTGCTTTTCCTATTCTAGTTCTGATCTCATCCGTACATTTTGCTTCTCGTGCTATGATGCTTCCAAGGTATTCTGAAACTTGTTCTAAAGGCTTTTCCCCAATAGTTATGTTCAGATTCTCTTCTTTACCCGATATTTGAATGACCTTGGATTTTTCTGTATTTATTTCAATACCGTATTTTCTACCTGTTATCACTAGTCTATTTATCATTTTTTGTAGCTCCTCTTCCTTTCTTGCTAGAAGTACTTGATCATCTGCGTATTTTACTGTTCTTATAATCCTTCCTCAAATTTTGAAATCTCCTGTGCCTTCTAAAGCTTCTTAAGGATTATAATGGTATTAATAATTCTGTATAGATGCCATTAGTTACGATAGTAACAACAGATAACAGTTAAAATGTGAATTTTTTTAAAATAATATAAAATATTTCCAAAAGGCCCTTTCTTTACCAAGTATGTCAGGAGAAAAAGAGCACCGAAATAAAAAACTTTGGCTGGTCAAATATCGATCAAAAAGGAAACAAAAAGTAACTGCGCCATACGCTTTGGTTATCGACGAAATATGCCTCGCAAACCCGATTGAAGGCTGAAATCAGTGACTAGCAATTTTCCCCTACAAGATTCCAATGCGAAGTATCGCGATATCCCATGAAAGCATCAATCGACATGAAATAATTAGATGTTTCAATGAAAATGCCTAGGAGAAGACCACAACAAGCACAGGTACAAAAAACAAAAGTACACCGTCACTTTTCATGTGGAACACCGTGACATCATTTTTTAAGTCCAAATATCGCCGCGAAAAATAGGCCATGTTTGCACGGGAAGGGAAAAAAATTCCGATCGAAGTAATAAGTAGTAAGAACCGATGAATATTCCTTTCGCTCCCTTTCTATCTCTCCGTTTCCATGGTTTCCAAGGGGACGTTTTTCGTTCGCCACAAAAACGCCCTTGATGATGCAAATTGCTTTCCTATTGTGTTCCGGCGGAGCCGTGCGCACAAAAAGTCATTCTCTTTCGAAAAAGGAGGAAAAATACGTGAAAATGCAGGATGAAAAGAGAGGGAGAAAAGGGGAGAAGTGAGGTGTCTTTCCTCGTTCGTTTGCTTCCCACCAGTGTGTTCACATTTTCATATCAAACTGCTTTCAGGAGGATGAATGCCACCGCGCATCGCTCTCAGCGTCACAAGGGCAAAGGGAAAGAGAGAAGGATAGATGGTGAGGAGCGGGAAGGAAAAAAGAGGAAAAGAGAAAGAGTTGCGGGTCTCGTGGACAACTCGACCTTGACGGAAAAAACTATTGAAAAGAAATGGCGACGCTTGCGAAAGTTCCACATATGGATACTTCGTTATTTTTAGAACATCACACACACATAAATAAAAAAATTTCGATGCTTTTTCAAGCGCATAGGTGACGTACACGGGATTGATTTCCGATTTAAATGTTCTTCGCCAAGCTCGGCGACATGGCCCCAGGAAATTCATTTCGTGACGCTTTTGTGGCGTTTTTGTCTGACGGGGATTTATAAAGCTATAAATATATAAAGTTATCGGTTCTTATTTGAAATTTTTACGAGAAAAGAAGAATTCGAGTTTACTTTGAGGAATTAAAATGAATTTAAAACAATAATTATCTCGCGTAAGTTTAACCATATATTAGACCGTGGCTTACATTTTTTATACAAAATATTGTTACAAAAATAGAAGATATAATATAAGGTCCCGTAGATACAATCAGCGTTCAACGGTGGACATTTTAAAACATGGTTTTGTATCTAAGTGATATTGTATTTTATTATTGTAGCTACGACAAAAATTGAATCAAAGAAAGTAATTAACGTTTATAAGCAAGTGAACTTATAAATAAGAAGCGATTAACAGTAATTACTCCGAAAAGAATCATCCAAAATGTTATATAAAAGGACAAATGAGATGAGAATTATTTTAAATATTTTATCGCTTCTAACTTTAATTATCAACAAATTAATGCCATACTTTACTTGACAATGGTTTGAAGATAGCATGTAGAAACATTAATTAATCACTGGAAAAGTCCTGGGATGTTATGTGCATATTATCAATGGCAGGGGAGTGGCACAAACTTTAAGTGTGGTAATCCATCATTTCTGTAACATCTAGCTGACACCCTAATTATACCCAGTGTGAGGACGTGGTGACAAACGTCACTCTAATTTTCAAATGCAGAAGAGAAGAGGCAAGTATTTAAAACACCTTTTTGTACTGTTCTGCATAAAGGTCAAGTGTATTGGATTCCGCTGATTGGAATCACACTGAGGAATAATGAATGAATTGAAATAACGGAATGATTCAGATATAGATAAGCCCTAGCAATCAACTGAACTTAAAATGTGTCGAGATAAAACAAATAAAAAATCATGCTGCTTAAAGAGTCATGAGCGATTCGTGTTCAACGCATTAATCCATTAACAATTTAGATTTCACCTTCAACATTCTTCCAATTTCTCCATATTGCAAACTCAAACTACATGCCAGTCCACGCATGATTTCACAAAATTAGGTAATATTGGAACGTTTACGCGCTATTTGATTTTTTATCGGGCACTTCTTATGCAAAACTACCATTAAAATGATTTCTTGATAACACATTATCTTTCTCCAAAATTTATTTTTCCTGTGGAGAAATGTATTGGCGTTCATAAGTCTCTCTAAAAGATGAGCCCAATTTACCCTTAACATTCCGGTGGCAAACAAGTGAAGCGATAATAGCTTTTAAAAAACTTTTTTTGCAGGAATTTTATTTAAAAAGAAGTTAATGAGATAATGGAAATAAAGAAAATGTTGCAAATTCTACATAAATACATTTCACACGTCAAGGTTTCGTAGAAGAATGTATTTATTTTCACCTGCTCCCCAACGAAACCTTGGTCGCGTGAAATATATTTATGAAAAATTTATAACGTTTTTTTATTTTCTTGTAATGAAAGAGTTCCACCAAGTTACCACGGAAACTATTACATTACGGATAATATGAATCTTTTTCACCTGCATATGTGTGGGGAGATCTTGGTTTACCCATATTTTCATAATTATATAAAAAACTATCTGATATATTTATTTATTTACGCACAGCAAACCGCCAATGATATCTCGTAGGAGGTGACAGGTATCAAGCCTAAGATTTATAATTATAATTTTAGCAGAAATTTTCACATTTTGTCCATTAAAAACCCAACAAAAACACTATTTTATGGTCTTACTAATATTCTTGACGTGCAGAGAACACTTTCTCATTTCATCAAGCCCGAAAGGTGATAATTCAACTACCAACTCCTCTGAATCCATCCTTTAAAACTAAATCGCACGGCAGGAAATGAGAACTCCGTGACAGTAGAATGAAGACTGCAACGAGAAAGTTACGAATCGAGCCTCTCCGCGCAAATTCAATCTCTTCAGACATTGCTTCCTTGCCCGATCCGAAACACTGCACAACATTGCTGCAGCGCGGCAGCGAATACGGGATTTGAGCCATAGAGAGATATGACGGGTGATGGAAGGGCACTCAAACATGAGCGACAACCAAACGAATTTACTCGAAATAATCAAACAGCAAAACGGATTTCGCGACGGCGCATTGGGGATGCAAACAGGGAGAAGGAGAGACGGAATGGAGTATCAGCAGCAAACTAATAGCGGGATGGATCTCAAGCAGAGAGACATGGAAAATGATATGCGGTAAAGGCAAGAGCAAAGCGAATGATAAGACAAGCGACCCACGCAGAATTCCACGTGTAGAGATGATACGAGGCTAATGTAATAGACATGCGTTCGAGAGATGGATTTGAAGGGCGCATGACACGGGTTGGTGAGCAACTAGAGTAAGGGATTCGGTGGAGTAAATGGAAACTTGGGGAAGAGACGGAAGGGGGAAAAAGGTGAGTGGTAACGGCGCTTGGCTGCGAGCGTAGGAAAGGAATGAATGTCTGCGGAGTTCTGTCCAAAACAAACAACGGATGAGCGAGGAACCTAATTACACACTCACGTACGCACACGAGGTCTGTCCGTCAAGGGTTTCTCCTTTCATCGTCCCTCTCCCATAATGCAACACCTAATTGCTTTCGTTTGCTTGGACGGGGTGAGTGGGGAGAATATATATATATGTGTGTGTGTGTGTGTGTACGAAGGTATAGGAGCGTTGATGTCTGGTTCTCCCCGCTGACTGAAAGGGACGAAATGTTTATAGGGTAAAGAGAGAAGGCAGACGGCATCGAAAGAGTAAGCAGATAGGGTGAACCAGACCTCAACTCGACAGCCATTCTGGATTGAGAGGTGAAAATGCGAGACTGAGAAAGGTTATATCCGGGGGAAGGGTAACGGTGGGAAAGGAAAACGCATTCGGGGAAAGTTCTGTATTTTTCTCTAGCAAAAGGTGAAAGCGATGTTTTTAATTCCCTGTGGTCAAAAAAGAAGCTCTACTTGCCGTTGAACTAAAGAAAATTAAACTATTTTGCACAAGTTTCACTAATGCATCGTATTTTGGAGATATGGCAAAGGTAAGGGGCATTGAATTTTAATTTTGAATGCTTGCTTCCTTTCTTCTCACATATAAATATTTTTATTCGTCATGTTTTTACTATTAATGCGTATTAAGTGATGGAAAACCACTCAAAGTTTCGCAAAACGGAAGATATGAATTTAATACGTCAACTGTAAAAATATATTTCTTTAACAATGGATACAAGTTAGTGCAACGTTCGACAAAAATCCTTAGCAATATATGTTTCTCAAGTCCATGCCGTTGACACTGTTGCATACATGTACGTGTTTAGGCTGACTATATTTCGCCTCTCAGATTAATGTTACCTTTTTATTCATTTAAATAGAAACTTTAAAGCAATAAACGCAGGCACTTTTTTCATCAAGCGTTAGAAATTTTATAAAATAAACAATAATTTCTTGCTTTGAACCGTCAAAAGTTCTATCCTGATAATTTATCATTAAAATAGCCGCATGGGAAAGAGTTTATAGATGGCGAACAAAGAAGAGTCGGGTTCGCGAAAGCAAGACCGCGATCGAAAAGAGTAAATGATGTAGAGTGGGGGTGCCGGTGGTGTAGTGGTTACGACGCTGGCTGCTACTCGCCCGATGCTTGAAAAAGTCATCGGGTACGAATCCTGCGCAAGTAGGATTTTTTCCAAGGTCGCCCGGCCCCCTGTTTGTGTGGTTTGAGGAGACCGCGCAAATTCAGCTGTTCCGTCCTTCGGAAGGGACGTTAAGCCGTTGGCCCCCCTGGTGTTCTTCGTAAGAGCAGGCAAATGCAGGCACAGGGTTTCCCTCCTCCCTCCCCGGTTATTCATTGCACTACCTCTGAGATACCCATCTGTGCTGTAAGAGAGGCGAATTGACTGGGCACTCAAACAAACAAACAATAAATGATGTAGAATCATCAAACCTGCAGGTCTTTCGCAGGATACTTGCCCTTCGATACAAGAACCAACGCCCACGAAGGTTAACGAACATTTTGAGCAGAGTAGAGGAAGAGTTGCGTAAAAGTGAAATGTGAGCTAAATATAACAATTTGGATTACATAAATTCAAGTATTTTATGAAAAAAGCGTAAATAGTCAAATTGTAAGAAGGCCTAGTTAAACATATCTAATGTAAATCATACTGAGAAAAGAAAAACGTTTTTGGTAGAATGTAAAATTTTGTTGTAATTTATAAACATTTCCATTGGCCCGTTTCTGGGACCATGTAGGTTTTTTACGGGGAATCATCTAAAACGAACCATTCTACAGATGAGCTATTAATTATTTTGTTTCGCTTATAATGCAATCGCGGGATTCATTACCGAGTTTTTAAATTTTTCATTTTGAACTTACATGTACGGAACGATTCATTTAGATCCCTAGGACAGATTGGCTTAATTACCGAAGTTCGCTTTCCGCGCAATGAGTCTCTCCGACCGCACAATGTAGAGCATTAATTCGCTTGATCAATCAATCTTCAATGCGGAATTCCACGGAAATTCATCAACGGAGGAGCGCCATTATACGCCAACGGATGGAAAAAAGGCACACATTACGAAGCTAATGCGCGAAACGTGCCAAAGTGCACCCCGTAATTTTCAATCATTCATTCTGTCCGTCAGATATGATCGGTTGCACGTACAAATTGCATTGTTTTAATTTTTATTAACTTTTCACTACCTATGTTATCCACGTTTCATATTAAGTGTCAATCTGTAGCTTTTTTGGAATGAAATGTAAATTATCTAGGAAGTGTGGATGATATGGGATTATTAAATTAGCACGACAAGAAGATATCAGACACCAAAAATATTCATTACCATGAATATAACATTCTTGAAATAGGAAACATCCAAACATTGCAAATTTGAAAAATCTCAGTATTTTGCCTCGGGTAAAGAAAAAAAAGGTTTTATGCAACAATAAAATATTCTAAATCAATTAGGACCGTTGAAATAAAAATACAAGTAATAATAAACTCTGTCTAACTTTTTATTTAATTGAATGTCTCGTAAAATTGCTACAATTCCTACATATTAATTAACGATTGTTAGATATGGAGGACATTTGTGAATTTAATTGATTTATTTGTATTCCCTTGGGTATCGAAACTTTAATGTACTTCTCACGACCTCCTGCCTCATTAAATTATTCGAGAAATTTCCTCTTCCAGTAGCGCCGAAAAATAAGTTTTTTTATCTCAAAATTTTCCGACGAGCAAGTCATCCGAAAAAATAAACTGCGCAATATACATTGCACAATCTTTCTCATGTACGTACTTATATACGTTTGGTCTCACTACATTCTTTCCCCGAAATTAACTGTGTGCTTGGCAATTCACTGCCAGCTATGTTAATAATGCGTAGCAACAGAACCAAAGCGACTGACACCATCTACCTCTCACTAATAAGCGCGTGGCTTTAACAGAGAAGTACGGAATTTTAGACTAGGGAATCCCCGGGTTTCCCCTCCCCTCTGACGCGTGTGCTGAGCGTATTGTACAGAAATAATGCCACTGGACGATATATGTATAGTAACTTCTTTGGGGCATATGGCTAAATTAGTATTATTTGTGACATCAGACTGTACGGTTGGATGGATTTTAATCGATATCCTTTGAGCCATTTTTGAATAAATCGAATCTTGTTTCAAAATATACAAGAATAAAGTACCCTTAATTGTGGTGCAATATCGTTCATCTCTTAAGAATGTCTTCTATGAATGATATATTCTGTAAACATGATATATCATTCGATTTATTTTAACCTTTTATGTTGTAATAAGATTTTGAGTCGATCGCGGCGGAGGGGTGACGTCATAGGGCTTAGGTAAGTAAGCTTAGCGTACATTTCAATGTCACTGGACGCCATATAGTGACTTTAAGAGATATGTAGATTACCCAGTATTATTTGTAACATCAAGCTCTACAACTGGATTGATTTGAATCAAATTCTATGAAGCCATTTATGAGTAAATAAAATTTTCTAAATTTCGCCAAGAATAAACTACCCTTTATTTTTGTGCAATATCATTTCTATGGAAATGATATTGCGTAAATACGCGATATCATTCGATTTTATGCACGCGTTTGGGCCTTATAACGGCGAACAGACAGGCATACGCCATGACGAAAACCACTTTTATGGACTCGGGGACATCTAAAACGTGTATTTCCATCAAAATCCCGAAGTCGAATTTTTTCACGATTTCAATACTTTCTAAATATACTACGTACATGAGAAAGTAAAAACAGAAGCAACCACTTTTGGGATAAAAAACGAAAGAAAACCAAAGAAAAATATTCGCGAAAAAGATGCGAAATCGAATAGAGCCGCAGGGAAAACGGGACGAAAGACGGGGGTGAATGATTAATATGCAATGTATAAGCTGGGGAGTTGATGAAAAGAGATATAACAAGGAAAGAGAAGGAATTGGAAGGAGGTGAAAAAAGAGAGACGGGACTTTTCAGCGAAGAAGAGGAGACTAGGCTATTCATTCATGCAGTGGCAAACCAACTCGCGACGGCTCACTCCGATGCGATGGGATGGAGAGGGAGCGGCGTTGATTGAGGGGCGATGTTTGCTGTGAGGGGAACGGGGGATGGGAGACTAGGGGAGAGAACATAAAGGAGTTGAAGTTGGCGTGTTCGAGAGGACCGGATTTTGTGAAAATTAAGAGAGTTTCCGGGAACGTGGGCAGATGAAGGGTTCGCGCCGCGTGAGGTGACGATAAGGGTTGAAAGAATAGAGGGAGAGGAACGAGAGAAACCCTCCCGAACGAGAGGTTTTGGAAGAGGGAATATTGAGAGAGGACGACGGGGGAAGGGAAGGGAAACTAAATGAACTAACACTTAATGGAGAGGGATGAAATCAAGAGGGAAAGAAACGTAGGAACCACAGCAACGGTAGGGTATATGAAGAAAACGCGGTATCATAAAAAAGGGTTTTTATGGAGGTAAGAGGAAAGAAGCGATAACAAAAGAGAACTTCCTTTCACGTATTGATTATGACGTTGCTTTTTATGTATTTCTATGGATTCAAGGCGGAATGGTGATTTTAAATTTAAATAAAGCCATACTTCAATGCTAATGATAGAATAATAACTATTTGTGTATACGTGACGGCTCTTCTCCGAAATATGGAAATTTTCGATGAAGAGTTCAACAGAATCGGAGTTTCGGATTTTATCTAGCCAGCATAAAAGCCGGATGTGTTAATAAAAAACGATTCTTTCTGATTGGTTGATTAAAGATAGTACTCGGAGAACTTGGTTATGTAGTATTAAGTTTCGATGGCAATTCAGAACAATTTCTATGAAACTTTCGCTAACTCTATTCGGCTAATCTGACACCAGCAGTTGAATTTATACTATGAAATGCTGTACATAATATTATAAACGATTTTGAAGATAATGATAGCAATGTATATGAAATGAAGAAAATGAGGAATATATGAATGAAGAAATTTAGCCAAGCGGAAAAATACATTTAAAAAAACTGGAAAATGTGACGGAATATCAGATATAGCACGTAAAGAGAAGGGCGGGAAAAGGAATTTGGTGAAATTTCATTCATTCATGTGTCCCTTTGAGGGATATCGATTCATAGGTAAACCCTGCCATCCATCATTCTTTCATTCGATTCCTGGTAACCCACATTTCCCATTGGATCATCGAATATCTTCATCCAAACTCTTCTCCTGTCTCTTTCTAAACGTCTCTTTTGCCCTCTCTCTACCTCTTATCCCATCGCTTTATAAAGAATCCGAAGCAAAAAAATAAGTAGCTGCTAATTCAGCAACGGAAGTTCCTCGGAGGGAATTTTTATTAGCTAATTCGATTCTCTACAACTGCGGGATATTTTGGATCCCTTCTTTCAATGGAATCCTTTTATTATTCGGAAGGATATTTTTTGGATTAAGTAATCTCCGAGCTTATATAGGTAAAAAAAAAAGAGAAGGCAAGGAAAAAATCGAAGAGGAAAATATGAGGCAGAGACAAAAATGATGATGAGATTGGAGTAATAAAAATTGAATTCTACTGAAGGAAAAGGCGGTAGGCACAACACAATAAGAGGAGGAAGTCAGAGCAAAGATATAAAGATTTATCTGATATATCTCTATCGGACATCAACTGAAGCGAACATACGGCATGGGCTTGAAAGCGGCACAGAGATAATGGGGAATCACACTAGCACACATACGCACCACTCTTTCAAAAGGACAGCATAATGGTTACCACAAAGCCTGCAATGCACGATGCGTAAACTCAAACGAAAAACTCGCGTCTCTGGATTCATAGTCATTAATGATGAGGCATCTCACATCTACGACGAAACCCAAGGGGGGATGATCCGGTTATATGAAACGGATAAGGCGACGGCGAAAATGTTAATGAAACGAGAAATGGGGAAAAAACGAAGCTGTTAAGGATACCAGACAAGGATCAAGACTGCGAGGGGGATCCGAATGGAAAGAAAAGATGAGAACGTGAACAAGAGAGAAAGCATTCGGAGGCCGCGCGAGAGGAAAGGGATGAATTGAGGACGAGGACAATAATGAGGGTCTGGTGGAGAGAATGCGAATAAAAAGACGTGGAGTGAGAAAAGAAAGAAGAAAAGAGAAAGAGGGATAAGAGGTGACCGGGTAGTGTAGTAAGAATTTTATGACGAGATAGAAAGAGAGAGATGGTGGATGAAAGGCGACGGATTTGTGAGATAGCTCAGGGAAACGAAGGCGGAAAAGTGAGCGAGAAATAGAAGCAAAAGGATGGGTATATATTACTCCCAGGAGAGAAACGAATGGCTGAGGAAGCAGTGAAGAATAGATAGGGAGAGAGCTTGACGAGAGATGGCGATTATAGGACGGAGACGAATAGAAAGAAAGACGGAGTGATATAAAATACGAATGAATTGAAGGAATAGAATGGTGTGCGTGGAAAGAATAGAGAACGGGGGCAGAGAGGTAGCGAGAAAGACAAAGGGTGAACGAAGTAGAAAGGAGGGAGAGAGGAATAGAGAGAGAGAGAGTCGGTGTAGTTCGAACGGGGGTGGGGCGTTAAAAGGGGAACGGAAGGCGGCGGAGGGTTCGCTAAGGAGGGATGCACAGCGAGTAGGAGTGGTCGGGTGAGAAAACCATAGGTCGAGGGGCGGTTGAGTGAAGTGAGTGCGGGCAAGTGAATCGGAGAGGTAGAATGTTGGAGTGTGCGGGTATAAATGAAAATGAAAAGGGACAACGACGAAAGGAAAGCAAAAATGAAATACGATGGATAAGGAATGTCTGTAGACAATGAGTTTTTATATGTTGTACTAAAAATGTTTACTAGGTACACAATGGAATAGATAAACATGAAAAATTATTCCACTGTATCAGCGCTGTAAATTTCCACAAAATCCTGACATTTCCTTGTTTCTATTTAAGAAATTGTCTTATAAAAATGCCGTTATAGTGTTTAAATTTTATCTTATGTCATCAATGGTTCAATATATTCAATACTCAATGTAAATTTGGATAATAAGTTACAAAACTCGGGTAGTCAGGGCAATACGAATTTGTATTTAATAATAATGAATACTACTTAACAGTGAAGTACGCCATACTGAAATAATTTTATATTCCACATAGGGAATACTTGGCGGAGATTAATGGAGGAAAAAGCAAAGTACGTTATTCTGAAGGACGTTATAATGACATTTTACTGCGTGTGCAACGAGGTAGCTCTAAGAATATACGTGGGGAAACAGAGGAAATTGGTGTAGAATAGACGAGCATGAGGACGGAGAAGAAAAACTTGGATTGAGTGAGTGACAGAAAGAAAGCGCATAGCATACAAACGAAGAAATAGAGCAAGGGGAAAAGCAAGGGAAAAAAGAATAAGAAGGGTAATGACGGAAGAGTGGGCGCGAGACGTGAGGTGCCGAAAAAGGGGGTATGCCAACGAGCGGCGCGAGGGGGGAGGAGGAAGAAAGGAAGTTGGAAGTTGGTGAGGAAAGGATGAGTCAAGATGGGAGAGGAAGGAAGCGCGAGGTGGTAAATAGGGTGAGAGACAGAAAGGATGAGGATGAGAAACGGGGAATAGACGGACAAATGGAAGAGTGGGATAAAAGGGGTCCTGAACTTAGGCTTCGTGGATGGGGTGAAATCTGTAGTGGGGAGGAGGGTCGCGGGTTATGGTTGCCAGGTTTGCGGCAGGATTGACGTGGAGCTTGGTTTAGGACGTGCGTGCGATGCAGGGTGGGTCGGTGGGAGGGTGATTGGCGTGCGTGCTTTCGAGAGAGAGAGAGCGCTCGTTTTGGCGCAGGGCGCGTGTCAAAGAGGTAGGCGTGGGTATTCGCAGGGCGGCGTGGGCGATATAGCACTCCCTCCATTGATGTGCGTGCCATTGTGCGTGCGGGGAACAGCAGGCCGAGATCTAAATTTGTCCGTATCAGATCACGGACAGAAAAGAACGGCAGAAAAATGAGAATAAGAAAGGAGAGAGACGTGTTGGATGATCAATTTCATCCTTTCCAGCCTGAAAAAATAGACGCATTTTAAAGTATAAGCAGTCATTCTCGGCGGTTGAATAGCTGCTTAATAGATTTGATTCTAAAAAGCCTGGTGTAATCGACGAATGTCGAATTGTCACTGCACATTGAATGTTTATTCTGTTTACTCATTCCTATGAATGACTGTATGATATATCATTGTCATCAACTTGATGTAAGCCATATGATAAGCTGTGGATTTTTTCTTGATTTCATTCATTTCCGCATAAGAGAGATGCGATGTTAACGCTTTCAAACCCGGAATATGCATATTTTGTAATAAACACGAACGCTTTCTAGGCAAAATGTTTTAGATTAGTTTTCATAAAATAGAGATAAAACTTCAAGAATATTACTACGGCATGAAAAATTAACACGCTACAAGAACACACATTAATTTAACATTGCATTCAAGTATTTCACGTTTGTTTTAAATATGCTGAAATTTTAATATTATATACTTTTATTTAATTTATCTTCGATGGCGTCATTATATAGGATCAAAGCCACGATCGCGAAATAATAACATAATGCATAACATTCTCAAAAATAAATATATTTTTTCAAAATTCTGATTTGAAGAACGCGCAACATATAAGGAGACTACAAATCAGTAACACCTAGTCGAACTCAATAAGGCGTACAGAGGATAGAGTTGTGTGATTAATTAAAGAGCTGCTGGATCAAAAGAACGAATACTAAGTAATGGCAGTAATTGCAGGAGAGAGTTTTATAAAAGAGAGAGAGAGGTCAGCACAAAAGGTGACGAACGCACATCATTACATACAAAAACGACGCTATAGTCAAGGTCTGGTGGGGAGGGGAGGGAGGAGTAGAGGGCAGAACAAGGGAAAGATGCGTTGGATCAAAGAAGATTTACAAAAGAGCTTGAGGAAAAAACTTGGAAACCTGATGATTCTTGATTGATGGCATAAGAGGTTTCGGAAATATTGGTAATCGAAATAATGGGTGAATAAAACCATTAATCAGCGTCTTGACAAGTTCAGAGATTTACGTTCCGAGTCACTTTAGCGTCGATTGCCATGTTCCGTCCACCGGAAAACGCTTCGGATATCATTGAGCAATGTGGACTTCTACGAATCCTTTCTTTATCTTATTTCTTCACAGACGTTTTTTAAGAAAAGTTAGAATTTAAATTTGAATAGCATAGTATTGATAATAACAGAGCAAATATTACATTTTTTATTAAGCTGTTTTAATGTGTAGGCATGAGATTTTTACAAATTATTTTCACCTTTGATATGACATATGAAGTTGGATAACGCTTTAGGATAAGTCTCGCAGACTAATTTCCACCATCGCATAGAATCGATAAATAATCATTAAACCGACGGTAATGCAAAGATCTGGAATTGTAACTTTCATTTTAAGAACCCTGCTTGAGGCCTCGAAAGAAACTAATGATCAAGATGGTAATTAAACTATGACAAAATTATTGAATCCATAATAACTTGAGTAAAACCAAACCCCGATCAATGTTACAAATAGTTCTTTATTTTATTTTTTTTTAAATAAATTGGATAAGAATGAAGAATATTTCTTGTAATAGAAACAAATTTTTTCTGCAATAAAAACAAGAAATATTTTGGTTGAACGTAAATAACGGGGAGGCTCTTAATTGCGACGAAAAATTTGATGAAAAGACTCGAGGAGGCGAAGGTGAACCAATTAACTTTTTGGGCGGAGGACGAACGTAAGGGTGAAAAATACGCGAGCAAGAATACACATAATTTGAACAAGCAAAGGAGGGAGAGAGAAAGGGGAGATGAGGAGGGAAAGCGAAGGGAAGGAGCCAAGAAAAATATCGAGGAAGTACGACAAAAATTCGTCGTCGGGCCGAGGGAGACATATAGATTGAGAAATAAATGAAGGAAGCAAATGAGAGGAAGGAATTCGCGATTGGTGCAACGGATGAAAGGAACAAATGAATTGAGAGGGAATGTTAGTGAACGGTCGAAGGGATAGTAATTGAGTGGAAGGGACGAATAATGGAAGAGTTGAAGGGGTTTGGCAGAGAGCTGAGAAACGAAAATGACAAGGAAAAGAGGGAGAGAGAGAGAGAGAGAGATTCGAAAATAGTAAAAGGGAGGAAGAGAGAAGATGAAAATGGGAAAGATGAAGAGATGGAATGAACTTCGCCAAAAGAAGAGAACGGAATAGAGTATGAAAGGCAAACAGATAGAAAAGATAATGGGGGAAAGGAAATATAATAGAATTGAATCCAAGCTTAAAAATAAAGGATGGTGAGAGAAAGAGGGTAAAAAAGGAGGTTTCTCCTAAGAAAAGAAAATCGAGGGTGAAAAATAAGAAGAGGGGTTGGAAATAAATTTAAGGGGACAGTATATGAGATGGAAAAGAGGAAGAAAACAAGATAAATAAGGGACGTGGGTTAAAGAGAGAGGGATTCAGAGAAAGAGAGAGGGATTCAGAGAAAGAGAGACGGATTCAGAGAAAGAGAGAGGGATTCAGAGAAAGAGAGAGGGATTCAGAGAAAGAGAGAGGGATTCAGAGAAAGAGAGACGGATTCAGAGAAAGAGAGAGGGATTCAGAGAAAGAGAGAGGGATTCAGAGAAAGAGAGAGGGATTCAGAGAAAGAGAGATAGAGACGCCTCTGAGTTGGACGCACTTGGAGCGTACAGAAGATGGGGAAGTGGAGAGAAAGAGAGAGGGGGGAGGATTTTGGCTCTCACAGCGTGTAGCGTTGGTTACGCGGGATATTGAGCTGAGAGGGCCGTGGGAGGAAGGAGTGGGGAATAGGGGCAAGGTTTAGAAGTGATAGCAGAAAAATGAGAGCCGGTGAGCGGACGAAGAATGAGAGGGTTAGGGGGGAGCTGCTCACGATGAGAAAGAATGAATAGAATTAGGCTTAATTTCGAAGGCGGGAGGTTTAACGTAAAGTTGTTTTTCTTTTTTTTACTGACGAGAGAGAGAGAGAGTGAGAGAGAAGGATGCGAGGAATACGAGGTGATAGTGGAAGCACGGGCGGATCGAAAAATTCTGTCCTTTTTTAAAAAGCGTTGGTGGGGAAGGTTGCCGGGAGGGGGGTGAGAGGGGGGAGGGAAGTTGGGAGACATGCTCATGCGGAAGAAATTGACGAAAATAAGAGGGGAGAGCAAGCTGAGGGTAAATTAAGGGAGAGAAAAGTTATAAAATACGTGCCTGGAAATTTTTCGGAGAGTGAAGAAACTGATAGTGGAGATTCGGAATGAGATTGAGTTACATTCAATGAGGGAAGAATGCGAATGGCACGTTTTTACGAGGGGGAGAATTGAAGAGAGAGAAAGGATTAGAGAGGATGGGGTGAGATGTAGAGTGACTAGAATTGACGGGCAAAACAATAAAGGCGAATTCCGCATATACGGGGATAAAACGACAGGAAGGAATAATGAAGATCATAGCGTTGGCCATAGTTGCTCATACAGACGCTGATGAGTTTAATGCCGATTCTCCTCTGACTTAAACAACCTAGACAACCATCTAATAGTTGAATGTTAATCAAGGTCACTATGAGGAATTCCGCAACTAAAAGTGGGACAGGAAACGATTGAGATGGAATTGTCACAGCTCGTGCAAGGGAGGTACCAGCTGAATCATAGAATATAGCGCTACATGGTGAATTTTCTAGCATTTCACATAAAAGCCTCGCAAATAATTTCTTACAATGCTGAACTAATAATATGTAATCGCTTTCCCGTATGTGATGCCGCAGCTGGTTGTATGAGATGCAGCTAAAGACGTAGACAAATCAAAAACATTTTAGTAAATCGATGGTAGAGAAACAGAGCTACTTTCTCGTCTATAATTGAGGTAAAGGATTCCCTAGTCTATAAATTGATGATGATGAAGTGCCAACAAATGAATGCGCTCAAACGTTGTGACACCAATACGTATAAATACACAAACTTGTTTCAAGGCGGGGAAGCCGCTAATAAATGTTTATCTTTGAAAGGTTGCCACGCCTACCAAATGTTGAGAAACACGGCCTTACAAAGGCGAAGCTGAGTGGTATCAAAATCAATTTAATTTATGACTGCAATCGAGGTTCCTCTGATCGGTTTTGATCTTATCTTTATCTTACGAGATACATTTATCACCTACAGAGCCGAATATGTTATTTGTTCCACAACGTACGTATGCCATACCAGGTATTCTCCTCAGTATCACCACCGACAGTAATGATTTTAGTTACATAATCAGCAAGCAATTCGAAACTAGGATGTATCTGAATCTAAAAAAAATCTAATGTGGCCACCACATGACTTTCTCCATATCTGTAATATTTCTAAAAATTCCAAATAGGTTACATGATAATAAATATTTTAAGAAACTGCGAGGAAATTTTATAATTTACAAAGAAAAGAAATAAACTCAAACCATAGCCTTCTGATATTGGAGATAGCCACAAAGCTCCAACAATTAAGAAAAGAAAAAGGAGCATTACTAAGACGTAATTAAGTGTCAATTGTTAAGAATAGTCGTCGTTAGATGGCATGGTGGTCGCAGCTAAAAATATAAGATATCTCCTAAACAATGCATTATATGGAAAAATGTTTCAAACAAAGGTTGTAGAGAATTAAATTTCCTACAACTTTTATTCTATTTGTTTTTACAATTATCAAATATTAAAGCAAATATTTCAAATGACGGATGTGAAAAGAGTAAACACCCACTTTCGGTTGACTGATTTTTACCAAAAACTAATCAGTTCTTCTGACTTTTATAAAAATGTTAAATATAAAATTTCACGTTGACATGATTAATAGTTTTTGAGTTAGAGCACCCACAAAAAGCTATCACATATACACACACACAGACATCATCGAGAAAATGGTCAAAACTTGTTCAGGGGACCTAAAAACGTGTATTTCCGTTCAAATCTCGAAGTCGATTTTTTAATGAAAACAATACTTCCCCCTATACTACGTATATGGAGAAATTAAAAATTAATTAACTTTTCCAAGATAGCACTAGTTCATTTCACGTAAGATTTATTAATGAACAAGTTCTTACCACAAACATTCAGGGAACGAAAAATATAGTTAATATACATGAGGAAATTGCCCGAGTAGCGGTAATAGAGGGAAATAAAGGGAACAGAACAATTTAATAGTCGGGAGGAGACGATGAAAGTGCATCGGATGACCTGGAAGGGGTACGAATATTAAGGAATACAACGAAACACTCATCGCAATATGCGCGTATGAAGGAAACCTCAGAGAAACGGAAAGCAACGGCTTAAAAGCAGAAAATGAATGTGTTTGTGTCGGGAATGAATGGCGGCGTCGTTTCTGTGTCCCTTTCTATCTTTCGGAGTGGATGCGGAGAGCAGGAGAATTTGACTCTAGTGAAGGGAGCGCGACCTGAGCAACATTTACAAAATGGAGTCCTGGGAGAAAATCGGTGACGTCTGTCTGAGAGATGAGGCGGACATAACTCAATAAGCCGTGTCGGATGTAGGTAATGTATAAACATATATATATATTTAAATATACTATAAAGTGATTCTTTCTGAGGAGAAAATGGCGATGAAGGGAATATTTCAGCGCCGTCTCTCTTTTGCAACTTAAGGAGAAAGATATGCCCTCTTAAGGCGAACCAAGACGACACCAGTAATTTTTACTTGGAGGTCGAGTTGAAAGATGAGCAAAAGGGCGTTATTTTATCTCGATATAAAATCTTTTCTATTTATTCAAAATATCACGAGAGAAAAATATGAGTTGGTTAAAATAATGATAAACAAATGCCTCAAAAGGGAATGTTCCGAAGAGATTCTGCGCGTCAATATTTCATCAAAAGTATTATGAAATTTAAAATAAATGCATATCCTGGTTAACCCTTTAGTAGGCGCGTGGGGGCTAGACAGACCCCCAAGTATACAAATTGTTATTTATTTCAAAAAGTTGTTTACCTACGGAGCTGTTTTCTTCAGTGCCTTCCTAAAACTGCTTAAGTGTAATTATCCCACAAAAATTATGGAATTTTACATTAAAATATTCATATTCTGTCGCATTTTATAGTGTCGGGGTCATATAGACCCCACGCGACTACATACGTTACAACATTAGAATTATAAATTCTTGTTTCTTTACTATTATTTAAGGCGTTTAAGTGCTTGAAACAAGGTTTTACAAAACAACATTGCATAAACAATGTTTATATTGATTTTTTACTGAACATTATGGCCAACTTTTTTAACTCAACAAAATATTTACAAAATGTATAATTTTGTTCTGCTAAGAGTCGACAGTATTAATTTTCCTGCAAATGTAATAGCGTTAATAATCAGTTGTTTTGTAAGTAAACGCGAATAATTCTCTTTTTATATGAAAATTATTTAAAACGCTATAAAAATTTTTCTGCTTGATAAGTGCTTTTGAAAACTATTCAAAGGTTGTTTAATGCATATTTATTGTTGAAAGTACTTATGAATTTTATGTTATCTGTAACTTCGGAATGATATTTTATTGAGTAGTATTTAATTTTTGTACAAATAGGGAAGATTTAAGCATAACTCTGAATGGTCTGTAAACCAAGGCGAGAAAAGGTAATGTTTTATAAAAATTCAAAATGTCAACTAATAAACAAAATTTTAAACATCCTGCATTAAATTCCAGGATCTAAATAGCATTATCTTGATCATAATTACGGAAAAATAAGGTAAAAACATTTTACATATTTTTATTTCAATAGACGTTATGGTTTGGGGTATTTCTGACCCCCGTGCGCCTACTTAAGTTACAGAAAATGAAGTGCCTACTCAGGGGTTAAGAAACTTGAAGAAATGCATTAACTTGGATTTATGGTTTGGGAAAATACATTTTCTTACTTTTACAACTCCCAAAAATATATTCTCTTGCATTTATAACCGGAGAAAATACTTTTTATTGTGTTAAGTTCTCCGAGAAGGAACTAAGAACTATGGAATCCAATGATGTATGTGATGTGTACTAAAATAAAGCGAAATTTGTATCGCGCCGAATAAATATCATAGCATGGGCAGTATCAAAATATTAACACATAAACGAGGATTTTGCAATACTCACAATATCCTTTTCAGAGTCGAAGTTTGAGGTGACATCCTGGGTACAGATAAATCGATGATTAAGAAACGTACCTGTAGGGAAGGAGAATCATAGTTAGATTATTCAGAATTATTTTAAATACCATGCCATTGTATATAACTATATAATGTAAAAAATGAAGTTCACAAAATGTGCTCGAAAGAAGGCAATCCCAGGCGCAGGGGAATCCTCTCCACCACCCCATAAGCCCACCAACGAGCGTAGAGGCAAAGTACGAAGCCATCAAAATATAAATCCATTGGAAATTATTTAGAAGTGGACAATGGTACGTTGCGTTGTTTCGGTGCATATACGCAAACGACATTGAAATTCAAAATGTACGGAACGAACTGCATAAAAAGTCTCTTGAGCGAGGTTTATGAAACAGTGAAGTATGGATATTTGCTACTTTCGAGTGGAAAACAGAAAACGCGCTTTGGAGAATACCTCATGGGCAATGTTTAAACATCTATTTTATATAAACGTGTAGATTGCCGAAGAAAGGCCAACAACCCCTAGGCGAGGCACGAAGCATCGAGCAAGGCGGTTCGAGCAAAACGAGAGGAGGCTCCAGGGCGCATTATGAATTTTATCGTGATTTGTGATCCATTATCCAAATTTGCATTTGTGTTGAAATTTTAAATTGCACTCTATAAAAATGCATCAGCAAGGAAAGAAATATGCATTAAATGACACTTGTGTAAACTGCACCGTTAAAATCACGGAATTTTCATTTCAATACCAGGTCCTCTTTTGAGGAAAATCTGTGATTGTCACAAGTTTTCAGGACCTGCCACATATGCCATATTTAGCATAACTTGAGTGGTTTAGTCCCAAGCATAATTTACTAGAAGCATGTTTTCGATAGTTGTGACTTAGTTATGTTTGTTGTTTGATATACCAGGCACAAAAATTATCAAATTGATTATCGCAATTAAGAAATTCATTTTACCTTCTGATCGTAAAGACATTATAGAAATCTTGCAATGTATTTAGGCTGATAAACCGCAACGTAAAAAAAATAATGGCATAAAGGCATCATATTTTACTTGCCATGGTTACTATAATTTGGATCTTGTTTTAGTCTTAACAAGACGTTGCGAAAGATTACCTTTATATTTGATAAGAGAAGTTTCTCATTTGACTGTAGACACTGGGTAGGATAAATATTATTCAAGAATATAAATATTAAATGAAACAAAATAATAATAATTCGTGGTTATGAATTATACCAAAATGAAGAATTTCCTACCATTTTATCAGCATTTTAAATTTATTCCTATAAATCCAAACTATATTTTATTCTAGCTCTGCACGATTTTATGGCTTTTTTTATCCCTCGCGCATTCTCAATAACCCCAGTCGATCGACTAAGTGACCCAGTTATTTTTTATCGAGAAAACCGTTTTGCCAAATTCCTCGAAAGGTCTCAGCGGGAGGAAAAAAAAAACAAAATAAAATAAAACGATTCCCGGAGAACGACGTTTTTCCATTCTTTCCGAGTTCTCCGATTTCCTACGTCGCGCGGCATAATACGACGAAGGGTGCAAAACTTTCCAAGGATCGACGGGAAGTAGTATATCGACGCCTTTCCTAAGACGCGCTCCTTTACTCCCTACTACCAACTCACCCCCCCCCCCCCTTTCCTCTCTCCGTCCGAGGCAAGTTCGGGAAAAAGAAATTGGAACGTGGATCACGCGGGAGGCAAGGAAACGGCAAGAAGAAGTGAGAGAGAGAGAGAGAAAGAGAGATGTCCAGATCCCAAAGTGATGCAGAAACATCGGGGGAGGAACATCAATTTCTGAGAAAATACGGGAGCCGAGCTGTGTACCGATAGACTTCGCCGCACCATCCGAAGGGGAAATGGACGTCAATTGCAAGAAGGGAAATATGATGAACGCCTGGAAATCCAAACATACCCAATAGCCAGGCTATAGAATCGGATTTTGGAATCCGCGCAAGAATTCCGTTTGGGGAGGATAATAGAATCGAGAGAAGAAAGAGAAGGGATCCTTGAAAAAAAATACGAAGGGGAGAGCCAAGATTATTAGAGGAAAACGAGCAAAAATTTATAACCTGCTTTAACTTTGAGTTCATCACAGCGGATGGGCAAAAATTTCCCTTTATAACTTTCCGGTCATATTCCCACGCGAATTCGCTTTCTATTCTGTAAATTGAAAGTAATTGCTTAAGTAATAAATATAATAAAAATAGTAGGTTTCCATGAGAAAAATCTTTCATATTTTCCACAATGAAAATAGAGACGATTATAACAATTTATCGCCATCATAAGGTGAAAAAAAATTTCTCACAAAAATATTACAATTTAAAGGTATTAAATGTGTAATGCAGTTCCACCAGATATTGGCTTGCAACGCAGATAATATGCTACATTAATAGTGCAGCTTACATTTGGACCTTCTAAAGAATAAAATTTGTTATCTTTCACGGAAAAGTATTGTCTTAAAACAGAAAGTTACTTTTGAAAGATATTCGTTAACATATTACCATAGATGATAAATACATTCAAATAACTCAAAAAATGAAATTTATCTAGAAATTTTACCATGCATAAGAAATACACGTAAGACATACTTTATTCCTTAAATCATATGGATATAGCTCACACATTAAAAGCTAAGGTTTAATTAAAACGTGTTATTCCAGCTGAAGATACGGCGCTTAAAAACCTAGGATACATTTTATAGAAGAGCATGTCGAATGAAAAAGTTGGCAAGACATGATCGATAAGTATTCGGCCTCTTTGAACTCCCTATCCCTTTGGGAGCGATAATAATGTATTTGAAGTCACTCAAGCTACTGCGGCAAAAACTTCATTCGAAACCGGTGTTACGAACTTTCGCAACCGTTTCGCATTTCCAGAGCAGAAATGTGCGATTAAATCTTTACGACCGATGTACTTTTGCCTAAGCCTAGGTTGCGGGCAGTTCCATCCTTTGAACTCCTCGTAAAATAAAAGACACGGTAGAACGGAGGAAGCAACGAGAACGATGAAAACCATAAAGCTAGCCGTTAGGAGAGAAGAAGGCGCCATGCGTCTGGAAATGGGCGGAGCCGGCAGTAAGAATCCGCCATTCTCAATACCTGGTCTACTTGGTTGTGCGTTCCATGCGCATCTTAATTCCATTTTCTTGGTCGCGAATGAGCTAGGACGCGAGAGAGAGAAAAGGAAAAAAAACGAAGAAACAGATCGGGTGCGCGGCATTGCTTTTCCATTTTATGGGATATACGACACCAAAAGCAGTTTTCACGAGAATATGAGATGCGACTGGAGGGAAGCCCACAAGAAATCTCCAGAGAGCGTACTTCGACTCTGATCTGGCATACTTTCTCTGAAATGTTCGTGCTTTTGCATGTGCGTGTTTGTATTTGTGTATACATAAAATATGGGATAGCGTAAATATTCTACATTATATTTCACACGCAAATCACGAGTGTGTCTCTCCAACAGCCTCGGCGGCTCTCCAAACGGTATGTGGTCACTAGGCTTACTATATATATATATATATATATATATATATATATATATATATATACCTATACACGATTTGTATGAAAGAAATAATTAATGATATTTACATATTCCCATAAAGTTACATAAAATGACACTATACATACTATTAGGAGGTACCTACTATAAACTTATAACTATTAGTACCTCCTTAATTTTTCGGGCTGCCGTGAATATCAATATTTGTCAGCACAAACACTGAAATACGAAACAAGATTTCCAATAAATATCTCGAGAAATCTAAAAAAAGCTTTTTTTATTTTTAGCGGAAGACCAAAAAAACTCAAAATTTTTAAACAAAAAAGAACTCATCCTAACACATTAAGATACCGCCATACGTGCAAAAATAAAAAGACAAGCGAAATGCGTCTATTGGTTGCAAGTATATCACTTATTGGGTTCTATCGGGTTTGCGGATCAGGAAATTGCAGCCGAAGGGTACTGGAAATCAGGTTACCGTGTTAAGGAAGCCAAGCGTGGGCGTGGATGGGATTTTAAAGGGTGGAGGCGGGTAGGGTCGAAAATGGGGCCAGAGAGGAGGGTCGGGGTGGGAGTGAATGATGGGAGGGAAAAAAGGATGGAAAGGAGAAAGATAAATAGTAATGCCGGAGAAAGAGGGGATAAAGGAGAGAAATGCAATGAGGAAGGGATTGCGCAGAGGGAAGAAACAGAGGATGAGGCACGTGTGCAGGAAAATGGAATGTGGGGGATAAGGGATTCTCTGCGGTGGTTTGGAAGATGTGGGATGAAGGGGATTCGCATCCGAGACAAAGAACAACCGACCTCTCTCTTTCTCTCCCTATCTTTTAAAACAAAAATGAAGCAGCTGATGACGCCGCGTCATCCTTCGTTCCGTGAGAACGCCATTATAATCCATTTAGAGAAATGGACGATATCAAAGGCCCGAGATCAAAGTTATTTAAAGCTCGGAGGCGGTTTGGTGAGGATAAAATACATTTTCGGTGAGATTATATTGAGTTCCGCGACCATGGAATGCGCTATTAGATTTAAAAAAACTAAAATAATGGTTTCTTTCAGCAGAATATAATCTTTGACGGCTCATAAGCTCTCTGTGTGAATTTCATTTTGATGAAGTATTGCAAGGACAACAGGATTACGGTGACTATATTTAAATTCCTTTTTTCTTTATAGTAAAAATCCCTTTTATATTTATTATAAAAAGGTAATGAAAAAATATTATATTCGTAATAAAATACATACTTTCATAAATTATAACCTTGATGATTTAAATGTTATATTTAGGAAATATATAAATGAAATAAAAATTAATAATCTTAACGTGCCTTGCTGGGCCCTTTCCTTTGGTGGTCTCCACCTCCGTATAAATATTTTCAAGTTTCCCAAAACCCAGAAGAATAACTTCAACGCTCTATTTAAAAAACTGCGTAACTATCTAAATAATTCTGTCTTGATTGATTCACAAAAAGACGGAGCACCGGAGTTTAGCGCAAAACTTGCCACCCAACGATTACAGCAAGACAGCTTTCTTCCGAAACCGGCAACATTCAATAAAGACGTAGCATTACGTAATTGCAGAGGTACATGATGAAGAATGGTAGAAACGGATGGTGTAAATTAATTCCAGGGTTCTATAACTACAGAAAATTGTGGGACTTAAAATACCAACGTCGCGCTCATCCGTCAAAGGAATGGAACGCGGACATTACGACATCAGAGCTCACCCGAACTACTAATACAAAGTCTAAGAATAGTTTAGGGGAAGTAAAGACTTTACAGAAGTAACACGATGAAAAAATATTTTTTCCTCGGATTGCTACCCACCACCCCTTCTCCTCCTCCCCCACCACGGTTGATATAAGTAGGCTACGCCAGTTCCCCAGAAATTCACTGAAATCTCAATTATATTTCACAAAGTGAAACACAAGTAATTAAATTTCACGCTATTGACTTGAAAGTCAAAATTCATAATTCTTCGGGGAATATACACACACACAAGGTGTTCATCAAGTCCGTGTGTACTTAAAAAGTTTAATAATTTTGGATGTATATGTGATAAATACAAAATGTAAAGGGTATTTAAAAGATAATTTATTTAAATTTTAACATAATCAACTTTCAGAGTGATAAAGTTCAACATCCGATCCAATTTTTCAGCACCTTGAAAACATTCTCCAGCTGTTCTTGAGATATTTTGTCGATCACATGTGTTATTCTATCGCGGAGTTCCTCCAAAGAACGAGGTTTCGAAGAGTATACTGTGCTTTTAACATGCTCCCATAAAAAATGTCCAAAGGGAACAAAACAGGTGAGCGAGGTGGCCAAACAGTTGGCCCGCCTCCGCTGATCCATTTTTCTGGGAAAACATCATTCAAGAAGTGTCGTACATTACGAGCATAGTGGCATGGCGCTCCGTCCTGCTAGAAGATGATATTGCGTAAAAGACCTGATTGTGTCAATTTGGGAATAAAATAATTTTGCAGCATTTCAAGGTAATGTTCGCCATTAGTTATTATTTCTTCAAAAAAGAAGGGACCTATTATTCGCGGTTTTCCTAGAGCACACCACTTTAAGGGAATTTCTTTGATGTTGCCAGATTTCCTGAGGTTTCTCTGCCCCCTAAATGCGACAATTGTGACGGTTGACTGTGCCACTGATGTCAAATGTTGCTTCGTCACTAAACATAAGGTTATCAAGAAACTCAGTATCCTCTTGAACATTTTCATTAAACTGGTGGCAGAAACTTAACCTTGCAAGGTAGTCTTCTTTCTGTAACATTTGATGCACTTGAATCTTATAGGGATACTTATGTAATTTCGCTTTGAGAATTTTGTGCACTGTTGTTTTTGGGATGGCTAGTTCAACAGATGTCCGTTTTAGCGATTTTCGTAGGCTTCTCTGAATAGCTTCACTCACAGATGCTACAGTCTCCTCAGTTGTTCCAGTCATCCCAGATCTTGGGTTGTCATTTACGGAACCTGTTTTTTAAACTTGTACATCCATTTGGAAATTGAATTTCGATGTGGTGCTTACGTCTTGTAATGTGCAGTAAATCTTCTTCTAACAGCTGATAAACACTTTAGCCAGAGCACACAGTTTACTTTCTAGTCTACTGAAGCCATTTAGAAGGTTTAGGAAGCTGTCATAAAAAAGTAAATTATTTTTAGCAAAATAATTACAACCGTGAATAATCTCTTCGTTATAAATTTAACTTAATTATCTTTTAAATACAGTTTACAGTTAATTTTTATCACATACACTACCAAAAATATTAAACTTTTAAAGTGCACACTGACTTTATGAACGCCCTGCGCACACACACGCGCACACACACACACACACACACACACACACACACATATATATATATATATAAACTTAAGGAAAAGGAAAGGTGGCAACAAGGTGTTGAAGGAAGCCCAGCGGACACTTACCAAGTTGAGGACGAAGCTGGCAGGCTGCTGGGGGCGTCGAAGAGACACGTAAAACACACGAACACAAACAACAAAAAAACACGCAGGCTTATCAGGCCTATGCCCTTCTTCAGCGAAAAAAAATATATATATATATCATATTTTTAAATGAGAAATTTTTGACGAATTGCTGCAAAAAATTTTTAAAAATCTTGCAACAGGAGAGCGAAACGTTTGGACGAGAACAGGAGGAAGGTGTATTAAATCGCTAATTCAGATGCAACTCATGCTGTCGGCGGAAGGTTTAATCCATGATATAGCATAATATACCTATTAGTTTTCGGCTTAACTCCTTCAGGCCTCTCCTTCGCACGCCCGCTCCTCAATTGACCACTTCACAATCCTTTCCGTAACTGCCCCTCCAAAAAAAAAGAACATCAAAAACGGTTTAAAACTCTCGCCACCCTAAATTTTCCAGACGCTCTTCCTCAAAAAGGTAATTCGCCCGACGGGAGGTCGGATCGCATCAAAATTGGCTGGGAAGGGCGGGGCGGAGGCCACGAGAGAGAGAGAGGGAGGAGGAGAAAGCATTGCGTCTCCTGAAAAAAGAGGGGACTGTGACGAGTTTTCATCCTCTCGCTCCCGTGGTAATTGCGTTACCTTATGCGTGGTAATTCGTAATGTTACGGGATTTCTCGGAGTGCAGCTCCTAAAAATAAAAAAAGTCTGCAGAAAACGGTGCGATGGTGAAATGTAAAGCTCACCATTTACGAAGTTAAGAGAGAAAATAGTTTGGATGATAAATTTTCGAGTAATTAAGGAATACCTAGACACGGTACGAAACCATCTTTTTCGTCATAATTTGGGAAAAATTTCTTTCCTAGGCAAACGATAATTTCGCATACTTAATTGAATTTATTCCAACTCAACAAAGGCTTTATAACGTGAGTAGTATGAAGCAGTAGTAGAGTTTATGTTTATAAATTATCCGTAAACAAATGGGAGTTTTCCTTCAACTCTGCACCCTTAAATATTTTCTTCGTTCACCGGAATAGGATGTAGTAGTAGAAGTTATTACGTTGTTTCATAAAGTACTATTTAATTTTCCGTGACCTTTTTCTCGCGTAATAATAAGCAGATTGGGAAATTTTTAGTTCCAGTAAATATATCATTTAAATATTTGAAACCGATAATTAACACATAAATATTAAAAAATCATTCGGAAGCTTATTCTACCAGCAGAATAATCTGGAAAATACAAACATAACAAATTTAACATAAAGAACGATTCCTAAGACTTTCTTTGATAAATATTTTCCTGCGTTCTTCAAAACTGCGGAATAATAAATTAAACCGATTAATCGGACTCATTAAAGTAAGTTCCGTCTTGAGTCTTTCCTTTAAAAAATCTGATGTGGCCACCAAATGACTTTCTCCATATCTGTAATATTTCTAAAAATTCCAAATAGGTTAAATTATAATAAATATTTTAAGGAACTGAGAGAAAAATTTAAAAACTTTACAAAGAACAGAAATGAACTCAAACTGTAGCCTTCTGATATTGGATATAGCCCTGAAGCTCCAACAATTAATTAAGAAAATAAAAAAGAGCGTAATGCGTTTACAATAATCAGCGATAGGTGGTGTGGTGGCAACTAAAAAATTTAGTTTTAAAAATATCTCTTCAACAATGTATTATATAACAAATTGTTTCAAATAAACGTTGTAGAAATTTAAATTATCTACAACATTTATTCCAATACGTTTTTACATTTATCAAATATTAGAGAAAATATAAAAAACACGGATGTGATAAGAGTAAACACCCACTTCCGTTTGACCGATTTTTACCAAAAGCTAATCAGCACGTCTAGCTTTAATAAATATGTCAAATTATATACACTCTGATAATATGTTAAATATTTTTTCAGTTAGAGTACCCAAAATAACCCGGTCACAGACACACCCACAGACATCATCTAGAAAATAGTCAGAACGTGTTCAGGGGACCTTAAAACCTGTATTTCCGTTGAAATTTCGAATTTGATTTTTTTCATGGAAACAATACTTGTTCGATGCTTCGTATATGGAGAAAGTAAAAACGATTCAAGAGACTAATTTTTTGCCGTTTGAAATATGCTTTTGATAGAATTAAACGAACGAATTTTAAGATCCGTATCGGATGATTCAATCTAAATCGTATCCAAGATATGTTTATGGAAAACAGCATGTAGATTGCTGATTACGTTGGGAGGAATCCCATTTCCTCTTTCATTTGGTGGCAGAGAGAGAGAGATTGCGGGAAGACACAACTGAAGGAAATGCTAGAAAGTGAAGGAGACAAAGTGAGAGGGACAGTGAGAGAGGGGTGGGGGAGACTGGATTAATAAGAAAGTCTGAGAGAGAGAGGGAGAGTGGGAGAGTGAGAGAGAGAGGGAGAGAGAGAGTGGGGGAGAGAGAGGGGGGGAGAGAGTGAGAGAGAGAGAGAGTGAGAGAGGAAGAGAGAGAGGGAGAGAGAGGCAGGGAGAGAGCGAAAGAGGAGAAAAACTGGGAAAAGAGAAAGTCTGGGAGAGGAAGAGAAAGACTGGGAGAGGAAGAAATAGAATTGGAAATGAAGAGACTGGGAGAGGCAGAGAGAGTATGGGAGAGGCAAAGAGATAATGGGAGAGGCAGAGAGAAAATGGGAGAGGCAG
Organism: Tanypteryx hageni; assembly: GCA_028673005.1. Classification (NCBI taxonomy): domain Eukaryota; kingdom Metazoa; phylum Arthropoda; class Insecta; order Odonata; family Petaluridae; genus Tanypteryx; species Tanypteryx hageni. Next base: position 88,548,630 of record CM054116.1, on the reverse strand, counting down.
AGACGGAGAGAGACAAAGAGAGGCAAAGAGAAAGAGAGAGAAACAGAAAGAGAGACGGAGAGAGTGCACTTATTTAGTCATGCGACCGTTCCTCGCCCCTTTGATTTATACGCGCCCGCCACGCAATGGAAGAGTTGGAGATGGCTCTCACGCATGAATCCAAAATTCACGAGAAAGTAAGCTATTTCGGAGTTATTACGAGTTTCCTCCTTTGTAAATTTTCAATATATATTTTTTTTAAATCTTGCATCTACGTGTGGTGGAGGCAAAGATGAGAAATTCTTCTGGTCAAGTTGAAAGGAACTTTTAATTGAAATATAGCGCAGGAAATACTAGACCGGAAAATCATAAAAAAGATTTGTTGCTTCTTATTTTATTCTGAATTGTAAATAGCAACAATATAAAAGTTTTCAAGAGTATTTTGATAAATCAAGATGTTGTATCGTTTTTGCTGGAAGGAGGCTAAGGTTGAACGCATGATTACCGAAAACTGTTTTAACAATAGAAGAATGTGATAATAACTATTGTAACACTCAAACACACATTTATAGGGAATTACTTTTTTATCAATTTAATCTTGGTGTTCAACACAAGACATTTATAAGCAAATTGCTCAAAATATTGGGACCAACAAGGCGTCATCGATGCAGAAGAACAGTACAGTAATTAATATCTCGAAATGAAAATCGATTAAATGCACGCTATAGAGATTTTGATAATATATATTAATTTACACCCTAAAAATTGGTATATTTAACATCATGTTTAATTTTATAAAAATTTAAAATAACGCTATACATCGAGCACTCGTGAAAAATTCATGCGCTGAACTTGATAGGAATGGCATAATTTGTGCTCAAGAAAGTATCATGGTATTTCAAACAAGTCAAAAGGTTTGATAGTTTAAAAATACCGATCGAGTTAAAACTAAGAACGATGACATGGAAAGACAGCCGTTCTCTGGCATATTTCCTTTACCTTTCCCAGGAGAAAAGGTACAAAAAAACACAAAACTAGTCGACTTCCTTTGATTCCGAGATTAAACAGGAGGACGCTCCAGGCTAAATACCTTAACAACACTTAAAGACCGCCCCATCATGAACACAAGTGTTATCATTGCCAAATTGGCCGGCCGTCGTTGTCTTGCTCGTCATCATTGTTACGGCGAGGGGTAATTGAGCGAAGAGAAGAGGGGAGGCGGGGAAGAGAAGGGAAGGGAGAAGGAGAGGAAAGCGTTACCCATGAATGGGGTTGGAAGGGTTGGGGAAAACGGGAATGGTAGAGAAGGGGAGAGGTTTGAAGAGTAGTTCGGATGCCATTTAAGGGTCCGTGTGGTGTAGAATGGCCAGAAAAGTGGAGGGGAGGGAAGGAGAGGAGAGAGAGAGAGAGAGAGAATAGCAGAGAGAGCAGAGAAAGAGGAGGCTGGCCCAGGAACACCTCGCAAAGTGAGACGAATCTCGCTGGAAACGAGAGGGTCGTGAGGAAACGATAATGACCGCTCGTGAAGGCCCTGGTTCTCCTATAGTGGGCGGCCCCAGGTGAAAGTGGGAGTAAATTGGAGTGAATGAGGAGAGAGATAGGAGAGAAAGAAGAGCAGGACGAGGTAAGGGGCGAGGCATCTTTATGGAGGCGATGTGAGCGCGAGGCGTACGACAGAGAGAGAGAGAGAGAGATGTGAATTAATAGGGTTACAAAAAATAAAGGACGAGTAAAATTTAGTGGAATTTTAGAATGGATGAGACAAAGGGCAGCCGGAGCAAAATTCGGGTATTGTTGATGACGAAATAACACGCGAAATAAGGGACAAGGCGCATGTGAAACTTTATGAGTCACGGAATACGGAAAGAATTTCGTAACTGTAGTTACGTCAGTGACTATTTTAACCGATACTTTGGATATCAATACAGTAATAAAGCAAAAAAAATAACTTCTATCGGATGCTTAAAAATCGCAAGCTGCGAAATGAGACAGAAAAATTGAGATATACTGCAGACATACAATGACATTAACGATTTGATGTCATAAAGTGAATGGTAGTTCTAGGAACGCACTGAATCCGATACTGAGAGATGCGGAGGGTAAAATGGTAAAAAGTTCCTTTATTACGGAAATAACTCAAGAGGATTGGAGAGGAAAATGCTTAAGTGTCAGGAGGGAAGAAATTCCTTAAAAATAACAAGAAAGGGTGTACAAAAAGTCTTTTATAGTAAAAAGAGTAATGCCACAGTTAAGAGAGAATATAAAGAAGAGTAGTAGTAATTCACGTCAGAAAAGAGAAAGCGTTGATAGCGATAGGACGATGGATGTGGAAGTATTGTCAATTTTTATCCTAACAGCAAACAAAAAATGACAAATATACACTAACGCAAAATAGTGGCAAAAAATCTTTGATGTTAAATATCTTTCTCAGTTGCGTGATTATTAAAATCCAGACATAAATAAACATTATATAGATAAAACTACGCACCATATTCTTTTGGCGAACCATATTGCAATAAATTCTTGGTTTATTCCGGCCTTAAGTTAATTAATTTACTTTTTTTTTAATTTACGAAAAAAAAAACATTTAATACAAGCATGAAAGACTTAAGGTATTCACATTTAAAAAATGGGAAGTTTTCATTTTATTCTAGGCAGTAGGTAATACTGAACGCAAACTTTTTAAGCTTATTTCTAACTCACCGCAACACAAGGTTCCGAAGTTTCCGTAAATTTATAAACACACAGCACATGAATATGGAACCAGTTTCACGCACACAGCCAAAACTTTCTGCGGGCCCTCATCATTTGAGAATCCGATTACCGAAGCTTTCGACAAAGACGAGAGAGATAGGGGGATATGCTCTTCAACATCAACACATCCACCCATGCAGGAGTAGACTTGTTGAACCGTGTGATTCCATTCGTGGCGAGAGACTGGTTTGCGAGGCCGCGATGTTGTAAGACGGTGGACAAAAGGTAAGAGCACTTTCCCCTGACGGGGCCCCTTTGAAACCGAACCTCCTCCGCTTCGACCATAGGTTAGCCTCCGAAATGTTTAATTAACAACGCAACGAAACGGAAACAAAGGGCGAATCGGAATGAGTAATTGATGAACGCGGGAAAGGAATGCGGTTTCTAAGGTGAGGGAAAGGAAATGTAAGTTAGGGAAATGCGACCATAGTGCTAGAAAAGGGTCGGAAAAATGAGAAGGGTGTCGTGGACTAAGGGGATGTGGGATTAACGAGCGGTGCGAGGGAAAGAGTAAAGAGAAGGGTTTTAAGTCTCCCCCGTCTCTTGCATGCGGTTCATCTACCCCTGGGGGAGAAATTACCCATTCAAATTGAGCGGCACACCGGTGAGTGTGAAAATTCCGGCGGCAGGATACGGTAACTCGTGACTTCAAGCGTTTTAGTTTAGAGGGCGAATTGGCTCGTCTTCTTCCTCCTCCACCTCCTACCTATTCTTTCCGCCTGCCACCTCTTTTGAGGCATCTCTCTCTCTCTCTACTTCTAATACAACTCGTGCCACTCCCATTTCACACTCGCATCTAATCCAACAACTTCCACATTTCCGAGACGCTCTTAAATACTCTCAGATTTTCCTTACCAATCTTTCTCTCTACTTTTTCTCTCTCCACTCTCCCTCTATCCTTCTTAAGCTCTCTCTCTCTCAATTCTCACTTCTCTTTACTTCCTCTCTTTCCGCTCACCCTCTCTCTACCATCTCCACCTTTACTATCTCTCCCTCTCTCTAATATCTCTCCTCTGACCAATACCTCTTTAATCCTTCTCTACGCTTTCTATTCCCTCTATCTCCTCTCTCTCCCTCTCTGTACTCTCCCTATCTCTCTACCCTCCCCATCTCTTATATTTTCCTCTCTCAAATCTCCCTCTCTCTACTCACCCTATCTCTCTACTCTCCCTCTCTCTATTACTATCTCTTCTCTGTACACTACCTCTTTAATCTCTCTCTACGCTTACTACTCTACCTCCACTCTCCCCCTCTTTGTTCTCTCCCACTCTCTCTACCCTCCCTCTCTCTCATCTCTCCCTCTCACTAATTTCCCTCTCTCTACACTCCCTAGCTCTTAGGGGTTAGGTGAAATATGGGACTTTCTAGTCTCAATCTCGCCCCAAATAAGGATCATATCTAACCTAATCTCTCTCTATCTATCTACTCTCCCTCTCTGTACTCTCCCCCTCTATTTACTCTACCTCTCTCTATACTCTCCTTCACTCCCATATCTCCCTCTCTCATTTCTCTCTCTCTATACCCTCCCTCTCTACTCTCTACCCCTCTCCCTCTCTCTCTACTCGCTCTCTCTACGTCTTTATATTCTCTCCTCCTCGCCCTATCTTTCCTACTCTATTCCTCTCCTCTCTCCCTCTAAATCTATATATCTCCCCTTATTCTGTACTCTCACCTTTTCCTTCCACCTCATCATCTCATCCACCAGTACTCTTCAGAGTCCTCTTTCCAATTTACCCGATCCCTTCCTTATCTCATTACATCCAATCCCTCCCGCACGCTGCTCATCTCCTGCAGAATAGCCATCACGTTTAGTCGGGTAACTTCCCTATCCTTCGCAATCTTTAATGCTGGCGAAATTTTCCCGTTTCTCCTCCCTCTATTCTTTCTCCTCCGCCATCCTGTCGGCCATCCCTCTTATTCTCCATGTCTTTCTCTCTTCGCCCTTGGGCCACGAGTGAACCTTAGAAAGGCATGCCCGGCTTGTAGTTTCCCTTATCTCTCTCTAACTCTCGGATCACGCACGTTTCCCTCCCGTCGCCTATCCTTCCTCCCAAACACGCCCTCTCGTTTCAATCGCATCTTTCTTGTCCCTCTCGAAAGAGGTATTATGGACATCGGAAATTTGGGCGTGAGGATCGGGCATGGAAGAGAAAGAGAGAGAGACGATAGAGGAAAGTCGGTCGGATAGCTCGAGGGGACATCGTATTCCCAGAATAATGGGACAGTGAGAGGTATGCAGAGGCGGAGAAAGTGGACGAGGACGTGTAATGTGGAGGAACGAATATGGTAACTAATATGGAAAGGGGAGACGTGAATGGGAGATCTGAGGTGAAGCAGATATCGGAGATCGAGAGTGACGATTATATTAAGGGGAAAATCAGGAGGGACGGAGTCAAACCATATGCGACCGTTCTGGTTTAATGGGATAAAAAGGGATGATTGAAATCGCTTGCGGATGAAAAATAAATGTTGAGGGGAGGAGATTAGTTTCGCCGGATAATTGCCTCGTTCCACCGGATCGAACAGAGTGATTTTTTCATCGCTTTGTTATATATTTATAGATGCTTAACGTCTGATCATTACGCTCTTGGTTTTAAGGATTAAAATCCGTTTTTAATATAAATTACGAATGTTATAATTCGTTTAGATCTTTGACATTTTTGCGTAACCTACGATAAATGATTACGGTAGACAAAATAATTAATACTCTAATAAAGACGGAACTATACAAGTAGCAAATCGCAAGTCAGAATTTGTTTAAGCTATTACTAAATTAAGCATTTTACTACCATTCAAGAAGAAGCACTTAAAAAAATACTTGTCTCGAGTATCTTCAATAGTTATTTTGATAACCATGTTGAGACTATGTAGATACCTGAGATTAGTATTTTTTAGTGCTTCCTCTTGAAAGTTTTCGGCCATAATACGATGTCGATAATTCTCTATTGAATTTCACTACAAATTTTATTTTTTGAATTTTTTACTTCCCCTGCAAATGAGCATTTTTTATATGAATAAAATGTACTTGAAAGTTTGACCGCCTAAGATAAAAAATCCTAACAACCAAAACCTAAACGACACTCATATAATATCAGCGGGACAAGTCCAAGTAAAATATATTTGCTCCATTGTAATCTTAAAATATCGAGTAAGATTCGTATGCCCTGCAGATAGCGAAAGGGTACAAATAATGTCTCTTCCAAGATGCAAAAATTTTGAAATAATGCATGCATGCGAGTAGTTTTTACCGGTCAATGAAACGAAAACAGTTTAGTACAGCAAACGACGGAACAACCGTGTTGTCGAATTGGATGACAATGCTTTTATAAATGATGAGTTAGATATTGAGAGAATATCGTGTAAATACGTCATATCATATACCCGTGAACATTTTGGAAAAACTGGATTCGGTCTTTATTTCTAAAAAATAAGCTAAAAATAAATTCAACCTCAGCAACAATTGCATTATACTACGCTATCACTGCCAAAGTTATTTAAAAACAAGAAAAAGCGTTCCAATTATATATGTAAACATGTGTAATTACTCCTCAAATGTATTGGGTCATTTAAGGAAAAATATTTCTTAACAAACGCTTTAAATCCCACAAACATTGTTACATAATTACAAATATGAAATTACTCGAGTCAGAAAAATATCGTCAATGTTATAAAAAAATGAAAAATGTATAATATTAATAATTTTTATTATCAAATAAAGACAGTAAAATATCTTGAAATCACCCGAAACTCACTCACTATTGGCGGAGGACCTGAGGCAACACCTTAAACTGCGGCTTTATCTAAAGTTTAGATCGTAAACGGAGGCTTTTCATCCGAAGGTGTGTGAAGGATAAGGATACGTAAAAATTGTGAAGTAATTTTTCACCTCATTTTGATCCATGTCTTTGGAATCGATGGTAGTATAGTTGTTCCCATGAAATGTAATAGGAACTTTTTAATCTTGATAGGGCCGTTACAATTGAAATAATTGTCAGTATAATCGTGTACCCCTCTTTTCAAAGAAGCGTGCTTAATATCGAGTAAATTAAACCTCTGCGAAAGGCGCGTGATCTTTTCACACGCAAGATGTCTCACCCGTTAGTTTTGGCAGTTTTAGAAAATACATTAGAAAGATAAATGTATTGAATTACTTTTAATTAGGTATTTAAATTAACAAAGACGATTTACCTACTCAAACAAAAGTCCTGTTTAGACCATTATGAGTCTAAAATATACAAAGGGGTGCAGGATAACTTAAAAAAACTTCAAAGAGGGAACTCGGGAAAAACAGTTCATGACCCCAGAACTAAACAAATGTTTACTCGCAGTAAAATATTTTTATTATTGTAAGTAATGGAGTTTAGAGTTTGGGTGCGTGCCCGTAGAATTATAACATCCACTCCGTGGATGAAGAAGAAGAAATATCTTGCTATGCGTTCCCGCGATGTATCTCCCCATGTTCAAACGCCCGGGACGGAATAATCGGAAAAAATAACCGCCGAAAAAAAATCCGCCACGGAGAATATCCGCTGAATTAATGTTCGGAAGCGAAATTCGGCGGAACGAAATCTCTCCGAAACGCAACTACTAGGTTACCTGGGAAAAGAGGAAGGTCGACAGAGCGAGAGAGGGGAGGAATTGGACAGAGGTGGTGAGAGAGAGAGAGAGAAAGGGGCGGAGTGGAAAGACAAATGAAGGAAAAAAGAGGGAAAGCTCAGTATAAGAATAAAAGGGTAATGAGACGAGAGAATATAAAGGATCTTGGGTATGGAAAGTGAAAGAGGGAGTAGGAAAAGACGGTAATTAAGGTGAAAGGATGTTTTACATCAGAAAAGGAGAAAGTTATAGAGGGGAAAGAGAGAAGAGGGAGAAGAGGAAGGATGAGGGAGGAGAGAGAGGGGGGAGAGAGAAGGGGGAGAGAGGAAGGAGAGAAAAGGGGTGAGAGAGATGGGGGAAAGAGAAGGGGGAGAGAGAAGGGGGAGAGAGTATGGGAGAGGGAGAAGGGGGAGAGAGAAAGTGGGAGAGAGAGATGAGGGAGGGGGAAAGAGAATGGGTGGGGAGAGTGGACTGAAATATTCTAGAGATAGAGATTTTTAGATATGTAATATAGACGTAGGATAAAGATAAGAAGAGAGAGAAATACGTGGCAGAAGGATAAGAGACTGCGAAAAAGAGAGTACGGTATAAAGGGTAAGAAAGTAGCAAAATACACAACTTTGGAAATAGGGGAGAAATATTTATATATATATCTTCATTTGGAGGAGATTGAGACCCCTCTTCTAAGTAAGGAAAGAAGCAAGCAGTAAATGGCGATATTAAAAAAAAACAAATTTAGACAGACCGAGAAAATGCACACAACGAGAAATAATACCGAACCGATTGGCGATGAACCAAGTCTCTGTCTGCTTTCTTTAAGGAGGAATAGCTCGTCAGACACACGGACAGACGGACCTCCACAATAAAATGTGAAAAACGAAAAAGAACACTAAATACATTGGTAAAAAATACGAAGTCTCTATCTGCTTACGTTTAGGAAGAGAGATCACGTCAGAGAGGCGGACAAACCCAACGCAAAAACGGATTTTAAAGAAACCGCACAGACTACAATGCAAATCACACAGTAAAACAAAATTAACGCAGTTGGAAATGAAAAGAGAAGGACCTTTGTGTATAAATGCTAAAGAAAAAATCATGCGAAATATATAAAAGATTAAAGAGTAAAGAGAAAATAAAGTGCCCACGCTGAGGAGGGGCTGGAATGAGGTAAAATGAGGAGAACAAAGAAAGAAGAGACAAGTGAATGGCGAAAAAACGAGATGGAAATGGCGCCTAAAAGTTAGAAGGGTGAGATTGAAGGAGAAGTGGGAGAATGAGAGAAGTTGGCGAAGACGACTTAGCTAAATATATCGGGCGAACATTTCATCGAAGCATCTCTGTTTGAGTGAAATAAAGGCTAATAAGTCTCTTCCATTTATCCTACGGAGAAAAGAAGGACATTCATTCTCTTCGGGAAGAAGTGGAAATAACGAAATTGGAAAAGGGGAATGAAGCATTTAAGGGAGAAGACGGCCCGATAAACGTGCGAGATAAGAGAGGATTACTTGCAGGATAAAGGATAAAAGACTGGAGGATGGATCGGGAGAACGGAAAAGAAAAGAGAACACTTTTTTTAGAAGAGCGGGTTTTGGGATTAGTTACTCCCAATGGGATTCGAAACATAAACTCCCTACAGTGCTTTCATTTTTCCTACCATTCCCTTCTTTCTCCCCCTTAATCCCCTCCTCTATCTTTATCGCTTACTATGGCGTTTTGGAGAACTTTTGAACCATTGAGCTGCATTCCACCTTTTTCATTATTTTCCCCACTATCAGCATTTCTCGGAATTCCTTTGGAATTTGAGTCCTTATACGACATACTGCTTCCCTTTGTGCGCCCCTAGGAAAAAAGGAGCGACTTGTAAAAAAGATTCACGACATTAGAATCATGAGAAAAATTCTGCCATGACCGGAAATCGGGCCCGGGCCTTCCAATTGCAGGGCGGATATTCTACCACTAAACTTTCGTATCAGACTAATTCTCCCGTTTCAGAATGGGGTAATTCCTTAGAGGTTACCCGGGTTAGATTCTCGGTCATGGCAACATTTTCCTCCTGTTCCCCAAACTTATATATTATACCTATCAGCATAGTGATCTTCGGATCAATTCTTTCCATTAATTTATTAGTATCATCATTCTACAACGAAACATAGGTCACACTTAATCATGCATGAACGAATAGATATTTAAAAAATATGTCGCGTGTTGATAATATATTTCACGCCTCGCCAAATTCTACCCGATGTGTTTAAAAGTGGAATGCTGAAATGAAGCTAATATTCTTAATTCGCCATTATTCATAAGCATTTCAAATATCCCGGAGAAACGCTCCATTTTGCATAATAAAATAATGATTTTTAAATATGATCTGAAAATTACACCCTTCGACGAAAACAAAAAATAATCCAACTGTAAGCCGGATGATTTTTCTCCGTTACAAAATTAATTTTTTCATCTGTAAACAAAGACTTTTACGGGAGATAAATACGACCTAAGGAAAGAAAAAGAAAAATTACCTCCTTTTTAAAGATCGGTTACTCTTAAAACGAAAGAGAAGGGAAAACGACCAAATAATCACTTCCCGACGAGCAAATCAAATCCCCCAGCCATTAAAATAAAGCAACTTAAAACGACTGGCCATAGAGAGCTGAGATATGAAGCGATGCCGTTATCTCGATAAAATCGAAGTCATAAAAATAAAATACGCGGCGCCGAGGGCGAAAGCGGTAGCAGAATAAAATTATGAGAAAAAGGAAGGCAAAATAAAAGGCATGAAAATAAACACGCCGTGGAGGATCTCCCATATTTTCCCCGAGGAAAAAATGTGCGAATCACGGGACTAATAAAACTGTTTTTTTTTAAGTTTTTTCAACTCATTAAATTTTGCCGAACATAAAGGGCCATGACGAGATGGTTCCGAGAAAACGGTTCGATGAAATGCGCGCGTTTGCGCAAACAAATTAATCCTCAAATTTGAACTTTGGTCCTACGCATGCGACTACGTACCGACACGCACCGGACCCCGCCGCACACCGAGAATTAGAAGGAGAAGGGGTGGTAAATGCGAGGGCAGGGCGCAGTCATCATCGGGAAAAAACATGAGGCGGAAATAGCTATTTATCGGAACCAAAAAAATAATGGTTGCCTGGGGGGGATAAGTACGCTGGCGGGCGAGTGAGCGTCGAAATCCGTACCTTCCAGCGACTCGCCATTTTGTAGCTGACACCGCAGCAGCTCCGACATCGGCGCCTGCGGGTAATTGAATTGGCAAAGGTCGTACGTGATAAAAACGATGCCAAATTCACTACATAGAAAAAAGCGTGTGCGGGGGATGGGGTGTGAGGGTTGTGGTAGGTGACGTTTCTGGTGTGCATGGGGAGACTTTTAAAACTGGATTATGAATTCGGGGTCGGTAAACCAGTTTTTTTTTCATTAGCGTTTGCCTATTTTATGTGACGTCGCTCGTCTTCATAGCAGAGAGGGGTTCAGTTTTAAATTCCACTAGCGTGTTGCGAAGGTTTTTTTTACCGATTTACAGAGAAGCGAAAATTTTGGTAACTTTATGGAAAGGTTCTTTATTTTCTTTTCTCTCCTTTTATCGATACTGCTGATTTAATAGGAGGGATTTAAATATTAATACTTGATGTGGCAGGGTTGTTTCGTGATCTAGGAAAAATGTTAGACTTGTTCTGATGATAATCTTGGCGCAACATTGAATAACTTTCGGTGATATTTGTTTTCGTAATATTCTACCATATTTTCCTAGGTTTCGTTTTTTTAATCAGATGTTGTCTGCATTAAGTGATATCGAGACTATTTTTTGCGCCCGGGTTCTATATATGTCTCGTATATTGCTAGCAGTAGGCATCTGCTACACTCTAGTTTAATAGTTAATTAGCATTAAAAGTTTGCGAGTATATTTTATCATTTACAAATTAAGGGATGTAAAAATATGGGTTATATACAGGAATTATAACGATAAATAAAACGGCCGTTGAGATTTCTGACCTCAATAAAGATTAAATACACCGGCGGTAACAGAGGATTCGCCCCTATTATTATTTCATGTGGTCATTTAAAATTTAATGCTATAATTTATGAATACAATACCCAAAATTCAGTGTTGTATAATTACAATATAAACTCAATTTAAAAATCCGCTGACGTACATTCGCAACTAAATATCAGTATATTTTGCATTCATAATCCTCTAGGGAAGCCTAAATTTTGTGGAATTCCATTATTAATTTACCATGTAGTATGCAGTGGAATTTTTACAAAGAATTTTTTCCATGTAACTTAAATATAATTTGCATTACCGCATGATATAGAGCAGGGGTGGGCAAACTGCGGCCCGCGAGGGCATTTTATGCGGCCTGCGATGCCATTATGAAAGCGAACCGTAATATAAAATAGAGATAATTTCATATTTGTAGTTTAAAATAATGCCGGAAAACCTTCTTCAGTGATGTTATGGGGATAACATATTATTTATTGTTGATTTTCACCAACAAGATCCCTCGCATTACCTCACATTACTTACAATGTAAACCCTAACGTGGCCCGCCGAAGCATTTTCATCTGCCCGCCTAAGAAGCTGCAACTGTTAATGCGGCCCGCCATGTAAAAAGTTTGCCCACCCCTGATATAGAGGCTGATTTCGCAAAAGGAAATTCTTTCGAATGAAACAATCCCTCGAATTTTTTAAGATACTTCTTTACTTTATCTCGAAAGATAAAACGCACAAAAGTATTCGTTCAAAAAAGTTTCCTTTTTTATAAGAAACGACGCGAAACGCCCCTTTATCACCTTCTTTAAAACTGAAGCTCCTCCGATTCCTCCATTCCTTTTCCTTCCCCTCTGGAGACTGAAACTATACAGAGGGACTCTCTATCCCTTTCTTCTCTTTCTCACACTCCTTCAGCCTTAATGGAAAACCACGGGCTCACCGACTTATTTCCTCGACGTGTTACAAAACAGAGGAGGGCAAGAGGTAAACCTGAAGGCGCTTCGCTTCTGTTTCTCTCGAAAAAAGTGACCGAGAGAGAGAGAAAAGGGAGAGAGCTAAAGTGTGTCCATTTACGATGTCGCGGGGTTTAATTCGAACCCCAGAATCCTTCCCAGGAGACATTGTTGACTGTTCTGCGAAAGATCCGCGGCTGTACCGGAAGGACGTGAGTGGTTAAGGAGAGGAGGTAGGCGGGAAGGGGCAAGTTGGAAAGCGTGTTTGAGTACGTTGCGGTATGGGGAGGCGTGTAAAGAGGAAAGAATCTGGCAACACCGCCCGCATGTCCGTGCCAATCAGTTGCCTCGGGATGATAAGTAATCCCGTTTTGATTAATTCAAAACATCCACGCGTTTGGTTGGTTCGCCTCCTGGAGTGTATCCAGGGAATTACGAAAAAAGAGAATTGGGACTAGCGTAGCCGAGGCGAAAGATTCGATAATAATCTTTAGATACAACGGGAATGCATACAACAGAAGATTTTTTTTATTATGAGAATGAATATTGAAAAAGTATAGATGAAGGCAATATGCCGAAATGAATTTGATTTTACCGATGAGTTGAGTAATTATAAGAGATTGGCGTCAGTTTTAACGAATTAGTTATGGAATATTTGAAAAAGGCAGTGCTTCATCATTTACATTATCATATAATCCTCAATGGTCTGTAGTATTTTCATACGAAATGGCTATTTTTTTAAATGCAAACTTCGCTCTACTGAAAAAATCGCCGTCAAGGCGTATTCAGTTTAACCCCCAGCCTCTAACCCTGGCAGACAAAGGAAATGTTACTTCGGATGACTACGGCTCGTCAAATAGAATTTCCTCGTGTCAATTTCATAGAACAAGTCTCTTTCGGCACGCTTAGTACACTTTGGATACAAATTAACTCTACGTCGCTACACGAAAGATAGTCACCCAGACCTAATTTTGGAGTTTTCCCCTTGGTGTTAATGCACCCCCTGCCACACACTCTTGCGGTGACTTGCAGGGTAAACTGTAGATGTAGATGTGTGTGTCGTTCCAAGATTCAAGGAGATACGTGTTGATCTCTGAAGAGCCGAATGTTGACCGCCTATTCTAGGGCATGAAATAGAAATTTATTCGGCAGTTTGTTTCATATAATTTTTGTTGTAGGTATTAATAGCGTCAACTTTACGTTTTTAACCGTTCGTCACCACATTTTGTTAATTTAACATATACACAAAATTTATCAACAAACAATCAAAGAGAGTTTAAAATACAGCAATGAACCGCAAAAATTGTCAAAATAAAATGGACCGTTTGTTTATATTACCCGATGATAAAAAGTAAAGGTTTTGCAGCACTAGCGACGTAACTCGCATAACTCAGTAGCACTCTCAGAACAGAAAATATTAACAAAATGTTGCATTACACGCCACATTTCCTCTACCAACAAAGTCCTTTAAAATTCATCTCCATAATTGATAAAACGATGAATATTAATCACGCATGAACGACCGACCGATTTCTTCCGCAAGATAAATTAACTAATATGATTCTCCCTGCTACTCAGCAGGGCCGACCCGAACTACGGGCGAGCCGGGCGGCTGCCCGGGGCACTATCCCTATCATTTATCTATGCATTACTTGCAAGTGATTAAATATTGGATACCAATTTATATCGAGAAACAGATTAGAATCTTGATGGCAATACTTCTTATTTTTCATTACCAATAATTATTACAGAGCGATTAATAAAGTAACACGAGCTTTGTTAATATCCCAACACAGATTAACGGAGGGGGCGCTGGAATGCTATCTCTCCCTGAGCGCCCCTGCTACTCAGCATATGACAAACGCTCCCAAAAACTGCAACTACTTGAAAATAAACAAAATATTGTCCGCACTCTGCAATCCCCTTAGAGGAATTCATCACTCGTAGAATTACCTTCGATTTTACATTCTGCTACAGTACACGCCGCTTACAATCCTAAATCAAGTATTATAAAATTTATTGCTATCAGCCGCATACCGTTTTCAATAAAACTGAATCCAAAGTGATTAAATTAAGCGGCATCTACTGTAATGTTATCGGCGAAATAGGTAAGGCAACCGATATTTGTCACACAACAACTCTATACCTTATAGAAACACCGGGACTCCATAGGTCACTAAAAAATTGCGCTATCCCTTTCTTCTCGCCCATCCATTCCGGATGCCATTCTAAGCATTGACTCTCGACAATGGAGAAATGGAACTCTATTTTTCTTTCTCCCGAACGGCTGGTGGAAAAATGAAAAAATACTGTTTATCTGGCATCAAATGAAACTTTGCGAGGGCGACCGGAAATTCGCTAGTGGTTTGGGATGAATGATGAATACTCTAGAGGGGTTTATTGGATATCGACCAATTTTTATTTCGCTCGAGGTCCTCTGTATTTTATTTTTGATGAGAATGCGTTGCATATTTGTGATGTTATTTGTCTTTTTTTAGTTTTTCGGTGCATTTCGATTATGATGCCGGATGTTTCATTTGGAATTTTGAAAATGTGACTGAATTATCCAATGCATGGTCAGACGAATGTCAACGCAAATATTGTCTTTACTTTAAAAAATGCCCCATTAATGTTTGTTTGGTTACTGAATAAAAAACATACGTTCAATTTTTGCTTCTCCCGGATGCTTTGCGGTGATAAAATTGGTAAAATACTTGTATCAATTCATAAAATGCATAATTTTCCGCTTATTTAACGTCATTACTTTTGATAATGTACATTTCATTTTTCTGTGTAATTCCAATAAATTGATGACTCTTAATTACGGTGAACCTAAATTTTCCCACAAGGAGCACAATTTTACTTCCTTCAGATTTCAGTAGAACTGCCACTCTAAGCTCAATCTCGATCTTATGTTTTTTCTAGGCAATACTGAAAACTATGTGTAGAAGTGTGGGCATTGCTGCGCAAGGCAAAAGTGTTTCAATTCCATCTAGTCCAACAGCACAATCTCTTATTTCCCAGTTCGCGTTAGTTACCTTTCTCATATTCGATTCTTGAAAACTCCTAGAAGACGCACTTTTCGAGGTAGGCCGTACACCTTAAGTGAGCTGAAAGATGTATTCAAAGCTTAGAATGAATAGTTAAAGATTCTACGGCCATCAGATATTCTCGGAACAAATCCAATCTCTGAAAACGTACCTTGTTTGACACTTTTTCGTAACGCGTTTTCCTTCGTACCGTCTCTAGACACCCTCATTTGGAGCTCTCGATGTAATGGCATTCTATCAGAATATGACCTCTTTTTAAAGAGCGAATTACATGTCTCAGATTGTGGTTTGTGGCAAATAAACGATGTAGGTGATTTCAATGTCCCTATTTTTCAGATCGAGACACGAATGAACCATCCTTGGAATACTAAACACAAACCAATAAATACAGCAATAAGCTTGGTGTCCTCATTGATATTGAGAGGAACTGCCTGACTGAAGTTTTGGCTAACAAACGTTTATCAGCCGTTTCCTTTGACTCCCTCGGGGCAAGTGTACACTTCTTCGAACTGATTCCGCACCTCCCACTGGATAATGTCTTCTTAATTCGTCATACGCCACTCATGAAATGTAGTGGCACAAAATCATTTGTTCCTTCCTTCACTTACTCCACACAGTTACCACGAAACTGTTAAGGAAATACATAACTCGCGACCTCTTCTGATTGGCGGTTTATCTGTTTCATAGCGGAGCTGTTTTTGAGACACGACCGTTGCTGTCAATACTTTGGAATCCGGAACGAAACTTGATCTTCCTACAAACATCTTAAGACTACTTTCATTTCTAAAGTCATCTTCTCAGCCATTGCTGAGTGAATTGCTCATTATATGCGTGTGCATGCTTCTCAAAAGGAACTTCGGACACATTTGACGGTCTGGATTGAGAGTTGGTTAGCGTTTCTAGCTTCCAATGCAATGGTCGCGGGTTAGAATACTGCCGAAGGTATGGTTGTATGTGGTTATCATAAATCTATTATAACACATAATTTGAGAAACGTGTTTGTGTTAAAAAATTTATTATTGTTATTATTAAACAATAGTGTACATGAGTCTCAGTAAGGAACTTCTGTCATCAAACAATGATAAGATATTTCGCCGATTGAGTACATACGGCAGCAAAAGGTAGGTGGACAGAGTATCTTGGGTGAGGTGACATCCGCTAATTCTTTTCCATTTTCCAGGCACATCTGATTCGTAACAGTCAAGGCACTAGATCAAATTGTTATAAGCCTGACATTTGGCGATAGTTAAAATCCAAAACCAGAGATGCGTGAGAAGATATTAAAGCAATAATTTTACATGTGATCATAAAATCAATCTAATGACACTGTGACAAACTCTAAAAGAGTGTTTCTTCTTCTGGATCCGCGGGCCTCCCACGATGTCTTACGAATTTTGCGTACTCCCCTCCACATGAAAAGTTCCTAGGTTTTATATACATTGTCTTGTTTTTTCGCTTTGAAATAATAACCAGAGATGTGCGCGGGATCAAGCATGTTATATATAAAAAGTAAATTATCCTATCCTCGACCCCCAAAGGGAGGGAAGGAAGTTAAACGAACATCATGTTATACCAAACCTGCATACCTCCAAGGAGCTACGCGCGGACCCCTAAATGTGAAACGCCGTATGGAACAAGTTTTCCTATTGTTCTCCAAATTAATTTTACATAGGTGAGTGGGAATGAAACTGTCCTCACGTCGGACACATTTTATTTGGCGGTCTTATCTTTACGAATTTCCCTCTGGTTACTCCGATACTGCTTATTATTCTCCGGTAAAAACTTGTTGGAAGGATTAGAACAGCCAACAGGTGTGTGGAATTTCTAAGTAAATCAGTAAACAAAATAATCCATTAAATTTCTGTTCAAATTCGATAACTCGCGCCTTTTTATTCGTTTCATACTCTCGCGAGTAAACGGTATGAAAATAAATACAGAAAAATCTAAGATCATTCGAATATCGGGTAAAGAAAAGAATCTGAACATAAGTATTGGAGGCAAGCCTTTAGAACAAGTTTCAGACTATAAATACCTTGGAAGCATCATAACAAGAGAAGCAAAATATACGGATGAGATCAGGACTGGAATAGGAAAAGCAAAAGTGGCTTTCGGAAGAAAGAAGCACCTACTTTGGGAAATATAAGGGAAGATATCCGCATGAAGTTCATAAAATGCTAAGTATGGAGTATAGCTTTGTACTGGGTAGAAACTTGGACGCTAAGGAAAAATGACATCAAATACTCGGAAAGCTTTGAAATGTGGACTTGGAGGAGAATGCTGGAGATAAAATGGACAGATAGGATGAAAAACGATGAAGTGCAACGAAGAGTAGGATAGAGGCGAATGATTATGCAGACTATTAGAAAGAGGAGGGCAAACTTGGTTGGATATTACCTGAGGAGAGAGAGTATGATTAAAGACATGTTAGAAGGTAAACTAGATGGAAAAAAGGAAAGAGTTAGGAAAAGGTTTCAGCTGATAGATGATTTGAAAGGGAAAGATGGTTATAAAGACAACCCCCAATCTAATTGAGCACTTTCTGACCGGCCAGGAACGTGGGTGTAATCATGAGGGACGGCCTATATTTGTGGTAAAACTACTTACCAAGCCAACGAAGAGAGAGAGAGAGCGAAAAATAGGAGTATACGGAAAACCAGGTTTAACCATGAATAATCACGGGCCTGTCTACGGACAGACTACCTATGATGATGATGATGACTCTCGCGAATAGTTCTGCCAGGGGAAGAGGTGATTTAATGTTATATGTGCGTAGCGCCCATTCGCTTTAATAGTTAACTCAAAAAACACGTCATAAAAATTTTACACTAAACCAAAGAAAAACTAACGCTCATTCTGCCTTGGGTTTTTTCCTTGGATCGATTCCCTTTACCGATAACTTTCGACAAACGACCTCCTAATCTGATCTCCTCTTTGCCTCCCATTTTTTCCCACATCCCCAATGACTTTGTTTCCTCTCCCCTCCCCACCATTTCCGCATCAATCCCTCTTCAAATTGCTCTCCCCTCCAAAAAGGCCTTCCCTAAACGTTTTCCCTATAAAACCTACCTCACCCATTCTCCTCCACTCCCCACCATCCCTTCACGTCCTCTTCATCCTCCCCACCAACCAATCGGTTTTGCACGACTTCGGCCTATTCAATTAAGCCGGGTTGCCATCAAAGGGGAGGAGGAGAAAGAGGGAGATGCCCGGAAGGATAGATTGACGGTTTTGGGTTACGTGCGGTAGCCCTCGCACGGAATGAAGAGCTGCGTGCCATCATCAAACGAGGTTTGTTGTTTTTGCGGCTGTTTACCGTCTCCTAAGCAATACCTTGCAGTTCGGTCAGGGAATCGCAACAAAAAATAACAGGAAAAACGCAATAGGATTGATCAGTGAGGGTGTGGATAATCATTTTTGTTTTCAGCAGAAGAAAATTTCAACACGTTATATGAATGGCTCCCTCGATGAGCAAACGGAAAACGCTATAAATTTGTAAGCATGCAGTCGTTATTGGCGGAGTAAAGATTCCGTTTATTTGAAGCATCGCTGAGGCTCACCAACTATTAGTTTGAAATGAATGTCGCAAATTACTATGGGAAACGAGATGAGATCGACCCAATGAGCAGGAAAATGCATAAACATAAATTGAAAATAGCACGGATCAAATTACACGAGCTAAAACTGACAAACTCGCTCTAATCTAGACAAACGTGAAACAAAAATAATGAATGTGACACATCAAAGTTTGCTACGAAAATAGTTTTTCCTATAATAACTACCCATTACATTTTTTGTAATTAATCCTGACATTTTCCGTTAATAAAGGGATGCCATCACGCCTCCGCAAAAGTATACAGTTGACAAACAGCAACTCAAAGAAAAATACCACAAATCGGTGCGGACTTGGACGAATACTTCACTTTCGAGAATTATTCATTTTAAAACAGCTTCATTTGCTAATGGCCCGTGTCATGAACGCTGATTTTTTTAACGCCATGGCAATGTTTTTTATACTATCAGCTCCCTGTTTCCAAATCACCTTCTTTCGAACTCAAATTAATCCCAGTGCCACAGGATCGCGTCGACTATCTCTAGCGTCGAGATAAGAAAACATTTTCTTGCAGTGGCGTAGCTAGGTTCTTCGCCCAGGGGAAAGTCACAAACATAATTAATATGGGTAATGTGATGGAAACCCAAGCATACTATTTTAGCATTTTAATTCGGCATATATTATTATTTGTTTATAAACAGAAACGTTAATATTCAGCCCTGCGCCCGGGAGAAACTGCACCCCTCTGTTCCCCCCTCGCTACGCCGCTGTGCTCTTTTGCAGTGGACGGAGAAAATGTACGATTATACCAAAATATATTATTCATTGGGTGATTCCATTCCTTCGATATTTTATGGCCGTTTCATATCCGGCATTCGTTTAATGCGGAGGCTTTTAGTTTACAACGGAAATGAAATAACTGTTCCCGAATGAAACGATGGTGATTATAATGTTAGTCCATTCTAAATTTTGCTCTGTGAAACTTGATTATCAATCGCTTCCCGTATTTTTCTTCTTTTCCACGAATTTGGGCGTGATGCCGATGAGTAGCGGATTTGCTTAGGCGAAAGCCCTTGTTCGGCCGCTTTGGTGAGATAGGCGAACGCCCGAGAAATCCACTCCACCGTGTGGTCCTACACGCCATTAGGCACGAGTGCCACATCCCTTCTATCCTCTTGAATGGTCCAATAGCTATCCGCCTTTCACTTATATAACAAAAGTAAAAGCTACGTGTAGAACAACTAAAACCCGCACTAGCCGCTTCACATTTATCTTTCATGCATTAACGGATGCTATCTCTTCCCTGTTGTTCGCATTCCCGATGATTTATAATAACATGAATTAACCCTGCTCGAGATGGTTGACAATCGAAACTTCCTCAATGTATTCTATCAAGGGCAAATTTTAAAATATGGCCACTGGAATATAAAAAGTTCGGTTGAAATTTACTTTATCAGTTCCACAGAAAATCATTCTGTTTAAAATATATAATCAGAATAAATCACCGGAGAATTAAATACAAGACGAAATATTGAAAAAGAAACGTATTTTGGTGGAAAATATCCGCCTAACAAAGGATAGAACCGAGCATAATGAATCTAGGGGTATCAAGAAACGAAAGGTCAAAGGTAAAACGAGTTCCAGATAGGTACCTAACGACGAAGACTCAATGGTCTAATCAATATAGGCGGCTAACTAGGAATTTTAGCTCTGTTGCTCTTTCTTCCTTCCGAGGCAGTTCTGCTCGTTTGGCAGTAGCGATTTTCCCGATACTTGGCGCTAATTCCCACCGTCATCAAGGCTGTTTCTTTTGAAGCACTTTTACGTAAATAATTAAAAATGCACATTTAAAGCGAATGTTCATTTCCCATATCCTGATTACAACTTATTTATCCACCGCAAAAAAATTTTAAAAGCGTCCACGGCAAATATTTTCTTTTATTCGAATTAAATACTGCTAAACCTATTCGTATGTTAAAGTGAAATAAACATTCAAACTACAAAACCGAAAGTTAAACTTGTCAACGTGAATTGGCAAATAACTTTGCCAAACATATAATACTCTTTGTCATACTTTATTATTTATTCTCCGGGGGAGGGCATGGCTTCAAAAAATCCCATGCTTTTAGTCGCAAAACTAGAAAGTCAGATTTAACGACCCGGAAAATCATAGAGCATAAACAAAACAGTTGAAATACGGAAAGGGGCCAAGTCGTTTTCCTCTGTAAACATCAAAACCAGCCAATTTTCTCACGCACTGTTTTTCTCCGCGTCTCAAAATATTTTGCGTAAATACAACGTCCCTTTCATGTGGTTATTGCCGTTTGCGACAGACGTCTCTCTGGAAGTCTTAAAAAAAAAGAAAGTAGGTGTGGCCTCCAGGAGTATACGAGTGACTACTTGATGCGGAAGAAACGGGCAGTCCAGGATGAGAGGAAGGAGAGAGGGAGAGAGAGAAAGGTTTCTTCCTTTTACCCTTTCTCCTCTATTCCCGGTTCTCCATTAACCGACGGTGGTCTTTTAAAGAGTCTCCATTTGTCGGCTTCCAAAAAGGAAAGGGTGGAAAGGGAATGGCGGACGTCGATTTGAGAACAAAGGAAACTGGAGCATGCCAAAGGAGGGAAAAGGAGTGGAGAAAGTGGCGAATTATGTGAAAAGAAGAGGAAGAGAGGGAGTCGGCGGAAGAAGGAAGAGGTTATCGGGAGTAAAAACAATTGGGAGGCTCCTTTGAAGAGGTCCATAGCCCAGAGAGGGCTCTCAAACTCCGGGACCGGTCGGTTCATTTTACTCGACCTCATCTTTGTTATGTCTCTACCGTGAATAAAAGAGAAAGCACGAACGAGACGATCAGCAAACGGCGTCGTTGGAATGAGAATCTGGATGAAAATTTTTAACTTTCGGGAATTGCAAATATAGATATATGTAGGTAAATATAGATTTTCTGTGCGGCTTAACATAAATGTCAACACAGAGGAGAAAATTCTGAACTTGGCAGGTCGACCTTAGAAGTTTTACCCATCTC
This sequence comes from Tanypteryx hageni, assembly GCA_028673005.1. NCBI lineage: Eukaryota > Metazoa > Arthropoda > Insecta > Odonata > Petaluridae > Tanypteryx > Tanypteryx hageni. Next base: position 88,526,717 of record CM054116.1, on the reverse strand, counting down.
TAAGTTGACACTTATGTAATAGGAAAAGTCTGCTATATTACTGAAATCATGCGACATTATTGGTGGCCGATGGTGACATAAAGTTAAAAATATTTTGATCTCATCCACATGGCTCCCGAATGTTTTTTGCTTTCGGTGGAGTGTACGAGTTTGGCACTCCGATGATGCTTTGCGACGATGCTTGGGAAGACGTGACGTGAAAAAAATAAGCAAGCAAAATATGTTAGGTATATTGCTGCTTATTTATTCGGTATGACATAGCAGAGGGGGCCGAGGTTCTTGGCGTACCCCTGAAAATGGTGCATAATTCGACATGCCCCTACGGACAGTATTTGACGAAGCCTATCGCAAAAACATCGAGTTGCGTCATTTGATTGATCGTTAATTTTTCTTGGAATATTTTTCGGTAATACGATACCCATTCCACGAACAAGCTTGTGAATTACTATGCATAGAAACAAATATGTATTTTTAATGTTTCTTATACCCCCAACTCCGAAAATAAACCATGAAAACATAACGTTAATTCAACAATGAGATGAATAAGAGTTAATCCGCACTGATTAAAACCAAAATACCTGAAACAAAGAGGACCATACTTTTGTCGAATTTTCTCGCGACTTAAACAAAAGTAATAAAGAAACGTAGACAAATAGCGCTAATAACACCCGCGATAAGGTGGAGAACAAGGATAAAACGCGTGATATGAACCTCGAAACGCTTCAGGCAGAAGACATAGTTTAATTCCTTCGGTGAGTGTATGTTGATCCCCGGGAGCAGAAATTGAGAAAGATGCCAAGTTCCATTATGCGATAAGATGTTCCCAGGGAGCCTTGGAATAGGAGAGAAGACGAGAGAGAGAGAGAGGAGAATAGCGGAAGGAGAAGAAGTCGGAGATTAAAGATACGAGAGGAGTTGGAAGAGTTCCTAAGTCGCCTCGGACGAAGAGGAAAGGAAATTGGAGAGAAGAAAGGAGAAGTGGGCGATAAAGGACGAGAAAGGGCGGGAAAAGAGGAAGATGGAGAGCGAGGGGTCGTCGTGTTCGGCTGTTTCCAAGGGAGCATGAGTGATGAACCCTTTGGCACCTTGCATACGAGATCCATTATCAAGTTCCAATTACAAGTGGAGCAGGCGTGGCTCCCAACGTGCGATGCTGCGGCTGGGAGTGGGATGAGCGTTCTACTTTGCGTGCGGAGAAGATGGAGAGAGAGAGAGATAAGTTCACTCCTCGACGTCGAAGGCTGGGGGGGGGGACGTGAGATCCTGTCACGAAGAAGTCTCCCGTGTTCAATAAATGGCATAGTACAGTACAGGGTAGAAGTAAATAACTTTGAGTTTGGGTAGAGTTGACGATCCCTCCCGCGTTAACATTGCTGAAAATCTTATCACGTCTCTCTCTCTCTCTGCCTCCTTTTCTCCTGTCCTATTCTTTAGCGATCTATCTCCTCCGCTCCCTTTCTCGCTTTTTTCTCCCTATCGCTCTAGTTTCTTCTCTCTCTCCCTTAACTTCATTTCGTTTTTTGTTTGTATCTATCTCCGTCAACTCTTCTTATTCCCTTAATCATTTCTCCCAGCGCTTCTCTCGTCATTTCTCTTTCTCTTTCCTCATCAAGGAGTGAGTGAGCGTGGCTAGATCAGACCGTATAAGAAAACACGTCGAACTAATCGCTAGTACCGAGAGATACTTACTACAGATCATTCTTCCCAGATGCGATAAGATTGGCCAATAGAGGCATTAGTTAAGAGTTTTTATTTGGTGCAGAGACATCCGCTGCCAAACGCTAGTGGCGGCTTGCAAAGTAATGATGCAAAAGCATCTCCTTCATAACGATCTCAACCCACTCTTCCCAAGTTTTTCCATCCTCTTTTTCTCTTTGTTCATTCACTCCGGTTGACTTTTTATCTGCATATTCCTGTCCCTTTCTTCGATCCTATTTCTACTTTCCTCTCCATAGCTCTCTCTCTCTCGTTTACCACTCTTATCGCCCCTTCGTCCTATCGACTCCTCTCGCCCTCTAATTCTCCTTGGCCGTATCTCCCTACCTCTCCCATTTATCCGCTCGCTTAAAACTCTCGTCCGTCCGTCGTTTCGGGAGCCGTAGAGGCAAGAGATTTCGCTTAATCGTATGCGGATAAGAAACAAATGAGAGAAGGGTGGATTTGTCATTTTGTTTGGAGTTAATGACAGCCAACGTCCTGAGCAGTTCCTCTCAGTTAGTTCGCGGAGGATGAACGTGAGAGGGGAGGAGAGTTATATATATATATATATATATATATATATATATATATATATATATATATATATATATATATATATATATATATATATATATATATAGAGAGAGAGAGAGAGAGAGAGAGAGAGGAGGGGGAGGGTTCGAAAAGGAAAGCGTGGAAGAAACGGTCCCTCTGGATGGTTCAACAGAGGGACACGCCCATTCGGTGGAATTCTCGATAGGGGGCACCCGGCAGATGAAATATTCCGCCTCCTACCAGGCGCCTCTTTTTTTCCACCCGACTCTTCTTCTCCACCCAGTTCCATCCCGGGGATTCCACCACTCCCAAGGACGACCTTCGATCCTTTCCTCCGACTCCACCTTTCGTCAACATACGAAATCTTAATTCTGCGTTTAAAATCGCTTCCCGCTGATACTCCATACCTTCATAATAATGTGTAGTACATATTCCTTTGTGCCTTCTATACTTTTAAAGCGTATTGAAGAACGTTTTCCACTTTTTTAATCTTTTAATTTTAAACATTTTGCTTCATACCAAATATATAATGCATATTTACCATAAATGCTGGTTTCTACGAATAATTTTTCAGAAAAAAGTTGAATGCCTTGAATATACCAAGAGGTGTAACCAACGAAGAAAAATGAACGGATAGTTCCCTTATTGTAACTTGTTCTATAACCTATTAATATATGCGGCTAATATTTTCCCTCGGCCACTTTCGCATCGATATTTTTCATCTCCTTTCAACTACGATGATTACTTTATATCAAAAGAAGGTAAGTGCATTTTTGTCGCTGTCAATTACTCTCTTTTCAACTCACATTCTATTTCTTTAAAATATTGCTATTAGTTTATAAGCATTCAGCAGTCAGATGGATAAATTTCAACAGGCTAATTTCCGACATATAAATAGCACGGGATAACAAAAGTCGAGAAAAGAGGTGCATGTGAAATATAAAATACCGAACAATTAAACTCTCCCGGTCATAATTCCGCGTTAATCATTTCATCCGATTTCATTGTCTTTTCAAAACATTTTAAGCCAAATATCTCGAAACCCTTTTAACGGTCTCTAAATAGAATTAAAAACTATTCTTCCTCCCTGATAGTTTTATACATACTCCATAACAATAAAAGAAGGAAAATCAACTTCTTGAAAAAATATATTCCATGAGGGGATGGGATTTTGCGTTTTTCGCGCGTGGCGAGTCATACGCATTCTTCGAGCCGATGGAATACTTACAACTTCCCATTGTCTCGCGAACAAATCTCGTCCCCTTTACCTTGCGACATTTATCCGGCTCTTCTCGAGACTTTCGTGCAGACTTGTGTCCCTTCTTCCCTTGTGTAAAATCACATTCCCTTCCTCCTCGTCCTAACCACCCCTCCAACATCCTATTACCAACCCTACCAGCATGAATCAAACCACCCTGTCCCAAACTCGCAAAATGTTTTCCCACTTATTTCACGTCTTCCCACAGCCTACCATCTCCAATACCGCTCTTATCGCTCGCTCTCTCTCTCATTCTTTCAATCTCCACCCACGAACAGAATTTTTCCTTCTCTTCTCTTTTCAAACCTTTTCGGCGTTCATTTTTCTCGACTCCCTCTCTCTCTCTCTCTCTCTCTCTCTCTACACCCCAAAAACTTTCTTTCCCCAAAATTTAATCTTTTTTCGACTTAAAATCCTCTCAAACCATCTCCCCCACCTTCCATCTCTTCTACTCTCGATCTCCCTCCTCCTATTCTATTCCTCCAATTCTTTTCCGCCATCTCTTACTTCTCCCCTCTCTCCGTCCCTATCTCCGTTTCATCTTTCTCTTCCCCTCGCTCTTCCGTCTCTCTCTCCCTTCCTCTCCTCTCTCTCCCTTCCTCGCCACGCTGTCCTTCTCTCGCCTTCTTCTCTCTCCCCTCTCTACTTCACTCTCCAATTTTCCCTTTCGCTCCTTGGTGCAGAAAAAGGTTTTCGTTATTACAAATGAAAACAGATGACCTCCAAAAACCTATTCTATTTCGACGAGGACTGTGGCAAAACAATTCTTTTTCTAGTTGGCTCTTAACCTTTAAACGGGCAAGCGGGGTCATATTTGATCTCACTCAGTTGTTTTGCTTATTATTGTGAAAAGTTTTACTTCATGCAACTTCTCGATTTTTGTATACGTTTATTTACTACTAAGTTCCTTCTATGTGAGTGAAAATTACTATAATTTGTTTCATGTAACAAGATAAATAATAAATGTAGTATTGGGGTCATTATTGACCCCACTTGCCTGGTAGCGTTACCAAAAACCCACATAAGTTCTTTGTAATTTATTATGTATTTTTCATGCAAGAGCATGTAAATAATACTTATATTCATAGGATAAATAATAATATTGAGGTATTTTATTTTTATAGCGATTCCGTGAATACAAATGTGTATTCAAAATTTTATCTGTGGAAGCCTCTTGTCATTTTTCTGGTATTCTTGTAATTGATGCTAGAGTTTGTTATTCTTTGATTTTCCATGATCAGAAAGAAATATAAATAATAATTATTGTCTCTATAGAACGAAGAAATTTATTACTACTTATTACTTGCAATACATTGTTACTTTTTATAAATGAAATACTAAGTATTTTACTTTCTTAATGTTGTTGTCTCTTTTCTTGTTCTTATTTTACCTGAACAATGTCTTCAAACACCATGTCCGAAAAAGATAAAATTCTTATATCAAGCACCTCTGAAAGTTTCTTTAGTAGACACTACAATTTCAGAAGGGCAGAAATGGACTTCACTTACTGGCGTGACAATGTGATCTTTGGACGTTTACTAATGTAGCGAGTCTTCACATTTCTTCACATCGTATTGTATTGTTAGGTCCTTCTTCATTTTAACCACGCTTTTCACAATTCACTTCTCATATTGACGGTAGTGCAGGTATGCCTTACTTTACCCGTATCTTTAATTCTTCTAGTTTTTTGAAAACCAACTAATTACTAATTGTTCTCTACGACTATTTATGAACTGGCTTGATATTTCTGCTTATATCAGCTTGGTCATTCTTGAACACAATATTGAGCAAAATGACGTTGATTTGCAGTAGAAATTTTATACAAATACTTGGAAAAGAAATCCTTACATGAAACAACGAGCATATGCAATACCAAATCTTCATCTAACTATTAGAAGAGCAATGGAAATGTGTGGTGTTAAAATAGCATCAAATGAGATAGTGTGAGAGTAACCAAGAGAGGAAGATGCAAGATGTGTGACAGGAAAAGAGATAGGAAAGTGCTGATACGGTGTACAGCAAGGAATCAATTTATATGTGAGCAGCACAGTGAGAAACTAACTATATGTAATGAGTGTAAGAATTTTAAATAGCTACAGTAAACATGTTCAATTGTGGAGATTATATATATTATTGTAAGTGTAAAAAATGTTACATAAAAATTGTAATTGTATTTTATAGTTATTTTCATACTATTATATTCTAATTTGCCTCATTGTAAGGAAATAAATGAATTATCAAAATGAACAATAAACAAAAATAATGCTTAAAATTTTATGCAACAGCAATATTTCTTCATTTCATTATTAATAAATTTAAAAAATAATCCATATTCCTTTGGTTAAGTTGCTAACTATTTAAATATATGGAGCCAATTCTGACCCCACTTGCCCGGTTACGGTACAAATTAAGCTTGCCAGTTTAAAGGTTAATCCAACCTTTGAAATGCTTTTGTTTTTTCCTTGGCTCTTTATTTCCCAACATTTTAACAACGACTTGACAACAACAATACCAACCTCACGTCATCCGTAAATAGCTGCGCGAAAGGATTTTAAAAAACGTCCATTTTTTACGACGAACAAGCGACTCTAAAAAAATGAAACAGAAGGTTTGAAGAAATTTCAAATAAAATAAGGTTACAGTAATGAACACATTTATATTCCTGGGATAAGCTACCATCTGAAAGTACACTCGTCAAGAAATGCTTATATTAAGGCTTCCTTAGATGCTTTAAATCAGTGGTTCTTAACCTTTTTAGCTCCCCGCACCCCTTGGTCTTTCAGAATATGCTTTCGCAACCCCGAAAAAATATCTTTGATTTACGCAAATGTTTCTTTCGAAGACATGAACATATAATCGTCTCATTTATAATGGCTTGCGTTTATTCAAAGGCTGTGACAAATTAAATGACATTTCTCCAAAATGTTTTGTTGTATATTTTATTTTGTTTCTATTTAAATTAATTTTTTTAAATCTCTAGATCAACACCTCGCACCCCTAGAAACAGTGGCTCGCACCCCAGGTTAAGAACCAATGCTTTAAATAAATGTCAAGCCCAAAATTAAAGTAAAGATCTCCACCTTTCCGAAGACTGGATGAAGAAATACAATATTTAAATAGGTAGATGTACAGCCTAAACGGCAGTACTTTGCCCTATATGCAAATATTCTGTGCAAAAAATTTACGAGTAAAAAAGCTTCAAAATTTCCATGCATAGTTATTATCATATAATTATTTAATGAAGCTATTTACTGAAATGTACTTAGGTTCTATTTTTTCGCATGTACGTTTCTAAGTTTTTAAAAGCCGCAACATAATTTATGCCGCAATTTTGAAGTGGCACGTGAATTCTCCCTAGAGTTCGCCGTTATAATTCTTTCCGAAAATGTATCGCATTATTTCTCTTTTATCCTCCTCCGCCTCCTTTCTCCGTCTCCTTTGTAACCTTTCGAGAATTTTTTTAAAGAAACGTCTTGGTTTTCATTAACGCACTTCGAACCCTAAGTCGAAGAAAAAGGTGTTTTTCATTCCTTTGTTTCGTCACCTCCTTAACCTTTCCACGCCACTTGTTCCCAACCCTCTCAGCTATTTTTTACTTCGCCGCTGGAGCTGCGGAAATAACGAAAAAAAAAGAAACAGGAATCGCTTCTTTTTTTACAATCAACATACCCTAAGTTAACGCCGAATAACAAGAGCTGTAATTTCCTAATATTTTCTTAACAAATGCAGTTACCGCGAGAGAAAAAACAATCACTCGATTAAATAAGAAAAAATAGACAATAACATCGGAAATAATATTTTAAGTAAAACCTTTTTCTAGTAGGTATATTTTTTTCAAATTTTCCTCTCACAAAACCCATTTCCTCTAGCATCCGTTACCCCTTTTATGCAGAAAAAATCTTTTTCACCTCGTTATTTCCATTTTTGCTCATCCGTCCCGAAAAGGGGAGAAACTCTTTTCATTTCATTCTCCGTCGACACACCTGCTCGTCGTTCGCCTTCAAGGCGACAGTAAAAAGGAGAAAGGAAAACGATAGAAAGAGAGAAAGGAACAGACGCGGCAAGGTGAAGAAGAATCGTTCGGTCTCCGGCCGACGCCATCTTGATGCGGCCGTCAATCTCCAAGATGCAGGGAGATGGCGCGATATTGTTTCGCCCGTGGAAACCTTCCCATACAAAATTGAGAGAAGAGTCGCAGAAGTGGGTAAAGCACGTTTTCAGGTATGGAGAGGGGGAGGTGTGAGCGTGTGTATACGCGCTCGTGTGTGTACGTCAGAGAAAGAGAGAGAGAAATCCAAAGACGTGAAATCTTACCGCGGCATAGGAAACTAGGATGACACGTGCTACGACGGCACGGAATCGGCGATCCAACGTCATTGGATTGGATATACGACGCCTCTATCCGCGCACTAAAAAATAAAACGGAAACAAAACAGTCGCGAATCGGGATCGGTTCCAGATGCACTCGAGTGGCGGGGCGTACGTGACGCCGCGGCACGAACGTGAGCCGCGAGTGTGTGAGAGCGGTGAGGGGGGTGAAGGGGGGGGGGGAGAAGGAGGATGGATGTGGTTGCACATTTGCGAATTCTGGAGAGCGCGGCGGTGATGTTCGATGTGGAATGAGCGTAGAAAGATTTTTCTTGGAGGAGAGAGAGAGAGTTGAGGTAACTTTTGGTTGGTGAATAGAGAAATGTCCTCGGAAATTGGAAACGCGTGTTAGTGGGCGAAGTGGATTTCTTGGTAGGGTTGAGGAAGAGCTGGGATGATGCATCCAGGGGTAAACTAGGACGTACAGTGGAACTTCCGTAAGTTGAACATCAAGGGATACAAAAAAATATTCGAGCTATAGAAAAATCGACTTATGGAAATACGTTTTTCTCTTTTATATTTTGCCGGTAACTAAAGTCACTTCGAGTTATTAAAAATTCGAGTTATAGACGCTCGAGTTATGTAGGTTCCACTGTGTATGTAGAACTATTTTCGAATAAAGATATACATATATGTGTAGGGGCAGTTCATCTAAAAATTTATTTTATCATTAGGAAAACATCGTCCCTAAAAATTTTAAATAGTTATTATTGGTAAAATTATGAAATTTTATGAAAAGAGGTTTTGACATATCAATATTTTGGAAAAAAACAATTCAATTAAAAAATATGCGCACTTCAGCCTCAAAGTGTATTAATTTAAATAAGAAAGGCCAAAATCAGGAGGAATGAATATATCTTATCTTTGACTGCAATAATTTCTACATATATTACTTTCAATAAGCATTCTTCATTTTCATTTAAAACTTTCAAGCGAAGGAAATATTACCATTTCATTAGTAACACATCCTTTTCTATCTTGGAATGGAACACAAGATTTTCTCCTGATCCTAGACACGTAATGGTCACGAACTGCAACAGCAAAAAAACAACGTAAGTGATAAATCAATACGAGCGTAGTTTTTCTATCATCATCTATTCTAACTTAACGCGTCAAACTTTCACTTTCACTACCATTCCCTTACAAATACATTTACTTTCTAAAAAAAACTAAAAAATAATTCCCTATCGCACTCATTTCTATTTATGCGCTGAGTTCCTAAATACCGTCGAGTTCCATATCTCTAGAAATGTCTCCGTCGAATTCTCCTACTCTACAACTCCTCTTTCCTCCCAACTCTCCTTTTAACCCATTCTCCTTATATCCCATCTTCTCGCAGTTATTTTACGACGCTCCACCGCACAGCCGCCCCTTTCCGCTCACACCCTCTCCATCCTCGGGTGGAATTTCCCAAATTTCAAAGCAACCGCCTCTCTACTCCTTCCCCTTATACTCCCTCCTCCCACATCCCATCCCATCCCTCCCTACCTCCTTCCTAAGAGAGAGAAATCCTAGCCTGTTCCCATCGCCTCCTTTCCTTTCCTACTCTTGCCATCTCCACCCCATTCCTCTCTCTCTCTCTCTATTTTCCGTTTATTTTCGGTCGGGGCGTTCATCAAGAGGGACATCCTAGAGAAACCTTTAGCGAGTCCGTAAACACCGGCGGGAGGAAGAGAAAAGTAGGATTTCTTTGCTTTCCCGGTCACAAGAGTAAAGGGAGTGAGAGATGTAGATATAGAGAGAGAGAGGGAGGATGGAATAATAGTCCGCGGGGTTTGTCGCTTTTAAAGGATTCGGAAAAAATAAAACCCATTTTCCTCGCTGAGGAATTGGAGTCGGCCGTAGAGAGAGAAAGGGAAAGAGAGAGGGAGAGGGAGCGTGAGAGGGAGCGAGAGAGGGAGGGAAGAGGGAAAGGAAATAGAGGAGTTTGGAATGGGAACGGAAGAGTGGTCGCCATCTTTTTTGCTCTTTTCCGAGCGAATGTTTCCTCCCGTTTGTGAAGACGTAATCAGTAGGGAGCGTGGAATGCAAAATGGCGGGCTAGTTAAGTGCTTTGAGTAAGACTTTGTAGGGATAAAGCGCGAGGGGTTGAGGCCGCGGTTGGAGATTTAGGTCCCCGAGGAAAAATTTCGAACTCCGTCCGCATCGCACGAGCAGCAGAGGGTGGAGAAAAGTTGCTTTGTTTGCATTTGGTTCTGGTCTCCGAGTTTAAAAAGAAAAATTTTCCAGAACATTTATTTGAAGAAATCTCCTCGATTAATTTCGTAATCGGGATAGAGAAGCTGTGGTAAATTTGTCGGCATAATTTCTCGTCTTTGAAGGCTATTATTTTTGCGAAGGAAATTTTATATCAATTCTCCAGTTACTTTAAAGTAAAAGTTCTTCAAGATGGAAAGTTGAGAAAGAGAGTTGTTATGCGTGGGCGCATATAGCTTTAAGCGAAATTGGCCGGGTTCAAGTGCAGGACGTTTTTCCTCCTATTCCAAATTTCGGTAAAAGTCCTTCATTAACGTAACGAGTTAATAAAATTGGAAATTTCAGTTGCTTACTAAAAAGTCAAACAAGAAGAGATATAATCAGTTACGATTGAAAACCTGTGATCATTATGATATAAGCTTTTACTTCTTTATTTTTAAATTTATTTATGTGTATTCCAAATTTTTAAGGTGGTTTTGAGCGGCGACTTGGTTTGATTGACATTTTAATCGAAATATCAGAAAACCGAAATAGTTCAAGGGTATGGTAAAATTCAACAGCTACGGTGAATAAATACACAAATGTTAATATTTTATCAGGAATTTCACAAATATAAATTGAAATAACCTGAACTAAAATCGATAATTTCACTATGGCTTAAAGAATTGCGTTGAAAATAAAAACCGAAATTCCGATCGCCCACATTTCCGCTACCAATAGAAATCTGAAAATGAAAACTAAGAGCCGCCGAAATATCTCAGCAAATATTCTTCGTAATGGCCGAAATTCGAATCAAAATCAGTTTCGAATTATCCTATCATCTTTCCCTCAATCCCTTCAAAAAATCTGCGGTCGAAAGTGGATCATTTAGCAAACCCGATCACCCCAAATTTATTGAGAGCTTTTTCCTCCGATAGCGATGCAAAAAAAACGAGGATGGATGGAAAAAATAAGAAGAAACCGAAATGCGTACGCTCTTGGGATCTCGGAAAAAATTATATAAAGAAACTTCATTGACGTGCGCGTTTTATATTACCGAATTATTTCTTTTTTCGCAAAAATCCACCCGAAAATTAATTCCGGCGAGAAATAAAAAAAATTCCCATTTAATAAGTTGCCTATCGGTATATCCTTCTCCTCTCGAGAGAAAAGAGAAAATGGAAGGGAGAGAGATACCAGTTTTCATTCAATCTTCCGTTCCAAGAATTCCTTCGCGTTTCCATGTTTTTGGGGACGGAGAGATGAGGAGTGGGTGCGTGGAAGGAGGAGGGGAGGCGATAATGCTCCCGTAGCGGGACGCAATTTTTCCGATCGTCGACAGCCTCACTCCTTCTCTCTTTGCATCCTACTATAACGCTCCCCATCTCCCGCCCTTACCCCCCCCCCTCTCTTCCGCCCCGTCCCTACCGCTCCTAACACCCGACTAGTTGCCCTAGATGGTGCGATCGAAAGGGGACATGAGGAGGGACGGGTATAAGGGGGAGATGACGGCGACAAGGGACACCCATAGAAAAGACAATGGACACCATCTGCTGCCATCTCGCGTCGTGTACTGCCATATTGTTCGCCCTCGTGCCTTTACGAGTATTATGCTTGTCGCGCGGAATGAAAGACTCTTTGGACGAGTGAATGGATGTTTTGCCCGGGATACCGATTTCGACTGATTCATCGCGCCGAAAGGTGATGTCCCGTACCCATTAACTGCAATTACGGCGTATTTAATGAGGAGCATAATCAAATAAATTGATCCTACGTTAGGGATACTGAGATTTTCATTGGAAACTTGGACGAATTTTTGTCGATGTACTTGTGCTTGATTCAATAATGAAATATCGAGCTCGGCATATGGCTGAAATTAAATTGAAAATCTACGTTTCTCCAATAGACATTAAAATGTTTGCCTCCGGTAAACGCTGTTTTAAACAAAATGCGCATATGATTTTCCAAACATTTTTATGCCTGCTGGTGAATCAGTTTTTCAATGCACTCCTGAGTACACTAATCATAGTTTTTATAAAAATATCGAGAATTTAATTTCGCTGATACAGTTCCTGTGTCATAATTAACTATGATATTCAAAACTCTTTAATCATTGTATTTAACCGAAATACGTCTGTATACATTTAACATCAAGAGAATAAGGGAAATTTTCTTCGAATATCACTCACGATATGCGTAAAAAATATCGAACGATCACTCTAGTCATGTACACAAGAAGCAAATAACGGATCGATTTTCGTCTCGGATGCTAATCGATACTACGAGATTAAACCAAAACAATCAAGTACCTCTTATTATGTGGCGCCTGGGAGAGAGGAAAAAATACAAAGATCCCGGGTCCGCGAGCGATATCAATAGAATTTCCTCGGAAGCGAAAGGAGCGAATGGGTATTTCGTGGAATTTAGTGAGAGAGACAAGAAACTGCGAAAAGGGTCTAAGGGAAGGGGAAGAAGGAGGGTGTTTTTGTGTATGTAGCTGAAGGAGGAGGGGTGGTGTAGGTGGATAAGAATTTCAGGAATTCTCAGTTTCGGACCATTAGGCAAGGAAAGGGTTCGAGTGGTATGGAACTTTGATGGGAAAAGAATGGAGCATTTGAAACAAGAGAGGGGGGAAGGGAAAGAGATAGTGAGCAGGGAGGGAGAGAAAGGGAGGAGGAAATAACGGATAAGAGATGTGTGGGTAGAGAGTTGAGAGAGAGGAGGAAAAAAGAAAGAAATGTTAGGCATCGAGAGACACGCGCGTCGGGATAGTCGTCATGGTGATAAAGAGAGAAGTAGAGAAAGAAACGGGTGTTCTGTAGAAGATGAAGGGAAGAGAGACACTGGGAGACTAAACTTGTGGGTTGGGAAAAGGGGATGAAAAGTAATGTAGCGAACTTTAGTATAAGAAATTACATATATATATTTTTTTAAGTAGAAGGATAGGAAGGAAATTCAGTGGACACTTACTGTCAAGCAGGAAAGTCACTGGTGATAGGCTGGTGATGAGATGGAATTTCTTCGGATACAGTCATTTGTCAACGACAGATGAGACGAGAGATAGAGGGTTGAATTCGCACTGTTACTGAAGGAGGACTGCATCCGAAAAGCCTAGCCTAACCTATCAACAGGGACTTTCCTGTTCGATAACTTACCCGTTTGATCTCTTTCTTTCCTACTCCAATTGTTTTTTACCTTTTGTCTTAATGTAGCGTGTATGTATTTATATATGTACATATAGTACTCACAGCGGATAAGTTAGACCGATAAGCGTTTCAATACGCATCTAGTGATGAAAATGTCATCGCAAAAATCGTACTTAGCCATGAGATATCGACCAATAAGTTAGCTAGTATTTACTGGAGAATTAGATTTGCTGCAAAAGAGTTTCCCTTTAAGATTTCCGCTATGATGGATTTTTAGCCGTTTGAGAATTTCTGTTCTGAGTGCAAAGTTATGCTCACACGTTTAACGATTCAAATGACTAGCGCAGGTTATATTTATGTTATTAGAACATAAACTATATAGCTAAACTGCGACTGTCTCAAAAGTTTCCCTCCGTTATTATTTCAATACTAGTAGATGAATATATATACATATATATATATATATATATATATATATATATATATATATATATATATACACACACACACACACACGGTTGCATAACTAGCGCACGAAGATTTTCCTTTCAAGTGGATGCCAAGAATCATTGGTCCCTATGACATTTAAAACTAAGACGTTTTAATTAATGAGACATATTTCAGTAACAACTGGCTTTCGTTCAACTTCAGAAGATGGGTGTTAAGCATGAACAACGCATGAAGATGCGTATTATGACATAATTGAGAGTTACCACCTTACCGATTTGCAACGTTTCCTTCACTAATAAAGAATTTATCCGAGTTTAAACTTGGAAAGAAGTACAAAAAATCCAAAATTTGAGGAAAATAAAATGCAAAATATACAAAAATAGAGCATTTTTATACTTAAATAAGAAAGAGAAAGCATCAGAATCGAAACTGAATTGGAAGAAGAACTTTAAGACGAAAACATTCACGAAATCCTTGCTCACATATTGCAACGTCTATTTTATTATTATTCTTCTATTTCATTTTTATCCAGATTAAACTAATTCTAGAGGCAATATTTTAAACGGTGATTGTAAGAATCGTAAAAAGCTTATTTAAATTACCTAAAGTAGATATTTTTGAATTATCAAACTCGTTGAAATGTTTGATCTCCGGAATAGCACTATCTCTTGAATATAAAGTCTAATTTGACAATAAACACCAAATAAACCATTAAGTGCTTCACTCATAAGTTTAATCCGAAACTCATGCTATATCTACGTTATACCGTATGACACATTGCACACCATCTTTAAAAAATTCTGTGATATGCCCGAAATTAAAAAAAAATGTTTCATAACAGCGTTCGCCAATACAACCGACTTCAACTCTTCAATGCGCGTTATAATTCAACTCGCGTCCTCAAAGGGCAAACTTCGCAGGGAGATCTGTAAGAAGCAAGGATTTCATAAATGCGGCTTTAGCGAGATGCCCGACAACGCGTCACCTAGTGAATATTCGCCGTTGCCTGAAAGAACGCATTTGGCTTAAACGGACGCAATAACTCTCGCCCCTTCCCGGCCCGCTTCACCTTCTTCCGCTCCGGCGCACTCGAGGATTCTTCCGTCATTATCGCCTTTCAGTATTCCCGGGACTTCGCCTTCTTCCCGCGCATCCCCCCACGCCTCTCCCGCTCCTCCCCTTTCGCTATCGCCTCCCCCGATCGCGAAAACATAAACTGTCTTCCTCTCTCCCTAAAGACGTTCCCTGAAGAGAAAGGCGGTTTTCTCGTTGCGGAGTGCGAGTGATAGATAGAGCGAGAGCTAGAATGAATACTTAAAAGGACTATAAAAGGACCAAAAAGTTTCATCGAGATACGAACTTTTAACGCCCTTAAATGAATAAAAAGATTTTCTTTTTGCGGGCTTGGCGGTTACGCATGCAAATCGCAAACGTTACGCTCCTTTGTTTTAAGAAAGTTTTCATGATTTATTTCTGAACATATTTCGGAGTGGTTAGAGTTTATTACTCAGGTTTAATTTGCTGCCCTCTTAATTATAAAGTCATATAATTTCGTGTCGACCAAGTTAAAAAAGAAATGTACACTACGCTTCATGTACCATAGTGTTGAGTGTATCTAAGTCCTAGGTTTTTGAAGGATGAAAATGCAAAAACAAATTATGCTAAAATTATTAAGGAATAAATACTGCAGAATCACTAAAGCCGAATATTGTATGTAAAAATAGTACACGTTTTTGTAGCAGAAATGCTCCACGTATTACTCTGAGAGTGGAATAAATCTGAAGGAAACGCGTTAAATCGGACAGGAAAAGAATAATTAACACACGAATCCCCGCTATCAAGATAATTTACCCGATAAATAACGGAACTATAATTACCCACAAAATTTAGCAATAAAGAATATAACTTAAAGTAAGCACAACATGATTTATCCATCATCCAAAGCATCATATCGTCTTAAAAGCACTATTATATTCGTGATGTCCGTCCGTCCGTACACATATAACAGGGAAGAATTGGCTGAACCGATTTTAACCAAATTTTATACAAAGAATACACATATAAATTAATGAACAAAATGGCATATATGGATTGGATCAACTCAGAAGGGATTCCACAAATTCAAAGTTAAACTTGTCGGTAATTATGATTTTTGAAAAAATTTCCAGAATCGATTTCAACAAAATTTTGTATGAAGGAGATAAACAACATATAAAAACAAAATCAAGATGTTTCGTTTACATATAGAAAGCAGGGCGACCACGATACAAGGAAAAATAAAGTTACTATTTACGCGTATCTGTGTCGAACTGCCCACATCAACTTAACCAAATTTAATATATATAATGCACATACATATGCAAAACCATAATAGCATATTTGGATCGGATCATCAAAACAGAAACGCCACAATTACAAATTAAACTCTTTCAGTAATTATGGATTTGGAACGAATTGGCTGAACGGATTTCAACTAAATTCTGTATATAAGATTTGTACAACATAACATAATGAAATCAAGGTGTTTAATCGGAGCTAAAGAACAGGTCTGCTACAATAGAAAGTAAAATATGTTACACGTATCTATAGAGAACTAACATCATGGATATTAACCAAATATAGAGTATAAAATCTTCATATTACTAAATAACCTAAATATCATACTTCAACCGGGTCGAAAAAAAGGGCTACCACAATATCAAGACTGGAATTTTTCTGTAACTATGAATTTGGAAGGTATTGGCTGAACGGATTTCAAAGAAATTTTGTTAGTAGGTCTAATATAGGATGAAAAAACAAAATGAACAAGTTTAGAACGGATCTAAAAAGAAGAGCTATCACAATACACGGAAAAATAACTTCTCTGATTTCAAAGCATTAGTATATATTAGTATATGGTTATACTATGGCGAATTTGACGAAAAACACTTCTGTACCACGGGAAACTTGTTATTATAGTTTAACAGTTAAAGGTAAATAAATTAAACCTAATATCCAACCTCTTGCAATCATGAGACATGGCGTTAAATAAGGTGACAAAACGTCAGTCCTCCATAGTTTATCTCCACCATTCAAACTTCAGCTCACCGATCCTGTTTCCCATCAAAAGTCTTAGGAATGACACTAAAGAGAATGAACGATCTGAAGACGGGAGGACGTGCGACCGATTTATCCCAAATAACTCTCTGATAGCAAAGTCCGAATTCAAAGCCGCAGGCAACTGGACCCCGTTTCCAATGTATCTCTACGGCGTCCGATCCCTTAAGAAAATCACTCCATATCATTATTCTAATGACTCTTTACTTCACGCCCATCCGATGGCAACAAACTCTTAACCTGAGAGAATGAGTTGACAGACGCGTGCCAAGGAAACCCACGGACCGACTAGCTCTTAGACAAAGCGTCTCGCAAAAGAGGAGAAGAAGCAAAGAGTCTAGACAGCGCGTAGTGCTGTCACGCGCTCGCCTCACTAAAGAAAGCTTTGACGTCCGCACCAATCCGAGACTCTTGAGACCGGAATACGCGACCGTGCCGTAATGGACGAAGAATGGACGCGGGGAGAGAAAGAGACAGGAAGGGGAAGATGGGATTTTAAAGAGGTAGTGCGCGTAATGGATGAGGAAAAGGGTTTTTAGTGAGATCGTTAAATAAAGAGAAAGAAGAGGATCAAGAGAGTGAGAGAGAGGGGGGGAAGGGAACAGCTTGTGGAGAA
Organism: Tanypteryx hageni; assembly: GCA_028673005.1. Lineage (NCBI taxonomy): Eukaryota > Metazoa > Arthropoda > Insecta > Odonata > Petaluridae > Tanypteryx > Tanypteryx hageni. Next base: position 88,509,355 of record CM054116.1, on the reverse strand, counting down.
GGATATATATGGGGATACATAAGGGTAAGTGGATATCTCGAGGTAGGGAGGCGAGGGTTGAGAAGGATACACACATATATATAAATGAAAAAGGAAGAACCGCCGTGATTTGGGTTAAATGGTCGAAAACAAGAGGGTCGGAATTGAAGGAAAACGGGGCCGAAGCGGCAATGTGGCCGAGGGCATCACGTGTGGAGGAGAACGAGGAAGGGAAAGATAGAGGAAGGAGAGATAAAGGGAGCGTTAGGAATAAAAAGGGCGGTTTCCGAAGGGCGAACGTGTAAAGGTGAAAGACGAAGAAGAGGGACAAGGATTCGCACTTAGTGTTGATGATACCGCACTGATTGCACTCCTACTGGGATAGTAAGGGAGGCCCAGCGGTTTGAGAGAGAGAGAGAGTTAGGAGGTCTAACTTCCCCTTCATCCTCCTCCACACTATTGTTCTACCACCCTCTCCACATTTCTTTCTCTCTCTCTCTCTCTCTCTCTCTCTCTAATGCGTCCATAGTAAGGGGCCTCGGGCGAGAGAGGACCTGCCCTGCAACAGCGGCGAATCCGCCCGTGAGGTTCGGTTAGGAGAATGCTTTGTCGTCCTGAGGGGAGAAATAGGGGGAAGGAGAGGCGTCTGGCGGAGGAGGGGCTTATAGAACGCGGGGGAGGAGAGAAGGCGAGACGCTTCGTGGAACGATAAGGATGAGGCGGAAAGGAGGCAGGAGCGGAAACGTTGGAACCGTGTATCATTAGGGAGTGGGTTGCCTTAAATTATCTCTCCCCCCTTCTCTTATCCACTCGCCCTCTTCCGCTCACATCCCTCCCTTCCTCCTTTCCCTCTTCCTCACCTAACTCTTTCTCACCCACCGTCTCCATCTCGACCAAACCCGACCATGAGAGATGGAATAAGGAAGAACCACCCGACTCTCGTATAATTGCTTTCATCTCCTCCATTTTATTCACTGGAGACTTATATACATAACTTTTCCTTAACCCTCGAGGGCTAAAGAAAGAAGATAGATACCCGGGGAACGGTGGGTACTTACATAAAGATTCAACTTCTTAGAAAATCTCCCTTTATTTTTTTCGCGATTTTTCTTACCCCGAATCGAGAAGACATCCCGAGTCTCTCTCGTCTCTTTATCAAAAGGAGAGGAGGCAACTGGTCTTGTACCCTATGGGGAAGGAAAATGATGGAGGGAGAGGGATGCGGATAAGAGGGGTGGAAAAAGGGTGGCTTAGTTAGAGGAGGAGAGGGGTTTTAGCAAAAAGCCTTTGCAACTAGGAGATGTTTATGAAGAGGGGTGGCTGCATAATGTGGGATAGGAAGAGATAAGTCCGTGGAAATGTAATATGGGGGTGGGGATGATGCGGGAGAGGTCCGGAGGGCAAAGAGAGTCTGGCAGTAGTTTTAATGGGAAAAGAAGAGAGAGTTTTAGGTTTGTTAATGAGGGAGAGCTTCCTGCGCTTGGACTTCACAAGGAAGGAAGATGAAGAGGGGGTAGGATGTGGGTGGGGAGGAGGTGACGTTTGGACCAAAAGGGTGGGATTGGAAACAGAAAATAATCGCGGGCAAGTATGTTGGTATACATGCGGTTGGGAGAGGGGAGGAAAGTCCCGGCATTAATGTGGCGCGTCGAGAGATCGTCCACATATTTAATTATGTGTACTTAAAAGAGTATTCTCGAAATCAGACTGGTGGGCGCATTAATGACGTCGGTATCTTGGTAATTAGTAGGGTCGGTTCGGTTTTTGCAATGGGGTTAATCCGAAAAGTTTCACCGAGTTACCTAATGTCATTCCCGTTACATTTCTGACAAATATGTCATCAACTTACAAAGTAGTAGAAACAGCCAGCATATCCAAAAAGGACTTTAACAAAACATATACTTCAAGTTTTACTCCAATGCCAAATGACCGAGTCAAATTGGAATCTATCAAATTAAATGTAAATTGTCATATTTTAAGTTTTATAATTAAATTTAAATATTACTGAAATAAGCTATGGAGTACACAATTGTTGAAACTAAAATGATTGTATTAACGCAACCCTACCTCAGAAAAGAAATACCTGGGGTATATTGACATTAAGAAATTTTCAACTACCTGTACATCGCATGGAGAATTTCCGCGAGAAATGTCAAAGAAAAGTTTAGTTAGGTAAGTGAACCCGCGGAAAACAGGAAAATTATAACGGGAAAACATGTTTTCATGGAAAGAAAATTGACATTAGATATGTCAAAAACTCCTTTTTTTGCATGTAGTCCACGCAAAAAAGATGATTTCGAAGAAGACGTAAAACGTAAAAACTCATTGCATATCGTCATGTTTGCGCGAATCTACGAGCGGAGAGAGAGAGAGAGTGGTGACGGAGAGGGGAAGAAAGTAGCTGAAACGCCTTAAGGCGCAGCATTGTGGAGCCACCAATGATTCTTGACCTTATTTCCTTCTGGTAAACACACGTGACGCGCCCCCACGGTCCTCCCTCCCACTCCTCCGCCCACTTCTTGTCCTCCTCCCCCTCGCAATTCCTCTTTCCTTCGCTTTTAAAATGAACCCATTCTCTTTACTCCTCCGCACTCCATCCTACTCGGAACTTTTTCCTTGCGATGTCATCTCACTCTCTCTACTTCTCGAGGAAGACAATAATGACATTTCGGATCGGGCCTTTATGTCAGCGCCACCTGGAGGAAATTGAGTGAACTTCACGGTCGGAGGAGGATTAAAATAAAAAAAGAAAAATCTACGAGACGAGGCTTTCAAGCACAACGCAGACTCGATGCAATTTAGGATTTCTCTCGGCAAATTCGTTTTCCCTTCAGTCGCCTCCACTTGTCGCGCCCGAGCAAACCTACTGCCGGTGATAAATGGGTAATCTGAGGAATAGTTCGTCGATAAACGGTGTTCGGTGACAATCCTGAGGCAATTTGTAAGCAGCTCGTACCAAATTTAATTTTAATTTTTTGATTCGAATTAATGAACCATTGTGCTAAAATTGTAATTTTTTTAAAAATCGTGTGTGCACGTATTATCAATAATACTTTTCATTACGGCATCACTTTAACTGGATCAAGAAAAAGGTTTGCGTGATCAATTAAACTAAAATCTGATTAACGTAATTAAAAGTTACCAGCAAGCCTGTTGCAGCTACGCTCGCATTTGGTTTGTAGTTAGGATATTAAAATTAGTAGTAGTAGTGGAGGAAAAGCGGCTAAGTAACAGAGGATAATTTTGTCAGATTAGAGGGCTTTATAATACGGGAGGATGAGAGAAAAGACGGGCTGCAAAAAAGATTACTTTCACTTCGATAAATTGGCCAATGACAAAGCTATGTATTTTGTCATAAAAACGTTAATTGGCGTAATTTACTTTACTGTCAAAACGTTAAGTAACGTAACGAGTGCAAATTTTTCAACAAAAATGTCAGTAAAGAATAAGATAATAATGTAAATAATTGGATTTGTAGCTATAATAAATAATCAACTTGTTCAACTATTCCAATTTACAAAGCGCATATTAGTAACGGAAGAAAAGCGACCAAGGGGCTGAGGAGAGTTTCGTCAGTTTGGTCAGCTTGGAAGACAATAGCGCGAAAGGTGGAGAGAGTACACTGAGACTGCGAGGGAAAAACTGAAAAAATTTTACAATGTCGCGCGAGAGAGCAATTCTTATCTCCATTGATACTTTTCATTTCGACATCACTTTTTAACTGAATCAAGAAAAAGGTTAGCCTGATGAATTAAACTTAAATTTGATTGATATGATTAAGAGTTTATTCGCAATAAAGTGCATTTAAATAGAAAGTTCTCAGTAATGCGACTCGAAAACAAGCGGGATTTCTCTCGATAATGCAAAAAGAGGTAAGACGAACGACTGAACAAAATGATGCGTAGGCATACAACGAGATGATCGACAGCGTGGAAATGAACAATTACAACTCTTGCGAGTATGACGCAATTTACGCACAAAAACCATTAAATCTGCTTCTTATTTTTTGGCAAGAAATATATAATTCCTGAGGGTTATTAGATTAGTATTATAACGGATCTATTAAAATTAAATATTTACTAAGATCTTCAGCAATATAAAATGTGGTTATACTTACAGTGAAGGAGACAATGAGAGTTCAGTCCCGCTAGCATGTAAACGTAATTTGAGTATCTGTTAGACTGTCATGGCATTTTTCTGTTTTTATTCCAACAACTCGGTAAATATTTAAATACAAAAACAAACGAATAATATTACAGATATATGGCGTTTTATTAAGGTATCAAGATATGATGCACGATTTTTTTATTTTGGGATATCACCAAATGCACGAAAGACTGAATTAGCAGCGCAATGATAGAATTATCGCACAACTAAACACGATAAATCTCGAAATTGCTGGAGGAAATTATTTCCTTTGGACATTATTCGAAGGAATTTGCGATCCCGAACGACAAAAATGACCTTTCCCAGATATACACGCCTGATATAACGGCAGCGTTCCTTGAACGGCCTTAAAAAAATGCATGCACAAGGTTCTCATCAGTCTGATTACCGTTGATTAATCTGATTCCGAGGCAAGGGAACACAAGATGGTGATTAACAATTCTAGGGAGCGATGCTATGGACTCCCACGCGTTGGCGAGACGAACGAAATCCGTAGTTCCCCTTTCCAGTGGTCAGAGAGCCCTCTTGTTTCCCATAAGCGCGAGAACAATTGAAGGGGATGGCGCACTTGTCCCTACGCCGGAGCCTCCTGCTTTTATTGACCCGATCGAATAGTGAGAGGATGCCCGATGCACGATTTGTCCCTGTCCGGCGCCGCTGCGGACCGCGATTTGAATGCTAATTCTCTCTTCCTTTCACCCGTCATAAGCCCTCGTATACGATGGCTCTAATGTAGCGGCGGGAGCGCCATTTTCACGCTTTGTTTCTGCCAATAGAGATGTGTGCCGCGCCTCGCGAAGCATTCGCCAACTCTGTGTATGATTTGAGTCATACGTGTTTTGCTGGGCGAAAATCCGAAAAGTTCCGAGATCCTATTGTTGTTGTTCAAAATCTTCAGATAATGCACGAGTTGTTTATATCTGTTCTATACTTTGCGATGTGTAGTTGGAGATGAGGAAATTGAGAGAATTGAAGGCGGAAATGAACGTTTGATTGTTGGGTTGAATGCTGTTACAATGCGCCAAATCGTATCGCTCCTAAATATTCATTTCACAAATGTATGACATCAATACGTCGTTTCTGGAATACTGTAACTCATTCATTTACTAAAAATAATATCCAGAATTTGTTATAAATAACTTATCAAAGAAAACTAATTTTAATTTAATTGGGTTGAATGCTGTTACAATGCGCCAAATCGTATCGCTCCTAAATATTCATTTCACAAATGTATGACATCAATACGTCGTTTCTGGAATACTGTAACTCATTCATTTACTAAAAATAATATCCAGAATTTGTTATAAATAACTTATCAAAGAAAACTAATTTTAATTTAATTGGGTTGAATGCTGTTACAATGCGCCAAATCGTATCGCTCCTAAATATTCATTTCACAAATGTATGACATCAATACGTCGTTTCTGGAATACTGTAACTCATTCATTTACTAAAAATAATATCCAGAATTTGTTATAAATAACTTATCAAAGAAAACTAATTTTAATGGTTTAATTCAGGGCTCGGCAAAGTTTTTCTGTAGCCTGCCACACTTTATCAATATTCATAATTTGTGACACTCCTCGCGTGCCACCCTAAAATTCATTTGGTCCGAAACCTTTACGAAAAGTGTTTTTATAAAAAAACATCCTGAATGTAATGCGGCATAACTACAATACGGATTACAATTGAAATAAAAGTAGAATAGATTTAGAAATACATATTTTTTGTAATTTTCTCTCTGAAATATCACGACATGTAAAAGATTCTCTCGTGCCATAGGTTGCCGACCCATGGTTTAATTGAGATAAGATCTTATTTCAGAAATGTATGCTGGATCAATATTTTATTCGCAATTTCAATATTTTGACTTTTTGTTTAAAGAAACATTTAAGCATACGTATATACCTAGACTACCAACAGTAAACATACCGACATTATGAGCCCTGACAATAAGTAATAGGTAACGACGATCTCCCATGGAGATTGCATGCGACGCCGCAGGGAAAAACAATTACAAGCAAGTTCCGCGCAGTAGTTAGGCCACCTGAGCGCCAATAACAATCGATCATCTCACGCCCCATCCCCCCCTCCCACTTCAAAAACGATCACGGCGAACGTTAAAAGAAATCTGCCATCTTGCCTCTGTAAACCCTTTCCTAGTTCCTGCCTATGCCGGACCCATCAATTCTCCCTTAACCGCAATTCGTCCTCCCTACTCCCCTTCCGTCGTTTCTGTCCCCCGTTCCCCTCCTCCTCGCTTTTCCCGACACAACCAACTCCCGTCTCCTCCCAAACAATCCACGGGAAAGTCCTTGTCGTCCCATTCCATTCCAGAGCGTCCAACCTTCGAGAGAATCCTCCGCCGTACACCCACTCCTCCCCATTCCCTCCACCCCCCTCTCTCTTTCTGTCTCTTCCGCCCACTACGCCCCCGAGGATGCTGCCTCTCTTCTACGAGAACTAATTTCCTCCGCTTTGTCACTGTAGCGGACAATCAATTATATGTCTCCCAACGTATACCAAAGCTCTCGCCGTGGGGGAAAAAGAATAGTGTTATTTTATCACAAGGAGTGAGTCCTATCCCTCTCCCCTCTCCATCTCCCGTCCACATCTCTCTCCTGCAACTCTCTCCTCCTCATCTCCTGTCCACATCTCTCTCCTGCACCTCTCTCCTCCTCGTCTCTCTCGTATCTCTACTTTCCCCTCTATCTTCCCCCTCTCTCTTTTCCCCTATCTCTTAACCCCTCTCTCTCTTCTTTCTCTATTTTTCCCATTTCTTTTCCCCATGTCTCTCCCCCTTCTCTTCCTCCTATCTCTTCCACCTCTCCCTCCCCACTCTCGTCCATCTCCCTCCCCTCCACCTCTCTCCTCCCTGTTTTCCCTCTCTCTTCACCTCCTCACCTCATTTTCCTCTCTCCTTTGTCTCCTTCTCAAGATCTCTCTCTCATTCTCCCTCTTACTTTTCCTCTCTTCTTTCTTTATCCCTTCTTCATCTTTATATTTCCTCCTCGCTCCTTCTCAATCTCCGCCTTTCTCTTCTAGTCTTCCTCCTGTCTCTCCATTCAACCTTACCTTCTTTCTTATTCCCCTTTATCTCCGTTCTTCTTTCCTCTTACCTCTCTTTCCCTCCAATCCCTCCCTCCCCTCTCTCTCTACCTCAATTTCTCCCCGTCTTATCTCTTTCAATTACTCTCCATCTCTTCCTCGCTCCACCAACTCATTTCTCTCCCTCCTAATTCTCTCTCAATCCTCACCCAATTTACCACACTCTCTAGCACTTTTCTCATTGCTATCTCTCTATCAATCCTATTAAACTCTCTCCTTCTTCGACATTCTTTTTCGTATTTTCTCTCGCTCCCCACCCAATTTGCTCCCACTCTGTCTCTTTTTCATTCTCCATTTATTCCTTTCCCTCTATTTCCAACCCACTCTTTCCCTTAGCCTCCAATACCTATCCCCATACCCTTTCTATCCTATTTTGTCTCTTCTCTTTTCTCACTTCAGGATAGCAGGCCGCCGCAGATAGGGACGAAGGTCGAACGTATTTAGGAGGTTTACAGATGGGAGTGGTATGTGGGCGTAAGGGAGGAGGAGTGAGGAAATGAGTGCGGCGATGGGAAAAGATAAAGGAGAATAAGTGTCGGTATGGCGATGAAGAATGTAGGACGGTCGCTTCCGAGAAATTGAGTGAGAGAGAGAGAGAAAACTGAGGGAGAGAGAAAGAGAGACAAAAAGAGAAAGTGAGAGAGAAAGAGAAAAAAATAGTGAGCAAGAGAGTGAGAGAAACAAGATGCAGGCAACGTATTAGTAACCGGAGAATAGGACGAGTAGGAAATCTTTTAATGGAGGTGGCTGTGTACACTTGGAGATGGAATTGGATTCGCCATAAAAAGGGCCTAGATAGTTGTGATTACGAAAAAAAAGAAAAATTTCGACGCTGGAAAAAATGGCCGCGCAATTTTCCGATTGCAGTTACTCTCCAATGCATCTATTTGCGGACGAAACGTCTCTTGAGAATAATTAGTCTTACGGAAAAAATGCGATAAAATTAATTTTAAATAATGTGTCAACAAATATTTTTTTGTGCCCCGCAAATGCAAATTCTTTACAGATTTATGAATGAAACGATAATTACGTTAGTTTCTCCTAAGTTAAATGGCTAACGAGGGAATAAAAATATTTCAATACGCAATAAGATAAAGCGTTCGTTACTATACATTTCTGGGCTTTAATTTTTACGATTAAGTCTGACGGGCATTAAATACGCGTGTGATTCGTGCTTGATATGAATTTTTACTGCTACAAGTCATTGTCGTTTTTAGGCTAAAATTTAATTTCGACAGAAAAATAATTTCGCTAAAATGTTTCATGTAATGAAGCCGTTGTAATCGCGTGTGCTAAATGCGTGTCCAAAAGACCAAGGATAAAGTAAACCGTAAACCCAGATAGTTTAAGACACGTGACACAGGATCCTGAACTAAGAACCGAGGCCTTCAGAAATCTCCACATACCATCTCCATGAGAAATAAGACTTTCCAATGCGGCGGTGGCATTCCGCACTTTTCGCATTAAATTTACGACCGAAAGGAGCAAATAAAATGGCGGGGAAGGCGAATGTAGGAAAGAAAAAAATAGTAATAAAACAAACTGACGCGACTCCGTCTTCCTCTTTTTTGTGCTTTTATTGTACTACCGCATCTCATGACTCGTTCCAAGTAAGAATAAATATACGCTTCTACTAGTAGAGAAACATGGAGGAAAGAGGAGGGAGGAGAAGAGGGAGGGATTGAAGTGAAACAGTGAAAGGAGAGAGTGAAGGGAGGGAGTGAAGGGAGAGAGTGAAGGGAGAGAGTGAAGGGAGGGAGTGAAGGGGGGGAGAGAGAAAGGGAAGAGAAGGAGAGAAAGAAGGGATAGACAGAAAAAGAAGGGAGGGAGAGAGAAAGAAGGGAGGGAAAGGGAAGGGAGGGAGGGAGGGAGAGAAAAAAGGGAAAGGGAGAGAAAGAAGGAAGGGAAAGGGAGGGATGGAGGGAGAAAAAGGAGTGAGAGAAAGAAGGGAGGGAGAGAGAAAGAAGAGAGGGAGAGAGAAGGAAGAGGGAGATAGAGACAGAAGGGAGAGAAGGAGAAGGAAAATATGGAGAGAAACAAGAGGGAGAGAGAAAGGGAGGAAGAGGTAAAGGAGGGAGGGAGAAAGAAGAGGGTGAGAAAGACGAGGAGAGAGAAAGGAGGGATGGAGAGGGAAAGGAGGGAGGTAGAGAGAAAAGATGGAGGGAGAGAGAAAGAAGAAAGAGATAGAGACAGAAGGGAGGGAGGGAGAAAGAAGAGAGGGGGGGAGAAAGAAGAGAGGGAGAGAGAGAAAGGAGGGAGGGGGAGAGAAAGAAAGGAGTGAGAAAAAGAAGGGAAGGAGAGAGAAAGAAGAGAGTGAGAGAGAAAGACGAGGGGAGAGAAAAAAGGGAGAGAGAGAGAAAGGAAGGAGGGAGAGAGAAAGGAGAGAGAAAGGAAGGAGGGAGAGAGAAAGGAGAGAGAGAGAAAGGAGGAATAGATAAAAGAGCGAGGGAGAGAGAAAGGAAGGAGGGAGAGAGAAAGGAAGGAGAGAGAGAGAAAGGAAGGTGGGAGAGAGAAAGGAAGGAGGGAGAGAGAAAGGAGGGAGGGAGAGAGAAAGGAAGGAGGGAGAGAGAAAGGAAGGAGGGAGAGAGAAAGGAAGGAGGGAGAGAGAAAGGAGGGAGGGAGAGAGAAATAAGGGAGGGGGAGGGAAAGGGAAGTGATGGAGAGAGGAGGTTGGGAGGGAGAGAGAAGTGAGAGAGATGAGAGAGAGAGAGAAATGGGAAGGAGAGAGAAGGGAGGGAAAGTGAAGGGAGAGAGAATGGAGGGAGAGAGAAAGGAGTGATAAGGGAGGGAGAGAGAAGGGAGAGAGCGAGAAAGGAGAGAGAGAAGGGAGTAGAGGAAGAGGAGGGAGAGCGGAGGGATATAAATCAGGGAGGTAGTGGATGGAGGAAAACGAGGGAGGGGAGCAAAACGATGAAGGGGAAGAGGCCGGATGGGATGGAGTGACGTAGAAGAGGGGGCTGGACGATGGTGGGGGAGGAAGGTGAAGTGGTGTGAGAGGAGCGAAACAGTTGAAAGGGAAGAGAGAGGACTTTTGAGGCCCATAACTTCTGCGAAGCTCAAAAAGTTGCGCTCCTTTTGAAATTTTCTCTCTCCATCTTTATTCCTTTTCCCATTCCACTCTTTCCCTCCTTTTATCGCCCGCCATTGTTTCCATGTTTCTCCTGCTAAACTCTACTCTTTCTGCCTTTCTCCCACGCCCTCGCATGTAGCCCTCTTCTCCCTTTTAACTTTCCAGACCCGTCGCGCACACAAAGAGACACATACGGCCTTATCCGAATAACGAAAACCCTAAAATGGGGAGATGCATGGAACCTGAGATTGGCAACATCTCTTCTCAAAAGCGCTCTCTGCTCACGCACCAACAGCAAAACAACCGTTTCTTTTTTTAAATAAATAAAAGAATGTTACGATGGATGTACGAGGTCTCTTTTTTATGAATTGTCGTTACTGAGAGAGAGAGATTGGTTGGGTGAAGAAAAAGATACTTTTGCCTCGATATTCCGAACTCGGGAACTTAAAACTCAAGAGACTAAAAGCTCTGCTCCACTGTTTCTACAATCTAAAAACTCATATCATAGTCTTAAATAAGCCGAGCAACTCTTTTCCTAAAACACTTACAGCAAAAACTCAGTCGACTATCCTCAATTGTTGGCAGATCTACATCTACATGTTAACTGCAATTCACCTAATTGGTGTGTGGCAGGGGATGCAATGCACCATAACCTACCTAAAGATTGTTTATCGCAGGTAGAAATTTTCTTTTGTGATCTCGTATCGTCCTCGGAAAGAACGAGCCTAGATAACGCCTCGTCCTACAATAGATCTCACGTATCCTATCGTCACGGTCGTTTCTACCTATGTACTATCGTTCTTCAATTATTCCAACAAACTCGTCTTTTAGACATTCCGATCTATATTTCTCCAGAAGCCGCAACCTTGAGTGCAATCTACGATACTCCAGTGGTACCAAGTTCAAATCCCTCAATAATGAGGTGACGCTTTCCTTATGTTCGTACTTTTATTTTACCAATCTGGCTGCTTTGCGCTGCACTCTTTCTAATTGAATTATATGTCCCTTCTCGTACGGATCCCATATGCATGAGGCGTATTCCACTTGTGGTCTAATCAGTGATAAGTAAAATGTTTCACCTACTTTTTCTGTAGTGTTCCGTACTATTCTGCCTATGAAAGCCAGTTTCTTGTTGGCCGCGCCTATAACTCGACGAATGTGCATGTCCCATGAAAGATCTCGACAAATGGTTACTCCTAAATATTTTACATATTCAGCAGCTTCAATATTTATTCCATCTATTTTAAACTCGAAACCTACTTCTATGTTCTTACTTTTCCAGAACGTAACGGCGGCATATTTAGTGTAATTAATTTCAATTTGCAATTCTTTGCACCACGTTGAAATGGCTCTTAAGTCTTCACGCAGCGACTGACGGCCCTCCTGGTTTTTTATTTCTTTATATAGGACGGAATCATCTACAAAAAGTCTAATTTTACTACGAACTGCCGAGCAGATATCATTCACATAGATTAAGAAAAGTAGAGGATCCAATACACTTCCCTGAGGAACACCCGACGCAACTTTAACGGGGGACGAGTATTTCCCATCGATGACAACTATCTGTTTTCTATTCGAGAGGAAATCTCTCACCCAACTGAAAACTTTCGGATTGATACCATATTGTCCTAATTTTTCAATTAATTTCTTATGAGATACTTTATCAAACGCCTTTCTGAAGTCAATGAATATGGCATCGACCTGAGTATTTTTCTCTCCGCATCGCAACAAATCATCCACGAACAAGCCGAGCTGCGTTTCGCATGATCAACCTCTCCGAAATCCGTGCTGGCATCCGCTAAGCAATGAGTGACTATCTAAATAGCGCATTACAGAACTAAAGACTATGTGCTCAAATATCTTGCACGATAATGAAGTAAGGAAATTGTTCTATAATTTTCGGGGTTCTCTTTGTCGCCGCCCTTATGGATGGGCGTAACGTGTGCCATCTTCCAACCTTTAGGAACTACACCTTCGGTAATGGATTTCTAGAATATAATTTTAAAATACGGCGCGATTTCATAAGCTAACACTTTCAGTATTCGCGGGGGTATTTCCTCCAGCCCAGGAGATTTACTCTGTTTAACTGAATGAAGTTGGTGCGCGATACCATTTTCGGAAAATATCAAATCTTCCCTTAAGTCGCCCTGATGCATAGAGATAGTGGTTTCACATTCATCGTCATTAGGAATAAAAGCTTTCTGAAAGTGTTGATTTAAAAGGTTTGCTTTCTCCGCACTATCATGAACTACATTTCCCGTTTCCGATCTCATTCCCGTTTCCGATCTCAGTGACGCAATAGTAGGGCCTCTACCTTGGACTTCTCTGAGATAAGACCAAAATGCTTTCCGGATCTCTTTCAAGTTATCTTGTAAAACCTTCTTTTTGTAATTGTTAAACGCATGCTGCATTGACAGTCTGGCTATGGAGCGCGCCTCCTATTGCTGCCTTAACGTTGCAATCTGTTCAACCGTTGCTGTTGAGGATGGGTTATTTACGCGAGAGTGGAATTTTCTTTGCCGTCGGAGAGCGCTCCTAACTTCCTGGTTGTACCATCTAGGTTCTGCATTTTCACGCTTCAATTTGCTTGGAATAAATTTATCTGTACACTCTCGCATCATATCTCTGAACATGCACCAGGATTCTTCCGCGTTTGCAATATCTGTTACCTCGTAGAAATTAGTATATTTATTTCGCAGAAAAGACCTAAATCTAGCGAAATCGGCTTTGGCGAATAAATAAAGCTTTCTTTTAGCCTTAACTTGTTTCTCAATGTTTAGCTGAAACTCCACGTACACGGCCTTGTGATCGCTTATTTCCTCAGCAACAGATACCCTATTCATACGCTCAGAAAAATTAGTAGCCAATAAATCTAATATATTATTAAATCTCTTGGGAAATCTCACTAACAGATACAATGAGTGTTTGCCGAAAGTTTCAAATAAAGCCTCGCAAGATTCACGCTCTCTACCAACGGGATAAAAGCAATTATGCCCCTAATCAATTGACGGAAGATTGAAGTCGCCCCCGATTATAATGGCTTTATCTTTATTAATAGAGCTTAGCGTCACCACCAAATATGCATTTAGCGTTAATGGCTTCTTCTAAGTTTCACTCAGCGATATTGGTCCTCATTAAGTACACACTTGCACGGTTCGAAGTTGCAATTTCAAGATATTAGTATACCCATAGTGGAAAAATGCTTCCACTATAAAATCTGCATCGGAGAAACTTTTAAAAATTGTTTATATATCGTACTGTTATGCATTTTTCAAATATTTCCGAAAAAAACAACAATTTTAACGTCTCGTTCAACAGCTCCAAATCAAATTTACTCACTAAGATAAATTATTACTAGCAAATTCAATTATGTTTTAGGCAGAGATGAATTTAAACAATTTTAACCGAGTTACCATCGGCCTCTTTCCAACTGGTCATCAAAATTGCAAACAGCGCACGAAAAACAATTGTTTTACTGGAAATTGCCAGAGAATCATTAAATCGGGATATATGATACACAAGTAAATCCTTTTTTATCTTATTTTTAATTTATTTACGAAGATAAGTAGATTCATACATATATTTACAAATTCAACAATCCTTCCCCTCCAATTAATTTGAAATAGTTACCAAATTAAAAGGAACAAATCGTTCTGGTGTTAATACAAGGAAATTTTGTTGACAATTTCCAGTAAATATTTTTAGAATATTCCGCCGTAGGCGATCAAAAATTAATTTCTGCCATCCCCGCTATATTTCGGAGATCAATCAATTTCAGATTTAGTTTTCGTTAGCTCGTTGAATTGAACAGCATGCTTGTGGCGTAAAATAACAAGTATAGCCCTCGAGATTATCCCGAAAATATGCCGGCAAAATTCATTACCATTTTACATTCCAAACTAAATAGCTGTCCCCGATGTTTATTTGCCCTAATGAGCCGCAGAAGAACTGGGTCGGCAAACGCGAACTCGAAATGCCTAAAAAGAAAACCATCCGTAATCCCATCCAACACAGAGGCCGGGTATCGATAATATTCCTTTTACCACATTCCCGATCCCTGCCGCTCACTCAAACCCCCTCCCCTTCATCCCTTTAACGGTAATATTCCTCTCCTCCTCCTCTTTCAATTTACGTCTCACGCAGTCCCTCTGCATTCCCTTTATCATGTGTCCCGCTGCTCTCCCCCACCCCCCTAGTCACCCTACCAACGTAAAAAAGACTAAAAAAAACAATCCTCCCACATTCGCCTTTGACCAAAAGGACATAGTAGAAACGTTCCCGATTGTTCTTCTAGATGAGTGAGGTGAAGTAAAGGATTTAAAAAACAATACAGATAGCATTCAAAGGGTCTGGAAAAGCAAAGAAAAGGGGAAGAAAATAGGCGGATAGAGGCAGCAAAAGGAGAGAGCTCGTTTTTTTCTATCCACTCAAACGGAGGGAGACAGATTAAGAGATGGTGAATGGAGAGAGAGAGATTGCCCTACTCCAAAACCTCCTTTGATATCATCACTCCTCCCCGAGTACTCAATCACATCCACTTTTATCCCTCCCTTTCTTCCTCTTCCTCTCTTCCCTCCACTTCATTCTCTTTCACCAACTTGACATAGTCTCAATTCTCCTATATACCTCGTGGCGGCAGTGGCTGAATCGCGGTATGGGGAGGGAAGCAATATGATAGCGTATGTATGCCCAATGTGATAGCGTACGTATGCTCGAAGGTAGATACTCGAACGCCAGAAGACCGCCGGTTTAGTGGATCCTTAAAAAGAAACAAGTGAGGGAGGAATTGCAGAGCAAATCACATAAGACGTTCTTTTTTTCACCGACCGCTATCTTTTCATCGTAGCAAAGAATAGTAGATACGATGTATTGTCGGTTGCCTACATTTGTAGCAGCACGTACGTACGTTTTGGCGATTTATTTTGTCGATTATTCCCCAGCTGCTAATCATAGATCAACGAAATGTTTACCATGACTTGTATAAACCAATATCTCGTAAAAAATTGGGATCTCCATATTCCAGGATTCCAAGGATATTCTTCGTGCAGACGGACAGACAGACAGGCAAACCTAATACGTAAGCGATTTTTAAAAAAGCGCTAAAAACATTAGGTTATGAAAAAGATGGTGCAATATGTCCATAGTGCTGAGAAAAGGAGGGATTAGTGGAGGCTGGAGGAGGAGGGGGCTGAAGAAAAGACGAGCTTGCGGCGGGAAGGTGACCGAAGTAGGGAGAGGAAGATGCTCGGACGAGAGGTGGGGGTGCTGCGGAGGAATAGTGGAAAAGAGATGGGATGGGATGAAGGTAGAACAGGGGGAGGGGGAATCGAACTGGAAGGCGAAATTAGTGGAGTGGGAAGAAAGGAGAGGGTTGGTGAGGAAAAGGAGGAGTAGAAGGGAAAATGTGGGGTGGTGGGTAAAGGGGCACGAAAGGGTGAAGTGGGATGAAAAATAGGGGGTGGGAGGAATAAATCGGGCGGTTTAGAAATGGGATGAGTCTGAAAGGAATGAAAGGATTTGAAGGAAATGGATTGTGGAAAGGGAACGGATTGAAATGGGGAGAAAGTACGGCAAGTTAAAAAAAATATATGGAGGGATGAGTGAGAGGAGGAGAGAGGGGGGAGGGATAACTGGTGGTTTGGGAGATCTCGATAGGAGGAGAATGCGTGGAAGATGGAAAAAGTGGATTTGTGGATAAAGGAGCTGGACCAGACAAATTGGGAGGTACCGGGGAGTGGGCGGAGAGAAAGTATTTTTCTGGATGGAAAGTATTTTTGGGGGAATTTCGATAGAGTTGATAAGCTAGTTAGTTTTGAGTGGGAGGGAGGGGAGTAGTAGAGAAAGAGGAGGGAGGAGGTTTTAGGGGAGTGGGGAATTGAGAATTTTGCATTGGAGTTGAAAAACAGAGGAGGGGAGAGGTATCGCAAGAGGAGAGCGAGATTAGTAGGCTGATAAAGGATTTGAGTTAAAATAAAAATGGCGGCGGGAATGAAATTTTTGAGGGAATGGAGAAAGTTAAAAAAAAAGATATTGACTGTCGGCTAGAGATAATGAGAAAAATATTAACTTGGAAAGTAGATATGAAAGAGTACGAATAACAAGGGCGAAAAATATTTCTAAATTGCTTATCGCAAGGAAAGCGCATTTTTAATCCAATATGCGGATACTTGACTATCACTTTATTTGACTACTATCAAGCGTTGGAATGAACGTTCGACTATATTAGAATCATTTTTTAATACATAATATGTAAAAAAATCGACTATAATATTGTACAGCAAGTTCTGGTGCTTCTTCTATTCCCTGGCACCTTACCGCTTCGCCCACTTTCATAATCAAGTTTATAACTTTCTGCTATCAAGATTCACCAATAAACTTTTTCAACTTCTCCGTTGCCTATTATACATCATGTTGTAACACAAGTAGGGATATTTATTGCTCTAGCTCGGCCTCCGGTTATCTGCACCAGGTGCACCCTTCCCTCTCGAGGATAAGCAAGAGCGTTTAATACTGTCTTCTAAAATATGACGAAAAACAAATCTGCGAAATTCAATAGACAAATTACATTTCCAACAAAAATGCAGTAGTAAAAATTTCGTCTCGTGAACTTTTACCTATAAAATATATTTCACCTAATTTTTTAATAGCATAGAATTCTTCAAGGGACATTCGATATAAATTGTCATCCTGCTTATCAAAATGCAACTGCTAATAACAAAAAACAAGTAGAGGTGTACACGGATTTCCCGTGGTACAGAAGTGTTTTTCGTCCAAGTCGCCGTAGTATAACTGTACACTAATATATACTAACTAGCGTAATTGCCCGTCAAATATGACGGGATTATCATAAATGTATTCCGAATATATATGATGTCGATATGAAAAATCAGTAAGATATGCTATGATCTGGTTTGGCTTTCATGCACAATCAAATCTGTGTTTTTGAAAGTAATCTTTGTTTTAATTATACTGTTTAAGTAATTATTAGTAGAGAGGCCAAATGATTATCCAAATATTTGCTGAAAATAAGAGGAAAATCGAAATTATATGATATAATGCATAAAGAAGTAGCTGAAATTTACTTGAAATATATGAACAAATTATAAGTTATTTAAAACGCATAGAATTTAACATAATAAATTAATTATTTTACTGTTATTAACTCGTAAAAAACAGGATAAAATGTGAACGAACTGTCAATTTACCATCAAAGGAAAAATGTGTAGCCACTTACCTACTATTAACTAAATACTTAAATGAACTGCAATGAATTTAACTATATTTTAAGATCGCACTTTTCTTTTAACTATATTAGTTTTGAAATTTTTCCAGAAAAGTCACTTTAGTTAAAGAAATTTGAATAAAAGTCATAAAATGTTATTTTACACTTCTATTTGAAATTCGGTTCGAAATATTTGCTGTATTACCAGTTAAAGAAATCCATTAAAAATTACGTGACCTATATTTATTATTATGAATTCCCACAATTTGGCAATGACGCATGATTCAATAGTATATCAATTTTTATAATCAATTATAATTTATTATTGTTATTTTTGTACTGCAGCTACTTTTAATCATATGCAAATGCTACATCCTCTTCTTCTTTCTCAATTTCTGCTCAGTCCCATTCTCTTTCCCTTCCTCCCTCTAATTACTTAATAGATTCAGTAAATTATCATAATATATTAATAAGGCGCTTATACCTATATAGTTATATGCAAACATCCTTGAGTATTTTGATGTTAATAAACAATTTCCTTAGTTACCTTAACTGTTGACCGAACTTAAGATATAAAAGTTTAGAAATATTTAGTGAATTATTAGTATTGATGAACGTTTCTAGAAGACGTTTCTTTAAACCTTACGCATTAAAAGGTAATTTTATTTCTTCCTATAATAGTGATAGTTCATATGAAAAATTATAGCCATTTCTCAACTAAAGATAAATTAATGTATTAACTTAGAAAACTTATATTTAGTGATTTCATTATTTATGGAGAACGTACTCAGAATTTCGTTCATTTAAAATATACTCGGTAAAACGTTATTTTATTGCTTCTTATAATAGTGATAGTGTATTACGACAAATTATCTTTAGTATTAGTGAACGTTTTTCAGAAAGCCGTTTTTTTTAACTTTAACCTTAAAATGTGATTTTATTTATCTTATAATAATGATGGTACCTTGCCTTTTCCTTAATAAAGTAGTAAAAACGTAAAAAATTATTTATCAAGATGTTTCTTTAACTGAAAGCCAATTTTTAAATTATACGTAAAAATAAATTTATTCATTTTTAATCTTCGGTTAAAAATATTTTTTATTAATTTCAAATTATTAAAACTTGGAAAGTTAATAGTCAATTAAAGCAAATTTTCAAAAAAATCGCGTTTATATTTATATTAAGTTACTGAAACAAAAATAACCAACAATTTTAAATTAAACTAGGCTTTAAAATATTTTGCCGCCGAGTGTATCAATCATGTTAAAATATTATATAATTCAATTACATTTAAGTTAGGTACCTTACTTAAAAAGCCGTGAACTTCTGGACAAAAAACATTCTTATCATTTCTTAATATGAAACCGATGACATCAAATACGAGGGAACGCCGTCGACGAGACTATCAAAGACATTATACAAGGAATCGACCTGCCAATGAAAAGTCAGGGACAAACTTTGGCTAAAATGCAGTATAGTAGACCACTAACCTGTGCACTGTCTCTTGGCCAATAACGGAATTATAATTGGTTAATTCACCTTAGAAACGTATTAGTTTAGTGCATTATTGTAGATTACTTAACGCTGTTCAAGGGGGTGGCAACCCCCATTATTATAGATAATATTTTATAATAAAACAAAGTTTTTCCGTGTGAACCTCTTCTCCGAATAACACATTTGAGAAATTTGGGGGCACCGACAGCGAGGGGCCACGGGAAATAAAAATCATTTGCTACATAAAAGAAAACGCTTTCCCGAGCGAAGCCGGGTAACTCCAGCTAGTACGTTATACCCATGCATAAAAGTCTGACCCGTGTTAAAGCACTAAATTGGTGCATTTAAATATTTTAAAATGTAAACGAAAAAGGAATGGCTTTTTGCATGATTCATATATGCGATGCAAATTTATAACTCCGGTTAATTTTAAGATGCACTGCAAAAAATCTATGAAAATAACTATAGAAATAGTTAATTATAAAAAATTTCAATAGGAAGGTAATTTTAAAAAAATTAACAAAAAACACGATTTTAATTATAAATAATTCGGACATCTTCTCTCTCTAATACTAAAGCATTAAAAACACTTTTCTTACGCATATAGTATAAGGACGACAATAGAATCTCGAGGTATAACAATGACACGGCCGGCAGGACACCATATCTTTAAAAAGCTTAAAATAAAATAGTCCAGATCCGAAGATCACAGGTCAATTATTTCTAAAAAAAAGCCTGCAAGTGAAAAAGGTATTTTTAAGTGTTCTCTTATGGGGATTTCTATCGAAAGTTTCGGCGGACCAGCGGAAGGACGGGAGGACAGACGGACCAACGTACAGAATAAGGATATTATGTATATAATGCTTTGAAATCAGAAAAGTTATTTTTCCGTGTATTGTTGCATCCCTGATTTTTAGATCCGTTCTAAAAATGTTCATGTCGTTTTCTCATTCTATACTCGCCCTACTAAGGAAATTTCTTCGAAATCCATTTAGACACTACATTCCAAATTCATAGTTCCAGAAAAATTCCAACCTTGATATTGCGGTAGCTCTGTTTAGTCGACCCGGTTGGAATATGATATTTTGGTTATTTAGTTATATGATGATTATATGTACTATTTTAGGTTAATATCCATGATGTTAGTTCTCTATAGATACGTGTAACATATTTTACTTTCTATTGTAGCAGACCTGTTCTTTAGCTCCGATTAAACACCTTGATTTCATTATGTTATGTTGTACAAATCTTATATACAAAATTTAGTTGAAATCCGTTCAGCCAATTCGTTCCAAATCTATAATTACTGAAAGAGTTTAATTTGTTATTGTGGCGTTTCTGTTTTGATGATCCGATCCAAATATGCTATTATGGTTTTGCATATGTATGTGCATTATATATATTAAATTTGGTTAAGTTGATGTGGACAGTTCGACACAGATACGCGTAAATAGTAACTTTATTTTTCCTTGTATCGTGGTCGCCCTGCTTTCTATATCTAAACGAAACATCTTGATTTTGTTTTTATATGTTGTTTATCTCCTTCATACAAAATTTTGTTGAAATCGATTCTGGAAATTCTTTCAAAAATCATAATTACCGACAAGTTTAACTTTGAATTTGTGGAATCCCTTCTGAGTTGATCCAATCCATATATGCCATTTTGTTCATTAATTTATATGTGTATTCTTTGTATAAAATTTGGTAAAAATCGGTTCAGCCAATTCTTCCCTGATATATGCGTACGGACGGAGGGACAATACAGAGATAATAGTGCTTTTCAGCAAAGACGAAAAGCAGTAAAAAGGTTGAACACCCCTTTTTACACGTAGTATTTACTGTTATAGAATTGCCTCGTCAAAAATTGTTTATTGTTAATATTAATTAAATATCATTCACTTTTTATTATTTTAAATGTGTATGAATTAAGCCACTGGTCTGGTTGTAACACAAAAGTGAATTTAAGGAATGATAACTAAGAAAAAATATACATACATATGCCTTGACCATGTTTAATATAGTGAGTTGTGAGTTTTCAAGGCTCAAAATAAGAACTGGAATGTTGTTTTTTGTTACTGTTGTAAATAAAAACCTTAGGTATGGAAATATTTTCTCGAAACATAATTTTAAAGATAATGCGACATATTTTCTGCACATGTTTTCTCCAAACCTTCCAACTTTTTTCAGTATATCGCGGTTTTAGATCTTAATGTGTTGCACCGCGTCCTTATTTTTACATGACACTGAGCCGTACTCCCTGCTCACGGCTCCAACATCCGATATGGTTGGGTCGTCACGATTTTTCCGGAAAAACTAGTAGCAGGACTATAATATCATTGATCCCGCGACCGCGCAGGGGGCGATAAATTTAGAGGGTTCTACAGGCCTATCTATATTGTTTTAAACCACAAATTGTTAAAGAGCCTAAAAATATTTTCGCGGAGGGGTGGGGGGGGTGAAAGTTTGTAGTTTCGCTACTGTGGAAAACATTGGTGTACCTCTTATTAGGAAGACTTGCTATTTTTCGACTTCAAATGCTAATACTCCCTTCTCGGTTTTAACTGTTATATTTCTCTGTCTTTCCCCTCTTTGCCTTCAAATATAATAAAATAACTCATTTGAGCTTACTGTACTGTACTTACTATATTAATTACATCTTTTTCTTGAGGCTTTTTTTCGTAGACTCTTTAAGAAATTCCTTTAAGCTAAGTGAGTTGTCTTTCAATTTCATTACTTATATATTTATATATTTGTAATCGTATCTATGCATCCCTTAGTTTGGTATGCTCCTAAATTCTACCAACATTTCTTCCACGCTTTCCCATTTGCCTGTCCGCCCGCGGACAGGCCGCGTAAGGATATTTTCCCTTAGTTATTGTTGTAATCCTAATCTATTTCCTTTACTGTGTCGCCATATTTTAGTGGTGAGCTTATTTAATAATATTCTTATGATATCTCGATCCAATTTCAAACATACACCATCGTGATTACTTATACCTGTCACTGAATATGAGCTAATAAATAACCCATACGGTTTCCTCTGGAAGATCAATCTGCTATCTGCGTTAAGCCTCCCTCCAGAATTATCTACAAAGGAATTTTAATGAATTGGGAATTTAAAAGTTAAAACCAGGAGTACGAAAACATCTTTGTGATTTATTTTCAAATATGAATAAGTTTCCAGAATATTTGTACATTGATTAATGTAATGTTAGCAATAACGTATCTGAAATATTGATTCGTCGGAATTAATTTTAAGGCATTAGTTGTCGTATGGAAATATAAATGATAAGGCAATACTACGGATTGCTCGAACTTTTACCAGTTTGAAAGTTTGACATTTCTAATCAAGGTTTACATCTCCCAGAACGATTTCAACGACAAAGTAGCGTTTTAATTAAACGAGAAAAAAAACTAGAGGAGGAAAAGATTTAGGGCCGAATCAATATCAAACGGACGACTTTGCAAAAGTAACCCCAGTGAAAGGGCGAGAGAGGAATATTTCCGTTAAAATTACAAGGAAGGGAGTCGCGTCTTTTTCGGCCTCTCCAGAAACGCACTTATTTAATTTTACGCGCGGCACGGGAAAGCAAGAGTTCTGCACGCATTGTTTCTCTCATTCTTGCCCTTCACACAGACTCCGCTCTTCGCCTCCGCCTTTTTCAGATCCTTTCATTCAAAAATGAGACCGCCCGCGATTTATCTTGTGGTTTCCACTCTCATAAGCGGCTCAAGGGAAAATAATGATAAAAAGAGAGGAGGAGAGAGAGAGAAAAGGGTCCATTTCTTCTTTAGTCATCATTCCACTCAACCCTTTCTCTTTCACTCGTACTAACACGCACTCGCGGCAACAAAGTCTCTCCCTCCCCCTCTCTCTCTCCCTCCCTCCGTCCCTCTCTCTCGCTCTCTCCCTCTCTCTCTTCCTCTCTTTCTCTCTTACTCCCTCTCTCTCTTCCTCCCTCCTTCCCTCTCTCTCGCGCTCTCCCTCCCCCTCTCTCTCTCCCCCTCCCTCTCTTCCTTCCTCTATCTCACCCTCCCTCGCTCTCTCCCTCTCTCTTCCTACCCCTCTCTTCCTCCCACTCTCTCTCCTTCCCTCCGTCCCACTCTCTCGCTCTCTCCGTCCCTCTCTCTCTCGCTCTCTCCCTCCCCCCTCTCTCTCTCTTCCTCCCTTTCTCTATTCCTCCCTCTCTCTCTTCCTTCCTCTATCTCACCCTCCCTCGCTCTCTCCCTCTCTCTTCCTACCCCTCTCTTCCTCCCACTCTCTCTCCTTCCCTCCGTCCCACTCTCTCGCTCTCTCCGTCCCTCTCTCTCTCGCTCTCTCCCTCCCCCCCTCTCTCTCTCTCTTCCTCCCTTTCTCTATTCCTCCCTCTCTCTCTTCCTTCCTCTATCTCACCCTCCCTCTCTCTCTCTCGCTCTATACCTCTCTCTTCCTCCCACTCTCACTTCCTCCCTCTCTTTCTTTCCTTCCTCTCTCCCTCCCTCTTTCTCCCTCTCTCCCTCCCTCTCTCTCCTTCCCTTTCTCTCCCTCACTCGCTCTCTCCCTCCCTCTCTCTTTCTCCTCCCTCTCTCTCCCACCCTCTCTCCCTCCCCCTCTCTCTCTTCATCCCTCTCACTCCTTCCCTCCCTCCGTCCCTCCCTCTCTCTTTCCTCCTATCTTCCCTTCCCCTCCCTCCTATTCTATCTCTCTCTCTTGTTCAGACCACTGAAGCGTTGAACGCAAAGAGAGATCCGCAACACAACATGCTCCACACGCACTGCCAAAAAGTCTGTTTTGATCCTCGCCAAGGTTCTCGCCTCACTACCATTCACGTACGCATCGCATTGGGGTTTGTATTAGGCAAGAACTTCCGAAAGGGCGGCAAGTGGAGGGAGGAGAGAAGGGGAAGAGGAAGGAGAGAGACACAACGGAAGACAAAAGAGTGAGAGAGAGAGAGAGACGGACACACAAAACAAGGAGTAGGAACGCGATAAATCATTTACTTCGCTTTTATTTTACACGCGGACAAAGACCGTTTAATAATCCCGGAGAAACTTTTCCGCATCCCGTTTCTCTCCCTACGCTCTCATAATCCGCTCTTTTTCTCTCACTCTGATTATTATTTCATTCCAGAATAATAAAAAAAATTCTCCCGTGAAAAATCCTCTCTCGTACGGAAAGGGAACAAAATCGCTTTATTTCCTTGTTCTTTTAACTTTTCCATCCTCACCTCTCCTTATAAAAACTCCTCCAGCCCCTCCCAATTTCCCCCTAAATTTCCTCCCTACCCTTTCCAAAGTTTCAAAACTCTCTCACTCCCCCACTACGAAAAGTTACCTCCTTCGCTCCAATTTCTGGACAAATCTCCACCTTCTCCTCCCTCCCTCCCCCTCTCTCCTCTCCTCTTCCCTCTCTTTCCCCATTATCATCCTCATGCTCTTGTCCCCCTCTCTCTCTCCCTACCCATAGCGACCCCTCCATTCCTATACTCCAATTCTCGAGGACCACGGGAAACAAATGTCTGTTATTATAAGCTTCCAGAAAACGTTTCCATCCATTTTCCTGGCCCTTCCCAGTCCTCTGCTACTGCTTTTTTTATTTTTGTTGTTTTTCTCCCCATCTCCCCTTTCCTCGTCTCGTTTTACTCCGTTCGCCGGCGTTGAAAGCCTTAGAGTCTCTCTAAATAGCATTTCGCATATATCTGTCCTGTGAGATTGATAGCTCTATCTTCTCTACGTAAAAGTAAGATTGTATTTATCGCTTTGATTTAGCACAATTTACCTCAACTTTTCATTCTCACGCCATCCAGTACGTTTTATTCTCTAACCATTACGATTAAATTCATAACTGTATGAAGCTTGACATTATTTGGGCTTTCCCAACCGGGTTTCCGCTAAACTCAAAATATGTAACTCCTTTCGATTGCTATTCTGATGCTCCTGATTGAAACCTTAACAGAGAATATCCATTTAACTAACTTTTCCGTTTTTTAAATCCTTTTTTATGTTCTTGCGTCATAAAAAACAGCCATTTTTCACTTTCCTACGCCTTCGTACATCTTTCACCTTCTCACCATCAATATGCCTTTTCTTTCTCACTTCCTCTCTCCCTAAACCCTGTCCGATACACTCTCCTATTCTTTTTCCAAGATGGCCGGTCATGTTGAACTCGAAGAGAGCTCCGGAAAGGGGCGAGAAAGTGACGGAGAGAGAGAGAGATAACACTGGTCGAGAATCGTCTATTCGTCTTGCCGAGCGCGGGCGTAGGGAGGAGAGTGAACGGAATGGGGAGGGGAAAAGACGCGGGAATAATTAGGGAGAGAGAGAGAGGAGGCCTAAATCGTTTGAAAAAGGGGAGGATAGTTTTTCGGTCTTAGTTACCACGGAGGAGAGGGTGCGACCATAAAGCGAGAGAGACCGAATTAAAATAGAAAAAATGGGGGGTGGGGCTGAGCTGACAAAATTGTGAGAGGAAGCGGAAAGTGCTTTGTTGTTAAAGGAGCAGAGGAGGAGCAGATAACGGTAACTTTTAGTTCCGGCAAAAATAAAAGTTTTCTCCGTTGTCTATGCACCCGGCAAGGATACTTCATTCATAAACACGCGTACTTTCCCCAGTTACGCGGTGAGGTGAAAGCGACCCATTCAAATATCCCGATGATGCCCGATGCGAAGCGCCAAATGTCACGAACGGAGCATTTTCCGCCGGGTTGAAGAGATAAATAATTCTTGATGATCCGTTATGGTTTATGAAGGTGCGGCGGACGTGAGAGATTTTCGGGTCTCGCAGTTTACTGAGTGGTAAAGTTTTGCGGCCCGCCAAATGTCTCTTTCCTAGGAGAATTCGGATGCGGAATGGATTTTGGCTTAGATCACGTGGGTTTTGTTCGATATCCACCATTACCGTCGTCCCGGTCCATGAATGTCTGGGAGACGGTGCCAAATTCTCTTGGCAGTGGGTGCCAACGGTGAAGGCGTAACGATCCCTTGAGTCGTTAATCTATCTGGTCTTAGCCCAAGGTTATAATCCTTATTATCTCCATCCGGTTCCCTAATCTAGTGAAATTGAACAAAAAAACAAATATGTTTAGTGTGTCTAAAATTATATATTAATATAAATGTGTATATATATATATATATATATATATATATATATATATATATATATATATATATATATATATACTTACCATACAGTGGTGGACGTCCACAGCGATAGAGAAATACGTTCTCTCGCTGAAGAAGGGCGTGTGTTACCCGAAATCTCCAAATTACAAGCCTTCCTCTATCGCTGTGGACGTCCACCACTGTATGGTAAGTGTTCACTGGCTCCTTCCTATCCCTCTCAACCTCTTTCATCATATTATTTCTTTTTCCGTATCGTTATATATATATATATATATATATATATACATACAAATATATTATCATCATGCGCCAATTTTGGTGATCGTAATTTGATATTTAAATGCTTGCACTACCGTATAAATTCTTGCAACACTCAGTTGAGCATTATGTTTTTATCATCTCGTAACATTTGGGCAGAGTGCTAAGACAATTACCAAAAACTGTCCGAAATACCGAAAGGCAAAGTAGTTATCGTTATTTAAGAGGCATTTCAAATTGGTTGACTGCGGGGGAAAATCGCGTATATAGTGCGACCCCGAAGAATGGAGAAAAAAATATTTGAATTAGCTTCCATGCTAAAGCATTATTGGATGCTTTTGTGTGTTCATTTGTAATTTATGCGCCTGGCATTTATGCACACACCATTTTTTTGGGATATGCGCTTCATAAGGGGGATATAAATAATTTCGCTTTTAATAACGTGGCCCGTTTGCCGGTGCCTATGGCACAATGCGGCACAGCGTTGATCTGCAGCTGTACAACTCGGCCGCACGATACGAGCAAAGAGAAAATTGCCGAAGCAATAATGAAATCAATTTTTTTAATATCGTCGAGAGGAAGTCATAGAAATTCGAAATTTATTACCTCCGATACGTTTTTCCCTTTCGAACTCTTCTAGCTTCTAGGTTTCTGTCATTATTAGGAAATTTTCATGGTCTTTGTGACGCAGAAGTTTCGTTAAGAAGTGATGCATAGAGTAATGGAGATAAACTGAAATTTTAGAATATATTTCAGGCGCTGAAAATCTCGCGAAGACTTTTTGCAAAATGGAGACTGCATAAAAATTGTTTTAAAAACGTCTTCTTTCGAAATTTCTTTAGGTTAACAAAGCGACCTAGAAAGTTCATCGGCATGGCCACTCGTGATTTTTAATTGTCAATTTGTACTGATCATCGAAAAGCCGTAAAATAATTAAATGAAATAGGTACCAATGACTACGCGAGGAACAAACTTTATCTCCAACCCTTTTTTTATCGATATCTTAAAGCGAAATCGAATGCATTGGCTCGAATGCAAATGCTGCGAAAACCCGATTAACGCCGCGACCGACAATTTCACGCTCGGTTTAATACGAGGAAGTGTGTGTGTTTCTGTGAGAGGGAAAGAAACGATTCGATGTGAATTAAACAGAAACAGTAAATTGCAGTGGCGGCGGCGACGACGGCGACGTTCCGCGCCGAAGGAATTCAAGCGATGAAGTCGGGAACAAAAAATTTTTCCAAATTGTTCCAGAAACAGATTTACGCGTTCGGACGCGTCGCCGAGTGAAAATTCTCTCTCTCACGAATCGGCCATTACAGGGCCCTTTACGATTCTAGACGTCGTCACAGAGAACGAAACGACACAACAGATAGCCAAATTAATGTTTATGGCATTCTAAGAATAGCAATCTAATTTATATTTTTACTTAGCAAAAACGCAAACCTTCAAATAATAATGAGGCGTTTTATATCACTTCCGTTCCGATTTTTTTAAAAATCCGATATTTCCTCAAATAATTAATCCAACATTATATAAATATCCGTATTTGAAATTGTACGGCTTTAATTTTATTTTGAACTAACAATATGTACTTTTTCACTGCAGGTGTATAAGTGTTAAAGCTCCACTAAGAGTACCTATATACAATTATTTTAGAAAGACGTCAATCTAGTATTGCTCAAATGAGAGGAACACAAAGACCCTTCCTCGTATAAAAGGGGAACATTACCGCCTATAGATTTTAGACGCATCTCTAAATGAAATATATTTTTTTAAATAAACAAAAAATCGGC
The DNA here is from genome assembly GCA_028673005.1 of Tanypteryx hageni. NCBI lineage: Eukaryota > Metazoa > Arthropoda > Insecta > Odonata > Petaluridae > Tanypteryx > Tanypteryx hageni. The sequence goes on along the minus strand of CM054116.1, from coordinate 88,481,160 downwards.
TACGTTGTAACAGACCAAACAATTTAAGCTAACATTCCCAGTCGGTTACACTAGACTCGCAAATTATAGCAAGAAAAGAGAAAACATTCCAATTCTACAGAGTTAAATAACACGAATCGCTAATATGATAAATTCAAAAAATTACGACCTCTTCCGGCAGACAAATGGTTCTGTATTTTTTTAAGGGACGGAAACAAGGAAACGAAATTTTCAGCAAATTTTTAAGCATTGGAACCGTTCCTGCTCCAGCAAACGCAGCAACCGATCGCCATTTTTTATTCCTTCCAAATAGGTCACACTCTCCTAGGATATGTCGCGCTGCCAACTCGCCCTCCCCCTCTCGAGGACAAATGCAGGGCTAGGGCGACAGAGCTAGAGAGAACAAAAGCTCCGAACAAAAAAAAAAACAAATGAACGAAGAGAATTTAGTGAGGAGGGTATGTGGATGTGGACAGACAAAAACCAAATCGTCAAGAAAAAGGGGAGCGATTTCGAAATGAAAGGTAAAGGAAGAGGCGGATGAAGGAGACGAGACTAAAGGGAGGAAAATTAGATCACGGAGGCTAAAGGAGGCGGAACGGGAGGTAAGAGGAAGAGATTGAGGGAGTAAGGTAGCTCAACCGGATCCCATATCCGAGCGAGGGGCACAAGAGACCTGATATCCTCACAACGAGTCGATTCCGCCTCACAAATTCACGTCGATTAAGGGATGCGGGAGAGATACAGACAGAAACCCCTCATAGAGAGATGTATATACCCGCCATAACATGCCGCGGGGAATATGCCAACTCGGCGCGATCTCATATCCCTCAACACATTACGCCAAACCACGTTTCCACGTCGTGCCCGAGGTGTTGCCGCAGAGTAGACAGAGGTGGAGGTTACATCGTGCCCTAACTTGTATTTCCTCCCGCCCTTTGTTCCTTCGTCCTCTCCCTCGACTCCCTCTATCCCCACCGCGAAGAAATGGGGCGTATATGGGTTTCACGGTGCTCCGGGACCTTATCCGCGTCTTTCCGGAGCGTGGCACAATCAAAATGTGGGTCACGGCCAAGGTTGGAGGGTTAAGGGGGTAGGGGAGGAGGAAGAGACACGGTTGATCCCGCCGACATCCATTGCTCTCCGAGCAACCGGGATCTTTCGCAGCGAATATCTCGGATCTACTTGCGTCCGTGGTGGCTGTCCGTGCGTTTAGACAATTGGTTCCAGGGGACGCTCTGCACCTTCTTGTGAATAGATGGCCGGCGATGCGTTTCATACCGAGAGCCGTGGTGAAAGAATTTTTTTTCAGGTCGGGATAGTGAAATCTAAATTTTTTAAATGGAATTTCTCACCCTCCAATTCTGCGACTTGGGCCGTCTATTCAAATTTATCGTATTCTTCTATAGGTCGAACTTCAAGGGAAACCAAAAAATACTCTAGTTATAGGAATACATTTTCTTGTTTCTCTTTTAGTCAAATTTGCATCAGACTTGACGAAAAAAATTGGATCTTGTGGGTTATACGTCCCGTTCTTCGAAACCATAAATTCAACAGACCATTTACCTTTATAGCACCGTCACTTTCTTACAAACCTAACAAACAAAATAAAAACAAAAAAAACATCCCGATGGAGAGTGCAAATGCGAAATTGGTAGGAAAACCAAGCCAACCCCAAAACCAACCCAATCCGACGGAAAGTGCAAATGTGAAGTAGAGGAATTGTTTCGCAAACCTCCCATCCCCCTTTTGTTGCAGTTGATAAAGGGGGCTGCCGCCCCTTAAACCACATCTCCTCGGGTTGGATTATGTGGTTGGGGGTTGGATTCCTTCTATTTCCATCCATCGTATTGAAATAAGTGATTGACACAACAATAAAATACCAAAATTAGTTACAAATATGCAAAAATTGTAGTTATACACAAACATAATTTAATATTCTAAAAAACGGAACGCATAACCCACAAGAACCAAAAAATTATTTAGTCAAGTGTTTGTAACAGAATTATAATTGAGAACCACATCTTAACGAATAATTAAGTTAATTACGTGTTAAAGTAGAATCAATCTGGTAATTACATTCATTTTACAAGTCACTTTAAATTACTCAAATGATTAATATTAATTTTTTAAACTTCAATACATAAAATTTATATTGCTACATACCTATTTGCATAAACAAAGCCTCAAATACAAATGTATGTATAACACTATATTTTTTAAAATATGTTATTTTTACCTGTGGCAAATTTTTTCTTTGACGCGAAGAATAAGTTTTCAAGACCACACATAACATAAAAATATATCATCATTGACATTTTCTTGTGCTAATATGTATGATTTAACAGTCTCTAAACCCATGTGGTGAACGATCTTCCTGCTTTCCGTTAAATGAACACTTAATAGTCTTATGGTGACACGAAATATTGTCAATATTGAATGACGTATTTTCCAGAAACTTATACAAATAGAATAAAATTTTAATAAAGAAATATTTCATCCTTCGAGTTATAGAAAATTTGAGTTTTATAAATTCGAGTTATGAAAGAAAAATAAAACGGAAAAGAAAGATTTTTTCCGGTGAAATGAATCCAATTCGAGTTTTGGGAAATTCGAATTATAGACGTTCCACTTATAGAAGTTCTACTTAATTATGTTTATTATAGACATTCTGTCAATCCACTATGTATTTTCTCTCGTAAAATGTTTGTATTGCCAGTAAAGTTTTAATTCAGAAAAATATTCCAAATTTTAGTGACCAAAGGATAATTTCAATTATAACGCGGAACTGGAGGGGTTCATTATCCCGAATTAATTACTATATTATAAATTATATTAAATACTATAACACTCACTGCACTACTGAAGAATATCACTGAACATGATTTAGAAAATAAAATTTAGTTAGTACTACATATTTAAGCATTAGAAGAGAAAGATGTAAAGCCTATAGTTTCTGATGAAATCGTCTGTTTTGTCTTATTTAAAATATGAACCATATTTGTGAAAAACTTAAGTGTTGTGCTTACAGTGAAGTAAATTTGCTAAGTGGTATTAAAAAATATTCCGACTGAATTAAAAATAATACTGACGCAAAATGTACAAGGAAGCTGTCAATTCTTAGTTTAAAAACTCTATAAGGAAAGCGCGCAATAAAGCTATTTTTTCCTCTCCCTTCTAATACCATTATTAATTAACGTCAATTTTCGCGAAGCTGTTTTCTCGTTATCCAAGTTCGATTCATCGAATCGCCGTTGGGTCCAATTACTGGTTTATAGCTGGTTATAAAAACCAAATTTAGTCTCTCTTTCTTGGCTACCAAAATGTCCCCTATTTATCTTAGACGAACCCGTCCAAGGTTTGATTGGATAAAATTCAATAATTCTGAAACTGAAATTCTACCTTTTTTATTTACTATCCTTCGCAAAATTTCATTGCTACGGCGGTTGCTGAAACTTGAATATTTCCCGAATGAGCATACCTTTCGAATAAGTTTCACGACGATGAAATAAACTTATAATTGATCTTTGCGCGGCGAATCAAGTTTCATAATTTTAGTTTTTATCCTCCATTCACTGCGACCTATTTCCATGCTGGATTTAATAAAGCCGGATCCGATTAAGCAATCGACGGAAACGAGTACCTCGATCTCGAATTCCACGAGTACGAGTCTTGTAACACCACAGATTGAGGGAAGAAACGAGACAGGGAAAAAGACGCTCGCAGCGCGCGACGGAAAAGTGGAACACGAAACAGTGAAACCATCACCACCACCCCTTGGTAGTCCCCGATTAACTCGATCGAACGGTTTAAACTCGGAATGAGATTATAAGGGCACCTCGTTAGGAAAAATATATCGTTCCACGACCTCACTTTCCTCCGGCCCCAGAATCCCCGAGACACAACTCTTTCCTTCCTCCTGTACCCGATATACATATAAACATGGAAAGGGGGAGGCTGGGGGGGGGGGAGGATCATCCCCCAAAAAGTCTTAACGTCCCGACGTAGTGAGAGCGTGTGTATGTGTGGGATGGGCGTCGGCATCGTCGTGTGGCCCTGGACCAGGACGAGGGCGGACGGGAGGGAGGCGGGCGGCGCGCATCGATCGCAGTTTGTTTCTCTCCCCTTTCGCCAGCCTCTTTCCACCGAAAAAAACTCCGAATCCATAATCCGATCCCACGCACAACACGGCCGTAATAACGCTCATCCAAGGCAACCGAAAGAGCGACAGAGATAGAGAAAGATGGAGGTAGTGTGGGGGGAATATTGGTCTCCCCCATCCCCTCTACAAAACGAAAGTGTCGGGAAAAAAGTGCGCCACACGTTGCGAGAGACAAAGAGAAAGAGATTATTCCATTTGGTTGCGTGCGTTTTTTTCCCAATCAATATATAATGGGGGGGGTGTATATATATATATATATATATATATATATAAAAACTTACGGAAAAGGAAAGGTAAAATGAATATATGGATGTCAACAAGGTGTTGGGATGAGGAAACCCAGTGAGCACTCACCAATCAGACGACTTCAGGTTTCTGTCTTCTCCCAACACCCTACCCATCCCCAACCCCCTCCGTTTCCTCCAATTCTCGACCTTTCCGCACTACCCTTCCACCCCCATGCCTCCACCCAGTGTCACCGCCATCAGTTCTCTCTCTGTAGCTGAAGAAGGAGTAGTTCCGAAAGCTTTACGTTTGTGATGTTTCTGTGTTTTTGTGTTATTTTACGTGTGTCGCTTCGACATCCCCGGGGCCTCGCCAACCTGAAGTCGTCTGATTGGTGAGTGCTCACTGGGTTTCCTCATCCCAACACCTTGTTGACATCTATATATATATATATATATATATATATATATATATATGTGTGTGTGTGTGTGTGTGTGTGTGTGTGTGTGTGTGTGTGTGTGTGTGTGTGTGTGTGTGTGTGTGTGTATGTGTGTATGTTAGAATCCCGATTATCCGACATTCCGTGTTATCCGACTTCTCTGCGCGATGATTTTGTTCCTTTATTACGGTCAATCTCAGGCTGTAAAGAGGCGAATGACGATGACATAAGAGAATGGATCAATTAAGATGAGGAACAAGAGGTGACCAATACATAATAGATCTTGTAAATTGTGCTGGCGAAAATAATTCAGATGATGGTGGTGAAGAAGCAGAAAATGTCCCCAAAATTAGTCATAATGACGTATTGAGAGCCATCGAAATCGCACTTACTTAAGTTGACAAAGAAGAAGAGGCGACCTCTACGAACATACTATTCTTCAGGCGTTGGCGAGATCTTGCCACAAATAAAAGGAAGGAGAATTTAAAACAATTATTTATTACCAGTTTTTTTAAAATAAACATTCATATTTTTTCATTTATGTACATATTGTTTTATACAGTATATCTGGTGTATTATTTCTTATTTATGTTTACATTCTTTCATATTGTGTTTATAATGAATGAAAAGATGAAAAATATGTAAGTAATATTCTTTTAATATGTATTTATTTTCCATATTTTTATTAACCTTCCGTATTATCCGACATTTTTTATTATTCGACGTCCTCTCTGTCCCAATTAGTTCGGATAATCGGGATCCCACTTTATATACATACATACATATATATATACATACATACATACACAAACAAACAGAAAAATGTCCCTCCCTAAATATGCATGCCTATATAAGCCATCCATCCTGTCCGCACGATTTCGTCGAAATAAAAACATTTGAGCGCGACTACAAAAAATAAATATGAAAATACAGACAAGGATTCCGGGGAAAATACCGGCATGCATGAATGCGTAGGTGAGAGGTGCAGAGAAATTGGGAGGGAGGGAGGAGAAAAAAATCGGATATCTGGGTGCGTTGTCACATTTTTGGACGTGACGCGTCACACGCGCGCGTGATTTCTATCCGCAAATAAGAGATGGGAGAGGGAGTGAGGGGAAGATAGAAAGAGGGGCGCAAATTCGTCTCCCTTTTCTTCCGAACTCTCATTGTTTCGGTTACTCTCTCGCCGGTAGTTGGAGCATTTTACTTTCCTCCCTGGAGAAAAATAATAATTACTGTTATATTTCTAAACATAAATCAAGCAACGCTCTGGAGGAGAGCGTTCTAAAAGTAAATCTGGATTTTTAACGGAAAGAGAATGGCAGGAAAAATAAACGTGAACCTAAAATAAAACAAAGGAATGGGAGTAGTTAGGAGGAACGAGCTGGGGGGGAGAGAGACGTCTAGCGCGGCCGACGGCTACGATGTGGATTTTTTGACGGAATCAGCGAGCTATTCCTATTATTTTTGATTTCTCTCCCTCTCTGTCTTTATTTCGGAAGCTAGGAAAGCAAATAATGAGAAGTATCGGAAAATTGTCTCGCGTGTTTACCCGCTCTTATTATATCCTGGATCGCAATTTGCCCAGAGTTCGTTCCTGTATAAGGTTGCGCGAAGGAGATTAGAAAAATATATTTATCCGTAAAAAAATAAATCTCCGTGGGGCGCTTCTGAAAACGGTGTTTATTAATGAGTCGATGATACGCAAAACAAACAATTACAGCAGAGGGAAAACGGATTGCTATGTTTTGTTTTCCCGTATTTTATAGAACTTCGAGGACAGTAAAACACTAGGCAAAAGGGGAGAGAAATATTTCTTTTCCCTGAGTTAAAATCTTATAGGAATTAAACTAGAGTAAATAATCGGTCCTAAAGGATAGATTACCATCTTTGAAAAGTGCTCTTAGAAAAACCTTGAAGCAAATATTTATCTTGATTCGTGTTTAAGAATAAGGCTTCGCTTAAAATGTTCGTATCCAATACTGCGTATTAATAGATTTTATAAAGTAATTATTTAGGTAAACAAAGAAATATTTATACCTCTATTGGATATTATTTTGCATTGCCGGAGGACGTAATTTATTTCTCTTTTATGTACTAACCCAAAAATCCGAATTATTTTTTTTTTAACATTATTGTTGCCAAAGACATCCAAGAATCTCCAGTTCTCAAGTCTTAACCCCAAAAAACTAAAAATAATCCGGCTACATTAATCATCCATACAAGAAATGGAAATTCTAATTTTTCGAACTAAGCCACGAGAAAATTTTGTTCCGAGGGAATTCTCAAACTATCTGAAGTATTTACGACAGTTTTAGGATAATGTAATGAATATAGAACATCGAAAATTTTTCTTGACTCCTGAGATAAAATTGCTAATAGACTATCGTGATTTATTGGTATTTTGGAAACAAAATACTGGATACCAAGTAAATTGTTAATCACGTACGATCTCGTCATAGCCTGGGAATTGTTACTTACCGACAGAAGTTTGAGAAAGGGTAGTTTAATTTTTTCTCTTGGCGTTGCATGAAAATGAGTACTATTTTCAAATTCTGTTTGTCAAGAAAAATCAATTCTGTGGCTGAGAAATACTGTTTGGCAGGATAAAATTAAAGACGATAGCTACATTCCTTCATGCATGAATCGTTTACTGCAATAATTCAATATTAAATTGGTCGTGTCAATCTATAAATTATTGAATGTGTACGCAGTAAATATCAAATTTCCAAGGAGGAGAAACTGAAGTTTCGTTTGAAATGGGGTTGAAGCATAAACTCAACAGTCAAAATACACATATGACTAAATTAAGTTTACTTTCGCAAAAACCAATGAAGCGCTATTCGAATCAGTCGAAAACTTGATCCAAAAGCTGGGAAAATGTTTTGCCAGATAATAAACAGGAAAGTTTTCTTATACTGATCACGAATATTTTGAAGTCACCATCTCTAATCACCATTATTATTAATATATATAAAAGCCTAAATCTGCTGGTTGGTTTGTTGGTTGGAACACTATATGGGATTTCCCATAAGAGGGATCTTAAATATACCTCTTTCAATCCTTCATACTTAATTTTTTGCAAAATTATATTAGAAGTAATTGACGCACGATCTTCGGATAAGAACGGTTTTAAAGGAAATTAAATGAAGAATACTTATTCTTATCGTCGATTTTTGGTTTCCAATCGAATTTGCTCATACTAAGCTAAAAATATTCGAAAATTTGTCAAAATTTTGCTTTTTATTGAAATGTTTCCTTGGCGATCAACAGCATTGTTGTTCATACAGAAAATGAACATATCTGGTGAGTCCATAATAGCTAATTTTTTCGGAATAAAACGTTAAATATGTGGTTAACTTAGGTAAAATCTGACATTTAAATATTAACAAATATAATAATGCATTATTAAGATAGATTTACAAATATATGTATGCTATGTGTGGGTACTTAGACGAACCTGTTTTTTTCTAACGGACAGCTTTATATTGCTTTTTTGAGAACGAGAAACAAGGATACTATTATAGTTTATATAAAAGACACTCCCACTCAAGGTAGGCTTATGAATGACGATAGAGTTTTTACTTTTTTTTTAATGAGTTGTTAAATTGTTTTTGTTATTTGTTTCATAATTTAATACTTTAAAAATTATTGAATCAAAAAATATTTTAATTCACATTATGCGTTTTTTATTATTTTCATTGTTAGTATTTGTTTCATTTCAACGTGTTGCTTTAACTTGATAAAATAACACAGAAAATTATTTGCTAATTTTTTCTTCATAAAACGTTAAAAACTTAGTTGAAATCTGATTACATTTTAATATTAATAAATAAAATAATGCATTATTAACAAAGCTTTACAAATATATGTATGCTCTACGAAAGTAAAGTGTTACAAAATATGATTTTATGTTTAAATTATTATTATAAAAATATATAAAATCCTAAATCTGGTGGTTTGTTACAAAATATCTTACCCAAACATTTAAAAAACCTCCAATTCGTTCTAAACCAGCACTCCAGGATGTCAGCATTAAAAATTAATAATTTAAGGACATTTATAAGAGATCATAAATACAAAAATGCTTTTCTTCTGAGAAATAAATTGTATACTCTTATTGTCTCACTATTAAATATAAAAAAATATATTAAAGTGAAAACCTGTTCATCTATCTTATCTAATGTTCGTATAAGTGTCCGATTTAGCTCACTTCCTTCCAATATAGTTGAATATATTAGGTTCCAATTTTCCCGTTGAATTTCAACGTGCTTTTACTCTAGTAATATTATGTTGAACTCATATTTGTAGGTGAATTTTTAGACAGTGGTCACCAAAAATTATCTCTTTAATACTATGGTCTTGATACATGCTTTTCAGTAATAAAATATCGCATATAAATCCTAATTGACCAACATTTATATTCATTCTTCGTTATTAAATTGAATTTTTATGGCTGTTGAATATACGCGAAACGACAGTAATCCAAATACCAAACTCCTGGGTTAAACGATCCGAAGGCCAACTCCTTCGTTTATTATTTTTAATACGAAAACTATGCGACATATCCGTAACTACAGGACGCCCGCTAGCGCAAATATCGTCTTAAACCGCTTCGGTTTAAATTCTTCCCACCTCCCTCGACCGCCATCTGATCGCCCCACTTATGTCAAAGAGCGCTGTAAAAACAGTTCGCGGCGGCGCAAGCAGGTAGAATAAATCGGGAAAGTTATCCAATAAGTGTGCAGCATGTGGTTTGCCGATACCTCTTGCCCCTTACGCCCAAGGACGGCGCCACCACCCGATCGCCATTGGAAACGACCTATCTGCGCCGGGATGCGATGGCGGAGAATATTACGACGGGGGAGTCGCAATCTCCACTCCTTGCATTCCTCGTCCCCTTACACCCTCGATCCCAATATAACGCATTACGCCCCTTTCATATACGAAATTCCCGGACAACCAACGCCGCCCTATTTTATACCCCGAGTTTTCTTTCCCCGCGTACAGAGCAAAACCAACACCATTTCTTATGCCGCCTTATGAAAAGATTATTACTTCTAAAAACACTACCCATTCTTTTGTTCATGCCTTAAAAATCGCATATCTCTAGCATCTGACTTCGGAAAAATGATCTTTTGAACCTTGTAAAGCCTGTTGGAGATACCTACAACAAGTACTTTATTTCAATTTTTTTAGAATTAAGCGCTTATTCTAGAATTTAAATGATCTGAAATATAAATAGGTAATTATCCAACGGCAGAACAGGTGTAGTCTGCTATTCCTGAACTTTTTGTTGTACGTTTTTGAAAATACGCTTATATTTTCGGATCTCCTATCCACATGTGTTCACCACATACCTGAAGCATTTAGTGTAATTTTCATATACAGGCAATCCTTAAGAGACGAATAAGGGACAGAATATTTTTTCCATATATTTTCGTTATTGGGTAATGGGCCAAATTATCGCCCATTTAAGCTAAGTCCCATATTCAAAGGTCAAGTGTAACGTAAATGAAAGTAACAATTATGGTCATTTGTAAAGTAACATTCCTACTAACATATTCTAGATAGAAATTTGTTTTATTTGATTAAACTCATAATAGTAAATTATATAAAATCTTGCAAGTTTCAATTTTTCACATATGTATTCCAAATATCGCCCACCTATAACTGCTTGCAAAAACACTTCCAAATATTGCCTACACATATTAATGCAATAAAAGTGTTTGTAAAGGCAATAAATGGGCACAAATACACATTCATGTGAAATTTATATACTATTGCATGAAACTTATTGAGACATGTAACATCATATTATATCCCACCTCAGCTATTAAATCTTGCTCTTAAGAGAAAAGTAGGTACTTAAAAAGAGCTTCCGGGTCAAAATGTGAGCGTAATATACCACCACTCCTACCATTTAAGGGAGAAACTTTTTCAACATCATCTTAACATAATGACCATTCACCAAATAACGCTTTAATGTTTTTCTTTCACAATCTAACCAAACAAATGAAGCTTAAGTTCGTCAAAGTTGCGAGAGGCAGAAAGAATTCAAAACGCTTTCTTTTATTTAATAAGTTATATATCTGCGACAGTTTAGTTTTCCAATCGTCAAAGAGAATACATTAAAGTTTTCTTCGCTTCTCTATTGGTCTCCACACTCCTCCATTTTTCCCCAAGCGCGTGCTCTTTTGCGCAGTTTTTCCTCCTACGTGTTTACTCCGGCTTCCTTCGCTTTCATCTTTCGCCTATTCCATTAAGTAACCGCTCTTTTCTCTCTCTCTCTCTCACGTTCCTTGTCCGTTTTCCATGAACTCAATCCCACGCTGTCCCCTCTCAACCTTCTATCCATTCACTCTGCCTTCCACGCCTCCCGATTCCCCTGCACGCCCCTCCCATCTACCTTTCCCGCAACTCCCTTCCATCCCGCCACTACGGGAGCGGCGAGATGGACATCGGCCCATTTGGATTAAAGGTGACATTGCCCAGAGGGAGAAAGAGAGAGATTCCCTCCCAAGGTGATCGGCCGAGGGAATGGAGAAAATCGCACCGACCAGTTGAGGAAGAGATGGTAGGAGAAGCTCTGAAAGGAATGGAGGCAGAAATATATGTAGGTGGGAAAGAAAATAAGTGGGAGACAAAGAGAACGCAAGAGATGAAGGATAAGTGATAGAGAGAGAAAAGATAAGAATGGACTGAACGAGAGAGATAAAATAAGAGAAATGAACTACTGGATGAAAAAGATTGAGAAGGGAAGAGAAAATCAGGGAGAAAGAGCTACAGAGATAGAGCCTAAATATATATAAAGAAACGAAATAGAGAGAGATGGAAATAAAGAGAAAATGGAAAAGGAAGAGAGGGGGAAAGCATATACAGATGTAGGGTTGTAGAGAGATGGGGCATTCGACGGTTTTTGATGCTGTAGTATTCGAAAGAAGTTTCCTAGGATAAGCGAACGTGGAAGGAAATAAAAACAGAAGACGCTGAAGGAAGAAAATTAAAAATTTTCGGGTCAATTTGTTCCTTATTCGATCGCGCGTCACCGACTTTTGCGCGCGAACAATTACTGTCTCATTATAAACCTTTCGCCAGGAATTCATATAACCTTTTGTGTTTCGAGATTATACAGATTAATCGCTCTAGCAGTTCGTTGTGCATTAAGCGGAGCCCAAGTTTGTAATTTTTCACAGTCCACGAGAGAAAAACTGCTTGTCAGACTTTGAAAACCCACTGAAGATTATTTCGTCACGGAAATGCTTATAAGAACAATATTTTTCGGTAGACCTCATAACAATCATTCATCACCCATTGCACCACTATTCGGCCTTGGCCTTCTCTTTCCAGATTCATAGGCATCTTTTATTTTACACGGTAAGGAAAGGCCAGCCTATCACATAATCACCTATCCAAGCAGATAACACACGCTCCCAGAAGAGAAGAAAAAAACCCGGTACCGGCATTAGCCTATTCTTTCGAAAATCACCATGACATGACCATGACATCACATTGCATAACGGAGAGCAACAAAATAAACGGCGCAATATACATTGCACAAACTTTCTCATATACGTATATACGTTTGGTCAACTGTGTACGCTTATAAAAGAAAACTCTTATAAATCAAAGTTAATTTTATTTATTTATTTTATATTAGCTCATAAATAGCCTTTTACAATGAGCGTAATAAGGTTAACAAAGACGAACACATACAGCCATGCCCTAGGCACACGCTAACCACCCCTCTACCAAGGCCGGTTAAATATTCCGAGGACACCTGCTTAACCATAGTTTAGCGTGGGTATATTTTAATGCCACTGGTCGATATTTAGTAATTTTTTGGGATATATGGCTAAGTTAATATTATTTGTGACATCAGGCTGTACGATTAGATGGATTTTAATCAAAATCATTATAGCCATTTTTGAGTTAATCGAATTTTGTTTCAAAATATCCAATACCCTTAATTGTTGTGAAATATCGTTCATCTCCTCAGAGTGTCTATTATGAATGGTATTATCTCCAAATATGATATATTATTCGATTTAGTTTAATCTTTTAGGCTGTAATAAGATTTTGAGTTGATCGAGGCGGAGGCGTGACGTCATAGGGCTTAGGTATGGTAGCTTAGCGTACATTGTATTGTCACTGGACGCCATATAGAGCCTTTAAGAGATATGTGGCTTACGTAGTATTATTTGTGACATCAAGCTCTATAATTGGATAGATTTTATTCAAATTCTCGTTAGTCATTTATGAGTAAATAATTTTTTTCTAAAAATCGCTAAGAAAAAACTACCCTTTATTTTTCTGCAATATCATTTTTATGAAAAAGGGGTCTGCCAAAGATGTTATATTGCACAAATACGAGATATCATTCGATTTTATTTACGCGTTTGGGCTCTATAACAGCGGACAGACTGACGGTATGGCGAAAACCACTTTTATGGAGTCAGGGACATCTAAAACGTGTATTTCCATCAAAATCTCGAAGTCGAATTATTTCACGATTAAAATACTGTATCAGTATACTACGTATATGAGAAAGTAAAACGGGGCGGGGTTGAGAAAAACCAGCCTCAGCCAGGATTCGAATGCAGGACCGCCAATTGAAAGGTCAGCAGTCAAGTCAATCCACCGCCTCTATTGACCACATTCTAATTGTGACCAAAATTTAACCGCAAACTTCAACTGATCATCAACACCGCTGAGTTTTCAAAAGAGGATTATTTAATTTGTCTTTAATTATGCATGAAATTTACAGTAATATTGTGGTGATTAATATTTCCGCCCACAATGCCTATAAGCACGTGGGAAGTTATTACAATACCACTAAAAAACTAAACAACAAATAAAAGAAAGAAATATGTGACACCCAGACACCATAACCACGACCTGCAGATTCTACCAGAGATGGCATTACCACAATCAACCCCAGACAGAAACAGGAGGGAATACACACCGAGCAGAGCAGACCAGCGGACAAGACTGAGCAGAAGGAGCGGAGCATCAAAGAAGATATAAGACAAGAAGAACAAAAACAGATAGCGGACAAGAAATAAGTCAGAATAAAAAAGACAATTCCAAAATATTTATCATGTACATAGTGTAAATAAGTATTGTTGAGTTTGTGTTTATATATATACCTATATAATATGTCATTATTAAGAAATGACTGTTTCGGACCCAAAAAAAAATTTCCTTTAGAGAAATATAAAGCGAAATTGTGCAAAGAGTGAATGAATGTGGAATTATAACATGAAATACAGCAGAATATCCACTGGTAACAAGCTCTAATAACGACTAAGAACATATTGTACAGATCTAATATTGCAATGTATAATAAGCAAGATAATAAGCGATTTTGAATTTAATTTAATTCAACATTATTTTGGTGACCTATTCTCTGTTGCTGAGCAATGTCCTACTTTATGCGATATCCCATCCAATTTTCAAACGAAATGTTATTCAATTTACAATTCTTGTTTGCTTTAATCGACCAATAGTACACAGTTAAACAGAAGCGCCACATGTTTTTTTAAATAGATAAACACGAGTCCGAAAGAAATTCGCCCCAATTAAATTTTTCAAAGCCTAGCGAGGCGAACAGCCATAAAAACAGGGGGGATATCCCACAATTCCATTATCGCAAGAACTACGCAATTCCATCTGCGAAATTAAACCCGCTTCCGATAAATCCGAGCCGAGCCGTTTTAAAAGAAATCCATTATCCGGTCGCGTTAGTCTTGCTCCTTAACGAAGACTTTGGACGGTATTCCACGCCATTTTACGCTGCAAACGTTCAACCGCCACGGCGGAAACAATCTCTGCCGAAGGCGCCAAACGATTTTCCGATTTTTCCTCTCTCCATCTCCCATTCTCTCCTTTCGCTGAGCGAGGTGGAGGAAAGAAAAGAACTCTATATTACACGTACCCGCAGCTTAACTCGATGCAATCTTCCGACATTGCCAGGGTCGGGTGCCCTTTTTAGACTTCAGTAGGATCCGTAGCATTCGAACTAGGAGAGGAGAGAGATGAGAAGGAACAGAGAATACGTGTCTGTCTACAACTCTCCCACTGGTCCCTCCACAAAAGCCATCCACCCGATTTTATTTCCGTTTCCTACTCCCGCCCTCCCTTTCCTGCACCTCCTCGTCCCCAAAACCCTTCCTGCTCCCTCCACATCTTCCTCCTCCCCTCTTTCCCTCAGCACTGCCGTCGCCTAATTGTTCGCCCCAGAGACAAGAGGAGTTGGAGTGGGGGGGGAGGAGGAGGGAGGGCAGACGAATGAAAAGACCCCGGCCAAGATACGACGCCTTTGTGTGTGAGCTCCCTTTGAAATGTTGCGACATTCCATGTAATGGCGCATTTGACCTTAAATCCTCAACATTGCGCTCTGCGGTGCGCGGATGTATTAAAAGAAAACTGCCGCCCGGTAGTAACGAATGACATTCAAGGTTTGCATACATATATACATATGTATATATACTTATATATGGTTAGTAGGGATACTCCGCACTCTTTTATCCTTAGTCGGAGTATTTCGAACTTGGAAAAAAGAACGGCTGCGCTTTTATGCTTTAAACGTAGGTATGTTTTTTTTATAAAAAGGAGCGGTCTCGCGCCTAACGCATTTTTTATTTGAATTTAATTTGTGCCGGACGGGGAAAAATATTTGCTTCTCCCGTTTGCTGGTCATAGGTCAGAGCTCAGACGGATCGACATTTTGTTAAGCGTTTTATTGCAATTGCTAACAGACATAGTCTTGCAATCCGCCCGATGTTATAAATAAATATCAAGTATTCCAATGTAAAGCGCTGAGGGGACAAAGAGTTACCCAAGGCAAAAAGCTGTTCCATTCTGAACAACATACATTCACGAGGTAAACTGCTCACAAATTAAAAGGGAAAGACTCCATTTTGAGGTAAAGATTCGTAATTTTCCTTTTTCTTCTGCATCCTTGTCCTAGATTCCTGTAACTCTCTGAAGTATTCCCCATCAAAAGGAGTGATCTCTAAAACATGCCTTAATTATTCTTCAAGGAATAATACTCGTAACTTACATTAAATCTGTGCAATTCAGATAAGAACACACGTGATGTCATAACAACATTACAAAGAAAAGGGATCATATTGCATCCAAGAGATTTAATATAAATGTTTGCGACACTGCCAAAAGTTTATCCGACCGCACTCGTATATTTTCTTCCACAATCGTGGGGGGAGCGTTATTAAAATAAAAACGCCACAGGAAAAACAAAACTCGTTATAAATCGCACGCCACATGCGTGTCATCCATTTTGTGTACACTCCAAAACACGCGCGACGGACTAGCCGAGAAGAAGAAGAAGACTCGCTCCCCCCACGGGCAGAGGGCAGCACCGTCAAAAGACAAACCGGCGTCGCAACGTGAGGAATTCGATAATTGAGGGAGAGGTCCCGCAGCAAATTGATGCGCCTGGGATCTGCCTCCAGGACGAGCGAGCTAGCCAGCAGGCGTCACTGGTAGCAAGAGGAGGAGAAGACGACACTTCTCCTCCACCGAGAGGGAGCAAGAAACGGGGAAAGTGACTCGGGAAGTCCTCCTCTGAAAGCGAGTGGGCGGATCGGAGGAAGTGGCACCCTGGTTGAGGAGGGGAGAGGAGACGGGGAGGAGAAAGGGAAGGGGTTGAGAGAGCGAGGGAAAAAAACGACAGCTTCGACAAAGGACGTGTGCGCTCTCGTCACTTGGTTCGTCCCTTGATGGGCTTAAGGAGAATGATAAAGTAGGACGAAGGGGAGGAATGAGGAGGCGATTAGAAGGGGAATGTGCCGAACGCAGTATATACGCCCCTTATATGAGGGGGTGTTTCGGGAGAAGGGGTAGATATGCCGCGATGTGGAGAAGGGAATGGATAAGGAGGAGGGGATGGGAGAAAGGAGGGGGCGTACAAGAAGAGACTGATGGTAAAAAATAGCGGGAACCCGCGGCGGGTGGGTCTTTAAGATGGGAGTGACGACTCAGATACGACATCCTCTTTCCACCCTCCCGTCTCTAGCACTGTGGGAAGTCTCTCTCGTCTGTTGTGTCCGGATGTGCTCTAAGACTGCCTTTATTAAAATTTCGGAACGAGAATAGCTTCGTACGAAACAAAATGGGAGCGGTCTGATCTATGCACGGGATGAATGGTTACCTCTGAGGCAGAGTCACGGGGTCGCGTTGGAAGATAATATTTCGGTATGGCGATATAAGATTGAGATTTTTTGCTTTCTTCTCTCTCTAAGAGACGAGAGGCATGCAAACGCGTTGTTGAGCGTAAGTAAAATATCAACATTTACAAATTGTGGTGCGTGGTACAAAACGGGAGGAGTGAGCGGAATTCCACTATTAAGTGCACAAAGACCCTTCTTTTAAGTGTAAGACAAGCTAAGAAAGCTAAGAGTCGTAATGTTTAAATTCAACTTCATCCGATTCGAGCCTTTAAATTATTTTCTTTAAATTAAACAGGTAACGAGGAAACTTTCACGGTCTCAAGTAGGAATGCCAGAAACTTTCCAGTCGTGCCTTTAAGTGGCTGGTTCATTGCGAAAACGTATTTGTGCGGTGCGGGGTTTAGTGCATTAGTTGTATCTTAAGTCCCGGTATCGTTAGCCCTTAGTCCTATCGTCAGACATGCGCTGCGTATTTTCAACAACAACGTCAAACTTTTATCGACCACGTTAAGAGGACCAGGCGCATTCGTCGCAATATTTAAAGTAAGCAACAATTAATAGAATTTAAATGTGAAGCTGTCAGATTTTTATCTTTGGAAGGCTGTCAAAATTTCACGTTTCTTTTTCAGTGAGGACGTGAATCGTCTTTGGGATAGCCCGCCTTATATTTAACAGCTACTATCAATGGGTGTCGAGAATGATATTACCAAAGTATCAAAAACAACATAGGATTAAACATATATGTTCTAAGTGGGTTACTTAAAAAATATGATTATTTCAATGAGTCGCGCGGAAAAGAAAGAAAAATAAATCGAAAAACACGACTGATTCCTCGCAGAAGCCTTACAAATTAGTCGCAGAATTAAAAGATCCCATTAAGTGCTATTAGCCGATTTCTTCACCATGAGACGCAAACGGATCAAAATTTTAGACACTCAGCTAAGGAACGTATCCAAAGCCTCACAGTGATTATCTGGTGAAAATTACAAACCCTTGGCATCTTAAAACTTTACAGTAAATTTAAGAAAACTCCGTCACCCTGGGATGATGCTGCGCTTCTTAAACGCCTCAGAAAACGGAGAGAAAGAGAGAAAAGAAAACTATAGGCGTAAGAAAGCGCGAGTACAAAAGAGACAAGAGACGGATGGGCGAGAGAGAGAGATAGAGAGAAAGACAGAAAGAGGAGGCGGCAGAAAAGGAGGAAACAAGCGAGTGAGGGCGTGGAAGGAGATGATTGATAAGTCGAGGAAATGAAGAAGGAATTAGGAGAGCAAACACTGGGTCGAGGAGAGGAGTGGCGCAAAGAGGGGACCGGAGGCAATAAAAACTCACGGTAGGGGGGAAAGAGAGAGAAATAGAGAGAGATGAAGAGGGATGGAAGAATATCTGGAAGAGATGAAGAGGAAAGAGAGAGAGGGAGATTGAAAGGAAGGAGAACCGAGCGAAGAGGGGCAAAATGAATTAGGAGTCTGCAGCCGGGTTAAAAAAAAGAGCGCATGAAAAGAGAGGGGTGAAATCCTGAAGGAGGGAGTGGGCGGAGCGGGGGACGAGATGGGAATGGGGGAGGGAGGGCGGCAGAGGCGGGAGCTATTAGTTAAAGTTTGTCACCCGTGAGACGTTAAGCCCCGTCTTTCGAATGTTTTTTTTCCCTCCTTCTCCTCCTTTCCCTTCCTCTGTATCTACTTCTGCGACGGCGTGGAATTTTTTTTTCTCGCATCGCGAAGAGTTAAGCGATTCACTTCCAAAATACGTGTAAACGAGGGGGGAGGGAGGATTTCAGGGTGGGAGGAGGGATGAGATGACAGATTCGTCACCGAATTCCTTCCGACCCTATCCGCCATCGGCCCCGCCTCCGAAGCTCAAAATTCTTTACGGGCGAAAAGCAAGCATTCCGTTTAATCCACGAATGGTACTAGCCACTGTCTCCGCGTCAAAACTACGATGTCTTTTAACCTTTTAATAGGCTCGTGGAGGTCCATATGATCCCGTTGGATATATGATAGTCTATCAGAGCATAAATATTTTCTTTAAGTTGTTGTTATTTTTATCCAACAGTAAATTTTTTGCTCTCATACGTCATTGTAGCGTGTTTTGCATGAGTATGATTCAATGTAATGTAATAAATTATATGTTGATAATAATTACAAAAATTACACGGGGTGACATATACCCCAGACGCCCAATTGTGTGTGCTTGCCTACGTAGAGATTAAAAGATTGGCGGAATCGTGTAGACCAGCGTTTCTTAAACTCGAGTAATCTGAGGACCCCTTTCATTCACATTTCTTTGCTGCTGGAACCCTCTGGACTAGTGCTGTGGACCTCAGAGGGTCCGAGGATCCCAGTTTAAGAACCGCTGGTGTAGACGATTTTACGCGTATTCTTACAGAGAGTTTTTCTCCTCGGCTACTTTTTTAGGGATTAATTTTCGCGGAATCGAGAACGAACATAATTTCGCCTTATACATGAAGCGAGGCGTTTTGCCAAGAAAAACAAAAATGCGAAGAATCCCGCGGCCCGCGAACATTTCGCACGCGTCATCGAGCCGCTACACCCTCGAACGGTCTTAACAATCGGTTGCGGGAGTAATTAGTGAGTCGCCGCCAGGTTTCGGCGGATATCCGTTGCCGAGGAAATGGAGCGCGAATATCAATTCTTCTCGCACGTTCGTATATCTCTCTCTTTCTCGAAGGTTCGAATACTATTATGAATCTCGACTCCTGGCGTCGAATCTTTAAGAGAAGGGATTCCAGAAATGTATTAATTAACGCCCGTGTCTTACCAGTCGCCTTCGTCGTCGTCTCTTGTATTTTCCAACCTTTTACGGGATTAAAAAAGAAAAGAGGAGAAACGACGACATATCTGTTCCTCTTTCTTTCGCGAGGGTTTAATCATCGCTATGTTTTCTTGAACGGTTTTGTTTTAAAAAATGACTCGTCTATATCATATCGATCACTGCTCTCCTACACCTCTAATCGCAAAGAGGATCTTTCTCACATTCGGAGGAAATAAAACAAGCTGAGGTCTATATTAACTCAGATGATATTGAAAATTTGACACGAAAAGTATCATACAGCATGGTTTCTCAACCTTTCCTTACCAAGTACTTCTTATTTCTGAATATTTTTCATATGGTAGATTATATACTATACACCAATATTGTTTGATTATGGAAATTAAAAGGCAATATTTATATAGACGTGATTAGTAAAAGAATTAATTATTAAAGGAATTTCGGCTATATTTTCAGCAGTTAATCGGGATGTCTTCTCTTAGGTATTTAGCGGATAAATCTATGATAATTGCTCTGGTTCGATTTCAGGCAAGTTTCTTTTCTCAATACCTTCAAATGGAAATGCGTGTGAAACACGCAGGTTTGAATATACATGCTTATTTTAATTTTATATTTAAAATTACAGAAAACAAGTTTTCGCTAGATTACATTAAATAAGCATACGCTATGATCCGGAATATCTCACTTATTCCGTTTATATGAGAGTTTTTCAAACAGTTATTACCGTATGAGCCATAATGTTAATTTTCAAATAGGAGTTGGAGTTCCCATCAAGAGTATCTCGTGTACCCCCTGGGGTACGCGTCCACTAGTTGAGAAACTCTGTAGCTAGAGAAGTGGTGTGCGATCATTTTAAGCTACGGGCCGCATTCGTGCTTGGGTATGCTGTGGCCAGCCGTATTATAAATAGCGAGTGCATCGGCGGAACTTAATTGACAACGCGTTATTTGAAAAATAAAAAAAATCAAGCCTGAATATTTTTTATCATTATAACTTATTCGTAAGAACTCTTATGAGCATATTTTTAACTTTAAAAACATAAAAAATACTTCTGCTAAATATCGCATTGCTTTTTCTACAACATTTCGCGGGTTGCATGTAATGCTATCGAGGGCAGGATGTGGTCTGAGGGCCCCAAAGTTGCACGCTACTCTTATCGATGCGCAACATTTTGCGAGGAGAAAACTCTTAAGAGTCGGATAAGGCGAAAGATGTAAAGAGTGAGATAAATCGGACGAACTGCTGATAATTAATAAAGGGAAGCGATAAACACGCCTCACGCCGAACGGAATCGGAAGGGGCGGCACTGGTCGAAATGGGTTGTTCCCATCCGTCCGCCTACCTCTGCCTCGCCCGTCTAGCTGTCTCGTCGTCCTGCCCTTCCTGCCTCATCGGCAGAGGCTTAAAAACATCCCTCCGCCTCCTCCGTTGCCACGATTAAATCCAGGCAAACGGCTAACGCTTCGTGCCGTACGGTAATGAGGTCGCGGTCGCGGAATTATTCTTCGAGTGGGGTCATTTCGCTGCGTCGGAGGGGAAAAGGAAGTCGATTATCCGCCTCGACGCATCTTCTTGGCAGAGGAGGAAAGAAAAAGACCGGAAATTATTTATTTCCATTTTTCGGTTAATTGATCCAAAAGTCGCGCCATTGGATACAAAAAGACGAGTTTTACGATGGAATGAACGGAGGGAAAAATATACTTTTACGATTCTACTATTTAATTGGTGCATATGATGTTTTAGTGAATGTTCTAGTAACAAAGAATTGTAAGAAAAATCACAGTAGATTGGCTGAATATCTGTTCTTTCCCGGAAACATATAACAGAACCTCATTCACCAAAAAGATGTTCTGACGGATAGCACGAATTCATTGTAGGACTGCACGCGATTCAAAATAATACTACGTAAAATAATAGAATTTCGTAACACGGCTATTCCTAAAAATATCGCGAGCACCGAAGCCTGTAAATGTTTAATTTTTCGTAGTACATAGTACTTATTCCTTCGTAAATGCACTACATCACTTACGTTCCAATCCATAGAAATGTTTATCCCTAAAATAGCTTTATGAAGATTAACATATCATCCTCGCAGAAACTGAAGTATTCCTGCGATCTCCCATAAATAGCGGAATCCAGCAAGAAAAAAATTGATGTGACATTGCTGAATACGCGAGTCCGTAAATTGTAATTCTGATTGATATGAATCTCTTAAGGCTAACATATTAATCTTTAATGAGTAGCGATCTGTAGGACGGCCTAAGTTACAGTGACAAATAACTCCCCTAACTTTACTTTCCGAAAGTTTATATAATATATAATATAATATAATATATAATATATAGAAGCAAAATGAACGTTAAGTTTTCCTTTTAATTGTCGCTTAACCACGGAAAATCAAATCGTAGACATAGCTCGTAAATAAATGTTAACAAAAAATAATACAGATCTTAATTACAATGCGATCCTAATTTCACCTCACAAGTTAAAGGTAAAATCACTAGAAAGGGTATTCCGCAGTACCCTATATAAGACTAATTTGGACGTAATTAATCGAAATATTTTGGAATATGATCTAGTATATTAAAAAATATAAAAAGGATTTATACTTAGCCCACATTGTTTGATTATGGGTATTAAAAGACAATATTTATATAGAGGTGATTAGTAAAAGAATTAATTATCAAACGAATTTCTACTATATTTTCAGTGGTTAATCGAAATGTCTTCTTTCATGTATTTAGCAAATCACCGTCCATGATAATTGCGCTGGTTCAACTATAGGTGTTTCTTTTCTCGATATCTTCAAATGGAAACGTGAATAGGATATTTTTGATTTGCACGGTAATATTGGTGAGAACCGAGAAACCAACTGGGTAATAGAACATATTTCCAAAAGGACGTATATTAAATGCAAAGGAATCATAAATCAGCAGCGTCGCTGATGACGGATCCCGGATCCGAAAATCTTTGACCTCTACACCCTATCACAACCTAACTATATCTCACCGATAGCCATAAAAAGGTTGGGAAAACCTTGCAAAAAGGGTTTATCAATTTTATTTTAGCCATAAATTAAGTTCCGTAACATTCTTTTGAAGGAATGACTCTCCACTTTAACAATACCCCCTCCGTTGTATCTCCTTCTTCAACCTATCAATAAATTCTACCTTTATAGTTTATATTACATATGCGCGCATACACACACGTCAGTAAAAATCTACATAACTTTAAATAATATTATATACCGTAGTTTATTTTCAGATGGTTAATTTTTTAGGTAATAAAAATTGTTATTAATAAACTTTTTTATTTACAAACAATTCCAGCGTGTATTGACAAGAAATGTGATGTATTATTTGCATAGTATCGAGCATTTGAAAGAATAAATATTTGGAGATGAGATAAAAAAATACCACTGAGATATTCGTGTCGAACCCATGGGATTTTAGGATAAACGCAGAAAAGAATAAATTTCCTGTGAAAAACAAATGAAAATTTTCAGACAAACTTCCGGCATAGATAAAGAAAAACAAAGCATTCGCCACTGAAACAATATTTTCCCAGATATTCGAATTCATCTACATAGCCAATTCAAAAACAGCAGTCAAATATATACACGAAGACAGAACAGTAACTTAAACCAGCCAAAATCCCAGTAGCTAGCTCGCATATTCCTTTTCCAGAACGACGCCTAAAGAATAAAGTGTTCCTTCCCAAATGCAAGGATTTTAGTTAAATTTTAACTTCATCGCATCCACCTATAGTGTCATTAAAATTAGTCGCTTAAATTCTTGTCTTTTTCAGAATCCCTATTACTCGCAACTCGATATCGCTTTAAATCCCGTTTGCTAATCCATCCCGGGCAATATATTTAAATTCGGTATCCCTAGGAAAAAAATCATCGATCTGAATTTCAAAATTTTTAAGCAACATGACCGATAACATTTTCATTCTTGATATAAATTGGAAATATTCTATTGATACGTGCCCGTATGCATGTATGCGAAATTAATTACAGAAAAGGAAGAATTATGGTAATGTGTAATTAGCAGACAAAAACGGTTGGAGGAAACCAACGGACACTTACATAGCGGTGTGAACGCCGACGTCAATGGGGAAAAACTAGTCGTGGTAAGACATTTCCGACATCAGCCCTCCTCCAACTCGAGAGAACTAACTCGGACCGAAAAGTTTATCTCTAACGCCGTGGACGTAAGCACCACCACGCAAGTGCCGAAAGATTCCCTCCTGTCCATTTAGACTATCCAAGTTATTCCTTCGCCTTCATTCACTCTATACGGTCACCAAAAACAGAAATAAATCGAGTTATCCCCGATCAAGTTCCGCAAAAAATAATTCCATTCGCACAACGCGCGCTCACCTGTCTGTGATCCTAGCAGGGCAACCAGCAAGGCGACGGCCGGCACTATCCTTTCCCGGCGACCCCTTTCCATGGCGCCGGCTCTCACCGCATCAACACCGGTCAACATCTTCCCGGTCGCTTCTTCACTGCTAGCAGGTGATACGTGGAGTTTTTTTTCTTGTGGAAAAAAACCCTAAAACGACACGTCAAACACTTATTTTTTACGCAGCCGTCGTTGAATCACTTCCCGAGTCCATTCGAAAACTTTGAAAAGCACTGTTTCGCGAGTTTGAAGGGAACGTTGGGGCACTCGGTATGGGGCGGGGTGGGGGGAGAGGTCGATGGTTGATATAGCGAGTAGGAACGTGTGTCTAATCTGACTCTCTATCTACCTATCTGCCGCTCGAGCGAACTCGTACCCTCTCGGGGGGCCTCCGGTCTCCCAGAGGCCTTCTGCGCGGGCAGCCGCACATTTCTCCCTCGATCCACTGGGGCACGGTCGAAGGGCACACGGCTGGCAGAGCGGCAGCGGATCCAAATGAACTCTCGCGGCACGGCCAAGGGATCTTGGGCGTAAAGTAAAATCTTCCCGCACGGCCTTGGCGCAGCACGGAAATCGAACTGAACCACAAATCCCCGAATACTCACTCGAATGCACTCACATACTAGAACATTCGGGACGTTTTTTCCGGCATCGGTGGATATTCCGGCAATCCTCGTCCCCAGAAGAATGGTATTATCGGCTTAGTGTGACAACGTAGCCGTATTATATGGTTTAATGGCATTAGGTGACAATTTGATTATAATTTTCCTCTCTGGAAGTGTCGTTTCACAAAGTAGCACTGGAACAGTATGTCGTGGAGCAGCCCCGAAAGAATATTTTTCAGGATTCAAGAAAGAATCTCCGCTGAACTTGGGAAAAATGCGGCCGGGTGAGCCCTAGAATCCGAAACAGTCACACGAGTAGGATTTGGAGGACCAATATCACGCCTTTCTCTACTCCGAGTCTTGGATTCTATCAGACACGTAATGTTCATCAAAAACTGAAAGGCGTCTGGTGCGGAGCATGGGGTTCTCTGAATCTGCGCTGAATGACGGCGAGTGACGGTCGAGAGAAAGATTCACTCATTCCACTTAATGAATCCACTCATTTAAAAAAAAGTGAAGACAAAGGGTCACGAAATCGTTTCTGAAAAACTCGGGCAGAAGAAATAAAATATACTTGATGAACCACACTCGAAGAGACGAAGTAGGTCTGGATGGAGTATATAAAAGTACCTATTATTCGAAGAGAGAGGTTATTTTTCCGGAGGAAAAAGCTAAACCTTTCC
The DNA here is from genome assembly GCA_028673005.1 of Tanypteryx hageni. Lineage (NCBI taxonomy): Eukaryota > Metazoa > Arthropoda > Insecta > Odonata > Petaluridae > Tanypteryx > Tanypteryx hageni. Next base: position 88,455,671 of record CM054116.1, on the reverse strand, counting down.
GTAACGATGTTCAAGCGACCGCGAAATAAAAAGATCCCTTCTCTCTTACCAGTAACGGAAGAAGAAGAAGAAGACCCCGTGGAAAAGTGGGGTCAGTTTCGGATGAGGAAGCGGTCAAGACACTGACATTCACACCCACACTCGACACAGTGAGACACTTGCCTAGGAGGAAGGGAAGGGAAGAGGGAGAAAAGGGAACGGTAGTGGATTAAAAAAAATAGAAACTTTTGCTTCTCTAGTTAGAACCGCTGCGTGCTGGATTTGTGAAAGAAAATTCCCTTGGAGAGGAGAGAGGGACTGAGATAGTTTGGTAAAGTTCCCGAAGAGTTCTAGGTGGTTCGCAAAAAATATGGGGGTGAGAGGTTGAGCTTACAATGGAGCTAGATAGAGAAATTAGGAGGGGAGTCGAGAATAGAGGATAACTGAGGCTCTTGAGAGTGGAATGATGTATTTTTTTAATCGGGAGAAAGGGGAGGAATAAGATCGCTATTTAGGCAAAGGAGTTGTCACAAAGGTAGATGAGACGTATTTTGGGGGGAGGAGGGAAGTGGTTGGGTGATAGAGGGTGAGGGGAGGAATGAAGAGAAAAAGAGATTTGGTAAGGGGTGGGGTTGGAGTGAGGAGGTGTTGAGTGTGTTAGTGGGGCGGATGGAAGTGCTGTGGTGGGCTTCTATGGGCGGAGAGAGGAGGGGGTGGCAGGAGAGGAGGGAAAAAGTTGGAAGAAGAATCTTGCCAAAAAAATTGTCTTCGTTGATTACCACCTGAGACAATTGACGGACAGAATGAGTGCGGCGATGGAAAACATGTTCGCGTTTTATCCCCTTTTGCGGAACACTTTTTTTCTTCCGGAAAAATTCGTCGGGACTCCCGGGAAAAAACAACACTCCTCTTCGACGTCAGTTGGGTCGAACCTCTGAAAACGCCTCCCTTTTCTCGGGGCTGAGACCTGCTTTTTTTAAGTTAATAAAGCGAGGCGACGCGCGCGTTCTCTCGCGGGGAGAGGGAGAGTCAGAGAACGAACGAAAAACGCCCGGCTGATCGGGGACGGTATGAAGTTGCCGGCTCGGCGGTCCAACTCGCACTGCCGCTAGCTCTATTGCTCTCTCTCTCTCTCTCACTCTCTCTCTCTCTCTCTCTCTCTCTCTCACTCACTCCTCACCCTTCCTCCGCCGCCGCGCCAGCACATCCCTCTCTCTCTCTCTCCCCCTCCCTCACACTCCCTGCCTCAAAACGCCGCCTCCTCCGCCTCCACCGCCGCTGTCTTATCGACCGCCTCACTCTCCGCCCGCCCGGGTCCCTCGCAGCCACTGCCGCCTCGCGCCCCGTGTCACGTGATTCGCCCGGAATCGCTTTCAAACTTGGCGGGGTTTTGTGTCCCTCGCTGCGTGTTTGCGTGCAAGGTCGCTGGTTCTATAGAGGGGGAGGAAGAGAAACGCGTGACTTGCATCTGAATAGAAGATAAAAAAATACGTGGTCGAAAGAGTAAATTTGAAACAATTTCATTACGGATGCATGGAATATTGCCTAAAATGTTCTATCGAAGCTTAGGTACCGTATTTATTCAGAAAAGGAGACAAAAAATAGTACTCACAGGCAACGGACGACAAAAATTAATCGTTAATTACGATAAATTAAAAAACCGCAAGTACCCATAGCATCGCAACAGACCATATTTTACGAGTACCCAAGCCCTCCTTGAATTCACGTTTATTGTAATGTTAGTCTATGGATTCGATTTCAAGCCGACCCTATTCTGCTGAGCATGAAAACCGAATGTATGATCAAAGCAGCTCATGCAGTCATTAAAAATGATTGTGTAAACTAGTCGAACGTATCGGCTGCGCCTTGGTAACTCGCAGATTGTTTATTATTTAAAGATTCCTTGAACTTTCCTCAGGGTGGCCACTCTATATAGCTTAAATGCGCATCTAGTTTACTCGCCCGCGTTACGCGTCTGTAGCTCGATCATCATCGGCCATTCAATTCATGAGGCGAACTCTATAATTCCTTTATGAATTATTGATTTGGAGATGGAAATTGAAAATAAATCACTTTGCTTGGGGCAAATGCGATGCGTTAAAAAAAAACTTTCAATGACACGAGTGAAATTAAATTTCGTGTTACGTTTATCCACTCCACTCAAAGTTGAAAAAATAATAATTATTGGAACTTTTGTTGTGGCTCTGAATATGGATTTCTTAGCCTCGAAAAAAACGGAGCTGATTTTTTTAAAGGCCGTACGTTAAAATGCTATGAAGCATCGCTATCTGCTGGTTGGTTTATTTGAAGAATATTTCAGTGCCAAACCGAAAAAAAATACTTTCTTTTTATCTGTAGCTTCCAAATGGTATCATTCCAAAGTAAACGTTTGTTCAGCTGCTTGCCAGGGGTATCGTGTACAGCACAACGATTCATCTGAAACCTTGTTTATCAAAGATGATAATCTGGAATAGGTTTCTTCTTGTGAGTTGAATTTATTTAAGAAACAGAAAGTTAACCTCGTAAAACTATGGAGCCATTTCATTCTCGCATAGCGCTGACACATATTAATCATGAAAAAGGTGATTTCAGATAAAGCACTCGGTTTAAATTTTAAATTTTGATTGGAAACAATGATTTCAGTTAATTTTTATAGCTAGGAACGCTACGGATTATTATTTTCCTTTGAGAAAAACGTTCAAATCCAGGCCTTTGTCTTAGTAAGAGAAGTACGAAAAACGGTATTATATCCCCGATAAAAAGTTGAGTTTATATATGATTCAAAATGATGAGCGCAAGCATAACACTTTTGGAAGAATGATCACAACAAAGCACATTCCATCGCAAATAAACAATTAATTAATTTAATTATACCTGAAATATCCAGAGGTAAAATGTCATTAATAAGAGTTACACTAAGTTATAGCAGTTTTCAACATATACGATTATCATACAAACGTTTGATTTTTTCATCGTATTAGCTTGATAATATAAAATACATTTAAATTTAAATTTTATATTACAATAATGAGAACGATGTCTGGTTTTAATTCAAATTAACTTTGATTCCAATACCACGTAGGATTTTGCTACTTCAATCCTTAACCCATGGAGTTACGATCGAATTTAACGCTCCTCCTTATTAACAAATATTATCATTAAAAGTAAATACATTTAAGAAAAAATAAATGCCTTGAGATTAGCAGTGCCCAAGAAAGAAGTCTCGTTCGGCATAATTTTATAAGCAAACACCTGGCGCAACATAAGATCGCAAATTGGTGTAGATGAGCGGAAATAAAAGAAGGTAAGAGAGGCGAAACGGTCGTTAGAGATTATTGCATTGCACTTACTCTGTAACTCGTCCCAATGAGCACTCGAGAACACCCGTTACCATCCGACAACTCCCTTTAATTCCAACGTATCCAGAGCCAGCACACACATTCTCTCTCTCTCTCTCTCTCTCTTTCTATATATATATATATATATATATATATATATATATATATATATAATATTATATATATATATTTATATATATATATATATATATATATATATATATATATATATATATATATATATATATCCGGCTTCATATCCCAAAAACTGCCTCTCCTGGGAGCGATATTCATCCTCGCTCACTCAATAATCTCTTCCCCCCAGAACACTGTACTAAGGGGTAAAAAAGAGAAGAAGAAGATCCCACCCCTTTCCCACCGATTCCGTAATCCTCTCCTGTGCCGCATTCTAAACAGCGTTCCCTCCATCCACGCCTAAATCCCTTCCCCTCCTTTTCTATTCACCCTTCCTGACGCCTTGCCCTTCCCCTCTCCTCCCTTTTTTGCTTCTCGAATCCGCTGCACTTAAAGATTCCAGCGGGCGACCTTCATGCAAGGTCGAAGTTTATGGGTAAGCATGTCAGCCAAATAGGTGCATTTTTCGGGGGCGACCATTAATCCTATCTATTCTTTACCATCGAGCCAACTATTCCTCTGGCCATATCTGCTACCGAGAACTTTATAAGCAGCCCTATCAGTTTTACATCCGAGTTCGTCATTGCGAAAGACCTTTGTCTGAATGGACCGGAGGGACTGTGAAAAAAAGAACCGTTGAAATATGGAACAGCAGGAGTGGCAGAAACCTTGGACGGTTTCGCTCACGTACGTAACGCTTGGAACCTCGATATTTAAAATGAGATATCGCTGGTTTGGAATGATGCGATAAAATTACGCCTGCTTTACTGTGGTGAGCTATAATCCGAATAAAATAACGTCGTATTTACGGAAGCAAAAAACGGACGAGGGGATATGTATACTCATATTGGTAGAAGGCTTATTAGCGTGTCTAGTTCCCAGTGCTAAGGTCGCAGGTTCGAATTCTGCCGAGGCTCTCATTGTAAAGGCAAGAAAGTGCTGTTTATGAGCTAGTTAAAATAAATAGGCCAAAAGTAGGATTTTAGGATATTTTTGTAATACTTACGCAAAAATGCAATTGTCTGAAATTCTAAAAATAACTTTAAAAAATTGTTCATCGGTCTATCGTATTTCATTGGCTTTTCATTAAAATGGCAATTTTGAGTGAAACTACTTTCATAGACTTCAAAATTATAATAAAAGTAGATATAAACAAAGCAATTAATAATTATTTATATGTATTTTACCTTTACCACACATATTATCTATATAATCAACCAATGTTTGCCGTGATAAGATTTCTTTTCTCCAATATTTCGGCGTTAGCATTATTGAAATATATCTTCGGCAACGTGATTTATATCTCAAACAAACAATAGTGAGTAACATAAAAGCCGAAAAAGAAGTTTTATCATCACGCGACTTCCTATTGAAAACATGCTATTGCATATTTCCTCGGCCCCTTTGTATCTGTTATAAGATTAATGGAAACCATGAAAAAATCGTTTCCTTGTATCCTTTAGGGTATTACGTGAGATTAGGCCACGCTAGCATGCGTCACAAATTGGTTTGTGAGTAATGTGAGAACAAATTTTTAAAATGTCTCGTTGGAAATATTGCTTGTGGCGGTTCAAGATGGTGACATGACACTGACAATTTGGAGGCGCAAAAGTGGGACAGGCGATCATAAAATTATACTTCATTAATGCCGAAGAATTGAAGAATACGTTTTAAGTTAAACACCTGGTTATTAAGGCCATTGTATGTTGAGCATATCCTGTTACTAGTTCGTAATTTCATTTTTCAAAAATTCTCAGTGAACGATACATGAAAAGCGATCAGGTATTTTTGAAATAGCAAAGACTGCCATTTTTTGTTTATATCAATGCATGCAACGCCGTATTCTGATCTATGGCGTGTAAAATGGGGTGACAGATGATAACCTTTAAGAAGAGCAACGGGTTCGTTACCCTTGATAGTTATCACGTTATTACACTGTGTGTAAAGCGACTTTCATCATAAAAATCGTTAAATTCATTTCCGGTTGAGGCGAAGCCGATGAAAATATTATTTCACTGCCACACGAAACGGCTTCCTGCAATGTCAGCCAAAATTTAATGTTTGAGGTGTATAAGTTTGCGTAGAATACATCCACTCCCCGATTAACGCTCTTAATTGGTGCCAGGAAAATCGAGCGTTAACTGAAACAGCGCTATTCGGAACACGTACTTCCATAAGAAATGACGTTATTAGATTTAATTCGTTCCCGAGATTCTATTAATGGAAATGAAAATAGGTAGTATTATATAAATAATACACCAAAGTATTCTTTGTTAACCATATTACGTAGCGTGGAATGGGTAGTCATTTGCATTGCAATTATATTTAAAATTGAACAGTAAAACTTGAATATAAATGAAGAACAGAATGCATTTTATGGAACATATGTTGATCTCACGCTGAATAAGTCGCGCAGGATCATTAAGGAATAGGAATTAGAGTAGAAGAAGTTTCCTGTGTCTACTTATATATATATAGGGTGAGACAATAATGGTCAATATACAGCCACAATCTTATTAACACAAAGAAAGAACATAATAACATAAGCATCATGAGTGAAGATACTGTTCAATTAAAAGAAGGCAACCAATAAGACAAAAACAAAATCGTATATCGAAACGATCGAAACCTTACTGCGTTTCGATAAAGAAATATCGATCCATAAAAGAATTATCAACATGTTCTTTTTAAATAAAGGAACATGGAATGAGCCCAAATAAAGGAAGAATTCAAATATCTTGGTATTACATTTTTTAAAACTGAACAATCGAAAAGGGAGAAATAAACAAAAAACAAACAAATGTTGTCACTCTCCAGCTTTTAGTCGCTGTAAAACCTTTAATTTAACCTCGAGAGTTAAATTTCTCCTGTTTTTCTCCTCTGACTGCCGATTATCACTCATGTTCTATTTATTTAAAGTGAAAATATAATTTAAACAAAGTTCACTCTATATTTTCACCTACAAAAACGTCGACAAGTTTACACAGATCCATCAAGCAACTGCAAATACTGATGTTTTGTGTGTTGTTAATGGTTGTAAATGCGTAGAGTGGACTTCATAAATTACACCAGAAATTTTGAAGAGAGTTAATTTGGAATGCGCGAGCGCAATTCAGAAAAAGGTGTTCAATTATTTTCAGCGTTAATGCGGAACAGCGTTATGGGGGGAGTGGGTGTTAATTTGTTACCCCATAGATACGAGGCGATTTATTATTGAGGAAATTCGCCAAATTCATAAAACTACGACACTTTAAGAACATCGCCAATAAAAGCGGGAGTGAGATCTCCAATCTCCTTCAAAGTAGATAAAAGCGAAGGCAAAAATTTCATTAATAAACAAACCGGTTCCTTCTTTCTATTTTTTTAACGGCGTACGTGGGAGCCCGGGAGCAACGAATACATTCATGCGCTATTCGTCCTACGAAGACGATGCTGCCCTAGGAATGGGTCTGGAAGGTAAATAAAAGATTAGAGAGAAAGAGAGATAGAGATAGAAGGGTAGAGATATGTAGATGGTGTGTTTTTCGAGGCGACGCCTCCGGGCTCCGCGGTGCAAGTAATATTTGGAACCTCACGATGCAGTTATAAAAGGAAGTAAGGAGGGGTGAGGTAGAGAAGAGAGGGAGAAAGATAGAAAGTGAAGGGAGAGAGAGAGGGAGGGAAGGAAGCGGAGAGAACAAGGAAACGGTGGTAGCGAAGAGAAGAGTAAGAAACGAGAGCTGACGAGGAACGTCTTCATTCCGAAGAGCGAGCGGGATTGTGTGTGTTTTGGTGTGTGTGTGTTTGCCGTATCATCCACCCGAGGCAATGTCATTATTCGGAGCCATTCATATCATTCCTATTATTCCCTTGCCCCCTTTTTCCACAGTTCCGTAAGGAAAAGAGAGGTTAACGCTTAAATATTATTCGGAGGCGGGGACTAGGAGTGGGAGAGAAAAATACCAATTGTGGTTATGATGAAATGGTGCGAATGAAGAAAGAATGGGGGAGGGAAGATGATTACTTGGCGAGAGGAAGAGATGGCGATTAGAAACCGGATGAGACGAAAGGATGAAGCGAGATCAGAAGAGAATGGACGGTTGGATATAAAAGGAAAGAATGGAATTAAAAAGGTGTGAAAACAAAAACGAATGCGACGAAACGAGCGCAATTTATCTGCTAAACAAATGAGAGAAAAGAGGCGACAAGTCGAGAGCAAGCTATGAAGATTGTAAACGATTAGGGAGATAAAGGACGAAATTCGTGGAATGTACAGAACCAGAAGGAAAGAAGAAGGGAAAAGAAAACGACAATTAGGAGAGAGAACGCCTAAGAAAAAGGTCGACGGAACGAAAGAGTACGGCTTACTTCGGAGGAAAAAGAAACGCAAAGATGAAGGGAAACGGTCGCGAAATAGCGGAGGCAGAGGAAGGTGCGCTTCGGCGCGTTAATTGCGTGGAACGAAAAGTTAGAACGAGAATCATAATAAAGTAGGTAGGAATGGCGAAGTGAGGGAGAAATTCGGAGTGATACGACCGGAACGGAGGAAAGTAGTAAAAGCGGAAGACGCAGAAAGGTATTCCGCTTACGCGCCATTCGAGTTGAGAGAGGCGAAAGGGAGACGAATGCGAGATGGGCGCATAAGATGGCGGACCGGGGGAAAGCAGAGGGGAAGGCGAGGATCGAAGCGGATGGAATTAGATGAAAGGAAATAAGACTGGAAAGAATGAACTCGTTCGTCGCTCGCCCTTCATTCCGTCGCGGACGCGTTCGCGATGAGTTTTTTTTTTTTAACGACATCATAAGCATTGACGCGCCTCTAGCCGGCTAGGTTATCAGACGTGTCCGTAAATTTGTTTAGTTACTAAAATCGTACGGTAAAAAGAGCCCTTTAATAACCTTTAATCCATTTATATTAACCGTTAAGCAATAGCTGTGGTTTAAAGGTTAATGAGCGCCTACTCCTCGTGAACCACCACAGAATCTCGAGTAATTAATAACCTCTTGGGTTAGTCACATTTTTAAACATAGGAAACCAGGATTCGTGAAAAAACAGAGAGGGAAAAATTGAAATAAAGGACATTAAACTCAATCTTTTCGACACGGACATAAATATTTCTTTACGAGCTCCTCGTCTTTTAATCGCATCTTAACGGGCAATACGCGCCCGTAAAATATCAAAGGAGGCATAAAAAAACGATATCCTTTTAAATTCATTAATACGCCCATAAACGAAAGACACTCATAAACAGTAATGCAACCGAGAGGGGGGAGACATAATGCCACGGGACAATCTGGCGGGCGTACAAAAGGATGAGTTATGTAAAGCGAAAACACCGGCGCAATAATTCCAGTGCTTAACTCGCGATTAACAACAAACGCGAGTCGAAAATTGCGCCTGCTCTTCCCAAAACTCTCGACCGATTATTACCAGCAGTTAAAGGGAGCTGGAAAACCGCTCGCCTAAAACTTTTGAAGGCGTGTTATTTCCTCCCTTGGTACGAGTTTCTGCACTTGAGATCTTTACGAAATGAGTGAACGAGAAGTGCCGAGGCGCAAACCAGAGAGAGAGAGAGAGAGCAAGCGAGAAGAGTCTAAGAGTAATTCGTAGCAATGGGTCGCGTGGCCAAGAGCAGTGAAAAGAGACGCACTGAATAGGTGGAGATGGTGAGAGAGAATACGGGAAGAATTTGGGCAAAAGCGAGGATGTGGCCTAAAATAAAAAAGCGAGCGAGAGACGGAGAAGTATCCGTGAAATGAGAGAAAGGGAGAGGGTATACATGTAGGGAAGAGCAAATGAAAAGGTTGAACGAGTGAGAATTAAAAATGTATTTATGCGCGGTGAAAGGATGCAGAGCGAGAGAGATGAATTTTGAGGATGGATAGAAAGCGAGAGAAGGAAGGAGAGAGAGTGTGAAGAGAAGATGAGATGTAAGAGAATGTTTTCCAAGTAGGACCATTTTTGGGAGGTAAAACGACGCAAGGAGTTGAAATTTAAAATTTCGGAATGCGAGCGGCGAGTTCATACATATATATATATATATATATATATATATATATATATATATATATATATATATATATATATATATCCTGGCAGTAGGCAGCAGTACTGTCAGTATGGTATAAAGCCGAAAACATGATGATGGCTGGATCTATATCCAATACAACTGTAGGCGTGATCGGAGCGATTTGAACGGCTTCAGTACTGCGATGTGGAAAGCAAGAGGGAAACTACCACATTACAATCTCTAGTAATGATTTTATGGTTGAGCAATATGATATCTCTCGAGGTAAAATAATCCGGAGGTAAAATAGTCCCCCAATCGGATCTCCGGGAGGGGACAGCCTCGTGGAAAGCATTTATCAGAAGTAATTTATGAATAGGTACTTGGAACGTAAGAACTATGAGAAAGGCAGGAAAGCTAGAGAACTTGAAAGAAGAAATGAGTAGAAATATGGTTGACATTATAAGACTGAATGAAACTAAATGGGAAAGAGAAGGACAGTTCGACTCGGAACAGTTCACGGTAGTTTACTCTGGAGGAAATAGTGGAAAAGGGGAGTAGCTCTGGTACTTAGAAAAGATATTATGAAAAGTGCGACAAAGATAATATCAACGAACGATTGACTGATGTAAATAAAGCTAAATGCAGTCCCAGTGGCCATGCTGATAATTCAGGTATATATGCCAACGTCAACTCATGAAGATGAAAAAATCGAGGGGTTTTATGAGCAAATTAATGACATTTAAGAAGAAGACGGAAGAGGAAAGTTAAACTGCATAATAATGGGAGATTGGAACAGCATGGTCGGAGAAGGTGTGGAGAAAAATATTGTTGGGCAATACGGACTTGGGTAAAGAACCCGAGGAGGGGAAAACTGTTAGAATTCTTCATCAATAATGACCTTGTAGTGATTATGCATTGTTCAGAAACCATAAACGAAGATTATACACATGGAAAAACCCAGGAGAGAGAATGGGATGCCAAATAGATTACATCCTTGTAAAACAAAGATTCTGGAACAGCATAAAGACCACTAAGGCATTGCCAGGAGCAGACATTGATTTAGATCACAGTCTTCTAATAGTTGACGTAAGTACAAATCTCAAGCAAATAAGAAAAATGAGAAGAGAAAGTCAGACTTAAGACCTAGAAAACTGAAGTAAAGGCAAGATGTAGTCAGCATGAAGTTGATAGATCGCCTAAGAAATTTTAAAAACAAACCATAGACCGTGGATATAGAATGGGAAGAAATCAAAACCAATATCAAGGATACCTTGGAAAAAAAGATTGGAAAACAAGAGAAGAAAATCAGAAAACCCTGGATCACTAAGGAAAGGCTGGAGAAAATAGATGAGAGACAAAATTGGAAAAACGTTAACGATGAAGAAGGTAGAGCCAACTATAGACGTATAAACAATGAGTTGAGATGGGTAACAGATAAAGCTAGAGAAAATTGGATAAAAGAATAATGTGATGAAATACAACAAATGGAGAATTTAAGACGGTACGATATGATGTACGCTAGGACACTAGAGTTAGAAGATAAGAAGTCTAATGGAATTCGTGGTAAAGGAATTATGAACACGGATGGGAAGATAGTGTCAGAAACAAAGGATGTAGCACAGGCATGAGAAGAATACATTAAGGATCTATACAGCAAGCAGGCAGGATCTGCAATAATAGAAGATGAGGAAAACATTGAAGAAGACAACTTAGGATCAAATATTATGGAGAGCGAAGCAGAAAAGACGACAGTGAAACTAAAGAAATGGAAAGCCATCGGCAGCGACGGAATACCGGCAGATTTACTTAAAGTCATGGGATCAGAAGGCCTAAAAGCGATCACGAAATTAATTAATAATATTTACGACACGGGTGAGTGGCCTCGGGATTTCCTTGATGTAACAATGATCCCTCTAACGAAGAAGCCAAAGACAATGCAGTGTATGCAATGTATATATATAAAAGCTGGAATTCGTGATAAAATATGGAAGAATAGGTGGGGCGGTGATGCGGAACGAAAGGAACGTAATGTTTTAAACTCGACGAAGGAAAGGAAATGAGAAATTTAAATATTTTCTAAATCTCTTCACATCTTGTAATTCCATCCTGATATTTCCTGGTGTGAATTTTTGCTCGTAAATCGTGTAAAACACACACAAGAAGAAAAATTTACATTGATCAGTTAAGTGCTTCCAATATCTGGCTTCGTAAAATTCCGGTAACTTCAATGTCGTTCTTTCTTACAAATAAGATTAGTATTTTAATCATTCAAAATTATCAGCCATGCCGTAACCTTATTAATAATTGTCAATATAAAAACTACATTCATGATAACTGTGTTGTTTAAATGTGAAGAAAATGAAATTTAAAGACATGCGCCATGTATTTACTTTATTATGTAGATGCAAATTTCCTTTTTATGAACAGCAACTTAAGAGTGATATAATATACAGAGAATTAAATTCCCTAGAAATATGAATGTGAAACGCTTGACATATATATCTCAACAGCAAGGGAAATATATACGTATAAACACGTAAATGACCAAAATAGGACGAATAGCATCACGTAATCGATGAATTGATAAGCTCGAATGACGCGTTACAACGGAATGTTTTGGGGAAGAAATGGGACATGAAAAGAATTCAAAGATAAAACGGAACAGTTTTATGAACAAAGGATAATATGAAGCAAAGATAGAAATGGAAGAGTTATACAGATTAAGAAAGAGGATTTGCTTGAAGGACCTGAGAAAGAATCGTTTAAAACAAGAAGAGGACATCAGGAGGCAATAGGTAAGGATTGAAGAGCTTCCAATTTGATTTTAACATTAGCACACTTTATCATGGAATTGGCAAAATACAAGGTTAGACGAAAGCCGTAAACAGTGGGATTTCTACTGTGCGGTAAGGGAAATTTCCGAGATATACATAGTGCACACAGGGTGCACCGATAATCAGTATATATATATATATATATATATATATGTTTAACCCTTATTTTAACAAATGTTCAAACTGCAACAAATGAACTGATCGGTGTCTTCTTTCTGGATATAAAACTAACTGAACTCGTTACCATTTAGTCAACTTTCGTTCCATTTTACCATTCACCAAAAAGGGAAAATATATTAAATAATTAAATTAATTATTATTTTCTAATACGCCGATAAATAGGTGGAGTGGTCGATAAGATAAATAATTAAAATAACAAAATAAACAAAAACAATTAAAAGGTCTTAATGGCTATTTTTAATAGGGCAACCCTTTGTAGGTATATGTACCTACGTATATAAGCAATGAAATATACTCTAACAAATGTGTATGATAAAAATTTTCTCTCAGTATTTTTAAAACTTGTCATATTCTTAAAAACACAACAGATAAGAAACAAGTTCCACGTAACAGCCTCCCGCTAAAGATAGGGCCAGGGATCTAAGCGCAAGCGTTGAGAACACGTCATGGGTAAGGATGCGGGAGCAGATGCAAGGAGAAAAGGTGGGCCGAGGAGTTAGGGAAAAAGAGTGGGTGTTGGGAGTGGACGATGGATTGTGTTTTGGACGTCGAGGGCGTGGCGTGACTTGGATTCTTTTTCCGGCGGTGAGGAAGATGCGAGATGTAAGGAACATAGAATTGCGAAAAAGATAATCGTGGTTACAGTAGTTTATATATATATATATATATATATATATATATATATATATATATATATATATATATATATATATATATATATGCATATATAATCTTAGGGGAAGATTCGAAAAATGTATTGTGGCAGTGATTGATTGCATTTGCTCTTATATGTCAACTCAAATGTAGTAGCAATTATTCTTACTATCTTCACGTACGTTTTGATCTAGAGAATAATCCGACATTTTTAACTCCTTTCTTAATAAAAGGGAGACGACACTAATATTGCTATTAAGGTCAGGCTCAAGAAGGACACTCGGGTATTCTTTGAATATTATCAAATTTTCTGTCCGAAAATAATTCTCTCCTACTTTGGCAAATTTGAGCTATTGGAAAAAATATAGCAACTTGACTAATATCCTTTATAAAAGTCGATAACTCAAATGCTCTGTGGAAATTGCATCGTAAAATGTGCATTACGAACATAAATGAATAATGTCTATAATTTATGCAACAGTTCATCTCAGTGCTATTAATCGAAGCTGCAACATAAACAGAAATTTGTTTTCCGATAAATTGATGATGCATCGTCCATTATTTTTTTAATGGTAATGTAATTTATTGCTTTTGTACATTACTGAACTACGTTTTCCACGTGCGCTATCTGTGTATCAATGTATATACAGAAAAGTATTTGACATCCCTACTCATTCTTTTCATCGCAGCGCAAGAGGAATAATAAAGGCCAGAAATCGTAAGTAATTTCAAAAATCTCATTTTATTCATAAAATCTATAAATTGGAAAATAATTTGTTACGCGATCTCAGGTATAGTCGATAATTTTTGCGTTATTACGTTATAAAATATCCAAAAACTTATCCCTCTCATACATCACAAACGTGATAAAAACTAGAGTTTTTTTCCAGGTCAATTAAGATGCAGTGACAAAAGCTTCATAAACCTTCCTGTCCAAAATGCAAGATTGCAGAAATTAAACCAAAGTAAAGAGGAATAATGCATTTCTTAAATAAGACGTCCGCTGGATGATAGATTGCGAACGCAGCTACTGCAGCTATAAATCGTGGTTCTAATTTCGTACGTTGACTCGAACGTCAAAGTAATGCGGTAGATAGCTTGATCCGAGAGTTTTAAAGGACCAGTGATCGCTGTAAGAGGAAAATAACACGTCGCTCGCGTGTCACGAAGGTATAATATATTGGTTGCGGTTCCTTACGTGGTTACCCTTGAGTCGGTTTTACTTTTCCTACGGCCGATTTTTATGCATGTAATTTAGTGGAAAGAAGAGATGTTATTCGTACAAATATTTTTTATTGCAATCGTTGAATATTATGAATGATAGATGCATTAATCAGAAATGAGATATTTAGTATGAGATATTAAATCAATTATGTTAACTTACGAGTTCTACTATTTTTACGAAGTTCCTGACAGCCTCTGTGATTCTAAAAGAAAATAAAGCGCAATAATCAATATTATTCAACCCTGAAATTGTAGAAAATACCTCCACAACATCAAAAATCGCGGAAAAATATATACTGACAATTATTTTAGTTGTGATGCTAACAATTTCTAATGTTTTTTGGCATATTCGATATTGGATGATAGATATCGTTCGAGAAAAGTTAAATAAATTAGAAGGCGAACTTAATATTGATTAAAGAAAATATAACGCTATCCTTGAATTTATCGTACGAATAATGTTCTTTCAGCATGGGGCAATTACAATGTTCCTATATTACAGCAACATGGAACGTAACATATTATGTGAAATTGATTTTTGTTTTGAAGTCGGGTTACATTTTAGTAATTAAATCATCACAACGGCAATGTTATCATACGATGGCGGGTTGAGATGGATGGGCATTTTTATTTCTTGTAATATAAATTCCTGAAAAATTATTATTAATACGCATTTGTCGTGAGTTCAGTAATTAATATTCGAATAGTGCTCCGAAGAACTAACTTTTCAATGTAGGAATAATCAATTTATGATAAACCTAGTTAGTACCCATAAAACTAGGACTTACTAACTATTTTCATTTTTCAATTTCACTTTATTAAAAACCACCAGGCACCATAAACCGCGACACGACCGATTTTCAGCAAGTTACTGGACGATTTTATCGCCATTTAATTAGACAGGGTAGTGCAGTCTTAACGAAAACTATCGCAAGCGAGTATCAAGCCAGATATTCCGAGTTAATAATCTTTGCTATTTTAATCTCAAAAACAAGGAACATACCCCCAGGATCTCAAGCCATTAAAATCGACGGAAAACTTCTCACGCGGGTAGTTTGGCTTTAAAAGGAAGCTTTACTATGACCCCCCCCCCCCCACCCAAAGACTGTCAAGACCCAAACAATCCAGAAAGGGGATCGGAAGGAGGAAGTGCATCGAAGGGGAAGACGGCGGAGTAAGGGGAAAAAAGGATGGAGGGAGGGACAAGGGGATGCGGATGTGAGGAGGGCGAGAAAGGAGGGAGTTGGGAGGAAGAGACGGAGGTAAACCAAGGAAGGAAGCTGGGAAGGGAACGTCAATGGAAAGTTGAATCTGCACAGAAGTGTTCGCCTTCTGGCGAGTTGTGAAGGAAAAAAAGACATCGCCTTAACAAAAGATCGGGTGAAACGACGAAAGGGAGAGAGAGAGAGATAGGGAGAAGGAGATAGGGAAAGAGAGGAAGAAAGGGAGAGGGAATGAGAGAGAAAAAAAGGAGGAATGAAAGGGTTGATGGAGCCAACCGAGAGATGATTAAAAAGAAAGGATTCTGGCATGGCGGGACGGATGGTGAGAGAGAAAGGGAGTGAATGAATGGGGAGACCGAGACGAATATGGCGAACGATTAAGTTTCTTTAACAATTATGACTTGTAGAAACCCAGCGTGCAATCGGCTTGTTGGTCCTGCGTTCTATTAAATTAAGGAGCGTGGGAAGACTTGGATTGGGCGTACGCGAAAATAATGTATTCACAATTTAGGAACACATGTTTGTAGAAAAGGAATTACTAAATCAAAAGAATCGCAAGGTAAGAAAAAGTACCGAAACCACTTAAAGTTATATAACGAGATAACTGAAAAATTAAGTGCCTTGAAGGTATGGGCTGATATTCTCAAACGATTGCCATAGAATTATTAAAGAAGGATTAATAAAAGTATAATCGATGTTGCAAGGTAATACTTGGTGGAACTAGAGTATAAATTAATTTACATACAAATTTGTATTTTTACACGATGTAATTTTAATAAAAGTAACTAATGAATGCATTATATAAATAATGTTGATGCAAGCCGCTATCTGTAATATTGATCAAATATGCGATGAAGCACGAGTTAATAAATTATTAGCTTCACTAAGATATTAATAATACTTGGTATTGGATGAGTACTATATCATTTGCGACGTTCAACTGTTTCCAAACTGGTAAATTTCGGAGTTGTTTTGCCTCACCAAACAATAAATCATGCACTAACCTCGCATCAAAAGTTAATGGATGGTATCGCATTATTTCTCCTCCTTAGCTACCGCATCGTTTTACCTGATTATTTTTTCTTTAGAGGAATAGAAGGAATCCCTCGTCTTCCCAAAATCCCTTCCTTCCGCACGAGACGCCTCAAGACGTGAACAATCTCAACTTGGGGACAAATAAGAGAGTTGAGACAACCGAACCGAACTTGATGAAGTAAGGTGACGCGGAGAAATGCAGCAGAGAAGAGAAAAGGCTTAAGAGTGTCTAAGGGTTGAGATACTCGACCAGAGGGTGGAAGTGAGGAGAGAAAAGCGGTCGAGAGGAGGAGGAAGTGGCGAGTTACAGGAATGGACACGAGGGGAGAATGTGTGGAGAGGGAGAGAGGGGAGAGATTGGAGAAGTCCAGACTTGGAATGAGAGAGCAAAAGGGAGGGAGAGCGAAAGAGGGAGAGAACGAGGGGGATAGATAGAGACTAAGCAGTCCCTTCTTCCATTTAAACGCATTGTCAATTACAAACACGAAGAAAGTAACAAAGAATAAAAACAAAACAAAATATTGCATTGAATAAATTAGTACATGAATACAATGCATTTTTGGAAATGAAAAGAGATGGAGGTGCTTGCTTGTGGGGAAATTAATGTACTATTCCCTAGGAAAAGATCCCACTGCAGGAAAACACCTACACAAGAAGGGGGATGTGTAAAACCTGCGAAACCTACTGATAGATAGATTGATACGAGAGAAAAGTACATAAAATGGAGAGGGGAGAGAGAGAGAGAGAGGGAGAGAGCGCGGGGGGGGGAGAGGGAAGGGATAAGGAAGACATGGAGAATTGAGACGCCAAAGGAAGGAGGGAGGAAAGGGAATTTACGGGAGGACGAAGGAGCAAATAGCGGACACGAAGGACAAGCGAGCAGAAAAGGTGCACCCGGAATAGAACTGAGGAGTCGCGGGGGACACGTCCATCGCCAGTTCACAAATACACGCGCGGCGCAAAGGAGAGGCTGTGTGGTCGGGGAGGAGGAGGGGAAATGAGTCAACGATCCCTTCAAAACCAAAATATTGCTCAATCTGCGCGCGTCTGGCAGCGGGAAAGTCGACCGATAGGTTCGTACACTTGCTATCAACGGTCGCGATTTGCTGCTATGTCTTCGACTTATAAAATATCGCGAGCATTGAATAGATCGCTCCGCCAAGCATCTATAGAAATAACGAAAATTGTTAATCCGTACGGGATTTGACGCTTCGCATCAACATCGCCCCAATCGTTTTGCTGAAATATTTATCAGAAAGCCATTTTTCATATACGTGAAACTTCCATAACCCGAATGTCTATAACTCGAATTTTCCATAAGTCGAAGCGAATTAATTATACCGGGTAAAATCTCTATAGGAAAAACGTATTTTCATAAGTCGAATTACCTATAACTCGAATATTTTTTGTTTCCCTCGAAGTTCGACTTATGGAAGTTCCACTGTAGTTACCTCCGTACTACTTGCCAAATACATCATAAGATTTCGACCATTTATTCACCCATAATCTCAGCGAGGTGTTGAACATTTAAATAACTGTTTCGCAAACGCTGCTTTTCGTGAAATGTCTAATAGTATTTCCATATGAATAAATCACAAGCTCTACTACGCATAAAATTTCTAAAAAAAGAATTAACACAATTCACCTTCAAAGACTGAGTTTAAAGCTTTAATGACCGAAATTTTTGGAAATACACTCTTGTAACTCTTTTTACATTAAAATTTGTAAAATGGAATTATATTGGAATTAAAAGCATAATATGACAATTGCAGATACGCGGAATCCAATCTTCGTGCAAATATTTTATAGTCTTTTGATTAAAAGTGTTTATCTGCACTTTACCGATGTGGCCAATTAAGAAATCAAAACCGTACCATACGAAAATTGAATTTCCATGGTGCACTAAATGCTAAGAGTGCCAAGACCAGTTCAAATTTTTGTCAGAAAATTTAACCTAAAATACTAATTCAAGATTTTAAGCATGAATTTTTGTGGAAGGCAATGTAGAGAAATTAATGAATGGTTTCATGTTTTACTTCAATGAATTACTTATTACAGGAATTAATATGACGTTTCGTAAATCCACGGAGTATTTTTTTACAAAATATTTATATGCCAATCAAAATAGATTAGTTTCAACTCATGATAATTATAATCGCGGAAAAAATGACTCCTTAACTTCCGTTAAAAGTTACAGAATACATTTTTCTATGATTACGAGGAGTAAATTCCACTAAGTGTGGTCTGAATTCATCAATGTGGTCATGATAATTAACTCAATGCAAGTAACGGAAAAAACATTCCTCGTAAATCTAAACGACTAAAAAAACACGCATAATATGACACAAAGTAAAAATTACCTATGACACAATCAGCTTGGATTAAATAGCTCCTTGACAACCACACTTGCCTCCTCTCCTTAAGCGGATTACTGAGTATTTCTAGGAAATCTCGACGAAAACAAAGGCGCAAAACATGTTCATCACGAGAGAATAAACGAGATTGGCAATTTCGATTTTCTTTCTCCATAATGAAAATATCAGACGAGCTTATCGGGAGATAAAATCGGCTAGTTCGTACCCGAAAGCGTTTTACACCACTCCACTCACTCACTTGCCTCCTACTTCCTCATCTCCGATCCGCTTTAAGCCCTCATAAAATTCTCCTGAATCCCAGGCAGACTCTTAACCCTTCCGGTCACGCAAATCTCTTTCTCTGTCTCCCGCGCACACAAACTCGAACTCGGACCAATCGATGCGAGCGCCAAAAACCTCCTCCTCTATAAACGCCATCTACAGAACAACACTCGCGAAAAATGGCCGCCTAATTGGATTGACAATGGGTTTGAACTGAGTGGCGAAGGAGGCCAAGAGGAGAGTGAGAGAGGGTTACGGGAAAGGGAGCGGAGGTTGAAAGGGAGATGGAAATTGGGGAAGAGAGAGAATGGGGTGGGGAAGAAAGACAAAGATGAAAGAAAGCGGGAAGGAGGAGAAGGGGAGGGAAGATGTAGGGAATCCATGGAGTGGAGGGAGATATGGATGTGGATTTCGTGCGCTTAGAGTTAGGATGCATGAGAAAGGAAAAAAAGGACGAGAGAGAGGAGGATGTAAGCGAAAGAAAGGGATGAAAAAATTGAAAAAGAGAGGATGTGCGGGTGATTCAAGGTGGCTGAATGGTCGGGGACATGGGGGAGTTTTTTTTAAGGAGGGGGAAGGGGAGTCGGGATTATGGAAGAATGGCAGGGAAGGAATAAAAGTGTGGAAAAATTTGCGAGATAAAGGTGCAAAGAATCGCCGGGAATGCAAGCACGTCGTAAAAGGGAGAAATAATTGATAAAGTAGTTTGATTTCGGAAGGATTGGGAAGAACCCGTACCTATTTTTGTGAATGGTAAAATTATAACGCGTAAAAGGCTAATTCATTCAACATATATCACATATGTTTCAGGAGAAGAGGACGATTATTTCGCGGAAAACACGGGTTGATGGAAATCAAGGGGATATGAATGCAAATTCGCAGGTTTAAAAACCACTTTAAAGAATTTGTTAAAGCCAATGATTTGAAATATGTGTAATATTAAAGGGCGTTAGTGAATATAATTTAAAATTTCACTAATCCAAAACATTACTATTCAATCTTATTATCACCCTTATATAACTTGAACGCATGAAGTCAGGTAATACTTTCAGCCATCGGGTGAGTAAACTTACGGGAATAAATTAATTTATATCCAGAAACTAGATATGAAGTTTTATCTCAACATTTCATATTATCGAAGAATCCATGTGAGAGAATAATTTTATCGGGAGGTCGTTACTTTAGTTTTGATGAAAATTACCATGAAGTTTACGGTTCAACGACCTCCTCTTTACAGTATGAGCCACTTGTCAAAACTTGCCACTAAAAGAGCAGATAACCCTCAAAAGGAAAGGGCAAGTAGTTCCGACACGTAGAGCGAAAATGTGTAAAGGAGAGGACAGTAGCGAGGTAAAAGGTACATGGTAGAGATGAGGCCCAAATCCAAGGAGAAGATGATAATTAGACTTCGTAAACTTGAGCCGTGGGAGGTAGATAGGGATTCCTCGAAGGAAACGTGATTCGACGCCGTCTGATGAATCCCATTTGAGCAAGACCGATTTGCACTGAACGAGGACAAGAGAAATGGAGCCGAGTAGAGAAAGGGGCGACGAAAGTAACAATTCAAGAAGAAGATCATGAGCGAGTAACTGAATGAGGTCGTTTACATGCCTCGGTAGCCGTGTCTTCGATTGATAGGTTCTTAATAATCTTTCCTCTTAATTCTTAAAGCGGAAATGTTGAGGTTATATATCCACTTATTCCTAACTGATAGTAATCCCGAGTCACGAATAGACAAATCATAGAGACATAAACATAAAGGTTCAGTATATTAAAATACCTGAGACACATTTCCTCGCTGAAACTATAGCGAATCGGAGTAAAATGAAAATAAACAACTGACTTTATTGCGTTGCCAATTAAATATTTTCCATATAACAGGAAAACGAGAGATTAAGAAGGCTGATTTTAAAAAATCGAAGCTAGTATTTAATCATTTACTATTTTTTTAATTATTTAAAAAAAATCAGGAATAGTTGTTTAAATTACATTCCACATTACATTGAGTACAAGGAGTCATCTTTAACACGAATCACTCCATTTTTGTTGCTATTTTATGTTTCATTCGAAGTATATATCTTTATCTACGTAAGGATGGTAATTTTTTGTTGATCCAGAAAATGTCCAAATAAATCGTTTTAAATAAAAAGGAATAAATTTTAAAATATATTATAATTTTAGGAATGAGTCATCACGATACAGAAAATGTAAAAATGAAATGAGAATAAAAATCGAGAAATATTTCAGAGACTAAATACGAGTCACACATACGTAATAATAGCGCAATAAATCAGGAAACCATTGCATTTGATGAAGAACATGTAATGACGGGCGAACACGTGGAGTTGCAAACTCAGGCTCAATGCATTTATGTGAACTATGCGCAAAGATTGTTTTTAACATGCGTTCACGAGATGAGTGTTAGTTTGGTTTAGCGTTACCCTAGTCTTGTCTACCCAGGAACTCAGCTGCATCCCGCGGCCTCTTGGGAAACATTAAGGAGGCTCTCAAAATAGTCGTCAAATTTGTAGCCTTGGTTAGCAAAACCAGCCTCAATTATTCACCACACCCCTTTCAGCCGCCGTCGCCGCCGCTCGTATCTAATGAACCTCAATCACTCACCTTCTCTCTCACTCTCTTTCGTGCAGGTGTACTTATCTTGCACACGTGCACATGCCTTTCGCGCCCAAGGGACTTTTCTTACGCAATCCTTGGCACCAGGGAGACCTACGCGCTCTCCATTACGTGCGCTCCCTCTTCTTCCCTTCGCTCTTCTTTTTTCCTCTCCACTCCACTCTTCTGTCGCTCGAGTGCTGAAACATGATAGCCTTAATCTCCCTCTAATGTTGATGGTTGCGGGTTTGTGAATTTAATACACCCTTTAGCCACGTGCGAGTCTGTATATATGCGTGTGTTTGCTTATGAGAGAACGAAAAGACCGAAAGAAAGATGGGGTAGAGACATTGTGAAGGTCTTGTGGCAAAAGTGGACAAGAGAAACAGGTGATCGAAAAAACTGGAGGAGCCTGAGAGAGACCATCTATCAATGGATTGAAAAGGGTTGGTGATGAATACACACAAACATATACCGTAGTTACGCGCGCAATTGCCTCCATCGCATAATTGCCCCACCCGAATTATGGCGAGGAAATAAAATATTATTTTTTGCACCGCATAATTTCCTCTCCTGTACTTTGACAAGAAGTTTCTTTTGACTGTAAATACGTCCAAATGTAGAGTTTGTATCGCCTTCTAAGAAAATTTTAAAGACGTTGAGCTCACCCTTACCAAGCAGAAAGAACAACTAAATCACTTTGTAACAACGTTGCCCCTACTTAACCTACTTTGACACGATAATTATCATTGTTACCGCTGCGTGGCTCACTTAAATGCATTGCCAACTTTCGATAAATTATAGTGATTTTATAAACGTTTTTACCGGGACAAAATATCAGTAAACGTACTAAAGTTGCATAATCTGTATACTTCAGACTATTTTCTTACTATAAGGAGAAAAACCGCGTATTTGCCCAACCCTTGTTTTGGTATGAAAACAGTGTGAAAATTCGGACAATTACTCAAGTAAAAACGGTATATACATAAAAATATCCTACACAATACAATTTGAGTGCGCTTACGTAGATACGGATAAATATTCATCTCATCAGCCTCCCCTGGCCTCCTTAGAAAAATTACGCCAAGTCTACTTCTGTCCAACACACATATTATTTCTCATTTCAATTCGTGTATCGGCTAATATCGTAGGGGTATATTCTATCTTATCAAAATGATGTGCTATTCGTATTTAATTCTCAAACTCACAAATAAAAATTGAAAAATAATCAGTACTTATTCGTTCATATATTAGACGTTCGTTACTAGCAAAGCGGTAGTAGCGGATTATCGGCACGTCTCCTCCGTCCATCCTCATGTTTCATCTCCGAACCTAATTAACGGATATCCATTAAATTGTGTATTAAAAATTTTAGGGCAAAGAAAGAAAGAAAGAAAATTACATAAATGGTTCGCATAGCCTAGTCAAGAGTGCCGCTTTATTGATAACAAAAATGAACTTTCATTCATCTCTCGCAAAAAAGCTTACAAACAAAATCTGTAGAACTTGTCAAATAACATATGTATTGTTTGACACATTTGTATCGAAGGAGTAGCCGTTTTCAAGAAAATCAAACGAGTTGTCATCATTCACTTTGAACTTGGGAAAATGTTCCCCGTGTTTACTACTGATTATACAATACATAGGTAAATCACAAATTAAATATTTCTTTGGCATCGCTTCTAATACATCGTTTTGCAGTGCTCAGATATATTTATTTTTCTTGACATAATATCAGAAATCGTAAAGAATGCCTTTAGAAACTCCGTGTAATCCGACATTGAGCACAACTTTTCCACTCGTTATTTTAAGTGCTCATTTGTTTTAGGCATGATACGAGCTTGATATTTATCTAGTGAATTATTTTGTTCCCAATCATAAAAATTTCAAGTACAGATCGAGTCACAAGCTGAAATTCGATCTCAGCCGCGGCTTTATGATTGAAAAGTATACATTTAAGTCGAAAGAATTAAGTAATAACCATGGCCATTTTCACTGTTTAAGAACTTCTTAAGTGACTCATCGGTGCACGTTTCCTCATCCAAATTCGAATGTATGTACTGAAACGATAATTTTTTTTACATTTATGCCGCCCACAAATTATAATGTGCCGATCTTACACCCCTCAAACTATTATTTATATCCCCGTGAAACATAACTTAATCTACTTTTGAAAAAATCGATTCATTACATCTCTGCTCCTTCAAATCACTCTCCAGATGTTTTTTATCTTCCATCCCTCTATATCAAAATCACCGACGCTTTTAATCCATTTACTTCATTCTCTTCTTCTCATTCCCTTCCAACCCTTCCACATTCCTTACCTCCATCACAAGAGTCTTACTAAGACGAAATTTCGACAGCTTCTCCCGTCGAGGGCAAAGGGTTCTAAGGGGAGGAGGGCTTCGTGTTGAAGGCTAGCCACGGCTTCGACAAACACGACGGCCACTACGTCCTTTCTCTCTCTCTCTATCCCTCTCTCACCTTCGTATTTCTCTTCCTCTTTTCCCCTCTCTCTCTCTCCTTTTCCACTCTAAGGTCATGCTCCTGGCTCTCAAGACTTGACTCCTTCAGACACTCTTTGTCTCCCTCGATTTTGCGCACCCCGTTCCCTCCTCCCTCGGGGCCTCGCACCATATCTCCCCAACACTCCTACCGTCCTTCTCCCTCTCACTATTTCTCCCCCCTCTCTCTCTCCTTCTCGCTCTTTTGTATCCAAACACATCTCCTTCCTCGCTCTCTACTTGCCGTTACGCACGCACAACATTTTCGGCTCCAACCTTCCAAACCTCTGAAACCAAGGAACGGTCCTCTTATTAACGACCTACTATGGGAAGTTTCGAGGAAGTTTTAAGAAGCCTAAAATTAAGGAGCCTCGGAATTTTTTTGTGTGGCAAACACCAGCTTCTTTCTATTAAATGTCCCCGCGACGATTTCATTGCTCTCTCATCCTCGGATCCCAATTCTCGTTGAATATATATATATATATGTGTGTGTGTGTGCGCGCGTGTGCGTGCGCGTGCGTGCGTGCGCGTGCGTGCGCGTGCGTGTGTGTGTGTGCGCGCGCGCGTATAATGTACGCTAGGGCACTGGAATTAAAAGATAAGAAGTCTAATGGAATTCGTGGTAAAGGAATTATGAACACGGATGGGAAGATAGTGTCAGAAACAAAGGATGTAGCACAGGCATGAAAAGAATACATTAGGAAATATACAGCAAGCAGGCAGGATTGGCAATAATAGAACTGAAAGATGAGGAAAGCA
Source organism: Tanypteryx hageni (assembly GCA_028673005.1). Classification (NCBI taxonomy): domain Eukaryota; kingdom Metazoa; phylum Arthropoda; class Insecta; order Odonata; family Petaluridae; genus Tanypteryx; species Tanypteryx hageni. Next base: position 88,430,567 of record CM054116.1, on the reverse strand, counting down.
TTGAAGAAGACAACTTAGGATCAAATATTATGGAGAGCAAAGTAGAAAAGGCGATAGTGGAACTAAAGAAAGGGAAAGCCTTAGGCAGCGACGGAATACCGGCAGAGGTACTTAAAATAATGGGATCAGAAGGACTAAAAGCGATCACGAAATTAATTGATAATATTTACGACACGGGTGAGTGTCCTCGGATTTTCTATATGTAACAATGATCCCTCTAAAAAAGAAGCCAAAGGCAATGTAGTGTAAAGACTACAGAACAATAAGCCTTCTGTCAGACATTTCGAAGATCATCACGAGGATTCTTAATAAAAGGCTGGAGAAAAAGACAGAAGAAAAGATAGGGGAAGATCAATTCGGTTTCAGAAAAGGCCAAGGAAATAGAGGCCCTATAGGGGTAGTTAGAATCATAACAGGAAGGGCGATAGATTACAGTCAAGATATTTGCGTATGTTTCGGAGACTGGCAGAGGGCCTTTGATAGAGTAAATAGTAAAGTAATAGTAAATATTGATGAAGATATTAAAGGATATAAGTGTAGACTGGAAAGACAGGAGACTGATCAGGAATCTATATGTGAATCAAATTGTAAAGGCCAGGATGGAGAATTCGGACACCTGCGGAGTAAATATCGGTAGAGTAAGACATGTCTGCTGCCTATCGCCGACCATATTCAATATAAATGGAGAAAGTCGAATGCAAGAACCGTTAAAAGGCACACGAGATTTAAAAATTGGAGAAAGGATTATTTGAACAGTAAAAAACGCGGATGGTTATGTAATTCTAGCTAGAAAGGAAAACGAACTTCAGAAAATGATAAATAGACTAGTAATAATAGGTAGAAAATACGGTATGGAAATAAATACAGAAAAATCCAAGGTCGTTCAAATATCGGGAAAATATAAGAATCTGAATATAAGTATTGGAGGAAAGCCTTTAGAAATAGTTTCAGACTCTAAATACCTTGGAACCATAATAGCAAGAGAAGCAAAATGTACGGATGAGATCAGGACTAGAATAGGAAAAGCAAAAGCGGTTTTCAGAAGAAAGTAACACGGGGAATATACGGGAAGATATCCACATGAAGTCCATAAAATGCTATGTATGGGGTATAGCTTTGTACGTGGCTGAAACATGGGCGCTAAGGAAAAATGACATCAAATACTTGGAAAGCTTTGAAATGTGAACTTGGAGGAGAATGCTGAAGATAAAATGGACAGATAGGATGAAAAACGATGAAGTGCAACGAAGAGTAGGATAGAAGCGAATGATTATGCTGACTATTAGAAAGAGGAGGGCAAACTTTGATGGACATTACCTGAGGAGAGAAAGAGTATGATTAAAGACGTGTTAGAAGGAAAACTAGATGGAAAAGGGGAAAGAGGAAGGAAAAGGTTTCAGCTGATAGACGATTTGAAAGGGAAAGAGAGTTATCAAGAAATGAAGAGGACAGCGGAAAATAGGTGTATATGGAGAACCAGGTTTAACTATGAGTAATCACGGACCTCTCTACGGACAGACTACCTTTGATGATGATGATATATATATATATATATATATATATATATATATATATATATATATATATATATATAACAATAATAAAAGGCTACTTCTGTCCCTTTGTGGCTTCCTCTGTCACGCTATAAAAATGCGAATAACTCAATAATGGAACGAGAAACATTTTTGATATTTGGCCGGAATGATTGATTATCTTATTGTAAGATGATGGCATAAAGAAATCTCCAAAAAAGTCTTGGTAGGCATTTCCTTTTTCCATATGATAACACGTAAAAATCGACTTTTTGACTTGCAGGCTTTTATTCGTTTTGAGATCTAAATTAGAAAGAACTAACCTACGATCATCGGATCTAGCTCATTTTAAATAAAAAACTATGAAGTTTTTATTCTGTTCATTGTTTTCCACCTACAGTTCAAAATTTCTCATGTGAAACATAAAATTTACAAATTTTTGGGAAATATTGACATTTAATTGGTATGTTGCCTTGCCAAACAATTACATCGTTAAACCTCGAAATCCTATTGTTATTTCAATCCTTATGGGTGAAAGCGTGCTTTGAATGCTCTTACAATTAGTACGAGAGAGAGAGAAGGGGAGAGAAATTATTTCCATAGCAACCAATGTATACAACATTCTTTATTTATGAGAAGGAATACATTTGTATGTAGAACATTAATCATTCGCATATTAAAATGAGGTACTTAGAACCATCGTAAGAGTTCGAGACTTAAAACAACGAATGCCTAAAGGAACGAAGGTTAGTTTTCTTGCCATCCAAAGAAAGTCAAGATATATATATATATATATATATATATATATATATATATATATATATATATACATATATATATATATATAATTATATATATAACGCAAAAAGTCCGTAGTCCGGTAAATGTGTACATTCCCCGGTTAATGTGCACATTTACTACCAAGTTAGGTAAATTTAAGTACAACATACTTTTACCGATTGGATTGGGGAAATGTACACATTTACCTAGTGACACTGGTAAAAGTGGATAAACGTCGCAACACAGGCAAAAACTTAGCGGCGTCTCGATCATCTGTTGCAGTTTAGAAGTTCGGTAAATCTGCGTTGTCCATTAAATATGTAAATTTCTTGGTAAATGTGCACAGCTAAACTAAATTTGAACACGAAGGCAAATTTTACTCGGCCCCACCGGGTTGGGTAGGTTAGTAGAAGTGTTTTTGATTCCTCCTCACGTCCACTGTGTTCCCTCCTCGGGTTGGGAAGCGTTCATCTTAATATATACCAGTGGAGCCGAACCCTCGATGATTTTTATAAATTAACGTAATTATTAACGTGTAGCGTTTCTCATTCTTACTTATTTCCATATTTACCAAGGAACATCGGTAAAAGTGCATATTTACCGAGAAATGTACGGATAATACGTATTTCCGAAAACATAAACTTACATTTGCCGAGCTTGGTGATAAATATGCACATTAACCGTAAAATGCGCACATTTCCCGATTACGTACCTTTACCGTAACATATATATGTTGTACAAATTTGTTTAATTTCCTTTATTCATATAATTTTGTGCTTCTCTTGAGCCGTATGAATATTTTTAAACTTGAAAACATTACACACGTTGCCATAACAATTTATATAACTATGCAACAAGTGTAGCGCACATCGAGTTCTGTAATGGCTTTCATCAACAAACGTAAACGTGAAAATAATAAGAAGCGTATATTTTGTTATAGTGGACTCACCAAAAGTAATGTCATTTTAATCTTTGAAATAAAATTGTTTTTATTACACCAGAATATTATTAGGAAGCGATAATAATAAATTTCAAAAATAGAGCAATTCATTCCATCAGTATTGCTCGAGTTACGTTAACAGTTGAATTTTCGTAGAAAGGCTAACTCCGTCTATGCTGTAATAGCCGAAAGCGAAATAATATCGATAATAACCATAAACTCTATAAGTTTATGAAAAATAACACTCTTTGCAGAGAAAAATATCCTTCAGTCGGCTCAGCTTTAAAGTTGAAGCGTTCCCTCTTCTTTTTACCCTCAATGAGCACCGGCAATATGTCACCCTCTTTCAACTCCCTCCGAAAATTTCTCCTATCTTCTTTTCGTAGAGATGATTTTAGCCACTCTCCTAAGTTAAAGAATCGGTTTTCTTTGTCAATATGCTTTGCTGTTATGGTTGATTGTATTAATATACTTGGGTGTAATTATAGGCGATTAGGTTAAGTAGATAGGTCAAATTGGTACCTATTTTGTAGTGTCGATGTTGAGGCAAATGCTCGCGTATTGGCCAAGTTCTAATGTCTTCGTGAAGGATTTATTTATGTTACACACATAGTCAAAGAAAAAGTTGAATCGTTCTAAATATCTTATATTAGCTGGTGTAAACTATGATATGTACTTGAAAAGTGTGCAATGATGATAAACCAATCTTCACATATGGCAAGATTTCATTGCGAAGTTGAAGGATATTGTAGGCAACCAATAATAGGTCGTGATGACGGTCCACTGTTATACTGGAAAGAAAACAGCGGTAAACATCCGCTTTTGACAAAAGCAACATGTAAATTATTGATTATTATTCAGTTCAAAAATTGTTCATCAGAGAGAGCGAATTCAGTAGGTGGACAAATATTGACTAAAACACGGTATTGCATTCCCAAGCATAATGCAAAAACATTGATGTCGTCTCGAAAAAATAAAGGCTTGCTATTGTAATTATTTGTTCAAGCAACCAGTGTTTAGCTTTTAGAAAGATTTCTCTATCTCCTCTACAAGGGCACTTTTTCTCAGTTTTGTACCATTCTTTTTCTAGATATTAAAGTAGATCATATCTTTTTTCTTTGAAATAATTACGTTGTGCTTTGTTCTCCGAAATATTTACTTTTATACTCATGTTAATTGTGTGCAGAAGCACTCAAAGTTTTCTGTTTGATTTAAAACTTCATTCAGTCTGTATACCCTATAACATCTATTCTAAAGTGCGGCCACCGTGGCCGCATTAGACCACCGAGGAGTTTCAGTGCGACCACAAATAACCTCCCATTCAAACGAGAGCTACTCCACCCAGCCACCATTACTCATCTACCAAGTGTACTAACGCGACCTCTGGAGAAGTGGTTAGAATATACACACAGAATGAATGCTAGCTCAGTGAAAATTGAAAATAAAGAAAGATATGATTCGGATGCCTTCCTATACATACAAAGGAAAAATATATAATTTGAATAGAACAGTGCTGCGCAACTATTTAAATTTCACGCACACTTTCTGGATTAACCCCTACTTCGCGGCACACCGAATCAAGTTTCACGAGATTGGGTAGAACATTTTTAACGCTCTGTAACCAGCAAAAAAGGCAAAGAAAATTAACGCTAAAAATCTACATTTTTCACATCGATTATAAGTATTTATTCCAGATTACGAAATATCGAATTCTATAATAGAAATTACAATTACGAAGCAACTTCATTTCGGCTTCAAAACAGCGTGAGAAATAGTACTATAACAGAGATTTGGTTTCTGTGAGCATAGCTTTAGAAGAATATAACGGTATTTTTCCATTCCCTATAGCTCCGAAATGTATCGCGTCACGCCGAGCAGTTTTTCGCGGCGCAGCAGTGTGCCGCGGCTTACCGTTTGCGGTGCACTGGAATAGACGACTAGGGAGAATGCCCACATAGATTAGGAGAAATAAGCTTTGAAACCATTATATTACTTAGAATCTTGAGGCGGTATTATGAAGTATAGTCCTAAAAAATGGACTGATATTTTTACCCAGCACACTAGAGGAAAAACTACAGCAAAATCATTTGTAATAAAGTGCGCCACGCATACGGTACGTCCGCTGTGGGAGTACTGTGCCACGAGTCCTGGTTTTCCAATTTTGGACCACGTTTTATTTTGTATATTGCGTCCAGTAGCAAGAGGTATGGTCATACTAAACAATATTCTTACCGATGATGATAGTGAGAGTGAAACACTGCTCAGTGAAAATGTACTTATAGGTAAAGTTTTGCAATAAATTTTCCTGTAATAGAATTGATGAATTCAATATACGTTACAGAGGGATATTTATGTATTTTAATTCATTTTCAGAAGTTTCTATTGGTGGGACAGTTGTTGTTAGCTAAACCCTTTTACTCTGCCCTTCGAAAATGAACGAATTTTTGTCTTGATGAATTTACTCACACATTTTAATTTATCTAAAACATTAGGCATAATAAGCTTAATGAATAATTTTAGGAGAAATAAGAGGAGAAAGAGATTGGTGATTTGATTCCGAGCTCAAGAGTAAATATATTTTTCACCACCTACAAAAAGTAGCCATGGTTTTTGAACGGAAAAAAGATAGCTCAATAAAGACAGGGAAAAAAATACTTGGTGTTCCTAAAGCCATAATATATAATACAATAATTTGTGCGATACGCAAAACAGAACTTCGTTAAGTAAAAACGCATGTGATGCAAGGCCGTTTTAGTACGCTCGAATTAGAAGTAAAGCATAAGAATGGAGATGTGACTTTGTGCCGAGAACTTATGGGAATATCTCGGAATGAATTGCGTCATCAACCAAAATCAATAAGCGTTCCCTTTCTGTGAGGAAGAGCTACAATTAACTGCATTAAAAGCTGGTTACTGCCACTTGTTAAAAAATATGTATTTTAAAATGAATTCCACTTTTATTTCAACAGTAATCCGTATTTTAATTATACCGTATTGCATTCAGGATGTTTTATTATATAGGAAACACTTTCCGTAAAAGTTTCGGATAAAATTAATTTTAGGCTGGCACGCGTGGAGTGTCACAAATTATGAATAATGATAAAGAGTGGCATTCGACAGAGAAAAACGTTACAAACCCATGTTCTAAAGCAGGGATTATCAAACTTTTTACTAAAAGGGTCACATGAGGCTTAATGATCCACTGTGCCGGCCACATACGTAATTTCAAATGACTGATCGGGCCGTGGGAAAATTTCAAAGAATTTTTTCGATTCTATAATATGTAATTCGCTAATATTAAAATTAGACTAGGTGTCTATTTCATTCTGTATTATTATTTAATTTGTAATATTTTTTATATACAATTTAGTGTTCGAATTCTTGAATACCTCACATATTTCCATATGTAAACCAAGGTTCAGGTGATTTATTTATTGTCATGGCATAAGACAGTTTGATCGCGAATTGTCTGCAATGCATGTTAAAAGGAATTGCTAGATCATTTGACGTGTCAATTTTTACACGTGGGATAAAGTGAATGATTCCAGCCATAAAACTAGTAATGACTTCCAATAATTAATTTAATTATTAATCACATTTACCTAATTAATCAATCACTCATCATTATCTCTCACATTTTTCAATAATAACCCACGCTACGTGACTCTTATTTACGTTAAATCATGGCACATTCGGTTCTCGAGTTAAATCATAATGTTCTCTTTCAGATTCAATGAACTTGATTGTATTGTAACTTTAATTGGAATAAAATGTAAATTAAATATAAATACTGATAATCAAATGAAACTTATACGTATACAGCATCTATATCAATTCCATTTAACATTATAATGTAAGACTTTCATTTAAATACTAAATAAAATTTATATAGTGTGTTGTATACATTGAAGCTTTCTGCACTTTTCGATGCATAAAATAAATTTTGATTTTAATACTTACCGATACGTAAGTGAAGCTTCAATGTGTACATTTTTAAACGAAGCGAATATGAAATTTTATTTACTAACTATATACTGTTGTTGGTAACCATACATAATCTGTAAACAAAATATTTCACTTTGTGTAATATAATATACATTTATAAGCTGAACACCATTTCTATTTGTTATAAAGGGTTCCGCCAGGTTGCAGCATTCCACTGTTACTGCACACCCTCTACAGAAAGTTTTGAAAACTAACTTAAGTCACCTCACCTTGTATAATATAATAAAGAGTTCATCCAAGTACTCGGAAAATGTCGCTTAGATATGATAAACGATATCTAATGAATATTCTTTCTGATAAGGTGGGCCGGATCAAATCACTGCGCGGTCCGTTGTTTGGGGACCCCTGTTCTGAAGGAACACCTTTGTTGTTATTTTTTTTTATTTTGTAGAAAAAATTCTTTGGGATTTAACACCTACACCTCCCCCCTCTTCTGACGATAAACTTTCCGTTCCCATAGGTTCAAATACCTTCCCTTTCAAATTCTCATATCCATAACCCCAGTTGCACTTAACTTTCATGGCGACGATGAGAATGATGGTGTCGGAGAAGGGTTATCAGGAAGTGGGCATACCCCTCCACATGTAGTGGTGGTACCTGAGGGGGACGGAATATAACTTGGAGTATATTATGAATTGGGAAACAAAATTGCTGAATTTAACATAAAAAGTAAGTATAGATGTACTTCTACTTAAAGTACATCAAGGTTATTCAGATTTATGAAAAATCATTGCAGTAAAAAACAATGAGTATGTGCCGGAAACCGCGGATACTCGAAATCTCATACCCCGGTTGGCAATACTGTTTACATTTAGCAAACCGCGGATAGTAAAAACCGCAATTAGCTAAGCCGCGGTTGGCGAGGAACTACTCTATCTTCTATGCCCGAATAATCCAGATTATTATTTCTCATGTGAGGAAAATAACAGAATCATGCATTCTGTGGAAGTTTTGGCTGATTTCACGATTTGAAGAAAACGTACGAAGACCCATACAGATAATTAATCTAAAACTTAATTTTAATTATAAAAAAATAAATCTTTTTACTTGCAATACCTCGCAAACAGATTTAATTTGAAAAGTACTGGGAGTTTTTAATTACACTCGGAAAGCGTGGTGTTCTGTACTGCCGCAATCTATGTGCATTCAGTATTTCCGGTCCGAGGATATTTTTTTCCATGGTAAACATTTTTACACAAGCCATCCGATGTCCTTCTCCTGAATATTTCCACTCCTAAATTTAATTTCGTAAGTTAGAAGAAATGTCTTCAATTTTTGCTATTTGCAATACTTTAATTTAGCGTGATATTAAAATAATGATTTAAACAATAACTATGTTTACATTTATTGAGCCTGAATTATGATCAGAATGTTAATCAATGTAGAAATGAATACTACCCGTGATAACATTTAAGAGAGTTTTCAACAAAGTGAACACATGGAAGCCATCAGTCTTATTTTACCACCTAATCTTTAAAAATGTTCCCTGATTTCTGTGGCACTGAAGCTTATGTTTTGCAGCTACACTTATTCGAGATTTATTTCCATTTCGTTCGATACATTTGTTTAAATCGAATGTAAAACATTTCCTCTAAAATAGAATTATCAATCTTCGTGTTTACTATATCTTGGGAAATGCTTATGACTCAAAAAGCTTCAATGAATTCGTTAAATTTTGAATATACGTGTTTGGATAAAAAAAGAGAAAATGGTGTCCAGATGATAAAGTTGAAAATTTTTAAACAAATATATTATTTTTACTGTTCAACATTAAAGATGAGGGATTTAAGTCATTTTAATCTGCTTTATCATCGTTTTCTTCAAGAAATGGATTATTGATTGTGAGATCATAGTTATCCTTGGAAAGATCTCATGCCTTAACTCCTGTTGTCAAAAGTCTTTAGTTAATCTTCACGAATTCCAACTATAAACTACTCGTACTAATTGTAAGTAATAATTAATATACACCCTCAGTAAGAATCAATGATGGTTACTTTGTCGACGAAGTCTCATAGAGTTTGCTCAAAGGTATATTGCCTTTAAGAGTTACCTGTGTCTTTTCCCGCATGTATAAATTATTTAAGGAGGTGCCTGTCAAACGCTAGATAAATCTAGAAACAAAATAGGGGAGGGTGGAATCTCGTTCAAAAAATATATATCATCAATATCCTTGATGATATAAAGAAATTAAGATATGAGAAAAATTTCTCAGTAGAGTTGTAAGAGATATTTACGAATATTGTCGAAAAAAGACGCCAAGAAAAGCAATGGGCAAGGAAGAAATTTCTGGCTACGAGTTTTCTGGTAATATACAAGAATATTACCATGGCTCAAATATATATTAGCAAAATATTGTAACGGACAAAATAGGTGATTTTTAACCGTAGCGTTATAATATGTTAGAAAACTTCAGGAATAATATTCGGAAAATGAAATCGGGAACTTCTTCAATATTTTCGAAATGAGTATCTCAGCTTTGCCCGATTGTCTGTACGCCTTTCTCTATTAGGGACTTCTTTTGTCAGCTCTTCTTTGATCGAGATATAAATTTAATAAAAAATACATCCTAGTCAATATTACTGTCTGTTCATTGATTTTGACCTAATTCACATTTCGATCGCACTAGAAACAAAACCTTGGCGATATAATTCATAAAAACACAAGCATCTTGGTCGAATAACCCTTCCCGCGGGGAAAAATTAGTCTTAACCTATCTAACTTTAAAGCTAAGCTTCTAAAACTACCGCAAATCCATGTTCCTTCCCTCCGCGCACAATCTTCTCAAAATACACCGCCTCTCTCTCTCTCATTCACTTTCCCTCTCCCTCTTTGCTCTTTTATTCCATCTTATTCTCTTCTGCTTATCTCAGCAGCATGATATTTCGACGCCGCGCTATCTACGTACCGTATTTTTTTCTCTCCTTTCTCTTTCCATGATGCTCTCTATTCCTCCAGAGATGCTTTTGCGACGGCTTCTATAGAAAGGATACGATAAAGGAGCGAGTAGAAAAGCGACGCAAAGAGTTCAAAAAATGAGAGAGATGGAACGAATTGTGGGCGATCCTAAGGAAAAAATGCCTGCCTAGCAGTACTTTTGAGATTAGAATGCGTTAAGAGAGTAGACGAAAACGGGTTCAACGAGATAGGGAATGCGGCAGAAAAAGAAACCTTGTCTCAAGTCAGGGCAGGGGTGAATAATTCAAATGAAAAAAACCTCTAAAAATATATGCGATCAGACGAAAAGTTTGACGTCGGTTGTCTTTGGCGACATGCTACGATAGGAATATTTCATGAGTGCGTATATATATGTATGTATGTATATGTGTGTGTGTGTGTGTGTGTGCTATATGGAAATATTTATAGGTAAGTGAAGGCAACAACATACAGAAGAAATACGAATCGTCATCAGGCAAACCGAATCATTTTTATGGTCTGTTCAAAAACAAATCTTTGCCAATTATTAGTTTGTTCGTTTCAAGACATAACATAGTATTTTTAATACCTGTCAGATACGGATAATAAATATTTGGAAGAATTATTAGTTTGAAAGACGGAAAAATTAAAATAAAGAATGTTCCTAAATTATACCGACAAAATGAGAGGGCTGTAGGACGGCATGCCCGATATGCAAAACACCTAGTCCCTGTGTCCGGAGCAGTTTCATGTTCGAGCTACGAGCTAAGAAATCTCGTACCTAAGCGCCCGGTTTTAAGGCAATCCTTGTGCTTTGCACGCCACCTGTGACGCGCTGGCTCGGTGCATGGTGCAATGCTTTGCTCACTCTGTTTACATAGTATTGCTTGCTGGCACGAGTGTAGGGATTGCAGGTGATGCATTCGGCGACAAGTATTTTTACCTAGTTAGAAGAAAAAGAAATTGGAACTTCGGGACGTAACAGCATGTTTTATTAATTCACAATTGCCGCACTGAGTACGGGAGAAGATTCATTAAAGGAGGTGCTCGAATTGGCGGCTCCCAACCTGCATTCACAACATGTATCTTGGGAACAACGGCGGAACGAGGCGTTTGTTCGAAAATTCCCGCCGTGTTGCGGATTGAATCACAAGCAGCCTAGTTGCGAGGGAAGATCCGCCTCTTGACCGACTGCATTTTCATACAGGAGGCTCTTGATGTGACCGCAAACAAAAAAATCCACAGGTTTGAGGTCCGGGTAGCGAGCTGTCCAATGGACGGGTTGCCTTAACACCGGGCACTGAGGTACAAGATTTCTCACCCCGTAACTCGAAGAGGTAACTGCTCCGGACACAGGGACCGGGCGTATCACACATTGGGCATGCCGCCCTACAACCTCTATCATTTTGTCGGTATAATTTAGTAACACCCTGTATATCTTGCGCTAATTTTGGTGGGCTAACATATCTCGGAATGCGTATTCCATACACGAGAAAATGACGGAAACAATGAAATAATACTGATCACATTTTCCTCGTATCACTTTAGTTACTGCATTCTTACGTAATTGAAACAATATCTAAAAGTGAGCCGGATAGATTATTTTTTAAACTTCTTATGGAAGTATTTACCCGTCAACAAGATAAATACACGGAACGTTGGTTATAACGGATATTGAATAAATGCGAGAAAATAAATAAATAAAGTGCAAACATGTTGTAGCTTTACTGTTTAAAGATAAGAATCATAGATAAAATGCATGAAATGAGAATGAAAGTGAAAGTTTAGAAATGGAAGAAGATCAGGTAAATAATAGAAACGTGATAGGATAACTTTGGACGTAAAAAGTTCATAAAGATAAAAGCAAAGTTTGATAGACGAGAATCGTAAAAATGCTTTTGTTTTTACGAAGTAAAAAATTATACAGAAGAAAAACTCTAGTATGGTATGGATTTGTTTGGTTAAAGATTACGTTCTGCGTGAACTGGTAAGCCCTAGATGAAAGTAAATGCAATAGGATGATATCACCGGAAACAAAAAAAAAGAAATAACATAAAATTGCACTGTTGACAATCTAGATGAGCAAAAGTTTCGCACGAGAATGAGGACTAAAAAAGTCGTAGTCTCCAATTATCAATCAAAAAAAAACAAGTTGGGTAATATAAAATTTTGATTAGTTCTTTTACAATATGAAAGCTAATAAATAACGACCTCTATTCACTATTGAATTATTGATCTCGTCTTTTGGCTCAAAACAAATTCAAGTATAATCACTTCAATATAACAAATTGAATAAGTAAGTACATATTTTAGGTATCTCCAATAGCTATAATGGTTTATAATGACCTTGCTATGGCTATTGGATATGCCTAAGATAGCCACTTTTTCAATTTTTTTATTTTGTCCTTATCCACGAACGTAATATATGATTAGTAGAGGATCTAGGAAATTCCAGTAGTCATAAAACTCTTCATTGAACCAACAGAGCATCTCAAACACAAAGTATCCGTGACCAGTAAAATACACCGATATTGTTAGAATAAGTGTGCCACCTACATATGCGTCGTATTCGGAAGGTAATTCCAAGAATTAATTACGAATTTTTCTCTTAAGAATTCTTCTCCAGGTTCGGATTAATGCGTATTAATTTTAATTGAAATTTTTAAGAATTACATCAAATCGCAATTATAGACATAGTTTGCAGAATTTTTCATCTCAAAGGAACCTCTTCTCATTATGGATAATTCATTCATAATTATCATTATTTAGTCACGTTGTATGAAATATCAACTGCTTCGTTAAAATTGGCAATTATTCTGGAATATGGATGAGTTGATTTTAAAAAATTAAAATTTATTTAGAGTTCGGTAAGTTAACTTTGCCAAATTTAATATTTTATGCACAATAAGGTATCTTATAATTATTAAAGATTGAAATCTAACATTAGCGGAAATTGCTCCAAATTTTCAGCAGTTTAGCAAATTTAACCTGGAATATTTTTTTTTACTCCGAGCAAAACATTCCGCACAAAATGGGTTAATTTGAATATGAAGCTATTAACTTTTATGAATCCAGTAGAGGAGGGAACCTCATGAAATACTGACTCCATAATTATTCGGGATGAGCATTTAATAAAAAAAACGCTGTTTGTTACGATATATTACTAGGAGTAGGAGGATTAAAAAATAACATTTATTGATTACAAGCAATCGAGTCAATTTGATTTTTTACGCTGAGATGGCGAGAAATGAAATGGTGAATGGAATAAGTCAATTTCCAAGGATCAAAATCGTAGTAATAAGAACTGAGAGCGAGGTTATAATGAGCAAAAACATATTCACAACTAATTTTGTCAAGAAAAAGTTCTTCGATTGTATTATAATCGGACAGAAAATAAAAGTTCGTAACTGATTGTGAATTTGGAAACAATTCCTCGCATAAGCAAATGACGGTGTTCTCGGAACCACTATTTTTCAAATTTACGAAAAATAATGGCTCAGTTATAAAGACTGGCTACAACCAGGGCCGGCCCAAGGCGTGGGCAACGTGGGCAAAAGCCACGGGTGGCCGGATGTGAGGGCGGCCACAATTCTGCGGAAAAACGGGAACTAAAGTTTCTATTAATATGTCGAGTGTAAGGGTCGAAAGGGAACTTTTATTTTTAAATGTAGTATCGCTATGGTTTCAGGTGCTTAGCCACTTCTAGACTGAGCCAGGGGTTCCTTGAGTGTATGAATCATACTCAGGGCATAATTTTATTGAAAGAATAAACAAATGCGTTGTGTGAATCTCAGCGCTGTTTTCATATTATATATATAATATTTTCATGTAGTACGTTCAATACTTAAAACGGTGTTACCAGCGTATTAATAATCGCGTATTTTTCAAACATGTTAATATTATTATTTATTATTAATATAACGAGCGATTTGATATAAAAATTTTCAAACAATGTACATCCATCAGCGAAGGAAATTGTTCCTGGAGCCTACCATAGCTCTTGTTGAGGAAAGTGACTATCTCGTTCTACGTCCAGAAAACGAACGAAATGTGACATTTTCTTAAAGAATTTCGGGAGCGTGATTAGGATTTTCCTCTGCTGGTCAAGGTATGTGAAATTACGTGAGGTTTTCACGAGTTCACGTATACAGCCATCCCTCCATTTTCGCGCGTCAGCTATTCTCGGTTTCGCTTATTCGCGATCGAGCATCTTCGCGCATCTTCTTGCAGTTATCTAACATCTAGTCAGTCCGTTCTCGCTATTTTTATCTTTTTTGTATTATTACTTTCTACATATATATTATAGGTGAAAGTATTGTTTTCATGAAAAAATCTATTTCGAGATTTCAACGGAAATACACGTTTTGAGATCCCCTGAACACGTTTTGATCATTTTCTTGATGAATGTGTGTGTATGTGATAGGAATTTTGTAGATGTTCTAGCTCAAAAACCTTTAATCAGATCAACGGAAAGTTTTATATTTGATATTTTTGTAAAAGGGACAGGAGTTGCTAGAAGAATGGAGGACTTGAGCAAGGTTTGGGAAATAGGGAGAGAAAGAGAGGTTTAAAAGAATCACAAAAATAATAATAGAAGGCTAAGTTGTTCGTTGGTCTAAGTGTAAAGCTATTAAAACACGATATACTCGATCAAGGATATAGATAGAAAATTGAAATTTGGCAGAAATTCAGAATTAGATTATTTAGGTTGACATGGTAATTTAGAAAATAAATGTCCGCCTGTCGCATTATTTTGAGGGGGCATATATTGCACTTCATCCGAATAAAACTAATAAATTTAAATTTAATGAAACAGTATTTTATGTAGACTGCATATTAAAGATATATAATTCACATTATAGTATGTTCCAGAGAGTTAAAATAATTTTGGCCAGTTCAAGTTGTCTAGCATAATGTTTAAGAAATAAATATTCGTTTTGTATGTAAGATTTGTATCTACGTGTATCACGCTCAGAGAGATAGCTACATTTTTGAGGGGGAAATGAGGAGAATGTGAGGGAGAAAGAGAGGGAAATGGGAGGGAGCATGAGAGGAAGAGGAAGGATGGGAAGAAGAGAGGGTGAAGAATAGGAGGGAGAAAGGGACGGAAAATGGGATGAACGAGAATGAAAATACGAGGGAGAGAGGGAGAGGGAGGGAGGCAGAGAGAAAGGGAGGAAGAATGAGAAGTACCTTAATTTTAATATATAATCTGCATATACCCTTCATATTTGATGAGCAATTGCGCTAGTATATATGTTACGGTAAAGATACGTAATCGGGAAATGTGCACATTTAACGGTAAATGTGCATATTTATCACCAAGCTCGGCAAATGTAAGTTTATGTTTTCGGAAATACGTATTATCCGAACATTTCTCGGTAAATATGCACTTTTACCGATGTTCCTTGGTAAATGTGGAAATAAGTAAGAATGAGAAATGCTACACGTTAATAATTACGTTAATTTGTAAAAATCATCGAGGGTTCGGCTCCACTGGTCTATATTAAGATGAGCGCTTCCCAACCCGAGGAGGGAACACAGTGAACGTGAGGAGGAATCAAAAACACTTCTACTAACCTACCCAACCCGGTGGGGCCGAGTAAAATTTACCTTCGTGTTCAAATTTAGTTTAGCTGTGCACATTTACCAAGAAATTTACATATTTAACGGACATCGCAGATTTACCGAACTTCTAAACTGCAACAGATGTTCGAGACGCCGCCAAGTTGTGGTCTGTGTTGCGACGTTTATCCACTTTTACCAGTAATCTAGGTAAATGTGTACATTTCCCCAATCCAATCGGTAAAAGTATGCTATACTTAAATTTACCGATCTTGGTGGTAAATGTGCACATTAACCGGAGAATGTACACATGTACCGGACTACGCACATTTACCGTGACATATACATATGAAATCATAAATGATGGACAATATAGAAATATAAATTGGGGGTCGATTCGGGGAAGTTTTCTCGGACCCCGTAAATTTTCCAAGCGGACCTGGCGCAGGTAAATCACTCCCCGTGAGGCAGTATTTGCCTAATCTAGTCTACTACAGTTTCCAAGTAGAGTTTTCTATCGTGGTATTTATGGCACTCATTAGTCTTTTTAGAGGGATATAGAATGGATGAAAATTTCCTAAAATTAAAAGAAACAGCTGGTAAATTTGCTGAAGATTCGGGAGTTAACAAGAGGAATTTTCCCAAGAAGGAAATAATATAAACCGTCACACAAAAGCACAGTTCGTGTATGAAACGCCTGATGTTCCAATCAACATTTCTGAGAAACAATTTCGAGATAACATCTTTAACACTATTCTCGACGCAGCAATTTCATCTATCTCTGAAAGATTTTGTCAGTTATAAGAATATAATTACTTTTTTGTAATTTTGTTCAATTTAGAGAAATTAAGTAATTTCGAACTCATCTGACCTGAGGACGCCGACTACAACGCCGCCGGCGAAATGTCGTCTACAAAGCCGAACAACGCAGTGAAACCGAAAGCCATGCAGCCTACATCAAAACGCCGCGAAAGCCTTTGTTCCAAACTAATTTCGAAGATGATTATTTTAGGAAATGTTTTATGAATTTGGAAGCCACAAAGCATTGCTAATCGTCTAACTCAAGAGGAGGGGTTCACGAGGTTGGTAAACGAACCAACAAGGAAAGGAAATATTCTTGATGTCTTGCTTTTAAGGCCGTATATACAAAACATATGCCCTGAGATCATGCCAGGTTTAAGTGACCATGCGGCAGTGCTTATAGAATTAGAATGGCTCACGATCAAAGCAACTAAACCGAGCAAAAATTTTATTTGGAATTATAGAAGAGGAAATAGTGAAGATTTTAGAAACCACTTAAGGAGCCATTTCCCTAAGTGGGCAGGTGAAGGGGGGAGTATTAATGATATATGGAATGCATTCAAGGACATTATTTATGAAGGGCTAGTAAAGTATGTTCCACAAAAATGCTTAAAAATAGTAGTGACCCCGAATACTATAATTGAAACATACGGAGGCTAAAGAGAATAGTTAGAATTGCGCATAAAGAGAAACACTTAGAACCTGAGTACCTGGATAAATATAAAATAATATTTAGTAATTTAAATAGAGAAAAAGCGAAAGCTAGGGAAAATTATTTACTGAATATCTTAGACAAGAAGAATACAAACAAATTCTTCAAATATATTAAAAGGGAAAAGGATAATCGCGAGGATATAGTAGTCATTGAATCCAACGAGGGTATTGTGATACCGGACAAAGTGGGCAAAGCAAACGAACTGAATAATTGGTACGCCAGTGTTTTTAAGAGAAGTGATGATACAGGTAGAAGTGTGAATACCTCAAACAATAGAAGGGATTCGCCGTCAAAAAAATTTGAGGAAGACGCAAACAAAATGGACTATATAAAGGTAAAAGATGGTGAAATACTGAAAGTCATTAGTGAGCAACCAAAAAATAAGTCGATGGGGCCTGATAATATTTCGATTGATGCACTGAAGTTGGGTGCGGAAGCAATAGTTCCATACATAAGGACATTGTTCTACATAACCCTAAATAACCATGACTTACCATCTGATTGGAAAAAAGCAAATGTTATTTATATATACAAGGGAGGGAAAACAACTAAGGTTGAAAACTATAGACCAGTAAGCTTAATATCGGTTGTGTGCAAGTTGTTGGAAAAAATAATTGCAAAATATATTCGAAAATTTTGGGATAAAAGTAACTGGCTCTATAGGAACCAACATGGATTTCGAAAAGGATATTCGTGTGAGACTCAGCTTTTAGGACTCTGTCAAGATATTGCTGACACCTTAGACAATGGGGAGGAAACTGACGCAATAGTTATAGACTTCAAAAAAGCATTCGATAGTGTACCCCACGACCGTTTACACGAGAAAGTTAAGAAGCTAAATATTGACAAAAGGGTTATAAGCTGGATAAAAGAATTCCTCACCGGGAGGACACAAAGGGTCAGAGTAGGACAAGCATACTCAAAAGAAGTACCTGTCACATCCGGGGTCTCCCAGGGGAGTGTCCTAGCCCCCCTATTGTTCCTTATGTGTATCAATGATCTTCATGAGGAAGTAACTTCAGAAAGACGTCTTTTTGCTGATGACTGTATAATATATAGGTAAATAAGAAGTCAGAATGATAGGATCAACTTACAAGAGGACTTAGTGAAGGTGGATACCTCTATAACAATTAATAAAATGGACATGAATGTTGGGAAAAGTAAGCTTATAACTGTTAGCAAAAGAAGAGTTAAGGAATGTAGGCAATATCAGCTAATGGGTGACTACGTACCTAAAAATGACTACTGTAAATACTTAGGAATAATCATTTCAGTAAATTTTGGGTGGGGTCAGCATATTGACCATGTGGTAGGAAAGGCATATAAATCCCTACATTGGGTGATGAGGAACCTCAAGGGGAGCGGTACAGCCACAAAGGAGTTAGCGTATAAAGCCATTATTAGATCAATTTTGGAATACTCGACGAATGTATGGGATCCGCATGAAGTGGGGCAGATAAATAAGTTAGAAAAAGTCCAAAGAAAGACTGCCAGATACGTGATGGGGAAGCATAAGAAGACTGAAAGTGTAACGGAAATGATAAGTGTGTTAGGTTTGGAATCGTTGGAAAATAGAAGGAAACTTAATAGGCTCTGTGGGATTTTAAAAATATTAAATAATAAAGGGGCATGGGAAAATTTATCATCTGGGATCGAGAAACCTCACTACATAGGAAAAAACGACCATAAATATAAAATTAAATACAGGCCGCAGAAGACAGACGTCGCCAAAAACTTTTTTTTTAATAGAGGAATCTGTGAATGGATTTAGCTACCGGAGGAAATCTTTAAGCCCTTTCCTAAATCGCTTAAACAATTTAAGTCAAAATGTAAAGGTTTTCTTTTTTTAGAAGGTGACGAGTGAGCCGGAGGAAGTAGAGTGAATGCTTGGTAGGGTGAAGTACGGTGGGGACTTCGTGGGGGGACCGCTACGGTAACCGTGAAGGCCTACCATGAACGTCGAAAACTTCGGCTCAGATTTAAGCCAAGGGAAAAGTAATTGTATTATAAGTATTTTATCCAAAATTGTATTATTTTTATAAAATTAATAATTTTATTCTGTTAAATTTTGGACAAGTGACCTTGATCACGCAGTAAGTTATATGATGTGAAATTTATTGACAATGAGTCATGTAATGTTGCCACCTGGCATGTAGCAAAATTGCAACTGATTTAGAAAATAAATAAATAAACAGATGGCAAGAAAAGAGACATACTTGCACTTGACCTGTTTGATGAATTGAAGGCCATATCCCGAAGGATTCCGAATCCTTCGCCTATTGAAATATTGCTGTTCATATGTGAAAACGATTTTTGAAGAAACTGCTCGAGATTTTCTTGTATTGAATGCCAGGAAGATCTATAATATTATTTATTTTCGCCATATAAGTTTGAATTATTTTAAGAAAGTATTTAACTTAAATCTTTGGTCCATTTTCTTAATGTGTATATTTTATTATCTTTATGTAAATACCTTAAGAAATATCGTTCTTGGTGACAATTCTTTTAAAAATGTAACTAATTATTTATTTTTTAGTAATGTTTGTTTTTTTTTAAACTCTCTGTGCAATATCCTGTGTGAATACTTCAACGATTTCCATATAGTAAAATACATGTATTTTAAAATATATTTCTTCTGAATTTAAAGTACAAGTTTGTTTTGTAATAATTGCTAAAAAAACTACTAGTATGAACTTCATGGCGTAAAATCTTTTGATTTTGAATGAAATGCTACCCTTCGTGTGCTGATCGATATTAAGTTACTTATTTCAGGGGCGGCCAAAATAATTCTTACCCACACTCGTGAAAACTGTTGGAACGGTCCTGTCTACAACTGCATTATTTCCACAATAAATATAGTCCTAATATGCGCGTTCCACCGCACGCTTTAAACAAGAGGAAAAACCTTACTATCAATACCAAAAGTGAACTGAAGAGAAAAAGAGAGTAGATATATATAAAACATTTGGTAAAAGATAGAAACCAAAGAAGGGATTTATCGAAGGAAAAAGGGAGAGAAAGGATATGGATTAGGATAGAGCCTTGTGGGGTGAGATAGAGAGAAAGTGGAAACACTGGTAGAGCATAGCCCAAGGCGAATGAAATTTGCCATTCCCACGGAAGACCCGGGATCGATACGGGAATAAAGGGAACGAGAATGGGTCGTCGACCCCTAAAGCAATCGCGAGATTGCTTCCCTTCTTCTTCCCTCAATCATTCTTTCTTTCTCTCTCTCTATCTCTCTCTCTCTCCGGCAAAACTCGAAATCCATGCATCCGGCCTTCTCACTGAAAAACATTCTCTCTCTCTCAGAAAACCTACCCGCTAAACCTCACAAAACCAACATACAGGAATTCTCCAAAAGAAAAATGATAAAGGAATAGTATAGAAAAAGAAGAAACCTCTTCAGCTGCCTTTTGGAAATCCCTAAAACCAGCTATTTTCGCTTTCCTCTTGTTTTCATCTCCGTTCGAAGTGACTACTCGCGTCCCTTTTTGAACTCCCGACCTTCTCTATATATCTCCGTCCCTCACTCAATCTCCCCGCATTTATTTATTTTCATCAATCTCTTCCCTTGCTGCCAATCTCGCGCTTCCCGCACCCATACGCCCTTTTTCATCTCTTATGTCCTTTCTCTCTTTCGCAGGCGTCTTAATCCTCCTTATCTCCTCCAGTACACGATTTTTCTCTCCCTCCCTCTCTCTTCCCCCCCCCCCCGCGTCGTATTCCATTCTTACTCCAGGATTTTCATCCATCCCAGCTTTCTAGCTTTTTCTCGCCATGACTTATCCTCCCTTCTTCCCACGCTTGTTTCGTGTTCTGTACCATTTTCCCCTCCATTGCTTTCTCTGAGACTCTCTGTCGCAATTTTTGTTCATTTGTTTTAGGTTCTATTTTTCCCACGGGTTTACTCGATCTCCTCTTCCGGTTTCCGACCTGTTTCGTTCTTTTGGATTCTCTTCCTACTGACAGAGTCTGTTCCTTCGTACTCTTTTTCCTCTACATGCATATAGTTACATTTAATATATTTATGAGGCCATTTCACCGAAAGTGATTAAAAGACCGAAGAATCCTTATTACAGATTTAATACCACTTAGAATGGCAGCAACCATCAGAATGTTTTCCACTTCGTCCTTCTAAAGCAATCCATATCAACATGGGTTTATATTTTGCGGCGTTCTATAAAAAAGAGTTGATAAAATGAAATGCATTATCAAGCAATAAAATTTCGTATCGGCGTATTAAATTTAAAAATATCCTTTACTCCAACACTAATTTCGGTTTTATTAGCCAATAAAAAAGGTTGGGCAAAGAATCACGTGAAAAAATTACCCTTTTTTATATTTTCGAGAGAAAAAACGTAAATGAAGGAACTTTTAAAAAAATGAAACTCGCGGAAATTTTCAGGTCGTTTTTTAATTAAATCCCCAATAAAGCGTCTTATTAAAACGACGCAAGCATGAGATGAAGCTCAACTTTGAGCAAGTGGATCTGGAGATGGAGCCCATAACATTTCCGGTCTTGAGGACCAAGATTTTCTTATTTTCGGGGACTGAACTGATTTCATTAACCTTCTCTCTCTTTATCCTATGCTCCCTTTCCGCTTCCCAGAACGAAAAAGATTCAAGAGAAGAACGAGACCGAGAGAGAAAGAGAGGAAAACGGTAAGGAGAAAGCAAGAGATGGAATATAAAGAGATAAAAAGAAATGAGAGAGAAAGATGTTTTTGGTGGTAGAAGAAGAAATACCAAAGGATGAAAATGGATAGGGCTACCCAAACTTTAATTTGCATCGCCTTCCATTTTTAATTTCACGTCTCGCCAAACCCCGTTTTGCCTATCCTTCTCCATTTATGTATGTATATATATATATATATATATATATATATATATATATATATATATATATATATATATAAACTTAAGGAAAAGAAAAGATAGTGATGAGGGTGTCAACAACAAGGTGTTGAGGGGAGCCCAGCTGACACCAAGTTGAGGACCAAGCTGGCAGGCTGCTGGGGGCGTCGAAGAGACACGTAAAACACACGAAAGCAAAAAAAAAAAAAACGCAAGCCTATCGGGCCTATGCCCTTCTTCAGCGAAAGAGTATCTGCATATATATACGTAACTATATATACGTAACTAGCTATTTCAGCACCCAGGGCAAACTACCAAATATGCGCCCTCTTCATAAAAAATTCTCTTATACCTATATTTTTCACTATACGGATTTTGTGTGAACGATTAATAAATAAAAATAAACTATAAATCATGTAATTGCTCACTATAAATGTACACAATTTAAATACATAATTATAAATATAATTACGTACATGCATAATTAAACACATAAATAACTAAAATTCAGA
Source organism: Tanypteryx hageni (assembly GCA_028673005.1). Taxonomy (NCBI): domain Eukaryota; kingdom Metazoa; phylum Arthropoda; class Insecta; order Odonata; family Petaluridae; genus Tanypteryx; species Tanypteryx hageni. The sequence continues at coordinate 88,407,948 of CM054116.1, read as the reverse complement.
AAGTATAAATATTTTTATATTATTACCATTAACAATTTTTGCGCCCGGGGCAGATGGCCCGCTTGCCCTGCCCTAGTTACGGCACTGTGTGTATATATATATATATATATATATATATATATATATATGTGTGTGTGTGTGTGTGTGTGTGTACCTCATCACTACCTTTCCTTTTCCTTAAGTTTATATATATTGCTCCTCTTCGATCCACCTCTACGTCATCTGTACTCTCCTTTTTCCCCTATTCCCTCTCGCAAAACCATACTCTCCTTTTATTTTCACATTCGCGTCTTCTTTTGTATTTTTACTTTTTCGCATTATCCATTCGTCTTCTCCCTCTCTCCTTCTATGACTCACTCATACATTTCCGCTTCTTTGTGGCCGTTTCTTCATCTTTTTTCCCAATGATTCGTCCTCTCAACAGCGAGAGAGACCCTCAGCCACTTGGTCAAGCAGAAAGCGTAAAGGAAGCGGCAGCAGGAGAAAAGGAAAGGTTAAGAGAGGTAGAGAATGACGGTTACAATCGAGAATGGGTGAAAATGGGTCGGAGGAGAGTGTGAGACGGGAGCGCCACAGAAGCAGAAAGGAGGAAGGTAGTGAATCTAGGAACGTACGAGTAGGCGAGATTTGAATGATGCATTCGGGTCGAGGAAAAGAAATGGGGTCGACAGAGAAAGATGGGGCAAGAGTAACCATGAAAGAAAAGGGAAAGATATAACGGAATGGATGTTCGAAATGGAGGAAGGAAGATATGAAGGGTAGCGAGAGCAAAATGAGACAGAAGATTAGGAAAAATCAAGCATAACAGAAATGTAAGCAATGGAGGCTTCCACAAGAAGAGAAAAAGTTTGTCTGGAATACCGAAAGAGAAGTTAAATGATTGCAGATAAATGTTTGGGGATATTCTTAAAATAATAAACTCTCTATTGAGAATACATATTAGAGACTGAGTGAATAAGCTTGACGAATTTCTAAAGAAATTACATGCGAGATTATTACAGGTTGTCCCCCCTTAACACAAGTTCACTTAACATGAAATTCAGATTAGCACGATTTACTAATTAAGGAACCTGTTCACTTTAAAGGAACTGCAATGCGATCCATAACGTGAAAAAATAAATAAATAATGTTGCCATTAATGCAATGTGGTATATATTCATTTGTTTATTTGTAAAATATTAGATAATTTATAAGTTGCACTCGCTAAGTCAAAGTAAAATTTTGCTCAGTCTTTTTGTAATTTTTTACTGCGAAAGAGTGAATGACGACGATGTCAGAAAAAATGAAACTGTATGCAAATGAGAGAGTCCTAGACTATAAAACATGCAAAATAAGTCTCGGAAGACGAGTTCAGATTGTAATATCTTTTGCGAAAACAGCATCACCATCCCCACAAACTCCTCCGCTTCATCACAACCGCCCACTATGCTCCCCTGTGCAGATGTCACCACTTAAGTATTGAAAACTTTTTAGATTTGATAGTTTTCACGCATTAATCACAGGCAGAACTCGTCTTTCATGAATTCTACTTTGTGTGTTCAGCACTTTCATGGTTAAAGTCATTGAAATGACTACGAGAAGTTTTTCCTTGAGTTTGTAGATGAAATTTATAAATTACTAAATATTGTAAGCATAAATAAATAAAAATGTATACATCCACTCTGGTATGGGCAACTTTATTTTTGTATGAAAATCTATATTATACGTATAAACCCTAGCTATTTCCTATTGTTGATCTTTTGTTTTTCTACCATCATTCACCATTCTTCCCATCTTATTCTGATATAATTTACCAACTGATTTCAGTTCGATCTAAAAACAGGAAAATTGTTTCAGATCCTACACATTTAACAAGAACGATTTTTCCGTTAAATCAAGTTCTCGAACATTAAAGGAATGGTCGAAGGATCCTGCAGAACCAGCACACATAGCCGTGTTTATCATTTATTTACGCGTTATGTATATTGAGTATGCCGGCGTATAAGTCGACCCGGCGTATAAGTCGACCTCGATTTTCGGATTATAAATACACGGCTAGACACATGTTCGCCATCTAAGTCGATCCCCCACTTTTTCGCTAAAATAAACTTTCAAATGAAGAATACGAGGAATTTTATGGTTTCCAAAACCTAAATGTAACCTTTTGAAAGATCATTCATATACTGTATCGCCATCTGTTGGTGGAATGTATTTTAGCTTATCCTTCGTTCCTGTAATTGCAAATAGATCGTTTATATTTTTTCGATTCAGTAATAAAAACAAAAGTTAACATTTTTATTTTTATTAACTATTAAAAATAATTATCTTAAATCTTCTAAAATAAATGACAGAATATGTAAACAATGGAGCAGCTGATTCAAAATGGCGATCACCTACGCCGTAAGATCAAATGCTATCGTAAATAACAATGTTTTTAATCTGTTATTTGAGGGTCACATTTTATATTCTGAATATAAGTCGACCTTTAGCTTTTGGATTTTTTAGCTTCAGAGGTCGACTTATACGCCGGCATATAGGGTATGTATTTTAATTTATTTATATTGCACTGGTTCCTGCATTACATAATTCAAATGCACATTAATACTTGTAGTGTATCTATTAAATCTCTGCTTTCTCAGACGATCTCGCTCCCCCTTGAACACGCATCTCTGACATTGTATGTGGTTCCTTAGCACAAATTCGCTTAACACAACATTTATTAGGAACTTATCTTTCGTATTAAGCGGGGACTACCCGTACCGGAAACCTGTGATTTCAATTCGCTTTTTAGATAGCAAGAAGGAAAATTATACTCCATAAATGGAATACACAGAGATTTCTAAGGCACTCTATGGGATTTACAAACAAATCGGTATTGAAAGAATGGGCAGTTTTCTGATTTTTATCTCCAAATTTATAAGTCGTAATTATGTGGTCTTGTGGAACTTTTTGTGGTAATCTGAATCCAAATAAATTTTTTAATCTATACCTTACAGACAGGGCTGGCACAAGGCAGTTTGGCACCCTACTCCAATCTAAATGATACTAAAAATCTAATGTATGAAAATTGTTTTAATAGTAATTACACAATGACGTCTATAAGCACCAATATTACTTAAATATAATATTAATAAAATATTGTTTTTATCATTAAATAACTTTTTCATGCTTACTAAAAAGAATGTTTTTCCACATTAAAAAAACTTCATGCTATGTAATAGCGGTTAAAATGTGCATTAAGAAGAATGTTTTTAGCAAGAGATTAAGAAAATCGTAACTTTAGGCTTGTAAGTTAGTTGGTCTTTAAGAATTACATATTCTCCAAATCTTTCTCAGACCGCAAGTTTAAACTTCTTCCACTTTTAGGATTGGGCTAGTGCACAGAATTGAAGAGGTATTGAAATAATTTGGATATAAAGTTTTATAGAACACAAGTGCATGTGAAAAATATATAAAACATGGATCAATAAAAGATGAAAGATAAGTATATATTACTTTAAAAAATAATACACAGCCGTTAAAACAAAACATTGGCTCTTCATGGCGCCCCTCAATCTCTGGTGCCTTAGTCAGTTGCCTGTTTTGCTACCCCGTTCAGATCATATAAGAGCCAAGGAGAGAAACATATGGTATTATAGTTGCTTGACATATGCCATTTAACGAGATGCATGTAACTTTCTTAAAGTGCTTATGTAAAGTGGAAGTTCTAATTGACAGACGCAAACCATAATTCTGTGATAAATTTTAATAAGTATAATTCACATTTAATTTAGTTAAAACCCATCTAGCCGTTCAGGAGGTGAAAGATGCGACAGAGGGACAGACGGACGAGACATGCACATAAGGCAGGGTTAAGCAAACCACGGCTCGCGGGCCACATGTGGCCAGCAATGCTCCTATGAAAGCGAAACGTAATATACAATACACATAATTTCATATTTGTAGCTTAAAATTATGGCCCGAAAACCTTTCCAGTGATGTTATGGGGATAACATATTATTTATTATTAATTTTCATTAACAGGATCTCTCGCATCATCTCAAATCACTTCCGATGTGAACCATAATGTGGCCCGCAGAAGCATTTTCATCTCTTTATGCGGCCCGCCTCAGAACTGCAACTGTTAATGCGGCCTGCCACGTAAAATGTTTGCTCACCCCTGTCATAAGGCGTTCCGCTTCTATCGCTTTGCTACTAACGAACAACTAAAAAAGTAACATTCCATCGGTATTGACCCTTTCTAGGCGTTCTTTACCAGCGAAGTGGTAAATAAAGGAACGCCGTATGGGCACGTCACGAGGGCAAGAGGCACGGAGACAGCTGTTGTGGCAGTTCGTGGCGCTTTCCGGATGAAGACACGGGCGTGGGTGACTCTCGGCGGGAGATTCGAAGACATGCGGGATGAGACGCGAGGCCGTACACAGGTCGACTGTGTTCAAAGGCAGCCGCATTACGATGCAAAACGCGACAGCTTCGCAGTTCCCTTTCTGTGAATACCGCGCGACTGCGAAGCCGCTAACCCGTGCATCTGACTGGCGCACACACTGGAGTTGTAAGCGAGTTTCGCTCGAACCGATGGTCTTGAAAAGACGTTGATAATCGGATACGATCCGGCGTCAAAGGTTAAAACCAAGATTTCGATAAGCTAAGTTATGTCGATACAGATCATTTCCTTCAGTTGCGCATAGATATATAATGTCGAGGAATAAAAATCAAAATTTCATAGAACAAAATTATATCGATGCATATCCTTTTCCTCTAGTTGTTAGGTATATATGCACGTTTAAAAAAGTTATAAAAATTGCCCGATTTCTCTCGAAAAATTGTCTTTCTAACGGAGTTATATTGTGATTTGTTGCTATATAGATTATAGTGTGACCAGGCGTTGCTCGAATGCGATTCGATATTGCACTCTTTCACTCACCCCTCACACCGCCCGCCCCTCTTTCACTCACACCTCCCACCGCTGGCCCGTCTTTCACTCACACTCCCCACCGCCCGCCCCTCTTTCACTCACCCCTCCCACCGCCCGCCGAACGTCATAAAGTAGCGTAGGAAAATGGGTGTTCGGGGAAAAATCGCCTTATCCTTAAAACGGCTTATGTTAGAAGATTAAAATTAAGCCTAAAACCTCCTCTGGATTTCGCTAAACTTATAGTGAAAGTTATGTGAAAATCGGTCCAGTAGATTCGGAGATCTCGCGTTGCAAACTTTCAAACTCATCTATTATTAAGCCATATATATATATATATATATATATATATATATATATATATATATATATATATATATATAGATTACAGAAAATGCCAATGAGAAATTTATGTGACAAAATATTTCGATGCCTATTTAGTTACTGGACAGAAGATAATCAAGTACATGTTATCATGTATCCTAATTTTTTTATTAAACATTCCTAAGCAGAAATAGAGATTTGGTTCTAGAGCTAATACTGATATTGGAATTTATATCGGTATTAAGCATGAAAACATGTTCCCATTGTATTTGCTGGAAAAATAGTAGAACTCTCGGGAAATAATTAGCGCATGCTTCCGACGCAAGTGAACGCAAATATGTATTGAAACTGATTTCCGTTGTCGCTTTTAATAAAACGCTGTCTGTTTGCAACGCTCACTCGATCATTCCATACATCTCATACAGATATGTAAACGCTACACTTTGGTATCGTTCCCATATTTTATCCTGAGAGTGGGTATATTTTTACTATCCTCCAAGTGCTTCAATTGGATTTCAGTTGCGCCCACAATCACTACAAAATCAGAATTTTCCTAGAACAAATTATCTGATAAACAATTTTTTCAACGAAAAAAATTTTTATGGCCTTAAATGATACTAATAATCATTGTGATATTTAAATGCCATATAACATTTAAATGCAAATATAACATTTTGTTATCCCATCGAGCGCTTCAGTAGCTGAAATTTTATAATTTTTCAATATCAGCCGTTTCTGGATGTCCATTAGTTTTATTAGTTAGTTTTCGTAAGTGCTGCATTATAGTTTTCTCCAACGAACGGAGAAAGGGACTACAGCTAGCAAAACATTGCAATCAATTCAAAGCTATATCGTTATTTTTCCAAGTTAACTCAGATGCACTCACGTAAGTAACGTTATTGCATGAAAATGATGAATCACCTCTAAAAATGTATTTCTTTCCTAACGCACGCATTATGGTAGGATGAGAAGATAGGAAAGACAGGGACGAGACGAGAATTGCGTCAGTTATGGGCGGTGAATAGATATAAATTATAAAATGAAAACACAACCACTTTTAGAATAACAACTTTTTAAATCGCCGAAGTCGTACATTATATGGTTATTAGGAAATGTTTGACCCTCAAATTCAAAATATTATCCCGTTTTCCTTTTAATATGAGTGACTGTGCAATACGATATGAATACAAATGGAAAAATTACACGGGAAACTAGTAGGGATAAATTTTTTGCGTCGTAATGTTCACACAAATTTCCTTTGAGAAATTTAATATTTCAGACTGGCTATTCATTTGGCGAATAAATTTATGGTGAGAATTCACTCGATTGAGAAAAAAAATGAATATACATCTCAGAAGCTTTGCATCCTACAATATATGAGTGCCTTATTTTCTAAGCGGTCGTAATGATATAATCTGTTGTCTTTAGATCGAATGATTATTTAACAGGCCACTCCATTTTACCGTTTAAAAAAATAAAATAACTACCGCGAATTAATATACGAAACGAGTGAGCAATGGAGAGACATTCGTGTGTGAATCAACTCGTTATCCTCATTGGGGCTTTGTTCAAACGCTCTGTTGTGCCACTGCTCCGAGACGGCGGCGCAAGAGTCCCCTCTTCTTTTCATTTTGCTTCCTTATAAATTCCATGAGGTAGTGCATTTTATTACGCGCGTTAAACGAAAAAATATGGGAAAAGAAGATTGGACTGCAGTTCTCGCAAAGTCTTTGCTTAGTTCAATTCGATGCCTCCGAGAAATGCAAATAATATAAACGATTAAATTGCAGTTGAACTGGTTACTCCGTGACTCATCGTCATCCCAACCTCGTTTCAACTTACCGGAGACGACTACTTACAGCAGTGGCGGATTTACGCTTCCTGGGGCTCCTGGCGCTAAGCATTTTGGGATCCCTGGCGCTAAACATTTGGAGGCCCCTGGCGCTAAGCAGTCGGAGGCCCTGCAATATAAATATACAGTAAAACCGCTCCTGACGGCGATCCGCTTTTGTGACACATCTTAACGATCGCTTTTCTATGGAATCATAGATAAGTTTCACCGATTTTTAAATTGAGACATTTAATATTTCTGAGATTATATACACGAACATTTTTTCGGGGCCCCTCACTGCACGGGGCTCCTGGCACGCGCCATATACGACCCCCCTTAAATCCGCCACTGACTTACAGAATTCCGTTTCGACTGAATCGATGCCCACGGAATCAGAATCAGAAATGTAAATACGTGACACTCATTCGCGTTTAACGATAACAGAAGATAAAAAACCGCTTTTTAAGCGATGAACATATCATATCGATCGCACATATTCCGGCTGTTATAACATTTCTCCATTCTCGTCGCCATTATTCTAGGCTATGGATAAGCGTGTGGTTCTTCCACAACATACTAAGTGCGGCTGTCTAAATCAAACATTTCTTACGGATAATTCGCCTGGCACGAACTACTCACTGGTGACGTAAGTTCTCGAAGTTAACGTTTACTTATACGTAATTGTTATATTGTGTCTGGAGCACTTCTTTTGCTCTTCCGATAAATGAAGACTGGGGCAGAAAAACGTTAGCACTAAACTACCTTTATAAAACTTGAGTATATAAGTAATCCTTTTCCAAACATCCTGAACATATACTGCAAACATTTTATGAATGAATAAATATGAAGTGATCACTTATATAAAAGCACTTCCAAATTAGATGTGTCCATTCGCTCCGAAAAATTACGAAAGTCTAATATAAAGATATTTTAAAATTTGCATTCCAATTAGAATAAGTTGCATTTCCAATTTCATAACAAATAACTATTTCTAAGAAAATTAAATGGTGACAAAAAATTAGCTCTTTTATGCATGGAAATAAATAAAAACTCCTGAACCGTAAAATTTTGCGGTTCAGGAGTTTTTATTTATTTCCATTCTGTATACCGTAGTCTTCAAATTTCACCTTCATCTTTTATGCATACTAACTTATTTATATCAAAAACAAGTTATAAAGTATAGGCTGAATTTCCGAACTGTAATCGTCTTCATTTTTAAATAAAAAGTGACGATAGATCGGTAGCTGCGAATAATATCCAATCAGAGCGTTAAACAAAAGTAAAATTTGATTTGTTTCACCTGTCGCAATAGTTTTAGAATCGATTTTGTATGGACGTTTTCATAAATTTTATATTTTGGATACCGTTACAATCAAATTTGGACTTTCCCATTACGTTTCAATTCGATTGAATGATTTTGGATGCGTAATAGAATGGATTCAACGGAGTGAATAAACAGTGGAAGGACGATGAGGAAAAAACGCACGATTTGACGTTCCGACGATGGAGCTTACTTTTAAAAATAGTAGAGTTGATATTTAATTAATACCAAATTTCACCGTGGTATTTTTGGCAGTAATTCTAGTCTCATTAAACGACAGCCGAATACAATCGATTGAAATTAAAAAGAGCGAATGTATAATACACTCGGTTAGCGTCTAAAAAAAAAACCTCGAGGCACTTATAATAGCGTAGGAGGGCTTTAAAAATAAATCGCCTCTTTCATATACTATCGAGACCCTCATTACCCGATGGGAATCCTATGATTAATATGGAGCGTGGGAAGCCGATATTTGTCAAGGGAAATCGGGAAATAAATTCCTTACACCAGTTAGTCAATGGAAATGCGCGGGACGGTATTGCAGAGGAGTGGAATATTGGAAAAGAGACGGATGATAGATGGAGAGAAAGGAAGGGGGAGTAGACGGGGAGGAGTTCGACGGAGCGGACGAGGGGTGAGATATTGGCGGTCGGATGACGGAGATCATTTTGGGTTACGGCAATAGAAGGAGGGTCTGGAGTTCGGAAAAAAAATTCAGGAGCACGTTTATTACAGGAACATCATCGTTTCTTACTTTCTTTGAACTTTCGCTCATTCTCCCAGGCTGGAAACTTCTTTCGGTCCACTTACTTTCTCTGCCACCATCTTTCTCCTGCTATTACTATATTTTCGGGCAGTGCGCTTCCACCCTACTACTTCTTATCTTCCTCTATCTTGATTCACCTTAAGAGATCACCTCTTCAACTGGGGGAGGTGGAGAGGACGGGAAGTAAGGATGGTTTAAAGAGGAATGCGGAAAGAGGAAGAGAGGATGGCGGAAAATGGTGATAGTAGAATGGGTATAGGGGTGAATAAATTGTAGTAAGCTCCCAGAGAGATAGAGAGAGAATGAAGCACTGCAGTATGGCATTAAAGGAGCAGTGTGCTGGTCTCCAAGAAGAAGGGGAAAAGGGGATTTGACTCATTGTCTCCACCGTCTTCCACCACAGTTTGGTTTGTAAGAGAAGAGAGCAGGGAGGATAGTGAAGGTTTGCCACTCTCTCTCTCACTCTCTCTTTCTCTCTCTCTTGTACTCATTGTTTTAGCTGAATGAAGGCTGAGAAGGTCTCGCAAAGATGTTTTCCATCTCTCTCTCTCTCTCATTCTCTATCTTTTTCACTCTCTGGAGTGGCTCCCTTCGAATACCACGTGACTCCCTCTCATTCTCCGGAGGAAACTCATTATAATTGTTGATTGTTTCGTTATTAAAAAAAAGGTTCGCGTGGCCCCCCTCTGAGTCTGGTGGACTGGGATTATAATTTGAACTTTCGCTGAAGTAGTTCGGGGAATTTTGGGTGGTGGGTCTGACCGCGTAATTTAGTGGTAAAGACATTTATAGGACGCGAAATGATTTGCTGCCGGTGACAGCAGGGCGCATTGTGAATATTGCACACGCAAGATTTCGACTAATTTCGTCCGGCAATTTGTGAAATTAGGCGATCGTGACAAGTCTTCGGAGGATAGACCCAGTACGGCGCAGATGCTGCCAATTATATCATAAATGCTAAGAAACAAATGACGTCATGTGATTTGCTTCTTAAAACTGTAGACCAGAAATTGCCATCCTCTTATGAATCGTTTCACTTACTTAATAGTTCTTTTTCTTTTGAATAAAAATAGATTTAAAACAATTTTAGTTCTTCCATTGACACTGAACTTTCGAAGTGACTGAAAATTTTCAATGCTTCAAAATTTAGAAGAAACTAAAGGTTGACAATTATAAATCTACTGCATATACCAGCCGATAAGACGCACCTAAATTTCTTCAGAAAAATTGCGTTGCCTGAATTACTGTGGATACGCTCTCGTCAATAGTTATGCATTCTTTTGCATTTATTCATCACAAAACAAAAATCGTAATTTATTATTTTATTATGAATAATATTAACTACTTCTACGAATTCACGCCTAATAAGGTTGTGTATATCCTTTTGCACCTAAGTTTATCATCTCAATTGCATATAGATCTAAAATCAAGTCTTGCATTTCTGCAGTCTTTATTGATAGATAGTTATTTATGCATCCATTAACTATATCCAAAACAAAACGTTTTTAAAACGCATTAAAACACACGACTGTTAAACGCACTGTAATGTACGCTAGGTGACGAAAAATGCATAATCCCCTCAAAAATATATCTTTAGATTTTATCGGAAAATGAATTTTCCCTATTTTACGGGATCTAAATACATTAAAACATCCATAGTTTTCGATAAAATATTGTTTTCGTCTGCATCTTGTGAATTTCGCCTTTTAGAGAGACATCCATTACAGATCGAGTATCAGAAAAATTAATTTTTTGCAAATTTCCAGCTTCGTCAATTTCCCTCGAATACAGATTCCGCTTCTTGCAGGTTTAAAAATGTTTATTTTTGCTCACGTGCGGAAGATTTTCCCGTAAAAAGTGCATTTTAAATTTTAGTTGTTGGTATACTTGATTATTTTCCTTATCTTTAGTTAGTTATGGATTCTAAATAAGAAAGTGAAGATGTAAAATCTGGCACGGATCAATTTATCTGCTTCCCAATCCAACGAGCGACGTATGCGAGGCATCCTCAATTTTTTCTCTTCCTCGCTTTCTCCATCCTTACAATTTTTTCTCATTACACTCAACAAGCACTGCCCCAAGGTCTCACTGAATGACATTATGAGGACAAAAATATCGTCTGATTGCTTCTATGCTCGTAGAAAATGAAGAAAATTCGCAGAATGAATTGTTTCTCGAACACGTACGTACAACAGGTACTCTTTCACGCAATATTTTCGTAAAAATTTTAAAATAAATTAATGGCATCTTTTGGGGAACTGAGCAAAAGTAAGGGAGCGGCCTTGGTCCATTTTAACGAAACTTGAGACGAGTAATCGCTGAGAATGACATTTAGAATTGTAACGAACATAGCTGTAAAGTAATTTTCATGAATGTGGATGTAAATTTATCAAACAATTATCGAAGAAAATTAAAATAAAAATCGATTCTAAAAGCTATTTCCGTGAGAAAATGAGTACAATACTTAATATATCTTCTTAACATTTATTAATCAGATAATTACTTAAATACGGAAATATTTTTAAAATTGTTTCAGTTTTGACTGCCCCAAAAGTTTCAAAAGTGTCGAGTGACCAGTATATAATGGCTTTAATTTTTTATATGAAATTTCAGACAATTAATGGAGTTGAGAAATAGTTTCTACAAATAGATATTTTTAATAACTTAGAATGAATGGAGCTTATCATAAAATATTTGCTTGGATTTTTGCAAAACATTTCATTTAGAATTCGTTTGTCAGGGTGAATGAGATATATACAAACAAAAAGGATTATTATTCAAGTTTTTAAGTCACCGTCATTTTGAATTGAACCAACTATTTCTCTATGTAAGCACCCTTATAGTAAATAAATGCTTCGAATTATCTTTACTATTTTTAGCAAGGCTTGTTTTACTTAAGTTCCATTTGCAGAAATAATAGCAATTACCAGAAAGATTTTTTCAATTGAATAAACTTTATGTCTACCGACAAATTCCTAAACAATGGATTCGATTGTGAATGACTCTACCTTAACATTTTAACTCCATCTTAGCTCTTTATGTCCAACTTCAACGCAACCCTCATTGCATCGATTCAGTTGTTAGGGGTTCTTTACCAGTGAAGCGATAGAAGCAGAACGCCTTATGGACACATCGCCTCCGTCCGTCCGTTCGTCTGCATGTTTAATCTCTGAAATTTTGGGCGGATTTTAATTAAATTGACTACAGTAATAGTGATCCTTATTAATTTTTATCGCATCATTGTAATTTCGAACTGCATCCGTCAGTTATATATTCCGCTTTGTATAAGCATTTAAATAAGGGTATACATACTCGTATGTCGTTAAATGGCTTCCGTCAAGCAGCAATGAAATACCATATTTTTCTCTCTCCCTAGCTCTTATCTGATCTGTAAGGTATAGATTTAAAACTTTATTCGGATAGAAGACAGTATTTACCTCAAAATAGTCTCAAGACCACAAAATTACGACTTCCAGTTTTGGAGATAAAAATTCCAGAAAATCCCAACCAAAATATTATATAGTATTTTGTTAACACTGGTCGATAACAACGATTCTATCGGCAAACAACAGCTAAATACCACATTTTCTCTCCCAAACCCTTATATGATCAGTGAAGTACATACTTAAATATCTATTCGGAGAGGGGAACATTTACCATAAAAAAGCCGGCGGAACCAAATGATTACGACTTATTGATTCGGAGATAAAAATTAAAAAACCGTCTAATCTTTCGATAGCATTTTGTAAATACGTAATACGCCTTATAAATTTCTGTTTTCTATTTATAGAGTATATTTTTCCTACTTGTTTTATTTATCAACTAGTGTATTGCCCGTCATATGACGGGTGTATAATAATATGCCGTCCTCTCTCACTCCCTTCCTTTCACTTTCCTTCCCTCTCTCTCCCTCCCTCTCTTTTTTTTCCACCTCCCCCATCTCTCTTTCTCTCCAGTCCCAATCCAGAGCTCTCCCTCTTTTTCTCCGTCTCCCTCTTTATCTCTTTCCTCCCGCCCTTATCTAATTCTATATCTCCCTTACTCTCTATGTACCTTCCATTATATATCCCTTCCTTCATATCTCCATCTCCACATCCCTCTCTCTCTCTTATTCTATATCTATATAGTTGTTTAGATAAGCAAAAGAATCCAAATTAAATTCCAGTCCCATTAGGATTACCCAATTTCGCGAAAAATCCCACGGTAATTTAAGGAAACCTATGCACTCGTATATATTACACGTATGCGGGTTGAGACTATAATTTATTCTCGAAGTTTAACAATGAAGTGGTTAACAAGGCAACATCCCTTTTAAAAGCCAATATTTTCCCAAAATATGTTATTTTAATGTTTAATATGAAAGATTTCGTACAGCAAGCGGGAAAAGATGAATAGAATAATAAACTTTAATAATTTTCCTAAAATATATTTTACATTCGAAGATGGTACGTCAATTCTTTCTAATTTGAATTTCCGAAAGAATAAAAACCTTCACTTTAAAAAGTCGATTTTTACGTGTTATTATAATGGAAATAGAAATAGACCCTCTGGAGTCGAACCCGGGTCTTTTTTTCATATTTGATTTAGTCATTTAATTTTTATATCTAAATCAAACATTCCTGCGAAATTTCAACCCTACACCTAATCGGGAAGTTTGGTAAAAACGCGTTTAAAAGTGCTATTGATGACGTCAACGTTATACACAAACACATTAGGCTATTATATTCACAAGATTGGAAAGATGTACTCCATGTCGGAGTACACAGAGTTTCCAAATGCGTTTTTTGAGATTTCACCATGTTCTCAATATTTTTCGTTCAGATGAGAATTTAACGAGAAGTAAGCGAGGTGCGTTGTAAAATACATGTAGGTCTTCATGTAAAGTAGTCGTTATTATTGACTGATTATATCCAAAATTGGAATTGGTAAATAAGTTTTAATAAAACTACACAATATCAAATTTCACTACAATATGTTAAGCGGTTCCCGAGTTGAAACAAAGGAACAATGTAAACTACATGTAGGTCATCATATAAAGTGGTCGTCATTGTTGTCCAATTTTATCCAAAATTGGAATCGGTCGACCAATTTTAGTTAAACTCCACATTACCAAATTTCATCAAATACACCAAGCGGTTCCCGAGTTAAAACAAAGGAACATTGTCAACTACTTGTAGGTCTTCTCGTAAAGTGGTCGTACTTGTTTCCCGATTTTAACCTAAATTGGAATCGATTAATTAATTTTAGCAAAACTCCCCAATACCAAATTTCATCAAAATACGTCCAGCGGTTTCCGAGTTGAAACAAAGGAACCTTGTAAACTATATGTAGGTCTTCATGTAAAGTGATCGTGATTGTTTCCGATTTTAATCAAAATTGTAACCGGTCCACCGATTTTAGCATAACTCTCCAATACCAAAATACGTCTAGCAGTTTCCAAGTTGAAACAAAAAAACTTATTAATTCTTCATGTAAAGTGGTCGTAATTATTATACGATTTTTACCAAAATAGAAACTGGTAGACCAATTTTTAGCAAAACTCCCCCATACCAACTTTCATCATAATACGTTTAGCAGTTTTTGAGTTTTTACACGCGGACGGACGGACGGAAACGACCTCCCCTATATGCACTCACTTCGCGCAAAGAACGCATAATAATAATAAATTTTATGGACTGCTTTAGGTTTCCGGAAACATTATAACCACTACAATTAATTTAAATTAAACAATCACTTTTAAATACATTTTTCAAATTTTGTTGCAGCATTTACTTTACCAGAAAAAAATATTGCGAATCACAGTAGGTTCAATTAGTTTGCGAATCATCGGCCGACTGAGAATCCATTCCCAAACATAGCTGTTAAATTCTAACAGAATCCACATTGTGTTTGCGCACATAATTCGCTCTACCGAAACTAATTCATCGCAGCAACAGACCTTTTTTGCGAGGAGAGCAAACATCCTCGAGATCCATTCAGTTGCACGCCTTAAAGAAACATTCGCGAATAAAGACGCGCGGATTCGTCCTAACAATTGAATCTATGACGACTCCGTTTTCCCGTTTGTCCAAACGAACCGGATGAACCCTGCGCGCGCTGAACTCAAGCACGTCAGGTTATGATTGAGAAACAAAGACCGGTAAATCTATGCACGGAGACGAGACAGCTTTTTGCGGTGAGAAAGCTCAGCGGTGCATGCGAGTTGTTCCATTCGACTGCCGTAAAAGGAGCGTGAGTGGGAGGAAAAAAACCGGAATGGAGAATGGCGGCAGCATCAGATTCAAGAGCAATGCAAGAGAGTGCTGCGAGGAGGAAAAGGGTGTAGGGGGAATGGATATTGTGGATGCGTCCCAGTTTTCTCACTGCAAATAGGGAGCCAATCTTAAACTGGGCGCAAACAAGGGAGAGAGACAGACTTCCATTCGCATCGTGAAATAAAGAGGAAGGAGTGTGATGAAGACTTTGGTAAGCGCGAGAAGATGTCTCTCTCTCAGTTTCACAGGAATCAGAAATACTAGCGTCGTAATAAGGACGTGAAGGGTGAAGAGAGAAGCAGGGAAAAGGAGGAGGGGAGAGGGGAAGGAGAAACTAGAGAGGCGTAGGGAAGAGAGATGGAGGAGAGGGAGGAGAGGAAGAGCAGAGAGAGAGAGGAGAGGAGTAGAGAGAGAGAGGCAGGGAGAGAGGCAGAGGTGGAGACGGGGAGGAGAGAGGGAGAAGGTCAGGGAGGGAGGGAGGGAGAGAGAGGAAGGGAGGGAGAGAGAAAGAGGAAGGGATGGAGGGAGGGAGAGAGGAAGGGAGGAAGATAGAGGGAGAGAGAGGGAGGGAGGGGGAGAGAGATGAAGGGAGGGAGAGAGGAAGAAATGGAGGGAGGGAGAGAGAGGGGGAGGGAGATAGAGGGAGGGAGATAGAGGGAGAGAGAGGAAGAGGGAGGGATAGAGAGAGGGATAGAGAGAGAGAGAGAGGGAGAGAGATGGATAGATAGATAGATAATCGTCTTTATTCGGGGGAAATTTAGACCATAAAGTCCATTCTTACAATTAAGAGAGAGGGGGAGAGATAGAGAGAGAGAGGGAGAGAGAGAGGGAGGGAGGGTGAGAGGGAGGGAGAAAGGGAGGGAGAGAGAGAAGGAAACAGGGGGAGAGAGAAGGAAACAGGGAGAGAGAGAAGGGAGAGAGAAATGGAGGAAGTTAGAAAGGGAGAGAGAAATGGAGGAAGTTAGAAAGGGAGAGAGTGGGAGAGAGAGAGGGAAAGACAGGGAGAGAGAGGGAGAAGGAGAGAGGGGGAGAGAGGAGAGGGAGAGAGAGAGAGGGAGGAAGTAAGGGAGGGAGGAAGTGAGGGAGGGAGAGGGAATGAGAGGGAGTGAGAGAGGGAGGGAGGGGAGAGGGGGTAAGAGAGTGTCTTAAGAAGTGTAACGAGACGGCGACGAATCTCCCCTTTGCCAGCTATAAAGAGCGTCCCCTGGCGCATGAAGGGAGTGGGGTGAAGGAGAATGGAGGAATAAAGTGGTTGGGGGAAGAAGGAATCTCCGTCCTGTGATTCAAGAAACACTGAGTGACACCGCGCGTTAAATTGTTTTCTCCCCCAGCCAGCCCTGTCTCCCTCTCTCCGCCCCTTTAGGAAAAGGTTGGAAAGGATGCACGACAAAGGAGATATGGACAACATAAGTGGGACAACTATTTACATGCGAAAGGGACATCGGAGAATTGATTAAGTACATATATATGCGCGCGCGCACACACACACATATATACACACTAGTAGAAAGTGCTTGCATTCTGCAAGCATTTCATCAAACATTGAAAAAACATTAATTTTTCAGAAAGAAATTTCATCATGGAAAATATTTCTTTAATTCAAAAAAATTCTCCTCTGCACTGATTTTGGTTTTTTCCTTATGGAACAATAATGGAGTAAAAAAATTACTAATATTTTCAATTTTAGGAATATTATACTTTTTCCATATTGGGTTAATAATACTACATTTTTCCGCTAAATTTTATATTAGAAGCAGATTTAGGAGTGAAATAACATTTATTTAAAGGTTTAAATTTAAATAATGTTTACAGCCGCAATAACAATTTCATGGAGATATTGAAATGTTTTTTCGTTCAATTACACTGTTCTAAATAACTTTAAATTTTCAGCTCCGTAGTTCGCCCAGTTGTACCTAAACATTCACCTATTTGTTTAAATTTTAAGAAGTTTTAACAGCCAAACAAATTAAAATATTAGAACTTCTATAAATCCTATTTCGTTTTTTTACCAAATCTACCTTTTAGAAAATTTTCAGATCTGTAGCACATTTGGAAATAAATAATTCTTGAATTTTTTTTAAACAATTGCGTATTTTTAGCGGCCGTATTGTTCAAAATTTTTAAGATTTTTGATTTTTTTCTATATAGATTTGCTACAAAATGTTTTTTTAAAACTTATAGCTACGTTTTATAGTCTGGTTGGTTGTACCTAATTACCTATCATCCTGTCAAATTTCAGGTCCGTGGCTTATTTAGAAGTACCTTAGGTTTTATTTCATATATTATATATCCTATATCATCCTCTGTAAGAAGCAGGAAGATCTTTAAAATAGATACTAGTAATCGGTGCTTGCATACTGCAAGAATTGGGTGTGCCTGGAGTCCAACCGAGGACACCTACATAAGATGTCTCATATTATCCGACATCGTGACATCTACAAACCCTGATAATTGCAGCGCTATATTCCTCTTAGTGTTGTCTGCGCACACAAATATGTTTTCCCTTTGCTTTTAAATGTCACGGTCTAAGAGTGACGTCATGACACTAAGCTACTTTTCATTTCATGGCACTAAGCTCTCGTTTAGTTTTATTAACACGTAAAATAAATTCCGGAAGAAACGCATTGTCTCGTAGTCATGACAGACATGTTGTGCCATTATTATAAATTGTATATAATCCCGTTTTTATGCAGTTATAATCGAATAATTGGACTAATTCGTAATGGATTCGTATTTTACTTTCAAGAAAAATAATTTTCGTTCTTTTTCCCATCTTTAAATTCAGATCCGGAGTTTGTACCTTAATTAAAAGTAATTTAAAAATGCAATTATAAAAAGGCTTGCAAGTGGAAATTTTGGAATTTTCGATTTTTCCTGTACCGAAACCAAGGTTCCCTCCAAATTTCGTCTCTGTAGAATATTTAGATGTACCTTAGGTTGTATATCATTTTATATAACACATATTCTCCGTAATATCAACTATTTATTATAGATATCTTATATATGTAAGAAGCAGCTATTTATAATGATTATATATATTAGGATGTAACGTAATTAATGTCGTTTTAATACAATATTATCAAATCATTGTTAAAGTAATACAAAGTATAACAATTATACATTATATAAAAATGAAACTTGATTACATTATAATTACGATCCTTTTTCATTTATTAATTACGTTATTTAAAAAATGTAATCTAAACCCTCATTGTTAAGATTCAACAAGATAAAAACGTATCTAACAATAATAAAAGGGTACTTCTGTCCCTTTGATATTTGGCAGTAATGATTGACTTACAAATATTAAGATGATGACGAAAAGAAATCTCGAAAAGTGTCTTAGGTTCGACTCCAAGGTGGGCATTTCCATTTCCCATATGATAACACGTAAAAATCAAATTTTTAACTTGCAGGCTATTATTCTATTTGATATCTAAATTAGAAAGAATTCACCTATCTTCTTCGAATTTAGCCCATTTTAAATAAAAACTATGAAGTTTCGTATTCCTTCCAACTATTCCCTCCTACAGTTAGAAATTCCTTATGTTAAATGGTTAATTCACATATTTTGGGAAAATCTTGCAATTTTAACGGGATGTTGCCAGGCCAACCCATTACTTTGTTAAACCTCGAAATCCTGTTGTTATTTCAATCCTTGAAAGCGTGCTTTGAATGCTCTTACAATTAGTACGAGAGAGAGAGAAAGAGGGAGAAATTATTTTCATAGCAACCAATGTAAACAACATTCGTTGCGTTATTTATGAGGAGTACATTTGAATGTAGAATATTTATCAATCGCATATTAAAATTAGGTACTTAGAATCATCGCAGGAGTTAGAAACTTGAAACAAAGAACGCCTAAAAGAACGAAAGTTTGTTTTCTTGCCATCCCAAGAAAGTCAAGGCAAATTCATGTTCGTTTTTTATTTCACAAAAACCTTTCCCGTTAAATTTCAACGGGCATCTCCCTAGTACTCCATAGATGGAATACACAGAGACTTCAAAGGCGTTCTTAATTATAAATACGTATGGAATGGTATCGAAATATTAGGTGATTCTTGAATTTTATCCCCGAAACTATAGTCTCGGGGACTATCTATCTTATAGTGAATATTTTTCTCTATCCAAATAAATTTTTTAATTATCTGCATCTACATGATGCCCTGCAAGTCACCTTTTTGGTGGATGGCATGGGGTGCAGTGCACCAAGTGTCCATAGTTTTCCTACGTTATCTTTTCCTATTATGTTCTCTTATCGTCCTAGGGAAAAACGATCCTCTTTATCGCTCCGTTTTACACTCGATCTCGCGAATCTTATCCTCACTGCCCTGCCTTCCGAGATACGTCAGGCTTCTGATAAGTCCTACTACCTCATTCGCTAATCCCTCCGAAATAAATTTTTACAGTAACTTAAATCTAGCCTGCAGCCTACGTTCCTCTAACGATGTCCATTTCAGATTTTCTATTAATGATGTTACGCTTTGTTTACTATCGTAATTCCTCTTTACAAATCTAGCTGCCCCGCGCTGAAACTTTTCTCGTTAGTGAGACCCTTGGATCCCACACAGCTGAATTATATTCAACCTGCGGTCCTACCAAGGTTAAATAACATAATTCTTTCACTTTTTCGGAGCTATTTCGAATTATTCTCTCTATAAAGGCCAGCTTTTTATTAGCGGCACCTATCAATCGGCGAATGTGGGTGTCCCACAAGAGATCACGATGGATCGTGACTCCAAGATATTTAATCGAGTCTGAAACTGAAATCTCTACTCCGTCCAACGAATAATTAACATTCAACGAAATACTCTGGGTTCTCCAGAAATTGATGACACAACTTTTCTTTTGGTTTATCTCTAAATGCCTAAATCCTTACACCATGCAGAAATAGCTTCTTGATCATTTTTGAGACACTGGTTGTCATACGGATTGCTTATTTCTCTATAAATGACTGTTTCGTCCGCGAAAAGCCTAATTTTACTTCAGACTACTGAGCTGATATCGTTTACATAAATTAGAAATAATAACGAACCAATCGATACCTCTCAGATCATATAAGAGAATGGGAGAGAAATATATGGATTTTTAATTGTTGTTTGCTGAGAGAACCGTCTTCGCGATCGATGTAAACACAATATGTAATATTTTGCTTGGAATTTTCTCGAATTTTTATTTCCGAACCCATAACTCGTAATTACGTGGCCTCGCGGACTTTCTTGTAGTAATTGTTGTTCTCTATCAGAATAATTTTTTAAATCTATACCTACAGATCATATAAGAGCTAGGGAGATAAAAGTTTGATATTTAATTGTTGCTTGATGGATGCCATTTAACGAGATACGAGTATAAGATTATTTAAGTAATTATATAAAGTGGAAGTTCTAATTGACGAATTCAGTTGAAAATTACAATTTGGCGATGAATTTTAATTAAGATCACTCACATCTAATTAAATTAAAAACCGTGCAGTGATTTAGGAGATGAATGTTACGACGGCCGGACGGACGGACCAGACGTGCCCATAAGGCGTTCCGCTATTACAGCTTCGCTGATAAAGAACGCCTAAAAATGAGTGGTGACGACTTGCACATAGGCCATTGCATGCTCTATGGGTTTAATCACGGATATAATGCTACTGTAGCGACTAAAAACATTTGCAAAGTTTATTGTGAAGTTCTCAATGTTCGCACGTGCGAACGATGGTTTTGTAAGCTTCGATCAGGTGATTTCTTTCTGAGTGATCACAGCCGATCCGGACGACCTGTAAAATTCAACATAAATGCTCTCCGAGTTCTTGTTGAAGCTGATCCACTTCAAAGTACCCAAGTGTTCTTAAATGACCGTTCACAGACACCTATCTAATCTTACGATGGGGCAGAAGAACATATCACTCATTTTGTTGGAGTCATGAAGAAAGATTTGATTTTTCCGACACTCCATTGACTCTTGGGGGTGTAATAGTGGCTTATTTTTTCAAGTAATTTTAGATACGTCTAAATTTTTTGTAACGAGTTGTTTTCAAGTCTGTATTGAATGTGTAAAAGAGCTTATTGAATGCATGAAGTTTTCATTGCAAATCGTTTAACCATCCAGAATCCTGTGGAGGACTTCTAAATCCAAACACCATTTTATACTGATGTAAATGAATGAGTTATGACAAATGACAAATCTTCTACACCAGAAATCATTCCTAAGTATATAACCGACTAAACATTAAACAAAAACAAAAACAAAGCGCTAAATTGGTGATCACGTTCATTTTTTGATTAATCTCCATCAAAGCCGATTGCGTTAATACTTCGTTCTTTAGGATTGTCCATTCGATAATATTAGACGCTGTAGAAAACAACGGAATATATACGGGGAAGGAAGTATATAAATAGGGGCCCGACGAAAACATTATTATGACGAAGAGAAAAAGGTTGAGATAGAAAAAATCAATAAGATCCTCATAGGAGTGAGGTCATCTCCTCACTGGGTCCTGAAGTATGAATAACAACAACAAGGCATGGCGAGGGAAAGAAAAAGGAGGCAATATTATTCCGATGAAGGAGATATGTGAATGTAAAGTGCACAGGTGCGGTACCAGATTCAGGGATTTCAGGGCGGTAGATAATCCGTGTTTCATATGGGTCCCTTCTTCCCTATGGAGACCTCGCTTAGCTAGACAGGACGTGATCGTACCCTGCGCAACGTGTTCATATGTGCAGGCGTGTGTGTGCATGTGTGTAAGGAGTAAAACCCCGAGGACATACGAGCGTAATAGGAAGGGAAAAGAGTAAGACGAGGAATAGGAAAAAAGAGGAGCAGGAGGGAATGGGGGCGGAATGGAGAGATGGGAGTTTGGCGATGAATTGGCGCGGAAGCTTTGGGTGAGTGTCGGAGGGAGGGACGAGGTCACGTGTGGGACGACGGTTAGGGAGGCAAGTACGGATATGGCAATCTAGTGCGGTTGACCTAATGTGCCCGGCAAAATGGCGGTCCGCGCAATCGATAAACTCTCTCTCTTCTCTCCAGGATCCCTTCCTAGCTTTCAGATCGGCCAGATAAGCCTCAGTTTCCTTTAATAGACGAAGAGAAAGAGTGTAGGTTTAGTTCATATTTTACGTTCTTTCCCTCAATTTTACGCCCCTTGCCTCGCGCAAAAAATGTCAAACACGTTCGTTTTATCTTCGCCGCCTCCGTGACCGTGAGAATTCTATCGGAGAAACTGCGAATAAATCAAAAAATGGGGTTGAAGTCTATCTCCCTCTGTTTCTCTCTTTGTTTTAGAACGCCCACGACGACGTGAAAAGGAAATTTTAGTTGGAGCGGCCGGAAAGTCCACGTGTGAGATAAACTTCGTTGTCAAGTTTCCCTAGAACTGGAAACAGTCCCAGTCACCGGCAAGAAAGGAACAAAATCAAAATGAACAAAAAGTGGAGGGCGAGAGAAAAGCTCAGAAGCAATCTTTTTTACAGGGAGCGGTTACTTCAAGACTTCACCTTCGTAAGACACCGAGGGTTCTTTTTTTCGGCGATTTAAACTTAGTTGATGCGGCAAAATAACATGATTAATTGCGGGCAAAAGACGTAGGAAAAAATATAAAGATGGAACGAGCAAAGGGATTGGAAAGGAGGGTGAAATGGAAAGGAAAGGATTTCCAGCCAGCTGGAGTGGGAGGATAGGGTAGTATATCATCGGAAGGAGTTTGACGGGCCCTAGGAAGGGGTTTTGGGATGAAAGCGGCGGGAGGTCCCGAGGCGTGAAAGGGTGGACGAGAGCGACCGACTGAGATTTGGGCGGAACTCGAGTCAAACCCACCCCACCCCATCCCTCAAACCCTCTCCCATAGAAAACCCTATTCTTCCCTTTTCAAAGTTCCTTAGACGTGCCGGCGATATTAAAGAAAACGTATATTGCTACGAGGAGACCGATCCGTGATGAGGGAACGATACTGTCCCTCTACAACAAGGCGCGGCAAACCTTTTAGCTTCACGCGTGACTTCCCTTAAAATATCATTCCAATTCCATTGCGTCCAAACTCCTCGTCCGACACCGTCCTTTTAAGCCTGCCATTTTATATTCCGGAATAAAAATAAAACAGGCAACCGGACTCTCCAGTAGTTCCGGCTGTTATATTAAAGGAAAGAGGAAGTGTCCGGAATTGCGAGATAGAAATGCAGACCGAGTGTTGTAGGTTCAAAAGGGACGTAAAAATATACATCCGGAAAAGGCGCTGACACCTTTAAATTCCACGGCAACGTTCTCGGATAGATGAAATGGTAATGCTTCTAGTAAGCGGGGAGTTATACTCCTTCGCGTCGCCGAAGATTGCCCGGCGTCCTCTTTGGCGCACGTGCCGTGGCCCGTGCATGCGCGCATGAGCCGCCAGGGTGTAATTTCCATTCATGAGGAGCAGAACTCATCTGCATCTACAACTCTATTCCTTGTTTCGCGAGGGTCCTTTCAGATGAAAGGCCCCGCATCGAATATGCCCCTTGGTATCCTGGAAATATTTTTCTTTTTTGTTTTAACCTTGGGAACGACTCGTTAAAACGTCCTGCAACTCAGCGGATGGTAGAAAAGGAGAGAGAGAGAGAAAGAGTAAAGGATGGGAAGAGGTTGAGAGAGGGAGAGAGCCCATTTTGTGAAGTTACGACCCGAATCCACTTAAGAGCTTTCGAATACGACAAAGGGAAGTTTATAGAAGGAGTACGAGGAAAGGAGTAAGAGGTGAGAGAGGGGAAGAGAGAGAGAGAGTGAAGATTGTGGAAATGGTTTTGTAGTAATTGCCCTTCGCAGTAAGACTGAGAGACGGGGGAGAGTTAGAGATCCGTGAAGCTGGTGGCCATAGCACAAAAGGGTTAAACACTATTTCTACTCCCTCGGCCCCCCGTCTCATTTCTCGCCCTCGTTCCGTAGTTCTACTTCCTTCACTCGTACGTCTCTCACTCATTCTCTGACTACTAGAAACCTCTACACTCGGGTAAATGAATCCAGCGCTTATCTGTTTAATTTTAGCGACTAAGAGCAATCAAATATGTCATAAAACTCTGTAGGGATGAGAAACCCTAGGAGTCCGTTTAGTTTAGTTATTATTTCTATCAATGCTAAACGCAGGCACAAATGAAGCAAGCCATGTTTTAAATAAACAACTATATTGAATTTATAATTGAAATACTTATTATTCAAATATTATATTGGCATATTCGGATTCAATTTCATTATATATATTCTCTGTACTTGTCACTCAACAAATGTATTTATGGTGAAAGTTTTTCTCCGATTTTTTGTTATTTACCATGACCAAAATATGAAAACAGTGCCATAGTTCGATTTTACGGGAATAGATCATGTTTGCAACAAAACAGTTTGACAAAAATTGTCAAATTTATATTTATGTAAATTGAAAATATAATATTACTTATTAAAATTTCCGAATAACGAAGAGCATAAAATGCAAATTTAAACTTTTTAAAAAATTTTCAAATCAGCTTAACGCTATTAATAAATGGCCCTAACCAAGGTGTTTTCATGCCGTGCAACTTTTTAATATTTGAATTTTTGTTATATTATTTGATTTTAATGAAAAATAAATTTTAGAATCATAAGATTATGTGAACCGTCAATAAAACGCTTATTATTCTTCTCCTCAAGCTACGAACTGTGGTAAAAAAGTTCTTAAAATCTCATAATTTTTAATGGTCACATGCGATCCAAAATATTAAGATTAGCGTCTTGATAATAGCTTTCAAATTATTCCTTAATGAACTTATTCCCTAATTTATTCTCATAGCTTATCATATAGTAATACTTTCGTCTGCAGTCGTGATTTATGGTAGCACCAAAACACCTCTATCAATGCTATTCGTGATTTCTATAGCTTTTCCAAACAATTAATTTAGCGTACTATGAATATTCGCGTAAAATAAGTCTAAATAAAATAATTTTTATTAACTCTAGAAGTGGCGGAATCAACCATCAGCGAATAAACATTAAATATAGAATATTGCTATATTGTAAATTTCGTGTGGGACTCAATTCAATTTTAACAGGTGCAAAACTATATGGATATCTTGCAGACCATTATTGCTTTAAATATCAATTCATAACCTTAAGTTTATAATTATTTAAATCATGATAGATTTCTTAAACGATTAAACGAGAGTTGATTAATACTTTTACTTGCCTAATTAATTCGTATGGCGCACACGCTGTTAGAGAACAAAAGTTAATAATGGCAATAAATAATTTTCAACGATGAAAAACTAGCATTGTGTTTAATTGCTTTGAATACATTTTGAAAGAAATTATATTTTTGTTTGCCAATTTCAGCTTCGTTAGGAGTTCTTTCACCGTGAAGTAGCTTTTGAAAACATTTTTCCAAGTAATAAGTGCTTTATCTCTCTGAGTGGCGAAAAATTATGATTTTACTGCGGAATTCGGTTGAAACTTTCAAATCCTTTTCATTTACATACATACAGAATCTTAACCACTTAAAAACTTGATGATTAACAAATAGAGTGTAACGAGGTATTTGTTTTTTATTTTTCTAATATATACACCATGTATCGTTTGGTAAATTTGATTTTGTATACATAGTTACTTTGATTAACTTTTCGGAAATAAACGAAAAAACTTTCAAAACTTGAAACCTACTTGAAATACCATTGTATTTTTAGAATGGCTCTTCACTATTGCAATTTTACATTAATCCATTCTAATATGAAATACAAGAAGCAAAGCTCAGTTTATTCAAACTTATTACAAATTTTCAGGCATGATGCTAGCGTTGGAAATTTACTTCGCTTCGGTAAAAAAATGTATGTAAAGCAGGTGGATTGATTCTCGAATACATAATGGCCCTTACTCCGCTGGAATTAATACCTATTGTTTTATTGCTAACAAGAAATTATATTCGTTTTGGGTATATGAGTTTATCTTCCTAACAGTAGCGAACAAGTTTAAAACAGTCTTCACTGATTTGAATCATAACGTACCGGTCACCTTTCCATGTGGTATTTTAGACGCACCAACTCAGATTTTTTTCATTTTCATCAATTTAACAGAAATAAGGGATGGCTATTTTTCATCTCCCACCCGAAGTCCATAAAAGAAAAAAGCCTTTTCCATTGCAGGGACGAAGATCTTTCTCTGAGATGGCGAGACATCCGATGAAAAACGCAAATGGCGAGGAAGTTGATGAGTGATAAATGGAGCAAGAAGAAGACTTTATCGTCTTTTAAATTGCCGCATCTGGATTAAGGAGCCGTCTTAATAGCGCTCCCATGGGACTTAAATAGCACTTATCGGCTAACTAATCTCGGAATTGGTCCTCTTCATGCTCTCCATTTGGCAAAATATCAGGCACTAGATCACTTCTCGATTCACCGTTCTCAATTATTTTTCTCAACTTTATTCTACTCCCGTCTCTTGAATAAAGTTCCACGAAGAATTTAAGAAACTACCCGATTTGAATGTTTAATTTTCTCGGATCCCAAGAACGGCCGGTTTACTGACAAATCATTCAATCACAAGCAGTGTTTCCTGTAAACCTTTCGATCCCAGGGAATTATAGAAACTTAATAGCCAGAATATGCTGAATACATTGTTTAATTCGCTCCAATCTGTTTCCTGTAAACCTTTCGATCCCAGGGAATTATAGAAACTTAATAGCCAGAATATGCTGAATACATTGTTTAATTCGCTCCAATCTGATTTAATTGACTGGTTAACATTTGCAACACTTGAGTGAAGTAGGACCATGCAAATCTCAAACTGTGAAACGAATCGAATCTCATATCGAATCATCTGAAAGTATTCAAATGGGGCAGTTATATTAGGTACATTAACGTTTTCCTAACATTTTTGATGCGAAATACACTGTATATAGGCCTAAATAATTACAAATTCACAACAAAAAGTATATTTTAATTAAAATTAAACATACACTGCTTAAGATCCAATGTTTTCGTTACTGTAAAACAACTGGTCACCGTTTCGGTCCATCACAGGTTGCAAGAAATAATTGAATATCTATAGCAATCTTATTAAAAACATGATTCTTGTTCAAATCATTTCTATATTCTTATTTGACATGTTAATTATTTTTTTAAAGCATCCGTCGTTCATTTGTTTGATCAAAAACCGTTCCTTTACCATAAGGCGGCTTTTAAGGATTGGCTGAATTGCAACTTAGAATCTGAATTATAACAAAATAACTCGATGGTGTGGTAATAATTGAACGCCTTTGAACCATAGTCAGCTGTGTCAAATTGATTCGCATATTATAAAATTAGTAGGCATTTCCCATGATTCAAAGATTCAGGATTATACGTATTTATCGTAAATTACCAAGATGTAGCCATGTGATTTAACCGTATGAAAAAATCACAATAATTATTATTAACAACGGTCAACGGTCAACAACGGTCAAAAATGACGGAACATCGAATTTAATGTATTGATCTATTAATTGCTTAGTTTATAAGGGAAAGGCGAATAATCTTTGGAAAAATATTAGAACAACGAAAAATAACAACCAAATAACCGTTACTCATAACTAGGATTGGTAGTATTTGAAGTTTATATATCTTAAAAAGCGACCACTAATACCTTTTATTTTTCTAAAAATCGAGGACGAATATCAACGTTTATTTTAATACATTCTATCGATTTTTATCGATAAAAATTACAGAAATTGGATTCTTCCAATTGAATTTTAC
The DNA here is from genome assembly GCA_028673005.1 of Tanypteryx hageni. Classification (NCBI taxonomy): domain Eukaryota; kingdom Metazoa; phylum Arthropoda; class Insecta; order Odonata; family Petaluridae; genus Tanypteryx; species Tanypteryx hageni. The sequence continues at coordinate 88,379,851 of CM054116.1, read as the reverse complement.
TAAAACTTTACCTATTAAAGTAAGACTTCTCGCATGCCGGATTTTTGCTGCTCTCTAAATTCTGGTGAATAAGTTATTGTTGGCTTCACGGCTTCGCCCACCCACCCGGAACAGCTAATTTTCCGGAAAAATTCACAAATAAATTTTACTCGTGCAATCGCGCCTCTTATTCAAGTAATCGTGATCATTCAATAACAAAATTAATGTGACGTTAATATAATGCACAACCAAATACATATATGAATATTTTGAAGATAAAATTTTATATTTTGAGTGACAAACGATTATGAGTGTTCAAAAAATTCCCGAGTACGAACATTGAACGATGCTTCAGCATTGAAAGAAAAAATAAGCATGCGACTCTCTCTCTCTCTCACTCGGAAAATCAATTGTATGTATGGCTACCAAAAAACATATTTTATGAATTTTTTTGAAAATACTATAGGACAGGGCTCCAGAAATATATTCATAGTGGTCGATTTTTAAACTAACCAACCACGAAATAAGTTATGGGTGAATGGATTTTGTCAAGCGGAGTGTAGAATTTAGTTATACTTTGGAGACCTGCCATAGGGATATTTGGCGATCAGTATTAATTAAATTTGGGAAAATCTTTCTTTTTGCATCTTGGAGGTGGTCGGCAGAAGTCATAAGACTTTTGAGTAAATTGAGTATGGAGGCTGATCATATCGTGTAACGATGAAATTCCCCTAGGGATCATCAGATGTGGTCGAGATTAAAGACCGAGTACAATAAACCGATCATATTTTTTTGTCCCATACCCGTGTAAGCTCAGTATGAATCCTTAACACAAGGTATCTTAGAAAGGGTATCGAATACCGAATGAAGTGTGGCTGTCTGGTATGACAAATACCGATTCTCTCTTTTGTTTTGGACGTTTGGCGCAAAAATATATTAAATTTGAGTGCGATAAAGCAAATTTAAAAATTCTGATGAATAATTCCATAGAAAATTTAGTAATGAAAAATCGACACTTATCGACGACAGTAAAATTAATATTTTGAAATTTTACGAATTCGTTGTTTATCGACATTGTCGATTTAAAACGAATCCTAGAAATCCTACTCATAACTGCTGTTAAAGAAAATATTTCTACTTTCCTTCCTATCCTCCATCTCTTCCTCTCTCCGCCATTTAACCATTCCAGTATTCCTCACTCTATGCGTCACTCAATCCGTCCTCTATCCCTCCCACATCTACTCCGTCCTTTTCACTCTCTCCTCTTCCTCCATCCCTTTCTGATAATAGGTCTTCAACAATATATCATTTGGAAAAACCTTATTGTTTAGTTCACACGAAGATTTTTTAATAATGATTTTATGTAATTTATACAAACCCGAAATAAATAATCCAATGTGCTGTACGTAATAACTTTGAAAATTCAGCAATAATATGGTAGCATTGTCGAAGAAACAATTTTGTGTTAAAACAAATTTATGGACCGTTGGAAAAAATGAAGACTAGAAGGGACAGAGACAGAGGAACAGAGAGGGGGGCGAAAGAGGAGTGAAGAAGGCTGAGATGCTGTGAGATCTGGGGAGAGAGTGTGAGAGAGAGAGAGGGAGGAGTGGACGGAAAGAGGGAGGGAGAGGGAGAGAGAGCGAGGGTGAGAGAGGGAGGGGGATAGAGAGGGAGGGAAAGAGAGAGGGAGAGGGAGATGGTGAGGGAAATAGGGCGGGAAGGATAGAAAGAAAGTTACGCAGTAGGAAAGATGTATAGAGGAAGGGAAAGAGGGAGAGACCGTCATAAGAAGAGCGATAGAGGGAGGGTGGTAAGAGGGAAGGAAGGGAAGAGAGAAAGGGAGTGCAGGCGGGAGGGAGAGATGGAGTGAGAGAGAGGGAGTGAGAGAGGGAGTGACAGAGAGGGAGTGAGAGAGAGGGTATGAGAGAGAGAGAGGGAATCAAAAACGGAGAGAAGGGATTGATTAATTTGACCCTTTACTGGCAAAGTTAGATCCTGTTCGACCTCTCATCTGCCTAACCGAATATGTCGCTAATTATGAAGCACAAGCTTAAAATATTAATAGCAAATGTAAAGACACAAGCCAAATTTTTTTAAAGGCGAAGAGAAGCAAATATAAAAAAATTCCTAAAGATTAAAAAGAGTAGGGTTGTGGGAAAAAATCTTAATAGCCAAGTTCCACTTGAGTGAAAACCCATACTGCAGAAAAACACCCAAACAAGAAGATTGAAGAAAACCTGCGAAAACACAGCGTAAAACATTAATGAATAAAAAACAGCAACAAATAATGTAAAATAAGTCCTCACAGACGATATAATCATATTTTTATGCATATTTTTATACAGGTATGTGCGTAGGTGAGCTTCTCCCTAAATCCTACCTCTACAGGGTTCCTAGATATATCGTAATTTCAGACTTAAATAAGGATTTGAAATTAGGATAAGGAAGTTAGTTCCATTAACAAGTTCCAAGTACCGTGAAAGAGATGGTATAAGCTTCAGTTCTTGAAGTGGGGTCATGGGTCGTACTAAAAATTTCAATTGATCAGAAATGTAGTTGAGAAAAGAAAGATTTAGTGATTTGTGGAGTATTGATGGAGGGTATAGTTATCTTCTTGACTCCAGTCCGAGTCATAATAATTTCCTTAAAAGAGAGAGGCGATTGAATGATTAGGCGATGAAGATAAATTTGATGGATTTATTAAATGCTTCATCAAGTTTCATAACATTAGATTTTGTAATACCTTTGATGATGACATCGCAGTAGCAAAAAGATGGGAAGTAATACAGCTTGGACAAGTCTTTTTAAGTCTAAATGGCAGTGTATCGTTTTTTCTTTTAAGGCTATGGAGAGAGGGACTATGAGAAGGATTGGTGTATTAGGACACCTAGGTTTCGGACACAATTGCTGTAATGGATTTCAGATGCATCTATTTGTACTTTAGGAATGAATGACATATCGATCATATTGAGTGATTTCCGATTTACGATAATTTAGACTGAGTTTCGGTAGAATTAAATTTCAGAGCAAATAACTTGAACCACCTATTTAGATTTCCAATATCACAGTTCCATTTTAGACTGCGGTACGGAGATAGAGAGGGAGGAAGAAACGAAAAGCAAGAAGTGGAGGGAGAATGGGAGAAAATGTAGAGGGGGGAGGAGTATGGGGAACGAGGAGGAGAGGGAGGAGTAGAGGGAGGGAGGAGTAGAGGGAGGGAGGAGGAGTAGAGGGAGGGAGGAGGATAGGGTGGGAGGAGGAGAGGGAGAGAGGAGAAGAGGGAGGAAGGAGGAGAGGGAGGAAGGAGGATATGGAGGGAGGAGAGGGAAGAGCATGAGAGGGAAGGAGCGAGAGTGAAAGGGAGGGAATGAGGGAGAAAGAGATAGAGAGTGAGGGAAGGAGATAGATGGATGGAGATAGGGTGGGAAGGAGATAGAGAGTGATGGAAAAAGGGTGAGAGGTCCAGTGGGATGGAGGTAAACCGAGAATGAGTGAGCGTGAGAGAGGGAGGGAATGAGTGAGGGAGAAAAGGAGGTAAGTTTGGTGGAAGAGAGGAGGGATGGAGAGGAATGGTCTGAGCGGGATGGAGCGAGGGATTGATGGAGAGAGGGTGAGAGAGGTTTGGGATGATGAAGGGAGTGAGTGAGGAACGGAGAGGGTGAGGAAAGGAAGACAGGGAGGGACGGAGGCAGTAATAAAGGGAGGGAGATAAGCATGGTGGGAGTTCAGTAAGGGAGGGATGGCAGGAGCGAGAAAGGCAGTGGGAGAGAGGGATGGTAGGAGGGAGATATAGAGGGATGGAGGGATGATGGCAGGGAAAAAGAGAGAAAGGGATGGAGTGAGGAAGAAAGGGTGAGAGAGTGAGATATGGTGGGATGGAGAGAGGGGGAGAGTGAAAGTCATGGAGAGGGTTGGAGGGAGTGAGAAGGGATAGAGGGATTTCGGGAGGGAGGGGGGGGGAGAGGGATGGTGGAAGGGAAAAGATAGAGGGATGGGGGAGGGAGAAAGAGAGAGAGAGATGGATGGAGAGTGAAAGAAAGGGTGAGAGGGATGGTGGGAGGGAGAGAGAGTGGGAGGGAGAGAGAGCGGGAGGGAGAGAGAGTGGGAGGGAGAGAGAGTGGGAGGGAGAGGGAGTGGGAGGGATGGTGGAAGGCATGGTGGAAGGGATGGTGGGTGGGAGAAAGGCAGAGAGAGAGAGGGATGGTGGGAGGGAGAGAGGGAGAGAGAGAGAGAGGGATGGTGGGAGGGAGAGAGGGAGAGAGAGAGAGAGGGATGGTGGGAGGGAGAGAGGGATGGAAGGAGGGAGAAAGGATGAGAGAGAGAGGGATGGTGGAAGGGAACAATGGAGAAAGTGGAAATTTGCATGAACTGCAATGGTAAAATACGCTTATTTAACTTAGATATTATTCATTTCAAGTTTTTTATTTTACTGAGACATTTTCTCTTTATAATGAAAAATCTAGCACAAAATAAAATAAAGTCATTCCTGTCATACTTGATGGAAATATAGGTTTTATTATTTTCATTGAATATATGTGATTTTATATTTTATATACAATAGTTTTTCTACAACACTAATATCTCAGATTTTATATAATGTACAGTATAATATATACCTAATGGTTAAGCTAGCTCAACAGCAATAAACGTAATTTGAATTTTTACCAAAACGTTAGTTATTTTTTATGAGTTTTGTATTTAGAAGATAATATTTGATAAAACATTTCGAAGTAACTGTGTCAAACAATCTTTTGAAATCTATAATTTACTCGCTTAATGTCTACAGTACAATAACTTTAAACAAATATATCGCAGTCTTTTGTTGAAGTAACTCATATTTGACACTTATCTGTTTGATTAAGAATGTTATACTAAATGATTTTTGTACCTATATAAAAGCACACTTTTATATCAAAAACATTTTGCACATTCATTTTAATATTTGCCTTTCTAAAATATTGCTCCAGCTTAGGAAAGTATTATCATTCTTATTTTCCTATCTTCTCACCCTCCACTTGATCTATTCTAAAACCATTCATTAAAATTGAATTATAATGCAGCCTACGTATAAACAGAACTAAATCTCAAAACTATATATATATTAAACAAATCTTTCTATTCCGATATCAAGTCAATTAACATTAATATATTTAAAATGTACATAAATTTCTGTATTTGCAAATATTGGTATGTTTGCTTTTCATCACCATGCGGTTTAGTTTGTTTTTATGATGTCATATCTAGGTTTCTACAATCATTAATCTTCGAGAAACTTATTTTTGAAAAAAATGAGCTAATGTGTAATATAATATTTATAAATTTTCTATTATTTTAATTTAATAAGAAACGGTTGCAGTTTATGCACCTAAAAATAATACACAGGTCACAAAAATATCTTAAATTTTAAATTTAGATTACTTATAAATAGGGTGACCAGATTCTGAGGAAGTAAAACTGGGACACAACGTGTTCTGGGTATGAAAAACAACATAAGATCTATAGTTTTTCTGTCACTTACATTCCAAATAGATTAATTCTGCAAAGCTTGGTCATTATTTTCTTGAAAAAGTGGCCCGTAATTCTTTTCAAATTCTACCATTATGTGCACAAAATTATTATAGAATTGGTCAAAAAATTGATAGGAACAAATATTTAGAGTCATATTTACCGTATTTTCGGGCTATGAAACGCACCCCAAGTTTTTCGAAAATTTACCAGAAAAAAGGTACTTTGGTTCACCAAAGCACGTCGCGTATCAGATTTTAATTTCTAATAATTGGATTGCATGTGTAATAACATATAACTGGTGAAATGTAATTTATTTATTCCATATTTATGAAATAAATATAATAATTTTTAACCGGGACAAATGCTAAACCGGACAGGAATGTCTCGGCTAAACCAGGACGTATGGTCACCCTACTTATAAAGATGTCTATTTGTTGAACATAGCATAAACAATATATAAGCAGTCCTTCTAATGGTATATTAAATCGACAAGACGCTTAAATCTGGTCTAGTGAGCATTTTCACATACTTCTAAGCTTCGTTTTTTTACGTCTGCTTTTGAGGCAGAAATTCATTAGCTAAAAGAAATGGAACGAACCTACGTTTATTCCGAGACAATTTATGTACACGGAACCAGTACGTAATACGATATAAATATTGTCACTTCCACTATATCCACTTTTTCATCCCATTTTGAAAGTCTTACATTACTTTATGCCGGAAATAAAATGATGATTCTCAGTAGGTTTCCACATTTTAAGTGCACACTTTCCATATATGCCTATCAGTTTAAAATTAATTTTCCTTTGATTTCTCGCCATTATACAAATTTTCTAATATTCTTAAAGGCCTACCTCAACTCGCGTGTCTGATCGGTGGCTTGTTTCTATACTCCATCTATATTGCCCAAATAAATTAAGCAAGAATAAGATTGAACTTGATTCACAAGAAAATGTGCAAGCTTACCTTTGCTGCGATGTAACGACTCCAACGGCGGACAATGTGTGATTCAACATGGCGACTCCCGTTGAAGTCACTCGGGCCGATTCGCTTGAACCACTTGTGGCTACAAAATACATCACATATACCCTTTCTCAGCATTCACTTCAACATTTATCGGTAATTACGTGGAATTAATCAGGTGGCTCAAAGGCATGGGGAGGATAGTGGCATCTTGGTGATGCCTCGCGCGAGCAACGAAGAGATTCACCTTGGAATATACATATTTCGATCGATTGATTAAACAAACCAAACAAACTGACTTATAAACGGATGGTAAGATATAAAATCGATATCTCGATGAGTCATAATGACAGAAGCATCAAAGTTAACTCACAACATTATCTCAAACCTCGATTCACTTCCTTCGAAACTCTAATAGAACTTCAACACGCACCAACTGGCTTCATCAACTGGCTTACCTCTAAACGACAAGGTATCGCGTATGACGCACGAAGGCAATGCATTGTGGGTAGAAAAAATATCGGCGAACACCGGCCAAGACTGTAACGGGGCTTTTCCTACCCACAATTCCCTGCGCTCTCCGCGCCGTACTCCTAATTTCTCATTACGGGAGCTTAGTTAAAAAATGTGCAATATGATATCCGTGGAAATGCTGTCCGAGTTTCGACTGAAAAGAAAGGGAGACTTACGAGTATATTTTAAATTTCGATTAACTTTAAAATATTTATTTTGCCCTTATATATGAAATCTACTACGATATTGTCTTCTTCTAGTACGGAGAAAGTAAAAGGCAGCTGTGCGCCGCTTATGTGCTTTGGATTAACGGTTAAGTCCGTATTATATCTTAAACCAAATATTTCTTTTATAAAGTGACTCGATTAATAATTGCTCGGTTTTGAAATACTTATTACGCGACTACGTAAAGATGGCTCTCTCTTATTCACATCTTTACACTTCGAAAAAAGTTCATATACATATTGTAATATTTCTTGTGTATATGCACATGAGTTACTTTCGGGATGAAATAATTGATTCTTCATTCCCTCAATTCTCGTCGAGTTACATTCGTTTTCTAAAAGTTCTAAAATATAATGTACGTACATAATAAAAAAATGATGAACTCGACTGCTAACGATCCGCCATCTTTATCTCCTTCGACATGCTGGCCGGGAAGTTCTTGAAAAAAGTATCGAGTTACATCGACCTCACACCAGAATAAAGATAACAAAATAGTCCTGTTACTAAGCTACCCGGTGAATGCTTGGTGGTCGTTGTCGGTGAAAAGGAATGAATATTGCCACTAAAAGCTTTAGACAACTGGAGTTAAAGTACTACTAGTGTAAATTCCCGCCGTAAAAGTTTGGACTTAAAATTGAACGTATTTATCAACTAGGGCTAAATTAGTACTTGCGAATGCCTTGGTAGGCCGCAATGAAAGTTGTCAATTCTTCGGCACTCTGGATTAGAGATTAAATAGAAAGTTTTTTGTATATCCTGAGGTGCCATGTAAGTGAAAATCAAGTCTAAATAAGGTTTTCATTGCTAACATTTCAATATTTAAAGTTTTACTATAAAAAATTTCAAAAAAATTATGAATTTGTGTGGTCAATTTTTCGAATTGCATTTTCGCCGTAGCTTCGTGGGCCGCACAAAAACCCTTTGCGGGCCGTAGTTTGGGCACCACTGAACTAGGGGGTCCGCGGGCTCTTCGGTCTTGCTCAGATAGTTCTCCTGCACTTCATAGGGTGGTGGTGAAAAATTTGAATATAATTGAAAGCGCTGCACTCAGCAGTAAAATATATTTGAAATAAATGTAAATCTAAGAAACGCACCAAATAAGGAACTAATGGCAAATGAACCAGAGCCTTGTCTCCTCGTTAAGACAGCAGTTACAGTAGAACAGACAAATAAACAGAAAAAGTGCACAAGGACTCAACAGGAGAGACCGCGCGAACGCAAGTTGCGCACCTGTGGGAGGCTCCATTACATTACATTACATTTTAGAGTAATTTTTATTTTTACGTTTTCTTCATCGGTTGATGTTTTTCGTATGTATGCTAAATTTCGTTTTGATAGGATAAGATTTAGATAATAGCGCAATGCGCGAACGCAAATTACGCAGAAACTACCTCTCCCTACCTCTCTCCCTCCCTACCTCACATTCTTCCTCCCCCTTTACCTCCTCTTCAGCCTCCCTATCTCTCTTCCTGCCAGTCCCACTCCTTCTCAATCTCCTCCCTCTCACACTTCCTCCCGCTCACACTTCCTCCCTCTCCCCGTCTCACACTTCCTCCCTCTCTCTCTCTCACGCTTCCTCCCACTCACATTTCCTCCCTCTCTCCCTCTCACACTTCCTCCCTCTCTCCTTCCCGCCTGCACTCCATTTCACTCTTCCCTTCCATCTTACCATCCCCCATCACCCTTCTTTTTACCCCGTCTATGCCTCCTTCTGTCCCTCTTAATCTCTCTCCATCTGTCTCCCTCTTCCTTCCCCTCTTTCTACTTTTCTCCCTCACTCTGCCTTCCTCTCTCCCTCCCTATCTTCATAACTTACTCTCTTTTACCCTGCCTACATGCCTGATACCCTCTCTGATACGTCTCTTCCTCATCTCCCTCTCTTTCTCTCTCTCAATCCCTCTCTCTCTCTATCTCTCTACCTCTAACCCTCCCTTGTTCATTCGCTCTCTGCCTCCGAAGCTTCCTTCCTCACACCCTCCCTCCCTCTGTTATTGCCTACCTCTCCGCCTACTTCTCTGTCTCACTTTCTGCCTCCCCCTGTCTCCCTCTCCCCGTCTTCCTTCCTCCTTCCCTCTCGTTCTCCTACCTCTCTTCCCCAGTCCAACTCTCTCCTTCCCTCCCCCTACTCTCCCTTCCTTACTCTTTCGCTCTTGTTCCTATCTCACTCGCTTTCACGCTCCCTTTCTCTCCCTCTCTCTCTCCCTCCAATCCATCCATCTCACCCCTCCCTCCCTCGCCTTCTCTCTCCCTCCCTCTCCTATCCTCTCTTCCTCCTCTCCCTCTCCCGTTCGCTCTCTCCGTCCATTTCAATCTCCCTCCCACTCTCATTGTCTCTTCCCCTTTTTCTCCTCTCTCTCTCTTCCTCTCTCTCTACCTCTCTCCCTCCCTCTCTTACTCCCTCTCTCATCCTCTCTTCCTCCTCTCCTCTCTCTAGCTCTTTCCCTCCATTCCGCACTCCTTCCTTCCTTCTTTCTCTCTCCCTCCTCTCTGTTCCCCTCTCCCGTACAATAGTTCTTCGAAAATGTTTGGATTTTTTCTTTTTAAGTTTAATCGTACGCTTGTATGCATCAAAGTAACTAAAACATTACTCAGTTTAAACCTTTTCAGCAACAAATTCACGTCTTCCCTGTATAATACAATTTAACAGACGTAATAATTTTGAAAAATTTTTAACAATGCTTTGACGAAAAAAGATCTTTACTTCAAATGTGTACAGAGGGAGAGGATTTGTTAGGTAATAAGGGTTATAGGGAGAGAGAATGACAATATCATCCTCTATTATTTGAAAATTTAGTTCCGGAATTTTTGCGATTATAACAAGTAATAAAAAATTAAAATTAAAAAATACCCTGCCTCCATTCCCACGCTACTAAAATAAGGTAAGCAAAATATTCCAGCATTAAACTCTTTCTCTTGATCATGGATTATGGATGACCCGATTAAAACTAGCAAGTGAAGCGCCGATCATTTGGTGAAAGGTTTATCAAAATCGACAATGTCTTTCTTGAGTTATTCCCATTATTTCATGAAATTTTAGAAATTGGATTAACGAAAAATATTTGGCTTCGTATTCCATTTCAGCACGGTATCACATACGCCATCATTTAATTTGATTATAATTTAGTGCTAAGATAGCGAATAAATATTTCTTCAAAAATCTAGTAATTAATTTAAAAAATTTATATCGGCTTCTGAATAGAAATTAATTTACGTCTACAATAAAGATTAGTTGGTGAGGCATTATAGAATATCTTCGAAATTCCAGCCATCCGTTCTCAAGAAACAGGACTAAATATATAATTTTTGGAATTCACTCCTTTCTAAGCCCTTTACACTAAACATTTTGATCTAATGTTAGAACAATAGCACCGCCAAACCACCTGCATGATAATTTTATAATCGCCCTTGACTATAATAAAGAACTAAATTAAGTTATCTCATATACGAATTTTAAGCTCTCTTGCCTTGTATTCATGAGGTAATAATTGTTAAAGGAAAAACTGATAAATTATTCGTATTTATTCATTCATTCATTGCTTGAGTAATCCTTTAGATGCCATGCGACATGATTATACCAACTTTATATTAATTTCAAACTCATTACTTGAAATAGTACATTCAAGATAGGAAACCAAATAGTATTTCAGTTAAAATGTGACGTAACAAAAATCCATCGATGGAGTCCTTTTCTAAAACTGGAACGGAGATTTTTAATCCGCGCCGATGTTTTTTTCGACTTGAAAGCGCTCGAGAAATCCTTAAAGGCGGATAATTGAATTCGGCGTAAATAAATCCTCCGCGTCAGTACTTCTCCTGGCTCGGGTCATTTTTCAACCTTCCACCTCCCTGCGTGTGGTCAAAGCAAGTGGATTTGCTCCTCAAACTTGCGCCTCTGGCCTTACTCCTAAATCCTGCTCGAAATCCTTTCTGGCAACCCACCTCCGCTAGCATATCCAACTCCCCTCTCGCCCTCCACGTGTCCTCTCTCTCTCTCTCACACACACACACACACTCCCCTTCCTTCCCTCTCAACCCTTTTATCCTCCGGTCATTCCTCTCCCTGCGGGGTCCGTTCTCCATTAGTCCGCGGGCGTCCCTTGTTCGCGGTTTTTTGCCTTCACCCTCTCCCCCGCACGGAACGAACGCCTCTGTCCCGCCGCTGACCGGTTCGAAGGTGAGGCGTGTGTTTGCTCCTGCTACAGAAAGGAGGTATCTCGACTCCCTCCGGGATTTCCATCCCTTTCAGGGTCAACCGTTCTACCGCCTTTCGCACTCTCTAATCTATCCGCCATACTTCAATTTTTCCTTCCATCCATTTCTTCGTCCCTTCGTTTATTTCAATCTTTCGCAGTCTCGCTTTGCCCCTCCCCCGCCACTCGCCTTCGGAAAACTACGCCCTAGGGCGGCTAGTGCCTTTCATGATGAACGTGGACGCGGCTTAAGGGAACGGGGCAAAAAATAAAGAGCGAGTTAACGGCATTCGGAATTGTGCGGAGTGCTATGGGAGGGTTTCGGCAGAATTTAAAAGGGAGAGTTTCCTTATCGTTTCGGAGTTTTCTATTTTACTGGTCGTATTTCGTATGTAGGTTGAAGTTTAGTGCTCCCATGGTTAGATGGATTCCATAAACTTGTGTCGGAAACGTTTGTCTCAGTAAAAGGCACGGCAAGTGTTCGTTTCGCTTCCCCGAACTCCGTTTCGGCAAAAAAGACTAGTTATTGCTGTGCGTGATCCATTCCCTTTCTATATGTATACGTAAACAAGTGTCCATGAAAAGCGTTTTAAAATCCTTAAGCAAGCAGATGAGCATATGTTCGTTAGCTTAAATATACAAAAACACTTTAACATGATGAAAATGAGATAATTAAAATAGGGAATTGTTGATTCTAGCAAAGCATTGGAATTACATTTTGTTTTAAATGTTTTCAATATGATTCGTTCAAAAAAATATTGTAATCATATAATTATTTGTAAATTCCATTCCATTGCATTTAAACTTGGCCAAATCTCAATAAATAATTGACCAGTAAATTCGGTATATCAAAAATCAACCCCGTCTTAATTGCTTCTGTAGCCATCTCTCTCAGTAAATCTGCTTAAAACCACAAATGACACATTCCTTTTGTTGAATAATATTAAAAGATTATGCGACCAACTCCACCTGTCGTTCGACTATCTGAAAATTCTGAGAAAGGTTCTTTCCGAAAAAATCCTTTTATCAGCACGCTCGTTCTTCTACGTATTAACTACTGCAACATCGATTATTTAAATCGCAGACAACATCAATCTCATAAGCCAAAAGAGCACTCTGCTCTTGCGTTAGATTAATCTGTAACCAAAAGGGTTTTTGAGAAAAAGAAAATGTTCAATAGCAATGATGTATAGTAATTTGCATATCCTCAACGAAGAATGTTGTTTGAACTTTGTTATTTTAAATATAAATCGCAAAGCTAGACCTATGATTTGATGGAATAGCTTTAGATTGTTCAGTTTAGGTAATTATGAGCACTCTGAGTGATTATAAAGAGACGACTACGGACAACTTTTGCTTTCCCATATGTTAGAAAGTTTTTTGGCAGTAAGATATTTACGTTAAACTGCAAATGCACACGGACTCTTTGCATCGGATCCGAAGGTGAAACATCAGAATCCCAATATATAAATAACCTGGAATCGCGTGAAGAAACACATTACTCTCTCATGCGACAGGTTGAGTTGGTCTTTCAACATTTTTAAGGACAGTCCATTCGACGAATACCTCGAATCGTTCTTTTTATCTCCTCCTTTTTATCTTTTTCTCCTCCTGAAAACCTTTGCCAAGAGGTTTGATGGACTTTCTCCATCAATCCATCGAAAAGAAAAAAAGTCGAGAGATTTACGTTCTATGCCGATGGCGGAGTAATTTTTTTTAGCGGAACTGTGTGCCAAGCATATATTTTCTTCCTTTTGCGTACATTCCATTTCGCCCTATATTCTCTCGAGCTATCGCAAAATGGGTATATTTCAAGGCCCCATCTTAAGATGTATCGAACAGCTTTTTAGAGAACTGGAGGAGGCGTTGCCAAGGAGAGACCTCTCATCGAAATTACTGGATCCTAACACCCCCACGCGCATTTCGCTCGAGAGATGAAAGATATTAACCGATATTCGGAACGCTTCAGCTGCTTTCTTGGTATAGTTATTGCTCTTTCTCTCATAGTACTGAGCTAGAGCGAGACGAGCGGCCAAATTTGAGTGTAACACAGGTCAGTTCGTAAAAGAGAACCTTTTAAGCCTAACACTCGGCTCTGCTACTAGAGTACCAGAGAGCATTCGCAGTAACTGCTATTTGGTCACAGTAACTAACGGGGAACTGGAACCGGTAACAGGTATGCGCGGGAAGTAACAGGTATGGGAGTAAAAGCTAGTCACAGGATCAGTCATGCGCTCAGGCAGTCACTTATTACAACCAAAGGCTCAGCGCCAAAATTGATCGTGAAAAATCTTTCAGTCGAAATTTTCAATTCCAACATTTTTGGTAATATGAAAATTATTTTGAGGGGATTGCAGTGCTAACTGTTAACAAATTTGACATTCTGCGTGTCAATGCTGCCTCTTCTTATAATTTTTCCTGTACCTGTGCATTCGTTCTGCTCGAAAACATCCACGAAGAGAACTTTTGAGTCAGGCTCCATCTATATAGCCTAGACATAATAAGTAAAATGCACTTCATTTGACAGAAACTTTTCATTCTGGATGTAATTATAGATACGACCTGCTTTCAAAAATTCCCCTTATAGAATCAGACTCAATCTCTTCCATATAAATGTATATAATGTACCATAAAAACGCAATGATACTGCTCCGTGAGATTTTTTGACGCTACGCCGCAGAACTTTCAATCGCATTTTAAAATTATGTAGAATCACTGTACGAACATGGAATTTTAACTTAACAACGCCCAAAAGAATGAAAATTTACTTCCCTAACGTCGATTTTTAAACCAACAATCGAACGGTACAGTAAGCTTTAATGTATACGGCACGCTATAGGTATTAACTGCAGCTACTGTTTAAACGAAAGTCTTGCGATACAATATTAACTGAAATTATGTAGATGATAAATATATTGGAGTTTCATTTGATGATCGTATGTCTAATATTTAATCTTGAGTTTAATCCATTTTAAGTTAGTACACAACTTTAGTAAATCTGGAATAGATTATAATTCGTTGATTCTACGCTTTGCTTACGTTTTACACTTACTAAAACATTGTAGTCTAATTGTAAGTTGGTAGATATACTTTAATTCCATTTAATTTAGTAGTTAGCCTTTGCTGAACTAAAGCGGTGACAATTATGGGGATTTAGGAGACCACCCTCATTGTAAGGGCCGGTTTTTTAGTTGGAGACAATTATTTAGAGATTTATTGGTGCGACTAACCCTCAAGACCTCAGTTAAAACTGAACAAGGATGCATATGGAGTATACAATTTCCTAAATGGTAGGCCCCTGCTAGCCCATCGCGACCATTTTCAAGAACGGAGTGGAGACCAAGATAAAAACGTCTCAGCATGTGTGCAGAGGACGTTTTGGTTTTCCCGTATACCCTCATCCATTTCCGCAAATGGTCACCAAAAGTATCGAAATACGAGGTCGGGTCCTTGCTTGCCTAACGATTAGTAAAAGTTTTTCAGTAATAAATAAAAAATATCAAAGGGAAATCGGAAAACCGTCCTTAAGATCTCTGTGCCTTTTGTAACTAATCGTGCAATCCATTGATTGCATTCAAAGTAGATTAAAGGGGGGACCAAGGGGGGGGGGGGCGCGATGAGATTTTAGGGAGGCCGGGACCCCCCCTTGGCTACGTCCCTGCATCCTGAAAGAAAATGGCGGCCGTTTAAAATATTTAAAAACTTATATTTCGGAAACGGTACGTCAGAGAAAAAAACTTTATGGACAAAAAATATGCTTCTTGATTATAGCCAACCCGAAAAAAATATTTTCAGCTTAGCAAGACGCGTAGAGCCAACGTTCCTTGAGCGAGCGGAGGGCGGGGTTGGCCCGCGTAGCGCGTAGGGGCAGGGCCCTAAGCACATTTATAAAGACTAAATTCATATTTTCCATATAATACCAAAAGAGAAGACGCGAGAATTATTTGTAGGAAAATTTATGAGGAGAGATCTATTATATACGTTTCATAACGACACAGAAAAAGTCTTTGTCACAAGGACACTGCATTAATAAACTTCATTTTCCTTAGTACGTAGATTTCAGAGTTGTAAATATTCCTGAGAATCAATCCTTCACGCAAAAAAGGAAAATTTTCTTTGGATTTATAGCATTTCTTTAAGGCAGCCAAGACGAAACATGGCTTTGTAAAGGGGTTCAGAAGGCTCGCTCAAAAATCTCGCGAAAAAGCTATTTCTTCCGTGAAATATGAATGTGCCATATTTACTTAATTTGGCTGTCAGATTCTGCTCCAATTCTGGTATTAGATTTGATGCCGAGTCACGTTCACTTCTCTTAGCTTATATATATATATATATACCATAAATATTTTGAAGAATTTATTTGTTTGTTTGTACATTTATAACCCAACAACTACAGAACGTAGAAGCAAGATAAAGATATCATTTTAACCACAATAAAAAGGTAAGAAAATGGAAGGGTTTTTAAAGCGATGTGAACTACATTTTTTATTTTTTTAATGTTTTCATCTTTAAATTTTCCTCATTTAAATAACACGGAAATGAGCGTATTGTTGCATTAACAATCTACGTGACAACTGTTATTAACAATACCTAATATTAACTAAATGAAATAATATATACCTAATATAAACTACAGTATTGAAGAAAGAAACAAAGGTTACTCAAAGAAGGACAATCACCAAAACAACTATAAATCTGGCTAATTGTTTTAATGTGAAAATATAAAAATGTTTTATATAATCTGCATATTCTCTATCCTTAATAGACAGCGAAATGTTTTTTTCATTAACGTTGAAAATGAAAAAAGTGAGAAATATCTCAGAAGGTTCAATAAGAAAACTTCTATAACAATTCTTTAATTTAGACCAAAATATAAAATCGTTAACTCTTCCACTCTTGAACATCTCTATGTACATTTTTCTTTCCTTTCAACTGAACATTTGTATTGATCAATTAAGCCAATTTAACTTATTACATTAAAACTCTTTCAATGTCGTACTAACATACTTTTTATCGCCTAAATGGATTTCTATGTCCGCAAATTCATTTTGTTTAGTAGGTTTGACTTTTAAATGTTCATTTAACAAATTAGAATCACAATATTAGCCATGGGATAACGTATCGTTATGCTAAATTTGACTATATCTTCAAACGTTTCCACCGGTTTCATCCCTAGAGCTTGCAATTCCTGTCCATGGTTTTAATAATTTTGAGATTCATGACCATATATAATATGATGCAGTTTCTTTCGCTGGAAATCCATTTGGGTGAAATAACTATATTTTAAAAGTGATTCCACCGATTGTTTATTATGATTATTTGGTAAAAAAAATACAGTCGCCAAATTTTCCGATAAAGGATGCGGACATTTTTTATTTATATTAGTAAAAGATGGGAAGACAGGAAATATTGCATACCATTTAAGTTCTGCAATAAAATTAACCTGGTTTCATTACTTAGTTTTATTTTCAAATCTTACTCAATATTTTTTGTCTTGATTTGAAAACTCGAGCAACGCCGGGAAATTTTAGCTAGTGTATATATATATATATATTATTGCACGTTAAACACTTCACAGTAGAAATAAAAATCTTACATTTAACCTTTAAATAACAAAAAAGATAAAATGAAATGTATGAAAATAATAGGTAATTTTTTTGTAAAAATTACACAAATTCCCACATTCCAGCCTGTTTTTTAAATTAAAAATTGCTCAGCAAAAATTAACTTCATCATTTTTTCCTCTTATTTAAATTCCTCCTATCGCATATTATTACTTTTATTTATCATTGGAAAAACAGGCATTATATTAATCTAATTTATTCAAATATTCGAATTCCGTAGTCAAAAGAAATTATTGTAATTTGATGTGTCGTTACTTTGTCACGTAATTTATTTATTTCCTTTTTGAATCGATAGATAATTTTTTGCCGTAGTATAAATATGAATTTAATAAGTCTTGCAAAAAAATCACGTTAGTTTCAAAAGTTTTTTTTGCTGAAAACAACGCTAACAGCTAAAACGAATGATGCGGGTTAATTCATAAAAATTTCATAATTGTGCAACTGAATATTAATTTCGCCATCGATGTCGCAATTTAAAATGCCAGTGGAATTCAATAAACATTAAATTCCTTTAGGCCAATCCTGAATTAATATTTGATGGACTATTTTACAGTTGACTTAACGCAGTTCGTAATAATTCATCAAATAAATTGTTGAAGCATTCTCCTTTTTTTATTTCAGTCACATGTCCGACAAAACAAATCTGCCATGCTCTACGCAAAAAATCGCGTCGCGCATGATTCGCATGAAAATCTCCTGGTCGCAATGAAGGCAACTGAACCAGGCATTTGATTAAATTTTGGAAACCGTTTTCATTTTCAAAGCGTTTCTCTTCAATCAAACATGATAGCTCGCTGTCGCACTTCCGCAGGTATCACGATGCGTTCCAAATCGATGAAAGGCTCGAGAGAACGCGGTCATCCAACTGTCGAAAAAGCCCCTATTTCCTTCGGCACATGATTAAAATATCATCGAAGAGGTCTAAAGTTGGTAAATTGGATCGACAAAAAAAATCGGGTTTATATTTCCACTTCCTTGCCGATTCGCAAACTTTCCGCATGTAGAAATAGAGGAGCTAAATATTGTGCTGCTTGAATATAAGAAGAATATCTTAAAACCGTATCCAACTAGCCTATTTTTTCATGTCATGCATATCTTGTACAGGACCGATTAAAGTTTTACCAAATGTAAATATAAGTATTGCTGTTATACGAGTATTCCTTACCTAAGACAACTTGATATCGCGTTGTGGCATTGTTATATGGTTGACCATCAGTTGCTGTAATTTCCATATAATTGTATTCCCTTAAGTTATTGAGTGATAACACGGGGTGATAATTTTACATGAGAACTCTTACTTATAATAATAATTTTGTAAACAAAAGTACTGGAAACATGAAACCAAAGTGATCAATCTTCTCTGAACTTTTTCCTTTGTTAAGGATAATGTCTTCAGCTACAATCCATATATGTTGGAAGAATTAAAAAAATCTCAGCTCATTGCCATCATCCCACCCATTATATTAAAGATATTTTTTTCCAACATGTCTCGTCATGTACAGTGGAGCATCTAATATGTCGGTCGTTAAAGTCAACATATTTTGTAACAATTCTATCAAATTATTTTATGGTGCTCAAAAAAACCTAAAGGCAAAATAATATGGAATTATGAGTTGTAACTTAAACGATCACCGTGGGTTAAAAATTGCAAAATTAATCCCTTCTTACAAAACTTGTTCCAGACATATAAACATAACAGTGACTCCATGCGCGGAAATATGTTTGAATTCATTATGATGTATGTTTCCTAATTAGCTCGAATTGGAAATCACAAAAAATCATAAAAATATACGCCTCACCCGTGAACTTGCGAAAACCCTCATTCGACAGAGTGTTAAACTAAATGTAATTTCTTTCCATAGTATAGGTTTTGGAATTTTCCAAACGTTTTTGTGCATTTCATTGCACAACTGTTGTTATGGAGGCGTAACGATTTTTTCCCCGGTGTTCCGCTTCCCGGCCTTTTACGTTTCATGGCACACAATCACATTTGTTCGGTTCTCAAAGCCATGTGTCATAATGTCACAGAGTAAATCATTTTAACTACCTTATAATAAAAAATGAAAAACTAACCTCGATGGGAAATTCACATCTCCCCAATAGCCATATAAATATTGGGAAAGCAAGATGCGAAATTTCTACTACAAAGCAGCTGTTATCAGTGATAATTCGCAGATCGAAGAATCTAAAATAGAACATGTTCTGCGTTATTTTTCCTGTTACATTGAAATGAGAGTGGGGGGAAATATTTTGTGGGTGGGTGTTATGTTATTGTTGCGCGAGGAAGTTGTGGCGCAAAGAATTTTGAAAGGTGTTTGTTGCTAAAATAGATTTATGAGGATAATCCTATGACTTTGCCTTTTTGGATTGGAGACATTTTTTTAATCTGTATCTACGTTTGTATAGAAAGGAGACTAAATCGATTTAAAGCAACTGAGACGTATCAACTGATCTGCAAACTTGTAGCAAAATAAATAAACTTTATTATCCCTTTCTCTTAAATCAAGTTCATTTTTTAATAAGGAGAGTTAATTTCATAGCAAGACTGCAGATTTTAATTGCAACATTAATTACACTCCCGAAAATGGTATTGTTAAAAAAAAGAATTTCAATTTTTGTAGCGCGTTTATTTTCGCATGTACGTAAATATGCATTTACGGGTGAGTGACGGACAGTCTTCAAAAGAAGAATCTTCTTTGGCGAAAACGTTTGTGCCGCAACACGCTATGGTAGGGATGGGCAAAATTCCGGTCCTCGGGCCATTGTGAAAGCGAACTGTATTATGTAACACAGAATAATTTCAGTTTTGGCTAAAATTATGGACTGAAGACCATTTCTAATCAAGTTAAATACGCTAAAATATTATTATGTTTTCATGTTACTTAATAGAATCTCAAGTGCCAGCAACTGATAATCCTGTTTGCCCAACACTACGCTAGGGGATCGGTCCCGACACAAAGTTTAAGAATTTCTTGCTCAGAGATTGAGAAAAGGGCGATTAAAAAGGATGTGCAGTTGAAACTTGCCAAATTATTTTATAGCTCCTTCCCTCTCTGGACGTAAAAGAGATAATAACAATTGGAGTGTAATGCATAAACGTAAGAGGAAGAGAAAGCGAAATTTAGGCGCCGCAAGAGAGAAGGCAGTTGGTATCCTGAAGATTTGGTCGTTCGGACAGCTGGAATTGAAAGGAACAGAAGTCGATATCCGGTGCGTTGTAATCGATCCAATGGAATCCACTTCCACTCATTCCCTTAATGGACTACCATCGCCGTCCGGAGTAGGGAAAATTTTCTATCCGCCAATGCTGAAGTTTCCACTCTCCCCCTTCCTTTCCCTCTCTATCGCCCTGTCTCCCACTCTCTCTTTCCATTATTCTATCTCCAATACCTTTCTCTTTTCCTCTTTCTGATCATTTCTACTTCTCTCATTCTCCCACCTTGCCATTCCTTCTCTCTCCATCCATTTACGTCTCTCCCCTTGTCGGACACACTTTCTACTCTCCCCCGTCTCTTTTTTCTTTCATCTTTTCTTAATTGATTTGAACAATTGCGACGGAAAGAACTAATCAGGTAATTTATTTTTATCTTTTTATGTCTATTATCCTCAATCCGCTTGGAAAACAACGCGCAGTCAGCTCTAAGTGAATGTAATCCAATCCAAACTTTCCACAAAAATATTTGAAGAGAGGAAGTCAAATGTTATTTTTAAACCAAAAGTGTTAATAATACGACAAAGTTTTTTTGGCGTAATTTGGTCGCCGAAGATTGCTAGTCGCTTTTTTGGTAGAATGTATTATCTTTTTGAATAAATCCCGTTCGGGAGCCGTATTATTTTATCATTTTGCACTTCTGGGTATTATACCGGGCGATTAATCATGCGTGCGAAGCTAACGTTGTTATGCTCCCAATACAAAATCAAGATAATCCGAGCTAATTCATGCCTATTGTGGCATATTCGTTATCTGTTTAAATTAAGTATCCTAATCACCATAGAAATTACATTATTCTTATTTATTTATCCTGTAGCATCATATTAATTATTTGGTTTAAATATATTAAATGAAAATAAGCTAACAGCCATATTTGATTGATGACATTTTTTTCAAGATTCTGGTCGGTTTAAAAGCTTATAGGTGTGTTCAAACTATTTTTATTCGAAGATAATTTGTCATCGTCAATTAAATTTTAATTTTTAAACCTCTACTCTAATGTTTTATAGTTTTTTTAATGTTCGCCACATAGTGAATAGCCATGAGCAATAATGTGAATTTTATAGTAAAATATCTAATCCAGGGTTTCCCAATCTGTGGATTGCAAAGTAACTTGGGATGGGTAGGGGAAATATAATGGGTTCGCGATAAAATAGTTAAAGGATTCATGATTGTCCAGTGTGGGTCTCTCATGTACTATCTGCTGCTTGAAAATTAATACATAGAATAGATAATAGGTGGGTTCCAGGTAAACTCTATAAGCCTAGGTGGACCGTACCATTAAAAAGGTTGGGAAACTGGTCTAATCGTTTGGACCCATAAATATTTTTTTAATTCGCATCTTTAAATTAATTAGGAGAGCACCAGTGACCAATGTTTTTGTGATTTTCATCATTATCATAAAATATTTCGCAGTCGTGGCTTGTGGAGCCCCTTAGTGAGCTACTCCCGGAGGAGACACCCCGCATGCCCCACCCTCGCCCCGACACTTGCTCATCAAACATAAATGGAAAATCGTTGAACTCAATTTACAAGAATAAGGTCATCTTCAGTATAATGTCAACATTCTTTCGCGAGACATTTTAAGTTCAAAAACAAAATTACCGAGCGGAATCGGCTTTTGTGTTTTTTTTAAATTTTCGACTGTGACCAGAAAGTTTTTAAAATAACTTGTTAAAAACTTCATGAGAGGTTGTAGCGGAGAGGGCGTTATTTTTCGTGCCGCCTCATACTCCTTTGGCAACCTTCATCCCCTATTCAAAACCTCCCTGGCTCCGAAAAATTCTTCCCTTCCCTCCTCCGTTCTCATCCTTTACATCCAGCTAATTCTATCTCGATATATCTACTTATACTCTTGTTTTACACTCGCCTCTCCTTCCCTCGAAACTTTCGTCGTCGTGTATCTTCGAGAGAAGTTTTACGCAATTCTGATAGAAAAACGCCCCTCTGTGATACACAAATGGCAATTTCATCTTGGAATGAAATTAGACGGGTTCAAGCGGATGAGTTACTAGGACCAAATACCTTATAAGCGCAGAAATTGTGAAGGATTATGATATGGGACTGGAGATAGAGAATTGAATGTCCAAATTTTCTGGGATTGATCGGGAAGGTACTAATAAATGATGCAGCAGTGTTATTACGTGTAATGATTTATGAATCACTTAGAAATCTCTTTAGAATCGAGATTAGATAATACCTATAATAACACAAGGAAATTTAATAGCAGGAAATAAGAGGATATGAAAGTTTTAATTTTGGTAATACATCATTTAATTTTTTGCACATTCTAAATTAGTACATTAAAAAGAGCAATTTCTCGGTCATTTTCTAATAAGTAGCAAAAATGATTGGTTTCCTGATGTCATTATAAGAGTCTTATACTTGAAACAATACAAAAATCATCCACAAATCATCATTGGTGAGACATAAAATATATTATTTTTGTTTGGTATGCGGTAATCATCTTCTCTCTGTCTGTCATGTTCTCCTTTTCACATAGAGGTGGACGTGAAATCATCTTCCTTACCTATCGTTTGCAATTGCTTGTACTTCAATCCTAAGTACCCGGCTTCTTGTTTGTCCTTGTCCCATTTGCCATGGAAAGCTAAGCGTGAGCTCTCATTGGTGAGACTAGGAAAATACAACCCTGAAAGCTAAGAGGAGGAGAAACGAAATCTTTCTCGGTCCCTCCTTCGCAGTGAACCTATAAGATTTCTCGCCGAATTCCCTTCCATCTCCCGTCTCGAATAAAGCACGGCCAACCCATCCCCCTCCCCGCAAAGCATACGAGGATTTTACCATCGGGAAAGAAGCAATCTTTTCGTGCGAGTATTCCTCGGAGTGTTTCTCTTCGTTTCTGTTTCGCTTCGCTCCACACAGCAGCAGCATCTCTTTTTACGCTCTCATTTTCCACTTCACGCACGATAAGGTAAGCGTCCCACGTGTGCGATTGTCTCGCTTGGGTGATTTTCAAACTTCTCCGCCATGTTTCGCAATCCTATTCGATCGTATATTTTGGACCGTTTTCGTATGAAAGAATGAAACGCTTCTTTTTTTGCGATATGTCTGCTCGTTCGTCTTCGCGTCCTTCCTTGAAAAAATGCTGCGTGTGGATAAGGTGCTTTCATACTCGCCAGCGTTTTTCGATGGATCGGTCAATTGTTACCTATTTTTCCTATCATACCCAGAAAAAATACACGTGGCAAATTCGTACGAACGAGGATAAATACACAGTTTTTTACGTGCTTCGAAGCAACGTTTCAATTTTATTGCATCTCTCAGGCCGGATTATTGTGCATATGTAGGTACTTGATTACACTGTCCTAATTGGGGTTGCCAGTACTGGTGTACAGATATTAAATTATCTATTCTCAGGGCTGAATCTCAAATAAAATTTTAAAATGCCTACATCATTATGAAAAGATAACCATGAATCCGAAAAATCCTGGAATACCTTCAAAGTTCAACGCTTAAGGGCGCAGGCCAGAAATGAAAACTATAGAGGATATTGCGGTTGAACTTTCCACCTCATCATGAGATTCAATTTTTGCACCGAGTCCGCGGGGAACGACAATGAATATACCAAATACATATAACGTTATTGTTAGCGCTCTGTGAGTCTCTGTATTTACTATAATAGCCGGTCCGGCTATTTAATTTACGGTCCTTTCTCATTGGCAATAATCCTTAAAATATATTTTTATTTAATTGTTTCCAATTTTCACGCTATGAACAATTTTTTCATTATGGAGTTCTTTTTAAAATTTTCTAGGTATATCTATAAATCGTAACGGCACAATAAGGACGAGAGAAGAAAATTTCTCATCGAGTATCTCTGGAATCTATGGGCGTGCTAGTTTTTATGCAGATCTAGTTCTTCATTGAATGCAGAATAAAAATTGAACGAGTATACTATTGAGCATTTTCTAAATGGAGTCTGTCAAGCAAGAAAACTTATGCAGATCCTTGTAGCCATATTTTACTCTCATTCATTCATCGTCCTCTCTGGAAACATTTTACAGAATAGAGTTCTTATTTGGATTCATCTTTCCCAAAATTTAGCATGCGTTTGAGCATTTTCTCTTACTAATTCCATGTAATGAATCACATAGAGGTTTCCTCTTCCTATTGTATTAAACTAAAACTAAAAGCATCCGTAGCAGAGCAACGAGGAAAAATATACTCCATTCATATTTACGCTGGGAGTGACCTTAATTACTTCCATCTCCATGTCTCTCTACGCGCGTCATCTATTATAATGATGGGTCTTTTTTAGCTTAATTTCGTCTCCAAAGAACGTAACTGTAATATTCAAAATACCTTTATATAATTTCGATAACCCTTGCAAGTGAAAAGGCCTGAAAATAATTAAAGAATAATTATAATTACTCATGATGACGAGATTGCGAAAATTCAAAGGTAAATGTTTTTTTTTTAACATTCTACTTGCAATAAAAGCAATATTATTACTTTTGAATAATAAATTCCGAGATAAATTTAACGCTAGCGATAATTTTATTTTACGACAGACTTACTAGCCGCAAATTAATTATTATTCGATATGAGAAGGAATTTTAGAAATGTTTTTGTTCTGGTGTATGAACCGAAAAACATCTCTCAGGAATATTTTGTTCCGGATACCCCCTGTGTAGAGCATGAGTTAGAATATCTTGAGATCAAAATTCCTCTAATGACCTGCATTTTGGTTAATACTTCCCAGCAAAAGGAGACTTCACAGTATAAAACTTTATCAAAAATGTTTAAAGTATACCAAAGCGGAAGAAGATGTTATCGATGAAAATAAAAATATATAATTTTACCAATTTATTGCTTACGTAGAGAGTGAGACGCTGAGATAAAATGGAAAGGGCGAAAGAAGATGTCAAATGTATAGTTCCATACATGTGTGTGTAAATGTATACAAGGGCGCAGAATCGCTCAGGATGTAATTCTCATCCACACAAAAGTATGCATACGTATGCCTATTTACATCACATATGTAATACTTAATTTTAAATAGACGATGCTCAAATTTAGTAGAACCTTTCTAATAATGCCACAGTGAACAACAGCGAAATCACCTGATGTGATGTAAAAACATCCCTTGAAAAAAAACGCATAATATGATGTGAGATCCTTGTGGACGGACGAACAAAAGATTAATTTGATTTGCGGAAATCGTTTGCTAAAAATGCGCCTAAATGGATAAAAAGGAGTAAGAAAGTACATCATCTAATTAATAGGAAAAAATCTGCACGTGCATCAGAATATCGCATCGACTGGGCTAATTAAAAACTGCCAATAAAATTGCAATCCTAAGATACTTCCTTCCATAAAGATATCGGGATAGATGAAGGAGGAAGCCGAAGATGGAAAAGTGGGCGGAGGAGGAGATGTTTGGCTCTGAGTAGGACTTTGAGGAAGTGAAGTCGGAGGAACGGAATTGGAGATTCGGGATCTGATGGAGTTAGGAGACGAGGAAATAAAGGGGAAGGAAATTCTCATAGAGTAAGATTGGCTTCTTTGCGCACTTCACCTCACAGAATGGATATTAAAATACCATATATACGAGAGAGCTAGAAACTTAATATCAGTGAAATTGAACTTCTAGTCTATTATGAATATTAACTTGGTTGCCAAATCCGAAAAAAGCGAGGCGCATATGAAGGAGATCATGACCTACTTACTCGAGGCTATCAAACTTGGGAAATTTGCGATCGCTTATTTAGTGAGACGAACGAAACTTATTGTTTAATATCACGATATTTTCAGCCTAAGAACGACATCTTTTTTCTTATTATTTATTTTATATAGTGTGATCTTATTACTCTAAAAACAATTTATAGTCAGTTTAGTGTTTAGATTTTGCGTAACATATCAACATGTCATACGCGGACTTACTAAATTTCTTTTAAATGTGTAAATAATAATTGAGTTAATTATGCGGAAACGGCAACTTTAATACTTTGTTATTTAATAAATTTGATCTAAGTCAAATACGCATCGGTAGTGACTGAAATAATTATGTATGTCTAACATACTGCGTACAGAACAAGAGTAATCGTTAACCTCAGATATCTCTCAGTTAAATTCTCACCAAGTAATTTCTACATCGAATTGAGCATGAAATATAAATAAAGACGCAGTTGTAATTGTGAAATAATTTAAAATATAAAATCAATAAAATTTTCCCTAACATTACCTATAGAAGCAGAAATCTAACTTTAGTTATAAAAACCAAGAGAAATTGGATTAAGAGAGAGGTAAAAAAAGGTTAGAACCAATCACTAAACAGCATCGTTGCCAATTTGTACCCAAACGTCGTCCCTGTCTTTCCCTTATGTCTCCATTTTGTATTAGATTTGGCAACTTCGCCCCTCCTCTGATTTATGTTAGAGATAAAGTTATACAGTAATTTATTTCCCTCTAAAATAATATTTAAAAAATAATAAGGAGAACAAAAATGAATTCATCAAGTCCCGGTCGCTCCTTCGCATTTTGAAAAATGAACAAAACTTTTGCGATTTTATTAATACATTTTTCGTCTCAATAAGACCTTGATATGCAATCGTCTGCTAAAATAATATCATTAATTTATTTACAATTTCTACATACCTCTTTATTTGAATCAATTCTTTTACGATAAGTTTACAAAATTAACAGTGTTCTTTCCATTTCAAAACCCAAAAGAACTTCCTCATTAATAACTGACAGTATATAATTTCTAATTGTCAAGTATTTCTAGAAGTTCTAGAGTAATTTAGTATTTATATCTTAGGATTGCAATGTGATCGCTATTTCAGGGTGTGGTTTATAGCAATTACACGAAGTTAAGGGATTTGCTCATCCAGTCCCCTGATAGGGTAAAACAGTAAGATAACTGAGAAATAATAATACCTTTATGTAAAAATTTTCAAGATGATTAGGTATCAATATTTTATAGCAGATTAGGAAAAAAATCCTCCATTGAAAAATCTATCAAATCATTAGTCATATAAAGAGCATTATACATAGGAGATATTATCTTGTACCTGTCTCGTATTGTGAGATTTTATAAAACAGTACGTTCAAGCTATAATGAAGAGGGATTGTAAATAAATAATCTCTGTTAAAAATACTTTGAAAAATATCTACTCAACATCTGCAGAAATATGAGACCGAATTATATTTTC